>BSBN01001327.1:0-4800000 GCA_027924645.1 Cunninghamia lanceolata | reverse complement strand
ACATTGAGCTAAAGTAGGGAAGGCAACAACTTCTACAATCCCACTGTCCTTAACTTTCTTGGCCCTTGGAGTTGGATTAGGTTCAAATATTCTAGTTCTGAACTCATCCAAGTCCATATGACCTAGATCGGTGTCTCTGTTGGTAGTGAGCTACCCCCTTGTTAGTGAGGCGTTCAACGCTGACCTTGGGATTCGTGACATGGCAGTGAGCCTCCCGTGGATCTAGGTTAAGTCTGGCATTTGTAGTGAGCGTTGAAAGCTCGAGCTTTTGGCGCAACAGCAAATGATTCCAACAATTGGTATCAGAGCCAGTTTCCCTCTTGCAGCTTAATCAGCTTGGGTAGGTCCTGTGTGTGGAGTTCAATGGGTAAGTGCAGGAGAAATAAGAACATAAGAAATGTTAAGATTCATTCTGGTAAAAAGACATCATTCATATCAAATCTAGAATTTGATAAAAAGTCAGTTGATAAAGTTGTTCTCCAAGTTGAATCTGATATTGTCTTAGAAGAAAATTTTTCAGATGTTCCTCAGTTTGATGGTTCAAATTTTTCAGTTTGGTATGTTAGAATGCAAGTGTATTTATCCTCCTTAGGATATCATGTTTTAATGTCAGTTGAAAATGGTATTTCTACAAATAACAAAGAAGCTCTTGAATGTAATGATATTGCAAAGAAGGCTATATTATCTGCTCTGTCTAATGATGTTATTTGTAAAGTTATGGATTGTGTTACAGCTCAGGATATGTGGAGGAGATTGAAAAGAATTTAGCAAGGTAATGATAAAGAAGAGGACACTCTGGTATGTGAAGAAAGTAGCAATGAAAAGAGACTTTCAAATGAAGGAGTTGATATTCAATCCCAATCAAATTCAGAAGAAGCTAGCATCACAAGTGATAATGATCAGAGTGATGATGATCAGGATTATAATGAACAAGATTGTGAGATTGATTTGGAAGGAGAGCTCATATATGCTCTGAGTGAGCTCAAGAATTATAAGAAGGAGAACAATAAATTAATGATGCAGTTGCAGCAAGAAAGAGATTTAAAAGATAAAGCTCTTACAGATCTTGAAGATGCTAGAAACCTGATTGTAAACTTGAAGAATCAAGCAAGTGAATCAGATAAACTGGTTGTCAGGTTGAAATCAGAAATTGAAAAAACTAAGAGGATAGCTGATGTCTCAATATCTAACCTTGAAGTTGCAAGGATTGAGAATCTAAAACTAGAGAGTGATATTATCAATCTGAGAAAAGAGTATGATGGTCTCAAAGCTTTATCTAAGAAGTATAAGGACTTTGAAGAAAGCACAAGCAAGCTACATAAGATGCTTGGTAAACAAAAACTATATGAAGACACTACTGGACTTGATTTTGAAGAAGGAGAATGTTCAAAAGCAAGATAGACTTCTAGAAGGAAAATTGATTCAAGTCATCATGTTGCTGCCAGAGAAAGTGAAAGGAAGAATGAAACAGAACAGAAAACCAGAGATGAATTTGTGCACAATCAAAGAAGGAATTTCAGAAAACCTGCTGCTATAAGACAAGCATACATGTACAGGTATAACTATTCTTTTGATGGTTATTGTTATACTTGTAATCAATTTGGACACAAAGCAGTTGTTTGCAAAAGGAATACTAACCTTGTATGTTACAAGTGCAATAATGTTGGACATATTCAAAGAAACTGCAAAATGAACAGAATGTATGATCCTTCATGGAAGCTTAATATGAGTGCTCAAAGGTATTATCAGTCAATTGATTTTGATTACAACATAATTTGTTATAATTGCAACTCTCTTGGTCATAAAGCACACAGTTGCAGGAGAGCTCCACCTAATTTGAAAGGTTGGGAAAAGAAAAGGACAGAAAAGGTTTAAAGGAAGAAAGAGCCTGTTAAAATTTGGAAGCAAAAAGAAAGTAAAGAGAAGCCAGAATTTAAGCTTGTGCAACCTGCACAAGTCACTTCATCAGTTGCATAATAGATAGCATGAAGTGAGGGGGAGTTATTCATGTTCTATCAAGTATCCCCAAAGGGTCTCAGGAAGAAGATCATTTGATGTTTATCAATTTGATGATCTTGTTTTTGTTGAAATCATCTTTGATAATGTTTGATAGTGATACAGGTAATCATTGACTTACTATGCTTTCAAGATATTGAAAAAGTGTTTCAGGAGTTCAAATGCAAAAATTGTTAGACAAATGATCCTGATTACAAAGATTGAATTGTCATGGTATTGCAATCCAAAGTGTTTTGGAAAGTGTTATTGCAATAATATCTTGTTTTGAATGATAAAGTCAAGAGGCAAGAGTTCTTGTTGATTGTAGTATGTTTCATCAGATTTAACAGTGTGTTGTAAAGAGATGTGCAGGATCAGCAGGATGGTCTTCATTCTTTTCATGTCAAAAAGGATGTGCGATAATTTGACATGTTCTTCTTCATTAATATGGTTTAGAAAGGTTTGTTCAAAGTGTGTGGTGGTTTCAGATATGAGCTTCAAGTGACAATCAAGAGTTTCTTATGACATTGATGGTGAATCTTGTATCAGAGGCAAGTAAAAGTCTTATAAAAAATGGTCTTCTTGGCATCTTGTGTTGAGAACTGTGTCATAAGGAGTCTTCATGATTTTTTCCTGCAAATTTGTTCCTCAAAGAGTTTGGTGATGTTGTGACTTGATCCTATTTTGTATATTGTTCATATCATACTTACATGGTTGAGTTGTCATGTTGCTTCAGTAAAGGTGTTCTCAAGGAACTCTCATCAGATGTGGTTTTGTATCAGATTTGACAAGTGTCTTGTGGTCTTCATTCTTTGCCATGACAGAAAAGGTCTCAGAATAGTTTGGTTGCAGGATGATAATTTGATGGTTATATCTATTACTTTGTTGAGTTATGACATGTGTCTTGGAGCTTTCAAGTGGTTTGAAGATAATATCAAAAGAAGATGATAAACTAGATATATTAAGGAGTTTCTAATGTTTCATTGATGATCTTCCTCTCTAATTTGTTTTAGACAGTGTTCTTCAAGCTATGATATTGATGGTGATATCTTGTATTTCTTCAGAGGAAGTTAAAGGTATGTCTTGAATCAGCAGTAGCAAGTGATAATGTTCAGCAAAGTTGGTCATATGTTGAAAGGTTAACATGAATTTATGCCTTCAAAGTGCTCATAATTTAATGTGATTATAATTGTTATGATCTTGCTATAACAATTTTTCTGTGGAGTATGAATTATTCTCAGGGGGAGTTAATCAGAGGATTGAGTTGTTACTATCTTGGGAGATTTGAAAAGGACTTATCAATAGTGGTCATTATGTCATTTTGAGTTGGAAACTACAATGGTTTGTGTTGATTATTCTTGCCAGTAATTGCCAGTGTTGCCCTTGGAAACTACAATGAACAAGATTCAAATCCCAGCAGTTATTAAATTTAGTAAACAGTCTTTCTGATCTCAGTGTGACAGTGATATGTCTTGACAGATTCTTGTTGGATTTGGTCTATAAATGGTTTCAAATTAATCTTGACAGTGATTGTAATACGACAGTGTTTTTCATGTTTGATCATTGCTATTTGTCAAAACAGTTTCAAAGAAGATAGCTTACCTTGAGCCAAGGCAGAGTTATTTACATGACAGTCATTTCTTTGTATAGTCATGGAACAGTTAGTGACTGTCTTGTAAATTTTTTCTCAGTCATGCAGATTCTTTACTCTAACAAGTGGTTCATATTACAGATTTTTGATATGTTGTTTGGTTGCAGAGGAAGTTAATGCCTCAGGGGGAGACAAGAATTTTTATCCATATCAGATAGGGGGAGATTGCTCAGATAGCTAGGCTCTTTGTCATTGTTGTCAAAGGGGGAGAATGAATAGTTTTTCAAATGGTTTTGATGATGGAGAACAAGAATGCAAAATGTTGACATCAATGCCAAAGGGGGAGTTTGTTGGCATTGGTATTTTTTGTCATTGATGTCAAAGGCTGAGTTAGGTTGATGGCTAGATCACTCTTGCAGAGACATCAAAGGTTGATGGTCATATTCTAATGGTTGACCATATCCAAATGGTTGGATCTCTTTATAGTATTCATTTTTTATGTTGATGCATTCCATGGTACATTTAGTTTTGGATCTTCTTATAGTATTTATGGTGTTCTCATGATAATGTTGTTTATATCTGTTGTGATGTTCACAACACGCCCCATTTTGCCCCTTAGCAAAACGAGGACCCCTGCTGTCGCTTTGCTTTTTGCTTCTGCTTGTGTTTGTCTGCTTTCTGGCGGTTTGGTAAAAATGAGTCAGGTAGATCATCATCATGAGGTCAGTTTGTCAAAGTTCATATTTTGCTTCTGTGACCTCATATTTAGAAAGAGCTTGAAATTCCATGCAGGTTTCCCTTTTACATCACTTGAAAATTCGTCCAGATGTGGAAGTTATGCACAATCAAAGTTTTGGTCAAACCTGATATGATGATTGCGTCATCATGATATTCGATGAGGAGGATCATCATATTTTTATCCTCAGTCATGTTGTCAAGATCATCATGATCTTGATCTATCACCTGATAAAAATCATGCAGTCCCAATATCCGGACGTCAATTTTGGGTGATAGTGTGTTTTACCCGTCAAATGACCTTATGCGCATCGTGAGCATCATGTTTTGAGTGTAACCCGATATTTCATAACAACGAGCATCATGATATTTTAAACATCACCCGATATTATAATATTATGCTGATATTATAATATCACCCTGCTTAGAAAATCCACCATCTGCATATTTGCATACGCATGTCAAAATCCTGATGATCATCATCATCTTGATCTTTCAAGGGAGGATCATATTTACTGATATTCGCCAGTATGATGATGACGTCATCATATCCTCCTGATCTCCTTTTGCATGATCATGATGATCACCCTATCTTTCAAGGGAGGGTGATATTCCATTCTTCAACAGCATGATCATATTTTAAATATCACCCTAGCGCTAACCTGATGATGATCTCAACTCATCCTCATGCTCCGAAGACAAAATATGATGATTACGTCATCATGATATTCGCAAGGTGATCATCATATTTTTATCCTGTCATGTTGTCAAGATCATCATGATCCTGTTTGTCTACCCGATATTTCGTAATGTCCTCCTGCCGAGAAATATGACCTTTTGCAAATATCCTGATGACGTCATCCTGATCTGATAAACGAAGAAGCAAATATAAGGACGACATCATCATCACATTTCCCTTCGGCAGGATATTTTCCAAAACATGATCCGGTTCGCGAATATGATGATGACGTCATATTCTAAGTTCAACGAAAGCCCCGAACATCCTGATGATCATCATCATCCTGATCTTTCGAGAGGGTTACCTTGGCCTCAAAGGGGTCATATTACATTCACCACCTGATCATGCTCCTTAGGTGACCCGATATTACATTTATCCCCTGATCTTAACCAAACATGACGGTGACGTCATCATTTGCATTTTAATGAAGCCCGGATATGACGATGACGTCACCATCATTTTCCTTTCCTCAGTAGCAGGATCATATTTCATATTCTCCTATTTTTCCTTCGACATGATGATGATGATGATTGTCATTCTTTTCCCCAATATATAGAAGCGGAACATCCTGATGACGTCATCTGGACCTTCGGAAGGGAGAGCATCATTTTTTCCAAAATATCATGTAGACGAGAGTTTTAAGTCTTGCTATCGGCAGTATGTGAAATTGTCACGCCGATGGGCGGGAAAGTACATAGCGGTGGAGTTTTGAAGCGTTTTTTGGCGCCCGTGGCATTTTTTCCGGTCAGCGATAGTTGACCTGATGGGTTTTGAGCAGTCTGTATGCATTTTGAATGCGTTTCAAGAGTATTTTGGACCCGATTCCCACGATTTTGCACAGTCACCTGGATTTAAACGATTATTTTAATTTCCTGCTGTTTATGTGATAAATGTAATACTTATTGCTTGTCTTGTCTTGCAGGCTTGCAGTTGAGGAAGCAGCTGGAAAGTGAACACAGTGACCTCATGGAGGAAGAAAATCTAATCTCAGGAGCAGGAAGATAAAGATAAAGTGCGAAGAAGTCAAGGCCATTCAAGTGAAGAACAAAGTTGCAGCTGAGGGTATTACTACAACAGACAAACGAAAGTTATTGCCAAGCTGCCGGAACTTCTCAGAAGGGGCAATATTTTGCCCAGATTTGACACTGCTCAGACATATTTTGAAGAGCTGGTTCACCTGTATTTATTGCTGTAACCAGGGGTTTGAACCAGGGGTTTGGTTAGGTTTTTTTGCTGTAGTGAGGACGACCAGGAAGTCTATATATTGTGCCTCTCTACACTGTAAATTTTTTACAACAGGGGCTACAACAGGGATTTTTCTTTTAGAAGCACACAGTGAGTTAGCTTAGCATAGTTTAGAGGTAGAAGAAGGAGGTCGCCTGTTTGTCTGCAGTAAGGTGCACGTGGAATGTCTGGCTGCCTTACTGTATCTGTAAAGCTTGTAAGTTCTCTGTAGTATGATCAATGAAACTAAGAGTCATTCCTACATTGTAAATCATGTATGACTATTCGTTTCTAATACAATAGAATCTGGAGTTCTGCATCTATCTTCTGAGTGTTCTCCTGCTCTTCTTTGTGTTTTGAAATATTTTCTTTGAGAGCTTGCAATTTTAAATGTATGTTTGTGAAAATACTCAGAACTTGCATTTAAGGTTTTTACTATGGATTTGATCAAATTACTGTGGTATTTATATAGTGCATAACAGAAACAATTAGATCCTTCGGTAGATTAAATGAGGTATAGATTAGATCTTTCTAACTTTTCCCAACCCATCTGAAATACTTAGCTGAGAACGTAGAAATCTAAAGAAAATTGTCTCAAATTTGAAGAAGCATGCATAACAGAGCTATAAGTAGACAGTTTTCATAAATAGATAAAGAAGAGAGCTGCAATAATTCAAGAAAACCATCTAAAACTTGCAGCACAGTAACACTTTTATGCAAAGGAATGAAAAGTATTGACATATCTCATGATCTTTTTGCATATTCTTAGTCCAGTAAGCCACCAAACAAACCTAAACTACGTAAGGCCCCTTGAACATTACAGCTTCACATTGACCAACTGAACTTGACCAACCGAACCATTGTAGACTTGGGATTAGTTGAATCTCAAATGATTCCTTCTTATCTTTCAAGTATAGTTTCAGTTCATTTCATGTGAATTTTAACTTATTGTTATGATTGCATCAAAACAATCATCAACAGTTTTCTGGCGCTAGAAGGAGGGCCTGCCTGAGTTAGGTTTCATTTCAAACTGGCTAACGACAGCAATAGAGTGACTAGGTCTAGATCCAGTTCAGGAGATATATTTGTGCAACTACCTGATACAAGGCGAAGTAAAAGCCCTTTAATTTGGAATCCAAAGATATCGCAAGCGCGAAGTTCATCTGGAACACCTCCTGGGTCACCTTTTAACATCCGTAGTATTGTAAGTCCTGATAGATCACTATTCAGATCTTTAAATCTTGGTTCAGGCACTCCTGGAGGTCTCAATCCTCCTGTAAACCCTAATCCACCAATCAATCTAGGTATTCCTGCAAGTTCAAATCAAGTTCAAACACCTGCAATGGCTTATTTCGATGTCAATTCTCCCATACTCTTCAATGATTATCATGAGATGCCAAAAAATCCGGAAAAGATATGTCCCAAATACCAGTTGCATCAGGACCCAGAAGATCATATTAGAATATTTAAGGAAGCATGTTTTAGGGCTATGTTAGAGCACGAGGATGTTGTGTGTAGATTGTTTCCTTACACCTTTAATGAGCAGGCCTCTAGCTGGTACGTAAACTTACCCAATGGTTACATTTCTTCCTGGGCACTTATGGAAGAAGCATTTCTATCAAGATTTAGAGGACCCATTGACCCTTGCGCTTTGTATCATAAATTGGCTGCTATAAAACGAGGTGAGGGAGAGCTAATTGATAATTTCAATGACAGATTTCAAAAGGCCTATTCTAGGCTAGTAGCCCCTTATACCATAGATGATGCTCCCTTGTTGGCTATGTACTATGCTACCTTGGATCCTTTAACCGCCATGTTTGTCAAAAGAAAACCTGACATAGATTCAATATCCAAAGCCTACAAAGAGGCAGCCTCAATGAACCAAGAAATGAGGCATACAACTTATAGTCCATTTGTCAATGGAGGAAATTTTGGGGTGCAGAATCAGGCACACCCATGGAATGGAGTCCCTGTGCAGCACGCTCCACTAGTAAATCTGGTTCCTTCTTACACACCTGTGTATAATCCTACTCCAATCCAAGCTATAACTCCTTACACGGCTAGTACTTCCAATAACAGTCAAAATAATGGTCAGCCTTTCTTCCAACTTCCTAGGGATGTAACTGTGGCAAAAGCACAAGAGGATAGGGAAGAAATCAAAGAAATTACTGCACATTTGAAAAGATTAACGACCGAAGTGACACAGTTGAGAAATGAGAACCTCTATGGAAGAAGCAACCAAAACTACATCCACATCAAAATCACAACCAAGGCCAAAATCAGAATTATAGTCTTAATCAAAATCAGCAGTACAATCAGAACCAAAACTACAATCAGCATCAAGGCCCCAGTCAGGGGCAACCAATGCAAAATAGGGGGCCAGTGATAGATAATAGGACCTGGGGCAATAATAACAAAAATTAGAATCAACCTAGGCCACCCAAGACATGGAACACTGGGCCCAACAACGGTACTCTGGCTTCTCCTTTTGAGAATACAGATAATCATGGTACAAAACAAATGACTAGCATACAAATGGCCAGTACAGCACCCAAAAATTGGTGTAGATTTCACAATACCAATGCCCATGCTGAGCACGACTGTCCACAGTTCCACTTGGCAGCTAGTATTTTCAACATAGATGTACAGCCTCCTACCTCTGAATTTCTCGTTCCTAAGGGTAATGAGGTAGTACCCTCAGAATATGACATAGCATTAGTCTTAGAAACGTTTACCTTTGCAACTGCAGAAGAGAAAGAGGATGAATTGCTAGAGGATGAACCATACTGTTGTGAAAGTCTTTATCTTGAATCAGCCTTTGTGTTAAATGCTTTTCAGTTTCCTTTTGAATCTGAAAATGAGATATTAAATGAAACAGAAGAGGTGCAGGCCTTTCAACAAACAAATAAAAGCCACACCTACAATTTGAGGAACAACCCTAGGCCGGGAGGACCTTTCACCACTTCCACTCCTCCGAATAACATCAATACACCCCCAGATCAGAATGCTAGCAGCAATCCTGCCATACTTAAAGCTAGTCAACACACAAATAATGGAACAACAGTGCAAAAGGATCAAACAAGTAAGACAGAAGCAATAGAGACAACAAGATTAATGAATTACTTATCAGAGGAAATAAAGAAAATTAAGGTCAGTATACCTCTAAATGAATTATTGAAGACCCCAGGGATCAGAAATGCTTTTTTAAAATCCCTGGATACATCCATAACAAACAAGGTGTCTGCTGATATAACTGTTCCTAATAGTGATTCACCACCTAAGGAGAAAGGCAAGAAAGTTGAGCACCCTTCCAATACAAATGTGGTAATACATGCGGATAAGAGGGATACTCAACCTTTCTTGTTAACTGTTAGGTTGGGTGGGAAGAATATACACAATTGCATGGTAGATTCTGGTGCTTCAGCCAACATAATGCCCTTAGGAATATGTAAAACTCTCGGGCTGACTCCCACCAAATCTGCCAAGGTTGTCACGCAATTAGATAAGACCGAGGTTAGCATGATAAGAGAACTCATGAACATTCAAGTGCAATTAGCTTCAGACCCTAGGGTAAGCCAAATCATTGACATTCAAGTAGTGGATATACCCGTAAATTATGGAATGTTGTTAAGTAGGGATTGGTCCAAGACATTAAACAGATATATGGCTACTGACTTTTCACACATGTGGTTACCGTGGAGAGGCATCCCAAACCAGATCAGAATAGAGGCAGAGCCCAGAATGAAACATATGATAACAGAGTATAATCGAACTAATGAAATATTATATGCTGTTGTTGAACCAGGTGTCTATAGAATTACCAACAATGGGATGCAGATTGAAGAGATTATGATGTTAAACATTAGAAAGAAGTGTGTCAACAATAGAATGGCACTATTCATTGAGTCTGACGGAAATTCTTCAGATGAAGAAAACAACGCAATAGACAAATTTGGTCATGCCATTAGACGAGAGGTGGAAGAGTGCGTTACACACAATCTCCCAGTCCAATGTAAGTTATATAAAAATAGGTGTAGAGTCCATGATAGGCAACATTCTGAGGAGAATTGTGAAATATGCAAAGACATTATTGAATACGAATACAAAAAGTGCATAGGGAGGGTAGAGTCACAAGAGAAATATGAGAATCCTGATCCAACACTGAGATATGTTCAGGATAATATAGATGCCTTGATTCCAGATTTAGGAAAAGAGATAGAGGACAAGGGTAGTTATCTTTCTGAGTTGCAAACTAAAAACACACATATGCAAGATAACCAAACGGAAAAACCCATGAATAAACAAGACAACACCCCACAGGCAATAAAAGGGACAAAGTATGCCAAGGTAAAAGATCATAAAAGTAAAAATGGCATGTGGACGTTAAAATGTGATGGGTCCAAATCAAAACAGGGCGCAGGTGCGGGTATTGAACTCATAGATCCTCAAGGTAAATCACATTTGGCAGCATATAGATTGCAATTTTCTTGCACTAACAATATTGCTGAATATGAGGCCCTAATTTTAGGACTTGTCATGGCCATCAAGAAAGGGGTAAAAACCATCAGAGTATTTTCAGACTCTGAATTAGTAGTCAGACAAGTGAGGAAACTATATGCCTGCAATTATAAGAAAATAATTAGTTACAGACATAGAGTATGGAGTTTAATGGATTCGTTTGATGCTTTTAACATAGAGCACATTCCTAGAGAGCTGAACCACAGGCCAGATGCATTAGCAGTTGCTGCTAGTACATTAGAACCATTGACACTGTCAGGATTAAGACGATTTGCTGTTGAGCTAGTTAACGTGCCCAGTATACCAGACAACGTTACACACTTTCAGGTATTTGGAGAGGATCAGCAAATTATTAATTTTCTGACTTGTAATGAGGCATTTGAGGCCCAAATCATTGATGAACAAGAAAGGCCTGAAGTAACATGGGACGAAGAAGATATGATCAACTTAAAGAGCAACTTCTTACCAAAAGGAGTAATTGAATTGGAACACATCTTTGACTTCGACGGAGTAATAAGACAGAAGGACTTACCCAAAATAGAAGGGGGTAGGTGTGATTTACATAACTTAGGGACTGAGCTAAATCCACAAAGTGTACTAATTGGGAAAGCTTGCTCTGAGAAAATTAGAAAAGAGGTTCTGGACGTTCTGAAAGAATATAAACATGTCATAGCATGGACTTATGAAGACTTGAAAACATTTGATGAGTCCATCATAACTCACGTAATACCTTTAAGAAAAGAAGTCAAACCATTTAGGCAGAAACAGAGGCCTGTAAATGCCATTCTAGAGCCTTTAATCTTTGAGGAAGTTAAAAAATTACTGTCCGCTGGAATAATTTTCCCAGTTAGACATTCTGTCTGGGTAGCTAACTTAGTACCAATGAGGAAGAAAAACGGAGACATCAGGTTGTGCGTAGACTTTAGAAATTTAAACAAGGCATCTGAAAAGGATAATTATCCTTTGCCCCCAATAGACGAAGTACTGCAAACAGTAAATGGCGCAAAGGTGATGTCTTTTTTAGATGGTTTTTCAGGTTATAATCAGGTCTTAATTGATAGAGAAGATAGACTAAAAACCACCTTCACTTGCAAATGGGGAAATTATGCATATAGAAGAATGCCTTTTGGTCTAATCAATGCAGGTGCCACTTTTCAGAGGGCCATGGACGTTGCATTCCGTGGATTATCAGGTAAATGCATTGTTGTGTATATGGATGATTTAACTGTGTATTCCAAGGATGCATCCACCCACGCTGAAGACCTCAGAAAAGTACTCAGGTGATGTGAAAGGTATGGGATTTCCCTTAACCCTAAGAAATGTATATTTGGCGTAACTGAAGGTAAATTATTAGGCCATGTCATTTCTGAAAATGGAATTTCAATTGATCCGGATAGAATAGAATCCATAAAAAATTTGCAAATACCAAACAGTAGGAAAGAATTGAAATCATTTTTTGGTAAAATTAACTTTGTTCGGAAGTTTATAACAGGTTTTGCAGAGATCGTGCAGCCGTTGAATGCCATGTTGAAGAAAGATGCACAGATGGAATGGACGCCAGTGGCCAAAGCCGCATTTGAAGATATCAAGGAGGCAATTTCTAATGCCCCTGTATTGGCAAGTCCAGACTACACAAGCCCGTTTTACATCTACTCCTTTGCATCTTCTCATTCTGTCGCGGCTGCTTTGACACAGAAAGGTGAAAATAATGGAGAGAGGCCCATAGCATTTATGAGTGCGCCTCTGAAAGATGCACAGCTGAGATATCTAGATATCGAAAGACAGGCATTCGCATTAGTAAAGGCTGTGAAAAAATTTAGACACTATATTCTGCGCAGCCAGATTAAAGCCATAGTACCAGACGCAGCAGTAAAAATGTTGCTGATGCAAAACGAGCCTGGAGAAAAAAGGGCCAAATGGATCACCACACTGCAAGAATTTGACATGGAGATCATTCCCGCAAAGCTGGTCAGAGGGCAGGTGCTGGTGCAGACAATAGCAAACATGGATCCAAATCTGATAAAACAACAATATGTATTGAATTCCCAAGACGCATCAGGCTGGTACGACGATTTAAGCCCTTCCTGATAGCTGGAAAGTACCCAAGTAGGATGAAGGCTTCTCAGAGGAGAGCCTTGAAGATTAAGGCACAAAATTATATGGTGCAAGGAGGTCTTCTATTCAGGAAGAACCATGATGGAATTTATCTGAGATGCATAAACATAACTGAAGCTGATAGAGTGTTGAAAGAACTACATGACAAGTACGGAACCGGCCATGGTTCCCATTTAGCTACAACACACAAAATACTGAGGGCGGGCTATTATTGGCCCACTATGTTCAAAGATACTAAGAGTCACATCAGAAGTTGCCACACCTGTCAGACTGCAGCAGACAAAGGGAAAAATCCAGCCAATCCACTGCAACCTGTGATCGAATCCAGACTGTTTGCACAGTGGGGCTTGGATTTTATCGGAGTCATCAATCCCCCATCTTCTGCAGGACACAAATTTATATTGACGGTAATAGACTATTGTACAAGGTGGACTGAGGCCACCTGTTGCAAATTTTCTACAACTGAGGTAGTTATCAAGTTCCTTGAAGAAAACATTATCACCAGGTTTGGAACGCCCTATTCATTGGTATGTGATAACGGCCCTGCTTTCTCTTCTTTAAAATTTTCTAAATGGGCATTTGAATATGGGATTATTCTAAGGTTTTCTTCGAATTATTACCCTCAAGGTAATGGACTGGCTGAATCAACAAACAAAATTTTATTAGACATAATCAAGAGGTTAATTGCCAAAAGTCCTAGAGAGTGGAATACCCTGTTAAGATATGCATTATGGGTAGACAGGACCAAGTTTAAAATAGCTTTAGGTAGCACACCTTATCACTTAGTTTATGGGACTGATCCCATACTTCCGGTTAATCTGAGAATACCAACCTAGAAGTTTGCCAATGAATATCTAGGCTTTGATAACCATAGGGAAGCCAGAATAGTGCAAATGTTACAACTAGAGGAGAAAAGAGGTCAAGCCCTCGAGAAGTTTGCCAAACACCAAGCGGTTGTTAAGAGGTGGTTTGACAAAAGGGCAAGAGTCAAAACATTTAGGATATCAGACTTAGTGTTGTGCTGGGACAAAGCACATGAAAAGAAAGGAAGCCATGGAAAATTCGATAAATTATGGCTGTGTCCATTACAAGTCTCAGAAATAATAGGAGATAACACCTTTAGACTTAAGACCTTGACTGGAGAAGATATGCCATTACCAGTTAATGGCCAGCATTTGAAACACTACTTCCAGGCTTGAGGTAAAAGGGGGGCAGTCCTTTTTTCTTAATGTAAAATGTTGTGGGTAATGTACAGTTCTTCTTTTATATTTTCTTTTGGGTTGGCTGTTTGTATAGTTTGTCTTCTGTTTGTTTTTTGCTTTTGTTTCTTTCTGTTTGTACAGTTTTTTTTCTTTTGTTGTGTTGTTTGTACAGCCTGTTTGTTTGGTTTGTTTGTTGTCTCCTCAGCAGGGATCTTTATTTTACTTTAGGGTATTAAGGAGCAAAACTAGCAACCATTCAAAACAGTATAAAATTTAGGATATTCAAGTTAACCATTTGCAATTTACACATAACTTGTTACTGTCATGAATGTAGAGAGTTGTTCATCTTCTAAAATTTTGTATTCAATAAATGTGATTGAGAATTCGAAGCAAGTTTCTCACGATGACACACCTAAAATCCTTGGGTTTGTTGAACTTACCAGTGTAGATATTAGGTGAAAAATCAAAGGTTACCCTTGCTACCATTACAATTCTCAGCTTAATTTCAGCAAGTGTCCACTCCTTGCATCATGAAGTTACAAATTGTTATATCTTATAAAATCTTTCAAAATTAGAAAACAAAAAATAAATAAATAAATAAATAAAATGGATTATACTAAAAATCCAGATTAAGCCATCTAAGTAACTCTACCGGGGCTATAGACGCTCGCTGGCAGTGGGGCTCTACTTAGGAGAATTGTAACGATAACCTTGCCGGGGCTATGGACGCTCGCTGGCAGCAAGGCTCTATCCGGTCGGCTATGAGGGAATATCCTCACCTACGTAGGCTAATGTCAGTCACTGGTTTGTTCAACCGATCTTCAAGATGAGGATAATTAATCACGTGCACACAACTAAACTGAAAATGGAAATTCATGCATCTTTATTGAATACCTTAAGTCTCAAGCTGAATAGTAATTTGCAGGAAAGATAGTCAGAAGTTATGGATTCATTTCATCTAGTTTCCTTGAACACTCTGAATTTAATTGTTTTGTTTTGGTTGCTAGTTGTTGTGATGTTCACAACACGCCCCATTTTGCCCCTTAGCAAAACGAGGACCCCTGCTGTCGCTTTGCTTTTTGCTTCTGCTTGTGTTTGTCTGCTTTCTGGCGGTTTGGTAAAAATGAGTCAGGTAGATCATCATCATGAGGTCAGTTTGTCAAAGTTCATATTTTGTTTCTGTGACCTCATATTTAGAAAGAGCTTGAAATTCCATGCAGGTTTCCCTTTTACATCACTTGAAAATTCGTCCAGATGTGGAAGTTATGCACAGTCAAAGTTTTGGTCAAACCTGATATGATGATTGCGTCATCATGATATTCGATGAGGAGGATCATCATATTTTTATCCTCAGTCATGTTGTCAAGATCATCATGATCTTGATCTATCACCCGATAAAAATCATGCAGTCCCAATATCCGGACGTCAATTTTGGGTGATAGTGTGTTTTACCCGTCAAATGACCTTATGCGCATCGTGAGGATCATGTTTTGAGTGTAACCTGATATTTCATAACAACGAGCATCATGATATTTTAAACATCACCCGATATTATAATATCATGCTGATATTATAATATCACCCTGCTTAGAAAATCCACCATCTGCATATTTGCATACGCATGTCAAAATCCTGATGATCATCATCATCCTGATCTTTCAAGGGAGGATCATATTTACTGATATTCGCCAGTATGATGATGACGTCATCATATCCTCCTGATCTCCTTTTGCATGATCATGATGATCACCCTATCTTTCAAGGGAGGGTGATATTCCATTCTTCAACAGCATGATCATATTTTAAATATCACCCTAGCGCTAACCTGATGATGACCTCAACTCATCCTCATGCTCCGAAGACAAAATATGATGATTACGTCATCATGATATTCGCAAGGTGATCATCATATTTTTATCCTGTCATGTTGTCAAGATCATCATGATCCTGTTTGTCTACCTGATATTTCGTAATGTCCTCCTGCCGAGAAATATGACCTTTTGCAAATATCCTGATGATGTCATCCCGACCTGATAAACGAAGAAGCAAATATAAGGACGACATCATCATCACATTTCCCTTCGGTAGGATATTTTCCAAAACATGATCCGGTTCGCGAATAT
Source organism: Cunninghamia lanceolata (assembly GCA_027924645.1). Lineage (NCBI taxonomy): Eukaryota > Viridiplantae > Streptophyta > Pinopsida > Cupressales > Cupressaceae > Cunninghamia > Cunninghamia lanceolata. Next base: position 4,783,758 of record BSBN01001327.1, on the reverse strand, counting down.
GATGATGATGTCATATTCTAAGTTCAACGAAAGCCCCGAACATCCTGATGATCATCATCATCCTGATCTTTCGAGAGGGTTACCTTGGCCGCAAAGGGGTCATATTACATTCACCACCTGATCATGCTCCTTAGGTGACCCGATATTACATTTATCCCCTGATCTTAACCAAACATGACGGTGACGTCATCATTTGCATTTTAATGAAGCCCAGATATGACGATGACGTCACCATCATTTTCCTTTCCTCAGCAGCAGGATCATATTTCATATCCTCCTATTTTTCCTTCGACATGATGATGATGATGATTGTCATTCTTTTCCCCAATATACAGAAGCGGAACATCCTGATGATGTCATCTGGACCTTCAGAAGGGAGAGCATCATTTTTTCCAAAATATCATGCAGACGAGAGTTTTAAGTCTTGCTATCGGCAGTATGTGAAATTGTCACGCCGATGGGCGGGAAAGTACATAGCGGTGGAGTTTTGAAGCATTTTTTGGCGCTTGTGGCATTTTTTCCGGTCAGCGATAGTTGACCCGATGGGTTTTGAGCAGTCTGTATGCGTTTTGAACGCGTTTCAAGAGTATTTTGGACCTGATTCCCACGATTTTGCACAGTCACCTGGATTTAAACGATTATTTTAATTTCCTGCTATTTATGTGATAAATGTAATACTTATTGCTTGTCTTGTCTTGCAGGCTTGCAGTTGAGGAAGCAGCTGGAAAGTCAACACAGTGACCTCATGGAGGAAGAAAATCTGATCTCAGGAGCAGGAAGATAAAGATAAAGTGCGAAGAAGTCAAGGCCATTCAAGTGAAGAACAAAGTTGCAGCTGAGGGTATTACTACAACAGACAAACGAAAGTTATTGCCAAGCTGCCGGAACTTCTCAGAAGGGGCAATATTTCGCCCAGATTTGACACTGCTCAGAGATATTTTGAAGAGCTGGTTCACCTGTATTTATTGCTGTAACCAGGGGTTTGAACCAGGGGTTTGGTTAGGTTTTTTTGCTGTAGTGAGGACGACCAGGAAGTCTATATATTGTGCCTCTCTACACTGTAAATTTTTTACAACAGGGGCTACAATAGGGATTTTTCTTTTAGAAGCACACAGTGAGTTAGCTTAGCATAGTTTAGAGGTAGAAGAAGGAGGTCACCTGTTTGTCTGCAGTAAGGTGCGCGTGGAATGTCTGGCTGCCTTACTGTATCTGTAAAGCTTGTAAGTTCTCTGTAGTATGATCAATGAAACTAAGAGTCATTCCTACATTGTAAATCATGTATGACTATTCGTTTCTAATACAATAGAATCTGGAGTTCTGCATCTATCTTCTGAGTGTTCTCCTGCTCTTCTTTGTGTTTTGAAATATTTTCTTTGAGAGCTTGCAATTTTAAATGTATGTTTGTGAAAATACTCAGAACTTGCATTTAAGGTTTTTACTATGGATTTGATCAAATTACTGTGGTATTTATATAGTGCATAACAGAAACAATTAGATCCTTCGGTAGATTAAATGAGGTATAGATTAGATCTTTCTAACTTTTCCCAACCCATCTGAAATACTTAGCTGAAAACGTAGAAATCTAAAGAAATTGTCTCAAATTTGAAGAAGCATGCATAACAGAGCTATAAGTAGACAGTTTTCATAAATAGATAAAGAAGAGAGCTGCAATAATTCAAGAAAACCATCTAAAACTTGCAGCACAGTAACACTTTTATGCAAAGGAATGAAAAGTATTGACATATCTCATGATCTTTTTGCATATTCTTAGTCCAGTAAGCCACCAAACAAACCTAAACTACGTAAGGCCCCTTGAACATTACATCTTCACATTGACCAACTGAACTTGACCAACTGAACCATTGTAGACTTGGGATTAGTTGAATCTCAAATGATTCCTTCTTATCTTTCAAGTATAGTTTCAGTTCATTTCATGTGAATTTTAACTTATTGTTATGATTGCATCAAAACAATCATCAACAATATCATGATTCATGCTTCAAAATCACCAAAGGACCACAGGATCACCAAATGATCACAAGGAATTCAGATACAATTGATGTTGGTCTGATATTGGTCATTTCATATCTCTGGTCACATATTGAGTTGAGAGTTCCTTGAGTTCCTGCTAGTCATCTCATGATGTATACAAAGGAGGAAGATCTTGTCTTGGTGGTTTGATAAGTTGGAGTGTCTAAGTCTTCATTATTGTTGATTAGGGCTTGTGTCCTTAAAATAGCTAAGTTGTTTTAACTCTTAAAACCTTAGCCTACCTGTATGTGCTTTTTGTTCTTTTTGGATGTTGACCAAAAGAGTGGGTCATTCATAACTTAAGTGAGGACCTTAAGTCACCCTCAACATTGTGTAACCGGCCCCAACTCCTAAGGGCTACCGGTAATAGCAGGTTGTGTTTTATGTTTGAGCGGGAATGTCAATTTCAAAAGGTAAGCGTTGAAAGTCTTAAAGGAAACAAAACAGATTTTAAGACCGATAGAAGAGTTTGATATATGTTTCTAAAAAGGCCGATCTCCATGCCTTTTATGACTTCAAGATTTTCTTTAGAAACTTTATTTAAAATGTGGTCGGCCCATATCACAATTAGTATTTTAAATGGAGATTTTTATTTTTAAAAGAAAGATATCAATTTCTTTCTTTATGGTGATAAGATATTTTTAAAATTAGAAATTTTTAATCTATCAACTCCAAGAGATGATTTTAAGGAGATTTTTTGAAGACAAATATTGATGGAGATTTGGAGATGTTTTTTTTTGCAAAATGAAGTATATCTTGAGACATTGGGTAGGATTTTTTTTTAAGAAGTTCTTTGCAGAGAAAATGAGATTTATTGAAGATGATAATGAGGATTTGTTTTTTGTCTGAGGAGAAATTATTTTTGTTGCAGATTGGATAAAGATTTTTTATTTTGCAGGAGATTATTTTTGAAGAAAAATTTGAAGAGGTTATTGAAAAATTTGTTTGAAGGAAAGATAATCAGATTGAAGTTTTTTTTGTGTTTTGGAGAATATGAAACATCATGCAGAGATTGTAGATATGAAAAGGTTTTAATGGAGATAATTTGTCTTGTTGAAGATTTATTATGAGAGAATGTTTTTGCAGGAATATGAATCAAAAATTGAAGAGTTTATTTGCAGGAGAAAAGGAAATGTGTTTTTGCAGAGAAGTGAAATTTCAAAAGTCTTGTTGCGAAATTTATGTGATCTGAAGGAGAAATTTATGAAGGAATGTGAAAGGTTCCAAGGCAGTGAAAAGACATTCAACTTGTATAAATTTGTTTTCCAAGTGCATTGATCATTGTTTTAAGAAGGATAGAGATAAAACATACAGTGTTGTGAAGTGTTGGATTAGAATACAGATTTGATATGCAGTGTTGTTGAATGGATTAGAATGCAGTGTTGATTGGATCAGAATAAAGGATTGTTGAGTATATCCGGATGTCAGATTGAATAGAATGGGTATTTGACAGATATATATTTGTATTGAATGAAACAGAGTATCCCTCTGATTTGCTTATTACATTTGTTGGTAATTTGGTTTGCCAGTGAGGCACAATATGCCAGTGTGGCTTGTGGTCAGTGAGACCATTCTATGCTAGTGAAGCTTGTGGTCAGTGAGACCTTAATATTTGTCAGTGAGACAATTTGTATTGCCAGTGAGGCATGTTTTTTAGTTAAGCCAGTGAGGCACTTCATGAGTGGTTTTTCTACCCCTGAGGGTTTTCCACTCGGTAAAAAGGTTGTGTCTTAATTTCTTCTATGTGTGTGCATATTATTGGTTTGATCATGTTTTGTTTACATCTGTTATTGTAAGTCTTGTGCATATAAACTCAACAAATCATTAATGTATTCCTTTCCATCTGTTCTGTAAGAGAAAGCTTTTAAAAAGTTGTAAAATGTTTGAAAATTAATACAACACTGATTCACCCCCCCTCTCAGTGTTGTCCGAACTCCTACAATTGGTATCAGAGCCATGGGTCACGGGTTCGAATCCCTCAGGTTGCGTTGAGGGGGGGATTGTTGGCAGTGAGCTACCCCCTTGTCAGTGAGGCGTTCAACGCTGACCTTGGGATTCATGACATGGCAGTGAGCCTCCTGTGGATCTGGGTTAAGTCTGGCATTTGTAGCGAGCGTTGAAAGCTCGAGCTTTTGGCGCAACGGCAAATGATTCCAACAGTCTCCTATGTCTTTTCATCCAGAGATGATTTTGGTCTCAAGAGGGATGCCTTTAAACTTGTACTTCATGGTTTGGGCCCTTGTATACATTTAACCTGCATGACTGGACCTTATGAGTCTTGATTGCCTTGATAGTTTGACCCTAAGTCTAATTGGAGTGAGTCACTGGTTATCCATCCTAAGTTATTAAGTCAAGATTCTCCTATTATGCAATTACTATCAAGTCCTTAGAACTCAAATACAGAAGTAGAACACTTGCAGATTTAAATGATTCACATTACCTATTACATGGCATAATTAAATAAGACAACATTTAAAACCCACTAACCATGCAATAAATACTTGAAATTCAAATGAAAACATGTAAAACATGATAAAATTACTTTTGCAACATCCATTTTACCTTAACTGATCATTTTGACTTGGAAAGATTAAAGAAAAACATCATTAAAAGCATTTTGCATAGTTTTTGGGGGTCTTGGACCTTCTTGGTAGAAAGCGCTAAAATGGGCTAGGTCTGAACTAGCGCAGATTTGAGGTCCATCTGACCCTTGTGCTAGTTTTGGTTGTGACCGACTTAGATGGATCTTCGAGGTCGATGAGGAGTGATTTTGGTGCAAGTCAGAGAGAGTGAATTTTAGCGCTAGATTGCTCACAGTGCTTTAGCGCGGATTTTGACCTTGACAGACTTGGCGCAAGTTTTGAGTCCAACCGACAAAGTCGGTGGTAGCGTTATAGAGTGCAAGTCGGGTGAACTTCATTTTAGCGCAAAGCAACTCTAAATGCCTGGCATGATTTTTCAGGGTTTCTAATTGACTAATTTGTTTTGGAGTTACACTTTTGAGTCAGGAGGTTTGGTTTTTAGTGCAAAATGATCTAATAGATATTACTAGATGCTCAGACAAGGTTCAATCAACTTGTAATTTGGCATGGCCATTTTAGGTCTATGGAGAAATTTTTAATGCCAAAGATTCAACATGGATTGTGCTAAGGGTTTTGTCATGTTTAATGAATGGATTTCTGATTTTGCACAATCATGGGTTTCATAAGATCAAATTTTGATAGTTCAAACGCTTGATTTACTCTACACTAGGGTTCTTTGAATAAAAGGTTTCCTAAAATATAATGTCTAGTTTTCCATCTAATAAAACAAATTTGAAAACTGAATCCAAATAACCTCTACATTTCCCACACATTAAACAGAAAAGATGATGCTCTATCAAAGGAGCAGAGCTTAATAACCAAGTGCAACCAACCATATCTTGAAAACCTGAGTGTGTGCAATTGTGTTAATTCCCATCCCTTGGCGACTAAGCTCATCTCAGATCCTTTACATTAAGCTATGTGATTAATACACACCTTATGAACTACCTAGACATTGCCCCGCTGCCAGCGAGTGTCTATAGCCCCAACGGGTTTATCTTGGAATTCCACTTAAGCAAAGCCCTACTGCCGGTCAGGCATCCATAGCCCTAGTAGAGTTTACTTGATTGTCCATCTAACTGAGTTACAGTGTGTGTGAATGTGATTTTCTTTGTATTTCTTTTCTTTTTATTTGATTGATATTCCATTTAAGCTTAAATTTGGAAGAGGACAATGCAATACCGCTACCCTTGCAACACATGCTTTGATGGCATGAGTTATGTTGATAACTCAGCTAGGTGGGTGTGGACTCCCGATGGTGGCAAAGGTGGACCTTTAGATTTTTCACTTAATGTAAGATCACCAAGACTCACTTAGGAACTTCAGGATCATTTAAGAATGTGAGAGATATATGGTTAGAAAATACTTCAGGTGCACAAACTACTGATTCATTTCCCATGAACATACATCATACCCCTTGGTGTAATAGTGGAACCCACGGTCAGACCTAAGTAGAAACCTTGGCTTCTCAAAGAAATAATCTACATTATTTACCCAACAAAGGACCACTTGCAGGTTGGCGCAACTACCACCACATTCAGGAAATGAAGATCCCCAGGAAAGAAAGTGCAGCAAGCAAAAGCAAAGTAGAAACAGACAACTAAACTAAGTGAAAGCAAACACCTAACAGCTATAGAAAGCAATAGTGGAAAGCAAGAACTATGTACACTAATAGAAGGCAAAGCTGCCTCCTAAGCCTGGAAGTAGTGCTTCAAGAACTACCCATTAACAAGCAATGGGAGCTCCTCACTAGTAAGGCTCTTCAGTCAATATGTGTTGTCTCCAAGGATCTCATAGATCTGATAAGGACCTAACCAGAGTTTATAAAACTTATTGTGTTCCCCTTTCTTTTCATGGGCTTTGTCCCAGTATAAAACTAGGTCAGAAATACGAAAAGCCTTGACTCTAGCCCTTTTATCAAACCATCATTTTACTACACTCTGGTGTTTGGCAAAGTTTTCTATGGTAGCATCACATTTCTCTTCTAGGTGTAGCAATTGGGCTAGGCAGGATGATAACTGGTCATTTGGTTCAAGACAGTCCTGCATGAATTGCAACACGGGAATCCTCAAGTGAATGAGAAAGACAGGCTCAGTACCATAAACTAAATGATATGGAGATGTTCCTAATGCAACCTTGTGTCTGATCCTATCAACCCATAGAACAAATCTAAGTTGAGTGTGCCAGTCTCTGGGATTTCTGTCAAGCAGTTTTTTGATGACCTCAAGCAGATTTTTGTTTGTCGATTCAGTAACCCCATTCCCTTGTGGGTAGTAACTAGATGAAAACTTTAAGTCAATCCATTAATCAAAGGCCTAATTAGAAAAATGCAATGAAGAGAATGCAAGACTATTGTCACATACTAAAGAGAAAGGACAACCAAACCTAGTAATGATATGCTTTTCAACAAATTCAATCACTACCCCTGTGGTACATTGTTTGCATGCTATAGCTTCAGACCATCGGTTACAATAGTCAGTAGCGGTCAGAATATACCTGTGGCTTGCAAAGGAAGGTGGATTGATCATACCAATAAAGTCCAGCCCCCATTGCACGAATGGTTGTACCTCTAGTACCAGTTGTAGGGGCATAGCATCATTTCTTTCCCTAGTTGCAATAATTTGGCATGTATGGAAGGTTCGGACATGTGTGTGCGTATCTTTGAACAAAGTGGGCTAGTAATACCCTACTCATAGGATCTAATTGGTAGTTGACATGGCTAAACCATGGCCCATTCCAAACTTTTCATGAAATCTGATCAAAACCTGTGCTACCTCTATTTTATCCAGGCATCTCAAGTAGATCCCCTAGTGATTCTTCTTATACAACACTGATAACTTTATCATAAAGCTATTGCTCTTCAATCTGAGTGCTCTTTTTTGAACTAAATTTAACTGAGGCGAGCAGCACTGATTGAGAAGATAAAACACAATGTCTCCATACCATTCTTCCTTAGAGATATCTTCCAGCATGTACTGCTAGGAGACCAAACCTAGACCAGCTTCTACCATTGTCTTTGTCAAGGCTTGACCTCTTACTAATTTCATGGGTTGTATCTCTATGTCAAACTCTTGCAGGATGGTCACCCATTTACCTCTTCGCTCTCCCAACTCACTCTGCATCGGCAAGGCTTTGACTGCTGCATCTGACACAATTGAAATTACCTGACTTCTCAAGATGTAATGATGAAATTTCTTTACTTCCTTGACTAAGGCGTATGCCTACTTTTCCACATTTGGATATTTCAGCTCTATATCTTTTAAGGGAGTACTCATGAAGGTGATAGGTCTCTCATCGTCGACAACCCTCTTTTGTGTCAACATGGCTGCACAAGTATGCTCTAAGGCAAAGGAGTAAATGCAAAATGGCAATGTGTAATCTGGACTCACCAGTACTGGGGCATTGGCTATCGCCTACTTAATTTCTACAAATGTAGCCTTGGCTTTCAGAGTCCATTCAATCTTAGCATCTTGTTTCAACATGGCATTTAATGGATGAACTATTTCAGCAAATCCAATGATAAACTTACGAACAAAATTGATCTTACTAAAATATGATTTCAGCTCCTTTTTGCTAGCCGGAGGCAGTATCTTGAGAATTGCTTGGACTCAATCAGGATCAATTGATATACCATGCTCAGAGATTACATGTCCTAGCAGCTTTCCTTCAATTACACCAAAGATACACTTCTTAGGATTGAGTGATATTCCATAGTCTTTGCACTGTTGCAGTATTTTTCTAAGGTTTGCCATGTGATCTTCCCTTCTTTTTGAAAACACGGTGAGGTCGTCCATGTATATGATGATGCACTTCCCGACCAATCCTTTGAAATCTATATCCATCGCATGCTGAAATGTATCCCCTGCATTAATCATTCCAAAAGGCATCCTGTGGTACGCATAAATTCCCCACTTGCATGTAAAGGAGGTCTTCAGTCTATCCTCGTATTCTACCATCACCTGGTTGTAACCTGAATAACCATCTAGGAAGGACATCATCTATGAACCATTAACTATCTATAGCACTTCATCCAACGATGGCAGTGGGTAATTATCTTTTTCAGAGGCCCTATTTTGAAATCAACACAGAGCCAGATTTTCCATTTTTCTTGTGTACTGGCACTAAATTTGCCACCCAGGTAGAATGTCTGACAGGAAATATAATTCAAATGGACAATAGTTTTTGCACTTCTTTGTAGATCAAAGGTTCAAGCAAGGCATTGGCTAGTCGTTATCTCTGCCTGAAAGGTTTGGCTCCTAACTTGAGTGGGATCGTGTGAGTAATGATTGAAGTATCATATGTTTTTAGATCCTCATAACTCCATGCAATGATGTCATGATAATCCCTTAGTGCATGAATGATTCCTGCCTTTTCTTCTTCTGTGCAAGCTTTGCCAATAAAAACATTTTTGACTTCTTATGTTGTTCCCATATTATAAGGTTCACATTGTGCACCAGGGGATTCTCCCAGTTTTCTTTGCATTCCAAAGTTATCTTAATCAAATAATCATTCTAACTCCACCATCCTGTGAGGAATAGTATTTTACTTCAAATTGAGCACTCCTTCTAAGTCCATTTCAATAGGTTCCAACTCCTCTTCATCTATTATCTATGCAGCGAAAACATCAGAGGAAGTCAGAAAATCAAGTATGTGCTTATCATCTTCAAAAACTTGAAAAATTGTTATGTTATCCAGCACCGAGGGAGTGGAGACAAATTCTACAGTAAACTTCTTTAATCCTGCCATAGACAGGGGCTCAAGGGAATTGGTTGTTTGGGCCAAGGCATCAACGATGTGATTCTACCTATGTGGGATCAGTTGAATATCGAAACCATCAAAACACTCATCAAATCCCATACGCAACTTCAATATCTATTCAATCTCTTATCATTGCATGAGTATTGCTTCCTGACTTGTTTGACAACCAATTTGGAGTCACCGAATACTTGAAGAATTCCCGATTTGTTTGACAACCTTTTTCTGGAGTGCCATTAGTAGTCCATGCACCAAAGCTTCGTATTCTGTCACATTATTTGTGCATGGAAATTGTAGTCGATATGCTGCCATATATGAGCTACCAATGGGACTGATCAATTCAAAACCTACCCTCCTTGCTTGCATCTAGATCCATCAAATCTTAAAGTCCAGATGTGAAAATCTTCCTTACTATCATTGTGTAAAAACTGTTGTTTTTCATTTCGTTGTGTTTCTTGACTAATGGGGCCTGCAACATCATGATGTTCCTTTTGGACTACTAGAATCTTTAGATGTTTTTGTACTTGCTTAACTGCCTCTTAGCAGAGGGAGTGCATAAACTTAGAATGGGAAATGTTGTGAAGGTGGCACCAATTAGGAAGTAGTAGTTCATCCATTTGTACTTTCCTAGCAACAGCTAGCTGATCTTTCATAAATCTATCCACAAAGTCTCAAAATCCTTCAAATATCCCTAGTGCCTTGTCATTGGAAGAAGACCCCTAGTCAGATTGTACATACACTTCTGTGCTTTCCTAACATTTGGTGAGAAGTGGATCAGAGAAGTTGTTGTAATCCAACATGAATATTTCCTCTACCTGATCAACTTGGGGAAGATAGACTCCTAGGTCTACTTCTGAGAACAGAATTTCATTGGTCTGGTTGTACTCTGTAATCATGTGTTTCATCTTAGGCTCTCTTTCAATACAGATCTAGTTCGCCAGTCCTTTCCATGGAAGCCACATATGCGAGAAATCTGTTGCCATATAACCATTCAATGTCTTAGACCAATCCCTACTTAATAGCATACCATATTGATCTGGATTATCTACCACTTGAATGTCTATGTACTGTTGCACCCTAGGATTAGAAGCCAGTTGCATATGTATTATGTTTAACTTACCCATCACATTTACTTCGGTCTTATCCAGCTGTGTGACTTTCTTGGAAGATTTTGCTGGAGTGAGACCCAGTGCTTTGCATACTGATAAAAGCATCACATTGGTAGAGGCTCCTAAATCTACTAGGCAATTATGAAGGTTCTTCCCAAATATCCTAAGAGTCAAGAGGAAAGGTGGGCTCTCTCTCTTATCTTTATACAATGTGACCTTCTACTCAGCATCTGTTACATGGACTCTGTGTTTACCTTTATCTGCAATATCCCTACTGTCCTTTGATGGAATCTCCCTTTGAGAGGAAGAGGGATTCATTTGAACACTTGCTCCCATGTCCTGAAAGAAAGTTGTCCTAACTTCAGGTACTTTCAATAATTCAAAGACCGACAGGTTGACTTTCATCTTTTTAAGTTCATTCACAACATATTGTCCTAACTTTGCCACTTCAGATTTCTGAGAAGTTTCAGCTGAGGCTCCTTGATGCATTATTTGGTAAGTGGTCTTGGGTGGTGTTGGTATTTTTCCCAGACTGGATGCTTGTTCCCAGTTATCCCTACAAGATAGCCATCATTGATCAACAAGGTTCCCGGGCCAGGGGCCAACAGTACAGGAGATAGACTCTATAAATATCTCCTCTTCTTCTTTAGGCTCTGCAGAACCAAGGGAGGTATTCCCTATTCAACATCCATGAAATGCATCTACAAGTTAGCTGGGATGTTGACACAAAGCAGATAAATCCTCCTTTATGCAGACCAAAACTATGAGATAAGTGCAAAGGGGCTAGCTTTGGACCTATATTCAGTTGTGAGATAGAGGATTCTGGTCCTAAAACAACTTCTAATGTCCTAAAAGGTTTGTATATGAAGTTTGAGTTTGATTTTATGTTTGGATGCAAAACTGAGACTTTGGGTTGCAACCAAAATACAAGACTAGATCGGTGCCTATCTAGGGCTCGGAGTCAATAGACATATATATCTGAATGTTTATCGTAGACCTGAAACAACAATCAGATTTCAAGGGGATTATGCAATGTCTGCCTTACAGACAATACCCAAAATAAAGTATTTAGTTATTTCTACTTACACATATCCTTACTACAATGTATTTTTCTCAATACTTAACCCAAAACATTTAATCTACTCCTTGAGCAGAAGTAAAAGACTAAGCATTCAACATAGGAAACCCATATCTTAGAATCTCACACCTCTTAGCTATTTAGATTCAGAAGAAGCACACATTCAATTTGGAGACAAATAACAAAATACATGCTATGAAGCATTACTCATTTAAATCAACATGAAACTGATGAATTCTGTATATAAGACATTCAACATACAATTCATAAACTCACAAAAATACCCAGAACAGAGCCACCAATGAGATTATATCTGATTACAGCACCAAAAGTTGTCCAGTTTTCAACAACCAAATATGAGTGACACAGTTTGCCTTTTATAGCAAAACTATGTACTCAGCCAAAATTACAATGGTCAACTCAAAAATTGCTAGATACAATGCATCGTGAGAAATGGCGCTTAAAATAATCACTGCAGCAGAGGGACACAGAGGAAGGAGCAGGTAAGTTCAGGATCTACACCATCGCCTAAGGATCTTCTTTCACAAACCCAATAGTTCATCTGTCATTTCATCCATCGATGCCTCTGCATTCCACCATTAATGATTCAGCTACCCGCGGGATGCAGCAACAAACACATCTGAAGTTTTCCCACTCAAAACCACTGCACACGCATAGGAAACAATTTCACATAGAAGGTTTAAAACATGGCCGTCGATCCTGACTCCATCACTGAGATCTAACGGCCCCAAAACCTGCAGAAAAGCTAAGAGCCAAGATTACGTGCCACGTAGGCACTCCATGTTCCTATCGCTGACTTTTTGCCATCTCCATTTTGCCATTTTGCCCCCTTGTATATGCAAGAATGGATGCATATACAATTGCCACTATTCGCCTTTCAAAATCCCTTGTATATGCAAAATGCATATAAATACAACAACTTAATATACAAAGCGGACCCCATGCTAGTTTAGAATGAATTGAAAAACTACTCAGGTCCGGCTTGCACCTCATTCCTTTGTATATCCGCGATATACAACACACACATACATACAAGCCACAAACTTCAAATCATTATGCATTAGAATGTACCTCCTTTTAAAGTCAGGCTTGTATCCTTTCATTGCACATCGGCTTGTATATCGGCATATACAAGCGCTTTATACAACCCACAGACCTCAAGTATTTATGAAGTAGCTCGAAAACTCCATCGCGTCTGAGTTGTATATCGTGTTCCTTGCATATCACAATGTATATCGGCACATACAAGTGCCCAATATACATGCTATGGACTTCAAACTTTGAATTTACTAAACTGCAAAGCCTTTCGGGTCCGGCCCTTGCATATTTGGAATGCATGCTCCTGTTTGCATCCTGCGAATGTACATTTCACATGTATTCGCCTTTCTATGTCCGCGGGCCCCACCAACTGTATATCCTGTTGCCTTGTATATTGTTCCTTGCATATGACCTTTGTATATCCGAACATACATTCACCCTTTCACATACAAACAAGGAATCTTTCCTGGAATATACCCGCAATGTATCTTTTCCTTGCATGTTGCCATTGTATCTAACCATTGTATGTCTGAACATACAAACCAAATATACTTGCAGACCCGATATACAAGTAGCGAATATTCCAAGGATCTGCGATGTATATTCCATCCTTGTATATTTTTCCTTGTAAGCCCGATATGCATTTGGAAATGCATACAACTGCAGAATATGCTCAGGAATCTGCGGTAGATTCTGCCTTTGCATATGCAACCCAATATGCATCTAAAATGCATATAACTCAATTCCTTATCATTTTTTGGAGGCCAACTGAGATTTCACAAGCCCGCCAACATACAATTCACCTTTGCATATACAGAACTTAGTATTTTTCTCAAGGCAACAGGAAAAAGCAGTGAAACATTGCGTGGGGGCTGGTCAACCTTCAAACACTAAAGCATGAGGATGAGACTTAATAACCAGGAACCCACCATAGAAGGCCAACATCAAAATAAACAAAATAATGCAAGATCCCATGACTCAGAAAATTCAAGGTTTGAATGAGAAAACCTGCAAACGTTCAAGCTTAAAACCCTAAAGATAAATGAGTACCAACACAGGCTCCGATTGGGGATGTGCAGGCGCAAGACTGCAGCGAGGACTAGACTACTCCAGGGCAGACTAGACAAAACACAAAACTCAAAACACAACCGACTATACAAGGCATGTACAAAATACTTACACCTAATTTACAGTGTGCACATAAGGTACTCATTTATGAGAAAAAAGCTTTAAGGAATTTATCGTGCACTGGCAATTCCAGTGGTTCACCATTGAGGGCCTGGAGAAAATATGAATCATCTTCATGGATATTGCCAATTTGATATGGGCCTGTCCATAAGGGCTCAAATTTACCATGTTTACCCCTATCCTGGTTTCTGGCATTCCATACAAGGACCATATCACCTATCTAAAACTTTCTTTCTACAGCCCTTTTATCAAACAAATATTTAACCTTTTGTTGTTTCTTGATGTTTGTTCTCTGTGCCTCCCGTCTAATTTCATCTAATGCAACCAACTGATTTATTCTTCCAGTCATTGGGTCCTCAATCTCCTCATCATTGCCTTGGATGAACTTATAAACTAGCAGGAGGTTGTTCACAGGCAATTTAGCTGCTGCACCATATACTAATTCAAAAGGTGACCTTCCAATTGCTCTTTTCACTGTCACCCTGTCAGCCCATAATGAAAACTTCAGCTTTGAATCCCAAGCCCTCTTATTTTTATCTATCACCCTCTTGATGATTTTCATGAGACTTTTGTTGCTTGACTTGGCTTGACCATTTCCTTGTGGATGGTATGGTGATGTATGAGAGAAATCAATTCCATAAGTATTGCAAAAATTAATAAATTCACCAGACTTGAAGCACATAGCATTATCTGTGACCAATTTGGTTGGTACTCCAAATCTGATAATAATATTTTCTAGAATAAAATCCATCACCATTTTGCTTGTAGCCTTTGTAGTTGGAATGGCTTCAATCCATTTAGTGAAGTAGTCAGTAGCCACTAAAATCCAACTATGTCCTCCACTTGATTTTTCAGAGATTTCCCCTATAAAATCAATCCCCCATTGCTGAAATTGAGCTTCTACAATTATAGTCCTAAGGGGCAATGCACCTTCATATTTTAGCTTTCCTGAGAACCTTTGGCAAGGATCACATTTTCTTACCATTCTTTGTGCATCTGAGAAGAGAGTTGGCCACCAGTAGCCAGCTCTGAGAATTTTGTGGGCTATTGTCTGGGCAGCATAGTGTCCACCACACACTCCATTGTGCATCTCACTTAGAATATCTCTGGCTTGATTTTCATCTACACACCTGAGTAATACGCCATCAGAATTTTTCCAATACAACTCTCCTTGAGCAATGATGTATTTAATAACATGTAGCTTCAAAGTCCTCTTCTGATTATCACTGAGATGGGAAGGACAATTTAGATTCTGCAAGTAATGTGTTATGTCCTTATACCATTCAGATTCTGACATATTTACAACTTCATTATGCACTGAATTCACTTGGCATGCCTCTAGATTTGACTGTGTCATCAATTTTGCCAAACCTTGTCCTCTTACCAATTTTGTGATCTGTATTTCAATGTTGAACTCTTACAATTTATTTATCCATCTGCATCTTGTTCTAGTTACCTCCTGTTGAGTAAAAATATCTTTGATTGCTGCATGAGGCACATATGCAATTATCCGAGAGCCTACCAAATATGGCCTGAAGCTCTTGACTACTCTAACCAGTGCATATGCCTACTTTTCCATGATGTCATACTTCAACTCAGCAGCTTGCAATGACCTGCTAAAGAAAGCTATAGGTTGTTCAAAACCTTCTGCATTTTTCTGCAATAAGCATGCAGCAATAGTATGGAAAGAAGCAAATGAGAATAGCTGAAAGGGCTTAGAAAAATTAAGAGATTTTAATACAGGAGCCATCTTTATGGCTTCTTTGATGTTCTAGAAGGATTTAGTTGCTTCATCCTCCCATTTGACAGTTGCACCTTTCTTCAACATTTTAGAGATATCTTTTGTGGTCTCTGCAAAGTTAGGAACCAATCTTCTAACAAAATTAATTTGTCCAAAGAAGGACTGAACACCTTTCACTGTTCTAGGGATCTGAATTTTGTTAATTGCAGCCACCCTTTCACGGTCAATTCTGACTCCATCCTTGGAAACAATGTGTCCAAGCAATTTTCCTTCCACTACCCCAAAAGCACATTTCTTTGGGTTAAGTGAGATGCCATATTCCAATTCTCTAATAAAGATTTGTTCTAAGTGCATGCAATGTTGCTCCTCCTTCTCTGAATAAGCTGTCAAATCATCCTGATACACAGCCAAGATTGAGTCAATTAATCCTGCAAAAGCAACATCCATAGCCCTCTAAAATGTGGCACCTGCGTTTGTCAGCCCAAATAGCATTCTCACATATACATAGGTTCCCCATGGACTGGTGAAAGCAGTTTTGAATTGTTCTGATTCTGTTACTTTCACTTGATTGTATCCTAAAAATCCATCCATCATGGATAAAAGTTCACAGCCATTCACCTTTTGCAACATGGCTTCCATGTTTGGCAATGGGTAATTGTCCTTCAAAGAAGATACATTGAGATTTCTAAAATCCACACAAAGTCTTATGTCATCATTCTTCTTTCTAACTGGGACAAGATTAGACACCCAAGTTGAGTGTCTGATAGGCATAATTATTCCAGCCTCCCTAAGCTTCACGAGTTCTTCTTGCATCTTTGGAGCCAAGGTTGGGTTGATAGGCCTTTATTTTTGTCTGAATGGCTTAGCTCTAGGCTTCAACGGAATCTCATGCTGGAATAAATCTTCTCTATAAGCTTTAAGGTCCTCATATGACCATGCAAAAACATGCTTATACTTTCTCAGTAATGCAATCAGCATAGTTCTGATGTGTGGCTTGAGTTGTTTGCCAATGTATACCTTTTTGGGGGCATGAGATGTCCCCAAGTTTATCTCTTCTAAATCATTCTTGTTTGTTGGAGATACCTTTGTAACAAATTGGTCCCTATTGTCAAAAGCTCTCTCTAAAGCAACTAGCCCTCTAGGGATTTTATTTGTTTTGAGTTGAATTACCTCCTTCCCTAAGAGAGTTTCTTTCCCATTCACAACTTCTACAAAGTTTTGAAAATCCACTTCCTGGTTCTCATATTCATCAATGCAATGTAGAAATCTCAGCAAATCTCTGTCATCATCAAATACTTGCCAGCTATATACATTATCTGGTACTGCAGGTCTAAGCTTAACCTCAACATTTGTGACATCTGACAGAGTAACATCATCTGGCCTTATGGCTACATTAGCTAGAAAATCTGCCCTGACATTTTTTGATCTCTCAATCCAATTTATTGAAAAAGCATCAAACAATTCAATTGTATCCCAAACAGCATGCTTATACTATTTTAACCTGCTATTCTTTGATGCATACTTATCTCTGACTTAGGAAACAACTAACTCTGAATCCCCAAATACATTGAGCATCTTGATCCCATGCTTCAAAGCAACATTCAATCCTAATAACAGAGCTTCATACTCTACAATAGTATTTGTGCAAGAAAACTTCAGCAAGAAAGAGAATTTTAGAAGCTTACCAGCTAGAATAGATCAACAATTCCAGCACCAGAGCCTTCTTTTGAACAAGGTCCATCAAAATACATGGTCCATAGACCCTGTTGGTCAAGCTCTTGAATGCACATGTCTCTCCCTTCACCTCCTCTTTCATCTGAGACAACTCTAAAATTTTCATAGTCAATGTCCACAAAACATATATGTTCCTCTGATTCTTGATCCTCAACTGTGTCTAGTGACCTTTCTTCTCTAATCAATTTGGCATCCTTGCCATTCATAGGGATCATAGCATATGATAGGTCTAATTGCATACTCCCACTAATCAATGTTGCCCATCTTCTTAACAACAACATGCCATATTGTGGCTTGATATCAACAACTCTTATGTTCATTTTGTAAGTTTTTTTTGGATATGCTGCCAGTTTGAAGTCCACATCTTTCATAATTCCAATGATAGGTACTTCTCTAGCATCCATGGCATAGCATTTCCCACATGCCTTATCTATCTCCAACCCAGCTTGCTGCATAATAGCCAGAGGCATGATATTCGTTGATGCTCCTAAGTCAAGCATACAATTCTTAATCACTTTTCCATTGATGACAAGGGAGACATAAAATGGTGCAACTTGTGAAGGGTATTTTGTCATGGTCATCCCCAAATATACTTCAGGAGTCTCATCCTCATCAATACACATGGCTTGTTTCTTACCCTGAGTCTCAATATTCTAATTAGTTTGACAGGGTACTCCTGAAATCAGGGACAATGTTTTATTTCTGAACTCCTCAACTTTCATCAACTCCATCAATGGAACAGAGATCTTTGCCTGGGACAAGACCTGAGAAATGCCAAATGGAGCATAATTTTGTATAACAGTTGTAGCCTGATCCATGGTTTTATTTTTATTTTGGTATGATCCAGCTTTAATTTTTGTGGCTCCCTGACTGTCAGCTTTGATCTACAAATTTTTGTTTTGATCCTCAACTTGGGGGATTCTATTTTCTGACCCTTGAGAATCATGACCTATTTTTTGCTTAAAATTTTGCTTACTATTGCTCCATTGCTTCTTTTGTGTTTCAGTCCCTTTATGATTGTGCACTTGTTGGTTCGCAAAAGTATTCTTTGGTTGGTGTGAGTTACTTACCTGAACTTTACCCCTGAGATTGTAATTGCTTTTGACTTGAGCAACTGCTGCAGCTGTGAAGGCTCTAATCTCTTCATCAGATGGTCTCCTCAAATTGTTCAAAAAATTGTGTGAGTCCTGAGCATAAGCATAATTATATTCATCATCTTCATCATAGGGAAACTGCTGGCAGACCTGAATCTCATTATTTGTGCTTGCATCAACATCATGAGATAGATACTCCCCGTTTGTAAACAGCATATTGGCATTGTCATCCTCCATGTAATGTGGTTCATTGGACTCATCACAGGAAACAACATTATTATATAGAGACTAAGCAATCATACATTGTGACTATGAGTGAGGCATCTGGCATATTATACACCATGGGGTGTCATTATCCTTAGAAGTGGATGCATTGCCTTGAACACTTTGAGATTTAGTATTTGGATTTTACAGAATTTTGACATCATCTCTTCTGTTTGTCTTACCGGATGCTTTTCTATTATTTTCAATATTTGTTGCAATTTTGAAAGCATCTCTGAGGCTAGCAGGACCTTTGTCCCTTAACCCATAAGTTGTTTTAGTATCAAAAGCATTTATGTACAACACTATGCACATAGGTTCATTAGGCCTCAGGTGATGTGGCAGTTTGTTCAACACCTTAGTGAATCTAACATTGAAATTAGCAACCTGTTCATTTGATCCTTTGGTAATGCCAGTGAATTCATTAATGAAGAAACTTGGGTCAGTTTTGTCACCATATTGTTCTTTGAAAATTCTTCTGAAGTCATCCCATGATGAAATACTCCTGTCAGGCAGACCCTTGTACCATTCTCTAGCCTCATCAACTAACGATTGCATAAACAATTTCATAAAAACATCCTCATGCTCAACCTCAAAGTTGTCCATGATATTCTGAAAAGATTTTAAATGGTCTTCTCCTGACACAGTATTATTTCCTGAAAATTTAGGCACTTGCGGCCTCACATGTTTGTCAATAGGATTGGGGTAACCATGAATGCCATCAAAAACCAACTGTCTGAATCTGTCCAGCTACATCGGCTGTCTACCAAACTGATTAACATGGGCATTTCTATTTGCATTCTAATTTCTTACATTATTTAATGGTATTCTAGCATTATTTGTATTTTGTCTTTGATCATTATGTTCATCTTGGACTTCATTTCTTTGCTAATTTCTCTGCATATTTGCATTTTCAAGGGTAGGAATTGAATCATTCTAAGCAATCCTCAGAGCTTGCACTTTCTGTCTCATGTCATCTCTAATTTTTACTGCCTACAAATACTCTAATTCTGCCCTCAGGCTCTTGATTTCTTCAGCTAATTCCTCCTCTTTGGGCATACAAGAGGATGGTTTCATTATATTCTAATCATCATTATCATCTCTTAGGGATTCAGCTTCTTCAAATCTATCAGGGGAATCATGGAAAGGGCATTCTTGAAACACCTTCGATCTCATTCTCAATCCACCACCCTGCTATCTTTCATATACGTTCTGGATTTCACCCTCAGTGTTTGAGAAATAAGGTATTGTCTGCTCTGAAGATCCTGGGTTGTCCTGAATATTATCATTACTTCTGGGACCCTCTCGACTGGCTTGAACAATCCCCTTTTTCCTATACATCATTTTTCTAGGTAATTCTTCAGACAGAGGATTACACAGGGATCTTCTCCCTTGCATACAAAATTTTACTTTACCGGTTGGGAGATTGGTTTGGAGTCACCACCTATAACTAGGAATTGTTTTCTTTTAAAATCAGGGTTCTTTCACAAAGAGTTCCCCAGTAGAGTCACCAAATCTGTTGGTACTTTTCCCAGACTGCATGCTTGTTTCCAGTTATCCCTACAAGGTAGCCATCATTGATCAACAAGGTTCCCAGGCTAGGGGCCAATAGTACAGGAGATAGACTCTATAAATATCTCCTCTTCTTCTTTAGGCTCTGTAGAACCAAGGGGGGTATTCCCTATTCAACATCCATGAAATGCATCTACAAGTTAGCTGGGGTGTTAACACAAAGCAGATAAATCCTCCTTTATGCAGACCAAAACTATGAGATAAGTGCAAAGGGGCTAGCTTTGGGCCTATATTCAGTTGTGAGACAGAGGATTCTAGTCCTAAAACTACTTCTAATGTCCTAAAAGGTTTGTATATGAAGTTTGAGTTTGATTTTATGTTTGGATGCAAAACTGAGACTTTGGGTTGCAACCAAAATACAAGACCAGATCGGTGCCTATCCAGGGCTCGGAGTCAATAGACATATATATGTGAATGTTTATCACAGATCTGAAACAACAATCAGATTTCAAGGGAATTATGCAATGTCTGCCTTACAGACAATACCCAAAATAAAGTATTTAGTTATTTTTGCTTACAAATATCCTTACTGTAATGTATTTTTCTCAATACTTAACCCAAAACATTTAATCTACTCCTTGAGCAGAAGTAAAAGACTAAGCATTCAACATAGGAAACCCATATCCTAGAATCTCTCACACCCCTTAGCTGTTTAGATTCAAAAGAAGTACACATTCAATTCGGAGACAAATAACAAAATACATGCTATGAAGCATCACTCATTTAAATCAACATGAAACTGATGAATTTTGTATATAAGACATTCAAAATACAATTCATAAACTCACAAAAATACCTGGAACAGAGCCACCAATGAGATTATATTTGATTACAACACCAAAAGTTGTCCAGTTTTCAACAACCAAATATGAGTGACACAGTTTGCCTTTTATAGAAAAACTGTGAACTCAGCCAAAATTACAACGGTCAACTCAAAAATTGCCAGATACAATGCATCGTGAGAAATGGCACTCAAAACAATCAATGCAGCAGAGGGACAAAGAGGAAGGAGCAGGTAAGTTCGGGATCTACACTGCCACCTAAGGATCTTCTTTCACAAACCTAGTAGTTCATCTATCATTTCATCCATCGATGCCTCTGCATTCCACCATTAATGATTCAGCTACCCGTGGGATGCAGCAACGAACACATCTAAAGTTTTCTCGCTCAAAACCGTTGCACACACATAGGAAAAAATTTCACACAGAAGGTTTAAAACACGGCCGTCGATCCTGACTCCATCGCTGAGATCTAATGGCCCCAAAAACCTGTAGAAAAGCCAAGAGCCAATGATTACATGCCACGTAGGCACTCCATGTTCCTATCGCTAACTTTTTGCCATCTCCATTTTGCCATTTCACCCCCTTGTATATGCAAGAATGGATGCATATACAATCGCCACTGTTCGCCTTTCAAAATCCCTTGTATATGCAAAATGCATATAAATGCAACAACTTAATATACAAGGCGGACCCCATGCTAGTTTAGAATGAATTGAAAAACTACTCGGGTCCGGCTTGCACCTCATTCCTTTGTATATCCGCGATATACAACACACACACATACATACAAGCCACGGACTTCAAATCATTATGCATTAGAATGTACCTCCTTTTGAAGTCCGGCTTGTATCCTTTCATTGCACATTGGCTTGTATATCGGCATATACAAGCGCTTTATACAACCCACGGACCTCAAGTATTTATGAAGTAGCTTGAAAACTCCATCGCGTCCAGGTTGTATATCGCATTCCTTGCATATCACAATGTATATCGGCACATACAAGTGCCCAATATACATGCTGCGGACTTCAAACTTTGAATTTACTAAACTACAAAGCCTTTCAGGTCCAGCCCTTGCATATTTGGAATGCGTGCTCCTATTTGCATCTTGCGAATGTATATTTCACAAGCATTCACCTTTGTATGCCCGCGGGCCCCACCAATTGTATATCCTACTACCTTGTATATTGTTCCTTGCATATGACCTTTGTATGTTCAAACATACATTCACCCTTTCACATACAAACAAGGAATCTTTCCTAGAATATACCCGCAATGTATTTTTTCCTTGCATGTTGCCATTGTATCTAACCATTGTATGTCTGAACATACAAACCAAATATACTTGCAGACCTGATATACAAGCAGCGAATATTCTGGGGATCTGCGATGTATATTCCATCCTTGTATATTTTTCCTTGTAAACCTGATATGCATTTGGAAATGCATACAACTGCAGAATATACCCAGGAATCTATGGTAGATTCCCCCTTTGCATATGCAACCTGATATGCATCTAAAATGCATATAACTCAATTCCTTATCATTTTTTGGAGGCCGACTGAGATTTCACAAGCCCGCCAACATACAATTCACCTTTGCATATACAGAACTGAGCATTTTTCTCAAGGCGACAGGAAAAAGTAGTAAAACATTGCATGGGGGCTGGTCAACCTTCGAACACTAAAGCATGAGGATGAGACTTAATAACCAGGAACCCACCACAAAAGGCCAACATCAGAATAGACAAAACAATGCAAGATCCCATGGCTCAGAAAATTCAGGGTTTGAATGAGAAAACCTGCAAATGTTCAAGCTTAAAACCCTAAACATAAATGAGTACCAACAGGTGGCTCTGGATTATTTGAGGCTTTAGGATCGAGTGGAATCTGATAGTTATTGGGTGGAATGGAGGTGGTGAAGGGACCTTTCAGTTTATTACTCCTGAGGTTGTATGGGGTCCTATTATATTGCTGATACACATGCACTTCCTCACATTCTTCTTCTTCCAGCTGATTATCATCTTAAAATGGAAATGTATAACTATCTAGAACAAGGGCAGTATCATACCTTTGAGATGGAACAAGTTCATACCCTATTGGCATATTTTCTTGTCCTTCTCATTCTGGATCTCCATTTGGAAAATGTTGGATGCTATTTGGAATTATGGACAGTCCATTTCTGAATGGGCATTCGTATTATGAAGCGTGCAACAAGATGACAATGTTGCTTCTACTAACATGACTCTTCCTAGCAGGCGGCTATTAGTATTTTGATTCTCCAAAGGTGACGGGACTCCGCCATTGTTTGGCCTGGTATTCCAAGTCCTGTTTTGTCACTGGAAATTCTAATTCTGATGAAGATTTTGGTGATGATTTTGATACTGACCTTGGTTTTGATACCTCTGCTATAAATATGCATTCTAATTTCTTAGATAAATAACTTCTGCAGTGAGTTTCTTCATTTGTTTGACCAATTCCCTAATGTCATCTATATCATCTCTTGCTTCAGCAGACTGGAGGAAAGGCATTTGAGCTAGAGCTAATTCTGCTATGGGATTTCCTGGGTCGACAACTAAGGCTTTTGTCGCAGTAGTGGCTAGGATAGGGTTCATCACAGGGGCATGATTGGCTAAGGCTTGGTTGATCATGGGTATTTGATTTGGCATTGCTGTTGGATTTGTTGGATTCCGGATCAGTAGAGGGTTTGCCAGTTCCAATGCATAGGCAAATTCAGCCAACAAATACAGGAGCTTGCGTGAGCTGCCTCCCCTTCACTTCGGGTTCTGCCACACCAAGGGGGGTATCCCTATAGCTAAATATTTGACATTTGACTCGCCCAATGACAGAAAGATTTAGCTTTACAATAACAGGCAGAATACTCTCATTTTTGGACCACGATTTTTGTGATAGATCACAAGGTTAGCAAATTTCTTGGACATATATGACTAGTTATGGATGAGAGTATGCAGGGGTCCTAATCCTACTCCTACAAACTAACAGGTTGCAACTAAAAGGATTTGTGTTTATGTTTTGGATGCAAGATAGGGGGTTTTGGATCATAACTACTACACAGGGGCAGACCGGTGCCTATCTTAGGGCAAGGAGTCAACTAGATGTATACAAGAGAATAATTTGCATTGGCATTCAAGTTTCAAGGGGTTAAGACTGGTATTTGCCTTACAAACACCACCCAAGACTGAGTATTTAACTGTCTCTACTTACAAATATCCTGGCTGACATGCAACCTTCTTCATACTTAACCTAAAATAGTTTAATCCACTCCTTCAATGGAAGTTAGAGATCAAGCATCCAATACAGAAAGTCTATATTCTAGAATCTTAGTAACCCTTAGCAACCAGATTCAAAAGAAGGGGTGCATACTACAAATGGAGATAGACACCTAAACACATGCAACACAACATTTTTCATATAAAAATAACATGAAACTGAACATATGTGCAAGGTGCACTCAAATGCAACTCATAAACTCCAAAAGAGATAGAACAGCCAAGAAATGCTCTGATTTTCGTTATTTTCTCAAAAAAATTCCCCAAGTCTTCAACCCTTTAATGAGTAACACAGTTTGCTTTTTATAGCAAGAATGTGCACTCAGCATTCAAGGTACATGGTCATTTCAAAATTCTGCCAGATACAATGCACCATAAGAATGGCACCAAAAACATTCAAGCAGCAGAGAAGAAAAGAGGGAAAGAGAAGGTGAGATCGGGGAATGTGCAGCCGATCGGAGATTTTCTTTACAAATCAGGTAGTTGACCTATCAATCCATTGATCCATACCTCTGTAACTTCACCATTAATGGCCAAACCTACCGCAACCTCTGGAAACGCAGCAGCTACGTGCTTAGAAATTTTCTCGCCTGAAATGCGACTGTGGATGCATAGGAAAATCCTTTGCTGAAATTTTAAAACATGGCCGTTGATCTCCTTCCTTCCGCCAAGATTAATGGCCTTGATTCATGCTAACTAGTCATCAGCCAATGGGAATGTGCCACACAGATGGTTTTTTGCTCTTTGACTCTTCGCAGCATACATACATTTGCCTTTTTGCCCCTCTTTGCCTTGCATCTGTGGTTGCATGTGCAATTGTATGCACATACAATCACCAACATACAAGTTGGACCCCAAAACTTTATGAAACAAAATGCAATCATTATCAGGTATGGCTTGCATCTTACCTCCTTTGTATATTAGCATATACAAGCACCAAACATACAAGCCGCGGACCCCAAATCATTATGAAGCAGATTGCAATCGCCATCGGGTCCGGGCGTTGTATCAAACTCCTTTGCATATCGCCTTGTATATTTGCACATACAATGCAATATACATACACTCTGCGGATTCCAACCACTTATCCACTGCAATACATTCTCCCTTTCGCATCTGGGTTGTATCTACGCCTTTGTATTACCTTTTGTATGTGTGCACATACATACAATTCGGAACATGCAACCATGTGGGCCCCATCATTGACGTTGACCTACTTGTATGTTTCTTTGCATCTTCACATTGTATGTTTGATTGTATATTGGGAACATACAACCCCAATATACAATTGTTGGCAAGAGACACTATATGGATTCATGGTTGTTGTCATTGATGGCAACAAAGGTCATCCCACATATCCGCAAGTCATGATGTGTCTCTACCGGAAGTCAGAATAAAGAATGTTGTGGTCCGGTGAAGAAGAACAGAGCATGTGGCAAGGTCTGACAGATTGGTCCGGATCTCTCAGAGGAAGTGTCTTGGTGCAGTGCGGATTTGGGGAAGTCAAGAGGACTACCTTGAGTGGTATATTCCAAGGATTTAGCCTCCGGTGATGGACAAGGAAAAAGATATGAATGGTTGAGTACCGGATTCCTGAGAGACAGTGAAAACAGAGGAAGAACTGACTGGCAGAGTATCAGACTGCTTTCCGGATGTGTTACTGTTGATGATAGAGGTTGTGAAGGCATGAATCATGTTTGGCCGACATGATTAATGATATCTACAAGTATATGCTTGATCCGCATTGCTTGGTGAGGAAGGATTCAGCCGACAGAATGAGAGTTTGTAAGAAACTAGACTGTTCCGGATGCCGACTAGAAAAGTGATGAAATTACTTATGCGGATATATATAGAGGATGGATTTAGTTGTGAAGGGAGTGATGATGTGGAGATATATGCGAATAAGTCCAGATAAGAGCAGAGGTAGCAAAAAGGATCCAGTATGTGAAAGATAGCAGAATAAAGAACAGAGGAAAGATGAAGTGCAGCAGATCAGTGTACTGAGCCTAACCGGAACTGAACTCCAGCATATGCAAATGCTTCCAATCAGTTCAAGACTGTGATTCTCATCACTTTGTAGACAGTGTGTCTTCTTGTAGGCAGTGGGCCTCTTGTGAGCAGTGTGCTCGGGCAGTGAGCCCTAATTGGCAAGTGCCATTTTTGTAATTTCCTATTCTTCTAACAGAGAATAATTTTGGGTTAATCACCCCGTGGTTTTCTCCCTTAACAGGGTTTCCACGTCAAAAATACTGTGTCATATGTTTCTTATTTCATGATTAATGTTTTTGTGTTTGATTCTATGCTGCATCAATTAAAAGGAAAGTTCAATAAGGGAAATAATTAGGATAACTGATTCACCCCCCCCTCTCAGTTATCAACAATTGGTATCAGAGCTAAGTTCCTCCTAATAGAGCCTAACAGCTTGAGGAAGATCTGGGATTTCAAATGGATGCATATGGTTTAAGGGAGCAACTCAAGACTGCTCTTGAGGATCTTGAACAGTCAAATTCTGAAGTCAGTGAATTAAAGGAAAGACTCAAACAGGCTGATGAATTCATGAGAGAATTAAAAGACAAATTAAGTCTCTCTATGAAAAAGAGAAAGGAGCTGCTTCAACAGTTGGCAAGACAAAGTGAAGAAAGCAATACAAATGAAGAATTGACTGAGCAAACCAAGTTATGTGAAAAGTTATCAAAAGAAGTCATTATGTTAAGACATGAAATGGAATCAGGAACTATAAAGTTTACTCAAGAGATTGAAGAAAAAAGAAAGGCTGAAGACAATCTAAGACAATCTCTTAAAGAAAAATCAGAAGAATGCCACCAGATGGACAGGATTATCAGACATCTTGAATCTGATCTTGAAAATGCCAAAGATAATGAAGGAAAACTTGAGGATCAAATTGCCTCTCTCAAAAGAGACCTTCAAACAGCAAATGAATATAAAGAGAAATTCAAGATAAGTTCTGCTCAACTTGAAGTTCTTCTTGGAAGTCAAAAGAGGACAGATGACAAGTATGGTTTGGGATATGAGAAAGGAGAAAGCTCCGGATCCGGTCAGAAGAATCTTGGATCAGAAAATCCAAGGAGCAGGCCTAGAAGACCTCCGGTAAGACAGCCAAATGCTCAAAGATATCCATCCTTCAATGGATACTGCCACAGCTGCAACCACTTTGGTCACAAAGCTAATCAGTGTAGAATGAGAATGAATCAGATTAATTCATCCTTCTCCGGACAGTGCTTCAACTGCAAAAGGTATGGACACAAATCCCATGAATGCAGAATTATGCAAGTAAACAAATCATTCAAAGGTAGATGCTTCACATGCAATAGAGTAGGTCATATGGCTAATCAATGCAGATCAAGAGGATATCAGTCAAATATGCAAAGAAATGTTATTTGCCAAATCTGCAATAGGTCCGGTCATAATGCTAAAGTCTGCAGAAACAAGAATCAGGACAAAAGAGGTCCGGTGTATAATCAGAATCAAGACAAGGGTAAACAAAAGATGAATGCGGATGAGGTTAGGAATCAGATGAGCAAGATTTGGGTGAAGAAAAGTTCAGAGAATGTAGAGGTTGGATCCGCACCAGACTCTGGTGCTGATATTTCTTCCAGAAATTAAAAAGTGAGCTCAGGCTCAGGGGGAGACTCAAAGAAAATCTTGTTCCCCCAGCCAAACAAGTGGTGCCGGATGTGGCACAAGATGTGGATCAAAGGGTTTGTAGATATGAGTCTTGAGATACTTCAGTCAAGTTTTTAGAGGTCCGCATGGAGTTATGAAGAAGCTGTGATCGATCAAATAAGACCTGTTCAGGGAGATGCTCTGGTATGATAAAGGATTACAAAAAGGTCCGGAAAGATCCGGAAATGCACTATCTTGTTCTGCGGATTGGACAGAGTGTTTGGGATGTTCTTGTAATATGTTACCTTGATTTATTCATGATTGAAAGATCCGGATGATATCCACAGATCAGGACTAATCCGGGATACTCCAAGCTATCCAGACAAGGCAAACCGGAATGATGTAGGTGAAGCATTTATTGCAGACAGATATTAGGGTTCGCGGAGCAATTTAAGGGATTTCTCAAAGGTCATTTGCTCATTCTGCACTCGAGAAGAAGCGAAAAGTGGAGCTCTGCAACAAGGTTCATCAAGCACACCAAGGATCTCATGCCGAAGTTATTGCATAAAGAAATCAATCCAACCACTCCGTGCAAACCGAAGGCGCATAAGGTATTCTCCGTTTTTCATTACCTCACTGCAAATCTTTGAAGAATGGCTACTCCAAACATAGTTAAGATCTCTGATAGACCTCACCCCTCATTCAAGAAACATCCCTACAAATCATTGGAGGTAGATCCACTAGGAGCCTTCTCTAGTGTTCCTCACGGAGTTTTACATACCGAAGACATTAGGGTTTACATACATGCAAGCATTGAGGAATTTGGGGAATTCAAATTAAGAGACCTCTATCACAAGCAACTGATAGACAATGCTTTTGAGCTTAAACCAGAGTATAAGGATATCCAGAAGAAACAATTTGAGCAATTTATTCATTTCCCCTGCTTTGAAGAAGATGAATGGGTCCGGTATGTACTGAGCAGGATGCATGACAACTTTCTATGGCTAGATAGACCCTGCAAGATCACAAAAGAGGCAATTAGAGCAGTAACTGGTCTATACTCTTCCGGAGGGGTACCTATCCTCAAATCTGTCAAGAACAACATTGTAACTGAGGCCACCGGATCAAAATTTGATAAGAGGGCAATGACCATTGAAGACATTTCGGATCCGGATATCAAATATGCATCAATGATAATAGGATACAAGATCTATCACTCCAGCAGGGAGAATTCTGTATCCGGAACTGCAGTATACACTGCCTATGAAATGCTAAGAAAGAATGCAGAATATGATCTCTGCGAACTACTGCTAAACCAATTAATGGAAAATATACAGAAAATCAAGAAGGATAAGAAGAATTCCTTTAAGTATGGTACTCTTATTGTATGTCTATTCTTCTACTTCATGAATGAGCTACCCGGAACAAGTGGATGGGTATGGTAGAATGACAAACCTGTTGCAGTCCAGATAAGAGACTATTTGCATGGACTTGGGGATGCAAAAGCAAGAAATACAGCTCTATGGGGATACTTCAAAAACTTTCAGAGCATGATGCAAGCAAGAGAGAGAATTCCCCAGTCTCTTGTTGAAAAATACAAAGACTCAGTGTGCTTTATGGTTGACACTGATCAGTGCCTAATGGAGGCAGTAGAGCCAAGGACTGTCTGGATCATGCCCATGGGGTATGAAGTGGATGAACAGATAGTGGAGCTGCATGTTCAACACATGCTAATTCAGCCCAAAGATCCTAAGGTAGAAAGGTTTGGAACCTTTGAGGAGCTGAGTGTAAAAATACATGTAGAACTCAGGGAACCTGAGATTAAAAGAAAGGTGAGAAAAGAAGTAGAGCACATTGCTCAAGGCCTAGGCATCTCAAAGGAGGCACTTGATGCCAGCCGGGAAAAGAGGAGGAAGGCCGAGGAAGAAGAGAAAAGTAAAGAAAGTGCTCCGGTTGAAGCTCCCACCCGGACCAGATCATCAAAGAGATCTGCACCTCCCACAACCAAAAGTTCAAAACTGGAAGTCCAGGCATCCGGTAAGAGATCCAAGACAAAAGCCACAAGGGCTTATGGAAGCCAAAAGGATGAAGAGGAAACAGAGTCAGATGAGGGAGTAAAAGAAATAAAGAAACAGAAGAAGAAAGGATCCGGTAAGCCCTCCACAGGCCAAGACAAGGATGAAATGGCAGAGGTATCTGTTGAAAAGCCCACTCTGTCTCTAGAGAGCATAATCAAGTCGGTCACGGTGGATGGAAACCTTCAACCAATGACTGAATCTTATGATGACTTCAATGAGGCCGACCAAAAGACTCTGCAGGAGGCCACAGTCAAATATCTTAACATATATAATAAGGCTTTCATTGAAATCATATCTCTTATTCCTAAAAGCCTAGAAAAGGAATTGGAAGTAAGAAAGAATAATGCTCATGCTAAAGATCTTGAGATCCGAGAGCAGATAGCTATTCAGCTATATCCTCAAATTGATCCCAAGACAATGAACATTATCTTCAAGGACTGCAAAGATGAGTTCAGAAGCAAAGCCAGGATGAATCAACTCATGCTTGGTGAGACTGACAAAGTGGCCCAAGAAACAGAAGAGATCCTCCGGAAGGCCTTCAAAAGGTTCAATCTTCCTGTTGTAGAGGACTTAGGTACAGAAACAGCTGAGGACTTGGGACCCTCTGCTCCAGAAGAAGTGGCCCATGAACAAGCTAGCATCTCTCCTCCGGTTTCCCCTACAGTCTCTGGATCCAAAGAAGAAGAGCAATTACAGGAGAAGGAAGCAGTGGTGAAAGACAAAGAGGTTGACAGCTCCAAGACTGCAGAAGAAAAGAAACATCTGTCTCCGGCAAGAGACACTGCACAAACTGTTCAACAATTTTTGAGCAAAGAAACTTTAGAGATTGATGAACCGGAGCTTCTAAAAGGCCCATTCGACTTTGACTCTCTCTCTCCGGTACAAACAATGAAGATAGCTTCATTTGCAAATGCCAAGGCAAATGAAAAGCTCCTGAAGTCTCATATGGAAGACTGTGAGTTGATAGAGGCTGCTTCCGGAGTACTTGTAAAGATTATGCCATCAATCCAAATAGATCCGACAGCCTCCACTTCCGGTAATCTAAAAACCTTAGTCAGCAGTGTTGATACACATTTTGATTCTCTAGAAAAATCAGCTGAAGAAAAGGTCCAGAAGGAATTTTTGGATAAGAGATTTTCAGAAATATTAGAATTAATCTCTAAAGATAGGAAGATTGTAAGCATTGGAATAAAGAGCTTAGAGAATGCTCTTAAGGATGGCGGTGACATCTATAAATTTTGTATATCCTGGTCAAAGGCAACAACAGCATTTGACAAGAAAATAAAAGAGGAACAGGATAAGCTACAAAGCTTATCTCAAAGTTTTGATCCTCTCTCTTCCTCTATAATAAATCAAGAATGTCAGACTATTGCAGTCTTGAATGAAATAAAGAATCTTGAGAAGGAAAGAAAGAACATCACTAACCGGATGGGAGAACTTAGAAGGATTATAATCCCTAAGTTGGAAACTATGCATGAGGCCATCAGTGATGCTCAGACCACCGCCCAAACAAAAGATCCGATAGATCTCAAGCGGGCAGAAGCTTTTGCATTTTTGTTAAGTGGTCACATTTCAATTTTGGATAGAATGAAGCAAAGTTGGGCTACAGAAATGATCCAATTACAGACATCCTTTGCAGACATTCTTCAGTACATGTGAGTATGTAAATATGCGGCTATATATAGAAAATTTTTGAAAATTTTGGTGTGCGGACCCTACCCTTTGCCATTGATGTCAAAGGGGGAGTGAGGAGCAGTGAAAAATGAGGAATCCAACTAAGGGGGAGTTCCGGAAATTGTATATAAAGACAGAGCATCAGCAAAGGGGGAGCATAGTGAAAACACTTAGTCATTTTTCACTAAGTGTTGCCATCAATGCCAAAGGGGGAGATTGTTGGCAAGAGACACTATATGGATTCATGGTTGTTGTCATTGATGGCAACAAAGGTCATCCCACATATCCGCAAGTCATGATGTGTCTCTACCGGAAGTCAGAATAAAGAATGTTGTGGTCCGGTGAAGAAGAACAGAGCATGTGGCAAGGTCCGACAGATTGGTCCGGATCTCTCAGAGGAAGTGTCTTGGTGCAGTGCAGATTTGGGGAAGTCAAGAGGACTACCTTGAGTGGTATATTCCAAGGATTTAGCCTCCGGTGATGGACAAGGAAAAAGATATGAATGGTTGAGTACCGGATTCCTGAGAGACAGTGAAAACAGAGGAAGAACTGACTGGCAGAGTATCAGACTGCTTTCCGGATGTGTTACTGTTGATGACAGAGGTTGTGAAGGCATGAATCATGTTTGGCCGACATGATTAATGATATCTACAAGTATATGCTTGAT
Source organism: Cunninghamia lanceolata (assembly GCA_027924645.1). NCBI lineage: Eukaryota > Viridiplantae > Streptophyta > Pinopsida > Cupressales > Cupressaceae > Cunninghamia > Cunninghamia lanceolata. The sequence goes on along the minus strand of BSBN01001327.1, from coordinate 4,751,440 downwards.
CCGCATTGCTTGGTGAGAAAGGATTCAGCCGACAGAATGAGAGTTTGTAAGAAACTAGACTGTTCCGGATGCCGACTAGAAAAGTGATGAAATTACTTATGCGGATATATATAGAGGATGGATTTAGTTGTGAAGGGAGTGATGATGTGGAGATATATGCGAATAAGTCCAGATAAGAGCAGAGGTAGCAAAAAGGATCCGGTATGTGAAAGATAGCAGAATAAAGAACAGAGGAAAGATGAAGTGCAGCAGATCAGTGTACTGAGCCTAACCGGAACTGAACTCCAGCATATGCAGATGCTTCCAATCAGTTCAAGACTGTGATTCTCATCACTTTGTAGACAGTGTGTCTTCTTGTAGGCAGTGGGCCTCTTGTGAGCAGTGTGCTCGGGCAGTGAGCCCTAATTGGCAAGTGCCATTTTTGTAATTTCCTATTCTTCTAACAGAGAATAATTTTGGGTTAATCACCCCGTGGTTTTCTCCCTTAACAGGGTTTCCACGTCAAAAATACTGTGTCATATGTTTCTTATTTCATGATTAATGTTTTTGTGTTTGATTCTATGCTGCATCAATTAAAAGGAAAGTTCAATAAGGGAAATAATTAGGATAACTGATTCACCCCCCCCTCTCAGTTATCAACAACAATGTGCGGACTTCACCATTTTCACAAATGCAGTTAACTTTCTTGCCGCATCCACCTTGTACATCGCCATGCTTGTACATTTCACCTTGTACATGCGACTTGTATATTGGAGATACAATCGCTTTGTATGTGCATCGGGCCCCACCTTTTGTATGTGCAGTTGCCTTTGTATCTATCTGATGTACATTCTGCCTTGCATGTCTGCTTTGTATACCTGTGGGTCCCACCTTTTGTATATCGGCCTTTTGCATATTTACTTTGCATGTTTCCATTGTATCTAGCCGTTGTATATTGAATATACAATACAAAACATACATTCAACCCAACATACAAGCACAGAATATTCTAAGAATCTGCGACATACAAGCATAATTCCTAAACCTGATATGCATCTAAAAGCCACATACAGGCCCGATATGTATACAACAATGCATACAACCATTTTTCCATTTTTTGAAGGCAGATTGAACTCTTTTTTGGGCCCGCCAAAGTACATTTGCACTTGTACATTCAAATGTACATACAAACAGCGATGCATATACAAAGATACATGCATACAACTATTTTTTGCACTTTTCAACTGCGAAGGCTGAAAGACTTAGAATTTTTGGATTTTTCATGGAAGTGCCTGCGAATGAATGTTTGAAACTTGAACCAGCAGCAGGCACTAACAGGACCCAAATGGTTTAGTGGCCCTATTGTTGTATGCCCCAGCTGAGTGTTCATAGTGATAGCCTCAACTAGGTTGGTCAGAGTTGGGTTAGCTCTTCTCACAAACATGGAGGTAAGCCTGTCTAGCGCTGCATAGTAAATAGGCAGGGCTAGAGCCTGGCCTATAGCATAATGAGCTTACAAATGGCTAAAGGTTTTTTGGAATCAATTATTAAAGGAGCTTATCAATTTTCCTTTAGCTCTATGGATTTCAACAAAGGACCTATAGAGGCTTGCTAGAGTAGTAGGCATCCTGAAGCGGTCAAGGAATGCATTCTTCAAGTTCTGCCATGAAGTTATAGATGTTGCAAGGAGATTAGTGAACCCGTAGTAGGCTTTGTCTTGCAAAGAGTAGGGAAACAACCTGCAAACCACATCTTCGTGTTGTACCTAAAGCATAAGCATGTTACGTTCAAAGATTTTAATGTGTTCATTAGTAGTCCTATCTGGATCATTTGTGTGAAACTTGGAGAAGAACTTGTCATGGTTCTTGGGCATGTCATGATAATTATTAAACCAGAATGGGGATTCATTATTGGCAGAAAAAAAGCCATGACTGGTGGGTTGATTGGTGCTACAGTTGGGTTTCTTGGAACTGATTGAGCCCTGGGCCCTTTAGGTATTCCCTGATCTCTTCTAGTTCTTCTGAATTCTGTCAAGGATAGCAGCTATTCTCCAGCTAAGCTGGACTTGGTGTGTCTCTGTCTGGTCCCCAGACTTGCTGAATTTGTGGAAGGGGATTTTAACTGGGTTTAGACCCCTCCCTCTAGCACAAGTTCTGTTGATGGTGTTTTTAGCACACAACAACACAGGTGTGATTGCTGGTATCACACTCCTCTTGAAAATTATCTTACCCTAAGTAAGACTACTCCAAGGATAATACAACTAGGTCTTAGCTTTGCTAGGAATTTCTTAGTTGGTATGTCTAGCTACGCCTACAAGGGGTCTTACATGTAATTTGACATATTTGACAGATTAAAACAGTAATTCATGCAAACCCTTATGATTTCAGATGATATGACAATATAAATTGCTATTGGAAAAACCTAAGTCTAATAGCTGATTAATAAGAAAAAGAAAAAGGAAGTAGGGTTTAGAGAGTTCCTAAGTGACATTCACAATGAAAGGATTACATCAGATAGACAAACATTCATAAATTAACCAATTTTCTACTTTACCAAGCTACATATTTTTGCTACAGCATTACAGAAAATAGTGCTATCTTCTAAGGATTCTTTAGATTTTCAAATTACACACATTCATCAAATACCTAAACAATGGAGTGATTTAACTACTGTAAAGTAATTGAACTTAGCTCAATTTAACAGCCTAGGCTAACTATGCATAGCTACTTACAGTCAACAAGCAACTAATAGTATGGACTAGAGTGTTCATCGAATACCTTTTAACAAATCGTTAACATTGCAAAGCACAATCTAACTAATGAAGAGCAAGATGTGAACCATGAAACCAAATTGACAACACAAGAGGCAAATTCCCAGAAAACTTGTAGTAACTTGCTTTGCATTAATCTAAAATTTGGTAGAGTATCAACAATTCAACATCATGACTGTCTTACAATGAGAGGAATAATGGCCCTTTATATAGAGGAGGCGCCATACTAAGTTTTTGAATGTACGGTGGAGATTAAATCAGCACCGATGGACTAGATTTAACAATATTTGGTGCATTTACAATAGCATTTTGTATTCCCATACTACAATTTGTCATGTAGGAAAAGGACGAAAAATGACCTCTAGATACATTGAACTTAGACAAATTGAATACCCATTTGGCTATATATAGTGAAAAGCCAATTTTCAAAACATAATAGAGACAAAATAGTGTCACATGACCTTCTAAAGTTAGCATTATATATTTGTGATGGGATTATATTTCAAAAAATATTCAAAAAAAATATTCTATCATTCTCCATCCAAATCTATTGTCTTGTTCTACCTTCTTGTTTCTATATGCCACCTAGGCTACTAATGCTAGATTAATGTCTGTGGGGTCCGGATCTTTGATGTAATCAATTCTAAACTTGACATTCTCCAACCGTCTGTAATATTGACCATACATATCTTCCATTGTTTATCTATTTTTCTAGAACATAGCAAAAGCAGCCCTGAGATCACTAACTTTGTCTAGCCTGCCCACAACATTCAATGTAGACTGCCCATAGATGACTTGGTACAACTTATCTTTACAACGTTGCACATCATATGGAGCAAGATCATCAATGTTAAGCACCAGACAATCCTTCAGAGTATCACTAATTTCATAAATTATAGCCAGTATTTGGCTGTTGGCTTCCTGGTAAACTTCTCTGAGGTTATCAAAAACTTCCTTTCTCAACTTCACCTATCAGAACCACTCTGTTGCTTTGTACAATTTGTCAGCTGTGAGGATGTTCTCTAATAGTAGTGTTTGATCATATGAGAATAATACTCATCCCTTATTGCTTTAACCCATGGGAACATATGAGAATAATACTCGTCATATGGATCACATTCCTCATGCAATTCTTCCCATTTATTACGCAATTTGTAAAAGTCTCTTTGAAGCATTGCTGCAAAAGTGATTGCCTCACATCCTTCTTTGTATACTTTGTCAAACCATTTCTATGTACTGGCAACCATAGTTTTGATGTCATCAAACTTTGGCAATCCATCCTTTGACAGTAGAGCTAGAATTGATCCGGGTTCACCTTCAGAGTCTAGGGGCCTCATTAGAAATTGCAAACACGCTCTGAATTCTTCATTCTACTCTTTCAATTCCTTCTTTGTGAGTTCATCTTTATTCAACTGTTCTAAAATAGAAGAAATAGAGCATTTAAATTCATCAATTCTTTGGCCTGTGGTGGTAGGTCCCAAGTCAATAGTTGTAACGGTATAATCTTCAGCTCTGACTTGTTCTTTGTCCATATTAGCTGGTGGGACAACCACTTCAACAATTCTTGATCATGTCGCATCTTTATAGATTCTGGACTGAATTTTAGTCTTTTTCTATTTCTTTTGCTTTTCTATTTTGGCTAAAATAACATCAATATCTAGCTTCATCATTTCAACCTGAGGCTCTTGGTGGGCAAGTCTATTGTGTAGCCAGTTAGGTGCTAAGGAGGAAGAATCCTTACAAGTATCAGCATTTTCATCATTTGTGTTTGATGGGCGCTCGAGCAACTTTGGTTCTTGCTCTGATTCTTTATCTGCCTCTTCTTCTTCATCCCCAATATTCTGCAAGTTTTTCAACACCTCTTCTTGAGCAGTTCCCAAGATTGTTTCTGTTGTGCTCTTATCTATAGGACTATCAGAAACTTCTATCACCTCAACATTCACTGCTTTGGGAAGAGGCTCTTCAAATGTCTCTTTCTCAGTTTCCTGTTCTTGAAGGCCTAACTCTACACACAACTTTTCAACTTCGGGCAGTAGTGGCACAGTCAGAGGAGTTGAAGCTTACACTGGTGGAACCAAAGAACTAGGGACTGAAGCTAGTCGGAGTGTAGCAAATGAAGATAGGCTAACATGTGCTAAGTTGGCAAATGGAGTGAACCCCAAAGAAGGTGGAATGGAAGAGGTAGGTAGTGTGGAGGAAATGACAATTGGTGAAGCAATAGAGGAAGAAGGCATAGAGAAAGAGGATGAAAGAATGGAAGAAATTGGTGGCAAGGAGAAGGAGGTGGAAAATGAGATAGAGGAAATGGAAGGCATGGACATAGTGGAAATAGATGGGAGTGAGGAGGTAGTAATGGGAGAAGTGGGGCCACTCAGGCTACTTGAGTCAATCATCAATGAACATGAGGCAGTGGAAATAGTGACTGCTGGTGGAGAGGAGGCAGAGGTGGTTTGTTGAACAATTGTAGTAGCAACTGCTATTGAGGTGGTAGGAGGAAGTGGAGTAGCACTTGTAGTTGGAGCAGCAGGGGGTGAAGAGGTTAAAGGAATGTTTACACTATCAGATGTTGCAGCAGTGGAGGCTCCTATAGTTATGCCAGTGGTTTTCACTCTTGACTTCTTCATTTTGGATCCTTCCCCTGGTCCACTTGGCATGTACCTCTTCTTAGATGCCCTTGTTCTTGTGGAAGGAGGCATGTCTTTCTTTTGAGATTTTGGAACAGCCTTCTTTACCTTCTTTGCCTTACCCTTCTCTGCCAAGGGAAAATGCTCCTCACTATCAGATTTTCTTGCAGGCTCTTGAGCTTGTTTCGCATCATCTGGTACCTCTATAGGTGTATCGTCCTCATCTCTAGATTCCTTTTCAGATTCAAGTGTTGTATAGGTGAGTTGTACTCCTTGTCTTTCCACTATTATAACTTGATTCCTGACCCATGCTTTGCTCAATCTCAAAGGTTCTTTCATTACTACATCTAAAGAGTTTTCATGTGCATTGGCCCAATTTGGTAGTGGGACTGGTTGTTGATATTGAGCTTCCCAAGGTCTGGGACTTCTATTATATGAAATTTCCTTATGAACCCAAGGGACAGTCTAAAGTGGGTCCTCTTTAACACTTCATAGTCATCTACACAGTTCACCCAAAAATCTTCTAAATGTGTCCTATGAAATAGCCTTTTGCACACATATCTCTCCATTACCCTTTGTGGATCAAAATAGTCTCTCTTTCTGTAGAAATGGAGGTTAAGTAATTGAATTTCCCTATTAGAATGTTTAGCTGCCCCAAGGGAGACACATGCATAATTACCCCTACCCAATATGATTGGAAACTTGACATTTGTTCTATGGGGATGTTTCAATCTTTCTGCACAAGTGATTAACTGCCTTGACAATTCAAGAAGTATCACTTTATTTGTCAGGTAATGAGGTAGCCTATATGGCATACCAGTGAAACCTTGGATTCTCAAGTAGGTGAATTTCTAAAATTGTATATACCATCTCCCATATTGCATAATCTCATTCATTGCTTCAGGAGATATCCTAAGAGCTGTAGTACCTTGCAATAATTTGGTGATATACATTGTGAATGCATCATTTACTCTTTTATAATGAATGAGAGATTGGGATAGCACCAACTGAGGGTAGAATTCATATACTTTGATCTGTTGCTATTCATCATTACCAATTTCTCCAATTTTAGACAACCCAGCATACTCATTCCTCCTGGCCAATAAATACACTACATAGGAGGTCCATTTGAAGGTTTGTTTTTATCTAAAATTTTCAAAAGCTTCATGCATGTTAGTGCTCAGTGTTTGGGCCCAGTGAAATTTTGTATCTTTGCTAATTATCTCTTCAATCATTAAAAACATCCAGCCCTCAAATGTGGATGCAGTTTCAGGGGCGCTGTCCCTTGACCCCGTAGGAATTTGTCCCTTGACCCCGTAGGAATTTGGGGGGAAACCGTGCTGATAAAAGTGGGGTAAATTTAATCTCCGAGTCTAATTAGGCTCCATATAACAACATCCATGCATTTTATTTCTTAGTGTTTTTGCCCAGTAAAATTTGGTATCTTTGCTAATTATCTCTTCAATCATTAAAAACATCCAGCCCTCAAATGTAGATGCAGTCACTAGTCCATATATCCTACTGAGCAAAGTCATGAAGTCTCAAATTTCATCATGAAAGTCACTTCTATATAGTGTAAGGGGAAGCTTGATGATAGTTGATCTTTTATCCTTTACCTAGTTGTCATTTATGTGCTTCCTACAGTTATCAAAGCCTTTCTTGAATGTTTCTTCTATACCTATTTTATTTGGTCTAGTCAGCAGTGGATGTCATGGGATACCAAAGGTCTCTTCTATTGATGTTGGACTTAGATCTACTCGCACTTCTCCATTAGGGGCTTGTATGGTTCTAGTCAATGGGTCATATTTGTCTTCACAAGCTACTATCAATTATGTACATTGAACTGAAGTAGGGAAGGCAGCAACTTCTGCAATCCCATTGTCCTTATCTTTCTTGGCCCTTGGAGTTGGATTAGGTCCAAATATTCTAGTTCTAAACTCATCCAAGTCAATATGACCCAGATCGGTGTCTCCTATGTCTTTCCATCCAGAGATGATTTTGGTCTCTAGAGGGATGCCTTTAAACTTGTACTTCATGGTTTGGGCCCTTGCAGACATTTAACCTGCATGACCAGAACTTATGAATCTTGATTGCCTTTATAGTTTGACCCCTAAGTTTAATTGGAGTGAGTCACTGGTTATCCATCCTAAGTTATTAAGTCACGATTCTCCTATTATGCAATTACTATCAAGTCCTTAGAACTCAAATACAGAAGTAGATCACTTGCAGATTTAATTGATTCACATTACCTATTACATGGCATAAGTAAACAAGACAACATTTAAAACCCACTAACCATGCAATAAATACTTGAAATTCTAATGAAAAAATGTAAAACATGATAAAATTACTTCTTCAACATCCATTTTACCTTAACTGATCATTTTGAATTGGAAAGATTAAAGAAAAACATCATTAAAAGTATTTTGCGTGGTTTTTGGGGGTCTTGGACCTTTTTGGCAAAAAGCGCTGAAATGGGCTAGGTCTGACCTAGCACGGATTTGAGGTCCATTTGACCCTTGCACTAGTTTTGGTTGTGACCGACTTAGATGGATCTTGGAGGTCGGTGAGGAGTGATTTTGGCACAAGTTGGAGAGAGTGAATTTTAGCGCTAGACTTCTCACAATGCTTTAGCTCAGATTTTGATCTTGGCGGACTTGGCACAAGTTTTGAGTCCAACCGACAAAGTCGGTGGTAGTGTTATATAGCGCAAGTTAGGTGAACTTTGTTTTAGTGCAAAGCAACTCTAAATGTCTGGCATGATTTTTCAGGGTTTCTGACTGACTAATTCATTTTGGAGTTACACTCTTGAGTTGATCGGAGGCATTTTAAGTGCTAAGTCGGGAGGTTTGATTTTTAGCACAAAATAATCTAATGGATATTAGCAGAAGTTCAGACAAGGTTAGATCAACTTGTAATTTCACATGGCCATTTTAGGTCTATGGAGAAATTTTTAACGCCAAAGATTCAACATGGATTGTGCTAAGGGTTTTGTCATGTTTAATGAATGGATTTTTGATTTTGTATAATCACAGATTTCATAAGATCAAATTTTGGAAGTTCAACCACTCAATTCACTCTACACTAGGGTTCTTTGAATGAAAGGTTTCCTAAACAGAATGTTTAGTTTGCCATCTAATCAAACAAATTTAAAAACTGAATCCAAATTGGCAAGTAAAACCCTTTCATTGAAATGCATTTTGAATTTAAACACAAAACCCTAGTTTCAAGAATAAAACCTGAAGCTTGGAATGGGCACCTACATGGTTACAGAGATAGAAAGTGATGAAAATGTGCAGGTAGTGGTGCTCTTATCACATAAATTTGGTTGGCAACTCATCATCGATCTGCTTCTCAATCTGGCCGTAGAGCTTTTAGTCAATTCTCACAATGCAAATGAGCTCAAATGTGGATTAGAAACCAATTTAATTTCCTTATTTAATAGCCATTAATGTAGGGGTACGACAGGATTCCTAGCGCGCTGTAGAATTAACTTTAGGGTTTGCATGGAAAATCAATGTTACTAACCCAACGCAGTTTTGAGGTCTTACCAACCTGGTCGGTAGCAGTGAATTTTAGCGCAGGGTCAGACTCTTACCTTTTTAGTGCTTTTGTGCGAGTTTTGGCACCTTCAGACTTGGCGTGACTTTTGATGTTACCTGACCTATGCGCAGATTTAATTGTCCTTTGACTTAAGTCAGTGATGCGGTAATTTGGCGCAAGTTAGAGATGGGAGATCTTAGCGCAAAGGTCAATGAACAAGGATTTTGGTGCTAAGTCAGTAGACTCAAGTTATAGTGCTTGGTCGGTTGACAATGGATCTAGCACCAAGGTCGATTAAATTGGGAATTTAGCGCAAAAGTCAGTAGGCCATGGATTTAGCGCAAAGAGATATCAGACTTGGTTTCTATGAAGAATTTAAACACTTGACTTAGTGATTTTTTGGATGACTTAATGATAGCTAATGCAATTTGATCATCTTTTTGACATTTTAGGAATCAAGGAGCTAAACTGACACTCCGAAGCTAAAATTTCAGAAGAGGGGGTCCCCGTTTCATGAAATGGGGCATGTGTGCAAGGCACAACATGACAAAGAATATTTCAATCTGGTATCACTTCCTAAGAGAAAAGGTTGCAGAGAATGAGGTGAAGTTGGAGTATGTACCTACAAAGGATCAATTTGCAGATATCTTTACAAAGTCTCTTCATAAGGATACATTTGAGTATCTCCGGCAGAAGTTAGGGGTTATTGACGCTCCTTCTTTCAACTAGATGCATAAGTGTGTGCATCTATCTGGGAAGCATTTCAAGATACATTCTTGGTCCTAGACTGATGTTGAAGGCTGCCTCTCAGGGGGAATAGGTAGTAATACTATTGGTTGGTGCAGTTAGATGGAGCATATATTGTGATCCTAAGGGGGAGAAAGCAAAAAAGTGAGAGCAATGGATATAGTGCATGTACTTGCTAGTGTTGTAGTGATTTCCCTTTTCCATTGATGTCAAAGGGAGAGAGAGAGTTGAAGTGATTGAGAAACCATTGTGCAAAGAGGTGTGTGAAGAGTAAGAGTTGTTTCTATTAGGGGGAGCATTACTGGTTGCAGAGCTATTGATTGACTGAGTTAGGTCTTGATAGTTTTTCAAAGAGTTGGTGTTTCCATGAATGACAAAGGGGTAGATCATTGGAAACTTTCTGGTGTTGTCATTGATGTCAACCTCCAACAAATGGTTCACTTGGTTTCCAAGTGCTTTTGAGAAAAAATGATAAAAAAGTGTGTAGTGTGATAGAGGTACTCTCATTGTTATGCTCCACATTTTTTCTTAATTGAAGATATGCTAATGCAGTTTAGAAATGTTGAATAGAGGTATTCAAAGGTGTTATATCCAGAGTTTCAGGTTTTAGATCATGCAGATGTGGAAGATGTGTTTGACAAAGTGTTTTCTTGTATAGAAGATTGACTAAGAGAAATGAGATTGCTCCCCATTTTTCCACAATGATGTTTCCTGTCTTGTGGATCTAGGAAAGTACTTATGTTGTCTATATCTACCTTCTCTTGAATTTTACAGTGCTGAGGTGCTAAAAAATTTTAGTTCTTGTGTTGGAGATCAGTAGCAGTATGTCCTAATGTCCATAATGAAGATATTCTCTGTTTCAAGCAGTTGCGGCAGTGTTGTAGAAGTTTTTGTTGATGGTGAGTATTCTGGGAAGGTGTGTGAATGCTGTGGAGTGTCTCTCCAATCTGCATGATGTTTTGGACGTGTAGAAGTATGGATGTGGTCATTAGCTCAAGTTTGACTAGCCTGGCTTACTTGGGCCTTGTGCGGAGGTACCTCATGGATTGTGGATGTGATGAGTAGCTTGGTGATACAGATTTGAGTCTTGGTTAACCCTTGACATGGTCCACTTTCACTTCTTTCCACCATGGAACTGTTTAGTGCTAACTAATTGGTGTTGCATGTTTGTGGTGCACACACTTCATGAGGACTGGCCTAATTGAGATAGGTCTTGGTTATAGATGGTATAAATGTAAGGTAAAGTTGAGTGGAGAAAAGTAGAGATAAAGATGTGAATGTGAATCAAGGGTAGTGAGTTGTGTGTGTGCTTAAATTCTTATGACTCTGTAATACAGTGAGTAGAAGGGGTCTACATTTTCAGTGTGCCAGAAGTTGTTAGAGGCAGTGAGCCAAAGGTTGCGGATGGAAAGAAGTGGCAGTGGTAGATCTCTCCTATTGCTTTGAAATATTGAATCTCTCTTTAACAGTCTTCTTCTCTCTTCTCTCTTCTAGATAGTGAGTCCTTCTGTACATTGAGCGCTTGGTAGTGAGCCCTTAGCAGTGAGCCTTACTCTGGCAGTGAGCCTTTCATTTGGGTTGTGAGCCCTTGGAAGGGAGCCTATTGATTTTAGGTGTTACTATTCATATATATGTGATCTAATCCTCATTGTGGTTTTTCTCTCATTGGGTTTTCCATGTAAATCCTGTGTTCTTATGTGTTTGGATGTGTTTGCATTGATGCTTAATATGTTTACATTTTGTTAATGCATAATAAGTGGTTGATGTTTAAAAATTCTTTGAAGGCTTAATGTTTTAATACACAACTAATTCACCCCCCCCTCTGAGTTGTCTTGTGCATTCTAACACAATCAAGATATGTCAAAGCATGGATTATCATGGAAAAGGATTGGGCCTTTATGAACAAGGAATCCTAGAACCTATACAATCCACATCAGACATGGTCGGAGCATTGGTGACGAATTATCTATGAAATCCAATGGTTTTGGTGATACTTCAATGATCACTAATACAACCTCATCTAATCAGATAATCGAGATAGGGACCATTTGTATCCCTTAAACTAAACTTACTATCAAAAATATTGATAATCCTTCCATTTCCACTTCCACCCTCTCTACCACCAACTTTTATCCTCCACATCTTCCATCCCTTGATCAGGACCAACAAAATCATAGAGCATACAAAGTAAAATCTTCAAATCAAGCTGTTATCACCCAGATTTACACCCTTTGCATGCAGCTGTGAAACCTCATACAACTTGGGGTAACATTGGAATGATCTCGAAGTGTGGGACCTTGCGATTTGAGATCAGACCTCTAGAGAAGGCTGGTTCCTTGCTCTAAGCCTATTACAAAGAGCGATGATACTAAGCCTAGTGCTAAACAACTTGCAGGGGAAAGAGTTAGGAAGAAAACTGAAAGGGAAAGGGAGGCGATACACCAGATTTAGTGAGCGATGGTGGTCAAGGTATGGACACAACAATGATTCCTTCGCTGCTGAGGGGAGATTCACATAGGTTTAGGACTGGTTGAGGCTTCGGTATGAAGGTTTAGACATGCAGAGGGGCCATTTTACCCATAGAATAGACTACAACTCCGATTAAAGCACAGAAATTCAGACATAAAAGAGGTGAGAAATCAACATCTATTAATCATGAAGGCCCATAAAACTGTTACAAATGCAGAAAAATTTCATAGCAGAGTCACACCAACATAGCTAATTACACTCATTGTTGGATAAAAGGAAGACAGCAGAGGCCAAATTCGGCACAGTGAGTCACATTCCTATACCCTTGCAATTACACTAAGTGGACTGACTACAAAATTTTGGCAGCATAACAGCCCCCCAAAAAAATACCATCCCCTTTTCAAAAGAGTTTTACATTGTCTTATATAGGCCAGACTCCTGCCAGAAGGGTGGGGAGTCGCTGAATTCACAGAAAAGAGGCCATAAATGCTAGCAACAAGAAAGTATGGGCAAAGACATGGTGAAGGGATAGGGGCCATGCCTATCGCTAGGAGAACACGCAGAAGATGACAGCCATGACACGAGATAAGACAGGGGATGGAGAAGCAACCTCCAAAGTCATTGTCCACCACATAGAAATTTGGTCCTGCAAGACAAAGAGCCCATGCACCATGAATGCACCTGCAGAACTTCACCAACCCAAGCCATTGTGAGGAGAAAAACCCCTCAAAACTTCAAGACGGCCGCTGAAATGTCCAATCGACCAAAAATGCAAAGCCAGATCTAAAAAATGAGAACTAGAAAATCCCCCCCCAAAGACCTGCTAGAATGAAAGAGGAGGCAAAAATATGCACTTTTGCCTCTTATAGCATGTCAAAATTCGCTGAAATGGGGAAGATATGGGTGGTCAAAGATCTGGTCAACTACTTGTATATATTGCTTCTGCATTTGTGTATATATCAGCCTCTAAAGATACCCTAGATCTTGCCTTTGCATGCACAAAACGCTTTGCATGTATCTCTACATTTTGGCACCAAAAGGCCTCTGAAATCGCTCTCAAAAATGCATTTGAAAATGTCTTGTATATGCAAGAGCCCTTGTATATGTATCTGCCACTGCCATGTGGTACCTCCTGATTCGCCACTGAGAACTGCACCCTGTTCAGCCAAAAACTCCTTTGTATATCGGCCTTTGCATGTCAGCTTGTATATGTAAAGATACAAGTGAACATACAAACAAACTAGCACATACAAACATGCATTTTTTCCTTTGTAATTGTGACTTGTATATACATACAATCGCCCTTGTATGTGCGGGTCCTACCACTTGCAACTTTGTTTGTATCTGGGTCCTACATATCGAAATATACAAACCTCCTTGAATATGCAACTGTGGACTTGAATGCTGAACATGCCAAAATTGATCCCTGGGCTGGGTCTGCCTTGTATACCCTCTTTGCATCTTTGGCTTGTATATCGCAATATACAACTGCCATATACATACAAGCCACGGACTTAGTGCTGCATTCCACCCAACTATACCTGTCTTTGAAATCTGGCTTGTACATGCTCTTTTGTATATCAAAACATATGAACACCTTTTATACAAGGCGGACCCGAGAACAACATAGAATAGATTGAAACTTCTATTCGGGTCCAGATTGTATATGTTTCCTTGTATATCGACTTGTATGTGCAAATATACAAGTCAATATACATTCCACTATAGCATCTGAACCTTGTATTTATATGATATACAAACCTCTTTGTATCTTCACGGGCCCCAACACTTGCACATTCGGCCATGCATAATCCCTTGTATATTTCGATTGTATGTAGAAGACATACAATGCAAAATATACATTCTCCTTTGTATCTTTGAGCCGATGCATACCACTGTAGAAAATGCATGTTTCTTTATATATTGGCCACGGCATTGTAGCAAATGTACATTGGGACTTTGTATGTCAAATATGCGATGCAATATACAAACCTTCAGACATACAAACAGGGAATCCTTAAGGAATATTCCCACAATGTATCTTTTACATTGTATATTTCCTCTTGTATATTGCGAACATACAAAGCAATATACAAGCCCACTGACATACAACTGCGGAATATTCTGGGGAATCTTCGATGTATATTTGCCTTGTACACTTAGCGAATGTATATTTGCTTGTGTATGAGCATACAAACCGGGAATATTCCCGGGGGATCTGTGGAAGATTCCCAAAATGTATGTCTTTCCCTGGCCCGATATACATTCAAAAAATGCATAAAACTTAATTTTTTCAACATTTTCTAAGGCCGATGGAGATTTTCAAGCCCGCCAAATGCACATTTGTACTATATGTTGACCAAAACTTTGACCATGAATAACTTCTTTGTTTGGTCGAATTTTAGGGTGGTGTAAAAAGCAAACCTACCTATTTTTTCAAGCTCTTTACAATGGTAAGGTTCTTAGGCAAGGTTCCCTGGGAAATTTGGCACTTAGTTTTATAGGGAAAAGAGGGATTTTCAAGGAAAATACCAGGTGGACTATTTTAGCTCTGAACAGAGGAAAATAGGATAACATTTTTGGCAACCTCTATGGGGTGTTTGCCTGCTAAACAAATGATCAGTGGCCTTGATTCATTGGGCATGGAGTCAAAAGAAACTGGAAGTACCTTGACAAACCTCTTGTCCTCAAAAATTCAGCATGACAGCAATGGAGGACACAGGAAGACTAGGGTCCAAACAAAAGTTGACAGCAACCCGCAAACTGTGCTAGACAGCACTTAGGAAAAGCAAGAAAGCATCTAAACTATTGTGCAGTAGCACTTATTGGAAGCATAGAGACCCAATCTACTAATTTATAGAGCCCTCATACCTCAAAACACCTCTTAAGGTGTATCCCATTGACTAGGATAGGCAGATTTTGTCCATCCACATTTGACAACTGGAATGAGTTGTGCTCCTTGCATTCAGTGATGAGAAATGGGCCGCTCCATGTGCTATCAAATTTGGAGTGTTTCCCTAGCTTGCTCTTCAGTTCATCCCAATTGAGCACCAAATCACCCTCCTTAAAGTTTCTGGGTGTGGCCTTCTTATCAAAAACTCCCTTGACTTGAAGCTGATGATGTTCTATAGTCTTCTTAGCTTTGTCTCTGATTTCTTCCAGCTCCATGAGTTGGGCATATCTGACTACCATGGGATCCTCCTCTTCAAACATTTCCAGTTGGTTCATGATGTCAAGAGCTAGCAGCTCCACAGATATAGGCAATCTTGCCTCTTTTCCATAAACGAGCATATACAAAGAGTTCCCAATGGATCTCTTGGGAGTGATTCTATTTGCCCATAGGGCAGATTTCAAATTAGTATGCTAGGTCCTCTGATTATCCTGCATGGTTCTCTTGATGATCCTTATGAGATTTTTATTTGTGGACTCAGTTAGGCCATTACCCTGAGGGTAATAATTTGATGAAGTGCCTAAATAAATCCCATTCCTCACAGCCCAGTTAGTTATCTTTAACCCGACAAAAGCCAATGCATTGTCTGAGATGATAGATTCAGGTACCCTGAATCTAGCTACCAGATCACTATAAAAGTTCAAAATGGCACTTTCATTGGATTCCTTTAGGGCCACTGCCTCAGCCCACCTTGTGAAGTAATTAGTTGCTGTAAGCACCCACCTGTGGCCTGCACTGGAAGGCGGGTTAATGGGGCCTATGAAATCGATACCCCACCTCATGAAGGGTTGCTCAACTTGAATTGGCTGCAAGGGCAGAGTTGGCAGCCATGATTTGCCTACAAAAAGGGCACACTTCACACATTTTCTAGCCCATGCATGGGCATTCTTGAATAAGTTGGGCCAGTAGTATCTGGCTCTCATTATCTTCCAGGCAGTAGTCCTTGGGGCAAAATGACCCCCTGCTATTCTATCATGGAACTCACGCATCACCTTGTCAGTTTGAGTTTCATCAATGCATCTTAATAATACGCCATTAAAATCTTTCTGGAAAAGGATGCCATTGATTAGGACGTATGGGATAGACTGTAATCTAAAGTATCTTCTCTTGGCTCTGTTTAACCTTGCTGGACATTCACCAGTCTACAAAAAATGGATCATATTATGAACCCAACTAGTGCCCGCCGTTGTTGCATCGGCTTGATGTTCACCTTCTGCAGCCAGAAACGTTGCTTCCTCCTTGCTTGCTCCATTTTCTGAACTAGCGGCAAGCTATTCGCTGAGTCCTCTTCCTCAAACAAGCTTGGTTATTTTGATGTCTACGTCGTACTCCATGACCCTGGTGATCCAACCAGCCCTTTTCTCATTCACATCTTTGTTCAATAGGAACTCCTTCATGCCAGGATGAGCAACCATCAAATGTATCTTATTATTAGAAATAAGATGTCTAAATTTCTTTAGGCTCCTCACCACTGCAAGGACGTGCTTATCAATGAAGCTATATTCTGTTCATACTCTTCTAAACCCTAGCTAAAAAAAGCAATAGGCTGTTCGAACCTCTCGTTCTGTTGCTATACCAGGATTGTAGAAATGGTGTCCAGACCACCATAAGCGTACAAAATGAAATCCTTGGAGAAATCAGGATTCACCAAGGTTGGCGCAGCTGACAACGCCTCTTTTAGGGACTCGAAGCTTAACTTGGCCTCCTTCGTCCAACTAAAAACTATGTTCTTTTTTAACATGGACGTCAAGGGCTTCAGAAGGTTTGCAATGTCTAGTATAAACCTTCGCAGAAAATTAATTCTGCCAATGAAGCTCTGAAGTCCCCTCTTGTGGCTAGGTAAGGGCAACTCCAGGATAGCCTTTACCCTCTCTGTATCAATGGTGATGCCCTCTTTTGACACAACATGCCCTAACAGCTTGCCCTCATGAATAGCGAAAATGCATTTTTGGGGATTGAGAGATATCCTGAACTCTCTGCATCTCTCAAACACTTGCCTCAAATGAAATAAATACTCAGACGCATTCTTGGAAAAGACTGTGATGTCATCTAGATACACCAGCACTAGCTTATAAAGCAAACCCTTGAAAGCCATGTCCATAGCTCTCTGAAAAGTTGAGCCAGCATTTGACAGGCCAAAAGGCATTCTCTTGTAGGCCATGGTGCCCCATTTGGTGGTAAAAGTGGTCTTATATCAATCCTCCTCCTTAACCAACACTTGATTGTAACCAGAAAACCCATCAAGCAAAGAGAATCTTTCTAAGCTAGCCACTACCTGCAGAATTTGCTCCATTGAAGGCAATGGGTAGTGGTCCTTTAGGGAGGCTCTGTTTAGATCTCTGAAGTCAACACATAGTCTGATCTGCCCATTCTTCTTTCTGATAGGGATGAGGTTGGAGACCCAAGAGGTAAGTTTGATCAGGAAAATAATCTTTCCCTCGATCAACTTGGTCAGTTCTTTAATCATCAGAGGCTCAAGCTTTGGGTTCAAGGGCCTTTGCTTCTGCCTTACAGGTTTTGCCCCTAGCTCTAATTCTATGGTATGCTGGGTAATGTGAGGGTCAAAACCCTTTAGGTCTGAATAATCCTAGACAAACACATCTTCAAATTCATGGCATAGAGCAATAAAAGCTCTTCTGTCCTTGGTTGAGCAGATTTTACCAATTTTAAGGAGCTTACCTTTAAAAATTTGTAACTCCTCGTAATGCTCCTTTATTTGCATGCCGGTCTTGGTCTTCTTCATCTGATCATCAGTGCCAAAGATAGACTCCAGTGTCACCAGTGCCTTGGGCAGCTTGTTTGTCCTTAACTGAACAATTTGATCATTGCCATACTACTGTCTGAGCTTATCTTGGTTCACCATAGAGAACTCATCCTCCTCTAACAAGAAACACAGGATTTGCTCATCACTCTCAAAAACCTGCCAATGAATGTCATTGTCAGGGATAGAGGGTCTATCCACTATTTTTACATGGGGCTGCACCTTCTCCCTTTGAATATCACTGGGTATGTCAAATTACGCCCCAATTGCTGCCAACCTATCTGCTTGGTAATTCTGATTTCTGGGAATAGAGACTAGATTGAAAGCATCGAACTCTTCAATCATGTCCCACACCCTATGTTTGTAGCATTTCAAGGCATCATTTTTTGTAGCATGCAACCCTCTTACTTGATTTACAATGAGTTCACTATCCCCAAACACCTGTAAACAGCTGATCTTCCTCTTTTTTGCCCACTGCAAACCCTAGATTAATCCCTCATATTCGGCAGTGTTGTTACTGCATGAAAAGGCAAAACGTCAGGTAGAATAATACCTGTTACCAAGAGGAGACACCAGCATTGCACCACCGCCAGACCCATTCCTACTTCTAGATCCATCGAAGTACATCTTCCACACTTGATCTTGCACTTCCTTTTGCAGTTTTGAACTCTTTACAAGGCTTGGAATTTCTGATTCAGGCTCATGTAGAATGTACACTCCCATACCGGTCTCTTGAATGTGTGCCTCAGGATTATCAATAGTATTTTCCAAGGCCCATTCCCTTAACAGTATTTCTGGTATGCTTTCAGCCTGTAGTTGCTGAGCAGTAATAAGCTCAGGATCATCTGAGATAATGCAATTTGCATTAACAGCACTTGGAGTGTAGGGTTCTATGTGGTGATTTGAAATCAATTCAGATTTCAGGGTTACTTTGGTGCCATATCTAGTCCTAAAAAACATGTGGGACTAGTCTGAGAATAAATATCCTCCTATCTTAGCTGTGAACTCCCTTGACAGGCACATGGCAAAATGAGGAGGTACGTCTATCATGAACACTTCCTGATTTATGGTAATGTTTGGGCAGGTATGTAGGGTGAGGCTTAGGTCCTTTATGACACCTACAGTGTTGACAGCTGTGCCATCTAGCTGGAGCACACCCTTGGTTAGGGGCTGGTAGTTCAATCCTAATTGGTCTGCAATCTGTTTTGGCATAACAGAGCTACTTGCACCACTATCTACCATGCAATTGTGCACTAGTTTATCTCCTATTATTAGAGACACATAGAATGGAAGCGGTTTGATGCTTTGGCTTGGCTGTTTGTTGCTGTCTTGGGGGGAAATGGTAAGAACAACCTTGACTGGGTCAACATTTGTATCATTTGAGATTTTTAAACTAGACAAAGTTGACTGCAATATGTCTTTTTGGCCCAGGATCGCCAAGGAATCCCACATGGACATTGTCACATTTGCCTTTTTCATATTCTCAATAATATTGAAAGGTGCAGCAATGCTTACCTTTTGATGTGGTTTGGCGGCTGCAATATCAGCCTGCAATTGAGGCTGCTCTTTGGTAGTTGCCTAAGTATTTCTTTGTAACACACGGGGAAATTGGGATGTAGAAGGATCAGCAGGTCCTTTTTCTCTATTTGTCACCTGATCCATCTCATAACTCCTCCTTTTGGCTTTTGTGTTTGCTGCAACTGGAGTGTAGTCTCTATTCATGCCACAAAACTCATTTTCCTGCCAATTCATGAAGGCAATATCATGCTGAGATTGTTCAATCTACTGCACAGCCCCCTCATTAAACGTGCTTGGCTGCAAAGCTGCAACATTTTGTAATGTCAGATCTTGATTTATGGCTCCATTTGGGCATGCCGCTTGACTATGTGGCTGATTGCTTGGAGAACACCATTCATACTCGGATGCTAGGTTGTTCTGAATAGGGATGATGTCGCTGACGTCACTGATGGATGCAGGGTTGTAAGGCTGAAAAGGCCTCTGGTTAAAGTTCTGCCTAGACCCTTGATAATTGCTCTAATAAGGTGGTCTATTGGCCTACTAAGGTTGGTTTTGTCCCTGATAAGGCTAACTTTGCCCTTGGTTATGTGGTTCATAGGGTTGCCTATTTTGGAATTGCTATTTTTTCATATTTGTCATCTCATTACCAAAAGATTGTAATAATCCCTTGATCTCTTGTAACTCAGAAAACTGACTCTGAGTGACATTTTTTGATCTATTTGACTGTAGATTAGTTACTGGTAATGCTGGGGTAGCGGGTATAATAGCTATGGGAGGCACATATGTAGGGAATGATGGTTGAATTGCGGGGAAAATTGGTAAAGGGGGTCTAGGAGCAATTTTACCAGCCTAAATGAGGCTATTTTCAGCCCTAATGGTTGTGGTATAGGCCTGTGGTAAGGAAAATCCTCCCATGGATTGAATCATGATAGAGATGTCACTGTTTAATGCACTTAAAAAATATAGAAATGCATGGTCAGCTGTCGGCCTTACCGTTGGTGGGATTCTATCCCACGTCTTTTGGAAACGGTGGTTAAAGTCTGACATGACTTCGTGAGGGGCTCTCTTCATTGTAGATAGCTGCTCCATCAGTGACAGATGGTCTAATTTATCTTCGAAGAAACTGCACAATTCTTCTCCCAAGCAATCCCAGGAATCTATGGAATTCATCGGCAGACTTCTAAACCACTACAGGGCTTTGCCTTTCAGGGATGCTGCAAGTAGCCTAATTGCTACATTTTCTTCTATCACATGATGGACGGCACATAGGTTTGTGATGTCTTTGATATGCTCAGCTGGAGTGGTCTGATCTTTACCATGAAAGAATGGTAGAGTCTTCAGGGCAGTGACAGGGATGTCATCATGTTGAGCTAGATTCAATGGGCTGCCTTGATTGAAAGCCACAAAAGGCTGATTTCTTGTCGTAGGAATCATTATGATTGAAGTCCTTGATGTGGTGTAAGCTCCAACGGCAGGGGGAGTCGACTTGGCTCTCCTAGACTGCACACGAGTCTTCTTATGCTTCTCAGATGCTACCCCTCTTCTCCTAGGTGGGGATAATTGTAGATACTCGAAAGGTGAAGCGCCTTCTTATAAGTATTCTTCTCATAAGTAGAGATACGCTGATCTGCAAGACCAAAAGTTGGAGTCGCCAGATATGCAAAGTTTTGCCCTCTTACAGGTTTGGATATCACTAGCTGCACATCAAAACCAATGACCAAAACATAGTATTTTGAGCTTAGAATTCTTAAACAATAGTCCCACCGGGCATGCCAAAAACTGTTATCACCCAGATTTGCACCCTTTGCATGCAGCTGTGAAACCTCATACAACCTGGGGTAACATTGGAATGATCTTGAAGTGTGGGACCTTGTGATTTGAGATCAGACCTCCAGAGAAGGTTGGTTCCTTGCTCTAAGCCTATTACAAAGAGCGATGATACTAAACCTAGTGCTAAACAACTTGCAGGGGAAAGAGTTAGGAAGAAAACTGAAAGGGAAAGGGAGGCGATACATGAGATTTAGTGAGTGATGGTGGTCAAGGTATGGAAACAACAATGATTCCTTCACTGCTAAGGGGAGATTCACACAGGTTTAGGACTGGTTGAGGCTTCGGTATGAAGGTTTAGACATGCAGAGGGGCCGTTTTACCCACAAAATAGACTACAACTCTGATTAAAGCATAGAAATTCAGACATAAAAGAGGTGAGAAATCAACATTTATTAATCATGAAGGCCCATAAAACTATTACAAATGTAGAAAAATTTCATAGCAGAGTCACACCAACATAACTAATTACACTCATTGTTGGATAAAAGGAAGGCAGCAGAGGCCAAATTCAGCATAGTGAGTCACATTCCTATACCCTTGCAATTACACTAAGTGGACTGACTACAAAATTTTGGCAGCATAACAGCCCCAAAAAAAATACCATCCCCTTTTCAAAAGAGTTTTACATTGTCTTATATAGGTCAGACTCCTGCCAAAAGGGCGGGGAGTCGCTGAATTCATAGAAAAGAGGCCATAAATGCCAGCAGCACGAAAGTATGGGCAGAGACATGGCGAGGAGATAGGGGCCATGCCTATCGCCAGGAGAACACGCAGAAGATGGTAGCCATGACGCAAGACAGGACAGGGGATGAAGAAGCAACCTCCAAAGTCGTCGTCCACCACATAGAAATTTGGTCTTGCAAGACAAAGAGCCCATGTGCCATGAATGCACCTGCATAACTTCACCAACCCGAGCCACTGTGAGGAGAAAAACCCCTCAAAACTTCAAGATGACTGCTGAAACATCCAATCGACCAAAAATGCAAAGCCAAATCTGAAAAATAAGAACTAGAAAATCCCCCCCCCCAAAAAAAAAGACCTGCTAGAATGAAAGAGGAGGCAAAAATATGCACTTTTGCCTCTTACAACATGTCAAAATTCGTTGAAATGGGGAAGATATGGGCGGTCAAAGATCTGGTCAACTACCTGTATATATCGCTTCTGCATCTATGTATATATCAACCTTTGAAAATACCCCAGATCTTGCCTTTGCATGCACAAAACGCTTTGCATGTATCTCTGCATTTTGGCACCAAAAGGCCCCTGAAATCTCTCTCAAAAATGCATTTGAAAATGCCTTGTATATGCAAGAGCCCTTGTATATGTATTCACCACTGCCACGTGGTACCTCTTGATTCGCCACTGAAAACTGCACCCTGTTTGGCTGAAAACTTCTTTGTATATTAGCCTTTGCATGTCAGCTTGTATATGTAAAGATACAAGAGAACATACAAACAAACTAGCACATACAAACATGCATTTTGTCCTTTGTAATCGTGACTTGTATATACATACAATCACCCTTGTATGTGTGGGTCCTACCACTTGCAACCCTATTTGTATTTGGGTCCTGCATATCGAAATATACAAACCTCCTTGAATATGCAACTGTGGACTTGAATGCTAAACATGCCAAAATTGATCCCTGGGGTAGGTCCGCCTTGTATACCCTTTTTGCATCTTTGGCTTGTATATCGCAATATATAGCTGCCATATACATACAAGCCACGGACTTAGCGCTGCATTCTGCCCAACTGTACCTATCTTTGAAATCCGGCTTGTACATGCTCTTTTGTATGTCAAAACATATGAACACCTTTTATACAAGGCGGACCCAAGAACAACATAGAATAGATTGAAACTTCTATTCGGGTCCGGATTGTATATGTTTCCTTGTATATCAGCTTGTATGTGTGAACATACAAGTCAATATACATTCCACTGTAGCATTTGAACCTTGTATGTATATGATATACAAACCTCTTTGTATCTTCACGGGCCCCACCACTTGCACATTCGGCCATGCATAATCCCTTGTATATTTTGATTGTATGTAGAAGACATACAATACAAAATATACATTCTCCTTTGTATCTTTGAGCCGATGCATACCACTGTAGCAAATGCATGTTTCTTTGTATATTGGCCACCGCACTGTAGCAAATGTACATTGGGACTTTGTATGTCAAATATGCGACGCAATATACAAACCTTCAGACATACAAACAGGGAATCCTTGAGGAATATTCCCGCAATGTATCTTTTACATTGTATACTTCCTCTTGTATATTGCGAACATACAAAGCAATATACAAGCCCGCTGACATACAACTGCAGAATATTCTGGGGAATCTTCGATGTATATTTGCCTTGTACACTTAGCGAATGTATATTTGCTTGTATATGTGAACATACAAACTGGGAATATTCTCGGGGGATCTGCGGAAGATTCCCAAAATGTATGTCTTTCCTTGGCCCGATATACATTCAAAAAATGCATAAAACTTAATTTTTTCAACATTTTCTAAGGCTGATGGAGAATTTCAAGCCCGCCAAATGCACATTTGAACTGTATGTTGACCAAAACTTTGACCATGAATAACTTCTTTGTTTTGTCGAATTTTAGGATGGTGTAAAAAGCAAACCTGCCTATTTTTTCAAGTTCTTTACAATGGTAAGGTTCTTAGGTAAAGTTCCTTGAGAAATTTGGCACTTTTCTTTATAGGGACTTTAAAGAGGGATTTTCAAGGAAAATACCAGGTGGACTATTTTAGCTCTGAACAGAGGAAAATAGGATAACACAAGCATCAAATGCATATGATGTAAAAAATCAAGAAAAGCATATCAAAGCAGTATGGGTCCCAAAACAAAATGGACTAAGAAAATCAAATGAAGCAAACTATCCAAATAGCATGAGGTATCAAACCTATTGAAATCAAAGCACACAAATTGCATATAATAGGTTCCCACCACCTTATAATCTATACAAGAGCATTGGTCCTAATCTCCATCCTAGTGCTAAATCAAAATTCCATAATCTACCAGTGCAAGTTTGGAGAATAAAAAATCCATCAAATCCATTTACATTGCCAACTTATCCATCCAAATTGAATATATCACAATACCTAATCTCACATCCAATATCCCCCATACACATCCAAAATCAAGTCTCAAATCCAAGAAATCTAAATCCCAAATCCATCGTGTTGTGGTAGAAACGCTTCACTATAAGGGCTATGATGGTTCCCTATCAAAATGTAATCATTTTGACAAGGCCAACTAAGTTATCAATGAAGATCACACAAAAATCAAAGGATTGTACAAGAGTGCTTTAATCCTTACAAAGCAGTTACTTCAGGTGGGTCACTACTGGCATATTATGACAATTATGTATACATCACCTACTTCAAGCAAACATAAACACATTAAGACCTTTTGATTATTAAATCAAGATAGCATATCAAAAATAAAAAATAAAAAATAAAAAAAATCAAAATAGTAAAGAGAAATCATTCATCCAATGGCGAAAACCATTTTTATGGCACCTTGGATAAGCACCATGATGAAAACTCGTTCATAGGTGTCATGTGTAAATCTATTGTTGATGAACTTTGCATTTGGGGGTAGGTTGTCTCATCTATTCCATACCATCATATCCCTTACCTATCATCATAACCCATCATATCCATATCTCCTTGTTGTCATTCCCCTTTGTCATCCTTCCTACTCAAATTTGATCTTGATAAGGACTAAGGCATGATTTTGATACATGCTTTAATAAATGCTTTACATAGCCAATGCTTTTGCAATAATATCCTCTAGTAATCTTGATATATCTTATGCAATTTGTTATACCCTTTAGTCTAGCATCTTAAACAACATTTATAGAGTAGGGGCATGTTATTCATTTGCAACATAGTCGTTGGAAGTTACTTCCCACATCCTTCCATTCATCTTTCTTCTCCATCTCCTATCATTATTCCCTTCATCCATCCATCTATTAGTGATACTCCTTTCCATTCATAAATCTCTTTTAAATCATCCATCCAATCTAATATGCTCATAAGCCTAACTCGACAAACTTTCACATCCTTGTTTCTACACTTGGTGCTCCCTTGTCGCTAGTTATCATATGGAGATCACAATCCTATCTTGAGGCAATTAAATCCTAATCCACTACAATCCAGTGTACTCCCATCAAAAGAAATACAATGCATCATCAATCCAGACCAATCCATTGTCATCATCCAAAGAAATCCAAGCAAAGCCTTATCCCAAGCACTCTAAAGCAATAATCCCAATCTTGATCCTAAAGTAGTTAATCCATCATAAGTAATCCTAATTCATACAAATCTTGCCAAGCAATCTATCCTATCATCCAAACACACCCATCGGTCTTGTTCCCAACCTTGATGTAAATCCTAATCAACTTAATGCGATCAATCATCATCATCGTGATATATCATTGCTAATCCTCATGTTGTTCTCAAGATATATCATTCCCACATCAACAACATAATCTTCACATTGTTCTTGCGATATATCATTCCCACATCAACAACACTATCATCAATCCAATCATCAATTTTTAGCTTGACTAGGGGCAACATCATGTTTGTCTTTGTCTTTGAATCATTTTTGTGCATGCTTTCTTGCTTTTCTTGTGTGTATGTTATTATTTTGTCTTGCATCTGCATTGGTCCTTGTAACATACGTACCACAACATCATCATGGTTTTTCATATCATGGTGCCATCAACATATGCTTTCTTGTGAATTTAAACCTTTATGCATTTGACACATCATCACCATGATCTTTATATCATGGTGCATAATGTCATCTTGGATAATGTTGGAATGAAATTTTAACCCCAAAAGTTTTATAAAAAATCCATTTACTGCCATGATATTATCCCCTAAAATACCATTTTAAAATTTCCCCCGCTCAAAATAATATATCCATTTGACCCAGAGTCTTAACCCTAATAAATTCATGTCTTGTCGCCCTTCACCCTAAAAGCAAAAGCCATATCAGAAAAACACTTATGTATCACTAAGACCTACCCTAGGGTCCCTTCAATAAGTGATATGAAGGATATCAGTGAGAAGCCACCATATCAGGGAGACTCACTTTGGAGTCTCTTCAATAATCCGAAAGACCAAAGGGATATAAACATACAACTCATAGGCATATAGGATTAACATCAAAAAATTGAAGGGACTCAAAGATCGAAGAGACTAAGAATTATCAGAGTGAGTCATTTAAGGGTCTCATCGATATTCCTAAAACACCAAAACTGTATCGAAGAGATATATGTATATCAGCATTACACTTAAATGTGTCCCGTTGATAAAGCGATAGCATTTATAAAAGGTAACTAAAGCATTTTGAGATGACTCTGGAATATCAGAGTAACATGATTTCTAGTCCCACCGATAAGCCGATGACATTTATGAATAAAGGAAAACATTGAGAGTATATCGAAGAGACTCTGAGATGTTAGAGTGAGGTGATCCCTAGTCCCTCTGAAAAGGAAAATGATATAATAAGCAAAGAGAGATTGAAGAGACAAGCAAATATTGAAGAGACTATTCATAAAAAGGGTTTCGGGAGGAAGTCGTGATATTGGTATGATGCCATCTAGGGTCATTCTAAAATCCCGAAGGAAATAAGAGGAATAAAACAACATTGGGGGAAGAGAAAGATATTGATAAGAACATAAAAGGGTCATCCCAATGAGCTATTGACAAGACTATTTGGCACAGATCAAATGGCTCACATTCAAATTAATTAATTACTCTTGCGTTGATACAAAGTTTGCCACATGATGCCATCAATGAACCATAGCCGGGTGTAGTAAAATCAATCTCCAAGAGGATTTTTGAAATCATTAAGTAATCAAGGAAAATCAAGGCGGTGAGTGGCTAAGGGCAACAATTCAATAACTAGAAGAATCTCACTCAAGCAAGTACCCCAAGCTCAATCTTAAATTTGCAAAGTATACATAGACTCGTTGAAATATAAACACATAGATATAGCTTCTCTTCTTCTATCATGGAAAACGTAATTAAGAACCCTAAAAAGAGGAAAAATAGAAGAGAGACACTTGAACCAGGATTTGTTAGACCAATGCCCAGGTTCTAGACAGAGGTCCAGGAGAAATGCCTAATTGAACCCCCAAGATAAAAAAAATTGGAAGATATGAACAAATGAGTAGGTGACTCATGGACCCCAATAAGAGGGTATGACCTGTTCATATATCACTATAGGAAAATGTATAGACATAAACCTATTTCAAATCCATGGAGGTTAAACTTGGGGAAATTAGTGGTGCCCAATGTGTTTGTAAATGTGGAATTGCTCAAAGTGTTGGCAGATAGATACAATCCACAAACTCATATGATTGAGCTTAAAGATGGGTCTGCCTTTATCCTTGTCACAAAGGATTAAATATCCATGGTATTTCAATTGGATAGTAGTCTCAACATGAGGTTTAGGATTAGGGAACTCCTAAATGAATATCACAATCTGAGCAACAATTATAAGAGGTGGAGGCTGCCATTTCATAGGCCTCGTGATGAAAACAATCAGCTCATAGTGTTTTCTGGGTGTTGCACAAATCTTTGAACATGAAAAATTTTAAACTTTCCATCATCGTTTCATTGGCATGTGCCAATGTTTCATAATCCATCATGTTCCTTTGTCATTTTGTCTTGATTACAAATTTTAATCATCCTTAATTTCTCATGACTTGTCAAATTCTGGTTGCTAAAGTGTTTTGTTGTTCAAGGCATTTCTGGTGTATGAAACATCTGGTTTGGAATTGAACTAGCTAGACCTACAAGCTATTGTTGCATTTGGTAGAGATTCTTTAGGTGCACTCTTGAAGGTTCCTAAGTGATTGAAGAGTCTAGTAGGAGTCTTTTTTGGATTTGGAGGAAAGGTTGCTTCATTTTGGTCCAACATACTATCTCAGAATGCTATTGATTCTTCTGAAGTTTATATACCCAATCTTGTTTATGAGGACAGTCTTATGCTTTGTTTGGGGAGTTTGAAGTTGCAATAATAGGAGGTGAAAAAGTAATATTACGAACTTATTGGAATAAAAAAAAGTTTTAGGGTTCTCAGTTTGAAACAAAGATGGTCAACATCTTATTTGGTGCAAATAAAATGGTGTATATCAGTTCTTTTGAATCCCATAATGTAATGACACAGTTTGCATGTGTAATATTCCATGAACTTGGCTAACATTATCCTCATCTTGTACTAAAATAGTAGCTGTGAAGGTGTAATCATAGTCCAAAACCATAGCCTATTTTGCAAAGAAAAATGTTCAAGCATTCTCCTTGCCGGTGCCATAATGGAAGTGTTAAGAAGGGGATATGTTATGCCATGGACATATGCAGCCATAAAACACACCAACTACCCTAGAATATTTTTTAGGCCACCAAAAAATCACTAGAGCAATAAAATCTAGATTAGGTCAGAAATTATAATTGAAGTGCCCAAGTGTACAGCTCAGTGATGACCCCATTCATGAAAATAGAAATGTTTTCTAACAAATGCAATAAGTACGAGATAAGAATGAAATGGATTTGTCCAAGCAAATGTATTTGACAGGTGGAAATCCCAAATTTGCAAAAGTCTTGCTTGTTCATGCTGAACGGAGACAATATCCCAAAAGATTTGTTTCTAACTTATATTATAGTTTGAAATGCTCGTGTAGCCAAATGTGTAACGTGGAACCACCAATAATGCCGAGGCCTGCTCTATCAGATATCTACATTTAAAATGGATGATTTTTGTTTTGAAAAGGGCTATTTCCTTCGCCAGCATATTCACAGCCTGTTGCCAACTCATTCCACCACATTCGTCAGAGTTGCCAACCTGATCGCACCAAATGGAGAAGGCTTTAATGCCTTGTAGAGATTTTGTGAAATATTATAGCTGGAAATGACCTAGTGTTAAGTATGCAAAGGAGAAAGTATATAAAACAAGTTGCGGCTTGGTTAAAAATAGATGGCATTTAAGGAAAGAACTCATAGCCATGCATGCATATGCGAAAGCATAGATAGAGCCATGACTTAAAATTTCCAAGTAAATGTAACGAAAATTGCAGGAAATGGATTTGTTGATAAAGGCTTGGAGGTTTCGAGCAAGTTTGTTTTGGTGGGATATGCACTGAATGGAGGTTGCGGCATAAATTTAGGGGCCAGCAGCACAGTGATTTGCTCATCATTTGATGGAGTCTTTTGTCAAGGCTGGAGATGATGTAGTCTTTCTGTGAGATGAAAATGTAGAATTAATGTTAGGTATTCAGTATTCATTGAAAATGCAATGCATTTACAAGACTTCAGCCTTACTAAGAAAACAAGCAACATCTTATGCTTCAAGTCATGAGTGCAAGATGTACACAATATGGAGTTATTGAAAAAGATAGAAGTTTTGAAGCAAACATAATTGGCAACAATTCTGCCACCTTCTCCTAGGCTTCCTTCTAATCTCGTTGGTGCACTTCCATCGTGTATAAAATTAGAAAGGAAAGCATTAGAAAAGGCAAGTGTTGTTAGATGTTATAGTTGGAGATGCTGGCAGGTTTGCATGCGAGTTGTGGAAGCATTAAAGAAGGTCATAGCTTGTT
This sequence comes from Cunninghamia lanceolata, assembly GCA_027924645.1. Classification (NCBI taxonomy): domain Eukaryota; kingdom Viridiplantae; phylum Streptophyta; class Pinopsida; order Cupressales; family Cupressaceae; genus Cunninghamia; species Cunninghamia lanceolata. The sequence continues at coordinate 4,721,608 of BSBN01001327.1, read as the reverse complement.
TTGATAAACAAATCAAAATGTTATCTTTAGGCGGTTATATACAATCAACTTCAATAAGCGTGGGATAATTATAAAATAGATTTGTTGAAAAAGGCTTTAAATCTTCAAGCAATGGCCACTGTCTGTGATTTGAGTTTTCTCACAATGAGAAAGGATCAATATCTATGGATCGATACGATACCTTTAGTAGTGGAAGAGATGGTAGATGTGATGTTGTGTTACCAAGGTGTTTGAACTATTGAGTTATTATCACAGGGTTACCTATATCAGCATTGGCAGAGAACATACAATGTTTTCGTAAGATGTGTTGAGCAAAATGCAATCAGCATTGGGAGGTGTTACTGGAGTGTACCGGCATATGATCCATAGAGAGCAGAAGGAGGATTTCAAGGTTGTACCAATAAGTTGGTTGATGTATGTTACTTTCTTTGGCAGGGAGGGTGCTTACCCTTATTCAATGGCTTTCAGATGATTTGCATCAACAAACGAGTATTTCTTGTATGGGTAAATCACTACCATCGGATAGAACTACAAGTTCACAAGAAGGTATAATGTTACAGGAAAGTAGTACTGGGCCCATTTACCAACTTCTGGGTGGAGGCATTGTGCATGGGCTATTTTGGAGGCTTTCCTTGGTGTTATTTGTGAATAGTCACCGGCTGGATCAGAATGTAAAGAGTCATTAGTGACTCTTTGTTTCCTTTTTATTTTGGTGTTTTCTTTTAGGGAAGAAAAATGACTCTTGAATTTCCCATCTGTGGAGTCTTTATAAACTGATTACTATTCATTAGGGAGCATCTTTTTGTTGTTCATCCAAGAGCTCCTATGAGAGTTACAAGGGTATAGTAACTAGATGTGTAATTTTATTTTCTCTCTGATCCCCCTTGCACTTTGGTGTATGAGTGAGACTTGATCAGATTTTTGTTATTCATTTTCTTGTAGAGTTGGGAGCTTTGTAAGGGAGTAATAAGGAGGCTTTTTACTTCTTTCATTTGGAAATATTGAAGAGTTGTTGTTCTTATGTCTGCAATTTCTTCTCATGGGCTAGTTATTCCTATATTTAATTAGTTCCCTTTCATGATTATGTGCTCTTTACTTAGCTCTTGATATGCAGGTGTTGTTAGAGGCCTTTGTGTCTCTGTGGTTAGTGTTTTACTTCTTTTGTTGTGGGAATTTGTTGTGTTGCCTATGCTCACAGGCAAATTTCCTGCTCTGTTATTCTTATCTCTTTTTCTCTCTTTTTGCTACCTTTGTACTTTCTGGTTAAAAGTACCTAAAATCCAAAAGCCCCATCATATGAGGGAGCTGCCCCTCTCAAACGTAGAGGATAATCATTTCAATCACAACAATTACTCCATTTGTTGGTTGCTTTTATTGCTGCCTATTGGGTGAATCAGAGTGTGTTTTCCGCAATGACAAAAGTGTTAACCAATAGTTTTTGGTGACTCTATTGGGGAGTGAATTGAAGTGTCAGTGTCTTCTTTCTTTAGAAATTTTATGGTACCTCCACAAGTTTGGCGACTCTATTGTGTTTAAAGAGCTCAGAAAATGATTCGACGCCATCAATCCAAAGCCAAAAGAAGACATATGTCCACAATTGAAGAGATATTAGTTGAAGATGATGGAATACTTCATTTATTGTGGAGCAATCTCAAAGCAAGCATCTCTGAAGTGGAAAAGAAAAGGCTACATCCATCCAAAGACTACAAATCTGCATCACTGCACAGAAGTTTGCATGACATATTTTATTCTCTCAAAGGTCTTGAACAGAAGATCCATCAAACAGCTACAAAAAATCAAAAGAGGATCAAGTTTCCTATAACTTTTCTGTTCTTAGTGAAAGAGATTTCGTGCAAGCATTGGTCGAAGTGCCATGGAATTAGCAACAAGAAAGAATTATAACCCAGGCTGAAAGTAAAGGACCAGAATCTTTCTCATCATGCATGCAAAGGAGTGAGATTGAACAATCTTCTACTCTTGCTAAAGAGAATAATGAAAAGGTACTATCACAAGGACCCAATATCACTCTCATTCCAAGCTGGTGCCTGGAGGGATTTAATGACAAATTTTTATGTGGAGTCTTGGATGGAGATGGTCACATTACTGAAATTGAAATAGATGCAGCCACTGATGTCTCCCATGATATGAAAGAAGGTATGAATGGTTCTGCATCTTCTCTTGAATCAAAAATCTTAAATTTTGATGTTGATGAGAAAGGTCAAGTGATAGAAAGTATTCTTCATGAGGCTAAAAAGGAGTCCTTAAATCATAGTTCAAACATAGAAGCTTTTGTCTTTGATAACATTGATTTAGCATTTGATAAAATAGACAAAGATGAGCCTAACCAGGGAATGGATAAATTGCATTCCTGTGATGATTTTTCTTGTGCAAGAGGAGAAGAAGTTCTTGTTACCTCACTATATCCCATGCTTGTAGAATGTGATATTCCAAAATCACAATCAATAGTCACACTTCCAGAGACTGATTCATCATGCAACTTGCAGACGGAAGGCTTCATTTATGATATTTTATCTTCAAGTTCTGGTGTTGATAATGAAGTGATGATTGATATATAGCAAGAGCATATGGTTTTCAAGTTTCATGAAGAAAATGATAAAGGAGAAATATTGCAGCCAAAGGTTGATGAAAGTTTGTAGCCTCAAGAATTTTTAGAAGCTTCATATGATGTCCTCCTTTGTGAAAATGTTGTGCTTTCTTCTATACCATGTGTTGAGAAAGAATACTTTGTTGCTGAATGTCCAAATAAGGATGGTCTATTAGCTCCTAGTGCAACCCATGGACAAATTTTGAATAAGGAGGATGGCTGGAATGATACATGGGAGATATTTCTAAATAATCTACAAATGGAATGTGAAGCTATTCAAGTTACCACATCAAATCATGAAGAGGCCAAACTGCAATTAAAGGTTAGTAATGATTTCACTCTTGAATCACCTCATTTTGAATTTGATTTTAAATTTGTGAAACATGGGATGAAGAATGATTGTATGAATGGGTATGGAGAAAGTGATGCTGATTTTGTGAATGAGGATGTTCATCTTCATGTTGTTTGCATTCCGAAATGTTGTTTAGAAATGTCAGAAGATGATTTCTTCTGTGGAGAAGAAGTGGTCATGCCTCCCTTATAGGTTGTGGAGAAATATGTTTTGGGTGATAAATTCAAAGATTCAGAGTTTCCACTAGAAGAGCATGAATCAGATTCTGAAGATAAAAGGGAAATAGCATTCGAGCCTAACAAGGCTACTCTTCATGATATGAATTTTTAGTTTCTTCCAGGAGGATTTTATTTAGATCTAATTTCAATTGAGGATGTAGATGATACGTAAATGAGTTCTCCTGAAATTATAGAAGTTTTTGATGAAAGGTGGTTGTTTGGTGCACATTTCGGTGAGCTCCCGTTCTTCTTGAATCTTAGTTTGGCATTCATGGTTGTCAATAAGCCACTAAGTTTACAAGTGCTTCATGAATATACACCTTTGTTCCACACTGGCATATATTCTCCTAGCCAATTAATGGCTTTGCATAATTTATTGAGAGTTATGGGTGTGTGGTACCCAGTCTGGGTACATAGGTGTCTTAGGAGGTTTCATTTTATTTCTTATTGTGTGTTGTTTGGTTCAGTCCCATTTTTGGCTTTGCTCAAGTCTCTTGGTGTCCCCCCTCATGCTTTGTTGCAAGGTGACTTGCCCAATGGATAGGCACTGGTCTTCAACCAAGAGTCTGGAGTTCTCTACGTCCCTCACGGTCCTTGTCCCCAATTAGACCCTGTTGTTGCACAAATCTTTAAACATGAAAATTTTTAAACTTTCCATCATTGTTTCATTAGCATGTGCCAATGTGTCATAATCCATTCTGTTCCTTTGTCATTTTGTCTTAATTACAAATCTTAATCATCCTTAATTTCTCATGACTTGTCAAATTCTGGTCGCCAAAGTGTTTTGTTGTTCAAGGCATTTCTAGTGTATGAAACATCTGGTCTGGAATTGAACTAGCTAGACCTACAAGCTATTGTTGCATTTGGTAGAGATTCTTCAGGTGCACTCTTGAAGGTTCCTAAGTGATTGAAGAGTCTAGTAGGAGTCATTTTTGGATTTGGAGGAAAGCTTGCTTCATTTTGGTCTAGCATACTATCTCAGAATGCTGTTGATTCTTTTGAAGTTTATATACCCAATCTTGTTTATGAGGACAGTCTTACACTTTGTTCAAGGATTTTGAAGTTGCAATAAAAGGTGGTGAAAAAGTAATATTGCAAACTTATTGGAATAAAAAAAGTTTTAGGGTTCTCAGTTTGAAACAAAGATGGTCAACATCTTATTTGGTGCAGATAAAATGGTGTATATCAGTTCTTTTGAATCCCAGAATGTAATGATCTTGTTTTCATGTGCAATATTCCACAAACTTGGCTAACATTATCCTCAGCTTGTACTAAAACAGTAGTTGTCAAGGTGTAATCATAGGCCAAAACCATAGCCTATTTTGCAAAGCAAAATGTTCAAGCATTCTCCTTGTCATGCCATAATGGAAGTGTTGAGAAGGGGATATGTTATGTCATGGACATATGTAGCCATAAAAAACACCAACTACCCCAGAAAATTTTTGAGGCCACCGAAAAATCATTAGAGCAATAAAATCTGGATTAGGTCAGAAATTATAATTGAAGTGCCCAAGTGTACAGCTCAGTGATGGCCCCATTCATGAAAATAGAAATGTTTTCTAACAAATGCAATAAGTACAAGATAAGAATGAAATGGATTTGTCCAAAAAAATTTGGAACTTCCAAGCAAATGCATTTGACAGGTGAAAATCCCAAATTCGCACAAGTCCTGCTTGTTCATGCTGAACGAAGATAATATGCCCAAAGATTTGTTTCTGACTTATATTATAGTTTGAAACACTCTTGTAGCCAAATGTGTAACATGGAACCACCAATAATGCTACAACCTACTCTATTAGATATCTGCATTTAAAATGGATGATTTTTATTTTGAAAAGGGCTATTTCCTTCACCAGCATATTCACAGCTCGTTGCCAACTCATTCCACCACCTTCTTCGGAGTTGCCAACCTACTCGCACCAAATGGAGAAGGCTTTAATGCCTTGTAGAGATTTTGTCAGATATTATAGCTGGAAATGACCTAGTGCTAAGTATGCAAAGGAGGAAGTATATAAAACAAACTGCAACTTGGTTAAAAATAGATGGCATTTAAGGAAATAACTCATAGCCATGCATGCATATGCAAAAGCACAGATAGAGCAACAGCTTAAAATTTCTAAGTAAATGTAATGAAAATTGAAGGAAATGGATTTTTTGATAAAGGCTCAGAGTTTTTGAGCAAGTTTCTTTTGGCGGGATATGCACTGAATGGAGGTTGCGGCAGAAATCCAAGGGCCAGCGACGCAGTGATTTGCTCATCATTGGATGGAGTTTTTGTCAAGGCTGGAGATGATGTAGTCTTTCTGTGAGATGAAAATGTAGAATTAACGTTAGGTATTCAACATTCATTGAAAATGCAAATGCATTTACAAGACTTCGGCCTTACTAAGAAAACAAGCAACATCTTATGCTTCAAGTCATGAGTGTAAGATGTACACAATATGGAGTTATTGAAAAAGATAGAAGTTTCAAAGCAAACATAATTGGCAACAATTCCACCACCTTTTCCTATGCTTCCCTCTAATCCCGTCGGTGCACTTCCATTGTGTATAAAATTAGAAAGGAAAGCATTAGAAAGGCAAGTGCTGTCAGACGTTATAGTTGGAGATGCTGGCAGGTTTGCATGTGAGCTATGGAAGCATTAAAGAAGGTCGTAGCTTATTTTGATAAATAAAGAAAAATGTTATCTTCAGGTGATTATATACAATCAACTTCAATAAGCATGGGATAATTATAAAATAGACTTGTTGAAAAAGGCTTTAATTCTTCAAGCAATGGTCGCTATCTGCGATTTGAGTTTTCTCACAATGAGAAAGGATCAATATCTACGGATCAATATGATAGCTTCAGTAGTGGAAGAGATGGTAGACATGATGGTGTGTTACCAAGGCATTCTAACTATTGAGTTATTATCACAGGGTTACCTACATCAACATTGGCAGAGAACATACAATATTTTCATAAGATTTGTTGAGAAAAATGTAATTAGCATTGGGAGGTGTTACTGGAGTGTGCCGGCATATGATCCATAGAGAGCAGAAGGAGGATTTCAAGGTTGTACCAATAAGTTGGTTGATGTATGTTACTTTCTTTGGAAGGGAGGGTGTTTACCCTTATTCAATGGCTTTCAAATGATTTGCATCAACAGGCGAGTATGTCTTGTATGGGTAAATCACTACCATCTAATAGAGCTATAGGTTCATAAGAAGGTATAATGTTATAGGAAAGCAGTGCTGGGCCCATTTACCAACTTTTGGGTGGAGGCATTGTGTATGGGCTATTTTGGAGGCTTTCCTTGGTGTTATTTGTGAATAGTCACCGGCTGGATCAGAATGTAAAGAGTCGTCGGTGACTCTTTGTTTCCTTTTTATTTGGTGTTTTCTTTTAGGGAAGAAAAATGACTCTTGAATTTCCCATCTGTGGAGTCTTTATAAACTAATTACTATTCATTGGGGGGCATCTTTTTGCTATTCATCCAAGAGCTCTTGTGAGAGCTGTAGGGGTATAGTAACTAGATGTGTAATTTTGTTTTCTCTCTGATCCCCCTTGCACTTTGGTGCATGAGTGAGACTCGATCAAATTTCTATTATTCTTTTTCTTGTAGAGTTGGGAGCTTTGTAAGGGAGTAATAAGGAGGCTTTGTACTTCTTTCATTTGGAAATATTGAAGAGTTGTTCTTATGTCTACAATTTCTTCTCATGGGCTAGTTATTCCTATGTTTAATTAGTTCCCTTTCATGATTATGTGCTCTTTACCTAGCTCTTGATATGCAGGTGTTGTTAGAGGCCTTTGTGTCTCTGTGGTTAGTGTTTTGCTTCTTTTGTTGTGGAAGTTTGTGTTGTGTTGCCTATGCTCATAGGCAGATTTCCTCCTCTGTTATTCTTATCTTTTTTTCTCTCTTTTTGCTACCTTTGTACTTTCTGGTTAAAAGTACCTAAAATCCAAAACCCCATCATATGAGGGAGCTGCCCCTCTCAAACGCAGAGGATAATCGTTGCAATCACAACGATTACTCCATTTGTTAGTTGCTTTTGTTACTGCATGTTGGGTGAATCATAGTGTGTTTTTTGTAGTGACAAAACTATTAACTAACACTGGGGTAGAAGATCCCCCATATTTTGTTGACTTGTTTGAGAAATATTTTCAATACACCTATTCTGTCTATCAAGTGTTAGGATTGGATGCCCTTGCATTCATGGAAGTGGCACCAATGGTTTTGACTACAGATGTGCAGATCCAAGAGGCTCAGCCATCAGATTATACTAAGTATCTTGCAAATGATCTCCATAATGATTTGGTTGCTGCAATGTTGCAAGTATGTGCCTAATCAGTGTTGTCATTGATGTCAACATATCTAAGTTGTCATTGGTGTCAACTGTGCTCTTATTTTGTTGCTTGATTGTAATGAGTGAGATGCCCTATATTTTCTTATGTAAATGATCTTGATGATGAGGATATTGAGAAAAATATCTCCTCCGGTAGAAAGAGTGAGTTGCAGTGGAAATAGTGTATTGCATACATAAGAATAGTCCAGGAGATTGCTCTGCATTTATTGTAGGATGAATATCTTTGTTTGCAGATTGGAAGATATTTAGAAGTCTATCTGATGATGTTATATTCCAAGTTTGAGCCTCTGGTATAAAGATTTGAGTGAGTTATGTTCACTAGAGTGAAAACTGCTTGTTCTGTATGTTTGGTGGTGACAGGGAGAAAGTGTTATGCTCCGCATTCCTCTGCATTAAAGTATTTTTGTCTGCGGTTATGGAGTTAAGTCTGGAATGATGATAAGTGCATTCAAATTCAACAGTTCATGATTTGGTGATTCACAAGGGATTCTTTTCTTATGACAGTAGCTGATAGTGTTGTTCTTGTGCTCTGGTTTGAAGAATCTTCTTGATAGAGTGGTTAAAGATCATGCAGTTGTTCTTGATGATTACAATGTGCTTGTGGATGTCTCCTGATCGTGTTCCTACCTTTGGATTGTTCCACAAAGAGAAGTTTGGATCGTGGATGAAGTCTATTCTTTGAAGACTCCGTGTTATCACCACTCTTGGCCGACTTGGTTGATTTCACAATTTGCGGAGATGCCTTGAAGATTATGGAAGCATGTCATGGCATGAATAATTGTGTTTGAGTCCTAGCTAAGGTGTAACGTGATCTGCATACATCTTTACCTTAGCAAATATTGTTTAGCTTTAGACCTATTTCTTTAAATTATTGTAATGCCAACCTTGAAGAATGTTCCAATGGTTAATGAATGCAATGTCAACCTTGATGTACATTCCAAGGTTGATGAATTGTATAAAAGCATGTAATAGAGTTGTGAAAATGTGTTTGATGAATGGTGATGAAGAGATAAGTGTGAAAGGTGTGAAGAATAGAGTAGAGAAGTTATATTATGCTTCAATGGAACTAAACCCAGGCATGGAGTAGATGCTACTTAATCAGTTCACCATTTTGGAAGTGAGCCACCCTTTGGCACTGAGCTGTTCTTTGCAGTGAGCAATTTGGGCAGTGAGCCCTATAGGCAGTGAGCCTTTGTTTTCGGTATTATTATAACTCATATATTTATGTGGGCTAACACCCACCATGGTTTTTCCCTTTTAGGGTTTTCCACGTAAAAATTTGGTGTCTACTGTGTTGAATGTGTAATTTTGATTAAGTCTATGGTTTCATGCTTTCATGGTTAAATTTGATTAAGTAATTGATGGTTTGATATTCACATGAAGTTAAGTTTTTGTGACAACTGATTCACCCCCCCTCTCAGTTCTCCTGTTTATTTCAACAATTGTTATCAGAGCAAGGTTCCTCGGTGGTAAGACTAACAGCTTGAGGTAGATCTAGGATGTCTTACAAGAAGGAGGCTCTGCAGTTTGATGGAACGAATTATACAACTTGGAAGATTCGCATGAAAAGCCATCTGCTTTGTATTGGTTATAAAATATGGCAAGTGACACAAAATGAATATACTATGCTGGAGAATGGTCTGACAACTGAAGATGAAATCAAAGAATATGAGGTAAATATAAAAGCCAGAGATGCTCTACTGAGTGCATTGACTGACATGATTTAATAAAGGTCATGGATTATGAGTCTACTAAAGAAGTCTGGGATAAGTTGAGTAATCTATATGAAGGAGATGACTTTGTAAAGAGTGCCAAATTACAGGGACTAAAAGCCAAATATGAAGTTCTTAAGATGGGAGAAGATGAAAACATAACATCCTTCATGCAAAAGGTTGATGAACTTGTTACTAGAATCAAAGGTATGGGAGGAACTGTTGATGAAACTGAAGTAGTGAAAATTCTTAGGTCATTACCTAAATCCTATGCTCACAAGGTAGCTGCAATTGAAGAAATAATGACTGTGAAAAAAATTAATAAGGATCAGTTGCTTGGTAAGATTACTGCTTTTGAAATGAGAGAGTTTGGTGATGCTTTGCCAAAAGTAGAAATTGCTTTCAAAGCTAGTACTTTAGAGAGGATCTCCAGAGAAGAAAAGTACAAGGTGGAATCTGATGATGAGCTTGATGAAATTGAAGTCAACTTTGTTGACAGACTACAAAGAGGCTCTGGTAAGTTCAAAGGCAAATTACCTTTCAAATGTTTCTCATGTGGTAAAGTAGGTCATTATGCTTCCATATGTCCTGAAAGAATTGAAAGGAATAGAAAAACATTTGAGAACAATCCTAGAGCTCCAAAGAAATGTTACTATGTTAGAGATTTTGATGATGGTGTGACTGATGATGAATCTGATGATGCTAGTACTAGTGCAAATGAATGCCTGTTTATTGCTATTAAAGAAGAACCTATGTCTACTAATCTTGCTAGCTATGTGAGGGAAGAAAAAATAGTTGAAGAAAGTGCTTTGGCTGTTCAGATTGAGAAAGACAAGGATGAATGGATTATTGATAGTGGATGTTCACATCACATGACCAGTGACAAAAGTAAGTTTGTAAGTTTGGAAAATTATGATGGAGGACTGGTTAGGTTTGGAGACAATGTAGCTGGTAAGATTTGTGGAAAAAGATCTATTTTATTTGATGGTAAGCATAATACTGACAATGTCCTATATGTGAAAGGCTTGAAGCACAATCTTTTTAGTGTTGGTTAAATGTATGACAAAGGTTATGATTTGAGATTCAAATACAATGGATGCAAGATCATGGAAAGCTCTGGAATTGTAACCGATAAGAAGACCAGAGGTAACATCTATCAATTAAGAGGAACTAATGATTACTATTTATTAGCTCAAACATATGAGAGTTGGTTATGGCATAGAAGGTTGTGTCATATAAATTTTGATAATCTAGTAAAGATAAGTTCATGTCAGACTGTGAGAGACTTACCAAAACTTGTGAAACCTACCAATACTATTTGCAAAGAATGTCAGTTGGGGAAGCAGACAAGAACAAGTTTCAAGAGTAAAGAGCAATATTCAGCTAGTTTGCTACATCTAGTTCATACAGATCTATGTAGTCCTACAAGGATAAGAAGTCTTCAAGGTGATATGTACTTCATGTTGCTTATTGATGATTATTCTAGAATGACTTGGGTTACCTTTCTAAGAGACAAATCTGAAGCCCTAGAGAAGTTCAAATCTTTCAAGGCAATGGTTGAAAATGAAATAGATCTGAAAATAAAATGCCCGAGGTTTGATAGGGGAGGTGAGTTCACATCAAATGAATTCAAAAATTTTTGTGAAGAGCAAGGAATAAAGAGACAGATGTCTGCACCTAGAACTCCTTAGCAAAATGGAGTTGTGGAAAGGAAGAACATGACAGTTCAAGAAGCTTCCAGAACAATGATGAAGGAAGGAGGCCTGCCAGAAGTTTTCTAGAAAGAAGCTATACATACTACTGTCATTCAAAATAGAGTTCAAGTGAAAGGTAATAGTACTAAAACACCCTATGAATTGTGGTATGGAAGAATTCCAACAATAAGATACTTCAAAGTTTTTGGAAGCAAGTGCTATATCAGAAGAGATGAAGACCTAGGGAAATTTGATGCAATATGTGATGAAGGAATCTTTCTTCAAGGATACTCTACCAAGAGTAAGGCCTATCGATGTTACAACAAAAGGTTGAAAAAGATTGTGGAGAGTGCAAATGTGAAGGTGGATGAAGGCAAAGGAAAAATATCATATCAGAGTGGCTATGAATTAGATGAACCTGCTGATATAACTTATAAAGAAAAAGCTCAACAAGTAGACAATCAAAGTGAAGAAGAAAAGGCTCTAGAAATTGTTAAGACTCCCAGGTATGTAATAATCAATCACTCTGAAGATCAAATTATTGGAGACAAAGAGAAAGGAGTGCTAACAAGGAAAAGAGTTGCTGAAGGACAAGTAAATTACTGTTTGCTCTCTACAGTTGAACCAAAAACATATAATGAAGCCTGCAATGATGAAAATTGGGTTAAGGCAATGGAAGAAGAACTAATATAGCTAAAGAAGAATGAAACTCAGGAATTAGTTCCTAGACCTTCCAATAAAAACATTATTGGAACCAAATGTGTCTTCAGGAATAAGAGAATGAAAATGGAGAAGTTGTAAGGAACAAATCAAGACTTGTGTGTAAAGGATATTCTCAAATTGAAGGAATAGATTTTGAAGAGACTTTTGCTCCAATAGTTTGGATTGAAGCAATCAGAATGTTTCTAGCATTTGCAGCTCACAAAGATTTCAAAGTGTATCAGATGGATGTGAAGTCTGCATTCCTAAATGGTGAGTTAGAAGAGGAGGTCCACATTGAGCAACCAGAAGGATTCCAACTATCAAATCAAGGTGATATGGTATGCAGGTGAAAGAAAGCTTTATATGGACTCAAGCAAGCTCCTAGGGCATGGTATGCAAGGTTGGATAAGTACTTATTGTAGTTAGGTCTCAGTAAAGGAACTGCTGATAGTAATCTTTATTTCAAGATTAATGGTGATCAAATTTTGATTGTTGAAGTCTTTGTTGATGATATCATCTTTGGAGGAAATGAAGGTATGTGTATGAAATTTGCTGGTGAAATGCAGAAAGAGTTTGAGATGTCTATGTTTGGTGAGATGAATTTCTTTCTAGGTCTGCAAATCAATTAATCAGATAAAGCAATCGTCATATCTCAGTCTAAGTATGTGAAAGAGTTGTTGAAGAAGTTTGGGATGGAAGACTCTAAACAGGTATGTACTCCCATGGTGATTGGCTGCAAATTGAGAAAAACTGATGAATCACCCAAGACTGATCATAAAAGGTACAGATCCATGATTGGAGGATTGCTTTATCTAACTCAAACCAGACCTAATATTATGCATGTAGTTTGTCTTGTTGTAATATTTCAAGCTGATCTAAGAGAATCACATGTGATGGTAGTAAAGAGAATCCTGAGGTATTTAAAAGGCACTATGGATCATGGCTTATGGTATCTAAAGGATAATGACTTCACTCTTAGTGCTTATACAGATGTTGATTGGGCCAGAGATGTTGATGATAGAAAAAGTACAAGTGGTGGTGCTTTTTGTTGAAATTAGGGCAGACAACTGAGATGGGGGGGTGAATCAGTTGTCACAAATCTTTATCTTTTGTTGTATTTAATCTTCTTTACCACTATAAAAAAATTAATGATATAACCATGAAAGCATGAATCAACAACACATGAGCAGAAACACAATCAACACATATAACACCAAGTTTTTTATGTGGAAACCCGGTTAAGGGAAAAACCACAATGGGGGTTAACCCACAAGATTTATTCTCTATTAAAAGAATAGAAAAATGGGAAGGCACCTGCCTTTGGGTGTACTGCCCAGAGCTCACTACCCAAAGGAGGCTCACTTCCTATAGAAACATTCACATAATTATCACTGAAAGGTTGAACTGAGAAACATCATCTTCTTCATGCCAAGGTTCAATTCCATTGAAGCTCATAACACCTCTGCTCTTCCCCCAAACACTTCCTCGCTACCTCGACATATTTGCTCACATTTGACACATTTACATGACATCAACTTTGGAATGAACATCAAAGTTGGCCTTACAATCATCTATCTGGAGCATTCTCCAAGATAGCCATTACAAGCAATTACAGTGACATAATACAAAATGCTACATGCAAACCACTACACTATCTGCCAAACATATCTAGGACTCAAATCATCCTCGAACAACATGCCATGCTCCATATAATTTCTCTTAGATCATCTGCGACATGCACCAAGCATCTAGTCAGCCAGGACTAGAAAGAACAACACCCAAGGAGAAATCTTCAAGTACGAGCTCAATCCTCAATGCAGACCACCAACACAATAGGCACATGATCGAAAGACCTCCACAAGTACAATGGAATCAACAAGAACAACCGCACCACCTCAATCACCAAAATCACTTGCATCTTCATATGGGAACTTAAGAACACTAATTGTCATGATTGTCACACTAGAAATATTGATTGTTGATAGGGAGGACTATGGACTTAGAAAACCTATCTTGTTTGAAACATTTCAAGACCTATGTCATGCCCCAAGTCTCCCTACCAATTCAAGTGCTCTCAGACATTTTCTACCCAAAATACCTAACTCAAACTAATCAGTCTATTATAGAGGTGAAAGACCTACTAGTCTGTTATTCTCAATACAGACACTACTTTCTTGGTGTGGAACATTCTTCTTTGTCCTTACCGCTTCCAAGATTCTCAATTCCCAAGGCTTATAGCCTTCTTGAGTCCATTATTAGCTCTCCTCTCTATGTCTAGGGTTCTAATTGCTTGGTACTCAATTTCTCCTACTCTGTTTTCACCCCTGCCTCTTCTTAGACGGCAACTTGCATACCTAGCCGGGCTATGGTAAAGCTCACCTAGGACAAGTTCTTATTGTCTCTCTTTGACAATTCAACCATTTCCACAAAAAGAAAAACAAGAAAAGAGATCTCTGCTTGATGGCCCTCCATGACTGTACAGAGAAATTGCAGGAACATCAAGACAGAGACATTTTGTACAAATAGAAACAAAATAACAGAAGTAAAACTAACTACTGTACTTTAGATCAAATTATGTAAAAATGCCACAAAAATGCATGAACAGATCAAAATTGTCAATATTGTATTTATGAGAGTTCTCCTTCTTATAATCAATGTCTGTTCTCCAACCTCCCAAAAACTTCCAACCTCTTTACAAAGATAAACCAGCTTTTTATATTATTCAACTTTTTCAGTTATCGGACAGTTAGGTTTGTTTTCTGTCCGTTCAGTTAGGTTTTCTTTACTAACTGTTTGGTGTTCTCCCCGCGGCTGGCTTTTGTCTTTGCATGTTCATACAATTCTTATGCACATAACATTGGACCATCAGCAAAAGACATTACTATCAGCCACTTCCAAATTTGTTATCCTGACATCACAACTCACTCAGACACCTCAACACTCTGTTTTATCTTTGGTAAGACATCCTACCGTCGGCAACTTCTAAACTTGCTTCGCCGATATCCACCATCTCGTTGATGGCACCTTCAGACTTCCTTCCCACCATCGGTTCTTCTCACCGCCATTGTCGGTTACCATCTATTGAACCAAATGAACCCGTTGAACCTCTAGTATGAGGTTTAACGGTTCAACACTAGGTTCTTCCTTTGGACAGCGCTCTATTGAACCAAATGAACTCGTTGAACCTCCAACATGAGGTTCAACGGTTCAACGCTAGGCTCATACATCAGTCTCGTTTATTCATCGGTCCCGCTCCTTCCCTTAGAAAAATCAAAAAGGACTTCACACCAAAAATGCAAAAAAAAAATATACATGGGCGCCAAACTCTTGGTGCTCCTGCACCACTTGTGGACCTCCAAACCACAAACCACTTGAGTTGAGGATACACACCAACATCCCAAACATACATCTAGAATCGTAGATATAATATTCCAATGCAGAGCAATCTAGACCAAATTCATGTCACTCTATTATCTCTGAACAACCAACCCAGTTCTACTCAGATGGCCATAACTTCACCAATCCTCCATGCGAACCTCTCAAATCTTAACAGGAGTAACTTCAGACAATCGTCTACACAACCCTTAAGTCCACAGACTCTAATCTTCATCTGACTAGGAATGCAGAGCAATCTACTTTACTGAATTGCACTATCTTCACTATCTCTAACAAAGAGATATGTTGACATTGTTGGGATAGGTGTTGTACACCTTGCATAATATTGTACTATTTGATTCGGTTACCACTTGTATAAGTTGTATTGTAACATTGGGTTAGCTATTTTATGTGTGTGGGACACATAGAGTAATTAATTATTATTTGTATTATTCGATTTATTGGGAAAAGTTAGTACCAATAGTCAAATGTGGGGTCAAGTGGTTTTATAAGTTAATGGTTTTGTGTTACCATGGTTTTTAGGGCACATGGTTTTATCCAATACCACAAGTTGTATTTATGTGAGCTTGGTCTATAAAAGCAAGCACATGGTTAGTGGTTTGGGTAATGTTGGTTGTTTCATTGTAGGTGGATTGGAGGTTTGAGAGAGGTTGTCATTGTATTGAGTTCTCCCCTGTAAGTGCATATTGTGAAGCATGGTAGGTAATGTGTGGATTCATGTTTGTACACATGGAGGTTGCATTGGAGGTGCTTGATGGTTCTGGGGTATTCATGGAGGCTCATGGATTGTATTGTAAATTCATATTGTTGAATAATACATTTGAGCGTGGATGCTTTTGGAGGCTGGGTTTTTCCCTGCAAAGGGTTTTCCCAGGGTATATCTTGTGTTCCTTGTTGCTTGTTCATTTGATCTTTGCATTATGGTTTATTTCAGCATCTTGTTTCTCCTATTCGGTTATGTGGAATTGGTTTGATTAGACCTGCAAATTCCTAACAGTTTGTATCATAGCCATGTTTATGGTTGAGGGAGGTGTGAGCTCCCTGGATGTGTATAACCCTTGTGTGTGTAGATCAGGTGCAAAATGGAAGCCATGGCAATGCATGGAAGGATTGAAGGCATTACAAGGTTTTGTGCAGGTTGTATTGCAGATTGGGGGTTCTGAGTATTGGAGATTTGCTGTTTATTTTTGTAGATCTGGTGATTGAAAAATTATGGCTGAAGAGGGTTTCCAAGTTTTGGCTTCATGAGGGTTTTGAGGAGGAACTTTCACAAACGATCTCCTAGGACAAAACAGACCTCACCATTGAGTCTAGAAGGCCTGAGAGACAAAAAATCATATAAAATTTGCTATGGTTTGGTCACCGGAAAAAAAGCAAAAAATTGCCCCTCCCAGGATGTCGTACGGATTTGCAGAATTAAAAAAAATAATAATATCCTGCACATTGTTAAATTTTTGCTATAGTTTTGAAAAGAAAAAAAAAAAACTATAGCGATATATTAAAATTTCTTTGCAAGGTATGAAATAAATAAAAAAATAAAAAAATTTAGGGGGGTGGGGTCCGCAAACCCCCGTACCCTGTCCTCTGTACCCTGCGCTATGCAGGTTGTACCACGAGGTACTGTCGGCTCAGAGCCGAATGGCCCACGGTCTCCCACTGCCGGTCCCTTCATTTCCTCCCATTGGCATTTGAGGTGCCCAAGGCAGCCCTTTTAACGGGATCTAAAAAGTTTAAACAAAACTTTTATTTAAAACCTTTATTAACTTTTTGGACGGTGGGGAAATTTCAGTGGGGGACATTTAAATTTGTAATGGCAGATAAAAAACTTTATGACAGCCTTTAAACTTTTGTTTAAAAGTTTTTAATTTTGATAAAAAATTTAAAACCTCCTAAAGTTTGCAATGGGGTCCATGGAAATTAAAACAAATTGGAAAACTTTTTGGAGTCCGCCGGTCAAAGATGAAGATGCCAACTCAGATGCCACATCAGCAGCCACCTCATTTGCCCAGTCAGCAATGATGATGTCAGCAATGACGTCATGCCACGTCATCAGGGTACAGGGGCCCACCAAAGGTCCAGTTTTAGCTGTTGAAGTGTCTTTTCTTCCGAGGGGCATAACTTTCACATACGGTATTGGTTTTTTGACTTCTTATAGGCGTCGAAAAGCTCTCTCTGAGAACTATGCAGTGGTATAGGTTTAATAATCAGATTTTGTTGTTTATGTCAGAATTTGGTGTTTGAAGCCCGCATTGCTCCGGTATAGTTTTATGCTCATAAATTTCGTATACAAAATCAGATTTTGGATTTCAGATAGGTGTTGGAGAGCTCTTGTAGTGTACTACAGTTTGGATCATATAGATTTTTAGTTTGATGTGCAGAGAGAGAATTGTACTTGTTTGATCACTTGTAAGAGCCTGAGATTCAGAGTGCATTTATGAGTGCATTCAGATGGATTTGTTGGCACAGACTTGTGGGAGTGCATGTTGCTATGAGACCATCAGCATGGTATAGCAAGTTTTCATATCTAGTGCTTCCTAATACAGGTTTACATGTGTTTTTAGAGTTATGACTTTGATGGAGACAGGTACAAGTTGTCTTCTGGTTTGAGGACATAGTTGATACTCGTGTGAGACTTGGAGTCTCGTTTTAGTGGGAGTTAAGTATAGGTACAATGATGATGATGATGATTATGGTGTCATGGATATACAGGCACACTTTTACATTGGCACGACATGATCATGTATGCGATTAACAGGTATGGGCTATGATTTTCGATTCATGATTACAGGTGGTGTTGTGGTGTTGTTTTAGGGGATTGTTCTTATCTCCCGGATGCTTGATTAGTTCCTTGACTATGGTATTCATTTGTGGACTTGTTGGCAAATCAAATCTAGAGTTGATTTGGTGTTTGAGTCTTGGAGTCTACAGGTTATCTTCTTTGATATCTCAGTTTGTAGTTTACTAGTGTGATGATGAGTTTGCATGTTACATTTGTTTTGGATCTACGAGTTATGTAATTTTGTGGATTAGATACCCTTTGGCTACAGTGGGATGACTCAAATGTGGACTGCCTATATCCACGAGATTGATTCAGTGTTTATGCAGACTTTGTTAGTTGGCCTTGTCTATGGTCATTTGTGCATTGGTATGTTGCATTGGGATAAAAGGATGGATGATCAGAGTGCCTGGATAGTTGATTGTTGGGACTTGTAGCATGTTTATCACGATGTATGGAGAGCTTGGATACATGGTTCTATGTTAGCTTTTGACAGTGATGGTTTTATCTTCTGTTTGGAGATTTTGGTTCACTAGACCTTTTGGGAGCTATTGATGTTACAGTGGTATTCCTTGATTGGTTTGGTGCCATGGATAATCTTCATTAAGGAGATGGTTATTTTGTTGTCATAGATAGCTCAGTAACACAGTTCAATGGGAGCCTTGGCAGCATGTTGGATTCATCATACATGATGGATGATCTTCTGCAGTGGATGTTGGTGTCATGGAGGAGCTCTTGGTTTTGAGAGTTCTTTGACATTTTTAGTTCAGGTGACAGGAGATGGTTATCTTCATATGAGTGGAGATGTTGACATCTTGGTTTACCATGGAGGACTTCTTCGATTCTTTGGTTGAGGTGTCGGGTTTATGATTTGTTAGTATGACATGTTTATCCTTGATTCAGAGATGTTGATATTGTGTCTTGATTCTTGATACCGGTTTAGAGTTTTGGCATGATACAGGTTCTCTTGAGACAAGATGTATGCATCATTGTACACTTTGTTGCATGTGATCTTCTTATGAGGAGATGGTTAGATCATGATGTCATGATGGGCTTCTTGATTATGCAGATATGCAGTAGGAGCATTGACAGTGGTCTTGTTTATTCTCTTGGTATTGAGTACTTTGATCATTTGCTTGATTACTTTATGATGGTGCTATGTTGCATTTGGAGTTTGGCATGTATTGGTTAGTTACAGGTGCTCATGGATACTTGGAGACTTAGGTGAGGCTGGAGTTCTCTTGTGATTAGAGACACTTGTTGAGACAGTTACTCTTTGGATGTTTTAGCAGATAGACCAAGGAGCCTTACACTTGGATATGGACGTGAGTTCATTATGGACCTAGAGGAGTATTCTCATTCCCCACTCTTGGTCTACTCGGTGGTTTATCATCTATGAGGTATTGCCCATCCTTTTAGATGTATCTTACTTTATGTTTCATCTTCTCATAGATATGGATCTTGAGCTACAGTTATTGGTTCTGGAGGGTTCAGTTGAGGGATGTTAGCATGGTTATCTTCTTGTTCGAATGTTTTGATTTATCATGTTCTTTTGAGGAGTTTAGGAGATGTGATTGGGCTTATTCCTAGTTATGGAATGGTTACAAGTTTGGTCTACCTTGACTAGAGAGGCTTACATCCATGTTGGTTACATGTTACATATGTTCATTTGATCTTATGAGATTGAATGGTTGGGTGTTGTTGAAGCTTTTTATTTGGGGTTGTAGAGGAGATCATACTTGACACAGCTTAGCACTTTGAGGTGTTTATAGAAGGACATTATGATTTATAGGTTTTGTCTCTTTGTCTTATGACTTCTTCTTGGAGGATCATGTTGATATGGTTGGAATTTTGGGATAGTTATGGTGACATGTTGTGAGAGACTATGTAGTGATTTATCATGCACATGTGGATCATTATGATTGTTCTTGATACTACATTGGCTTGTTGATTAGCCACACCTTGGTTTGAGTGTTCATTGATAGACTCGGTATGCCTTGGATCTATTTTCAGATTTGACATTACCCATGCAGTGGGAGTTCCTGGATTTATGTGCTCTTCATTGACAGGTTTTATTCATGGAGCTTGTTATTGCAGTATATGGGTTGGATTTGTTCTTGGCATGGGTTTATTGATGTTGTTGATACCTATGAGGTATGGATGGTTGGATGTATTAGCATATGCTGTGGGTGCTATTTCCAGTCATGTGGGTTTTTTACCTTTGGCAGTAGCTTGGAGCCTTATGTTATCACTTGGATTTGATGCTTGTGTTCTTTGGATTGGTGCATATTCACCTTGGCATGTTCCTTTTCTTCCATAGGTGGCACGTTGGAGGATGACATGAGTTCTTGCTTGAGATGGTGATCATTTTTCTTTGTTGCAGGTATCTTGTTCAAGCATGAGAGCATTTTGGAGATTCATGTGATTTCATGTTTTACCTATGATGATGTATTTCATTTATTGACCCTTATGCAATGTATACAACAAGTGGGAGAATGTTGGGATAGGTGTTGTACACCTTGCATAATATTGTACTATTTGATTCGGTTACCACTTGTATAAGTTGTATTGTAACATTGGGTTAGTTATTTTATGTGTGTGGGACACATAGAGTAATTAATTATTATTTGCATTATTTGATTTATTGGGAAAAGTTAGTACCAATAGTCAAATGTGGGGTCAAGTGGTTTTATAAGTTAATAGTTTTGTGTTACCATGGTTTTTGGGGCACATGGTTTTATCCAATACCACAAGTTGTATTAGTGTGAGCTTGGTCTATAAAAGCAAGCACATGATTAGTGGTTTGGGTAATGTTGGCTATTTCATTGTAGGTGGATTGGAGGTTTGAGAGAGGCTGTCATTGTATTGAGTTCTCTCCTATAAGTGCATATTGTGAAGCATGGCAGGTGATGTGTGGATTCATGCTTGTACACATGGAGGTTGCATTGGAGGTGCTTGATGGTTCTGGGGTATTCATGGAGGCTCATGGATTGTATTGTAATTTCATATTGTTGAATAATATATTTGAGCATGGATGCTTTTGGAGGCTGGGTTTTTCCCTGCAAAGGGTTTTCCTAGGGTATATCTTGTGTTCCTTGTTGCTTGTTCATTTGATCTTTGCATTATGGTTTGTTTCAGCATCTTGTTTCTTCTATTGGGTTATGTGGAATTGGTTTGATTAGACCTACAAATTCCTAACAGACATCAATGACAACACATCATAGGCACATATTTGCAACAATCTCCCCCTTTGTCATTGATGGCAACATATGATGTGAAAAATTAATTCAACTATCAAGACAAGGACTTCTCCTCCTTTCTCTTATCACACCTGCAACCACTTTCTTCACTACTCCCCCTTTCACCAACAACTACTTACTTCCAAGTTTTTCAAATGACTTCTCTCCCCCTTTGACATCAATGGAAAAGGGCACATATTTGTAGTCATCTCTCCCCCTTTTTGTTTCTTAGATAAAACCAAATTGAACTCTAGAATTAACATACTGACTACTCCCCTTGAGTAGCATCCCCTTAACACCAATTCAGATCACAAGATATGACTGTGAGTTCCACTGAACTGATGCACACTAGTGCACCTTAGTTCTGAACAAGAGGGTAATAACCCCTAGCTTCACTCTGAGATACTCAAAAGTGTCCTTAGGTAGGGGCTTAGTAAAGATATCTACAATCTGATCCTTTGAAGAAACAAACTCCAATCTGACTTCATTCTCATTTACCTTCTCTCTCAAAAAGTGAAACTTGATGGATATGTGCTTTGTCTTTGAATGCAACACTAGATTCTTTGAGATGTTTATTGCACTTGAATTATCACAGAAGATTGTAACAGGCTCTTCAAACACAATTATGATATCCTTCAACATTTGCTTCATCAACAAAACTTGAGTACAATTACTTGCTGCTAATATATACTCTACCTCTACAGTAGACATAGACATTGCCTCCTACTTTTTGCTCAACCAAGAAACCAATATCTTTCCCAAGAAAAACGCAGCACCACAAGTACTCTTCTTGTCATCCACATCTCCTACCCAATCAGCATCTGTATATGCATGAAGAGTGAAATCATCATCCTTAGGATACCATAAGCCATAGTCAGATGTTCCCTTCAGATATCTAAAAATTCTTTTGACTGCTACAACATGAGATTCTCTAGGATCAACTTGAAATCTAGCAACAAGGCGAACTGCATTCATAATATCAGGTTTGGTATGAGTCAAATAAAGTAATCCTCCAATCATTGATCTATACCTTTTTCTAATCTTCCTTAGGGTAATCATCATCTTTACTTAACTTGCATCCAATTATCATAGGAGTACTCACTGGTTTTGAATCCTCCATTCTAAACTTTTTCAACAACTGTTTTACATACTTAGACTGAGATATGAAGATGCCCTTATCTGACTGAATGATTTGCAGACCCAAGAAGAAATTCATTTCACTAAGCATGGACATCTCAAATTCACTTTGCATCTGATTAGCAAATTTTTTACACATGCTCTCATTTCCACCAAAGATGATATCATCAACAAATACCTCAACAATCAACATGTGTTCATGATCAATTTTGAAATAAAGATTACTGTCAGCTATGCCTTTGCTAAAACCTAACTTTAGCAGATACTTATCTAATCTTGCATACTAGGCCCTTGAGCCATGTTTAAGTCCATACAATGCTTTCCTCAATCTGCAGACCATATTGCCTTGATCAGACAACTGGAATCCTTCTGGTTTCTCAATGTAGACTTCTTCTTCCAACTCTCCATTCAGGAATGCTAACTTGACATCCATCTGGTAAACTTTGAAATCTTTATAAGTAGTAAAGGCAAGAAATAATTTGACTACTTTGATTCTTTCCACCAGAGCAAAGGTTTCTTCAAAATTAATTCCCTCTACCTGAGAATATCCTTTGCACACCAATCTTGCTTTGTTTCTCACAACTTCACCATCTTCATTCAATTTATTCCGGAAGACCCATTTAGTTCCAATTATATTTTTGTTTTCAGGTCTTGGAACAAGATCCCAAGTATGATTCTTTTCAATTTGCATTAATTCTTCTTCCATTGCTTTTACTCAATATTCATCATTACAAGCTTCATTCACTGATTTTGGTTCAATCTTTGAAATCAAACAATACTCTTCTTGTTCTTCAACAATTTTTCTTCTAGTTTGAACACCTTTATTTATATTTCCTATAATCTAATCTTTAGAATGATTCAACCTTACATACCTGGGAGTTTTGGGATTTTCTTGAACTTCTGATTCTTGAACTTGTTCCTCAACATTTGCACTAGCTTCTTGAGTCACTAGATTCTTCGGAGCAATCTGAATCTGAGTTTGAGTTTGAACTTGCTTTCCTTGGTTTGGACTTTCATTTTGATCATCTAATTCATATCCACAAGACTTGGAAGGTCTCTCCTTGCTTTCATCAACCTTGACATTAGCACTTTCAACAATCCTTTACAATCTCTTGTTAAAGCACTGGTATGCCTTTCTTTGATTAGAATAACCCAGAAATATCCCTTCATCACATCTTGCATCAAACTTGCCTAGATCTTCATCTCTTTTGATATAGCATTTACTACCAAAAACTTTGAAGTATTTCACAGTAGGAGCATTACCAAACCATAGTTCATAAGGTGTTTTACCAGTATTACCTTTGATCTGCACCCGGTTAAGAGTGTAGACAGCAGTACTCACAATCTCTCTCCCATAGACATGTGGAACATTTTCCTCCATCATCATGGTTCTAGCAGCCTCTTGAATAGTCTACTTCTTCCGTTCCACAACTCCATTTGGCTAAGGAGTCCTAGGAGTAGATAATTGTCTTCTTATTCCATGCTTTTCATGAAATGCATTAAACTCACCGGAGGTAAACTCTCCACCTCTGTCAGATCTCAGACACTTTATCTTCACACCAATCTCATTCTCCACCTTAGCCTTGAACACCTTGAATTTGTCAAGAGCCTATGATTTCTCTCTCAAGAAAGTGACCCACATCATCTGGGAGTAATCATCAATCAGCAACATAAAGTATATGTCTCCTTGCAAACTCCTAACTCTAGTAGGACCACACAAATTAGTGTGCACAAGTTCCAACAATCCACTTGAAAATTGTTCTTTACTTTTGAATGTAGCTCTGTTCTGTTTGCCCAACTGACATTCCTTACACATGCTATTGACAGGTTTCACAAGCTTTGGAAGATCTCTCACATCCTGAGTAGTACTTATCTTGACAATGTTATCAAAGTTTACATGACACATTCTTCTGTGCCATAACCAACTCTGATCAATCTAGGCAATCAAACAACTTTTACAAGTACCACTTAAATGAAAGATATTACCTCTAGTCTGTGTACCAGATGCAATCTCAGTTCTGGAGATTCCCAAAATTTTGCATTTTCCATCCTTGAATCAGAGATCATACCCTTTGTCAACCAACTATCCAACACTAAGAAGATTATGCTTCAACCCTTCTACATACAGAACAACATTAGTGTTATTCTTACCATCAAGAGAGATGGATCCTCTGCCATAGATTCTACCAGCTGAATTGTCTCCAAACTTCACAATTCCACCTTCATATCTTTCCAAACTTACAAACTTACTTTTATCGCCAGTCATATGATGAGAACATCCACTGTCAATCACCCATTCATCCTTTTCTTCAACCTGAGCAGCCAAGGCACTTTCCACATTCACACAGCTAGCAGATTTAGTAGGCACCAGATCTTCTTCTTTGATAGCAATGAATACCCATTCATTTCCAAAGGTACTTCCCATATCAGATTCATCATCTGTGACTCCTTCATCAGTAGCTTCTTGGAAATAGCAGCATTTCTTCCGAACCCTAGGTCTTTTAGGGTTTGGCTTTGAAACCCTCTCTAGACATCTTGAAGCAAAATGACCAATCTTATTGCAAGAAAAACATTTGAAAGGCAACTTTCCTTCATACTTACCAGATCCTCTTGGTAATCTTTTGGCAATAAGGGCTTCAAGTTCTTCAAGCTCAAATTCATCTTCTTCAAGTTCCTTCCTTGCCTTCTCATATCTGGTTAGTCTTCTTGAAGAGCTTTCACCTAGATCAAATCTTTTCTCTCCAAAAACACTGGCTTTAAATACATATTCTAATTTAGGAAGAGAATCACCAAACTCACTCGTTTCAAATGCTGAAAGCTTGCCAACCAAATGATCCCTTGTAACATCTGTCACAGTCCCGATCTCCTCAATAGCAGCAACTTTGTGCTTGTATGAAGCAGGTAAGGATCTAAGTACCTTTCCAACAATCTCTGATTCTTCTAGTTTTCCATCAGCACACCTGATACTGTACACAAGTCCATTCACCTTCTGTATGTAGGAAGTGATGTTTTCATCTTCACCCATCCTCAAACATTCGTATCTACCCTTTAGGCTCTGTAGCTTAGCACATTTGACATATTCATCACCTTCATATAGAGTTTCCAACTTCTTCTAGATTTCATGAGCAGTTTGTAGTTCTAAGACATATGTCATTTATGTATCAGTCAGAGCACTCAATAATGCTTCCTTAGCTTGAATGTTGTATTTAGCTTCTTTGATTTGATCTGGAGTTGTAGGACCATTCTTCGGAGGAGTTCTTAGTTATCAACCAATAAGAATCACCCATGCATTGCAAATGACACTCCATGCGATTCTTCCAAAGAGAGTAATTTGTTCCATCAAATCTTAGATTGTCCTTCTTGTATGTCGACATCCTGGATCTCCTCAAGCAGTCAAACTTCTTTTAGAGGAACTGGCTCTGATACCAATTATTGAAATTAGGGCAGACAACTGAGAGGGGGGGTGAATCAGTTGTCACAAATCTTTATCTTTTTCTGCATTTAATCTTCTTTACCACTTATAAATATATTAATGATATAACCATGAAAGCATGAATCAAAAACACATGAGCAAAAACACAATCAACACATATAACATCAAGATTTTTATGTGGAAACCCGGTTAAGGGAAAAACCACGGTGGGGGTTAACCCACAAGATTTATTCTTTGTTAAAAGAATAGAAAAATGGGAAGGCACCTACCTTCGGGCGCACTGTTCAAAGCTCACTACTCAAAGGAGGCTCATTGCCTACAAAAACATTCACATATATAACACTAAAAGGTTGAGCTAAGAACCATCATCTTCGTCATGCCAAGGTTTAGTTCCATTGAAGCTCACAATACCTTTGCTCTGCCCCAAAACACTTCTTCGCTACCTCCGCATCTTCATGCACATTCAGCACATTTATATGACTTCATTACACTTATTTATACATGACATCAACTTTGGAATGAACATCAAAGTCAACCTTACAATCATCTGTTTGGAACATTCTCCAAGATAGGCATTACAAGAAATTACAATGACATAATAGAAAATGCTACATATGAACCACTATACTATTGGCCAAACATATCTGGGACTCAAATCTTCCTCGAGCAACACACCACGCTCCATAGAACTTCTCTTAGATCATTCGCGACACGCACCAAGCATCTGGTCGGCCAAGACTAGAAAGAACAAC
Organism: Cunninghamia lanceolata; assembly: GCA_027924645.1. Lineage (NCBI taxonomy): Eukaryota > Viridiplantae > Streptophyta > Pinopsida > Cupressales > Cupressaceae > Cunninghamia > Cunninghamia lanceolata. Next base: position 4,695,246 of record BSBN01001327.1, on the reverse strand, counting down.
AACACCCAAGGAGAAATCTTCAACTACAAGATCAATCCTTAATGTGGACCACCAACACAATAGGCACATGATCCAAAGACCTCCACAAGCACAATGGAATCAACAAGAACAACCGCACCATCTCAAATCACCAGAATCACTTGCATCTTCATACAAGAACTTAAGAACACTAACTGTCATGACTGTCACACTAGAAAGATTGCTTGCGGACCTCCAAACCATGAACCACTTGAGTTGAGGATACACACCAACATCCCAAACATACCTCTAGAACCGCAGACCATAATATTCCAATGCAGAGCAATCCAGACCAAATTCTTGTAACTTTGTTATCTCTGAACAACTGCGAAACCTAGTTCTACTCAGATGGCCATAACTTCACCAATCCTCCATGTGGACCTCTCAAATCTTAACTGGAGCAACTTCAGACAATCCTCTACACAACCCTTAAGTCCACAGACTTTGATCTTCGTCTCACTAGGAATGTGGAGCAATCTACTTTATTGAACTGCATTGTCTTCACTGTCTTTGACAAAGAGATATGTTGACATCAATGACAACACATCATAGGCACATATTTGCAACACTTTCTTCTTGGGAAATAGATTGGTTTCATGGATGAGCAAGAAACAAGATTCAATCTCTTTGTCAACTATAGAAGTAAAGTAGATTGCAGTAGCATGTTGTTGTACCCAAGTGTTATGGATGGAGTAGACTTTGAAAGATATAAGAGTTGTTTATGAAGATCTAGTTGCAATCTTCTGTGACAATACAAGTGCCATAAATATTTCCAAGAATCTAGTGATGAACTCAAGAACAAATCATATATCTATAAGGTATCACTTTTTATGAGAAAAGGCGATAGAGAATGGAGTAAAGTTGGAATATGTGTCCACAAAGGATCAAATTGCAGACATCTTCACCAATCCTCTGCCTAAGGATACCTTTAAGCATCTCAAAGAAAAGTTAGAGGTCATTACCCCTCCTGCCCTAAACTAAGATGCATGAGAGTGCATCAATCCAGTGGTGCTCAAAGTCTCATTGTTTGATCTAGATTGATGTTTTTTGGAAGCTACCTCTTAGGGGGAGTAGCTAGATGTGTTGGTAACTGTTCAGTTGGATCAGAGCAGCAAAATGCAAGTATGTGCCCTTTTCCATTGATGTCAAAGGGGCAGAGAAATCATGTGAAAAACTTAGAGGGAAAAAGAATGCAGATGTATAAAGAGAAAGGGGGAGAATCTTCTCTTGATGGTCTTTTTCAGTTTTCACGTCATATGTTGCCATCAATAACAAAGGGGGAGATTGTTACAAGTATGTGCCTAATCGGTGTTGTCATTGATGTCAACATATCTAAGTTGTCATTGGTGTCAACTGTGCTCTTATTTTGTTGCTTGATTGTAATGAGTGAGATGGCTTGTATTTTCTTGTGTAAATGATCTTGATGATGAGGATATTGAGAAAATTAGCTCCTCTGGTAGAAAGAGTGAGTTGCAGTGGAAATAGTGTATTGCATACAGAAGAATAGTCTAGGAGATTGCTCTGCATTTCCTGTAGGATGAATATCTTTGTCTATAGATTGGAAGACATTTAGAAGTCTGTCTTACGATGTTATATTCTAAGTTTGAGCTTCTGGTATAAATATTTGAGTGAGTTATGTTCACCAGAGTGAAAATTACTTTTTCTGTATGTTTGGTGGTGACAAGGAGAGAGTGTTATGCTCTGCATTCCTCTGCATTGAAGTATTTTTATCTGCAGTTCTAGAGTTAAGTCTGGAATGATGATAAGTGCCTTCAACTTCAACAGTTTGTGATTTGGTGATTCACAAGTGATTATTTTCTTATGACAGTAGCTGACAGTGTTGTTGTTGTGCTCCGATTTGAAGAATCTTCTTGACATAGTGGTTAGAGATCGTGTAGTTTTTCTTTATGATTACAATGTGCTTGTGGATGTCTCCTGATCATGTTCCTACCTTTGGATTGGTTTGCAAAGAGAAATTTGGATCATGGATGAAGTCTATTCTTTGAAGACTTCATGTTATCACCAGTCTTGGCCGACTTGGTTGATTTCACAATTTGTAGAGATGCATTGAAGATTTTGGAAGCGTGTCATGGCGTGAAGAATTGCATTTGAGTCACAGCTAAGGTGTAACATGATCCACATACATATTTACCTTAGCAAATCTTGTTTAGGTTCAGACCTATTTATTTGAATTATTGTAATACCGACCTTGGAGAATGTTCTAATGGTTGATGAATGTAATGCTGACCTTGGAGAATGTTCTAATGGTTGATGAATGTAATGTCGACCTTGATGTACATTCCAAGGTTGATGAATTGTATAAAAGCATGTAATAGAGTTATGAAAATACGTGTGATGAATGGTGAAGAGATAAGTGTGAAAGGTGTGAAGAGTAGAGTAGAGAAGTTATATTGTGCTTCAATGGAACTAAACCCAGGCATGGAGTAGATGCTACTTAATCAATTCACCATTTTGGTAGTGATCCAACCCTTGGCAGTGAGCCACCCTTTGGCAGTGAGCCTCTATTTTTTGGTATTGTTATAACTCATATATTTCTGTGGGCTAACACCCATCATGGTTTTTCCCTTTTAGGGTTTTCCACATAAAAATTTGGTGTCTATTGTGTTGAATGTGTAATTGTGATTAAGTCTATGGTTTCATTCTTTCATGGTTAAATCTGATTAAGTAATTGATGGTTTGATATTCATATGAAGTTAAGTTTTTTTGACAATTGATTCACCCCCCCCTCTTAGTTGTCTTGTGTATTTCAACATGTGAAAGGTCAGAAGGGAGGTGTTAAGTTCATGCACTATTCCTTGTTTATGCATCTTGTTTTGTATGAAGGACAAAACATAGGTCTATGGAATGAGTGTCTCAGGGTCAGAGATTTGGATAGGGATGGAAACAATAAACCCATATAGATGTGGACAGCTATCTAAGACAATAGATGTGATAAATCACACTACTTGTACTTTGAAGAGTATTTTGTGAAACCACTATATGGTTTGCTGGGTCACCCATGTAATTATAATTTGTCACTTGCTATACAAAAGTTTCTCAGACCTAAGGATATGGATAAAGATAAGAAAATCAATCACAATTGGGGTGATTGGTATGACTACAGTGATTGCACAGAAATTAGAGTTTTGGGGTATGAAGGAGCACCACTCTTGCTTCCAAAGACTTGCCCTGATAGAATTGCCTATTTAGAAATTGTGAGGCAATTGGCCGGTTTCGATTTTATACATTTGAAATATCACAATAAACAGTCTTTTATGCTGGGTACTTTACATTTTGGAGATTTTACTGCATTTTCTGAAAAAGGGTATGAAACAATTGATAAGAAATTAGATCATTTTGGAATGCCTAAAGGGAATTCTAGGGAGACATTTGACCCTGAGCATTTTATAAATAATGTCAAAGTGAGTAAGAAGTTGAAAGGATATCAGTATACTCTTTTTGTAGATGATGATCTAATCAGGAATGTTGATGAAAACTCTGCCATTAAAAGGAGAAATAAGTATCATAAGGTAATGCTGGCAGAATCATGGAGAGTTTCAAATAATCTTGCCTATAAAGGGGCCTTTATTGAGATTGGTGTTCCTATCTCAAGATTGGAGAAATTGGTTGCCAATGAGGCAACATTGACTGAAAATGTGCCCTTGTTGGTTTTTAAAAGAAGTAAGAGCATCAAAGATACATAGGCTGAATATGAAGCTCCTCTTAGCCATCTATCCCCACAACCAACACCTAATATTACCTTTGACATTGAACAAGAAGAAGAGAAAAGTGAAGATGAGGATGAAGACTTGCAGGCATTCTAGCCTATGGTTAACAAATATGAGCCCCCTGTGGAGAGAGAATCTGTTACAATGGAAGCTCCTGATAAGCTGTTAGATGATATCAGACACATGGCAAGCAAAAGATTTGTCTCATATGTTGATTTTATTAAAACCCCTGAGTTCTTGTATGAGTACAAAGGCAAACAAGTTAGGGAGAAAATGAAGAACATCACTCCTGAAGTGGAGGCTGAGGCATTGAAGGAGCTCCAAACAGAAATTGATAAAGAAATGGATAATATAACTATAGAAAAGGGAAGAGAACTTCTTGAAGAAACAAGAGTCTTGTTGGTATTTGGATGGGAGATGACTTCAGCCATTGCCTTTGACAGTTTCAGCAGAAATCAGGATAAAAAAGTATAGTTGAGTGTTGAGGGAGTAGATAAAGTTTATTCTGGGTCAGGCTTTGATCCAAATAATGCTACCATATTGATGTGAGCATTATACCCACCAAATAAAAGGCCTATGATAATTAATGACCCAAATAAGTCTTTTGGCCATCTTTTTGTGCAAAGAGTTGAGGACACTGACCCAATGGATACTGCCAATTTGAATGTAAATGTTGCCATATTCACAAAGGCTAAAATTGAGCGATTGGTAAGGAATAATAAAGCATACATGGTAGAGAATGAAAAACTAAGGCAAGAAGTTGCCAATTATAAGGATAGGTTGTCATCATCATCAGGTAGCTATTCACCTTACCTAGAATCTGACAAAAGAGTGGTGGAGGCCAGAGTTGATACTACTTATTGGAAGATTAAGGCAAAGAAATTCCAAAAGAAGAGTGATCAATTGGAGAAAAAGATAAACTCTATTAAATACAAGATGGTCTTAGAATTGATCCAGAATAGATTTGAAAAATGATTGCACATGCTGATAAGGTGTGGGTAATACACAACGGGTCATATGTTGCATATCAAGAACATAAGAAATTATACCTCAGAATGCTAGAAAAGAAAGAAGAATTGATGTCCAAGGGGTATCTTAATGTACAAGTCCTCAAAAAATATGATGAATTGATCGACATACATTAGAGATTCAACATTATGCTCACACAAGACCTCAATGACTTTGATCAACCGTTGGATCTATCTTTTCTTGGCTTTTTTGATGATGAGGGCAATCTAAGAGAATAGAATGTCTAGAGATAAGAACTTGCCCAATTGCTACCAATGGCTCTGAATAAAGTAAATGATGAGTCCACAGTAATGAAAATTACACATGAGCAATTAGAAAATATTTTTACTCTTGAGTTTGTTATGAAAGAAATAGTATCAACTAAAGGTACTTATGCAACCCAAGAGTATATTGATCATATCTCCAAAATTAATCTGTTTATCTCCAGAGTAGCATGAAGGGTCAAAGGAATCATGTCTACATCCTCAGATGGTTGAAAAATGGAAGACAATGGTTAAGAAAGAAGCTAAAGAAGCTAAAAAATCTGGAGAATCTTTTTGATCCTTAGGAATTTTGCCAATGCTAATTCAAGAATTTTGGTGAAGTACATAGGAGGAAATTTACAACAACGATGGGCAAAGCATATGGATCAAGACTTTGCATCATTGGAGAGGAGAACCTTGCCAGATCAGGATGATCACAAGTTCTCTATGTTGATTAACAGACTCAGATCCTGACAATTGTAAATGCCCACACTGTTGTCTTTGTCTATTTCTTAATTATGTTCTAAACATTTGTTAGTTATCACAAGAGGTGCGAGTCATGAAGTGACACCCTCTTTTAGCCTGAAGCTTGTTCGCTTCCCATATATATGGGAAACCAAGGCCATTTTTGTATCATCATCAATAGCATCATTACCTGACAGAACTTTATATATACAAGCAATTAAAATCAAATTATACTGTTATCTCTAGTTATTGATAAAAATGCAAGAGAACTCTTATAAATTTTAAGTAATACAATGGGGAGGAATATATAATCAGTGGCTCAAAACTTTGGTGTTCAATTACTTTGTCATTATTAATATTTATGAGTTATTGGGCTGTCTCCAGAGTGGTCTTTTCATGTTATTCAGATCAAGTATATTGAACGTGTATTTGATCTATCGAGACACATTTTCTACCTTTGTGTGATTGTGTTGATTGGTTTCTGCAAGGAGAGAATTAAATCCCTTTTAAGTGATCTCTATTTATTGGTTTCTATCTAGAATTAAAATCTTTTAAACAAATCATCTTAATTGGTTTCCTGCCTATAAGAATTAAAATCCTTTCAAGTAATCACAGTAACTTGGAAAGATATCATTGGGTGTAATGTCCCCATTTTTGCAAGTAACTTAAAAAAGTTCTAATTGTAAATTAATTTTATAAAGTATTTTTAATTCCTTTATAAAATTAATATTTTATTAAGTTACTTGAGTCAATTTAAAAAACTTTATAAAATAAAGTGTTATTGTGTACACAAAAACAATCATTTAATAAAGTTAAGTGATTGTGTACACAAAAACCATCATTTAATAAAGTTAAGTGATTGTGTACATAAAAACCGTCATTTAATAAGTGATTGTGTACACAAAAACTTTCTAGAGTGAGGGCTTTTAAGGAGCAACTAGGAGTCATTTAAAATCATGTTTTTGACTTAGTTTTTGCATATTGAGTTTATCTCTTGGCTGAAGACAAATTTCAGTCCAATTAAGGTGATGATCCCTTGATAACTAAGGTTTGGTGATGGCCCCATTTCCATTTTGAGAGGTGGATGCAATAAGTATTCATCATAGAGCTCATTGGAGACCATTATTGTAAATTTATAGAAGACATGATTGGAGATTGAAGTTTGAAGTTTCACTGCACATCCTTAAAGGCTTTGATCGAAGACTTGAAGAAATTCATTGAAGATCTTGTGGTGATATTTGCATTTGGATGTCATATCTTGAGGAGACACATTGTATGTTGGAACGCCAATTTGAAGAGTTATATTCAGACTTCCATATCAGAGGCAAAACACCATTACTTCAGATCAGATATCAGTCCTATATTACAGATGGTATTCTTGTCTTCATTAAGTCCTATTTGAGCACCGATTGGAGGAGAAACCCTTATCTGGTTTGGATGTCATCTTGTGAAGGCTTGTGGCAGATTGTATAGTAGTCTTTGTGACTGTTTTGTAGCAGATTTAACATGTTCATATCAGCAAATACATTTATGATCTTTTGCATTGCCTTATGTGCCAATTTTGGTGGAGGATCATATTGTTAGGTAAGCGCCACATTTAGGAGGAAGTTGTGTGCATCCTGGTTGCATTCCCATTGCAGACTTGAGTTGGGAAAACCCTACAGATCGACTAAATCAGTCTATACTTACACCTGTGCACCTTGGAGTTGTCACTTTCATTTTTGGTACCTAATTGATATCAGTGTTAGAGGAAAATAGTAGATTGGAAAGTAATAAAGAGGGTGATCTACAACTCTGTGTACCAGCAATCAGATTAGAGGCTAGAGATCAGATTATAAAGTGTTTGTATCAACTTTGATCATCATTGAAGAAAACAATCATAACAGATCTAATACAACAGAGGGTTAGCATTGATTTGTTGGTCATTTGATAACATTTCTTGGTACATTCATTATACACCAGTCTTGTTTGTGCATTAGTAGTAAATGAGAGTTTGGAAAGCCATTTTGGCTTAGATATTTGATGTAATTGAAGTTCTGAAATAAACTACAAATACATATCATAAGGTTGTCATTATCTATCTATTCAAATCTTTAATTTGAATAGCATATTCTATTTCATCTATATATCAATCATTGGTTTGAATGAAGTGAAAATATATCAGAACTCTTTATAAATTAAAAGTTGAGAAAATATCCTAGATTGGGATATTAAAGTGGTATCAAAGCCATGATCTTGCAAGCCTGAGGGTCATATATCAGATTTTGCTTCAGTTCTATAATAGGGTTCATCATGGTTAGAATCAAAGATGGTAGATTGCTACCTTCCTTCCTCCTTCACTGCCAAAGGAAAGAGTATCCAACAAGAAGAGTTAAAAAGAGCTTGGTTAAGACATCTTGTAGTTTGCAGCAAAATGAAGATTCTCTCTCAAGGAGGTCTAAGCATTCTAGAGGCTCATCAAGCAAAAGTTCAAGACCATTAGAGAAGGTTAGTTTGACTGATCTTGATGATAAGCAAAGGTTTATAAATATCATGAATGATTTCAAATAGGGGGTAATGATAGCCATTGAGTCATTTGTACAACAAGAAAAAGAAAGGATGAATAAAATAAATTGATTTACAAGTGAATCTATCAAAAGACTCCATGAAGAATTTGAGAAGCATGAGGACAAAGAGATAGAATCATTTGAGGCTTCTACTAAAGAGGAAGACATTGAGCATGAGTATGACATTGACATGAGTAACTCTAATGATGTTCCTTTGGTTGCTCATAATTCTATTCCATCTTTCTTGGTTGAAGATTGCAATACATCCACAAGTGAGATGGATGATTCTATTGATGATACACTTCCCACACATGAAGTAAAATCAGAAAATCAGTCAAGTATTGCAGCCTCTCTTAAAGAACAAATGTGTGATGGACTTCATAAGGAAGAATTTGATGAGATGCCAAGTCATGAAGAGACATATAGCAGCCATGAAATAGTTGAAGTAGATTTGATTTTTGGGTCTTGACAATTGTTGAAGAGCTTCTAACTAGTGTTGATAATCATGACATACCATCCAAATCTATGATAAATATGGATAATGAATTGTTTCATGAAGGCATAGGTGATGCAGATGGAAGTCTTGTTTTGGGACAACCTTTGATGAAGAATATTTGGGATTTGAAGAAGGAGAAAATACTATGAAATGGCATGACATGATTCTTGATTTGTTTGAGGACAACAGTTCTATAGTTTTGCAATCAACTTTGTTTGATAATTTTGGGTCAACCATTGATGGTATGCATGAATGTGACAATGGAGATGAAGGTAACTCAATTTTGAATGATGCATTAGTTCCAATTGGTGAAATAAATCAGCCTACTCATGATTTTGATTTGGAGTAAGTGGATGGTTTGATGGTTTATTCTCCATGGCTTGATGACCATTCTTCATTGTTGTGCATTGAACTTTGTCATTTCGGTTTAGATGCAGTAGTGTTTGGGATACTTTGGCATGGTAAAAATCATTGCATTCATATTGGGATATGGTCTAATGATAGTCTACTATCTTCTTGTATGAAGAATGGCACTTCCTACATCATTTTGGATGATGTTTTCAGTATGCATGGCGCTGTTATGTTTTATGACAGCAAGGTAACATAGATGGATTCATTTGTGTCTGCATCATTGTGCGACAGTGGAAGCGATCCCACAATCTTCTACATCGATAGCCTTGAGGAGATGTGTTTGAGCATGATTGAAGAGCCTCGATTGATTTGGGATCTAGGGATTGATTGGATGCAAGTTTTCTTCCCATTGCTTGGGGACAAGCAATGTTGGGAAGGTAGGGCTGTAATGTCCCCATTTTTGCAAGTAACTTAAAAAAGTTCTAATTGTAAATTAATTTTATAAAGTTTTTTTAATTGCTTTATAAAATTAATATTTTATTAAGTTACTTGAGTCAATTTAAAACACTTTATTGTGTACACAAAAACAATCATTTAATAAAGTTAAGTGATTGTGTACACAAAAGCCATCATTTAATAAAGTTAAGTGATTGTGTACATAAAAACCATCATTTAATAAGTGATTGTGTACACAAAAACTTTCTGGAGTAAGGGCTTTATAAGGAGCAACTAGGAGTCATTTGAAATCATGTTTTTGACTTGTTTTTGCATATTGAGTTTATCTCTTGGTTGAAGACAAATTTTAGTCCAATCAAGGTGATGATCCCTTGATAACTAGGGTTTGGTGATGGCCCCATTCCCATTTTGAGAGGTGGATGTAATTAGTATTCATCATAGAGCTTATTGGAGACCATTATTGTAAATTTGTAGAAGACATGGTTGGAGATTGAAGTTTGAAGTTTCATTGCACATCCTTAAAGGCTTTGATCGAAGACTTGAAGAAATTCATTGAAGATCTTGTGGTGATATTTGCATTTGGGTGTCATATCTTGAGGAGACTCATTGTATGTTGGAATGCCAATTTGAAGAGTTATATTTAGACTTCCATATTAGAGGTAGAATGCCATTACTTCAGATCAGAGATCAGTTCTATATTGCAGATGGTATTCTTGTCTTCATTAAGTCTTATTTGAGCATCGATTGGAGGAGAAACCCTTATCTTGTTTGGATGTCATCTTGTGAAGGCTTGTGGTAGATTGTATAGCAGTCTTTGTGACTGTTTTGTAGCAGATTTAATAGGTTCATATCAGCAAAGACATTGATGATCTTTTGCATTACCTTATGTGCCAATTTTGGTGGAGGATCATATTGTTAGGTAAGTGCCACATTTGGGAGGAAGTTGTGTGCATGCTGGTTGCATTCCCATTGCAAACCTGAGTTGGGAAAACCCTACAGATTGACTAAATCAGTCTATACTTACACCTGCGCAGCTTGGAGTTGCCACTTTCATTGTTGGTACCTGATTGATATTAGTGTTAGCGGTGAACAATAGATTGGAAAGTAATAAAGAGGGTGATCTACAACTCTGTGTAGCAGCGATCAGATTAGAGGCTAGAGATCAGATTATAAAGTGTATGCATCAACTTTGATCATCATTAAAGAAAACCATCATAATAGATCTGATACAGCAGAGGGTTAGCATTGATTTTTTGGTCATTTGATAACATTTCTTGGTACGTTCATTATACATAAGTCTTATTTGTGCATCAGCAGTAAATGAGAGTTTGGAAAGCCATTTTGGCTTATATATTTGATGTAATTGAAGTTCTGAAATAAATTGCAAATACATATCATAAGGTTGTCATTATCTATCTATTCAAATCTTTAATTTGAATAGCGTATTCTATTTCATCTATATATCAATCATTGGTTTGAATGAAGTGAAAATATATCAAAACTCTTTATAAATTAAAAGTTGAGCAAATATCCAAGATTGGAATATTAAATTGGGATTGATAAGAAGAGCCTCATAACCAACATTCTTGCATGTTTATATAAGGTATAAATAGTTACAAGTGCCAAGTAATTAGAGTTAAGCCAAGTAAGAAGATTCATGTACCATAAAATTCTTGACCCCATTCACCCAATAGAATTAGGCACTGGTTATATTCACTTTAAAACATCAATTTATAGTTTATATTCTCACATTTCAAATCTTAGTAGTAGGAATAACTCTCAGCCTTACATCTGTCTCACATCTACATGCCACTATGAGTAGATCACTAAGGTCACACAAACCTGCATCAGCTATCAAGGTACACCCACCTAGGTCTAGCAGAGCCTAAAGAGAAGGGGCTTTTCAATCATATCGACCCTATTTTGTTAGCCAAAATCATTAAGAGAGCTTGGCATCTTCTTAAGGTTTACAACCTATGTTTTTGAGACCTCACAGGTAACATGTGTTATTTTCATGCATTTATTATTGATTTTCTACCTTAACCAGAGGTCATATTGAATGTAGATTAAAGGTTTGAAATGTTGTTTGAAGTCTTTATTTGGATTTGTATTTAGTGTGTACACCAGGGTTTAGACATGTGTTTGGAAAGAGGTTAATGATCTCTTTCACTTTAGATTTGTAGTTGTAGTTGCTATTGTTTATTTTTTAGCCCTCTTAAAAATTATAGGTAATAGTCTAGGAATTGTTTAGTAGCTTGTTGAATGATTGAACTTTATTTTACTTGAGTAGACTAAGGTTGGCACTTTGTTCTTGATCTTGTTTAACACGTGGACAATAGTAGTAAAGGTCAACATGTAGCCACATCTCTTAGTTTTTGGCACCATGTTTCTTTCAGCTTCATTGCAAATGTGAGCATTAGTAATCATGTTGGCAAGAGACACTATGTGGCTTCATGAGTGTTGTCATTGATGGCAACAAAGTCCATCCCACTCATCCGCAACACATAGTATGTCTATACCAGAAGTCAGATTGAAGAGTGTTTTGGTCTGGTGAACAAGAACAGAGCATTCAGCAAGGTCTGACAATCAGGTCTGAATCTCTCAGAGGAAGTATCTCAGCAAAGTACGGACTTGGGGAAGTTAGTAGGAGTACCATGACTGCTACATTCTAGAGATTGAGCCTCCAGTGATGAAAGAGAGAAAAGATATGAGCATCTAAGTGTTGGGTTCTTGACAGGTAGAGCAAACTAAGGAAGAACCAACCGGTAAAGCATCAAACCTTAATCCAAATGAGAAATTGATGATGATAAAACTTTTTGAGGGATCATTCTTGGTTGGCCGACATAATTGATGACTTCTATATCTATTTTCTTGATACGCATCACATAGTAAGCTTGGATTCAGTCGACAGATCAGTGTTTTGGGAAAATCTTGAGTATTCTGGATGCCAACTAGAAAGATGTTGAGATCCTTGATGCGGATATATATACCAGATAGATTTCGGTATGAAGGTGTGTGTGGTGTGTGATAATGTGCAAAGAAAGGCAAAGATAGGTGTGGAAGTGAAAATACAAGTCCGGTATGAGACAGAACAACAACATTAAAGCAGAGGAAGAATGAAGTGCAGTAGATCAGTTTATTGAGCCTAACCGGAACTGAACCTCAACATATGTGGATGCCTCTAATCAATTCAAACACTTGGTTACTTTCTTTATACCTTGTAGACAGTGAGTCTCTTGTAGGCAGTGAGCCTCTTGTGAGCAGTGTGCTCGGGCAGTGAGCCCTAATTGACAAGTGCCATTTTGTACTTCTATTCTTTTAACAGAGAATACAATCTTGGGTTAGTCACCCCGTGGTTTTTCCCTTAACAGGGTTTTCCATGTAAAAATCCTTGTGTTATGTGTGTTGATTTCTCTTCTACTCTCATGTTCATGTATGCTCATATGTTTTGATACTGCACTAATTGTTAAAGAAGAAAAGAAAGTTAAATAATTAAGATAACTGATTCAGCCCCCCTCTCAGTTATCCACGTTGTTTCCAAAAATTGGTATCAGAGCTAAGTTCCTCCAAACAGAGCCTAACAGCTTGAGGAAGATCTGGGAATCTCAATGGATATGTATGGTATGAGGGAACAACTTCAGTCTGCCCTAGATGATCTTGAGCAATCTCACTCTGAAGTCAATAACTTGAGGGAAAGACTCAAACAAGCTGATGATTTCATAAATGAACTAAAAGAGAAACTGAGTATCTCTGTGAAAAAGAGAAAGGAACTACTTCAACAATTAGCAAGTCAAAGTGAAGCCAATGACACTAATGAAGATCTGAATGAGAAGAACAAGTTATGTGAGAAGCTATCAAAAGAGGTCATTATGGTAAGACATGAAATGGAATCAGGGGTTATGAAATTCACCCAAGAAATTGAAGAGAAGAGAAAAATTGAAGATAATCTAAAACAATCTCTCAAGGAGAAGTCAGAAGATTGCCACAAAATGGATAGAATAATCAGGCATCTGGAATTTGATCTGGAAGAAGCGAGAGATAATGAAGAACAACTTGAGAATCAGATAAACACTCTTAAAAGGGATCTTCAAATAGAAAATGAATACAAAGAGAAATTCAAGATAAGCTCTGCTCAACTTGAAGTTCTTCTTGAAAGCCAAAAGAGGGTAGATGACAAGCAAGACTTGAGGTATGAGAAAGGTGAAAGCTCCGGATCCGGTCAGAAGAACTCTAGATCAGGGAATCCAAGGAACAGGCCTAAAAGACCTCCAGTAAGGCAACCAAATGCTCAAACATATCCATCCTTCAATGGATATTGCTACAATTGCAATAACTTTGGTCATAAAGCAAATCAGTACAGAAGAAGAATGAATCAGACTAATTCATCCTTCTCCGGACAGTGTTTTAACTGCAAAAGGTATGGTCAAAAATCTCATGAATGTAGAAATATGCAAATAAACAATTCATTCAATGGTAGATGCTTTGCATGCAATAGAATGGGACATATGGCTAATCAATGTAGATCAAGAGGATATCAGTCAAATTTGCAAAGAAATGTTGTTTGCTACAATTGCAATAGATCCGGTCATATTGCCAAATTTTGCAGAGGTAAGAATCAGGATAAAAGGGGTCTGGTGCGTCATAATCAAAATCAAGACAAAGGAAAAGGAAAAGTGAATGCAGATTAAGTTCAAAGGGAGATGAACAAGATTTGGGTGAAGAGAATTACAGAAAATGTTAGGGATGGATCTGCACCAGAATCTGGTGCTGATATTCCTTCCGGAAACTAAATAAATGAGCTTTGGCTCAGGGGGAGTCATAAAGGAAAATAAATTCCCCTAGCCAGTCCATTGGTGCCTAAAATTGGCACATGGAGTATTGTGGATTGAAGAGCTCTCAAAGAGATATCTAAATAATCCTCGGCAAAAGTGAGAAAGATCTGCAAGAAGATTTGAAGAGTCTAATCATCCAAGATTGATCCAGTTTGACAGCCTTTTGGTAAAAGTAGGACTTTCACAATTGGACCCGGTATGATTCTAAATTGAAATAGCTTGATCTGTAGATAAATGGGATGATTCAAGGAAGGGAGATACATTGTAAGTTATCATTCTAAGTGCATCTCAGTGATCCGGAACGATCTCTCTCAGATCAAGGAGAACAAGGCAATCGGAATGACTTAAGTTGTGCATTTATTGCAATATGGAATCAGGGTTTGCGCAGAAATAAAAGGGTTCTTTTGTTCGTCATTTGCACATTTGCATTTGAGAAGAAGAAAGAAAGAGCTCTGCAACAAGTTGCTTCAACCCTCTCAAGGATCAACCATAGAATTCAATTCAACCAGTGATCTTTTTGGCTCTTATCATGAACCCTAGAAGCGTAAAAAGGTATTTCCGCTCTTGAATATCTCTCTCTGAATCCTTTGAAAGATGGCTACTCCAAATGTTGTTAAGATCATTGATAGGCCACGCCCTAAGTTCAAGAAACATCCTTACAGATTCCTAGAAGTTGATCCCCTAGGCGCATTCTCTAGCATTTTGCATGGGGTTCTGCATGTAGAAGATGTTAGGGTATACATTCACGCCAACATTGAGGAATTTGGGGAATCCAAGCTGATGGATATCTATCACAAGGAATTAATAGATGAAACATTTGAAATTAAACCCCAATACAAGGCCATCTGAGATAAGCATTTTGGACATTGCATCCATTTCCCCTATTTTGCAGAAGATGAATGGGTCTGGTATGTTCTGAGCATAATGCATGACAACTTCATGTGGTTGATGAGGCCATTTAAGATCACAAAAGATGCCATTAGGGCGGTAACCAGATTGCATTCATCCGGTGGGTTGCCTGCTCTCAAATCAGTCAAAAACCAAACTGTAAGTGAGGCTACCGGATCAAAATTTGACAAGAGAGCAATGACAATAGAAGACATCATAGATCCAGATATCAAATTTGCCTCTATGATAATTGGTTACAAAATCTATCACTCCAGCAGGGAGAATTCAGTATCCGGAACTGCTATATATACTACATATGAAATGCTAAGGAAAAATGCTAACTATGATCTTTGTGAGCTTCTCCTGAACCAACTGTTAGAGAATTTATAGAAAATAAAGAAGGATAAGAAGAATTCATTTAAGTATGGTGGCTTGATACTATGTCTATTCTTCTACTATATGAATGAGCTACCCGGAACTAGTGGCTGGATATGGCAAAATGACAGACCTGTTGCCATACAAATCAGAGATTATATGTATGGGCTTGGTGATGCCAAGGCTCAAAGCACAGCTCTGTGGGGATATTTCAATAATTTCCAAGGTATGATGCAGGCCAGAGAAAGAATTCCTCAGACATTAGTTGAAAAATATAAAGATATAGTGTGTTTTATGGTAGACACTGATCAATGCCTAGTGGAGGTAGTAGAGCCCAAAATAGTCTGGATTATGCCAATGGGCTATGAAGTAGATGAGAAAATCCTAGAGCTGCATGTCCAACACTTGCTAAGCTAGCCCAAGGACCCTGAAGCAGAAAGGTTTGGAACCTTTCAAGAGTTGAGTGTAAAAATTCATGTTGAACTGAGACAGCCTGAGATCAAGAGAAAGGTGAGAAGGGAAGTAGAAGAAGTTGCCAAGAGATCTAGGATATCAAAGGAGGTAGTTGATGCTAACAGAGAGAAAGAGAGATAAGAAACCAAAAAATAAAGTGATCTGGTGCAAGCCCCCTCTCGGACCAGATCCTCCAAGAGCTCTACACCTGCCACTTCTAAGAGCCCAAAAGCCTCAAAACTAGAAGCAAAGACATTCGGAAAAGGAGAAAAGAGAACAAAGACAAAGGCCACAAGGTCATACATAAGTCAAAAGGATGATGAAGAGACAGAGATTGATGAGGAGGTCAAGAAAATGAAGAAGAAAAAGAAAACATCCATGGAATCCTCTGTCGGTAAACATACAGAAGAAAAGTCAGAAGAATTTGTTGAAAGGCCTACTCTCTCCATTGATGATGTCATCAAGGTAGTCACTGTGGATGGAAATCTGCAACCAATGATAGAATTCTATGATGAATATAGTGAAGTTGACCAGAAGATCTTGCAAGATGCTACAGTCAGGTATCTAAACATCTATAATAAAGCATTCATTGAAATCATATCTCTAATTCCCAAAAGCCTAGAGAAGAAACTTGAAATGAGAAAGAACAATGCTAAGGCAAAGGACCTAGAGATCCGGGAACAGATTGCTATTCAACTCTATCCTTCCATTACCTCTCAACAAATGAACATGATCTTCAAGGATTGCAAGGATGAGTTCCGGAGCAAAGCAAGAATGAACCAGCTTATGCTTGGAGAGACTGATAGGGTGGTAAAAGAAACTGAAGACATCCTCTGGAATGCCTTCATGAGATTCAATCTCCCTATTATAGAGGACATAAATGAAGAACCCTCTACCATGGACGTTGAGGGATTAAGTACTTCAAAAGAAGAAACTTCTAAGAAAAATGTAGAAAGGCAAAAAGAGATGGATGAAGAAAAGACTAAGGACTTGGATTCCTTTGTTCTGGAAGAGGAAGCCCATGAAGAAGTTAACATCTCTCTTATGGATCCCCCTGCAGACTCCAGAATTGAAGGAGAAGGAAGAAATGAGGAGAAATTTAGTCAAGAAAAAGAGGTAAAGGGAAGAAAAGATGATCAAACAGAGAAGATTCCAGATGACAGTTCTGAGGTGGCAAAAGGAAAGAAGATTCAGTCTCCAGCAAGAGACACTGCTGAGGCAGTAAAGAGCTTCTTAAACAAAGAAATGTTAGAGATAGATGAACCAGAATTATTCCAAGTACCACTCAATTTTGATTCTCTCTCTCCGATACAAACAATGAAGATAGCTTCTTTTGCTCAAGCTAAAGCAAAAGAAAAACTTCTGAAGTCTCACATGGAAGACTGTGAGCTGATAAAGATTGCATTTGGTGTACTAGAAAAGATCATTCCATCCTTTCAGAAGGTCTTACAGCCTCTTCATCTGGTAATCTGAAATCTCTTGTCAATTTTGTTAGCACACATTTTGATTCTTTGGAGAAATCAGCAGAAGAGAAAGTCCGGAAAGAGTTTTTGGGTAAGAGATTCCTTGAAGTACAGGGACTCATAGCAAATGATAGGAGAAGTCTAGATATTGGGATAAAGAGCCTAGAAAAAGCTCTTAAAGATGGCGGAGAAATATACAAATTTTGTCTATCTTGGTCCACAGTGACAGCAGACATTGCCAAGAAGGTGGAAGAACAAGAGGGTAAACTGTTAAGTTTATCTCAAAATTTTGATCCTCTCACCTCATCCATAATGAATCAAGAATGCTAGGCTATTGCCACTATGAATGAGATAAAAAGGCCTGAGAAGGAGAAGAAGAATAGAATAAGCAGAATGAGTGAACTAAGAGGGATAATTATCCCTAAGTTAAAGGCAATGCATGAGGCTCTAACTAATGCTCAGACTACAGCCCGGACCAGTGATTCGGTAGACTTACAAAAGGGTAGAAGCTTTTGCATTTTTGTTGAGTGGCCACATTTCAATTTTGGACAGGATGAAGCAGAGTTGGGCAATAGAATTTGTCTAGTTGAAAACCACTTTTGTGGATATACTTAAGCATATGTAAGTATAATTTGTATATATACTTATGCAGTTATGTATAGGCTGATTTTTGGAAATTTTGGTGTGTGGATTCTACCCTTTGCCATTGATGTCAAAGGGGGAGTGAGGAGTAGTGAAAAATGTAGAATCCAGCTAAGGGGAAGCTTCGGTAAAAGTGTACATAAGATATAGCATCAGCCAAGGGGGAGTTTGTTATAACACTTAGTCATTTTTCACTAAGTGTTGCCATCAATGCCAAAGGGGGAGATTGTTGGCAAGAGACACTGTGTGGCTTCATGAGTGTTGTCATTGATGGCAACAAAGTCCATCCCACTCATCCACAGCACATAGTATGTCTATACCGGAAGTCAAATTGAAGAGTGTTTTGGTCCGGTGAACAAGAACAGAGCATGCAGCAAGGTCCGACAATCAGGTCAGGATCTCTTAAAGGAAGTATCTCAGCAAAGTATGGACTTGGGGAAGTCAGTAGGAGTACCATGACTACTACATTCCAGAGATTGACCCTCCGGTGATGAAAGAGAGAAAAGATATGAGCATCTAATTGTTGGGTTCCTAACAGGCAGAGTAGACTGAGGAAGAACCAACCGATAGAGCATCAAACCTTAATCCAGATGAGAAATTGATGGTGATAAAACTTTGTGAGGGATCATTCTTGGTTGGTCGACATGATTGATGACTTCTATATCTATGTTCTTGATATGCATCACATAGTAAGCTTGGATTCAGCCGACAAATCAGTGTTATGGGAAAATCTTGAGTATTCCGGATGCCGACTAGAAAGATGTTGAGATCCTTGATGCAGATATATATACCAGATAGATTTTAGTATGAAGGTGTGTGTGGTGTGTGATAATGTGAGAAGAAATGCAGATATAGGTGTGGAAACAATAATACAAGTCCGGTATGTGACAGAACAACAACACTAAAGCAGAGGGAGAATGAAGTGCAGTAGATCAGTTTATTTAGCCTAACCGGAACTGAACCTCAGCATATGTGGATGCCTCTGATCAGTTCAAACACCTGGTTACTTTCTTTATACCTTGTAGATAGTGAGTCTCTTATAGGCACTAAGCCTCTTGTGAGCAGTGTGCTCGGGTAGTGAGCCCCAATTGGCAAGTGACATTTTGTACTTCTATTCTTTTAACAGAGAATACAATCTTGGGTTAGTCACCCCGTAGTTTTTCCCTTAACAGAGTTTTCCACGTAAAAATCCTTGTGTTATGTGTGTTGATTTCTCTTCTGCTCTCATGTTCATGTATGCTCATATGTTTTGATACTGCACTAATTGTTAAAGAAAAGAAAGTTAAATAATTAAGATAACTGATTCACCCCCCCTCTCAGTTATCCACCTTGTTTCCAACAAATCAATGTTATATACTCATAGTTGTTTCTAGTTTGTTCTAGTGTCATGTAGTATGAATATGAACACAACAGAAGGGACTCTTTAATCTTGTTGAAATATGATAGATAGTGTGGCTTTCTCTTGGTTATCCTAGCACATGTGGTACCCTAATTATAGCTTGTGACTTGTACAAATTGTACACATGTTGTCATATGTATTCATAAGGTTTTGGAATTGTTTAAATTCAACTAAATTCTTGATGGGGCTGCATATAGACTGTCAAAACTTAGGCTATTAATACTTGATAAATTTGCATATTGTCTATCTTTAAAAGTGCAGTTTTACTCTTTGAGATTCTTCCCTTTAATGTATTTGACCTTTCCTTGCTATGGATAAATTAGCTATGGGTTGTCCTCATTAAATGAGATACTTTTGTTGGTAAATGGCTGAAGGGTTAGAGATTCTAGCCAAAACTGTTTAAATTTCTCATTTGTATGAGGGAATGTTGGTTGAAACTGGGATAGCCAGGTGTGAATTAATGTTTATTTCTTTACCATGAATATTTGTATAAAGAATAACATTTCAAGCCTTGAGATTCCAAGAGATTTCAGTTAGTTACTTGTGTAAGTAAGGACATGTTGAATTATATAGCATGTAAATAATGATACATATATAGATATCTACATACTATGTTAGATTGAAAGAACATGAACAGGTCTAAGAATGAATCCTTCCCCAATCTTATGTACCTTGGGAAGATGTATTTCTATGACAAAATGATATCCACTCCTAATATTAAGTTAGACCTCATAAGTTATAGATCAAGAATGTAGTCAACTAAACCTTATGGATGGTCTTTTTTATCTAGTTCTATGATGATTTAGTTCACCTATAGAACCAAGTTGGATACAAATGTCAACCTCTATGGAAAAAGATAATACTTGGAGTATGGGCTCTACGAGGGCATAGGTAGGTGAAATGCGTTACTCCTATAACATAGTGGTTCTACTTCTTCTGGTGTGATCACCAACTTTTCAAATCCTATGACCCACATTATGACAAGCTTATCAATGCTCCAACTTGATAGTAGTCAGGGATGCTTTGTAGGTAGAGCAGTCTGACTAGATTCATACATAGTAGGCTATCACCCAAGTATACCAGTGAAGAATGCCATAAACTTCTCAAGCTTGAATGGGTTTCACTAGTAGCATGTACATGTTCTAGAGTTAATGGCATGTGGGTGATGGTTGCCATTATTTACTATTTTGTAGCTTTTGAGATTAGTGGAAACGTCATACTAGAGAAGGTTCAAATTAAATAGAAGACTAGTTATTTCAATTGCAAGTCTTTAGCTTTTATTACTCTTTGTGGTTGATGGTCTAGGTGTGACAATATAGTAATAAGAAGCCTTTTTTGAAAGCTAATTACCGGGGGTTAGTGGTTACCCGGCTCTAAAAGCTTTGGCATGAATCATTTCTCTATTTGTGGATCTTGGAGACCATTGCTAGGGTGGATAGAGAACTCTTAAATCCATAAGGTGGATTCACAATGTACCCTAGATGTTGGAGCATGACTACTTCTATGATGTGAACAACCATCTTCTTGTAGCTAACTCTATTAAGGTAACACTCATGTAAGTATTGCTCATTAATTGCATTTAATTATTTGCATTTCCTTAATACTATTGTAGAATTGATTGATAACCATGTATATTTTAGATTATGCATTATATAGAGAATAGGAAGGGAGAATTATTGCTGATGCATGAAACATGTAAACTTAGTTCAAAGCTACAACAATGTAAATCAGCTCGTGGGAAACAATTAGTGGATAAATGGACTTGTAAATGAAATAGTCTCATCTCACTTCCTGGTTATTGTAGAACATAAACAACTTATTCATATTTCCTTATTGCTATTACAAATTTCTATCACGTTATCTTGTTAATTATAAACTAGGTTGTAAGTGTTTAATTTTCAAACCTCCTTGTAATGCCTAAGGACCATGAATGTCTATTCAATTTTCTTAATTATTGTTTTAGTGTAGTCATGTAAATCAATTTTTTATATAGCAAATTCTAACCTTTTAGAAAAAACATTGGGTTACAAATAGAGGGGTTATTACATGGGTATCGGATCCTAGTTTCTAACTCATGGACCATGGAGCTCATATTTTTTGCATGTGCTAAACTGTTTCCTTTGATTTTGCAGTCATGGTTCATAGGGAGAAAGGAAAGAAGGGAGCCTCTAGAGGACCACACTCTCAACCCAAGACCCTAGTGTGTTCTATAGAACCTACTATGACACTACCTAAGATAGAATCCAAAATGATATTTGATTATGAGACCTTGGCTATAACAGTTATGAACCTAAAACTTTAGAAGGGTATGGAAGTCGCTAGACCTTGTAAGAGTGCAAAACCATTGAAGCCAAACCCACCCTCTATAAGCAATCCCAAGACATCTGTGAAAAGAGATCTTCCTTTTAGTTGTGGGTGCATTGAACCAACTCTTTCTAAAGAAGTGATTGCAGAATATGAGCATGTGCACACCAAACCATCTATAATTTTGGAAACTTCTGAGGAGGAAGATCCTGAGGAAGAGGAACTTCCTACTGTATAATAAAACTTTCTATAATAATGATATAGTATTAAATAACTATAATCACATTTATGTAATTTACTGACAGAGGTTTAGAGCAAATCCCAAATCTTACTTTTTATTTCAGACCACAACTTTATCTGTACTTATCTAAAAGACAGGGGTGTACAAAAGAACAAAAATAGGTTTTAAACTATAATAGTTCTTATAGACAATAGGTGTTCACAAGACCAAAATGGTCTTCAACTACATAATACTAAGTGCATTATCCTATTCTGAGGTTAAAGTGTTCAAACAAGACACAAATAGATCCTCTTTCCTTGAAAAGGTCATACAATACAACTCAAACTAATAAAGACTTCATGCAGCCTTTAATTTCTTCAAATAAGCCGGCTCCAGTCTATGTTTGGACCATTCATAAACTCCCAAACAATAGAAACTATGAGGGCATTCCTTCAAAATAGAGGAACCCACAAGATGCACCCTCGTGGAGAGTCTTCTACATAGAATGTAAAGGTAATTTAGTAAAGCATAGAAGATAAACAACTTTCTACATTCTACACAACATGTATTTCCCCTTGTGACTGTCCACCTGGCACTATTCCACACTTATTTGTTGGGTCTTCTTTTATCCAATGGCTTGGCTTATGCTTTAGATGATGGCCACCTCTGTCTTGCTCGATGGAAAAAAAATCTCACTTTTCCAAACTGTCACACCTTAGAGGAACCCATGGAAATGATATTCACATGTGTTCTTTCTCTCTCTCTCTCTCTGTTAACAAATAGAGTATGATTCTTCTTCATAGAATTCTTGAGAGCTGCTTTTCTTTTTTTTTTCTCCCGAAATCTCTCAAGTTTGCCACACAAAAATACTACTTTCATACTATTTTCTTTTTTCACCGTGGAAAACTTGACCACCCTAGACTATAATTGTTTCTTGATGTGGGTATTATAGAGATCAATAGGTTCTATTGTCTATATGCACAAGGAGTTAACCGAGAACCCTGGAGGTATGACATAAGGTGGAAAAGTATAATAAGAACATGTATAAGATCTTGCCACTTCTAATTTTTGAATTGACCTTTGGGTGGGAACACCCAAACATAATCATCAAAATGCAACAAAACAAACCAAAAGATCTCCAAAACACCTATATCAAACCAAAATTGGTGCAAAGGCCTAAAAACAGGGACAAGACAAGACAATGAAACCCACAAGCTTTGGAGAAATGGATGCTTATGCATCATAATTGCATCTATATAATCACATCTATGTAATTAATATATGTTAATGAAGAGCTATTGAAGTAATTATGCCTTATCATTGTGAAAATGGGAACTTTAGTTTGACTATTGGATGCTTGGGTGTGTGCATGGAGATGGGGAACCAAAAAGTGGCCAAACAACTTTTTGATCTAAACAAGAAAAATGTGAGTGTGTTATAACACTTGCATTTTTTACTATTTTGCATTAAAAAACCCAATAGACCCTAGCCTTCCTCATTGCCACTCATCATTTTTATGAGCACATTTTGGAGATATTGGAGGAGAAATCACACAAATAGTATGTCATCGTGCTATTCATGTACTTGAGGATGTTGTGCATGAGCTCCATGGGATCAAAAAGGTAAGGTTGAACAATTTTTTGTTTAAATTTGAAAAGAAATCAATTGTTTTTCAATGTTTTGATTGAATTTTTATTTTAAATTTTCATCTAATCAACTCCTTGAAACCCCCTTAAACCCTAATCCACAAAATTGCGGGGATGGCGAGATTCTAGGTGAAGAGGAAACTTGACGGTAAAGGGTCAAACCACACTGTATAACTTGTTGTCTTTTCTTTCTCTATGACTTTCTTTAACCTTTAGTTCAACAAAGATTCAGGAAACCAATCTTTCACCACTCTTGCAAACAGTGAATTCCAAAGGGGCGAAATAGTCTCGTAAGAAAGAATGGGACGGTCACAGTTACAACACTACTTGAGTGGACATATCACAAAAAAAAAAATGAAAACATAGAGTTTTTTTTTTTAAGAGAAAGGGGGATAGAGCCCCAGACCATATATTAAATTATATTAAGTAGTAGATATTTACAGAGCAAAATAAAAAGGGGGGATCAGTATTTCCTCGCCCCTCACTGTAGAAAGCCACATCCCAACGACATAACTGATCAGTAAAAAAATAGACGTCACCAAAAAATGCCACCGCCACCAAGAACAAGCATCACCTAGTCGACGACACCATCCACTGCTTCATGAACGCCGCTCTCCATGGTAGCCATCTCATCATCTTCCATCTGGTCCTGGGGATCCTCCGCCTCTGCCTCTGAGACGTCCTCCAGCTCCATAGAGAGCCTTCGGTGATGAGGAGCAAGGTCGGCTGCATGAAATCTTAGAAACCTTATGGCGATGAAGAGGTCTTTGCATCTCTATATGACTTCCTTGGGCACTGAAAGAGCATGCCCTTTGAGAGCTCTTTCGAGCAGGCAGATACAGCCACAGCTGAGTCCATGCTGCATTTTCTTGTAAATGCATTCATAGGACCTCCTAGTGCGCAACTTCTCAAAAGGAAACAAACCACCAACCCAAGCGTCGCCTACCATGATATCATAATTCCGCACCGCCGCATTCCACCTATCCTTGCGGAACAAGCGACGGTTTATCACTCCCATTGCAATGGGGAGGATGAAATTGGCATCTTGCACAATGTCCATGAGATTGGATAAGAAGACCGATGTCAGACCACCTCACCTCCCGCTCTGGAGTTCCTTGCAGCCATTTCTGGTTGCAAATTGTCTGAACAGCGAATTGGGCAATGGTGCACAATCATCTTTCTATACGGCTCTCTCAGACATTTCTTGGTGGCAGAGAACCAATCTAAAAATTGACATCCTTTTGTTTTATTCCGGTCTTCAAACTGTGTCCATATAATTAAAATAGTTAGCATAGGATTTAACAAACTAACAGAGGGGTTTGCTTAAGGACAAAGCCAATACTATGTGGGTCAACACCACGTATTGTTCAACTCAGCTCTTCCTTACAAAGTTGCAGTGATGTAATTCATAAAATTTGTGTCCATCTAAAGACTACCCTCACTGAAACGGTAAGATTTCCATGTCTTTCCACCTTCTGGACAGTCAGAGTTCTTTAGATCCCGCACCAAGATACTCTATCGTTCAGAAAAGAAGAGTTTTCCCGTCAAAACAAGCACGAACATCTCAGACCGAGAGGTATTGATGCATTCTTTGATCTAGAATTGATTGTCGTTCATTTTCTTGTATCGGTCCTCTTTCAATCTTCATCAAATTTAGACCTCCTGCGATGCCTTCCCTCCCCAACGTTGTCTGTCACTGTTCTCTTTTTTTTGGTTTTCTTATTCCTCTGTTTTGCTATCCCAGAGGCTGTGTCTTGTTCGTGGAGTTACTCTTTTTTTCCCACAACAACATCCTCTCGCCAAAAGGCAAACCTAACTGAATCTTGGGGCCGAAAAACACCAAGACACCCTCTTCTCCGACAACACACAATTCCCCCATTTTCTATATTTCGAATAAACCATATTGGTGGGAAAACAAAACACATGGAACACTAGCTACCAAGGCTAAACACTACAACAACCCCAAAACAAAACAAGCCAAAAATTGGGTACCAAGACCCGGCAAGCACACCCAAAATGAAATAACAAAATTAAACTCTGAGAAGATGCTCCTGCATCAAAACTCAAAACAACCACCCTCAAAATCATCCCTCAATTCCTTAGCATCCTTGTGAAACACAAGAAAATTTTATAGGGCAAATTGAAGATAACTAAAAACAACTTGAAAACATAATTCAAATATTAAAAAATTCTAATGCAAATAATCCCCACCGTAGATCACTTGCCACATCCCTAGAGTCGATCATTTCTCACATCGACTCCATCACAAACCAAATCAACAAATGATCCGACTATAGAGAGAGTTACTAGCAATACTATGCTAATAAATTATCATATAAACAAGTCAAAGAAAAAGAAATTGAAATTTGAACTATGTTCCCTCTTTGTCGATCCTAGAACCAATGAGACATTGAACATGAGTTGTAAAAGATTCTCTATTCATTAGTGTGTATGCGATGGGATATATAAAAACTTTTGGGATAGGTGGTGGATGGTTTTTGACAATCCACCATGTAACAACAATGAGGTCTCACAATTTTTTTTGAGGAAACCCTATTGTGAGTTTGTCCTCAATGAAATTCTACACTATTTTGACATGCAAGGATTCCAAGATAGAGATAGTGGCTCTAAATAAGATAGAGAGGGGACACATTGTGCCCAAGACCATCTAGCAAGACCCTTGGTAAGATGAACCTATCAGCATATCTCACTCCCTTCTACTTTGAAGTAGAGTGTTGAGGTAGAGACCCTACATTCTATTAGTCCTCTCACTCAGTCTTTACTATATAGCATGGTAGCCATCTTTCATAGGTTGGTGAGGGTGAGACTAGTAAGCATCATTGGTCTCCACATATTTTCTGTTCATGTGGAGCTCTATGTGATTATGGGTTGAAGGACACTTGGATCGATACAAACATTGGAGAGGATTCTGCATAGTTTGAGGACTATGCCAGATAGGGACAACTGTAGGAGCATGACACATCAATATTGGATAATATCATATTGACAAATGACTTGCAAAATAGGGCCTTTGGTATTGATAATAAAATCTTCAATTGTATATTTCTTCTCTATAATTTCAATAATAAAAATAAACTAAATTCTCTTCTTTTAATAACTTCTTTCTTTTCCTTTCAAATTCCTAATTTCAAACCTATAAGTAAAATATAATATTACATTCCATATAAAAGAAAATAAGATTAAAATATTCTTATTCTTCCCCATGCATATTCTTTTGAAAAATAATCAATAATAAAATATTAACTTTTCCAATTCAATCCAAATAAAAGAATTCACTTAAAACTAATATTAAGAAATTATATTTTCATAGTAATTTATTTCTTGAATTCATTAATTTTCCACAGTCCATAGTGTTGTGAATGAATGCTTCCGGATTTGACTGCGATTGATTATTTCCCTCAATGTTTCGGATCACACTCCATGATCCATCATTAGGAGAAAAAGAGCAAGAGAAGAGAAAGAAAATGAAGTAATAAACTTACACATTCAATAGATAAATAAATTAACAAATTAAAACAATTAAACTTATTTCTTTTCCCAAATAGAAATTAATTACCAAAATAAATAAATAAATGAAGTAATATTATGCAACCATAATTTTAAGTTCACTATTTATTTATTTATTTTAAATTAAACTATTTATTTTTATATTAATTAATTAATTTATCTTTTCCTACACACTTGGACTATAGTATGAAACAATTCATCCCTAAGACCTTGTTCACTTTCCCCATTACCTATACCTGTTGCACAACACATCATGCCACACAAACCCTTAGTAGCATTTGTTAGTTGCAACATATACTTAATAATCAAAATTGACATTTAATAATTACTGATGTCATCCTCATGTATAGTGCATATGAGCACAAAAGAAAGTGAACACACCACTAATTCTACATAACATAATCAACAAAGTCTATAAAACACGATGGAATGAAATATTAGCACATTATAGAAAACATCAAAAAGAAAGTCTAAGTGAAGGATGTTACAATGATCATTAGAAATGACAAAAGCGCAACAATTAGGAAAAAGAGCATAATTTGAAGGGGTTTGACACTTGAATCAATTTATTTTACACTTGTTCTTTCATTTTAGTGCATGGAAGGATAAAGGAATAATAAATTTTGTGTAACCATGAAGTTGGAAGGGTTGACTCATGTTGGAACATTCATCTTTGTTGTTCTTTGTGAGATTGCAAGTGTATCAACCACAATTTTTGAGTTGTAAGGGTTGCATAGCAGTTATGCAGGGGATTTATACATATTATATAGCTCGTGATGTGAGAATAGTATTTGACTAAAATAGTGATATGAGAAGCACAAAGCTCACTCTTGTTGTAGTTTTCACCCTTTTGGGGTTTCTCTAGAGCAATTATTCTATTCAGTATTATGTATGCATATTTTCTTACTAGTTGATGCTTTGTTGTACATGTTTCTTGTATATTTTTATCATCAAGATCATCTATTTTTGTTGTCTGCATCTTTAGGTGGTGTTAGAACATCATTTTGAAGGTTGTTTGTTGAGGTGGTCAAGTGATGTTTGTTTGTGGTGAACTCTAGAAAAGTGTTTCCTCAATGTTCATAGATCAAGAAGAGAAATTGTTTTTTTTTATTTACTATCTTTATGGTTGCTACCATTGTGTTAAGACTCATAGTCCATAATTTGCTTTCCTTTAACTACTTTTGCTGTGATAGAAATATATGTTTATAGTTGTGAGAAAAGTGTTTTCATAACATTTGATATTTCTTGACGATTCCTTATTAGAGAGAATTATATATGTTACATTCTTTGTATTATTTTATTTTATTTTTTCTCTTCAAATTACTTGTTCTTAACTTTAAACTTAAAATTATTATTAAATAATGTTTGTTTGCAATATTTTCAATAATAATATAAAATCTTTATTCTTAAACTTATTATTATTATTATTATTATTAAAAGAGACGAAATCCATATCAAATTAAATATAACCTGTAATTCAAAATTAAGTTTTACTTGATTTCAAACCACTTTGGATTCTTTATAACAGTAAGATCATCAGCACCATAGTTTTTTCCCAGAGGAAAACATATATTGTTTTGGGTAAACGATAGAAGGATTTCAACAACGGACATATATTTTAATATGTGAAAATTAAAATATGAGATTCACATGGTCTGACCAAAAAATTTCTTGATTGACTAAAATTTTCTTGATGTCAAGTAAATTATTGACGTGACATCTGGCAAGTAAATTTTCTTTGATTGACTAAAATTTTTTTGAGAGAAAGAAATAGCCCTTTGTTTAAAATGATCTTAGCCCTTCCTTTCTCTTCTCTCCCAGTTGAATTGAAAAGAGAAACGCCCAACTGGTCTGCACAAGGTATGTTTTCTGTTTCTTTCTTCTTCAATTATTCCAAATCTACTTCATGCAGAAATTAGGCTGTAATCTTATATTAATTTTTATATTTTATAACCTGTCCTGCTTTTGATTTTATGTTAAAGATATACCTTTAATTTCAAACTGCATGTCTTTTCCCAATATGATCATCTGTTGTTTTGAGCTCTGGATTTAAATTCATTCAGCTATTGTATTTGCTTTTGATGTTCAGCATTTGGCAAAATGGGCAGACGAAAAATTGACATTGAAGGGAAAAGAAAGAAGGGAATTTTCAAGAAAGCCAATGAGCTTGATGTATTATGTGGGACACTCGTAGCAATCATAACAAATTCTCAACTGCCAGAATTGATTGAGATTGCTGGAAGGCTTACAAATTTGCTGAAAGGCTTAAAAATAATAGCAAGTATCAAAACTGCACAGAAGAAGAAACTTACACAGTGCTCTGCCAAGGATCCCAATGCAATGGAGGATGCTCAAATGGCTCAACCATTACAACATTCTAAATGCTCATCTTCACAATCAGCTTCCTTTTCTTTTATAGATTTCTTGGGTGGAGGCCAATGTCAGCAAACACCTTTGAAAAGTGCCCTTAATCCAGTGAGCCCATCGAGTTCTCAACCACAAGTTTGTAAGCATATGATGAGGTGTTCTCTGTATTCATCCACCCCTGCAACAAGGGATTCCAGTACAACCCAAATTAGTCCAATCTTGCAACAATTCAGTACAGGTATACAAGATGGCAGAACCGCAAAGAAAAGTGCATCCTCAAGCATGCCATCTACTTCACTTCTTCAGCATGAGACATGTCAGACAACTCTGTCTGCTCAGCAATCAGAACTCCCCGGATTGACAAAGCCAGAAAGACAGCATTCATCAAATATTCCTGATCTAAATCTGGATTGTGACGAGCTGAGACAGAGCAGTGGCAATGGATTATAGAAAATCAAATAAACAGTGAGTAAAATCTTATACCATTTTTTTTAAATAATCTTTTATAAGATATTCATGAATTCATGGCTAAAGCCTGGTAAAATTGGTAATGCTACATGGCAAGAGATATTTAAATGGTGCATCATACTGTTAAGCAGTGTTTTTATTGAGATTTTGTATACCACAATTCTCATTTATTCAATTTAGAGAACTCGGAAAACTTATCATTAACGATTTGATGCTACATTCAAAACTTGTTTTATATTATATTGCAAGCTACATTAAAGCTGTTTGTTCTAACTTTTATTATTTCTGATGCAGGAATTTGCCTTCGATGACTACACATTTTTCTGAAGCATCTTCCAATGTCCCTGATTTTGAGTATAAAGATAAGAAATGATAGATTGGTGGAAGACAATAGCTTGTAATGCCCAAGTTCGATAGTCTCCATGCTACAAGATTATGAATTCTTGTCAAGATTATTTCTGATTCAGAAAGATATGAATTCCCGACTATGATATGAGACATCTTTTTTCCAGTTTGAAAAACATTCCGAGGTTTATATTGCATATGGGTTATGATTAAAATGATCTTAAAAGTTCCATCATGCAATGATTATGTCTTTCATTTCTGAGATTTGGACGAAAGAAACATTATAAAGTTTTTCTTGCCCCTGTTTGAGCTGTCATGGAGCTCTTTTGTTTTTCCTGGTTTTTATTAAAGAAACACAATTAGAAATTTTATGGAGTTGCTTTAGCCCTAGTTCGTATGGACTGGAATTTTTGGACAAATCTTGTGATTTCATGTTAAATTTTCTTATGAAAGGATGTTTGTGAATCTGGTCCTTTTTATAGTTATTGCATTCAGGAGTCATTTTAGGGAGATTTCTGGTTGTTAATTTTCAGGGTTATACATTTGTATTTTATGTAATCTATTTTTCAGTTAGATAGTTATATAGCTATGTTATGAAAGAATTGCCTGAGACCAAACATTCAGGAAGATATGAATTCTTGATTATGATATGAGACATCTTTTTCCAGTTTCAAAAACATTCCGAGGTTTATATTGCATATGGGTTATGTTAAAATGTTGTTAAAAATCCCTGAGACCAAACATTCAGGAAGATATGAATTCTTGATTATGATATGAGACATCTTTTTCCAGTTTGAAAAACATTCCAAGGTTTATATTGCAATGGTTGTGTCTTTCATTTCTGATATTTGGATGAAAGAAACATTATAAAGTTTTTCTTGCCCCTGTTTGAGCTGTCATAAGTTCCACAATGCAATAATGGAGCTCTTTTGTTTTTCCTGGTTTTTATTAAAGAAATACCGTATTTATGCCAATTAAAAAGTTTAAAACAAAACATTGGACTGACGTGCAGCTGAGCCGGTTTAAAAGAAGTATAATTAGAAAAGGATAAAAAAGTCATTTTAGAGAGATTTCTGGTAGCATCAGGAGTCTGCGGAATTTTGTTTTGCTGTTGATAAGTTTGTTGCATCCTAAGAATTGTATCAGTGGAGTCTGTAATGTCATAGAGTCAGAAATTTGGGAGCTTGAAAGCATACTTGTTTGGGTTGTGTTGTAGAATGAGTCGGTCCCTTTTATGTTTTGTATCTCTGTGACTAAAAAAAGAGCCATGTGATAGAAAATCTATGAAGCTTTATTGTCATGTAAGCTACTAAGTTGTGTAGTGCAGAAGTTTTGTATTGATTAAAATGCTCTGAGATTTTTAGTACGTTGTCACCATTGTTTGGATTAGAATGTGTTTCTTCTACAGCAACTGACGTGTATGAATATGTAAGTGAATTTTATTCCTATGTGGACTGCCAAGTTTATAGTAATGTTTAACTATCAATTGTGGAAATGCTAGTAGTATTGTTTTGGATATATGAGAATCTCTGAGAACAACTTGAAGGTATCTTGTAAGTAGGTGTTTCTCTCTCATATATATATATATAATCATAATCTTTTCCTGGGCCCTCTATTACACTAAGTTTGAATGTGAATCATTTTAAAGTGTAAGGCCACCTAGATTGGTTATCCATTTCAGGTACCCAGTCTTGGACTGCATCAGGCTTCTAACCATATAGTTGCCATGCTTGCCTTGAACCTATGCCAGATTGCCATGAAGAAAAGGTACAAGACAAGGCCAATCCTTCTATTAATAAAACTATTGAGGAAGTCCGAGCCTATTACCACCTCTCACACTATCTTGAGGATTATGTACCATCCCTCAGTGGACATCTCTATCTCTCTACACCTGAGTTCTTAGTTAACCTGACTTTACCCCTTTGCGATCATCCCTTTCTTAGACATTTGAATGTTTGTCTACTGATTTCCCTTCAGCTCCTCCAAATTGTCACTCTTCACTACCCTATCATGGCCCTTAACAAAGTGTCAAGGATTGGAGCCTATACAATCATCCACCAGCTTGCCATGACCGAGAGAGTGCATGTCGATAAGACTCTTTGATATAACAAGTGAGCTTCTAGAGGTAAAGTCTTTGAATTTTCTCTTCCTAATGATATTATTTATGTTATTTTAGATTGCAAAGCAAAGGTTAGTATTGTTTTTCCTTAGGGGTGTGTGCACATTTAACAAGAGTTCCATAAGTAGACTAGGGCTAATTGGGAGAGCAAAGGTTGAGTCATTAAAATCGTTTAAGGCTTGGGTAAGGCCTACATCTCTTGCATGTTTTACTCCCCTACACATGTCCATGACGCTCTCTAGTACACCTCTTGGATTATTTGTAGCCAAATAAACTATCTCGAATCATGTGGGATTTTGATTTTCACCCTGAAAGCACTTCTAAAATTAAGTATCCTATTAAAAGAATAATTTTGGGAAACCCTAGGTTGTCATAGTTTTGTATATGAAATAACTACTAACCTAGGTTCCCTTTTTCAGTACATTAATCTATTTTAGCTCAAATCTAAAATATACTATGATACAACAATAGAGAGCATAAACAAATTCATATTTTCGAATTAAACTAAACTAATGTGTGGTGGGACAAGAACTAGAAAATAAAAGAGGAAACATAGAAAATATGCACCCCTAGATTATTTGAGGACTAGATTTGACTAAAGAATTGGCAAGAAGAAGACTAGAACCTAGGACCTAGATTTTTTTTTCTTTGTGGCATCAATAGGGACACCAATGTTGAGTCTAGGTGCTCCTACCCCTATCTTCGTTTGTGTCTTGACACCAACATTGGATCTAACACCCTTGCCTTTGTCTGGGCACTCTAACCTTTGTCTAGGTGCTTGTTATTGGGAAGGTGTTGTACACCTTGGATATATAAATATTTTATTTTATAATGTTGCCATCCATGTCTATGTGGGATGCTAGACATTGAGATTAGGCAATACATTCCTAGGGGATGTTATAGTGACAAAGCAAATGTATATATTGTCTATGGCACAAGCTTCATATTAAAGGAGGACTATAGTTAACCTCATTGTAGTTTTGTCAATCTCTTTGTTCAACCCCTATCATTGGATTTTTCCAATAAGTCTTGCAAAACCTTAACTTCCTCCATCTGGATTTCCTCATCCATTTGATCCTTGTTTGTAACAATGTACAACATTACATTGGAGAAATATGAGACATT
Source organism: Cunninghamia lanceolata (assembly GCA_027924645.1). Classification (NCBI taxonomy): domain Eukaryota; kingdom Viridiplantae; phylum Streptophyta; class Pinopsida; order Cupressales; family Cupressaceae; genus Cunninghamia; species Cunninghamia lanceolata. The sequence continues at coordinate 4,661,741 of BSBN01001327.1, read as the reverse complement.
CCTCATTCCACCAACGTGATTCGTAGTGATCATTGAGGTCATACCTTGGGCAGATTCAACTACCTATTCATTAAGATAGATAGTTGTAGGTTCTTCTATTCTTTTGAATTTGTTCCTCCTTTTTGACTTGGCATCATCACTCTCTAATTTTTAAACATACTAAATACAAGAAAAATAAAATTCACTAGTTGGCACTATAAAATTTTGCAAAATTTTAAGTGCCTGTGATGAAAAAGTTGATTACACACTCAAAAACACACTTGAAAAATCTGCCCCAGTGACATACTTTGGAGGGTTATAATTTGAAGCTTGTTCGTTTTCATGCCAAATCCCTTGGTGAGTGTGTTCATTTGTCATATGTAAGTGTGTATGTTTGATTTTAGCTTCATGTGATCAGTTTTGATAGGGTTTTGAGGCACCAAGTTGGAGGGTTCTGGGATTGTTCTGTTGTTTGCATGTTCTCAGGCCCTCAAAGTAACATCTTGTTCAGATTGATATTTCACAGCTGGGTGATGGTCATGAAAAATGGATTGGTATTCTACATTCCCCTAATATTCATGTGCTCTCTGGTTCAGTTTCAGAGCCTCGGGATCAAGTTTGGTATTTTTCAAGGCCAAAAACAAATGCAGTTTGTCATATTTTGACATCTGCATTTCCAAAATGTTTCAGAGGGATCATCTTTGACCTGTAATATTTTGTGAAGGAAGTGAATTGGTGAAAATTCTTTTTGCACACATGCTCAATGGACTTAAATGAACTAGTTTCTCCAATGGTAGCTTCCCAGGAGGAGATTTGGTATTTTTTCAGGGTGGTGACTTGGTGAGCTCAAGTTGGTTTTTTTACAGATGCAGTTTCAGAAAAAGCTAAGTAAACCACTTTGAATGTTAATATCTTGCACCTCGGGATGAGTTTTGCCATATCATTTGCTATTATGAATTCTTGGATCAAATGTCTGCATGTCTATACTTTTTCATGGCTTCAAGAGATTGTTTGACCAGTTTTCTAGGGTAATTCTAGAGACCACCTAACTTGTTTTGATTTAGTGCAAAATGCCAGAAAATGAATTCTGATGATTACCCACTTCGTTTTTCCATCCCATAACCATATTGAAGTAGTCTCAAGTCAATTAGGACAAAAAACTTGTTTCAAAACAATTTTTTGTTTAGTCGGGCCCACAGAGGGACCCAACATGCATCACACAATTACAAATTCATAAGATTAATTGATTTAATCTTTGTGTTACTTTGCTTCATGGTTAAAGCTTTCAACAACCCCTTCTGGCTACCTTTTGGATGCATAAAAAATGTTGTCACCCATCTCTCTTCCAAGGAGGAGTTAATTAAGGCTACTGCAAAGTTGAGTGTTTCCAGAGGTTTAGATCTATATCTTTTCAAATCTCACAAAGGCTGTAGAAAATGAACATGTTGCTATCAGGTAAGAAGATGAAACACTCCAAAGGGAAATGAAGCATCAAGGTGCAGAGTGAGCACAAGGAATAGGGGATTGCTCTCCATGTGAGGCAGCCTTTGCCAGTAAATGGCAAAAGGAAAGTTGATGATAGAAATCTTGGTTCAAAAGAAAGTCAAGGCATTTTCCATGATCATGGTAGATGAACTATTGAGGTAGGCTACAAGAATGAAGACATTGACTCAGAAGAAAATTTGGTCAAACTGGAAACATGGTATATTCCAAGTATGCAATGGATGGAAGAATTAGAAAATGAAATTAAAGAAGCATCATGTGCAGGTAAACCAGGTATCTCAAATACATTCTGGCAAAGGCAAAGAAGAGCAGGAGAACATATCTCACCTTAGACAATGCATGTAGATGAGAGTAGGAGGGTAGTTGTAGATAAAATTGATGAAATTATTGAAAAGGGGCATGAATGGGTGTCGAATGTCAAAAGAAGTTATAGTGGCCACTCTCAGCGAATACATCCTGAGTGGTGTTCCAAATGCTATAACGTCATGTATTTAGAGGCTTGAATCTCAACTTGTCTCTACTCTTAGATCTCTGAAATCTAGAAAAGGTGCCTTGGTTTTAAAGAAGTATGATGATAAGAGTGCTTTAGAAGAACTTGAGAAAGCTTCAGAGGCTTATCATTTTTGCGTTGAGATGGCCTCTGCTCTTTTATTCTCAGAATGTCATGCTCTTTTGAGAATACTACCTGTACTTGTGGTTTTAGAAACATCATCTGAAAAGGAAGGGGATGCAATTTTAAAGAAAATAAAGATGGCTCGTCTCATTAACATATTCAAGAGGGATCATGTTATTCTAGCTTTTCCAGATCTTCATCTTGTACCTACAACAATGCTAAAAGAACTCTCTTCACATTTCCAAAGATTCAAGCACTCCTTTAGATCTCTGAAGATTAGACATAGGAAGAAGAAGGGGGTTGCTTTTGTTGGAGTACAATACCACTGAGAAGGGGGGGGGGGGTGAATCAGTGGTATACAAATTTTAACAAGACTTAGTGACCTTAAAATCTGTATTTCAAAACCTTGATACAAAAACAATTCCCATTGACTGTAGATGACATCATGAAAGAACTGGACAACTAAAATAGATTGATCAAAGTCAAGAATGCATCAACTCAATGTAGGGACTCAAAATAATGACTCATTATCATAAATCTTAACACATAGAGACTAACTGTGAAATATGATTCTTCATAAAGTGGACATACACAGTATCATTGTTTCAGACAGTGATATAAGACAAGTATGTGTTCATATAGACCAAAATAAATTAAATGACTTTAAAACAAATGACAAATGATATGCAAATAAACATGAGAATCAAACTCATCAATGACAATCCATAACACAGATATTGTCCTGAGTGGAAAACCCTCTGAGGCATAAAAACCACTCAAAAAAGTGCCTCACTGGCTTAAAAAGAATCTCACTGATTATAGGCCTCATTGGCTATTAATTCAAGCCTCACTAGCTACGATTCAAGCCTCACTAGCTACAATTCAAGCCTCACTGGCTACAACATTGCCTCACTAGCAACGATTCAAGCTTCACTGGCTACAACATTGCCTCACTGGCAAAGGTCATTTCTTGTCTCACTGACTTGACCTTTCAATACAACTCAATGACTAATTTAAGTCAATATAGAGGATTGCTCTGTTTCACTATAGCCCACTCCTTAACTATCTCATTATTTGAGACTTAAGAAACAATACAACATGCTAATACAGTCTCAATGATAGTGCAATAAACAAGTATCAAAAAGCCCCCTTTAGATGTTTACAATATGCCTTCTTATACAATTTCATAACACCTTCTTCCTTTCATGAAAGAGTTTCAAGTAATAACTATCTTGTAAACCATGGTTTAAGATCGAACTGTCCCTTACATAAACTAGTGTCATAACTGCCATGAAGTCACAGTTAAATAGTAATGTATTGTTGGGATAAGGTGCCATTACCCTTATAAATCCCATTATTGTATTATTCCATTTATTATTTGTAATTACCCATAAGGGATGTACAAGTTTCACTGGCAATAGTAAAAATTATTTACTGTCCACAGTAATTATGGAGTTACTGCAGGGTAAGTCTCGGAGTTATTGGTGGTAGTTATGAGATGTCATTTACTATGGTAAATGGTAATTGGTCAAAGTGGGGTGCACATGTGGAGAAATAATCTATTTTAGTGTTATGACACACGTCATAGATGCTGTAAGAAGGTGTAACAGATTCTATGACAACTGTAAGTTGTCATAAGAATCTATGACACTAATAATAGCATATGATGCGTCATAAGATGTTGTAAGTGGCTATTTTTGGCCCCAAGGCATTCAAGCTTACATGGGCACATTTTTCCAAGTGTAGGATCCATGTATGACAACATTTATGACCCCGTAAGAGCCTATTCTTGGCCATGGACGCCCGAGGTTGTATTGTTGACTCTTGACAAGTGTTGTGGGCTTATAAGAAGTCATTTAATGTCTTAATGTTGTGTAAATTCTATAAAAACCATAGAATAGTAGATGAGGTGCATATAACAGTTTACAAGTACCTAAGTTTTGCCAGAGTGAAGGTTGAAGGACAGAGGAAGTGAATGTATTTGTAATCTCCTTTTGTGAAGATAATACAACTTGGCCTCTTTTCTTGGTGGAGTTTTTTACCTGAAAGGGTTTTCTCCACGTTAAACACTTGTGTTATGTGCTTTGTTCCGCTTCTGGTATATTTTTGTATTGTGGGTTTATGTTTTGTTACAATCTCCATTAATAACACACAGTTAAAGTTTGCTGAAATTTATCTCGAATCAGATTTCCATTGAAGTAGTGTTGTTTTCATTTCTAACATTTGGTATCAGAGCCTAGCCAGCTTTGACTCTTGGGTGGTAGTGTGGAAGCTGTAGCTATAGTGGGAGATTTGGTTGCAATTGTTTTGCAGATCTTGTGTTGTTACTATGGCTGCATCCACCGTTGCATCAACCTCTCGAATGGACATTAAGAAGTTCAACGGAATGGGGTATGAGTTGTGGAAGCTGAAAATGGAAGATTTGTTGGAAGAAAGAAACCAATGGTTGGCTATCCAAAAAGAGAAGAAACTTGATGATGTCTCTCAAGATGAGTGGGATAGACTAGATAAGAAGGCATAGGGAACCATCTCGTTGTGTCTTTCAGACTCTGTCATGTTGAATGTCGCAAAGGAAGAGACTGCATACAAGTTATGCAAACGGTTGGGTGAGATCTATCAAGCCAAGAGTATGGTAAATAAACTTTATTTAAAAAGAAAATTGTTTTCCATGAAAATGCGAGAAGGTGAATCAGTTGCAAAGCATTTAAATTCTTTTAATTTGTTAGTGAGTCAGCTTGATTCAGTAGATGTTGAGGTTAGTGAGGAAGATAAATGTATCTTACTTCTTTGTTCTCTACCTGAGTCTTGGGAGAATGTTATCCTTGCTATCACTACTAACCTCATGGATACGAAGTTGGATGCTCTTGTTTTAGTGCTACTGTCATAGGAATTGAGGAAGAAGAGTTCAGATAGTTCAGGGGATGCTCTCAGTGTCAGGGGAAGGTCTAAGGAAAAAGGACCTAAGGGAGATCAGAAAGGGGCTAAGAACAAGTCCAAGGGCTGATCTAAGACTCCTAGTAAAAGGAACAGAGTTAAGTGTTGGAACTGCGGTAAAAGGGGACATGTGAAGGAGTGCATAAATCCCAAGAAATAGTGGGAGAGTGCTTTGGATAAGTCCTCGAATGCAGGTGAAGAAGTTTTACTTTCTTCATGTAATCTTGTTTCTAATGAACACTGGTTGGTTGACTCAGGATGCTCATTTCATATGACCCCGCATAAGGAATGGTTCTCCTCATATGAAGAATATGATGGAGGTAATATCTACCTTGGTGAAAACTCTACATATCCGATTATCGGGAAAGGAAAGGTATTGTTGTGTTTCAGTGATGGGAGGATTAAAACCCTCCCTGGTGTTTTGCATATCCCTGGATTATGTAGAAATCTAATTTTAGTTTCGAAGTTGAATGATTTGGGAATGCATGTGACATTTGACAAGCATGGTTGTTGATTGGTGAGAGGGAACTTGGTGGTAGCGAAAGGGAAGAGATTTGGGAACTTGTTTAAGCTTGAAGCCACTATAGTTTGTAATGCCTCCTATGTATCTGAGGCCACTACTGAAAATCCCTGTATGTTGTGGCACCGTAGATTGGGCCACACAAGCAATAATGTATTAAAATTATTAAGAATAAAAATTTGTTGGATGGTTTCTCCTATTCTGATGAGTACTTTGATTTCTGTGAGCATTGTGTGTTTGGTAAACAAAATAGAAAATCATTTCCTTCAGGAAACAATAGAGCAAAAGAGAAGTTAGAAATTATTCATACGGATGTGTTTGGACCCGTGGATAATGAATCTATCAGAAAATCTCGTTATTTTGTAACTTTCATTGATGATGTATCTAGATTTACATGGATTTATTTTATGAAGCATAAATCTAAAGTTTTCACTAAGTTTAAGGAATTCAAAGTCTTAGTAGAGAACCAATCAGGTTTAAAGATAAAAATATTAAGATCTGACAATGGAGGGGAATATTTCTCTAAGGAATTTGATGAGTTTTGCAAGCATGCAGGTATAATCAGACAAAAGATAACTCCGTATACACCACAATAGAATGGTGTCGCAAGAAGGATGAACTGAACAATTATGGAAAGGGCCAGAAGTATGCTTAGTGATGCACAGTTGGATAAATGCTTTTGGATAGAGGCTGTGTGTACTACTTGCTACTTGATAAACAGATCTCCTTGTAAGGCTCTTGATTCGACACCTTATGAAGTGTGGACTAGTAAGAAAGCTTATGTTTCACATTTAAGGGTTTTTTGTTGTGAGGCTTTTGTTCATGTGCCTAAGGAAAAGTGATCCAAGTTGGATCCAAAGGCTGAAAAGTGTACATTCATTGGATATGGCGATAATGTGAAAGGTTATAAGCTTTGGAATCCACTAACCCGCAAGATTATCTTTTCTAGAGATGTTATTTTCAAGGAACTTAGAGCTATTTCTGAACCTGAGCAGCCAAAAGAAAAAGATAAAAAGGTAAAGAAGGTGCACTTTGATTTAGAGCAGCAAGATACACCTCAGGAAGAACAAAATGATGGATTGGGGGTTGAAGAAGAAGAAGAAGATTTGAATAGTTCTGATGAGATGAATTTGTTCTTACAGAAGAAGTTGTTGTAGATGATCATGCAGAAGAACAAGTAGAGTCTCTTACTCCACCCTTGAGGAGATCCACAAGACAATGAAATCCAAATGACAGGTATAGCCCACCAGATTTGCATTGTGTATATTCTTTATTAAGTACTAACAATGAACCTAGATCCTACAGGGAAGCTATTTCTGCAGATGATAGTGAGTCTTGGCAGCTAGCCATGTAGGAGGAGATGATGGCTTTGGACTCTAATAACACTTGGGATCTTGTTCATTAGCCCAAAGGAAGAAAGGCCATAGGATGTAAGTGGGCCTTCAAGAAGAAGTTTGGAGCAAACGGGTCATTGGAGAAGTACAAGGCTAGACTAGTAGCCAAGGGCTACTCCAAGAGAGAGGGAGTTGATTTTGGTGAGATATTCTCTCCTGTTGCTAAATTGACTTCTATTGGATTTCTCTTATCCATTGTGTCAACTTATGATTGGGAGATTGAGAAAATGGATGTTAAGACTGCATTCTTAAAAGGAGATCTTGAAGAAGAAATTTATATGCAATAGCCTATAGGTTTTGAGGTAAAAGGAAAAGAACATTGGGTTTGCAGGTTAAAGAGGTCTCTTTATGGTCTCAAATAGTCCTCCAGAATGTGGTATCAAAAGTTTGATTCATTTGTTTTGAAATTAGGTTTTGTTAGAAGCGAGGAGGATCATTGTGTTGATGATTCTATACTGTTATTGCTTTGTATGTAATGACATATTTTTTTTCAGCAATACTAAGGGTATGGTCAGTGAGCTTAAAGCCCAACTTTCAGGTGCATTTGAGATGAAGGATCTTGGTGCTGCAAGGTATATTTTAGGAATGAAGATCAGGAGGGACAGAGTTAACAGAAAGCTTTGGTTCTCACAAAGTAAATATGTGAATACTATTTTGTAGAAGTTTAGTTTGCAGGACTGTAATCCAGTTAGAGTTCCTTTACCCATTGGTACTAAGCTTTCATTAGATATGTGTCCAAAGACTGAGGATGATCTTGAGGATATGTCTAATGTGCCATATGCTAGTGTTTTAGGGAGTTTGATGTATGCAATGGTTTGCACTAGACCAGATATTGCCCGAGCAGTGGGAGTTTTGAGTAGATTTATGTCTAACCCTGGTAGACAGCATTCGAACTATGCGAAGAAGGTGTTTAAATATCTTGCAGGTACTCCTAATCATTGTTTAGTTTATTCTGGTACTAATAGTGTTGATAAATCTTTGAACATACAGGATTTTGTTGATGCAGATTGGGCAGGTGACTTGGATAGTCGAAGGTCCACTAGTGGCTATGTGTTTACTTTGTTTGGAGGTGCAGTGAGTTGGATGAGTAAGAGGCAACCCACAGTTGCTTTGTCCACCACAGAAGTAGAGTCTATGGTTGCAACTCATGTCTCTAAGGAGGCAGTTTGGTTGAGGAGACTGTGTACAGGTATTGGTTTTGATTGCAGGAATAGTCAGATTGGTTGTGATAGCCAGAGTGTTATCTGGTTGGCTAAGAATCCCATGTATCATGCTTGAAATAAACATGTTGATGTTCAGTATCACTTTGTTAGAGAGTTGGTTGCAAATGGAGAGATTGATTTGAAGAAGATAGACACTCAGGAGAATGTTGCAGATTCATTGACCAAAAGTTCATGTGGTGTAGAGAGGCCATTGGCCTTGTTTCTAGTGCCTAATTATTTTTCATTTGATTTCCTATGGGTTGATTTACAATGTATAATGTCAAGTGGGAGAATGTTGGGATAAGGTGCCATTAACCTTGTAAATCCCATTATTGTATTATTCCATTTATTATTTGTAATTACCCATAAGGGATGTACAAGTTCACTAGTAGTAGTAAAAATTATTTACTATCCACGGTAATTACGAAGTTACTGCATGGTAAGTCTCGGAGTTACCGGTGGTAGTTATGAGATGTCATTTACTATGGTAAATGGTAATTGGTCAAAGTGGGGTGGACATATGGAGGAATAATCTATTTTAGTGTTATGATGCACGTCATAGATGTTGTAAGGTGTAAGAGATTCTATGACAACTGTAAGTTGTCATAAGAATCTATGACACTAATAATAGAATATGATGCATCATAAGATGTTGTAAGTGGCTATTTTTGGCCCCAAGGTGTTCAAGCTTGCATGGGCACATTTTTCCAAGTGTAGGATACATGTATGACAGCATTTATGACCCCGTAAGAGCCTATTCTTGGCCACAGATGACCAAGGTTGTATTGTTGACTCTTGACAAGTGTTATGGGCTTGTAAGAAGTCATTTAATGTCTTGAGGTTGTGTAAATTCTATAAAAATCATAGAATAGTAGATGAGGTGCATATAATAGTTTATAGGTACCTAGGTTCTGCCAGAGTGAAGGTTGAAGGACAGAGGAAGTGAATATATTTGTAATCTCCTTTTGTGAATATAATACAACTTGGCCTCTTTTCTTGGTGTAGAGTTTTACCTGAAAGGGTTTTCTCCACATTAAACACTTGTGTTATGTGCTTCATTCTACTTCTGGTATATTTTTGTATTGTGGGTTTATGTTTTGTGATAATCTCCATTAATAACACACATTTAAAGTTTGCTAAAATTTATCTCGAATCAGATTTCCATTGAAGTAGTTTTGTTTTCATTTCTATCATTTGGTATCAAAGCCTAGCCAGCTTTGACTCTTGGGTGGTAGTGTGGAAGCTGTAGCTGCAGTCGGAGATTTGGTTGCATTTGTTTTGTAGATCTTGTGTTGTTATTATGGCTGCATCCACCATTGCATCAACCTCTCGAATGGACATTGAGAAGTTCAACAGAACGAGGTATGAGTTGTGGAAGCTTAAAATGGAAGATTTATTGGAAGAAAGAAACCAATGGTTGGCTATCCAAAAAGAGAAGAAACTTGACGATGTCTCTCAAGATGAGTGGGATAGACTAGATAAGAAGGCACAGGGAACCATCCGGTTGTGTCTTTCATACTCTATCCTGTTGAATGTTGCAAAGGAAGAGATTGCATAAAAGTTATGGAAACAGTTGGGTGAGATCTGTCAAGCCAAGAGTGTGGTAAATAAATATTATTTAAAAAGAAAATTGTTTTCCATGAAAATGCGAGAAGGTGAATCAGTTGAAGAGCATTTAAATTCTTTTAATTTGTTAGTGTGTCAGCTTGATTCAGTAGATGTTGAGGTTAGTGAGGAAGATAAATGTATCTTACTTCTTTGTTCTTTACCTGAGTCTTGGGAGAATGTTATCCTTTCTATCACTGCTAACCTCGTGGATCCAAAGTTGGATGCTCTTGTTTTAGTGCTACTATCACATGAATTGAGGAAGAAGAGTTCAGATAGTTCAGGGGATGCTCTCAGTGTTAGGGGAAGGTCTAAGGAAAGAGGACCTAAGGGAGATCAGAAAGAGGCTAAGGACAAGTCCAAGGGCCGATCTAAGACTCCTGGTAAAAATAACAAAGTTAAGTGTTAGAACTGTGGTAAAAGGGGACATGTGAAGGAGTGCAGAAATCTCAAAAAATAGTGGGAGAGTGCTTCAGATAAGTCCTCAAATGCAGGTGAAGAAGTTTTACTTTCTACATGTAATTTTGTTTCTACTGATCACTCGTTAGTTGACTCAGGATGCTCATTTCATATGACCCCACATAAGGAATGGTTCTCCTCATATGAAGAATGTGATGGAGGTAATATCTACCTAGGTGACAACTCTACATATCCTATTGTCAGGAAAGGAAAAGTACTGTTGTGTTTCAATGATGGGAGGATTAAAACCCTCCCTGGTGTTTTGCATGTCCCTTGATTAGCTAGAAATCTGATTTTAGTTTCAAAGTTGAATGATTTGGGAATGCATGTGACATTTGACAAGCATGGTTGCAGATTGGTGAGAGGGAACTTGTTGGTAGCGAAAGGGAAGAGATCCAGTAACTTGTTTAAGCTTGAAGCCACTACAGTTTGTAATGCCTCCTATGTATCTAAGGCCACTACTAAAAATACATGTATGTTGTGGCACCATAGATTAGGCCACACAAGAAATAATGTATTAAAAACTATTAAGAATAAAAATTTGTTGGATGGTTTCTCCTATTCTGATGAGCACTTTGATTTCTGTGAGCATTGTGTGTTTGGTAAACAAAACATAAAATCATTTCCTTTAGGAAGTAATAGAGCAAAAGAGAAGTTAGAAATTATTCATACGGATGTGTTTGGACCTGTGGATAATGAATCTATCAAAAAATCTCGTTATTTTGTAGCCTTTATTGATGATGTATCTAGATTTACATGGATTTATTTTATGAACCATAAATCTAAAGTTTTCACTAAGTTTAAGGAATTTAAAGTCTTAGTAGAGAACCAATTAGGTTTAAAGATAAAAATATTAAGATCTGACAATGGAGGGGAATATTTCTCTAAGGAATTTGATGAGTTTTGCAAGCATGCAAGTATAATCCAAACAAAAGACAACTCCGTATACACCACAATAGAATGGTGTTGCAGAAAGCATGAACTGAACAATTATGGAAAGGGCGAGAAGTATGCTTAGTGATCCAGAGTTGGATAAATGCTTTTGGATAGATGATGTGTGTACTGCTTGCTACTTGATAAACAAATCTCCTTTTAAGGTTCTTGATTCGACACCTTATGAAGTGTGGACTGGTAAGAAACGTTCTGTTTCACATTTAAGGGTTTTTGGTTGTGAGGCTTTTGGTCATGTGCCTAAGCAAAAGTGATCTAAGTTGGATCCAAAGGCTGAAAAGTGTACATTCATTAGATATGGTGATAATGTGAAAGGTTATAAGCTTTGGAATCCACTAACCCGCAAGATTATCTTTTCTGGAGATGTTATTTTCAGGGAACTTAGAGCTATTTCTAAACCTGAGCAGCCAAAAGAAAAAGATGAAAAGGTAAAGAAGGTGCACTCTGATTTAGAGCAACAAGATACACCTTAGGAAGAACAGAATGATGGATTAGGGGGTGAAGAAGAAGAAGAAGAAGATTTGAGTAGTTTTGATGAAGATGAATCTGTTGTTACAGAAGAAGTTGTTGTAGATGATCATGTAGAAGAACAAGTAGAGTCTCTTACTCCACCCTTGAGGAGATCCAAAAGACAATGAAATCTAGTTGACAGGTATAGCCCACCAAATTTTTGTTGTGTATATGCTTTATTAAGTACTAGTGATGAACTTAGATCCTACAGGGAAGCTATTTCTACAGATGATAGTGAGTCTTGGCAGCTAGCCATGCAGGAGGAGATGATGGCTTTGGACTCTAATAACACTTGGGATCTTGTTCATTTGCCCAAAGGAAGAAAAGCCATAGGATGTAAGTAGGTCTTCAAGAAGAAGTTTGGACCAGATGGGTCATTGGAGAAGTACAAGGCTAGACTAGTAGCCAAGGGCTACTCCCAGAGAGAGAGAGTTTATTTTGGTGAGATATTCTCTCCTATTGCTAAATTAACTTCTATTGGATTTCTCTTATCCATTGTTGCAGCTTATGATTGGGAGATTGAGCAAATGGATGTTAAGACTGCATTCTTACATGGAGATCTTGAAGAAGAAATTTATATGCAACAACCTACAAGTTTTGAGGTAAAAGGAAAAGAACATTGGGTTTACAGGTTAAAGAGGTCTCTTTATGGTTTGAAATAGTTCCCCAGAATCTGGTATCAAAAGTTTGATTCATTTGTTTTAAAATTTGGTTTTTTTAGAAGCGAGGAGGATCATTGTGTTGATGATTCTATACTGGTTATTGCTTTGTATGTTGATGACATGTTTTTTTTCCGCAATACTAAGGGTATGGTCAGTGAGATTAAAGCCCAGCTTTCAGGTGCATTTGAGATGAAGGTGTTATCACACAGATTTGCACCCTTACTGCAGTTGTAAAACTTTAGCAATCTGGAGTAACATGGGAATGATCTCGAAGTGTTGGATGTTGTGAAATGCAATCAGACCTCCAGAGAACGCCGGCTTCCTTGACTGGATATCACCTAAAACTACTAAATCTTCAGAGGAAAAGGGAGAAGGAATGCTTTTTGAATGAAAGATGAAAACAAGAAAACTGAAAGTAAGGGTCATGCACCAGACTGATTAAAAGAAACTTTCATAGAACTAAGAAAATGCACAAAATAACCAATTACAACAAGTAGACATACACAGATTCAAATATGTTTTTAGCAGAGGTGATAAACAAGAAGGTTGAGAGGAATAGAATGTTCACAGACAACCATATTCAAGTTCACACTAAACTAGAAAATCAATAAAAAGAGGTAAAATGACTTGCATATATTCAATAAGAAGGCACAGTTATAGTAGCAGAAAGCTCTATTTGAAAATAGAAAGCTTGAAAGCCAAAAAATTTTCAACCCTATTTACATCTTGTTATATGCATATATAGCATTCCAAACTGACCTAAGTCGGTTACAAAAATTCACTCCATGAGCTGTATTAGAAAATATCTGCCTGAAGGGATGTCCACTTGTAGAAGTTATGGTGTGGAAATATCTGGAATGGGGCAAGTGGGAGATATTATGAGTCTTTAATGCAAGCAGTTGGATCATCGACTCTCTCTGATAAATGCAACAAATATCTGTGTTTGCATCACTCAAACTGGTCGCTAAAACATCCAGTCGACTGAGCATACAAATCCATATCCAAAATTTGAAAGTGAGAAAAAACCCTGAAAACCCCATCAAATGAAAGAGGAGGCAAAAATAAGCACTTTTGCCTTTTGAATCATGTTGAATTAGGATGTGGAAGATACAGGCGGTTAAAGCTGCGGTCAAACTGTACTTGTATATCACCTTCATATGCAAACTGCTTTGTATGTGCTTTTATTCTTCATCCAAATCGGCCTTTGAATGTCTTTGCATGTTCAATTGTATGTCACCCTTGTATATACAATACAATGGCTACATACAAGAGCAGGCCCCTTTACTTTTGTATCACCTTTTGCATGTATGCCCCTGCCACATGTCATCACCTGATTAGTCGCTAAGCTGGTCTGAGAAGCATTGCTGAAAACTGCATCTACTATCGGCCATCAGAAAGATCAAAAAAATGAGTTGCCGATGCATACTATCTCGCAGAAATCCCTTGTATGTTGGCCTTGTATATCCAATTGTAAAATGCGAAATATACAAGGGAAACTATAGACTCACTTATACATTGCAAACACTTTACTTCGGCGTATACAAAAACCTTTGTATATCTGATTGTATATGAAAACATACAATCACAAATATACATATAATGCGCGGATCTCAAAAGATCATTAATCATTTTGTAACTTTGCAACAGTCTAGCTTGTATCACTTCTCCTTATATTTCGGCATATACAATGCATTTATACATACAACTCGCGGACCCCAAAAAAGACCATCAGCTGTATTTGATTTCCCAGTCGGGTCTGCCTTGTATGTTTTCCCCTTTGTATATTTGCAGCCTTTGTATATCACATATACAATGCACTCAATATACAAGTTGTGGACTCAACACTTGAATTTGCCAGAATTGACTTCTGGGTCGGGTCTGGCTTGCATATTGCCTTTATACCTTTGACTTGTATATCGCATATACAAGTCGAATATACAAGCAAAACACACAAGCTGAGTACTTATATACTGCAAACACTCTACTTTGGCATATACATGTAACCTTTTGTATGTCACATTGTATATGACCCTTTGTATGTGCGAACATACAACGCAAAATATACAATGAAAAACATGCATACAAACCTCCTTGTATCGTCTCTTTGTATCTTTTCACACCTGTATATTTGCTGATATACATTTGACTTTGTATGCTGCTCCTTGTATGTGCGGCCTTTGTATGTCCTACTGATGTACATCAGCGATGTACATTGCCCCTTGTACCCTTTTCTTTTGTATGTGCGATTGTACATTTGTCAATGTACAAATGCGAACATACATTCTCCCTTGCATATTTGCCGATATACATTTGAATTTGTATGCTTTACCAATGCATCTTCCCCTTGAATATTTTCTTTGTACATTGGCCTTGGTATATTTTCCTATGCATGTTATCCTTTGTATGTGCGATTTGTACATACAAAGATACAATCGCATATACAAGCCATTGTTGCATCCTGTCGATGTACATTGCACTGTTCATTCACTCTTGTATGTATGACTTGCATCTTTACTTTGCATCTTTGTCATTGTATAATGCACTTGTACATATGAACATACAATGGCAAATGTATATGCAAATATACATTGAAAAATGCATACACAAATACTAAACATGAAACTGAGAAATTCCCTGCGATAGAAAATACTTGAACCTAAAAGATTTCTGGGTTTTTCTGGGTTTTCTACAAAGATTCTCAAGGTGAGATTTTTAAGATTTTTTGCAATGCACAACATGAGTATTTGAAGGATTTTAAGCCTGTAGGGTCATTTCTAAAGGATTTTCTCAGAAAATGTGAGGTGAACTATTTAGGTCTGGGCAGAGGAAAATAGGTAAACAATTTGGCGAATTCTATGGGATGTTTGCCTGCTAAACAATTAGATCAGTGGCCTTAAGCATCCATTGAGCATGGAGTCATACAGAGACTAAAAAATATATCTTGACAAACAATCCTGACTTTAGCAACCCAGCACAGCAGCAATGAAGAACACTTGGAAGATCGAACCAAGACAAAAATGCTGAAGGCAACCCTTCCAACTGTGCTAGACAACACTTAGGGAAAACAAAAGGATCTAAACTATTGTGCCACAGCACTTATTGAAAGCAAGAAATCTAATCTACTGCTTTACAAGGTAAGTCATACCTCAAAACACCTCTTCAAGTGTATCCCATTGACTGGGATAGGCAGATTTTCTCCATCCATATTTGATAACTGAAATGCATTGTGCTCCTTTCATTCAGTAATTATAAATGGGCCACTCCACATGTTGTCAAACTTGGAGTGCTTTCCTGGCTTGCTTTTCAACTCATCCCATTTGAGCACCATATCACCCTCCCTAAAAATTCTAGGAGTGGCCTTCTGATCAAAATTTCTTTTGGTCTAAAGCTAATGATACTCCATAGTTTTCATAGCCTTATCTCTGATTTCTTCAAGCTCCATAAGCTGAGCATATCTGACAGCCATGGGGTCCTCTTCTTCAAATATCTCTAGCTGATTCATGATATCAAGTGCCGATAGCTCCACAGATATAGGCAATCTTGCCTCTTTCCCATAAACTAACATATATGGGGAGTTCCCAATAGACCTCTTGGGAGTTATTCTGTTTTCCCATAAGGCATATTTCAGATTAGTGTGCCAGGGCTTCTGGTTGTCTTCCATTGATCTTTTAACAATCTTTATGAGGCTCTTATTTGTAGATTTAGCCAAACCATTACCCTGTGGGTAATAATTTGATGAAGTATTCAAATAGATCTCATTCTTAACAGCCCAGTTAGTTATCTTTAATCCAACAAAGGCTAAAGCATTGTCTGAGATAATTGACTCAGGCACCCCAAATCTGGATATCAAATCTTGGTAAAAATTAAAAATAGTATTTTCATTGGATTCCTTCAGAGCCACTACTTTAGTCCACCTTGTGAAATAGTCTGTAGCTGTAAATATCCACCTATGGCCTACACTTGATGGTGGGTTAATGGGACCTACAAAATCAATGCCCCATCTCATGAAGGGCTGTTCTACTTGAATTGGCTGCAGAGGTAAAGCTGGCAGCCTTTCTTTGCTTGCAAAAATGGCACATTTTACACATTTTCTAGCCCATGCATGGGCATCCTTAAATAAGCTAGGCCAGTAATATCAAGCTCTCATTATTTTCCAAGCAGTAGTCCTTGGGGAAAAATGACCCCCTGTTGTTCCATCATGAAATTCATGCAACACTTTGTCAACCTGACCATTATCAATGCATCTTAACAACACACCATTAAAGTCTTTTCTGAAAAGGATGCCATTATTAAAACATATGGAATAGACTGCAATCTAAAATATCTTCTTTTGGTTCCATCTAGACCTGCTGGACATTTACCAGTTTGCAAAAATTGAGTCATGTTATTAACCCAACTTGTGCCCACTGCTACTGTATCATCTTGGTGTGCATCTTCAATGGTCAGAAGCATGTCCTCCTCTTTTTCTATTTCATTCTCAGAACTGGTAGCAAGCTATTCACTGAGTCCTCTACCTCTGACAAGCTTGGTTATCTTGATCTCCACATCATATTCCATGACTTTGGTGATCCAACTAGCCCTTTTCTCATTTACATCCTTACCTAACAGGAACTCCTTCCCATTGGGGTGAGCAACCATCAAATGTATCTTATTATTAGAAATAAGATGCCTAAACTTCTTGAGACTCCTTACCATTGCAAGGACATGTTTTTTGACAAAGCTATACCTCTACTCATACTCCTCCAGCCCTTGACTAAAGAAAGCGATTGGCTGTTCAAAGCCGTCACTTTGCTGCTGTACCAGAATCGCAGAGACTGTATCTAGACTGCCATAAGCATACAAGATAAAATCTTTGGAGAAATCAAGATTTACTAGAGTTGGTGTAGCCGATAATGCCTCCTTTATGGACTCAAAGCTGAGTTTGGCCTCTATTGTCCAGCCGAAAACTGTACTCTTCTTCAACATAGACGTCAAAGGCTTCGATAGATTTGCAATGTTGGGTATAAATCTTCACAGAAAATTAATTATGCCAATATAACTTTGTAGTCCCTTCTTGTGACTGGGTAAAGGCAACTCCAAAATAGCCCTTACTCTTTCTGCATCAATGGTAATTCCCTCTTTTGACATAATGTGCCCTAACAGCTTGCCTTCATGCACAATGAAAATGCATTTCTTGGGATTGAGAGATATCCCAAACTCTTTGCATCTCTAAAATACCTACCTCAAGTGGGATAAATGTTCAGACGCATCCTTGGAAAAAACCATTATGTCATCAAGGTACACCAGCACCAGTTTATACAGCAAACCCTTAAAAGCCATATCCATAGTTCTCTGAAAAGTAGAACCAGCATTTGACAGACCAAAAGGCATTCTCTTGTAGGCCATGGTGCCCCATTTGGTAGTAAAAGTGGTTTTAAATTGATCTTCCTCCTTGACTAACACTTGATTATAGCCAGAATATCTGTCAAGCAAGGAGAATCTTTCAGAACTAGCCACTACTTGTAGAATTTGCTCCATTGAGGGCAGCGGGTAGTGGTCTTTTAGGGAGGCTCTATTGAGGTCTCTGAAGTCAACACATAGCCTAATCTCCCCATTCTTTTTTCTCACAGGGACAAGGTTAGAGACCCAAGAAGTATGCTTGATCGGGAAAATGATCTTTCCCTTGATCAACTTGGTTAACTCTTTAATCATCAAAGGCTCAAGTTTTGGATTTAAAGGCCTTTGTTTCTACCTCACAAGTTTTGTCCCTGGTTCTAACTCTATGGTATGCTAGGCAATATGAGAGTCAAACCCCTTAAAGTCTGAATAATCCCAAGCAAACACATCTTCAAACTCCTGACAAAGAGCAATAAAAGCTCTCCTATCCTCAGGCGAACAAATTTTACCAATTTTAAGAAGCTTACCCTTAAAAATTTCTAGCTCCTCATAATGTTCCTCTTTTATCTGCATGCCAGTTTTGCTCTTCTTCAGCTGATCATCAGTACCAAAAATAGATTCCAAGGTTACCAATCCCTTGGGCAGCTTGTTTGTTCTCAACTAAAAAATTTGATCATTGTCATATTATTGTTTGAGTTTACCCTGATTCATCATAGAAAACTCATCCTCCTCTAACAAGAAACACAGAAGCTGCTCATCACTCTCAAAAACCTACCAATGAATATTAATGTCAGGAATAGAGGGCCTATCAACTATTTTCACGTGAGGCTGCACCTTTTCTCTTTGAATATCACTGGGGAAGTCAAACTGAGCCCCAATTGCAGCTAACCCATCTGCATGATAGTTTTGACTTCTTGGAATAGATATCAGATTGAAAGCATCAAACTCTTCAACCATATCCCATACCCTTTGCTTATAGCATTTCAAAACGTCATTCTTCGTAACATGCAGTCCTCTCACCTGATTTACAATGAGTTCACTGTCACCATAGACCTGTAAATAGCCAATTTTCCTCTTTCTTGCCCACTGCAAACCTTGAATCAACCTTTCATATTTAGTAGTGTTATTTGTGCATGAAAAGGCAAAACGGAAAGAAGAATAATATCTATCACCATGTGGAGACACAAGCATTGCACCACCACCAGATCCATTCCTATTCCTAGAGCCATCAAAGTACATTTTCCATACCTTACTTTGCTATTTTGTCTGCTATTCTGCATCCTTTACCAGATTTGGAATTGTTGTTTCAACCTCATGCAGTATGTAAACCCCCATACCAGTTTCTTGGATGTGTCCCTCAGGATCATCAACATTTTCTGAGGCCCACTCCTTTAACAGCACCTCTGGTATACTTTCAGCTTGTAGCTCTTGAGCAGCAACAAGCTCAGGATCATAAAAAATAATGCAATTTGCATTAATAGCATTAGGCGTATAAGGCTCTATGTGATACTGGGTAAGCAATTCGGACTTTAGGGTCACCTTTGTGCCATATCTAGTCCTGGAAAACATGTGTGACGAGTCCGAGGATAAATATCCTCCTATTTTGGTTGTGAACTCTCTTGATAAACACATGGCAAAATAAGGAGGTAAGTCTATGATGAATACCTCCTGGGAAATGGAAATATTTGGGCAAGTGTGCAAGGTAAGAGTTAGATCTTTTATCACACCTATAGTGTTGACAGCTATGCCATCTAACTAAAACACACCTTTCTACAGGGGTTGGTACTTCGGTCCTAATTGGTCTGCAATCTATTTTGGCATCACAAAACTACTTGCACCACTATCCACCATGCAGTTATGTACTAACTTGTCTCCAATTATTAATGACACATAAAATGTGAGTGGTTTAGCACTTTTGTTTGGCTATTTGTTGTTGTCCTGAGATGAATTGGTAAGGACAACCCTAGTTGGGTCGACAATTGCATCACTGGACACTTTTAAATCAGACAAGGTAGATTTCAACATATCCTTTTGTCCTGGGATTGCTAAGGAATCCCACATAGATATTGTCACATTCATCTTCATATTTTCAATGATATTGAAAGGTGGAGTAACAATTACCTTTTTTTGTGACTTTGTAGCAACAATATCAGCCTATAAATGAGGTTGTTCCCTTGTAGTTGCTTGAGTATTTCTTTGCAAAATATGGGGAATCTGGGATGTAGAAGCAACAGCAGGTCCTTTTCCTTTATTTGTTGCTTGATCTACCTCATAACCCCTCTTCTTGGCTCTTGTATTTGCTGCAACTGGAGTATTATCGCTGTTTACACCACAAAATTCACCTTCTTGCCAATTTATGAAGGCAAAATCATTCTGAGGTTGCTCTTGCTGCTGTACAGCCCCATTATTTGGGGTGTTTGGCTGTGAGACCGCAACATTTTGTATCATTATAGCTTGATTTATCACCCCATTTGAGCAAGCTGCTTGATTGTGTGGCTGATTGCATGGAAAACACCATTCATACTTAGCTGCAAGGTTATTCTGAACATGGACAAGGTCCTTAACAACATTAATGGGGGCTAGATTGTAAGGCTGAAAAGGCCTCTGGTTCACATTCTACCTGGTACCCTGGTAATTGCTTTGATAAGGTGGCCTGTTAGCTTAATATGGCTAGTTTTGCCCTTGATAAGGCCAATTTTTCCCTTGACTGGGTTGCTAAAAAGGCTATCTATTCTGGGACTGTTGCTTTTTTATGTTTACTAGCTCATTCCCAAAAGTTTGTAGGATATTTTCTATTTTCTGTTGGCTATTTTTAATCTCTTTCAACTCTTGTGACGAGCTAGCAGCATCATTTTTTAGAATTGGCGGTACTTGGTAATGCTGCAGTAGTAGGTAAAGGGGAAAAATATGGGATAGGCAATGGCATTGAAGCTTGAATCTCGGGGAAGATGGGTACTGGTGGTCGAGGAGCTATTTTACCAGCTTGAATCAGACCGTTTTCTGCTCTAATAGCTATTTCGTATGCATTAGGTAAACTTGTACCTCCCAATGATTGTATTATTACTGAAATATCACTATTTAGAGCTTTCAAAAAATATAGAAAAACATATTCTGATGGAGGCCTTACCATGGCAGGAATTCTGTCCCATGTCTTCTGGAATCGGAAGTTGAAATCCATCATTTGCTCCTAGGGAGCTCTTTTTATTGTAGTCATCTGTTCAACCAATGACAAGTTGTCTGACTTATCTTGAAATTGCTTGTTTAATTTATCGCCCAGATCATCCCAGGTTCCTATGGTCTGCACTGGTAAACTCCTGAACCATTGTAATGCCTTTCCTTTAAAAGAGGCAGCCAACAGCTTGATGGCTACATTTTCTTGGGTGACATGATGAACACCGCATAGAGAAGCTACATCTCTAATGTGTTCAATTGGGGTAGTTTGATTCTCCCCTGTAAAATAGAGCAGACTCTTCAAAGCTGTCATGGGTATAATGTCATGCACTATCAAATTCACTGGGCTGCCCCCATCAAAAGCCACAAATGGCTGATTTCTTGCCATTAGAACAACTAGAGGTAGGTTTGCTTGGGCTGGTGCAGAAACTACGGGTGCAACTGGCTTGAAATTTGGTGGAGTTGATTGTATTCTTTTAGAAACTGGAGTCCTTACCACAACTCTACCCTGCCTTTTGGGCAGAGACGGCTGCAAGTAATCAAATGAACTTGAACTCTGAGTTTAAATTTTTTTCATAAAATGTAATAGCAGCACTGATCTGCTTGTCCTTCCTTAGTATGAGTCACCAAATGTGTAGGTTTTAACCTCTTACAGGTCTGAAAATCACTGGCTGCACATCAAAACTAGTAACAAAAGATAGTATACGATTGTTTCTCTAACTCTAGAGTCCCACCGGGCGTGCCAAAGTTGTTATCACCTAGATTTGCACCCTTGCTGCAGTTGTAAAACTTTAGCAATCTAGAGTAACATGGGAATGATCTCGAAGTGTGGGACCTTGCGAAATGAGATCAGACCTCTGGAGAAGGCCGGCTTCCTTGACTAGATATCACCTAAAACTACTAAATCTTCAGAGGAAAAGGGAGAAGGAATGTTTTTTGAATGAAAGATGAAAACAGGAAAACTGAAAGTAAGGGTGATGCACCAGATTGATTAAAAGAAACTTTCATAGAACTGAGAAAATGCACAAAATAACCAGATACAGCAAGTAGACATACACAGATTCAAATAATTTTTTAGCAGAGGTGAGAAACAAGAAGGTTGAGAGGAACAAATGTTCACAGACAACCATATGCAAGTTCACACTAAACTAGAAAATCAGTAAAAAGAGGTAAAATGACTTGCATATATTCAATAAGAAGGCACAATTACAGTAGCAGAAAGCTCTGTTTGAAAATAGAAAGCTTGAAAGCCAAAAAATTTCCAACCCTATTTACATCTCATTATATGCATATATAGCATTCCAAACTGACCTAAGTCGGTTACAAAAATTTGCTCCATGAGCTATATTCAAAAATATCTGCCTGAAGGGATGTCCACCTGCAGAAGTTATGGTGTGGAAATATCTAGAATGAGGTAGGTGGGAGATATTTTGAGTCTTTAATGCAAGCAGCTGGATCATTGACACTCTCTGATAAATGCAACAAATATCTACGTTTGCATCACTCAAACTGGTCACTGAGACGTCCAGTCGACCAAGCTTACAAATCCATATCCAAAATTTGAAAGTGAGAAAAAAAACCCTAAAAACCTTGCCAAATGAAAGAGGAGGCAAAACTAAGCACTTTTGCCTTTTGAATCATGTCAAAATTCGTTAGGATGTGGAAGATACAGGCGGTCAAAGTTGCAGTCAAACTGCACTTGTATATCGCCTTCATATGCAAACTGCTTTGTATGTGCTTTTATTCGGCATCCAAATCGGCCTTTGAATATCTTTGCATGTTCAATTGTATGTCACCCTTGTATATACAATACAATGGCTACATACAAGAGTGGGCCCCTTTACTTTTGTATCACCTTTTGCATGTATGCCCCTACCAGGTGTCATCACCTGATTGGTCGTTGAGCTGGTCTGAGAAGCATCACTGAAAACTGCATCTGCTATCAGCCATCAGAAAGATAAAAAAAATGAGTTGCCAATGCATACTATCTCACCAAAATCCCCTGTATGTTGGCCTTGTATATCCAATTGTAAAATGTGAAATATACAAGGGAAACTATAGACTCACTTATACATTGCAAACACTTTACTTCAATGTATACAAAAACCTTTGTATATCCGATTGTATATGAAAACATACAATCACAAATATACATACAATGTGCAGACCTCAAAAGATCATTAACCATTTTGTAACTTTGCAACAGGTCCAGCTTGTATCACTTCTCCTTGTATTTTGGCATATATAATGCATTTATACATACAACTCGTGAACCCCAAAAATGACCATCAGCTGTATTTGATTTCCCAGTCGGGTCCGCCTTGTATGTTTTCCCCTTTGTATATTTGCGGCCTTTGTATATCGCATATACAATGCACTCAATATACAAGCCGCGAACTCAACACTTGAACTTCCCAAAATTGACTTCTAGGTCAGGTCCAGCTTGCATATTGCCTTTATACCTTTAACTTGTATATCACATATACAAGGCAAATATACAAGCAAAACACGTAAGCCGAGCACTTATATACTGCAAACGCTCTACTTCGGCATATACATGTAACCTTTTGTATGTCGCATTGTATATGACCCTTTGTATGTGCGAACATACAACGCAAAATATACAATGAAAAACATGCATACAAACCTCCTTGTATCCTCCCTTTGTATCTTTTTGCACCTATATATTTGCCGATATACATTTGACTTTGCATGCTGCTCCTTGTATGTACGGCCTTTGTATGTCACACTAATGTACATCAGTGATTTACATTGCCCCTTGTACCCTTTTCTTTTGTATGCGCAATTGTACATTTGCCAATGTACAAATGCGAACATACATTCTCCCTTGCATATTTGCCGATATACATTTGACTTTGTATGCTTTGCCGATGCATCTTCCCCTTGTATATTTTCTTTGTACATTTGCCTTTGTATATTTTCCTATGCATGTTATCCTTTGTATGTGTGATTTGTATATAGAAAGATACAATCGCATATACAAGCCACTGTTGCATATTGTCGATGTACATTGCACTGTTCATTCACTCTTGTATGTATGACTTGCATCTTTACTTTGCATCTTTGTCATTGTATATTGCACTTGTACATATGAACATACAATGATGAATGTATACGCAAATATACATTGAAAAATGCATACACAAATACTAAACGTGAAACTGAGAAATTTCCTGCGATAGAAAATACTTGAAGCTAAAAGATTTTTAGGTTTTTCTGGGTTTTCTACAAAGATTCTCAAGGTGAGATTTTTAGGATTTTTTGCAATGCATAGCATGAGTATTTGAAGGATTTTAAGCCTGTAGCGTCATTTCTAAAGGATTTTCTAGGAAAATACGAGCTGAACTATTTAGGTCTGGGTAGAGGAAAATAGGTAAACAGAAGGATCTTGGTGCTGCAAGGTATATTTTGGGAATGGAGATTAGGAGGGACAGAGTTAACAGAAAGCTTTTGTTGTCACATAGTAAGTATGTGAATACTATTTTGCAGAAGTTTAGTTTGCAGGACTGTAATCCAGTTAGAGTTCCTTTACCCATTGGTACTAAGCTTTCATTAGATATGTGTCCAAAGACTAAGGATGATCTTGAGGATATGTCTAATGTGCCATATGCTAGTGTTGTAGGGAGTTTGATGTATGCAATGGTTTGCAATAGACTAGATATTGCCCAAGCAGTGGGAGTTTTGAGCAGATTTATGTCTAACCCTAGTAGACAGCATTAGAACTATGTGAAGAGGGTGTTTAAATATCTTACAGGTACCCCTGATCATTGTTTAGTTTATTCTAGTACTGATAGTGCTGATAAATCTTTGGACATACAGGGTTTTGTTGATGCAGATTGGGCAGGTGACTTGGATAGTCGAAGGTCCACTAGTGGCTATGTGTTTACTCTGTTTGGAGGTGCAGTGAGTTGGATGAGTAAGAGGCAGCCCACAGTTGCTTTGTCCACCACAGAAGCAGAGTATATGGCTGTAACTCATGTCTCTAAGGAGGCAGTTTGGTTGAGGAGACTATGTACAGGTATTGGTTTTGATTGCAGGAATATTCAGATTGGTTGTGATAGCCAGAGTGCTATCTATTTGGCTAAGAATCCCATGTATCATGCTCGAACTAAGCATGTTGATGTTTAGTATCACTTTGTTTGAGAGTTGGTTGCAAATGGAGAGATTGAGTTGAAGAAGATAGACAATCAGGAGAATGTTGCAGATTCATTGACCAAGCCTATGAGCACAGAGAAGTTCGTGTGGTGCAGAGAGGCCATGGGTCTTGTTTCTAGTGCTTGATTATTTTTTATTTGATTTCCTATGAGTTGATTTACAATGTATAATGTCAACTGGGAGAATGTTGGGATAAGGTGCCATTAACCTTGTAAATCCCATTATTGTATTATTCCATTTATTATTTGTAATTACCCATAAGGGATGTACAAGTTTCATCGATAGTAGTAAATTATTTACTGTCCACGGTAATTACGGAGTTACTGCACGGTAAGTCTCATAGTTACCGGCGGTAGTTATGAGATGTCATTTACTATGGTAAATGGTAACTGGTCAAAGTGGGGTGCACATGTGGAGGAATAATATATTTTAGTGTTATGACGCACGTCATAGATGCTGTAAGAAGGTGTAAGAGATTCTATGACAACTATAAGTTGTCATAAGAATCTATGACACTAATAATAGCATATGATGCGTCATAAGATGCTGTAAGTGGCTATTTTTGACCCCAAGGCATTCAAGCTTGCATGGGCACATTTTTCCAAGTGTAGGATGCATGTATGACAGCATTTCTGACCCTGTAAGATCCTATTCTTGGCCATGGACGCCCAAGGTTGTATTGTTGACTCTTGACAAGTGTTATGGGCTTGTAAGAAGTCATTTAATGTCTTGAGGTTGTCTAAATTCTATAAAAACTATAGAATAGTAGATGAGGTGCATATAATAGTTTACAGGTACCTAGGTTCTGCCAGAGTGAAGGTTGAAGGACAGAGGAAGTGAATGTATTTGTAATCTCCTTTTGTGAAGATAATACAACTTGGCCTCTTTTCTTGGTGGAGTTTTTTACCTGAAAGGGTTTTCTCCACGTTAAACACTTGTGTTATGTGCTTCATTCTGCTTCTGGTATATTTTTGTATTGTGGGTTTATGTTTTGTTACAATCTCCATTAATAACACACAGTTAAAGTTTGTTGAAATTTATCTCGAATCAGATTTCCATTGAAGTAGTGTTGTTTTCATTTCTAACATTTGGTATCAGAGCCTGGCTAGCTTTGACTCTTGGGTGGTTGTGTGGAAGCTGTAGCTGCAGTGGGAGATTTGGTTGAATTTTTTTTGTAGATCTTGTGTTGTTATTATGGCTACATCCATCGTTGCATCAACCTCTCGAATGGACATTGAGAAGTTCAACAGAATGGGGTATGAGTTGTGGAAGCTGAAAATGAAAGATTTGTTGGAAGAAAGAAACCAATGGTTGGCTATCCAAAAAGAGAAGAAACTTGATGATGTCTCTCAAGATGAGTGGGATAGACTAGATAAGATGGCATGGGGAACCATCCGGTTGTGTCTTTTAGACTCTGTCCTATTGAATGTCTCAAAGGAAGAGACTGCATAGAAGTTATGGAAATCGTTGGGTGAGATCTATCAAGCCAAGAGTATGGTAAATACACTGTATTTAAAAAGAAAATTGTTTTCTGTGAAAATGCGAGAAGGTGAATCAGTTGAAGAGCATTTAAATTATTTTAATTTGTTAGTGAGTCAGCTTGATTCAATAGATGTTGGTTAGTGAGGAAGATAAATGTATCTTACTTCTTTGTTCTTTACTTGAGTCTTGGGAGAATGTTATCCCTGCTATCACTGCTAACCTCATGGATCCGAAGTTGGATGCTCTTGTTTCCATGCTACTGTCATAGGAATTGAGGAAAAAGAGTTCAGATAGTTCAGGGGATGCTCTCAGTGTTAGGGGAAGGTCTAAGGAAAGAGGACCTAAGGGAGATCAGAAAGGGGCTAAGGACAACTCCAAGGGACGATCTAAGACTCTTGGTAAAAAGAACAGAGTTAAGTGTTGGAACTGTGGTAAAAGGGGACATGTGAAGAAGGAATACAGAAATCCCAAGAAATAGTGGGAGAGTGCTTCAGATAAGTCCTCGAATGCAAGTGAAGAAGTTTTACTTTCTACATGTAATCTTGTTTCTAGTGATCACTGGTTGGTTGACTCTATATGCTAATTTCATATGACCCCAAATAAGGAATGGTTCTCCTCATATGAAAAATGTGATGGAGGTAGTATCTACCTTGGTGACAACTCTACATATCTAATTGTTGGGAAAGGAAAGGTATTGTTGTGTTTCAATGATGGGAGGATTAAAACCCTCCTTGGTGTTTTGCATGTCCCTGGATTAGCTAGAAATCAGATTTCAGTTTTGAAGTTGAATGATTTGGGAATGCATGTGACATTTGACAAGCATGGTTGCAGATTCGTGAGAGGGAACTTGGTGGTAGCGAAGGGAAGAGATTTGGGAACTTGTTTAAGCTTGAAGCCACTACAGTTTGTAATGCCTTCTATGTATATGAGGCCACTACTAAAAATACATGTATGTTGTGGCATCATAGATTGGGCCACACAAGCAATAATGTATTTAAAACTATTAAGAATAAAAATTTGTTGGATGATTTCTCCTATTTTGATGAGCACTTTGATTTCTGTGAGCATTGTGTGTTTGGTAAACAAAATAGAAAATCATTTCCTTCAGGAAGCAATAGACCAAAAGAGAAGTTAGAAATTATTCATATGGATGTTTTTGGACCTGTGGATAATGAATCTATTAGAAAATGTCATTATTTTGTAACCTTCATTGATGTTGTATCCAGATTTACATAGATTTTTTTGTATGAAGCATAAATCTGAAGTTTTCACTAAGTTTAAGGAATTCAAAGTCTTAGTAGAGAACCAATCAGGTTTAAAGATAAAAATATTAAGATCTGACAATGGAGGGGAATATTTCTCTAAGGAATTTGATGAGTTTTGCAAGCATGCAGGTATAATCCGAACAAAAGACAACTCCGTATACACCACAACAGAATGGTGTTGCAAAAAGCATGAACCGAACAATTATGGAAAGGGCTAGAAGTATGCTTAGTGATCTAGAGTTGGATAAATGCTTTTGGATAGAGGATGTGTGTACTGCTTGCTACTTGATAAACAGATCTCTTTGTAAGGCTCTTGATTCGACACCTTATGAAGTGTGGACTGGTAAGAAACGTTCTGTTTCACATTTAAGGGTTTTTGGTTGTGAGGCTTTTGTTCATGTGCCTAAGCAAAAGCGATCTAAGTTGGATCCAAAGGTTGAAAAGTGTACATTCATTGGATATGGTGATAATGTGAAAGGTTATAAGCTTTGGAATCCACTAACCCGCAAGATTATCTTTTCTGGAGATGTTATTTTCAGGGAACTTAGAGCTATTTCTAAACCTGAGTAGCCAAGAGAAAAAGATGAAAAGGTAAAGAAGGTGCACTTTGATTTAGAGCAGCAAGATACACCTCAAGAAGAACATAATGATGGATTAGGGGGTGAAGAAGAAGAAGATTCGAGTAGTTCTAATGAAGATGAATCTATTGTTACAGAAGAAGTTGTTGTAGATGATCATGCAGAAGAACAAGTAGAGTCTCTTACTCCACCCTTTAGGAGATCCACAAGACAACAGAATCTAGTTGACAGGTATAGCCCACCAGATTTCTATTGTGTATATGCTTTATTAAGTACTAACGATGAACCTAGATCCTACAAGGAAGCTATTTTTTCAGATGATAGTGAGTCTTGGTAGCTAGCCATGTAGGAGGAGATGATGGCTTTGGACTCTAATAACACTTGGGATCTTGTTCGTTTGCCCAAAGGAAGAAAGGCCATTGGATGTAAGTAGGTCTTCAAGAAGAAGTTTGGAGCAGATGGGTCATTGGAGAAGTACAAGTATAGACTAGTAGCTAAGGACTACTCCTACAGAGAGGGAGTTGATTTGGGTGAGATATTCTCTCCTGTTGCTAAATTGACTTCTATTTGATTTCTCTTATCCATTGTTGTAGCTTATGATTGGGAGATTGAGAAAATGGATGTTAAGACTGCGTTCTTGCATGGAGATCTTGAAGAAGAAATTTATATGCAACAGCCTACAGGTTTTGAGGTAAAAGGAAAAGAACATTGGGTTTGCAGGTTAAAGAGGTCTCTTTATGGTCTGAAACAGTCCCCTAGAATGTGGTATCAAAAGTTTGATTCATTTGTTTTGAAATTGGGTTTTGTTAGAAGCGAGGAGGATCATTGTGTTGATGATTCTATACTAGTTATTGCTTTGTATGTTGATGACATGTTTTTCAGCAATACTAAGGGTATGGTCAGTGAGCTTAAAGCCCAACTTTTAGGTGCATTTAAGATGAAGGATCTTGGTGTTGCAAGGTATATTTTGGGAATAGAGATCAGGAGGGATAGAGTTAACAGAAAGCTTTGGTTGTCACAAAGTAAGTATGTGAATACTATTTTGCAGAAGTTTAGTTTGCAGGATTGTAATCCAGTTAGAGTTCCTTTACCCATTGGTACTAAGCTTTCATTAGATATGTGTCCAAAGACTGAGGATGATCTTGAGGATATGTCTAATGTTCCATATGCTAGTGTTGTAGGGAGTTTGATGTATGCAATGGTTTGCACTAGACCAGATATTGCCCAAGCAGTGGGAGTTTTGAGTAGATTTATGTCTAACCCTGGTAGACAGCATTGGAACTATGCGAAGAGGGTGTTTAAATATCTTGTAGATACTCCTGATCATTGTTTAATTAAATCTAGTACTGATAGTGCTGATATATCTTTAGACATACATGGCTTTGTTGAGGCAGATTGGGTAGGTGACTTGGATAGTCGAAGGTCCACTAGTGGCTATGTGTTTACTCTATCTGGACGTGCAGTGAGTTGGATGAGTAAGAGGTAGCCCACAGTTGCTTTGTCCACCATAGAAGCAGAGTATATGGCTGCAACTCATGTCGCTAAGGAGGCAGTTTGGTTGACGAAATTTTTTACAAGTATTAGTTTTGATTGCAGGAATATTCAGATTGTTGTGATAGCCAGAGTGCTATCTATTTGGCTAAGAATCCCATGTATCATGCTCGAACTAAGTATGTTGATGTTTAGTGTCACTTTGTACAAGAGTTGGTTGCAAATGGAGAGATTGAGTTGAAGAAGATAGACACTCAGGAGACTGTCGCAGATTCATTGACCAAGCCTATGAGCATAGAGAAGTTCCTATGGTGTAGGGAGGCCATGGGCCTTGTTCCTAGTGCCTAATTTTTTTTCATTTGATTTCCTATGGGTTGATTTGCAATGTATAACGTCAAGTGGGAGAATGTTGGGATAAGGTGCCATTAACCTTGTAAATCCCATTATTTAATTATTCCATTTATTATTTGTAATTACCCATAAGGGATGTACAAGTTTCACCGGTAGTAGTAAAAATTATTTACTGTCCACGGTAATTACAGAGTTACTACACGGTAAGTCTCAGAGTTACCAGCGGTAGTTATGAGATGTCATTTACTATGGTAAATGGTAACTGGTCAAAGTGGGGTGCACATGTGGAGGAATAATCTATTTTAGTGTTATGACGCACGTCATAGATGTTGTAAGAAGGTGTAAGAGATTCTATGACAACTGTAAGTTGTCCTAAGAATGTATGACACTAATAATAGCATATGACACGTCATAAGATATTGTAAGTGGCTATTTTTGGCCCCAAGGCATTCAAGCATGCATGGGCACATTTTTCCAATTGTAGGATGCATGTATGACAGCATTTATGACCCCGTAAGAGCCTATTCTTGGCCATGGACGCCCAAGGTTGTATTGTTGACTCTTGACAAGTGTTATGGGCTTGTAAGAAGTCATTTAATGTCTTAAGGTTGTGTAAATTCTATAAAAACCATAGAATAGTAGATGAGGTGCATATAACAGTTTACAGGTACCTAGGTTCTGCCAAAGTGAAGGTTGAAGGACAGAGGAAGTGAATGTATTTGTAATCTCCTTTTGTGAAGATAATACAACTTGTCCTCTTTTCTTGGTGGAGTTTTTTACCCGAAAAGGTTTTCTCCACGTTAAACACTTGTGTTATGTGCTTCATTCTACTTCTGGTATATTTTTGTATTATGGGTTTATGTTTTGTTACAATCTCCATTAATAACATAGTTAAAGTTTGCTAAAATTTATCTCGAATCAGATTTCCATTGAAGTAGTGTTGTTTTCATTTCTAACATTTGGTATTAGAGTCTAGCCAGCTTTGACTCTTGGGTGGTAGTGTTGAAGCTGTAGCTGCAGTGGGAGATTTGGTTGCATTTGTTTTGCAGATCTTGTGTTGTTATTATGGCTGCATCCACCATTGCATCAACCTCTCAAATGGACATTGAGAAGTTCAACAGAACGAGGTATGAGTTGTGGAAGCTTAAAATGGAAGATTTGTTGGAAGAAAGAAACCAATGGTTGGCTATCCAAAAAGAGAAGAAACTCGACGATGTCTCTCAAGATGAGTGGGATAGACTAGATAAGAAGGCACGGGGAACCATCCAGTTGTGTCTTTTAGACTCTGTCCTATTGAATGTCACAAAGGAAGAGACTGCATACAAGTTATGGAAAAGGTTGGGTGAGATCTATCAAGCCAAGAGTATGGTAAATAAACTTTATTTAAAAAAAAATTGTTTTCCATGAAAAATGCGAGAAGGTGAATCAGTTGAAGAGTATTTAAATTCTTTTAATTTGTTAGTGAGTCAGCTTGATTCAATAGATGTTGAGTTTAGTGAGGAAGATAAATGTATCTTACTTCTTTGTTCTTTACCTGAGTCTTGAGAGAATGTTATCCTTTCTATCACTGCTAACCTTGTGGATCCAAAGTTGGATGCTCTTGTTTCAGTGCTACTATCATAGGAATTGAGGAAGAAGAGTTCAGATAGTTTAGGGGATGCTCTCAGTGTCAGGGGTGTTGGCAAGAGACACTATATGGCTTCATGAGTGTTGTCATTGATGGAAACAAAGTTTATCCCACACATCCGCAACACATAATAATTCTTTACTGGAAGTTAGATTGAAGAGTGTTTTGGTCCGGTGAACAAGAACAGAGCATGCAACAAGGTATGACAATCAGGTCTGGATCTCTCAGATAAAGTATCTTAGGAAAGTACGGACTTGGGGAAGTCAAGAGGAGTACCATGACTGATACATTCTAGAGATTGAGCCTCCGGTGATGAAAGAGTGAAAAGATATGAGCACCTAAGTGTTGGGTTCCTGTTTGACAGAGTAGACTGAGGAAGAACTGACCGGTAGAGCATCAGACCTTAATCCAGACAAGAAATTGATGGAGTTCAAGTTTCTTAAGGGATAATTCATAGTTGGCTGACATGATTGATGACTCCTATAACTATCTCTTTGATACGCATCACTTAGTAAGCATGGATTCAGCCGACAGACCAGAGTTTGGGAAAATCTTGAGTATTCTGGATACCGACTAGAAAGGTGTTGAAATCCTTGGTAAGGATATATATACCAAATGGATTTCAATGTGAAGCGTGTGAAATAGAGTGTGTGAAGAAAAGAAAAGAGCAGTGTGGAAACAACTATACAAATCTGGTATGTGATAGAACAACAACACTAAGCAGAGGAAGAATGAAGTGTAGCAGATCAGTATATTGAGCCTAATTGGAACTGAACCTCAGCATATGTGGATGCCCCTAATTAGTTCAAATACCTGGTTACCTTTGATACCTTGTAGACAGTGAGTCTCTTGTAAGCAGTGACCCTCTTGTGAGTAGTGTGCCTAGGCAGTGAGCCCTAATTGGCAAGTGCCATTTTGCACTACTTATTCTTTTAACAGAGAATACAATCTTGGGTTAGTCATCCCGTGGTTTTTCCCTTAACAAGGTTTTCCACATCAAAATCACTGTGTTATGTGTATTGATTGTATTTCTACTCTCATGGTTATGTATGCTTATAGTTTTGATGCTACACTAATTGTTAAAGAAGAATAGAAAGTTAAATTATTTAAGATAACTGATTCACCCCCCCTCTCAGTTATCTACCTTGTTTCCAACAATTGGTATCAGAGCTAAGTTCCTCCCAACAGAGCCTAACAGCTTGAGGAAGATCTGGGAATCTCAATGGATGTGTATGGTATAAGGGAACAACTTCAGTCTGCCCTAGATGATCTTGAGCAATCTCACTCTGAAGTCAATAACTTGAGGGAAAGACTCAAACAAGCTAATGATTTCATAAATGAGCTGAAAGAGAAACTAAGTATCTCTGTGAAAAAGAGAAAGGAACTACTTCAACAAATAGCAAGTCAAAGTAGAGCCAATGATACTCATGAAGATCTGAATGAGAAGAACAAGTTATGTGAAAATCTATCAAAAGAGGTCATTATGGTAAGACATGAAATAGAATCAGGGGTTATGAAATTCACCCAAGAAATTGAAGAGAAAAGAAAAATAGAAGATAATCTAAGACAATCTCTCAAGGAGAAGTCAGAAGACAGCCACAAAATGGATAGAATAATCAGACATCTGGAATCTGATCTTGAAGAAGCTATAGATAATGAAGAATAACTTGAAAATCAGATACACACTCTTAAAAGGGATCTTCAAACAACAAATGAATACAAAGAAAAATTCAAGATAAGTTCTGCTTAACTTGAAGTTCTTGAAAGCCAAAAGAGGGTAGATGACAAGCATGGCTTGGGATATGAGAAAGGCAAAAGCTCCGGATCCGGTCAGAAGAACTCTGGATTAGGAAATCCAAGGTACAGGCCTAGAAGACCTCTGGTAAGACAACCAAATGCTCAAAGATATCCATCCTTCAATGGATACTACCACAATTGCAATAACTTTTCTCATAAAGAAAATTAGTGTAGAAGAAGAAAGAATCAGACTAATTCACCTTCTCCGGACAGTGTTTCAACTACAAAAGGTATGGTCACAAATCTCATGAATGAAAAAATAGGCAAATAAGCAATTCATTCAATGGTAGATGCTTTGCATGCAATAGAATGGGACATACGGCTAATCAATGCAGATCAAGAGGATATCAGCCAAATATGCAAAGAAATGTTATTTTCTACAACTGCAATAGATCCGGTCACATTGCTAAATTCTGTATAAGTAAGAATTAGGATAAAAGGGGTCTGGTGCATCATAATCAAAGTCAAGACAAAGGAAAAGGAAAAGTGAATGTGGATGAAATTCAAAGGGAGATGAATAAGATTTGGGTAAAGAGAAGTACAAAAAATGTTGGGGATGGATCCGCACCCAAATCTGGTGCTGACAATCCTTCTGGAAACTAAATAGTTGAGCTTTGGCTCAGGGGGAGTCTCAAAAGAAAACAAATTCCCCCAGCCAGTCAATTGGTGCCTGAAATTGGCACATAGAGTATTGCAGATTGAGGAGCCCTCAAAGAGATATCTAAATAATCCTACGTAAAAGGGTGAAAGATCCACAAGAAGATTTGAGGAGTCAATCATCCCAGATTAATCCAGTTTGACAGTCATCCGACAAAAGCAGGACTTTCACAGTTAGATCCGGTATGATTCAAAAATTGAAATATCTTGATCTGCGGATAAATGGAATGATTGGAGAAAAGGAAAATAGATTGTCAATAATCACCGAGAATAACTCTAAGTGCACCTCAGTGATCCAGAAAGATCTCTCTCAGAACAAGAACAAGGCAACCAGAATGACTTAAGTTGTGCATTTATTGCAAAATGGAATTAGGGTTTGCACTGAAATAAAAGCATTCTTTTGTTCATCATTTGCACATTTGCATCCGAAAAGAAGGAAGAAGGAGCTCTACAACAAGATTGCCTCAACCCTCTCAAGGATCAACTGCATAATTTGATTCAACTAGCGATCTTTTCGGCTATCATCATGAACCCTAGAAGCGTAAAAAGGTATTTTTGCTTTTGAATATCTCTCTCTGAATCTTTTGAAAGATGGCTACTCTGAATGTTGTTAAGATCACTAATAGGCCACGCCCTAAGTTCAAGAAACACCCTACAAATCCCTAGAAGTTGATCCCCTAGGTGCATTCTCTAACATTCCGCATGGGTTTTTGCATGTAGAAAATGTTAGGGTTTACATACACGCAAACATTAAAGAATTTGGGGAATCCAAGCTGATGGATATCTATCACAAGGAACTGATAGATGAATCATTTGAACTTAAACCC
Source organism: Cunninghamia lanceolata (assembly GCA_027924645.1). Taxonomy (NCBI): domain Eukaryota; kingdom Viridiplantae; phylum Streptophyta; class Pinopsida; order Cupressales; family Cupressaceae; genus Cunninghamia; species Cunninghamia lanceolata. Next base: position 4,626,611 of record BSBN01001327.1, on the reverse strand, counting down.
CAATACAAGGCCATTCGGGATAAGCATTTTGGGCATTGCATCCATTTCCCCTATTTTGCAAAAGATGAATGGGTCCAGTACGTTCTGAGTAGAATGCATGACAACTTCATGTGGTTGATGGGGCCATTTAAGATCACAAAAGATGACATTAGGGCGGTAACCAGATTGCACTCATTCGGTGGGTTGCCTGCTTTCAAATCAGTTAAAAACTAAACTATAAGTGAGGCTACTAGATCAAAATTTGACAAGAGGGCAATGACAATAGAAGACATCATAGATCCGGATGTCAAATTTGCCTCTATGATAATTGGATACAAAATCTATCACTCCAACAGGGAGAATTCAGTATTCAGAACTGCTATATATACTGCATATGAAATGCTAAGGAAAAATGCTGACTATGATCTTTGTGAGCTTCTCCAGAACCAACTGTTAGAGAATTTACAGAAAATAAAGAAGGATAAGAAGAATTCATTTAAGTACAGTGGCTTGATACTATGCCTATTCTTTTACTTTATGAATGAGCTACTTGGATCTAGTGGTTGGGTATGGCAAAATGACAGACCCATTGCCATACAGATCAAAGATTATATGCATGGGCTTGGTGATGTCAAGGCTCAAAGCACAGCTCTCTGGGGATATTTCAAGAATTTCCAAGGTATGATGCAAGCCAGAGAAAGAATTCCTCAATCCATGGTTGAAAAATACAAGGATACAGTGTGCTTTATGGTAGACACTGATCAATGCCTAATGGAGGTAGTGGAGCCAAGGATAGTCTGGATTATGCCAATGGGGTATGAAGTAGATGAAAAAATCATAGAGTTGCATATCCAACACTTGCTGAGTTAGCCCAACGACCCCGAGGCAGAAAGGTTTGAAACCTTTCAAGAATTGAGTGTGAAAATTCATGTTGAACAAAGACAACCAGAAATGAAGAGAAAAGTGACAAGGGAAGTAGAGGAAGTTGCCAAAAGATATGGTATCTCAAAAGAAGTAGTTGATGCAAACAGAGAAAAATTTGAAAGAGCTGAGAAGGAGAGACAAGAAGCAGAGAAAGAAAGTAATCTGATGCAAGTCCCCTCCCGGACTAGATCCTCCAAAAGCTCTGCACCTGCCACCTCTAAGAGCCAAAAGGCCTCCAAACCAGAAGCCAAGACATCCGGTAAGGAAGAAAAGAGAACAAAAACCAAGGCCACAAGGACCTATATGAGTCAGAAGGATGATGAAGAAATAGAAACAAATGAGGAAGTTAAGAAAATGAAGAAGAAGAAGAAAACATCAGGTGGATCTTCTGCCAGTACAAATAAAGAAGAAGAGGCATAAGAATTTGTTGAAAGGTCCACTCCTTCTGTTGATAAAGTTATCAAGGTAGTCACAGTGGATGGAAATCTGCAACCATTAACTAAATTCTATGATAAGTATAATGACACTGACAAAAGAATATTAGAGGAAGCCACAATCAAATACTTGAATATCTATAATAAAGCATTCATTGAAATCATCCCTCTAATCCCCAAAAGTTTAGAGAAAATACTTGAGCTCAGAAAAGACAATGCCAAAGAAAAGGATATGGAGATCCGGGAACAGATAGCGACTCAACTATATCCTTCCATCACTCCAAAACAAATGAACATGATCTTCAAGGATTTCAAGGATGAGTTCCGGAGCAAAGCTAGAATGAATAAGCTTATGCTCAGAGAGACTGATCAAGTGGCAAAAGAGACTGAAGACATCCTTCGGGATGCATATAAAAGATTCAATCTTCCTATTATAGAGGACATAAGTGATGAACCTTCTGCCATGGATGTCGAAGGACTAAGCATATCAAAGGAAGATCCTACAGAGAAAATTGCAGAAGAATCAAAGGAGATAGGTGAGGAGAACACTAAGGACCTGGATTCCTCTATTCTGAAAGAGGAAGTCCATGAAGAAGTAAATATCTCTCATCTGGATCCCCCAGCAGACTCCGGAACTGAAGGAGATGCAAGAAAAGAAGAGAGAATCAGTCAAGAAGAAGAGGTAAAGGGAAGAGAAGAAGATCAAACAAAGAAGACCCCAGCCGATAGTTCTGAAGCTACAGAAGGAAAGAAGACTCTATCTCTGGCAAGAGACACTACAGAAATAGTTAAAGATTTCTTGACCAAAGAAATGATGGAATTAGATGAACTGGAGCTATTTCAAGGACCATTCAATTTTGATTCCCTCTCCCCGGTTCAGACAATGAAGATAGCATCCTTTTCCCAAGCAAAGGCAAAAGAAAAACTTCTGAAGTCTCACATGGAAGACTGTGAGCTAATAGAGATTGCATTCGATGTGTTGGAGAAGATCATGCCATCCTTCCAGAAGGATCTTTCGGCCTCTTCATCCAGTAATCTGAAATCTCTTGTTAATTCTGTTAGCACACATTTTAATTCCTTGGAGAAATCAGCAGAAGAGAAAGTCTGGAAAGAGTTTTTGGGTAAGAGATTCTCTGAAGTACAAGGGCTAATAGCAAATGATAGGAGAAATCTGAAAATTGGAATAAAAAGCCTAGAAAATGCTCTTAAAGATGGTGGAGAATTATACAAATTTTGTTTATCTTGGTCCACAGTAACAATAGACATTACAAAGAAGATGGAAGAACAAGAGGGCAAACTATCAAGTTTATCCCAGAGTTTTGATCCTCTCACCTCATCCATAATGAATCAATAGTGCCAGACTATTGCCACACTAAATGAGATAAAGAGGCTTGAGAAGGAGAAGAAAAATAGAATAAGTAGGCTAAGTGAACTAAGAGGGATAATTATCCCCAACTTAGAGGCAATGCATGAGGCCCTAACTGATGCCCAGACCACAGCCCGAACCAGTGATCCAACAGACCTAAAGAGGCTAGATGCTTTTGCATTTTTTCTAAGTGGTCACATTTCAATTTTGGACAGGATGAAGAAGAGTTGGGCGACAGAAGTGGTACAGTTGAAGACCACCTTTGCAGATATACTTCAGTATATGTAAGTATAACATGTATATATACTTATGCAGCTAAGTATAGGTTGATTCTTAGAAATTTTGATGTGCGGATTCTACCCTTTGCCATTGATGTCAAAGGGGGAGTGAGGAGCAGTGAAAAATGTGGAATCTAGCTAAGGGGGAGCTCTGGAAAAGTGTACATTAGAACATAGCATCAGCTAAGGGGGAGTGTAGTGTGACACTTAGTCATTTTTCACTAAGTGTTGCCATCAATGCCAAAGGGGGAGATTGTTTGCAAGAGACACTGTATGGCTTCATGAGTGTTGTCATTGATGGCAACAAAGTTTATCCCACACATCCGCAGCACATAATAAGTCTTTATCAGAAGTTAGATTGAAGAGTGCTTTGGTCCAGTGAACAAGAACAAAGCATGTAGCAAGGTTCGACAATCAGGTTTGAATCTCTCAGAGGAAGTATCTCAACAAAGTGCAGACTTGGGGAAGTCAAGAAGAGTACCATGACTGATACATTCTAGAGATTGAGCCTCCAGTGATGAAAGAGTGAAAAGATATGAGCACCTAAGGGTTGGGTTCCTGTTTGACAGGGTAGACTAAGGAAGAATTGACCGATAAAGCATCAGACCTTAATCCGGACAATAAATTGATGGAGTTCAAGTTTCTTAAGGGATCATTCATAGTTGGCTGACATGATTGATGACTCCTATAACTCTCTTTGATACGCATCACTTAGTAAGCATGGATTCAACCGACAGACCAGAGTTTGGGAAAATCTTCAGTATTCCGGATGCCGACTAGAAAGGTGTTGAAATCCTTGGTGCGGATATATATACCAGATGGATTTTGATGTGAAGGGTGTGAAATAGATTGTGTGAAGAAAAGTAGAGAGCAGTGTGGAAGCAGCTATACAAATCTAGTATGTGATAGAACAACAACACTAAGCAGAGGAAGAATGAAGTGTAGCAGATCAGTATATTGAGCCTAACCGGAACTGAACCTTAGCATATGTGGATGACCCTGATCAGTTCAAATACCTAGTTACCTTTTATACCTTGTAGACAGTGAGTCTCTTGTAGGCAGTGAGCCTCTTGTGAGTAGTGTGCTTGGGTAGTGAGCCCTAATTGGCAAGTCTCATTTTGTACTACTTATTCTTTTAACAGAGAATACAATCTTGGGTTAGTCACCCCATGGTTTTTCCCTTAACAGGGTTTTCCACGTCAAAATCATTGTGTTATGTGTATTGATTTTATTTTTGCTCTCATGGTTATGTATGCTTATAGTTTTGATCATGCACTAATTGTTAAAGAAGAATAGAAAGTTAAATTATTTAAGATAACTGATTCACCCCCCTCTCAATTATCTACCTTGTTTCCAACAAGGGGAAGGTCTAAGGAAAGAGGACCTAAGGGAGATCAGAAAGGGGCTAAGGACAAGTCGAAGGGCTAATCTAAGACTCCTGGTAAAAAGAATAGAGTTAAGTGTTGGAACTACAGTAAAAGGGGACATGTGAAGGAGTGCAGAAATCCCAAGAAACAGTGGGAGAGTGCTTCGGATAAGTCCTCAAATGCAGGTGAAGAAGTTTTACTTCTGCATGTAATCTTGTTTCTAATGATCACTGGTTGGTTGACTTAGGATGCTCATTTCATATGACCCCACATAAGGAATGGTTCTCCTCATATTAAGAATGTGATGGAGGTAATATCTATCTTGGTGACAACTCTACATATCCAATTATCGAGAAAGGAAAGATATTGTTGTGTTTCAATGATGGGAGGATTAAAACCCTCCCTGGTGTTTCGCATGTCCCTGGATTAGCTAGAAATCTAATTTCAGTTTTGAAGTTGAATGATTTGGGAATGCATGTGACATTTGACAAGCACGGTTGCAGATTGGTGAGAGGGAACTTGGTGGTAGTGAAAGGGAAGAGATTCAGGAACTTGTTTAAGCTTGAATCCACTACAGTTTGTAATGCCTCCTATGTATCTGAGGCCACTCCTAAAAATACATGTATGTTGTGGCACCATATATTGGGCCACATAAGCTATAATGTATTTAAAACTATTAAGAATAAAAATTTGTTGGATGGTTTCTCCTATTCTGATGAGCACTTTGATTTCTGCGAGCATTGTGTGTTTGGTAAACAAAATAGAAAATCATTTCCTTTAGGAAGCAATAGAGCAAAAGAGAAGTTAGAAATTATTCATATGGATGTGTTTGGACCCGTGGATAATGAATCTATCATAAAATCTCATTATTTTGTAACCTTCATTGATGATGTATCCAGATTTACATGGATTTATTTTATGAAGCATAAATCTAAAGTTTTCACTAAGTTTAAGGAATTCAAAGTCTTAGTAGAGAACCAATCAGGTTTAAAGATAAAAATATTAAGATCTGACAATGGAGGGGACTATTGCTCTAAGGAATTTGATGAGTTTTGCAAGCATACATGTATAATCAGACAAAAGACAACTTCGTATACACTACAACAGAATGGTGTTGCAGAAAGGATGAACCGAACAATTATGGAAAGGGATAGAAATATGCTTAGTGATGCATAGTTGGATAAATGCTTTTGGACAGAGGCTGTGTGTACTGCTTGCTACTTGATAAATAGATCTCCTTGTAAGGATCTTGATTCGACACCTTATGAAGTGTGGACTGGTAAGAAACCTTCTGTTTCACATTTAAGGGTTTTTGGTTGTGAGGCTTTTGTTCATGTGCCTAAGGAAAAGCGATCTAAGTTGGATCCAAAGGCTAAAAAGTGTACCTTCATTGGATATGGTGATAATGTGAAACGTTATAAGCTTTGGAATCCACTAACCCACAAGATTATATTTTCTAGAGATGTTATTTTCAAGGAACTTAGAGCTATTTCTGAACCTGAGTAGCCAAAAGAAAAAGATGAAAAGGTAAAGAAGGTGCACTTTGATTAAGAGCAACAAGATACACCTCAGGAAGAATAGAATGATGGATTAGGGGGTAATGAAGAAGAAGAAGATTCAAGTAGTTCTGATGAAGATGAATCTGTTGTTACAGAAGAAGTTGTTGCAGATGATCATGCAGAAGAACAAGTAGAGTCTATTACTCCACCCTTGAGGAGATCCACAAGACAACGAAATCCAGTTGATAGGTATAGCCCGCCAGATTTCTATTGTGTATATGCTTTATTAAGTACTAATGTTGAACCTAGATCCTACAGGGAAGCTATTTCTGCAGATGATAGTGAGTCTTGGTAGCTAGCCATGTAGGGGGAGATGATGGCTTTGGACTCTAATAACACTTGCGATCTTGTTTGTTTGCCCAAAGGAAGAAAGGACATAGGATGTAAGTGATGCAGAGGCATCCACACTATAACCTTACAATACAGCATGGATGTCTACAGCCCATCGTCATCATCATCATCATCATCATATTTTGCTTAACACTGTCAGCATCATCATCATATTTCACCTGCCGACCGATATCCTCCTGATGACAAGCCCTCGCCCGTTCGCATGTCAACAGCATCACCTTATTCGATAATCGACAGCATCATCATGTTCGACCAACGCGAACATCCTCCTGACGTCCACTGTTCACTTCAGCGACAACTTCCGCCTTCACTACCTTCAGCATCATGATATTCAACATCATGATAATCAACAGGATAAAGAACTTCCGGTTCCTTCCATTTATCCTGATGATGACGAACCTTCACTTCTCGCACCTTCCCTTTGATGCTGACGTCACCCGATATCCTGATGACGTATATCCTGATGACGATGACATCACCCGCAGCTCCTCAATATCCTGCTGTTCTGAAATATCCTGATGACGTATATCCTGATGATGATGACGTCATATCATGCTGTTGGCCAAACTTAGCTTTTTCGGCCCGCGATCAACCCAATCTTCAACCTGATGCCGATACGCTCCTCCTCGGCTCCTCCTAATGATGATCACCCCGACGCACCTTCACTTCATGAGGCAGTTAGTTGTTTTAGGTCTTGTTTATGTTTTCAAGAAGGTCTGATAAGACCAAATGCATGTAATAAGGTCATGCTGATCATGATAAGATCATGCTGACCATGCTTTTGCTATTTTTAGGAAGTTTGTTAGAACAGCTGTCATGATGTATGATCGGTTGGATCTCCCAGCCGCCTGGAGAGTTCCCAGCCGCTTGGAGTCGGGTCAGTAGTACTCGCAGGAAAATCTATTTAAGCATGAGGATCGGTTGACTGTAGATCATCGATCGGTAGTATAGTATTGCATTGAGCAGAGGAGTTCGAGTGTGCTCTGTGAGAAACAATATATTGTATTGCATCTTTGAAATCAATAAAGATCCTATTTTCATCTTCTGTTTGATCTCCTTTGTGTAATCGATCTGCGGTTTTGGTGGTTGTATGGATTCACTGATCCATTCCACCTGTTGATTCGTCTGATCGGTGGAATGGTTATGTACAGTAGGGTAGGTGTTAGTTTGTTTGTTTGCATGCAGGTGTGCAGGATCGCGGCTGAAAGGTGTTGAAGACCCTAGCATGGGCATGTGCTAGGTCGAGTTGATAAGTTTGAGTTGGAAGATCACCCTGAGAGTGGATCGGGTCGTCCCTGGAGGATCAGCGAAGTGAAATTTCGCTAAGGCTAAAAGTTCGTGAAAACGGCATCATCAGGATATTTCAGCAAATATCCTGCAGTCGCGTTGGGCATCGTCATCCGGATAAGTGGAGGAGAGCATGATGCTTTCGATTGCATGAAGTGAAGGTGCGTCGGGGTGATCATCATCAGGAGGAGCCGGGAGGAGCGTATCGGCATCAGGTTGAAGATCGGGTTGATCGCGGGCCGAAAAAGCTAAGTTTGGCCAACAGCAGGATATGACGTCATCATCATCAGGATATACGTCATCAGGATATTTCAGAACAGCAGGATATTGAGGAGCTGCGGGTGACGTCATCGTCATCAGGATATTGGGTGACGTCAGCATCAAAGGGAAGGTGCGAGAAGTGAAGGTTCGTCATCATCAGGATAAATGGAAGGAACCGGAAGTTCTTTATCCTGTTGATTATCATGATGTTGAATATCATGATGCTGAAGGTAGTGAAGGCGGAAGTTGTCGCTGAAGTGAACAGTGGACATCAGGAGGATGTTCGCGCTGGTCGAACATGATGATGCTGTCGATTATCGAATAAGGTGATGCTGTTGACATGCGAACGGGTGAGGGCTTGTCATCAGGAGGATATCGATCGGCAGGTGAAATATGATGATGATGCTGACAGTGTTAAGCAAAATATGATGATGATGATGATGATGACGATGGGCTGCAGACATCCATGTTGTATTGTAAGGTTATAGTGTGGATGCCTCTGCATCAGTAAGTGGGTCTTCAAGAAGAAGTTTGGAGCAGACGGGTCATTGGAGAAGTACAAAGCTAGACTGGTAGCCAAGGGTTACTCCCAGAGAGAGGGAGTTTATTTTGGTGAGATATTCTCTCCTGTTGCTAAATTGACTTCTATTAGATTTGTTTTATCCATTGTTGTGGCTTATGATTGGGAGATTGAGCAAATGGATGTTAAGACTACGTTCTTGCATGGAGATCTTGAAGAAGAAATTTATATGCAACAACCTACAAGTTTTGAGGTAAAAGGAAAAGAACATTGGGTTTGCAAGTTCTAGAGCTCTCTTTATGGTCTGAAATAGTCCCCCAGAATGTGGTATTTTGAAATTAGGTTTTGTTAGAAGCGAGGAGGATCATTGTGTTTACATTCATTGTGTTGATGATTCTATACTATTTATTGCTTTGTATGTTGATGACATGTTTTTTAGCAATACTAAGGGTATGGTCAGTGAGCTTAAAGCCCAACTTTCAAGTGCATTTGAGATGAAGGATCTTGGTGCTGCAAGGTATATTTTGGGAATGGAGATCAAGAGGGACATAGTTAACAAAAAGCTTTGGTTGTCATAAAGTAAGTATGTGAATACTATTTTGTAGAAGTTTAGTTTGTAGGACTGTAATCCAGTTAGAGTTCCTTTACCCATTGGTACTAAGCTTTCATTAGATATGAGCCCAAAGACTGAGGATGATCTTGAGGATATGTTTAATGTGCCATATGCTAGTGTTGTAGGGAGTTTTATGTATGCAATGGTTTGCACTAGACCAGATATTGCCCATGCAGTGGGAGTTTTGAGCAAATTTATGTCTAACCCTGGTAGACAGCATTGGAACTATGCAAAGAAGGTGTTTAAATATCTTGCAGGTACTCCTGATCATTGTTTAGTTTATTCTGGTACTGATAGTGCTGATAAATCTTTGGACACACATGGTTTTGTTGATGCAGATTGGGCAGGTGACTTGGATAGTCGAAGGTCCACTAGTGGCTATGTGTTTACTCTGTTTGGAGTGCAGTGAGTTGGATGAGTAAGAGGCAGCCCATAGTTGCTTTGTCCACCACAGAAGCAGAGTATATGGCTGCAACTCATGTCTCTAAGGAGGCAGTTTGGTTGAGGAGACTGTTTACAGGTATTGGTTTTGATTGCAGGAATATTCAGATTGGTTGTGATAGCTAGAGTGCTATCTGTTTGGGTAAGAATCCCATGTATCATGCTCGAACTAAGCATGTTGATGTTCATTATCACTTTATTTGAGAGTTGGTTGCAAATGGAGAGATTGAGTTGAAGAAGATAGAAACTCAGGAGAATGGTGCAGATTCACTGACCAAGCCTGTGAGCACAGAGAAGTTCGTGTGGTGTAGAGAGGCCATGGGCCTTGTTTCTAGTGCCTGATTATTTTTCATTTGATTTCCTATGGGTTGATTAAGTGAGAGAATGTTGGGATACGGTGCCATTAACCTTGTAAATGCCATTATTGTATTATTCCATTTATTATTTGTAATTACCCATAAGGGATGTACAAGTTTCACTGGCAGTAGTAAAAATTATTTACTGTCCACGGTAATTACGGAGTTACTGCACGGTAAGTCTTAGAGTTACCGGCGGTAGTTATGAGATGTCATTTACTATGGTAAATGGCAATTGGTCAATGTTGGGTGGACATATGGAGGAATAATCTATTTTAGTGTTATGATGCACGTCATAGATGTTGTAAGAAGGTGTAAGAGATTCTATGACAATTGTAAGTTGTCATAAGAATCTATGACACTAATAATAGAATATGATGCGTCATAAGATGTTGTAAGTGGCTATTTTTGGCCCCAAGGTGTTCAAGCTTGCATGGGCACATTTTTCCAAGTGTAGGATGCATGTATGACAGCATTTATGACCCCGTAAGAGCCTATTCTTGGCCATGGACGCCCAAGGTTGTATTGTTGACTCTTGACAAGTGTTATGGGCTTGTAAGAAGTCATTTAATGTCTTGAGGTTGTGTAAATTCTATAAAAACCATAGAATAGTAGATGAGGTGCATATAACAGTTTACAGGTACCTAGGTTCTGCCGGAGTGAAGGTTGAAGGACAGAGGAAGTGAATCTATTTTTAATCTCCTTTTGTGAAGATAATACAACTTGGCCTTTTTTCTTGGTGGAGTTTTTTACTTGAAAGGGTTTTCTCCACATTAAACACTTGTGTTATGTGCTTCTTTCTGCTTCTGGTATATTTTTGTATTGTGGGTTTATGTTTTGTTACAATCTCCATTAATAACACATAGTTAAAGTTTGCTGAAATTTTTCTCGAATCAGATTTCCATTGAAGTAGTGTTGTTTTCATTTCTAACATGTATCGCTGCTACCTTTATCAAGAATTATAGACCAAAGTATCTCTGTCACAAAAATGTAATTGGTTTAACATACAACCATAGTCAAGTGCTTAATAGAAACAAATCATCAATTATCCTTTAGCACTGTCCACATAAACTATAGTATCAATGTAACCATGATTCATTCAAACCACAATCATTTCAACCTTGCTATTAAATAAACAGTGGCAAAGTAAACTAAACCAAGGTCAAGCACCAAATTAAGGTTTAGACAAAATTGTCCACAGAACCAAACTTAACAGTTTGTAACCACAGGTCATCACAGCTAAGAAACTATTTTCAAACCTGAGAGAAACCCTAGGGCGAACCTCCAAACCCTAGTAAAATAACTTCCAAACTGCTTCAAAGAGAGATCCCACATCACGGAAGAAAAGAAACAGTTATAACTATGCAAGGATAGCACAAATTAATTTCTTTCAGTTTGAAACCCTAACCGCCAATGTTATGAGTAAAACCAATGTGTATCATAAACCTTTTATGAAAGAAATGATGGAGAAAAGAGCACATATAACTATCACAGCAAAGCATACTCAGCTAGAAATACAAACTCTATATTAGAAAATCAATACCCATAACAATGAAGAGGATTGACACCCATAATCATCACATTTGCCTGTTTCAACAAGATAAAACTGAATGAGAGGTTTCAATGTCACCTGGTGTCGGTCAGATAACTATATCAATGGAAGAGAAAGTCAAAGTCTTTTACCAGAAGTTTCTAGCTTTGTCACATCACCAAGTATCTTCAACAAAGACTGTCAAAGATTCATGTTTGCATCTCCATTTCGAGCCATGATTACTTTTAGAAAAGAATAGAATAAAACCCTAAGAGCTGTTGTCAAAAACTTTGAATGTGATTTGCTTCCTTTTTCCTAAGATATCTCATGTAATTGGTGCTCTAGGTAAACTCTAGCACAACCGCTAACAACAAGAACACTTTTCCTCATGAAAAACTGCAGTGACCTGTTCAGCAGGTAAGTTGCTAAAAGCAACTGAGGAGACATGCTTTTATTATGTTTAAATAATATCAGGGTCAACACTTTAAACTTCTAAACCCCTTAATGTCTTTTCAAACATTAAGTATCATTATCATCAAATGATGTTAAATATATGTGCCAAGCCATGGAACAAACTAAACAAAATGAGCTTATCAATGTATGCCATGCCACATGCATGAACCTTCATGAAGTACAAATTATAATAACCTTGATAAATTAGCTCACCATCTCAAAATAAAAGATACCACACAAGGTACCAAGAGAAATAACATTGTGCTATCATAATGTCACCACCAAAATATCACCATACTATGTGTCAAGAAGAATGCTCAAAACAACATAGAGCCAAAATGCCAACTGTAACATACTGTGCCAACAAAGAATGCCAATTGTATCATGTCAGAGCCAATAGAGAATGCCAACTGAATTAGAAGACCACATCATGATGCAACTGTGTCAAGTGTATGCCAAAAGTACCATACCAAAGTCAAACAATGTAATCAACCATATCAATTGAGAACTACATCAACTAGTAAACATCGTGATCAAAACATCAACTGTAAACAACATGGTCAATTAAATATGTATCGATGGAACCATTACAACTGAATGAGCCACATATACCAAGTTGTGGTTTGATCATCAGGGACAACAACTGAGGGCAAGTCAACAGCTTTAGCACTCCTTTGTATGGACTGGAATTCTTATGAATGGATGTTTTTGAATCTGGTCCTTTTTATTATAGTGTTCACAAGAAGTATAATTAGAAAAAAAAATGTCATTCAGGGAGTCATTTTAGGTAGATTTCTAGTAGCATCAAGAATCTATTGTGTTAATCTTTAGAGTTACACATTTGTATTTTATGTAATCCATTTTTAATTAGATAGTTATATGGCAGTTAAACTGTTGTTTTGTGTGTATAAACACATGTAATGTTTTAATTTATATCAATACAATTTATCATTTTACTCTCTTTTCTATTTTTCAATTACATAGTTATGTGACAGGTAAATCGTTGTTTTGTGTATATATACGCATGTAATCTTCTAATTTATATCAATACAATTTATCATTTTACCCTAGTTTGAACACTTTATGGTTGAATGGCATGAGAGGCTTTTCCTTTTGAGAGAATGATATTCTTCACTGCTGTGTATGTGAAATGGCAGTTTTATGCGCTCTTCTTTTGCTGAAATTCAAATGCTAGAGGAAGCCTCTCAAGAAATATTCTTCTCTCTTCTTCCAAGATTAATCCATACATTTTATCACAATTGTCTAAGATATCTCAGTTAGCCGGCATTGATGTATTTGTGAACACAATTGACCCTTTAAAGGAGCCTCCTTTAGTCACAGAAAATACTATTTTGTCAATTCTTTGTGTGCTATGATACAATTTTAAGAAGATTGTATCACATGAAAGGAGAGATTTTGGATTGACTGTCAAAATTTATATAGAATTATGATGATATGTATTTTTTTTTGTTTATATATAGTTTTATTTATAATAAGGTATATCATACTATTTTAAGGGCACCTGTGAATAGATAACTATCACTAAAAAATTGCTTGATAGGCAAGGTCAACCATCAAATTAAGCCCACTGCAGATATTAATAAATGTTATATACTCATAGCTATTTCTACTTTATTTTGGTGACATGAAGTATGAATATGAACACAGTAGAAGGGACTCTTTAATAAAGTTTTGAAATATGATAGACGGTGTGGCTTTTTCTTTGGTTATCCTAGCACGTGGTACTCAATTTCTAGCTTGTGGCTAGTGCAACTTGTACACATGCTTCTATATGTATTCATAAGGTTTTTTAATTGTTTAAATTCAACTAAATTAGTACTTGATGGGACTGCATATAGACTGTCAAGATTTAGGTTGTTAATACTTGATAAATTTACATAATGACTATCCTTAAGAGTGTAGTTTTACTCTTTGGAATTCTTCCCTTTTGATGTATTTCACTTATCGTTGCTATTGTTAAATTGGCCATGGGTTGTCCTCATTAAATAAGAGACTTTTTTTTGGTAAATGGTTGAAGGGTTAGACCTTCTAGCCAAACCTGTCTTTAAAATTTCTTGTTTGTATAAGGGAATGCTGGCTAAAACTGGGAAAACCAGGTTGGAATTAATGTTTAGTTCTTTAGCATGAATATTGGTAGAAAGAACATTTCAAGCCTTGAGATTCCAAGATATTTCAGTTAGTTACTTATGTAAGTAAGGGTAGGTTGAATTACATAGCATGCAAATAATGATATGTATATAGATATCTACATACTATGTTAGATTGAAAGAATGGGAATAGGTCTAAGAATGAATCCTTCTTCAAGCTAATGTACCTTGGGAAGATGTCTCTCTATGAAAAAATGGTATCCACTCCTAATATTAAGCTAGACCCCATAAGTAATAGATCAAGACTGTAGTCAAGTAAACCTTATGGCTGGTCTTGTTTATCTAGCTCTATGATGACTTAGTCCACTAACAAAACCAAGCCAGATATAGATGCTGACCTTTATGTCAACACATAATGGTTGGAGTATGAGCTCTATGAGGGGATAGGTAGAAGGAATTCATTACTCTTATAATGTAGTGGTTCCACTCCTTCCAAGGTGATCACCAACTTTGTAAATCCTAAGACTCACATTAAAATAAGCTTATCAATGCTTTAGCTTGACAGTAGTCAGGGAGCATGCTCTATAGGTAAAGTGGTATAGTTGTATCCATTTATAGTAGGCTATTACCCAGGTATATTGGTGAAGAATACCAAGAACTTCTTAGGCTTGAATGGTTTTCACCAATAGCATGTAGGTTCTAGAGCCAGTGGCATGTGGGTGATGGAGGCCATTATTTACTATTCTATAGATTTTGAGATTAGTGGAAAAGTCATACTAGTGAAGGTTGAAATTAAATAGAAGACCAAGTTGTTTCAGGTGCAAGTCCTTATCTTTTCTTACTCTTTGTGGTTGGTCTAGATGTGCTAATATAGTAATAAGAAGCCTTTATTGAAAGTTGATTATTGTGTGTTAGTAGTTGCCTAGTTCTAAAAGATTTGGCATGAATAATCTCTTTGTTGATCCTAGAGTCCATTGGTGGGGTGGATAGGGAATTCTTATTCATAAGGTGGGTTCACAATCCAATCTAGATGCTAGAGTGTGACTGATTTTATGATGTGAAGAACCATCTTCTTGTAGCTAGCTCTATTAAGGTAACACTCATGTAAGTATTGTTCATTAATTGCATTTCATTATTCGTATTTCTTTAATATTGCTACAGAATTCATGTATATTTTAGATTATGTGTTCTATAGAGAATAGGAAGGGAGAATTATGGATAATGCATGGAACATGTAAACTTAGTTCTAGGCTACAAGAATGTAAAATATCTCGTGGGATACAATTGGTGGATAAATGGACTTGTAAATGAAATAGTCTCATCTCATCTTGTTGGTTGTTGAGGAATATAAAGGACTTATTGGGATTTCCTTATTGCTATTATGAATTTTGGTCATGTTGTCTTGTTGTTAATTCTTAATTGGGTTGTAAGTGTTTAACTTTGAAAACCTCCTTGTAATGCCTAAGGACCATGAATGTCTATTTAGTTTTATTTATTGTTGTTTAAGTGTAGTCATGTAAATGTGTAGCAGAGTCTAACCTTTTAGAGAAAATAAATTAGGTTACGAATAGAGGGGTTATTACACATAACAGTATTCAAGATTCCAAGAGAAGAAATATTTACATGTACAATATGTCCATATATACACACGAAGTGTGTTCTTTAGTGATAATTTATAATAGTGTAGTGACAATTAGCTTTTTACTATAGTGATAAAGCACTCCTAGCTCATCAAGTGTTACGTGAATCTTAGTTTACTAGACTACAACCCAAAAATAAGTTATCTTAGCACAAAGGTTAGTCTACCAAGCTACAACTCGAGAACAAGTTATCCTACCACAACTAATTTTGTAGCTTAATTACATACTTTTAAGTGGGATAAATGTGTCACCTTATAGTATAGAAAATAATTCAATGAATAATTTAAGTTTCTAAGTTTAATTATTGATGTTTCCTTATGAGGTCATTTTCTACAAAAACCTTCTATAATAGGTTCAAGTTGATGATATCAATCAAGGCTATCAATTAGTGCAATTTTTACAACATAACCAACTATAGTGACAAATTATTTTAGCATAGTTATTCAAATAGTTCAAATACATCTCTCAAGTATGAAGAATACACTTAGAATACAAGTATATCATACAAGATAAAACACAACAAACAATAACACATATATAACATAAATATCATATAGCCATAATGTAAACTCAATGTCCCAAGAACCCATCAAGACCCATATGCTAATGATGCATAGTACACAAGTACCATCACCTCGCATAAATAAGATAATATGTTTAACTATAATAATCTTAGATCACCCTACCCCAAGGTTAGAATAGTATGCATACCAATAAATAGTCTACATGAGTGAAATTCAAAGATCATCTAGCTACTAGTAATGGATGGAGAACATAGTACATAAATAGCCTACAAACCGTCTACCATTGACACACTATAGATTCAATGTGCTTTGGTTTCTATAGTGGGATGAGAAACTCAATCCTAACTGATTTACTTAAGGGTAGATGTCTCAATGTGTTCAAACCACAGTACAAAAGATGATGTTAGGATGTATCCATCTAGGATGAGGACATTCAACCTCTTCTACTTCTTTAATCTTGTCATCTCCAACAAAATTTAAGATATCAATCATCCTAACCCATAAGATAATCAAGTATCAAGAAGCTCTAGAATAACTCCCATAAACCACTAAGTCATATATCTACCTCCCTACTCTTATAGACTACGATTTACCCAGCATGGAGAAGATCAGGTGGAAAGAGGTGAACAAACTTATAGAATTGGAAAAGTTGGGAATTGGTTCTTCAAGGCATGTGACTCTTATTGCATTTCACCTATTATTGATCATTATGTGTGCATGGTTGACCTTCTCGGCCATCTTGGCTTTCTTGAGGATTCTCTAAAGTTTATCCTCAAAATACTAATTAAACCCGTGGCAGTTTTGTGGATATCATTACTTGGTGCATGTAGATCACATAAGAATATAACATTAGGAGTATTTACATCATCTCTCCCTTTTGAGCTAGATCCTAAAAATGCTGCAACTTATGTTCTTCTATCAAACAACTATGCAAAAATGGAAAAGCAGGATGAGGTTCAAACGGTAAGGAGATTGATGAAATATAGAGGAACTAAAAGGACCTGCCCTCAAATGTAGGTGTTTTTCCTTCACAAATATTAGGTACTCCGGTTTGGAAGATTGAGACACTTCTCAAGGACTATAGCTATTCACATCTAACTTGATAGATCAGGTGTGTTATCTTGTCAACTCCATTTACATACACATTTGAGTTGAATTTGGTCTAGCCTATTATAAAACCTAAGCAATATATTGTATATCTAATGTTTTCTTAAATCTAGAATATTCAAAGCATGGTTCACTTTCTAGGCTTTCAAATTGTTTATGAAATTTGGATTCTATAATAAAAGTTTATTGTTGGTGAATTGTGTTTGGCACATTAGGTATTATTTATGTCAATAATCTTCCTCTATGTGATCTTGGTATGTGTATAATTCCTTGGGGGTTAGTGCAAGGTGAATCTTAGATGATTTTTAGGGAGTGTGTTAGCATTCAAGTCTTTCATGCTAAATTTGTATATAGAATGCAAAGCAACCTTTGTGAAATGTGGTAGTAGTGGGTTGATCATATTGTTCGTACTCTATGTTTCTAATTACTATGAATATTAAATATTTTCTATCTAGCCATATACAATTGCATTGTACTTCATCTCTATTAACCCACTTGCATGTGGACTATGTTATTTTATTAAATACCTAGGTATACTCTCCACCTATTTATAGTGGGTATAGGTGGATGAGTTTAGTCATCTAAGAATCTGGGGACTTGGTCAAATTACCCAGGATTTGTACTAACCTTGTATATATTAATGACATTTATGAATTAGAGAATAAACTATCGTAATAACATGAAAGTATGTTTATGTCGCTACTTTTAGATAGGTCAAGGATTTATTTTTCTACACTTATTCTAAGGTGGAAGGATTTGCTAATTGTTAGCAAGGTATAGCTAGTTTTTAAAAATAAATAATCGATGGAGGTCACTATCTTGTCTGATATTGTCATATTAAAAATTGTTCATAATTTATTGACTTGGGTTCTCCATTCATGAGGTCATTTGGCATTCCATGAATGATATCATAACATATTGCAACTATGATAGCTGATATCACTAAATCTTACTAAATATGTATGTCATTACTCTACTAGTATAAATATATTTCACATTGATGGTGAGAACTATTGTGATATTTATAACTCTAACTTGAATGAAGGGGAAATATAGGAGGATATATTGAGGAAAATTGATTGCACTTAGGTGATGTAAAGCTTGACGTTGGATTGGTAGTTGATTGTTATTAAAAGAGCCTTGAAAATTACAAGTACTTTAACATAGCAATGATACACATATTTTAGGATTATTGCCTTAACCTTTAGAACAACTGAGTGGTGATGAATTTATATATTAGGGTATGGGTGACTAATAAACTTTTCAAGTTAGGGAATTTATTAGACATATTATTGTTTGTAGACCAAATATTTTGTAATAGAAATTAGATAATAGTATCTAGTCTTGGCATCACTATATTACCCTATGTTGAGAACCATCCTTTGAGCTCTTTATATGTTGACTATATTATGAAGGTTACTACTGTAACCTATTAAACCATAAATATCACTTGGTTTATAATGTAAACAAGTACTATGATTATGGGTAAGTGCACAAAGATGAGGGACCAAAAGGGGGTCTTAAGATGCCACTTTTTTTTTGAAATCAAGAAACATTGATGTTGGATGAGAAATTGAAGATAGTTATACTCAAAATTTGAAGATGCAACAAAAACAAGAGTCGTAGTGCTCCAAATCTAGTTTCTAAACTACTATTTTTTTTCAAAAATGGTTGAGATTAAGGGGTTCAAGAAGGGGGAGCAGAAAAATTGGTCTTGTTTTTCTAAAAAAAAACATAACATAACATCTGGTGTGCTCCCCCTAAAATGTTAATTTTTTTTAGTATCAAAAATTGCTTCAGTGAGAAATTAGCTAACACCATGTAGTTTATCCCTGATTTTTATGATAATTTTTTCATGAATAATTGAATTTTTAGTAATTTTTAAAGTGGACACATCCTAAAAAATAGAAAATTGAGTGTGCTCCCCCCTAATTTTTTTGAAAACTAATCAAAAATAAAAAAAAATTTGAATACATGTAGAATGGAGTCTAGTTTCTAAAAATGTAACTTATTTTCAAATTTTGATGAATGATTAAAAAAAAGTTCAAAAATACTAGACATTGGTTTTTGACAAAAAAATGGATACACTAACAAAAGATATTAATGATGAAACCCTTAATCTACTCAAAATGTGAAAAAAAATTATATGGTTAGATAGCTAACAGAGAGCTTAAGATTGTGGTGGTATTTTTTTTACTTTTCATTGAAAAAAGTGCCATCCTAATGGGGAGCACGCTCCAGATTATCTAAAAAATTTGTAAAAAAATAGAAAAACACGTCTAAATAAGCTCAGCATAATGCGAGCACGTTATAATGCACTCGTTTTATACTGAGCTTATTTGGTTTTACACATGCCAATTGCATTTTCTTGAAAGTTTCTACAACCTTTTCAACAAATCCATTTTTTGCATATCTTGCAATCATTGCATTCCATTACAGAATATCTCTTTGAGGTGTTAGGTCAAACAATTGGCATGCCTTGTCTATGCTTCCACACTTTACATACATGTCTACAAGGGTAGATGCACTTCCTACCATCTCTCTCAATCTCTACTTCCCTCCCCTCTCTACCTCCTACCCTCTCTCTGAGTCTCTGCTTCCCTCCCCTCTCTACCTCCTACCTTCTCTCTCACTCTCTTCTTCCCTCCCCTGTCTACCTCCTACCCTCTCTCACACTCTCTAGTTCCCTCCCCTGTCTACCTCCTACCCTCTTTTTGAATCTCTGCTTCCCTCGCCTCTCTACCTCCTACCTTCTCTCTCACTCTCTTCCCCCCTCTCTACCTCCTACCCTCTCTCTCACTTTATACATCCCTCCCCTCTCTACCTCCTACCCTCTCTCTGAGTCTCTACTTCCCTCCCCTCTCTACCTCCTACCTTCTCTCTCACTCTCTTCTTCCCTCCCCTCTCTACCTCCTACCCTCTCTCTCACTCTCTGCTTCCCTCCCCTCTCTACCTCCTACCATCTTTCTAAGTCTCTACTTCCCTCACCTCTCTACCTCCTACCTTCTCTCTCACTCTCTTCTCCCCCCTCTCTACCTCCTACCTTCTCTCTCACTCTCTACTTCACTCCCCTCTCTACCTCCTACCCTCTCTCACTCTCTACTTCCCTCCCCTCTCTACCTCCTACCCTCTCTCACTCTCTACTTCCCTCCCCTCTCTACCTCCTACCCTTTCTCCCACTCTCTACTTCCCTCCCCTCTCTACCTCCTACCCTCTCTTGAACTCTCTTCTTCCCTCCCCTCTCTACCTCCTACCCTCTCTCTCACTCTTTTCTTCCCTCCACTCTACCTCCTATGCTCTCTCTCACTCTCTACTTCCCTCCCCTCTCTACCTCCTACCCTCTTTCACTCTCTACTTCTCTCCCCTCTCTACCTCCTACCCTCTCTCTCACTCTCTTCTTCCCTCTCTTCTCTACCTCGTACTCTCTCTCCCACTCTCTACTTCCCTCCCCTCTCTACCTCCTACCTTCTCTTTCACTCTCTTTTTCCTTCCCCTGTCTACCTCCTACCCTCTCTCACTCTCTACTTCCCTCCCCTCTCTACCTCCTACCCTCTTTCACTCTCTACTTCTCTCCCCTCTCTACCTCCTACCCTCTCTCTCACTCTCTTCTTCCCTCTCTTCTCTACCTCGTACTCTCTCTCCCACTCTCTACTTCCCTCCCCTCTCTACCTCCTACCTTCTCTTTCACTCTCTTTTTCCTTCCCCTGTCTACCTCCTACCCTCTCTCACTCTCTACTTCCCTCCCCTCTCTACCTCTCCTCATCATTCTTGAACCCATCCAATGAAATTTCATAAATTATCTTGTTTCCATTTCATCATCCCATTTTATATCCTCATCCCTCTTTGCATGTCCTAGTTTTATTATTTCCATGTTCTTTGTTGACAAGGGAGAGGGAGAGGGAGAGAAGATGGAGATGGAGGGAAGATAGAGGGGAGACATACCTGGTGATAGGGAGAGAGAGAGAGAGAGAGTTCTTTTGACATGCAACCGTAAACCCTAAATAATGTCCCTAAACCCAAGCAACCCTAAACCTCTAAACCTTACATAATGCCCCTAAACCCTAAACCCTAACCCCTAACCCCTAACCCCTAAAACATATATAAACCCTAAATAATGCCCCTAACCCCTAACCCATAAACTGTAAACCTGAGAAACCCTAAACCCCTAATTAATCCTAACCCCCAAACCCCTAAACCCTAAACACTAAACCCAAGCAACCCTAAACCTCTATCTCCCTAGCTATATCTCTCTCTCTCTCTATCATTCCTCTACCTCTCAATCTCTCTCCTTGTGTCTCTGGCCATGTCCCTCACTCTCCATATATATCCCTATAATCTCTTCCAGCTATGTCTCTAGCCATGTACCTCACTCTCTATATCTCCTAGCTATTGGTCACACTAAACCCTAAACCCTAAACCATAAGCCCTAAATAATGCTCCTAAACCTTAACCCCTAAACCCTAAACCCAAGAAACCCTAAACTCTTATATATCTTCCTATCTCTAATATTGTTCCTCTACCGGCTCTCAATCCTTCTCCCTATATATCTCTCTGCAGGATATATATCTTGCTCACTCTAGTAGTCTATCTCCCTATGTCTCGGCCTATAATCTCTCTCTCTCTAGCTATCTCCAAACCCAAGAAACGTCCCTAAACCCCAAACCCCTAAACCCTAAATCCAAGCAACTCTAAACCTTTATCTCCCTATGATCTATCCCCTATCTCCCTATCTCTATCATCCCTCTACCTCTCAATCTCTCTCCCTATGTCCCTAGCCATGTGCATGTGCCTCACTCTCTATCTCCCTATCTCTCTCCATAGTCTCCTCTATATCTCCCTATCATTCCTCTCTCTCTATAAACCCTAAACCCTAAACCTCTAAATCTGAACCCCTAACCCCTAAACAATAAACCCTAAACCCCAAATAATTCCCCTAAACCCTAACCCCTAACCCCTAAATCTGATCAGAAACCCTAAACCCCTAAACCCTAAACCTATATCTCCCTATCTCTCCCCTCTCCCTATTGCCTTTGTCCCTCTACCTCTCAATCTATCTCCCAATATTTTTAGCCATGTCCCTCACTCTCTATCTCCCTATCTCTCCCCTCGGTCTCCTCTATATCTCCCTATTGGTCCTCTATCTCTCTCTAAACCCTAAACCCTAAACCTCTAAACCTTAACCCCTAATCCCAAAACCCAAAACCCTAAATAATACTCCTAAACCCAAGTAACCATAAATTAGGCACTCAATTAGGCACTAAAATAGGTGCTACATCAGGCAGTAAATTTAGGTGCTACATAAGGTGCTAAATAAGGCGTTAACGCGGGTGCTACAACAGGCACTAAACCAGGCGTTAAATGTGGCACTAAATTAGGCGCTACAGTAGGAGCTAAAGTAGGTGCTAAGTTAGGTGCTAATTGAGGTACAAATTAGCACCTAATTTAGTGTCAACTTATTCTGGTCAGCGTAAAAAATGCCAAAAATAGCGCCATCCTGATAAATAGCGCCGACTTTTTTAAAAAAATGGAGAAAAATACATTAAAATAGTGGGTGGAAGCAAAAAAGGGAGCTAATCACAGGGATTTGTTGTAGTGTTTGGTTCTTTCTCCTCATTTAACAAGGTTCTTTTGACAACTAGGGTTTCTCCCTTTTTAACATCTTCAGAATGCTTAGACTGTACGTCTTCATCTACATGTGCAACTTGTGCATTACCTTCAGGTATTCTATTTGTCCTTCCTTGATGTTGTGGACACTCTTAGGCTTAATGTCCTTCTTCTCCACATTGAAAACATGTTCCATTGAAACCTCCTCTTCCAGGTTCTTGCTAGGTATTCCTCTTCTTCTTTGCTCACCATGATTTTGGTCACAAGGGTGATAGGCATTATCTCTTTTCTAAATTTGATTTGTGCTTGCTTCTTCACTTTTCTTTTGATCTTCATTTCAACCTCCATAGGATCTTCCACCAATCCTTCTTCCATGACCTCTTCCTCCTTGCTTGCTTTCAAATCTTTTATTCATCTTCTCTTCTACCTTTAGAGTAAACTAGTATGCATCTTCTATGGTGGTCATTCTGACCATACTCAACTCCTCTTGAATACTTGGACTTAACCCATTAATGTAACATACTACCTTCTCCTTATTGGCCTCTACATGGCCTGTTTTGATAATAATCTTATAAAACTCATATGTATATTCGTTAACGGACTTGTTACCTTGCTTCAATCCTTGCAGCTTCTTCAACAACTCCAACTCATAGTCCACAGGAATGAATTCCTTTCATTAGTTTGTCCACCATCCAATCCCATCTAGTAATCTTTCCTTTTCCTTTTCTATTTCTCTCTAACTAGACCTCCTTCCACCAAATATTGGCATGACCCTTCAACTTCATTTTTGCAAACTTGACTCGTTCTAGATCCTCTACATCTTCATACTCAGAATATTCCTCCATATTTTTTACCCAATCAATAAGCTCTTCTGAATTAAGATCCCCAAAATAGGTAAAAACATCAATCATAGGCCTCTTTCCAATTTAGGGTTAAGGGATTTAGAGAGAGAGAGAGTCCTAGTTTTCTTGTTTTGGAGACAGAGAGGGTTGGTCAGGTTTATGAGTTTAGGGTTGCTTAAGCTTAGGGTTTAGGGGAATTATTTAGCGTTTAGGGGTTTAGGGTTACTCAGGTTTATGGTTTATGGTTTAGGGGTTAGGATTTATGGGCATTATTTAGGGTTTATGAGTTTAGGGTTGCTCAAGTTTAGGGTTTAGGGGTTAGGATTAAAGGGGAATTATTTCTGGTTTAGGGTTTTAGTGTGGTTGCTCGAGTTTAGGGTTTAGGGGTCATGGGTATTATTTAAGGTTTATGAGTTTAGGGTTTAGGGTTTAGGGTTTAGGGGTTAGGGGTTAGGGATTTAGGGTTTCATAGGTTTAGGGTTTAGGGGTAAGGATTTAGGGTTTAGAGAGAGAGAGGGTGGATCGATAGATATTGGGAGAGATAGGTAGATAGAGATTTAGGGTTGCTTCTAGGTTTTATGGTTTAGGGTTGCTTAGGTTTAGGGTTTAGGGGTTAGGAGTTAGGGTTTAGGGGCATTATTTAGGGTAACTTAGGGTTTATGGTTTAGGGGTTAGGGGTTAAGGTTTAGAGGTTTAGGTTAGGGTTTAGAGAGAGAGGACTGATAGGGAGATGTAGAGGATACCGAGGGGAGAGATAGGGAGATAGAGAGTGAGGGACATGGCCAGAGACATAGGTAGAGAGATTGAGAGGTAGAGGGATGATAGAGACAAGGAGATAGGGTTTAGGGGTTAGGAGTTTAGAGAGGGGGAGATAGGGAGATAGAGGTTACGAGACATGGCCAGAGACATAGGAAGAGATTTTGAGAGGTAGAGGGATGATAGAGACAAGGAGATAGGGATTTAGGGTTTAGGGGTTAGGAGTTTAGAGAGGGAGAGATAGGGAGATAGAGGGTGAGGGACATGGCCAGATACATAGGCAGAGAGATTGAGAGGTAGAGAGATGATAGAGACAAGGAGATAGGGGTTTAGGGTTGATCGGGTTTAGGGTTGGTACATATGATGTATAGAATGGTGCAAATGACTAACATAGTGGCGTATATGATTTTCTGATGGCTCCTGTGGCTGGCAGAGGGTGGAATGACACCTATGAGTGGCTAGGTGTAGAATGATGATTGTGATTGATAGGTAGGTGCTACTAAGGAGCAGATTGGCACATATGCTATACAGAATGGTGCAAATGATTGACAGATTGACACTTATGATGTTCTAATGGCTCCTAGTGAGGTATTTGTTTGATTTTGATTATTTTTGGGATGGTTTGCGATGGATCTTAGATTGATTTGGGATGGATTTGGGATGAAATGGATTGGTTTAGGGATGATGAGAGGTGAAATTGACTAGATTAGGAATGATTTGGGAATGATTAGAATGGTTTTAGGGATGGTGTGAACTAGTTTAGGGCTGATTAGGGAATGATTACAATGATTTAGGGATAGTTTAGGGATGGGATTTGAGATGAGTTGGGTTGATTTGAAAATGATTAGGGATGAAGTTAAACTGATTTGGATGTGATTTGGGATGGTGTGAAGTGGTTTAGGGATAATTAGAGGTGAAGTTGAATGGATTAGGGATGATTTGGGATTGATTAGGAATGAATTTGGTTGGATTGGAGATGAACTGGAATTTATTTGGATAGATTTGGGGTGAGATGGATCAATTTAGAAGGATTAGGATGTAGGTGGTAATGAAATGGTTGGAAACTCATGACCTAATCAGAAGCAAAAAACTTCTAATCAGAAGAGCCTAACCTCTAATCAAAAGTGCCAAGATACTAATCAAAAGCACCAGGATAACTTGGAAGCACCAAAGTACTGATTAGATGTGCAATTCTAGCAAAAATAGTGTAAATGGTTTGTAGACAACTTGTTTTTGGCAAGAGATCAAACAAAGACACAATGGATGATGATTTTTCAAGGTGTATAATGATGTGAAAGGCTACTAACCCCCATGGATAACAAGTGGCTTCTATACATCATATGAAAGTTTAATGTTTTCATGCTTCCTAGAACATGCTCACGTCATGGGAAGCAAAAAAAAGGGAAAAAACCATGTGGGATCCATGATTCAATTTGATGATATATGTTTGTTTTTTCCATAAATTTCACTAATCCTATTCTAGAGTTATATAGAATTCATAATCAAACTTGCAAAAAAGAACAATTTGAGGATTTTGAAGCCAAATTTTGGAGGATTGGTCAAATCAAATATCAAATTCTAAGGTATGTTCTTTATGTCCAATTTAATTCATTTTATGTTCTTTAGAACACTCACAATCACTAAATGTGGAACTATCTAAGCTAAAAAAGTCATCATTATGTGTATTAATAGAATTAGAATCATTTAAATATGATATATATGATTTTGTTGTATCTTGAATCACTAATAGAATTTGGTGTATCCTGAATTTGAACTATGTCATTGAATTTGTTGTATCTTGTGCTATTGATGCTGCAAATCTGATATATATTTGGTTCTCATATAGTAATGAGTTGTCACTATCATCCTCTTGGCCATTTAACTTACAAACTATGATTGTCTTCTCCCAAAGTGCCCATACATTTGTATTTGATGTAGTAATCTTTCATGTGAATAGGGTAGTGAGAGCCTATTGCATATTTTGAATATTTGACCATAATAGTGATCTAGAGTTTCATTATAGTCTTCTATGTTTATGATGTGACAGTCTATGTGGTTGTTTGTAATAGTCATGGCACAATTTGACTCTCAATGCATGGTTACCACATAGGCTTCTATCACTATCTTATCAATTTATGATCAAACTTATCAACAAGATCTTGAACAATCCACAAATTTCTTAGTATGTAACAAGTTCAAGTCCTTAAAGGTCAATTGACCATACTAACCACATGACAATTCCAATTATCCTTAAGATCCATGACAACCTCCCTACCCTTTTCCTCTAATGACAACAAATTATAATGGTTTAACCCTAATAATCCTTATGCATAATGTCACATAGCATGGGTTTCGTTGTCATAATAGTTAAGAGAGGTTTTAGGATTGATTATTCTTTTGTTGATAAGACTGCCCTTTAACTATCCAAACATTTAGTGCCTATAACAATCTTAAGTTTGTCCCAAATAACATTTCATCCTACACAACTTCCTTTACAACAATGCCTCCAATGATTATGACAATCATAGCTCATAAATGACAACAAATCTCCTTCACCAACTTGGAATCCAAGGTTATAATGAGAGTCCAACATAATTAAGATGATCTCAACAAGATATATATGGTTATGCACTTAATATTCCTCTTGATGTCTTAACAATTCTCTGATGACCTTCACTCGCCAATATCAATCATTTGGATACTCTTTAGTCCCAGTTGACTGCTCTATCATGTGAGAATAGAGTATATTGTGATGAACAACAATCCTTTTGTGCATGGGTTGGTAAGCATCTGATTGTTATAATAGTTATTTATGTTGGTTTTAGGACAGATAACTGAGAGGGGGGGTGAATCAGTTGTCACCAAACATTCTGAACTTTAAATCCTTAAAACCTTCTTAAATAATAATTATTCTATCATGAAAGCAAAATTCAATAACTCAAGTGTAGAAACACATTCAACACATATGACACCAAGATTTTAACATGGAAAACCTAGTTAAGGGAAAAACCATGGGGTGACTAACCCAAGATTGTATTCTCTGTTAAAAGAATAAGAAGAACAAAAATGGTACTTGCCAATTAGGGCTCACTGCCTGAGCACACTGCTCACAAGAGGCCCACTGCCTACAGGAGACACACTGTCTACAGAATAATATAAATATTACATACTTGAACTAGAGATTAGCATCTTCACCATGCTTGTGACAGTTCCATTTAAGCTCAACACTTCTGCTCTACTTTTTGCTCCTTTCCTCTCTATCACTTCATCATCACTACCACACATACCTTTGAAATGACTTTACAAATCTTATTTATATAGGACATCAACTTTGGGATGATCATCAAAGTCAGCACAACACATACTTTATTTTATTACAGAGCAATTACACAAATACAACTTGACTTATAACAAAAAACTTCATGCGCGTCACTACCCTGTCAGCCACGAATATTTGGGACTTCAATTTTCTTTGAGGAACATGCCTTGCTTCATAAAACATCTTCAAGATCATCCGTGACATGTGTAAGACATCCGGTCGGCCAAGACTAGGAAGAACACCATCACTGAAAGGTAAATCTTCAATTACGAGCTCTATCTTCAATGCGAACTGCCAACATGAACTAGACACTATCTAGGGACCCCCACAAGCTTGCCTTAATCACCAAGAACAGCCACACCACTTCTACTTACTGAAATCATTCGCATTTTCATCTGGAACCTTAAGAACACAAACGGTCATCACTGTCACATAAGAATAATTGCTTGCGGACCTCCAGACCATGAACCAATTGAGTTGTCAATTCACATTGGCTTCCCAAACATGCCACTAGATCCGCAGAACAAGATATTGCAATTCTAGATCTCATCGGACCTATTTGTGTTACTTTGTCACCTCTGAACAGCTACTAGAACCAGTTTTACTCATATGGCCATAACTTCTCCAAATCTTCATGCGGATCTCTGAAATATTTACAAGAGCACCTTCAGACACATATCTACAAATGTGCATTCTTAGATCTGCAACTAACTGGAATCTTTACTTCATAGAACTTCACTATCTTTATTGTTCTTCTCTATTTTTGATAGAGCTAATTTTCTCAATATCCTCAGCACACAACTCATCCAATCCTTGACATCAATGCAACATGAGTATGTTGACATCAATGACAACACCGGTTAGGCCCATACTTGCAACAATCTCCAACTATTAAAATACCCCTTGTAAGCAAAGACCATGATTACCCTCTTATTAACAACACCTTCCATATTCAATGATGAGGGTTTTATTCTCTATACTAGCAATGTTTCTCCTTTTGACAACATGGCAATCATATTCATATGTCATGTGATAAAATCTTTTGGTAAAGGACAACCTTAGGGTTGCTATATCAATCATAGTACTCGTGATTGTTCTTGCATCTCATGTGACACCATTTCAATGTTGTTCATGATAATCTTATAGCATAAAGACAGACCCAATTGTTCTTATGACTGATATGATATTGACAGGACAATATTCCTTACTAGGACAATAAAAATAAGGTCCAATATTTTCATCCCATAGCATATATAGTATGACAGTCTTTTCCCTCAATATCACTTCATCTCTTGGATTTAGAGTGACTTAAAAATCATCAAAGATCCACATAACAACACCAAATCATGTTAGTATTTAAAAAAACAAAATCTTTATACGTATGACTATCCTACACTCTTTTCCAATGATAATCTAATACACACGACTAGCCTACACTCTTTTATGAGTGCCCTACCAATGGATTTTTACTTCAATAGGTTTTTCAATAGCCCTTCTTAGGGTTATATACATTTATCAACCATCTTCAGACCATTTGATCTCATGATATTCTAACTATACAGTCCTCTTAAAAGTCCTAAATGCAATGGAAAACCCATTATTCCTTAGGATCTCAACACTCCTTGGTCATGTATTCTTCTACAATCATAATCTAGTCACCCATTCTCCACCTAATCTCTTTGTGATATTTATATAAGGTAGTCTTGTATGCAGTCCTCTTTATTATGGTTGTACTATCACTTTTATGAATAAACTTGCTAATATGTAGGGACCTTTATGAGTTGATTTGGGTGGATGATAGTGTTTTGGCAATGAGATCTTATGACTATCCCAAATTAACACTCATAGATTATCCTTATGATAGGTGACAAGAGACAATATTTGATGATTCAACCGTAAGAAACCCATGTTTCCTTTGGACAACACCAATGATAGATCCATTGTGCACATCACAACCATAAAACCAACTTGTACCTTCATTACACAACTAATGCAACACCTACATATTCCTCCTACATCCACATCAGCAACCAACACTTCCACTACCACCTCTTCATCTTCATGTGACTTGTTCTTATTTGGTTGCTTCTACTCTACTAGAAGCCATGTACTCTTCAAGCATAAAATACCAAACTCCTCATTGTTGATCTTACAACATGTCTTTCTCCACATGAGAACTCTCATTATGCTACCTTTATTGCATGTGTGTGTGCAACACCATCACTCCTCTTCATGATCCCTTGGCCACCTTGCAACATTGCCTCTTATGCTACCCTCAAACCTCAGCAATCTCCCTATTTTAGCAAGTGTGCAAGTGTGATAGTCATGGTTGAAAATCAGACTCTTCATTCAACAAGGCATTATAACCATAACTCTGCTGAAAATCAGACTCTACTGAAAATCAAACTCTACTGAAAATCAAACTCTACTAAAAATCCATTATAACCCTAACTCTTTTGAAAATTAGACTTGTTATTCTGCCCTAAGGATCTGTTGTTATGAATCAACACATGTGTACTTGTGTGTATATGTGAGTTTTAACATGTGTGTACATGTGTGACAAGGCATTATAACCCTAACTCTGCTAAAAATCAGACTTGTTATTCTTCCCTAAGGATCTACTGTTATAAATCAGCACATGTGTACATGTGTGTATATAAGAATTGTTTACCATTTTCATTATTGAGAATTGTCAAGAGTTGTTGCACTTTCTTCTCCAATTTTGGCTTTTGTTGCAAAAACCCCCTCAAAGTCATAATTATCATTGTCTTATTGTTCATGCTTATAGAAATAATCATCATGTCAAGGAAATGAGCAAAGACTCTAACACCAGAAGACCATGAAGCTGAGAATGAAAGGAAAAGAGAAAGAATGACGCGAATTCACAAAAGTAAGAAATTGTCAACCATACAAGAAGACATTTCACCATTGCCAATTGAAGAGGAACATGGCACATCTAATGAAGCTAAGAGAGAGATGGAATTGGTGACACAAAGGGAACGAATGCAAAACCTCCGTTCAATGAGGAAAGTGAATCTCCAAGTTGGACGCACTCCATTATCCACAGGTCAAGTTGAAGAAACACCATCATTATCTTCTCGAATTGGAGACACTCCATCTTTCACAGGTGAAGTAGAAGGTACATCTTCATTTTCTTCTCAAGTTGGTGGCATGCCATCATTCACACGTCAAATTAAAGGTACACCATCTTCTCCATCTCAACATTCAAGCCTTTTCATCTTTTTCAGCTCCAATTGAAGGTACGTCATCTATCCCATCTCAAGTAAATATTGAATAAATTCCTAATGTTGAGTCAACTTTACCAATCAAAATGCCTCCTAGAACTTTGCATAGGAAGCCTAAGTTTCTAATCGATATAGATGAGAATGTGTTGAAGCCCATGCAGGATAAGATTCTCACACACACTTGCCAAAGATATACAAATAAGATATGGAAATTGTTCTTTGAGAATTTAAATGAAACCGGAAGATGTCAACTATTTGTTGAATTGATGAGAAATCTAAAATTTAGGCCCACTATGAATATTCTTAGAATAAGAACATTGAATGCCTCAAGTGAAAAATCAATTGTTTAGAATCTAATGTGTGCATATGAGAGTGTGGGTTCTACCTCACACACCAAGGATAGCAATGTCACACGACGTGTCATTACATCGACAATAGTGAGCCAACAAACAAAGAAAGCTCGCCTCATTAGAAAGACAAGTCAAGCATTGAAAATAAGTAGAAAAACTCTAGTGAGAGCCATTGGAAGACATGAAAGAGTTGAGGACACAAACACTATTGAATTGTGGGCATTCTCTTGGAGACTCCCACTGAAAGACAAAGTTGTTGTTGAAGCCTTAAGATTCATCATTGAATAATTTTGGAAAAATAACACAAGGGTATCTTCTAATGCAAGAGATGTTGTGAGAAGGAGAATTGGTTTTCAAAACTGTGAGCCATATCCAAAGCATTTTTTGGATGTGACCCAAACACAATTTTTCAAGAAATTTCAAGAGATCTATCCTCAAATTAAAATTTGTCAAAGATACTTTGAAATGCTAAAACCTTTCTATGTCAATAAATCAGACATGCTGATGCAGGAGCATCCAGGGTGTAAGAGCAATCTTGCATCAACCAAAAAAATGTTGTTTCTTTTCAATAAGGGCTAAATTTGACAGGGTTACTATTTTTAGTAAGTTTGCATTTGTGCACGGTTGGATACAAAATCTTACAGGTACCTCCAGAATTATGAATTGAAGCTAATGGTGAAGAAATCACTTCAATATCATTTGTCATTTGTGAGATATTAAAATTTCAAATTCCAAAAATCCTATTGAAATATTCAAAGTCAAATTTGAGGCACTTAGAGGCTCCAGATGGGCCCAAAATTTGGTGGGAAACCCAAGCAGTCTACCTTTATCCACCATCGTCTTTTCGAGAGCTTTCTGAAAAGGTATTATAATTGAAAATCCAATGGTCGGATCGAAAGTTATGGCCCCACGAAGTTGACCTATTTTTGGAGGGAGATGCAAATTTCAAAATTAAGTTGGTGACCACCAAAAAGGGCTATATATGACCATTTTTGGGAACCCTTAGGGTAGTAGAGTTAAGGGGGTAGGTGTAGAGTCAAGAAAAGGTGGGAAAATAGAAACCCTAGCTGATTTGGGGTTACAGAAGGCTGAAGATTCCAGAGTCTTGAGAGATGGAGCTGTAATGTGTTACAACCTGTAAGGGATTCATCCTCTGATTGTATTTGAGCTTCTGTAATGTAATGTTTTTCCCATATTAATAAAATATCATTCTATTTTCTGTGTGCAATTTATGTTATTGTGTGTTTTATGATTTACCCCCTTCATCACATGCACTACTTGTTGTCGTATATTACATATTTAATTTTCTAACCATTTTGATGTTTACCAGTCTATATGTTTAGATTTGCATACTAACAATGTTTTGCGGGATTGTGGAATACATGCCCCACCAACTACTTCAAGAGACTTCATATCAACAATTTTATGTGAAAGAGAGGAAGGTCAAATATTCTACAGGAAATTATGCTTGGATGGCACATGTCAGCATTGCGGTGGCTTGCAACATATGCCAATATGTGAACATATGGAAAGCACACATGCAGTTGGAAATGAACTAGTAGAGTTTGACAAGTATAAAATAGTGGCCTACGATACAAAAGATGGTAAAGAAGCGAAGAGGTGTGATTTGGTTATTCAAAAGATTCTAGTGTATCAGTTTACATCTACAGTATAGTGTGCAAGTATGCAAGGCATACCCATAGAGCTTGATGGTTGGACTTGCAATTCAAGTTATGGAAGGACATGTTTCCACTTGGTACCATCGTTCGGCTATTGACTTTGCAGAGAACTACACACTACAGCCATAGAATGAAGTGCATTCACAGTACTACAACTCTATGCAGGTTGCTATGTTTGTGCAAATAGCATTCATTCATGTAGAAGATAGTACAGAGGACGACAGGAAGATCTTGAGGGAATAACATTTTTATATTAGTGATGATCGTACACATTCTACGGACTTCATGTAAGGTTGCTTTCAAATGTTCTATTGTGATTTGGCCAATAGGATCATATCATTTCATCAGCATATCATATGGTCAGATAATTGTGCATCACAATTCAAGAACGCATAGATGTTCTATTAGATGAGCAAGATGCATACAATGAATGGTGTTCAACATATGTGGAATGTTTGTGAGGTCGGGTATGGAAAGGGGGAGCATGATGGTGTAGGAGCATGTATCAAAAGAGCATTGGCACGAGAAGAGTTGAAGTACAAAGACAATGTAAAGTTCACAAATGCGAGATCTATTGTCGAATGGTGTAACACTACAATGGGTCTAGGTAACGAAGGTAAGTCTATAGTTCGTAGATATTTTTGGTTGGTTGATGATACTAACATTGCAAAATATGAGGATTGTTGTACATTGACAGGATCGAGTGAGATACACTCTTTTAAAAGCTCTAATGTAGATTCATATGCGACATATGGCAAGCTTTTGTTCTTCATGTACATATGAAGCTTGGTATAATTGTGAGTCAAAGGAGTGGGTTGATGATTGGTGTACAAGAGGCCTATGCCTGATTGACCATTATTGACTACCGACAAGACTGCAAATGACAGAGATTGAATCATCAGTTAATTTTGACCATGTTTTAGATCTAGTTCAAACAGGTATTATCAGCATTCTAATTTAATAAAATTCAATATGCTATCTTATTTTGTATTTTTTCTTTTATTATTGACTATATTCATCGAACTGAATGCACGTATCAATGCAGGGCATGTTTATGTAGTTATTACAGCTGAAGACAATGAAGAAAGAATGGATTATTATTTGTGTCATTGTGTTGAGGCAAAAAAAGAAACTAGATTCCCCTATTATAGATGGAGAACATATAAAGTACTCTATAGGATCAGTGGTTGTTACTGGAACATGGCTTAGAAAGTACCCACTGAAGAAGTCTGATGTGTAGGTGTTCGAGGACTTTGACACACATAGAAAGATTCTTCATTATTCTAACCTTGTTGTGGCTTCAAACATTCATTTGATCAAATATGGGGGTAGATCATTGAACAAGACCTTGTGGAAGGTTCATGAGTCTGATCATGAGGCAATACTTGACACAATAAAGAGCAGAGCAAACCTCGATGGTTCATTGGATTGAATTAGTGGAATGACAGAAAGGTATGTTATTTTTCTTTGCTATCCTGATTTCACCTTGTATATTTTAGCTACTAATTTTAGCTTAATAGTGCAATTGCATTTGCATACAGAATTTTAGTATGATGGAGGTAGGCATAATCCTTATGAAGTTACCTTTGGAAGGAAAGTAAGGTAGGTTTTTGAACATGATGATATATCCTTTACTTTCTATTTCATAATGAGTTTTAATGATGTTACTATGAGTTCTAATTTATTTTAATGATGTTACTATTTCATAATGAGTCTTAATGAGTTTTAATGACAAACAATTGATAGCAGTGGTAAGGGAAGCCTCAATTGATGCCCTACAAGACATTGGATCAAGTGAGAACACCTTTATAGCACTAAATTTTCATCTACAAGAAAGGTATTATGACTAAATTTTTACATTCAGCATCTCTTGGGGTGAAATAGATGGCACCAACACATCCGGGTGGTCGGGTAAATGCTAGGGGGAATGTATTTTCAGTGGCAAAGCCTCATGGTCATTCTTGGCTATATTGAACATATACAATCTCTCAAGAGCCTTAAGAAAAAAAATGTGACAAATTTTGGATCGTCTGTTCCATCAAACTATGACACCTAGGAACATGTTCTTTGCATGTTTAGGTGGATGTTAGGTCCACCTGCAAACACCTATCTCAATTTTTGCTAAATCAATTTCATTTACCTATGGTGACAAGGAACACATTGTTCTAAAATGCTTCATTTCCATGCAGTGGAAAGGTGCTAGGAGTGATATTTTGCATTCCATAGCGAATGTGGCTGAATGAACTTCACCAATACGTCAGAGTGGGTGGGTAAATTCTAGGGGAGGTCTCATTTCATGTGCCAAGCACCCCAGTTGTTCGGGGCAGTAGGCTACCGACAAAGTCCCTTAAGATCCCTAAGACCAAAAAATTGCCAAACTTTGACAGAGCAGTTCTCAGAATTTGGGACCACTAGGAATGTTTTGTTTAGACCTACAGGTGCATGTGGGGTCCATCCACAATAACCTCTCTTAGTTTTGGTCAACTCCAGTCCAGTTGACCGTACTGAATGTTGGGAATTAAGGTGTCTCAACCTTTTCAAATTCCTAATGTTGTATTTATTTATCCCATGTTGAGTTGGCATAGTTAGCATCTTGTGTATATGCAGCAGGGTGAATTTTGGTGACTTTGGTAGTCGCAGTTTCCCCCTTGAATAATTAAGGGGGGTTTAGGGGCAGCGCCCCCAAGACAGGGTCAAGGGAGGTTATGACAAGTGTCGGTGAGTATCTTTGCATGAGAGAAAGGCATCTTTGGGCAGTCAAGGGAGGTTATGACATGTAAGAGGAATATGATATTTTTAGTCAGTGTATGATGGATTCTATGACAGTTGTAAGGTGCGTAAGAGCATCTGTCGTAACCTATCTTGGGACCAGGCGCCCACTTCGAGATGGGATGTTGGACAAGTGTCCTTAGGCGTGGGTTTTGGGGCATGAGTCCAAGATGGACACCCATCTCTAGAAGGTTCCATATTTGCCTTGTAAACTCTATATAAACAAGTGCTTGGATGGGAGATAGATAACTTTGGTACAAGTACTGTTATGCTGCCGGAATATCTCCAGATTTGACATTTGAAGACTCCTGAAAGAGCATTGGCTCTGAAACTGTATTGTAATCTATTATTATTTACTATAATACATTTGAGCTGTGTTTTGGAGTGTGGGGTTTTTCACCTGTAAGGGTTTTCCCCATGTATATATTGTCTCTCTCTCTATCTTCTTTCTAGTTCTTGTGTTTTGCTACAATATCTCATGTTAATGGTTTAACATTGCTGTAATAGTTAGGATAAAGTTAAATTTGCATAGCCCTCTCCTCATTAGATTAGTGTAGGAAGTGTTTTCCGCACACCTAGCTTCCTTTCACTAAAATCAAACACATTCTTGCAAAATGCTTCAGTTTCATGCAGTGGAAAGGCGCTAGGAGTGACATTTTCCATTCCATAGCTCATGGGGTCGAATTGACTTTGCCAACATGTTTGAGTGGGTAGGTAAATGCTAGGGTAGGTCTCGTTTTGTGTGCCAAGTGTCTCAATCATTCCGGGCTGCAAGCTACCGACAAAGTCGAAAGGTGCTAGGAGTGTCATTTTGCATTCCATAGGTCGTGGGGCCGAACAGACTTTGCCAACACATTAGGGTGGGTGGGTAATTACCAGGGGAGGTCTCGTTTTGTGTTCCAAGTGCCCCAGTCGTTTGATGCAGCAGGCTACCAACAAAGTCCCTTAAGATCCCTAAGACCAAAAAAATACCAAACTTTGACGGAGCAGTCCTTAGAATTTGGGGCAGCTAGGAATGTTCCATTTGGACCTACAGGTGCATGTGGGGTCTATCCACAATAACCTCTCTTAGTTTTGGTCAACTCCATTATGTTTGACCGTGTTGAATTCAAATACATTCTTCCAAAATGCTTCAGTTTCATGCAGTGGAAAGGTGCTAAGAGTGACATTTTACATTCCATAGCTCATAGGGCTGAACGGGCTTCACCAATGTGTTGGGGTGGGTAGGTAAATGCTAGGGGAGGTCGCGTTTCGTGTGCCAAGGGTCCCAATTGTTCGGAGCAGCAGGCTACCGACAAAGTCACTTAAGATCCTAAGACCAAAAAACTACCAAACTTTGACGGAGCAGTTCTCAGAATTTGTGGTAGCTGGGAATATTCTATTTGGACCAATAGGTGTAAGTGGGGTCCATCCACAATAACCTCTCTTAGTTTTGGTCAACTCTAGTCTGTTTAACCGTACCGAAATCAAATGCAATCTTGCAAAATGCTTCAGTTTCATGCAACACAACATTGCCAGGTGCCATATTATTTGTTCTTCTCATCGTGGACCTAAACTGACTATGCCAACACATTGGGGTGGGCAGGTAAATGTTAGGGGAGGTCTCATTTCATGTGCCAAGCATCCCAGTCGTTTCAGGTTGTAAGCTACTGACATAGTAGAAAGTTGCTAGGACTAAAATTTTGCATTCCATAGCTCATGGGGTCAAACCGACTGTGCCAACACATTTGGGTGGGTGGGTAAATGCTAGGGGAGGTCTCGTTTCATGTGCCAAGTATCTCAGTCATTCCAAGCTGCACGCTACTGGTAAAGTTGAAAGGTGCTAGGAGTGACATTTTGCATTCCATAGCTCGTGGGGCCGAATGGACTTTGCCAACGCATTGGGGTGGGTGGGTAAATGCTAGGGGAGGTCTTGTTTTGTGTGCCAAGGGTCCCATTTGTTCCGGGTTGTAAGCTACCGATAAAGTCACTTTGTTAGTAGCTTGCAGGCCAGAACAATTGGGACCCTTGGCACATGAAATGAGACCTCCCCTGGCATTTACCCACCCACCCCAATGCATTAGCGAAGTCCCTTAGGCCCCATGAGCTATGGAATGCAAAATGTCACTCCTAGCACCTTTCCACTGCATGAAACTGAAGCATTTTGCAAGAATGTGTTTGATTTTGGCACAATCAAATGGACTAGAGTTGACTAAAACTAAGAGAGGTTATTATGGACAGACCCCCTGTGCACCTGTAGGTCCAAAAATAATGTTCCCAGCTACCTTGAATTCTGAGAACTGCTCCGTCAAAGTTTGGCAGTTTTTTGGTCTTAGGGATCTTATGGAACTTTGCCAATAGCCTGCTGCCTTGAACGACTAAGTTTCTTGGCACACGAAATGAGACCTTCCCTAGCATTTACCAACCCACCCTAGTGCATTGGTGCATTCGGTTTGGCCTCACGACAAGCAGATCAAAAAATATAGCACCTGACAAGGTTGTGCTGCATGAAACTAAAGCATTTTGCAAGAATGCATTTGATTTCGGCATGGTCAAATGGAGTTGAGTTGACCAAAACCAAGAGAGGTTTTTGTGAAAGGACTCCACATGCACTTGTAGGTTGAAACATAACATTCCTAGCTATCATGAATTCTGAGAACTACTCCGTCAAAGTTTTGCAGTTTTTGGTCTTAGGATCTTAAGTGACTTTGCTGGTAGCCTATTGTTCCAAACAATTGGGATGCTTGGCACATGAAACGAGACCTCCCCTAGCATTTACCCACCCACCCCGACATCTTGGTGAAGTCTGTTTGGCCCCACGAGCTATGGTATGCAAAATTTCACTCCTAGTACCTTTCCACTATATGAAACTGAAACATTTTTGCAAGAATGCATTTGATTTCGACACAGTCAAACAAACTGGAGTTGACCAAAACTGAGAGAGGTTATTGTGGAAAGACCCCACATGCACTTGTAGGTCCAAATAGAACATTCCTATCTACCTTGAATTCTGAGAACTGCTCCATCAAAGTTTGGTAGCTTTTTGGTCTTAGGGATCTTAAGGGACTTTATCGGTAGCCTGCTACCTCGAACGATTGGGGTGCTTGGAAATTGAAATGAGACTTCCCCTAGCATTTACCCACCCAACCCAACATGTTGGCAAAGTCCATTTGGCCCCACAAGCTATGGAATGTAAAATGACACTCCTAGCACCTTTCCACTGCATGAAATTGAAGCATTTTGCAAGAATGTGTTTGATTTAAAGATTTGAACTCTAACTGTACTGGTTCCTTATTTTCCACCACCATTGCACATGCATATCTTTCTGTAGATATTAGACCATTTAATGAATCCTTAGAAGTGCTCTGGGTTGGACATTTTTCCAGATAACTGAAACCATAACGGAACGACAGAATTATATATGGTGTTCTCATTGCCTTGAGGATTCAATCAAGTAGTCCTTAGGTTGATATGACCATTCTAAGCTTGACATATTACTGCTACCATTTGCATATAACTATACATTTATAAAATGAGTGTTCTAAGATCTTTATAACACCCTTCTCTATTTTGCTAGGACAACACTATCCTAATATGTGTTGATAGTGCAAATTACTAATGTAAACTTGTAGCATTCCTTTGTACGTACCCTTGGTCTGAGATACAAAACAATTTAATCTTTTCTAATAAGGACAATTTTCTGTACCTAGGACTAAATTGATAGGTGATTTGGCTCCCCATTACAGTTTACACTGTCCTATGGCTATTACCTTACATGATATGTGAGTGAGTTCTGATTATCATGAATATCCTTTTCTTGATGAACAAGTGACTAGGCTTGGCAAAAGACTTTAATGCCGTGATAACAGTCCCAAAGCTAATTGATTTCCTTCTTGCTGATGACTGTCACAATCTTGACTTTAAGGCTAATTCATGATTGCATGCTTGTCCATAAGTGTATTGTGTCATAGTTGGTCTATTGGCCTTGCTAGGGTTGTCTTTATGTGGGAATGGCATGCTTGGCTTGATGGGGTTGTCTTCCCTTCTTAATTTAGGATTTCTAATTTTGGTGAGTATTGGTTTCTGAGGTATTTAATGCCTGAGTATGTGCATGAGGGTTGATTTTGTTATGTTATTGAATGCCTTTTGAAGTGACTATGCATGTTTTGAAAGGAGGTATGTTTCCCATTTAGAGGCATCTTGTGGTCAAATTAGGATTGTTCAAACCATTCAGTCATCCTAAAGGTCCCCTAGATCTACCCCAAGACTCTTTACCAGTCATAATGGTCTTAAAGTTAATCCTAGGTTATTTGGAATAAGATTTGAAACCTTTGAAAGGGCCATGCAAATGATTTGGGGCCCAAATTTGAATTTGACAAGGAAGGAAAAGTGTTTAAAATTTCAATTCTTCATTACCTTCCACCCTTAATGTGAAGGCTAGAACATAAAGCCTAAACCTTAGCCTTAGCATATATCCCACTTATCATTGATTTATGGCTTTGGGGGTGTTTCTAAATATGAGAGAGGTGATTATTTGGTTTGGTGTTATCTATAAAGGGCCTACATGTCATGCTTATACATGCATTAAAGAGTTTAAGGAAAGTGGTGGGTTTTTTTCCATTCATGACTAGTTTATGGATACATTGCCACTTGTGGAGGACATGTTTCAATGCCTAAAACCTTAATCTATGCTTGCACATGTGTGAACAACATTCAAAGATGTATGTTATTCATTCTACCTGACTAGAGCCCATATTTCATAAGGTTTTCTAGGTAAAATACAAAGAGATAATGGACTGATCCATTGTTGTCTTGACTATGACAACCATGATTAGAGGTCAAAATACATTGCATTTACATAATTTCATGCTATTTACATGGTGATTAACCTATTTGTGGGCTTGAATTGAAATAATATGGTATTTTCCTAATGTTTTTGTGTAGGTTTTGCTTCCAAAATGAGATATAGAGGACCTAGGGTTTCGTTGCCAATGGAAACTCACCAAACCTTAGTGTCCATTCTATTGAAAGGGATTTCTTTCTATGTCTTATGATGCATGCTTAATGCCTCTACTAGTGGTTACAATTCTAAAGTAATGAATCTCCAAAGCCATCAATGAGTTTGCATAAGGGTTTCAAGGGTTGGTTGTTGTGACAATCACAATTTACTAGGTACATTTCATGAAAGGATTTTGGTCACAAAGAAAGAAGTTGTATGAAGGTTTTATGAGAAAGTTTGTTAAGGTTATCACATTCTTATTGTTATAAACTTCAAAGTTGGAACTAAAGGCACTTTGAGACTATTATGATGCACAAAGTTACCCCAGTTCGTATATCATTGTCTCGGTCAACAAAAGTGTTGTCATGGTTTCATTAAGTTTTCATCTGCCTCATAGGGTTATTCATCACTCATAAGATATCTTTAACACAATTGCTCAATACCCAAGCATTATGGTGGATTCTCAATCCCTTGATAGGATACTAAAATAGGGGCATGGTTGACTATCATACTGTTTGGGCTAGTAAGTTAAACCTTATGGGCAGAATCTGTTAGTCTTCATGAGAAAATGGCTTGTTCCATTATGAGGAAGTGTTTACATGTTTGAGTCCATAACTATGTATGAGTTTTACAGGCATTTATCTAAAAGGTGATTGCATGTATGGTCCACAAACCTTGAATGAAATAATCCACAGTCCTCTTCCCAAGGGTTATGACAGTAAGGGTGAGTTGTAACACCATTAGAGGACTATCTAGGGCATCAAGGGGACATTATTAAACACACTCAGCCCATTGAGAGTACTACCATGGTTGTAAAAGAATAGTTAAGTTGAATGGTTTAGGACTACCTCTGTGTAAGAAATAGTGATTGATACAAGGTGCCTGGAAGTTGATCATTGAAGGAACATCATCATCAACCATTGTTGTGATGTTATAAAATCATATCATTATGTAGGTTTAATTGTTAACACAATCCTAAAACTAATCACTAGACTAAAATGTGTTAATGAATAGTCTAGAGGTGGACAGTGGGATCTTTACTTAGTCATTTGGGATATTTGAGGGTTAGTGTAAGGGACTTAAACCATGACAGTCACAGTGGGCTCTCTTTCTAATTATTAAAGTATCTATGAGTCATGAGAAGATGTGATCATTTATTTTATAAGGATATAAAAGATATGGTATGAACTTCCCTTTCCATTTGCATTTCAAACACTATCCAAAAATGCACCTAGGTATGAGTAGTGAATACAGTGTGAGGATCTGTAGGGGATGAAAAAGATAGTCATAACAGTACATTAGCATCTTTTCTCTTTTAAATTTCAATGTGACCCAAATATTGTCAGGAAGATTGATATGAGAGTAATGGGATATAGGTTGTCTCCTCTAGGTTAGAGTTCCTGAATCCATGCGTGCAGTGCTAGCTCATGATTTCCTCTTTTGAACTTGACAAATATTTGTGTAGCAGGGGTATTTATGCCCTGGCTACTAGGGCTTATTACTTGTGACTGTGTATTAAGAATTATCTTTGTTTCTTGAATCCATTTAGTGTATTGTAAAGAGAAAGGATGTCAAAACACTATGGGTGTGTCATGGAAACTTGGTGGGATACCTAAAACCTTCACTACATCTACCAAAAGTACATAACAAATCTGATAGTCACAGGACTGTAGCAACAACAAGAAGTCTTTTTCTCCATATGCATTGACCAACAACCATCTCAGGAGATTCCTATGCTCATAATCCCTGAAGCCTTGTTAAAACGAATGGAATGAAGGTGATAAAGTGGTCCAAGCACCACCACTAGAGTTGTGAAATAGTTGGATATTAAGGAAATGGGTTTTTATGAGGTATGGGACTACCCTAGCTACATGAAAGTCGTAATGTTTACTTGTACTATTTAAGATTTACAAGATCTTCCTCATGGTGAGGATGGTGGAAAGCAGGCTTCTATCTTCCTGAGATAGAATGCAAATGAAGATACTCTAACCCTCATCTTGGGAACCAAAGGGCCCAGTCAAAACAATGAAGGGCAGACCTCACTGTCATATAACACATAAGCCCCATGTTTTTATTGCCACCTAATTCTTTGTTTTAAACTTGACTATTTAGACATCC
This sequence comes from Cunninghamia lanceolata, assembly GCA_027924645.1. NCBI lineage: Eukaryota > Viridiplantae > Streptophyta > Pinopsida > Cupressales > Cupressaceae > Cunninghamia > Cunninghamia lanceolata. Next base: position 4,583,852 of record BSBN01001327.1, on the reverse strand, counting down.
CAAGCACTGGTGTCTTTCTATACAGTGTTGTCATGGGTCTAGGGTGAAGGGAAGTTTTGTCATTAAGAGGAACAACATTATGTGGAAGGTCTGTCCTGTCACAATCTTTTTGCTTAGGATATTTCCATAGATCCATGTTATCATGTTGAGGGTTGGGACATAGTTATTATCAAGATTTAAGTATCCAGGGTCATAATGGCAATTTCTAAGATTGTTGTCTAGTAATTCATGTTTGTTAGGATAGTGAAGTTAGGATTGCTCACCTTACACTTCATTTTATCATAAGTGCCCCACTTGATCATAATGTTGTATGAACTTGTCACGTAGGCTTGGGAGGTTATCATCATTGCATGAAAAGAACTTGTCAAATAAGATCTTTGGAACAACATAAGGACAACCATCAAAGCATAAAAGATATAGGAATTTTGTCATATGTTGTAATTGTAGCTGCCCTTGTAGACATGTATGCAAAGTGTAGAAGCATAGACAAAATACGTGGACTATTTGATAGAATACCACAAAGAGATGTCCTCTCATGGGATGCAATGATTGCAAGATATGCAAAAAATGGATTTGTTGAAAAGAATTTAGAAACTTCCAAGAAAATGAAATTGGCACGTGTAAAGCCAAATTCCACAACCTTTGCCAGCATCCTCCCTATCTGTACCAAAATAGGATCTTTGGAACAACGTATGGACATCCATCAAAGCATAAAGGATATAGGAATTTTGTCACATGTTGTAATTGCAGTTACCCTTACAGACATGTATGCAAAGTGTGGAAGCATAGACAAGGCAAGTGGGTTGTTTGATACAACACCACAAAGAGATGTCCTCTCATGGGATGCAATGATTGCAAGCTATGCAAAAAATGGATTTGTTGAAAAAACTTTAGAAACTTTCAAGTAAATACAATTGGCACATGTAAAGCCAAATTCCACAACCTTTGCCAGGATCCTCCCTATCTCTACCAAAATAGGATCTTTGGAATAGTGTATGGATGGCCATCAAAGCATAAAGGATATAGGAATTTTATCATATGTTGTAATTGCAGCTGCCCTTGTAGACATGTATGCTAAGTGTGGAAGCATAGACAATGCACATGGATTGTTCAACCTAACACTCAACCATGAAAATTGGAAGCATAGACAAGGCATGTGGACTATTGAAAAGGCTTTAGAAACTTTCAAGCAAATGCAATTGGCACATGTAAAGCCAAATTCTACAACATTTGCCAGCATCCTCCCTATCTGTACCAAAATAGGATCTTTGGAACATCATATGGACAGCCATCAAAGCATAAAGGATATAGGATTTTTGTCACATGTTGTAATTGTAGCTTTCCTTATAGACATGTATGCAAAGTGTAGAAGCATAGACAAGGCACATAGACTATTTGATAGAATACCAGAAAGAGATGTCCTCTCATGGGATGCAATGATTGCAAGATATGCAAAAAATGGATTTGTTGAAAAGACTTTAGAAACTTCCAAGAAAATGCAATTGGCACTTGTAAAGCCAAATTCCACAACCTTTGTTAAGACTTTATAAACTTTCAAGAAAATACAATTGGGGGTGTAAAGCTAAATTCCACAACCTTATCCAGTATCCTCCTTGCCTATGCCAAAATGGACATCCATCAAATGATAAAAGATATGGGAATTTTATTAGATGTTGTAGTTGCAACTACCCCTGAAGACATGTATGAAAAGTGTGGAAGCATAGACAAGGCACATGAATGGTTTGGCATGATGCCTCAAATAAATGTCACCTCATGGAATGCAATGATTGCAAGGTATGAACAAAATGGATTTTTTGATAAGGCTTTAGAAACTTTCAAGCAAATGCCATTGGCGGGTGTAAAGCCAAATTTCAAAACCTTAGAAATGGTATCTTTGGAAAACATTATAGACATCCATCAAAGCATAAATGATATAGGAATTTTGTTAAATGTTGTAGTTGCAACTACCTTGCAAGACATGTATGCAAAGTGTGGAAGCATGTACAAGGAACATGAACTATTTGACATGATGCCTCAAAGAAATATTGTCTCATGGAATGCAATGATTGCAAGATATGCACGAAATGGAGTTTTCGTGAGGCTTTAAAAACTTTCACAAATGCACAAAAGAAACTTTCAAACAAATTCAATTGGCAAGTCTAAAACCAAATTACACAACCTTATCCAACATCCTCTTTGCCTATGCCAAAATGGGATCTAGGGAACATGGTGTGGACAACCATCAAAGCATAAAGGATAGAGGAATTTTGTCACATATTGTATTTACAGTTGCCCTTGTAGACATGTATGGAAAGTGTGGAAGCATAGACAAGGCACATGAACTGTTTGACATGATACCTCAAAGAAATGCACAATCTCATGGAATGCAATGATTGCAAGATATGCATGGTGCAGGAGCACCCCATTACCGTCAAGAAGCCCCCTATTATCATTTTTAATTATTGTAAGGCCTAGCGCAAATTGTTCTGATTCAGACCAATGTGTCCCATATTGTAAATCCACATGGCACCTATTGTAAATGGATAGGAAGTAGTTGTAACTGTCCAAGTTGTAACTGTCGTGTAATAGATGGCAGAGGTGATGAATCGATTGAGATTCCACCGTGTGTAACTGCTAAGAAGTGAGCCTTTAAATAGGCAGTCCATGTTTGTTAAAGATGACAGAAGAGGAGGAAGAGAAAAAGAGGAGCAATAGCTAAGCGTGTAATCTCAGAAAGAGAAATAAAATTTAGTGTTTTGTAAGAGCAATCGAGTTTTGATTCATTCCACTGGTCGAGACCTCGGTCGAGACCAGTGGAATGCAAATTTGTTTTTAGTTCTCCTCTCTGTTGTTCTGTGTTATTTTGATTTGTACTAGATTAGAAATCTCTGTGTGTGTTTAGTTGCAAAAAATGGCAACAGTATTGTGGAAGATAGTTACAACCAAACGGGAAAAGAAGAAAGCCTCGTGAGATATATAGAAGCGATTGCAGAAATAAATCTCTGTGTGCATTGGCGTGAACCTTGGCATCGGCTGAGGAGATGATTGTTTGGCTGAAGTGTTAAGTCGCAGCGAACCTCACCGTTGAACCATCGGAGTGAACCATCGTGTTGAACTGGTTCAAAGAAACGGTTCAATGAAGTTCACAAGTTCAACAGTTAAATGAACTCGTAGGTTCATTTGGTTCAAGCAAACGGTTCGAACAAATGGTTCAAAGTAACAGTTCAACCGAAAGGTTCAAGGTAGTGGTTCAATAAAACGGTTCAATGAAATGGTTCAAGGTAAAGGTTCATCGGCGAGAGTCAAAGGCATCGGCTTAAGGAAATTATGTCCATCCGACAGTGAAAGTCTCATCGATAGCAACCTTGGCTGAAGGCATCGGCATGAGCATAAGTATCAGGCTGAGAAATTGATCGTGGGCTGACGGTTGAAGGTCATACTGATCGGGAAGATTGTAGTGAGGTATTGCCGACAAGAAATATCGGCGTGAAATGCACCGTCGGGGAATTTGTTAGAGGCTTCACCGATAGTAATGGGTCATGCCGATAGAAGGAGTGCATCGACGTAAGTGTTCCCATCGGCGAGGTTGAGAAATGTTTGACCGAAGATGTGTGTCTCGCCGACAGTGCAGTTTGAAGGAGCCTTTGAGGCCATCAGAGTAAGTATGTATATCAGAGGACAACAGAGGAGTCACTCCGATAGTATAAGTCTGACCGATGGAGCAGTTGCATGCGAGTTTCGGCGTGAGGTTGTGATTTCAGAGAAGAAGTAAAGAGTCCCACCGAAGATGGAAGTCTAGGCGATGGATGTTAGCCATCGGAAAGAATAGCATGTCGGTGAAAGAAATTAGGAGGTGGCCGATAGATTAGGTCTGGCCGATGAGAAAATGGAAGCATATTTTGGTATTATGTGGTCTTAAGTAAGGGGTTATTAAAGAAAATGAAGCCTAATCCCTAGGTTGATGGGTTTTAAAGGGTTGTTCGCCCTGTTAAGTAAGATATTGCCCGATTCCTCCGCATCAAATTGGTATCAGAGCTAGCGAAAGCTCTGGGAATCTAAGTGAGAGATTGGTGTTTTGGTTTTGCTAATATTTGTGGTTGCAGATGCATGTCCACAAGCTGCAAGCAGGCAGATAAGAGATCTGTCATGGAACCACAGGAGATGGTTCAAGGGCCTGAGAAGGAGGTCCAGTGAGTGTTGCCAAAAGTCTTGGGGAGAGAGGCAAGAGAGGACTCCCAGGTGAGGGACAGAAGTGTTGGTGCAGCATTGAGGTTGGACTTATAGCAGCATCTGGAGGAGCAGCCAGTTAAACTCCGTTGAGAGGAGTCACCATTAAATGGTACAAGTAGCAGAGGCATCAAGTTTGAAGACACCAAGAGAACAGAGTTGTTGCAGTTCTCACCGAGCATTTCCATGGGACATGGAAATTTTTCAAGTCTGGGAGTATGGTGCAGGAGCACCCCATTACCATCAAGAAGCCCCCTATTATCATTTTTAATTATTGTAAGGCCTAGCGCAAATTGTTCTGATTCGGACCAATGTGTCCCATATTGTAAAGCCACATGGCACCTATTGTAAACGGATAGGAAGTAGTTGTAACTGTCCGAGTTGTAACTGTCGTGTAATAGATGGCAGAGGTGACGAATCGATTGAGATTCCACCATGTGTAACTGCCAGGAAGTGAGCCTTTAAATAGGCAGTCCATGTTTGTTAAAGATGACAGAAGAGGAGGAAGAGAAAAGAGGAGCAATAGCGAAGCGTGTAATCTTAGAAAGAGAAATAAAATTTAGTGTTTTGTAAGAGCAATCAAGTTTTGATTCATTCCACTGGTCGAGACCTCGATCGAGACCAGTGGAATGCAAATCTATTTTTAGTTCTCCTCTCTGTTGTTTTGTGTTATTTTGATTTGTACTAGATTAGAAATCTGTGTGTGTGTTTAGTTGCAGAAAATAGCAATAGTATTGTGGAAGATAGTTACAACCAAACGGGAAAAGAAGAAAGCCTCGTGAGATATATAGAAGCGATCGCAGAAAGAAATCTCTGTGTGCATCGGCGTGAACCTTGGCATCAGCTGAGGAGATGATTTTTTAGCCGAAGTGTTAAGTCGTAGCGAACCTCACCGTTGAACCATCGGAGTGAACCATCGTGTTGAACTGGTTCAACGAAGTTCATGAGTTCAACAGTTAAATGAACTCGTAGGTTCATTTGGTTCAAGCAAACGGTTCAAACGAATGGTTCAAAGTAACAGTTCAACCGAAAGGTTCAAGGCAGTGGTTCAATAAAATGGTTCAATGAAATGGTTCAAGGTAAAGGTTCATCGGCGAGAGTCAAAGGCATCGGCTTAAGGAAATTATGTCCATCCGACAGTGAAAGTCTCATCGATAGCAACCTTGGCTGAAGGCATCGGCGTGAGCATAAGTATCAGGCTGAGAAATTGATCGTGGGCCGACAGTTGAAGGTCATACCGATTGGGAAGATTGTAGTGAGGTATCGCCAACAAGAAATATCGGCGTGAAATGCACCGTCGAGGAATTTGTTAGAGGCTTCACCGATAGTAATGGGTCATGCCGATAGAAGGAGTGCATTGGCGTAAGTGTTCCCATCGGCGAGGTTGAGAAATGTTTGACCGAAGATGTGTGTCTCGCCGACAGTGCAGTTTGAAGGAGCCTTTGAGGCCATCGAAGTAAGTATGTATATCAGAGGACAATGGAGGAGTCACTCCAACAGTATAAGTCTGACCGATGGAGCAGTTGCATGCGAGTTTTGACGTGAGGTTGTGATTTTGGAGAAGAAGTAAAGAGTCCCACCGAAGATGGAAGTCTAGGCGATGGATGTTAGCCATCGGAAAGAATAGCATGTCGGTGAAAGAAATTAGGAGGTGGCCAATAGATTAGGTCTGGCCGATGAGAAAATGGAAGCATATTTTGGTATTATGTGGTCTTAAGTAAGGGGTTATTAAAGAAAATGAAGCCTAATCCCTAGGTTGGTGGGTTTTAAAGGGTTGTTCGCCCTGTTAAGTAAGATATTGCCCGATTCCTCCCCATCAATGCACAAAATGGATTATTTGAAAATGATTTATAAACTTTCAGGCAAATGCAATTAGCATGTGTAAAACCAAATTCTTGTAATGATAATTGATCATCATATTAAATATTTAATATAAACTATCATATACATAATGTCATGAACATAACATCTAGTTTATATACAAAACCATATAAGCATGTCCAAACAAAGCCATACAGGCATATACAAAAATATACATCGGTAACAAACAAAAGTATGTATACAAATCCATCTAGGCATACAAAAAATATCCCAAAAACTAGTTTCCTATGGAATTTTATGAAATAATCAGCGGCCCTTGCTTGACCGTGAAGATGGAGAGCCAATCAGTGACTCATCCTCTCTCTGCCATCGAGTAGACCTCCTCGACAGATGTTCATCTAGCTCCACCTATTAATATAATCAAACAATATACACATTAATATAGAAAACATGAAATATATAACATCACATATGTAATCAATCACTTATCGCCATCCGATGACTACTCTCCATTATCTTTTCTCTGTCTTCATCCATAGTTGGATAGGCTGGAGTTGTGACCTCCTATGAGAAGTATCAAGAAGCAAAATTGACTAAACATAAATATTATTTATGTACATCAAATGACATGATCTATAAAACAAGAAATATAAAATTATGACATTTTCATTTTATTGGCTCATACCTCGGTCAAAGGATTTGAAGACATCATGGCTGCAACAATGCCTACCTGAGCTGACTCACGAAGATGAGGAGGAGTCTCCATATTCAGCATATGAAAATAGAGTTCAAGATTATTCGACCAAAATAAATACATAACATTATTTAAATGCATAATGATTAGAAATGGTTAAATTTACCTCTGTATAAGTGGTGGTTTTACGTCTATGGGACCAAGGAAACCATGGAGGTAGTAGTGAAGCTCCCTGTTGAAATCATCAAATTGTAACAAAATAATATTACCATTGATATATGTAAAATAATTATGATCATATGATAAATTACATACCCGCTGACTTGACCTCCTCTCATAACCCATCAATGGACAGCTAATGAAGGTAGGATGAAGACTCTGACCCTGGATTTCATTGTGCAGACAATTACATACATTATTTTTGACTTATAATATAGATAGTCATATAAAATTAATTACAAATTTTAAATAACAATTTATTAAATCAAGATGAAACTTGTAAAAAATTACCTGGGAGTCAATACCAAATGTATGATGTAAGACATCATCGGCGAGAACAATCTCATCCAATATGGATGTCTCCATCATTGGATGTTGCCCCTGCGTCACAGCGTCTCACTGAGAGTCCTGCCGTGCGTCTTGCATCCCATAATCACACAAGTTCCCACATGAACTACACAAATTTGGGGACAAATGATGCCTACTGCTCTCACCCTCATTGGCCTAGGTAAGATCATCAGCATGCTGTGCTAGAGACTGCGTGAGAGTAGTCAATGAATGTAATGTCTCCACCTCAACACTCTCCTTCAAATTCGAAGGGAGTGACACACATTTTGGCCTCAACAGGGGTCTAGGTACATGGTTTTCATCCCACTGATCCCCCTCGTTATATTGGCCTAGGTAAGATCATCAGCATGCTGTGCTAGAGACTGCGTGAGAGTAGTCAATGAATGTAATGTCTCCACCTCAACACTCTCCTTCAAATTCGAAGGGAGTGACACACATTTTGGCCTCAACAGGGGTCTAGGTACATGGTTTTCATCCCACTGATCCCCCTCGTTATATTGGGTAGAGCCACCACCTCTACCCTAGAACTCTCGAATGTCAAAATAATTGGGAATCTTCTTGAGGACGAACTAGTAATAGAGTTTCCTCAAGAAATATTGTGGCACGTCATTGTTGTTGCATGGCTGCTCATCAAAGACCATGTACCATCTATCCCAAAAGTTTCGGGATATTTCTTCATTCTTACACCGATGAATAGGGAGCCGTTTGCAAGTTTCTTCTAATCTTTGGCCAATTTTAGGATTAATAAAGTGTGCACATAATTGAGATTTTGTAATTTTTTTATTCTTCACCTATTCATATGGCAATTTGTTGGCATAATATTGCCGACACCTCTCCCTATAGACTTGAAATTCAGTGATTTGTTTTGTCACTAATTCGGTGTGGGAAACAATCTCCTCTAGTGACTTCGCAAGCACTCTCCTACAATCAGTGCTTGCACTTGGATTGTTTAGCATTTGAATAAGAGTTTGAAGATGTCTTATGTTTTCTTCTATTTGCCCTAGGTAATTTTCTTGAGTATCCCTTACATTGTGAGGACGTGAAAGGTGGGTTTTGAGGGTTTGGAGGGTTTTGGGGGTTGTTTTGACCCTCAGCTAGATTTGGGTTTTCTCTTGCCTCATTAACTGTAAATGCAAATAAAAGACTAATCAAACATTGCAAAAGTCAAAAATTCTTCTCAAACTAACAAAAATCAATCAAACTCTGCCTTCTTCGGCTGCTAGACCCTCTAAATTTGCTTCACGACATCTTTGGCAGCGAAGTGGCATCATGAAAATGTTGATTTCTCCCTTGCACTTGCTTGGAGAGACTTTCCTTGAATGTGCTTGAGCTTTGATCCTTGTTTTCTTTTGCAAACTCACTCTTTGGTCATGGGTAATGGCAGAAATGCCTATTTTTTTCACTTTTAAGGCAATAGAAAATAAGAGCGCATTATAACGCACTCGCATTTTGCCTTTTTTTGGACCAAAAAGTCCCATGGTGGTGACTTTTTGGTCCCCCATATTACATCATGTCATGATAATTGTTGTTATTACCATACCTTGTGTTATCATTTTAATGAATGTTGGTGGATAGTGTAATGTTGTTTTGGGGATTTAGGCAGAAGGCCCATGCCAAATATATCAGATGAAAGCTACTTGAGGAATAATTAAAGTAAGTGCTTGTATGAAACCCTGAAGGTAGGAACCTGTGTATAGCCCTTGAGAGTCTAAGTGAGGAGAACTACATGTGACTTTGATCCCATTTGGAAGTAGGTATGAAGACAGTTCTTGGGCAAAGGATGCCCCTGGACATCAAGTCTGTAGGGGAGGGGTTTAGGGAATGACTCCAAGATATGGGGTGTTTCTAAATTTGACGAACCTTCCCTCTTTGGTATGTTTTAGCTTGAGGCTCAAACTACATTAGATGGATATGATCTCACCTTCCAATTGGTAAAACCCCACTATACAAGCTTGATCCAGTAAAAGGCTCTCTAACAGCCCTAAGCTCCCTAACTTGAGGTTGTTGGGTTAGGTTCTCTGAATCTAACCTAATCTTGGATGAACTTTTAGAATTGTCATCTTCATGGTTTGTCTATAATGGGAATGTTTGAAGGTGACTTTGGACTCATTTAGACTAAAATGATCAAAGTTTTATGTATTAAACACTATGGAAAAATAATGGTGAGAATTACCAACTATATATTATGTTATGCCTTAACACCTGGTTGGTGGATATTAGTATGCTATGATTGTTATATGTGTTTGTAACGTCAGACAATGTCCCCTTGGGGGCTCTTCCCTTCTAAGGTTTAGCTCCTGTGTCTTTTTGCTGCATTTAGGACATCTTGCATCATATCTTGACATCCCAATGAAATGAACCCTGCGTTTCATGACAAATGGGACCTAGGGGGATCCCTTGAACCTAACCCTGACCAAAATAGGGGGGAGGACTTGGGCGTCCATGCCCTAGTCCTGCCCTATTTTGGGTTAGTCCCAAATTTTGGGTGTCAGCTTGTGACCGTTATTTAGGTCCTATGCCGACACGGTAAGTTTGAATTTCAAAATTCTTAGCGGGAGTGTTTGTAGTTGCATGTATAAGCATGTTTAGGCATTCATTTGTAAACTAGAGAACAACTAGATTACAACTAGATGATTATTGTGATCTTTTGGCATCCTAAAGGTGATTCAAGGCATTCATTGTGTAGCAAGAGAAGATTTGTGTAGTCTATGTGTTTGTATTTGCAAATTTGAGCAATCATCTCCTCATGGCATGAAGAGCTTCTTCCTCCCATGAGATCTTCACTACAAGGTGACATCATTTGTGTTTTTGAGCATTTATCATTTAGTTTTTGCCTCTGCTTCCCAAGGGCACGCAATCTCTATCTGACAATGGTGTTTGGAAGAATTGAATGTCTCTCTAGGGCTTGACTGGGGCAAGCCTCTAAACACCACAACCCACTCCCAAAGTTTCTGTGATTGTAGGTCAGAGTTAAAAATAGCACACTGGACTTGGGTGCCCACTACCAAGTCCTCTAAATTTTGTGATGGGGAAATATCTGATATAGCAGGAACAGGTTGCAGATCAAGTTTCCAGATCCTAACCAAAATTTGGGCATTGGACTTGGGCACCCTCTACTTAGTCCCCAACTGATCCACTTTTTGAACTTCAAAAATAGGTGCGCATTCATCTATCATGTTACATCTTCCTGTAGCAGCATTTTGAGTAATTTGTCTGTTTACTTCCATAATTGCATAATTAGGGTTTTGAGGTATAATTGAGCATAAGTGAGCATAATTGACAATTAAATCATACAAATCCAATCTTCCCTACATCTCATAGTGATGAAGGGTATGATAGTGCATTGTCACTCGATCCAAAGTCCTTAAATGAAAGAGTGAAAGGAGGATACACACACGAAACTACCAAAAACTAATTATCCAAATTTTACCCTTTACAGTGTTATGCAAATGTTAGGCACTTAAAATAGAATATTTTCTAATATTGTCATTATAAATTGAACTTTTGTATAATACATAATGTGATTCCAATTAACAATTGAATGTAAGGAATGACCATTGATATTACTTGGTGTTTGTATATGCTTATGCATATGTGACCAAATAGAATCTAGCTCATGTGGGTCCAACATGTTTATGGAGTGTTGACCCATAATTAGATCCCTTGACATAAAAGACCATGTGTATTGGTTTATGGACCCTTATGTGGAATGTAACCCAATCAACCTGACTAGTGTTAGAGAATCCTTGCGATATCCTTATTGCATGTGTACTTGGCTATACGATGACCTACATGTCAGAACCTAGTCTAATACAGTTGCGGATAGTTGATTATCACCAATACCGTGCAGGTGATGGATGACAGGTGCTATCTGCCATATCTTAGAATGAGACATTTGTCACCAATAGAATGGATGTGACAAATACCATGAGCCATCTAGGTTATAATATAGGTGTGAATGAGATGATTTTCATCAGTACCGTGTAGGTGACAAATACCAGGTGCTATCTATCTTATCTTAGGGTTAGCCAACTATCACTAATAGCACGGAGGTGACATATGCCATGAGCTACCCATTGGTATGTTAGGGCTTAGCCATCTTTCACTAGTAGCATGTAGGTGATAGATGCTAGGAGATACCCCATACCAAGTTGGACCAAATTTTTCCAGTGGCATGGAGGTGATAGATGCCAGGATCCACTGACTCGACAGGTTCAACAAGTTGTGGAAATCATCTTAATAGCCAAATGTGATATATGTTGTTACACCTACTCCTTAGCCAGTGATGACAACAAGTAGTATGGATGCTTGTTGTCATCATAATTGGTTGTGGGTATGTATGTTTTACCTCTACTCCTTAGCCTGGGATGGGAACAAGTAGTATGGGATTCTTGCTTGTCATCATAGTTGTCTATGAATCAGGAAAATGGTTGGGATCCTTAGGGTAGCAGATGATGCACCAACATTCCTTTTTCTTGTAGGGGCATTTATGAGCTTGTGTTAGTGAACTAGGTAATGGGAAGATAAATGTAGTAGGTTGCATCCACTTCCTATTACTAGTTGATCACTAAGTTTGTGTGATTCAATCATTGTGTACATTTGTACTAAGGACCTTATGTGTTATGTGTTGTACTTGATCCCTAGCCAGTGTTGACAATAAGTAGTAAGAGATGCTTTCTTGTCATCATAGGTGGCTACAAATTAGAAATAAGGATGGAACCCATGATGTACCATTAGATACACCATGTTTCATTTCCTTGGTTGATATATATATTTGAGGACTTATGGGATTTCCTTTTGCTACCTAGTCACTAGGTTCATCCATGATGTGCATATGATCTCGTCACCTTGTGTATATGATGGCTATGTTGGCAAGAGACACTAGTATGAAGACAAGCTGAGTGTTGTCATTGATGGAAACAAGATAAGGAGAACACATCAGCATGACAGGAAGACATAACTTTGAAAGTTCATTTGTGATTGGGAGCAAGGCACAAGTGTAGAAGGCAAAAATGACTAAGTATGGATAGTATACAGAGTAAGGGATAGAAAATGAACTAGTATGCCTCCGCAGTAAAAGATCCTCAAAAGAGGATTAGATAAAATGACTTATGACCATATGATGATGATTCAGACCAGTGATCAAGTCATGACTTCCTCTGGAAGTGATGTGGATAAAATGACTAAGTCCAGATAAACAAAGGTATGACAAAGACAGTGAATAGAGCATAGTACAATACTCTACATTCCTCTGCAAATGCATAATCTACTTTGCGGTCTTGAGGCAAGAAAGGGATACATCATAACTACCTAAATCCATAATTACAACCTCTGAAGTTTAGTACATCACATTCTACAAGCTGTCTAATATTGGGTTACAGTTCAACAGTATTTCTCTATGACAAAGAAGCAGTTTCATGATCCACATTTTGACATGTAGAAGTATTTTGCTCTGCAGTTCAAAAGGTATTCTAAGAGGTCAGTAACAAGCATTGGGTATGATTTGTGAGGCAACAGATGAACCTGTTAAGCATGCTCTTAAGGAACAAGCCGATTGGTATTGTAAATCTCTGTGCGGAGAAGAAATAGTGTTTGAATGATCTATTTAAGTGATTACATGGTTAGAGCTAACCTATATGAAGTTATGTACAAAATCACTTGGGCCCACATTGAAATTAGTACACATGATCAGGCTGATAAAGCATAACATCTTGCTCTCGCATTTTTAGTTTGTCTTGCCGACCCAAGTAAGTGAAAGATCTCATGACAGATATATATAACAGATGGATTGCAGTTTTGAAAAAATGAGAAAAATGACATGATAGATGTGTATGTGAAATATACGAAGATAAGGTGATCATAAGAAGAAGAAGAGAGACATTATCCTTGAAGGAAGAAGTTAGCAGCGAAACTGGGCAATCAATGATCAAGAGCTTTGAATCAAAATTGTGCACTTCAATGAGACTGTAATCATGCATGGAGAGATGCAATCTACACAGTCATCTTGGCAATGAGCCACCCTCTTCTTTTCTTCTCTCTTTCATAAGGTGGTGAACCTATCTATTGAGCAGTGAGCCTTCTGTATTTTGGTATTGCTATATAAAATATTCCTGAGAGATAACACTCTCCATGGTTTTTCCCCACCTTGGGGTTTTCCACGTAAAAATCCTAGTGTCCAGATTTTATGTCTTTGTGGTTTCCATTCATTTGCATATTGTGCTTTTGTTTAATTAAATTTAGAAAATGGTTAAAAGTGAAAGTGTATAAATGGTTTTATGGAACACTGATTCACCCCCTAGCCCCCTCTCAGTGTTCCTGATATTCAATAATTTGTATTAGAGCAAGGTTCCTTGGAAGAAGCCTAACAGCTTGAGGAAGATCTGGGAAGGTTCACTCATGGCAGCACAAAGGTATCTCACTTTTCCTGAAGAAAATCCTCCTAGCAACATTAAGATTGGCAATCAAGTATATGTCAATAATGAACAATTTGAAGAATCTCTAGAAGATCTTGACACCTCCAAGACTAATATCAAGGGTTTAGAGGAGAGTATCAAAGAAGCTGATGATTACATTCTGAAATTAAAAGAGCAGATCGGTAAATCTCAGGAAAGAAGGAAAGAATTATGTGAGCAACTAAAACAAGCAAGTGAATCCATAGGGAGTCTTCTTAGGGTGATTGAAGAAAAGACCAAGAATGAGGAATGTCTAAATCAAGTTGTGAAGGACAAGTTAGAGGAATGCGAAAAACTAGAGAAAGATGTTCTGCTCTTGAAATTTGATCTAGAAGCAGCCAACAGCTATAGAGAAAAATTTAAAATAAGCTCTACAAAACTTGATGAGTTGCTGGCTAGTCAAAAGTATCTAGATGATAAACAAGGCTTGGGATTTGAAAAAGGAGAAAGTTCAAATTCAAGGCAAGTCAGATCTGAAAAAGGAAGAGGTCTAGACCATCCAGTAAGGAATCAAAGAAGAAGACCTAAAGGACATCCGGTCATACAATGAAATGCAAAAGGGTACCCATGTTTCAATGGTTATTGTTTCAAATGCAATAAGTATGGTCATAAGGCTACTCAATGCAGAAGTAGAATAAATCAAAATGTTCCATCTTTCTTTGGTAAATGTTTCAATTGCAACAAAGTTGGTCATAAAGTAAATGAGTGTAGAAGTGTGTCAAGAAACAATCCAAGTAATCCAAGGAACATCCAATTCTTCAATGGAAAGTATTTTGCATGCAATAGATTTGGGCATATGGCTAATCAGTGCAGGTCAAGACCAATTCCTAATTACAGAAGAAATCAAGGTTAGAGAAATTTGTTTGTTTCAATTGCAACAAGCCCAGACACTTTGCCAAATTCTACAGCAGCCAGAATGTAACAAGAGACTATCCTACAGAGAAGGGGAAAACAAAACAGAAAGATGTCAAGGGCAAGAACAAGGCTGATCTGGTAGAAACCAAGAATGAGATGACCAAGATCTAGATCAAGAAAGATGCAAATGAAGTCAAGAATGGATCCACACCAGTCTCTGGTGCAGATACTTCCTCTAAGAAGTAAATAGAAAGCTCTGGCTCAGGGGGAGCAGTGTTAAAAATCTAAATCCCCTAGCCAGAAAGTTGGTGCTGGAATCTAGCACGAAGATTTGTGGTGGAATTCGACAAGATAAATCCTCTGAAAAAAAAATCAGAAGAGAATAAGCCAATGCGAAACATTGAGGAGCAATTTCAATCAACTGTATCTATCAAAAGGGGGATAGACAACTTTTTGGAACAAGCATTAATTACAATTAGGTTAAGTCATGCGGAGGATAAAAGGGAACTAGTTTAGTCTCAAAATCACTTTGCACTTGAAGCTATCAGGTGTTCAGAGAGATTGAAGCAGAATTTGAGCAACAACAACCAAGATTTGAAGTGTTTGGAGTAATTCAAAGAAAGGAAACCCTAACACAGTTGAACAAGGTATTTTCATTGAAACCCCATTAGAAAATCTGATTAAAATTCTAAAATGGCAACTCCGCAAGTGGTTGATATTACTGAGTGACCTCAGCCTAAATTTAAGAAACACCTATTCAAGGCAACGGAAGTGGATCTGATGGGTGCATTTTTTGACATTCCTCATGGAGTTCTGTATGTTGAGGATGTTAGAGCATATATTCATGTTGCCCTAAATGAGCACATCAACATTTGTTTGTTAGATTTGTATCTCCAACATCTAAGCAATGACAAGTATGATCTCAAGGAAGAATACAAAGCCCTAAAGGAAAAGAAATTCATTCAATATGTGGATTTCCCTACGATTGTGGAGGATGAATGGGTAAGGTGTGTATTAAGCTGAATCCATGACGAATTCATGTGGTTGGGACAACCCTTCAAAATTACAAAGGAAGCAATTAGGGTGATAACAGGATTAAGTGATACCGAAAGCATGCCCATGTTAAAAGCAGTGAAGAACCAAACAATTACAGAGGTCACCAGAGCACAATTCGACAAAAGGGCATTGACAATCAATGATATCACAGATCATGTGGTAAGGTTCACTTCCATGGTCATAGGTTACAAGGTGTATTTCACAAATCAGGAGAACTCTGTCTCCGACACTGCAATTTACACTACCTACCAGATGATTAAAGAGAATGCCGACTATGACCTGTGTGAGCTATTGCAGATTCAATTGATGGAGAATTTGAAGAAGATAAAGGAAAGTAAGAATTATCCATTCAAGTATGGTACATTGATCATCTGTCTATTCTTCTATTTCTTGAAAGAATTACCCAACATGAACAACCTATTCTGGACAAGTAGTAGACCAGTCGCTGCCCAAATTAGAAATCACTTGAATAGCATTGGAAGTTCTGATGAGCAAAAGGCAACACTGTGAGGGGTAAGTGCAAAAAGATGGGGACCAAAAAGTGGCCAAATGGTTTTAAAAAAAAAATCATACATAACGTGAGCGCGTTATTAACTATTATAAATAAAAAAAAGGCTTGTCATTTCATTTCATTTCTATTTTTCTCCTCTATCCCCGCGGCTTGCAAACCCTAGGAAGCATGCTCACATTTTGGAAAAGACAATTCAACACCAAAATCTTGCTGATTCATCGCCAAAATGCCTCCACGACGTCGAGCACGCCAAAGGAGTGAGTTTTATTTGTTTTTTTGTTTGAATTTGCTTCTAAATAGGTAGGTTTGAGTTCTTTTTTGATGTATATTTTGTTAATTGTTAGGAAATGTTAATGCACCTCCTCCTCCTCCTTAAAATCCACAAAATCCTGAGGAGGAAATACCTGTGGAACAACCTCCTCCATCCATTCCTTGACATGCCCCTAGAACACAAGAAAATATAATGGGGCAAATTGAAAACAACAAAAAAGAAATTGAAGATATAATTGCAAGGTTGAAAGATCCTTCCACTTCAACCTTGCATAGGTCCACGCTTGCTGAATCTCTTGAATCTATGTTATCAAATGTAGATTCAATTAGCAAGCAAATAACTAGTTGGACGGATAAAAGGAGAGAGTTTAGAGATTATTATGCAGACAAGCTATCATACAAAGATGTGAAAAAATTACAACTCACAAAATTAGACTTGTGTTTGATTTTCACAAACCCACAAACAAATCAACCTCTACCCATTACATGCAAGAGGTTTCCTATCCATTGGTGCAACAACCAAGCAATAAGGGACAATTTTGGGCAGAGGTGATGGATGATTTTTGACCATCCTCCATGCAATAATAATGAGGTCCCATAATACTTTTTGAGGAAACTCTACTGTGAGTTTGTCCTCAATAAAGTACCAAACTATTTTGATATGTGGGACTTCCAGGGTAGAGGTGGGGGGTCAGCACAAGATAGACCAGGGGCACGTCTTCACCCACAACGGGTAGTGAGACAAGTAATCAGCAGACCAGCCCATGAGCATGTTTATATCCTTTCCATTGTGAAGGAGAGTGTTGAGGTCAATACACTTCAGTCCATTAGTGCCTTGACCTAGAGCATCATAGAGCATGCTAGTCCTACAGCACAAAGTGGGTTGGGAGATAGTGCGAGGAGTAGGGTCCCACCCCATGCTTGTCAGGCTTGCAGGTCAGCCTGTGGTTATGACCCCATGGATAGTCAGGACGCAGGTGCACAGGCTACATCTGCAGCTGAGCAGATGGTGATGACAGATACCCTCCTGAGTGAGACTTTCGGCCTTGATACTCAGGTAAATATTAGCAAGTTTATTGAATTTAATTTATTAAATTTCATTTTTGAAATGCAAGATTAGCTAATTTAAATTGATGATTTTAATGAAATTTCAGGGTCATAGCTCGATGCAGTTTTTAGTGGTTTGCCACCTGCATTTTACACTAGATCATCTACTGTTGAGGTATGTAACTAGTAAACAATTATAAATATTACATGTGAATAGCATCGTTATATGAATAGTATTCTAATATCTGATTTTGGATGTTGAATAGGTTAATATTGTAGATTTCACGGCAACACCTGCCAGCGGTGGTGGACTTCAAAGCTTTACGGAGGTAATAAAATAAATAGTTTAATGAATGAATTGTACTTACTAGATTTTTGTATGTGACTTGTGTGCTTTATTGTGTGTACTTCCATGTTTAGATGAACATGTGTGTATGTTAGGAGCCATGATTTGCATCACTATTATAGTTTTCGTAATTGAATAATGTTGTTTTATTTCTAGATGATGCAGGCTATGGAGACACCTCCCCATGTTCAGAGGGCAATGGAGCATGGTGTGGCCTCTACGATTCATAGCTCCATGGCATTAACAGGGGTATGAGGCAGATTAGTAAATTTCAATTTACATTCATTGTTATAGTTGTCTATTTTTGAAAAATCAAAAGATTATTGATTTGAAGTTTAATTTCTATCTGGATGGTTTCTATAGGACATGACATCACCAGGGCCTATTCCTACTACTGAGGCAAGTGAGGAGACAGATTATATGTTAGCGGTAAGTGATTATTTTGTTAAATGTTTTATTTTTTATATCATGTAATTTCTATATACTAATGTCTATACTTTTTATTGTAACAGCTAAAGATGCAGGAAGAACTAAATAGGAGGAGTAGCCCTCGGGTTCGTAGTAGACCACCCACATGTGCGTCTCCATCCCCTAGAAGATCAAAGGCTGCCCGTGATCTATTCTCTTCACCAGCCAGAGGGGAATGTCTTTTTATTGTGTTCCTTTGTTGTATGCCTATATGGCATTTGTGGACATATATTTTTTATTGTATATAGTTGACATTGTATGCCTCTATGGCATTCTTGTAAGCCTATATGGCTATTTTGTATATATGTTATACTTATATCGACAGATACTGATGTATGCCTATATGGATATTTGGTTAATACAAATCTTTTTTATTGATGGCATCCATACTTGCATTATAAATCCACGTTTGAATGGATATTTGTAGATGGCTACTTCAAATATTTAAAGTCCAATTGTATTACATAGGATGTTTGTTGATCCAATAAGCTTGCTATTGTTATTCAAGTATCACCTAAACCTCATTTTGGAACTAAAAGATAAAAGTTGTATTTAAAAAAAATGAATCATCATGTTGAATAGAAAATATTAATATTCTTTATGAGTAGCATAGAATGTCAACTATATGCAATACAAAAAAATGAATCATCATGTTATTCTTTATGTTTGAGATCCTGAAAATGACTAAGTCTGGTAGCCTAATATCCTGAAACACTAGGATGAATATCCAAGTCATTAGGATGATTGTGCCTTGAGAAAAAGTCATTAAGATGAGTACCTAAAGGAGACTTTCTTAAACATTCAAACATTGAGCAACAAGCATGAAGGGTTAAGGCACAATTTGCAACTCATAAAGCCTCAAAAGGGCGCCCAACTTAGAGAGAGCATTCATTTAAGACAAGGCACCCATTAACACCTGTTCCACCATAAAAGTGCACCTAAGGTGGAAGGAGAACAAACCTCTAGTAAGTGAAGCGCACCTATTGTCTAAACCACTTCATTATGGCACCCTAGCATGAGGAGGAGTATATAAGTCAATAGGAAATGGTGTCTAGAATGCAAATGAAGGACTAAGTGGCATTTTCAATAAGCATCAATTCACCTTGAGCTTTCAATAAATACATCAAATTGAGCCCCATAAGCCTAGGCACCCTTTGTCTTCAAAAGAACCTTGTATCGATGTCAAGAGTTAGTCATATCGGCAAACCTTGGTTAGGCTTCACCGATAGTGGTCTGTCTTGCTGACGAGTGTGGTTCGAAGTCGAAGACATTGGTGTATCAGAAGATAATCCCATCAACACATCGGAAGAGCAGTTGAGAGATTTGCCGATGAAGGGGGTCACACCGACAGTCAAAATCCATCAGTGTATCAGCCCAATGAGATTAGAGTTCACGGATGTTTGGAGTCTCACCGATGGGTGTGGTCCGAAGGTTGTCATTGGTGAGATCGGTGTGTCGGCGGAAGAGTTTTTGAGTGTGCCGATGGTATTAAGTCCTACCAATAGGCGAGGGACTTAGAGTCTCATATCAGAGTGACAAAGACATTGGTGTGAAAGGATATAAAGTCACTGATAGCGGTCTATCTAATCGATAAGAGTCAATGATGGGATGTTTGTCAGAAGTGAAATCAAACAGAGTCATGGTCACATCAGCCTATCGGCCGATGAAATTTTAAGCTCGCTGATGGTATGTTGTCTCGCTAATAGTGAGTTTGAAGGTTCAAAAGTTGATAATTCTATGCGTCCACTGTGTGCTTTGCATCAGACACTCATCCCTACTACAGTCTAGCATTCTCTAGTTGTGGTCTCCCCTTTGTTTTTGTGAACGCCTCTTGAAGTAATGTTGAGTTACTTGTGATGTCCTTATTAACTGGTGTTGTTTTGGATTCATGTGTAGTCCTTATTCCTTATAGTCTATTGTCTACCTGACTGTTTGTTGTAACTTATTCAACCACTATGATTCATGTGTAGTCCATGTTGTTTATCAAGTTGAATGATCTATGACACATCATGTATCATTGAAAATATTCTCGAAGAGAAAGCAAGTGAAAATACTCAAAACAACCCATAACAAGGTGAAGAAGTTTAAAGGATAGAGGTTGCAACACTTTCCAACCTCATAGCCACACTAGTCCAATGGATCAGGATAATACTATCAAGCATCCATATAATAGTAGATAATCTTATCAAAAGTCACAAAGAAATTTCTAAGGACCATAGTGTTATCCCTATGACTTGACACATACTGCTTGTTTCATAAAGCAAAGGGACATGATATAAATATTGTTGTTATATGGAGCCTAATCAGACTCAGAGGTTAAATTTACCCAACTTTTATCAGTGTGGTTTCCCCCCAAATATTTTCCTACTAGTTTCGGCGCCTTGAAGTCTAAGTGCATGAAAATCATTCTGAGTTGGCAACCTAATCCTATGACTTGACATGGATCCCAAAACCACCTATTGGACCAATAGGATTCTAGGCACTCACTTCATGCATTATGATTTCTAGGTGCCTGTTTGATGCTCTATCACAAGGAAAGTGCACCCACATTTGCAAGTGTTTTTCTTCAGGATCTAGGCGCCAATTGAAGGTTGTAGTTGCTAAGAAGAGCGCCTAGCAAGAGGAAGTCTTTTGGAGTCTCCAAAACACATCAAACACTTGACTAACAACAAGATAACTTTTCCCCAAGTTAGGCACTTCAAGAGGGAAGTTAAAACATGAATAAGTGCCAACTTGTCTAGAAGCAAACTCAAGCTTGTTGAGGATACACATGGCGCCCAACATTCCTTGGTGATTTCACAAACTTCAAACGCTCAGAACTGTTCAAGGAATGCCCAATGCCCCTTCTTGATGATAGGCACCAAAGTGAGGGTGGAATTGCGCCTTGATGGCATTAGGTGCTATCTAGAGTATGCTACTCCATGGAAATGTGCCTTCTTGCTTAGAGTAATTCAAACACTCCAAGGTCTTCAATGATCAATTCCCCAACTTATGAAATGTCCTCCTTCATTTTAAAACACATTGTAATGCTCCAGAGAGATGACTATACCTAGGTGTCAATCTGGGTTAGAAATGCCTCCAAAGTGCGCCTTCTCTTTTAGAATGCAAAACAAGGTCCAAAGGTGCTAATAAATTGAAGCGCTTCTTTGGAAAAGTCCCGAAGGTTAAGATGCGCCCTGTCTTAATGAGGTGCAACTCTTGGGTAAGAAAGCTTGTAAAGTGCACCTAACTTAGTGAAGAGGTTGATAACTTCTAAACCCTTCCTGGAACTTAGATTGCTTCAACTGAAGATCATCTTGCACCAATACATCACCAAACTTTCAATCACAAGATCAATTCAAACTTAGGCGCTCATTAAGAGTCTTTCCAATGTTGGCACATCTGAGAGGTTGAACTGGCAAGAGATGGCGCCTAGCTTCCTAGACCTTGTTTCAATATGTTTGAGTTCCAAAGTTGACTCAATGGTATCAAGATGGCACCATAGAGTCTTTGGACTAGTTCCTTAGAGTTTCAAAAACATTCTGGCTCCTTGAAAATTCCTCCTACATGCTTGGGTGCCATTTCAAGGTCCTGGAACTATGATGTAGCACCTTATTGCTCTAGGTGCCCATTCATGATTGTGCAACTTGAGATTGGCGCCTAGAGTGAATAGGCTTTCATCCTAACTTAATACACTGCCTCCTTCTGATGATTTTTGGGGCAGCAGAAAACCTTTCACCACGGAAAAATGTCTTGGAGATATAAAAAACTAAGAGAGGTTATTGTAGAGGCACTCTACGTGATCGCGTTACCTCAGACGGAATATTTCTAAGTGACACAATTTTTGAGTAACATCTCGTCAAAGATTGTTGCCTTTTTGCACTTTGGACTCTTCAAGGATATCGTTGGTACAATGTAGCTCAGACTGTTTTGACATGTTTGGGTGAAAAAAAGAACCATGCCTAGTGTAAATGTACCCATTTAGATGCATTGGAACAGTTAGTTTGGTCACATCAGGAGCAGGATGAAAGTTACACCCCTTTGCAACTTTACACTGCCTCCTGACGATTTTTGGGGCCGTAGAAAACTTTTCACCATAGGCAAATGCCTCAGAGATATAAAAAACTGAGAGAGGTTATTGTAGAGGTACTCTACGTGATCGCGTTGCCTTAGACAGAATGTTTCTAAGTGACACAGTTTTCGAGTAACATCTCGTCAAAGATTGCTGCCTTTTTACACTTTGGACTCTTCAGGGATATCGTCGGTACAATGTAGCTCGGACTGTTTTGACATGTTTGGGTGAAAAATAGGACCATGCCTAGCATAAATGTACCCATCCAGACGGGTTGGAATAGTCAGTTTGGTCACATCAGGAGCAGGACGAAAGTTACACCCCTTTGCAACTTTACACTGCCTCCTTCTGACGATTTTTGGGGCAGCAAAAAACCTTTCACCACGGGCAAATGCCTCAGAGATATAAAAAATTGAGAGAGGTTATTGTAGAGCAACTCTACGTGATCACGTTACCTTAGACAAAATGTTTCTAAGTGGCACATTTTTCGAGTAACATCTCGTCAAAGATTGCTGCCTTTTTGCACTTTGGACTCTTCAGGGATATCATCGGTACAATGTAGCTCGGACTGTTTCGACATGTTTGGGTGAAAAATAGGACCATGCCTAGCGTAAATGTACCCATCCAGACGTGTTGGAATAGTTAGTTTGGTCGCATCAAGAGCAGGATGAAAGTTATACCCCTTTGTAACTTTACACTGCCTTCTTCTGACGATTTTTGGGGCAGCAGAAAACCTTTCACCATGGGCAAATGTCTCAGAGATATAAAAAACCAAGAGAGGTTATTGTAGAGACACTCTATGTGATCATGTTGCCTTAGATTGAATGTTTCTAAGTGACACAGTTTTCAAGTAACATCTTGTCAAAGATTGCTGCCTTTTTGCACTTTGGACTCTTCAGGGATATCATCGGTACAATGTAGCTCGGACTGTTTCGACATGTTTGGGTGAAGAACAGGACCATGCCTAGCATAAATGTACCCATCCAGATGCATTGGAATAGTTAGTTTGGTTGCATCAGGAGCACGACACCAAAAATGCAAAAGTTGCTTTGTGCAACTTGACAACATTGACACTTTTTTGCAACATGACTCAAAGACTCAAACTAACCCCAAATGACTCAAAGTGACTTAAAATCACCTTGATTTTGGTGCCCAACGTACATTATAGAGGTCTAGGCGCTCCTTATCATTCAAACATCTTAGATGAGTGCCTAGGAAAGGAAAAAACTCTAAGTTTCATCATCATGAGCGCCTAATATCAAGAGACTTTAATGGCTCAAACCTTAGCATGGAGTCCTAAGGCACATTTCATGTCTCCTTTCATCCATTTTGGTGCCCTTATGTAGATTTTTCAACTTGATTTGGCGCCCTGTATGTGAAGGAAGATCTAAAGGCATGAAAGTGGATGTCGTTTTGCAAGAGTTTGGATCATCAAAATTGAAAGAAATAAGTCTATTAAGCTTGGGCGCCCTTGGTCTTCTTTTCATTCATTATGAGCACCTTGGGAGAATGGTATATAGGCCATCATCATGATTGGGTGCCCTGGCTCTAGAGTGTTGGAGAGATCATCAAATGGTGTCTAGAGGAAGTAGGGTGAGTTATGAGTTTGGTTGCATCAGGAGTAGGACACCAAAAATGCATAACATGATGATGTAAAAATGTGTATATGTGTAAAAATGTAGGAGGAAATAAAAAAAGACAAACCTTACAAATTAATGTGCATGCTTACAACTCAATGTAACATGACTTTACAAAATCAATGTGACTACTTACAAATTAATCCAATGAACCATCTGGGTCTGCTCTACTCTTTATTGTGTCAAGTATTGCTTCATGGTCAGACTCACACACCTTCCACAATTTTGTTCAAAGGTCTACCCCGATACTTTATCAAATGAACATTGGATGCCATGACAAGGTTTGAGTAATGAAGAATCTTCTGATGCGTGTCAAAGTCCTGAAATAGCCAAATATTAACACTCTTATGTGGGTACCTTCTAAGCCATGTTCCAGTAATAACCAATGAGCCTGTAGGGTATTCGATGTTTTCTCCATCTGTAACAGGGGCCTCCAATTTCTTTTTGGCCTCAACACAATGACATAAGTAATAATCTGTTCCCTCTTCATTATCTTCATCTGCAATAACTACATATACGTGCCCTACATTGATATATGTAGCAAATTAGATGAAATTAGATGCATATACGTGCCCTATATTACCTGGTTGAACTAAATCTGATATGTGGTCAAAGTCAACTAATGATTCCATTTGTGTTAGTTCTAGTGTCGTTGGGGGTCGATACGTGTCAAGTGGGCTAAGATAGCTTAATTGCCATTCGTCAACCCACTCCTTTGACTCACACTCATCCCAGACTTGAATTGTATAGGAAGAACAAAAACATGACATCTTTCGTGTATGGATACTCCATGAACCTACAATTGAGCTTCTGAAAGAGTGCATCTCATTTGATCCTGTCAGTGTACAACAGTCCTCATATGGTGCAATGTTAGTATCATCTATCAACCAAAAAAATCTATGAACTGAAGACTTACCTTCATTACCTGGACCCATGGAAGCATTACACCACTCGACAATCGATTTTGCATCTGTCAACTTTGCATTGTCTTTATACTTTAGCTCTTCTCGTGCTATGGCTCTTTTGATACATGCTCATGCACCATCATGCTCCCCCTTTCCATGCTCGGCCTCACAAAAGTTCCACATATGCTAAATACCTGTAAAATTATGCCTCCTACTCAGCCAATAGAAATTTTGTGAGTTCTTGAATTGTGATGCACAGTTATCTGACCATATGATATGCTGACTGAACGATATGCCCCTTCTAGCCAAATCATTGTAGAACACCTGAAAGCAACCTTGCACGAACTCTGTAGAATGCGTGCGATCATCACTAATATAGAAATTATACTCCCTTATGATCTTTCTGTCATCCTTTGTACTATCATTCACATGAATGAATGTGATGTGCACAAATATAGAAACATGTGTGGAGTTGTAATATTGTGATTACACCTCACGTTGTGGATGTAGACTGTAGTGTTGATAACTGAGAGGGGGGGTGAATCAGTTATCCTTAATTTGCTTTCAATACAAACACTTAAATCCACTTTGTTAATAAATAGCATAGCAATTAATCATTCATGAAAGCATAAGACAAACACTAGAGCAGATACACATCAACACCTGAAACACCAAGATTTTGACGTGGAAAACCCGGTTAAGGGAAAAACCATGGGGTGATTAACCCAAGGATTATTCTCTATTAGAAGAATAAGAAAAATGGATGGGACATGCCAATTAGGGCTCACTGCCCGAGCACACTGCTCACAAGGAGGCACACTGCCTACAAGAGACACACTGTCTACAAGATAACAAGTATTACAAACTTGAACTGGAGATTGACATCTTTACCATGCCTGGATCAGTTCCATTTAAGCCCAAAAACTCCTGCTTTGCCTTTTGCACTTCTCTTCGCTATATCACTCTCATCACTGCAAGACACACTTCAAAATGAATTCACAAACCCTTATTTATACAAGGCATTGACTTAGGAACAATCATCTAAGTCGGCAAACACCTACAAGATCATTCACAAGACGTGTAATACATCCGGTCAGCCTGTCTCAGGAAGAACACCAACAACCGGTGGTCTTTACATCAAATCCAAACTCTAACTTCAATGCGGACCGCCAATAAGAATTGTACATGATCCAAGGATCACCAAAACCTTTCCTAAGTCATCAAGAACATCTGCACTTTATCAGCTTACTGGAATTCTTCTCTTCTTCATCCAGAACTTCAAGAACACAGTCTGTCGCCACTGTCATAATGCAAAAGGTTCTTCTAGACCTCCAAACAATGCACAAATCAAGTT
The DNA here is from genome assembly GCA_027924645.1 of Cunninghamia lanceolata. Taxonomy (NCBI): domain Eukaryota; kingdom Viridiplantae; phylum Streptophyta; class Pinopsida; order Cupressales; family Cupressaceae; genus Cunninghamia; species Cunninghamia lanceolata. Next base: position 4,557,591 of record BSBN01001327.1, on the reverse strand, counting down.
GTCACTTCACACTAACTTCTTCAACACTCCCTCCAATCCGCAGAATGAGAGAATGTAATTCTGGAACTCACCGGACCAATCTGTGACACTCTGTCACCACTGAACACCTGCCAGAACCGGTTCTACGTAGGCAACCATAACTTCTTCAAATCTTTATGTAAACCTCTGAAACCTTAACTAGAACATCTCAAGACTCATATCTACAAACCCTTTAATCCGTATCCTCTAAACCTCAACCTATTAAGTACTTTTACCTTCTTCTCATCACTGTTCTTCACTGTTCCTGATTGAGACTAATTTTCTCAATATCCTCAGCACACATCTCATCCAAACCTTATCATTAATGCAACAGGAGTATGTTGACATCAATGACAACACCAGTTAGGCCATACTTGCAACATGTAGTTCTCTGCAAAGTTGACAACTGAAACAATGCTACCAACCGGAAATGTGTCCTTGCATAACTTGAATTGCAAGTCCAACCATCGAGCTTTAAGCGCATGTCTTGCATACTCATACACTACGTTGTCACGAAATATAGGCATAAACTGATACACTGGAATCTTTTCAATAACCAATTCACACATCTTTTCTTCTTTACCATCTTTTTTATTGTATGCCACTGTTTTATACTTGCCAAACTCTACTATTTCATTTCCAACCACGTGTTCTTTCCATATGTTGCAAGCCACCGAAATGATGACATGTGCCATCCAAGCATAATTTCTTGTAGAATATTTGACCTTCCTCTCTTTCACATAAAATTCTTGATATGAAGTCTCTTGAAGATGTTGGTGGGGCACATATGGCACAACCCTGTAAATCATTGTTAGTATGCATATCTAAACATATAGACCTATAAGCATCAAAATGGTTAGAAAATTCAATATGCAATCTACAACAACAAGTGGTGCATGTGTGATTTATCTTAACATAGAAAGGTTTTAGCATTTCAAAATATCTTTGACAAGATTTAATTTGAGGATACTTCTCTAGAAATTTACCATAAAACTATGTTTGAGTCTCATCCAAAAAATGCTTTGGATGTGGCTCACGGTTCTGACTACCGATTCTCCTTCTTACCACATCCCTTTGATTCAGAGATACGCTTGTGTAATTCTTCCAAAAGTCTTCAATTAGTGATCTCAATGCTTCAACAATTGGTTTATCTTTTCATGGTAGTCTCCCTGAGAATGCCCATAATTCATTGACATTAGTGTCCTCAATTCTTTGGCATCTTCCAACGGCTCTTGATAAAGTTTTCCTATTAATTCTCAATTGTTGACTTGTCTTCTAATGAGACGAGCTTTCCTCGTTTGACTACTTACTATAGTCGATGTAATCACACGCCGTGTTGCATTACTATCTTTTGTGCATGAGGTGTTACCCACACTCTCATACGCACTCATTAGATTCTTGACAATAGATTTTTCACTTGAAGCCTCTGATGTTCTCAACCCAAGAATCTTCATGATAGACCTATACTTTATACTTCGTATCATTTCAACGAATAGTTGACATCTTGCAGTCTCATTTAACTTTTCAAAGAACAATCTCTAAATCTTATTAGCATATCTTCTACAAGTGCGTTTTGGAATCTTACCTTCCATTGGTTGCAAAATATTCTCATTAATATCAATCAAATACTTTGGCTTTCTATGCAAAATTCTAGGTGGTGTTAAGTTAGGTAAATTCATCTCAACATTAGGAATTTCATCAATATTTAAATGAGATGGGTTAGATGGCATACCTTCGATCGAAGATGGAATAGATGACATACCTTGAGGTTGAGGTGGGAATGATGGCGTACCTCCTTCATCACATGTGAGTGATGATGTACTCTCAACTTGAGATGTGGTAGATGGTGTCCCTACATGTTGACTTGCGGTAGAGGATGTGTCTCCAACTATGGTATTCAAATCTCTCATACCACGAAGTTTTTTCATTCGTTCTCTTTGTGCTGCCAATACCATATCTCTTTGTGATGGTTGTGGTTCCTCTTCAATTGGTATGTCTTCATTTATCGTGTCCAATTTCCTCTTCTCACGAAGTTCCCTCATAGCCACTGCTTTCTTTGCATTCTTAGCTTCTATCTCTTCCTGTGATGGTTTAATTCTTGATCGTTTCCTCGGCATGCTGGAGAATTTGTCTGTAGCATGATAAAGAGACCAATATTAGTTCCTAAGAAATGAATACAAGATAATAGTGGGATTGTATTTTTATTATGTTGTAAGAATTTATTCTTGTATAGTTTGACATCATGGTATGTTAAGGTCTGTTTATTACACATAATTATTAAAGAGCCCAAGTGTAGAAAATATACATGGCATCATGTGAGATTGTAGGCTGCTTTCTTAATTGGGAATGTGTCTATTTTAAACATGTATGATAAAGCATGATAAAGTAATTCAATCCGAAATAAGGAAATTGTAAAGAACATGCATGTAAAGGCTTGACATACCTAAAAAATAAAGATTCGAATGGAGAGAGTACCCAATTATGTAGTGTTTTTTTCTTCTTGCATCAAACTCCTCAACAATTTGAGTTTTTCACCACTTGCTTCCTTTTCAATTTTAAATTGAATAACACTCAAATATAATTACTAACAACAATACTATTAACCAATCTATGATGTTAAATTCCTAAAATTGAATCACAATTAACATTGCAACACTACAAAAATTGAAACTTGAATAAATATATATCAAACTTGGTGTGAAAACTATGTTATTTCCTCCTTCTCAAGTTGGAAAAGCAGAAAAGGTGGTGGAAAGATCATGCAAAGGTGGTACAATGTGTCAAATGTGCATGTGAACTTCCCAACAACATGAAAGCACTTCTTTTTTGTCAGAGCACGCGCAAAATCAGTATGAAAATAGAGCATGTGGGCCTGGATCACGGGGGTCAACACTTTTTTACCATTTCTATAGCAACACAAAACGTGAGCGCGTTATAACGCGCTTGCATTTTGTCCTGCTATAGATTGATCACATCCTTTGCACTGATCACATCTCTTTCCAAACCTTCCCCTTCAGACTTGAATGACCACAAGGTTTTTGAGGGAGAACTTTTCCTATTTCCTGCAAGAGCTTGCCAGATGCTCCGCCATATGATAGGCATAACAATGAAGGGGCAAGCCCTCATAATCAAGTTCTTGATAGAAAATGCCCATCGAGGAAGAAAGACAAATCTTCTTTGGAAGCAGAAGTTCTAGTTTGTGACAAATCCTTATCCAAGCATAAATAGCAGGGGTTTTGTCAAACAATTTCCAATCTACTTCCACAAAGTCTCTTGAAGACTTCCTGATTGATTCTAAAACATCCACACCCCAAAACTAGAGAGGCAATCAATATAATTGAACCCATAAATCTACATTTGATGACATAAACCCTCAACACTATACCTTAAACCCTAATCCCTCAACCCTCAACCCTAAACCTTATCCCTAAACCCTAATCCATCAACCCTCAACCCTAATCTGTCATCCCTCAACTCTAATCCCTCATCCCTAAACCCTAAATGCTATCCCTATTCCTAAACCCTCAACAGACTCGATACTATACCTTAAACCCTAATCCCTTATCCCTAAACCCTCGAACCCTATCCCTAATCCTTACACCCTCCACACTCTACTTTAACCCTAATCCCTTGACCCTCGACCCTACCCCTAAACCCTTGACCCTCGAACCTCAACCCTCAACCCTCAACGTCAAACCCTAATCCCTCAACCCTTAACTCTGATCCCTCGACCCTTAACCCTATCCCTAAACTCTCAACCCTCGAACCTCAACCCTCAACCCTCAACCCTTAACTCTGATCCCTCAATCCTCAACCCTATCCCTAAACCCTAAACCCTAAACCCTCAACCCTCAACGTCAAATCCTAATCCCTCAACCCTTCACTCTAATCCCTCAACCCTAAACCCTATCCCTAAACTCTCAACACTATACCTTAAACCCTAATCCCTCAACCCTAACCCTAAACCTTATCCCTAAACCCTAATCCCTCAACCCTCAACCCTAATCCGTCATCTGTCTTCCCTCAACTCTAATCCCTCATCCCTAAACCCTAAATGTTATCCCTATTCCTAGACCCTCAACAGGCTCGATACTATACCTTAAACCCTAATCCCTCTACCCTAGACACTCTTATTTAACCCTAATCCCTTGACCATTAACCCTATCCCTCAACCTCAACCCTCAACTCTCAACATTAAACCCTAATTCACCAACCCTAAACCCTAATCCCTCAAACCTAAACCCTATCCCTAAACCATCAACCCTCAATACTATACCTTAAACCCTAATCCCTATCCCTCAACCCTTAACCCTTAAAACTTAAACCCTATCCCTACACCCTCAACACTTGACACTATATCTTAAGCCTTAAACCCTCATCCCTAAAGCCTCAACCCTCAATCCTTAAACCTTCAACCCTAAACCCTATCCCTAATCCCTCTACCCTCGACACTCTAACCCTAACCTTGACATTAAATGCTAATCTGTCAACCCTAAACCCTATTCCTAAACCTTCAACCCTCAACACTATACCTTAAACCCTAATGCCTTAACCCTCAACCCTAATCCATCATCCCTCAACTCTAATCCCTCATCCCTAAACCCTAAATGCTATCCCTATTCCTAGACCCTCAACAGACTCGATACTATACCTTAAACCCTAATCCCTTATCCCTAAACCCTCCAACCCTATCCCTAATCCTTACACCCTCCACACTCTACTTTAACCCTAATCCCTCAACCCTCAACCCTATCCCTAAACCCTTGACCCTCAAACCTCAACCCTCAACCCTTAACTCTGATCCCTCGACCCTCAACCCTATCCCTAAACCCTCAACCCTCAATGTCAAATCCTAATCCCTCAACCCTTCACTCTAATCCATCAACCCTAAACCCTATCCCTAAACCCTCAACACTATACCTTAAACCCTAATCCCTCAACCCTAACCCTAAACCTTATCCCTAAACCCTAATCCCTCAACCCTAATCCATCATCTGTCATCCCTCAACTCTAATCCCTCATCCCTAAACCCTAAATGCTACCCCTATTCCTAGACCCTCAACAGGCTCGATACTATACCTTAAACCCTAATCCCTTATCCCTAAACCCTCCAACCCTATCCCTTAACCCTAATCCCTCGACCCTCAACCCTATCCTGAAACCCTTAACCCTCGAACCTCAATGTACTCAACCCTCAACTTCAAACCCTAATCCCTCAACCCTTAACTCTGATCCCTCGACCCTTAACCCTTAAAACTTGAACCCTAAAACCTATCCCTACACGCTCGACACTCGACACTATATCTTAAACCCTAATCCCTTAACCCTCATCCCTAAAGCCTCAACACTAAATCATTAAACCTTCAACCCTAAACCCTATCCCTTTTCCCTCTACCCTAGACACCCTTATTTAACCCTAATCCCTTGACCATTAACCCTATCCCTCAACCCTCAACCCTCAACATTAAACCCTAATTCATCAACCCTAAACCCTAATTCATCAACCCTAAACCCTAATCCCTCAAACCTAAACCCTATCCCTCAACCCTTAACCCTTAAAACTTATACCCTAGCCTTACACCCTCAACACTTGACACTATATCTTAAGCCTTAAACCCTCATCCCTAAAGCCTCAACCCTCAATCCTTAAACCTTCAACCTTAAACCCTATCCCTAATCCCTCTACCCTCGCCACTCTAACCCTAACCTCGACATTAAATGCTAATCTGTCAACCCTAAACCCTAATCCATCAACCCTAAACCCTAATCCATCAACCCTAAACCCTATCCCTAAACCCTCAACCCTCAACACTATACCTTAAACCCTAATCCCTCAACCCTCAACCCTAAACCTTATCCCTAAACCCTAATCCCTCAACCCTCAACCCTCAACCCTAATCCATCATCCCTCAACTCTAATCCCTCATCCCTAAACCCTAAATGCTATCCCTATTCCTAAACCCTCAACTGACTCGATACTATACCTTAAACCCTAATCCCTTATCCCTAAACCCTCCAACCCTATCCCTAATCCTTACACCCTCCACACTCTTCTTTAACCCTAATCCCTCGACCCTCAACTCTATCCCTAAACCCTTGACCCTCGAACCTCAACCCTCAACCCTCAACGTCAAACCCTGATCCCTCGACCCTTAACTCTGATCCCTCGACCCTCAACCCTATCCTTAAACCCTAAACCCTAAACCCTCAACCCTCAATGTCAAATCCTAATTCCTCAACCCTTCACTCTAATCCCTCAACTCTAAACCCTATCCCTAAACCCTCAACACTATACCTTAAACCCTAATCCCTCAACCCTAACCCTAAACCTTATCCCTAAACCCTAATCCCTCAACCCTAATCCGTCATCCATCATCCCTCAACTCTAATCCCTCATCCCTAAACCCTAAACGCTATCCCTATTCTTAGACCCTCAACGGGCTCGATACTATACCTTAAACCCTAATCCCTTATCCCTAAACCCTCCAACCCTATCCCTTAACCCTAATCCCTCGACCCTCAACCGTATCTCAAAACCCTTAACCCTCGAACCTCAATGTACTCAACCCTCAACTTCAAACCCTAATCCCTCAACCCTTAACTCTGATCCCTCGACCCTTAACCCTTAAAACTTGAACCCTAAAACCTATCCCTACACACTCGACACTCAACACTATATTTTAAACCCTAATCCCTTAACCCTCATCCGTAAAGCCTCAACCCTAAATCATTAAACCTTCAATCCTAAACCCTATCCCTAATCCCTCTACCCTCAACACTCTTATTTAACCCTAATCCCTTAACCATTAACCCTATCCCTCAATCTCAACCCTCAACCCTCAACCCTCAACTCTCAACATTAAAACCTAATTCATCAACCCTAAACCCTAATCCCTCAAACCTAAACCCTATCCCTAAACCATCAACCCTCAACACTATACCTTAAACCCTAATCCCTATCCCTCAACCCTTAATCCTTAAAACTTAAACCCTATCCCTACACCCTCAACACTTGACACTATATCTTAAGCCTTAAACCCTCATCCCTAAAGCCTCAACCCTCAATCCTTAAACCTTCAACCCTAAACCCTATCCCTAATCCCTCTACTCTCGACACTCTAACCCTAACCTCAACATTAAATGCTAATCCGTCAACCCTAAACCCTAATCCATCAACCCTAAACCCTATCCCTAAACCCTCAACCCTCAAAACTATACCTTAAATCCTAATCCATCAACCCTAAAACCTAATCCCTCAACCCTCAACCCTAAACACTATCAATAAACCCTCAACCCTCGACACTATACCTTAAACCCTATGAGAAAAGCTTTGCGTATCGTACATCCACAGTGAGTAATTAACAGTTGAAATCAGAAGGATGATCATTATGAGAAAAGATTTGCATTGGGGTACATCTATGTTTCTTGCTGTCCACCCCGCACTTAGGGAAGGTATATTGTTATGAAACAGGCAAATAATCTCCCATTGTTTACTGGCTCTATCCACAAGAACTACTAAACTATACCTTAAACCCTAATCCCTCAACTCTAAACTTTCAACCCTAAACCCTAACCTTAATCCCTCGACCCTCAACACTCTACCTTAAACCTAATCCCTCGACCCTTAACCCTAAAGGCTATCCCTAAAGCCTCAACCCTAAACCCTAATCCCTCAAGGTCCTAAACTCTAATCCCTTATCCCTAAACTCTAAATCCTATCCCTAAACGCTCAACCCTCAACCTTAATCACTCAATCCTTATCCACCCCTCTCCTCCCCTATTTGGCTCACTCCCATCTCTACCCTCCTCTGCCCTCGACACTATACATACATACATATAGGCATACATAGATAGATACATACATACATACATATAGGCATACATACATACATGCATGATTAATAGCCTTGAATATAAAAAAATTTAAGGGGAACATAACGCGAGCACATTATAATGCGCTCGCGTTATGTCAAACATGACAAACAACAGACTTACGAAAAAGGAAAAATGCAAAGCAAAATATAATGCGAGCGCATTATAATGCGCTCGCGTTATGTCTTGCTTTGGGAATCCCAAGTCTTGGGCTTGGGATATGCTTTGGATTTCCAACCCAAATTCTTGGAGTGCCTTTTGAATAGTCACAGACGTGTTTTTCCATATTCTTCAAGATTTCACATAATTTCATTCGTGCTAACCCTCAGATTTGCACGTGTTTCAAGGTCAAACAAATCGAACACCTGGGTAATGTTAGGCTTTCTTTTAGCTATTTGATGATGTGATTTTTTTCACATTTTAACAATGTTAAGCCTTTCATCTTTAATTTCTTTTGTTTGTGTGTCTGCTTTTGGGCAAAAACCACTGTTTGGTCTTTTTTTCATTGTAAATTAACTATTCATTGAAATTTCAAAAAAATTACATATTTAGAAACTAGACTCCATTCTACAAATATTAAAAAAAGAAAAAATGATTTTCAATTAGTTTTCAAAATTTATAGGCGTAGCACGGCCAAAATTCTATTTTTTAGGATGTGTCCACTTTGAAAATTAGTAAAAAATCAAATATTCATCAAAAAATTATCAGAAAAATCAGGCATAAACTAGATGCTATTAGCTAATTTCTCACTGAAGTGATTTTAAAAAAACCAAAAAAAAGTTGACCTTTTGAGGGAGCCACAAAACATGCTAAGTTATGTTTTTTTGACAGAAACAACACCAATTTCTGTGGCTCTCTCTTTTGAACCCCTTAATCTATGCCATTTTCAAAAAAATAGTAGTCTAGAAAGTAGACTCGGAGCACTACGAACATTGTTTTGGTTGCATCTCCAAATTTTGAGTGTAACTATGCTCAATTTCTCATCCAAGGCTAGTATTTCTTGATTTCAAAAAAAAAAAAATTGGCCACTTAAGACCCCTTTTTGGCCCCCCATCTTCTTGCACTTACCCTGAGGGTATTTCAAAAACTTCTAGAGTAGGATGCATGTAAGGGAGAAAATCCCAAAGAAAATTGTAGAAAAATACAAAGATACCATCTGTTTCATGGTCACCAAGGATCAATGTTTGATGGAAGCTGTGGAGGCCAGAACTATATGGGTACTGCCTATGGGCTATGAAGTAGATGGCTTAATATTAGAAAATTATGCTCAACATCTGCTTAGAAAACCCCAGGACCCTAAGGAAGAAAGGTTTGGGACATTTGAAGAGCTAACTATAAAATTGCATGTTGAATTCAAAAAACTTGAAATAACTAGAAAAGTTAGAAAAGAAGTGGAAGAGATTGCTCCAAAGTATGGCATCACCAAAGAACAAATGAAAGAAGGAAGGGAAAACCAGAAAGAGCAGTAGAAGAAAAATAAAAGAGTGAACTGGTACAAGTTCCAGAAGAATCTTAGATGAAACATGACAAGCCTGAAAAGACTCAGAGGTCTACTAAGAGCTCTGCTACCTCCTCTGGTGCCACACCATCAGTAAACATGAAGGAAACATCAAAGAAATCCTCTGACAAAGATATAAAGAGGAAGAAGATGAAGAGAAGAAGACTGCATGTCAATGTGGGTGGAAAGGACGAAGAAGAAACAGAATTAGATGAGGAGATAAAGAAGATGAAAGCTAAGGCAGTCAAAGCTATAGGAAAGTCGTCTAGAAAGGACAAATCACTCAAAAGGCCAAAGGTAGAAGAGCCTTATGTTGAAAAGGCTACAATATCTCTTCAAGATGTATTAAAATCTGTCACAGTTGATGGAAACTTGAAGCCCATGATTGAATTTTATGATGAATATAATGATGCTGATAAGAGAATCTTGGAAGAAGCCACAATAAAATACTTAAACATCTTCAACAGGGCCCGTATTGAGATTATCTATGATCTCCCTGAAAGTCTCACCAGCATTTTGACTATCAGAAAAGAGACTGCTAGGGCAAAGAATATTGAGCTAAGACACTGACAAGATTATGTCTGGAAATTACTCCGGAAGAAGAAGAAGACTTGATTTCTAAGAAACCAAAGAAAAGTTCAGAACCAAAATGAAGATGAACTCATTAATGATGGGTGAGATTGACAAAGTGGTAAAAGAAATAGAGGAAATTATTTTGGAACCCCTAAAGAAATACAATCTTCCCACGACATATGACAATGAAGACAACAATGTTGGTGATAATACATATGTTTTGGAAGTCAACATTGAAAAGGACACAGATAAAGTCGACCAAATAGCTAAAGAAAAGGAAACTCTTGCCTCTTCGGAACATCAAACAGTAGACATCACTGTTGGAGAGAAGACTACGGAAGAAGAAATACCAACTGCACAAACCAGTTCCTCTCCAGCACTTCAGTTTGAAAAAGATTTGATAGAGGATGAATAGAAGGAGGACACGAACAAGGCCATGGACATTAATCCTCTGGAGTAGGAATAGAAAAATGATGTCTCCGGTGCAGCAAGAGACACTGCAAAGGCAGTAAAAGAGTTCTTGGAAAAGGAGGAACTAGTTCTAGATGAGCTTGAGTCAATCCAAGGTCCAATAAACCTAGATACAATGTCTCTTGTTCAGATGCTCAAGTTGGCTTCATTTGCTCAAGCCAAAGGAAGAAAAGAGATATTGAAGTCCCACATTGAGGATAGTGGACTCATAAATGAAGCATCCAACATTTTGGAGAAGCTGGTGCCAACATACCGAAAGGATACCTCTCTGTCTGCTTCCGGTCAACTCAAGGGACTCATACCCTCTATAAGTACACACTTTGAATCCCTTGAAAAATCTGCTGAAACAAAAGTTAGACAAGAGTTTAATGAGAAAAGGTTAGATGAGTTGACAAAGTTGATAGCTCATGATAAGGTTCAGTTAGATAATGGGATACAGAGTATTCAAAGCGCTATTGCAGAAGCTGGTGATATATATAAATTTTATCTATCATGGCCAGAAGTTACAAAGAAGACAAAGGAAAACATTAAGGACTTGGAAGAAAAATTGATGAATATCTCTAAATCTTTTGATCTAGTAAATGAATCAACTAGTAACAAAGAAGCTCAAGTCATCAACATTCACAATGACTTGAATGATCTAATAAATTAGAGGTATCAAATAAAAAGTAGAATGGGAAAATTGAGAAGACTAATCAGTCCCAAACTAGATTCAATGACTAAGCTTGTAGCTGAAGCACAGCTTGCTACACAATCTGCCACACCATTAGACATGCAAAAGGTAGAAACTCTAGTATTTCTACTTAGCGGACATATACAAATTTTGGATGGTACTAAAAAGAGTTGGGATGTTGAGATAGCTCAAATGAAGAACATCTTTAGTGACATTCTTCAGCATATGTAAAATAAAGAAGAAGACTGTACTTGTAAATATGTGGCAAAGTACATAAACATTTTGAAGTCTTGACAAATTTTTGGTTTCGGAACACACCCTTTGCCATTGATGTCAAAGGGGGAGAAGAAGATCAATGAAAAATGGTTAAACATCTCAAGGGGAGAATAAATATAGAAGTGTATATAGTGAGGGGGAGTAGTTTTGATAATGAAGCATTTTTCACTAAGTGTTGCCATCAATGCCAAAGGGGGAGATTGTTGGCAAGAGACACTGCTATGAAGACAAGCTGAGTGTTGTCATTGACGGAAACAAGATAAGGAGAACACATCAACATGATAGGAAGACATAACTCTGGAAGTTTATTTGTGATTGGGAGCAAGGCACAAGTGTAGAAGGCAAAAATGGCTAAGTATGGATAGTATACAGAGTAAGGGACATAAAATGAACCAGTATGCCTCCGCAGTAAAAGACCCTCAAAAGAAGATTAGGTATAATGACTTATGACCATATGATGATGATTCAGACCAGTGATCAAGTCATGACTTCCTCTGGAAGTCATGTGGAGAAAATGACTAAGTCCAGACAATCAGAGGTATGACAAAGACAATGAACAGAGCACAAAACAATACTCCGCATTCCTCTGCAAATGCATAATTTACTCTGCGGTCCTAAGGCAAACAAGGAATACATCATAACTACCTAAATCCATAATTACAACCTCTAAAGTTTAGTACATCACATTCTACAAGTTGTCCAATATTGGGTTACAGTTCAATAGTATTTCTCTGTGACAAAGCAGTAGTTTCATGATCCGCATTTTGACATGCAGAAGTATTTTGCTCCATAGTTTAGAAGGTATTCTAATCTAGGTTAGTAACAAGCATTGGATATGATTTGTGAGGTCCCATTTGGTTTGCAGTGTAATTTGTGAGGCAATAGATGAACCTGTTAAGCATGCTCTGAAGGAACAAGCTGACTGGTATTGTAAATCTTTGTGCAGAGAAGAAATAGTGTTTGAATGATCTATTTAAGTGATTACATGGTTAGAGCTGACCTATATGAATTTATGTACATAATCACTTGGGCCCGCTTTCAAATTAGTACACATGATCAGGCCGATAAAGCATAACAACTTGCTCTCACATTTTTAGTTTGTCTTGCCGACCCAAGTAAGTGAAAGATCTCATGATAGATATATATAACGGATGGATTGCAGTTTTGAAAAAATGAGAAATATGACATGATGGATGTGTATGCGAAATATGCGAAGATAAGGTGATCATAAGTAGAAGAAGAGAGACCTTATTCTTGAAGCAAGAAGCCAGCAACGAAACAGGGCAATTAGTGATCAAGAGCTTTAAATCATAATTCTGCACTTCAATGAGACTGTAATCATGCATGGAGAGATGCAATATACACATCATCTTAGCAGTGAGCGACCATCTTCTTTTCTTCTCTCTTTCATAAGGCAATGAGCCTATCTATTGAGCAATGAGCTCTAGGAAGTGAGCGCTAAGGCAGTGAGCCTTCTATATTTCGGTATTGCTATAATAAAATATTCCTGAGAGCTAACACTCTTCGTGGTTTTTCCCCACCTTGGGGTTTTCCACGTAAAAATCTTGTGTCCATATGTTATATCTTTGTGGTTTCCATTCATTTGCATATTGTGCTTTTGTTTAATTAAATTTGAAAAATGGTTAAAAGTGAAAGTGTATAAATGGTTTTATGGAACACTGATTTACCCCCCACCCCCTCTTAGTGTTCCTAATATTCAACAAGCTACATGAGCTATTCACATTATGCATATGTGATATAGGTGTGATCTAATCACATTGTGTCTATGTTGTATGCATGAGCTAGTCACTCTTTGTGTATGTGGCGCATGCATGAATTATTCTCCATGTGTATGTGTTGTATGCATGAGATAATCACTCTGGTTATATGTGACTCATGCATGAGTTATTCACTCTATGTATATGTGATATGCATGAGCTAGTCATACTATGTATGTGTGACCCATGTGAGAGATAGTCACATTGTATACAAGGAATGTATGCTTGAGCCAGTCCCTATGTGAACAAGTAATGTTTAAATGAGCTGGTCACTATGTGTATTTGTGGTTCTGCATACATTGATATTGATATTGTACTATCATCTGATTAGAATGTTTCTAATATTATACTATAGTGTATGGATTGAATTGGAAGCATAAAATTAACTAATGGTTTTGATTTAAAAGTGAGCTCATAGATCTCATATCAAAAGAGAGGATGAAGCCTCTCTATTGTTGAAGTATGAACTATGGAGCCTCTAATTCCCATGAAGGGATATGTAGGTAGGGCCATTGCGAATGAACCCTCAAGATTTAGGTCTGGGTCTAGGGATGACCTTGACCTCAGAAGCTTACCACACTCTAGTGTAAGTGTATGAGTTGTGACATAGGGTTGTTTCCATGACTATGGTTGGTAAGTCTCTAACGTGGCACTTCTACATCAAATAGAAGATGCTTTATTGATTAAGCATTTTAAAAGAGTAGTAAATAGGGCACGGTTATTACACACATTTGATAAATAATGGAGATAAAATAATTCACAGTCATTTAGTATTCACAAAAAACACTTCCAATAATCTTCAAGCTTCAAAACTTGTATATTTCTTCTCTAGAATTACAATAATAAAATAAACTAAATTCTATTCTTTTAATAGTTCTTTTCTTTTTCTTTCCAATTCCTAATTTAAGACCTAAAAGCAAAATATAATGTTGCATTCCACATAAAAGAAAATAATATAAAAATATTTTTATTCTTCCCCATGCATATTCTTTTGAAAAATAATTAATATTAAATTACTAACTGTTCTAATTCAATCCAAAAAGAATGAACTTACAATTAATATTAAGAAATTATATTTTCTATTTCACAAATAAAATCATTATAATAATTTATTTCCTAATTTTCTATAATAAACTTGCACATTCCATAAATAAATAAATTAACAAATTAAAACAATTAAACTTATTTCTTTTTCCAAATAGAGATTTATCACCAAAATAAATAAATAAAAGAAGTAATATTATGCAACCATAATTTTCAACACTAATTATTTATTTATTTAAAATTAAGCTATTTATTTTTATATTAATTAATTAATGTATCTTTTCCTATACACTTGGACCATAAGATGAAACACTTTATCCCTAAGACCTAGTTTACCTTTACTATTACCTATACTTGTTGCACAACATATGTGGCCACACAAACCCTTAGTAACATTTGTTAGTTACAACATATACATAATGATCAAAATTGGCATTTAATAATTACTTGTCATCCACATGCATGTATATTGCATACGAGCACAAAAGAAAGTGATCACACCACTAATTCCACATAACATAACCAACAAAGTCATAAAACACCATGGAATGAAATATTAGCACATCATAGAAAACATCCAAAAGAAAGTCAAGTGAAGGATGTTACAATGATCATTAGAAGCTATAAAAGTGCAACCATTAGGAAAAAGAGCATTATTTGAAGGGGTTCGGCATTTGAAACAATTTATTTTATATTTGTTCTTCTATTTTATTGCATGGAAGGATAAAGGAATAATATATTTTGTGTAAGCATGAAGTTGGAAGGGTTGACTCATGTTGGAATCTTGTTGTAGTTTTCACCTTTTAGGGTTTCTCTAGGGTAATTGGTATGTTAAGTATTATGTCTACATATTTGCTTGTTAGTTGATGCTTTGTTGTAAATGTTTCTTGTATATTTTTATAGTGGAGAACATCTATTTTTATTGTTCATCTTTAGGTGGTGTTAAAACATCATTTTGAAGGTTGTTTGTTGAGTTGACATAGTATGTTGGTTGGTGATGAGCTCTAGAAAAGTATCTCCTCAATGTTTATGGATCAAGAAGAGAAATTGGTTTTTTCTATTTGCTATTTTTGTGGTAGCCACCATAGTGTTAGATTCATAGTCCATAATTTGCTTTATTTGGCCGATAGGCCATTCTATATGTGCACACATCTTGTAACTGCCAAAAATTTGGTAGTCCTTCAATTTTTTCATTTTCCAAAAGAAATTAAAAAAAATAGGTGATGAAGAACAAGTGGTGGCAGTTTCATTCTCTTTAGCTCCTCAATTCAACTTCTTCTTGCCCTCTCGACCTTTTATCTCCCAGTTTGAAACCAAAATTCCCCAAAACTTCAAAGAACATTGGACAGTCACATCCTTCTATATTATAATTATGCACAGCCCATAAATTTCATGGCATCCTGTACATAGCAATTTGAACGAAATTTAGGAATTCGATACAATGGAGCAGCATCAATGCTTGGCCTAATGTCGCCAATAGTGGGGTACTTGAATCCTCAGGCTTATGGAGAGAGGATTGTTACAGGCGTTACATTTGCTTCCTCTGCATCTGGGATCTACAATGGCACTAGAAAACTCTTGGTAAGTGCCTGTATTAGCTAATTTATCCTAATATCTTTGCAATACTGATGCAGGAATCAAATCGCTCTCATGTTGCAGAACATTCTAAATCTAGCAGATCAACTAGACCTATACAAACAATATATAGAGGATTTGCGTGAGACTGTGGGAGGTGATAACACTTCGCGTATTTTATCTGAGGCCTTATATATTATAAGCACGGGAAGCAATGACTATCTTCAGTATTTTAATATGAACATTTTATCAGAATTTGAATCCAATCGCTGAAAATTTAGGAAGAACCTTTTGAGCACTTTATGTCATTTTATTAGGGTAAATTTCCTTTATCATGCCAATTCATGCTTTGCAAAGAATCGCCAGGCAACACTTATTTCGGAAACAAATTGGTATCATTTTTTAGGAGCTTCAATTGTTAGGAGCACACAAAATTGGGGTGGTGTCTCTTCCTCCATTGGGTTGCTTACCATCTGAAAGAACATTGCATGGTGGTGGAAAAGGGATATGTGTTCAATGTGTGAATAAGGAGGTATCCATATTCAATATAAATTTGAAGAAGCACTTGAGTAAGATGAATGAAACAGATGGTGCCAGGATTGCTTACTTAGACAGTTATAGATTACTTCTGAGTGCCTCAACCCATCCAGCTCAGTATCGTAAGATACAGTCTTATACATTTGTAAGTTTTCTACTATTTATCTTTCCTTGAGGAATTTCTGATAATTTGTTTTGAGCACAGGTTTTACTGAAGGCCGCAGAGGATGTTGTGGTAGCGGGATATTGGAAGCATCTATATTTTGCAATGAATTTTTGATAGGGACATGTACAAACACCTCAAAATATGTATTCTGGGATAGTTTCCATCTGACGGACAGAATGAACTCGATTCTTGGCTTCTTTTTTTTTTAACCTTTTGGAACACCCATAGATTGAGAAAGTTTAAAACTATTACAAAAATTGTGGCCGAAACCAAGTCCAGAATAAATATAACAGTAGTAATATCCTTAGCAGTCCTTAGCCAAAGAAAACTAACTAAAGAAAATAGGAAGACAGAAAAAAAAACGTCACCAGACGATCACTGCTTAACGAGCCACAAAATGCACAGACAAAAAGACCACCCCCAAGTCAAAAAGCACCCCTTACCACCTTCAAGACCAGCACTGTCAAACCAACGCAGCCAACCACCCACCCAGGATGCCAAAAAAGCGGTCCGACGTCACTTCATCACACTGCTGCTGGAGCTGCTGGGAGATTCTGTTCATCCAGATCCACAGACACAGATGACTGGGCTCCTTCATCCAGATCCTCCAGAGCAAGCTATTCAATCTCTGCTTAAGCAAGCTATTCAACAAGGCCTTGCTTAAAGTAAATCTTTCGTTTCCATAGCTACTCTTACTACTATCTCAATCGAATGTACATATAATCTTCTTGTATTCCAAGTTTTATAGAGAATTTTACATAAGACCAAAGACTCTGTGTAAAAATGTTTTGATAAAAGTGTAAAGGGAAAATGATGAGATATCTTTATAATGTTTTGGTTAAGTCAAAGTAATATAAAAGCTTCTCTACATTTGCAGTTTTTAATATTAAATAATTTTAGTTTCTATTTTCTATTTTTTATTTTTTGGCGTATAGGCCTTTATATATGTGCACACATCTTGTAACTGCCAAAAATTTGGTAGTCCTTCAATTTTTTGGTTTTCCAAAATAAATAAATAAAATTAGGTAATGAAGAACAAGTGGCAGCAATTTCATTCTCTTTAGCTCCTCAATTCAACTTCTTCTTGCCCTCTCCACCTTTTATCTCCCAGTTTGAAACCAAAATTCCCCAAAACTCCAAAGAACATTGGACAATTACATCCTTCTATATTATAATTATGCACAGCCCATAAATTTCATGGCATCCTATACATAGCAATTCGAACGAAATTTAGGAATTTGATACAATGGAGGACAAATAACAATGTTGGTTTTTACCTTTTCTGCTTAGTGGCCAACTTTTCATCTATTCTTGCAACATATGCGGATGTGAAGCCTAATTATTGTGGTAGAAAATAAATTCATGGTATTTATTTTTTATTGGCTACAGAGTTTTTTCGCTGGCAATAGTTAACCTTATTGAATTGAATGGAAAACAGGTTCTCGTGAAGGCTATTTGGTGAAGCTTGATTCGGTGGGTATTTTTCTTGTGAAGGCTATTCGCTGAAGGTTGATTTGGTGGATATCGATCCAAATCCAGTTGTCAGAGGAGAAGTTGCAACCTTCAATAATTCCGTAGTGGTTTTGTTTCCGAGAAAAATCTACCAGATTATTCAATATTTTTTCAGGAGAACAAAATATTCTCTGGCAGGTGCTCTCCCACTAATAAGCTCATCGTCTAACAAGTTTTGACAAAAACACAATCAATTTAAGACACAATGTGACATATTTAAATAAAATGCAAGTTTAAGGAAGAGGTCCTATGCAGGGGTTTTAGATTTATTATTATGAGTGATAAATGTTTTAAGGAAAAGGTTGTTATAAAAGCCTTTATTTTTAGTTCAAATGTTATTAGAAATCACTTTTTTAGTTTTTAGTAAATTTTTTACTTTTATTTGGCCAATAGGCCATTCTATATGTGCACACATCTTGTAACTGCCAAAAAAATTGGTAGTCCCACTAATTTCGTCGTCCACAAATTTTTTTAAAAAAATTGGTAGTCGCACTAATTTCATTGTCTACAAATTTAAATTTTGGTAGTCCTTCATTTTTTGGTAGTGCTTCAATTTTTTTTCTAACCTATTTTAACCTATTTTTATTTTATAAGAAAAGGAGTTACAAGATTTGCAGATGAAGAGTCTCTCTTAGAAGACACAAAGTCATGTGTTCTATTTTAAAAGATCAAGAAAATCTTTGAAGGGGCATTATTTGTAGGGGATGAGGATAGAGGAATCGAGAAGGGTAGAAAATAGACAGAAGCATGGAAATTATTCTAAAGGTTGGTTAGAAAACAAAAGAAGTAAGGCATGATATTCCAGTTATGTACTTGGGCTTGATAGTAATCTTGATTTTATAAATTCTTAAAGAAATTTTTGATGTGTATCAAGTTGGCCTTATCTTTGTAATTTTTGATTTGTCTCACCATGGCTTTGTCTCATTATCTAACAAATATTTCCCTTCAGTTATTCTTGATATATGACCTTACCCTAATCCAAAGCACCCATTTTAGTATAATGTTGGCAAAGGTTGCAGAGATTGGTCTTACTCCAGCCAATTTCAATTGCTTGAAAGTCTTCTCAAACATGTACAACAAATCCATTTTATGCATACCCTATAGCCATTTCAATTCCATGAGGCAACACCTCTTTGAGACATTCTACCAGTTGCTTGAATGCCTTGACTGAGCTTCCACATTATACATTTATATCTACCCTAGCATTTTAGCTAAAATTATTTGTTTAAATACACCCCTTTTACTTTGCTGGGTAACCATATTTTATTCTATAATCCCCATTGGATGCATGCAGAGAAGATGTTGGCAAAGGATGTGGAATATGTTTTTTTAACCTGCCGATTACATTTGTTTTATAAGTTTCTAGATTAACATTTTCTACTGATTTAGACATTTCTAAATTCATCAAGTTGATTTTGCTAATAGGGCATCGCCCCCATTAAAGGCGTGAGGGTAAGACTTTTCTTGTTTTCATAACATTTCAATCTTTTCAAATTCTTTTAACTAAGAATCAACTCCTCTTTCCTTGAAAAGTAGTATGTTTATATAAAATTAAAAGTTTTGTTTTGTGACTTATTCCTCTTACATTATAACGTTATTATCAATTGAAGAATGGTTTTGTGTAATTTGAATATATTTAATCATTGAAATATTAATAGGTTAAGTTAAATTAAATCGTTGGTTACTTTTAGAATATCATTTTTCTAAAGAAAATATGCAAGGAATATTGTTGATTATTTTTTTAACAGTTCAATTTATATATATCTAGCCTATAAATAGTTCAATCTTAACAGTAGATATTACATCCTATTTGAACATGCAATTCTAAAATGCTTGCAAATCTTTAAAATAAAACAAACCATATAATCAAGGGATAGGGTTAAAACAAATAATAATAAATAAACAAAAATTAAACAAGTAAAGAAAATTCAGAAGCTTGGAAAACCCATGAGCATATCCACAGCGCTTTCATGGAGATGCAGTTTTCAACTTTCCATTCACCTGCAAACAAAGCCAAAAAACTAATAGCCAAAGAAATAAGATGGAAGAGCAAATGAGAAGATTTTAGGAAAATAATAGCTTTATATGTTAAGTAGGAGGTATTTTTTAGCTTTATATGTTTATTTTTTTGATGTGTGAGATTAAAATATTAAGTTAATTTTAATTGTGTTTTTCCACCTCCCTAT
Source organism: Cunninghamia lanceolata (assembly GCA_027924645.1). Lineage (NCBI taxonomy): Eukaryota > Viridiplantae > Streptophyta > Pinopsida > Cupressales > Cupressaceae > Cunninghamia > Cunninghamia lanceolata. The sequence goes on along the minus strand of BSBN01001327.1, from coordinate 4,537,412 downwards.
AAGTTAGGGGACTAATTTTGTAACATTTAGTGAGTTATCATAAATGATGCCATTCAAAAAGATTTTATGGCTTATCTTAAGTAATTTGAAAATTAAATGGTTCATTTGTTAGAGTTTGCATATATACATACACACATATATTAAAAAGTATTTTTTTAATAATTAAAAATAGGAGAATTCTATGCCGCTCTAAATTTAGGTTCTAAATTAATGCCTAGATTTGTGCCTTGAAGGTAGCCTTTGCCATTATTACTTATGGGTCCAAGTTAAATAAAATAGTAATATTTATTATGTTCATAATATTGTGTTAGGTAGATGGAAAAATATTTAATTTTTTTAAAAGTAATTATAATTTGTGGTTGCTTTCTTTCCACTCTTGATTATCTTAGGTATACTAGTAGAATTTAGAAGTTTCTAAAATTTGTTTACCTTTTGCATACAAAAGTTCTTTGATTCATGTAAATATATATTTATTTGTTTATTTATTTATTTATATATCAAATCTAAAGCACTTTATGTTTTATTAGAAAAATTAAAAAAATCATTTATTTTTATAAATAAAATTATATATTTATTTATTTTAATACACTCTCACAAAATCTATATTTTTTATGGAATATTAACTATAATTTCTTTAGTATGCTATACATTAAGCAATACTTGAATATTTATTTTTGTGGGATGACATAGGAACTATCTTTGAAGTGTTCTCTAATAAGGATGAAGTGAATGCGTTGAAGGCCTTAATTCTTAGGATTTAAGGTAAAAGGAGAGTAGCTTATGAGTTTCCTTGTAAAAGATGGTGGTGACAATGGAGGTAGATAATGAAATTAGCATGTATTAAAGTTATGAATGGAAATTTAGAAATTATCTTGACATAGTGGAGGCATGAAGAACATGGTGCTAGCATGGTGTGAGGCTCGCAGTGCATAAAGACTAGCGGTCTTGGATTTTGACAATTTTCCTTGCTTTAATTCGCTTGTCCATATCTTTAAAATAGTGCGGTAGTTTCCTAAGAGGCAGTGTTTTTTTTCATATCACATTTTGTTTTTGTGTTAATGTTATATGATTGGTGTTTGGGTTCTTCAATCTTTTGACATGCTTTAAATAATATTTGTTCAAATTAGTGAGATTTATGTTTTTTCATGCGTCTATGGTTTGTATGATTGTTTGTTTTAATGATTCAGTGTCTATAGGGCTATAGGCCTACACTTTTTATGTCTTTTGTTTCAATATGTTTGTGACAGTCAATTTGAAAAAAAATAAATTAAATGATTTCTATTATAGTGTATATGTCATTTTTAAAATGTTTATTGGTAAGGTAAGTTTTTGGATTCAACTGCATTGTATCACTCTTTACCCTTTTCCTAATATGCAATTGAATCCAGAATCTTCAGGCCTTACTAATTTCAGTGAGCTTTGTTGTGCCATCATAGTTTGTTTTTAGTTTGAATTTTTTTTTAAATTTCATAATTTGGCTAATAGGCCATTATAAGTGAGATTCAAATGTGAAGGGATCTTCAGTGAAATTAAGTTGAGATGTGAAATTGATGTTCTCAATCCCAATTTCTTGGAATGGTGTAATTATTTTAAATAGTTAGTACTTTGGTTATGAATTCATGGCTTGTGACTATTATATAAAGTGTCATGTCAACCATACTAACCTCTTCCCCAATCTAATAAATATCAATGTTTCATGGCGTTTATTTTGAAGTTAAATTTAATTGTGATTTATTACTATTGTCATTAAAATAAATATATTAATTCTAATTTAATTGACATATTCCTTCATGTCTTCTTTTGTAGAGTTCCATTAATTTAATTGCGGAGTGGAATTTTTCCTTTTAGATTATTGAATGTTGATATTAAAATTTTTCATTGGGGAATCAAAGTATTTGAATATTGTGTAAGATATATTATTCTTTGCTAAGTTTTACTATGTCACAAAACTAGACAAAATTTCTTAAAATCTAAATAATAGGAAGACCAGTATGCACATAAAGAGTCCAAAATAGTAGCAAGAGGAATATTCTCCCACATAATAGATACAATAACTATTTTTATATATACACAAACACAATCCACACAAAACAAACTTCTAAACATACACAAACACACTCTACATAAAGTGATAGTTGAAGTACATTCATATAGAATGAAAATGAATGTCAAAGCACTTTCAAATAGATAAACACAATGCCTACCAAAATTAGTTCAAACACACACATGCATTTCAAACAAAGTGAATGCCAAAATTAACTTTTCACACACACGCACACCCACTTTAGACAAAGTGAATACCAAAATTAAATTTTCACATGCACACTTGCATGCACATAGAATGAATGTCAAAATTCATACACACACAATTCACAGTTAACTTTCAAAGCCATGCACACACAATGAAAGACAAAGTTCATTCAAACACATAAAGTGTACATTGAAGTTTGAAAGTATTTTTATACATCTACTTCACACAAAATGAATGTCAAAATATTTTTCTTAGGGTTAAGTTTCAAATACATGTGTGTGTCACACATGCATGCACATAGAGTGTTTGGAAACATTCATTTGCACACACAATGAATGCCAATGTTAAATTTCAAACCCACACACACAATGAAAGTCAAAGTTAGTTCAAACACACAAAGTGAACATCATTGAAGTTTGAAAGTATTTTCGTACATATCCTTCACATAAAGTGAATGCCAAAGTATTTGTGTTAGGGTTAGGGTTCAAGTGCACACACATGCATTTTAAACAAGGTGAATGCCAAAATCCACTTTTCACATACACACAAATATCCACTTTAAACAAAGTGAATGAAAAAATTAACTTTTCACACGCACGCACGCACGCACACACACACACACACACACACACGTGCATGCACATAGAGTGAATGCCAACATTCATTCACACACATAGTGAATGCTAAAGTTAACTTCCAAAGCCACACACATAGAGTGAACACCAAAGTTAGTTCAAACACACACACATGCACTTCAAACAAAGTGAATGCCAAAATTAACTTTCTACACACACACAGACACACATCCACATTAAACACACACACATCCATGTTAGAAAAAGTGTGCCAAAATTAACCATTCACACACCCACACACATAGGCATGCATGCACATTGAGTGAATGCCAACATTCATTCACACATTCATTAAGATTATCGTTAGGGTTAGGGTTAGCATTAGAATTGGGGTTAGAGTTAGATTTATAGTTAGGTTTAGGGTTAGAATTAGGGTTAGGGTTAGGTTAATTAAAATTAGGCTTGGGCTTAAGGTTAGGATAAGAATTAGGATTATTACTATGGTTGGGTTAGAATTATGGTTAGGGTTATAATTAGGATATCTCAAATTCTGTAGGATGCAAAAATAGTATCATAAATCTATATTGTAGAGTTCATGTAGATTTTTTACAACATTCATCAAACACATATTTCTAAGGCATGCTTCAAAAAATAATATTTTAATAAGAGAGTTGAATTGCAAGTATTTTTCCATTCTTCTAAAATTATGTTTTATAATTAAAAGGATCAACTAATCAAATCATGATGATACATTACAAAGAATAGTTACAGTGTGCATAACAAAATGGCCAAAACATACAAAGAACAGTTACACTGTGCATATCAAAATATAAATATATATGATTTGGTGATAGCCCTATAAATATTTGTGCCTATCGGCCATTTGATAGCACCTTTGGTGCTTTTACTAGTTTTAACTACTTTTGTTGTGACAGAAATATATGTTTGGAGTTGTGAGAAAAGTGTTTTCATAACATGATATTCCTTGATGATTCCTTGTAAGATTGATTTTTACAATTATATATGTTGTACTACTATGTATTCTTATATATTTTGCATTTCCTCTTCAAATTTTGTGTTCTCAACTTTAAACTTACAAATCTTATTAAATAGTGTTTGTTTACAATATTTTCAATAATATAAAATCTTTATTCTTAAACTTGTTTTTCACTTTATTTTAATTTTTTTTAAAGAAAGGGATGAAATCCATTTATTTTCTTGAATACGATAATCAAGGCTAAGAGAACCTATTGGTAATTTCCAAAATGGTACCTAGCATGTTTCTCTTTCAAGTAGTTAACAAAACCATTTTGGATTCTATTATTCAAACAGTAAGATATCATCATGGACAGTACACCATTTTTTCAAACAGGAAAACTTTTTTTTTGGTAGACGAGAGAAGGATTGACCCAGATATGTGAAGCATTCACATATTAAAATATCAAGGTCCACATGTTCGTTATATGTCGTCCGACCACCAAAAAAATTCTTGATTGACTAAAATTTTCTTGGAAAATTGCAGCAGTATCTAATGTGTAACGTAAATTTCAGCAAGTTTTTTAAAAGACAACAAGATATTATGAGAGAAAGAACAAGAATGCAGCTTCCTTTGTTTTAAATTATCCAAGAATACAACTTCCTTTTTGTGGTCTGCAGCTTCTTTTCTATTTCTTTCTCCTTCAATTATTCCAAATCTAGTTCAGGCAAAAAATAGGCTGTAATCTTGTATTAATTTTAAGAGTATTTTTACATTTTATAACATGTCCTGCTTTTGATTTTATGTTAAAGATATGCCCGTAATTTTATAATCTGTCCTCTTTTCCCAATATGATCATCTGTTATTTTGCGAGACGAAATGAGCTTGTTTTTTTTCTCTGGATTTAAATTCATTGAGTTATTGCATTTGCCTTTGATGTTCAGCATTTGGCAAAATGGTCAGACAAAAACTTACATTTGGATAAAACTGTTAACAAGGTAGATAAAAAAAACATATAACACCAGTAGTGAATAAACAGAAATACCAAAAATAGAGACTTAGCAAATTTAAGTGAATAAACAGAGATACCAAAAATAGAGACTCAACAAATTTAACTGAATAAACAGAGATGCCAAAAACACAGACACAGCAAATTTGTGTGGTTCACCAAAATGGCTACATCCATGGGTATTTGTTTTTATTAATTGCAGCAAATACATAAAATTCTCTTCCACCAATTTATACTGAAGAAGAAGGGAGATGAAAAAGAACCGTCGGACTTCAATTCTTGCTTTTGGAATTTTCAAGAAAGCCAGTGATCTTGTTGTATTATGTGGGTCACTCATAGCAATCATAACAAATTCTCCAATAGGGAAGCTCTTCATATTTGGGAGACCTGACATTGATTGTGTTGTTGATAAATATCATAACATTCCTCTCACTCTTGACAATGACAAAGTTCAAAAAGCTTAGAAAGCACAAGAGCATTACAACTCCCTAAACAAGTTTGATGCAGAAAAGAAGCTCATGCACATATTGGAAAGCCTACAGCTTAATATACAGAATTCACAACTGCCAAAATTGATTGAGTTTGCTGAAAGGCTTAAAAATTTGCAAGATTTGATCAAAACTACACAGGAGAAGGAACTTACAAAGTGCTCTGCCAAGGACCCCAATGCAATGGAGGATGCTCAAATGGCTCAACCATTACAACATTCTAAATGCTCATCTTCCTCTTCTTTTATAGATTTCTTGCATGGAGGCCAATGTTAGCAAACACCTTTGAAAAGTGCCCTTTGACAACAATTATAATATGCAACAGTCAATGGCATGTGCAGCAGCCATCTTTGACATCTTTGTAATGCCCATTAGGCCCATTGAGTTGGTAGTTGCCTTCCTTGACTTTCAGGTTGAGTGGTTGGCATAGTGGTTGTGTCCTTTGTGTTTCTCCAATTCTATATATTGATGCCCTGCCTCTTCATCTCTAAGGCAATCTGGGCTTTTGCATTTGGTTTGTTTTGTGATCAGCAGATCACTAGTTTGTTCTTATTTGCCTTCATTTGGTATCAGAGCCATCTGGTTCAGAGATTCAGAGATCTTGGATCCAAAGTCCAGTGAAGATCATTTTGATTGTTTGGCTCCATTAATTAATGTTTGTGCAGATATACAGGAGGACTGGGTGCAATCCACTGATAGAAGAAGTGTTTGAAGAGAGAGAAACCAAGCGAGAAGACCAGCGATGGAAAGAGGAGCTGTGAAGACTTTGTGCATAGAGAAAGGTGTGAAAGTTTTCAAAATATCTACATATGTTGTGCAGAGCCGTGCAGATTGAGGAAAGAGGCATGAGAATTTACATTATCTCTTAAATAGCTTTAAGATTTATGCTTTACTAGGCCACGTGAAAGTCTACTTTAAAAAAAGAAGTGTTTTCTTTTTTAAAGAAAGAAAGTAAAAGTTAAAAATCTTTAAACTCCATGTTTTAAGAAATTTGAAAGTCTTTTTTAAGCCACGTAAGGAAAAGTCTTCCTTTTAAGAAGTAGTTTTAAAAGAAGGAAGGAAAAGTCTTTTTTTATTGAAAAGAAAGAATTTTAAAAAAGGTTTTAAAAATTATATTGCCTTTTGGATAAGGTAAAGGGGTTCTACCTTACAAAGTGTAATTTTTATTGCAAATTGTGATTTTGTTTTTCTTGCAAAAGTGACAAAGGGAATTATTTGTAATTAAGTGCATTATCGGTTGAAACCGACACTTACACCAACACAAAATAATATAAAAATCTTTTTGGTGTGGGTCCTATTTGATAGGACAGGGAGAGTATCCATTTGCAGAGATCTCTCTAGATTTTTTGTGTTGAGCCTTTGGGTTACTTTGCATATTCTTCTTATGGCAAATATGACAGGAAATGTTATGTCTAACATGTTAATTCCTGTGTTTGAAGGGGACAATTTCACATGTTGGTGTACTAGAATGCAAACCCTACTCAAATCCAAAGATTTGTGGGAAATTGTACAAATAGGGTATGTAGAACTAGATGCAACTGCATTTAATGCATTAAATGATCAATAGAAAAGAGAACACAAAGCCAATGTAAAGAAGGATAATGAAGCTTTATTTCTGATTCAAGGTGCAATCAATCAGGCTATCTTTCCTAGGATAAGTGGTGCTAGTAATTCTAAGCAAGCATGGCAAATTCTCAATAATGCCTATCAAGGAACACAAACTGCAAAATTGCAAACTATGAAGAAAAATTTTGAAAATGTAAAAAATGGTCAATAGCGAAAGTGTAAATGAATTTCTAACAAAGGTAGAAGGCCTAGTTAGTCAAATGAAAGTTATAGGAGAAACTGTGGATGGCAAGCATGTCGTTGAGAAAATTTTAAGGAGTTTAGTTCCTAAATTTGATGGTGTAGTTTCTACAATTGAGATTTCCAAAGATCTCACAACTATGCAAATAGATGAACTAAGTGGAATATTGTTAACTGCTAAAGAAAGAATGAAGAGTAATGAGGAAGGTCTAGAACAAGCATTTGCCTCTAAAGCAAGCATAAGAGGTAAAAGAAACATGTTTTTCAGGAATCAAAATAAAAATGAATACAAAGGTGAATCTAGCAATTCTAGAGGAAGAGATAATAGTTTCAGAGGAAGAAGTAGCAACTTTAGAGGAACAGGAAGAGGAAGAGGAAGAGGTAGAAATAATGGGGGAGATAAAAAGAATGTCCAATACTTTCATTGCAACAAGTTTGGACATTATGCATCAGAATGTTGGAGTAAACAAGGAGAAGCAAAAAAGAGAAATGCTCACAATATTGTTGAAAATAGACAAAATTTGTTTATTTCTTCTTTCAATGCAAATATTAGTGAGAATGATGTATGGTACATTGATTTTGGATGTTCATCACATATGACATCTAATGAAAATTTGTTTATCAAATTAGATGAAAACCATCATAGTACAGTGGTATTAGGAGATAATCAATCTCATGGAACCAAAGGTAAGGGTACTATTGCAGTTACAACAGAATATGGTGAGGTAAATCATATCAATGAAACATTATTGGTTCCAGCCCTCAAGAAGAATTTGTTGTCCGTTGGACAAATGTTAGAGCAAAATTATCAGGTGACCTTTGATGAAAAAGAGTGCATAATAAGAGATAAATTAAAAAGAAATGCAGTTGTTGCAAGAGCAAAAATGACAGGTGATAGGATGTTTCCTCTCCATTTCACCCATGGAAACCAAGCATTGAGGTCTAGTGAAATGAATGAAAGTAGAATTTGGCATCAAAGATATGGCCACCTCAGTTTTAGTGGGTTAATTTTACTCAAGAGATTTAAAATGGTTGAAGGTCTACCATTCATTGAAAATACAAAAGAAGTGTTTGAAGAATGTGTTGTTGGCAAACAACATAGAGCTAGCTTTCCAGTTGGTAAATCCAGTAGAGCTAAGCAACATCTTGAGATAATCCATACGGATTTGTGTGGTCCTATGGAAACACCTTCTTTAAATAAATCAAATTATTTTCTAACCTTCATTGATGATTACTCAAGAAAAACTTGGGTATATTGTTTGGTTTCAAAATTAGAAGTGTTTGACAAGTTTGTAGAATTCAAGAGGTTGGTTGAAAAGGTCAGATAATGGGGGTGAGTACAAATCAAATCAATTTCTAGATTTCTATAGAAATCATGGAATCAAGAGAGAGTTCACTACTTCCTACACTCCACAACAAAATGGAGTTGCTGAAAGAAAGAATAGAACCATTGTTGAAATGGCAAGGAGTATGATGAAAGAGAAGAATTTAGATAAGATGTTTTGGGCAGAAGCAGTTTGCACAACTGTATATCTTCTCAATAGGAGTCCTACAAAAGTAGTTAAGGGGATGACTCCTAAACAAGCATGCTCTGGGGTAAAGCCAAGTGTTGAACATTTGAGAGTATTTGGGTGTGTTGCGTATGCACACATACCAAAGGAAAAAAGGTCTAAGCTAGATGATAAAGGCCTAAAATGTATTTTAATTGGATATCGATTAGAAAATAAAGCATATAGATTGTATGACCCAATAGGAAAGAAACTTGTTATAAGTAGAGATGTGGTTTTCAATGAAGCAGTAGAATATACTAAGAAAAATGAAACAAAGGGAAAAGAGATAATGATTGATGAAGTTGAAGAAGAAGAAGAAAACGAACCTGAGTCTTCTAGTACAGGAATAAGAAAGTATCAAAAATATCAAAGGAGGACAGAAAAGAATCATCCATCAACTCTTATGTTGGATTCAAACTTTGAGAAAATGACAACAAGATCACAAGCAAAAGTGAATTATGCTTTGATGACTCAAATCATGGAAAGTAATGAGCCACAAACATTTGAACAAGCTCAAGAAAAAGAAGAATGGGTTGAAGCAATGAATAGTGAGATAGAAACAATTGAAAGGAATGACACATGGGATTTGGTTCAGCTACCTCCTAGTAAGGAAATTGTTGGTACAAGATGGGTGTATAAAACTAAGTATAAATATGATGGAAGCATTGATAAACATAAGGCTAGATTGGTAGCCAAGGGATACACTCAACAGGAAGGTATTGATTACACTGAAACATTTGCACCTGTAGCACGAATGGATACTATCAGATTTTGGCTTTGGCAGCTTAGCAGAGTTGGGTAGTTTATCAAATGGATGTAAAGAGTGCTTTTTTGAATGGATATATTGATGAGGAAGTGTATGTTTCTCAACCTAGAGGTTTTGAAATACCTTCTAAAGAACATTATGTTTATAGATTAAAGAAGGCCTTGTATGGTCTTAAGCAGGCACCAAGAGCATGGTATTCAAGGATAGACTCATACCTACAGCAGAAAGGTTTCTTAAGAAGTCAGTCAGATCCGAATCTTTATATTAGGATCTCGGCTAAGGATATTTTTTTCTTAGTTCTCTATGTTGATGATCTTATCTACACTGGGAACAATTCAGATTTGTTTGCAGAGTTTAGAGCAGCTATGGTTGCTAAATTTGAGATGACAGATTTGGGACAGATGCACTATTTTCTTGGTATAGAAGTATGGCAAAACAAAGGTGAAATATTCATGTCTCAAAAGAAATATGCTTCAGACATCCTACAGAAATTTTAGATGAATAGTTGCAAACCAGTTGCAACACCCATTGAAGTTGGACTTAAATTGTCTAACTTGGATGTGTCAGATCGAGTGGACCCTACTATATACAGACAGTTAATTGGTAGTTTGATGTACTTAACTACTACTCGACTAGATATCACATATGCAGTGAGCTTGGTATCTAGGTTCATGTCAGAACCTAAGCAAACACATTGGAGTGTAGCTAAGAGGATTCTTAGATATGTCAGAGGGACATTGAGTTATGGTCTTAGATTTCAGCATTTAGAAGATAGTAAGTTGATTGGCTATATAGATTCAGATTGGGCAGGTTCCATAGATGATCAGAAGTCTACTTCTGGTTATACTTTTAGTCTTGGTTCTGCAGTATTTTCTTGGAAGTCCAAGAAACAGCCGACTGTATCACTTTCTACAGTAGAGGCACAGTATAAAGCTGCAACATTTGCAGCATGCCCAACAATGTGGTTGAGACAACTATTGGAGGATTTGCACCAGATACAAAATGGACCTACTTTGTTGTATTGTGACAATAAGAGTACTATACAAATGACTAAGAATCCAGTGTTTCATAGCAGGACCAAACATATTGAGATTCAACATCACTTCATTAGAGAGTTGGTTCAATAGGGATTGATAGAGATTGTGTATTGCAGTACAGATGATCAGATCGCAGATATCTTCACAAAGGCTCTAGCTCGTGAAAGGTTCAAGACACTTAGAGATCTACTCCAAGTTCTTCCCAATGGTCATTATGGGGGAGAATGACAACAATTATAATAGGCAATAGTCAATGGCATGTGCAGCAGCCATCTTTGACATCTTTGTAATGCCCATTGGGCCCATTGAGTTGGTAGTTGCCTTCCTTGACTTTCAGGTTGAGTGGTTGGCATAGTGGTTGTGTCCTTTGTGTTTCTCCAACTCTATATATTGATGCCCTACCTCTTCATCTCTAAGGCAATCTGGGCTTTTGCATTTGGTTTGTTTTGTGATTAGCAGATCACTAGTTTGTTCTTATTTGCCTTCACCCTTAATCCAATGAGCTCATCGAGTTCTCAACCACAAATTTGTAAGCATATGATGGTGTCTTCTCTGTATGCATCCACCCCTACAACAAGGGATTCCAATACAACCCAATTTAGTCCAATCTTGCAACAATTCAGTACATGTATACAATATGGCAGAGCCGCAAAGAAAAGTGCATCCTCAAGCATGCCATCTACTTCACTTCTTCAGCATGAGACATGTCAGACAACTCTGTCTACTCAGCTATGAGAACTACCCGGATTGACAAAGACACAAAGATAACATTCATTATATAGTCCTAATCTAAACCTAATCAGTTATGGTTGTTGGGATTAGGTTTATCATACATATTTATAAGTCCTAATATTTGAAATATTTAGTTAATTGTATTTAGCACATATTTTGGGCATCCCACTTGGAGTGGCACTATGTATCACTTGTAGTTTGTATTTTGGCAAATTGTATTTATCCCTTAGTGTCATGGAAGTTGCTAAATGCAACTACCACAACTTATAATAAGGTATGTAAGAGTTTCTAAAATTGAACTTGTAAAAAGGAAGTTACCATTGGAAAATTGATAAGCATGATTTTAGGAGCCAAAAATAGAGTGTCATATTTGGAAAGTTGGTTATGATGTAACAGCTGTGGGTAACTTTTTATTTTATGGGGGATTTGGTTGAAACTCCTATAAATTGAATGCTTGAGGAGTCATCTCTCAAGAGAGTTATATATCTTCACGTTAAGGTTTTGAGCTTGCAAGTGTATTGTAACATGTTTGTTGTTGTAGATTAATACATTGGTTCATTCTCCATGGGTATTGGTGTCTCCTCTTTTGATTATCTTTTTGTTATGCTGCCAAAATTTACTTAGATTTGTAAGCTACATTATCTTCCTCTAATGGTCAATATGATAGAAAAACATCTATGTTTGTTTCCACTTAAAGGCATAGTAGTATGTGCTTGTATCCATAGATCTTTTTATTATTTATGCAAATTCAATCACTCGGCCTTGTTTGTGGTCATTTGTGCATTCTTATGTTGCATTGAGATGAAAGGATGGATGATTAGAGTGTTTGGATAGTCAATTATTGGAACTTGTAACATATTTATCATGATGTCATGAATAACTTGGTTACATAGTTTAGTGTGAGGTTTTGACTCTGATGGTTTTATCTTCTTGACTTGGAGATCTTGGTTCTACTTTATTCTTTTGTGTTACTAATATTGCAAGTGAAATATTTGATTATTTTGGATCTATGGATGATCTTAATTCAAAGGATGGTTATCATGATGCCTTGTATAGCTCAGTATCGCAATTTGAGTGGAAGTTTTGGCAGTGATGTGAATCTATCAATTGGTGATGGATGATCTTCTACAATGGTTGTAGGTGTCATGGCAAGGCTCTTGGATTATGATTATATGTTGTGAATGTATTTTGACATCTTAAGTTCCATTGTCAAAGGATGGTTATCTTGATGTGATTGGAGATCGTGTTGTGCTATGGAGATCGTGTTGTGCTATGAGGGACTTTTGATTCTAGATTGGAGTTTTGGCATGATGGTGCCCCTTTGGGAAGACATGTGCATTCAAGCACGTGATCTCCAAAGAGGAGATGTCATGATGTCATGTGTGTTCCTACATGTTGTAGACATGCAATGGTTGTTTTGATAGTGGTCTAATGAAGTTCTCTTTGGTTTTGAGTATTAATCATTTGCTTGGAGCTTCATAATATTGCAATGTTACATTTGGAGCTTAACATGGATTGATCAGTTGTAGGTGCTCATGAATACTTGGAGACTTGGGCGAGGCTGGAGTTTTCTTAGGTTTAGAAATTTTGTTGAGATAGTTACTCTTTGGAGGTTTTAGTAGGAAGACCAAAGAGCTTACACCTAGATATGGACATGAGTTCATTATGGACCTTGAGGAGATTTTTCTTGGAGAGAGTCATTGTAGCTTGGTGTATCTTAGAGGAACATTCTCATTCCCCACTCTTGGTCCACTTGATAGATAATCATCTTAGAGGTATTGCCCGCATTTTTCTTTATGCTTTATCTTTTCATGGATATGGATCTTGAGCTATGGTTGTTATTCTAGAGGCTTTATTTGAGTAGGATTTGGCATGGTTATCTCCTTGGTTATATGGTTTGATTTATGAGAAGTTTTGGAGATGTTATTGAGCTGAATTCCTAATTATGGACTTTTGAGTTTAATCTTCCTTGGTTAAAGAAGCTTAAATCCATTTTGGTTATATGTGATATAAATCTTTTGTTTGATCTAATGAGATTGAACATTTGGGTGTTGTTAAGGATTTTCAATTGGGGTTTTGTGAAAGAAATCTTACTTGGCACAACTTAGAACTTAGTGGTGTTGGTAGAAGGATGTGATATGGTTTGCAAATTCTCTTTATGGTCTTATGTTTCTTCCTAGGGATTCTTATTCATCTAGTATGATTATTGAGTTTGTGGTCATCTATTGTTGTTGCACTTTATTGTTTTGTTAGCAACAGTATGCGTTCTTTTAATTTATATCAATACAATTTATCATTTTACCCTAGTTTGAACGCTTTATGGTTTTATGGCATGAGACGCTTTTCCTTTTGAAGGAATGATATTCTTCCCTGCTGTATATGTGAAATGGCAATTTATGCACTCTTCTTTTGCTGACATTCAAATGCTAGATGAAGCCTCTCAAGAAATATTCTTCTTTCTTCTTCCAAGATTAATCCATACAGGATGGGCAACTTATCTGGAAAGACTTTGTCTGAGATATCTCAGTTAGACAACATTGATGTATTTGTAAGCACATTGACCCTTTAAAGGAGCCTCCTTTAGTCACAGCAAATATTGTTTTGTCGATTCTTTGTGTTGTATGATACAATTTTAAGAAGATTGTATCACATGAAAGGAGAGATTTTGGATTGACTGTCAAAATTTATATAGAATTATGATGATATGTATTTTTTGTTTATATATAGTTTTACTTATAATAAGGTATATCATAGTATTTTAAGGGCACCGTTGAATAGATAACCATCATTAAAAAATTGCTTGATAGGCAAGGTCTACCATCAAATTAAGCCCATTGTAGATATTAATAAATGTTATATACTCATAGCTATTTCTACTTTATTTTGGTGACATGAAGTATGAATATGAACATAGTAGAAGGGACTCTTTAATAAAGTTTTGAAATATGATAGATGGTGTGGCTTTTCCTTTGGTTATCCTAGCATGTGGTACTCAGTTTCTAGCTTGTGGCTAGTGCAACTTGTACACATGTTGCTATATGTGTTCATAAGGTTTTGTAATTGTTTAAATTCAACTAAATTAGTACTTGATGGGACTACATATAGACTGTCAAGATTTAGGTTGTTAATACTTGATAAATTTGCATAATGACTATCCTTAAAAGTGTAGTTTTACTCTTTGGAATTCTTCCCTTTTGATGTATTTCACTTTTCCTTGCTATTGATAAATTGGCTATGGGTTGTCCTCATTAAATAAGAGACTTTTTTTAGTAAATGGCTGAAGAGTTAGACCTTCTAGTTAATCATGTCTAGATTTCTTGTTTGTATAAGGGAATGTTGGCTAAAATTGGGAAAACCAGGTTGCAATTAATGTTTAGTTCTTTACCATGAATATTTGTAGAAAGAAGAACATTTCAAGCCTGTAGATCCCAAGATATTTTGGTTAGTTACTTATGTAAGTAAGGGTAGGTTGAATTATATAGCATGTAAATAATGATACGTATATAGATATATACATACTATGTTAGATTGAAAGAATGGGAATAGGTCTAAGAATGAATCCTTCCCCAAGCTTATGAATCTTAGGAAGATGTCTCTCTATGACAAAATGGTATCCACTCCTAATATTAAGCTAGACCCCATAAGTAATAGATCAAGATTGTAGTCAGGTAAACCTTATGGATGGTCTTGTTTATCTAGCTCTATGATGACTTAGTCCACTTACAAAACCAAGCCAAATATAGATTCTAACCTCTATGTCAACACATAATGGTTGGAGTATGAGCTCTATGAGGGGATAGGTAGAAGGAATGCATTACTCCTATAATGTAGTGGTTCCACTCCTTCCAAGGTGATCACCAACTTTGCAAATCCTAAGACTCACATTAAAATAAGCTTATCAATACTTTAGCTTGACAGTAGTCAGGGAGCATGCTCTATAGGTAGAGTGGTATAGTTGTATCCATAGATAGTAGGCTATCACCCAGGTATATTGGTGAGTGGCATGCGGGTGATGGATGCCATTATTTACTATTCTATAGCTTTTGGGATTAGTGGAAAAGTCATACTAGTGAAGGTTGAAATTAAATAGAAGACCAAGTTGGTTCAGGTGCAAGTCCTTATCTTTTATTAATCTTTGTGGTTGTTGGTCTAGATGTGCTAATATAGTAATAAGAAGCCTTTTTTGAAAGTTGATTATTGTGTGTTAGTAGTTACCCAATTCTAAAAGATTTGGCATGAATCATCTCTCTTTGTGGATCCTAGAGTCCATTGGTGGGGTGGATAGGGAAATCTTATTCATAAGGTGGGTTCACAATGCAACCTACATGCTAGAGTGTGACTGATTTTATGATGTGAAGAACCATCTTCTTGTAGCTAGCTCTATTAAGGTAACACTCATGTAAGTATTGTTCATTAATTGCATAGTTTCATTATTCACATTTCTTTAATACTACTATAGAATTCATGTATACTCCAGATTATGTGTTCTATAGAGAATAGAAAGGGAGAATTATGGCTAATGCATTGAACATGTAAACTTAGTTCTAGGCTACAAGAATGTAAACTATCTCGTGGGATACAATTGGTGCATAAATGGACTTGTAAATGAAATAGTCTCATCTCACCTTGTTGGTTGTTGAGGAATATAAATGACTTATTGGGATTTCCTTATTGCTATTATGAATTTTGGTCATGTTGTCTTGTTGTTAATTCTTAATTGGGTTGTAAGTGTTTAATTTTTAAACCTCCTTGTAATGCCTAAGGACCATAAATGTCTATTCAATTTTATTTATTGTTGTTTAAGTGCAGTCATGTAAATGTGTAGCAGAGTCTAACCTTTTAGAGAAAAAAAATTAGGTTGCGAATAGAGGGGTTATTACACATAACAATATTCAAGATTCCAAGAGAACAAATATTTACATGTACAGTATGTCCATATATATACATGAAGTGTGTTCTTTAGTGATAATTTATAATAGTGTAGTGACAACTAGCTTTTTACTATATTGATAAAGCATTCCTAGCTCATCAAGTGTTACTTGAATCTTAGTTTACTATACTACAACCCAAAAATAAGTTATCTTAGCACAAAGGTTAGTCTACCAAGCTACAACTCGAGAACAAGTTATCATACCACAACTAATTTTGTAGCTCAATTACATAATTTTAAGTGGGATAAATGTGTCACCTTATAGTATAGCAAATAGGATAAATGTGTCACCTTATAGTGTAGCTCAATTGCATAAACTACATGATGTTAGCTAATTTTTCACTGAAACAATCTATGAAATATTTAAAAAAAGTCAACATTTAAAGGGGAGCACACCAGACAGTATGTTATATTTTCTAGCAAAAACATGACCACTTTGTGTGCTCCTCCTATTTGAACCTCTTAATCTCTACCATTTAAAAAAAAACATAGTAGCTTAGAAACTAGATTCTGAGCACTACATATCTTGTTCTTATTACATCTTCTAATTTTGAGTGCGGCTATATCATCAATTTCTCATCCAAGATTAGTTTTTACTAATTTTAGAATCTTTTTAAAAAGTGTCCTCTTTTGACCCCCTTTTGGTTCCCCATTTCCATGCACATACCCTTATAAGTCATAAAGTTTATTATTCAAGACTCATAAGGCATCAATAATAATCAATTTCAACTAAATAGTTCTAGTGAAATGATATTGAATGAAAAGATAGAATGCAAGTCAAAAGTACTTGAACCAAGATTTAGTTGCCTTTAATGACCTCATATAAAGGTTTAGCAGCTTAACAATTAGTAGTTAATTCAATGCACCAAAATAATCAAACTAATGATTAATTTATATATAGTTAAATACTTCTTGCTATATATGGTTACATGCTTCTTGCTTTTCAAAGAGGACATAGATCACCACTGATTAACATAAATTCTCATGATGGAGATGGACCCTTAAATGGCCAATTCCAATCCTTACAAAGACTACTAGCAAAATGATAAGTAGTTATATGTTCATGAGTTCACAATGTGCATTTATATACATTATGTATGCCAAGGACAACACTACCCAAAAAACTCCATGATTAGTTATAGAGTTATTAACTAGCTTTTAGTTACAAGTACTCAAGATATAATTATGTATTGACTTATATCCAAGTACACAATAATGAGACTCTTTGAGTAACAAGGGTTAGTTTACTAGTCTACAACCCAAAAACAAGTTATCTTAGCATAAAGGTTAGTCTACCAAGCTACAACTCCAGAACAAGTTATCTTGGCACAACTAAGTTCATAGCTCAAATACATAGTTTTAAGTGGGATGAATGTGTCCCCTTATAGTACAACAAATAATTCAATGAATAATTTAAGTTTCCAAGTTTAACTATTGATGTTTCCTTATGAGGTCATTTTCTAAAAAAACCTTTTATAATAGGTTCAAGTGGAAGACACCAACCAAGGCTATCAATTAGTGCACTTTTCACAACATAACCAAGTATAGTGATAATTTACTTTTACCATAGTTATTCAAATAGTTCAAATACATCTCTCAAGCATGTAAAATACACATAGAATACAAGTATACCATACAAGATAAAACGCAACAAACAATGACACTCATATGTAACATAAATATCATATAACCATAATGCAAATGCAATGTACTAAGAACCCATCAAGAGCTAGATCCTAATGATTCATAGTATCAAAGTACCATCACCTCACCTAAATAAGATAAGATGTTTAACTATACCAACCATAGAGCACCCTACCCCAAGATTAGAATAGTATGCAAACCATTAAATAGTCTACATGACTTAGATTTAGTGATCACCTAGCTACCTGCGATGGATGGCAAACATAATGCATAAATAGCCTAACAACCTTCTACCATCAAGAGAACTAGAGCTTCAATGTGTTTTGGTTCCTACAGAAAGATGAGCAACTCAATCTTAGCTAATTTATTTAAGGGTAGATGTCTCAACGCGTTGGGACCGAAGTAGAGAAGATGATGTTAAGATGTACCCAACTAGGATGAGGACATCCAACCTCTCCTACTTCTTTAATCTTGTCATCTCCAACAAAAGTTAAGATATCAACCATCCTAGCCCATAGGATAATCAAGTATCAAAAAGCTCTAGAACAACTCCCATAAACCAATTAGTCATCTAGCCACCTTGGTACTCTTTGTTGGAGCACAACACCACTGAGAGGGGGGGGTGAATTATTGGTATGCAGGACTTAGTGACCTTCAAATTTGTATTTCAAAACTTTGATGCAGAAAAAACAATTCCCATTGACTGTAGATGACATCATGAAAGATTTGGAGAATTAAACAGATTGATCAAAATAAAAAATGCATCAACTCAATATTGAGATTGAAAAATAATGACTCATTCGTGCACAGTATTATTATTTCAGATAGTGATAGGAGTATAGTATGAGTTCAAATAGATCATAGTAAATAAACTGACTTTAAGACAAATGACACATGATCAGTAAATAGACAGGAGAATCAAACTCATCAATGATAAATCATAACACAGATATTTTCATGAGTGGAAAGCCCCTGGCATAAAACCACTCGAAAATGCCTCACTGGCTTATAAAAGAATCTCACTGATTACAGGCCTCATTGGCTTACAACATTGCCTCACTGGCATATAAAAGAATCTCACTTATTACAGGCCTCACTGGCTTACAACATTGCCTCACTGGCATATAACATTCATTCCATTGAATCAAGTAAAATTCATACAGAGGGACACTCTGTTTCACTTGAGAACATATATTGTCAACAATGTATGTGCAGGACACACAAACTATACTTGCACATACATCATTTACATTATATCCTTTTTATATACATTTGAAAATGTTCCTTTCAAAGACATTTAACTGTCGGCAGTTCCAATAATACAAGCAACTGAAATAGAAACCAATTGACAGTTTTGTAATTGTGTCCTTTAAACAATATTAATCTTCTTGTTCAGAAAAGTAGAGACAGTTCGAAGAAGGGAAGATAAAACTGTTAACCCTCAATAGGGTTACAAGATGCCACTATCAGTTACAACGCCCAACTGCCCATAACCCAAGTGAAACCCTGGGGTTTCAAAATAAATAACGGCCAACAATATTTATAAAAGATCCCATATCATCGACGGGCATGACAAACTTGGTGGTGCAAACAAAGAAATGCTATAAACCCAACTGATGAAAGCACATAGATCTGTAAAGTGTTGTTTTGAAGAATACAAGCTATGCAGGTATTGTATCCCTTCAAAACAAAAACCCTTGACAGATGTATTTGCCAACAGAATTGTATCTTTTCAAAACAAAAAACCTTGACAGATGTATTTGCCAAAAACAACTCGGCAAAGGAAAAATGAACTCTTAAGATCATACTTACAGTTATATTGATGGCCGCAAATCAAACTCAGAATCTTGACTGATCATAGCCACTTTTACCTCTCTTTTCAATGATAACGGCACAACTGCAAACTACGAAGTCAATACTCCATCCTTTCTGAAGATCCATCAGACCCCCTTCATGATTTTTCATGATTAGCTTACAAACTACGAAGTCAACGTTCAGATTCAACAGTTTTCTTTCACGATTTTTCATCAAACCCTATGCTGTGCAGAAAATTATGAAAAGAAATGCCAAAACAACAAAGATACAAGTGCTTGAGACCAGTGACTGGCTGTTCCAGTTTGCCCTAAGGAGGGCTTCAACAAAACAGTAAGCAGAATATTCCCAGCACTTAACAATATGTCGATCAACATGTGTTCCAAAGTCAACTTGCTAGGAGATGTCATTCAAACAATGTTGCCAAGCGTTCTCTGTATTACATTTAACCATATGCCAAGTCATCATACATGTTACCACTGTTGACATCACTGCCAACCGAAAACTGCCAACTGGAAGTCATCATACATGTTACCGTTGTTGACATCACTGCCAACCGAAAACTGCCAACTAGAGTTAACACTCTTATGAGTAGAACCATGACATAATAGATGTCACAAACAAATAGGTTCAGCTCCCCAAAAAGACAAAACATTACCAACCCAAGTTAGATTTACTTGAATATAATTAAAATAAACTTATTGCATACACATGGTCAAATAAAACACTACACAACATAATCGTCTAGACCATTCATATAGTGAAACCAGGGTAATACAAACACTAAGATTCCTTTTTAACATGTAGGATTAACCCAGCTATGCGAAGCATTAGCATCTATTGTATCTTCATATATTAAAGTATGGAGGTTATATGACGTCTGACCTCCAAAAATTTTCTTGATTGACCAAAATGGCAGGTCTAAGGAAAATTGCAACAGTATCTAATGTGTTATGTAAATTATTGACATGACATCTGTCAGGTTCTTTGGAAGACGCCAAGATACTCCGAGAGAAAGAACAAGAATGCCCAATCCCTTTGTTTTAAATGATCTTAGCCCTTCCTTTCTCTTCCCTCCGAGTTGAATTGAAAAGTGAAACGCCCAACTGGTCTGCAGAAGGTATGTTTCCTTGCTTCTTTTCTGTTTCTTTCTTCTTCAATTATTCCAAATTTACTTCATGCAGAAATTAGGCTGTAATCTTGTATTAATTTTTATATTTCATAACCTGTCCTGCTTTTGATTTTATGTTAAAGATATGCCCATAATTTCAAACTGCGTGTGTTTTCCCAATATGATCATCTGTTGTTTTGAGCTTGTTTTTTCTTTGGATTTAAATTCATTCAGCTATTGCATTTGCCTTTAATGTTCAGCATTTGGCAAACCGGGCAGACGAAAAATTGACATTGAAAAGATGGAGGATAAAACTAAAAGGTCTGCATGCTTTGGGAAAAGAAAGAAAGGAATTTTCAAGAAAGTCAATGAGCTTGGTGTATTATGTGGGTCACTCGTAGCAATCATAACAAATTCTCCAACAGGGAAGCTCTTCGTATTTGGGAGACCTGACATTCATTGTGTTGTTGATAAATATCATAACATTCCTCTCACTCTTGACAATGACAAAGTTCAAAAAGCTCAGAAAGCACAAGAGCATTACAACTCCCTGTCAAACAAGTTTGATGCAGAAAAGAAGCTCACGCACATACTGCAAAGCCTACAGCTTAATATACAGAATTCACAACTGCCAGAATTGATTGAGTTTGCTGAAAGGCTTAAAAATTTGCAGGATCTGATCAAAACTGCACAGGAGAAGGAACTTACAAAGTGCTCTGCCAAGGACCCCAATGCAATGGAGGATGCTCAAATGGCTCAACCATTACAACATTCTAAATGCTCATCTTCACAATCAGCTTCCTCTTCTTTTCTAGATTTCTTGCGTGGAGGCCAATGTCAGCGAACACCTTTGAAAAGTGCCCTTAATCCAGTGAGCCCATCGAGTTCTCAACCACAAGTTTGTAAGCATATGATGGGGTCTTTTCTGTATTCATCCACCCCTGCAACAAGGGATTCCAATACAACCCAATTTAGTCCAATCTTGCAACAATTCAGTACAGGTATACAAGATAGCAGAGCCGCAAAGAAAAGTGCATCCTCAAGCATGCCATCTACTTCACTTCTTCAGCATGAGACATGTCAGACAACTCTGTCTACTCAGCAATCAAAACTCCCTTGATTGACAAAGGCAGAAAGACAGCATTCATTAAATATTCCTGATCTAAATCTGGATTATGACGAGCTGAGACAGAGCAGTGGGAATGGATTATAGAAAATCAAATAAACAGTGAGTAAAATCTTATACCATTTTTTTTAAATAATCTTTTATAAGATATTCATGAATTCATGGCTAAAGTCTGGTAAAATTGGTAATGCTACATGGTAACGAGTATTTTTATTAGGATATGGGACATTAGGATTTTCGATACCACAATTCTCATTTATTCTATTTAGAGAACTTGGATAACTTATCATTAACGATTTGATGCTACATTCAAAACTTGTTTTAAATTCTATTGCAAGCTACATTTAAGCTGCCTATTCTAACTTTTATTATTTCTGATGCAGGAATTTGCCTTCTGTGACGACACATTTTTCTGAAGCATCTTCCGATGTCCCTGATTTTGAGTATAAAGATAAGAAATGATAGATTGGTGGAAGACAATAGCTTGTAATCCCCAAGTTCAATAGTCTCCATCCCATGAATTCTTGTCATAAAGCGCCTGAGACAAAACATTCAAGAAGATATGATTTCTTGATTATGATATGAGACATCTTTTTTCCAGTTCGAAAAACATTCCGAGGTTTATATTGTTGGGACTCTTCAATTCGTATTTCTTCTTGAAGGCATATTATTAGGCTAAAAATGTAATTCATTATTCATCCTGAAGATTGTATGAGCTGCAGCATAATGTATGTCTGTAAAACAGAGATGAATAAAGGAATTCCCCTGCTTCATTGTGGACGTAGCCAATCTTGGTGAACCACGTTAAACTTTGTGTTCTTGTTCTGTGTTCTATTTTCAGATTCTGTGGTTTATTTATCTGCACTTTTACATTAACATATATTGCATATGGGTTATGATTAAAATGATGTTAAACGTTCCATCATGCAATGGTTATGTATTTCATTTCTGAGATTTGGACGAAAGAAACATTATAAAGTTTTTCTTGCCTCTGTTTGAGGCTTTGAGCTGTCATAAGTTCCACAATGCTATTATGGAGCTCTTTTGTTTTTCCTGGTTTTTATTAAAGAAACACAATTAGAAATTTTATGGAGTGGAATTGCTTTAACCCTCGTTCGTATAGACTAGAATTTTTGGACAAATCTTGTGATTTCATATTAAATTTTCTTATGAAAAAAGATTAATGCCAATTTCAAAGTTTAAAACAAAACATTGGACTGACTGCAGCTGAAGCGGTTTAAAAGAAGTATAATTAGAAAAAAAAATGTCATTCAGGAAGTCATTTTAGGGAGATTTATGGTAGCATCAGGAGTCTGCAAAATTATGTTCTGCTGTTGCATCCTAAGAATTGTTATCAGTTGAGTCAGAAATTTTGTAGCTTGAAAGCATACTTGTTTGGGCCGTGTTGTAGGATGAGTCGGTCTCTTTTATGTTCTGTATCTTTGTGACTTAAAAAAAGAGCCATGTGATAGAAATCTATGAAGCTTTACTGTCATGTAAGCTACTAAGTTGTGTAGTGCAGAAGTTTTGTATTGATTAAAATGCTCTAGATTTTTAAAAGTTGTCACCATTGTTTGGATTATAATATGTTTCTTCTATAGCAACTAAGGTGTTTGAATATGTAAGTGAATTTTATTCCACACGGACTATCTTGGTGGAAATCTCTATCTCTATGCAAATGAGTTATTAGCTATCCCTGACTTTACCCCTTTGCGATCATCCCTTTCTGAGACATTTGAATGATTGTCTACTGATTTCCCTTTAGCTCCAAATTGTCACTCCACTCCTAAACACTATCATAGCCCTTAACGAAGTGTCAAAGACTAGAGCCTATGCAATCATCCACCAGCTTGCCATGATTAAGAGAGTGAATGTCGATAAGACTCTTCGATATAAGAAGTGCTTCTAGAGGTAGTCTTTGAATTTTCTCTTCCTAGTGATATTATTGATGTTATTTTAGATTGTAAAGCAAAGGCTAGTGTTGTTTTTCCTTAGGGGTGTGTGCACATTTAACATGAGTTCTATAAATAGACAAGGGCTAATTGGGAGAGCAAAGGTTGAGATATTAAAGTCGGTTAAGGCTTGGGTAAGGGCTAGATCTCTTACATGTTTTTCTCCCCTAAACATGCCCACGATGCTCTGTAGTACACCTCTTAGATTACTTGTGGCCGAATAAACTATCTCGAAGCATGTGGTATTTTGATTTTCACCCTAGAAGCTCTTCTAAATCTAAGTATCCTATTAAAAGAATCATTTTGGAAAACCCTGGTTGTGATAGTTTTGTATATGAAATAACTACTAGCCTAGGTTCCCTTTTAAAATACATTAATCTATTTTAGCTCAAATCTAAAATATACTATGACACAAAAATAGAGAGCACAAACAAATTCATATTTTTTGATTAAATTAAACTAATGTGTGGTGGGACAAGAACTAGAAAATAAAGGAGGAAACATAGAAAATATGCACCCCTAGATTATCTGAGGACTAGATTTGACTAAAGAATTAGCAAGAAGAAGACTAGAACCTAGCATCTAGATTTTTTTTTGCTTTGTGGCATCAATTGGGACACCAATGTTGAGTCTAGGTGCTCTTACCCCTATCTTCATTTGTGTCTTGACACCAAAATCGGATCTAGCACCCTTGTCTGGGTGCTTGCTATTGGGAAGGTGTTGTACACCTTGCATATATAAATATTTTATTTTATAATATTGGTATCCATGTCTATGTGGTACACTACACATTGGGATTGGACAATGCATTCTTAGGGGATGTTCTAGTGATAATGCAAATGTATATATTATCTATGGCAAAAGCTTCATTTTAAAGGAGGACTATAGTTAGCCTCATTGTAGTTTTGTAGATCTCTTTGTTCAACCATTATCATTTAAATTTTTCCAACAAGTCTTGCAAAACCTTGACCTCCTCCATCTAGATTTCCTCATCCATTTGATCCTTGTTTGTAACAATGTACAATATTTACATTGGAGACATATGAGACATTCCTCATTCCGCCAATGTGATTTGTAGTGATCATTAAGGTCATACCTTGGGTAGATTCAATTGCTTGTTCATTAAGATAGGTAGTTGTAGGTTCTTATGTTCTTTTGCATCTCTTCCTCCTTTTTGACTTGGCATCATCACTCACCATTTTTTAACATACTAAATGTGAGAAAAATAAATTGCACCAACATAACAATAACTCTCTCATGTAGGTTTCAACAAGTCCAAATTACAAGCACACCTTCCCAAGAAAACCAATATCCATAATGTCACATCCTCCTATGAACCTGTTTTAGGGCCCCGTAGTCCCGATGTAATTTGGACTAGGGTTGGGAAATAAAACTTAATGTTTAACTATATGTATGCATACTTGTGTGTGTGTTGGTGTATGTTTATGAATTCTTATTGTTGGTAATGATAAACATGGAATGGAAATCTAGTTGAATTTTTCATTAATTTATAAATACATATATTGGATTATGTTTTTGACTAACTTGGATTGACTCAATTGTGAATGGTGCGAGAAACAATGTTATGTGTGCAAGTGACATGGTGCATGGTGGAGTGGACTCTACAGATCCATAAATTGAGTATGACTTTAATGCCAAACCTTGCCAAAACACTGGTTTAACCTAAGGCTCATATGAAATATAATTTAATATGTTCTTTCCAACCCTTAGTCAGTCACATCTGCTGCTTGTGGAGTCTATAGGTCCTAGTTGAGTTCACTTGTTAGGTAACTACTACCTTGTGGCATATTAGTTTCTGAATGCATTTCATTCAAACATGTCTTTGTCGAAAAGTCAATAAAGGACCAAATTGTCTATTTCTGGTTTACTTGAAGCATTAGCCATTATTAGTACTGGTATTAAATAAAAACAAAGGAATTATTATTATTGTTACTCTTATTATTAGTAGTATTATCATGATTTTTTAATAAAAGATTGGATATATTTTAAAATCAAAATGTGTTATATTTAATTAATAAAATCAAACCTATAGAAAGAATTGATGGAAAGGAGTATGAAAGAAAATAAGAAAACTTAGAAAAAAAAAAGAGTGAATAATTCACATGAGTTAAAGAAAAATAAGAAGTAATAATTATTGAGGAGAGAGGCATAGGGTTTCTGAAGGAAAAATGCTATGGCTAGGAAAGGTGGGGAGGGTGGCCAACATTCAATGTCTGGTCGACCCTCATGAATGAAAAAACTTGGCACCATACTCCTGCAATAAATCATGTTCCTAAGCATGCCTTGTGAACAGGAGGACAAATTGATGGAAAAGGTAGGAATGGAGGATGAGAAAGTGGAAATAAGAGGTATGTTAAGGCACTTTGGACCAGTTTTTAGTTTGTGAGAGCAGAGTCCAGGGGCATTTGGAGAGAAAAAGATAGACTTTGGAGGTCATTTGGTTGAGTGAGAGTTGCCCAAAATCATTTTTATAGCTGCTTGGACTAAATCCTCGTGTTTAAAGATAGGTTTATCCATTTTACTTGTTCCTAAGATAAATTTGTGTGTTTTTGCTGGTAAGATCAAGTTCCATCATGCAATGGTTTTGTCTCTCATTTCTGATATTTGGATGAAAGAAACATTATAAATTTTTTATTGCCCTTGTTTGAGTTCACATAAGTTCCACATTGCAATCATGGAGCTCTTTTGTTTTTCTTGGTTTTTATTAAAGAAACACAATTAGAAATTTTGGCAGCCCATGCATAGAGTTATGGAGTTGTTTTAGCCCTCATTCGTATGGACTGGAATTCTTGCATTGTACCTTCTATCCAATTGTTGGACAAACATGTTTAAATTTTCTTATGAAAGGATGTTTGTGAATCTGATCCTTTTTATTATAGAGTTCACTGAATACGAAGGAACTAGGCGGTGAGAAAAGATCTATGTACGAAATATGGTTCAAACATATTAATAAACTGACGACATTGTATATATGTGGTCTTTATGTCATTTAATGTTCATGGGACCAATTTCAAAGTTAAAAACAAATTGGACTGATGTGTAGCTGAAGTTGTACACTACATGGCTATTATGATATTTATGTTGAAATTTCTTTTTACATTAAGTAAATCAATGATGTCAAGTTAGAGCGAGCTTGTTTGTGCTCTTTAATCAAGAATCCTTGTTTGTTTGTTTCTCTACGTTGCCACATTTGATTTCTTCGAATGCCAAATAGATATTGCTTTTTTTAACCCTTTCAGATGGGTCGACAAAACCTCATGGAGTGCCCCATTAGCTCTTTCACCACAACACCGTCTAAGGGCCCTCTTCCCACTATGGCATCTAAACATTACTACAATGTAACCTTAAGCATAGAAGACTCGAGGCCCAAGTGCTAAACCAGAATGCTCGATACCACATGTAAGAACCACTCTATTCAGCTAGAACAAATTAGCATTATTCTATTAAAATAGTTTTCCAATAAACTTTCATCATTAAAAACAAATAAGAATCATTACATCAACTAATTAAATAGCTTACAAAAATGTCTAAGCCTTTACAACATCTAACCAAATATGGTATAACAAAGAGTATCACACCATACAATGTCATTGATATCATACCATATCTTGGACACTGACTGGTGGAGAGAGCGCATCATCTAAATGCTCATCTTCACAATCAGCTTCTCTGTATTCATCCACCCCTGCAACAAGGGATTCGAATACAACCCAATTTAGTCCAATCTTGCAACAATTCAGTTTATATGATATTCATGAATTCATGGCTAAAGCCTAGCAAAATTGGTAATGCTACATGGTTAGAGATATTTAAATGGTGCATCATACTGTTAACGAGTGTCTTTATTGCGATATGGGATATTAGGACTTTGGATACCACAATTCTCATTTATTCAATTTAGAGAACTTGGATAGCTTATCATTAACGATTTGATGCTACATTCAAAACTTGTTTTAAATTATATTGCAAGCTTCATTTAAGCTGTTTGTTCTAACTTTTATTACTTCTGATGCAGGAATTTGCCTTCTATGACGACACATTTTTCTGAAGCATCTTCCAATGTCCCTGATTTTGAGTATAAAGATAAGAAATGATAGATTGGTGGAAGACAATAGCTTGTAATGCCCAACTTCAATAGTCTCCATGCTACAAGATTATAAATTCTTGTCAAAATTATTTCTGATTCAGGAAGATATGCATTCTTGATTATGATATGAGACATCTTTTTCCACTTTGAAAAACATTCTGAGGTTTATATTGCATATGGGTTATGTTAAAAGTTCCATCATGCAATGGTTCTGTCTTTCATTTCTGATATTTGGATGAAAGAAACATTGTAAAGTTTTTCTTGCCCCTGTTTGAGCTGTCATAAGTTCCACAATGCTATCATGGAGCTCTTTTGTTTTTTCTAGTTTTTATTTAAAAAAAACACAATTAGAAATTTTATGGAGTTGCTTTAGTTGTAATTCCTTGCGCTGTACCTTATATCCAATTTTTGGACAAATCTTGTGATTTCATGTTAAATTTTCTTATGAAAAAAGATTTATGCCAATTTCAAAGTTTAAAACAAAACATTGGACTGACGTGTTTAAAAGAAGTATAATTAGAACAAAAAAATGTCATTCAGGAAATCATTTTAGGGAGATTTCTGGTAGCATCAGGAGTCTGCGGAATTCTGTTTTGCTATTGCATCCTAAGAATTGTTATCAGTGGAGTCAGAAATTTTGTAGCTTGAAAGCATACTTGTTTGGGCCGTGTTGTAGGATGAGTCGGTCCCTTTTATGTGTTGTATCTTTGTGACTTAAAAAAAGAGCCATGTGATAGAAAATCTATGAAGCTTTACTGTCATGTAAGCTACTAAGTTGTGTAGTGCAGAAGTTTTGTATTGATTAAAATGTTCTAGATTTTTAGTATGTTGTCACCATTGTTTGGATTAGAATGTGTTTCTTCTACAGCAACTAAGGTGTTTGAATATGTAATTGAATTTTATTCCTATAGTAATTTTTAACTCTCAGTTGTGGAAGTTCTGTGCTAGTAGTATTGTTTTGGATATATAAGAATCTCTCATAACAAGTTGAAGGTATCTTGTAAAGTTGGTGTTTCAGAAATATATATATAATCTTTTCTTATTCCCTCTATTACACGGAGCCAAAATGTGAATCATTTCAAAGCGTAAGGCTACCTAGAATGGCTACCCGTTTCAGGTACCTAGTTTTGGACTTCATTAGGCTTCTACCCATATAGTTGCCTTGCTTGACTTGAACCTATGTCAGATTGCCATGAAGAGAAGTTATAAGACAAGGCCAATGACCACCTCTCTCACTATCTTGAGGACTATGTACCATTCCTTGGTTGGAAATCTCTATCTCTCTATGCATGAGTTCTTAGCTAACCCTGACTTTACCCCTTTGCGATCATCCCTTTCTGAGACATTTGAATGTTTGTCTACTAATTTCCCTTTAGCTCCAAATTGTCACTCTTCAGTCCCAAACATTATCATAGCCCTTAACAAAGTGTCAAAGACTGGAGCCTATGCAATCATCCACCAGCTTGCCACGATTAAGAGAGTGCATGTCAATAAGACTCTTTGATATAAGAAGTGCTTCTAGAGGTAAAGTCTTTGAATTTTCTCTTCCTAGTGATATTATTGATGTTATTTTAGATTGCAAAGCAAAGGCTAGTGTTGTTTTTCCTTAGGGGTGTGTGCACATTTAACATGAGTTATATAAGTAAACTAGGGCTAATTGGGAGAGAAAAGGTTGAGATATTAAAGTCATTTAAGGCTTGGGTAAGGGCTACATCTCTTGCATGTTTTTCTCCCCTAAACATGCCCACGATGCTCTCTAGTATACCTCTTGGATTACTTGTGGCCAAATAAACTATCTCGAAGCATGTGGGATTTTGATTTTCACCCTAGGAGATCTTCTAAATCTATGTATCATGTTAAAAGAATCATTTTGGAAAACCCTAGGTTGTGATAGTTTTGTATATGACATAACTACTAACCTAGATTCCCTTTTTCAATACATTAATCTATTTTAACTCAAATCTAAAATATATTATGATACAAAAATAGAGAGCACAAACAAATTCATATTTTTTGATTAAATTAAACTAATGTGTGGTGGGACAAGAACTAGAAAATAAAAGAGGAAGCATAGAAAATATGCACCCCTAGATTATCTGAGGACTAGATTTGACTAAAGAATTAGCAAGAAGAAGACTAGAACCTAGCATCAAGATTTTTTTCTTTGTGGCATCAATAGGGACACCAATGTTGAGTCTAGGTGCTCTTACCCCTATCTTTGTTTGTGTCTTGACACCAAAATTGGATCTAGCACCCTTGTCTGGGTGCTTGTTATTGGTAAGGTGTTGTACACCTTGCATATATAAATATTTTATTTTATAATATTGGCATCCATGTCTATGTGGGACACTACACATTGGGATTGGGCAATACATTCTTAGGGGATGTTTTAGTGACAAGTATATAATATCTATGGCAAAAGCTTCATTTTAAAGGAGGACTATAGTTAACCTCATTGTAGTTTTGTAGATCTCTTTTATCAACCCTTATCATTTGAATTTTTCCAACAAGTCTTGCAAAACCTTGACCTCCTCCATCTAGATTTCCTCATCCATTTGATCCTTGTTTGTAACAATGTACAACATTTACATTGGAGACATATGATGACAACAATATTGAACGTGCAGCAGTGATATTTGACCATTTCTGTAATGCCCATTGGGCTTATTAAGTTTGTAGCTATTTTTCTTGACTTTCATGTTTTGCATTTAGTTTTGTAGTTGAGTTATTGGTCAGTGTGGTTGTGTGCCATAACTCACTTGTATTTCTGAAACTCTATATATTGATGCCCTGCCTCTTTATCTACTAAGGCAATTTGGGGCTTTTGTAATTGTTTGTTTTGTGATCAGCAGATCACTAATTCTCTCTTATTTGGCTTCATTTGGTATCAGAGCCAATTGTGTGAATGAGAGATCTTGAATCCTTATAACTGTTGTTAGGGCTGTGAGGTCTGTGTTGGCTTGGAGGAATCTAGCAGAGGTGTCAAAAAGGTGGAATCATTCAAGAGGCAACAGAGGAGCAGAAAGTTGTCATTGAAGTTGAAATTTCTACAATTGGAATCCAAATCTAGCAGCCAGTTCTATGATTCGTGGCAGCAGCCCCTCTTCATTGACATATTGTGGCCTCTCTGTTGGGATGTTGTACGTATGAAGATGCATGCAAGTCGTGGAAAGAGAAGAGGCGTTTTGAAGCCATGTGAAAGTTCTCTTCATTGAAAGTTTGACTTTTTATTGATCACATATATGCAAAAGCGAAGTCGGATGTTTCTTTAAAAAAAAAGGAAGTCTTAAAGTATTACACATTGCTTTGAGATTTTTTAATAAGCCACATGAAAGGCTAGGCTCATAAAATATAAACAAAACTTTCTTCTTTGAAAAGTCATGTGAAAGTCTTCCTTCAAAAATAAGAGAGTAAAAGTATTTTATTGAGGGGAAATAGTTTCAAAGGTTTTAATTTTTTATGTTGCCTTTTTTATTCTTGATTATAAGGGAAAAAAAGGTGCATAAAAAGTTTTCTTTTAAGAAATGATATGTAATATGGAAATGAAATGTTCTTTAAAGATGTTTTAACTTTGAATTTTTTGTAGTTTTTCTTGCAAAGCAATAAGAAACATTTATTTGTAATTAAGTGCATTATCAGTTGAAGCTGACACTTATACACCAAGACAATATAATATAAAGATCATTTTTTGATGTGGGTCCTATTTGAAGGGACAAGGAGAGTATCCATTTGCAGAGATCTCTCTATTAGCGTAATTAATATTGCTATTACATTGTAACTATCTACGTAACCATTGGCTTTGTTAGGTTGGTTACGTTGGTTCCTGCAGTTACATTGTAACTGCCAACTGATATGTTAGTTCCTCACAGTATTTATTACTGCTCTGTATTTGCTTTTGATCATTGAATACATCTGCTCTTTTTCTACGTTACCATTAAATGGTATCAGAGCTTTGGCTGGCATGGACATGGAGTCCTGTTGAGCAGCAAGAGCAGGCTCATAGGCTGACGAGTGTGCAAGAGTAAGGGAAGTGCCCAGTGCAGACCAGAGGCAAGAAGTCATCCAGGTTTCTCTGCCAAAGCGATGGTCTGAAGTTCTTTGGCAATGACTTGGAGGAGGAGACTAACAAACGCTGGCAAAAATTGCAAGGAGTGAACAACATTAGAAGGTTGTAATGCGCTAGGAAACAGTGTTGGAAGACTGCAGAGGTTGGTGCTGGCAAATTGAAGAGGTCGTTGCCTGAACTGATACTTCTCCATCAACGCCATTTCAAGCTCCCTTCAGAAGACACTTGAAGACTGAGTTGCACACGTTTGGCGCTGCTTGGTGAAGCATAAACAGTGACAAGGCAGTGACAAGGCACTCGGCAATCAATTAGAAGTGGATGTCCACCGCACCAGATGCCAGCAGTGTGGCCAGTAATCATGCGAATGAGCCACCTCGAGGCAGACATGCTGTTTCATAGAGCTCAGGCTTCTATTTTGCCCTTCTAGATGCCCTGCAAAACACTGGTAATCTTTAATTCGATGAATTGTTTAGGCAAGGATTGCTAGATTACTTTCTATTTGATGTACAATGTCAAGCAAGGAAGATTAGAGCAAAACTAGACGAGGGTTATGATGCTGATGACGAAGATGAGGTAGAACGCACACCCAAGCGTCCCTATCTCACAGCACAGGCCTATCGTGCTCATCTCCATGCCACAATTTCCTCTTGAAAGTGAATGTACTATCAAATAAAATAATAATAAATTTGTTGTCTGGATTTTTTTTTTTTGAAAAATGTCTGCCCCGAAATTGCTTCTTTCTGATGCTCAACTCTTGAAAGGGCCAAATTATGCCGCATAGAAGACAAAGATGCGAACTATTCTCATTTTTTAGGAGCTATGGGGAATTGTCATTGGTGACATAACCAAACCGAAAGACCCAGATGATAGGCAAAAGTTTGACAAGGCCGATGCCAAAGCATTGATGTTGATAACACTCAGCATCACCAATGAAGTTCAACCTTACATTCGGGATGCAGAAACATTAAAGGCAGCATGGGATTCTCTCTCCACAATCTACCAAGCGAAGAACTAGATGAAGATCCTCCATCTACAAGCCAAGCTACATACACTCAGTATGCAAGCTGGCGAGAAAGTTGAGGAATTCTTATAGTGGGTATCTGAACTGTGAGCTGAGCTTGTTGCACTTGGAGAAAAGGTGGAGGACAAACTACTTGTTCCAATTACGCTGAGAGCACTGCCATCTTAGTTCAAAATCTTTGTCACCACGCTGAACATCACCAAGCAAAATGTGTCATTTGACGAATTGGTGAATTTGTTGCAGCAAGAAGAAGCCATTCAATCTGTCCAAGGTGAACTTGAAGACAAGGCCTTGATCTCCAGATAATCAAAAGGTTAGAAGTTTCGTGGAAAGCAACCACAGAAACAACAAGAACATCAACAGTCGAAGCCTCCAAAGGCAAACCGATGGTGTCATATATGCAACAAGAACAATCATGACACTATCAACTATTGGTATAATGCCTTAACACAAGACAATATAAGTAAAGAAGGCTTTTCCGGTTGCAGTGATAGTCAGCCATCCAAATGCCATCATCATCATAGAAGGCACAAAGGCAATGTAGCGGCCCAACAAGATGATGCATTAGAAGAAGATGAACCAGAAACAACCAACTACGGCACTCATCACAATCTAGTCCTTGTCTCCCAAACCTCGCAGCCCACGAGGGATATTTGGTTGATAGACTCAGGTGCCAGCAAGCATATGACAAGCAATCGCGAGTTGTTCGATGCATTGATAGAACAACCTACTGGAGATAGAGTTTGAATTGCTGACAATAAGGAGTATGTTGCAGAGGGTATAGGCAAGGTCATCATTCCTCTTGGGACAAGCCGTTGTACCCTCACCAAGGTGCTGTATGTTCCTGGTTTGACAACAAACCTGCTCTCTGTCAGTCAGCTTCTGAACCACAAACTGAAAGTTGAGTTCCAGGTGAAGGACAGGGTCAAGACCTGTCTAATCTCATGAGAAGGTATGATACTTGCTAGAGCATTTATGAAGGATAGACTGTTTGCATTAGATGCTGTCTCCTCCCCTACAGTAGCTCTATCAGCCTTAACAATAGAATCTACGGGACTCTGGCACTATCGCTATGGGCACCTTTCAGTCAGCTCCTTGCATCAGCTCAGCTCCAAACAAATGGTAAGAGGTCTTCCTCCAATTTCAAATTCATTTCCTATATGTCCTGGATGCCTTGCAAGTAAACAACACCAAGATCCGTTCGAGGCTAGTAGCTTCCATGCTAAACATCGCCTTGAGTTGGTACATACCAATTTGTGCGGACCCATGCCTGCTTCATTTTCAAGCCATAAGTACTTCCAATTGTTTGTGGATGACTTCTCCCGAAAGACCTGGGTGTATTTTCTCAAGAAGAAAGATCAAGCCTTTGCCAACTTTTAGGACTTTCACAAGCAAGTTGCCTAAGAAGCTGGCCAGTCTCTTCTTGTCCTTCGGTCAAATCGAGGGGGGGAATTCACCTCCAAGGAGCTCATGGCATACTTGAAGCATCATGGCATCAAGCAGCACCTAACTGCTCCATATACACCCCAACAGAATGGAGTTGCAGAACGTCGCAATCGGACTATCATGGAGATGGCTCGATGCATGTTCTCCATAGCCAAGTTGGAGGAAAGATTTTGGGCAAAAGCAGCATGGACAGTTGTATACCTCATCAACAGGGCACCAACAAAGATCCTACAACACAAGACACCAGAACAGGTATGGACTGGACAAAAGCCTTCAATTTCTCATCTAAGGGTGTTTGGTTGCACTGCATACATGCATGTCCCTGCCAATAGGAGAAAGAAGACTAATCCTAAGACACTTCAGTGTATATTGTTGGGATATAGTATTACATCAAAAGCTTATCATCTCATAGATCCTGAGACAATGAAGATACATGAGAGTCGAGATGTGGTATGTGATGAATCGTCATTCGATTCCTTATCACAGAAAGAAGAGCAACAGCCTCCTACTTCTCATAAATTTCTCTCACAATCAGATGATGAGCATGTGGAAGACTCTCACAGAGAAAGTGAAATACAAGGAGAGTTGTATGTTGATCTGGGCCCTCTAGAAAACATTGCACACCAGCAACAGCACAATCAACCTCCAAAGTGGGTCCAAAGTATAATCAGGGACTCTAACCTGCACACTCTTCCAAACACTTCGTCAGGAATCAAAACCAGGAGTCAGACAAGAAATGAAGTGAATCTTGCGCTCATGAGTACCGTTGTTGGCAGCACTGAACCTGACACAGTTCTAGAGGCATTAAGCCAACCTCAGTGGAAGAAGGCTATGGATGCAGAGTATGATTCTCTGATGCAAAATCATACTTGGGAACTTGTCGATCTGCCAGAAGGGAAGAAACCCATTGGCTACAAATGGATCTTCAAAATAAAGTACAAGGCAGATGGATCTATTGACAAGTACAAAGCACGACTTGTCGCAAAGGGATATGCTCAACAAGAGGGCATTGATTATGAAGAGACCTTTGCACCCACTGTGAAGATCAAAACTATCAGAATGGTTTGTGCATTGGCAACACAGAAGGGATGGAAACTTCAGCAGATGGATGTCAAGAGTGCTTTCTTAAACGGTGATCTCAAAGAAGTGTACATGACCCAGCCAGAAGGGTTTGTTGATGAACATCATCTACACAAGGTATGTCGTCTTATCAAATCTCTTTATGGCCTTAAGCAAGCTCCTAGGGCATGGTACATCAAGATTGATGGTCACCTATTGCAGCATGGATTCACCTGTAGCCCCTCAGATCCTAATTTGTATATTAAGAAGGTAGGCACAGATATTGTCATTCTAGTTTTGTATGTGGACGATCTTATTCTCACTGGCAGCTCAGACAGTCTCGTTGACGATGTAAAGAATGATCTCAAGAACTCCTTCGACATGACAGATTTGGGGCTACTTCATTATTGTCTTGGCTTGGAGATATGGCAGAAGAAGAACCACATATTCATCTCCCAAATGAAATATGCCAAGACACTCCTGGAAAAGTATGGAATGGTCAACTGTAAGCCTATTTCCACTCCAATGGAGAAAGTTTTGCAACTATCCCATTTCCAGGATTCACCTCAAGTAGATGTCACTCTCTACAGGCAGCTGGTTGGGAGCCTTATCTACTTGACCTACACCAGACCAGACTTGTGTTTTGCTGTAAGTTATCTCGCTAGATTCATGTAGGAGCCAAAGAAGTGTCATTGGGTTGCAGCAAAGCATGCGTTGAGATATATCTGAGGCACAGTTGATAATGGTCTGGAATATAAGAAGAACAATCAGTTCTTCTTATAGGGATATACAGACTCGGATTATGCAGGATCTGTAGATGACAGGAAATCCACCTCGAGTTATTTTTTCATCTCAGATCTGGGCCAATTTCGTAGGTTAGTAAGAAGCAAACTATTGTTGCTCTTTCATCCACCGAGGTTGAATATCGCGCCGCACGAGGAGCTATGTGCGAAGTGATTTGGTTACGTCGCATTCTAGCAAATATGGGCATTCCTGAAGAGAAGTCACCAGTTCTCTATTGCGACAATCAGGGTGTGTTAAAACTTGTGAAGAATCCAGTTTTCCATGAGCGCACTAAGCATATTGAGGTCAAGTGTCATTACATTCGGGATCAAGTTTTGAACCACCACATCCAGTTCCAGTACTGCCCTACAAACTCTCAAATAGCAGATATGTTCACCAAGTCTCTTGGTAGGATCAAGTTTGAACTGTTTAGGGGGTACATTTATAAAAACAATGTAATAAGGGGGGGAATGTTAGCGTAATTAATACTACTATTACATTGTAACTATCTACGTAACTGTTGGCTTTGTTAGGTTGGTTACGTTGGTTCCTGCAGTTACATTGTAACTACCAACTAATATGTTAGTTCCTCACAGTATTTATTACTGCTTTGTATCTGCTTTTGATCATTGAATACATCTACTCTTTTTCTGTGTTACCATTACTCTCCAGGTTTTTTGTGTTTGAGTCTTTGGGTTATTGTGCACATTTCTCTTATGGCAAATATGGCAAGAAATGTAATGTCTAACATGTTAATTCCCATGTTTGAAGGGGACAACTTTACATATTGGTGTACTAGGATGCAAACCCTACTCAAATCCAAAGATTTGTGGGAAATTGTATAAGTGGGGTATGTAGAACTAGATACAACTGCATTTAATGCATTAAGTGATCAACAAAAGAGAGAATACAAAGCAAATGTAAAGAAGGATAATGAAGCCTTATTTATGGTTCAAGGAACAATTAATCAGGCAATTTTTCATAGGATAAATGGTGCTAGTAATTCTAAGCAAGCATGGCAAATTCTCAATAATGCTTATCAAGGTGCACAAACTACAAAATTACAGTCAATGAGGAAAATTTTTGAAAATGTAAAAATGGTCAACAGTGAAATTGTGAATGATTTTCTAACAAAAGTAGAAGGCCTAGTTAGTCAAATGAAAGTTTTAGGCGAATCTGTGGATGGCAAGCATGTCATTGAGAAAAGTTTAAGGAGTTTAATTCCTAAATTTGATGGTATGGTTTCTACAATTGAGATTTCCAAAGATCTCACAACTATACAAATAGATGAACTAAGTGGAATATTGTTAACTGCTGAGGAAAGAATGAAGAGTAATGAGGAAGGTCTAGAACAAGCATTTGCCTCTAAAGCAAGCATAAGAGGTAAAAGAAACATGTTTTTCAGGAATCAAAATAAAAATGAATACAAAGGTGAATCTAGCAATTCTAGAGGAAGAGGTAATAGTTTCAGAGGAAGAAGTAGCAACTTCAGAGGAATAGGAAGAGGAAGAGGTAGAAATAATGGGGGAGATAAAAAGAATGTCCAATGCTTTCATTGTAACAAGTTTGGACACTATGCATCAGAATGTTGGAGTAAACAAGGTGAAACAGAAATGAGAAATGCTCACAATATTGTTGAAGATAAACAAATTTGTTTATTTCTTGTTTCAATACAAATATTAGTGAGAGTAATGTATGGCACATTGATTCTAGATGCTCTTCACATATGACATCTAATGAAAATTTGTTTATCAAACTAGATGAAAATCATCACTGTACAGTGGTATTAGGAGATAATCAATCTCACGGAACCAAAGGCAAGGGTACTATTTTAGTTGCAACAAAATATCGTGAGGTAAAACATATTAATGAAACATTATTAGTTCTAGCACTCAAAAATAATTTGTTGTCCATTGGACAAATGTTAAAGCAAAATTTTCAAGTGACTTTTGATGAGAAAGAGTGCATAAGAAGAGACAAGCTAGAAATAAATGTAGTTGTTGCAAGAGCAAAAATGACAGGTGATAGTAAAATAATATTCATTTCATAGAAGAGCTCTTCCATGGCGAGAAACAATGTAGTAACGATCATCTGCAGAATCCCAGGAGGAATGCGAACCAATTCTGGTTACTCCAGGAAGATCCAGGAGGGACAAAACGGCAAGGCATTTCTAGAAAAAATACTTTTGAGGGAATAGAGAATGCAGGCTCGAGGAGAAGAAGTGTTGTTTTAACAGGAGTGAATGCGACCAAATTGGGCATTGGGAAAGCAGGACAAAGGCATTTCTCAAGTCAAAACAAAAGGGAGAATCCCCAAATTTATGCAAACCAACAATGGATGAAGAATAGAGGTCAAAAGTTTGATAAGAAGGACAATCGTGCCCAAAAGAACTGGGGCCCCAAGAAAAACTTGGGAAGCAAGATTTTTGTCATGCCGGAAGAATGCATTTCCGCTGGTGTCGAGAGATTTAAGGAGCGTGCCCTGCTGGTTAAATGGTGTGGTGAAGGTATCTCAAGCTTGGAGATAATGGAGTGGTGGCTCCACTCTTACGCGGAACGGGTAAGCATCCGTCCCCTGGCAAATTCTTTCTTCCTCCTAGAATGTAATACTAGGGAAATTAAAATGGAAATACTATATGGAGATCCAATTTTTTTCCATGGTTCAAGCTTCCACCGTGTAAACTGGTATCTCGCCTTTAATTCCATGGAGTATCATTTTTTAAAAACTCTGGTGTGGGTGAGTTTGAAGGACCTTCCTGCGGAGTTTTAGGATGTAAAAGCCCTAATAAAAATAGGGGATGAATTAGGAGGTTTTACGGGGGTTGAGGAGCCTTTCTCAATGGAAAATCTAGGGCAATAGCTAACATTTGTGTGGAGATGGATTCAGCTTTGGGTTTATATCGAGACTTAGAAATTGTGACCAAGTTTGGCAAATGGATTCAGAGAATCTCCCAAGTGGATGGTAGAAGAATAGGAAGTTTTTTGTTGAGAAGGAGCTTCGGCGCTGGATCTTCAGGGTTGTCTCCCAATAGCAAAGCTCTTTCCATTTCCTCTAATGAAACAAGAAATTCCACAGACCCTACCGTGGAAGAAGAAGCATTCAAGGCTAGACAGATTGAGGTGATAGAGATAGTCCAGTTAGGGTTGAAGCTGAAGGAATCAGGAGCCAGGCTGGCATCCAAGGAATTTTAGGCAGAGGAATCTACCTAGAAGATGGAATTTGCCAAGGAACCTCAGACTAGGTGTGTTTCTTCATCTAGGGTCAGTGTTACAAGTGCCCAGGATCAAGTTATCCACAATATGGTACCTCTAATAGTGGAGTGAAGGGCTTCCCCCAAAATAGGGAAAAACAACTCAAAGGAAGTGGAGGAAGGAATAGAGGAATTTCCTCCCACTCTGAGAGATGAACAGCTGCCTCAGGTTTCAAATGAGGCTCCGATTCGGGAAGTTTGTGGATTTGAGGAGGAATCTTTTCTAGAAGAGCAGGTGTTGGAGGAAGCCTGTGAGCTTATGGGTAACTTAATAAAAAACTCAGAGGTATTAGAATCCATTGATATTGTTCAAGTGGATCAGACAGACAAGAGGATGAAGCTTTGGAATGCCCTGGAGGAAGAAGCAGATCTAATTGAAAGTGAGAATAATACACTGTTTGGAATCAATCAACCCATTGTGGATGCATTTCAAAAGGAAGTTTGTGGAAACCTGGGTTTAGCACCCTCCGCCCCCATCTTGCTTACTCTAGACTGTGGGCAAAGGAAAACCCTTGGTAGAAAATATATCAAAGAACTAAGGGACAAAGATGGGGAAGTGAAGGGCCAAGCAAAGATTTCATGGATGCTTAGATCAAGGAAGGGGACTCCCCTTCCCAGGGAGCCATGAAACTCACATGGAATGTTAGGGGCCTCAATGCCCCTAACAAGCAGCGTTTGGTCAAACGGAGGATCAAGCAAAGCCAAGAAACAATTTTTATCCTCCAAGCAACAAAATTGACTAACGCGGGTTTTGAAATCTTCAAGAGAAAGTTGAGAAATTGGAATGGGATAACAGTCCAGGCTCAAGGTGCTTCGGGAGGATTAGCTATTTTATGGGAAGTAAAATCAGTCTCCATACAAGGGGTTGAAGAAAATCTGAATGGAATGGCATGTGAGGTGAAGAGCTTTAATTTTGAATTAAAATTTTTACTCATCAATGTATATGGCCCCAACAGTTGTATCCAGAAAAGGGAAACATGGCAAGAGCTGGATGGTTTCCTAATCAGAAACCAACAAAACCAAATGTTACTGGGAGGTGATTTTAATGCGATTCTTGGTGCGAATGATAAAAGAGGGGGCAAAGGCTATGTTTCACAGTCCCAGAAAGACTTTGCAAAGTGAGTGGGAAGAAATGGTTTAATGGAGCTCCTTCTTGCCAATGGTAAGTTCACTTGGACCAATAGAAGAATGGGCTTTAGCCACATAGCGGAGAGGTTGGATAGATTTTTCTTTGCAGGAGACCTGTCATCCTTCCCTTTTAAACTAGCCAATTCTATTGTCCCCTCTTTAGGATCAGACCACTTCCCAGTACAAGTGGAGATCATGGGGGAAAAGAAACCTCACAGATGCCCTTTCAAATTTGAAAATATGTGGATGCAGGACCCAACTTTCATAGATTTGATAAAGAAATGGTGGAATAAGGACTATTTGAGGGATCAAAGATCTTTATTTTTGTGTCAAAACTCAATAGTTTAAAATAGAAATTGAAAGAGTGGAACATAAACCATTTCAAGGATATTTTCTCCAGCAAAAAAGAGATAGAGGATAAGTTACAAGCTCTGGAAAACAAAGTCATTAGGGATGGAATGGACTCAGAAAGCTTCCTAGAGGAAAAACAACTCATGTCAGAATTGGAGGACATTCTATCGAAGGAGGAGATTTTTTGGAGACAAAAATCCAGAGAGACCTGGATTAAGGAGAGAGACAACAACACCAAATTCTTTCACAATAGCACCAAACAAAGGAGACTAGTGAATAGAATCTCATCACAGAGGAGAAGGACAAGATAGCCTTGTTAGCCTGGGACAAAATCTGGATCCCTAAGAAAGAAGGTGGAGTTGGACTAAGAGTCCAAGCAATCCAGAACAAGGCCTTAGGTGCTAATCTGATTTGGAGGATGTTCAAAGAACCTCATAGCAAATGGGCCCAGATATTAAGGAGTAAATATATGGGAAATGTTTCCCCAAAGGTGATTTTAACCATACCGAATTCCCCCAAAGGGTCAAGAATATGGAATTTCATGTGTAGCTGCAAGACAGTCATTTCATATTTGATCTCTTGAGATGTTCATGATGGAAATAAAGCTAATTTCTGGTTTGATTAAAGGGTGGGATATCCAAAATTGGAAGAGGCAATAGACACCCCCCAAATTAAGGAGCACTTAATAAGAGAATGGGGTCCTAAGGTAAAAGATTATATAGTTCTTGGGCCCCCAGAACAAGGATTGAATTGGAAATGGAAGGATTTTATTGGTTTCAACTTTCAGCCAAGGGAGGTAGAAAAGATTAGTAATGAACTCAGTAAAAGGACTTTGGCTCCAAGACCAGGTGCAGATGTCATAGTCTGGTGTGGATCCAAGCATGGTGTTTTCACAGTTAAGGCAGGGCATGAGAGTTTAACTCTACCTCAGAGGGAAGTGCCTAACAACATTCCCTTGCAGTATTGATGGAACAAATTTGGAATCCCTAAAGCAGGATTATTCTCACGGGCAGCCTTGAAGAAGAGAATTCTTACAGCAGAGAGATTTAGGAAAATGGGCTTTCAAGGCCCTTCTTGTTGCATGTTGTGTAGAGAACAAGAGGAGATAGTAGATCATCTCCTCCTTGGATGTAGGTTCTCTAATGAATGCTAGCAATGGCTATGCACAAAATTAGGATGGATGAGTGCACTTCCTAACGACATTTTGTCTCTTTTTCAAGCCTAGCCCATTATTAAACATCATTCCATATTCAAATTCTTATGGTTAGTGAGCCTGGCAATTTTAATTTGGGAATTATAGAAGGAAAGAAACAGAAGATTATTTCAATAAAAAGAGATGAGCATCAAATCCCTTCAAAATAAGATTGAAGCTAGCATAGTGGAGATAGTGAACAACAAGCTAAATCTCATCAGGTAAAAGGACGCCTCCTTCTCTGATTGGGATGCCATCATGAGGAAAAATTAGGGAGGATTGAGAATTCCCACTTGTTTGGTGCAGAGGATCACTCCAAAGAAAAAATGAGGCAGAAGGTAGTTTGGAATTCCCCACAAGTTGGATGGCTCAAATTAAACTTTGATGGTTCTTCAAGAGCTAATCTAGGCCAAACAGGGGTAGGATGTATCATTAGGGATTGCAAGGCTAGAACTCTGGCCTATGTTGCAATTCCTCTCTCACTGGGAATAAATACTGAGGCTAAATTCAAATCTTTGATTCATGGTTTGTCACCATGTAAAGAAATCAGAGTCAATAGGGTGGAAGTAGAAGGAGACTCAACAATAGTCATCAACGCTCTCAGATCAAGGCAAACTCCAAATTGGAAGCTCAATGCATTGTTAGAACAAGCTTTAAGAATTTTAAGAGATTTTGAGCTGCACTACCAATCATATCTATTGAGAAGCTAATGGGGAAGCAGATTCCCTAGCAAATAGAGGCTCCGATGGGATAGAAGAAAAATGTATATTGGTAGGCTCCCAATCTTCTCAATAATTCTTTCATTTCAGAAGGTGATTAAATTAAAAAAGAAAAAAGTAACTTGATTTGCCAAGGACGAAAGGGTAGAGTTGCTACTCCTCCCTGGCACATATGAATTTACTCCTTCTTGGATAGGAAGCCGATCTTGCGCAAGTCTCATTAATGGCGACGGGCTGGCCGAGCATGCGAGGGCTCTATTTATCACCGACGATGATGAATGATCTCATTCCCATTTCAAACATGTAGAAAGCCATCATGGATACCCTCATTTTCCTATGCAGTGTAAGAAGGCAAATGGCCTTCCTGGGCCTCATTACCGACGCTCGCCTATAGAGAATCACTAAGCAGCACAA
Source organism: Cunninghamia lanceolata (assembly GCA_027924645.1). Taxonomy (NCBI): domain Eukaryota; kingdom Viridiplantae; phylum Streptophyta; class Pinopsida; order Cupressales; family Cupressaceae; genus Cunninghamia; species Cunninghamia lanceolata. Next base: position 4,494,110 of record BSBN01001327.1, on the reverse strand, counting down.
CAATCCACGGCTGCACTCCCTAGAATTAGAGGCCATTAAGATGGTCCTGGGCAAGGATTTCCTCACCAACAGAGATAGGTATCGTGTCAACTCTGACATTGCCTCTTGGTTCTTGGCTTCACTTCTAGACTTAGGCAGCGATAAGGTAGAAATTCTTCTTTTGTTTAGAGCACTCTTCAAGGCAGTTTTTTGAGGGATGGACCTGGATGTCGTGGTGGGATCTGAACTCAAAGAGGGAGTCCCTCAGATGACGGACTTGGCTTTGCTAACCCTCCCTGGAGCTAGGGTGCAACATTGGCCTTTCCTCCTGAATATGACTAATGGGGCACTGGAGCGCCATTGACACTGGGCCACTATTGGTCAAGACTTTCTTTGCCTCTCCTGAGCTTTGGACGTGGCCCCGAAGGTAAATTAGTTGCTTCGATTCGCAGACCTGGTAATTATGGGGGATTTCTATGGTTTCCCCTAGTTTTCGGTAAGCTCTTCTTCATTTTTTGGGCAATGTTTTGTATGGTAGGTTCGAACCGAGGTAGCGTTTCTCATCTCCATTTTGGTTTTTGAAATTGAAATATAGGGTGTAGACCCTCATACATGTATCTTCTATAAGTAGCAAAGAGAGATGGATAGTCTCCATTGTAATTTTTGTATTGGATGAAATGGGCACAGCTCCCACAACTGTACATTTTTTAATATAAATATAATTACCCGCTTGGCGGTTTATCGACCAAAAAAAAAGATAGGTGATAGAATGCTTCCTCTCTATTTCACCCATAGAAACCAAGCATTAAGGTCTAGTGAAATGAATGAAAGTAGAATTTGGCATCAAAGATATGGCCACCTCATTTTTAGTGGGTTAATTTTACTCAAGAGATTAAAAATGGTTGAGGATCTACCTTTCATTGAAAGTACAAAAGAAGTGTTTGAAGAATGCGTCATTGGCAAACAACACCGAGTTAACTTTCCAATTGGTAAATCCAATAGAGCTAAGCAGCATCTTGAGATAATCCATACAAATTTGTGCGGTCCTTTGGAAACACCTTCTTTGAATAAATCAAAGTATTTTCTAACTTTCATTGATGATTACTCAAGAAAACCTTGGGTATATTGTGAAGATGAGAAAAGATTAGAAGACAAGATAAACAAGAAAGCAACTCAAATAACAAGAGATTATACCTTCAAAGATCTTCTAACCTCCTTCACTCCTTGATAAGGTGGAGGAGCTTGCACCCAATAGCTCCTTGCTTTGCCCAAGTTGATGTAGTATAAATGTGGATTGTTGTATTGCATTTCAACACAAGATGAAGGTTGGATGAGAGATTTGGATGAGGATTTGATAGAGATATGAGATGGGATAAATGATGAAGAGAAATTTGGCTTATAATTTTGGCATTATGATGTTAGGATGAGAAGATTTTGGAGAGATTTTGACATGGTTTTGATGCTATGAAGAAGTTGTTCAAATGGCTTGGGTTGGCCTTGCATTTATAGGCCAATTGGAGAGGATTTGAATCCAATGGCTAGGATTCAAAGTTGAAATCAAGGGTTGAGATCTCATCAACAAAGATGAAGGGTGGGGAATAAAATTGAATTGTAAATTCACCTTGGGAAGGATGAGGAGGATTAAAGATTAATTAAAATTCATCTTGGGAAGAGTTGGATAATCACATGTCAATGAATTAAAATTTTATTTCATGGGGGAGTGTTGAATTAAAAATTTAAATTTATTGATAGAAGAGACGACATGTGACACATGTATTCTTTTGGGAATCACATGTGTGAGCTCTTTGCATAAAAAAGAACTCTTACATGGAAATGGAAAGGTGAGTTGGAAGGGTCATGTGACCCATTTGATTAAAAGGTAATTTTTCATTTGTGGGATGTGGGAGAAGGTGTTAAGTGAGATTTGACCAAGTTAATCAATGGATTAACTCAATTAATGTAGCTAGAAAAAATTAGTTAGTGGGCTAATGGAGGATTAAAATTAATTAAATAATGATTTATTTAATTAATTTTGGTCTAGGGGTCATGTAGGCTAGGGTAGCTAATTAAATAATTGCTATTTAATCAACTAGGCTAGGTTAGGCTATAAGATAGGGTAGATTAATTAAATAAACATGACTTATATAATTAATCAAGATTAGAGAGATAGACAAATTAACTAAATAAATATATAACATATTTATTTAATTAACTGGGATGAAGTTGTACGGTCTAGTGATAAATTAGATGAATTAATTTATCACAAGGGATGAATTAGGGATAAATTGCTAAGAGTAGATAATTAGGGATAAATTAATTAAATAAAATGAATTTATTTAATTAATTGGAAGGGATAGTTAGTGATGTGAAAATGCGGGAAAGTGGCTTGCGAGGCAAGTTAGTTTCGGGTGTCTACATTTTGCCCCTCTTTAAAATGGTGTTGCGGCTAAACTTAACATTATTTCAAAGAAGTTTAAAATATAGAGTTGGATTGGATAGAAAAATGTTTTGGTTTAGAAGAATACGATAAGGTTTAAGGATGATTGGTAAGGGTGAGCCCCCTCGAGAGGACAGGTGGGTTGCAAGAACACGGGTGTGCTCTCAAAATGGATGAAATGGATTGGTTGAAGTGGTTGGAGGATAAGGGGTGAGATAGAAGATTGATGATTTTGGGTAGATTGGTAGTGGATGATTATTGTGCTGATATATTAGAGTAGTCCTAGGTTTGTTATAGCAAAGTGGATATTTTCACCGAGGTATGGAAGACTAGGGTGATGATATTTATCTGACATTTGCATGGACTAGACACGCAGACAAGAGGGTGATCTCAGGCATGCCCAAGATATTACAAACTTGTCTATATGAGGGAAGGGGACTCATAGCATAAGCCCTTAGTACACAAAAGGTATGGAGAACCTTAGATGCAAAAGGAGATCAATATGCTAGAATTGACCCTACGATTCACAAGATATGAATACTAGCTTGGAGTAATGCGACCAACCCACAAGCACAACACACAAAAGCAATGATTATGCCCTATTCTAGATATTTTCACCACATACCATGATATAGTGAGATCAAGGTAGTTGTGAAGTGATCTTCGAATAGGACATAAGATAAAAATCAAGAGCCAAAAGACCAACGAACCAAACAAACTGTTAGACTTAGGGCACACAATTGAGAGGGGGGTGAATCAGTTTTGAAAAACTTTGTTTCAATTAAACACTTACTTCCTCTTTGCAATTTAGAAGTATAATAATAAATCAATCATGGAAACACAATGCAACAAATTAAGAGCAAAAACACATCAACACATGAGACATCAAGATTTTGACGTGGAAAACACAGTTAAGGGAAAAACCACGGGGTGATTAACCCAAGATTGTATTCTCTGTTAGAAGAATAGAAAGAACAAAATGGCACATGCCAATTAGGGCTCACTGCCCGAGCACACTACTCACAAGAGGCTCACTGCCTACAAGAGACACACTGTCTACAAAGAAATAAGTATCACCTACTTGAATTGGAAAAATAGCATCTTCACCATGCTTGAATCAGTTCCATTTAAGCCCAATACTTCTACTCTGCCTTTCACTCTCCTCCTTGCTACCACACACTCATCACCACAAGGATAACTTTGAAATGACTTCACAACCCCTTATTTATACAAGACATCAACTTAGGAATAATCATCTAAGTCGACAAACATCTACCAGAACATCCACAAGAAGTGTAACTTATCTGGTTGACCAGTCTCAGGAAGAACATCATCATCCAAAGATTATTCTTCAATAGTGAGCTCCAACTCCAATGCAGACCACTAACACATGCTGGACACAATCCAAATTCCTTCACAAGGTTTCCTGCATCACCATCTGCATACTGAAATCCTTCTCTCTTTCATCTGGAGCCTCAAGAACATAGTCTATCACCACTGTCACCAAAGAATAGATACTTCTGGACCTTTAATTCATGAACCAATCGAGTTGACACATCATCAGGACTTCCTCAACACTACCTCAAATCCGCAGAGTAGGAAACTGTACTTCTGGATCTCACCAGACCTTTCTGTGACACTCTGTTACCTCTGAACACCTACCGGAACCGGTTTTACTTGAGTGACCACAACTTCTTCATATCTTCATGTGGACCTCTGAAATCTCTATTGGATCACCTCAAGACACATATCTATAAACCCTTTAATCTGTATCCTCTGATCATCTTCCTATCTTGGACTTTTGCCTTATTATCATTACTGATCTTCACTGTTCCTGATTGAGACTAATTTTCTCAATATCCTCAGTACACAGCTCATCCAATCCTTATCATTAATGCAACAGGAGTATGTTGACATCAATGACAACACAAGTTAGGCCCATACTTGCAACAATCTCCCCCTTTTTCATTGATAGCAACATATGATGTGAAAAACTGTTTTGACCATCAAGATAAGAACTTCTCCTCACTATCACAACTCCCCCTATCAGCAACAACCATTCACATGTCTTCTCTCCTTTCACTGCTCCCCCTTTGATCAACAACCACTTGTTTTTCACATGTCTTCTCTCCCCCTTTGACATCAATGGCAAAGGGCACATACTTGCAATTCCAATACTTCAGAATCATATCAGTTGCTCCCCCTGAATAGCAGCTCCCCATCAATCCGGATCACAAGATCTGACTATGATATCTACTGAACTGATGCACCTCAGTGCACCTTAGTTCATCACCAGAGCGACAATAACCCCTAACTTCTCCCTGTGATACTCAAAAGAGTCCTTAGGTAGAGGTTTAGTAAAGATGTATGCAATCTGATCCTTGGAAGGCACAAACTCCAATCTGACTTCATTCTTGTTCACTTGCTCTCTCAAAAAGTGAAAGTTGATGGATATGTGTTTAGTCTTTGAATGCAACACCGGATTCTTAGATATATTTAAAGCACTTGAATTATCATAGAAGATTGTGATAGGTTCTTCATACTCCACTTTGATATCTCTTAGCATCTGCTTCATCCATAAAACTTGAGTGCAACTACCTGTTGTTGCAATATATTCTGCTTTAGTTGTAGATAGAGATATTGCCTCTTATTTCTTGCTTAGCCAAGAAACCAGTCTCTTCCCTAAAAAGAACGCTCCACCACTGGTACTCTTCCGGTCATCCACATCTCCTGCCCAATCTGCATCAGTATATGCATGAAGAGAGAAATCATGATCTCTAGGATACCACAGACCATACTCAAATGTCCCTTTTAGATATCTAAAAATCCTCTTGATTGCCATGACATGAGATTCTCTAGGATCAGCCTAAAATCTAGCAACAAGACCAACAGCTTACATAATGTCTGGTCTAGTTTGAGTAAGATACAATAGTCCTCCAATCATTGACCTATACTTTGTCTGATCGGCCTTAGGAGAATCATCATCTTTGCTCAATTTACACCTGGTTGCCATGGGAATATTCATTGGTTTTGAGTCTTCCATCCCAAATTTCTTCAACAATTCTTTCACATATTTGGTTTGAGAAATGAAGATTCCTTTCTTTGTTTGAGTGATTTGCAGACCCAAGAAGAAATTCATTTCACCAAGCATGGACATCTCAAATTCACTTTTCATTTGATTTGCAAAAGTTTTACACATACTATCTCTTCCTCCAAAAATGATATCACCAACAAACACTTCAACAATTAGGATGTTTTCATGATCAATTTTGAAATACAAATTACTGTCAGCAGTACCTTTGTTGAAACCAATCTTCAAAAGGTGCTTATCCAATCTTTCATACCAGGCTCTTGGGGCTTGCTTGAGTCCATATAGTGCTTTTTTCAACTTGCAGACCATATCATCATGATCAGATAATTGAAATCCATCTAGTTTCTCAATGTATACTTCTTCTTCCAAGTCACCATTTAGGAAGGCAGACTTGACATCCATCTGATATACCTTGAAATCCTTGAAAGAAGCAAAAGCAAGAAATAATCTGACTGCTTCAATTCTTGCCACCGGAGCAAAAGTTTCTTCAAAATCAACTCCTTCTATTTCAGAGTAACCCTTGCAGACTAATCTGGCTTTATTTAGTTTGTTCCGGAAGACCCATTTGGTTCCAATCACATTTTTGTTTCTAGGTCTAGGAACAAGATCCCAAGTGTGATTTTTCTCAATTTGCATCAACTCTTCCTCCATTGCTTTAGTCCAGTTTTCATCATTGCAAGCTTCATTCACTGTCTTAGGTTCAACTTTTGAAATCAGACAATACTCATCTAAGTTTTGAGCAATTTTCTTTCTTGTTTGTACACCTTTGCTTTTAGCTCCTATGATCTGATCTTGAGAGTGATCCAGTCTTACATACCTAGGCACTTTGGGAGTTACTTGTATTTCTGCTTCTTGATCAGGCTCATTAAAACTTATCTCTTCTTCCTAATTTACCGGATCAATCTGGATCTAAATCTTAGAAGAGGCTTGGGCTCCTTGAGTCAGAACACCATTCTGATCATCTTCATCATATTCATAGAATCTTGAGGGTTTTTCAATTCCTTCATCAACCTTCACATTTGTACTTTCTATCATCTTTCTCAGTCTCTTGTTATAACACCGGTATGCTTTGCTTTGAGTAGAGTAACCCAAGAATATTCCTTCATCACTTCTAGCATCAAACTTTCCTAGATCTTCATCTCTTTTGATGTAGCATTTGTTACCAAAGACTCTAAAATACCTCACAGTAGGAGTGATGCCAAACCAAAGTTCATAAGGAGTCTTACCGGTATTGTTTCTGATTTGAACTCGATTGAAAGTATAGACTACAGTGCTGATGGCTTCTCTCCAATAGATCTGAGGAACATTTGCTTCCATCATCATTGTCCTAGATGCTTCCTGGATGGTCTAGTTCTTTCTCTCAACTACTCCATTCTGCTTAAGGTCCTAGGAGCAGACAACTGTCTCTTGATTCCATGCTTCTCACAGAACTCTATGAACTCACCGGATGTGAATTCTCCACCTCTATCAGACCTTAGACACTTCAATTTTAATCCGGTTTCATTCTCTACCATAGCCTTGAATATTTTGAATTTCTCAAGAGCTTCTGATTTCTCTTTTAGAAAGGTTACCCACATCATCCAGGAATAGTCATCAATTAGTAGCATGAAGTATCTATCACCTTGAATAGTCATGATTCTTTCCAGACCACAAAGATCAGTATGAACTAAGTCCAATAATCTGATAGAAGACAGTTCCTTACTTTTGAATGTGACTCTACTCAGCTTACCCAACTGACATTCTTTGCACAAGCTGTTAGAAGGTTTCACCAATTTTGGAAGATCTCTTACAGCCTGAGTATTGCTTATCTTGATGATATTATCAAAATTCACATGACACATCCTCCTATGCCACAACCAACTCTGATCAATTTGAATAAATAAGCAACTTTTACCAGTACCAACCAAGTGAAAGATATTACCTTTAGTTTGAGTACCGAATGCAATCTCTGTTCTGGAACTTTCAAAGATCTTGCATTTTCCATTCTTGAACCAGAGATCATAGCCTTTGTCCACCAACTATCCAACACTAAGAAGATTGTGCTTCAAACCTTCAACATACAGTACATTACCAGTTTTGTTCCTTCCATCAAGAGAAATAGTTCCTCTACCTCTGATTCTACCAGTAGAATTATCACCAAACTTTACCACTCCTCCTTCATACCTTTCCAAATCTATGAACTTATTGTTGTCACCTGTCATATGGTGAGACCAACCACTGTCAATAACCCAATCATCCTTTTCTTCAACTTGGGTAGCTAGAGCTCTTTCCACAGTCTTATGATTGACAGATACAGAGGACATTGGATCTTCTTCCTTGATGGCAATGAACACCCATTCATTTCCAGATTTGTTTCCTATCTCTGATTCATCATCTGTTACTCCTTCATTATCATCATCTTCATGTACATAATAATAGTTCTTTTGGAACCTTGGCATGTTAGGGTTTTGCCTTGGAAACCTTTCCAGACACCTTGAGGAAAAATGACCAATCTTATTGCAGTTAAAACACTTAAAAGGTAATTTTCCTTCATACTTACCAGATCCTCTTGGCAGCCTCTTTGCAATAAGGGCTTCAAGTTGAGCAGTTTCTACTTCTTCTTCCTCTAGATCTTTTCTTGCTTTTTCATACCATTACAGCTTCCTTGATGAATTCTCTCCCAGATCAAACCTTTGTTTACCTTTAACAGAGGCACTGGCTTTGAATGCAGATTCAGTCTTGGGGGGGTCATCTCCAAACTCTGTCATTTCAAATGTAGCCAATTTTCTAGCCAATTGATCTCTTGTGACAGTTGTATGGGCTCTGAATTCTTCAATGGCAACAGCCTTGATTTTGTAAGAAGCAGGAAGGGATCTGAGAATTTTGCCAACAATCTCATCTTCATCCAAGACTCCACCAACATTTCTAATTCCACAAACAAGCTCATTTACTCTTGGCATAAAAGTAGTGATGTTTTCATCTTCTCTCATCTTCAGATTTTTGAATTTTCCTTTCAGACTTTGTAACCTTGCACTTTTGACATACTTGTCTCCTTCATGCAGAAGTTCCAATTTTTGCCAAATCTCAAAAGTAGTTGGTAGGTCAATAACATTTGAGAGCTCTGCATCAGATAATGCGCTTAGAAGAGCCTCTATAGTCCGCAAATTGTTTTCAGCGTCTGTGATTTCATTTTGGGTTTTCAGACCACCCTGTGGAGGTACATACTATGTTGTAACCATGGTCCAGTATGCCACTCCCATACATCTCAAGTGACATTTCATGTGACCTTTCCAGAGATTAAAATTAGTTCCATCAAACTTTGGACTATCCTTCTTGTAAGACAACATCCTAGATCTCCTCAAGCGGTTAAGCTCTTTTAGAGGAACTTGGCTCTGATACCAATTGTTAGACTTAGGGCACACAACTGAGAGGGGGGGTGAATCAGTTGTGTAAAACTTTCTTTCAATTAAACACTTAATTCCTCTTTGCAATTCAACAGTATAATAATAAATCAATCATGGAAACACAATGCACAAATTAAGAGCAGAAACACATCAACACATGAGACACCAAGATTTTGATGTGGAAAACCCGGTTAAGGGAAAAACCACGGGGTGATTAACCCAAGATTGTATTCTTTGTTAGAAGAATAGAAAAAACAAAATGGCACATGCCAATTAGGGCTCACTGCCTGAGCACACTGCTCACAAGAGGCTCACTGCCTACAAGAGACACACTGTCTACAAAGAAATAAGTATCACCTACTTGAACTGGAAAAATAGCATCTTCACCATGCTTGAATCAGTTCCATTTAAGCCCAATACTTCTGCTCAGCCTTTCGCTCTCCTCCTTGCTACCACACACTCATCACCGCAAGGATAACTTTGAAATGACTTCGCAACCCCTTATTTATACAAGACATCAACTTAGGAATAATCATCTAAGTCGGCAAACATCTACCAGAACATCCACAAGAAGTGTAACTTATCCGGTCGGCCAGTCTCAGGAAGAACATCATCATCCGGAGGTTATTCTTCAATAGCAAGCTCCAACTCCAATGCAGACCACTAACACATGCTGGACACAATCTAAAGTCCTTAACAAGGTTTCCTGAATCACCAAGAACATCCACACTTCATCTGCATACTGCAATCCTTCTCTCCTTCATCCAGAGCCTCAAGAACATAGTCTGTCACCACTGTCACCAAAGAATGGATACTTTCGGACCTTCAATTCATGAACCAATCAAGTTGACACATCACCAGGACTTCCTCAACATTGCCTCAAATCCGTAGAGTAGGAAACTGTACTTCTGGATCTCACCGGACCTATCTGTGACACTCTGTTACCTCTGAACACCTACCAAAACCGGTTTTACTTGAGCGGCCACAACTTCTTCATATCTTCATGCGGACCTCTAAAATCTCTATTAGATCACCTCAAGACACATATCTACAAACCCTTTAATCCGCATGCTCTGATCATCTTCCTATCTTGGACTTTTGCCTTATTGTCATTACTAATCTTCATTGTTCCTGATTGAGACTAATTTTCTCAATATCCTCAGCACACAGCTCGTCCAATCCTTATCATTAATGCAACAGGAGTATGTTGACATCAATGACAACACAAGTTAGGCCCATACTTGCAACACAAAAAGCCACTGTATCTCTTGCCAAGATGGATGATGATTGATGGATTCTACCTATTGTAGGAATGATATATCTGTTAGGCAAGAATTGATGGATGATTAGATCATGCCCATTATAGGAACAATATATCCTAGGGCATGGTTTTGATATTTTTGCATTTTTCCTTAGTGATAGGATTAAAATCCTCATAGGCATATTTAAGTCTTTGTAAATGTTCCATTTCCACATATGGATCCATGTTGTTGGGAGGATAAAATAATGGATGAGTGATGTAGGTTGGGGATCAAATTTCAAGACCTTAGGATGATTTGTTTTGCTTCAAAGGATGGATGATTCTCTATACTTAAGATAGACTAATGATCTCAAGCAAGAGATTTGATTGGGTTGATTGTTGATTTTGATGACTTACTGAAGAGACTAATGATCTCAAACAAGTTTGGATAAAGGTTGATGATGATCAACTAGGGTCTTGGTTTTTGATTGGATCAATTAGGATTTTGATAATGATGTGGATGATTGGGATTAGGATTTTGGATGAAAGGTAGATGGAGGATGAAGGAGACTAAGTCCTTAACAAAAGTTTGATTTGCAAAAGGATGGTTTGTTGATTAAGGATTAGGGGTTGGAATGTTTGATTGGAATAGATAAAGGATGATTGATGTTGGATTTGATTCTGGATTTGGATTGATGTTATGATTTTGAATTAGGTTTGATTTTGGATGATTTGGATAATGTTGTTGCTAGTTGGATGATGTTGGTTTAATTTTGGATTTGATTTGGATGAAATTGATCAAATGGGTAAAGAAATTGGATTAAGATGATGGTGATGAATTGGATTAAGGATGATGAGGATGATTAGGATGAATAATATATGATGGGTGAGATATGAATTGGATAAGTTGGATGATTGTGAAATGAATAAGATAGGTGGTTAGGATTAGGACCTTGTCTTGACTTAGCAAATTGATTGGGATTAGGGTCTGATGATGGTGGATTAGGAGAATGATTAGGATGACTAGGATAAATTTTAGGATGAAATTGGATAATTAGATGAGTGATTAGGAGGATAAGGGGGTTAGATTAAGAGGATTATGAGTTGATTAAGATTGGATAAATGTATCAGGATATGGATTGGGGAGATAATGGATATTGGATTAGAAAGTGATTAGGATGATAATATGGGGTTAAGCTCAAAGATGGGGATTAATTAAGCTCAAATGATGGGATTTGATAAATGGGGGGTGGGGGTTTAATGGTGTTGGGAGGCAATCCATCTCGACATTAGGGGGTTCAGGGGCATAGCCCCTGACTAAATTTTTTTGAAAAATGGGCTTGTAAAATTGATGTTTTTGATGGAAATTATTTTTTGGGGCTCTAAAACTCTTTAGAAAGATTTTAAACAAGCAAGAAGACACAATGGCTTGACTTGGAAAGGTGGACTTGGATTGTTGGCTTGTATGGGTTTCTACAAATAAGACACACCATTCACATGAGCATTCCAAGATTATTCAAGTGGGAGTGATTCCTAGTGTGGGCCCACATGATTGAATACCTATATGTGTTCTGACCTAACTAAGAACACTTCACCAAGCACAAATAGATAGGGATAAGGGTGTTTAACCCAATACCCCTTTCCTTGGAGGCTTTCAAGCCCTACCTAAAGAAGATTTATATCTTGACATCAAGGAGGTATGATGGTGAGTAACATTAAGGGGTGGTTTGCATCCCTTGCACCACACTAGAAAATGGTTGAAGGTCTTAATCTATGATTGAACAAGGTTGCTAAGGAGTCCTCGATATACGCAAGGTATGTGAGGCCCAAATCGTGAACACTAATCCATTGAAGAAATGTGGCACCAAGCGGTTAAGCAAGCACCACTTCACCTTGTGTCTGGAATCAGTCGGGGCCCCAAGGCTATCCCAATGACAATGCAACTAGATTGGGGTAGAAGTTTCCTTCTCCCCCCTTTGATATACCCTGCTGATACATGTAGTTGAGGTTGTCCCTTGGGGTGATGAAATCCCCAAGCAGGCCTCGTAAGAAGAAATCACCCTTGCTTTTGATCACCAAGATTGCATGAAGTGCAAGGAGAGAGCATACACAATAAAGTGACCCCTTTAGGATACAAAGAAAAACAAAGATAGTTTGCAAGTAGACTTTTGATCACCCAAGATCACCCTAAGCTGTGAGGGGAGAGCACACATCTACAAGCAAACAAGACAAAGCAAATAATATCAATTTCCCACTACTTTAACCTTAGTGCAACTAAACTCGTGATAAAAACAAGCTTTGACAAGTGATTCTGCACCAAAGAAGTTAGTAGTTTGATAAATCAGTCTTGGACAAATGTTTATAACCCCTGCAAACACATATTAGACCCACACAGACTCTGAAAAATTGTGTCAGAAAATAGCACTAAAACAAAGGAATATAGCACTAATACAGAGATAAATAGTGCTAATATAGAGGAAAATAGCACTAATGCAGAGGCATATAGCACTAAAATAGAAGAAAATAGTGCTAATGCAGAGGCATATAGCACTAAAATAGAGGAAAATAGCATTAATGTAGAGGCATATAGCGCTACAACAGAGGAAAATAGTGTTAAAAGATAGAAACAAAGAAATGTTAATACCTAACTATCTTGCAAAGAATGATGGCGCAGTTCTAGGTTCAAATAGCACTAAACTGGAATAGAGGAGATAAACCTACACAAACACAGAGGTTTTCTTTGCCAAAATGATGAAATAAAAAGTGCTAGGATCCTTCAAGGTTAGCCAAAAAGATTCAACTGTAGATTAGCACTCAAAAACAAGCCTACGAGTTTAGATATGCAAGCATAAAAATAATTCCCAATGCTCCATTCAAAGTATGATGTAAAAGTGATAATGGAAGCCTTTAAAGTGCTAAACCCTATCAAAAATTAGAGAGCTCCAACCTGCAAACAATGGTTAACACTAAAAAACAAAGATCAAACACTTTTGAAATCCATAAATTTTGACAAAGCCGTGAGAAAATGGTGCTAAAGTAGGCACAAATGGTGCTAACAGAGAAGCATATAGCACTAATTCAGGAGAAAATAACACTATTCAACGACATGATGGTGCTAAAGCAGACCTGTATGTAGAAAATCTTCAAAAATCTCACAAAAAAAAAAGTTAGCTAAGGACTAGGGTGTTACAAATGAAGGTGCAAACCACACAACAAAAATCTAATTCAAACCTTATTAATGTCATCTAAATAATGTAGAATCAATGGAGATTGCAATAGAAATAAAAACCCACTAAATAGAAATAACACGCATTAAGAACTGAACACATAACACAGTATGTAACGTGGAGAAAACCCTTTTGGGTAAAAAACTCCACCAAGAAAAGAGGCTCCAAGCTGTATTATCTTCAAATATGAGATTACAATACATGCATTTCCTCTGTTTCTTTAGTCTTCAATCTAGATGTGCCATGTTACTCTCAAATCTGATAAAAATGTAGTACAAATATCCTTATAAAAGGGGGTTGCCTTCTAGTGCAAGATAACTGACAAAATATCAACCGTCAGATCTGTGACATAATGACGAACGATCCAGATTCACAATGATAAAATATTAGGTTTTAGAGGCGCTGCCCCTGAACCCCTACCAAGGTATGTGACCCCCAGACCCCCCACCAAGGGGATGATCCCCTCAGACCCCTCGTAGGGGGGTTTCCCCAACACGGACGAATGAGTGTCGTGTACCGGCTATAAACATACGGCTGAAACAAGACTGTTGTTGGTGAAACCTTTCATCCCTTATGGGTGATTTACAGACAATATTAGGAGTAATTAATTACATAGGATTTACAAGGTTGATGTTACATCCCCTTTTTGGATTCAATATTACTATTTACTTTTTCTTAAATAATACAGCCATATGGATATGTTTTAACATTATAGAAAATGATGATATGAATAGAAAAGGTTAATTCTATGAAATTATGGACTTTTACTTGATTATGATCAATTTGATGTTATGAATTAAAATGCCTTTTCGATATGAAAATGAAATGATTTGATGTAAATGTGTTTTGATCAGAACATTGGTACTCTGACCACAAATTGTATGTGAGATTGTCAATGAAAGGAATAGATGGAACATGTTCGCCAAGAACAAAGAAGAAGAGAAAGTATCTTTGAGAAAGAGAGAATAGACTCTGGAATAACCCATGGGTGCTTGCCACTGAAAATGAATATCAGGTAGATAAACCTAGTTGCCTTGAGTTAAGCTTTGATTTCGGACTAAGTCAATTTTAGACAAGATGTCGAGGTTTGCAAGAATAGGTCTTTCTTCTTTCTATAGTTGTCATAATGAGTATGGGAAATCGACATCTGTGTCGTAATCCTCTGAATCATGTCGTCAAATATGGACAACTGATATATTGTTATATATATAAATGTATACATTTGAGAAGGAGTCATATGTCGTGTCTTGTTTAGTGGTTCGGCATAAAAGTTGAAAGTTGTGCGTAAGTCGACCCCAAACCTTGTTTTGTGTTTACGCTCAATTCATCATCATCATCATAAATCTCTACGAGCATATGATGTAAACGTCTTCTTGCGAAATTTGATAGATGTTGAATTGTTTCTACTATGGGCTATTATCATATAATAAAAGGTCTAAATAATGTTTTAAATCTTGAGACCGTTGAGTGTAATACCTTTGGTCGTATTGTAAAGGAATATACAAAATTATATTAGTTATATTTAAATAGTCATTTGGGGTAATTCTTTTATTCTTTTATGATGTTAGTAAGTGGGTAGTAACTCGAAGAGCTCACTCAAGTCTTTACTATGATGTCTTATATTTCAAAATAATCTATTTACTCTTGAGCTTTAGACTTTATGTATGGGTTGTCGGCTTAGCCATTATTTCTAGTTATGCATTTGATCTATACTCATAATCGGTTATGAGTAGTGTGACATCTTATCCAAACTAAAAACTACCACCTCACATAGTGTTGAGCTCCACTTTGCAGAGTTGTTGCGAATTTAGTGGGAAACAAAACCTTTTTCTGGGTAGTGGTCGTAGAAAGGAGGAGATAGTTATGCATGCAGGGTGGTTACCTAGTTGATAGGGCGTGAATTAGAGAGTTGGGTAGTGAGTTTTGTAGGGAGAACAGGATTTAGAGGTAGGAGGGAGTCAGTTTTGACAGAGAGAAAACAGAGAAAAGAAGTTGAGAGGTGGCCGAGCAAAAAGAAAGTGTGAGCGGGTAAGAAAAGAATGAGCTCTTGGACCAGTTTTCAAGCAGTCACTGGAGATTTTCTTTAGGTTTTATTTCATTCCTCCTCTACACTGTCATGGATAAATAGGAATGTTTAAATAGGACTGGCACCATTTTGTTATATGAAGGAACTCAGTATTTTCTTGATGATGTAATATATGGATTGTTTACCAACTTTAAAACCTGTATGTTGTCTTTTCTTTCTAAACAGAAACAATGCTATTTGCTCTTGAACCACACCACAGTCTTTAAACTCATAGCTAAATCACATTTGTTTCTCAAAGTAACTTTGACGGTCAGTTTAAATTGTGTCGTTGTATTGTTTAGCTTTAGAAACATATGGATATGTGGAGACCACATATTAGACTGTGTTTTGGTCAAAAACTAGCTTTAAACTTATTCCAAGACGCATTAGCAAAATCCAGGTCGACATTGGAAGTGTCCTCAGTTGGCCTACCGACTATAATTGGTTGGTCCTATCATATTTAAAGACAACTAGTTTTATAAAAGACTTGAAGAATGTGTTAACCGTCGGTAGAAGAGAAACAATAGTGTGAAATGTATGTCAATGCATGTAAGACTACTCAGTCCTCCACAAGTTCTGAGTTTATAAATGGTTGGTAAACCATAGAGAGATTTCTATACTTGCTGTGAATGATAACTAGTTAAAGTCCATTTATTTATTGTATATAACTCTTTTCGCTTTAAAACATTCAAACTATCTTATCTTTGAAGGAGAATACAGAGTTACTATTGGTTGAAACTGTCTAACATGTTAGATAATGAAGTTTTAGAGCCGACACAATGAGTCTATAGTTATCTAAACTTGCATGCATTCTCCTTGCAAATAGAAACAACATGAGAGTATTTCTAAATGCTTAGTATGATAAAGATTAAGCTATGTCAAGATTTGATAGGTCAAAGAAGATTCTTAAAGGTATTTAAATTTTAACTCTGGGTCTTCAAATATTTGTATTCTATAAATTGGTTTATTGTGAAACCCCTTCCGAAATTACTTAGTTAAGTTAGTGTCCTCACTTGACAGGATAATTTAAAGCAGTGATCAAACTTAGAGATCAACTGGTAAACCTATAGCATTAACCGATTGACCGGTAAGCTAGAAAACCCATTCTAATAACATATGGATGAAAATGTCTCTATGAGCTAAGAAGAGAGAAGTAAAACTAACTGCCATGCTTTAATGCATGATGAGTTTGGAACACCTAGAGGTTATCAAGGTCGTTATATTGAACTTATACATAGGTAACTATAGGATTGCGATTAATTCAAGTCGAGTTGGGGTGGGTGAACTTATTACTTGCGTTGATACAACACTAATTTTATTCAAATCCTTTGGCCAAGGTAGTGCATGTGCCTCAAGTGCATTGATAGTTCACCATGACTGGATGGTGTAGCTTGTGGAGTGGTCATGCTTGACTAGAGGGTATCTAGGGGATTGCATGATAACAAGTTACGTAGGTCACAACACCAATACTCAGATGGAAAACACCATTGGTTATCCTAAGTCTATCCTCTTTGAGTAGGGTAGGGCCACTTCCGGATAGGAAGGAGTGCGGGAGACCAACGGTCTGTGGTTTGAGGTTAAGCTCTTGAAGATACTTTCTCTTCTATATTCCTGAGGCTTGCTGAGACTTGAATTTGGATGGTCGACAATCAAGATGCAGTGACTTTGGTAAGTTTCTATTTTGAAAATGTTCCAAGTAACTTTAATCATCATATTGTATAATGTTGTAGATGGATAGATCCTTTTTGTATAACTTATAATTTCATGATTATTGTTAGTGGATGGATAAACTACTTGGTTTTAGAGTGAAAAACAAATTATCTTTCTGCTTTAAACTTTTAAAAAAAATTATTACCTTTGGTTAAAGCTTAGTTTTTAGGGTGAAAACTAAACTGGGTGTTACATATGGTATCAGAGCTAACCAGGTTTAGCACTAGGGTTGATGAGTCCACTAAGCTAATTAAGAATCAACATTATGCGGGTAGCTAATGATTTAATTTACTGTGCCAGGATGATACGTCTCAAGAAAACCGCAAGGAAGTCCTTCGCTGGTAAGGAACGTTACCTACAAGCTAAGCAGAGATGTCTTGCGATGATTAAGACCATTGAGAAAATGAATGATGAAAATGACATTTGGCTAGATGATGTGGAAACTTTTGCCAATGCTCTGTCATGACTCAAATGAATGAAAAGAGAACTCCTAGAGACATCTAGGACGATAGCTCGAATTATGGTCAATTGCTGCCCTATTAGTGTACCAATGATCACTAGGGATTCTTGTATACCACCTAGAGCTAAAATCATTGTACTATCATCCGATAGAGAATCTGAGGGTTATACACCTCATGAATATGTGTCAGACAATGAATCCGAAGGTTACACCCCTCTTGTAAATGTTGGCAAGAGACACTATATGGATTCATGAATACTGGAAGTCAGAGTGAAGAATGTTGTGGTCCGGTAAACAAGAATAGAGCATGTGGCGAGGTCCAACAGTCAGGTCCGGATCTCTCAGAGGAAGTATCTTGGTGAAATGCAGATTTGGGGAAGTCAAGAGGACTACCTTGAGTGATAGATTCCAAGGATTTATCCTCCGGTGATAGATGAAGAAAAAGATATGAATACTTGAGTATCAGGTTCCTGATTGGCAGTGTGACAGAGGAAGAACTGACTAGCACAACATCAGACATTATTCCGAACGTGTTACTGATGTTGGTAAAGGTTATGAAGGCATAAATCATGATTGGCTGACATGATTGATGATTTCCACAAGTATGTCCTTGATCCGCATTACTTGGTAAGCAAGGATTCAGCCGACAGATCAAAGTTTATGAAAATATTGACTATTCCGGGTGCCGACTAGAAAGGTGATGAAATCACTTGTGCGCATATATATACAAGATGGATTTAGTTGTGAAAGTTGTAGTGGTGTTTTGTGATGTGCAAAGAAAAGTAGTAGAGCTGAATAAAAGCAAAAAGGAAGATCCAATATGTGAAAGAAGAGCAGCACAAAAGAAGAGGAAAGATGAAGTGCAGCAGATCAGTATACAGAGCCTAACCAGAACTGAACTCTAGCATATGTTGATGCTCCTTATCAGTTCAAGTATTGTATCACACTCTTTATAAATTGTAGACAGTGTGTCTCTTGTAGGCAGTGTGCCTCTTGTGAGCAGTGTGCTCGGGCAGTGAGCCCTAATTGGCAAGTGCCATTTTGTAATCCTATTCTTCTAATAGAGAATACAATCTTGGGTTAATCACCCCGTGGTTTTCTCCCTTAATAGGGTTTCCACATAAAAAATTTTGTGTCATGTATATTTCCATTTCATGGTTATGTTTGCTTGTTTGATGTTGCACTAATTATTAAGAAAGTTCAGAAAGTAGAAATAATTAAGATAACTGATTCACCCCCCCTCTCAGTTATCAACAATTGGTATCAGAGCCAAGTTCCTCCTAACAGAAGTCTAACAGCTTGAGGAAGATCTAGGAATTCAAATGGATGCATATGGTTTAAGAGAGCAACTCAAGACTGCCCTTGATGATCTTGAACAGTCAAACTTTGAAGTCAATGAGTTAAAGGAAAGACTCAAACAGGCTGATGATTTCATTAGAGAACTAAAAGACAAATTAAGTCTCTCTATGAAAAAGAGAAAAGAGCTACTTCAGTAATTAGCAAATCAAAGTGAAGCCAATGATACAAATGAAGATCTGAAGGAGAAAAC
Organism: Cunninghamia lanceolata; assembly: GCA_027924645.1. Classification (NCBI taxonomy): domain Eukaryota; kingdom Viridiplantae; phylum Streptophyta; class Pinopsida; order Cupressales; family Cupressaceae; genus Cunninghamia; species Cunninghamia lanceolata. The sequence continues at coordinate 4,474,969 of BSBN01001327.1, read as the reverse complement.
TAAGTTATGTGAAAAGTTATCAAAAGAAATCATTATGGTAAGACATGAAATGGAATCAGGAGTTATAAAGTTTACCCAAGAGATTGAAGAGAAAAGAAAAAATGAAGATAATCTAAGACAATCTCTCAAGGAGAAATTAGAAGATTGCCACAAGATGGATAGAATTATTAGACATCTTGAATCTGATCTTGAAGATGCTAAAGATAATGAAGAAAAACTTGAGGATCAAATTGTCTCTCTCAAAAGGGATCTTCAAACAGCAAATGAATATAAAGAGAAATTCAAGATAAGTTCTGCCCAACTTGAAGTTCTTCTTGAAAGCCAAAAGAGGGTAGATGACAAGTGTGGTTTGGGATATGAGAAAGGAGAAAGCTTCGGATCCGGTCAGAAGAATTTTAGATTAGAAAATCCAAGGAACAGGCCTAGAAGTCCTCTGGTAAGGCAGCCTAATGCTCAAAGATATCCATCCTTCAATGGATACTGCCACAACTGCAATAACTTTGGTCATAAGGCTAATCAGTGTAGAAGGAGAATGAATCAGACTAATACATCCTTCTCTGGATAGTGCTTCAATTGCAAAAGGTATGATCGCAAATCTCATGAATGCAGAAATATGCAAATGAACAATTCATTCAATGGTAGATGCTTTGCATGCAATAGAATGGGTCATATGGCTAATTAATGCAGATCAAGAGGATATCAATCAAATATGCAAAGAAATGTTGTTTGCCAAATTTGCAATAGATCTGGTCATATAGAAAAATTCTGTAGAAGCAAGAATTAGGATAAAAGAGGTCCAGTATATTATAATTAGAATCAAGATAAGGGAAAACAAAAAGTAAATGCAGATGAAGTTCAAAGTGAGATGAATAAGATTTGGGTGAAGAAAAGTACAAAGAATGTAGGGGATGGATCTGCACTAGACTCTGGTGCTGATATTCCTTCCGAAAATTAAAAAGTGAGCTCTGGCTCAGGGGGAGACACAAAGAAAACCTTGTTCCCCCAGCCAGTCAATTGGTGCCGAAACTGGCACAAGGAGAGCTACGGATTAAAAGGGGTCATACAAGAAACATCTAAAAGGGGTATGGTAAAGATTTGAGAGATCCACAAGAAGATTTGAAGAATCTAATCCTTCCAGAATTGATCCGGTAAAATAGTCTTCCGATAAAAATAGATTCCTTACAAGTTTGGTCTGGTATGATTCAAACTATGGTGTCTTGATCTGCAAATAGATCAAATGACTAATGAAAGGAAGATTGATTATCACTACTCTCCTAGAATAACTTCGAAATCTGTCTCAATGATCCAGAAAGGTTTTGTCTCCAAATAAGACAAACAAGGCAAACCGGAATGAATTAGGTTGCACATTTATTGCCAAATGAAAATTAGGGCTTCTCAGAAATAAAAGAGTTCATTCACTCATCATTTGTACACTCACATGCGAAGAAGAGAGAAAAGGAGCTCTGCAACTTCTCCCAAAGATCAAGACGATTCCTCATACAGCTCAATCCAGATTTCATCGTGTGCCCTAAACAGTGTAAAAGGTATTCTTCATTCTTGATATCCCTCAGTAAGATTCTTTGATGATGGCTACTCTGAATATAGTAAAGATTTCTGATAGACCTCACCCCAAATTTAAGAAACATCCATACAAATCCTTGGAGGTAGATCCCCTAGGAGCCTTCTCTAGTGTTCCGCATGGTGTTTTGCACACAGAAGATATTAGGGTTTACATACACACAAATATTGAAGAGTTTGGGGAATTCAAACTAAGAGATATCTATCACAAACAACTGTTAGATGATTCATTTGAGCTTAAACTCCAATACAAGGGCCTCCAGAATAAGCACTTTGCACAATGCATACATTTCCCCTGTTTTACTAAGGATGAATGGGTCAGGTATATTTTGGGAAGAATACATGACAACTTCATGTGGCTAAATGGACCATTCAAAATCACAAAAGATGCCATCAGGGCAGTTACTGGATTACACTCATCCGGTGGGATTCCTGTTCTTAAATTTGTGAAGAATCAAACTGTAAGTGAGGCTACTGGATCCAAGTTTGACAAAAGAGCAATGACAGTAGATGACATCTCTGATCCGGATGTCAAGTTTGCCTCCATGATCATTGGATATAAAATATATCATTCTAGCAGGGAAAATTTAGTACCTGGAACGGCCATCTACACCACTTATGGAATGCTAAGAAAGGATGCAGACTACGATCTTTGTCAGCTCCTTTTGAACCAACTCTAGGAGAATCTGTAGAAAATAAAGAAAGATAAAAAGAATTCATTCAAGTATGGTGGATTAATATTGTGCTTATTCTTCTACTTTATGAATGAGCTTCCCGGATATAGTGGCTGGGTGTGCGAGAATGATAGACCAGTAGCTATCCAAATCAGAGATTATTTGCATGGACTTGGTGATGACAAAGCACAAAATACAGCTCTGTGGGGTTACTTCAAGCACTTTCAAAATACAATGCAAATCAGAGAAAGAATCCCTAAATCAGTAGTTGAGAAATACAAGGATACAGTGTGCTTCATGATAGACACTGATCAATGCGTAATGGAGGCATTAGAGCCAAGGATAGTCTGGATCATGCCTATGGGGTATGAAGTTGATGAACAAATTGTAGAACTACATGTTCAACACATGCTCAGTCAGCTAAAGGACCCAAAGGTAGAAAGATTTGGAACCTTTGAAGAACTAAGTGTGAAAATTCATACAGAGCTAAGGCAGCCAGAGATTAAGAGGAAAGTGAGAAAAGAAGTAAAGATGTTGCCAAAGGCTTTGGCATCTCAAAGGAGGCACTTGATGCCAACAGGAAAAAGATGGAAAGGGCTGAGGAAGAGAAGAAGAAGGCAGAAAAGAAAAATGAGGAAAGTGTTCCGGAAAAACCTTCCACCCAGACCAGATCATCAAAGAGTTCTGCACCTACTACTACCAAAAGCTCAAGGCCATCAAAACTGAAAGCAAAATTATCTGGCAAAGGAGAGAAAAGAACAAAGACAAAAGCCACAAGGATGAAGAGGAGACTGAATCTAATGAAGAAATCAAGAAAGTGAAGAAATAGAAGAAATCATCCGATGAACACTCTACCGGTCAAGGAGAAGAAGAGAAGGAAGAGGAATTTGTTGAAAAACCCACTCTATCCTTAGATGTTGTAGTGAAAGCAGTCACTGTGGATGGGAACCTGCAACCCTTAACATATTTCTATGATGCATATAATGAAGCAAATAAAAAGATTCTGGAGGAAGCCACAGTTAAGTTTTTGAACACTTACAATAAATCTTTTATTGAAATTATCTCTCTAATTCCCAAAAGCTTAGAGAAAAGGCTTGAAATGAGGAAGAACAATGCTTGAGCAAAAGATCTAGAAATCCAAGAACAGATAGCAATTTAGCTATACCCTTCAATCACTCCGCAACAAATGAACATGATCTTCAAAGATTGCAAGGATAAGTTCCAGAGCAAAGCCAGGATGAATCAGCTCATGCTTGGTGAAACTGACAAAGTGGCAAAAGAGACTGAAGAGATCCTTCGAAATGCTTTTAAAAAATTCAACATTCCAATTATAGAGGACTTGGGTACTGACCCCTCGACCACAAGTGTTGAAAAAGAATCCACTAAGAAAGTCATGGACACCGGTGCAGAAAAGGATAAGGACTTGGAATCTTCTACTCCGGAAGAGGTGGCTCATGAACAAACAAATATCTCTCCTCCGGTTTCCCCTACAGTCTCCGGATCTAAAGGAGAAGAAAGAGTACAGGAGAAAGAAGCAGAGGTGAAGGAAAAAGATGACAGTACCAAGGTTGCAGAAGGAGAGAAGACTTCAACAGAGAAGACCACAACTACTAGTGGTAAGAATGTAGAAGGAGAGAAAGCTCCAAGAGACAGCTCTAAGAATGCAGAAGAGAAGAAAAATCTATCTCCGGCAAGAGACACTGCAAAAATTGTCCAAGAATTCTTGAACAAAGAAACAATGGAGATTAATGAACCAGAGCTTCTACAAGGACCATTTAATTTTGACTCTCTTTCTCTGATATAGACAATGAAGATAGCTTCATTTGCTAATGCAAAGGCTAAAGAAAAACTCCTGAAGTCTCACATGGAAGACTATGAGTTGATAGAAGTTGCTTCTGGAGTGCTAGGAAAGATTATGCCATCATTTCAGAAGGATCCCACAGCCTCCACATCCGGTAATCTCAAAACTCTAGTCAATAGTGTTAGCACACATTTTGATTCCCTAGAGAAGTCAGCAGAAGATAAGGTCCAGAAGGAATTTCTTGCAAAACGATTATCAGAGGTACAAGGGTTGATAATTAATGATAGAAGAAATATGAATATTGGGATAAAGAGCTTAGAAAATTCAAAGATGGCGGAGAAATATACAAATTTTGTTTATCATGGTCCAAAGCAACACTGGACATTGAGAAGAAAGTAAAAGAACAAGAGGATAAACTGAAAAATCTATCAAAGAATTTTGATCCTCTCTCATCCTCCATAATAAATCAAGAATGTCAAACAATTGCAATTTTGAATGAAATTAAGAAGCTTGAAAAAGAGAAGAAAAATAGAATCAGTAGGTTGAGTGAGCTCAGAGGGATAATTGTCCCTAAGTTAGAGGCCATTCATGAGGCCATAAACGAAGCTCAAATCACCACCTAGACCAATGATCCAACATATCTAAAAAGGGCAGATGCGTTTGCATTCCTATTGAGCGGTCATATATCAATTTTGGACATAATGAAGCAAAGTTTGTCTACAGAATTCATTCAATTGAAAACAACTTTTGCAGACATACTTCAGTATATGTAAGTATTTCATATGTATATACTTATGCGGATAAAATTTTGAAAATTTTGGTATGCGGACCCTACCCTTTGCCATTGATGTCAAAGGGGGAGTGAAGAGCAGTGAAAAATGAGGAATCCAACTAAGGGGGAGCTCCAGAAAATGTATATAAAAACAAAGCATCAGCCAAGGGGGAGCATAGTGTAAACACTTAGTCATTTTTCACTAAGTGTTGCCATCAATGCCAAAGGGGGAGATTGTTGGCAAGAGACACTATATGGATTCATGAATGTTGTCATTGATGGCAACAAAGTTCATCCCACACATCCGCAGGACATGGTATGTCTATACTAGAAGTCAAAGTGAAGAATGTTGTGGTCCGGTAAACAAGAACAAAGCATGTGGCGAGGTCCGACAGTCAGGTCCGGATCTCTCAGAGGAAGTATCTTGGTGAAGTGCGGATTTGGGGAAGTCAAGAGGACTACCTTGAGTGATAAATTCCAAGGATTTAGCCTCTGGTGATAGATGAAGAAAAAGATATGAATACTTGAGTATCGGGTTCCTAATTGGCAATGTGATAGAGGAAGAAGTGATTGGCAGAACATCAGACATTATTCTGGATGTGTTACTGATGTTGGTAAAGGTTATGAAGGCATAAATCATGATTGGCCGACATGATTGATGATTTCCACAAGTATGTCCTTGATCTGCATTACTTGGTAAGCAAGGATTCAGCTGATAGATCAGAGTTTGTAGAAAATATTGACTATTCCGGGTGCCGACTAGAAAGGTGATGAAATCACTTGTGCGCATATATATACAAGATGGATTTAGTTGTGAAAGTTGTAGTGGTGTTTTGTGATGTGCGAAGAAAAGTAGTAGAGCCGAATAAAAGCAAAAAGGAAGATCCAGTATGTGAAAGAAGAGCAGCACAAAAGAAGAGGAAAGATGAAGTGTAGCAGATCAGTATACAGAGCCCAACCGGAACTGAACTCCAGCATATGTTGATGCTCCTTATCAGTTCAAGTATTGTATCACACTCTTTATAAATTGTAGACAATGTGTCTCTTGTAGGTAGTGTGCCTCTTGTGAGCAGTGTGCTCGGGCAGTGAGCCCTAATTGGCAAGTGTCATTTTCTAATCCTATTCTTCTAATAGAGAATACAATCTTGGGTTAATCACCCTGTGGTCTCCCTTAACAGGGTTTCCACGTCAAAAATATTGTGTCATGTGTATTTCCATTTCATGGTTATGTTTGCTTGTTTGATGTTGCACTAATTATTAAGAAAGTTCAGAAAGTAGAAATAATTAAGATAACTGATTCACCCCCCCTCTCAGTTATCAACAGTAAATACTAAGTGAAACATGAAATATGTTTGTCCTTAAAGAATGTATATACTGTTGTGTAAAATATAATAAAGACAAATTTTGGTTTGAGAATAACTATGGTTATGAGCAATTGTTATGTTTTAATAATATTCAAAATGATAAATCATAGAATTGATTAGTACTTTCTAAAGCAGGTGAGAAAACAAATAAACATGGATCAATCAGAGTTTAATGAGAGAGAAGATCAGGAAGGTCACACTCTTAGGATAACTCCACCGATGAATTGGACAAAATTCTTAATATGCTTACTGAAACTAAGGAAAGGTAGGGCAAATTGGAAAAGAAAGTGAATGAAATTGGGAATACGGAGGGTGAAAATGAGTATTCTAATAATGCAAGTAAAAGTAAGCAATGAGAGCATGGCACATCAAGTGAGAATCAAGAGAATAGTGAATCTCAGAGGGAGACAAAAGACAAACTTGCACTAGAACTATCTAAGGATATGAAAAAGATTATCCCTCCCAAATTTGATGGAACAAAAACCGGTGATGCAGAAGAATCATGGCTAATAGAAATGGAGAAATACTTTGAAATCAGAAATTATTCTGAGATTACAAAGGCAGTGTGGGGAGCATATCAGCTGTCTGGAGAAGCATCCACTTGGTGGATGAACAAGAAGATGGAACTAGATTTAAGCCCCTTGAAGGTGACATGGAATGAATTTGTGGAACTTTTTCAGAAAAGGTGGTTACCACAACTTTACTTTGATCAAAAGCTAACATATTTTCAAAATCTCAAGCAAGGTGATTTGTCCGTAGTTGAATATGTAGAAAAATTTACTAGATTGTTGAAGTATGTTCCTCAGTATCAAAAGGATGAAAGATTTCAGATAAGAAAATTCATTATGGGACTCAATCCTTAGATTGGCGGTGAGGTGGAAGTGCATGGTTCGAACACAATGGACCAGGTGTATGAGAAAGCAATTAAGAAGGAACAGAAAATCAAATCCATTTCTGCTTATCATGAAAAGAAGCGTAAGAGATTTGATAAGAACTTCAATGATCAGACGTATAAAAGGAAGAATGATAAAGGAAATCAGAAAAACAAAGGGGGATTTGGTAATGAATGAAGAAATGAAGACTTTAAGAAAAATGACAATTTTAAGAGGAATGATGATGCTTTGAGAAGACCACCCGAGAAGAGAGGACCAATTGGAGGATGTTTTTCATGTGGTGGAGATCATTATGCCAACCATTGTCCTAATAAAAAGCAGAATGGGCAGCATAGGAACACGGTACTTCCTTCGCAGCAGGAAGCATTTCAACAAAGGATTCACACTGCCCTTGACAATTGACAAGCTGAGTATCGGATTACTCCCATTGAGATGACAGGTACATTATTTGGAGTTACTATTTCTATTTTGTTTGATACTGGTGCAACAAAAAAATTTGTGTCATCTAGAGTCTTAAGTAAATTTCCTAGAAGAGCTGGTTTTATGTCAAAACCGTGGACCGTTGAATATGCAAATCACTCAAAGGCTCAGGCAGAGCAATGTTTGTTTGAAGCTAAGATTGATATTTCAAACTTCTCCACCGAGGTAAATTTATTTGTAACACCTTTAGGGTCCTACGACGTCATTTTAGGAATGAATTGGTTGTGGAGACATAGGGCCAAGGTGGATTGTTTTCATAAAACAATTGAGTGTTTGGATGATAAAGGAAACAAATTTAATTTTTAGGTTATTCAAAGGGAAACAAGGATCAGATCTATTTCTTCAAAACAATTAAAACGGGCTAGGCGTAAGGGATGTCAACTTTATGCAGTCAAAATGGACCTAGTAGAGGAAGCTTTAGAGAAGCAAACATTTGAGGAAAAATACCCTTATCTTTGCAATTTCAGTGATGTATTTCCTGAGGAACTGCCAGGCTTGCCTCCAAAAAGAACCTTTGACTTTGCCATAGATATTAAACCAGGATCCGAGCTAGTATCTAAAGCTCCATACCGAATGACCACTACTGAACTTATGGAATTGAAGGCTCAATTGCAGGAGCTATTAAGTAAAGGTCTAATTAGGCCAAGTGTATCACCATGGGGAGCTCTGATTATTTTTGTCAAGAAGAAGGACAAAACCCTTAGACTGTGTATAGATTATCAGATGCTAAATAAGGCAACGATAAAGAATAAGTATCCATTGCCACGTATTGATGATTTATTCGACCAAATGCGTGGTGCAGCAATATTTTCTAAGATAGATTTGAGATCTGGATACCATCAGTTGAGGTTGAAAGATGAAGATATTCACAAGACTGTATTTAGAACAAGATATGGTCACTATGAGTTTACTGTGTTACCATTTGGATTGACTAATGCACCAGCTGCTTTCATGAATCTCATGAATAGTGTTTTCAGAGATTGCCTTGATAAATTTGTCCTATGATATATTCCAAAAATGAGGAGCATAGACAACACCTTCAAATTGTTTTGCAACGATTAAGAGAACACAAATTGTATGCGAAACTCTCGAAATGCACTTTCTTTTAGAAAGAAGTGCAGTATTGAGGACATACTATATCAGCAGAAGGGATGTCAGTTGACCCAGCTAAAATAAAGGCTATTATGGAATGGCCTGTACCTTCCAATGTTTCAGAAGTATGAAGTTTTATGGGATTGGCTGGATATTACAGAAAATTTGTTCTGAATTTCTCAAGTATTGCTAGTCCAATTACTTCTTTGCAGAGAAAAGGGAAACAATTTGTTTGGTTAGACGAATGTCAAAAGGCATTCAATTTATTAAAAGAAAAGTTAACAACAACACCAATCTTGAAAGTCCCTAATCCTGAAGGGCAATTTGAGGTTATTACCGATGCCTCTAGAGAAGGGTTAGGAGGCGTGCTTATGCAAAATGGGCGTGTAATAGCCTATGAATCAAGAAAGTTGAAAAACTGAGCAGAATTACACTCCTCATGACTTAGAACTGGCAGCAGTGATTCACGCCCTTCAGATGTGGCGACATTATTTGTTGGGAAAGACTTTTATACTAAAATCAGATCATCAAAGTCTTCGTTACATATTTACACAACCTCATCTCAATGCAAGACAAAGGAGATGGTTAGAACTAATATCAGATTACGACTTTGAAATTGCTTACATCAAAGGTAAAGAAAACCGAGTAGCTGATGCTTTAAGCAGAAGAAGATACATAGCTTCTATAATCTCTATTCATGCTAATTTTAAAGATTTAGTATTGCAAAGTTTATCTAGATATTAATATTACGAGCAGGTGAAGCAAGCTCTACAATTAAACCCCAAGGATCCAAGATATGATGGATTCTGTTGAGTTAGATGGATTAATGAGATTTAAGGGAAGAATCTATGTTCCTAATTCTGTAGAACTAAGAAACCTTGTTTGGAAGGAAGATCATAGTGCACCTTATTCCGGACACCCAGGAGTAACAAAACTTTTAGCTGATATCAAACCGCTATATTTTTGGAAAGGAATGAAAAATGACACTGCAAGGTTTGTGGCAAGTTGCTTGGAGTATTAGAGAGTGAAGGCAGAACACCAACATCCTACCGGATTGTTATACCCGCATGATATTCCAGAATGGAAATGGCAAGTTGTTAGTGTGGATTTTGTTCAAGGGTTACCAATGTCTAAGAATAGACATGATGCAATTTTGGTTGTTGTAGATAAACTAACCAAGGTAGCACATTTTATTCCTAGAAATTTGACAGATGGAGCTCATATTTTGGCTCAGAAGTTTGTACACGAGATATTTGTTGCAAGTATGAGGTTAACCAATATTGTCATTGATGTCAACATACTCATATCGCATTGGTAAGAAGGTTTGGATGAGTTGTGTGTTGAGGATATTGAGAAAATTAGTCTCAATCAGGAACAGTGAAGAACAGTGATAAGAAGAAGGCAAATGTACTCAATAGGTTGAGGATCAGAGGATGTGGATTAAAGGGTTTGTATATATGAGTCTTGAGATGATCCAGTTAAGATTTCAGAGGTCCACATGAAGATATGAAAAAGTTGTGATCGGTCAAGTAAAACTGGTTCCGGGAGATGCTCCAGAGTGACAGAGTGTTGCAAAAAGGTCCGGTGAGATCCGGAAGTGCATTATCCTATTCCGCGGATTGGATAGAGTGTTTGGGATGTCTTTGTGATGTGTCATCTCGATTGGTACGTATTTTGGAGGTCCAGAAGCACCTTCTTTAGTATGACAGTGGCGACAGACTGTGTTCTTGAAGTTCCAGATGAAGAGGAGAAGAGATTCTAGTGAGTAGAGGAAGTGCGGATGTACCTGGTCAATCAGGTAAGCTTTTGAAGATTCTTGGATCATGTTGAGGTTATGTTGTCAGTCCGCATTGGTGGTAGAGCCCAGAATTGAAGATATTCTTCTGGATGAAGTTCTTGTTTAGACTAGCCGACCGGATGAGTTGTTCATCTTGCGAATGTTCTTGTGGTGGCCGACCGGATGTATTAATCATCTTGCGAATGTCCTTATGGTTGATTGCCGACTTAGATGATTGTTCCTAAGTCGATGTCTTGTATAAATAAAGGTTTGTGAGTTCATTTCAAAGTGTGTTGAGCAGCGGATGAGTGTGGTATAGTGAAAGAGCGAAGGGCAGAGCAGAAGTATCTCGGGCTTAAATGGAACTGATCTAGACATGGTAAAGATGTCAATCTCCAGTTCAAGTTTGTGATTCTTATCACTTTGTAGACAATGTGTCTCTTGTAGGCAGTGTGCCTCTTTGTGAGTAGTGTGCTCGGGCAGTGAGCCCTAATTGGCATGTGCCATTCATTTTTCTTATTCTTCTAATAGAGAATAATCCTTGGGTTAATCACCCCGTGGTTTTTCCCTTAACCAGGTTTTCCACGTCAAAATCTTGGTGTCCAATGTGTTGATGTTTATCTGCTCCTATGTTTATGCATTATGCTTTCATGAATGGTTAACTGATATGCTATTAACTAACAAAGAAGAATCAAGTGTTTGAAGTAGAAGTAAGTTTTTGTACAACTGATTCACCCCCCCTCTCAGTTGTGTGCCCTAGATCTAACAATTGGTATCAGAGCCAAGTTCCTCTAAAAGGAGCTTAACCGCTTGAGGAGATCTAGGATGTCGTCATACAAGAAGGATAGTCTGAAGTTCGATGGAACCAACTTCACTCTCTGGAAAGGTCACATGAAATGTCACTTGGAGTGTATGGGAAAAGCATACTTGGCCATGGTCTCAAAACCATATGTACCTCCACAGAGTGGTCCAACAACTCTGAATGAAATCACAGATGCTGAAAACAATTTGCGGACCAAAGAAGCTCTTCTAAGCGCATTGAATGATTAAGAATTCTCAAATGTCATTGACCTACCAACTGCATATGAAATCTGGGTTAAACTGGAACTTCTGCATGAAGGAGATGAGTTTGTTAAGAGTGCAAGGTTGCAAAGTCTGAAAGGGAAATTTGAAAGATTGAAGATGAGAAATGATAAAAATATCACTACCTTTATGCCAAGAGTGAATGAGCTGGTGTGTGGAATCAGGTATACTGGTGGAGTTCTAGATGAAAATGAAATTGTTTGCAAGATTCTCGGATCCCTTCCTACTGCCTACAAGATCAAGGTTGTTGCCATTGATGAATTCAGAGCCCATACAACTGTCACAAGAGAGCAATTGGCTGGCAAACTAGCTGCATTTGAAATGACAAAGTTTGGAGATGATCCCCCAAGACTGAATCTGCATTCAAAGCCAGTGCCTATGTGAAAGGCAAACAAAGATTTGATCCGGGAGAAAACTCTTCAAGGAAGCTATCATGGTATGATCAAGCAAGGAAAGACATGGAAGAGGAAGAAGTAGAAACAGCTCATCTTGAGGCCCTTATTGCAAAGAGATTGCCAAGAGGATCCGGTAAGTATGAAGGAAAGTTACCTTTTAAGTGCTTCAATTGCAATAAAATTGGTCATTTTGCTTCAAGATGTCCAGAAAGATCTGCAAGGTCAAACTCTAATAGACAAAAGTTCTAAAAGAACTGTTATTATGTTCATGAAGAAGCTGATAATGAAGGAGTAACAGATGATGAATCAGAGATAGGAGACAAATCCGGAAATGAATGGGTGTTTATTGCCATCAAGGAAGAAGAACCAATATCCTCTGAATCTGTCAATCATAAGGTTGTAGAAAGAGCTTTGGCTGCCCAAGTTGACGAAAAGGATGATTGGGTTATTGACAGTGGATGCTCTCACCACATGACAGGTGACAAGAACAAGTTCTTAGATTTGGAAAGGTATGAAGGAGGAATGGTAAAGTTTGGTGACAATTCTACAGGTAGAATCAGAGGTAGGGGAACTATTTCTTTTGATGGAAAGAGTAAAATTGGTAATGTACTATATGTTGAAGGATTGAAGCACAATCTTCTCAGTGTTGGACAGTTAGTAGACAAAGGTTATGATCTCCGGTTCAAAAATGGAAGATGCAGGATCTTTGAAAGCTCTGAAATTGAGATTGCATCTAGTACTCAAACAAAAGGTAATATCTTCCATTTGGTTGGTTCAAATAAAAGTTGTCTGTTTGTTCAAGTTGATCAGAGTCGGCTATGGCATAGAAAGATGTGTCATGTAAATTTTGATAACATCATCAAGATAAGCAATATTCAGGCTGTAAGAGATCTTCTAAAATTGGTGAAACCTACAAATAGTTTGTACAAAGAATGTCAGCTAGGTAAACAGAGCAGAGTCTCTTTCAAAAGCAAAGAACAGTCCTCTACCGGATTATTGAAATTAGTTCATACTGATCTATGTGGTCCGACAAGAATCAAGAGTATGCAAGGTGATAGATATTTCATGTTACTGATTGATGATCATTCTCGGATGATGTGGGTTACCTTTCTGAAAGAGAAATCAGAAGCCTTTGAGAAGTTCAAAATCTTCAAGGCTATGGTAGAGAATCAAACCAGATTGAAACTGAAGTGTCTAAGGTCTGATAGAGGTGGTGAATTCACATCTAGTGAATTCATAGACTTTTGTGAGAAGCATGGCATAAAGAGATAGTTGTCTGCTCCTAGGACTCCACAGCAGAATGGAGTAGTTGAGAGAAAGAACCGAACCATCCAGGAAGCCTCCAGGACAATGATGATGGAAGCAAATGTTCCTCAGATGTTTTGGAGAGAAGCTGTCAGCATTGCAGTCTACACTCTTAACCAAGTTCAAATCAGAAACAATACCGGTAAGACTCCTTATGAACTTTGGTTTGGTATAACTCCTACTGTGAGATATTTTAGAGTATTTGGTAGCAAGTGTTACATCAAAAGAGATGAAGATCTAGGAAAGTTTGATGCTAGAAGTGATGAAGGAATTTTCTTGGGTTACTCCACTCAAAGCAAAGCATACTGGTGTTACAATAAGAGACTGAAAAATATGATAGAAAGTACAAATGTGAAGGTTGATGAAGGAATTGAGAAGCCTTCAAGGTTTTATGAATATGATGAAGATGATCAGGATGATGTTCTGATTCAAGGAACTCAATCCCTTCCTAAAAGTCAGATTCAGATTGATCTGGTAAATCAGGAAGAAGAGGTTTGTCTGAATGAACTTGATCAAGAAACAGCAGTGCAAGAGACTCCCAAAGTTCCAAGGTATGTAACTTTAAATCACTCTAAAGATCAGATCATAGGTGACAAAAGCAAAGGGGTACAAACAAGGAGGAAAATTGCTCAAAATTTAGATGAATGTTGTTTGATTTCAAAGATTGAACCTAAGACAATAAATGAAGCATGCAATGATGAAAATTGGACAAAAGCAATGGAGGAAGAGTTGATGCAAATTGAGAAAAATCACACTTGGGATCTTGTTCCCAAACCTAGAAACAAGAATGTGATTGGAACCAAATGGGTCTTCCAGAACAAACTAAATGAAGTTGGTGAAGTAATCAGAAACAAAGCCAGATTGGTCTGCAAAGGCTACTCTCAAATAGAAAGAATTGACTTTGAAGAAACCTTCACTCCGGTAGCAAGAATTGAAGTAGTCAGATTATTTCTTGCATATGCTGCCTTCAAAGACTTCAAGGTATATCAGATGGATGTCAAGTCTGCCTTCCTAAATGGTGATTTGGAAGAAGAAGTATACATTGAACAACTGGATGGATTTCAATTATCTGATCATGATGATATGGTCTGCAAGTTGAAGAAAGCACTGTATGGATTGAAGCAAGCCCCAAGAGCATGGTATGAAAGGTTGGATAAGCATCTTGTGCAGATTGGTTTTAACAAAGGTACTGCTGATAGTAATCTATATTTTCAAATAGATAATGAAAACATCTTGATTGTTCAAGTATTTGTTGATGATATCATCTTTGGAGGAAAAGACAGTTTGTGTAAAACCTTTGCAAATCAAATGAAAAGTGAGTTTGAAATGTCAATGCTTGGTGAGATGAATTTCTTCTTGGGTCTACAAATTACTCAGACAAAGAAAGGCATCTTTATCTCTCAGACCAAATATGTGAAAGAATTGTTGAGAAAATTTAGAATGGAAGATTCAAAGCCAATGAACACTCCTATGGCAACCGGATGTAAGTTGAGCAAAGATGATGATTCTCCTAAAACAAATCAGACAAAGTACAGATCAATGATTGAAGGTTTATTGTATCTCACTCAGACTAGACCAGATATAAAGCAAGTTGTTGGTCTTGTGGCAAGATTCCAGGCTAATCCTAGAGAATCTCATGTTATGGCAATCAAAAGAATTTTTAGGTACTTGAAAGGAACAGTTGAGTATGGTCTATGGTATCCTAGAGATCCGGATTTCTCTCTTCATGCATATACAGATGCAGATTGGGTGGGAGATGTGGATGACCAGAAGAGCACCAGTGGTGGAGCATTCTTTTTGGGAAAGAGATTGGTTTCTTGGCTAAGCAAGAAACAAGAGGCAATATCTCTGTCTACAACTGAAGCAGAATATATTGCAGCAACAAGTAGTTGCACTCAAATTTTATGGATGAAGCAGATGTTAAGAGACATGAAAGTAGAATATGAGGAGCCTATCACAATTTTCTGTGATAATTCAAGTGTAATAAACATTTCTAAGAATCCGGTGTTGCATTCTAAGACCAAGCACATATCTATCAAGTTTCACTTTCTGAGAGAACAAGTGAACAAGGATGAAGTCAGATTGGAGTATGTACCCTCCAAGGATCAGATTGCAGATATTTTTACTAAACCTCTTCCCAAGGACTCTTTTGAGTATCTCCGGGAGAAGTTAGGGGTCATGGCCCCTCCGGTGATTAACTAGGATGCACTAATGTGCATCAGTTCGGTGGATATCACAGTCATATCTTGTGATCCGGATTGATGATGGGGAGCTGCTACTAAGGGGGAGCAGCTGGTATGATTCTGATGTGTTACAAGTGCAAGTATGAGCCCTTTGCCATTGATGTCAAAGGGGGAGAGAAGACATGTGAAAAATAAGTGGTTGATGATCAAAGGGGGAGCAGTAAAGGAAGAGAAGACATGTGAAGAGTTGTTGCTGATAGGGGGAGCTGTGACAAAAAAGAGAAGTTCTTGTCTTGATGGTTTTTCACATCATATGTTGCCATCAATGACAAAGGGGGAGATTGTTGCAAGTATGAGGTTAACCAGTGTTGTCATTGATGTCAACATACTCATATTGCATTGGTAAGAAGGTTTGGATGAGCTGTGTGTTAAGGATATTGAGAAAATTAGTCTCAATCAAGAATAGTGAAGAATAGTGATAAGAAGAAGGTAAATGTACTCAATAGGTTGAGAATCAGAGGATGCAGATTAAATGGTTTGTATATATGAGTCTTGAGATGATCCAGTTAAGATTTCAGAGGTCCGCATGAAGATATGAAAAAGTTGTGATCGGTCAAGTAAAACCGGTTTCAGGAGATGCTCCGGAGTGACAGAGTGTTGCAAAAAGGTCCGGTGAGATCCGGAAGTGCATTATCCTATTCCGCGGATTGGACAGAGTGTTTGGGATGTCTTTGTGATGTGTCATCTCGATTGGTACGTAGTTTGGAGGTCCGGAAGCACCTTTTTCAGTATGATAGTGGCGACAGACTGTGTTCTTGAAGTTCTGGATGAAGAGGAGAAGAGATTCCAGTGAGTAGAGGAAGTGCGAATGTACCTGGTCAATCAGGCAAGCTTGTGAAGATTCTTGGATCATGTTGAGGTTATGTTTTCAGTCCGCATTAGTGGTAGAGCCCGGAATTGAAGATATTCTTCCGGATGAAGTTCTTGTTTAGACTAGCCGACCGGATGAGTTGTTCATCTTGCGAATGTTCTTGTGGTGGCCAACCAGATGTATTAATCATCTTGTGAATGTCCTTATGGTTGATTGCCAACTTAGATGATTGTTCCTAAGTCGATGTCTTGTATAAATAAAGGTTTGTGAGTTCATTTCAAAGTGTGTTGAGTAGCGGATGAGTGTGGTATAGCGAAAGAGTGAAGGGCAGAGCAGAAGTATCTCAGGCTTAAATGGAACTAATCCAGACATGGTAAAGATGTCAATCTCGAGTACAAGTTTGTGATTCTTATCACTTTGTAGACAGTTTGTCTCTTGTAGGCAGTGTGCCTCTTTGTGAGCAGTGTGCTTAGGCAGTGAGCCCTAATTGGCATGTGCCATTCATTTTTCTTATTCTTCTAATAGAGAATAATCCTTGGGTTAATCACCCCGTGGTTTTTCCCTTAACTGGGTTTTCCACGTCAAAATCTTGGTGTCCAATGTGTTGATGTTTATCTGCTCCTGTGTTTATGCATTATGCTTTCATGAAATCAAGTGTTTGAAGTAGAAGTAAGTTTTTGTACAACTGATTCACCCCCCCTCTCAGTTGTGTGCCCTAGATCTAACAATATTTAGATTGCATGGGGTACCTAAAAAGATTATATCCAATAGAGATGCTCAAATAACCTCTCAGTTTTGGCAAACTTTATTTTCAGCACTAGGGACTAAACTTAATGTGAGCACCGCTTACCATCCTGAAACCAATGGACAAATAGAAAGCATTAATCAGGTTTTAGAGGATCTTTTAAGAATGTATTGCATGGACCAGCAATACAGATGGGAGGAATATTTACCTCTTGTTGAATTTGCCTATAATAATTCCTATCATTCTGCCATTGAGATGGCACCGTTTGAAGCATTATATGGAAGGAAATGCAGAAATCCTATAAGCTGGGACAAGCTAGAAGATAGGATAAGCATTGGACTAGAAAAGCTAGTAGATATGGAAGAAAAAGTGAAAATGATTAGGAAGAGGTTGGCGGAAGCCAACGACAGGTAAAAAAGTTATGCAGATCGCAAACGAGTGCCTAGACAATTCTCTATTGGTGAGAAAGTCCTTTTGCGAGTGAAACCCCATAAAATCTTAATCAAGTTTGGTAAATCATCAAAGTTGGCACCTTGATATGTCAGACCTTTTGAAGTCCTTGAGATTACCAATCCAGTGGCCTACAAAATTGCTCTACCTCTAGTCTTGTCCAAAATGCATAATGTTTTTCATGTTTCTTACCTAAAGAAATATTTTGTAGGTAATGACCACATTCTTAAATGGAATTCTTTACAGATACAAGAGCCAAGAGTGGTTGTGATTGAGCCACTCAAGGTGCTCGAAATGCGTAAACTTCATTTACGTAATCAAGAGGTTTTGCAATGCAAAATTCAGTGGGACCAATATGGCAAGGACAACAACACTTGGGAAGACTATAATGACATCCACAAAATATTTCCTTATCTTTTCAAAAACATTAATGTTAAACTATAAAAGTTTGTTTTATGTTAAAATTTTGCTTGATAAACTCAATCATCAGGGGCGATGATTCTATAGGGGAAAGATATGTTACATACCCTTTTTGGATTCAATATTACTATTTACTTTTTCTTAAATAATACAGCCATATGGATATGTTTTAACATCATAGAAATTAATGATATGAATAGAAAAGGTTAATTTTATGAAATTATGGATTTTTACTTGATTATGATCAATTTGATGTTATGAATTAAAATGTCTTTTCGATATGAAAATGAAATGATTTGATGTAAATGTGTTTTGATCAGAACATTGGTACTCTGACCACAAATTGTATGTGAGATTGTCAATGACAGGAATAGATGGAACATGTTCACCAGGAAGAAAGAAGAAGAGAAAGTATCTTTGAGAAAGAGAGAATAGTCTCTGGAATAACCCATGGGTGCTTGCCACTGAAAATGAATATCATGTAGATAAACCTAGTTGCCTTGAGTTAAGCTTTGATTTCAGACTAAGTCAATTTTAGACGAGATGTCGAGGTTTGCAAGAATAGGTCTTTCTTCTTTCCGTAGTTGTCATAATAAGTATGGGAAATCGACATCTGTGTCGTAATACTCAGAATCATGTCATCAAATATGGATGACCAATATATTGTTATATATATATAAAATGTATACATTTGAGAAGGAGTCGTATGTCGTGTCTTGTTTAGTGGTTTGGCATAAAAGTCAAAAGTTGTGCGTAAGTCAACCCCAAACCTTGTTTTGTGTTTACGCTCAATTCGTTGTCATCGTCATAAAGCTCTACGAGCGTATGATGTAAACGTCTACTTGCGAAATTCGACGGATGTTGAATTGTTTCTATTATGGGCTATTATCGTATAATTAAAGGTTTAAATAATGTTTTAAATCTTGAGACTGTTGAGTGTAATACCTTTGGTCGTATTGTAAAGGAATATACAAAATTATATTAGTTATATTTAAATAGTCATTTGGGGTAATTCTTTTATTCTTTTATGATGTTAGTAAGCGGGTAGTAACTCGAAGAGCTCACTCAAGTCTTTACTATGATGTCTTATATTTCAAAATAATCTATTTACTCTTGAGCTTTAAACTTTATGTATGGGTTGTCGGCTTATCCATTATTTCTAGTTATGCATTTGATCTATACTCATAATCGGTTATGAGTAGTGTGACATCTTATCCAAACTAAAAACTGCCACCTCGCATAGTGTTGAGCTCCACTTTGTAGAGTTGTTGCGAATTTAGTGGGAAACAAAACCTTTTTTTGGGTAGTGGTCGCAGAAAGGAGGAGATGGTTATGCATGCAGGGTGGTTACCTAGTTGATAGGGCATGAATTAGAGAGTGGGGTAGTGAATTTTGTAGGGAGAATGGGATTTAGAGGTAGGAGGGAGTTGGTTTTGACAAAGAGAAAATGGAGAAAAGAAGCTGAGAGGTGGCCGAGCGAAAAGAAAGTGTGAGCGGGTAAGAAAAGAACGAGCTCTTGGACCAGTTTTCAAGTAGTCATTGGAGATTTTCTTTAGGTTTCATTTCATTCCTCCTCTACGTTGTCATGGATAAACAGGAATGTTTAAATAGGACTGGCACCATTTTGTTATATGAAGGAACTCAGTATTTTCTTGATGATGTAATATATGGATTGTTTACCAACTTTAAAACCTGTATGTTGTCTTTTCTTTCTAAACGGAAGCAATGCTATTTACTCTTGAACCACACCGTAGTCTTTAAACTCACAGCTAAATCACATTTGTTTCTCGAAGTAACTTTGACAGTCAGTTTAAACTGTGTTGTTGTATTGTTTAGCTTCAGAAACATATGGATATGTCGAGAGCACATAGTAGACTGTGTTTTGGTCGAAAACTAGCTTTAAAGTTATTCCAAGCTGCAGTAACAAAATCTAGGTCGACGTTCGAAGTGTCCTCAGTTGGCCTACTGACTATAATTGGTTGGTCCTGTCATATTTAAAGACAACTAGTTTTATAAAACACTTGAAGAATGTGTTAACCGTCGGCAGAAGAGAAACAATAGTGTGAAATGTATGTCGATGCATGTAAGACTACTCAGTCCTCCACAAGTTCTAAGTTTATAAATGGTTGGTCAACCATAGAGAGCTTTCTATACTTGTTGTGAATGATAGCTAGTTAAAGTCCATTTATTTATTGTATAGAACTCTTTTCGCTTTAAAACATTCAAACTATCTTGTCTTTGAAAGAGAATATAGAGTTACTATTGGTCAAAACTGTCTAACATGTTAGATAATGAAGTTTTAGAGCCAACACAATGAGTCTATAGTTATCTAAACTTGCATGCATTCTCCTTGCAAATAGAAATAACATGAGAGGATTTCTAAATGCTTAGTATAATAAAGATTAAGCTGTGTCGAAGATTTGATAGATTGAAGAAGATTCTTAAGGGTATTTAAATTTTAACTCTGGGTCTTCAAATATTTGTATTCTATAAATTGGTTTATTGTGAAACCCCTTCCGAAATTACTTAGTTAAGTTAGTGTCCTCACTTGATAGGATAATTTAAAGCAGTGATCGAACTTAGAGATCAATTGGTAAACCTATAGCATTAACCGATAAGCTAGAAAACCCATTCTAATAACATATGGACGGAAATGTCTCCATGAGCTAAAAAGAGAGAAGTAAACCTAACTGCCATGCTTTAATGCATGATGAGTTTGGAACACCTAGAGGTTATCGAGGTCGTTATATTGAACTTATACATAGCTAACTGTAGGATTGCGATTAATTCGAGTCGAGTTGAGGTGGGCGAACTTATTACTTGTGTTGATACAATGCTAATTATATTCAAATCCTTTGGCCAAGGTAGTGCATGTGCCTCAAGTGCATTGATAGTTCACCGTGACTGGATGGTGTAGCTTGTGGAGTGGTCATGCTTGACTAGATGGTATCTAGGGGATTGCATGATAACAAGTTACGTAGGTCACAACACCAGTACTCAGATGGCAAACACCATTGGTTATCCTAAGTCTATCCTCTTTGAGTAGGGTAGGGCCACTTCCGGATAGGAAGGAGTGCGGGAGACCGACGGTTTGTGGTTCAAGGTTAATCTCCTTGAAGATACTCTCTTCTATATTCTTGAGGCTTGCCGAGACTTGAATTTGGATGGTCGACAATCGAGATGCAATGACTTTGGTAAGTTTCTATTTTGAAAATGTTCTAAGTAACTTTAATCATCATATTGTATAATGTTGTAGATGGATAGATCCTTTTTGTATAACTTATACTTTCATGATTATTGTTAGTCGATGGATAAACTACTTGGTTTTAGAGTGAAAAACAAATTATCTTTCTGCTTTAAACTTGTAAAAAAAAATTATTACCTTTGGTTAAAACTTAGTTTTTAGGGTGAAAACTAAACTGGGTGTTACAATTGATGGTTCAACCTTAATCCTAACATTCTCCCACTTGACGTCATACATTGTAAATACCCGTAGGAAAACCATAAAATAATTAAGCACTAGAAGCAAGGCCCATGGCCTCTTTGCTCCAAGCAAATTTCTCTGTGCTCACAAGCTTGGTCAAAGCATCTGTAACATTCTCCTAAGTGTCTATCATCTTCAGCTCAATCTATCCATTTGCAACCATTTCTCAAACAAAGTGATAATGTACGTCAACATGCTTAGTCCGAGCATGATACATAGGATTCTTGGCCAACCAAATAGCACTCTAGCTATCACAACCAATATGAATGATCCTACAATCAAAACCAATACATGTACACAACCTCCTCAACCAAACTGGCTCCTTAGAGACATGGGTAGCAGCCATATACTTTGCTTCGGTGGTAGACAAAGAAATCATGGGCTACCTTTTTCTCATCCAGCTCATTACTCTGCCAAACAAAGTAAACACATAGCCACTAGTGGACCTTTGATTATCCAAGTCACCTACCCAATCTGCATCAACAAATCCCTGTATGTCCAAAGTTTTTTCAGCACTATCAGTACCAGAATAAGCCAAACAGTAATCAGGAGTGCCTATTAAATATCTAAATACCCTCTTCACATAATTCCAATGTTGTCTACCAGGGTTAGACATAAATATGCTTAAAACTCCCACTACTTGGGCAATATATGGTCTAGTGCAAACTATTGCATACATCAAACTACCTAGAGCAGTAGCATATGGCACATTAGACATATCCTCTAAATCATCCTCATTCTTTGGACACATATCTAATGAAAGCTTAGTACCAATGGGTAAAGGAACCCTAACTGGGTTACAGTTCTGCATACTAAATCTCTGCAAAATGGTATTCACATACTTACTCTGAGACAACCAAAGATTTATGTTACCTCTATCCCTTTTGATCTCCATCCCCAAAAGATACCTAATAGCTCCAAGATCCTTCATTTCGAATGTACCTAAAAGTTGGGCTTTTAACTCACTGATCATACTCTTAATATTGCTAAAAAATAACATGTCATCAACATACAATGCAATGATCAGAATAGAATCATCAATACAATGAATGTAAACATGGTGATCCTCCTCACTTCTAACAAAACCCAATTTCAACACAAATGAATCAAATTTCTGGTACCAAATTCTGGGGGACTATTTCAGGCCATAAAGAGACCTCTTCAATCTGCAAACGCAATGTTCTTTCCCTTTTACCTCAAAACCTATAGGTTGTTGTATGTAAATTTCTTCCTCAAGATCTCCATAATAAAATGCAGTCTTAACATCCATTTGCTCTATTTCCCAATCAAAAGTTGCAGCAATGGATAAGAGAAATCTAATAGAAGTTAATTTAGCAATAGGAGAAAATTTCACTGAAATCAACTCCCTCTCTCTGGGAGTAGCCCTTGGCTACCAATCTAGCCTTGTACTTCTCCAATGAACCGTCTGCTCCAAACTTCTTCTTGAAGACGCACTTGCAACCTATGGCCTTTCTTCTTTTGGGCAAATGAACAAGATCCCAAGTGTTGCAAGAGTCTAAAGCCATCATCTCCTCCTACATGGCTAACTGCCAAGACTCACTATCATCTACATGAATAGCTTCCCCGTAGGATCTAGGATCATCATTAGTACTCAATAAAGCAATACACAACAAAAATTTGGTGGGCTATACCTATCAACTTGGTTCCATTGTCTTGTGGATCTTCTCAAAGGTGGAGTAATATACTCTTCAGGTTCTTTTGCATGCTCATCTATACCTACTTCTTTTGTCACAATAGATTCTTCCTCATCAGAACTTTCATTCAAGTCTTCTTCTACTTCTTCACCCCCCAATCCATCATTATGTTCTTCCTGAGGTGCATCTTCATGCTCTAATTCAAAATGCAGTCTCTTCATCTTTTCTTATTTTCCTTTGGTTGTTTAGGTTATGAAATAACACTAAGTTCCCTGAAAATAACATCTCTAAAATAGATAATCTTTCAGGTTAGAGGATTCCAAAGCTTATAACCTTTTACATTCTCACCATATCCAATGAAAGTACACTTTTCAGCTTTTGGATCTGACTTAGTTCATTTTTCTTTAGGCACATGAACATAAGCCTCACAAGCAAATACCCTTAAATGTGAAACTGAAGGTTTCTTACCTATCCACATTTCATAAGGATTTGAAACAAGAGCCTTACATGGAGATCTATTAATCAAGTAGTTTGCAATACACACAACTTTTGCCCAAAAAAATTTATTCAACTATGATTCACTCAACATACTTTTGGCTCTTTCCATTATTGTTTGATTCACCCTTTATGCCACTCCATTCTGTTGTGGAGTATACGGAGTAGTTTTCTGTCTAACAATACCTACATGTTTACAGAATTCATCAAATTCCTCATAACAATATTCTCCTCCATTGTCAAATCTTAAAATCTTTATCTTATAATCTGATTACTTTTCAACTAAGGCTTTAAATTCGTTAAACTTAGTGAAAACGTCATATTTGTGATGCATAAAATAAATCCAGGTAAACCTTGAGACATTATCAATGAAGGAAACAAAATATCTAGATTTTCCTATTGATTCAACATCTACTGGACCAAAAATATCTGAATGAATAAGTTCCAATTTATCATTAGATTTATTACTACCTAAAGGAAATGGAGATCTATTCTATTTTCCAAACACACAATGTTCACAAAATTTGAAACTCTCATCAGAATAGGATAAACCATCTAATAATTTTTTATTTAAAATAGTCTTTGAACCAGATAGACTTATGTGGCCCAATCTACGGTGCCACAACATACATGTATTTTCAGTATTAGCCTCAAATACATAAGAGGCATTACAAATAGTAGTGGCTTCTAGCTTAAACAGAGTTCCCAATCTTTTCCCCTTCGCTACCACCAAGTTTCCTCTCACCAATCTACATCCATGCTTATCAAATGTCACATGCATTCCCAAATCATTCAACTTTGAAATAGAAATCAAACTTCTATCCAATCTAGGAACATGCAAAACATCAAGGAGGGTTTTAATTCTCCCATCACTGAAACACAACATTACCTTCCCTCGTCCAACAATAGGATATGTAGAGTTGTCCCCAAGGTACACATTTCCTCCATCATACTCTTCGTATGTGGAAAACCATTCTTTATGTGGGGTCATGTGGTATGAGAATCCTAAGTCAACCAACCAATGATCATGAGAAACAACATTACATGCAGAAAGAAAACCTCATCACCTACATTTGAGGACTTGTCAGTAGTGGAATCCCATTGTTTCTTCGAGTTTATACATTCCTTTTTCACATGTCCTCTCTTTCCACAGTTCCAACACTTGACTCTATTCTTATTTCTAGGAGTCTTAGAATGACCCTTAGACTTGTCTTTAGACCCATTCTAATCTCCTTTTGGTCCTCTTTCCATAGACCTTCCCCTGACACTAAGAGCATCCCCTGAACTATCCAAACTTTTCTTCCTCAATTCATGTGACAGCAAAAATGAAACAAGAGCATCCAACTTCGAATCTGTGAGGTTAGCAGTGATAACCAAAATAACATTCTCCCATGACTCAAGCAAAGAATAGAGAAGCAATATGCATTTATCTTCCTCATTCACCTCAACATCTACAAATGCTAGTTGACTCAATAACAAATTAAATGAATTCAAATGCTCTACAACCGATTCACCTCTTTCATTTTCATGGAAAATAACTTACGCTTTAAATAAAGATTATTTACCATACTCTTGGCTTGGTAGATCTCACCCAGACACTTCCACAAACTATGTGTAGAATTCTCACTCGCAATATTCAATAGGATAGAATCTGCAAGACACAGTCGGATTGTACCTCGTGCCTTTTTATCCAGTCTTTCCCACTCATCAAGAGCAACATCATCGAGTTTCTTCTCTTTTGTAACAGCCAACCACTATTTTCTTTCTTCTAGCAAATCCTCCATTTTTAGCTTCCACAATTCATACCCCGTGCCATTGAACTTTTTAATGTCCAACTGAGAGGTAGAAGCAACAGTGGATGAAGCCATGATATCTACACAAGATCTGTAAACAAACAACAACCTAATCTCCCACTACAACTAAACACCTTCACACTACCACCCAAGAATCAAAACTGGCTAGGATCTGATACCAATTGTTTGAAATGAAGGTGCAAACCACACAATGAAAATCTGATTCAAACCTTATTAATGTCCTCTAACAATATAGAATCAATGGAGATTGCAACATAAATAAAAACCCACTAAATAGAAATAACATGCATTAAGAACTGAACACATAACATATTATGTAACGTGGAGAAAACCCTTTCGGGTAAAAAACTCCACCGAGAAAAGAGGCTTTAAGTTGTATTATCTTCAAATATGAGATTAAAATACATGGACTTCTTCTATTTCTTTAGTCTTCAATCCAGCAGCACCCTGTTACTCTCAAATTTGATAAAAATGTAGTACAAATATCCTTATAAAAGGGGGATGCCTTCTAGGGTAAGATAACCGACAAAATACCATCTGATCTATGACCTAATGATGAACGATCCAGATTCACAATGATAAAATATAAATCAAATGAGGTTTTAGGGGTACTGCCCCTAAACCCCCGCCAGGACATGTGGCCCCCAGACCCCCCATCGGGGGGATGATCCCCTTGGACCCCTCACAAGGGGAAAACCCCCTGTGACGCCCCGTTGCAAATGAATGAGCGTTGTATACTGGATATAAACATATGGTTGAAACAAGACCGTTGCTGATGAAACCTTTCATCCCTTACAGGTGATTTACAAACAATATTAGGAGTAATTAATTACATAGGATTTACAAGGTTGATGGCACCTTAATCCTAACATAGGGGCCCCACCGGGTGTGCCAAATGAAGATGAGAAAAGACTAGAAGACAAGATAAACAAGAAAATAACTCAAATAACAAGAGATTATACCTTCAAAAATCTTCTAACCTCCTTCACTCCTTGATAAGGTGGAGGAGCTTGCACCCAAGAGCTTCTTGCTTTACCCAAGTTGATGTAGTATAAATGTGGATTGTTCTATTGCATTTCAAAACAAGATGAAGGTTGGATGAGAGATTTGGATGAGGATTTGATAGAGATATGAGATGGGATAAATGATGAAGAGAAATTTGGCTTATGATTTTGGCATTATGATGTCAGGATGAGAAGATTTTGGAGAGATTTTGACATGGTTTTGATGCTAAGAAGAAGTTGCTCAAATGGCTTGGGTTGGCCTTGTATGTATAGGCCAATTGGAGAGGATTTGAATTCAATGCCTAGGATTCAAAGTTGAAATAAAGGGTTGAGATGGGAGGATGAGATCAAGGGTTGACATCTCATCAACAAAGATGAAGGGTGGAGAATAAAAGTGAGTTTTCAATTCACCTTGGGAGGGATGAGGAGGATTAAAGATGAATTAAAAATTCATCTTGGGAAGAGTTGGATAATGACATGTCAATGAATTAAAAATTCATTTCATGGGGAGTGTTGAATTAAAAAAATTCAAATTTATTGATAGAAGAGATGACGTGTGACACATGTGTTCTTTTGCGAATCACGTGTGAGCTCTTTGCATAAAAAAGAACTCTTACATGGAAATGGAAAGGTGAGTTGGAAGGGTCATGTGACGTATTTGATTAAAAGGTATTTTTTTATTTGTGGGATGTGGGAGAAGGTGTTAAGTGAGATTTGACCAAGTTAATCAAGGGATTAACTCAATTAATGTGGCTAGAAAATATTAGTTAGTGGGCTAATGGAGGATTAAAATTAGTTAAATAAAAAGTTTATTAATTTTAGTCTAGGGGTCATGTAGGCTAGGGTAGCTAATTAAATAATTGCTATTTAATCAACTAGGCTAGGTTAAACTATAGAATAGCGTAGATTAATTAAATAAACATGATTTATCTAATTAATCAAGATTAGGGAGATGGACAAATTAACTAAATAAATATATAACATATTTATTTAATTAATTGGGATGAAGTTGTAAGGTCTAGTGATAAATTAGATGAATTAATTTATCACAAGGGATGAATTAGGGATAAATGGCTAAGGGTAGATAATTGGGGATATATTAATTAAATAAAATGAATTTATTTAATTAATTGAAATGGATAGTTAGTGATGTGAAGATGCGGGAAAGTGGCTTGTGAGGCAAGTTAGTTTCAGGTGTCTACATATTGTTTGGTTTCAAAATCAAAAGTGTTTGACAATTTTGTAGAATTCAAGAGGTTGGTTGAAAAACAAAGTGGTAAGTACATCAAATTGATAAGGTCGGATAATGGAGGCGAGTACAAATCAAATCAGTTCCTAGATTTATGTAGAAATCATGGAATCAAGAGAGAGTTCACTACTTTCTACACTCCACAACAAAATGGAGTTGCTGAAATAAAGAATAGAACCATTGTTGAAATGGCAAGGAGTATGATGAAAGAGAAGAATTTAGATAAGATTTTTTAGGCAGAAGCAATATGCACAACAATACATCTTCTCAATAGGAGTCCTACAAAAGTAGTTAAGGGAATGACTTTTGAACAAGCATGGTCTGGGATTAAGCTAAGTGTTCATCATTTGAGAGTATTTGGGTGTGTTGCTTATGCACACATACCAAAGAAAACAAAGGTTTAAACTAGATGATAAAGGCCTAAAATGTATTTTATTGGGTATGGATCAAAAAATAAAGCATATAGATTGTATGACCCAATAGGAAAGAATCTTGTTATAAGTAGAGATGTGGTATTCAATGAAGCAACAAAATATACCAAGGAAAATGAAACAAAGGGAAAAGAGATAATGATTGATGAAGTTGAAGAAGGAGAAGAAGAAGAAGAAAATGAACTTGAGTCTTCTAGTACAAGAATAAGAAAGTATCAAAAATATCAAAGGACAGAAAAGAATCATCCACCAACTCTTATGTTGGATTCAAATTTTGAAAAAATAACAAGAAGATCACAAGAAAAAGTGAATTATGCTTTGATGACTCAAATCATGGAAAGTAATGAGCCACAAACATTTGAACAAGCTCAATAAAAAGAAGAGTGGGTTGAAGCAATGAATAGTGAGATAGAAACAATTGAAATGAATGACACATGGGATCTAGTTCAACTACCTCCTGGTAAGGAAATTGTTGGTACAAGGTGGGTGTATAAAAATAAGTATAAATCGGATGGAAGAATTGATAAGCATAAGGTTAGATTGGTAGCCAAGGGATACACTCAACAAGAAGGTATTGATTACACTAATATATTTGCACCTGTAGCATGAATGGATACTATCAGACTGGTTTTGGCTTTGGCAGCTCAGCAAAGTTGGATAGTTTATCAAATGGATGTAAAGAGTGCTTTTTTAAATGGATATATTGATGAGGAAGTGTATGTTTCTCAACTTAAAGGTTTTGAAATATCTTCTAAAGAACATTATGTTTACAGATTAAAGAAGGCCTTGTATGGTCTTAAGCAGGCACCAAGAGCATGGTATTCAAGGATAGACTCATATCTACAATAGAAAGTTTTCTTAAGAAGTCAATCAGATCCAAATCCTTATATTAGGATCTCAGCTAAGGATATTTTTTCTTAGTTCTCTATGTTGATGATCTTATCTACACTAGCAATAATTCATCCTTTATTTTCAGAGTTTAGAGTAGCTATGGTTGTTGAATTTGAGATGATAGATTTGGGACAGATGCACTATTCTCTTAGTATAGAAGTATGGAAAAACAAAGATGGAAATTCTTGTCTCAGAAAAAATATGCTTCAGATATCCTACAAAAGTTTCAAGTGAATAGTTGCAAACCAGTTGAAACACCCATTGAAGTTGGACTTAAGTTGTCTAACGTGGATGTGTCAGATTCAATGGACCCCACTATATACAGACAGTTGATTGGTAGTTTGATCTACTTAACTACTACTCAACCATTTATCACATATGCAGTGAACTTAGTATCTAGGTTCATGTTAGAAATGACAGCAATATTAAATGTGCAATAGTCATATTTGACCATTTCTGTAATGCACATTGGGCTTATTAAGTTTGTAACTATTTTTCTTGACTTTCATGTTTTGCATTTAGTTTTGTAGTTGAGTTATTGATCAGTGTGGTTGTATGCCATAACTCACTTGTATTTCTAAAACTTTATATATTGATGCCATGCCTCTTCTTCTACTAAGGCAATTTGGGGCTTTTGTAATTGTTTGCTTTGTGATCAGCAAATCACTATTTATCTCTTATTTGCCTTCATATGAGACATTCCTCATTCCGCCAATGTGATTTGTAGTGATCATTGAGGTCATACCTTGGGTAGATTCAATTGCTTGTTCATTAAGATAGGTAGTTGTAGGTTCTTATGTTCTTTTGCATCTCTTCCTCATTTTTGACTTGGCATCATCACTCACCATTTTTTGACATACTAAATGTGAGAAAAATAAAATGCACCAACATAACAATAACCATCTCAGGTCTGTTTCAACAAGTCCAAGTTACAAGCACACCTTCCCAAGAAAACCAATATCAATAATGTCACATCCTCCTATGAACCTATTTTAGGACCTCGTAGTCTCGATGTAATTTGGACTAGGGGTGGGAAACAAAACTTAATGTTCAACTATATGTATGCATACTTGTGTGTGTGTTGGTGTATATTTATGAATTCTTATGGTTGCTAATATAAACATGGAATAGAAATCTAGTTGTATTTTTCATTAATTTATAAATACATATATTGGATTACATTTTTGACTAACTTGGATTGACTCAATTGTGAATGGTGCGAGAAACAATGTTATGTGTGCAAGTGACATGGTGCATGGTGGAGTGGACTATACAGATCTATAAATTGTGTATGACTTTAATGTCAAACCTTGCCAAAACATTGGTTTAACCTAAGGCTCATCTAAAATAGAATTTAATATGTTCTTTGTAGCCCGTAGTCAATCTCATCTGCTGCTTGTGGAGTCTATAGGTCCTAGTTGAGTCCACTTGCTAGGTAACTGCTACCTTGTGGCATATTAGTTTCTGAATGTATTTCATTGTAACATGTCTTTGTCGAAAAGTCAATAAAGGACCAAATTGTCTATTTTCGGTTTACTCGAAGCACTATATATTATTATTACTGGTATTAAATAAAAACAAAGGGGTTATTATTATTGTTACTCTTATTATTAGTAGTATTATGATGATTTTTTATAAAAGATTGGATATATTTTAAAATCAAAATGTGTTATATTTAATGAATAAAATCAAACCTATAGAAAGAATCGATGGAAAGGAGTATGAAAGAAAAAAAGAAAACTTAGAAAAAAAGAGTGAATAAATCACATGAGTTAAATAAAAATAAGAATAAATAATTATTGAGGAGGGGGGCATAGGGTTTCTAAAGGAAAAATGCTACATCCAAGAAAGGTGAGGAGGGTGGCCAACATTCAATGTCTGGCCGACCCTCATGAATGAAAAAACTTGGCGCCATACTCTTGCAATCAATCATGTTCCTAAGCATGCCTTGTGAACAGGAGGACAAATTGATGGAAAAGGTAGGAATGGAGGATGGGAAAGTGGAAATAAACAGGCATGTTAAGGCACTTTGGACCAGTTTTTAGTTTGGGAGAGCAGAGGAGGGGTGTTTGGAGAGAAAGAGCTAGGTTTTGGAGGTCGTTTGGTTGAGTGTGAGTTGCCCAAAATCATTTTTAAAGCTTCCTGGACTAAATCCTCTTGCTTAAGGATAGGTTTATCCATTTTACTCATTGTTCCTAAGATAAATTTGTGTGTTTTTGTTGGTAAGATAAAGTTCCATCATGCAATGGTTCTGTCTTTCATTTCTGATATTTGGATGAAAGAAAAATTATAAATTTTTTCTTGCCCTTGTTTGAGCTATCATAAGTTCCACAATGCAATCATGAAGCTCTTTTGTTTTTCCTGGTTTTTATTAAAGAAACACAATTAGAAATTTTGGTAGCCCATACATAGAGTTATGGAGTTGTTTTAGCCCTCGTTCATATGGACTGGAATTCTTTGCACTATACCTTCTATCCAATTGTTGGAGAAACATGTTAAATTTTCTTATGAAAGGATGTTTGTGAATCTGATCCTTTTTATTATAGAGTTCACTAAATACGAAGGAACTAGGTAGTGAAAAATGATCCATGTATGAAATATGGTTCAAACATCTTAGTAAACTAATGACATTGTATATATGTGGTCTTTATGTCATTTAATGTTCATGGGGCCAATTTCAAAGTTAAAAACAAATTGGACTAATGTGCAACTAAAGTTGTACACTACATGGCTATTATAATATTTATGTTGAAATTTCATTTTACATTAAGTAAATCAATGACGTTAAGGTAGAGAAAGCTTGTTTGTGCTCTTTAATCAATAATCCTTGTTTGTTTCTTTCTCTATGTTACCACATTTGATTTCTTTGAATGTCAAATAGATATTTCTTTTTTTAACCCTTTCAAAGGGGTCAACAAAACCCTCATGGAGTGTCCCTCTAGCTCTTCACCACAACACCATGTAAGGGCCCTCTTCCCACTATGGTGTTTAAACATTACTACAATGTAACCTTAAGCGTAGAAGACTCGAGGATCAAGTGCTAAACCTGTTGGAGTATAGACAACACTGAGAGGGGGGGTGAATTAGTGTTGTAGCTAAAATAAGTTATTTACTTCTTATCAAACTTGAAAAGAGAAAATAATTATGCTGACAATATGCTTTATCAAAGAAAGGAATGAAATATCGAAACACAAATAAGACTAAATGTTCAAGCATGAAAGACAAATGAATCACACAACAATTGAGACCATGAGACAATAGATTTCATGAGTGGAAAACTCTCGTAGGGATAAAAAACCACTCGAATTGCCTCACTGGCTTAATCTTGAAAATCACTAATTACAGAGCCTCACTGGCTTTTATCACTGCCTCACTGGCACAAAGAAGCCTCACTAGCCGATACAATCACCTTGGATACAAATTAAAACAATTCAGGGGGTTACCCTGATTCTCTTCTACACAAAAACTTATATCTCCTTTTTCTTTCACTCTACAAAGTTTTCTTCAATTACAAACTAGTCAGACTTGCTTCAATCTCTGTAGCATATTTCAATCTCTTGATATTCTGCATAAAAATAATTAATTCTCATATTGGCATGTAGGTATAACTTCTACCATCTCAGATCAATGATCAAAATCCATAAAAACTTTGCATAGATCTCATATAAAATTTCCCTGGCCCTCTGCATGTGAATAGAAAATTCAAAAAGACTCCTTTTTACCTTTTATAACTCTCTGCCCGTCAAATTTTATCTCAAAGGGCAACCGTTTGAGTTCAAAAGGCACTTTAAATTCCATCTCTTGACTTGCTTTTTCATGCCACTTCGAGATTAAACCAGAGCCTTTGATTTTCCTTTTAGTGCTCACGATGTAGACACTGACTATTGCTCTCAGTTAATCCTAGACAATGGGTTGGTCATTCAATGTAGTGAAGACCCTTAAGACATAACTTAAATCACTTAAACTCGCTATAGCAAGTCACTAAATAAAAAGATAAAAAGCACCGACGGGCACATAAGGGTTAGTATAGGATAAGGCTCAAACATATATTTTAGGGTTTTGATCCCTAAAATATTTCTAAACATTAAACCTTATCATTGAAAACAAAGATCTAAACAAAATCTTTCTTTATTAGAAGACTTTGAAGCCATCAGACTAATACAGTAGCTCTGAATTGTAGAAGAAACATCTTGGTGAAGCTCTGTAATCAAGGAATATAGATGGTCAATGTCCACTAACATAATGAGAAGAATTTGCAAACAAGATCACCATAAACCCTTGGAATGAAGCAAGGTATCAACTGCATAATTGATCCCTCAAGAGTTCAATGAACAACACCATGTGAACCTTTTAAGAACAAACACATATCATGACCTGTGAACCTTTAATGATCATGTTCCTCATCACAAACTCTTATCAACATATCAAAAAGTCACCATTGAGCTTCTACTCTGCATGACCATGCATGATGAGCACCTGTCAACACTTGACAACACCAAGTAAACCATGAAGATCAATTCTCTGCATATCTGCAAGTCTTGTCATCACATCAACATGAGTAACCTAGATGAAATGTAAGCATCTTGACATAACCTGAGCATGAACACTGACTAAACTAACATGATCAAGAAGAATTAACCATCATCCAACAACATAGCAACCTGAATTTGCATGTTATGATAAGCAATAAAGTAAACATCATGTGCAAAACATCATGAATAGCATCAACACCAAAACATTTGTGGTCCTAAATCTCTTAAGCATGATATGAACTCCTGTATGAGCAACATGACCATGAGCAACATCACCAACTTCACTGTCCTTTTGTCAATAATGTTTTGACATCATACCATATTTGTGTTTTGCCATTAAGGACAAAAAACACAACAAACTCCCCCTTTGTCCATGGATGTAAAAATACAAACACTCCCCCTTTGACACTATGGACAAAGGACACAACAATACCTTTTATATAACTGAACTAAATTTTTGTGCTGCACCTTTTTACTTCACTCTCATAAATACAGTTATGCAACATCAACTCCTTTTTGACAAAAAAATGATAAATTAACTTACAAAAAGATACTGAAATAGGATTGTTCACTGTCCATGATTATCATGATGAAAAGAGAAAAAAATGAAAGTTGTAGAAAGAGGGATCACTATGCAAATTCACTTCTACACTCTAACAATCAATTGTCCATTTGATTTTTTGGCCTCTAACAGTCTACTGATGCACTCTATTTGTCCACTACTACACTCTAACAATCCATCAACATTTGACACACTCATAACCATCACTGTCATATTGTAATCAACTAAAACACAATCACTTATTAGATTGTCAGTACTCATAAACAACAAGAGCATCATAATCTAAGGCAAACTACAAACAGTCATAGAATATATGCATCATCACTGTCATATATGCCACATTTTGCAAACATATCCATCAAGGTACTTACAACAAATTTTGATATCACTTCCCAATCTTTGAAGAAAGTTATACCCTATTCCAAAATTCTTTTTGATGGACTAAAAACCAATCAAACACTGTCTAAACCTATACACTTAATAAATTATGGAGTAAGCTTGATAATACTTACCCAAACTATGTCCAATACACACTAACATCTCTACTATAAATAGGACTATCACAAAATGATTCACTGTGATGAAACAAAATAACAATCAACAATAGTTGCCCCTGTTACTCCAAAACATCAGCATGTTGCTCCAAGTCTATTATGTCTACCTTGATCAAGTCTGCCCTGCAACTTATCAACATATACGCTTTGCAATACATATTTTAGCATCACTACACTGCTCTGCTAGCACAAATCACTGAATTTGTTCATAACTTTGTATAAAAAAACAAAAACAAAAAAAAATTGATTGGATTACAAGATTGCAAAAAATCACACAATTACTCCCCCCGAATCCAATATCATGATGAAATCACTGAAGAGAGGAGAGTGACAAAGCCCCAAACCTTTGTCTCAAGGATTCAAACACTTCTTTAGGCAATGGTTTTGTAAAGATATCAGTAATTTGATCAGAGGTATGAACATAATCCAGCACCACATCATTTGCAAGGACTTTTTCTCTTAGAAAATGATATCTAATAGCAATATGTTTGGTCCTAGAATGCCTGACTGGACTCTTGGATATATTAATGGAACTAGTATTGTCACAAAGAATAGAGACAGGCTTAGAAACTTCCACTTTGATGTCTTGCAGTGACTAAACCATCCAAAGGACTTGAGTACAACAAGAAGATGTTGCAACATATTCAGCTTCAGTAGTGGATAAAGAGACACAATCTTGCTTCTTACTATGCCAAGCCACTAGTCTACCACCAATAAAGAAGGTTTCTCCACTTGTTCTCTTTCTGTCATCAAGACATCCTACCCAATCAACATGTGTATATGCAAGAAGAGTGAAATCATTATGTCTAGGATACCACAATCCAAAATCAAGAGTGTCTTTAAGGTATCTAAAAATCCTCTTAACTGCATTTAAGTGAGATTGTTTAGGACATGATTGAAATATTTCCACCAAGCAAACTGCCTGCATGATATCAGACCTAGAAGCAGTTAGATATAAGAGGCTTCCTATCATGGATCTATATAAGGATTGTTCTACCTCAGGTGAATCATCATTTTTGCTTAGTTTGTACCCTATTTCCATTGGAGTACCAACTGGTTTACATTCATCCATTTGAAACTTCTTAAGCATTTCTAAATGGCATACTTGACTTGTGAGATAAAAATCCCCTTTTCAAGTTGAGAAACATGTAAACCAAGGAAGAAAGACAATTCTCCAAGGATAGACATTTCAAACTTTGATTTCATAATGTCAGGAAAAGAATGACACATGTTATCATTATTGCTTCCAAAAATGATGCCTTTGGCAATATAGTACAAGTTGTTGTCCACTCCACCTTTAGTAAATCCTTGCTCTTGCAAGTACTTATCCAACCTGTAGTACCATGCTCTTGGGGCTTGTTTCAAGCCATACAAGGCCTTTTTCAACCTGTACACATGATCTGATTTGTCTTTACATTCAAAACCCTTAGGCTGTTCCATGTGAACTTCTTCCTCAAGATCACCATTTAGAAAGGCTGATTTGACATCCATTTGGAACACCTTGAAATTTTTATAAATTGACAATGCTAAGAACATTCCTATTGCTTCTAGTCTAGCCACAGGTGCAAAAGTTTCATCAAAATCAATCCCCTCAATTTGAGAGTAACCATTACAAACCAATCTAGCTTTATTTCTAACTTTGCCCTTATCATCAAGTTTGTTTCTAAAAACCCATTTTGCACCAATAACATTTTTACCTTCCAGTCTAGGAACAAGCTCCCATGTCTTGTTCTTCTCTATTTGATTCAATTCCTCTTCCATAGCTTTAATCCAAGTTTCATCCTTGCTGGCCTCCACATAGGTTTTGGCTCCATTTTTTATATCAAGCATACATGTGCTTGATTACTTGTAGAAGCAAGTCTCCTCCTTGTTAACACACCAATATATTTATCTCCAATGATCAACTCTTGTGGATGATCTGTTTGTAGTGTCTTTGAAGGAGTTTTGACTTTAGTTTCCTTAGGCTTTTTAGGAGTTTCTTCAGGCTTTTCAGGAGTTTCTTCTTCCACTTGAACTTCCTCCTCTTTTTTTGAATGATGATCTTCTTCTTCTTTGCCTTGAATCAACTGCACACATGGCTACAAACTTTCATCCACCTTTACATTAGTACTTTCTATTACCTTTTTGAGTCTCTTGTTAAAACATTTGTAGGCTTTACTATGTGTAGAGTAGCCTAGAAATATGTCATCATCACTCCTAGACTCAAAACTTCCCAAATTATCATCATCTCTCTTAATGAAGCATTTACTACCAAAAATTTAAAGTAAGCAACATTTTCTGACCTACCATACCATAATTCATAAGGAGTATGGTTAGATTTTACCCTCAATTGTACTCTATTTAGAGTGTATACTATTGTATGGATAGCTTCCTTCCAATAAGTATTGGGCAGATTTGCATCATGAAGTAATGTTCTTGCCATCTCCTTCACATTCTTGTTCTTCCTTTTAGCTACTCCATTCTGTTGTGGAGTTCTAGGAGCTGAAAATTATCTTTTGATCCCATGTTTCTCACAATATTCTTCAAAATCCTTGGATTATACTCTCCACCCTTATCTGACCTTAGAAATTTGAGCTTGAAATCTGATTGCTTCTCAACCATCTTCTTAAAAATCCTGAATCTATTAAAGGCTCCTGACTTGTGCTTCAAAAAGGTTACCCAGGTCATTCTAGAAAAGTCATCAATAAAGAGCATAAAATATCTTTCACCACCTAATGCCTTAGTCCTTGTAGGATCACACAAATCTAAATGAACAAGTTGTAGAGGCTTAGAAGAAGAATACTCTTTGGTTTTAAAACTGGCCTTAGTTTGCTTACCAAATTGGCATTCTTTGTTAGTGTTGTTTGGCTTGGAGATGTGAGGCATATTCCTTACATTTTGATTTTTGTTGATCCTCTCAAGGTTATCAAAATTTACATGACCAAGTCTCCTGTGCCATAGCCAACTTTCTTCAACTTGACCCATGAAGCAAATATGTCCATCTGCACCTCTATTTTCAATCTCATGAAGATTATAGATATTTCCACTTGTTCTTAACCCTGCTGCAACAACTTTTCCTAATTTCTTCTTACTTTCACAACCATGATCATTAAAAACAAAATTGAATCCATTGTCACAAATTCAACTAACACTCAAGAGATTATGTTTTAAGCCTTCAACACCTTCTGTGTAGTCTTCAAGCATGATAAACTTGCTTTAATCTCCTGTCATACCTACCTCTCTATCTCTCTCTCTCCCTGTCTCTCTATCTTTCTAGATCTTTATTGATCCCATCTCTCTAACTCTACCTTTCTATCTATCTCTCCATCACTATTTGAGGTTTACATGAGTTTAGGGTTTCTCAAGTAAATATGATTTAGGTTTTAGGGTAAGGGTTTAGGGGAATTATTTTGGCTTTAGGGGTTTAGGGATGCTCAATTTTAGGGTTTAGGGTCTAGGGGTTAGGTTTTAGGGTTTATGAGTTAGGGGTTTAGGGTTGCTTGAGTTTAGAGGTTAGGGTTTAGGGTTTAGAGAGAGATAGAGCGAGGGGACCAATAGAGATTGGGAGAGATAGGGAGATAGAGGTTTAGGGTTGCTTCCAAGTTTTATGGTTTAAGTACATTAGGGATTTAGGGGTTTAGGGTTGCTCATTTTTAGGTTTTAGGGGTTAGGGATTAGGGTTTAGGGACATTATTTAGGGTTTAGGGTTTAGAGTTTAGGGGTTAGGGGTTAAGGTTTAGAGGTTTAGGTTTATGGTTTAGGTTTATGGTTTAAGTAGAGAGGCGAATAGGGAGATATAGAGGAGACCGAGCCTAGGAGAGATATCTCTGTCTCCTCTATCCCTCTCTCTAACTATACCTACCTTTGCTTCCAGGTTTTATGGTTTAGGGACCTTAGGGGTTTAGGGTTGCTGGATTTTAGGGTTTAGGGTTTAGGGTTAGGGGCATTATTTAGGGTTTAGGGTTTATGGTTTAGAGGTTTAGGTTTATGGTTTAGGTAGAGGGGAGAATAGGGATACCTATCTCTATCTCTCTAGACAT
The DNA here is from genome assembly GCA_027924645.1 of Cunninghamia lanceolata. Lineage (NCBI taxonomy): Eukaryota > Viridiplantae > Streptophyta > Pinopsida > Cupressales > Cupressaceae > Cunninghamia > Cunninghamia lanceolata. The sequence goes on along the minus strand of BSBN01001327.1, from coordinate 4,436,396 downwards.
AGGATCTCTATCTCTTAATCTATCCCTCGCTACCTCTCTCTCCTCCTATTTATCTCTCTCCCCATCCTTCTACCTCTTGAAATCTCTCTCCCTATGTCTCTAGACATCTCTTGATCTCTTTCCCTATTGAGCTATCTATCCTCATAACCCCATCTTTTAATATACCCCTCTCTACCTCTATCTCTATATTTCCCTATCTATCTCTCCCTTGCTAGATCTATCTCCCTATATCTCCCCTCTCTATATATATGTATCTCTATCTTTCTCCCTCTGTAGACCCCTTTCTCTATATCGATCCCCATCTCTCCCTTTCCCCATCTCTATCTCCACCTATCCTCTCTATCTCCATGTCCCTCTCTGTCTCTCCATGTCTCCTGATCCCTCTTTATATATAGGATAGAGAAATGAAGAGAGAGAGAGAGAGAGAGAGACTCTCTCATGTAGATACAAGGTTACCTTTATGTTATCATGCTTCCCAAAACGTACTCGGGTTCTTGGAAGCATGGAAAACGGTAAAAAAGCATGTGGGGTATGTGTTTCAGACCCCACATGCCTGTTATTCCTACTGTTCACGAGTATATCAGACAAGAAAATGCTTTTCATGTTGGTTGACTAATTGAGAATCATTTTTATATGAATCCACCACCTTTTTTTATTTTTTCAACCTAGAAGAAGTGATTTTTCATGTTTTTAGAGAAAATTTGATTATTTAAACTGAAAGTTTCATGTTTCATGTGTGATTTTGTTTCAAAGCTAATTACCATTGATATCTAGATTGAATTTGATGATATATATTTGTTTCTTACATAAATTTTACTAATCCTATTCTAGAATTATATAGAATTCATAATCAAACTTGAGAAAAACAAGAATTTGAGGATTTTGAAGCCATCTTTTGGAGAATTGGTCAACTACAATATCGAATTCTAAGGTATGTTCAATTTTAATTCACATATATATGTTCTTATGTTCTTTATGTCTTTATGTTTTTTATGTTCTTTATGTTCTAAGACATATATGTGTCTAGGTATATCAGTTAGTTCAATCAAAGAGACTCTAAATTCCTCATGTTTCCACCTTGTTTCAGCCCTTCATGCCTTTATTTCACCTATTTTCAGCTATACAAGAGAAAAACATTATCAAATACTTCATAAAATAATTTTAGTGAACAATTGTTTGTCATACTCATATTCGAGTGTATACATGGAGCCAAAATTGATTTTGGAAGACTCTTAATTTTTGCCCTAGGATGATATAGAAGGATTTATTCCTTAATACATGCATAATTCAATTCATTTAATAGAACCATGCATGAAATGATAGTTTTCTTACAAAAATGGAGGAAATGAGCAGCACAAACTATTTGAAAAATTGTTACAACTCACTTTGATACCACTCAATCCATAAAAAATATGATGGAGATTATGTATTTACTTCATCGACATAACAAAATTTTAGAGAAGAGATTTATATATGTAAATATATGGACATACAAGCATAGATGCATTTGAAGGTCATTTTATAATGCTATGAAGGTTATAATTTATTACAAAGTGGTCCTTCTTATTACATCAATGTACAATGAAATTCATACATTTATACACTATTTACAATGAATGTGTAAAGAGTTCTCTTCCTACAACTATGCACATGCTATAGCTAAGATAAGAGTTTGTGCACATTACAATAATGAAAACCATCACTGTTATGCTACAACATGCTACAAGTCATCTATGTTACATCCTACAACATTTATGTTACTATGGAACACAAATGTGCATGCTTACAACACCCAAAACATGTCATCGTGCTAGCTCTTACATTCTCTATTTTCCTTGTCCTTTCTTGACCTCCAAGTGGCCATACTTCTCATACTCACCCATAGTGAGTGAAACGTACTACTTGCTTGCTCTACAAGTGAAAAACTTGAACACAACTCAATCCATAGGAAAAACTTGGAGTGCAAATCAAATGTCCCTACAAATGAAAGCAACTCACACTTATCTCCTTTGCAAATCAAGTAAATACTCTATCCAAGTATCATTACATACTAACATCATTCAATGTTGATGTAGACTAATGTGAGAGATATTCTCTCTTTGAATGTGATGTTTTAGTGTGCTTTTTTTTCCTTTGTGGTTTCTTACTCTTGTGTTTGTCATTTGGGTGAATCTCTAGATGAAGCTTCCAACACTTGTCATAACAATGTCTGCCAACCTTGAAATAAGACCAATAGTTGTTAGCTTTGTACATAGTCAAATCAACTTGTTTGTTATCTTCTTTGAGTTTGTTTTGGCCTTTCTCTTCCCTTAGTTTTGGAGAGTTACTTCTTTTTCCATCCTTGCTATGGAAAATATGCTCCTTAGTGGTGTTTGCTTTGTGCATCATTCTACAATTTACTACTTCAGCTTTCTACTTCTTAGAGATACAACCATTCAATTTTCCCCTTTAGAATGTTTGAAATAGGCTTCCAAATGATGCACTAAAAGGTGACAACAACTTGGTTTTACAAAGTTTCACAAACTTGTGGTCTTGATTTGACTCACAAACTCTCTCAATGACCCTTCAATGCATTAAGTCTCCAACACACAACTAGGGTTCAGACCTTCATATGAACTAGATGAGGCATCTAACAAGATTATGTTCACTAAATAGAACCAACTAAACCACTCTTCAAGTCACAAGGATCCCCTCTTAGCAACCAATCTACCCAAGCCCTCAAATCCTAGTAGCCCTACTTAAGGGGTTTTTCTGACTTATTTTCGCCATAAGGTTTCTAACTCAAACTTCAATGAATGTTTAGAATACCCATTACCAAGTTACATAACATATTGTGAACTCAGTATAGACTCCTTTGGACAATATGCCTCAAAACTGACCTTATTCATTGTCCTAAAAGGGTTAATTAGGCCTATATTACAAAGGAACTTGCCTTCAAACTTTCCACAAACCCCTAAACTCAGTAAACAGTCCTTATTTAGGTTGCCAAACTCCCAAATCCTCTCTCACATTCAAGTGGCATGATTATTTATGATGCAAACACAAGAAGGAATTCAAAGCATTGATACCATATTTCACAAATCAACTCAACCATAAACCAAAATCTTACAATGGCCCAACTAGGTGCTTAAGGGCATCATAAGGCATAAGGGCTCCAAGCTATTCCCCAACCCTAACACAAGCATACACCATGTCAATATAATGTATTCAAACCAATTTTGTCACTTTTAGTGCCTGGAAACATCAACCAATGTCTGATCCACAAATCACTCCTTAAGGCCTAGTAGCCTTCCAAACTTGAAAATGTGCATAACTTTGTGTAAACTCAACCAACCCACAAACCAAAAATTATTAGACACCCATTATGGAGTAGAACAACATATCAAAATATTCCGTGCCCTTGTTTTAGGAAAAATGTGAGTTCTATGACTGGCCCTCTCTAGAAATAAGCCTAATTTGGTCCAATTAACAAAGCAAGTACCCTAGGATCATTCAATAACCACTCGAAACCCCAAAACAGTAGGTCTATATGTCATAAAACTTCAAATTCCACCATTGGTTAGTATAGCCATGCTCATCTAGGGTGCAAACTAGAAAACCCTTCATTTCTTCACAAATAAGGGGGTTTTAATTAAAATCTCATATCCACTCCAACCCAGAACAAACTAACACTTGATTAACCTTTAAATAGGCCTTCATACGCTATAGGAACACTTACTTGGCTAGGTTGCATTCAAATTCACAAAGAACCACTATTTAGCCACCCTTTCCACTTGGAAAATGCATGAAAATGCCCTTAGGGCATTACACAAAACCCTCTTAGACTCCTTCGCTGTACAAAACCTTCCACATTCATGTTACAGACATTAGAAAAACAAGGTAAAATAGTACCGTACAAGGCCTAGGTACAATCTGAAACAGGGTATAACTTCTTATTTCTTCCTCCAAGTTTGTCCTCCTCTCTTCTCTTCAAACTAGATTCAAGTGTATATGTGTGTTCAAATGCATACTCCATGACTTATGTATGTTCAAGTTATCTTGATATGAGGTGTCTTATTCAGAAGTTTGTAAAACCTTGTTTTTCATTCTAACTGTGCTATTCATTGTCATTATAAAATTTCTAATGATCATTGTCTTATTATCCATGCTTGTAGAAATCATCATCATGCTGAGGAAATGAGCAAAGACTCTAACACCAGAAGGGCGTGAAGCTGAGAATGAGAGGAAAAGAGAAAGAATGAGGTGAATTCAGGAAAGTAGGAAATTGTCAACCATACAAGAAGACATTCCACCATTGCCAATTGAAGAGGAACGTGACACATCTAATGAAGATAAGAGAGATGGAATTGGTGGCACAAAGGGAACGAATGCAAAACCTTCATGCAATGAGAAAAGTGAATCTCCAAGTTGGAGGCACTCCATCGTCCATAGGTCAAGTTGAAGGAACACCATCATTAGCTTCTCAAATTGGAGACACTCCATCTTTCATAGGTGAAGTAGAAGGCACATCTGCATTTTCTTTTCAAGTTCGTGACATGCCATCATTCACACCTCAAGTTGAAGGTACGTCATTTTCAACCTTTTCACCTCCAATCGAAGGTACGTCATCTATCCCATCTCAAATAAATATTGAAGAAATTCCTAATGTTCAGTCTACTTTACCAAATAAAATGCCTCCTAGAATTTTGCATAGGAGGCTTAAGTTTCTAATTGATATTGATGAGAATGTATTGGAGCCCATGCAGGATAAGTTTCCCATGTGCACTTGCCAAAGATATGCAAATAAGATATGGAAATTATTCTTTGAGAATTTAAATGAAACCGGAAGATGTCAACTCTTTGTTGAACTGATGAGAAATCTAAAATTTAGGCCCACTATGAAGATTCTTGGCCTAAGAACATTGAATGCATCAAGTGAAAAATCAATTTTTAAGAATCTAATGAGTGTGTATGAGAGTGTGGGTTCCACCTCATGTACCAAGGATAGTAATGTTACACGACATGTCATTACATCGACAATTGTAAGCCAACAAACAAAAAGGCTTGCCTCATTAGAAAGACAAGTCAAGCTTTGAAAATAAATAGAAAAACTCTAATGAGAGTTGTTGGAAGACATCAAAGAGTTGAGGATCCAAACACTAATGAATTGTGGGCATTCTCTAGGAGACTCCCACGGAAAGACAAAGTTGTTGTCAAAGCTTTGAGATCACTAATTGAAGACTTTTGGAAGAATTACACAAGGATATCTCCGAATCAAAGGGATGTCGTAAGAAGGAGAAGTGGTAGTCAAAACCGTGAGCCACATCCAAAGCATTTTTTGGATATGACTCAAACACAGTTTTTTGGTAAATTTCTAGAGAAGTATCCTCAAATTAAAATTTCCCAAAGATATTTTAAAATTCTAAAACCTTTCTTTGTCAAAATAAATCACACACACACTACTTGTTGTAGATTACATATTGAATTTTCTAACCATTTTGATGTTTATCGGTCTATATGTTTAGATTTGCATACTAACAATGTTTTGCAGGATTGTGGCATACGTGCCCCACCAACTACCTCAAGAGACTTCATATCAATGATTTTATGTGATAGAGAGGAAGGTCAAATATTCTACAGGAAATTGTGCTTGGATGGCACATGTTAGCATTGCGGTGGCTTGCAACGTATGCCAATATGTGAACATATGGAAAGAACACATGCGGTTGGAAACGAACTAGTAGAGTTTGAAAAGTATAAAATAGTAGCATACAATACAAGAGATGGTAAAGAAGCAAAAGGTGTGAATATGTTATTCAGAAGATTCCAGTGTATCAGTTTATGCCTATATTTCGTGACAACATAGTGTATGAGTATGTAAGACATGCCCATAGAGCTCGATGGTTGGACTTGTAATTCAAGTTATGCAAGGACACATTTCCAGTTGGTAGCATTGTTTCAGTTGTTGACTTTGCAGAGAACTACAGTCTATAGCCACAGTGTGAGGTGCAATCTCAATATTATAACTCGACATAGGTTTCTATATTTGTGCACATCGCATTCATTCATGCGAATGATAGTATAGAGGATGACAGAAAGATCATAAGGGAGTATCATTTTTCATAAGCGATGATCACATGCATTCCGCCAAGTTCATGCAAGGTTGTTTTCAGGTGTTCTACAATGATCTGGCTAGAAGGGGCATATCATTCAGTCAACATATCATATGGTCAGATAACTATGCATCACAATTCAAGAACTCACAGAATTATTATTGGCTGAGCAGGAGGCATAATATTACAGGTGTTCAACATATGTGGAACTTTTGTGAGGTTGGGCATGGAAAGGGGGAGCATGATGGTGTAGGAGCGTGTATCAAAAGAGCCATAGCACGAGAACAGTTAAAGTATAAAGACAATGCAAAGTTGACAGATGTAAAATCAATCGTCGAGTGGTGTAATTCTTCGATGGGTCTAGGTAATGAAGGTAAGTCTTTATTTTGTAGATTTTTTTGGTTGATAGATGATACTAACATTGCACCATACGAGGACTATTGTACACTAACAGGATCAAGTGAGCTACACTCTATCAGAAGCTCAATTACAGGTTCATCGAGTATACATACACGGAAGATGGCATGCTTTTGTTCTCCATGTACAATTCAAGCCTAGAATGAGTGCGAGTCACATGAGTGGGTTGACGAATGGCAGTTCAATTATCTTAGCCCACTTGACACGTATCGAACCCCAACGACATTGGATCTGACACAGATGGAATCGTCAGTTGACTTTGACTACATATCAGATCTAGTTCAACAAGGTAATATATCTACTTGCATAGTTAAATTTGAAATTCCTAATGTTATCTTAAACTTTGTAGTATTTTTGTAATGTTGACTAATTTCATCTAATTTGCTACACATATCATTGTAGGGCATGTTTATTCAGTTATTGTAGATGAAGATAATGAAGAGGAAATAGATTATTACTTATGTCATTGTGTTAAGGCCAAAAAGAAATTGGAGGCCCCAATTACAGATGGAGAAAATATCGAATACCCTACATGCTCAGTGGTTGTTACTGGAACATAGCTTAGAAGGTACCCACATAAGAGTGTTAATGTTTGGCTGTTTGAGGACTTTGACATGCATCGGAAGATTATTCATTACTCTAACCTTGTCATGGCAACCAATGTTCATTTGATACAATATCAAGGTAGACCTTTGAACAAGACCTTGTGGAAGGTGCGTGGCTCTGACCATGAGGCCATACTTGACACAATAAAGAACAGAGAAGACCCAGATGGTTCATTGGATTAATTTGTAAGTATGCATAAAACTTTCCTAGATGGTTACTTGTACTTTGTTTTGTATATAAATAGTAGTATGAATTGCTTCCCTCCAATATATTTATGTTTAGTCAATTTTGCTTTTTGATGCTTCTCAGAGGAGGTCACAACTCCAGTCCATCCAACTACGGACAAAGAAGCTCAAGAAAATATGATGGACAATGATCATCAGATGGCGGTAAGTGATCGATTACATAAGTGATGTTATATATTTCATGTACATTTTGTTATAGTAATGTGCATACTGTTTGATTGTATTAATAGTTTGTATTAAATATTTAATATGATGATAAATTATCTTTGAGTAGTGGTATGAACTATGGGCAGTGAAGGCCTCATGTTTCGTTTGATTTATTTTCTATGGCATACATTTGATGTTTGCATCATCATCATGTTATGCTTCATGGGGTTAGATCTAAGTAATGCATGAAGTTGATCATAATTGGTCTTAATCATGTTCACTCGTATTTCACTCATGTCATATCAAGATTCATGTCACAAGGTTTGGATGTTAGTTCATAACATTCATGTTTATCATGTTACAATAGTAGGTCATAGTTGCTTATGTCATCGGTTCATGCCATTGGATCATTAGATTTGGTTGTGGTTCTTCATCATAACATGTCATGCTTTCAAGAGTTAGATTGGGTTGTGGTTCTTCCTCATGATAGGAGTTTGTTCATGTCTTCATGCTTCTTTGTCCTCCATGTCTTCAGTGTTCTCAATGTCTTCATGCTTTCAGGAGTTAGATTGGGTTGCGGTTCTTCCTTATGTTTGGAAAGGTGCTAGGAGTGACATTTTGCATTCCATAGCTTGTCAGGCCGAACAGACTTTGCCAACACATCAGGGTGGGTGGGTAAATGCTAGGGGAGGTCTCATTTCATGTGCCAAGCATTGCATTCATTCGAGGCAGCAAGCTACCGGCAAAGTCCCTTAAGATCCCTAAGACGAAAAAACTGTCAAACTTTGATGGAGCAGTTCTTAGAATTCATGGTAGCTGGGAACATTCTGTTTGGACGTACAAGTGCACGTGGGGTCTATCTACAATAACCTCTCTCGGTTTCATTCAACTCCTATCTATTTGGCCGTGCTAAAATTAAACGCATTCTTTCAAAATGCTTTAGTTTCATGCAGTGGAAAGGTGCTAGGAGTAACATTTTGCATTCCATAGCTCATGGGGCTGTACAGACTTGACCAATGCATCAAGGTGGGTGGGTAAATGCCAGGGGAGGTCTCATTTCATGTGCCAAGCGTCGCATTCGTTCGGGGCAGCAGGCTACCGGCAAAGTCCCTTAAGATCCCTAAGACAAAAAAATTACCAAACTTTGATGGAGCAGTTCTCAGAATTTGTGGCAGCTGAGAATGTTTCGTTTGGACCTACAGTTGCACATGGGGTCCATCTACAATAACCTCTCTTGGTCTCATTCAACTCCTATCCGTTTGACCGTGCCAAAATCAAACGCATTCTTTCAAAATGCTTTAGTTTCATGTAGTAGAAAGGTGCTCGGAGTGACATTTTGCATTCCATAGCTCGTGGAGCTGAACGGACTTCTCCAACACGTCGGGGTGGGTGGGTAAATGCCAAGAGAGGTCTTGTTTCGTGTGCCAAGCATTGCAGTCGTTTGGGGCAGGAGGCTACCAGCAAAGTCCCTTAAGATCCCTAAGACGAAAAAAATGTCAAACTTTGATGGAGCAGTTCTTAGAATTTGGGGTAGCTAGGAATGTTCTATTTGGACCTATAGGTGCATGTGGAGTCCGTCTACAATAACCTCTCTCGGTTTTGGTCAACTCCAGTCTGTTTGACCGTGTTGAAATCAAACACATTCTTGCAAAATGCTTCAGTTTCATGCAGTGGAAAGGTGTTAGGAGTGACATTTTACATTCCATAGCTCGTGGGGCCGAACAGACTTCGCCAATGCATTAGGGTGGGTAGGTAAATGCCAGGGGAGGTCTCATTTCGTGTGCCAAGCGTCGCATTTGTTTGAAGCAGCAAGTTACCGGCAAAGTCCCTTAAGATCCCTAAGATGAAAAAATTGCCAATCTTTGATGGGACAATTCTCAGAATTCGTGGCAGCTTGGAACATTCCATTTAGACCTATAGGTGCATGTGGAGTCCGTCTACAATAACCTCTCTCAGTTTTGGTCAACTCTAGTCCGTTTGACCATGCCGAAATCAAATGCATTCTTGCAAAATGCTTCAGTTTCATGCACTAGAAAGGTTGTCAGGTATCATATTTTTTGTTCTGCTCATCGTGGGGCCGAATGGACTACACCAACATGTTAGGGTGGGTGGTTAAATGCTAGGGGAGGTCTTGTTTCATGTGCCAAGCGTGCCAACCGTTCTGGCCTGCAAGCTACCGAGACCTAGCACTTTTTAAGTGTACCGGTAGCTTGTAACCTGGAATGACTGATACACTTGGCGCATGAAACGAGACCTCCCCTAGCATTTACCCACCCACTCCGACATGTTGGTGCAGTCCATTTGGCCCCACGATGAGCAGAACAAAAAATATGGCACCTGGCAACCTTTCCATTGCATGAAATTGAAGCATTTTGCAAGAATGTGTTTGATTCTGGCACGGTCAAACGGATAGGAGTTTAACGAAACCAAGAGAGGTTATTGTCGATGAACTCCACATACACCTATAGGTCCAAATGAAATGTTCCCATCTACCATGAATTATGAGAACTGTCCCGTCAAAGTTTGGCATTTTTTTCATCTTAAGGAGCTTAAGGGACTTTGCCGGTAGCCTACTGCCTCAAACAACTGCAACGCTTGGCACACGAAATGAGACCTCTCCTAGAATTTACCCACCCACCCTAATGCGTTGGCAAAGTTCGTTTGGCCCCATGAGCTATGGAATGCAAAATGTCACTCCTAGCACCTTTCCACTGCATGAAACTGAAGCATTTTGTAAGAATGTGTTTGATTTCAGCACAGTCAAACGGACTAGAGTTGACCAAAACTAAGAGAGGTTATTGTAGACAGACTACACATGCACCTATAGGTCCAAACGGAACATTCCAAGCTGCCACAAATTCTGAGAACTGTCCCTTCAAAGTTTGGTAGTTTTTTCGTCTTAGGGGTCTTAAGGGACTTTGCCAGTAGGTTGCTGCCCCGAACGACTGTGACACTTGGCACACAAAACGAGACCTCTCCTGGCATTTACCCACCCACCCCGATGCGTTGGCAAATTCCGTTCATCCCCACAAGCTATGGAATATAAAATGTCACTCCTAGCACCTTTCCACTGCATGAAACTGAAGCATTTTGTAAGAATGCGTTTGATTCTGGCACGGTCAAACGGATAGGAGTTGAGCAAAACTGAGAGAGGTTATTGTAGACAAACCCCACGTGCACTTGTAGGTCCAAATGGAATGTTCCCATCTGCCACAAATTCTGAGAACTTCTCCATCAAAATTTGGCAATTTTTTCATCTTAGGGATCTTAAGGGACTTTCCTGGTAGCCTGCTGCCCCGAACAACTGCGACGCTTGGCACATGAAATGAGACCTCCCCTGACATTTACCCACCCACCCCACCATGTTGGCAAAGTCTGTTTGGCCCCACAAGCTATGGAATGCAAAATGTCACTCCTAGCACCTTTCCACTGCATGAAACTGAAGCATTTTGCAAGAATGTGTTTGAGTCTAGCACGGTCAAACGGATAGGAGTTGAATGAAACTGAGAGAGGTTATTGTAGATGGACCCCACATGCACCTGTAGGTCCAAATAGAATGTTCCCAGTTGCCACGACTTTAGAGAACTACTCCATCAAAGTTTGGCAATTTTTTCATCTGGGATCTTAAGGGACTTTGTCGATAGCCTGCTGCCCCGAAAAACTACGATGCTTGGCACATGAAACAAGACCTCCCCTAGCATTTACCCACCTACCCCGATGCGTTGGCAAAGTCTGTTCAGCCCCACAAGCTATGGAATGCAAAATGTCACTCCTAGCACCTTTCCACTCTATACATGTTCACAACTTTTGTAAAATGAACTCAAAATGACTCTATTGACCTTGCAGATGGTCTATTATGACCTTATTAGACCAAAAAAAACTCAATTACATGTGAATCAAACAACCTTCAAAGTGCCTAGTCTCAATCTTCATACTTTTCATGTTTCAATCAGGCCTAATCTAGTACGACAACAGACCCTATTTTTGGGGTTTTTCTCTCAAACTTTCCAAAAGACCTCCTAAACTAAATACAAATTTAGATACTCATTTCCAGGTTACATAACATATCTCAAAACCAATAGTGACTCCTTTGGACCATGTACCTCAAAAATGGCATTTTTTGTTGTCTAAAATAGGTTAATTAGGCCTAGTTTGTGAAGAAACATACCTCTAAACATCCAACAACCCCCTAGACTTGATGGGGAAGCATCTCCCATGTGTCCAAACTCTCAAAACCACAGTTAGTTTCAAGAGAAACCCTCACTAACATACCAAACCCCAAAAATCATCAATCTAGGCCAATTTGAGGAGGGTTTATTGAAACTCTACCTTCCACACACTCTCAAACTTTTTCAACACTTGGAACACTTCAAAAATAGTTTGCATATGCTTTAGGAACCATCTCCCAGTATTTTCCAACCTTCGTTTAACAAACCCTAGCCTAAAACCATCCTTTATTGCTTGGAAACAAGGCAAAACTTGCCTAAGACAACACCATAGTTTGGTCAAACTCCATCTCTTGCTTCCCTAACTTCATGGGCATCTAAAACACATCCAAACCAAACTATTCCACTAAACATATATGCAAAGTATGCAAAGTGTGGAAGCATATACTTGATGAACATGAATTGTTTAACATGATGCCTCAAAGAAATGTTGTCTCATGGAATGCAATGATTGCAAGATATGCATGAAATGGATTGTTTTGGACAGGAGGCTCCAAATTCATGACAGTTCAGTTTGAGACTAGGCCTAATTAGGCCTCCTTTACAAGGTAACTACTATTCCAATGCAAACCCACTACACCAAACCACTTGGGAACCATAGCATGCATGGAAAAGGAACCAAATTCACTGGTTTTGGCCTTTGAAACAATTGTTAAGGCACTATTGTATCGACTACACCCTCTTTTTGCCTAATACATGGTCATATTAGGCCATTGCATCCTCATACTTTGCTATATTCTTGTTTCCTAACCTAGGGCTTATTGTAAATAGTGATCCTGCCTTATTCCATATCAATCCACCAATCTAGAGTGATTAACTTGGTGGACTAGCAAAGAAATACATAGTTTTTAGCCTCAAAACCCTAGTTCATGGTTTTATGATAGTTTCCAGAAAAACATGATTTTCTCCCTCCAAATTTAATGAAAATGCTTCAAACAAGATGCAAATGAAAGGTCATTCACTCCCCTTCACAATGCAGGTGGTTTTAGACCATGATAATACTGTATGGATGAGCAGTACGTCCTGAAACAGTATAGTTTTAGGAAAAGTACTAGAAAACTCAATTTTATTCAACTTTGCCCTTCAAAACCTTCTTCACCAACCCCTCCTTGGTGTGTGTGAAGGTTTTTATACATGTTTACAATATTTCCAGTCACTCATAACTGACCTTCAACCTGTTTGATCATTAGGTAACCTCCTTATTACATGATTTGTTAAGTTGACAAAGTAACTTCTTACCACTACTTGTATTATTAGAGTTTTTGTTTGACAACAACATAAAACATGACTCCAAACACAAATGACATTGGTCATTTGGCCTTATTACATGCAAAATGATGACACAAGACCATCAACTTGTCCTATGATGTCCTAGGACCTTGTTATGACATGCTCCTAGCCAAGATTGGCTATGGCTAAGGTGCTCATGGACCATGAAATATGTTTCCATGGTGTTGCGTCGTCCTCCTTACCTACTACATCACCCTTGTAGACATGTATGCAAAGCGTTGAAGCATAGACAAGGCACATGAACTGTTTGGCATGATGCCCCAAAGAAATGTCACCTCATTGAATGCAATGATTGCAAGATATGAACAAAATGGATTTTTTGATAAGGCATTAGAAACTTTCAAGCAAATGCGATTGGCGGGTGTAAAGAAAAATTCCACAACCTTAGCCAATATCCTCCTTGCCTATGCCAAAATAGACATGGACATCAAAAGGATAAAACATATGGGAATTTTGTTAGATGTTGTAGTTGCAACTGCCCTCAGAGACATGTATGCAAAGAGTGGAAGTATAGACAAGGCATGTGAATTGTTTGGCATGATGCCTCAAAGAAATGTCGCCTCGGAATACAATGATTGTAAGATATGAACAAGATGGATTTATTGATAAGCCTTTAGAAAGTTCCAAGAAAATGCAATTGGCAAGTGTAAAGCCAAATTCTAAAACCTTAGAAATGGTATGTTTGGAGCACAATATAGACATCCATCAAAGCATAAAGGATATAGGAATTTTGTCAAATGTTGTAGTTGTAAGTACCCTGCAAGACATGTATGCAACTTGTGTGGAAGCATTTATAATGAACATGAATAGTTAGATGCGATGCCTCAAAGAAATGTTGTCTCATGGAATGTAATGTATGCAAGATATGCACGAAATGGATTTTTTATAAGGCTTTAAAAACTCTCAAGCAGATGCATAAAAATAAATTTCAACCATTTACGCAAATTTTGGCACATCTAAAACCAAATTACACAACCTTAACCAACTTCCTCCTTGCCTATGATATAATGGGATCTAGAGAACATGGTGTGGACAACCATCAAAGCATAAATGATATAGGAATTTTCTCACGTGTATTGTATTTGCAAAGTTGCCCTTGTAGACATGTATGGAAAGTATGGAAGCATAGACAAGGCACATGAACTATTTAAAATGATACCTCAAAGAAATGCACAGTCCAACAGAATTCAATGATTGCAAGATATGCACAAAATGGATTATTTGAAAATGATTCATAACTTTCAATCAAATGCAATTGGCACTTGTAAAACCAAATTCCTATAACAATAATTGATTATCATATTAAATATTTAATATAAACTGTCATATACATAATGTCATGAACATAACATCTAGTTTATATAAAAATCCATATAGGCGTGTCCAAACAAAGCCATATAGGCAAATATACAAAAATATACATCAGATTAACATACAAAAGTATGTATACAAAGCCATCTAGGCATACAAAAAAGTTCCCAAAAACTAGTTTTCTATGGACTTTTAGGAAATAATTGGTGGCCCTTCTTTGACTGTGAAGATGGAGAGCCAGTAAGTGACACATCCTCTCTTTGTCGTCGTGTAGACCTCTCCGAATAAAGTTCATCCAATTGCACCTTTTAATACATACAAACAATATGCGCATTAGTATAGAAAATGTATGAAATATATAACATCACATATGTAATTGATCACTTACCGCCAACTGATGATCACTCTCCATCATCTTGACTCTCTCTTCATCCATAGTTGGATGGACTGGAGTTGTGACCTCTTGTGAGAAGCATCAAGAAGTAAAATTGAATAAACATAAATATCATTTATGTACATCAAATGACATGAGATAAAAAATAAATACAAAATTATGATATTTTCATTTTATTAGCTCATACCTCAGTCAAAGGATTTACAAACATCATGGCTGCATCAATGCCTATCTGCGCTAACTCACGAAGATGAGGAGGAGTCTCCACTGTATTCAGCATCTAAAAATCAAGTTCAAGATTATTAAAACAAAATAAATACATAACATTATTTTTAAAATGCATAATGATTAGAAATGGTTAAATTTACCTCTGTAAAAGTGGTGGTTTGGCATCTAGGGGACCAAGCAAACCGTGGAGGTGCTGGTGACTGTTGAAATCATCAAATCAAGTCACAATATAATATTACCATTGACATATCTACAATAATTATGAATATGTGATAAATTACATACCTGCTAACTTGACCTTCGCTCATAAGCCGTCAATGGATGGCTAACAGAGGTAGGATGAAGACTCTAACCCTGGAATTTCATTGCGCAAACAATTACATACATTATTTTTGACTTATAATATAGATAATCATATAAAATTAATTACAAATTTCAAATAACAATATACTAAATCAAGATGAAACTTGTAACAATCTACCTAAGAGTCAATACCAAATGTATGTTGTAAGAGATCATCACTGAGAACAAGATCATCCAATATGTCCTGCCCCTATGTCACATCATGATGCCCCTGTGTCGCAACATGTTGCCCATATGTTACAGAGTCCTGTTGTGCCTCCTGCATCCCATAATCACATAGGTTCCCACATGTACTACACAAATGTGGGGACACATGACGCCTACTACTCTCACCCTCATTGCCCTGGGTAAAATCATCTACATGCTGTGATAGAGTTTGGGTGAGAGTAGTCAGTGAATGTAAAGTCTCCAGCTCAACACTCTCATTCAAAGACAAGGAGTGACCTACATTCTGGCCTCACTCGGGGTATAGGCACATGTTGTTCATCTCGCTGAGCCCTGGGTCTATCTTGGGCAGAGCCACCACCTCTACCCTGGAACTCACGAATGTCAAAATAATTTGGAATCTTGTTGAGGATGAACTCGCAATAGAGTTTCCTCAAAAAATATTGTGGTACCTCATCATTGTTGCATGGCCACTCATCGAAGACCATGTACCATCTATCCAAAAAAAATTGGGATATGTCTTCATTCCTACACCAATGTATAGGAAACCGTTTGCAAGTTTCCTCTAATGTTTGGCCGGTCTTGGGATTAATAAATTATGCACATAATTGAGATTTTGTAATTTTTTCCTTCTTCACTTGTTCATATGACAACTTGTCAGCATAATATTGCCAACTCCTCTCCCTATAGTCTTAGAATTCAGTGATTTGTTTCATCACCAAATACGTGTAGGAAACAATCTCCTGTAGTGATTTTACAAGTGCCCTCCTATACTCAGTGGTTCCACTTGGATTGTTTAGGGTTTGAATAATAGTTTCAAGATGTTTCTTGTTTTCTTCTATTATCCCTAAGTAGTGTTCTTGATTATCCCTTACATGAAAAGGAGGTGAAGGTGGGTGTTGAGGGTTTGGAGGGTTTGGAGGGTTGTTTTCACCCTCCTCAACTAGATTTAGATTTTCTGCTTCTCCAATAACTGTAAATGCAATATAAACATAAATCAAACATTGCAAAACTAAAAAATTGTTCTAAAACTAACAAAATCAGACAAACCCTACCTTCTTCTTATGTTGGAGCCTCCAAATTTGCATGACGATGTCTTTGGTGGCGAGGTGGCATTGTGAATTTCTTGTTTTCTCACATGCACTTGATTAAATCTCCTTTTTTTCAATGCGATCATGTTTTGCTTGGTTTCTTTGCTATTGTCAAGAGAAAAGCTACAGGTGAATGTGCAGAAATTTTTTTTTTCTTTTATTAAAAGCAAAACGTGAGCGCATTATAACACGCTCACATTTTGCTTTAATTTTGGAGATGGTGGTGACTTTTTGGTCCCCCATCTCCTTGCATTTACCTGACACTATGCATCAGAATGTTGGAGTAAACAAGGTGAAGTAGAAAAGAGAAATGCTCACAATTTATTATTGAAGATAAACAAAATTTGTTTATTTCTTGTATCAATGCAAATATTAGTGAGAATAATGTATGGTACATTGATTCTAGATGCTCTTCACTTATGACATCTAATGAAAATTTGTTTATCAAACTAGACGAAAATCATCATAGTATAGTGGTATTAGGAGATAACAATCTCATGAAACCAAAGGCAACAGTACTATTTCAGTTGCAACAAAATATCGTGAGGTAAAACATATCAATGAAATATTATTGGTTCCAGCACTCAAAAATAATTTGTTGTCCGTTGGACAAATGTTAAAGCAAAATTATCAAGTGACTTTTGATGAGAAAGAGTGCATAATAAGAGACAAGCTAAAAATAAATGTAGTTGTTGCAAGAGCAAAAATGATAGGTGATAGAATGTTTCCTCTCTATTTCACCCATGGAAACCAAGCATTAGGGTCTAGTGAAATGAATGAAAGTAGAATTTTGCATCAAAGATATGGCCACCTCAGTTTTAGTGGGTTAATTTTACTCAAGAGATTAAAAATGGTTGAGGGTCTACCTTTCATTGAAAGTACAAAAGAAGTGTGAATAATGTGTCGTTGGAAAACAACACCGAGTTAGCTTTTCAATTGGTAAACCCAGTAGAGCTAAGCAACATCTTGAGATAATCCATACAAATTTATGTGGTCCTATGGAAACACCTTCTTTGAATAAATCAAAGTATTTTCTAACTTTCATTGATGATTACTCAAGAAAAACTTGGGTATATTGTGAAGATGAGAAAAGATTAGAAGACAAGATAAACAAGAAAGCAACTCAAATAACAAGAGATTATACCTTCAAAGATCTTCTAACCTCCTTCACTCCTTGATAAGGTGGAGGAGCTTGCACCCAATAGCTCCTTGTTTTACCCAAGTTGATGTAGTATAAATGTGGATTGCTCTATTACAATTCAACACAAGATGAAGGTTGGATGAGAGATTTGGATGAGGATTTGATTGAGATGGGATAAATGATGAAGAGAAATTTGGCTTATAATTTTGGCATTATGATGTTAGGATGAGAAGATTTTGGAGAGATGTTGACATGGTTTTGATGCTATGAAGAAGTTGTTCAAATGGCTTGGGTTGGCCTTGTATTTATAGGCCAATTGGAGAGGATTTGAATCCAATGGCTAGGATTCAAAGTTGAAATCAAGGGTTGAGATGGGAGGATGAGATCAAGGGTTGAGATCTCATCAACAAAGATAAAGGGTGGAGAATAAAAGTGATTTTTAAATTCACCTTGGGAAGGATGAGGAGGATTAAAGATTAATTAAAAATTCATCTTGGGAAGAGTTGGATAATGACATGTCAATGAATTAAAAGTTCATTTCATTGGGGAGTGTTGAATTAAAAATTCAAATTTATTGATAGAAGAGATGACATGTGACACATGTGTTCTTTTGGGAATCACATGTGTGAGCTCTTTGCATAAAAAAGAACTCTTACATGGAAATGGAAAGGTGAGTTGGAAGGGTCATGTGACCCATTTGATTAAAAGGTAATTTTTCATTCGTGGGATGTGGGAGAAGGTGTTAAGTGAGATTTGACCAAGTTAATCAAGGGATTAACTCAATTAATGTCCAACCGGAGAAAATTAGTTAGTGGGCTAATGGAGGATTAAAATTAATTAAATAATAATTTATTTAATTAATTGTGGTCTAGGGGTCATGTAGGCTAGGGTAGGTAATTAAATAGTTGCTATTTAATCAACAAGGCTAGGTTAGGCTATAGGATAGGGTAGATTAATTAAATAAACATGATTTATCTAATTAATCAATATTAGGGAGATAGACAAATTAACTAAATAAATATATAACATATTTATTTAATTAATTAGGATGAAGTTGTAAGGTCTAGTGATAAATTAGATGAATTAATTTATCACATGGGATGAATTAGGGATAAATGGCTAAGAGTAGATAATTAGGGATAAATTAATTAAATAAAATGAATTTATTTAATTAATTGGAAGGGATTGTTAGTGATGTGAAAATGCAGTAAAGTGGCTTGCGAGGCAAGTTAGTTTTAGGTGTCTACATTTTGCCCCTTTGAAATGGTGTTGTGGCTAAGTAACATTATTTCAAAGAAGTTTAAAATATAGAGTTGGATTGGATAGAAAATGATTTTGGTTTAGAAGAATATGATAAGGTTTAGAGATGATTTGTAAGGGTGATGCCCCCTTAAGAGGAGAGGTGGGTTGCAAGAGCACGGGTGTGGATGAAACGGATTGGTTGAAGTGGTTGGAGGATAAGGGTTGAGATAAAATATTGATGATTTTGGATAGATTGGTAGTGGATGATTATTGTGCTGATATATTAGAGCAGTCTTAGGTTTGTTATAGCAAAGTGGATATTTTCATTGAGGTATGGAAGACCAAGGTGATGACATTTATATAGCATTTGCATGGACTAGACACGCAGACAAGAGGATGATCTCATGCATGCTCAAAATAGTACAAAATTGTCTATATGAGGGAAGGGGACTCATAGAATAAGCCCTTAGTACACAAAAGGTATGGAGAACCTTAGATGCAAAAGGAGATCAATATGCTAGAACTGACCCTATGATTCACAAGATATGAATACTAGCTTGGAGTAATGAGACCAACCCACAAGCACAACATACAAAAGCAATGATTATGCCCCATTCTAGATGTTTTCACCACATACCATGATATAGTGAGATCAAGGTAGTTGTGATGTAACCTTTGAATAGGACAAAAGATAAAAATCAAGAGCTAAAAGACCAACGAACCAAACCAATACCCATTGTATCTCTTGCCAAGATGGATGATGATTGATGGATTCTACCTATTGTAGGAATGCTATATCTCATAAGGAAAGAATCGATGGATGATTGGATCATGCCCATTATAGGAACGATATATCCTAGGGCATGGTTTTGATATTTTTGCATTTTTCCTTAGTGATAGGATCAAAATCCTCATAAGCATATTTAAGTCTTTGTAAATGTTGCATTGCCACATATGGATCCATGTTGTTGAGAGGATAGAATAATGGATGAGTGATGTAGGTTGGGGATCAAATTTTAAGACCTTAGGATGATTTGTTTTGCTTCAAAGGATGGATGATTCTCTATACTTAAGATAGACTAATGATCTGAAGAAAGTTTGGATAAAGGTTGATGGTGATCAACTAGGGTCTTGGTTTTTGATTGGATGGATTAGGATTTTGATAATGATGTGGATGATTGTGACTGGGATTTTGGATGAAAGGTTGATGGAGGATGAAGGAGACTAAGTCCTTAACTAATGTTTGATTTGCAAAAGGATGGTTTGTTGATTAAAGATTAGGGGTTGGAATGTTTGATTGGAATAGATAAAGGATGATGGATGATTGATATTGGATTTGATTTTGGATTTGGATTGATGTTATGATTTTGAATTGGGGTTGATTTTGGATGAGGATTTGGATAATGTTGTTGCTAGTTGGATGATATTGTTGGATTTTGGATTTGATTTGGATCAAACTGATCAAATGGGTAAAGAAATTAGATTAAGATGATGGTGATGAATTGGATTAAGGATGATGAGGATGATTAGGATGATTAGTATATGATGGGTGAGATATGATTTGGATAAGTTAGATGATTGGGAAATGAATAAGATAGGTGGTTAGGATTAGGACCTTGTCTTGACTTAGCAAATTGATTGGGATTAGGGTCCAATGATGGTGGATTAGGAGAATGATTTGGATGACTAGGATAATTATTAGGATGAAATTGGATAATTAGATGAATGATTAGGAGGATAAGAGGGTTGTATTAAGAGGATTATGAGTTGATTAAGATTGGATAAATGTATTAGGATATGGATTGGGGAGATAAAGTATATTGGATTAGAAAGTGATTAGGATGATAATATGGGGTTAACCTTAAAGATGGGGATTAATTGAACACAAATGATGGGATTTGATAAATGGGGGGGTGGGGGTTTAGCAGTGTTGGGAGGAAATCCATCCCAACATTAGGGGGTTCAGGGGCATAGCCCCCGACTAAATTTTTTTAAAAAAATGGGCTTGTAAAATTGATTTTTTTTATGGAAATTTTGTTTTTTTGGGCTCTAAAACTCTTTGGAAAGAGATTAAACAAGCAAGAAGACACAATGGCTTGACTTGAAAAGGTGGACTTGGATTGTTGGCTTGTACAGGTTTCAACAAATAAGACACACCATTCACATGAACATTCCTAGATTATTCAAGTGGGAGTGCTTCTTAGTGTGGGCCCACACTATTGAATACCTATATGTGTTCTTACCTAACTAAGAACACTTCACCAAGTGTAGATAGATAGGTATAATGGCGTTGCACCCAATACCCCTTTCCTTGGAGGCTTTCAAGCCCTACCCAAAGAAGACTTCTATCTCGACATGAAGGAGGTACGATGGTGAGTAACTTTAGGGGGTGGTTTGAATCCCTTGCACCACACTAGAAAATGGTCAAAGGTCTTAATCTAGGATTGAACAAGGTTGCTAAGGAGTCCTTGATGTACGAAAGGTACGTGAGGCCCAAATCATGAACACTAGTTCATTCAAGAAATGTGGCATCAAGCAGTTAAGAAAGCACCACTTGACCTTATGTTTGGAATCAGTTGGGGCCCCAAGGCTATCCCAATGACAATGCAACTAGATTGGAGTACAAGTTTCCTTCTCCCCCCTTTGATATACCCCGTCGATACATGTGGTTGAGGTCATCCCTTGGGGTGATGAAATCCCCAAGAAGGCCTCCTAAGTAGAAATCACCCTTGCTTTTGATCACCAAGATTGCATGAAGCGCAAGGGGAGAGCATATGTAATAAAGTGACGCCTTCAAGATACAAAGATAAATAAAGATAGTTTACAAGTAGACTTTTGATCACCCAAGATCACCCTAAGGTGTGAGGGGAGACCACGTGTCTACAAGCAAACAAGACAAAGCAAACAATATCAATTTCCCGCTACTTTAACCTTAGTGCAACTAAACTAGTGATAAAAACAAGCTTTGAAAAGTGAGTCTACACCAAAGAAGTTAGTAGTTTGATAAATCAGTCTTAGACAAACGTTTATAACCCCTACAAACACATATTAGACCCACACAGACTTCAAAAAGTCCTGTCAAAAAATAGCACTAAAACAAAGGAATATAGCACTAATACAGAGATAAATAGTGCTAATACAAAGGAAAATAACACTAATGCAGAGGCATATAGCACTAAAACAGAAGAAAATAGTGCTAATGAAGAGGCATATAGCACTAAAACAGAGGAAAATAGCACTAATGTAGAGGCATATAGCACTACAACAGAGGAAAATAGTGTTAAAAGATAGAAATAGAGAAATGTTTATACCTAACTATCTGACAAAGAATGATGGTGTAGTTCTAGGTTCAAATAGCACTAAACTGGAACAAAGGAGATAAACCTACACAAACATAGAGGTTTTCCTTGCCAAAATGATGAAATAAAAAGTGCTAGGATCCTTCAAGGTTAGCCAAAAAGATTCAACAATAGATTAGCACTCAAAAACAATACTATGGGGTTAGATATGCAAGCATAAAAATAATTCCCAATGCTCCATTCAAAGTATGATGTCAAAGTGATAATGGAGGCCTTTAAAGTGCTAAACCCTGTCAAAAATCAAAGAGATCCAACCTGCAAACAATGGTTAACGCTAAAAAATAGAGATCAAACACTTTTGAAATCCACAAATTTTGACAAAGTTGTGAGAAAATGGCGCTAAAGTAGGCACAAATGGCACTAACAGAGAAGCATATAGCACTAATTCAGGAGAAAATAGCACTAATCCATGACGAGATGGGGCTAAAGCAAACCTGCACATAGAAAATCTTTAAAAATCTCACAAAAAAAGTTAGCTAAGGACTAGGGTGTTACAAATGAAGGTGCAAACCACACAATGGAAATTTGATTCAAACCTTATTAATGTCCTCTAAACAATGTAGAATGAATGGAGATTGCAATAGAAATAAAAACCTACTAAATAGAAATAACATGCATTAATAACTGAACACATAACACAGTATGTAACATGGAAAAAACCCTTTTGGGTAACAACCTCCACCAAGAAAAGATGCTCCAAGTTGTATTATCTTCAAATATGAGATTACAATACATGCACTTCCTCTGTTTCTTCAGTCGTCAATCTAGAGGCACCCTGTTACTCTCAAATTTGATAAAAAAAAGTAGTACAAATATCCTTATAAAAGGGAGTTTCCTTCTAGGGCAAGATAACCTATGAAATATTGACCGTCAAATATGTGACCTAATGACAAACGATCCAGATTCATAGTGATAAAATATAAATAAAATGAGGTTTCAGAGGCACTGCCCCTGAACCCCTACTGGGGTGTGCAGCTCCTAGACTCCCTGCCAGGGGGATGATCCCCTCGGACCCCTCGCAGGGGGAAACCCCCTTGCGACCCCCCCATCGCAGACAAATCAATGTCGTGTACCAGATATAAACATATGGCTGAAACATGACCATTGTTGGTGAAACCTTTCATCTCTTATGGGTGATTTACAAACAACATTAGAAGAATTAATTACATAGGATTTACAAGGTTGATGGCACCTTAATCCTAACATTCTCCCACTTGACATCATACATTGTAAATACCCATAGGAAAACCATAAAATAATCAAGCACTAGAAGCAAGGCCCATGGCCTCTCTACACTAAACAAATTTCTCTATGCTCATAGGCTTGGTCAAAGCATCTGCAACATTCTCCTGATTGTCTACCATCTTCAGCTCAATCTGTCCATTTGCAACCATTTCTCAAATAAAGTGATAATGTACATCAACATGCTTAGTCTGAGCATGATACATAGGATTCTTGACCAACCAAATAGCACTCTGGCTATCAAAACCAATATGAATGATCCTGCAAGCAAAACCAATACATGTACACAATCTCCTCAACCAAACTGCCTCCTTAAAGATATGGGTAGTAGCCATATACTCTGCTTTGGTGGTGGACAAAGCAACCATGGGCTACCTTTTTCTCATCTAGCTCACTGCTCTACCAAACAAAGTAAACACATAGACACTAGTGGACCTTCGACTATCCAAGTCACCTGCCCAATCTGCATCAACAAATCCCTGTATGTCCAAATTTTTGTTAGCACTTTCAGTACCAAAATAAACCAAACAGTAATTAGGAGTGCCTGCTAAATATCTAAGTACCCTCTTTGCATAATTGTAATGTTGTCTACCAGAGTTAGACATAAATCTACTCAAAACTCCCACTTCTTGGGCAATATCTTGTCTAGTGCAAACCATTGCATACATCAAACTACCTAGAGCACTAGCATATGGCACATTAGACATATCATCTAAATCATCCTCATTGTTTGGACACATATCTAATGAAAGCTTAGTACCAATGGGTAAAAGAACCCTAACTGGGTTACAGTCCTGCATACTAAATCTCTGCAAAATGGTATTCACATACTTACTCTAAGACAACCAAAGATTTACATTACCTCTATCACTTTTGATCTCCATCCCAAAAATAGCTCCAAGATCCTTCATTTCGAATGCACCTGAAAGTTGGGCTTTCAACTCACCGATCATACCCATAGTATTGCTAAAAAATAACATGTCATCAACATACAATGCAATGATCAGAATAGAATCATCAATACAATGAATGTAAACACAGTGATCCTCCTCACTTCTAACAAAAACCAATTTCAACACAAATGAATCAAATGTATGGTACCACATTCTAGGGGACTATTTCAGGCCATAAAGAGACCTCTTCAATCTGCAAAGTCAATGTTCTTTCCCTTTTACCTCAAAACTTGTAGGTTGTTGCATGTAAATTTCTTCCTCAAGATCTCCATGCAAAAATGCAGTCTTAACATCCATTTGCTCTATTTCCCAATCAAAAGTTGCAACAATGGATAAGAGAAATCTAATAGAAGTTAATTTAGCAATAGGAGAGAAAATTTCACCGAAATCAACTCCCTCTCTCTTGGATAGTCCTTGGCTACAGTCTAGCCTTGTACTTCTCGAATGAACCATCTGCTCCAAACTTCTTCTTGAAGACGCACTTGCAACCTATGGCCTTTCTTCCTTTGGGCAAATGATCAAGATCCCAAGTGTTGCAAAAGTCTAAAGTTGTCATCTCCTCCTACATGGCTAACTACCAAGACTCACTATCATCTGCATGAATAGCTTCCCTGTAGGATCTAGGCTCATCGTTAGTACTCAATAAAGCAAATACACAATAGAAATATGGTGGGCTATACCTGTCAACTAGGTTCCATTGTCTTGTGGATCTTCTCAGAAGTGGAGTAATAGACTCTTCAAGTTCTTCTACATGCTCATCTGTACCAACTTCTTCTGTCACAACAAATTCTTCCTCATCAGAACTTTCACTCGAGTCTTCTTCTGCTTCTTCAGCCCCCAATCCATCATTATGTTCTTCTTTTTCCTTTGGTTGTTTAGGTTCTGAAATAACACTAAGTTCCCTCAAAATAACATCTCTAAAATAGATAATCTTTCAAGTTAGAGGATTCCAAAGCTTATAACCTTTTACATTATCACCATATCCAATGAAAGTACACTTTTCAGCTTTTGGATCCAACTTAGTTCATTTTTCTTTAGGCACATGAACATAAGCCTCACAACCAAATACCCTTAAATGTGAAACAGAAGGTTTCTTACCTATCCACATTTCATAAGGAGTCTAAACAAGAGCCTTACATGGAGATCTATTAATCAAGTAGTTTGCAGTACACACAGCTTTTGCCCAAAAACATTTATTTAACTATGATTCACTCAACATACTTTTGGCTCTTTCCATTATTGTCTGATTCATCCTTTCTGCCACTCCATTCTTTTGTGGAGTATACAGAGTAGTTTTCTATCTAACAATACCTACATGCTTACAAAATTCATCAAATTCCTTAGAACAGTATTCTCCTCCATTGTTAGATCTCAAAACCTTTATCTTATAATCTGATTGTTTTTCAACTAAGTCTTTAAATTCCTTAAACTTAGTGAAAACTTCATATTTGTGACACATAAAATAAATCTAGGTAAACCTTGAGACATCATCAATGAAGGAAACAAAATATCTAGATTTTCTAATTGATTCAACATCCACTGGACCAAAAATATCTGAATAAATAAGTTCCAATTTATCATTAGATTTATTACTACCTAAAGGAAATGGAGATCTATTCTATTTTCCAAACACACAATGTTCACAAAATTTGAAACTCTCATCAGAATAAGATAAACTGTCTAACAATTTTTATTTAAAATAGTCTTTAAACCAGACTGACTTATGTGGCCCAATCTATGGTGCAACAACATACATGTATTTTTAGTATTAGCCTTAGATACATAAGAGGCATTACAAATA
Source organism: Cunninghamia lanceolata (assembly GCA_027924645.1). Lineage (NCBI taxonomy): Eukaryota > Viridiplantae > Streptophyta > Pinopsida > Cupressales > Cupressaceae > Cunninghamia > Cunninghamia lanceolata. The sequence goes on along the minus strand of BSBN01001327.1, from coordinate 4,410,083 downwards.
GTAGTGGCTTCTAGCTTAAACAGAGTTCCCAATCTATTCCCCTTCGCTACCACCAAGTTTCCTCTCACCAATCTACAGCCATACTTATCAAATGTCACATGCATTCTCAAATCATTCAACTTTGAAATAGAAATCAAATTTCTAGCCAATCCAAGAACATGCAAAACACTAGGGAGGGTTTTAATTCTCCCATCACTAAAACACAACATTACCTTCCCTCATCCAACCATAGGATATGTAGAGTTGTCCCCAAGGTACACATTTGCTCTATCATACTCTTCGTATGTGGAAAACCATTCTTTATGTGGGGTCATGTGGTATGAGAATCTTGAGTCAACCAACCAATGATCATGAGAAACAACATTACATGCAGAAAGAAAAACCTCATCACCTGCATTTGAAGACTTGTCAGTAGCAGAATCCCATTATTTCTTTGAGTTCCCACATTCCTTTTTCACATGTCCTCTCTTTCCACGGTTCCAACACTTGACTCTGTTCTTCTTTCCAAGAGTCTTAGAACGACCCTTAGACTTGTCTTTAGACCCCTTCTAATCTCTTTTTGGTCCTCTTTCCATAGACCTATTGGGAATTAAGGTGTCTCAACCTTGGTAATTATTTGCATTATTTATGATTATATTTATTGATTCATTGCCTATGTTGTAAATTAATTGTAAATTCCATATTGTCATTTTGTAGGATGTGGCACGGTGATGTGTCATCCTACATGGAAAATGACAACTTGTAATTTTGTCCTCACATGAGGAGATAGGAGTCCCACTTTGTGCTAGGAGAATTTTCCCATGTGTCAGCATCTTGGATGTTGTGTAAGGGAATGTTTGATCGAAATAGTTATGACGGATTCCTATGACGAAGTTATGACATGTAAGAGTCAGAAATAGAAGCTTGTAAGATAGGTGAAGACATGTGTCATGAAGTATCTTTGAAAAAGGCATATTTGGGCACCCCGAGGTGGACTATGACATGTTGTAAGAGAATATGCTATTTATAGCATGTGTATGACAGATTCTCTTACAGCTGTAAGTTGTAACCGCTATGACAAATTCTATGATGATCGTAAGAGTCGTAAGAGCATCTGTCATAGCCCATTTTGGAAATAGGTGACCTCTTTGGGATGGGAGTTGTGGACAAGTGTTAGGCACGTTCTACAATGTTGACCAAGTGTCCTTAGGCATGGGTTTTGGGCCATGAGGCCAAGTTGGACGCCCATTCCAAGATAGGACCAATATTGCCTTGTATATTCTATATAAACAAGTGCTTGAAGGAGGAAATGTATTACAAGATTGACAGGTACTGTTATGCTACCGGATTGACTTCAGACATGAGTGTCAAAGACCATTGAAGCTTGCATTGCAAGTGTATAGTAAACCATATTCAGTTTTTTTAATACATTGTGCAGGTTTCTAAGTGTGGGGTTTTTCACCCGATAAGGGTTTTCCCCACGTTATATCTTTGTCTCTCTTCTTCTATCTTCTCTCTAGTTCATGTGTATTTCTGCAATATCTCATTTATATGTTTCATGTTGCTTTAGTTGCAAGGATTAAATTGAATTTGTATAGCTCTCCCCTCATTAATTAGTGCAGAAAGCAATTTCCGCACACCTAGCTTCCTTTCAATTGGTATCAAAGCTTGATCACCTTTGGTCCTAGTTATTGGGTAGGGTTTTTTTGAGCTAATCTTAAGTTGAGTGGGAGTCTGTGTAGAGTATTCTGAATCTTATTGCAACAAGGAGATGGCAAGCACATCCAGAAGGATAGAAGTGGAGAAATTCAATGGCACTAATTTTGAGCTGTGGAAACTCAAGATGGAAGACATGCTTGTTGATCGAGACCTCTGGGAAACTATCAGTGGAACTAAACTAGCTGCAATGTCACAAGCTAATTGGGATCTCAAGGATCATAAGGCTAAGGGTCTCATAAGACTTAGTCTTGCTTATTCTGTCCTGTTAAATGTCCATGAGGAGACTACTATAAACTTGCTTTGGAAGAAGTTGAGAGATGTGTATCAAGCCAAATCCCTGGTTAACAAACTTTTTCTAAGAAAGAAGTTGTATTCCCTTCAAATGGAGACAGAGCATTCATTGCAGAACATATGAATGCTTTCAACATGCTGGTTGCACAATTAACATCCGTTGGTGTAAAGATAGAGGAGGAGGATCGTTGTATGACCTTGCTTTGTTCTTTGACGGACTCATGGGATCACCTTGTCATGGCTATTGGAAGCACCACATCCACATTCAAAATGGATGAAGTGGTTTCTTTGCTATTGTCTAAAGAGATCTGAAGAAAGTCTTCTGAGGCAGCCAAAGAGGCTCTTGCAGTTTGTGGAAGACCCAAGGAGAAAGGGAAAAAGAAGGACAAGAAAGATGAGAAGGGTAGATCCAAATCCTGTGGGAGATCCAAATCTCCTGGAAAGTGCAAGGCTCTCTGTTGGAACTGTGGTAAATCTAGGTATTTCCAAAAGGAATGCAAAGAGGAAAAGAAAAAGAAAAAGAAGAACCTAGATTCAGATTCTGACAAGTCACAAGATGATGGTGATGCCTTCATTGCAGCCTTGGTAACCCATGCATCTGATGATGTGTGGCTGATTGACTCTGGTGCATCATTCCACATGACCTCACATTGAGACTGGTTTACCAAGTATGATTAGTTCAATGGTGGAAAGGTGTATCTAGGTGACGACTCTCAACTGAAGATTGTTGGTCGTGGAAGAGTCTCTATTTGATTCCCTGATGGACGAGTGAAGGGGATCTCTGGAGTTATGCACATCCCAAGCTTAGCACGGAACCTACTTTTTGTAAGTATGTTGAATGATGCAGGTGTGCAGGTTGTCTTTTTGAAAGAAGGATGCAAGATGACTAGAGGAGCTATGGTGCTTGCTAAGAGTACTAGAAGAGGTACTCTGTTTCAGCTGGAGGCATACATTTCACAATGCAATAATTCTTCTAACTCGAGAAAGAGGGCAGAAGTCACTTCATCCCCACCATCTGAACAAGCAGTGAAGAAATCTGTTGTATCTAGTCCTGATGGTTGTAATCATGCCTTGGAAGTTAAGCTTCCTGTTGAAAAGACAATGTTATGGCATAAGAGATTTGGCCACATTAGTGAGAAGGCCGGTCTGCATACCCTGAAAAATAAGAACCTCATTGAGGGGTTAGATGATTGTAATCTTGAGTTTGACTTTTGTGAACATTGTATATATGGAAAACAAAACCATGTTTAGTTTTACACAAGTTCTCATAAGTCTTCTGGTGTGTTGGACCTTGTTCATTCTGATGTATTTGGTCATATTAATGTTCCTTCGTTATCAAAATCTATATATTTTGTATCTTTCATAGATGACAATAGTAGAAGCACATGGATTTATTTTCTCAGAAGCAAATCTGAAGTCTATAGCAATTTTAAGGAGTTTAAAGCCTTTGCTGAAAATTAGACGGGTAAAAAGATTAAATGTTTGAGAACTGACAACGGTGGTGAGTTCTGTTCTACAGAATTTGATAAATATTGCAAGGAACTTGGGAATGAAAGACATAAGACAACTCCATACACCTTGCAGCAAAATGGAGTTGCAGAGAGGATGAATAGGACACTGATGGAGAAGGCTAGGAGTATGCTTAGTGGAGCTGGCCTAGAACAAAAGTTTTGGGCTAAAGTTGTTGCCACTGCTTGCTATCTTGTAAATAGATCTCCTACGTCAACTCTTGTTGGAAAGAAACCCATGGAGGTGTGGTCTGGTAGAAATCCTTCAATAAGGCATCTTCATGTTTTTGGCTGTGAGGCATATGCACATGTGCCTAGGCAGAAGCGGTCAAAGTTGGAGAACAAGGCTGTTAAGTGTATCTTCATTGGCTATGGTGTCGGTGTTAAAGGATACAAGCTTTGGGATCCTGTGGCTGAAAAAGTGTTTTATAGAAGAAGTGTCATCTTCAGAGAGTTTACACCTTCTTCCACTGTTTTACAGCCAGAAGAAAAAGAAAAGAAAGAGGATGTTGTTTAGTTTCCTGCCACCCCTGAGAAGACTGAACAGAAGGACAATGTTGGACTTGATGATGAGGAGAGCTCTGAAAGCTCTGAAAGCTTAGATGAAGAAGCTCTTGAGGAGGTCTACATGAATAAGGAAGCAACCTAAAAGGTTTGGTTTTACATTGCTTGACTCTAGTTGTGCTTATGCTTTGATTACTAACAGGGATGAACCTAGAACTGTGTCAGAGGCTTTGGATATGGAAGATACAGGTTCCTAGAAGGAGGCCATGGAGGATGAAATGGCTTCTTTGGAAAAGAATCAAACTTGGGACTTGGTGCCTTTGCCTCCTGGATGGAAACCCGTTGGAAGCAAATGGGTGTTCAAGAAGAAATTTGGTGCAGATGGCAGTGTTGAGAACTATAAATCCGGATTGGTTGCGAAGGGGTATTCACAAGTGGAGGGTATAGATTATGGTGAGATCTTCTCTCCCATTGCAAAGCTAACATCCATTTGATTCCTCTTATCTCTTACAGTAGCTTATGACTTAGAGGTAGAACAGATGGATGTGAAGACAACTTTCCTTCATGGTGATTTGGAGGAAGAAATCTACATGTCACAACTAGAGCATTACATGGTGAAAGGTAAAGAAAATTTGGTTTGCAAGTTAAAGAAGTCTTTTAATGGTTTGAAGCAGTCTCCTAGGAGGTGGTACTTGAATTTTGATGCCTTTGTGTTGTCTATTAGATTTGTGAGATCGAAATCAGATCACTGTGTGTATTTTAAGTTTGATGGTGATCGTATTCTCATTGTTGCACTTTATGTTGATGATATGTTGCTCATTGGGAAGGGAAAGAATTTGATTCCTGATTTTAAATCTCAGTTGTCAGCATAGTTTGAAATGAAATATTTAGGGGCAGCTAGGTACATTCTAGGAATGGAAATCAGAAGAGACATAACCAACAGAAATCTTTGGTTAAGCCAGAGTAAGTATGTGAAGACCGTGTTGGATAGGTTCAACATGGCAGATTGTAGACCATTGTGTGTTCTTGTTTCTTTGGGGACAAATTATCTGTTGACGATTGTCCAAAATCTCCTAGTGAGGTGGAGGACATAAGAAGAGTACCTTATGCTAGTGTTGTTGGTAGTTTGATGTATGCTATGGTCTGCACAAGACTAGACATTGCCCAAGCAGTGGGAGTCCTTAGTCAATTTATGGCTAATCCTAGACGGGTTCATTGGGATGCAGTTAAGTAAGTGTTTAGATATTTGAGGGGTACTTCCAAGTATTCCATATGCTATCATGGTAATGTTACAAGACCTCCGTATTCTATTGATATTCATGGATTTGTGGATTCAGATTGGGTGGGTGACATTGACAGCAGGGGATCTACCAGTGCTTATGTGTTTACACTGTTTGGTGGTGCTATTAGTTGGATGAGTAAGCGACAACCTGTGGTTGCTTTGTCCATGATAGAAGCTGAGTATATGGCAGCAACTCATGCCTATAAGGAAGCCATTTGTCTTAAGAGATTGTGTTCAGATATTGGTGTTGATGTAGGTCAGATTACGATCAGTTGTGACAGTTAGAGTGCAATTTGCCTTGAGAAGAATCCAACTTTCCATGCCAAAACAAAGCATAGTGATGTTCAATTTCACTTCGTGTGAGACATGGTAGAGGATGGGAAGGTGAATTTGGAGAAGGTGGATACTTTGAAGAATGTTGCAGATGCATTGATGAAGCCAGTGAGCACAGAGAAGTTCAGATGGTGTTCAGAGTCTATGGGCCTCTCGGCCTATAGCAGTTAAATCCTATTATTCTATTGGCTCTTACAAGGTGTTCGACAAGTGGGAGAATGTTGGAAATTAAGGTGTCTCAACCTTGGTAATTCCTTGCATTATTTATGATTGTATTTATTAATTCATTGCCTATGTTGTAAATTAATTGTAAATTCTATATTGTCATTTTGTGGGATGTGGCACGGTGATGTGTCATCCTATATGGAAGATGACAACTTGTAATTTTATCCTCACATGAGGAGATAACATCCCACTTTGTGGTAGGAGCATTTTTCCATGTGTCGGCATCTTGAATGTTGTGTAAGGGATTGTTTGATTGAAATGGTTATGACAGATTCCTATGACAAAGTTATGACATGTAAGAGTCAGAAATAGAAGCTTGTAAGACAGGTGAAGACATGTGTCACGAAGCATCTTTGAAAAAGGCATATTTGGGCGCCCCAAGGTGGACTATGTCATGTTGTAAGAGAATATGCTATTTATAGCATGTGTATGACAAATTCTCTTACAGCTGTAAGTTGTAACTGCTATGACAGATTCTATGACGGTCGTAAAAGTTGTAAGAGCATCTGTCATAGCCCATTTTGGAAATAGGCAACCTCTTTGGGATGGGAGCTGTGGACAAGTATCGAGCACATTCTACAATGTTAACCAAGTGTCCTTGGTGCAGGAGCACCCCTACAAGACAGGATATAGGTTAATTGTCCGCATGACAGGACATTAGTCTATTTTTAGCATGTTTGACTTCATAATGTAATAAGGTCCATTGGACCAAATGCATATGTATTAGATCAGCCTAGGAGAGTGTGCAGGCAGTTAGAGCTCGTGATCAGGTTGTCTGAGCTGTCTTCTCCCAGCCGCTTGGAAGCTCCCAGCCGCTGGGAATCGAGTTGGTAGTACTCGTAGGATATTGCTATAAATAACTCAGATCAGATAGGGTTTGAGATCATAGAGAAGAGAGTAGTAGTTATGTTATGTTGTACTGGTGATCATATCATATCAGAGAGAGAGTAGTAGTTGTGTTATGTTGTACTGGTGATTGAGTGAGATCCAGAGATCAGTCCAGACATTGGAAACATTGTTGTAGAAACAGGACATTTGTGTTTCATCTGAATAAGATCTCATCAATTACATTATCTGGTTTATCAGCTGTTTATGTTTTGATTTCCGTTCTGATTACAAGTTGATGGATTCTTTCAACCCTTCCACCGGTTGATTCTGTGAATCGATGGAATGGTCATGTATGATAGTTTAGTTTGCATTTTAGTTTTCTGTTTATGCATTTCATTGTGTGGGAGATCGATTGGTAGCATGCTGTGAATCAACCTAGCATCCTCATGTGCTAGGGTTAGGAAGATAAACTGTTAAGTTTTGATCTGAAGGTGATCCGGCCCGATCATCATATTTTCTTTGTAAAATTGTGCGGTTCTGTGAGTTTGCATGCAGCTGACGGATATACAGGGATCTACATGTGCTTTTCCAGTTGGAGTGAATCGCATCGACATCTGTGAGTATATCGCTATCCAGATCGGGTTATGAAGCTGATGAAGATTGTATGTTTCAAGTGCATCAGGATGATATAGGTTGGATATATACTCAGTGTGTATATCATCGTCAGGATCATCTTTCGTGTGTATTCATCATCCGCATATCGCTATCGCATGCAGGAGTGAAAGTTCATTTTTTGGCTAAGGACTGGAAAGGTCATCATCAGGATATTGAAAAGATCACCCGATATTTCATTATCATGCTGCGGAGGATATAAGGGTCTTATATCCGGAGGACATCATCATCAGGTGCATGTGACGTCATCGTCATCAGGATATTGCGAATATCACCCTATGCAAGTTTATCCTGCTGTCGCTAAGTGTTTTGGCATCGGCGTAAGTCATCAGCATAAAGTTTGGGTAACATCATCAGGATGTTTCAATATGACCGGATAAGTCATATCATGATGCTGTTGGTTGAGTAGTCAGATATCGGGGTGACGTAAGCATCAAAGGAAAGGTGCTTGAAGTTGTTGTCATCAGGATATTTGGAGGGAACCGGATATTTTATATCCTGCTGATGAAGATGATGCTGAACATCATGATGATGAAGATAGAGTTTGGCGGTAAGATGAACAGTGAACATCAGGAGGATGTTTGCGCTTGCCGAATATGATGATGCTGCTGACAGGCGAAAGGCGAAAGGCGGAGGAAGTGAATAGTAGTCAGCAGGAGGATATTTCATGCTCGTCTGAAATATGATGATGCTGTCTGTGTTAGCAAGAAATATGATGATGATGATAAGCCGATAGGATTTTAACATGCTGGTTGTATTAATGACTCCTCCTTCCCATTTGTAAGCTTCTGTTGCGTTTACCTCTGCATCAGTCCTTAGGCATGGGTTTTGGGCCATGAGGCCAAGTTGGATGCCCATTCCAAGATAGGACCAATATTGCCTTGTATATTCTATATAAACAAGTGCTTGGAGGAGGAAATGTATTACAGGATTGACAAGTATTGTTATGCTTCCAAATTGACTTTAGACATGAGTGTCAAAGACCATTGAAGCTTGCATTACAAGTGTATTGTAAACCATATTTAGTTTTGTTAATACATTGTGCAGGTTTCTGAGTGTGGGGTTTTTCACGCGATAAGGGTTTTCCCCACGTTATATCTTTGTCTCTCTTCTTCTATCTTCTCTTTGGTTCATGCGTATTGCTGCAATATCTCGTTTATATGTTTCATTTTTCTATAGTTGCAAGGATTAAATTGAATTTGTATAACTCTCCCCTCATTAGATTAGTGTAGGAAGCGATTTCCTCACACCTAAGTTCCTTTCAAGACCTTCCCCTGACACTAAGAGCATCCCCTGAACTATCTAAACTTTTCTTCCTCAATTCATGTGACAGCAGAACTAAAACAAGAGCATCCAACTTTGGATATGTGAGGTTAGCAGTGATAACCAAAATAACATTCTCCCATAACTCAGGCAAAGAATAGAGAAGCAATATGCATTTATCTTCCTCATTCACCTCAACATCTACAAATGCTAGTTGACTCAATAACAAATTAAATGATTTAAAATGCTTTGCAACCGATTCACCCTCTTTCATTTTCATGGAAAATAACTTATGCTTTAAATAAAGATTATTTACCATACTCTTGGCTTGGTAGATCTCACCCAGACGCTTCCACAAACTATGTACAGACTTCTCACTCACAACATTCAATGGGACAGAATCTGCAAGACATAGTCGGATTGTACCTCGAGCCTTTTTATCCAGTCTTTCCCACTCATCAGGAGAAACATCATCGAGTTTCTTCTCTTTCATAACAGCCAACCACTAGTTTCTTTCTTCTAGGAAATCCTCCATTTTTAGCTTCCACAATTTGTACCCTATGCCATTAAAGTTTTCAATGTCCCACTGAGAGGTAGAAGCAACAGTGGATGAAACCATGATATCTACACAAGATATGCAAATAAACAACAACCAAATCTCCCACTGTAGCTAAAAAACCTTCACACTACCACCCAAGAATCAAAACTAGCTAGGCTCTGATACCAAATGTTTGAAATGAAGGTGCAAACCACACAACAAAAATCTGATTCAAACCATATTAATGTCCTCTAAACAATGTATGAAAGGAAGCTAGGTGTGTGGAAATCACTTCCTACACTAATCTAATGAGGGGAGGAGTTTGCAAATTCAATTGTATTCTTACTATTACAGCAATGTTAAACCTCTAACAGATATATTGCAGCAAACATATAAACAAGAAAGTGAGATAGAAGAAGAGAGACACAAGATATACGTGGGGAAAACCCTTATCGGGTGAAAAACCCCACACTCCAAAACCTACACAATGTATTATCAAAATTGAAATGGTTTACAATACACTTGTAATGCAAGCTCTCAGGAGTCTTCGACACTCGTATTTGGAGAGAAACTGGTAGCATAACAGTATCTGTCAAACCTATAATACATCTCCTCTCAAAAGCACCTATTTATATTGTTGGCAAGAGACACTATATGGATTCATGGTTGTTGTCATTGATGGCAACAAAGGTCATCCCACATATCCGCAAGTCATGGTGTGTCTCTACCGGAAGTTAGAATGAAGATTGTTGTGGTCCGGTGAACAAGAACAGAGCATGTGGCAAGGTCTGACAGATTGGTCCGGATCTCTTAGAGGAAGTGTCTTGGTGCAGTGCGAATTTGGGGAAGTCAAGAGGACTACCTTGAGTAGTATATTCCAAGGATTTAGCCTCTGGTGATGAACAAAGAAAAAGATATGAATAGTTGAATACCGGATTCCTGAGAGACAATGAGAACAGAGGAAGAACTGACTGACAGAGTATCAGACTATTTTCTGGATGTGTTACTGTTGATGGTAAAGGTTGTGAAGGCATGAATCATGTTTGGCCGACATGATTAATGATATCTACAAGTATATGCTTGATCCGCATTACTTGATATGCAAGGATTCAGCCGACAGAACAGAGTTTGTGAGAAGATAGATTATTCCGGGTGCCGACTAGAAAGATAATGAAATCACTAGTGCGGATATATATAGAGGATGGATTTAGTTGTGAAAAGTGTGATGATGTGAAGGTGTATGCGAATAAATACAGAGCAGAGTAGAAGCAGTAAGAAAGATCCGGTATGTGAAAAGATAGCAGAATAAAGAATAGAGGAAAGATGAAGTGCAGCAAATCAGTATACTGAGCCTAACCGGAACTGAACTCCAGCATATGTAGATGCTTCCAATCAGTTCAAGTATTGTATAACATTCTTTTGTAGACAGTGTGTCTCCTTGTAGGCAGTGTGCCTCTTTGTGAGCAGTGTGCTCGGGCAGTGAGCCCTAATTGGCAAGTGCCATTTTGTAATTCCTTATTCTTCTAACAAAGAATAATCTTTGGGTTAATCACCCCGTGGTTTTCTCCCTTAACCGGGTTTCCACGTCAAAAATACTGTGTCATGTGTTTCTCATTTTATGGTAATGTTTGTTTGTTTGATTCAATGCTGCTTTGATTAATAAGAAAGTTCAAAAGAAGAAATAATTAGGATAACTGATTCACCCCCCCTCTCAGTTATCAACATATATAACAAATACAAGGCAAATATGGCTCCACATAGGGATGGGCATCCAACATGGCCTCATTATCCAAAACCCACGCCTATGGACACTTGTCCAACTCTATAGGATGCTCCTAACACTTGTCAAGTCACCCCATCCCAAGGAGGTCGCCTATTTCCAAAATGGGCTATGACAGATGCTCTTACGACTCTTACAACAAACATAGAATCTCTCATAGTTGTCATAACTTACAGCTATAAGAGAATCTATCATACACAGGCTATAAATAGGATATTCTCTTACAACATGTCATAGTCCACCTTGGGGTCCCCAAAGATGCTTTTTTCAAAGGTGCTCTTCAACACATGTCTTCACCTGTCATAGAATCTCCTATTTCTGAATCTTACATGTCATAACTTTGTCATAGGAATCTGTCATGACCGTTTCGGTCAATATTCCCTTACACCACATCCAAGATGCCAACACATGGCAAAATATTCTACCACTAAGTGGGATGCCTATCTCCTCATGTGAGGACAAAAATACATGTGGTCATATGCCATGTAGGATGACACATCACTGTACCAACTCCCACAATATGACAACATAGGATTTGCATCCAATTAATACAATAGTCACTTAATAAATAAATACAATGTAAAAATACAAGGAATTACCAAGGTTGAGACACCTTAATTCCCAACATTCTCCCACTTGTTGAACACCTTGTAAGAGCCAATAGAATCAACAGGATTTAACTGTTATAGGCCAAGAGGCCCATAGACTCCGAACACCATCTAAACTTCTCTATGCCCACTAGTTTCATCAATGCATCTACAACATTCTTCAAAGTATCTACCTTCTCCAAATTTACCTTCCCATCCTCTACCATGTCTTGTACGAAGTGAAACTGAACATCAATATGCTTTGTTCTGGCATGGAAAGTCAGATTCTTTGCAAGGCAAATCACACTCTGACTGTCACAACTGATCGTAATCTATCCTGCATCAACACCAATATATGAACACAATCTCTTAATCCAAATGGCTTCCTTACAAGCATGAGTTACAGCCATGTACTCAGCTTCTATAGTGGACAAAGAAACCACAGGTTGTCTCTTAGTCATCCAACTGATTGCACCACCAAACATAGTGGACACATAAGCACTGGTGGATCTCCTGCTGTCAATGTCACCTGCCCAATCAGAATCCACAAATCCATGAATACAAACTAAATGTGGAGGTCCTGTAGCATTGCCATGATAGCAAATGGAATACTCAGAAGTACCCCTCAAATATCTGAACACTTGCTTAACTGCATCCCATTGTACCTGTCCAGGATTAGCCATAAATCGACTAAGGACTTCCACTGCTTGGGTAATGTCTAGTCTTGTGCAAACCATAGCATACATCAAACTACCAACAACACTAGCATAAGGTACTCTACTCATGTCCTCCACCTCACTGGGAGATTTTGGACAATCATTAATAGACAACTTTGTCCCCGAAGAAACAGGAACACACAATGGTCTACAATCTACCATGTTGAACCTGTCCAACGCGGTCTTCACATACTTACTCTAGCTTAACCAAAGTTTTTTGTTAGCTATGTCTATTGTAATTTCTATTCCTAGAATGTACCTGGCTACCCCAAGATTTTTTTATCTCAAATTGTGCTGACAACTAAGACTTCAAATCAGAAATCATATTCTTACCATTCCCAATCAATAACATATCATCAACATACAATGCAATAATGAGAATGTGATCATTGTCAAATTTGTAATACACACGATGATTTGATTTCAATTTCAGATATCCAATCGACAACACAAAGGCATCAAACTTCAAGTACCACATCCTAGGAGACTGCTTCAAACCATACAAAGACTTCTTTAACTTGCAAACCAAATTTTCTTTACGTTTCTCTATGTAATGCTCTAGCTGTGACATGTAGATTTCTTCCTCCAAATTACCATGAAGGAAAGATGTCTTCACATCGATCTATTCTACCTCTAAGTCATAAGCAGCTGCAAGAGATAACAAGAATCAAATGGATGTCAACTTTGCAATGAGAGAGAAAATTTCACCATAATCAATTCCCTCCGCTTGTGAATACTGCTTCGCAACCAATCTAGCCTTGTACTTTTCAACACTACCATCTACACCGAATTTCTTCTTGAACACCCATTTACATCCAACAGGTTTCTGTCTATCAGGCAAAGGCACCAAGTTCCATGTTTTATTCTTTTCCAAAGAATCCATTTCATCCTCCATGGCCTCCTTCCAGGAACCTGCATCTTTCATGCCCATAGCCTCTTTCACAATTCTAGGCTCATCAGTGTTAGTAAGTAAAGCAAAAGCACAACTAGAATCAAGTACTGAATAACCAAACCTATCAAGTTGCTTTCTTGTTCATGTAGACCTCCTCAATGGCTGAGGTTGAGGTTCTACTTCTTCTAAGCTTTCAGAGCTGCTAGAGCTCTCCTCATCATCAGGTCTCACAGGGTCTGTATGTTCAGTCTTCTCAGTGGTAGAAGGAAACTGAACTGCATCTTCTTTCTTTTATGTCTATTCTGGCTGTAGAACTATGGGAGGTGTTAGCTCTCTGAAGATAACACTTCTTCTATACAACACTTTTTCAACCACGAGATCACAAAGCTTGTATCCTTTCACATCGACACCATAGCCAATGAAACTACATTTAATAGCCTTGTTCTCCAATTTAAACCGTTTCTCCCTAGGCACATGTGGATATGCCTCACAACCAAAAACATGAAGATGCCTAACTGAAGGCTTCTTACCAGACCACACCTCCATAGGTGTCTTACCAACAAGAGCTAATGTAGGAGATTTGTTTAGCAAATAACAAGCAGTGGCAATAGCTTCAGCCCAAAACTTTTGTTTAAGGCTTGCTCCACTAAGCATACTGCTAGCCTTCTCCATCAGTGTCATGTTCATCCTCTCTACAACTCTATTTTGCTGCGGGGTATATGGATTTTTCTTTTGCCTTTCAATCCCTTGCTCTTTACAGAACTTATCGAACTCTGTCGAACAAAACTCACCACTGTTATCAGTTCTCAAACACTTAATCTTTTTACTAGTCTAATTTTCAACAAAGGCTTTAAACTCCTTAAACTGACTAAAGACTTCAGTCTTGCTTCTAATAAAATAAACCCATGTCCTTCTACTGTAATCATCTATAAAAGATACAAAATATACAAATTTTGAAATCGAAGGAACATTAACAGGACCAAACACATCAGAATGAATAAGATCCAAAACACCAGAAGACTTGTGAGAACTAGAGTAAAACTAAACACAGTTTTGCTTTCCATAAATGCAATGTTTGCAAAAGTCAAACTCAAGATTACAATCATTTAACCCCTCAACGAGGTTTTTATTTTTCAGGGTACGTAGACCCTTCTCACCAAGGTGGCCATATCTCAAATGCCATAACATAGTCTTTTCAGTAGAAAGTTTAACTTCCAAAGCATTTGCACTACCATCAGAACTAGTTACAACAGATTTATTCACTACTCGTTCAGATGGTGGGGATGAAGTGATTGTAGCTCTTTTCTTCGAGTCAGAAGAACTATTGCACTATGAAGTGCATGCCTCCAACTGAAACAGAGTACCTCTCTGAGTACCCTTCGCAAGCACCATAGATCCTCTAGTCATCTTGCATCCATCCTTTGAAAAGACAAACTGCACACCTGCATCATTCAACATACTTACAGAGAGCAAGTTCCGTGCAAGGCCTGGAATGTGCATAACTCCAGTGATCCTCTTCACTCGTCCATCAGGGAATTAGATTGAGACTCTTCCATGACCAACAATCTTCATATGAGAGTCGTCACCAAGGTACACTTTTCCACCATCAAACTCTTCATACTTCATGAACCAGTCTCGATGTGAGGTCATGTGGAATGATGCACCAAAATCAATCAACCATACATCATCAAATGCATGGGTGGCCAGGGTTGCGTGAAGGCATCACCATCATCTTGTGACTTGTCAGAATCTGAATCAGGAGCTTTCTTCTTCTTTTTCTTCTCCTCTTTGCATTCCTTTCAGAAATGCCCAGTTTTACCACAGTTCCAACAAAGATCCTTAGACTTTCTAGGAGATTTGGATCTCCCACAGGATTTGGATCTACCCTTATCACCTTTCTTGTCCTTCTTCTTCCCTTTCTCTTTGGGTCTTCCACAAACTACAAGAGCCTCTTTGGCTGCCTCAGAAGACTTTCTCTACATCTCTTCAAATAACAGTGAAGATACCACATCTTCCATCTTGAAGGTGGTAGTGGTGCTTCCGATAGCCATGACAAGATGATCTCATGAATCTGGCAAAGAACAAAGTAGGGTCATGCATCGATCCTCCTCCTCCATTTTCACACCCACAGATGTCAACTGTGCAACAATCATGTTAAAAGCATTCATGTGGTCTGCAACAGATCCTCTGTCTTCCATCTTTAGAGCAAACAACTTCTTTTTTAGGAAAAGTTTGTTTACCAAGGACTTGGCCTGATAAACATCACCCAACTTCTTCCAAAGATCTTTCGTGCTCTTCTCCTCATGAACATTCAACAAGACAGAGTTAGCTAAATATAGTCTTATGAGACCCTTAGCCTTCCGATCTTTGAGGTCCCAATCATCTTGTGACATTGTTCTAGGTTTCACACCAGATATAGTTTCCCATAGGTCACGATCAACAAGTAGGTCCTCCATCTTGAGTTTCCACAACTCAAAATTAGTGCCATTGAATTCCTCAACCTCTAACCTTCTGGATGTGGTTGTCATCTCCTTGCTGCAACAAGATACAAAATACTCTGCATAACACTCCCACTCAACCTAAGATTAGCTCAAAAAACCCCTACCTAGCAGCTAGAACCAAAACTGGCCAGGCTCTGATACCAATTGAAAAGAAGCTAGGTGTGCAGAAATCGCTTCCTTCACTAATCTAATGAGGGGAGGAGAGTGCAAATTCAATTTTATCCTTACTATTATAGCAATGTTAAAACACTAACAAAGATATTGCAGCAAACACATAAACAAGAAAGTGAGACAGAAGAAGAGAGACACAAGATATACATGGAGAAAACCCTTATCGGGTGAAAAACCCCACACTCCAGAACCTGCACAATTTGTTATCAAAACTGAAATAGTTTACAATACACTTGCAATGCAAGTTCTTAGGAGTCTTCAACACTTGTATATGGAGACAAACTAGAAGCATAACAGTACCTGTCAAACTTGTAATACATCTCCTCTCAAAAGCACTTGTTTATATAACAAATACAAGGCAAATATGGCTCCACATAGGGATGGGCATCCAACATGGCCTCATGGCCCAAAACCCATGCCTATGGACACTTGTCCAACTCTGTAGGATGCTCCTGACACTTGTCAAGTCACCCCATCCCAAGGATGTCACCTATTTCCAAAATGGGCTGTGACAGATGCTCTTACGACTCTTACAACCATCATAGAATCTGTCATAGCTGTCATAACTTACAGTTGTAAGAGAATCTGTAATACACAGGCTATAAATAGCATATTCTCTTACAACATGTCATAGTCCACCTTGGGGCACCCAAAGATGCCTTTTTCAAAGATGCTCTTTGACACATGTCTTCACCTGTCATAGAATCTCCTATTTCTAACTCTTACATGTCATAACATTGTCATAGGAATCTGTCATGACCGTTTCGGTCAATATTCCCTTACACAACATCCAAGATGATGACACATGGCAAAATATTCCTACCACTAAGTGGGACGCCTATCTCCTCATGTGAGGACAAAAATACATGTGGTCATATGCCATGTAGGATGACACATCACCGTGCCAACTCCCACAATATGACAACATAGGATTTGCATCCAATTAATACAATAGGCACTTAATAAATAAATACAATGTAAAAATACAAGGAATTACCAAGGTTGAGATACCTTAATTCCCAACAATGTAGAATCAATTCAGATTGCAAAAGAAATAAAAACCCACTAAATAGAAATAACATGCATTAAGAACTAAACACATAACAAAGTATGTAACGTGGAGAAAACCCTTTTGGGTAAAAAACTCCACCAAGAAAAGAGGCTTCAATTTGTATTATCTTCAAATATGAGATTACAATACATGCACTTCTTCTGTTTCTTCAATCTTCAATCCAACGGCACCCTGTTACTCTCAAATCTGATAAAAATGTAGTACAAATATCCTTATAAAAGGGGGTTGCCTTCTAGGGAAAGATAACTGACAAAATATCAACCATCTAATCTGTGACCTAATGATGAACGATCCAAATTCACAATGATAAAATATAAATCAAATGAGGTTTCGGGGGTGCTGCCCCCAAACCCCCACCGGGGCACATGACCCCCGGACCCCCCCGCCAAGGGGATGATCCCCCCGGACCCCTCGTAGCAGGGAAACCCCCCTATGACCCCCCCATCGCGAATGAATGAGCTTTGTGTACTGGATATAAACATACAGCTGAAACAAGACCATTGGTGGTGAAACTTTTCATCCCTTACGAGTGATTTATAAACAATATTAGGAGTAATTAATTACATAGGATATACAAGGTTAATGGCACCTTAATCCTAACATAGGGGTCCCACCAGCTGTGCTGAATGAAGATGAGAAAAGATTTGACAACAAGATAAACAAGAAAGCAACTCAAATAACAAGAGAGTATACCTTCAAAGATCTTCTAACCTCCTTCACTCCTTGATAAGGTGGAGGAGCTTGCACCCAAGAGCTCCTTGCTTTACCCAAGTTGATGTAGTATAAATGTGGATTGCGCTATTGCATTTCAAAACAAGATGAAGGTTGGATGAGAGATTTGGATGAGGATTTGATAGAGATATGAGATGGGATAAATGATGACGAGAAATTTGTCTTATGATTTTGGCATTATGATGTTAGGATGAGAAGATTTTGGAGAGATTTTGACATGGTTTTGATGCTATGAAGAAGTTACTCAAATGGCTTGGGTTGGCCTTGTATTTATAGGCCAATTGGAGAGGATTTGAATTCAATGGCTAGGATTCAAAGTTGAAATAAAGGGTTGAGAAGGGTTGAGATGGGAGGATGAGATCAAGGGTTGAGATCTCATCAACAAAGATGAAGGGTGGAGAATAAAATTGAATTTTAAATTCACCTTGGGAAGGATGAGGAGGAGTAAAGATGAATTAAAAATTTATCTTGGGAAGAGTTGCATAATGACATGTCAATGAATTAAAAATTCATTTCATGGGGAAGTGTTGAATTAAAATTTCAAATTTATTGCTAGAAGAGATGACATGTGACACGTGTTCTTTTAGGGATCACATGTGTGAGCTCTTTGCATAAAAAAAAATCTTACATGGAAATGGAAAGGTGAATTGGAAGGGTCATGTGACCCATTTGATTAAAAGGTATTTTTTTATTTGTGGGATGTGGGAGAAGGTCTTAAGTGAGATTTGAACAAGTTAATCAAGGGATTAACTCAATTAATGTGGCTAGAGAAAATTAGTTAGTGGGCTAATGGAGGATTAAAATTAGTTAAATAAAAAAGTTTATTAATTTTGGTCTAGGGGTCATGTAGGCTAGGGTAGCTAATTAAATAATTGTTATTTAATCAACTAGGCTAGGTTAGGCTATAGGATAGGGTAGATTAATTAAATAAATATGATTTATCTGATTAATCAAGATTAGGGAGATGGATAAATTAACTAAATAAATATATAACAATTAATTGGGATGAAGTTGTAAGGTCTAGTGATAAATTAGATTAATTAATTTATCACAAAGGATGAATTAGGGATAAATGGCTAAGGGTAGATAATTAGGGATATATTAATTAAATAAAATAAATTTATGTAATTAATTGAAAGGGATAGTTAGTGATGTGAAGATGCAGGAAAGTGGCTTGCGAGGCAAGTTAGTTTCAAGTGTCTACATATTGTTTGGTTTCAAAATCAGAAGTGTTTGACAAATTTGTAAAATTCAAGAGGTTGGTTGAAAAACAAAGTGGTAAGTACATCAAAGTGATAAGGTCGGATAATGGAGGTGAGTATAAATCAAAACAGTTTCTAGATTTATGTAGAAATCATAGAATCAAGAGAGAGTTCACTACTTTCTACACTCCACAACAAAATGGAGTTGCTGAAATAAAGAATAGAACCATTGTTGAAATGGCAAGGAGTATAATGAAAGAGAAGAATTTAGATAAGATTTTTAGGGTGAAGCAGTATGCACAACAATATATCTTCTCAATAGGAGTCCTACAAAAGTAGTTAAGGGAATGACTTATAAACAAGCATGGTCTAGGATTAAGATAAGTGTTCATCATTTGAGACTATTTGGGTGTGTTGCTTATGCACACATACCAAAGAAAACAAAGGTTTAAACTAGATGATAAAGACCTAAAATATATTTTATTGGGTATGGATTAGAAAATAAAGCATATAGATTGTATGACCCAATAGGAAAGAATCTTGTTATAAGTAGAGATGTGGTATTCAATGAAGCAACAAAATATACCAAGGAAAATGAAACAAAGGGAAAACAGATAATCATTGATGAAGTTGAAGAAGAAGGAGAAGAAGAAGAAAATGAACTTGAGTCTTCTAGTACAAGAACAAGAAAGTATCAAAAATATCAAAGAAGGACAAAAAGAATCATCCGTCAACTCTTATGTTGGATTCAAATTTTGAGAAAATGACAACAAGATCACAAGAAAAAGTGAATTATGCTTTGATGACTCAAATCATGGAAAGTAATGAGCCACAAACATTTGAACAAGATCAAGAAAAAGAAGACACTTGGGTTGAAGCAATGAATAGTGAGATAGAAACAATTGAAATGAATGACACATGGGATCTAGTTCAACTACCTCCTGGTAAGGAAATTGTTGGTACAAGGTGGGTGTATAAAACTAAGTATAAATTTGATTGAAGAATTGATAAGCATAAGGTTAGATTGGTAGCCAAGGGATACACTCAACAAGAAGGTATTGATTACACTAAAACATTTGCACCTGTAGCACAAATGGATACTATCAGATTGGTTTTGGCTTTCGCAGCTCAACAGAGTTGGATAGTTTATCAAATGGATGTAAAGAGTGCTTTTTTGAATGGATATATTGATAAGGAAGTGTATGTTTCTCAACCTAGAGGTTTTGAAATATCTTCTAAAGAACATTATGTTTACAGATTAAAGAAGGCCTTATATGGTCTTAAGCAGGCACCAAGAGCATGGTATTCAAGGATAGACTCATATCTACAATAAAAAGGCTTCTTAAGAAGTCAATCAGATCCAAATATTTATATTAGGATCTCAACTAAGGATATTTTTTCTTAGTTCTCTATGTTGATGATCTTATCTACACTAGGAATAATTCAGCTTTATTTGCGGAGTTTAGAGTAGCTATGGTTGTTAAATTTGAGATGATAGATTTGGGACAGATGCACTATTTTCTTGGTATAGAAGTATGGAAAAACAAAGATGGAATATTCATGTCTCAGAAAAAATATGCTTCAAATATCCTACAAAAAATTTAGGTGAATAGTTGCAAACCAGTTGCAACACCCATTGAAGTTGGACTTAAGTTGTCTAACTTGGATGTGTCAGATTTAATGGACCCCACTAAATATAGATAGTTGATTGGTAGTTTGATCTACTTAACTACTACTCAACCAAATATCACATATGCAGTGAGCTTGGTATCTTAGTTCATGTCAGAAATGACAGCAATATTGAACATGCAACAATCATATTTGACCATTTGTGTAATGCCAATTGGGCTTATTAAGTTTGTAACTATTTTTCTTGACTTTTGTGTTTTGCATTTAGTTTTGTAGTTGAGTTATTGATCAGTGTGGTTGTGTGCCATAACTCACTTGTGTTTCTGAAACTTTATATATTGATGCACTACCTCTTCTTCTACTAAGGCAATTTAGGGCTTTTGTAATTGTTTGCTTTGTGATCAGCAGATCACTATTTATCTCTTATTTGCCTTCATATGAGACATTCTTCATTCCGCCAATGTGATTTGTAGTGATCATTGAGGTTATACCTTGGGTAGATTCAATTGCTTGTTCATTAAGATAGGTAGTTGTAGGTTCTTCTATTCTTTTGCATCTCTTCTACCTTTTTGACTTGGCATCATCACTTGACAATTTTTAAAAGACTAAATGTGAGAAAAATAAAATGCACCAACATAACAATAACCCTCTCAGGTATGTTTCAACAAGTCCAAGTTACAAGCACACCTTCCCAAGAAAACCAATATCCATAATGTCACATCCTTCTATGAACCTGTTTTAGGGCCTCGTAGTCTCGATGTTATTTAGACTAGGGGTGGGAAACAAAACTTAATGTTTAACTATATGTATGCATACTTGTGTGTGTGTTGGTGTATGTTTATGAATTCTTATGGTTGCTAATGATAAACATGAAATAGAAATCTAGTTGTATTTTTCATTAATTTATAAATACATATATTGGATTACGTGTTTGACTAACTTGGATTGACTCAATTGTGAATGGTGTGAGAAACAATGTTATGTGTGCAAGTGACATGGTGCATGGTGGAGTGGACTCTACAAATCTATAAATTGAGTATGACTTTAATGTCAAACCTTGCCAAAACACTGGTTTAACCTGAGGCTCATCTAAAATAGAATTTAATATGTTCTTTCCAACCATTAGTTAGTCTCATCTGCTACTTGTGGAGTCTATAGGTCCTAGTTGAGTCCAGTTGCTAGGTAACTGCTACCTTGTGGCATATTAGTTTCTAAATGCATTTCATTGGAACATGTCTTCGTCAAAAAGTCAATAAAGGACCAAATTGTCTATTTCTAGTTTACTCGAAGCACTAGATATTATTATTACTGGTATTAAATAAAAACAAAGGGATTATTATTGTTACTTTTATTATTAGTAGTATTATCCTGATTTTTTATAGAAGATTGGATATATTTTAAAATCAAAATGTGTTATATTTAATGAATAAAATCAAACCTATAGAAAGAATCGATGGAAAGGAGTATGTAAGAAAATAAGAAAACTTAGAAAAAAAGAGTGAATAAATTACATGAATTATATAAAAATAAGAAGAAATAATTATTGAGGAGAGGGGCATAGGTTTCTAAAGGAAAAATGCTACAGCCAAGAAAGGTGAGGAGGGTGGCCAACATTCAATGTCTGGTTGACCCTCATGAATGAAAAAACTTGGCACCATGCTCCTACAATAAATCATGTTCCTGAGCATGCCTTGTGAACAGGAGGACAAATTGATGGAAAAGATAGGAATGGAGGATGGGAAAGTGGAAATAAAGAGGCATGTTAAGGCACTTTGGATCAGTTTTTAGTTTGGGAGAGCAAAGGAGGGGTGTTTGGAGAGAAAGAGCTAGATTTTGGAGGTCGTTTGGTTGAGTTTGAGTTGCCCAAAATCATTTTTATAGCTTCCTGGACTAAATCCCCTTGCTTAAGGATAGGTTTATCCATTTTACTTGTTGTTCCTAAGATAAATCTATGTGTTTTTGTTGGTAAGATAAAGTTCCATCATGCAATGGTTCTGTCTTTCATTTCTAATATTGGGATGAAAGAAAAATTATAAAGTTTTTCTTGCCCTTGTTTGAGCTGTCATAAGTTCCACAATGCAATCATGGAACTCTTTTGTTTTTCCCAGTTTTTATTAAAGATTTACACAATTAGAAATTTTGGTAGCCCATACATAGAGTTATGGAGTTGTTTTAGCCCTCGTTCATATGGACAGGAATTCTTTGCACTGTACCTTCTATCCAATTGTTGGACAAACATGTTAAATTTTCTTATAAAAGGATGTTTGTGAATCTGATCCTTTTTATTATAGATTTCACTAAATACGAAGGAACTAGGCAGTGAAAAAAGATCCATGTATGAAATATGGTTCAAACATCTTAGTAAACTAATGAGACTATATATGTGGTCTTTATGTCATTTAATGTTCATGGGACCAATTTCAAAGTTAAAAACAAATTGGACTAATGTGCAGCTGAAGTTGTACACTACATGGCTATTGTGATATTTATGTTGAAATTTTGTTTTACATTAAGTAAATCAATGACATCAAGGTAGAGCAAACTTGTTTGTGCTCTTTAATCAATAATCCTTGTTTGTTTCTTTCTCTATGTTACAACATTTGATTTCTTCGAATGTCAAATAGATATTGATTTTTTTAACCCTTTCAAAGGGGTCAACAAAACCCTCATGGAGTGTCCCTCTAGCTCTTCACCACAACACCATGTAAGGGCCCTCTTCCCACTATGGCGTCTAAACATTACTACAATGTAACCTTAAGCGTAGAAGACTTGAGGCTTGAGTGCTAAACCAAAATGCTTTGATACCACATGTAAGAACCACTCTATTCAGCTAGAACAAATTAGTATTATTCTATTAAAATAATACAAAAAAAAGATGAAATAAAAAAATTCCAATAAACTTTCATCATTAAAAACAAATGAGAATCATTACATCAGCTAATTAAATAGCTTACAAAAAGGTCTAAGCCTTTACAACATCTAGCCAAATATGCTATAACAAAGAGAATCGCACCATACAATGTCATTGATATCATACCATATCTTTGGCACTGACCCTAGTGGAGAGAGAGCATCATCAAGGTGATTTACCACCCAGCCATGAAGCTCACACCTCCCCAATCTTACTCCTAAATGGAGAAGCCCGACCCTTCACGAGGGGTCTAGCAAACTAAAGCTAGCATGTGTGAAGGAATCTGGTGCAGCATGATATATCTATCATCTCTAGCATGTGTCAAATGCATATGAGCTAATATCATGATATAGCAGAGAGAAATAAAATATCAAATAGTAACTACTACTAATTTTATTGGCAAGCTTTGGTCAAAGCATCTTTTTCAGCCATGTTCGACAGATAGGTTACGAATAGAAACCTACCCTTCTTTGTAGCTCCATATTCAGCACCCATCCATGCTCTTTCTCTATCTCATCATACAAAAATGTAGGAATAGAAAATACATTCACATCACAATACATTCATCATCCAACGATACATACAAGATCTCAAGAATGGTAACTTATGTAATATAACATACATCTTATCAAAGAAGCATTCAAACATACTTAATTCCATCATTAATGAACATTCATTATGAATACACTCATTTGGAAAACAAGTCTTCAATAGATAAAAAAATTGTCTTATCTTGCCATAATTTCAAGATATTTTCAATCATCTGTTCTTAGTCTTATTTCACATTTCCTCATCAATCTAGAAGAAGACAACATTTATGGTCTATAATTCTCATATCATCTTTTAATAATCCAAGAAATGATACATTTGATAAAATCTATACCAAAGAATCATTTATTCTCCATTCGCTACTATACAAAAGATGTAATCTTTTTGTTGACTTTATAAGCAGAACATATTCTCTATAATATGAATATGGTTCTAGTTATGAGAA
Organism: Cunninghamia lanceolata; assembly: GCA_027924645.1. Classification (NCBI taxonomy): domain Eukaryota; kingdom Viridiplantae; phylum Streptophyta; class Pinopsida; order Cupressales; family Cupressaceae; genus Cunninghamia; species Cunninghamia lanceolata. Next base: position 4,385,754 of record BSBN01001327.1, on the reverse strand, counting down.
GTGTACTATTCTTTATCAATTTCCCTACTCATGCAAAAAGTAGAATGATGAAAAGATAATTTCTAGTCATTTTGGATCTATCCTACTAGTCAATCATCTTTTTGTGATACTATGAATTAAGTTCCCATAGATGAATTGTCAAAATGCAAAGAAGAGGATGGAAGTTATATCATCCATTATAGATCCATATAGCTTGTTTAAATCTAACTCACATTCTTTATCTTCATATATATAAAAGTAAGAAGGGTTTAAACACATTTTAAAAAATGATGGTTCTAGCCAAGTTGAAGTACCAAGGCTAATTGATCTAAATTTTAATGGGGAATGCATATAACAATACCTAGCGCTGGGCCTGTGGTATTGTAGAAATAAACAAAATGCTCAATGTGCAGAACTTGTAAGAAGTTGCAGGCAACCAAAGAGGATTTCTTATTGCATCAAAAGTTGAATATATACAATGAGCAAGAATGTGAAAGGTCACCTTATCCATAGAATTTGAAATGGATAGTTGGAAGGTGACAAAACTACTAAAATTCAAATTTTCAATTTTTTTCAAAATTTCAATAAATTACTAAATTTTGGACCCCACTAGACAGGGTCATAACTTCTAGCTAGCTAGTCGAAATCTGGACATTTCAGACTCGTTGGAAAGATCTCCTGAAGAGCTAGATTGAGTTGTGTTGAGCCCTGCCTAGGGCTACCACTCAAAAGCAACTGGAGAAAGTCTTGACCCCAAATTCCACTTCAAAGGCCTCCAAAAATGCCAATTACTAGGATGTAGAAAAAACTAGAAAAAAAATACTGAAAAACTAGAATATAGTTGCATGAACAAATTTCACCCTAATGCTTCTGAATATCTACAGGATCATTGCTTCCCCTTGAGAGGAAATGGGTCCCATTGCACCTATGTATTGCAGAAGATGAGGAAATTTCTTCTCAATCTGGTTCTTAGTGAACCATTTTCCTTGATGTGGAAGTTGTCCTGCCTGTACCACCCGATGGAGAGGAATCTATTGTTTCTTCAATGTTTTCACCACAACATCAGTAATCTGATCACACTTGAGAGGGAAAGTAGTGTCTGGATTCAACTCTAAGCAACTTATATGTTCTGCAACATCTGAAGTGTCCAACAATGGTGGAAAATATGGCCGCAACAATTCAACATTGAAAGCAGGATGTAGTCCAAGAAAAGATGGAAGATTGAGTTCAAAAGCATTTTCACCAACTTGTTTGATGATGGTGTATGGACCATATCGAATAGGATGGAGTTTCTTGTGAGGCCCTTGAAGTCTTTCTTTCTGAATATGAAGTCAAACCTTGTCCCCAACCTTAAACTTATGAGGTGTATGATGTTGATCATGTCTGTCCTTGTATTTCTGATTACTATATTGTAGTATCTCATGGACTTGTTGCTGAATATGGCGTATCTTCTCCACAAAATTAGTTGCCATGTCTGCCTCTTTGTTAACTACATGAATGCCTGTTATATCCACAATGTATCCCAAATACTGAATACTCTCCATGCCAAAAGAATACTTATCTTTGTAAGCATATAGCTTGTGTTGTTGCAAGGTTGAAAGCACTTGTTGAACATGCTGCAGATGGTCACCCCATGTTTTGCTAAAGATGAGTATGTCATCTAAATAGACGACAACAAAAGAACCAATGAATGGTCTGAGGACATCATCCATCAATCTCATGAATGTGGCAGGGGAATTGGTCAAGCCAAAAGGCATGACTAGCCACTCAAACAACCCTTCCTTGGATTTGAAAGCAGTCTTCCACACATCTAATGGCTCAATTGGGACTTGGTGATATCCATATTTCAAGTCAATTTTGGTGAAAAATTTTGCCCCCTGAGCTGGTCCAGCAAATCATCAATGCGAGGGAGTGGATATCGGTTCTTCACAGTGATCTTGTTGAGAATCTGATAATCAATACAAAGTCTCCACATTCCATCCTTCTTTTTGGCCAAAAATTTTGGACTTCCACATGGTGAAGCACTTGGACGAATGTGTCCTTTCTTGATCAGCTCTTGAATCTGCTGCTTGATTTCTTCATTCTCCAAAACTGACCTTTTGTACAATGGGCCATTTGGTAATGGTGTCCCTGGAATTAGATCAATCCGATGCTTGACTTGGCAGTGTAGTGGTACCCCTGTTGGTAAATTGAATACATCCTGATATGTTGACAATATTTTCTCCATCTGTGTATGTTCAGCTATGGTAGGGGACACTTTGGTATGACTGCTGGCAACAACGGACCTTGCCTCCTCAGGTCGAACCATTAGTAGGACAAATTTTCTAGTGTGAGCAATCAAACGCTTACATTGTTTTGCAGTAATCAAAGATACTGGTTCTGCAAGACTTACCTCAGGCATTCGATACCTCTTTTCTCCCAACTTGATGGTAATGTTGTGTGGCCTTGACTCATAGACTCCATGGCGCTTGTACATGTATGGGTGCCCCAACAATACATCACATACATCCAAAGGTGCCACATCACATATTACTTCATCTTTGAATGGCTTGATAGAATAAGGTAAGCGGCACTATTTATCCACCAAAATGTCTTGTCCCTGGCTTACCCATCCCATATGATATGTTTGTGGATGTCGTGTTGTCTGCAGATTCAATCTTTTCACAGTTTCAGCAGAGATCAAATTCTTTTGGATTCCACTATCCACAATGAAATGAAGAGCCTTTCCATTTACCCACATCTGTGAGTGGAACAAGCATGCATCATCTTCACGAGGCATGACTTTGGCAGTGGCAACTATGGCATGTGGGTCAGCCTCAATGATTTGTTCACCCTCATTTTGTTCACAAGGATTTGTAGGCAACGACTCCTGTTCCATCTCTCCTTGACAAATTTCTGCCAACAAAGTCTTCATGGCATGGCAGTCTTTAGTGTTATGACTAGGGTTCTTATGGAATTCACACAACATCTTCTACTTACCCTTATTTGCTCTTGATGAGGTTTGTGAGGAAAAGTCCTTGGTTGTCTGTTTCCCACCAAATTTGTTACCACCTTCACCCTTGAATTTGTTGTTTGAGGGATAATCTTTCTTCCACTTTTGTTTGAGTTTCTCCTCTATTTTTACTGCATATTTGAAGGCGGTACCCAAGGTCTCAATATGTAAGAAATCCATTTCTGTCTAGATATACTGATGAAGCCCACTATGATACTTCAATACCCGATGCTTTTCTGTGTCACAAATTCCCAAGTTTGTAGAAAGTGCATTAAATGTATTTGTATAATCTTGAACAGATTGGTCCTTCTTTTGTCGAAGTAATTGCCATTGCATGTACTTCTCCTCATATGAATTTTTAGGGTAGTATTCCTCCTTGATGTATTCCACAAATTCTCCCCATGTGGGATTGTCATCCTCCAACGTTTCAAATCCTTGGCTATCAAGGCCATCATCCCTGGCTAGTAGTCTATTTTCCCAAGATTGTTTCACATGTTCTGCAGCCTTGAGGAGTGCAAAGGTTATTTTTTCAACATCTGTGAAGTGGTTTACAGGAAAATATTTCTCTAATTTTGATAGCCAATCATCAACAGCATCTGCATTAATTTTTCCTTCAAAATTTGGAATGTCAAAATTTACTTGTACCTTGAATGGGGTCTGACCATGAAATGGCGCTCCAGCTGCACCTTCTGGTTGATGATTTCGTTGGAGAATTTGAGAGAATTCAGTCATCATATCCTCACGTTGCTTTGCCAAAGCTTCTTGTACCAACTCCTTGAAAGGGTCAGATCCATCTCCTTGTTCTCCCATCTTCGGTCGTGTGCGTCTCAAGGGTAGGTAATCTGAAGGGTCTCTTGTTTGCAATCCCAATCTTGCATAACCAGATCATGTACGATGTGACATACAGGAGCGAACCGCTCTGATACCACTGATTTGAATTTTAATGGGGAATTCAGATAACAATACCTAGCGTTGGGCCTGTGGTATTGTAGAAATAAACAAAATGCTCAATGTGCAGAACTTGTAAGGAGTTGCAGGCAACCAAAGAGGATTTCTTATTGCATCAAAAGTTGAATATATACAATGAGCAAGAATGTGAAAGGTCACCTTATCCATAGAATTTGAAATGGATAGTTGGAAGGTGACAAAACTACTAAAATTCAAATTTTCAATTTGTTTCAAAATTTCAAAAAATTACTAAATTTTGGACCCCACTAGGCAGGGTCATAACTTCTAGCTAGCTAGTCAAAATCTGGACATTTTAGACTCATTGGAAAGATCTCCTGAAGAGCTAGATTGAGTTGCGTTGAGCCTTGCCTGCGACTACTGCTCAAAAGCAATCGAAGAAAGTCTTGACCCCAAATTCCACTCCGAAGGCCTCCAAAAATGCCAATTACTAGGATGTAGACAAAACTAGAAAAAAATACTGAAAAACTAGAATATACTTGCATGAACAAATTTCACCCTAATGCTTCTGAATATCTGCAGGATCACTAATGCAACTCAAAAATTGAACACTCTGAGGGTACAAGTAAAAGAATAATCCTATTCATGATTTTACCATTATCCCATCTATTACTAGAACATTAAGGCATACTAAGATGACAACAATGTTGGTAAGTCATACCTATATCTTAACCATGCACATTAATTGCAAGAATATCGATGATCAATACATAGTGATACCTCAAGTAATCTAAAGTGAAATTTGCAATGTATAATAAAAGCTAATCATGACCTACTTTACAGAGACGTCTTGTTCTAATACCATGTAACTCAATCCTATATTCCTATGTCATAGAGAATCAGAGAAATCTTAACATTCTTACCATGGTCATAAGCAATTAAATGATAGGGTTAGATAATACTTTGTTGAGATCTATATCTAAGATGCCATGAAATCTTGCTATGAGGGTCGATGACCAAAAGTATTATAATATCTTGAAATGAGTCGATGGCTAATCTCTTACGCCCCTTATTATATTTTGTTTGGCCACGTACAGGAATTCCAGCCAGGTAGATTTCACAAGGAGGGCACAAGATCAAGTCTTAAGTCATTAATAACATTAAAGAGAGTGAGAGTAGTTTAAGAAAAGATATGCAAAAGATATTTAACAAGTCATGAATAGAATGTAATGAGGTAAACATTACAAAGTTTGTGGTTTTCTCGTGATTTGATATCAGTGAAATCTTTTTAAGTCAGGAATAACATAAATTAGCACATGATTGTTTGTAAGGTGCAATAAAAAACTGAGAAAAGTCTTGATTTCTAGTTTACAAATTAAGAAAGGATTTAACAAACAAAAACCCATTAGTTTGGCTCTAGAGAATGGATTCATTAAGGAATGAAGGAATGCTAAAGTCTCTAAAAATCAGCATTAGGGTGCAAGATATATGTAATGAAATGCAATGATTGCAGGATATACACAAGATAGACTTCACGAGCATACATTTTCCTGGTACATGCAGATCAGATAATGCAGAGAAGAAGTGGTGTTTCCATCGATTTATTTCTAAGAAAGATAAGGAGATTGAATGGTGGCACTTCCTTTTTATTTGGTTTCAAAGGTAATAGGGAGTAGATAATGTTGGCAGTAGGGGGAGAGCAGGGGAGGCAGACTGCTATCCACCAGGATATAAAACCAATGCTACAGCATACAATGGAAAAAAAAACACACAGAGGAGAGAGACAACACACAAAAGACAACAATATATATATATATATATATATATATATATATATATATATATATATATATATTTTCCTTTCCTAAAAATTACATTCAAACTTTGTACAAACTTCATTCAGAGTTGCTGCTCTGTTTTCCTATTTTGCCCCAATCACTGGAGCTGCACACTAAATCTGTTCTGGAGCTGCCTGTAGGAACTCCATAGTTGTTAGTGTCTCATTGTTGCTGCTGCAACATTCCCTTCTATTCTCTGCTGCTCTCCTTCTGTTGTTTTGTGTTGTTCACTTCTAGAACATTCCTTCTTCCTCTGCTGTTGCAGGCTAGCTCTGCTTTCATTCTATCTGTCTTCTCTTCTAACGATCAATAGACTTTTCCCTCCTATTTGTCTCTCTTACACATGCCCAGAAAATGGGCGCTCAAACCATTTCAAATTCAAACTTACCTACCAGAATTGAATGTGGCAGGCCAACGATGTTGGGGATGAGATTTGAGGAGATCCCCAAGTCTAACGCGGGGGATGGCTGCATTTAATTATCTGACGTAAGATTAATTTCTTCCAACACTACCCCTTAATCTAAAGTCAGATGTCATTCACAAATTTCTTTCCAGAATTGATCTCCAGAGTTGTTCCTTTGCATTTGCCTTTCTAGAGCAAATCTTCAGAGCACTCTGTCTGCATCTCCGGAGCTGACTTCCTATTTCAACATCTCCGGAGCACCTCTGGAGCTGCACACACCTTCCAGGGTTGAACCTCTAGAGCTCTCCTGCTGTCTTTCTAGATCTGAACCTCCGGAGCTACCTTCTTTGTAAGACTGCACACCTCTGGAGCTATCAACAATGTCTAGCCTATCCCTTAGGCGTTCAAAAGAATCTTTTGGCAATGCCTTTGTAAAAATGTCAGTGAGCCGCTTCTCGGATCTGCAATACTACAACTCAATCTCTCCTTGTTCTACCAACTCCCTTATGAAATGATAACGGATCTCAATGTGCTTTCTTCGTTCGTGGAAGACTGGATTCTTTGTCAGGGATATTGATGAAACATTGTCACAATGAATGGTTGTACCATCTTCTTGCTGCTCATACAAGTCTACAAGGATCGTTCTTAACCAAATAGCCTAACAAGCTGCTGTAATATACTCAACTTCTACTATAGAGAGAGAAATAATGGGATGCTTCTTTGATGCCCATGATATCACGCCGGAACCCATGTGAAATACATAGCTAGATGTGCTCTTCCAGTCATCTACATTTCCTACCCAATCACTATCCATAAAACCAACCAACTTAAACTTATTTGAAACATCATACAAGATGCCATAACCTATTGTGCCATTCACATACCTCAGGATCCTCTTTCCTACTTGCCAATGTGTGTCCTTAGTCTTCTCCATGAACCTAGAAATTAGGCTTATAGCATACATCAAATCAGGCCTAGTTGCTGTCAAGTACATGAGGCTTCCAACCATGCTCTTGTAGAGGGTTGGGTTTACTTCTTTGTTGCTGTCCTCTTTACTCAATTTTAGACCTGTGGCTATTGGTGTAGGGGCGGGTTTACTGTTCTCCATCTTAAATCTCTTCACAATCTATTTGGCATAGTTAGTTTGCGAAATAAATATGCCATGCTCTGTTTGTTTGACCTCAATGCCAAGAAAAAACTTTAGCAGACCTAAGTCTGTCATCTCAAACTCATTCTTCATTGTCTCTTTGAAATCAACAATGAAAAGATCACTATTGCCAGTAAAAATTAGATCATCTACATACAAAAAAAAATCAAAATGTTACCTTCATCTGCTTTGATGTAAAGAGTGGGCTCACTACTGCTTTTGTCAGAACCATTGCTGAACAAATATGAGTCAATCCTACTGTACCATGCCCTAGGTGCTTGTTTCATCCCATAGAGGGCTTTCTGGAGCCTATATACTTTGTCCTCTTGCCCTGGGATTTCATAGCCAGGTGGCTACTCCACATACACTTCCTCTTTCAGCACTCCGTTCAAGAAGGCTAACTTTACATCCATTTGAAACACCTTCCACTTGTGTTGGGCTGCTATAGCAATGACTACCCGAACTGTTTCCAGCCTTGCAACTGGTGCATATGTCTCATCATAATCTCTTACAAGCTATTGTTTATACCCTTTGACAACTAACCTTGCCTTATGTCTTTCAATCTTTCCTTCAGCAGTAGACTTGGTCTTATAGACCCATTTAACTCCAATCACTTGTTTACCCTTGGGTAAATCGGTTAGCTGCCATGTGTCATTCCTCTCTATGGCATCCAACTCTTCATCCATGGCCTTACACCATTTCTCTTCTTTCACAGCTTCCTCAAAATGGATTGGATCACTACAAGAAAATAATGCAAAATTCAAATTCTCATCATCATCAGCATACCTTGTGTTGTCATAAATCTCCTTCACACTCTTTGTTCTCCATGGCATCAATGATGCGAGTGTGGGGTTTGAATTACCTCCGGAGTTGCTACTGTTCTGACCTCTGGAGCTACTGCTGTGACCTCCGGAGCTGTTGTTTTGTCGACCTCCGAAGCTACTGTTCTGACCTCTAGAGCTGCTATTCTATCGATCTCCAGAGCTACTGTTCTGACCTCCAGAGCTACTGTTCTAACAACCTCCAGAGCTGCTGCACTGCTGACCTCTGGAGCTGTAGATCTCTGGAGTTGCAGACCTCTGGAGCTGCTGTTATTCTTCAATGCTCTACGGTAGTTTCTCCCCGAGCTGCTGCTCTCCATAGTTCCTCCAAAGTTGCTGTCCTCTGGAGCTTCTTCATCTTCAAGGGGTATTGTGACTAAAATACCCATAGTGTTGTCCATCGTTCCATCCCATGCTTCATTTTCAATGAACTCAGCATCTCTGCTGATCACAACCTTTTTGGTGATGGGATTATACAGTCTATAGGCTTTTGACTCTTCACTATAACCTGTGAAGATACATTTCTCACCTCTATCATCAGATTTCTGCCTCTTCTCTTTAGGCACGAATGCATATGCCACACACCCGAAGATTCTTAGGTGTTCAACACTCCATTTGTTGTTTGTCCATGCCTCTTGTGGAATCCTATCATGAACGACCTTTGTAGGACACCTATTCAATAGGTAAACCGTTGTTGCTATAGCCTCACCCCAATAATCATTTGATAGTCCCTTTGCCTTCAGCATGCTTGCTGCCATCTCTATGATGGTTCTATTTTTCCTTTCAGCTACTCCATTTTGCTGTGGAGTATACCTAGTTGTAAACTGTTTATGAATGCATTCACTCCTACAGAAATTTAGAAATTGTTTGGAGATGTACTCTCCTCCTCTATCTGTTCTAAGGGCTTTGAGATTGCAGCTGCTTTGCTTTTCAGTCGATGCCTTGAACTCCTTAAACTTCTCAAAGGCTTCTGATTTGTTCTTCAAAAAAAAAATCCAAATTTTTCTGCTGTAATCATCTATGAAGGTCATGAAATATACATTCCCACCTAGTGTGGGGGTCTTCATAGGGCCACATAAATCTAAATGCACCAACTCCAATGGTGCTCTTGCTCTTCTAGAATACTCTGATTGAAAGGGTTGTCTATGTTGCTTTCCTAAAATGTAGACTTCACATTTTCCATCAGGCTCTACAATGTTTGGTAGCCCTCTAACCATGCGTTTCTTGGACAATAAACTCAAACCAGAAAAGTTTAAGTTCCCATACCTCAAATGCCACAATTTGGATGGGTCTTTGATGACTGTCCTAAAGGTTGATTGCTGTCCCACTGCTGTGAGCGCCGGAGATAGTGCAGGAAACTGTGCCAGAGATAGTGTCGAAGATGGTGCCAGAGATAGTGACAGAGGAAACATTATGTTTCTTGTCATCTACACTGCTATAATTACTTTCTTACTGCCTCCTTTGTCAAATATTGTGCACTCTCCATTTTCCATCAGGATTCTATAACCATTTTGGACCATCTATCCAATGCTCAATAGGTTATGTTTTATGCCAGGGGCATAATAAACATCCTAGATCTGCATTTTCTCACCTTGCTTGCTAAGGACTGTGATGATGCCTCTTCCTATGACAGGAACCTTTTGACTATTCCCCATCATGATCTCAGACTTGACATTTCTGTCAATGGAGGCAAACAAATTTTCATTACCACTCATGTGGTTGCTACACCCACTGTCCAAATACCAGACTTCAAGGCTGCTCTTCTCAACAAGGTTGCACACAATAAACACCTTAGATTGATTTTCATTTTCAGCCTTGTACTCATTTGCTACATTAGCATTTTGGCCTCCATGATCATGTTGTTTCTTTCTACACTCACTTGCATAATGACCAAACTTATGACAGTAATAGCATTGAACATTGCTTTTGTCATACCTTTGATTGGAATTGTTGTTCTTCTTCTTTTCTTGATAGCTTGGCTGTGAGTTGCTTGCCTCTTCTTAGTTGTTTGAAACTCCTCTTCCGGAGTTGCTTCTTCCTCTACCTCTTTGACCTCTACATCTGCTATTTCTTCCTCTTCCCCTACCTCTTGCATAGGTTTGAGCCTTGAAGGCTTGCCCAAGGGAAGGAGCGGATCTATTCAACCGCTGCTCATGGCTTTGTGGAGAGCTCATCAACTCATCCACTGTCATCTTGGACAGATCCTTTGTCTCCTTAATGGATATGACTATAGGGTCAAATCTAGAAGGTAGACTCCTTAGGATTTTCTCAACAATCCTTTGATCATCCATGGTTTCTCCATTTATCCTTAGCTGATTTAGCATGGTAGAAACTCTAGTGTGAAAGTCTGAAATAGACTCACTCTCCTTCATATGAAGGGTCTCAAAATCTCTTCTAAACAGCTGGAGCTTGACTGATCTCACTTTGTCAGTTCCCTTGTAGTTGTTCTGCAATATATCCCATTCCTATTTTGAATAGTTTGCTGCTGCAATGTGTTGGTTTTTCTTCTGAATCAGCATTAGGGTTTGCTAGTTCTAATGCACAGGTAGATTCAGCCAACTGAATACAGGAGGTTGCGTGAGCTCCTCCCCTTCACTTATGGTTCTGCCGCACCAAGGGAGGTGTCCCTATTTGATAAAAGTATGACCTTGACTAGCTCAATGACAGAAAGATATAACTTGACAACAACAGCCAGAATACTCTCACGTAAGGACCAAGATTTGTATAACAAATCACAAGGTTGGCAACATTCTTGGACATATATGTCTGGTTGGGTATGAGAGTACGCAGGGATCCTAATCCTACTCCTACAACTAACAGGTGGAAGGATTAAATGGTTTGATTTGATTTTTGGATGCAAAGCTGGACATGGTATATAACCTCAACACAGAGCTAGATTGGTGCCTATCCAGGGCTTGGAGTCGGTAGACATACACCTGTGAATGATCAGCATGAACAACTAAAATTGGATTTCAGGGGGATATACATGATATCTGCCTTACAGATATCTCCCAATACAAAGTGTTAAGCTGTCTATACTTATGGCATCCCTATTGCAGTATACCATTCCCAATATTCAATCTGAAAACAGTTTAATCTACCCCTTGAGCAAAAGTTAAAAGATTAAACATTCAACATAGGAATTCTATGTTCTAGAATCTCAGACATTCCTTGAATGCTTGGACTCAGAAGAAAGATACATGCAAAACTGGAGACAGAATCAGCATAACACATGCAAACATAGCATTATTCATATAAAAGTGACCATGAAATCAGTGGATTCATGCACAAACGTACAATAGGAGATACATAAACTCGCAAGTTTTGCTGCATAGAGCAACCAAAACCAGTTGTATCTTATTACAGAGCCAAAATGTCTAGTTTTCAACAACAACAAAAATGGTAACACCGTCTGCCTATATTGGCCAGAAAGTGTACCCGCAGCAATTAATTACAAGGCTTTTACAAAAATCTGCCAGATACAGATCCTTCAAAGGAATGGTGCTCAAAATTTATTGCTGCAGAGACAGAAAGTAGACAATGGTGGCCTCGAGCCCTGTGCCACCATCTGGAAGTCCTCATGCTAAAAATCAGGTAGTTTAATCACTTGTACTATCGCCCATACTCCTGCTACAGTCGCCATTGATGACTCAACCACCTGCAGTCATCGAGGAATCAGTCGCAGCAATCAAAATGAAGTTCCCGCCAAAAAGCGTTTACCACAGGTTCAAAATAATGCAAGGAGATTAATCCCACATTGGTGCTGCGGAGATAACTTTGTCACTTTAAAAACACGGCCGCATGTATAACAAATGTCGAGCGCTTTTGCCGCGCTCGACGCATAAGCCTTTGTCCAAAGCCTATCGCCAAGACCCGAGCCATCGGCACACTCCCAAATCCTCCTATCGATCTATCAAGTCTCGCCGACGACACCTCCCGAAAGCCTACAACTTCCATATCAGCCAGAGAAGAACCATCGGCCAACTCCACAAAACTCATCCCGACATCAATAGTCTGGCCGATGACCACAAACTACACTCTGCACCCCCGTCGGTGTGACTCCCTCCATCAGAGCATCCAAAAATCCTCTGGCCGACCTCAACAGTCTCGCCGACCGTTTCACTACATTCCCCTCATCGGCCAGAGACTAACCATCAGGCTAACTCTCCAGACTCCCACTGACAATACGAGTCTCCCTGATGGCCACCAAAACATACTTCGTCGGCCAGACAACAACCGTCGGGCTAGCCCAAAATTCCCTCGCCGACAATACAACACACGCCGATAACATCCATCGGCCAAACACAAATGAAGCCTGCCGACGATGAATATCACACCGATGGCATTTCCATCGGCCAAACCAAACACATCGGAGGGAACAAAAAATAGCTCACCGATGATGTCGATCACTCCGATGAACCAAAAACATAAAGCTCCGAACCTTTGAACCATGAACCGGTTCAAACGAATGGTTCAACCGAGAAGTTCAACGCCGAACGGAGCACTTCAAAAAGAACATTTGCCGAACACAAACACAAAGCCTTGAACCGTTGAACCATGAACCAAAAGGGTTCAACGCGGTGGTTCAAAATGATGGTTCAATCATAATCTGAGCACTCAAAAAGAAGTTTCGCCGATAGAGAAAGTCACAGCGATGAACAAGGAAACTTAGGGCCCAAAAAGAAAAAACCCTCCAACATCTACGCTCAGATCCAGACCAAAATTAGTGCCAACACAATGCAAGGGAAAATAGCCTCTTTCAAGGCTGCCTCAATTAGACTGAGGGCTTTTGCATCTTCATTCTTGTTTCCTTCAACTGGTTTCTTTGAGCATTAGATAGGGCTGCATAGGCTGCTGGGTCTGTGATGTCTGTGAACCCATTTGTGACCAAATCCCATAGGTCATTAGCAACCAGAATAGTCTTTATCTTATTAGCCCAAATGTCATAGTTTTGTCCATCAAAACTCAGTGGCTGTTGTCATCCTTTACTATCTCCACCTGGCATGCTTCTCAAATCTGAGAAGGTTGATGATGCCTAGACAAACAAGAGCTTATATGAAATACCCACTTGAATCTAACTGCCCAGAAAAAATAGGGCTCTGATACCACTTGTTGGCAGCAGGGGGAGAGCAGGGGAGGCAGACTATCATCCAGAAAAAATGCTACAGCAATATAGGACAACATAAAACAAACACACATACAGAGAAGACAAAGCACAAAGGACAGCAATATATTTTATGTATATTCCTTTAATTGTAAATTACATTCAAACTTGATATAGACTACAATGCAGAGCTGCTGCTCTGTTTTCCTATTCTGCCCCAATCACTGGAGCTGCAAACTATTTCTTTGGAGCTGCCTATAGGAACTCCGTAGCTATCTGTTGGTTACTGTTGCTACTACACACAGAAACTTCTATCCTCTGCTATATTCTCCTTCTGTTGTTCTATGTTGTTCTCTTCTAGAACATTTACCTCTTCCTCTGCTACTGTAGGCTTTCACTCTTGCATTCTACGTGCTCATCGGTCAACTCACTTTCCTTCACTTTTGTCTCTTGCTCTCATACCCAGAAAATAGGCGCTCAACTCAAATCTCGTCCCCAGCACCGTTGGCCTTCCGTATTCAATTCTGGTAGGTAAGTTTGAATTTGAAATGGTTTGAGCGCCCATTTTCTGGGCATGTGTAAGAGAGACAAATAGGAGGGAAAAGTCTGTTGACCATTAGAAGAGAAGACAGATAGAATGAAAGCAGAGCTAGCCTACAGCAACAAAGGAAGAAGGAATGTTCCAGAAGTGAACAACATAGAACAATAGAAGGAGAGCAGCAAAGAATAGAAGGGAATGTTGCAGTAGCAATAGTGAGACACTGACAGCTACGGAGTTCCTACAGGTAGCTCTAGAATAGATTTAGTGTGCAGCTCCAGTGATTGGGGCAAAACAGGAAAACAGAGCAGTAGCTCTAAATGAAGTTTGTACAAAGTTTGAATGTAATTTTTAGGAAAGGAATATATATATATATATATATATTGTTGTCTTTTGTGTGTTGTCTCTCTCCCCTGTGTGTTTGTTTTTTCCATTGTATGTTGTAGCATTGGATTTATATCCTGGTGGACAGCAATCTGCCTCCCCTGCTCTCCCCCTGCTGCCAACAAGTGGTATCAGAGCCCTATTTTTTCTGGCCAGTTAGATTCAAGTAGGTATTTCATATAAGCCCTAGTTTGTCTAGGCATCATCAGCCTTCTCAGATTTGAGAAGCATGGCAGGTGGAGATAGTAAAGGATGGCAGCAGCCACCGACTTTTGATTGAGAAAACTATGACATCTAGGCTAAGAAGATGAAGACTATTCTAGTTGCTAATGACCTATGGGATTTGGTCACAAATGGGTTCACAGACATCACATACCCAGCAACCTATGCAGCCCTATCTAATGTTCAAAGAAACCAGTTGAAGGAAACAAGAATGAAGGATGCAAAAGCCCTCAGTCTAATTGAGGCAGCCTTAAAAGAGGCTATTTTCCCCCAAGTCTGAAGCGGGGGCTGACAGAATTTAATGCACTGACGAAGATTAATAAATTCCAATAGATAAGCTATGAAGAGCTAAGAATATTTACACTGGCGCTGCAATAGAATTAGTTCCCAAGGGTTAAAAGGACATGACACAATGACATGGAATGTGATCTTGATTCTAATATTTCCTGATACAGGATGGAACCACAAAAGAATATGACTCTAAGAGATTTATAATTTGATTATGGGATTCGTTAGAGCTATTTCTAATTTTTTTATTGAACAGAGGAAGCCGAAAAATCAAATATAGGTATACAAATAGTCTAAAGAAAATTGAAACTTTTAGACAACTATCGTCAAATCAATAGAGGCAAAGCACTATCTATTTAACCTTCCATCTAGTTGAAACAAAACAAAAGGAGGCTCAATCAAACTTCATTAAAGAAACACCATATATTTAACCCTTAAAGTGAAGAACTACTATTATTCAAACAATTTCTAGCTCCTAATCATACCTGGAATCTTAGATTCCAATAACTATAGACTCCTCCTGCCTCAATGCTTCAATGATACTTGTAAACTTAAAGGACAAATTTTGAAATAGCTTCTCTCAAGCAGAGAGAGAGTGTCCCAAATTGCTTCCTACTTCAGGCTAAAATAGCCTTCCATTTCCTTCCAGAATCTTGTCATTCGACAACCAAATAAAATAATTAATTTACCTTTACTTCTACATTTCCCACTCTCCTATTTTCTAAGAATAGGCAAAGATATGATAACGGAAACAAATTAAATCTTGATAATGGCTTGTGGCCAAAATAGATATAGTCAAATATTTTGGATAAATAAAAATCTTTTCCAAAAGATATTTACAATTCTAAATAAAATAATTAATTCAAAATTAGGCAAGTAATTTTATTACAACTAAATATTATTATCTTAGTCTATCTTTGCAAAGTAGTTATTCTAAATGCAATAATGCAACTAATTTTCAGACACACCATACACATGAATGCAAGGATGGAAAGTAGCAAGCAGCAACTTGTATGAGACAACTTATTTTTAAACTCCAAGCCCTTGTATTTTCTCTATTATCTTGATTCATCTTGTTGTGGAATTCCTCTAATCCCACATGTCCCAAATCTATGTCAGTTATATTGGCTACCTCCATCACCATCTTGGGTTGCAAGATGACTCCTTTGAATTTGTATTTCATTTTTACTAGTGAAGTCATCTTTTTCAAAAGTCCTATCGAAATGAGACATGATTATAATTAAAGTCTTTCTAATGTGATATGAGTTTTTAAACTTGACATTTTTATCATTAAAGACATTTCAAAGTTTCATTGTATGTTTGCAGGCTCAAAAGATCGATGTCTGAAGAATTTTGGAGTTTGAAGGTGCAAATGTAGCTACTTCAAGCTTATATTATTGTTCAAAAAGTATGAAAATCAATGTTTTGGGTCTGAGTTCCAAGTTTATATGCATGAATTCAATTGAGATATTAATACTTGTTTTTGTATGTCTCGAGATTCAGAGGCTCGACAACACTTTACAAGTTTGCATTTTTGTCTTGAAAGTCCAAATGGGCATGAATTTAGGGTTTTAGACCCTGATTACAACTTGCAGTAGTTGAATCCTAGATTTTGGACTTTGACTGAAGATTTTCAAGTGTACACAGTTTGAGTTTGCAAGTCAAATTCCATAAAATTTAAATCTCAGAGTTTTATTGTTGATTTACATTAGTGTAAGATGAGGCTTGAAATATTAAGATAATAAGACCTCAAGGTTTGAGGTTCACTTGTCAAATTGAATACAAGTATAACTATGACTCAAAAGCCTAAATTTCATGAAACTTGGACTTCATACTCTATCAACAAGTTTGCATGAGTGTTGATTTGATTTGGAAGCCCAAAATAAGAAAGTCCAAATTCCTTAGGTCTCGTGTTTTGGACTCTAAATTGCATCTTATAGAAATGTAATTTTGATCATGTAATCTATCAATGGGAGACTTTGAACTTTAGAGTTTATTAGCATTTTTGAACATGTCAAAATTAGTTTTACCAGTTTGAAGAGGCAAAGCTCTAAAACCCTAAGGATGCATAGCATAATTGCATATGTATTGTAAAGTTTAAGACACTGATCAATGAAGACCTAGAAAATTGGAATTAGGGTTTAATTACTAGGTTTTTGAATATTTGATTATGTACATGTATGCCCTAACTAGGGTTCATATTTTAAAATTTTAAACATTTGCATTGCAAACAAAACATGAATAGGGTTTATTTTGATAGAAGGAGATTTTGCAAGATAAAATGAAACTTAAACTAAGACTAACAAGTTGGATCAAGAATGAAATAATAAAAAAAGGAAACCACTTATTCAAAACCCTAATCAATCAAAATGAAAGCACAAAGAAAAGTTGAGGAAATTTTGTAAAAGGAGGAAAAACTAACAAGGGCTTAGCAAAATAAACTAATCAACTATCAATACCATGAGTTTCAACTATTAGGAAAGTCAAGCAACCTTTGAATATGCTCGAGAATGCTCCTGAATTGCATGAAAATAAAGAGACAAATGAAAAATGAACTGATGCGGGGTTAAATTATTTACTTACATGTGGACCATTAATGCCCAACAATCCTTAGCATTCAAGGTCTCGATGGAAAATTACATGCTCCTTACAAAACTAGGTTTAAGTTCAAAATATAAATGGTTTGAGGTTTAAAGTTTAATTATGGCCTTGCATCTTGTGTGCAAATAGGTTAATAAAACCTAAGAAAGATGCATGTCAGGGTCCATACTCTAAACTAGTATCAGTAACTTGTAAAAATATTAGTGAAGTCCAAAATTTCAAAGCAAGAAAATTTTAACTCTAGGCCTTAGAAGAATTTAATCAAGCCCCAAGTTTCACATTTTCTGACAAACTCACGATTACTAAGGGATCTTATCAAGACCATTTTAATACATCTTTGATTACTTTGAAATTCAAAACAACACTAACACCAACATAAATGCAAAGAAAATAATGTCACCCAACCCACCTACCTAGACCAATGATGTAAAAGTAAAATCAAGATCAAAACCAAAAATCAAAATGAGGATCCCCAATTGTGAACAATTAGGGGCATGTTGTGGAGGCCACAACAGTACCAATTGAGAAATACCTTTAACCCTTTGTTGTGAGATAGCATTGGCAAGGAGATATCTAAAACCCTCAGTAGTAAGCACATGGAGAGAAGGCACAATTGAATAACCTTGTCTTATCTAGCCAAAAAAGCCATAGGGTTTAGATTGGACACCATTAATGGTGAGACAAGGAAAAGCATCAATAAAGAGCATTTGAATGGATTGAATGAAGGTGGGACTGAACCCCAAAGCTCTAAGCATGTCAAGAATGAAATGACATTCAATTTGATCAAAGGCCTTTTCAAAATGAATCTTGATCAATAATGGTCATTGATTGGATCTAAATGCCCATTCCCCACCTTGCTAGATAACAATAACATCATCAAGGATGTACCTTTTTAAATAAATCTAGTTTTATCATGATGAACAATCAATGGGATGAGATGTTTGATGTGCATGGCAAGATATTTGTAATGATTTTATAGGAGACATGTAAAAGGGTGATAGGCCTCTAATTGTAAATCAACTTTAGGTCACTAGCTTTAGGTATGAACATGATATTTCCTTGGTTAATGATACAAGACAAACTTGCCTACACACACATCACTCAAATCTTCCACACATAACCATTTTCTAATGCAAGTGAAATTCATTTGGATTTCATTCATCATAACAACCAGATACAATTAGACTTAAACTCATATCATCACAGAGACTCACAGCTCACAACCCACATTGATACATGTATTAAAACTCATAACTTTTATTCAACTCAATCATCTGGATAGAATATTGTATTACATACATAAAACTTCAGCATACAAGGGTTTACATAACCCGTAACCAAACATTACCAGTAGTGGGCCTTCCATAGCCTCTCTCTCATTTTCATACTCACATTCTTTCTTAAAATCTGCATAAAAACCTTTCCCAGTTTCCTGTTCAAAACACCACTCCCATCTTAAATTTGCTACTAAAAATACATTATTTTTACTTACCCAGCAAGGGCAAGGTCTTAGACCTGCACATTATCACCTCTCAATGCTACCAAAAACCCCATTTTAATATGCCTCAGAAGAGGCATTCATATCTTCCCATATGCTGCAATTTCTCTCCTTTTTAATGGTACTGCAAACACTATTTCACAAAACCTCAAAGGCATTATTATCTCCCATAATGGCATTCAATTTTCCTTCATGGAGCTTTTAAAATGGAGAAAATATTAATTTTTGCAACTTCGTCACTTTACGTCAAGAAGCAGAAAACTGCCTTTTTGCATAACATTTTACCAAGAGCTCCTTTTTTGTGCAAAGCCTTTCTAGGATGTGGAGAATGATGTCACGATGCTTCCCACCAAACCATTCTACCTCAAACCTCATGGATTTTGAGATTTTAAAACTTCACCAAAATGTTGTTAGAAGTCGCAAAACAATTAAATATTCCAAACCATGAAAGATATGAGCATGAAACCTTCACCATTAAATCTAGGATAGAGTCATAAATATGCCTATAAGACAATTTTTGCCCATCCCTCGTAGATTTCTAGAAATAATTGTTTCTGTGAAATTGCCATGTTATGTGCTAGGAGCGATACTGCAGCAAACTAAAAATTTAAAATTTTGTTTAATCCACCTACACTGAACTACAGAGAGATGCCAACAAAGCCACACACACACACCAAAAATGAAGAAAACAAACTAACATTTTTTTGGTTGATGTAGGATAGCCCATTCACCCGAATGCTCCTGCATCAGACAAGTCGGGTAGAAAAGATTTTGTGAGTAGGACTCACAAAATGGAGTTGGATAATTGAGTCAGCCTTGTAGGTTATAGACAACCCACAAAAAACTCCATCACTGTATCAAGTCTGGTAAAATTCTTCTTCTTCCTTCTCTTCAGCATCTACCTGGGAAAACCTTCATCCTCCTATAATAACTCTACTCTGCACTTCTCTTCCTCAACCTAGAATATGATCCACTATAACCCAACCTCCACAAATACATGCATCTGCACTACCCTCTACAATATCACACCAATCTTTCCCTGCATACAAATCAACACTAGCAAAATCCACCTGTACCATCTCCTCTACATTCACCATCTCATTCATGTCAACATGCAAATAAGCTTTCACAAATTCACAAGAGTTTTGCATTACCTCTTTCACCTGTTCCTCTGCTACTACTGCAACATATGTGTTCTCACTATATTTCTTCTAACTATATGCTGCAATCTTTTCATCTACATACAATCCACTCTAATCCTCATCATAAAAACAAAACATGTTATGCATTACCTCTTTCTCTGCAACCTTCTCCTCACCATTGTTTGTTGCCATATCTTCTTCATTCTCATTTTTTGCTGTTGTGACCTCATTATCTGCCACCACTACATCCTTCTTCTCATCCTCAACCACTGTTGCAATCTCTTCTCTTTCCTCTTCCTCAACCTCTTTCTCTATACTTTCCTTTTTCTCAGTTTCCTCTTCTATGCCTTCATCAGGCATACTGCTACAACCTTTTCTTCTTCCTATTCACCTGCATACACATAACCACTTGCAAACATATCTTTGTCAGAAAAATAATGGGACTCCTTCATACCCATATTTTCCTCTTCAACTGCTGCACTTTTCTCTTCTTTCTCACTCACTTTCACCTTGTTTTCCTCATGGCATGCTGCTGAAATTTCTTTCTTTTCATCCTTCCTATCTATTGCAACTTCTTTTGCCAATATCTCATGTTTATCCTGTAACAGAGGCAAAATAAATTCTTTCCCATATTTGATTATACTATATGTATTCTTCCTACCATCATGCATAGCTTCTCTATCCCAAAGCCAGGGTAAACCCAATAAGACATGACATACATCCATGGGTACTACATCACACACAATTTCATCCCTGTATCCACCAATATAAAATTTAATAGCACATTGCTCACTTACACAAATTTGATGATCTCCTCACATCCACAAAATGCAATATGGGTTGGGATGCCTCCTTGTCTTCAATTTCAACTTTTCCACCATTTCCAATGACACCAAGTTATTTGTACTATTGTTGCACCCAATAACCTTGCAACATTTTCCTCCTGACTTGCAAATAGTTTTGAACAATCTCGTTCTTTGTATAGGCTCCTGTTTCTCTTTTTCTAGCTTCAACAACACTTTTCTCATCATCCTAGGCATTATCCTTGCCTCCAAGACATTATGTCAAACACTTTCCTGCTTACTCACAAAACCAACTCTCTGCAAACTGCACACACTTATAGGTACACAACAATTCAAAAAACTCTTCTAGTTACAAGCCCTCTTTCATACTTACAACAAAACTCTCTCACACACAACTCTCTCTCTATGGCTTCAAGGTCTTCACTCAGATCTCAATTGCTCAGGACTCCTGCATACTTGCAACAATTTTCTAGAGCTCTTTGACACAACTACACTCTCCACCCTCAGGTCCTAGAATAGGCTGCCTCACATTTGGTGCTCTACCTGTGCACTCAAGACCACTGCTCTGATACCATCTGATGCAAGACAAACTTGCGTATGCACACATCACTCAAATCTTCCACACATAACCATTTTCCAATTCAAGCAAAATTCATTCAGATTTCATTCATCATAACAACCAAATACAATTAGACTCAAACTCATATCATCACAGAGACTTACATCTCACAACCCACATTGATACATGTATTAAAACTCATAAATTTTATTCAACTCAATCATCTGGACACAATATTGTATTATATACATAAAACTTCAATCTACAAAGGTTTACATAACCTACAACCAAACATTACTAGCAGTGGGCCTTCCATAGTGTCTCTCTCATTTTCATACTCACATTCTTTCTTCAAATCTGCATAAAAGCCTTTCCTAGCTTCCTGTTCAAAACACCACTCCCATCTTAAATTTCCTATTGAAAATACATTATTTTTACTTGCCCAAAAAGGGCACCTCATACCTGTACATCATCACCTCTTAATGATGCCAAAAACTCCATTTTAATATGCCTCATAAGAGGTGTTCATATCTACCCATATGTTGCAATTTTTCTTTCCTTTTTAATGTTGTTGTAAACACTATTTCACAAAGCCTCAAAGGCATTATTATCCCCATAATGGCATTCAATTTTCCTTCCTGGAGATTTTAAAATTGGAGAAAAATATTACTTTTTGCAACTCCATCACTTTACGTTGAGAAGCAGAAAACCACCTTTTTGCATAACTTTTTATCACGAGCTCCTTTTTGTGTGAAGTCTTGCTAGGATGTGGAGAATGATGTCATTATGCTTAGCACCAAGCCATTCTGCCTCAAACCTCACGATTTTGAGATTTTAACACTTCACCAAATTGCTAGAAGAAGTCGCAAAACAATTAAATCTTCTAAATCATAAAAGATATGAGCACGAAACCTTCACCATTAAATCTAGGATAGAGTCATAAATATGCCTATAAGACAATTTTTTTTGAGCCCTCATAGATTTTTAGAAACAATTGTTTCCATGAAACTGCCCTATTATGTGTCAGGAGTGATACTGTGACAAACTAAAAAAATTTTTAAAAAATCAATCCACCTCCACTGAACTACAGAGAGATGCCAACAAAGCCACACACACACCAAAAATGAAGAAAATAAACTAGCATGTTTTTTCTTGATGTGGGATAGCCCATTCGCTCAGATGGTCCTACATCAATTAATTATAGGACCTAGAGAATTAATACGAAATGCTTCAAAATATACTTGAAACAAATCATGACTAACATCATCCTAGAGAATTTTGTAGAATTATCAAGGAAAACCATCAGAGATAGGAGCTTTGTCATTGGCCATTCCAAATGCAGCTAAGCATACTTCCTCCTAGGAAAGGAGTTTGTCACTGGCAACAACTTGTTGTGTGGAGAGTTGGCAAGGCACAACATCTAGATAAGCCTCAAGAGTTGATTCCTTATCTGGGGATGGGGCTTGTGTCTAAAAGGATCTTGGATAATGTTAAACAAAGGCATGAAGTAAATTAGGAATAAGGAAGAGGATTTGGCCATCCTCTTTGATGTATTTGATATTTTGAGAAGAATTTTTAGGTTGCAAGGCCTAGAAAATTATTTATACACACAATCACCAAATTTTAACTAGTTAGTGAATTTTGACTTTGATTTGGACTCCCCTAGTACAGTGCGCATCAACCACCTACATGAGGTGGCATTGCTTAATCACTCAAATTTGGAAGGGTATGTGAAAAAGTGTTGCTTCAATTTAAGTAGAGAGCTGACTGAGTTCCAATTTCATGGCCACATAGGATTTATGACATATTTTTTCAATTTTTCAACCAAACATTCTTAATAAATGGGTGGTATGGGTGATGGCATCATACCACAATTTAATCTAGCCATTATCATATTTCAAGTGTGGCACAAGGTTCCAAACACATCAAATATGGGCCGATGTGGAATTATGTTGGAGTAATGATGTGTTAAAAAGAATTGAGTCTTTTTAGTCTTCAAGTTTTAGGGGCCCCACTCAATCTTGAATTTGATAGGAAAGTGATCTAAAAGGACACAATCCAATAGTGGTTCCATCAAAAGTGAAAAATAACTAGTGAAGGAAAAGTAAGGCTACTTTGACATCATGACATAATCAAGTTTCTTGATGACCCTTTTAAAACCACCACACAAATTAGACCAAGTGTACCAAGTTAGAGATGTGTGTTGGTGGCCAAGATTGGGGTCATAAAGGCCCAATCTATTACACATGTAGAACCACATCTCCCTCTTTCTAGTTGACCAATGCATGGGAAGATGATCTTGATTGTCAAATGCCACCTCAACCATATTGAAGTCACCATTAAAATCCCATTACATTGGCAAAAGATCATCTGCAAGCCACCACTAGAGTAGAGTCCTTTCGGTCACATCATTCGAGGCATAGATATTGACAAACCCATAAGCTCAGTTATTAATATTGAAAAGGACCCATAAAGCTTTGTTAGTCAAGTCATATTCATGGGTAACATAGTGAGGATTTGGAATCAATAAATGTTACCATGCCACCACAAACTTTTGATGATTAGAACTAAAACAAATACTACCTAGGATTTGATGTTAGATCGACAACTCAACTCCATATGAAATAGCACATGACTGAAAGAGAAAAGGTAACAACCATAATTTCTTGAAGATAAAGAATGTCCAGAGAAGAAAATCTCTATTGAAAAAAATTCACACCATGAATTTGTGGTTTGGGTCTATCAAACTCCTTACATTCCATGAGGTGCAATTCATGAGTAAGAGGGCCAAGGGACATTTCTTCAAAGTCCAACCCTTGTAATGTAGAAAACCTATTTTGCTCAAAACTATTCTGGCTAGCATAAGAGAAGCCTACAAATTGCATTTTCCTTTTTTAGAGACATATTCTCCCTCAACATCTTGGGGAGGGTTGTGAGACCATCGACCTCCCTCTAGTCATGGTACAGTTAGGATTCCAAGATCGACAAAGAAAGAACCTTATAGGAAAGGGAGTTCTACAAAATCAAGGCATAGCAGCCTCTTTGAAATACTCATTGAAGGGCCACTTGTAAGAAATGGTTGAAGTTCAAGTGCTTTCTTTGCTTTATCACTTATTTACTGTTTAGGATGAAAAATGAAGAGGAATGTTTAGGGTTGATTTTAATGACTTGTGTTGATCCTCCCTTCACCATTAAACATTCAAGGATACTCAACTGAGTAGAGAACTCTACTACAGATCTCCTATCACTTGGAACATAGGGGAAGATTAGAATTGTGTGATTTGGTTGTTCAATTAAGCCCAATTATGCTCTAAAACCTAATTTCATGAAATCATAAATAAACAAACAAATTACGAAAAATGATCGCACACAGAGATATCAAATGACAATCAAATGCATACTAGATTTCAAAGTTCGATGTCTAGAAAAGTCAAGGACTAATGAGCGGACGCCCTAGTCTAGTGCCCCAATTTTCTTCAAGATCTGGGAATCTTGTCTGCAACCTGTTTCTGTTGTTCCAGAGATTTTTTAGTTACAGGATCCAGAGGACTAATGAGCGGGCGCCCGAGTCCAGGTCCATGTTTTCTTCTTTGATCTACAATTTTGACAGTCTACACTGCTCTCCTGCAACTCCACTTCTTTCACTTCTGCAACCTGTAACCTACAATCACGGAAAAATGGGTTGGGGGTTGTGGTGTTTAGAGGCTTGCCTCAGTCAAGCCTCAGAGAGACATTCAAGTCTTTTAAACACCATTGTCAGATAAAGAGTGTGTATCCCTGTGGGATAGAGGCAAAATCCAAATGATAAATGATTGAATACACAATTGATATCACCTCAAGTAGTGAAGATCTCATGGAAGGAGGATGATATTCATGCCATGAGAAGATGGATGCCAAATCTACAAATACAAACACAAGAACAACACAAAATTATGCTCTGCAACACAATGAATGCCTTGAATCACTTTCACAAAAGCTTGTCAATCAAAATGTCCATATAATTTCCATCTAGTTTACAAATGAAAACCTAATCATGCTTATATATGCAAATACAAACATTCCCGCTAAGAATTTCTTAATTCAAACTTACTGTGTCGGCATAGGACCTAAATAATGGTCATAAACTGACACTCTGAAATTGGTCCTGACCTAAAATAGGGCAGGACTAGGGCGCGAGCACCCAAGTCCTCCCCCCTATTTCAGGTAGGATTTATGTTAAGTGCATCCCCTAAGTCCAACTTACCATGAAACTTCAGGGTTTTCTCAGAGGGAGTCATCAAAATCATGCAAGATGCTCTAAATGCATTTTAAGGGACCCGGGCGCTAAACCTTAAGAGGAAAAAGCCCCCAAGGTTACTTTTTCCAATATAACACTTACAATCAAGAGGACCTCTTAGGCTTTGTTGATTTGTCTTTGGCCTAAGGGTGAGAGGGACTTGTAGTTCTCGATTTAGCGACCACAACATTTCTAAGACTAGGATTTCACTAAGAATTCTTTTGGACCCCATTATGATTATTTTTATGGTTCTTAATATTACTCCAACCCTCTTTGAATTTTCTTGTTTTAGGTGCTAGTTTATAGGTTGGTCTAGGCTTGAAGGAATCTAGAGGGTAGTCTCTAATTTTATGGTTAGAGGCTTGGCATTAGAAGACAAGTGTTAGGTAGGTTGATATAAAAAATATACCGTGCATGGTGCATCTCACCTATCTGTATGTCAATAGTTTATTTTTAAATCTTGGGCAAGGTCAATTTCTATGTAGACTCTACATTGCATCTTGGATGAATATAACTTTCTTGGTTCAACACATACAACTCTCCCAAGAGAGGACACAATGTGGTTGAGGAAGGGCGAACATGGCAAGGGAAAATGAGTAAATTCAAGCTAGATAGGCACATTAAGATCTTGTTGGTCGAACACTATAAAGTCCCTTGTCAAGGGAGAGAAAATAAGTAGCAAGATACACATGCAATAGGGACCATGATGGAGGATAGCATTCACATGGTTAGCTTTTGTAAAGTAGAAAAGAAAGAAAACTTTGGTTAAACTCTAGATGCAATCTATATTAACCCCATGGGGAACCCACGCAATGTTTATCTAGGTATGGAACATGCTTTTAGATAGCACACAATCGACAAAATAACCAATGAGCATAAATTGCTCAAACCATTTACAAGCATAATAAACAGCAGGCACTTGAAGAACAACATTTAGTAGGTTAGCATATGACATACCTCATGGAAGACTTTTGACATAAACTTGCAAGGTTTCTTTTGGTGGCACCATTACTCACTCCATTTCCTAATTCTTGTGCATTAACAATAGAACTGAAAGAATTGGGTGCCATTAAAAAAAACCACCCCAAGGATGAGAAACTCTATAACTACCACAACAAATGTAAGCAAGATAATTGTTACCAATTTTTCACCTACAGCTCAAATTGGCAGAGCTGAAAACATTTATTTCATTTTAAGATGAAAGGTTCTTACCATTTTTCTGCTATGATGATTTGATGCATAGTTTGGAGTACTTGGAAAAGGAAAAGAGGAAAAAAGGGTTCAGTTTTATCATTGTTATGCCAGAAGAGAGACAACCAGTGTATCATTTAATGCTTTGTAGAAGATTCATCAGTGATAGGAGTTATTTCATTTCACATTACAATGTTCATTCATTTTGCAAATGAGATACACCAAACTGAATAAGCATTGTATTAAATGAAAGCAAGCGAAATCAAATGCCCCACACAAGCCATGGGAGTAGTTGAACTAGCACATCATAAAGAAGTTATTATGCATCTGAAGAATGAAGAATCAAATAAGGAGAAACATAGCTATCATTGCCTGTTTAATGTCTTGATTCAGTTTTTGTTGTTGCTTTCCCATCCTTGCTCCTAGTCTTCAAGAAAGCCTGCAGTGATTGTGGAAATTTGTTAGAGCTCCGGATATGAGTCTCTCTATGTGCCTATCAACAAAAACATAATACATTGCCTATGATATATTGAATCAGATAACAGAATCATCTATATGCAAGAGAGCCTAAAAAATGAAACATCACAGGAGCATTGAGATTCACTATTTTTAATCTAATATATTTGTTTCTTGTGCAGGTATAGGTGAAATCATGTTGTTGATCTGAAGATATTTCAGCATGTGGTAAAAAATAGGCTCCCACAAGTGTTGAGCCCAGCATGTTGCCCCTAAATCTCAAGAGGGGATAAAATAATAATTCATATTCATAGTGCTCAAATAGAACATATTCAACTGAAGGAGTGTCACATCAAATGAGTGCATGAGCTTCAGGCTCATTCCCCATCCATGATTATTAGTTCAAGTGATGAAATGAGAACCATACATGAGCAGTGAACTCATTCAAGACAGATCAATAATGTGTGAAACTAAGTAAAGGCATTATCAACATTATGCTATTGTGTTATTTCATTCATTGTCTATCTCTCATTATCATTTATATGCATTCAAAAGCAGTACTCTAATCTCATCATGCAGCCTTTCAAATGAGGAAATAATTCAAATAAAGGCCATGACAGAATGCGGCCCTTATTCAATACTTACATGTTCAGGAGAACACTCTTGTGCTAATTAGAGAATAATCAGTGCATCATATGAAGTATAATCACAGGATAAAGGAATGTTGTTCACAAGAAAATCAGATGAAGTAATCTCCAAGTATGCATTGCAATGTTAGGGCAGACACATCATAAAAGAGAGAAACCACTATTGTTAATTATGGAGCTATGGAACATTAAGACCCTTTTTATTTTAGCTATCAATGTTTCAATCATGCTTTTGGTAATGCTCAGAGGTGGAGCAAAGATACTATGTTACCATAAGATGCTGAGAAAGTGGCTACCATATGCCTAGTAATCAAATATCTCATTCAGTTCCTCTTCAAAGAAAATAATTGGATAGCAATACAATAGTCATCACCTTTCTCATCAGCTACAATACAATTCAGGTGCTATGTTAACTTTCTAGTATGTAAAGAAAGGTCATAAATTTTATATGCAGCTACAGGAGGTAGCACATGAAGTTGCAAGTTATACACAAAATATCCATGCATATACACAGAATATCTGCTATGAAGTTGAATGTAGTCATACCAAGTATATATAGGATAAATGAGCTTATCTGTCACAATGAGAAAATGAAGGACATACCAAGTGCAGAAACATTGATATAAACATAAAGGAGGATAGCATATATAGTTTTCATTTATATATAGGCTGCCACAGATGTAAATGAGAAGGTTATGTCATCATGAGGATAAAATAGTCATGTGTAAACATATCAGTTGACAGATGAACAAAGGTGCTGCCATTAACCAATAGAATAAGATAACATATATGCTTCCATCATCAAATGTAACAGGAGTGTATGCTCGAATTGAGCTAGTGGGTTGAGTCTCTTCATACAAAGAAGGAAAAATGCAGATACAGAGGAAGGTAGAGGGTTTGAGCCACGAGGTTTTGTTGAAACTGAGAAATCTTGAAGCTTGACAAACCCAAAATGGTATATGGCCACTGTTGTTGGGATGTCATTACCCAGTTTTACTTCACCAAATCTTGCTTGTTATATTGCAGATCAAACTTTTTTCACAAAATGAAGACAAATGCAACTATTAGTGATCCTTAAGCCATGGCTAGAGATATGTGGTGCTTCATAAATATCAAGATTGCGTAGAAGAGATAACACAGATGTAAAGGAGAATGAAAAGATTTTGAGCTATGTCGGCCAAAGTGATACCCAGGACTGAACAACATGCAGAATATAGTTCGTGGCCTAAAGGCCTGTAGAGGTTTCCCATAATGTCTTTGTAGAATATAGAAAGTCAAATACTTTCATTTTATAGTTTCCTAAGCTTGTGATGAGAAGCAAGAAATCTTACAGAGCCGAGAGGTAAGGCTTACCTATTTTTTTGTTCCTAAGTGAAAACATGTATATGAGGCTGCGAAATCTTGTCTTTATTTTGCCTTTGAAAAGTTTAAATTACTCAGCCATGGTGGCCTCAAACAAAGATAGAGTAAACCATAGTAAAAACACAAAGCAAATGTATCAGAAGACTGTGATGGATGCGGCATTGAGAGTAAAAAAAAAATCTGATAAGGATAAAATATGGTTCAAACTAATGTTGCAGAGAGTTTACCTTGTTTTCTTGTAAGAAATCTTGAAAATTTTTCTCGAAGACAGCAGAGAATCAAAGGTTTTCCCTTCAAACCCTAACCTTCCATGGCGGTGCAGGCAGACCTCATTCCATCAAAAAAGACAAAGTGAAAATAGGCCCGAAAAGTTAGGGCATTCAAGTGTTTTGTCTTAGGGTTTCATAATGCCTTAGTTCGATGGTGATATTTTATCACATTGAATTAATTTTCAAAGTCTTGGCTAATACCCTCGGGGGGATTATGTCCTCTTTGCACATATTGATGCCTAGGCTTTATGCCTTAAGATCTTGAGGTCCCTTTTTCCATATTTGAAGGTAAGTCCACAACAATGACAACATTGCCCTAGAAGATCTTTGCAAACCTATTGGAGGACAGGCCCTATGCCTTGTATTTTTTATCAAAAAATTCAATGGTACCTTCACTTTTTTATGATTTTTATAGAAAATCAAATGCTTTGTAAAGTATCATATCAAGCCAAATCGGTAAAATTAAACTGCAAATATTGTAAAGCATTATTTAAAGCAATGTTTTATAAATTGCTTTTAAATAATTGCTATTTTAATGCAGTTAAAGTAAGTAGATATAAGGAGATTCTTCTTTTTTTTGGATTTGCTTTCTTCTGGGCGAAATTGAGAAGATATGGACAAAAAGGAGGCTTTTATTGATCAGGTAAAGCCTGATTTTGAGGAGATTTTGGTGGGACCACTTGGGATAGCATTTTGGAAGCTTTTCTCTTCAGTTTGGAGGCATTTTAGTGTTTTTTTTGGTAGCTTTTCAGTGGAGCTCGAAAATGGAAAAAGGGTGGCTATTTTGAGAGTTTTTTCCATCTTTTTCTTAGGGAGTTTTGGAGTTATAAGTAGGAGAGAGACTTGTTTTTTTGGGAGGTTGAGAATATTGTTTCTTCCTCTCTTGTTCACCTATAGGGAGTTTTGTAAACACTTTTGTGCTCAGATTCTCAGTTCAATAGAAACCACAGAGCATTCCTATCTCAATTCTTGTCTCTTTTTGCAGTAATAGTTAGATGTCATCATTGTGATTCTATCTTTTGGATCTTTTTTTATGTCCTATTATTGCAAGTGTGGGTGCAGAAAGTTCATATGATGCGGGTTGCATGTTGTGTTTGATTTAAAACCTTCATGCAAATCAATTTTGTGTTGTATGCACATGTGAGATTGTGAAAGTTATTGTCTTGAGAAGCTGTTTATGAGTGAGATCATTGGAATAAGTTAAAATTTTGGTAAAATATCATTAGGTTTTAAGATTTCATTTTAGCTATCTTTTCAACCCTTTTCTTAGAAAGTCACTTAGATTAGGTGAAGTTACCAAGAGAACCAGCTCACTCTAGAGGTTCACTCCAAGTTTTAGGCAACCCACAGGCCTAGGAGTGTTCCCATGTGTCAACAAGTAGCTAAGTTGATAGCTTAGCATTCAGGTGCATACTTTCTTAATAACAATAATAAAATCTGACTATATTATTGGTAGGTGGTTTGAAAAAAGCAAGTTATGCCAGCATGCCAACTAAACCTATCCCTATTGGATAATTTTATTAGGGTTGCAAGAAGAATTGTGTATCCTTGGACGATATATAAACTAGCAATCGCACCTTGGTGTGTAATGGTATGTCGACAATCATTGCATTTGTTAAGTGCAACTTGTTTTTTTGTACAAAGTTCTAGATAGGTTACAACTTCATTTTGATTCTTTTACTTTTTTACAAACATAAACATGCCATAAACAAATTATAATATTAATCTCTAAAATAAATTGTAAGGTGGACAATAATATACTCTCTCACACACACACAATTGAACGTTTATTTTTGGAATCCTCTTTTGATTATTTTCTAAAAAAAAATGGAGGTGGAATAGAAGTATAATGAGATACAATGACCTGTTTATGAGAAGCTCAATGGTATTAGTCAAACAATTCCCAATTTTTGGCTAATTGTTGTATGTTGTCTTTCCTATTTTAGGGGAAGCCACTTTCCTCTTTCAAATGAGAAATTGAAGTCTTGGGTTAGATTCATAGGTATTTTTTTTAATTGATGGTCCTTGTCAAGTTATGCACCATGATCTCATTAACCTAGGTGATTGTATTTACTTAGGGAAGTAGGGTTTTTTTCCTACAAAGGGAATGCACCACCAAGTGTATATCATTATTTGGCCTAGAAGTGTAGTCTCTAGGTTTAATTAGTGCAACTAGGGGTTATTTCAATGCCATCATTAGAGATCATATATATTTTGTGCTTCCAGTGACTTATTCTTTACCTATTTTCCTTTTATCCAACACCCAACTTCCACTGCCATTGGAAAATGCATAGGAGCTCATGCATATTTTGGAAGACGCGGAGGAAGAGTGGAGTGTTGCAAAGGAGGAGATAGCTTGATCAATAAATTTCTCTACAAATATATATCTTGGAGCTTCCTTTTGGTGCTTTCTATAATCTTACAACAAATCAAATGTATGGCTTGTCGTTAGCAATTTTATCCATTACCGCAACCATGCATGCACTTGTTCCTTGACTATCTAATATCTAGTTCTCCATTGCTCTTCAACTGTGAGTATGCTTTATAATGCTTGCTTGTTTTTCCTTTCATTAAGTTGAAACTAATTATTAAGCGACTTCAAGATATGGCATAAATGTATCAATATACATGGCAAATAGGTAGTAGCAAACTCGTGTTTGTGTGACATGGCAAGCCCTTCCCTGGTTAGAACCCTAATATGTTAATTATAGATGCTTGAAGGTTATTTACAATATGCATAAACATGTAGTAGAAGGGTGAAATTTTGGAGTTGTGTCCCACTTTCAGCCAAATAAATATTTTCTATAGAAAGGGTTCCGCTCAAAAGGGTTCTGCCTGGAACAGTTCCTCCTGAAACCACATGGCACTTATGTGGCATTGCGTGGCATGAAGAGTTCCGAGTGGAACCTTCAATGTAAAATAAACATATTTTTTTAAATTTAAATCAAATTTACATTGAAGGTTCCGCCCGAAAACAAGTGGCAGACAACCCCATGTGGCATCTCGGAACTATCTATGTGGCATCCCATGTGGCAGACAACCCCCCTTTTACAACAAATTGAACAAAACTTCAAGTTCAACTATAAGTTTATCTAACCAAAGGGCATTTTCATGAAAATATAAAAATACCCTTTGGTAGATACCAGAGTCTAGATCTTAGAAATATATTTTTTTATATATTTTGATAAGTTTTATTAGGATTATTTTTAAATTTATTGCAAGTAGGTTATTATAATCAAACATGCAGCTAATTAGAAATTAAAAATAAATAGGAAAAACATATTCAAAAAATTTGAAAAATATATGGTTCACTAGAGGAGAGAATCCTCTCCAAAAGGGTATTTTTTTTTTAAATTATATATTATAAAAAAGTTGGTGTCCCATGGAAACTACTTTGTTCTGATTAAAATTGACTTTAAAAGATTACAAAAAAAAATTATCAAAAATTAATTTTTTTTTCCATGCACTAGTATTTGAGTTGGCTAATTAAGAAAAAAAATTAAAGAAAAAAATAATAATTTTGCTATATTTTTCTTGACGTCCCATCGATGTCACTTTTTTCAAAAAATATCAGCATTTAAAATTCATCAATTAAACTTATAAAAAAATACCCACCTATTTTTTTTAAAAAATAAATAATAGGCATAAACTACATTAAAAATTCTACATTTCATAAGTTTATGTCATTTTAAAATTCATAACATACATATGACTTTTTTGACGTTTAAGTTGGAAAAATATGTTTGTGTTGGCCGTTCTCTTATAAAAGTGAGACACAGCTCTGAACTTTCACCCAGAAAACTTATGTTTGCATGATGTGGCAAGCCCTTCCCTTGCTAGAACCCTCCTATGTCAATCATAGCTTCTTGAAGATTGTTTACAATCTGCACAAAGCATGATAAGCAACAATCCTTGGATGTTCCACCATTGGCCTACTTGGTGCACAATTTCATGTGTTCTCATTCGTTGGCAGGGTTACAAGTTCCATTCTCGTTAGGGTCTTTCATGTTGCTCTCGCCCATCTAGAAATTTCAATACAGACATCCTTAGCAAGGAATGAGAGGCGAAAGACAAATGTGGGGAATCTCGAGAGGTCATCACACTATTCCTTGAGGGGATATTTATTTATGAGATGTGTGGCAAAGGAGGAGTAGAAGAGGACGAAGAATGGAGTCAATGATGGGTGTTGTGGTGAGCATGTGGAGTTCATTTATGTGGGCAGAGTTGGGGTTGATGGTAGCATTGACGGTGGGCACAATAGTGGTGGTGGTGGATAATTGTTGGAAATGCTACCGAAAATTACAAAGATTAATTACATCTTCTTCTTATGGGCATGTGTATCCCCATAATTAATTATTTACATCTTCTCTTTTTATGTGGATGCAATACATCTAGAAATAGAAACCATGTTTCATCTATTTTAATGGGAATTGAAGAGATATTTTTATGTGGACGCAATCACACTTTGGTGTGCAATGGGTACATTGAAGAGTTATGGAAGGCTAATTGTTGTGTCTTAAGTGTTCAAATGATGATTGCATTCCATAAGACTATGTTTCTTTAAAGCAATTTGTTTTTTGTTTTGTGCATATAGTGGGTCAATACATGAAGTCAATCAAATATTCTCTCTTTTTTTTAATATATTTATAAAAAGAGCCTTTAAATACTTATACAAGAACAAATCAATAGATACTATATATAGGCAAATATATTAGTGGTAAATAGTAACCCCTCTCTCTCTAATAGTTATAACTACTACCAATCGCACTTTAGTGTGCAATGGGTACGCTGAAAATGGATGTGGAAAGGAGTTCTATGTAGATAAAAGAAAACATTATTTTGCATATGAGAAACTTAAAGTATACATAGTTTGTAAAATTGAGTTAGTAAGAGCAATAAATAAGGGAGGCATATGTGTAAGAGTAGTAAAGAGGATTTTTTTATTTGTTTGTAATATTAGTATTCTCAAAAAGAGAGTATATAGAATATTTACATTAATGTTTTGGGTCTATTTTAATTTTTTGAATCATGGTCATCATTTGAACATTGAAACCATGTAATGATGTGTGTTGTTCTATAGTGGTAAGTAAAGTTTGAGTAGATGATTTGGACCAACACATACCAAACTCCACTTTTTACATTGTAAAAGTACCATAGCATGATCTTTAATGTTTCCATTGGAATGCTTGACCGTAACCTCAAGTATACCACACAATGAAACACTTTTTGTCACTATGTTTATTCATTTAATCTTAGTTTTGTAATCTGATGATGGGTAATGATTTTGTGTTTTAGGAAATATCTCTTCAATTGTGATGAGTGGTAAAGGCAAAATTTGGAAATAATTACTCATAGGAAGGTCATGTATATATATGTGTGTGTGTGTGTGTGTGTGTGTATATATATATCAATCTTTCCCTATATGTTTTGCATAGAAATAAGAAATTGAATTTATGCGACCCACTTATAAATAGCTATCGTTCAAATTTTAATCCACTTTTGTTATGTCACATCACAAAAAAATTGATGCAGGAGCATTCAGGTTCATTGACAATCATGTGTCACCAAAAACAAATATGTTTTATTTTCTAAGTATTTGGCTTTGTTTTCTTTGCAATGTTGGTTTTTGTGTTTTAGGAGAAATTTTGGATTTATTTGGTCAATTTTAGGATATCATCTTGTAGAAGACCCAAATGGATATCTTCGGTTTCATTTTGGTGAAAATTGGGTAAAACTTGGGTTAGTTATAGTCAGTTGGTGATTTTCCCAGTTTACGAATTGCTCAGTTCACTGACTCAGCAATTACCATGTTTAACACACCCATATACTAAGAGGAGGAGGGTGAATCATTATACAAACAAACTTCAAATCCTCTGGAGCATATTAAAACTTAAACTTTACAGTATTAATAGAAACATAAAAGATCAACACAATGCACAACAACACATAACACCAGATATACGTGGAAAACCCTAAAGGGGAAAAACCATGGTGAGGATTAACTCACAATATATGAAGCTCACTACTATAAAAGATTACAACTTTGTTTTAGGGCTACAACCCAAGGAAGCTACTACTCCCTGCTAACTTTTTTTAGGGCTACAACCCAAGGAAGCTACTACTCCCTGAAGAAAGGTTTTAGGGTCACTCCCAAGGAAGCTACAACTCCCTGCAAACTTTGTTTTAGGGCTACAACCCAAGGAAGAAACTACTCCCTGAACTAAGAACAGACTCAGATATGATTACAGCATGACAGTCCTTCTACTACCTGAAACTGACAATGAATCTCACTTCTTTTGATGATTGCAATTTTGTCTTTACACTCCTCTTTTGATGATTGCTCTTCTACTTCGACAACTTATGCCTTTTCTTCAGCGGTCTTCTTTGTGGCTTACTGACTCACTGCTTTCAGCCTTCAAGAATTTTTGCCTTTGACTCACTACCTCTGGTAATCAGTTAGACACACTCTTCACTTCCCTCCTATCTAAAATTTATGTCTTCAAGATGAATCAAGATAGGCCTTATTGATTCTGCTCTTTCTCCTTCAGTCGCACATCATAATGTATTACTCATCCATATACCACTTTACATATTCATATTCATAATCATACCTCACCTAGATCTACTAGGTTCACAATATATACATGATAGTACATTAATTACATTACAAGTCAGCCATAGACAATAAGAATATTACATTTTACAAGTCAGCCAAATATCACATAACATGAAACATGTAGAGGGCAAGCCCTAACATGAACTATACGCAACTCCAAGAAGAGATACACACCTTGTAGATTCTAACACTTGCTTAACCCAGTCCTAAACATCCTTCACAGTAACATCCTTCATAGAATAACATCTGCACGCTTCACAAAATTGAATTAGGTCACCCTTAAGTAAGAAAACATGAAGCTTGTAGCACATCAATCATTACAATCTTGATGGTACTCATGAATGATTAAACATTACTTGTGCTTCTGCCAGATGAGTTGGCATGACCCACACAACATCTCCAAACACTCCTTAAACTCTACACAGCAACAACTTTATGGCGCACACCTCCAACATACCTCAATCGGCCTCAACAACAATAACTCTTCACAAACTAACTTGAAAACTTTGTGCAATACTAGAAACATGAAAGATCTGCATGTACTTCAAACCTTAGAATCATAGAGACATGTAGAAAGTTCACATAAAATCTTATAGCTCCAATCTATATATTTTCCAACTGGCGCAAGTACTCAAACAAAACTATGCATATTCTAATTTCCCTGTTTATCCAGTTCATTTTCATTACATTATTTCATGTTTAAGTTATCTTCATGAAGGTTACTTTAATTAATATTCCAACAACACATAATGTATGCATGCTAGAATAATATTTAGATTATTAAAATAATAAAATAAAATAAAATTTATTGCAAAATATGGACAACTTATCCAAAACATAAATAATCATCTAATAATGCCTTATGGACCAAAACCATCAAAGTAGAAGTAGCAGGTGATAAATTTGTAATAGTAGGGAGCAGTTGCATAATAATATTAATATATATCTATTTAAATGATGTGTGATGGAGTGAAAATATTTCTTCTATTTTGGGAAAAATGGTTGTCTATTTTGAGACAAACTAAAAAGAAGTTAGGAAGTTAGTTTCCTATATATCTCTACATATCTAAGTTGTATTTCAATCAAAAGAAGAAGAACTACATTCCAAGATATGGATGCTTTTATGGTTCGTATCACTAGTAGAAAAACATAAATAAATGACTAAATAAACTACCAAAAATTGGTCATGTGATCAGTAGTTTGGTCACGTGACCATTGGTAGTTTATTGCCGGTCATTTATCTCGTGACCAAATTTATGACCAAACAAATTTTAGTCATTAATTTGGTAGTATATTTACTCATAAATTTGGTAGTATATTTAGTCATTAATTTGGTAGTATATTTAGTCATCAATTTGGTAGTATATTTGGTAATTTGGTAGTAGATTTAGTCATCAATTTGGTAGTATATTTAGTCACGTGACCATTGGTAGTTTATTGCCGGTCATTTATCTCATGACCAAATTTATTTAGTCATTGTAATCATTAATTACCATCAATTGGTAGTATATTTAGTCATTGATTTCTGTCCATTGGTAGTATATTTGGTCCTTTTAATCATTATTTTTCTGTCAACTGGTCATATATAAACAACTAATACATGATAAACATCAACTATGCCATTTTTTGTTGATAAACTTCAACAAATCTGCTCAAAGGATTAAAACAACAATGCTAGAAAATAATTCACTGTATATTCAAACTGTATATAAAATATGTTACAAACTAGAACTTATTTATCAACAAATCTGCTCAAAGGATTGAAACAACAATGCTGGAAAATAATTCACTGTATATTCAAACTGTATATAAAATATGTTACAAAGAACTCTCTATATAGAGTTTTCAAGATAGAATCTTTCTGCAGTATGTAAACTGTTGATTCATTATGCTTTTAAAACTGAAAAAAACTAAAACTAAAGCTAAAAAGCCATTGGTGTGAATGCATGTCTTCAGTGATGCCATTGTTGCACATGGGGTGGAGTGTAAATGCATCTAGAAGGCACTGGTTTTGTATTTTCTCCTTGCTCTGTACCTATCCACAATCAAAAAACTCAAAATTTGTTAATATTTTTAAAAGATTTATGAAACTTTGAAATATGAAAAACAAAGTGGGATGCTAAGGAATTTTATAGCTATATAGGCATTTATTATGAAAGTATTCAAGAAGAAATACTTGTAACCATGTATCATCACCCATCATGATCACACATCTTCTATTCTTAATTAGCTACAAATCAATGAAAACCGTTGTTTCTACAATCAGTATTCCACCTATCTTTTGAGAGAGAATTGTGGATCAGCTCAACAAAAATAACAGAACAAGCTTGTAAATTGCAAAAATGGCCCATAGACATTTTGTCAAACAATTAGCGGGTTATGTAGATTAATCAATATTTCTGAATATTAAAATTAGAACTATTGCTTACTTCTAGATCTTATACATTTTAATAAACACTTG
This sequence comes from Cunninghamia lanceolata, assembly GCA_027924645.1. Taxonomy (NCBI): domain Eukaryota; kingdom Viridiplantae; phylum Streptophyta; class Pinopsida; order Cupressales; family Cupressaceae; genus Cunninghamia; species Cunninghamia lanceolata. The sequence goes on along the minus strand of BSBN01001327.1, from coordinate 4,347,251 downwards.
GTATGTAGATGAAAACATATGGACATTTAATATTATGTACATTTCTTTAAGAATACATAAAACTACAATCATGACATTTAAGAAAATAGTTCGCAACATATGTATAATCACATGTATTTAACTTATACATATGGACAAAATGGATTTTTGAAAAGGCTTTAGAAACTTTCAAGCAAATTCAATTGGCAGGTCTAAAGCCAAATTCCACAACCTTCGCTAGCATCCTCCCTGCCTGTGCCAAAATGGGAGCTTTGGAACAAGGTATGGACATCAATCAAAGCATAATGGAAGGGGGATTTTTGGCAGAAATTATAGTTGGAAATGCTCTAGTAGACATGTATGCAAAATGTGGAAGTATAGACAAGGCACGTGACCTGTTTGACAAAATGCTTCAAAAAATTGTGGTCTCATGGAATGCCATGATTGTAGGATACTCACAAAATGGATTTTACAAGGATTCTCTGAAAATCTTTGAATTAATGAAGCACTCTGGAGCATATCCTAACATTGTAAGCTTTGCTTGTGTTCTATGTGCATGCAGCTATTCAGGTTTAGTGGATGAGGGTTGTACATAGTTCAATCACATGAGTAACCCTTATTGCATTACTCCTACAGTTGATCATTATGTGTGAATGGTTGACCTTCTTGCCCATGCTGGCTATCTTGAGGACATCCTAAACTTTATCATTAAGATGCCAGTTAAACCTGTGGTGGTTGTGTGGATGTGTTTTCTTGGTGCCTATAAATCACATATGAATATAGGATTAGGAGTATTTACAGCAATGTTGCATTTTGATTTGGATCCTAAAAATGTTGTGACTTATGTTCTCTCAAACATATATGCAGAAGTGGGCAGTTGGAGTGAGGTTCAAATGGTAAGGAGATTGATGAAAGTTGGAGGAATTAAAAAGATCCCTGGATGTAGTTGGGATGAAGTTTTCACCCTCCTTGATTTCTCGATGGACTCTTCATTGGAGTGACCTTTGTGTTCGGCAAGACTGTAGTCAGAGTCCCTATGATGGCCAGATGCTGTGTATTATCGGCGAGACCCTATGACTTCGGCAAGACTCTAATTATGGTCTCTTCGACAGCCCGATGGCAAGTGTTTGCACAGGGTAAAAGCGGGAAAGTCCATATCAGCGAGAGTTGTCTGTTCGGTGGGACTCACTTTATGGTCTCTTCAAAACACCGATAAGGTAGAAAAATACATATTAGCGGGAGTCATCTATTCAGTGGGACTCACTTGATGGTCTCTTCGAAACGTCAATGTCAACAGGACCTTGAGGAGAAAAACAGGATTGGCTACACGATTGATGTTAGACATGTTAAGGCATTAAAAACTTTCAAGCAAATGCAATTGAATATACATATACAGAGAGAGATGTATGTGAAAGCATAGACAAGGCATGTGAACTGTTTGACAAAATCCCTAAAAGAAATGTGGTCTAATAGACTGCAATGATTGCATGATATGCACAAAATGGATTTGTTGAAAAGGCTTTAGAAACTTTCATGCAAATGAAATTGGCAAGTGTAAAGCCAGATTCTGTAACCTTTGCCAGCATCCTCTTTGCCTTTATCAAAATGGTAAGCTTTGGAATAGGGTATGGACATCCATCAAGGCATAATAGAAGGCAGATTTTTGTCAGATATTATAGTTGGAAATGCTCTAATAGACATATATGAAAAATGTGGAAGCACAAACAAGGCACAAAAACTGTTTGACAGAATGCCTCAAAGAGATGTCATCTCATGGAATGCAATGATTGCAGGATTGCACAAAATGGATTTGTTGAACAGGCTTTAGAAACTTTCAAGAAAATGCAATTAACAGTTGTAAATCTAAATTCCGCAACCTTTTCCAGCATCCTCCCTGCCTGTGCCCAAATGGGAGCTTTGGAACAAGGTATGGACATCCTTCAAAGCATAATAGTCATAGGATACATCAACATTGGGTTCTGTTGGTGTCTCATTCTTTGTAGTACCCACCTGACTATTTGAGCTTCTTGAACAATGTCTTTCTATGCTACAGTACCAAAGGCCTGGGGTAAAAGGTAGTTTAGTCATTGAAGGAGGCAACATCTAATTTTGGAGGACTATCCTAGTTCAAGTTCCTTCATAGGATTGTCGTAAATACTATAACAACCATGAGGGTATGGGCACTATTTGGAATATTTCTGACAATGCTTGAAGTGGAGTGACAAGAAGTAGACCCTATCACAAACCTAGAAGGTCCAATACTATGACAACAATCTCAAGAAAGTTCTGATGCAAAGATGAAAATCAGTCCCCCATAAACAATAGTCCTGAAATTTCCACCCCAAGTGTAATCAATAGTGAGACAACAACATGATTTAGTCAAGCATATGTAATCACCACTAGTGTGGGGGTAGTCATAAAACTCCATGGACACTATTGTCATGGACTGTCATATTAAAATAGGCATCAAATCTTGTGATAGTCACATTTGTATGCAGCAAAAGTACCTCCATAACAATCATATATGAATGATTGTTGCACTTATAAGATCATGAGATCCCCACAAAGAGGAATGCTAAAGATTGTTATATCAATTTATTCAAAGCAAAGTGCTAGTGGAGACACTCACTCATCACCCTAAGATGCGAAACATAGTCAAATAGTAAATACAGTCATCATTGTCATTTCATTTTCCTTATGTCTCTCTCCCACCTTCATGATCTTCCAAATCATGGTTATTATTCAACGAGGTTGGTCTAAAACTTGATATCAATGATGTTGAGATTTTTGCCATTAGAAGATTACTTCAGAGCTATGAATGTTCCATTTAGGCACTTCAAGATGAGGGTGGATGTCTCAAAGGCTTTCACACATTGATCAGACAACAAGGAGGTTTAACACCTAGAACTGAAGATTTAAAAGGCATTTCCTATCAACATAGTGTACAATAATTGATCGTGGAAGTTCGAGATTGCATATGGAAGAAGGACACCTCTATAATCTCATGTGGGTAGGATGGAAGAGCACAAAAATAAGACTGTCATGATAATCAGAAGATCACTAAAAGCTCTTTTTAGAGACTGTCATCTTGTTGTGAGTCCAGTTTTATGCGGAATTGCGTAAAGGTTTCATTACAATGAAAATTATAATATGGGCTACCAAGTATGAGCTATCACCTCAACTCAAATTTGTTTACTCATTACATCCATTGTTCCCAATATGGAGGCCTTATTATGGGCCTTTCCTCTATATATTCTGGAAAGAAACAATAATGATAAGGATGTCCTAGTGCTGGTGCTAAGCCTAAAGATCTTGCAAAGTGTGCAAAGCCTACTACTCAAGGTTCTATGGTGATTATTGGCATGAATGAAAGCTAAACCCCTAATATATGCTTGTAGAAGAAAATAAAATTTTCCTATGTGCAATCTAGCCTAATCAATTAAATGCTAGGTCACCTATTTGGGGACGGGTACACACACACACACACACACACACATATATATATTATAGTCATTTTGAGTATTATTGTATTGTTTCTATATCTATGTACATTATAGACAATACAATAATACTCACTATAACTATATATCTATATACACAATACAGTAGTACTCAATTTGTGAACAGGCAGGGAGGATGCTAGCAAAGGTTGAGGAGTTGGTCTTTGCACTCGCTAATTGCATTTGGTTTTGCAATCATGGAATTCTATGAGACCACATTTCTTTTAGGCATCTTGTGAAATAGTTGACGTGCATGCATGGCTGCCAAGGCACTTGCAACTACAACATCTAAAAAAAGTTCCCCTTTCGTTATGCTTTGATGGATATCCCTTCATTATTACTGGAGATCTGACACTATGCACATTATTATAGTGCAAGTCTATTTTTCAGATTGCTTCATTTAACATCACCAATAATCTCCACAAGAAAATTGTCCCTGTTTAAAATGATGGAAATGGTTCACATCTCTCACAACAATTTCTCTTGCAATAATCTTGAAGATAAGTTTTGTTGCAGTGTGGCAATCAGCACATACTCGAAGGTTCTTAGCAACTCTAATAGTTATTGGGCATGTTTAACAAACCAAATGCAATTGCCAACTTTTCACTATGATGGCAGTCTGCAAAGAAATAATTATTTTTCCTCCTCTTCCACAACATCAAGTAAATGTCTTAAATCTAGAAAATACCCTATTGCCTTCATCTTCCAAGCCAATTTCTCCAACAACTTTGCATGGATCATTACCACAACAATAATGCTTGGAGATTAAATTTATATCACCCAAGTTACAACTTTACTAGGAGATTCTACAAGATAAACTACTAAGGAGAAGCTACAGCTATTGTAATAGTCATACAATTTTTTTATATCAACAAATGGGAAGCTTTGAAGTATTTTCATGCTACCTAGATTGACCAGAAGAAATCTTGTCTTTGATGCAGTTAAGGCTGCCATTTAGATTCCTGCACACAAGAGGTGCTATACAAATGTCCATGAATTTGTTGTACAAACTTAACTCTCAGGTTTTCTTAGTATAGAGAATTCCTTCTGGAATCAATTAGCATCTTTAATTTCCCAGGTGTGTCAACATTTCCCTAGCTCCCTTATACCCTAGGAATTATTTGAAAAACTTGTTGGGCCACTTTGATAATTTATGTCATTTGGACCATTAATTAGTAATTCTTTCTCAAATAGGCAACTGGGTGCCTCAATGGCACCATTCAATAAATCTCCTCTAGTACATTGACATTGAAGTTAGAAATATTACTCTCCAACAAAAAATCCAAATGCATGACCCATGTATTGTGAGATTAATTACAATGGCTAACAAATGTGGTACCCAGAAGGCAAAAATGAAGTATGTAAATCCTGAGATTATGATAAACTCAGGAAGTTTTAGTACCACCCATTTGTTGTTATGTTCCAGAAAGATATCCTGTATCATCAACAGTTATAGTAAGGGATTAAGCTTTAAACATTGTTGATAGTGATAGGATTAATGGCATCATATTTCAGTGCTTAAAAGTAACTATAGATTTTTATTTTCCACAATGACATTTGTTATAATGCAGTTTATCCATATAATACAAATTAACTTTCATGCCTTTCCAAACTACAACAAAAAGACAAAATCCTTCAAACTATACAAGCTATATTGTCCTCACAGTTTTAGACAGTTGTGTGGAGAGAAATTCTAATTGAAATTTCTACCTTATTGTTGAATTTATACATGCTAAAATGCATAGGAAATGGAGTACCTTAAGAGCTCTCCCAGAAAGTAGTAGGAACCCCATATTGCCAAGTATGATATGTGCAAACTGTAGAGCCCAGGTAATATGGTGTATTTTCTTCCCTGCATGATTAATAAATTTGAGTAAATAATATGCAATCCCACCATTGCCAATTTTGCAAAAAATAGCATACAATTCTAAGTGTCTCAAAATCATTAAAGGAAGCTGGTTAAATATGAAGTTCATCTTATGAAATTAAAAATAGCATCTATTATGTGTCCAAATACGATTACTGGAAAAAATATTTAGATAGTTAAGATAGATAATTCACATGTTACTCAGCTGCATTGGATTCATAAGTTTACCAAGTCCCATCAGGCTGAGCTTAAACAAATGATATATAAAATTTATCTCATTTTTTTCAATCAGTTGTAGAGGAAATAAGTCTCATAGTTCTGTACATAATCTATATTACAAGGGTACACATTTAAGTACTCACCAAATACATGACCAACTAATTCTTTGTATCTGATAAAGCGTTGGCCATCTATAACATAGAAATTTGCAAGTAGAAAATTGGCATAGAGTGAGAAAGCGCCTAAAACAACCATGCCAATAATTCCCCAGACCAATCCTAGAGGCACTAGAATGAGGTTTGAATATCCCAAGATGTACGCACAGTTGAAACTTGTAACTAACATCAGTCCCACTTTCTGCCATGAATCTAAAAACCATCACAACAACAAAAAATCTTAAAACTTTCTCTCCATAAAACACATAACATAAACCATATATATGATAACGGATATCAACCCATTTAATAGTCTATAAACGGCAAGACAATTTAGTGAAATGTGAGTAGAAATGAAATGGAAAATTTCAGATACCATTGTCAATCTTGTGTGCAGACTTGTGAGTGGAAAAGTTGGTTTCTTCCTGTTCCTTGGCCATAATGTCTGCAGTTTATTTTTTCATTAAATCTTTCTACTCTTTCATTCTCTTCTACATTTTAGAATAGCCTTACTTAACACCTCAATGGATTCTTCTCCACCACTGAATAGCTATCACTCAAATAGAATCAATGCTTTATAGTGTTTACACACTTGTACATATAGAGTTGGATTTCTCAAAAATTAGAGAGAGAAATCAATATTTTTTAAAGGATGTGTCATCATATATACAACTACAACCACCACTAAGATCATGCAAACCCTGTGTTTCTCTCACCCTTATCTTTTAATCAGAGATGTTTATTTCTAGCTACCATTATATATCAGGCCTCATTGTTTATAGTTGTAGTAGAAATGCTAATAATTGATGTATTATGAGCTATTTAACAATTTTATTAGAGAACTTATCAAACTACCTTCCATATAATTTGCTTGTTTCAAGGGCAATGACATGTACAACTAAAAAAGCTTGGATATACTATGGCGTGCATGGCTAAAGTTGACGCTAAAAGGTTTGTTCGCCTTTAAATCAACAAAACTTTGATATCTGATCCACTGGTCTACGGTTGGAGCCCATAGAAAAAGTTTGCATCAAGAACAATGAGTTTGCTAAAATATGTCACAAACACCATTAAATGGCAGGGCGCCTGTTTAGGGGCTTAAACATTTAGTGAGGCTCAGGCTACCATGATTTCTTCCACTTAAATCTGATCCAAAACTGGCATGCTTCAAAAATAAATTGGAGTTCAATGATACCATACACACCCTAGAAACCAATCTAAATCTTGCACCAACAATTACAGTACAACTATTGAGGAGTAGGTGTCTAAAACACTTAGTGGTACTAAGGATGATTTGTTTTGTTCCACTATAACTTTGATTACCAAAATGTGTATGTTTAAAAAGCTTGAAAAGCCCAATTAAAGCATGAAAACCAAAAAACCCAAGATATTTCTTCAAACAAAAATAGAAACAGCTACAACTGAAATAAAAGAAAGAAATCACCATAAACTTTTGCTCTCATGATTTGCATTGACCATCTACAATAGCATCACCACAGGCACTTCAATTCATACTTGTGGTGATGCAGGGAAAGCCACTCATCACCACAGGCATGACTTGAAGTGCCTGCAGTGATGCGGTGATGCAAATTATGGAAGCATTGACAAGGCATGTGAATTGTTTGGAAGAATGCCTCAAAGATATGTCATCTCATGGAATGCAATGATTGCGGGATATGCACAAAATGGATTTTTTGAAAAGGCTTTAGAAACTTTCGAGCAAATGCAATTAGTAGGTGTAAATCCAAATTCGACAACCTTTGCCAGCACCCTCCTTGCCTGTGCCGAAATGGGAGCTTTGGAATAGGGTATGGACATCCATCATAACATAATGGAAGGGGGATTTTTCTCAAATATTATAGTTGGAAATGTTCTGGTAGACATGTATGCAAAATGTGGAAGTATAGATAAGGCACGTGAACTGTTTGATGGAATGGCTCAAAGGAAAGTTATCTTGGTGCATGCGCAGCCATTCTAGATAATTGTTGCCAGATTCAATTACGTCAACAGTCACTGTAGGTAACTCATAAATATCAATATGAGATATTAGTGATTCTATTAAGATGTTTGATCTGGACATTAGTCTTAAATTAGTCAATGTGTTCCCATTCTAGACCAGTGTTGCCCTAGGGCTCCTCAGCTCTTTAGTTTTAATTGCTAATAAGTTTTGTCTCCATTTGTTCTCCTTTAGTGGATAGTTGTTGGCTTTTAGTTACAAGCTAAATGTACAAGCAAAATGTTCTTAAAGTTTATTGTGACCCACTCTAGAAGGAGATTCTATAAGAGGTTTAGTGTAAACTAATATTATATTAATTATGTTTGAAGACAGGAAATTGATGTTTGTCAATTTCAAAACAAATAAATCGATTAAGCCATAAGATTAGGTTCTGTGTATGTTTTAGATTTTGTATTAGGAAATGGGCTAGGGAAGACAAAGACAGATCATTGTCTTAACGTGTTGAATTTTCTGATTTGATAGGACAAAGGATAAGATAGATTATTTGATGAATAGTTTGGAACACTTATGTATATTTGTTTGAGATTGGAATATATTAATATTGAGAAAGTTGTGATTTAACTTTCCTTTATGCGCTTGATGTCATCTCTTGGAATGCAATGATTACAGGATACATGTACAAAATGGATTTGTTGAAAAGGCTTTAGAAATTTTAAAGCCAATGCAATTAGCTGGTGTAAGCCAAATTCCATAACCTTTTCCAGCATCCTCCCTATTTGTGTCAAAATGGGAGCTTTGGAATAGGGTATGGACATCCAACAAAACATAAAGGATAGAGGAATTTTGTTAGATGTTGTAGTTGCAATTGCCCTGTTAGACATGTATGCAAAATGTGGAATCATAGATAAGGCACATGAATTGTTTGACAGAATACCTCAAATAAATGTGGTCTCATGGACTGCAATGATTGCAGGATATGCACAAAATGGATTTGTTGAAAAGGCTTTAGAAATTTTAAAACAAATGCAATTGGCTGGTGTAAAGCCAAATTCCACAACCTTTGCCAGCATCCTCCCTGCCTGTGTCAAAATGGGAGCTTTGGAATAGGGTATGGACATCCATCAAAACATAAAGGATAGAGGAATTTTGTCAAATGTTGTAGTTGCAACTGCCCTGTTAGACATGTATGCAAAATGTGGAAGCATAGACAAGGCACGTGAACTATTTGACAGAATGCCTCAAAGAAATGTGGTCTCATGGACTACAATAATTGCAGGATATGCACAAAATGGATTTGTTGAAAAGGCTTTAGAAATTTTAAAGCAAATGCAATTGGCTGGTGTAAAGCCAAATTCCACAACCTTTGCCAGCATCCTCCCTGCCTGTGTCAAAATGGGAGCTTCGGAATAGGGTATAGACATCCATCAAAACATAAAGGATAGAGGAATTTTGTCAAATGTTGTAGTTGCAACTGCCCTGTTAGACATGTTAAGGCATTAAAAACTTTCAAGCAGATGTAATTGAATATACATATACAGAGAGAGAGATGTGTGTGGAAGCATAGACAAGGCATGTGAACTATTTGACAAAATCCCTAAACGAAATGTGGTCTAATAGACTGCAATGATTGCATGATATGCACAAAATGGATTTGTTGAAAAGGCTTTAGAAACTTTCATGCAAATGAAATTGGCAGGTGTAAAGCCAAATTCCACAACCTTTGTCAGCATCCTCTCTGCATGTATCAAAATGGTAAGCTTTGGAACAGGGTATGGACATCCATCAAGGCATAATAGAAGGAAGATTTTTGTTAGATATTATAGTTGGAAATGCTCTGATAGACATATATGAAAAATGTGGAAGCACAGACAAGGCACACAAACTATTTGGCAGAATGCCTCAAAGAGATGTCATCTCATGGAATGCAATGATTACAGGATTACACAGAATGGATTTGTTGAACAGGCTTTAGAAACTTTCAAGAAAATGCAATTGACAGCTGTAAATCCAAATTCTGCAACCTTTGCCAACATCCTCCCTACCTGTGCCCAAATGGGAGCTTTGGAACAGGGTATGGACATCTTTCAAAGCATAATGGTAGGGGGATTCTTGTGAGATATTATAGTTTGAAATGCTCTTATAGACATGTATGCAAAATATGGAATCATAGACAAAAAACGTGAATTGTTTGACAAAATTCCTCAAAGAGATGTCATCTCATGGAATGCAATGATTGCAGGATATGCACAAAATGGATTTTGCAAGGACACTCTCAAAATCTTTGAATTAATTAAGCACTCTGGAACATATCCTAACATTGTAAGCTTTTCTTGTATTCTAGGTGCATGCATCCATGCAGGTTTAGTGGATGAGAGTTGTACATACTTCAATCACATTTGTAACCCTTATTGCATTACACCTACAGTTGATCATTATGTGTGCATGGCTGACCTCCTTGCCCGTGCTGGCTATCTTGAAGACACCCTAAACTTTATCATTGAGATACCTATTAAATCTGTGTTGGTTGTATGGATGTGTTTTGTTGGTGCCTGTAGATCACATATGAATATAGGCTTAGGAGTATTTACAGCAACATTGCTTTTTGATTTGGATCCTTGATGCAGGAGCATCCAGTGGTGTAAGGGCAATCTTGCATCACCCAAAAAGAAGTTAATTCAAAATCATTGTAGTTGTTTTCATTTCTTTCCATAATTAGTGTTTCTAGTTCCATAATATCCAGAATAATAATGTAGGACTTTCAGTTTTTCCAAAACTGCTAAAAATAGCGACCTGCCTATTTTGGAAAGTGTACCTGCTATTTTTAGAAAGTTTGCATTTGGGCATGTAATGAAGCAAAAACTTCCAGAAAGTTACATAATGGAAATATAAGACCTTTGGTGAAGGAATCAGGTAAAGATCATTTGTGAGCTGAAAGATATTAAAGTTTTTATTTTCTGAAAAGCCCCTAAAAAATTTTAGAAATCTGTTTACAGATTTTCGGCGTGATAGTTCACATCACGATCTTTCCGGCACTTAAAACGGTTCGTCAATCGGACACCCGGATCAAAAGTTATGCTTCCCGGAAGTTGACCTACTTTTGGAAGGAATTGCAAATTTTGAAATTTAGCTGGAGGCCACCAAAAAGTGCTATTTATGACTATTTTGGGAACCCTGGGCGGTAATATAGTTAAGGGAGCCAGTGTAGAGTCAAGAATAGGTGCGAAAATAGAAACCCTAGCTGATTTGGGGTTATAGAAGGCTGAAGATTCTAGAGTCTTGAGGTTGGGAAAGCTGTAATGTGTTGCAGCCAGTAGAGGATTCATCCTCTGATTGTAATTGAGCTTCTGTAATGTAATGAGTTGCCTAGTTCAATAAAAGAAAGTTTTATTTCTTGTGTTTAATATTTTTTATTGTGTGTTTTGTGATTTATCCCATTCATCAAGTGGTATCAGAGCGAGGGTTCCTGAGTGTGTAGACAGATCGCCGACCGTGAGGCAGTTTGCACCAGGACCTGAGGTTGTGGGTTTGCTGCGGAGACCAAGATGCCTCCACGAAGAAATCGTGTTGGGAGGAATGCTTTGACAGAAGAGGGTTTTAGAGCCCTACAAAGGCAAATCAATGCATTGCAAGAGGAGCTATGAAGAGGGTTTGAGCCGAGGACAAAAGAAGAAAGTGAAGATGAAGCTGAAGAAGAGCTATCTGAGGAAGAACAAGAAGCTGCCGGAGATGCTGCAGAAGTTAGGTTGTTGAGGGTCATTTTGAAGATCGAAAAGAGGCCCAGGATCGAAGTTTCTACATATTCTGGAGATTTGAATCCAGAACAGCTTATTGATTGGATCAATGACATGGAGGAGTATTTTGAGTATGAAGATGTGGAGGACCCAGATCGGGTTAAGTTTTCAAAAACAAAGTTGAAGGGCCACACCAATATTTGGTGGAAGGAGGTCCAATTAGAGAGGAACAGAAGAGGAAAAGGAAAGATCCCCAGATGGGATTGGATGGTGGAGAAACTGAAGAAGTAGTTCATTCCTGTGGACTATGAGATGGAGTTGCTAAAGAAGCTGCAAGGACTGAAGCAAGGTAATAAATCTGTTAAGGAGTATACAGAAGAGTTTTATAAAATTACTATCAGGACAGGCCATGCAGAGCCTAACAAGGACAAGGTAGCATGTTACATTAATGGGTTGAGGCCAAGTATTCAAGAGGAGTTGAGCCTGGTCAGAATGACCACCATAGAAGATGCGTACCAGTTTTCCCTGAAGGTGGAAGAGAAGCTAAACAAAAGATTTGATAGCAAGCAAAGGGGAAGAGGTCAAGGTGGAAGTACTAGTGGAAGACCCTATGGAGGCCGTAATGAAGATCAAAAGAAAAGTGAAGAAGTAGGCACCAGTCGAAATCAAAGAGGGGATAATACCTACCGCCCTCATGACCAGAACAATGGTGAGCAAAGAGGAAGAGGAAGAGGCAGACCTGGGCAAGGACCAGGAAGAGGAGGTTTCAGAGGAACCTGTTTCCAATGTGGAGAAGAAGGGCATCGAGCATATGAGTGTCTACAACATCAAGGAAGGACAAATAGAAGACCTGAAGGTAATGCACGAGTTGCACATGTAGATGAAGATACACATTTTGAGCATTCTAAAGATGTTGAAAGGGGAGAAACCCTAGTTGTTAGAAGAACCTTGCTGAATGAGGAGAAAGAACCCAATCAGAGGAAGAGTTTATTCCGCACAAGGTGCAAATGTGAGGGTAAGTGTTGTGATATTATTATTGACAATGGAAGCACTGATAATCTTGTTTCAGAGGAGATGGTTGACAAGTTGAAGTTGACAAGAAGAAAGCATCCGCATCCATATCAGATTGCATGGTTGCAGAAGGACCATAGAGCTTTGGTCAATGAGTAGTGTTTAGTGAAGTTCAAGATTGGCGACTACCATAATGAGGTGATGTGTGATATCATACCGATGGATGCATGTCATATGCTGTTGGGGAGGCCGTGGTAGTATGATAGGAGTGTTGTCCATGATGGCCGTACAAACACATATTCCCTAACAAAGGATGGAGTTCATCATAAGTTGAAGCCCTTGAAGGAGGTGGAAGAAAAGGTATGTAGTACTGCTAGAATTTGTTTGGTAGATGGTAGGAAATTTTTGGAAGGTATGAAGTATGAGCGTCATTACTTTGCATTGATTCCTAAGATCAGTCAAGAGAAATGTGAAGATGTACCAGCAGAAGTCTTAGATATGTTGGAAGAATTTCAGGACATTATCTCTGATAATGTACTAGAAGGTTTACCACCAGTAAGGAAGATAAGTCATCAAATGGATTTGATACCAGGAGCTAGTTTTCCAAACAAGGCAGCCCATAGAATGACTCCAGCAGAGAGTGAAGAGTTGAATAGACAAGTTCAGGAGTTGTTGAGGAAGGGATTGATAAGAGAAAGCCTAAGTCCATGTGCAGTACCTGCAGTACTGGCACCAAAGAAAGATGGAGAGTGGAGAATGTGTACAGACTCTCGAGCCATCAATAAGATCACGATCAAGTACAAATTTCCATTGCCCAGAATGGATGACATAATGGACTGTTTGAGTGGAGCAAAGTACTTCACGAAGATTGACCTGAAAAGTGGGTATCACCAGATCCGTATCAGAGAAGGAGACAAGTGGAAGACAACCTTCAAAACCAAAGAAGGTTTGTATGAGTGGTTAGTCATGCCATTTGGGCTAACCAATGCACCGAGCACATTCATGCGGCTCATGAACGAGGTACTGAAAGAATTTTTGGGAAGTTTTGTTATTGTTTATTTGGATGATATTTTGATTTTCAGTAAGACTTGGGATGAGCATTTGATGCATATCAGAAGCGTTCTAGAGAAGCTGAGGGAGGAGAAGTTACTGATTAATCTGAAGAAATGCAATTTTGCAAAGAAGGAGTTGGTATACCTGGGATTTGTTGTCTCAGAGGAAGGTCTTAAGATGGACCCAGAAAAAGTAAGGGCTATCATTGAGTGGCCTATGCCAAGGAGTGCAATGGAGGTAAGATCTTTTCATGGTTTGGCAAGTTTTTACAGAAAGTTTATCAGGAATTTCAGTAGCATTTGTGCACCCCTAATTGAGACAATGAGAGGGGATAGAAAAGAGTTTAGATGGACTAAAGGAGCAGACAAGAGCTTTGATACATTGAAGCAGAAAGTTGTAGAACAACCTGTTTTGGCACTTCCAGATTTCAATAAAGTATTTCAGGTAGATTGTGATGCTAGTGGTAGTGGTATAGGAGCTATTTTGAGCCAAGAAGGTAAGCCCATTGCCTATTTTAGTGAGAAGCTCAATGATGCCAAGAAAAAGTATTATGTTTATGATCAGGAATTTTATGCAATAGTTCAGGCTTTGAAGAAATGGAGACATTATTTGTTGCCAAAAGAGTTTGTTTTATATACTGATCATCAGGCTTTGCAGTATATTAATAGTCAAGGGAAGTTGAACCAAAGGCACTTAAAATGGGTTGAGTTTTTGCAGAGTTATACCTTTGTTTTAAAGCACAAGAGTGGGAAGTCCAATAGAGTTGTAGATGCCTTGAGCAGAAGGCAAAATTTGTTGACAAAAATGAAGATAGAGGTTGTTGGGTTCGATGAGCTCAAAAGTTTGTATCCTAAAGATCCAGATTTTGTAGAGGCTTGGAAAGCTTGTCTGGAGCCTGTTACTTTGGACAGGACAAAATGGTTGGATTTCATAATCCAAGATGGCATGTTGTTTAGAGGAAGCCAGTTGTGCATTCTGAGGAGTTCCATGAGAGAGAACCTGATTAAGGAGAAGCATAGTGGAGGATTGGCTGGACACTTTGGTCGAGATAAGACCATTTCTATTGTTGGTGAAAATTATTATTGGCCATAGTTGCAACAGGATGTGAGGAAGTTTGTGCAGAGTTGCAGAGTATGTCAGATGGCAAAAGGAACAAGTCAAAATATAGGGTTGTATCGACCATTACCTGTACCAGAGAAGCCATGGGATGATATTAGTATGGATTTTGTTCTTGGTTTACCAAGGACACAGAGAGGGCATGATTCTATTTTTGTGGTGGTGGACAGATTCTCAAAGATGGCACATTTTATTCCTTGTAAGAAGATTAATGATGCTATTCATATTGCAGAGTTATTTTTCAGGGAAGTGGTGAGACTACATGGTCTACCAAAGAGCATAGTTTTAGATCGAGATACCAAGTTTGTTGGTTATTTCTGGAGGACATTGTGGAAGAAGTTGAAGATAGATTTGAAGTTTAGTTCTACACACCATCCACAAACTGATGGACAAACTGAAATGGTGAATAGGAGTTTGGGTAACCTGCTACGATGCTTAGTAGGAGATAAGCCCAAGGGATGGGATTTGATTTTACCATAGACAGAATTTGCTTACAACAATTATGTCAATAGGAGTACTGGTAAATCACCATTCCAGATTGTATATGGCAATAGCCCAAGAAATGCTTTTGAGTTAAGGAAGCTGGACAACGGAGAAAAGACAAGTGCCGAAGCTGAAGACTTTGCAGAACATCTGAAGAATTTGCACGAAGAGGTGAGAGAGCACATTAATAAAATGAATATTCAATACAAGGCTACGGTAGATCAAAAGAGGAGATATAAGGAATTCCAGGTAGGAGATGAAGTCATGGTTCACTTGAGAAAAGAAAGGTTCCCAATTGGAACATATAATAAGTTGAAAATGAAGAAATTTGGACCATGCAGAATCCTGAAGAAGCATGATTCAGGAAATGCATATGAGGTAGAGCTGCCGAGTGGGATCAATATTTCCCCTATTTTCAACATTGCTGATTTATCAGAATATCATGAAGGTGGAACAGAGGATGGACCAACAGAAGTGCAATGGAGTATTCTGGCATCTACTTCAATGGAGGAGATAGAAGAGATCTTGGATAGCCATGTGGGAAGAAGTACTCAGAACAAGCAATATGAAGAATATCTAGTAAAATGGAAAGGAAGGCCTGTTGAAGATTCTTCTTGGTTGTCTAAGGCAGAGGTTGACCGTTTGGGTTTTCCTCACTCAAACATTAAGACGTGACAGGGTCACTTCTCAAATTACCCTGGGTGTCTGATGCAGGAGCATCCAGTGGTGTAAGGGCAATCTTGCATCACCCAAAAAGAAGGTAATTCAAAATCATTGTAGTTGTTTTCATTTCTTTCCATAATTAGTGTTTCTGGTTCCATAATATCCAGAATAATAATGTAGGACTTTCAGTTTTTCCAAAACTGCTAAAAATAGCGACCTACCTATTTTGGAAAGTGTACCTACTATTTTTAGAAAGTTTGCATTTGGGCACGTAATGAAGTAAAAACTTCCAGAAAGTTACATAATGGAAATATAAGACCTTTGGTGAAGGAATCAGGTAAAGATCATTTGTGAGCTGAAAGATATTAAAGTTTTTATTTTCTAAAAAGCCCCTAAAAATTTCTAGAAATCCATTTACAAATTTCCAACGTGATAATTCACATCGCGAGCTTTCTGGCGCTTAAAACAATTCGTCAATCTGACACCCGGATCAAAAGTTATGCTTCCCGGAAGTTGACCTACTTTTGGAGGGAATTGCAAATTTTGAAATTTAGCTAGAGGCCGCCAAAAAGTGCTATTTATGACTATTTTGGGAACCCTGGGCGGTAATATAGTTAAGGGGGCCAGTGTAGAGTCAAGAATAGGTGGGAAAACATAAACCCTAGCTGATTTGGGGTTACAGAAGGCTGAAGATTCTAGAGTCTTGAGGTTGGGACAACTGTAATGTGTTGCAGCCAGTAGAGGATTCATCCTCTGATTGTAATTGAGCTTCTGTAATGTAATGAGTTGCCCAGTTCAATAAAAGAAAGTTCTATTTGCTATGTTCAATATCTATTATTGTGTGTTTTGTGATTTACCCCCTTCATCAATCCTAAAAATGCTGCACAACTTATGTTCTCTCAAACATCTATCCAGAAGTGGGCAGGTGTGGTGAGGTAAGGAGATTGATGAAAGATAGAAGAATTAAAAAAATCCCTGAATGCAGTTGGATTGAAGGGCATAAAATGGTACATGCTTTTTGTGTAGGAGACATCCATAGACAAAGGAGACAGATCACATGCTTTTTGTTTAGGGCGTCACAATCAACATTTCAACCACAAAAGTAAAACTACAATTCAACTCTGTGAGAATGACAAAAAACTACATGTATGCGGGAATTAAAAAGCACTACACAGTTATCTAATTTCCTTTCACTAGCTAAGCACACTATATCCTTATCCTACAATCAAAAGAAAAACTAAGAAGCTATACATTCTGTATCCTCTACCTAGATTTGAAAAAAGAAATTATGCACCCACTTCAAAAATGTGTAATATCTACATTAGTGTATCCAATTGTCTACGTGATTGTTTTGGAAGATATTAATTTTGGAGTAAACATTTTGTACCCTGTTATATTCATCAGTTTGCCTCATCCGGACGATGGATCATGATGATTAATCTAAAACATTAATGCAAACAAAACCCACGCAGTTTAATCAATCCACAAGCATTTCAATTGATTTAAGCTTTCCAATTCTAAGTTGTATCTTGTATCAACATTAATAAATACCAAACAAGAAGATCAAAGTAGTAAAACCCTAATTGAAAACAAACATATAATAGAACTGACATAGTATTGAAAAGTGAAAACTAAGTGTGAAGCAACGAGGGCAGGCTATAACTGTGCATTGGCAGCATCTGCAAACATTTTTACTAATTTTCAAATTTATCATTACCTCCTCCTATCTTCCACTCCATTTAATGCTACTTCTATTTTTAACTATGTATCAATCCAAAACTTGTAAATAAAAAAATCCATCACATGCAGTTATTGTATGATATTTACAATGCCATCAGGGTGATCCTATAAAATTGGAACATCAACAAACTAAATTGTATATATTTACAGACCCACGTCAGAAATGTATACTTATTTTTAGCACAATCCAAAAGACCTACTTGATCTACATGCAACCCAAACAAATTAAAATAATGACTGAAAACTTAAGTACATGTGCAAAGCTATTGTTGTGGCAAGCCCCGCAATTCTACCTCCCACAATAACTATGTTCTTGAGTGTGAAGCAACGAGGGTAGGCTGTAACTGTGCATTGGCAGCATCTGCAACAAAGGGTATGGTGGGTGTGGTTCCAAGGACGCAAGAAACTAGGGCATAGAGAAAATTGAAAACAATACAGAGGAAAAGTGCATTGTAGGCTCATCTTCGAATGAATCTTCCCTTCTCCCGCCAAAACAAAGCTCTCCCCCCATACGCCCTAAACACATTATGAAATCTTATGAATCTCAAGTGGTTTCAGGGAGACATAGGAATATTGGGCTAACAAAAGAGAGTGTCTCACCAATACAACAATGAAACCAGGGCTTTGACGGTTGACCGTGCCTGTCAAGCAATTTTTTTATGACAGTTATCCATTGAATAGTGCCCTTAAAATACTATAACATACCATAGTAAAAGTAAAAGTAAAATTATATATAAACCAAATATAGATAATCATAATTTTATATAAATTTTAACAGTTTTTCATTGAAAATATTGATTGTATTTTATGGTAAAAATGTTTAAATACGGTTACACGACCATCAAATTTAAGCCCTGGATGAAACTACTAAAGACAAAAGACATCGGCGGAAGTGATGAATATCGGTGGGATATAAATATGAGTCCTAGTGATACCCCAAAAGAAAGCAATGAAATAAAGAAAGCATGGACCCAAGATATAATAAATTATTTCTAGGAACATATATATGCAAGTAGTAGACAAACATCTACACATCTAATCTAGTGTTAGCATATGAATCCATCTAGTAGCTAGGGATCAACATATAATGTTGATAATGAATTAAGCAATTATGATCACAAAATAAATGGGCCTTACAATGAGGTTGGGCCTTACAACTTATACTAATTGATTGAATATTAGTTGACAAATCCAATATATCTCATATTTTGCTAAGAAAACCAAACAAATTTCTTCATAAGTATGCACAATGTACTAGATCATATTGAAGAATATATTTGGTTTTAATATAGTTTACTTATACTAAGATCTACCATAGTATTATGATCAAATTGGAAAGAAAAAGAATAGAGGAGTAATAGTCATTTATTTAGTCATTTTTATTTGTCTGACCAATTATTTAGTTGTGTTTTTTGCCCGAAGACCAAATTAGTCATTTATTTAGTCATTTATTTGGTCATTTATTTAGTCATTTCAATCGATGACCAAAGTAGTCATTTATTTGGTCATTTATTTAGTCATTTCAACCGATGACCAAATTAGTCATTTATAGCTATGTTGCAGGAAATTTTGGTCATGTGACTAAAAGTTTTAGTCACCTGGTCATTTATTTCCATATTTCTACTAGTGTGTGAATTAAATTTTATTTGAAAAATTCTTTAACTATTGACAATGTCATCATCCTCTTATTAGGTGCATATTCATTTTGATTTTGATGAAATAATTGTATTATGTGTGTATGCAGTACAAGTGTTTGAGAAATCTAGAGAAATTGTAAGTTCATATTTCCGCTATCCTTGTTGGACTTTGAGCTTAGTTTATATTTGATTAGTTTTTTTTACTTGAACTCCTATACTTTCTTCATCTATAAATTTTGTTTATTTTAATTATTTAAATTTGAACTTTTCCCCACTCTAAACTATGTTTATTAGTTGTCTTGAACTTCAAGTCTAAACTTTGTTTACTGTTGTCTTATTTTGCCCAGGCCAAAATAACCCAAAAAATCCCAGCTTCAGACTTCCATCAAAAATATCCAATATGAGAAAGCCTAAATGGAAGAAACCCCCTTTTCAAAATCCTAAGATTTCTAAGTATTTTGCCTTTATTTTTTGCCTTAGTCAGAAAATTCAAGTTTGGTGAACCTTTGGTTCGCCGATCGACCAGTTTGTTGATTGGTTGATATGTCGACTAAAGGAACCAACAAGTGGGAGAAATTCTCTAAGGCAAGAGGAAGTTTGCCTTAGTCAGCAAATTTTGAGTTCGGCAAACTCAAAGTTTTTCGGTTGGCAAATTTGCTAACTAAGGAAGGTGAGGCAGTGGGAAGATAAAGGATTCTCTAAGGTAAAGACAAGGGGATGAAGGAAGAGTTGTTGGCAAAAATAAGGGTTGGCGAACCAAATGGTTCACTAATCAGTGAAATCACTGACTAAAGAGGAAAAGAGGAAGGAAGAAGTTGCAAGAAAGATGATAGTCGACCAATGACAAAGGAAAGGGAAGTCGATTGCTTGGTCAAAAAGTTTACGAAATGGCAAAATTGTCGACTGGTTCGTGGTTTACCAATTTCGCCGATAAGGCAACCGACTATCAAGGCGATGAAGCAGGAAATGTAAGGCAAATGCAAGATAAGTTTGAGAGTAGGAATATTCACCAATAAGTCGAAAAGGAGGCAAAAGATCAAACAAAAGGAAGAAATCAGGGAATCAGAAAAATTGCAAACTCGCCAATCAGTTCATGATTTCTAAAGTTTGCCGATAAGGTGATTTGCTGACTAAAGGAAGCCAAGGAAAAGGAGTTTGCGAGAGGGTGAATTCACTGATAGAGGAAAATTCAAATGCACCAGAGGTAGAATTAAAAGGATAAACACTTTTAAAGTGTTGAAAAAGCTTGTAGGGCACGATTTCCTAAAATCATGCCATTATTACAGGATGAGAAAGTACCCAGCATTCAATGTTGTAGGTCAAGGCCAAGTGCAAGTAGTTGATACAGTAAAAATCTCCAATGCACCAGTACATAGGAGGGACAAAATGAATTTGCAGGTATCATGGAATGATTTCAAACCTTCCCTCTTCAATGCACCTGACACCCATGTGTGTAGGCAATCTTCTTTTGCATTTTTTGTAGACCCGACAGAGGATGGCAGATGTCCCTTTTTGCAAGATTTCTTGGCATGTCCATGGGCCGAATTCAATGCAGTGTGGGCACTTGGGCAAAACAGTTGACCAAAATTTAGCACTTGTAGCTACACAGTGATTTGAAAAGCTATATATACATGTAAAAGAGATGTAATTGTAGTTAGTTGTTCTTCTGGGTCATTCTGCGGGCAAGGGGAATTATTTGTAGTTGTAGACCTTGTAATTCTTTACAAGAACTAGTCAGATTTGATGTATTATGCTTGAAGATGAGCCTTTGATGTCTCTGATTATGGTTCACCTATGAGTGTAAACTGTTATTTTGTGTCTATTTCTTCTACAATAATTATTCTTCTTCTGTAATGGCTATTTATCCTTCATGATCAATACAATCACTGATATTTTACCTCTTTTATGCTTTTACACTATGTTTATTTCAAATCTATAAGTAAATTTGTTGGAACTGCCAAAAGATTCAACAACAGGGTGCAAACTCAGGTGACAACAGTTTTTGGCAAGCCTGGTGGGACCCTCTGCTCTGAGTAAGAGCTGAACTGAGAAAATTTAGTGTTGTTCTTAGTTGACGTGCAGTTGTGAAAGCATTGTACAAGCACCAAGGTAACTCTGCTAAACAAATCTATTGGTGAAAGTAGCCCAAGTGCTTAAAGCTCCATCAAATATTAGAGTTTGGTGAGGCTCTTTCTCTTTTCTAGCCTTTAGGGTTCTCAAATCACCTGGCGACTCTCTTCTGGTATATTCACAATCTCCAAAAGTAAACCTATTACCCATATTTTCAAAGAATATTTTGATGCATCTCTGCTTTTCAATGCTCTAGTATGTCAAGCTATTATGAAATTCATGGCCTTTTCCCTCCATCAAGAATAGGCTTCCATACACCCATCATAACATTCACACCATTGTCATGGCTCTGCCAAGAAATAGAATCATTGTGGCCTTCAATGGTGAAAGCCCTCTTGACCTTGCACAATATGATGACATCCCAGTTTTAGCTCTAAAGGCTATTCCCTTTTTCATTGGTGAAAATTCCACTACCCCTGTCGAGCACATCCAAGACATTGCCAATGTATGCTCTATTCACAATTTTACCCAAAATAATGTCACAATAAGGCTCCTTGCTTCTTCCTTGAGAAGAAAATCTCTCCGGTAGTACAGGGGGTTACCTTCAAATTCAATTCATGAAAATGGGATGAGTTAGGAGATAGTCTTTGTCAGTGTTTTGAAGATAATGGTGATCATTTGTCCCTAATAGAGCAACTGGCCACTATTAAAAGGGCTCCTTATGAATTCATGGTGGATTTTAATTTTAGGTTTCAAAAGACTTGGCACAAAATCCCCCCATTAGTGAGACCTTCCCCTAATGGTGCCTTCTTGTATTATTTGAGATCCCTGAACAATGATATCGTTATCATGATCCAGTCTCTAGGAGGAGATGTGTTACCTGATGCTTGTGAGGTAGCTATTAGGGTAGACAATTATTTGATTCTAGCTGGAAAGATTGCTCCCTATCCTCCAATGCTATTATTTCTAGAGGCCCTAGTCCTTTAGCCAATTATGGCACCAATTCCTACAGCTAATGTGCCATACTGAGCTCCCAATCAGCCCTATCAACCTAGCAAGCAACCTTGTTAAGGGAACAGTCAAAGACAAAATCAACTAAGCTATGTTAGGCCCCTAAGCTCCATAAACTTAGTTGATACAAGTACATTAGGTGTACTTGTTCCAATTCAAATCAACCTAGCTTAGGGTTATGAGTGGCACCATCCATACAGTCCATCAGCAGTCCCAAAACTACAGGTTGGACCTAGTCAACAAGTTATGGGAGTACAAAGGTAAATACAGGTTGAATGTGTGTTTTTGAATTGGAAAGAGGATGAGGACGCCGAGGAGGAAGTTGTTGTAGATATTGTTGTTGAGGTTGGTAACACCACTCTATTTTAGGAACTACCCAGTTTCATTGAATATGAAGAGGACAAGCAAATGTCAGAGGTCCTGAAGTAGCTTGGGGGCAATGAGAATGGGCAAGTTGTTGCAAGCTGAGGCCAAAAATGACAGGGAGGTTCTAGCTCATGAAGATGATCATATAAGTATCCCTATACTGAAGAGTACAGAGGACTTGGAGGAGGCTCATTTTCGAGATGAGCTTGAATTTTTCTACTCAAATCTGGATAGTAAGTCAACACCTCTTAATGAGGCAGATCATGAGCAGTTTGAGTAGATTGAGGAGGTATTCATTCCTCTAATTGATATGCAAGAGTCAGAACATTCAGACCAATAGGAGAAGATAGAAATAAAGTAGAGGCATGATATCAACTCTATTGATTTAAATGTCATCTCAAAGGGATGCCCTATAAGGCATTTGGCCCAGCTAGAAGCATATGAAAAAGAGTCACTACCTGTCATGCTTACTTCAAAGCATGAGCTTGAGCATCAAGAAGGGCTAGATCAGCCCATTTATCCACTTCCAAGTAGCTATATTTCCAATCAGTACAGGTGGATAGGTGAGTTTTTCTTTGTCCTTGGGGAAGTATTTCACCACTTTGTTGTATTCCCATCCCTTCCTATTGCTCAAATTTATGAACTTGAAAAATTTTAAAGTTTTTCAACGGCGGTCCAAAATCATTCTATAGGAAGTTTTTTGAGCCTTTTCAACATAATGTGATCCATTTTTGGAGATAAGTTTTCTTCACGGGTTGAAAATTTTAAAATTCATGTTTAAGCCCAATGATTTACAAAAAATGTTAAACTTGAAGATTTGTGGAGGGCCTCATGTGACCTTTTGGCTCCATATGCCTAGTTTCTAGATGAAAGGTATCATCTCCCTCAAATTTACAAAGTTCATTTTCTTCCTATTGCCACACGGTTTTCCCAACATTACGGAATGTAATATATTTTATTAATTTTCCTAAGGTCAAAAAATTGAATAAATACATTGTTATTGGGGATACTTTATTTACTTCTCATGGTGAAAAGTTGTAAAGTCCTATTCTTTAAAAGGTAAATGACTTTATTAAAGTCAAATATTTATAGTGGCACTAAAATCTTTATGAGAAAATCTCAGTGAGAAGATTGTGGACTTTGTGAATATTGGACTCCTTATTGACGGGTGCTTTATTAGTTCTTTAACTTCAAATATCATCGACTCCCTATTGTCAGTTGTTTGATTAGTTCTTGAACTCCATATATTACTGACTCCTCATGCATTGCAAGTTCAAAGTTCTGAAAAGTTGCCAATAGCCGACTATCTCCTTGTCAGGGATTTTTTGGTTTTTTCAAACCCATGTCCTTGCTGATGGCAAAACCCTTCAAAGAAAACCGTGATGATTGCAGGATGTGTTTGTTGAAAATGGTTCGGAAACTTTTAAACAAATGCAATTGGTGGATGTATAGCCACATGTCATCTCTCCCTACCCATGCCGTGAAGGGGATCTTTGTCAAGTATTATGCGTAAATCGATATGTGAAGCATGAAAACTCAGACATGGTATATGTGAACTATTTGACAGAATGCTTAAAAACATATGTCATCTCATGGAATGTAACTATTGTATTATCTACACAAAATGGATTGATGAAGGTAAAGAATGATATTTATAGCTTCAAAGTTCTCCTCCTAGAAACTATCATAGGCAGAGATCTAGATGACTATGACTGCCTTCATCTTCATATGCACCTGGACTGCTTGAACACATAAAGAATTAGATGCAGTCAAGGTGTTGGTATCTAATAGGATAGTTAAACAATATTGGGATGATTCATTTAGGTTGTTAATACATGGAGAAGTAATTGGTTACCATGTTGTGTTGAGCCTTTAGTATAGGAATGTCATGATCAACTGTGCCTAGAGCTGACTTAGAATTGACTAAACTCTTCTTCTGAAAGTATGTATTGGCAGCAGGCTTAACAGAACATCAACTCACAGGTCACCCTTTTGAGATGGCTAATGGCTAGGCTTTGATGTTCTCTACTTATAAACTTTAAATGATGTCCATATGCTCTGCTGAAGTAAATATATCATTGTAGAATAGCACTATGTTTCTTTGAGTCAATTATATCAGCTAAAAGCACCACAAAAGCATTCACTAAGGGCAAATAATTCGATTGGAGGAATTCTTATATTTTTCCATGAAGAAGGGCCAAGAAGATGCCTTGAGGTGTTAGTAACATTGGAGAATATGGAAACTCTTAGTCCAGCTTTCATCCATCCTTCTTTGAAACACTTCCCCATTATTATAAAGGTTCAGAGTGAATACCATGAAGTTGTTGCAGACATTGTGCAAACATACTTGATGTTTTCTATTCCCATGGATGGGCCAAAACCTTCAAACATGATTGCAAGGAGTTTTGTGTGTGATTTCCTTGTTCACTTTATAGATATAGCTCGAGATAATAACTTGAATACCCGATAATGGTGAACCTAATGAGGAAGTCATTGAAAGAGTTTTCCAAGACTTGATGCTAATGGAAATGATGTTTTGACAACATGAGAGTTACATGGTCTCATTGTTGGTCCTAAAATCGATGCATTAGAAGATGAAATTACAGACACTGTGAATAGAGTAATGTTAGAGTTGGATGTTGATAATCCAGGTGATCAGCGTACTAGAGGAAAATTTACAAAAGGTATCTGTAAATGGATTTGAATTTCAGGTAACAGTGTTGATCAATCAAGTTGTGACTTACTTGTACCTAATTTTCACAAGAGTAAGGAAGAACTAGATGTTTTAATGAATAATGATGAAGAAACTGAAATTGTTGACAATGAACCCAAAATTTATTTGAAAAGTTGTTTGCTATTGGAAAGAGGATCATTTGTTGGCAGAGCCAAATCAAGAAAGAAAGTTATAGACCCGAGGATGTTTTATCACTTTTCTCATCCTTCTACACAAATGTAGACATTCTGAATTTGCAAATATTTCTAAAATGTTTAATGTACAGGATGAAAGACAATTCTAGCAGGTAGTAAGGAAGAGGTATTTCTAGATAATGAAAAGAACATAAAGCAAGCTAAGATGTAGATAAAAGAAGAAATTTCAGAATTGCCAAGAGTCGTCTAAGAGCTCCTCAATTTATTTTGTCTTTTATAGAATGGGAACAAATTATCCTTTTTGATAATCGGTTACTAGAAGAGGAAAGGCAATTATTTTCTTTTCATTTTGCCTTCCAAAAATTAGTTACAGAAGGTGAAAAGAGCCTTTAAAAACTTATCAAAGGCCCATCGTAAGGATTGGAGGGGAATTTTTATCTCATGATTGCCTTGTGCAAAGAGGGGAACTGTTTGTAAAGGAAAATAGGAGACTTTGAGCTGCTATTATGTTTTAATAAAGAGTTGTTATTCCTATGTTTACAGTTTCTTGGAGATTAGTTTTTCCTATGTTAAATCAATTCTTCCCTTATTAGCTGTTCCTTTGAATAGTTCTCAATGTGCAGGTTTTGGGAGACTATGTGCTCTGTTTTGTTTCTTTTTCTTCTTTCTGGAGAGATTTAATTGTATTCTTATGTGTGCAATCAAATTTCTCTTCTCCTTTTTTTCTCTCTTTCCTTTCTTTCTACTTCCTTTAATGCTTTTTGGTTAAAAGCATACTGTGTTTTCATTCATTGCATATCATCAGAAGGTAGTCGCGCCTTGTAAAATAAGCAGAGTCATTGCAATTGACTCAACTGTTGGTTCAGTTGTCATTTATGAGGGCAAAAGAATATAGAGTTAAGTGACAAATCTGTATACCAACACTTCCCAACCTCCTTTTAATTGTCCACAAACATGTGAAGCATTGTAGATTATTGAGAAGGGGCAGTTATTTTGAAAAACCAGTTAATGGCTTTGTTTGAGTTCATTTCCTTGTTGTTAGTTTAGGTTTAGGATTGGGTTTTTTTCATAGAGTTTTTCCTTTCAATAAGTGCTCTTGCACAAATGACATCCTCATTAGGGGGTTGTTTGCCTTGTTGTTTTTTGGAGGCATGTTCAGTTTTGTGTTGGTCTGGCCAACCCCCTATTTTAGTTTACTGCAGTGCCCCTTTTGACCCTATGCCTAATGGATTGTATAAGGCCATTGGATCCATGTGTTTAGCAGGCAAACACCCTGTATAGTTGCCAAAATGTTGTCTTATTTTTCCTAGGCCAAAATAACCCAAAAAATCCCAGCTTCTTCCATCAAAAATATATGATCTGAGAAAGCCTAAATGGAAGAATCTCCCTTTTCAAAATCACAATATTTCTAAGTATTTTTCCTTTATTTTTTGCCTTAGTTAGAAAAATTCAGGTTTGGCAAACCTTTAGTTCGTCGATCAGCCAGTTTGTTGATTTGTTGGTTCACTGACTAAAGGAACCAACAAGTGGGTGAAATTCTCTAAGGCAAGAGGAAGTTTGCCTTAGTCAACAAATTTTGAGTTTGGCAAACTCAATGTTCATCAATCGGCAAGTTCATTGATCAGCAAGTTCGTCGATTAGTGAATTTGCCAACTAAGGAAGGTGAGGAAGCAAGAAGATAAAGGATTTCTCTAAGGCAAAGCAAAGACAAGGGGATGAAGAGTTGTCTGCAAAAGAAGGGTTGGCAAACCAAATGGTTCGCCAATTGACAAAATCACCGACTAAAGAGGAAAAGAGGAAGGAAGAAGTTGCAAGAAAGATGATAGTCGGCTAAAGACAAAGGAAAGGGAAGTTGATCGCTTGGTCAAAAGTTTGTGAAATGACAAAATTATCGATAGGTTCATGGTTTTCTAATTTTTCTAATCGGGCGATGGACCGTCAAGTTGATGAAGCAAGAAACATAAGGCAAATGTAGGGTAAGTTTGTGAGCAGGAAGATTCACCGATAAGGCGAAAAGGAGGCAAAAGATCAAATAAAAGGGAGAAATTAGGGAATCAGCAAAATTGCAAACTCATTGATCAATTCGTGATTTCTAAAGTTCGTCGATAAGGTGATTTGCTAACTAAAGGAAGCCAAGGAAAAGGAGTTCACCAGAGGGTGAATTCACTGATAAACAGAAATTCAAATGTGCCAGAGGCAAAATTAAAAGGATAAACACTTTTAAAGTGTTGAACAAGCTTGCAGGGTACGATTTCCTGAAATCACGTCATTATTACAGGATGAGAAGGTACCCAACATTCAATGTTGTAGGTCAAGGTCAAGGGCAGGTAGTTGACACAGTAAAAATCTTCAATACACCAGTATGCAGGAGGGATAAAATGAATTTACAGGTACCATGGAAGGATTTTAGACCTTCCCTCTTCAATGCGTGTAAGCAATCTTCTTTTGCATTTTTTGCAAACCTGACAGAGCATGGCCACTGTCCCTTTTTGTAGGATTTCCTAACATGGCCATGGGCCAAATTCAATGCAGCGTGGGCACTTGGGCAACACAGTTGACCAAAATTTAGTGCCTGTAGCTATGAGGCAATTTGAAAAGCTATATATACATGTAAAAGAGATGTAATTGTAGTTAGTTGTTCTTATGGTTCATTCCACAGGCAAGGGGAATTAGTTGTAGTTGCAGACCTTGTAATTCTTTACAAGAACTAGTCGGATCTGATCCATTGTGCTTGAAGTTGAGCCTTTGATGTCTCTAATTGTGGTTCACCTATGAGTGTAAACTGTTATTTTGTGTTTATTTCTACAATAATTCTTCTTCTTTTGTAATGGCTATTTAGCCTTCATGATCAATACAATCAGTGATATTTTGCCTCTCTTATGCTTTTACACTGTGTTTATTTGAAATTTGTAAGCTTATTCTGTGGATAAAACTATCCCTCTTGTAGTTACAATTTTGTGCTTCAAATCTTTGTCAAAGTTATAAGTCTATGTGAATCCATATCAATATTTGAGATCATTGTTGTGTTATTTCAGTTCTAGCTAACGCTTTAAATATGGTGTATCACCATTTTTCTTTTATGTATTCCTTCTCTCCCTTTTCCTTGGTGATCAGTAGCATATGTTTAGTTAAGTTCTCTGGACCTTAAGTCTAGAAAGAAGAACTAGCCTTCTTTGGAGATTTGATCTTATTTGCAAGGTCCCACACCTTGAAATCATTCCCATGTTTCACTGAATTTGTTGGAACTGCCAAAAGCTTTAACAATAGGGTACAAATTCAGGTGACAACATTTACCACAAGCTTGCAATAATGGTAGTTTGGAAAGGGGAGAAACATTTTTCTCTCACCCAATATATTAATTACTATTCTATAAAAAACCTTTAGTGAATTCTTTCATTTTGGAGATTTCGATGATAGATTCCAACCCAGAGATTATTATTGATGAAGATAGATAGAAAGTATTGTTAGAAAGACGATTGTCGTTGCACCAAAAGATTGACTTATTAATGCCCGATACAACCACTAGAGTTAATGAATCCACAGGAGACAGTTAAGTCTTGTCACAAACCCAAGCATTGTGTTGCACAACACAAGGAGACCAAGGGTGCACACCTTGCAACAATCCCCCCAGCACAAGTGAGGGGTTCAAACCCGTGACCCAGGCTCTGATACCAATTGCTAGAAAGAGAATTGTCATTGCACCAAAAGATTGATCTATTAATGCCCGATACAACCGCTAGAGTTAATGAATCCATGGGAGGCAGTTAAGCCTTGTCACGAACCCAAGCGCTGCACTACACAACACAAGGAGACCAAGGGCGCACAACTTGCAACAAGGATCTCTATTTCTAAATCACATTTGTCACATTTTGTAAAATATTTAGCCCTACAATGCCTTCAAAATTTACAGGGCCATATCAAATGAATGCAAAACATTTGTATAATTATAATGGGCTAGAAAATTAGAACTCATCTACAATATGGTTACATAATTATAATATCTCAAATTGTAAATCAGATTGTTGATAATAGGAATGCAATTGAGGCCTTTTGGCTACTGGGGCATATGGATCTCAACTAAATGAATTTGTAAATACTCATACCTTTGAATTGTTTTGTCAAACTTTATCAACAATTCTCTTATGTATAATACCAAACAGTTCATACACTCCAAGCTATAGCTTAACTGCGACATTTCACATTTCTTTGAAGATAGTATGTCAAACATTCTGGGTGCCTTTGTAAATGCTTCCATACATTACATTAAACATTTCACGTGTTCTGTTATTGTCTCTCACCAAACGGGCCGCAACCCTACGATTTGGCATTATATTAAACAATCCAAGTTTTTATTGTGGTGATCTTCATACACAAAGCCGTGACCTTTCATCTTTCATTTGGCTTTGATTGCCATTTTAGATTCTATTTGTGGCCCTTTTAGCTCATGTGCTTTACCTGTAGTATCACATTTCTTTGAGATATTTTGTCAAATAGTTGTGCATTCTCCATACCACATCTCTTTGAGACATTTCTCTAAATAGTTTACATGTTCTATCAACACTAACCACAGCCTGTTGGAGCAAAATAGTTAACACACCTTGTGCATGGTATTTTAAATTTTTTAAACAATCTCTCAATAGTTGTGTGACCTTGTCCATTACATTCTTGTCGCTGTAATTGTAACATGTAGACTGCATATACTTTATCCTTCACTCCAGTGAATATGTACATTAAGAAACAAAATTTAACTTGATAATTGATCTAAATTCAATTGGTGATTTGGCTAACAATATTTGGCGAGGAACCAACTATACTATAAAACACAGAATGAACAATTTGCCAATCTCATTGAGAGATGTATGCCTACTTTTTTGAACTGAATTATTCTATATTCAAAGGTCATGATCAAAGGTTAGGGCAACCTTTCAAGTAGAATAACTAGTTAAGAAACAAATATTTAATTTTAGTTTGAATCATAATGTAACCATATCACTATGCCTTAGAGATCAGGTCACGTGGCCTTGCATTGTTATATCAAACATTTCACTTGCCTTATATTCCCTTGAGACATCTCAAACAGTTTGCATTCCCTATCCCTTAGGTTGCACCTATTGCTTTTGGCATTATGTCAAACAACTCACGTTCCTACCCTGCCCATCCAATATCTTGATGTTGTTCTATAGATTCTAGGACTGGAGTGCATTGTAGATGGTTTTCATTTTGAGAAAGAGATTGGTTGTGTAGGATGTATCCGTAATATCTCATTGCTCACTGGAATGTATTTGATTATTAAATTTTAAAATTTTAATAACGTCCTCAAAATCAAATTTTTAAACACAGTAAAATAATGAGAGCAAAGATTCACAGAAAAAATTGTTAAGATTTGGGCACTCAGCATGTGAAGCTTAATGCCATAATGAAATGAATCAAATTTCGCTTGAAAGATTCAGTATTTGGCACCATTTTAGCAAAATCTTATTTCCCTGCTCATTGTCCTCATTCCCATTGTCAGAATACTTCCCAAACCCCTTCTTTGTTCCATCCCTCTTATTTACTTGCACATTGTCCTCAGAATCGTGGCCATCATTTTTACCCTTCAATTTTGCATTCACGTACACATCTTTAGGAATCCATAGGCTTAGGCTTCCATTATGAAAGAGAATACATAATAGATATATGGCTTTAACCTTTAGCACAACATAACAACAATGTTATTTTTAGTGCAAACTGATACTACTAAATAGTGTGATGCATGCTTAAATGTCATTTAAAACCATTGCAAGTAATTGTTGCAAGTATGTGCTAATCGGTGTTCTCATTGATGTCAACATGTTTGTGTTGTCATTGGTGTCAATTGTGTCTTCTGATATTGCTATTGTTGTTTGATTGAGTTGTTGTGTTAAAGTGATTTGAATGCCTTGTAGAGGTGTTGATGATGTTAGTAGATTGTTCATGTTGCTGAGTTTCCAAGTACTTTTGAGAAAATTTGATTAATACTGGTAACAGTGTGTTGAAGAAGTCTTCTGACTTTCAAAGTGTTGTACGAGTTTTTGCTCCACATTTCTTCTATGTTGGTGATCTAAGTGTGTGGTTTGGATATGTTTTTTAGAAGTGTTTGAAGACACATGAAAGCTCTTACTGCCTTGATCAATTTCACATCATTCACATCATCCCACACGATTCATGAATCCTTGACACTTATTCATACCATCATTAACCTTGACACAATCTTCAAGGTCGGCAACACAATCTTCGATCCTTGAAACGATCTCCAAGGTTGACAAACACACAATATTTGAATTAGGTTTGGACTTAAACATTCCATGACACAAAGGAATTAAGGAAAACCACTTTATGCCTTAGCTTAGACCTAAATTTGTTTTTTGCACGTTACACAATACTCACATAAACACCAAATTAACTCCTCAATAAGCACAAACATTCAAGGTTGGCCAAACAGTGTAAACATAAGGAATTCTTGATCACATGCCTCCACGATCACAACCATAGCATGTGGACCAAACACAGGGCTTTAAAACAATCTAGAAACATCCATGGACATCTTGAAGTCACCTGGAAACCAACAAATTCAGCCACAACAACTTTCACCTGAACACAACAACACTATCGAAATTTGCCACACAATAAATTGCTTTTCGGAGCACCAAATCACAAACCTTTTGGATGGAAGATAGGTAAGATCCTTATGAACACATGCAAAACCACAGCATCTGAAACCTTTCTGCGTAGGAATGCGGAGTAAAATACTTTCTTTCAGACACACTGTAAACATTGTTAGACACTGTCTTCAAACTGGTGAACATAACTCTCACTGCACATCAATCCGGAGCACCAAATTTTGGATTTAGCATCTTCAAATCCACTTTATGGCTTAGTTTGAGAGTCTTGTACTAAGCTAAGGCATAAAGTGGTTTTCCCTAATTCCTTTGTGTCATGGAATGTTTAAGTCCAGACCTAATTCAAATATTGTGTGTTTGTCAACCTTGGAGATTGTTTCAAGGATCAAAGATTGTGTTGCCGACCTTGAAGATTGTGTCAAGGTTAATGATGGTATGAATAAGTGTCAAGGATTCATGAATCATGTGTGTGTGTGATGGGGATGATGTGAATGATGTGAAATTGATCAAGGGAGTAAGATCTTTCATGTGTTAGGCTACCAGATGCAGTGAGTAGAAGGTGTCTACAATTTTTAGTGATGTTGCGAAGGTGTTGTTTGTGTTGAGAGTGTATATTGAGCTTCATTGGAACTGAACTCCATGCATAGGTTTCATGCAATTACATTAGTTCAAATCTTGGCAGTGAGTCACCCTTCTCTTCTTTCTTTCTTTCTCAGTGGGCAGTGAGTTCACTTAGACAGTGAGTTCACTTGGACAATGAGTCCACCTGCAATGAGCATTCTTTCTTTTGAGCAATGAGCCTCTTGTAATTCAATATTGCTACTACTTTATATTGTGAGCTAATCCTCACCATGGTTTTTCCCTTTAAGGGTTTTCCATGTAAAAACATGGTGTTCTCTTGTGCATGATGTTGATGTGTTTAAGTTTCTATTATCTTCTTTTCATGTTTAATCTTCATAACAAATTAAGGGTTTAAATGAACTGATGTGGATGTGATTATTTTTATGAGGGTTTAAAGTTTTTGATACAACTGATTCACCCCCCCTCTTAGTTGTCTTGTGCCTTCAACAATTGGTATCAGAGTAAGGTTCCTTTGAAGAAAGCTTAACAGCTTGAGGTAGATTTGGGATGGTGCACAAGAAGGATATTCCCTTGTTTGATGGATTAGACTATGTTCTCTGGAAGGTAAGGATGGAAGCCTTTCTAGTTTCTCTTGGTTATGAGGTCTGGAAATGTGTCAAATCTAATTACACTGTACCTGATAGTGGTATAAATACTGAAGATGAAATCAAAGTTGTCTAAATAGATGGTAAGGCAAAACATGCTCTCTTAAGTGGACTTACTAATTCTGAGTTGGTGAAAGTCATAAATTTGAAGACTGCTAATGAGATTTGGAAAAGGTTGGAAAGTGTTTATGAAGGAGATGAGAAGGTTAAACATGCTAAAATATAGAATTTAAAGCTCACTTATGAGACCATGCGTATGTCTGAAGATGAAAATATTACAAGTTACTTACAGAAGGTGGAAGTTGTCAATGGCATCAAAGGTCTTGGTGGAAAAATAGATGATCAAGAAGTGATATTGAAGGTACTTAGAACTCTTCCTAATGCTTACAGTCATAAGGTTTCTACTATTGAAGAATTACAAAACTTGGATAAATTTACCAAAGATCAGTTGCTTGGCACCCTAATTGCTTTTGAAATAAGAGAGTTTGGAACATCTAGTGGAACTGCAAAGGATGAGATTGCTTTTAAAGCTGATAAAACAGAAAAGACTGTTGAATCAGAACTGGAAGACTTTGATGAAGTGGAAGCTAACTTTGTGAGAAGGATGAAAAAGGGTACTGGTAAGTTCAATGGTAAGTTTCCTTTTAAATGCTTCAGTTGTTGAAAAATAGGTCATTATGCTTCAAGGTGTCTAGATAGAGCTCTGAGAATTAAGAATAAGGAAAATAGAGGAAGTATGCTCAAGAAAAATTACTATGCAAGCATTTCTGATGATGAATCTAATTTTGAGGATGAAAATTATGATAAATGTTTATTTATTTCCATAAGAGATGAAACTGGTTCTGCTAACTCTGGAAGCTGTGTGAGGAAAAAGAATCTGGAAGCATGTACTAACCCTAAAGGCACTGTAATAATTACCTTTCATTCTAGGAGTGAAAAGGATGACTAGGTCATTGATAGTGGATGCTCAAATCATATGATAGGTGATAAGAGTAAGTTTATTAAACTTGAAAAATTTGATGGTGGAGTAGTTAGGTTTGGTGGTGATGAAGCTGCTAAGATTTGTGGAAAAGGTTCAATCAGTTTTGATGGAAAGTATAACACTGATGATGTTCTTTATGTCAAAGGTTTAAAGCATAATCTCTTGAGTGTTGGATAGGTGTGTAGCAAGGGCTACAATCTCATGTTTTAGGATGATGGATGTGAGATCAGAAAAAGCTCTAGAATAGTAATTGATGCTGGAAACAAGATAGGTGGAAATGTTTATCATCTCAAAGGTGGTGTTAGTTATTGCCTTATGAC
The DNA here is from genome assembly GCA_027924645.1 of Cunninghamia lanceolata. NCBI lineage: Eukaryota > Viridiplantae > Streptophyta > Pinopsida > Cupressales > Cupressaceae > Cunninghamia > Cunninghamia lanceolata. The sequence continues at coordinate 4,312,659 of BSBN01001327.1, read as the reverse complement.
TCAGATCAGTGAGAGTTGGTTATGGCATAGGAGATTGTGTTACATCAATTTTGATATCCTAGTAAGGGTAACTTCAGTCCAAGTTGTGAGAGATCTACCAAAGTTAACAAAGCCTATTACTGTTGTCTGTAAGGAATGTCAGTTTGGAAAGCAAACAAGAAGCTTCAAAAGCAAGGATCAGTCATCTACTAGACTATTGGAGTTGGTGCATATAGACCTGTGTGGTCCTACTAGAGTAAGGAGTTTTCAAGGTAACAGGTATTTCATCATGTTATTTATTGATGATTTCTCTAGAATGACTTGGGTCACTTTTCTTAAGGAAAAATTAGAAGCCCTAGATAAGTTTAAATCTTTTAAAGAAATCGTTGAAAATGAATTGGATATGATAATCAAATGTTTGAGGTTTGACATAGGTGTTGAGTTTACTTCTAATAAGTTTAACATGTTTTGTGAGAATCATGGGATAAAGAGGCATCTATCTACTCCTAGAACTCCTCAACAGAATGGAGTGGTTGAAAGGAAGAATAGGATTGTTTAAGAAGCTGTAAGGACAATGATAAAGGAAGCAAACCTACCGGAAGTCTATTGGAGAGAAGTAATTCATACTATTGTCTACATACATAATAGAGTACAAGTGAAAGCAAATGACACAAAGACTCCCTTTGAGATATGGTATGGAAGGATTCCCACTACTAAATATTTCAAAGTATTTGGAAGCAAATGTTATATAAGAAGAGATGAAGAACTAGGAAAGTTTGATGCAAGATGTGATGAAGGTATTTTTCTTCGATACTCTAACAAAAGCAAAGCTTACCGTTGCTATAATAAGAGGCTAAGAAAAATTGTTGAAAGTGCTAATGTTAAGGTTGATGAAGATATATAGAAATTTTCAAAGATTAATGGATATGAATCAGATGAGTCTTCTTATGGAGAAAAAGGAGAAACTAAAGAAAAAGAAGTACAGGTTGAAGAACAAAAAGCTCTGAAAAGAGAAGTACAAGTTGAAGAACAAGAAGCTCCAAAAAAAGTTTCTAAAACTCCTAAATATGTGTAGAGGCATCACACTAAAGATCAGATCATTGGTGATAAGAGCAAAGGTGTATTGACAAGAAGCAGAGATGCTGAAGAACAGGTAAATCTATGTTTACTTTCCAAAGTTGAACCTAAAACAATGGTTGAGACATGTAAGGATGAGTATTGGATTAAGGCTATGGAAGAAGAACTAATGCAGATTTAGAAGAATTAGACTTGAGAACTTGTCCCAAGACCAGAGAATAAAAATGTGATTAGAACTAAGTGGGTATACAGGAACAAGTTGAATGAGAATGGAGAAGTGGTAAGGAACAAGGCAAAACTTGTGTGTAAGGGGTACTCACAAGTGGAAGGAATAGACTATGAGGAAACTTTTGCCCCGGTGGAAAGAATGGAGGCTATTAGGTTGTTTCTAACTTATGCAGCACATAAGAATTTCAAGGTATATCAAATGGATGTGAAGTTTGCTTTTCTAAATGGTGAGTTGGAAGAGGAAGTATATATAGAGAAACCAGATGGAATTCAATTGTCAGAAAAACTAGATATGGTATGCAGATTGAAGAAGGCATTGTATGGACTGAAGCAAGCTCCCAGAGCTTGGTATGCAAGGTTAGATAGGTATTTATTGCAGTAGGGATTTAGTAAAGGGTCTACAGATAGTAATTTGTACATCAAGGTAAGCAAAGATCAAATCCTGATTGTTGAGGTCTATGTGGATGACATAATCTTCAGTGGAAATGAAGGTATGTGTAAGGACTTTGCAAATGAAATGCAAAAATAATTTGAGATGTCAATGTGTGGAGAGATGAACTTCTTCCTTGCGCTACAAATTAATCAGACAAATAAGGGCATTTTCATTTCACAATCAAAATATGTCAAGGAACTGTTGAAGAAGTTTGGAATGGAATATTTTAAACTAGTTTGTACCCCCATGACAATTGGTTGCAAGTTGAGCAAGAATGATGAATCCCCTAAGGCTGATCAGAGCAAATATAGATCAATGATTGGAGGACTGCTATACCTAACTGCTACTAAACTAGATATCATGCATGTAGTTTGTCTTATGGAAAGATTTCAAGAAGATCCTAGAGAGTCACATGTCATGGCAGTGAAGAAGATATTCAGGTATTTGAAGGGCACTTCAGATCATGGTTTATGGTATCCTAAGAACAATGACTTTACCCTAGGTGCCTACATAGATGCAAATTGGGCCGGATGTCCAGATGACAGGAAAAGCACAAGTGGTGGTGCATTCTTTGTTGGAGATAGAGTTGTATCTTGGCTAAGCAAGAAGCAAGATTCAGTGTCTTTATCTACTGCAGAGGAAAAATATATTGATGCAACATCATGTTGCACACAAGTGTTATGGATGAAACAAACCTTGAAGGATATCAAAGTTGTGTATGATGAGCCTATCTCTATCTTATGTGATAATACAAGTGTCATTAGCATTTCAAAGAATCCAGTGATGCATTCAAGGACAAAGCATATTTCTATTAAGTATCACTTTCTGAGAGAGAAGGTTGTAGAGAATGAAGTGAAGCTTGAGTATGTGCCTACAAAGGCTCAGGTTGTTGACATATTCACTAAGGCTCTTCCTAAGGATACATTTGAGTATCTCCGGGAGAAGTTAGGGGTCATTACCCCTCCTTCTTTGAACTAGATGCATAAGGAGATGCATTGGTCCAGTGTGATTGGCAAGATTCATTCTTTTTTGGACTGATGATGGAGGCTACCTCTCAGGAGGAGTGGGTAGTGGCGTTGTTGATAGTTGCAGTCAGGAGGAGTAAGAGTTGATACAAGTTGCTGTGTACTCCTAAGGGGGAGTATTCAAAGCAATTGAGAATAGTGCAAGTATGTGTAATATCATAACCAGGGGGAGAGAGATTGAAAAAGTATGTCACCCTTTGCCATTGATGTCAAAGGGGGAGATAGTTCATGTGAAAAACAAAGGGAGAGAAAGAGAGCAAGATGTGTAAAAGAAAGGGGGAGAATTTGATTAGTGTAGAGTTGTGTCTTGATGGTTTTTCACATCATATGTTGCAATCAATGACAAAGGGGGAGATTGTTGCAAATATGTGTTAATCGATGTTGTCATTGATATCAACATGTTTGTGTTGTCATTGGTGTCAACTGTGTCTTCTGATGTTGCTATTGTTGTTTGATTGAGTTGTTGTGTTAAAGTTATTTGAATGCCCTATAGAGGTGCTTATGATGTTAGTAGATTGTTCCTGTTGTTGAGTTTCCAAATGCTTTTGAGAAAATTTGATTAATACTAGAAACAGTGTGTTGAAGAAGTCTTTTGACTTACAGAGTGATGTTCAAGTTTTTGCTCCGCATTTCTTCTATGTTGGTGATCTAAGTGTACAGTTTGGATATGCTTTTTAGAAGTGTTTGAAGATGCTAAATCTAGAATTTGGTGCTCCAGATTGTTGTGCAGTGAGAGTTATGTTCACCAGTTTAAAGATGGAGTGTGAGAGTGTTTACAGTATGTCTGAGAGAAAGTATTTTACTCCATATTCCTTCGTAGAAAGGTTTTAGGTGTTGTGGTTCTAGATATGTGTTCATAAGGATCTTACCTATCTTCCATCCAAAAGGTTTGTGATTTGGTGCTCCGAAAAGCAATTTATTGTGTGGCAGAGTTTGACAGTGTTGTGTTTAGGTGAAAGTTGTTGTGGCTGAATTTTTTGGTTTCCAGGTGACTTCAAGATGTTCATGGATGTTTCTAGATTGTATTAAATCCCTGTGTTTGGTCTGCAAGTTGTGGTTTTGATCATGGAAGCATGTGATCAAGAATTCCTTATGTTTACACTATTTGGTCAACCTTGAATGTTTGCACTGATTGAGGAGTTAGTTTGGTGTTTATGTGAGTATTGTGTAAAGTGCTTGGATAGATTTAGGTCCTAGCTAAGGAATAAAGTGGTTTGCCTTAATTCCTTTGTGTCATGGAATGTTTAGGTCCAGACCTAATTTAAATATTGTGTGTTTGTCGACCTTGGAGATTGTTTCAAGGATTGAAGATTGTGTTTCCGAACTTGAAGATTGTTTCAAGGTTAATGACGATATAAATAAGTGTCAAGGATTCATGAATCATGTGTGTGCACAATGGGATGATGTGAATGATGTGAAATTGATCAAGGCAGTAAGAGTTTTCATGTGTTAGGCTACCAGATGCAGTGAGCAGAAGGTGTCTATAATTTTTAGTGATGCTGCGAAGGTGTTGTTTATGTTGAGGCGTATATTAAGCTTCATTGGAACTAAACTCCATGCATAGGTGTGATGCAATTACATCAGTTCAAATCTTGGCAGTGAGCCACCCTTCTCTTATTTCTTTCTTTCTCAGTGGGTAGTGAGTTCACTTGGACAGTGAGTCCACCTGCAGTGAGCATTCTTTCTTTTGGGCAGTCAGCCTCTTGTAATTCGGTATTGCTGCTACTTTATATTGTGAGCTAATCCTCGCCATGGTTTTCCCTTTTAGGGTTTTCCATGTAAAAATATGGTGTTCTCTTGTGCATGGTGTTGATGTGTTTAAGTTTCTATTATCTACTTTTCATGTTTAATCTTCATAATAGATTAAGGGTTTAAATGAACTAATGTGGATGTGATTATGTTTATGAGGGTTTGAAGTTTTTGATACAACTTATTCACCCCCCCCCCCCTCTTAGTTGTCTTGTGCCTTCAACAATAACAACAACTATGCTAAAAAAATAATTCATTAAGATAATGACTCTATCATGTACTGTGCAAGTTGTCTTGGACTTGATGCTCAAGCTACTCTATCCCGATACAGTCATCCAGGACATCTTGTTCCAATTTAAGCATCTTTAAGCAGTGTAGAAAATAAATTTAAAGAGATAGCAAATAAAATAAAATGGAAAGAAAGAGCACAAAGTAGGAACTCTTCAAAGCATGTAGCTGACTCTACAAACAATGTATTAAATTATCTAATATTTTCAAAAGTACTATCAATTAAATATTCATGTGTTGTCTAAGTTATTATCTCATGAACTGAGAAGGATGACCTTGTTAATTCTAAGCATAGCTACATCCATCACATTTTTAAGAAACCTGAGATGAAATTCCCTAGTTTTATTACATGTGTATGGCATTCGAGTTCAACTCATCCCAAATCCCTATATGATTACTTCTCAGAAGCATATACTACATCTGCTCCCACAAAATAGTCACTCAATAGGTTCTCACAATTGCCAACATAAGCACATGTCAACCCATTGATTCCTACAACTTTGTTGACATAATCTATTACTTTGTGATATTATACAATTGATGTCAAAATCACATCCATCATAGAACCACATCTTATCATTTTACTATTTTTTCATTGTTGCTATTTAAGCTTATTTACATGTATGTCAATTGCAGAAGTCTGGTAGAAGCCTTTAGGTTGATTGCTCCATGTTTTTGTATAAAGCAGTTCCAAGAATATTGCCAAAGGAGGACAGTGTGTAGCCTCCTTAAATGCAACAAATTGTTTACCACAAAAATATCCCTGGGTTTATATTCGTAAATAAGTTAGATACAATTTATATATAATTTTATGTTTGACTTTATATTAACATATTTTTTAATATAAGACAAATTAGATACAGTTTATAAATCATTGTAAAAGTATTTTGTTGTTTAATATTTTTTGCAATGTCTTCCATTCAAGTTATGGCAAATTTACATCAAACTATAGATATTATTGACATCTCAAATAGTAGTTCTGAGTTACAAGTATTAAGCCCATTGGTAAATTCCCCCATGTTACCTACTGAAATGCCTTCATTTATCAATGGGAATGGAAATCCAAAATACAACATTCTAAACTTTGCAAACAATATTTCACTGGGTTCCTATGAACTACTTCAACAAGCAAAGATGACTTGCTTGGGTGCACATGCTATGCAAGACGTTGAAGTCCAATCAATGGAACCAATAGTAGATGAATTTCATTCTATGTGCAAAAAATTATCTTTTCATATGTTTTTCATAGCTTATATTTGAAAAACCTTTTATGTCATTTGTCCATCATTTTTTTCATTGCCATATTATGAATATTTTCAATCCATTTGTTATTATTTGCATGCAAATGTTTTGGCTTTGTTAATGTAGTTTTCTATAATCAAGATCTATGAAAGGCATTTTATTTACATGCAAGTGATATACACTTTGATGGATAATATTCTATTCAAATACTAAGCTTTTAGTCTTGATGGGTTTTGTCTTTTCATATGTCTTTCATATTTTATATTCGAAAAGCCTTTTATGCCATTTGGCTCTAAGTTGTTCTCTACACTCAAGGCGAGTAGGATATGCTTGATAACTTATTTTTCATTGAACAGTACAAAGATTTGGCAATAAACCTATGTCATTCCAATTCGCATTTTTGCCATGCATTATACCCATTGTTGTTCTTAAAAGTCTATTGTGCATCATTGAAAATGTATTTCAAAGATAACTTTGAGTTATTTATTTGTTGTTGATTGTAGGAATCTACATAAAATCTATGTTATCATATTCATATCCTTTAGGAGTCCCTTTCGAGCTATAAAATATAAATACTCAATATTGTATATATTTCAAACTTGTATTACAACACTGTAAATTATAGAACACCTTACATCTATTTCTCAAAGTTATTAATATATCTTTTATGCACAAATCAAATGTACTCTCTCAACAAATGTTCAGAATCCTATCGAAGTAACCATTGCACCTCCTTTCGGTGCAAGTGCTAGTTTATATTATGTTAATTATTTAATATATTTTTAAAAACTAATTTAATATAGAAACTATATAGCTATATTAAATATTGAAATATATATTTTATTTTATTATCCATAAATATATTAGTATTAATAGAATATATTTTAATAAATTATAATATTATTATATTATTATATATATAACTATAATATATTATATAAATTATAATAATGTTATAAATTATTATATATTATATAAATTATAATAATAATATAATATATTATTTATTGTATCATAAATTATACTCAGTTTTTCTCTACATAATAAAATTGCAACAAATAAATTTTAGTTTTTGTGGTAGAAAAACAAACAACTAATATGAATACCTTTATGAAAAAACAAGATTTCCTCCATGGCCTAATCAGTTGCTACCCCGTAACTATAAAAAAAAAAAAGATTTCCTCCACGGTGTGAGTTATTTGTTTTCAACTATTTTCCCTTTCCTTTTGCTTTGAAAAACAAATAGAAATCCCAAGGTACATAGCAGGGGACATTTAAACGACATGAGACTTCTTTTGGCATGACTTTTTTCTCAACATGAGAACAACTGACGAGTTTAAAAAGTTTTCGACATGATTTTTTCCCCAATGAGAACAACCGACAAGTTTAAAAGGTTTCCCGGAGTGAATTTAAACTCAGGCGTGAACCGGACAATAATTTACATGAATGTGGCAACTAAAAATAGTGAAAGCGGCAACAGAAATAAATAAATAGAAACTGGCACATGGAAGATGGAAAGACGTGAAAATATTGTCTGGCGTGTGCAGGAAAATATGTTGGTGAATGAAATAATCCATCAAACGACAGACGGAACTTTAATCATCTTGCACACTTCTAAGACAACCTAGACCATGGATTTGCCCAAGCAGGTATTCATATGTCAAAGGGAATGCCTTCGGTGTAATAATATAGATTTTATATATATAATAATTATTTAATAACAAATATATATATTATTTACTATAAATTTACGATTTTAAAATATAATATTATTCTAAAAATATATTTAATAATTTTTTAAAATATAATATTATTCTAAAAATATATTTAATAATTTAGTAAAATTATTAAATATAGTTTTAGAATAATATTATATTTTAAAATCGTAAATTTATAGTAAATATAATATATTTTATATATTATATTGACTAAAGATAATGGGTGGAGGATAGATGTTATATGCTCTGTATCCAATTACTATTGGCAAGGAGGGTGGTGAAATGATCGGTATTCATTTTAATAAATGCATTTAAGCCCACACAGATTCACGATGGAGGTATTGAGTAATGATGGTTGTGAGTTAGCGTGCCTTATCATGGAGTTTGGTGTGTTTTCCTGGCCAGATGGCTTCTGGTAATGGTGGAAGAGGTGGTAGGATGAATTAGTTTAGCATGGCATGGGAGTTTGAGCATGGCTTAGGGTGTAGGAAGAGGCCACATAAGAGATGGGTTTCTCACGAGGAGATTGTGGTTGATTTCATGGCATTTGTAGTAAAGGAGATAAAGGATCTAAAGCTTCACTTGTGAATAGTTGGAATTTGGAAGTTGGCCAAGGATATGGACAATGCTTCTAGTGTTAGTATTTGGTAACCTATGTCAAATTTGTTGTTAGACCCTGGACATACTCGTGGGAGGCATAATATGTTTGATTTCGTGCAAACACTCAATTGTGCCTCTATGCTTTCGATTGTGATTAGTTCATTTTTGATACATGATGATATTGAGGACATGGCTCATTAGGGTGAGGTTTATTTTAATTACAAGTTTGAAGCATCTACACAGCTAAGCTTTGATAGGTATGTTTGCAACGAGTGGTGGAAGAGGTGGCAAAAAGATTAGAGGTGGTGTTACTAGTAAAGGTGGTTGCAACGGTATTCAACTGTTGTGAGGATGCGGATTCAAAGGAGGTGGTTGAGGTTCCTACTTCAAGTAATATTTGTGGTAACTGTTGCAAATGTGATTGTGTTTATATGTTAGGGTCAATGCAGCCTGTGTAATTTGCCCTAACCATGTAGGTTATTATACTAGTTAATGACAGATGTGGGTAATGATATATGTATAGGGGTCTTTTTGAGTAGATGGATATGACACTATATTGGTCTTGTTTAGCTTGGTGGCCTTAAGGGCACTAAAAAATTGATTCAATAGTTGTTTGGCTCTTAGACCTTACCAATTTTATAATAAAAAGAAAAATAATAATATTATTGTACTAAAAATATATAAATAGAAGGGCGTGCACAGATTTAAGGTGGCAAAGAAATAAAAGATGTCAAAGTAATAGTTTTGTCAATATTTTTCATAGAAAATTCTTTTCAAGCAAGAAATGGACTGGTGAAAGTTGCAAAGGTATGTCGAAAATGCAAGTCGATTTGAGTTCAAACTCTATTTTACAATTTGCATGCTACAAGATTGCAAATCAGAGCATGTAGTCTAAAATGCACGTCTGTTAGAGTTGGAATAAATATGTAGTCAAACTTTGAAGTCTGAAGTGTAATTGGTTGGAGTTTAGAGTTGCACTTTCATTTTGCATATTGCAAATATGTAGCCTAGCAAAGTATAGAAGTAGAAACAAAATAATAAATGCTAATATAAATAGCTATATATAGTTAATTTAACTATCATGCATTGTTCTGTGGGCCATAAATACAAAAATGCATTTGAAAAGTTTTTAAGGAAATTGTATTAAAATTTTGAATACAAAAATTCATTGCTTAATAATGCCCACTAGAAATAAAATTCAAAATGGGTAACAAGCATCCCAAGCCCTGCCCCTACCCAAAGAATTATAGGCCAATATGAAGAGAGTAGTTTGTATTTGTTTGAACATATGGATCTATACAAAAGAGCAATGCATGGCCAACAAATATAGGAGTTTCCTCATATTTTTGGGTGATTCTATAGGAGGTGCAATCGTAATTGTGGCTATGATCTGATTTCTTAAAAGGAAGTCGAGATGAATTGCTTTAGACATTTGCAACATACAAGAGACACAAGATCCAAACCATAAGGAATGGCCATGACCGATTGTCCACCTTTTGGGTTGTAGAAGAGCATGGGATCTTAAGGAATTTATAAGGAGATTTTAACCCCTTCCAAATCAAAAATTATTTGCTATTAAACACTAAGACCAGATTTGGCAACTAAATGAGCTATAGAAATCAATAAAACTCTTTTCAAAGTTGCATAGTATTTAGGGAATCTATATCTATAATAATCCTATTGAGATGGATTTCAATCGACAAGATAGCTGGGCCATGGAAATTAAAGATTGTGCAATCTAGTATAATGCAATGATGCATATCTAAAATCTTGTCATAGCACAATATAGAAAGCACAATTCAAATACTTTTCCTACATGTCATTGACTCCATTGTATTACACATATCCATAAAAGTGCATCTCGATTGCATCAAATACAGATATGAGATGCACAAAATTTGAAGAGATGTGTAAATGTTGTAAGGGACAATCTAAGTCCTAGGACATGATACACTTTGAATGTTATGTGTTGAGCACATAGTCATTCATAAGCTATGGCATTTGTAGAGTCAAATTTAATGAATACAACTATGAATATCTTTGGCGATCTATTTGTAGGTACACATTATTCATTTTACGAAGCATATATGTCTCTTAAGTAGATTAAAGAATGATTCTTCAAGATAAATATGAATTGATGGAATTATCCTCTTTAATAGAAGTTATGTCCAATTATCATAGTCCATTTAGATTGCTTCATCTTATGAGCACTATAACCATTGCCCATTCCATACAGTGACAACAAAGAACTTCAAAATAAGGATAATAGACTAGTAAAGAGGACAAGGAAAATATAAGAGTCCTAAAATAAAATGAGATAATTAATAGGTGAACAATGCCATCTATGAGAAATTTTGGCCCAAAAACTATCCCTTCTAAGAAGAAGATTTTGAGTAGTATTAAGATAGGACAAAAAAGTGTATCTAAGGAAAGGGTATAGGGTATTAGATTAGATTTCTCAAGCACTTAGGAAAGCTTGAGCCCCTAGAAGAAATGTCTCGAGAGTGGATTTTCTTGCCTTGGAAAATCTTTAAAAAAAATCCTTAAAGCAAGCAAGGGCATCAATGTAGTTCTTTTAAATAATAATGGCTATGATTTAAAAATGTATGTGTAACATCAGAAAATGTCCCCTTGGGGGCTTTTCCCTCTTTAGGTTTAGCTCCCAGGTCTTTAGTGTGCATTTAGGACATTTTACATCATATTTCAACACCCCGATGAGAAAACCCCTAAGTGTTTGGACAAATAGGACCTAGGGGGACTACTTGAGATGACCCCTACCCAAAATAGGGGGGGAGGACTTGGGTGCCCGCGCCGTAGTCCTGCCCTATTTTGGGGCAGTCCCAATTTTTGGGTGTCAGCTTGTGACTGTTATTTGGGTCCTATGCCGACACGGTAAGTTTGAATTACAAAAATCTTGGCGAGAGTGTTTGTAGTTGCATATAAAAGCATTTTTAGGCATTCATTTAGAAACTAGATAGCAATGGTGATGTTCATGCATTCTCAAGGTGATTCAAGGCTTTCATTGTGTTGCAAGAGCAGATTTGTGTGGTCTATGTGTTTGTGTTTACAGATTTGAGCATCCATTTCCTCATGGAATGAAGAGCATCTGCCTCCCATGAGATCTTCATTACAAGGTGACATTATATTGTGTTTGTGATCATTATTCATTTGGTTTTTGCCTCTACCTCCCTAGGCACACACTCTCTATCTGAAAAAGGTGTTTGGAAGACTTAAGTGTCCTTCCGGGGCTTGACTGAGGCAAGCTTCTAAACACCACAACCCCCTCCCAAAGTTTTATGATTGCAGGTTACAGGTTGATGATGCAGAGAAAGTAAAGTTGCAGGAGGGCATATTGGAGTGTTAAAATTGCAGATCAGTGAAAGGAACAGCTACCTGGACTTGGGTGCCCACTCATTAGTCCTCAAAGTTTTGTGACGGAAAAACCTTCGATGCAGCAGGAACAAGTTGTAGATCTTGTCCGCAGATCCCGACAAAAAGCAGGGTACTGGACTTGGATGCCCGCTCTTTTGTCCCCAATTTTTTTGTCTCGAAACCCTGAAAACAGGTGCATAGTCATTTGTAATTTTATAGCTTTTTGTAGAGGCATTTCCTGAAATTCATCTGTTTGTTGTCATTTTTGCATAATTAGGGTTTTGATGGATAATTGAGCATAAGAGAAGGAAAATTGATAATAAAATACCCTAATCCAAATTTCCCTACATTTTTAAGTGACCAATGACTTGATAGTGCTCTGCCACTTGATCCGAAGGTCCTTGAATGTAAAGGGTGAAAGGAGGATTTAAACACTAAACTAAACAATCCAAATTTTAACCATTACATTTTGGTGAACCCATGTTTTTCAACTTAATTGCAACTTTCTGAGTGTTTGTATTCAAATTGGGTTGATTTTATTCATGTATATAGACATTCATCTTATTGCATTGAGAAAATTACAAAAAAATTGAAAAATTTGCAAAATTTGGAAAAAATTGGTAACCCTAACTTGCATTTTTCATATAGGTTACTAATTGGCATCAATTCATTCTAATTTTTCCTAATTCATGATTTTTGCATCAAATCTGATATAAACTACAGAAAAATACAAAAATTCAATAATTTACATTGCATTTTCATCATATAATTGCTAGGGTTTTGTAGAAATTTTGACAATTTTCATATAACCTAGTAAATCCAAAATCCAGGGTTAGTAGGCAAAATCTTCTTTGAGATTTTTTTTACTGATTTTAGAGACTCATTCAAACTTTCATTTGTCTGTAGTCTTGCATTTTAGTGTGAATTTGCATTTTTGCATAGAAAATTTCAACAAAAAACTAGCAATTTTCATGCATTTTCATTAAATTTGCACTTGCATTTTGCATCTTAGAGCTTGGAAGTCATTTTCAGATCTGAGTATATTTCATTTTCATCATAAATCAGATTTCAAAGCACTCATATAGCATTTTTTGTCAAGATCTCAAACCTAGGGCTTGAAAAACATCGATTTTCACTAGATTTGGCCTTATCGACTCTCTAAATTTGCACCATAAGCATGTTGTGAAGAATATTTTTGTACTAATTGGTTTTTATTAGGGTAATTATTTTCTTCCCCTCCTAAAAATCTTCACAACACCCTTTCATTAGCCTCTTGTATCAAAAATTTGGTGAAAAACTACACATTTTTGCTATTTTTGCCCTAGGGTTTGGCCTCATTTGCACTCCAAGTGTGTTGTGAAAAATTTTATGGATTGAGGTGACTGATATAATTTTTATTATTTTCTTCACCTCCTAAAATTAATTACAACACCCCTTTGGCTAGGTCTTGGAAGTGAAAAACTGTCAAAAATTGCCTATTTTAGCTATATTTTTCACTAGGGTTTGACCTTAAGTGGCACTAAAAGTGTGTTGTGACAGATATTTTGACTTTACATGGCTGTTATTACTAATATATTTTTCTTTCCATAATCATTTTCCTCACAACACCCTTTGTCATGCTCTTTTGCATCGAGATTTGGTGAAAAAATTGCATATTTTGACATATTTTCACTGTATTTTGACTTATCGTCATCTTAGATTTACATAAAGAGTGTGTTGTGAAGGATCTTATTTCTGTTTTGGACTTATATCAGACATATAATTTGCTTCCCTTCATCAAAATCCTTACAACACCCTTTGTTTCATTCATTTTCATTGAAAAAGTACAAAAAATCAAGCATTTTAGGTCATTTTTGCATAGTTTTGCACTTGTCTTTTTGCATACCTTTAAAATCTGATTTAGGATTGATTTGAAAACATATGTCATGGCTACTTCTTTGGAAGAGTTGTTTGCATACATCGTAGACATTGGTCATTTCTCTAAATTCACTGATAAACATCCTCAAGTCTTGGAACAAATAGCACACATTCATGATGTTGATCTCTCTATGTGCTCTACATATGAAATCCTTTGTTATATATCTGATTTTGATAGCTTCACAAACTTCATGGGAATATATCTTTGGATATTGGATGATCTCACTAAATTCATGATCAATAATATATATACTAGTGATGACCTCAAAATGTTAGATGAAGCCTTAGATGACTTTATGGAAAATTCCACTATGGCACCTATTGTTAAAACAAGTGATGATAACTTTGGTTTACCTTATGATCCCTCTCCCAAAGTTGTTCCTCCTCATGAGGACACTTTGATGCTAGAGGATGATTTCATCGACACATCTCTTAATATCATACCACTAAATCTTCATTCTAATGCTCACTCTGGCCAAGATGAAGCATTAGCAAATGAAGAGCCATCACCACCTTCCCATTCCATTGCTCTCCCTAGCCAAGATGAAGCATTGGTGAATGAGGAGCTCCCTTTAGCAAATAACATTCCATGGGTCAACAATGGGCTTTCATCTAACAACAATAAAAACTCTCTCTATATCATAATGCATGAAACCTCTATGGATCATCATACCAACCTTGTTCCTTTAGTTGATTGTTCACACACCTTGGATTTCACTAAGGAAGAGAAGACCTTTAATGTCCCTCCTTTGTTTGAATATTCAAGTAATTTGTACATCACTAAGGATGTAGTACTAGGGTATGAGGAGAAGTCTCTCACATTAAATCCCTCAAGGATGGATGTTGAGACCAATCAAAATAATTTGCTTCTCCCACCACCTAAGAAGATAGAGAATATGTGTACTAATGAACTTCAGCAAGAAAACCTTCAACCTAACATTGAATCAAACCTATAAGACCTTACAATTGAACAACATGAAAACAAGAACAACAGTTGGGCTATAGTACCTTACATACCTCTCTACTCTAGCATTCGGGATTGGGAGGAGGATAATTTGATTCTTGATAAAACCTAGCATAATATCCCTACAGGTAAGTATCTCTAACCCCTTATCTCTCTCGTGATGTGCTTCCCCCGTGATGTGTTATGTGTTGTTTAGGCCTCCTGGGATGACCCTTGACTCTCTTGTAAGGTCCGGGATACCAGGAGATAGCCTCTATTGTGAGCTTTTTCTATTTGTATCATCATTCTTCTATATTGCCTCTCTTTGATTTCATTGTTGTGTGTTGTGTCTTACGGACATAGCATTGTGGTTGGTGACTTGGGGGCACCCTCCTACGTGACTGTCCCTAAGACACTTGTTTCTCCTCTCTTATTTATTGTTTCCCTTCCTCTAGTGTTTCCATCTAGCGGGCGGGTGACAACCAACATTTATACTGATGTGGACCTAGTGTCCCTTTCGAGAGTAATCAAAAAATGGACTTAGTTCCTAATATGACGATGGGGTTGTATATTTTATCTGATGCTTGGCTAGTGGAAGCACTCATGCTTTCCACGTAGTGAATTTGATGATGTTTCTATCGCATTTACAAACCTTAACAATACTGCTGCTCTGTGCACCTTTGTTTGTCTTTGAATCTGGCCTCGATGGTGCTCGATTCGGAGAGTTTCGTGATATATCCCCATGGTTATCCTCAAACTTTGAATTAGTAGTATAACCTTGGCGCTTTGTGTGATTAATCATATGCATTGATGTTGTTGTTTATCATGATGTTGTAGACACTAACATGTTTCTTGCAGGGATGTGTTTGTGGGAACATTTGGTGATCGTAAAGTACATGTCACCTCTGAGGGGCATGGGCTTTGCGAAAGTCTATGTTCCCTTGTGTGTTTTCTTCCTACCTTAACGTGCTTGATATCGATGCATGATATCAACCACCTTAAGGTGGGGGCATATAAGGTAAGCTGTCTGTTGTAGATGTTAGCAATGTGCTTGTTCTCAGGTGCAGTTTAAAGACTAGCACAATGAGTGCTTCCTGCATCCTTAGTTTGTTTGCAACCAATCAATCAATCATGTAAGCCCATTGTGGAGGTGGAATATTGCATATATCCTTTTTTATCTTAATCCATCTACGGAGGCGGGATATCGCATATATCCTTTTTTATCTTAAGCCATCTACGAAGGCGGGGATGGTGTATTTCTCAAAGCAGATTACATCATTCTGTCATTTTCAAAAGTCCTCTACGGAGGCGGGGAGCGGTTCTGTGACTAAATCAACCCTTAAGCATGTCTTTGGCGATTGTTGTGGCGAATCCCAATCATTTGTGTGTGCCTGTCATGTGCCTGAGATGGTGTTGGACCTAGAAATAGGAACACTCCATCGCTTGCCTACCGTGTTTTCTCCGTGTCTTCAAGTGTGTGTGTTTGGTGTGCTTGCTTTGTTTGGTGTGTTTGTTGCCCCATATGCAGTCTAAAGACTAGAGCGATGAGTGCTTCCTACATTTTGGGAGGTTTTGCATGTCTTGCGTGTGTATTGCCTCATATATGCAGTCTAAAGACCAGTGTGATGAGTGCTTCCTGCATTATGGGAGGTTTGTTTACTTTCAAGTACTTGCATTTGCATTTCATATATATGAGAAAAAGAAAAGAAAAGAATCATGTATGTCTTCCATGCATTAATGTGTCTTCTATGCATTTACTGTATTCTCCATGTTCTGCATGACTGTAATTGTCTTCTCTGTGTTTTGTGTGCATGCTACTGTCTTCTATGTGATTGGCGTGTATTTTTCATGCTTGGCGTGTTTGTTTTATTTGTGACCTTACTTTAATGCATGTATTGGCCTTGAATTTATACATACATTAAAGTGGGGGCTAAATGTAACATCATAAAATGTCCCCTTGGGGGCTTTTCCCACTCTAGGTTTAGCTCTTGGGTCTTTAGTGTGCATTTAGGACATTTTACATCATATTTCAACACCCCGATGAGAAAACCCCTAAGTGTCTGGACAAATAGGAGCTAGGGGGACTACTTAATATGACCCCTGCCCAAAATAGTGGGGGAGGACTTGGACGCCCGTGCCCTAGTCCTGCCCTATTTTGGGGCAGTCCCAATTTTTAGGTGTCAGCTTGTGACTGTTATTTGGGTCCTATGCCGACATAGTAAGTTTGAATTACGAAAATCTTGGCGAGAGTGTTTGTAGTTGCATATAAAAGCATGTTTAGGAATTCATTTAGAAACTAGATAGCAATGGTGAAGTTCATGCATTCTCAAGGTGATTCAAGGCTTTCATTTTGTTGCAAGAGTAGATTTGTGTGGTCTATGTGTTTGTGTTTGCAGATTTGAGCATCCATTTCCTCATGGAATGAAGAGCATCTTTCTCCCATGATATCTTCACTACAAGGTGACATTATATTGTGTTTGTGATCATTATTTATTTGGTTTTTGCCTCTGCCTCCCTAGGCACGCACTCTCTATCTGACAAAGGTGTTTGGAAGACTTAAGTGTCCTTCTGGGGCTTGACTGAGGCAAGCTCCTAAACACCACAACCCCCTCCCAAAGTTTTATGATTATAGGTTACAGGTTGATGATGCAAACAAAGTGAAGTTGCAGGAGGGCATATTGGAGTGTCAGAATTGCAAATTAGTGAAAGAAACAGCTAGCTAGACTTGGGCACCCGCTCAGTAGTCCTTGAAATTTTGTGATGGAAAAACCTTCGGGGGAACAGGAATAGGTTGCAGATCTTGTCCGCAGATCCTGACAAAAAGCAAGGCACTGCACTTGGACGCCCACTCTTTTGTCCCTGACTTTTCTGTCTTAGAGCCTGGAGAACAGGTGCACAGTCATTTGTAATTTTACAACTTTCTGTAAAGGCATTTCCTGAAATTCATCTGTTTGTTGTTGTTTTTGCATAATTAGGGTTTTGATGGATAATTGAGCATAAGAGAAGGAAAATTGATAATCAAATACCCTAATCCAAATTTCCCTACATTTGTAAGTGACCAAGGACCTGATAGTGCTCTGCCACTCGATCCGAAGGTCCTTGAATGTAAAGGGTGAAAGGAGGATTTAAACACTAAACTAAATAATCCAAATTTTACCCTAAATAGTATGAGCACCTAATAACTAGTTCTAGCTACAAGTGAATCTCAAAGAACCCAATGGGAAAGGTAATGAAGGATGTAACAAAAGTTGTTAAAAAAAATAATTAATTATAATGGCAAAAAGTAGGTTTTAGCAAGTGCACCCATCATACCAAGAATCTACAATTACCACAAATGCATAAGGACATGGTCTCTTTATTACCCACTATTAACACTAGGTCTCACCTACTTATGCTCTTTCATAGAGGATTTAATGTTCTTTGTAGCAGAACTTAGATATCAGAAAGTGGGAAGATACTTTCTCCTAAGTTTTGATGTGGTATCACTTTACACAAACACCCCCATAAGCAAGGCTACAAAGGTTATTAAGAACATTAGAGACATTGAAGCTATCAGTTTATTGGAGTTATGCCTAAGGTACACTATTCTTTATACTTCGAGGTAAATTCTAGAAACAAACAAAGGTATCTGGCAATGGGGTCACCTCCATCACCCATTCTTGCCAACTTGTTTATGGAGGATTTTTAGAAGAAAATATTAGACTCTTGTCTTCTCAATACTAAGTGGTAGGACAGGTTTGTCGATGGCCCAATCTAAAATGGTCCTATGGAGCTAAAGATATGGGTAAGTTTCTTGGCTACCTCAACAATCTCTCAATAAAAATTTAATTCGCTAGGGAAAGAATTTTTTCATTATTAAATCATTAAGCATCAAAGAAGTTAGATGGTTCACCTTGAGGTATCTGGAAGAAAATAAATGTAAATATATACTTACAAGCAAGTTCCCACCACCATCTTTATCAAACATTTTGTACAAGAGAAGGGTCACCTCTTTTTTATTCCAAAAAAAAGGTATATGAAGACAAATAGAGAAAGCATTTTGTAAATCCAGTCAATGAATGTGTGGTCAAAAACAAAATGGTACCAGGGAAGATCCAAACACTAATATCCCTTGTATAAGAGGCACATCAAAAAATAGCAAGGATTTTAATAAGACACAAGATAAGAACATTTACCCCTCAAAACACAATAAGGCATGCTAGATATAGGAAAGGACCCAATTGATCGTAAACTAAAGAAAGGCATAGATGGCATTAGTTGTTCATGTGAGAAATTCTAAACAGGCAGATATTTGCAAGTTAGAGCCAAACAATACTCAATAACAAAGTGAATCCATTAAATCAAAAGAAAAACTAACAACTTCTGACATGTGACACTTTAGCCTTCTCTTTCCTATCATTAGAATATCAATTTACCAAGCAATGAACTATATCACTTTCCAGGGATCCAGCTTAAGGAATTCAACTAAATCATTGAACTAAATGGAGAACTCAGATAGATAAAACTAGACTACACTAACTTAGCAATCCAAGAAATCTGAACACTATTTTTGCTTCCTAAACATGCGAAAAACGTGCCATGAAATTCCCCCAAAAGAAGAATAAAGCCCAAATTGTATCTATATTCCAAAGACCATCACCACATGGGTTTTTTAATAAATCAAAGCAGAGATGTCATAATCTTCCATAGCCTCATAGAAAAGCCCTAATAAAGATTTCTCCATGATGACACAAGTTCAAGCCCTGCAAAACCAAGCCTTGATATTATAGCTATAATAGTAAGTTCCAGTCCAGTGACCCATGGTCTAATGATTAGGTATGTGAAGGTTATAATAATGGTGACTATTTAAGCCCTGTTTCATCTATCCTTGATACCATAACTAGAACCCAAAAGTTCATCTAGTCAACTGTGCCATTGTCTAGCGGTGAAGTGGAGCATTTACCATGTTGATGGCAAGTTCAAAACTACCACTACACTAAGCCTTACACTAGAATTATTAGCCTAAATTCTAGTATGAAATCCCTAGACACCAACCCTAAAAATTATAAGTCTAATTTGTAATGCCCCAAGTTTTCACCCAGGACATTAGCCGAACAAACATCAAACAAACAAATTTCTCACATTTGCAAGTGTGACATTTACATGTCGCATTGCACTCACACATCCACAAGGTGTCATAACAATTACAACATCACCTAAGAAGACATCACCATTGCACTAAGAAAGGTGGCACAAAGTGGAAGAATTCACTCATTGTGTGACGATTCACCACGATGACCAAGTGAGAGGTGGAGCTCACTCCATGACGGAGCTTAGATACGCATCCACAATCTTGTTCCCTCACGAACACATGAAGAAGGATGAGGGTGAAAACTACCTCAATCCATTCCATGACAACATAAGACAACATTCCAGCACAAGGAGAAACACTCACCTAAGGGATGGTTCAACTAGGAGGTACAAGCCCTCTACCAATTGGAATGGTCACTAGTTGATCTTATGCAAAGGCATGCTTCCCAATGCAAGAGTGGGGAATAATTTCCCAAATATGAATCACAAATAGGAAAGTGGTTAAAGGGACCAAATCAAGGATGAAAAATTACATCTTACATCGACAAGTTCCACTGGAGGATAGAACGGCTAGAACTGGGGTCTACAGCCAAGTCTGAACACCAAAGTTGAGCCCTACTGCCTACAACACTAGCACCTGGCGCTATAGTCCTAGGACTCTAGCGCTGGGCACTATAGTCCTAGGACTCTAGCGCTGGGAACTATAGTCTTGGGACTCTAGTTTGGGACTCCAGTGTTGGGTGTTGTAGTCTTGCAGTGCCCAAAAAAAGACAAAAACTAAAAAAATAAAGAAAAAACTCAGAACTTACCTAAATTTCCTCTAATGACTCAAAACATGATTTACTATCAAATTAGGTTTGTTTTAGCCAAAAAACAATAAGGTGTTGAACAGTAGGGTCCACATGCCAAATAAGACAAAAGCGTTACAAAAGGCTACACATGTTTAGCACCAACGTCGACACATGCCAAAAGAAACAATGGGATCCTCACCACCTATGTGGGCAGAATATGATCCAATACTAGCATATTCATAATCATCAAAATGACATCATATAAATTGAATCTAACATGATAACATAACAAGATTGTAACAAATGAAACATATAAATCATGCTAACGTTCTCACAAACTAAGGCGGGGAAAAATACAAGATGATATCCAATAATCATTACAATCGAAGGGCTTCATCCTAAACATGGATGCATCATAGACCACATCATAAAATACCTCATAACATCATTAAGGTCTTATTAAAACAGTCTCAAGGATCTACTTACAAAGATTTATAATATACAATAATGAATACTACAAAAGCATAAAACACCATAAATCCAACATGCTCTCCAAGGTGCTACAAGGCACATGGCATAACATACCCAACATGTAAATAGGACAAAGAAAATATCTAGCACCTAAAGGATCACCATGAAAGGACTAATGGGTAAATGTTGTTTGCCTCCCAACCATATTGCCATTGTTAAGCGCAATAGCTGTCTATGCCACTCTAGGCAACCCTCGTGCTACGAAGAAGGTGATCATGGAAAACCCACTATCAAACCATCTCACACAATCTAGGGTATACATGGAAACATATGGCATACACACCAATCAATACACACAACACACATGACACAATTGCCAATCCAATGCATATAAATAACACGTGGCACACTTGCCAATATACCAAATAGAATGACATCACAACATTCAAGCATAAGGGAGATTCTCAACCATCAATGCATTCCAAAAAAACATATATCATAGACCACCATAAACATAGATAAGCATGAATCAGACATCTCAATGCACATGCAATACTAAGGTCACATCACACGCCGAGCATAACTCTGACGGTAAGAAAAGGAAGAGAGACGTCATAGTGGTCAAGCCAAGCAGTGCCATTATGAAGGCAATACCTCCTCATAGCAAAGAGAAAGAGTAGTTGGGCCTCCTATCAAAGGGGACTACTCTTAGTATTCACCAATTCTACCATTGCATGACATGCTCTTTACCACCAAACTGGGTCTAGGAAAGCTCCCTACAGTTGGCATATAAATCATATTATTTAATTCTATTACCCAATGTGATTATGGTTAATCTTATTTAAACTCAACACTTATTGATTCTAGAATGATCACTTCATATCATGGTCCACGGCTAGAGCCACTCCTTTCCTACCCCTATACCTCTTCCTACACGCCCGTAGCACCAATTTTGCAAATTGGGCATGGCACGAAAAACAAGGCAAATAAAATTGCAACATAATTTTAAAAGATGTAAAATCTCATTTCCTATGGGAGACTATTCATTCACAATTAAATTCATCAAGGAAGGGTTTCAAAAGTAAATTTTAGTTTTCTTTCATATGCAAAATAACCATAAAATCCCAAATCCACCATTAAAGCTTCATTGGCTACCTTGAAAAATTTTCTAACATTCATTTTACAAACCCAATCCAAAATAGACAACAACCCATTGTGGAAAATCTACCCAACACTACACTTATGCAATAAAAATGAGTTGGGTATTTCTAGATAAATGTTGACATAACCTTGTTTGTTTTTGCATGTTTCAACCTCAAGAACACAAGCAAAAATGAATAAAACAACTACAAATTCATATTTAAACTTTCATTCCTTTCAATGAAGCCATAGAAATCCACTCATGGTGGTATGGAAATGAAGGAAGCAAGGAAAATTTAAAAACCAAGAAGATGGAGAAGATTACCTTTCAACCATGCTTGAATTCCAAGGAGGAGATGAGTTTTGAAAATAATCTTTGTTGCACACACACACTCCAAGCATTCACCAAGCAAATCCAATCCAATTCCACTTCCAAAAATGGCCTAATTTTAAAAATAGAATTTAAAATTCATTTCTAATCCTTTCTTTTCAACCAAAATGAAACAAAAAGATATTTATTTTAAAATACCATTCAAAACATCTTATTCATTTCATTTCCACTAACATAAGTAATTTACTAAAAATACTAAGGATAATAAAATTGATTTAATAATATTTCAACTCCCAGATACCTTTCAGATAATACATTTAGTAATAGAAAATTAGCTAATTAACTTATTGCAACTATTCCTAATAGGTAATTGCCATTTGTCTCAACTGCATTCCAAAATGTCCAAACACTCATAATAAATTATTTGATTTTTCCAAAATAATGAAATTCAATCTTTTTGAAGGAAAAATATTAAATTTTGGAAATAAATTGAAATCACTTAAATTCATTCCTCTAGCATAACATAATGCAATTCGCTAAGATAGAATTAATTATTTTCAAATTAAATCACTAAAATATTTCAAAAACATGAAAAACACATTTTTCAAGACAATTTAAAATAAAGTGCAAAATGCTAAGGAAACACACGTAAAGGACTCAAACACACACATTACGTGTTTCCACAACACAAGGATAAGAGAGATGGTTTAGCATCCCATGTCAACCTTCTCCACATTTCCCACATTAGTTAAACCCATGTAATTTACCTGCACACTCAAGTCAACCATCAAGCGTACCTGCTCCACATATAATAGTTGAAGCAACATAATCCACCCCAACGTAGTATAAGCATACATGATATAAAGTAATCACATCCACTATAATCATCTACGACTAGCATGATCCAAGAACATGATGCATAACCCACAACATTTCACAATGTTAGAATAATATGACAATCACAACCATAACAGATATAGTGAAACATTGAAGTTGAAGCACTGCAATAATCTAACATACACAATCACAATGTATGCATCCCATAATGCATAGTTGAAAGCCAAATGTCAATGCAAAATGATGTAACCAAACTTCACAACATAAAATTCAACACTATTATTACAAAAGACTACCCACAAAACTCAAAACTATTTTTTTAAATTTCTTCTCACTCCATTCCATCTTACTACAACGAAGGATAAATATCAAAATTATACAAAAATGAAAATTACCATTTTTGGCAGATTTTCACAACTTTCTAAAATTGTCATTTTTGGTAACTTTGCATCCTTATCCGTATGACCATGAAAGTTTCCAAATATTTGAAAGTTACTAAAAAATGACTAATCGTCAACTTCTAATCTAATTGCAAGTAAATCTAGGAAAATATTTAGAAAAAACAACTAGGAAAACTCAAAAAAAACATTAAAACCTCATTTTGAGGCCCTAGATGATTGAATAAGGTCCCAAAAAAGTGTCAAAACAATGACCTACCAAATTTACCAATTCAGTGGGTTTTTTTTATTAAACTCTTCAAGATGCATCTGTCCACCAAATTTCAGCTCCAACGGACCTCCGGGTCAAAATTTATGACCTCCGAAAGTTCCTATATCACAAAACCCCATCGGAAACACTTTGATGGTCATCTAGAATACACCCTTAGAACCCCTCAATGGTACAATAGACCTCATCAACAAGTTCAGTGTAATGGATCAAGGCATAATAATCACATAATACACTCAAAATAGCATATAACATATGAATCAAAAAGCACACCAGATGAACACTAGGGTGGGCATTACATAATTCCAATTCAAATACCAGAAACATTAGCCTTTAAAGATATAAGCATAAATTCCAGAATACCAAAACTAACTTGTCTTGGCATCAGAATCTCTCGACCAGGTAAAAATTTGTTTAAAAAAAAGTTTGCACTTATAAAACATGTACTAAAAGAACTTACAAAACATGCAACTCTTCCCACTAGAAAAATTACAGAGCACTAATTAGGGTCGTTGACCATTGAATTCCATACCAAAAACTAAATTCCAAAACCAATTTTCACTTTGTTATCATTTTTTAATAAAAGTTTTGTGGCTGAAATTTGATTTTAATTTAATTTATGCCTCTGAGAATTTGCAAGGAAATGTATAAGTGTGAGGTGAATCTAAAGTACCTTGATATAAATATTTTCAGTAGCTTTTTCTTCTTCACTCAATATTTTACCAGAAGAGGCTCAATAGACCAAATGTCTGGTGGCCACCCTCTCTAAGAGCATTCTCATAGCCATTCTGTTGCTTCCCATTGCCATTGCTTTTATAGTTATAACAAAGTAAAATTGTCCCAAAATAAAGAAATGTAAGATTCTTTGTAGCCACAGCTTTCGAAACAACTAAAATTTTCTTCCTGAATACACATTCACAAGAACACAATTAATATTCTTCCTATGCAGGAGAACACAATTAGTATTCCAAAAACATAAATATTTAAAAAAGAACTTAAATAGATAACAACCTTGAATTTTTTTTCCAATTAAAACTAATGAAAAAATCAATAATCCTCGGTAAAAACCAACAACCAATAAAGTTTCAAGAAAAATATTTAAAAAATCTGTTAAATACGTGAACATAAGAAAAGGCTTCAATTTGGTATTGGCACAATTTTCAACTATTATTAAAATCCATTCTAATGAAAACATTAGTCCCACTTTAGGCAGGGACTAATAATATATGTAATTTTATTTTATAATATTATATTAGAAGTTGTTCGTTTTATGATTTTGTTAAAACTACTTCTCTCAAATAAACTTCAGCTTTATTCCGTTAGAAAAACTAAGCCCATGGAGTTAACTAAGGTTGTTTTATTAAAACACTAGTCAATAATTGTGAGGCACAGTTCACGGTAAATGTTGGAAAGAAGTACATTACGTAAATATTTAAGCGTTGAATTAAAAAACCGATAAAAGCAAAAAGATAAACACAATAGAAAAACAACAGTGGTAATGTGTAAGGAAAAAATGTGAGTTAAGGAGAAATCATTAAACGTGACATAGGTAGCATTCCTGCGGTAGTGGGTATCCAGCCTTCGCGATGCACCATATGCCTCGATGGTGTCATAGATACATCCAGCCATAACTGCTAGTTAAACTATCGTCCCATGAAGATTTTAAAGGAATGTTTTCATAGTATTTTTGCTTTATTTTGTACATTTTTTTGCTTGATTTTTGATTTATTTTTTAGCATAGTTTTTTGCTTTATTTTTGTGTTGTCTACAAGTGCATTATAAGATTAATAAACATCATGCCAGAGATCAATATTTGCCTAAGTGTTGTTGCAGCAGAGTTTAAGTGACTTAAGATCATAACTAGCCACCACTACACTGATTTCAAATCTATTTCAAGAGCATAGAAGACTCATTCTAACCGCCCACCATCCCATGGTAGCCAGTTCAACAAGCTATTTCACCAAGCCATGGAATAATCAGGTTTAAGGTTGCTGCAAATTTTTATTACTACAAATTTTATGTTCTCAGATTTCTGGCCATTTTTAAATTTATGTTCCTTTCTTAGCACATTCTAAGGATTAAATCAGCCACTATTCTTTTTATCCCAGCTGTTGACAACTTTAGAAACATGTGTGTGAGTAGTTGGAGCATGAGCAAAGCCCTAAACTATTATGCAAATACCTATCATGCCAATTATATTTCCAGGGAGAAGTATTAGCTTGTGTGGGAATCACAATGGCTATCCTATTAAAAATTTATTCTTCTTGAGTTGATATTGTAACTATGTATTTGTCATAATGTGTTGAAAGTATAAATATTGTTATACCCCATGATTAAATTTAAACAGGGAAATAATTCAGTTGTAAACACTAGTTTGATCAAGTTAAATTAAATACCAACATTTATCGATTACTAGAAATCTTTTTCACTAAAATCTCAAACCCAAAGTAAGTAATACAAATCATAAGAGAAACAATCAATTGTATAATCATCACAAAAATGGTCATAACAATAGGAGAAATGGTAGTATTTTATAATGCAATATTTTTTATTTCATTGTGTTAAAGATTTTGTTTCCCCTTCCACTTATTACATTAAAGTTTTTGAGTTATGATGTGATTACCATTGGGATTATTTTCATTTCATGCCACCAGGGTTATATATTATTTATGTGTTAAGTGTGATGAACATGCCACCAAGACCATCCCTCTCAAAGAAAATTAATGACGGAATGAATGTTTTTGCCTCTCAGATCACTATTTACCAACATAAGGTAATTACTACATTCAACTGATGTAGAGAGGAGGGTGAGAACATAAGTGCTTTCTCTATCTCCCTTAGGTTTGAAAAGGAGATTAAACCTAAGATAGTTGATTTCTATGGACCTATATTGCAGATTTGGGATTAGGTTTGGCAATGCACTGATTTAGATATAATATTAAAAATATTTAAAATTTGTTTGCACGTTTAGGTTTGGCAATGCACTGATTTAGATATAAAATTTAAAAATGTTTAAAATATATTTGCATAAAATGTACACAATTAAATACAAAATACAACTCATAATTTATAATTGAATGTTAATTATCAAATGTCAAAGATAAATTGAAAATGTTCGTTTGTGGTTGCAACTGTGCATGGCAAATTAATACAAATCATCATATTGCCCTTCATTGAGAATATCAATGTCATCACCTAATTCCTTGGAATTGCAAGCAGTGCCAATGTGATTTCTAGAGAGAAGTATTAGTTTGTGTGTGTCTTTGTGAAGAACATGTACAATTTATCATTTAAGAAGTTTGAAACTAACTACCAAATATGTGCACAACACTAATTTCCCTACATTAAGAAGAGGCTAATTTTTAGATTATATCTTGCAATCAGTTACAATATGTAGATATTCAAAATGCTATTAGCATAGACAATGATTCATTATCATTATTATGAAACAGCATCCCAAATGAGAGTTGTTGTGAAACAATAGATAGACAAACTATTTTTTAGTATATAAATATAGAAATGATCTTCTATAAAATATTTTTTCATACTAGTATAAGATCATTTGGCTCTGCAATTATGTAGAGGACTACTAACAATCTTAATATTATTTAGGATGGGGAGAAAAAATAAATGGGAATTGTTGATCGAACTAGATGTGCAAGATATTCCCAACCAAACAAATTATTTCTCAAGTGAGAACCTTGAATGGAAACCTATTGGAGAAGATAATGGTGAGATGGATTTATGTACTACAATCCCTCTTGAAAGACACTGAGTTTGTGAAAGGAGAAGGTCTATTGGATAATACAGAGACAACATTTGTACCCAAATTGCATAGAGAGAACAACTCTACAAACTACACCAACCACACTACAAAGATGTACTCAAGGTTTGCTTAGATTTAATGCACTCATTAAATATGTCATCTTTTAAATTATTTTTTGTTATATATCAATTAATATCTTATTTTTTTGTGCATGTATATATAGTCATTGGTGTGCTTTTGGCCCTGAGGACAAGAAAAATAAACCTGAAAACATGCAAAGGATACGGAGGTTTCAAAAGAAAAGGGGTTGTCAAACTCACTTTCAAGTAAGAGTCATGTATGGTAGACCAAATGTTGCAATTATTACATACAATGGGTAGAGACATTGTGATGCTAATGGTGAATTTTGTCATGGAAAGGATGACCCTTCTGGTGATCCAAGGAGTTCTTTTGCACCAAGGTTGTCAAATGAATGTAAATCATATATTGAGTCATTATTGTTAATGGGTTTGGGGATTGACACAATATGTGAAAAACATTACTGAGACAATGGTTTGACTAAATTTATGAATAAAAGGGATGTGTGTCTATTAAGAAAAGATGTATTGAATGCGTGGAAAAGAGTACGCTCCATTCAATCCCAAAAAAATGAAGATGATGCAAAAAGTGTGAACTTGTGGCATGTAGAAGAGAAATACAACTTCTTTTACTATAAAAGACCAAATATTGTGGATAATGTACCATTTATCATAGGCATCCAAACACCATGAATGCGAGAAATGATGGTGATACATTCACATAACTCAATTATTGCAATGGATTCCACATTCTCGACAAATAAATATGGTGTAAGTATAACAATGTTAACTATATTTTTAGATCTCAATTTAATCATTTATTTATTTATTTTAATAAATTAATTTATTAATGTTTTATTCATGTACAGTACCAATTGTATACCTTGCTTGTTTTTTATGAGCAAGAGGTTGGTGTACATGTTGCATGGATCATATCGTCATGAAATAAAATCGAGGATATAAATGAATGGCTCATCGAAGTTTATACATGAGAAAAATAGTGTAAAGAAGATTGACATGTCAATGCATTCATGACAGATGATGCTAGTGCCGAGATTGAAGCCATCAGGTTTTTACTAACCTTAGTTTCTTTATTTAAACTAAAGTGAACTCATTAAAATTGTCTAATATTTAGTTTGTAAGAATATATGTTTCATAATTTACACCATAGAATGGTTTCACCTTAACAATGCATTTTGTTGGAATGTTACTAATTATCTTTTACAATGTAACTTGTAGATTGTCCTTTGGTTTTCGAGTACTTTTATGTATTTGGCATGTACACAGGGCATGGCTAAAAAATGTGTACAAGTAAGTGGATTGATATTTAAAATATGTGGAACATTACATATTTCAACCCCATAGATTGATATTATGCTTTATATTTTAGGTATTCTAGTAATAAGGATGTCGGAACAAATATGTTTGATAGATTGGGTGAGATTATGTATGCAATAAGTGACAATGAAGACATCACTACTCATCTAATCAACAAATTTATGGAGGAATTCAAACAAGAGAAGGACTTCATGAATTACTTTAAAACAACTTGGTGTCATGATGAAGGTCGTATTGGTAAGATTTGTCAAATTCTTTGTTATGGTTTCTATGCATACATTATTTAACTTGATTTTTGCGCATGCTAAAACATCATGTTCCTTTTTTGTATAGTGATGTGGGCAAAAAACTTTCAAAACTTCTCTCATGCAAATCAATAAACTAATGCTTCCATAGAGTCATACCATTTCCACATTAAGAGCCATTATTTAAGTGATCGTGCTAAGAAATGCACAAGGAGAATGGATTGGCTTATCCACACACTTCTTCATAGGGTAGATCCATTCTACAAAAATAAAAGACATTTGCAATTTTATTTGGATTTCTACCTAATTTTAAAAAGGAAAGATATTGCATTACTACATTGGAGAGGTAAAAAAAAATACTAGATGCAGATTGTTATCCATATGATCTCCTCCCTAACACATATAAGATAAGAAGCCAAACTAATGCAATGTAATGGTATCTTGTTAGAAAGTTTGGACCCAACTTCCATGTATGTGACTATCAATGGGCAGAAAGGGGAAACACATGTAAGCATGTGTTGAAGATTTTAGATCTCACGAAGAGAAACAAAACAGATGAGAAAGATCAAGTTGCTAGTAAGCGTCACTTGATATTTACATTTTACATTGCTATTTTTAATGATTATTATATTTCTATTTAATAATGTAACTAAATTACTCTTATTGAATTACAAATGGTGTTACACCATTGGTTGATGATGACATAGAAGGGAGTTTTGGTCATGAAAACAATGTTACTGGTAATGTTGATATGTTGCTTTTATAATTAAATTTTGTTTATTTTTTATGGTTTCTAAAAGTCGATAATTTTTATTCCAACTATAGATAGATCTATTCCATTGGAAGCTCAAGATGCAATTAGGTTTATCACTCCTGAAGACCAAACTATTGGTAAGTATTGATATCAACATTTAGGAATGAAATCTGGTAAGTTTTAGGGTAGGCCATTCAACAATTGCTCTCACTTAACAATAACAGTTTTCACTCTGCAACTTTCCCTCCTTTACACTATTTGAACCTGCTTCTCTCGTGGTGGTCATCAGCCCTGGGGGGGCCTGCCCCCCCTATGGGCCCTCAAGAGGTTCCTGCCGATGATGATACTGTTTCAGTCAGTACACCCGAGCTCATATCTCCAACTTCAAGGTTAGATCCCAAGGCTTGGAAACAAGCACTGCTAGGGGAAACTAGTAGGCCTATCAAAAACTCTGTAGTCCTAGTGCAGTCAGAGCATGTGAATGGAATGGACTTCCAGATCCCAGATCTGATGATGGACAAAATAACCTCTACCTTGGGATTATCCTTGGTTGGTAGGTTCCAAGCCTTTAGACCCAACATTGACATGGTCCGACGCTGGGTGGCCTTGAGATGGCACCTTAAAGGTAGAATGGTTACTAGCGCCATGACAAGTGGTCTCTTCCTCTTTAAGTTCACCACCAAAGAAGATTTGGTTGAGGTTTTGGTTAGAGGCCCTTGGATGTATGGCAAACACAACCTCTGTCTAGGGCACTGGAAACTAGGGTTTGACGTAGCTATGGAACTCAGTAGGTTGGCTCCAGTCTGGGTCAGACTCCCTAGACTCCCGCTGGAGTTTTGGGATGAGGAGATTTTCACATGGATAGGGAACTCCTTTGGGCGTTTCATCGCTCTGGACAACACCACTAAGCATAAAACTAGGTTAGTGTTTGTTAGATTTTGTGTTAGTGTAGACATTCATAAAACTCTACTAATACTATTAACTTAAAGTCTAAATATGGTTGTTGGGAGCAACACCTAGAGTATGAAAATGCTACCACCTTTTGCCAAAACTATTCCAAAAAAGGGCATCTTATCAACGAATGCAAAAAACTAAAGCCACAAAAAGGCAAGGAGGTCTCGGAGGAGGAGAATATTATGGAGGACTACCCATTTAAAGAGGACTTGCTTGATATCATCAAGTCCCCTCTCATGGCAAAGCAACTGGAGAAGGCCCAGGCTTAGGGAGATCCTGAGGTTGAACTCCCAACCTCAACCAAGGAGACCACACCCCTACCTCTGCTTCTAATTTAGAGGGACTATGAAGTTGAACAACCGACTTAGAAGAAGGGTACTTCCTTGGGTTCGGATGGGATAGAAGATGGGAAAAATTTATCCCCCAATGCAAAGACACCCTTGCCTAGGAATGATGCTCTTAGGTCTGGGGTATTGGGTGGAGAACAATCTTTTGGTGTTGTGGCTGGTGGTCCACTGATGGTAGGTTCGGAAAGCTCTGAGAAATCCACTCTTCCTCCCACTAGGATTCTTTCTCCTGGGGCGGGTCCTATTAACCAGGAGAGGTGGATCACTCCCAAAAAGAAGGGGAAAGGCAAGAAGTCAGTAGATGTGGGGACAAAAGGAAAGGCAGGTAGACTGTCCCAGAGAGAAACAAGAAATAGAGAAGCAACCAAGGAAATAGCCATTGGGAGACAGAGCACATTGGAGGCTATCTCCAGAAGACCTCGTAAATGAAGATCATCACATGGAATGTGAGAGGGCTAAATAGTCCTCATAAACAACTCATGATCAAGAGTTGTATTTTTGACAATAAG
This sequence comes from Cunninghamia lanceolata, assembly GCA_027924645.1. Lineage (NCBI taxonomy): Eukaryota > Viridiplantae > Streptophyta > Pinopsida > Cupressales > Cupressaceae > Cunninghamia > Cunninghamia lanceolata. The sequence continues at coordinate 4,280,792 of BSBN01001327.1, read as the reverse complement.
GTGGATATCATCCTTCTCCAATAAGTTAAGATGTCTGAAGAGAACTTAAAAAAGATTGCCAATAACATTTGGCCCATGGCTGATTACATTATCAACCCTTCCATAGAAGCTTCTGGGGGCCTGGTTACTATGTGGAACAAATATAACATTTCGAGTAGCTATTGCTCGCATAGCAAAAATAGTCTAGAAATAAAATGTACTATGAATAAGAAAAGCTAGAAGCTGATCAATATATATGCCCCCAACACTAGGAACGCTAAAAAGGAACCGTGGAGCGGCTTGATCCATAAAATTAATGTTGAAAGATCAACTTTATGGTTACTGAGGGGAGACTTCAACACCCCACTTTTCCCTTCGGAAAAGTCTAGGGGAAACATGGACTAGTTGGGCAACATGGTTGACCTGACAGACTTTCTAAGTTAGACTGGGCTAATGGATATAGATATGAACAACCAACTCTTTTCTTGGTCCAACAAAAGAAGGGGAGATCAACTGATTCAGGTGAAGCTGGATAGATTTCTGGCCTCTTCTAACTGGGATAGGGTGCAAGATTCTATCCTTTCAGCCCTTCCTCGCACCATCTCTGACCACAATGCCCTCCTCCTCTCTTGAACTGATGGTGCTCCAAAAGGGTCTTTCTCGCTCAAATACAAAATCATGTGGGCCTCCCACCCTGATTTCAGAAACTGCATTGCTGATAGGTGGAGGATCTCGGTGCATGGATCTCCCATGTTCAAACTCACCCAGAAACTCATCCATGTTAAGCACAAAGTGAAAGGATGGAATAAATTATGTTTTGGTAATGTGATGAACCTAAAGAAACACATTACTGACAGATTAATGGAAGTTCAAGACAACATGGCTAGGGGGGATGCGAGTGAGAACACTCATAATATGGAAGAGGCCTTGCTCAAAAATCTCAAGGATATCACCAGAAAGGAGGAAATCTTTTGGAATAGAAATCTAGAGTGCAATGGCTGAAGGAGGGTGATAGGAACTCAGATTTCTTCCACCAGTCAGCCATGAAGCATAGGAAGAGGAACATAATCAGCAAGCTGCTTGATGAGAACAACATGGAAATTGTCGAGGATAAGGAACTGGGAGACCTTGCCTCCAATTACTTTAGAAACTTCTTGGCAGAGCACAGAAACAAGCCTGGAAAAGGTAGGGAAGACAAGCTGTTGGACAACATTCCCTCTATCCTTTCAAAGGAAGATAACTGTAGACTGCCGAAGCCTGTTATTAAGGAGGAAGTTAGAGCAGTTGTGTTCTCTATGGGGGCCTTCAAAGCTCTAGGTCCGGACGGGTTTCCACCGGCCTTCTTCCAAGACTTTTGGGAGATAGTGGGTTATGATGTCACAACTGTTGTCAAGGACTTCTTCAAGACTGGTAAAATCCTCAAACAGATCAATGCCATGTTCATTGCACTTATCCCCAAGAAGAGCATCACGGATTCCATGGCTGACTTCCGTCCCATTGGCTTGTGTAATACCATTTATAAAATCATTACAAGACTTTGGTCCTCAGGCTTCAACCGATGTTGGACAACATTATCTCAGACTGTTAGAAAGGCTTTGTCCCTGGTAGACAGATTATGGATGCTACTATATCCACCCTTGAGATCATTCACTTGATGGACAGAAGTAATAATCTGAGCATGGCTCTCAAATTGGATATATCTAAAGCTTATGACAAAGTCTCCTGGGATTTCCTTTTCAAAGTCCTTAGAAAGTTTGGGTTCAAAGATAGAATGCTTACTCTGATAAAAGAATGTGTCACCACTATAAAGTACTCTATCTTGGTCAATGGCACTCCTCAAGGATTTTTTGATGCTGGGAGAGGCATCAGATAGGGAGATACCCTTTTCCCCCTACCTCTTTATAATTCTAGCTAAGGTCGTGGGTAGAAATATCCTATCCCACCTAGATAGTCAGTCCCTCAGGGGTATCAAAGCTGTGTCAACCTTGGGCCCGTTTGTTGTCCAACATTTTGTGGATGATACTACGTTCTTTGGGGCAACTTCAGTGGTTGAGGCTAGAAGATGGAAAAATCTGTTGAACGCCTATGTGGAGGTTTCTGGCCAGTGCATTAATTATGAAAAGAGTAATGCATTCTTCTTCAACACTGATTTGGAATCGCAAGTCAGGGTGAGAAACATTCTTGAATGCAACATGGCTAATCTCCTGACTACCTACTTGGGTCTGCCCCTCACAGTCAAGGAGGTGACCCCAGCTTTCTGGAACACCATTCTAGAAAGAATCCAAAAGAAAATGGAGGGATGGAAAGGTAAGCTCCTAAGTCAAGCTGGTAAGCATCAACTATTGAAGGCCTCATTGCAGGGTATCCCCACCTATTTTCTATCCCTCTTTAAAATGCCCAAATACATGGCAGAGAAATTGGAGAGGATCTAGAGAACCTTTCTCTGGACTGGAGTTGAGGAAAAGAAGAGGATCTCGTTGGTTGGATGGGACAAAGTCTATCTTCCCAAAACTCAAGGGGGATTAGGAATCAGAAAAATTTAGGTGATGAATAAAGTGCTATTGGACAAAACTGGGTGGACCTTCCTTAAGGAGGAGAAAGATTGGGTTCGGATTATGAAAGCCTAATACCTGCAAAATGTGGACAAACTTGGAGTTCTGGACAGAGAGAGCCACCCCAAAGGCTCTATTATCTAGAAAAAAATGATCAAAACCAGAAGCACTCTGGCCCAAGGCATCAAATGGAAGCTGGGGAAGGGAAATAAAATTAGATTTTGGGAGGACAATTGGATCGGGGAGGGAACCCTGGCTAGCAGAAAGAACAATATCACCAAGGAAAGAGTTATCAACCATTTTGGGAGTTGGGTCAGCAATTTCATCACTACCCATTCTCACAGCAAAAGATAGTGGATGAACCTTTCGAACTGCTGGAACAATAGTCAGCCAAAGAATCAGGAGTGTCAGGCTTTGCAAATGGAACTAAACAAATATATAATTATGATATTTTTTAGGGAGGATGAAATGCTCTGGGGGCAGGACGAAAAGGGGAACTTTTCAGTTAAATCTGCTTACATATTGCTGATAAACAGTGGTTAGGGGAATTGGTTTTGGAAGAATGTCTGGAATAACAAGCTGACCCCTAAAATAAACTTCTTCTAGTGGGTTGTTGCTCAAAACAAAATCCTTACTACTGATAATCTCAAAAAAGGGGGTTCCATTTGGTCAATAGATGTGTGCTTTGCCTTAAAGAAGAAGAGTCAATTCAATATCTTCTTTTCCACTGTGATTTCTCCAAAGAGATCTAGGGAAGAACTATAAAGAAACTTAACCTAGAGTGGGTTTTCCTAAAAAACCTAATGGATTTCACCCCAAGCTGGATTTCTCCCTTCCCACACCCTAGGATTAGAGAGCTATGGAGACAAATTCCCCCACATCTGGGTGGAGTGTGTGGAAGGAAAGAAACAATAGAATTTTAGAGATAAAGCTCGATCTGCGAATGAGGTCTTTTACTCCTTCTATAGGTTGGTCTCTGAGAACACGTTAGCCAACACTCTTCATGTGGCTGAAAAAATCCCCCACTCTGGTGGAAGTGCGAATGACCATGAATTGGGGACTGACAGCTGACATAACTAAGATTGACAATTCCAAAAAATTGGCCAAACAAAACACCCTCTGGAAACCCCCTCCTAGAGAGTGGATCAAACTAAATTTTGACGGAACTGAAAAAAGAATACTGGGATGGCAAGTGGGGAAGGGATATTCAGAGATAGTCAGGGAGGCTTCATTGCTACTTATGCTAGGTACATCGGCATCCAATCCATTAATGTGGTGGAGGGTTTTGCCTTGCTGTGGGGTCTCAAAATTGCTCTCTCTATGGGGTTGGATAAATTACAAGTGGAAGGAGATTCAAAAATCATCATTGAGGTAGTTCTTGGTAGGTCTAATAATGGCTGGAATCTAAAGGATATTATGGAGGACATTGTCTACTTACTGACTGGGTTCAAACAAATAGAAATTGGGCATGTTTACCGCGAGGGGAATAAAGTGGTAGATGGGATGGCTAACCTTGGGTAGAGCTTAGACACTTGGAGATGTTGGAGAAGAAAGAATAATTTATCTAGTTAGATACAAAACCTTCTTGAAAAGGAGCATAGCCCTGCTCTTGACCTCTCATGATTGAATTAATTAAACCTTCGACCTCCTGGCCTAGGGACTATTTTGGATGCCATATGGGATCTAGTTTTGACTGTCATCTAGATATGAGGACTTATGTTTTGAGGAATGTGATGTTTGCTTGCCAGCTCAGATGTGTCAGAGTTGGGATCCACCATAGTACAAAGGATTGCTTGCCCTTCAGTCAGACGTGGAGGCATAAGGTGGGGTTTCACATGACTGGGCATGTGATTTACTCGATGCCTCTATGCATCACCTCTAATTATGACCAATTAATGCCTTGTAATTATGGCAGGAAAGGGAGTGATAGTTCATATATTGCGAATTTAAGTAAGTATGCCACCCCCGGTGGCTGAAAAGACATTATACTCATTAAATTGAGTATGAATATTGGTGTTTGGGATATTTTTTGTAGTCTGAAAGTTTCTAAGTCCTTTGTCATTTCTTGCATAGCTAGCTTGTCTATTTGGTGCCATATCGCTATGGGGGGATAGGTCTCGCACTAAGCTAGAATCCCATGAAGAGATTAAACGTAACAAGACCCTTTGGCACATTTTCCAAGAGGGCAGGGTTACATCCTATCTTGAATGCTTGCAGGGCCATGATGAAAGCTTCTTAATGCAGTTCCTACATTCTTGGGAGGATAGACAGGTTAAGGCGGGCAGTGTGGGATTCAACATTTTAGAGGAAGTGATAGGCATGGTGAAGAGAATGTATACTAGTGGCATCAAACACCAAAAAAAGAGCAAAGTTTCTAACTCGGAGGGAATGACCTATTTTTTGAAGAAAGGGGAGGTGTTACACAGCCTTCAGGGGGTTTGATCGCAAGATGCTACCAAAACCTTGGGACGAGGTGTGTTATATGATCATAAATTACTTCACTCTCGAAGGTAGATTCAAATGGTTTTTTCCATTATCATTTTGCTCTGCTCAATCATTTTCATCGTAGTAAGGTGATAAGTTTCCCCTTTTATTTGCTTATGTCTTTGGAAGCGTCGATTGCGTCTACCATTGAGCAAAATGCTATAGACCCCAACAAACCTCTCATCCCACTCCATCAGGGGCTTATCTTCAGACTGCATAAATTCCATTTAGCCCTTTGCCCCCCTAAAGCCCTCATGGCTTCTAGGGTTGATTCTCCCCTATCGTTCTATTCCATTCCTGTGAAGACTAGCCTAGTGATTATCACGGAAGTCACTCCAAAGAAGTATGCCAAATCCATCAAGTCAGGAAAGAAAAAAACTATCACTGGTAAAAGCCCAGAGCCTAAGGCCTGTGACTAGACTACCATGACCTCTGTGAAGACCCTTGTTAAAAGAAAAATCCTTCTCGGTGATTCTGCCCAGGTGACTCCTCAGAAGAAGAAAAGGGGAAGTGTAGAGGAAGAAAATGGTACAGAGAGCAGGAAGAAGGTCAAAAATGTGTTTGTGGTGGTGGAGGAGGTTACCTCTGAGGGAGGGATCGGTGGAAGTGATATCACTGCAGATGTGGATTTCACTATAACTGATAGTAAACCTCGGGTGTCATTGACCAGGAGGTCGATGAGGCTTGTTGCTAAGCCTAGTCCTGCTCTCCACAAGGAGGAGGTTATTGAGATGGAGGAGGAAACTGCGGACTTGGAGGGTGATGGTATTTCTGATGACAAAAACAACAAAGTGGACACTATTGTGCCTGAGACTAAACATTTGGGGGGGAATTTTCTGTCAACAAGGAAACAAAAAATGAAACTGTGGAGGGTGAAGCCGATAATGGGCCCAGTAATTTCCCTGAGCTCAATGTTAAGGAGGCTGATTCTGTGAGATCGGAGAAAGTGGTGAAGGAAACTGACAAGATAAGGAGATTGAAACCCTCTCGGCTAGGGTCAACGAGCTAGAGCGGAAGTTCAAGACTCTGGCCAAGTTCTCTGCAAAAGTGATGCACCGATCGACCACAACTCTTGCTATCCTCCTAGACATCGAGCTTACCAGCCAGGGTATGAAGGAAAAGGAGCTCAAGGAGTACCGGGATCTCTACTAGTTCCTAGCTGAAGATTAGGACCAGATGTTCAATTCGCTGTTGGGGGCTTTTTTTGTGCTTTTGGTTTTATCTGTTGTATGTCCCCTGTCTAGGTCTTGGGTCTCTTTTTGGTTGTTTCTTGTTGGTTCGGTTGGTTTCTCCCTTTTGGTTCTTTGATGGAACTCTCGTGTGCCTTTTTGGCTAATATGTAATGGGATCAACACCCTTTTTTGCTGCTTATATTATCAAAAACATTTAGTAATGAAAAATTAAGGTTTTTCTATGTTTTCTTATGACTATATTATTGTTATTTGAATTATAGATGGTAGGAAATCATTATTTAAGACTAGCAATGATAATCTAAAAAGTTCTACTGATTTTTTGAACTCACTACTCCAAATTTTACCAACAACAACAGATCAAATACTTATTTTTAATGACTGTGTTGAAAGATTTAGAAAAGATATCCATGCATATTTTTCTTCCTCTTTCAAATTCACATCAATCCCTGGCTTAGAGGACATGCCTATGACATGGATATCACCATAGTTTAGTACCACCAAAATGCACAAATGTCATTCTATCCATCGAAGAGACAATGTCATTGCTCAAGACTTGAATGAAAAAGCTGATGAGTATGAAGAATATGAGTTCCCCTCTATAGGTTGTAGAAAGAAAAAGAAAAAAAAAGGTTTTGAATTGTTCAGGCATAGCAACACAAGCAGAAAGGATTAGTATTGCACAATAATAAAGTGAATACATTTATTGAAAAGTTTTAATTTTTTTAAGCATCATTAGTTCTTGCTCTAATTTGATATGTTAAACATATGTTGTTGTAGCTTTGGATGATCAAGAAAACACTTCTCAACGTCATTTGCCCTTCTCTATTGACCTAAACCAAACAACAACAAATGCAACACAAATTATAGATGGTAATTTTTTCTTTTCATTGTGTTTACTAATATACACATAAGTTACTAAATATTCTTATTTCTAATCACTTTTCTATATGTAATCAAACAAGCAGTGGATGCAATTTGTGGAGCTCAACCATCAATGTTCAATGTTAGCCCCACTTAGACGTTTCAACAAACCATTTCAGGTACTTAAGGTTGTTGATATTTTTTAACTTAAGTTCTACATATTCTAATCTTACACTTGAACACTTTATAGAAGTTAATGTGTTAAATGTGCATGTTATTGTAGATTTAGATGATCAACAACACACTCAACATAGGCTACCCCGTTGCATTGATCTTAACCAAACAATGATAACAATAATGGATGCGATGCAAAGTGTGGATGGCAAATGAATTCCAAAAAAAATCTATCATTAAGTTACTCTTTTGGATATGATTTTTAGCTTTGAAATAACATGTTAAGATTACATAAATTATATTTTGTAGCTAAATCATGTAATTTGTAGATAGTCATTCTTATTTCTAATCACTTTTCTATAACTATTGAAATAAACAGTGGATTCAATTTGTGGAACACAACCATCAATGTTCAATGTTACCCCCACCCAAGCATTTCAACAAACCATTTTAGGTAATTCAAAATGCTATATTTTATTAACTTAACTACATATTGCAATCTTATGCTTGATCACTTTATTTAAGTTGATGTGTTAAAAGCGCATGTCATTGTAGGTTCAATTGATCAACAAAACAATCAACAATATAGGCCACCCATTTGTATAGATCTTAACCAAACAACAACAATGGATGCAATGCAAAGTGTTGATGGTAAAGAAATTACAAAATAAATTTATATCATTGAGTTCCTCTTTTGCATATGCTTTATAGCTTTGAAATGACATGTTAAGATTATGTAAATTATTTTATAACTAACTCATGTAATTTGCAGGGGTGATGATAGTATAATAGAGGATTATGGTCAACACTTCTATGGAAGTTAGATTACTCCTTCCATCTACACTTATAATCTAAACATGAATGGGTGTTTCCTCATTGTGGCCCATTTGGACAAGGTTGTCAAAGTCACCTCCTTTCTAGTTATGTAGATGTTTGAGGACATCTCTAGTGAGGGCTCTTAGGTAGATTAATTCTAGTTACCTTAATTTTATATCTTTATTAGTTGTTGCCACTTCTATTTGTGGCCAAGAATTTTTTTTGCAATATGATTATATAATACAAATTGTTCTAGTGCCCATTTCTTAGTGGATCCCATGGATTTTTCTATGCATAATGATGATATGCTGCCATTTGATGTCTATGAGGATTCTCCTTTGGATCTTTTTCCACTCTCTTGTGATGTATCTTTGAGTTCTTGTGGAGTACATGTTCTACTACACTTTGTATTGAACAAACATGTCTTAGAAATGCATGAGGATAAACAACATGAGGATATTGGTATATATGACGATACTGTGCCAACATCACAAGTCATATTTTCATGAGTCGTATTAATATTCCAAGTTTTTCACCCTTTGAACCCTTGTTTTTGTGTTGCCTGATGGATTTTTTGACATGCATTATTCTCATTGCTTTATTTTATGGTGTTGTATTTATTATTATGAAGTTATTCCATTTTGAGCTCAATTAGTGGTTGTCATACCTTGTTGACATGTGTGTCACATTGTCAAAAAAGAAGCATGTCCATATGATTATTTTTGTTCACTACATTGGAGGTCTCATTTTGTGTGTTTGCATGCATATCATGGTCATCATCTTGAAAGTTTAGATGTGTGGTCGCAATGTAATCATGATGTCTAGGATGTCACAAAGGCATAAGCAAAGGTGTTTAGCTTTGGGTTGTCAATGTGAGTTACACTTTTATAGTACAAATTCATAAAATTACCTTTGTTGATTGTTATCATTTGCATGTAATTTAGTTCCATGCTTGTAGAAAATGCCTACACCTTTTAAGTTTGTTATATAACCAGAGGCATTAGTCATTTAGATTTAATTTGACATTTTGAAGCTCAAAGATTCCTTTGCTTTGTTTTAAAATGACATTAAATTTGACTTCTATATTTCTCTAAGTTCCAATGGGACATCTATGATTCCCATCTACTAATGCTATGTTGTATGGTGTATTCTATAATGTAGGTTTCCCCACTATTTGATAAATTACCTTTGGAATAATATTAATACCCACACCTAGGTCAACTAGTGCTTCTTTTACCAACTATTTTACATCTAGTAGCATAGACAACATTTTTCACTTTTGTTTATTTTTCACTAAATAATTATGACTTCTAAGTTCATTAGAATTTACTAATTAATTATAATAATTTTAGTTAAATTTGGGTAAATAATTTAATAAAATTATAAGATGTATATGAATTTTAATGTTACAATTTTTATATTGGTACTGTTAAAAAATTGATATGTAAGATTGTGTGAAACAACTTAACAAAATGTATATGTACAAATTTACTATTAAAATTAAAAGTTACAAGTTGTCTATTATTATGCTTGTCATAATAAAATTCATATTTCTTTGGGAATGGAAAAGAAGATCACAATCAAGTCACAACTACAAGTCGACTATATCATATGGACATTATTGTTAATATCTCTCTCCTTACATTTTCTTGTTCCCTCAATTGCCCATGTCTTTAGCCCAATTAATTGAAGACTTCCTCTAAAAATTGTTGTTGCAAGGTGAATCCTTCTACATGTATCCATCATTTATTTCAATATCACACCCTGCTTGACCATTGAACTCTTTAGTTACGTGCTTCCACTACCCTAAACATGTACCTCATTACATGTCACAATTTCTAGCTACCAATATTTATTTGCAACCACATTCCAATCGTCTTCATCCATCATAGGCATAAGTGGGAGCTCTCTCTAAGTTCAATCTTATAGAGAAGCAATGCGAGGAAATATTCTAATTTCAACCATATGATCAAAGATCAAATTTGAAATGCCTATTATTGAGAGTGTATTAATTCTAGTTCTAAAAACTAACCCTAGATGTGTAATTTCAAGAAAACAAGTAGTATTGTCACTGCACTAGTGAAGCCTATAGGTAATCTCTTTCCATGCTAAGAAATGTCACTCTTCCTCTCTTTATGTTAGAACCACAAAAATTTTATATGTATCACCCATCAAAGTATCCTTTCTTATGTTTATAAGAGCCCAAAATATTAATTCATTTTTTTACCCATTAGATTGATTTCTTAGGGAGCAACATATCTTGTTAGCATGTTCCAATTTCAACTTTGGTAAAAAAAAACCATTATTGAATTCTATAGCAGAGTTAACAACGAGGTTGGTAAAATACAATGTTTAAAAACAAGAAGCCAAACAATCAATAATGATTTTACACCTCATTCATATTAAAAAGTTATAAATATTTGTCCTATTTTTATTGACCAAAATTAACCTTTGAATTATTCTATATTTTATATAATATTATTCCATAAAATAATATTATATGATGTTTATAGTTAATATTTAATATTTATAATGATGTTTATTAAAAAGTTAATATTTTACATTTTACATTTATTATGTAAATATTAAATTTATGTATTAATCTTATAAAATTTTAATATTAACCTTATAAAATATCTTTATGATGTTTAATATTATATTATAAAATTATGTTTATGATATTTAATATTATATTATAAAATTAACCTTTAATGGTTGAAGGCAGAACTGGATTACCAAACAAGCATAATTTGAATCCCATTTTCATATTAAAATGATCACTATCTAAACTACATTATTAGTGATTACACATTTAATTGTCCACTGCTTCTCTCACCGAATGAAAAATGTATTAAAATGATCATGCATAAAATATTAAAAAAATATCCACAGCTTGCCCGATGGCCCTCTCTAATTATCGGTTCGCTTATTTTGTTGGATGCGATAAACAGATATAGAACTTATAGAAACTATATTGTTAAATGTAGAGTTTGTGGCAAAAACCTAAAAATAAAAAATAAAGCAAAAAAAACTACGTTTCTGGATAGACGCTGCACATTCCTGGATAGAAAGCGAAACCCATTCGAAAATGTAGGTGCAGGCAGTAAACAAAAATTGATGTTAAATGAGCTTTCCTGAGGAGCTGTAGATACAGGAGGAATATAGAATAGAATAGAACAGAGCATTATTGGTGGGCAATAGCGATTGTAGAGGGGAAGAATGGCATTGGCAAGGAAGGCGGTGGAGAAGTTAATATTGAGGAACACTGTATCGTATAGCCAATGTTCAAGCTCTGCATCATATTTGAGAACATGGGAGCCCACAAACGACCCTCGCGTTGCCCAGGGCAGATTGGCCAGGATTCGAAAGGAGTATAACATGCAGGTGAGCGAACTGCGCAAGCAGTATTACAATGAATTACAGGCCCAGAAATTGGAGGAAGATGCCAAGGCTCAACTCCAAAGGTCCCGTGTTTTGGCTGCCAAGGAGAAAAGGAAGGCTGCCAAGCAGGAACAGGCACGACTCTCTGCACTTGAGCGCCAACAAAACCAAGCGGAGTTCACACAACTGCTGGTAATCTTTTATATTCTTTTCTTATATTTCTAGGGCTTCAAATTGTCTAAAATCGTAAACCCTAATGGCCAAAAGCTATACCATTACATCCAAGTCCCAGACCCTAAACCCTAATGGTCAAAACCTAAAATTTTAACGCCTATGCCCAAGTGACCTAATGTTTTTTTTTTTTTTTTAAATCTAAATTTTAATTTGTCTGATAGTTGAAAAGGGGCATTTTTTTTTCTCTGTTCACAATTTCAATAGTGACTGGACTGTAATCTCTTCAAATGCCGGTTTATAACTCTAGACTAGACTTGAACGTTGCAGTAAACTAAAGTAGGAAATATTGGAACAATGCTTGCAGATTGAACTCATGCCGGAAACAAGTGTTAAAATGCATTTTTAGATCTGAAAAGGAGGGATACCCAATATTTACTTCGGCCAATTATCCTTGCTTTCCTTAGCATTTGAGAGCAGAATTACACTATTTTAACAATCTTGCATAACTTGTCTAGACTCTAAATCACAAAACTAAACAAAATAAATGAAAAATAAAGAAAGTAATTATATTGATTTTGTGAAGTAATTGGACTGCTCCTGGAAATTGATCTTGGAGATGACTTACCTACTGGTTTTATGGAGGGGCACTTGAACAATTTTCTCAGCGGATGCTGCAGAGGAAATTTAGGTGCTAAAGCAGAAATAGGTCCCATAGAATAAAATATCTTTGTTCTGCTACTGTTTTTGAGAGAATTGCATCAGAAAGAGTGTTACTTCACTTTTGTAGAAATATATTTAAAAAAGAAACAATTTTAAATGTTACCATTTGGCAAACATAACTGCAAAAATGTTTGTGTGGGTATTGCTAGGTTCCAGATCCCCACCACTAATAGCAGCAATTTTTTTTTTCTTATAATAGCTGCTCTTTATTTTCAGGTATGGATTATAAACTTTGCAGGATTACAAAGAAATGGATCCCATTGGACCGCTGGCACAGTAGAAATTGCAGCAACAACCCCTTCCATAGGACCCCACTATTATATAAAATACCAAAAAAATGAAATCTTTAAATTGTGTTAATGTGTACAACAGGTAAGTGGGACTCAAAAGCACAGCCAGTTACAATAGTAAAATGAAAAGATAAATAGAACTGGGATTATCAAAAGAACCCATTGAGTAAAACAATGCAAGCATAACTAGATGGGGTAAAGCTGGAACAGGTAAATGCTAGCCATATGATCCAAGTTCAAGTACTAATAGCCATGTGGATTGAATCATTTATAACTTTTGTTAAAGTCATAGTTGACTAGTGTTTAGAAAGTAAAATAGAATGGATTGCGATGCATCCACCTTCCATGCACATGCCACCACCAAACCCAAACTATGCAAGAGCCCCAGGAGAAGCTGCATTTGATGATGATCTAAAGTTTAAACCCTTGTGTCAGCCTTCCAAAATCACTAACTGAAGCATTTAGCTGAAGTTGTCCTGAAGAAGGAAAATCAATGTTGAACTATTTGGCAGCCAGTATGATAAGTCACTCTCTTTACCTCTAACAAAATACTCCAGCAATAATTATACTTATTTATATTATTTATAATTTTCTTCTAACAACATACATTCAAAGGGAAGTCTACCAATCTAATACAACTTACTGGGTACTCCCAGCTTACAAACTCTATACTAATTGATATGTACTGCTCCTGAGGGTTTCAGTTCCCAAGATGATAGGTTCATGCCTGAAGGGTTTTGTCTCCAATGCACCCAGCTGCTGTAGCAATGCCACTAACGCTGAAATGAGAATTGAATGTTTGTTAGTTTTCCAAAAAGTGCCTTTACTTCTGCCTAATGCTCTGTTTTATAGACCCAGCTCCCAGTGATCCTCAATCATGGGAAGTCAGTTCACAAACAGTGGCCACTAACTGACAATTAATTTCCTCAAATGTAGGCAGCTAATTGAACAACATTCCCTCAAAACTGTCAATCTGCAATCATAGGCATTTGCTCCTTATAATTGGTGGCAGAACTTGTCAGTCCACCTCTAAATCAGTTGGGTTAACTGACAGGCACTGGAGACCCAGCCACCTTATTCTTAAAATGCAACATACATTTCTAACTAAAAACTGGAAGTAACAACCAGCTTATGTAATTGCTAATCCTACCGAGAGTCCATTCACTAAATAGCTGTGGATTGAAAAAGGGACATGACAAAAATCTGGATCCTGAAGTGGATGAATTCCCCTTCCTGGATCTCATCATTTTTTTTGGAACTTCATAGGGGGTTTCTTCCACAAAATCCTCTTGTGTGTTGTTTAAAAAATCCTTTGGAACTTTGGCATTGGTGGACCAAACAAGAGGAAGTGAGATCTCTTCAGGTTCCTTATTGAAAATATTTTCTATATTTTCCAAGCATCTGCCAGAAGCAAGATCCTCGGAATTTTTCCCTTTTCCAGCCATATGAGAGAAAGTGGCGTTAATCTTTGGTTTGCAAGCTCTCAATTTGTCGGGCATAGTATTTGGGGTCTTCGAATCCCTCATCACTCTTGAAGTGGTTTAGAATTTTGAACCATAATAGATATTTAGGACATTTCTTCTCCAAATGACTGATCAGGTCGAAAGCATGACACTTGGATAATTAACCATCATAATCAATCTTTATAACCAATCGTCTTTCTGCAAATCTAAATCCAATGCTTCCAACAATAGTTTCTTGAGATCTACTTTTATGGAGAAACCTTGCATGTGTACCCACGATTTTTAAATCTAGCACCAGCTATGAAAACAGAATCTCCTAAGGAAATGCTCTTACTTTTCAGCATATAAGAATTGCAAAATTTGTCCTGGAGGTTGTACAGTCTAATTCATGCTAGATTAGATAAAATCAACTCAGTTTTACTATTGAACAATAGACTCCAGGACACATACATAGACCTGACTTATAAAAAGACCCAGGGTTTCTCTATGTAGATTCTACCCTTTCCTCTGAGGTACAAAAGATAAAAATAAATAAAACTTTAGCTTAAAAATGAATCACCATATCACCTTGAACCTTCCACTTCGTCTTGATCTACTTTTGCATAGACTCATGAAAGGCAAGCTTCCCTGTGTGATTTGATGTAGGATCATGCTGAAAACTGTTCCCAAAATAAATGATTTTTATTTTTTGGATCCACTTTTTGATTGTGCAAAGTTCAAAGAAACACCTTTTTATCTGAATTGGTAAATGGGATTTACGAGGTAACAATGGCTTAAATGCCACGATTCAGTAATATCTCTTTTGTCAAAATTAAACTCATCTGTTGGGGTATGCCACATCCAACAAGTTGGATGCAGTACTATTATCATGTTTCATACTTTTCATGTTTCTTGGGGATTTGAACCGGGGTTCCCCTATAAAAGCCCTGTTGATGATGTTTTTTTGGACAACACAACAATAGAATAAAACACTAAGTATCCTATTCTCTCTTGGATAAAGTCCCTCGAAGGCTAATCTATGTGATCCGACGAGGTAACTTCAAGGTTCCTTATTCGTGATTTGCATTGGATAAACTCAATGATTTGATTTGATCTTGCTAGTAATCACAAGGGACTTACGCAGACTTCTTCTTACTTCATTCAACTTATTTCTCCTTTCAGTGTGGATGATATATGTACAATGCTTCAATAATAAAGAAAAGGAAAAAGATAAGGGTTTTGATAAACTAATCTAAGGTCAATGAGGCAATGACGATGCATGAGTAGACAAACTCCTTGATTAACCTAACTCCACTTCGCCAAGGGTGCCCACAACTACATGGTTGGTGCAATCTCCTAAGGATAGCGAAAGGTTTTCAAATCATGAAAGCTCATATAAGCACCCATTGGACGCGCAGCTCAGACGAGCATCCACAATCGAATTTAAGCAAATGTGATGAACCTCAAACTAGCTTTATACAACACTCCACCAACGATGAATGTTAAAAGCATGAGCTAGGAGTTGATCAAATATTCAATACATACATGCATTACATCAATGAGCTACTACTCTGCTTTTAATCTACTTAAAAACATCTCTCCATTTCATCAAAATACAAGAAACCATGTTATTCCACAAGACAACACTTAACACCAAGCGAGCTCCAATGTTTTTGCATTAATCTTGAGAAATATTTACAACAATCTCTGAGTACTCTCAGAGAATTTTGAGAGTCTCTTCCTACTCTACTTTCCTACCAACTTTCTAACTAACAAATATGGCAACAAGGCCTTTATAGAGAGTTCCAGAATTACAATGAATGGCCTGGATTAATTCAAGTAGCCAAGGGCCCAGATCATGCCATCTCAGCAAGTAGTTACAACAACTTGCTATTTTTAGTACATAAGAGAGGCAATGAAGGCACGTTTTCCAAGAAAATAAGCTTGCAGTGAAATGATGTGGCGAAATATGATTGGCTTGATGATGTGTATTTGCCATGTAGGTGCCATCTTAGCAAGTCTTATGGACTCTAACAGTTTATTCAATTTGTTTTTTAGCATATTCCCAAATTGCATCATCTTTGTGATGTCTTCGAATGTGGTTACTTTGAACTTGAACGTTTGGGAATGTATCCTTGTTGATCTTGTCTTGTTCTTTGTAAGTAGGATATGTATGATGCCTGTTGCTCATTTGTCTAACTATGTGGTGCTTCTTCTCTTGGCAGGATGCACGTTGATCTTCTGTGATGCTTCTTTGTAGAGAGTAATGTAGATGATGATGCTCCATGGAATAGGAGACCTCTCAGAGACTTGAAGTTGAAAAGAACTTGAAGGTTTATGGATGAATGCCTTCTACAATGCAGATGATGAAGTGTACTTGAAGTGATCCCTTGAAGTGGTGTTTCCTCTGCAGCGACTACCTCTTGACATCACTCCTTGCTTTAAGGTGATTTAGGCGCTTGCTCCTCAGATGACTCCTTAGCTCCACCAACATTCCTGCAATATAGAGAAACAATATTAATTACTTTATAACATAAAGAAGTCACTTCAAACATGTAAATAACCCTTTTCCAATCTAGGCGCACATTTTGGTTTGCAGAGGAGTAAAAGTGCGCCTAAGCTTAGATGACCTTATATTTGCCATTTTTACGATTTCAACAATTGAACATGTCTTAGAATGTTTTTCTTCCTTCAAGCATTTACTTAGTGACATCAACTCATGCATTCCTTCCAAGGCACACTTTAAGGCTGGAGGAGGTGAAAAATGCGCCTAGATACTTTTGGCTTGTTCTTTGGCACTTTGAGGCTTCTAACACTTGTTTACATCCTCAGGAGACTATTTCATCCTTAGGCGCAATTTTCATGTTCACATTCACTTTATTGCCAAGGCGCCAAAAATGGTCTGTGGAGGTAAGAAAGTGCGCCAAGGCTTGGAGATAGGTTTTTATGGACTTGATCAACTTTGTGAACTCAAAAGAGGGTAATATCTCCTTAGGCGCAAGTTTGAGGGTCTACAAATGCAAATTGGCGCCTTGATTCCTTGAGGTAATCATACTCCTACTCCAGGTGCAGTTTGAGGTTTGTATAGGTGGGAATTGGCGCCTAGATGTGTTTTCTTCATCTTTCATCAATCAAAATCACTTCACAAGCTCTAGGAGAAACCTTAACACTCAAACTCATGAAATCAAGGGTATTTTGTCTTAGGCGCACTTTTGAGTCTATAGGAATGAAGAAGTGTGCCTAGTCTCTTTGGGCTATTTCAAATACTTGTTCAAACTTCTCTCTTTGCTAGGCGCCAGAATGGTATTCTACAAGTAACAAAGTGCGCCTTCATCATCTTAGTCATTTTCTTATGAAATTTTTCAATGTCTAAAGCATGCTGAGGGTCAAAACACCATACTCTAGAAGGAATCTGCCTTAGGTGCAATATGGTGATGGTTGAGGTATGGATTTGCGCCTTGACTTGGATAGTTGTTTACTTCAAGGTTTCATGATTCCAAGTCATTGTGAAGGTTCAAGGAGACACTCAAGCACTTTCAAAATTCGTGGAGTCCGACATACCTTGCTAGGCGCAAAAGTGGAGTTGTTAAAAGGTGAAAATGCGCCTAAGTTCCAGATGAGCATTTTGTGAGCTTGTTCAACCTTATGAACTCAAGGAAGGCTAGACCTCTTAAGGCGCTATCTTTTATAGTTTAAAACATCCATTCCATGTTAAGGCCCCAGAAAGTGACTCTATAGGAGCATATTTGTGCCTAGCAATAAGGAGGGAATTACTTCGTGTTTTGTGGTTTTCAATCACCAAAAATAGTCAAGGGAACTTTACTCTACCAAGGCACCACCCAAACAAATAGTTTCAACCCAAGTTTACCAAAGGCGCACATTTGGTCATGTAGAGATGCCTAAATGCGCCTCACCTTCCTTGTGAGGTTTTTCAAAATTTCTAAGTCTTAAACACTTTATGTTGATCCTGGGCACAAAATTTTGAGTCTTTGGATGATGCTTGTCTCTCACCAAGTCTAGGCGCACATTTGTGCTTCTTTAGGAGTGAATTTGCGCGGGTGCACTTTGGTGGTTCTTCAAGAGTGAATTTGCGCCTTGAGTTCTTGGGCCATTTTCGTGCAAATTTTGAAGGTGAAGATCCTTGGGTGGAAGTATGTTTAAAAAATATATTTAAGTATATGCTATGCTTTAAATTTTTTAAATATACTTCTAGGATGTTTGAGATAGGTCCCGGATCCATAGGATTTAACATGCAGATTCTAGATTTTTGAGGATCCACCAGATTTCAGACTTAGTCAATTTTCAGGATCTCAGAACATCAGACTTCAGGATATCAGACTTAGTCAATTTTCAGGATCTCAGAACATCAGACTTCAGGATATCAAACTTAGTCAATTTCAGTGTCTCAGGGATTGACTTCAGTGTTCTCAATTACACCTTGTTTAACGAATGACCTCCCTAATCTCTCGCTTGCAAGGAGATTAACGCACTTGACTTGTTTCTGGTGAGGCTCACTCCAAGAGATTATGGTTTCCAGCACGAAGCTATAGACTCAAACACTACTGACTTCATCACGAAAAAGTGCTAAGACATCATCCAAGACTAAAGCAAAGCATCGGAGCTCAAAAAAAAGGGGGTCCCCATTTGCAATAGGGCGATGTGTGATTAGGTCACAACAAGCCCCAACACCTTTACCGCTTGAGATCATCCCATTGGACAAATTTGTTTTGTTTATTATATGTGCATTTGATAGTAGATAATATTAATTGTGTTTTTAATCGTCATCTTGAGAGAGGTGTTCTCCTTAATAAAAAAGGGATTGAGAGTGAGAGAATGGAGGTAAGTGGTAACATTACATGCTATCAACTGAGGATTTTTCTTCTAAATGGAAAGCTGTCCCTAAATATGTTGTTTGCATGTGGCTTTGGGAATCTAGGCTTTGTGTTGTCCTCTTGTTATTCCAATTGGAAATTCAGTGGTGCAAAATTCTTTTTATTGCTTTTCTTTTCTGGTTTGTTGGCATCAACATATGTGAAGTTTATATGAAATTGATCTTGACCCCTCTTTGGTCCTGTTGTCCAAATTTCAAACCTGGAAAATTTTAAACTTTTCCCATTTTCTGAAAATAGAAGCTCCTGCAACTTTTGCTGTTCTTTGCATCTATACCTTGTATCAACACCCAAAATTGCAAAAAATTTGTTTCTTTTGACATAAAACTGGTCTAGTTGTTGGTCCATGATTACTTAGTTATGCATCTACTCTTGCCAATGAACTAGAGCAGATATCAGGTATGAAACATATTATGGATAAGTGTCCTTTAAACCAGAATTTGCATCGATTGGGTGCCTTATTGACAAATGCTATACAAGAGGAGCATGAATTAACTGACTTAAACAAGGATTTAGTAAATGGCAGAATGCAAAGATCACAGTCTCTATTGAAGTGGCAAGTTGAAAAGTACTCCCTTTGTGCTTATGTGAGGAAAGCGTCTTTCAGTTTTGTACAACGTAAAGAGAATATTGGGATGAAACAATTTTTCATTATGGTGGAGGAGGCTCTTAGAGCATATAAACAGTTTCTTGTATTCACTAATACATCTGCATCCATGCCCCCAGTGTTCAATTCAAACCAAAATGGGATGCTACCGGCAGAAAATGCGGGTGGATGCTTAGCAAACCATGAACAGAACATTGATCAAAATGTAACTCCTGCGTTTTTATAACATCTAAGAATATTGTGCTTATGGAGTGTCAGCAGGTCACATCAGGTTTTTAGAAAGCATTTTCTGTTACCTGTCCAATTTATCCACTGGAAAAGAAGGATCCTCTAACTGTTTGTGCTTTAATAAAAAGTTCAGTTGGCTAGGATTTTGTGGAGCGACAGTGTTTTCGGCATGTACTGATATCTAAATTACAAGTCTATGAGATTCCATTTATCATGACACTCTTGAGATTTTGTGTTGACATTCTGAATCCTTTGGTGCATTTTGGCACAATTTCTGGTCTTCTCATGTTCTATGCCTACCTAAAAGATTTGCAAAATTCATAGTTTCTATAATAGCAAGTTGGCTGGTATCCAAAAGGTCAGCACTCTTCTCATGCCAAACAGACTGAACAAATGCTTGTTTGGATGACATTCAGACTACAAATGTGGTGAACAGATTTTGTACTAAGAAGTTGAATTTTGGCTACAATAAAAGCCTTAATACATTTTCTTTCTAGTCATGATGTGAATGAGAACATGGGTTTCAAAGATCTAAGCAATTACATTTGCAAAAAGTTAAAATTGTGATAACATTATCTTTCATTGACGAGTTTTAGGTTTTGGAGAAATGGGAAGTTGGGATAACTACCAAACAAGCTGATAGATGAAGAAGAAAATGTGACAAAAGAAAGTTGCAAGCGCCACATCATTAGCCGATTAAAACACATTGTTATCTAAAGCAAGGATAAAGTGTTAAGCTGCAGTCTTCTGCTTATTAAACACCACAACTCAAGGGTAAAGAACACGTCGGCAAGTATAATAAGTTTTGAAACCACTATTCACTCGCGATGAAGGCCTAGCAGTCGCAATGATAAAAGAAGGGGTTATAATAATGTGTTATTATGCCAATAAAATGCATACTTCGGAGAAGGTGAATAGTTTTAAACCTGTTTAAACTGCCGACAAGGTTATAAGTTACATTTAAAACACCACCGTTCAGACAAATTCATTGTGTTGGTTAGAAATGTGCCACCGGATCTTGATGAATCAATTAGTGAGCACATTGAACACCTTTTCCATGTCTCAATGTCACACTTAAGGAGGTAAATCTTATGATTGCTCACAGCAAAACTCACTTCATTGGAGGTTTTGGATGGTTTTGAAACCATTTCAAAGGAAGAATAAGTTATGCCGTACTATCCAAATGCCGATAAAAGTCAATCTTTTCTTTTATCAGGGAAAACCTTTGGTTTCGAAACCTATCTAAAGAGCCGAAAGGTTGTGAAGTTCACCTAAAACGCCGATAAAGGAAACTCTTCTACTTTCGCATATTAAAATCAGTTCTAAAAGTTCCAAAATCTCCAACGAAGTTTCGAAACCATCTTCAAACGTTGATGGGGACTCATTGACTGCATGGGTAAAGAAGTAGTTATTATAACTACCAAAGAAATTAGAACGACTCAAAGAAATCTTCTCTCTCATCGAATGCAACGATTGTTGGATCTGCACGTAATGGATTTGTTGAAAAGGTCTTAGAAACTTTCAAAGCAAATGTAATCACAGGTGTAAAGCCAATGTCCGCAACGCTTACCAGCATCCTCATGGCCTGTACCAAAATGACAGCTTCTGAACACGGTATGGACATCCATCAAAGCATAATCGGAGGATTTTTGGTCAGATATTATGAGTTGCAAATGCTCTTGTAGATGTGCTTGCAAAACATGGAGGCATAGACAAAAAGCATGTACTGTTTGACAAAATGTCTCAAAAGGATGGCATCTCATGGAATGCAATGATTGCAAGATACGTACAAAATGGATTCGTTGTAAAAGCTTCAGAAATCTTTAAGCAAATGCAATCACTGGGAATACATTTCCAACATCTTCCTCGCGTGTGCCAGAATGGGAGCATTGAAGCAGCGTATAGGTATACATCAAAGCATAAAGGATCCAAGAATGTCATCAGTTGTTGTAGTTGCAATTACTCTGGTATACATGCATGCAAAACATGGAAACCTAGACAAAGCACTTAAGCTGTTTGACAGAACGTCTCAAAGAGATGTCATTAAATGAAATGCTATGATTGCAGGAAATGCACCAAATGGAATTATTGAAATGGCTTGTGTTCCTTTAGAGAGGGCATCTTATTCAGCTGGAAGCAATTGTGTGGCATGTGGAAGGTGAACTGTGATTAAGTTTGGATAAGATTGTGTGGGACCTGTGTGGTAGGCTACATTCTCTTTGCTTATCATTGTGCTTTGTTTAATGGTTTTCTCTTTGCCGTGCGAGACTTGTTTGATGCATTCCACATAACTAGTCTTATCATGGATGCTTTGTATAAATAAGGTGCCTGCACAAATGAGTTTTATTAGCAGTTGAGTCTATATGCACACATGCCACATCATCCCACTTGTGTCCCTCATGGATTTGTTTTCAGCAGCAGGTTTCCATAGAAGAGGGCTAGCTGGTTAAAGGGTACATTCAAGGGCTGCAGGTATTCTCATTATGCCTTGCCATGGTGGAGATCAAGCTAGACTTCCACATATTACCTGATGACCATGCAAACATGTCCAAAGTCGGTGATTGCTCTAATGTAACTTCTTGACCTTTGATGTGTCCTTTAAGCCTGAGCACCTTTAAAATAAGATGGGTCGGCATGAATATTTAATGTGGGTGTTAATAGTAGTTTGCTATGTCAAAAATAGAAATCTTGATGTTTACGTGGACATGTTCTTAACTAAAGAGGTTATAAGCCTTTATGAGGGAGGTGAATTATGTGTTTTGGCCATGATGGTGAGCAGGAAAGGCTTCATGTACCTCTTTGCACCTTTAAACTTTTGATTCTTTTGTCCAAGAATGAATACCGTCGTACATCTTAGGAGGCCTGGGCAAATATATTTCTAGTGTTCTAAAGTAAACAGAGATACCTGTGGGCTTGTTTTATTCATAATAATGCCAAAGCCCTTAGGAGGTTGAGAATAGCATGTGAAAGAACAAAAAGAGCAATGTCTTTAACTACTAAAACCATTATTGGGATTGATTCCTTGTATGAAGATATTGGCTTCTACTCTACAATTAGAAGAGCTAAGTTTGAGGAGCTTAATATGGATCTTTTCAGGAAATGCATGGAGCTTATTGAAAAGTGTTTAAGGGATACCGAGATGAACAAGAACACTATTCATAAGGTCAAATTCCACAAGTACAACATTCGTTACGAGATTTCTTCAATGGAAAGGAACTATGTAAGTGTATCAAACCCTGATGAAGCTATTGATAATGGTGTTGCAATCCAAGTTGCAGCTTTAAGTGAGGGAAATACAGTACCTGCCTCAACAAGACCAATAACTGGTTCTTTCTTTCAAAGTTTCAAGTTTATACTGCTTTTTGAAAAGGTAACTTATGTCAATTATTGTAACCACAAGTTAGAAAATGGACCTTATTTCTGGAAAAGTTATGTAAAACATAACCAAATAAGGTTTATTATTTTTAATTATTATGTTTCAAAAAGTAGTTAGGAGGTAGTTATGAAGTAGTTACAAGGTAGTTATTCAGAGAAGCCTATATATACAAGGCTATTTTGTATTGTAAAGGGGGACTTTTTAGAAGAACTTTTAAGGGGAACTTTTGGAGGGACGTTTTGGAGACTTTTGAGCTCACACTTTGTATAGAAGGGTTCTTAGAGTTGTATAACTCTACAGAGATAATACAGAAAGCGTTTGAATCGTATGTGTTGAGTGTTTTCTTGTCTTATCATTACAATTTTTTTGTATGTCAAATTGGTAATCTCCCTATCATTGTGGAAATCATTGGTCACCTGTTGAAGTGTTAATACAAACTATGCAATTGATGTAAAGAAACACAATCATTTCTTGGCATCTTGATTTGAATGGGCTGATACACCATATCTCTTCGTATGTTGAGATTTTTCATTCTTCTTTCATCAATGTTGCATACAAAAACATATATTGTTGTGCAATTCATCACATAGGTTCAAGGACGTAGTTTCTAACTTTTGTAGTGAACCTCCTATTAATAAATTTGGAAAATCCAAACCAGTATTCGTACATTTGCTGCTAGGGTTTCAGTAAATCATTTTCCTTTAGTTTTTCCCTTTTCCTTTCTATACTTTCAGGTTAAAGGTACACAAAAACTACAAGAACCCTCATCATACAAGGGAGCTGCCCCTCTCAAATGCAGAGGAAAGTTGTTAGTCTAGTAACAACTTATCCAACTATTGGAACATTTGTTACTGCCTGTTGGGCAAGTCAGCTTGAAATCTGGAGTGACAAATCTGTTTACCAACAAGTCCAACACCTGCCCTACTATCCTTTTCCCTAAGAGACTTAGTCCTGGGATCCTGTAATTGTTTGTAGCATCTAAATCATATTGGCGCGACATATGGAAATTGACAATGTTGTTGAAGGGCATGTTTTCCAATTACTATGGATCATAGTTCCACGGGGACGTGTCTCCCCCCCAAAATCCCGATGTTTTTAGGACGGGGACGTCCTCGGGACGTGGGGCCGCACCTCCACCGCCAACCCGAACTGCCGCCATCCCCAGGACGTTTCCCTCTAAGAGGGGACATCTCCGGGGCGTCCCTTTAAAAAGGGGGCGTCTGGGGGACTCTGGGACGTCTAGGGGATGCCCAGACGACCCTCGACCTTCCAGGACAATTTTGTTTGGCCCAGGCATAGATACTCACACAATTTTGTTGTTCTGATTGCTTGATAGACCCTGAACTAGAACCTGCAGCTTATACTCTTGATGACCTGTTCAAGAAAACTCGAGCAAAGCCACCCATCTATTATTTGCCATTAAATAAAGAGCAAGTAGCTGCTAAGTTTGCTGCAAGGATAGGAGATCAACAAAACAGATCATAGGTCACCTGTAAAAGCACAAGTGGAGCTGCTCTCCTGTGTTTTATTATAAACCTTTCCAAGTGCAAATTCTTGATGCAGTTACCTCTCAAAAAGGTGGAAGATATACATACATACGTAGAACTTACGAAATTTTGAAAATTCTGAATTCGATATTTTGATTTTCATTTTCAATGTTCAATGTTCAATGTTCATCAGTTCAAACAATCAAACTTGAAACTTCATTGTTAAAAACTTAAATGTTAAATTGTTGATGTTCAATGCAATATACTTATTCCTTATACATCTTTTTATAACTAATTTTTCAAGTACCATATAATATCTCTTAATCCTCTTTGAATATGTGTGAGGATTTAATCAATGGTTATTATTTTTGAAGTCATTTAGGGACAAAGTTGATTTGATAGTTCCTCTGTACTCATGCAGCTCAAAGAGAAAGCTGAGAAGGCTCAAAGGCAGATGAAGAAATTACGGCTGATTGAAAAAAGGAGAGATAAGGAAAAGGAACTTATACGGAAGAAAAGTTCTCAATGGATTGACGAGAAAGACCTGGATAGGAGAATAATTGAAGCTTTTGTGGATACCACGCAACTGTAGAGTTTATTTTGCTTCATCTTTAGTAAGCAATGAGTAAATTATAAACATGGTATCCTTGTTTTGTGGTTTCTTATAGATCTATCTTGATTCTTATGTGGAATATTAGGAGAATTCTGCAAGAGTTACAAAATTTGTATTTCATAGTTGTTATCTTGTGTTTTTGATATGTGAAAGAAATTCTGAAGTACCTAGATCGAGATGATTTTTACAAAATTTGGAATAACTTGGGAAGGATGCATTGCAAACTATTTTGTGCCCCACACAGTTAAAATGAAAAAGAAAATCAAAAGAAAAGTGCTGTGTAAAATGAGATAAGAAGTAAAACCCTTCGAGTATCCTTATGTCTCATTACTGTAGATATGTACGTGATCTGTTTGCTTTTTCATTGTTACATTATCAAAAATGTTAGGTGCAGAATAAATATATTTTTAGCTTGGTTAAATGTGGGTTCACTTGCAGCCCACTCCCTTGGAAAAAAACTTACAAAGAAAAATCCAGAGGGCTAATAAAAGCTAGAAAAACATACAGACTGCCAAAAGCACAAGACTGATTAGAACAAATTCTACACCAACCTGTAACGGCAACGAAAAAACTATCAAAATAGATGCCATGCTTACACAGCAAACCAGTTAACCAGATTATGGGCAAAGCTCAGAAACAGCTCTGGAGTCAACATTGACTCCTTGCTCCAGAAGTTTCCAATCACCATATCTCAGAATGATCCTCAAATTATTTGTGCAGAGAGCCAAGTCCAAATGCTTTTTTTATAAGGATTGGGAAACATGGCTCAGCTCAGCAATTGCCTCTGCATGTTGCTGGAGGATTGGGGCAGAATCACCCTCAGAGGTGTACCCAAATCTGAATTGGAGCCCAAAACAGCTACCTTCATTGGGGATAGCATGGGTTGGCTTGCCCTCAAAGTCTGCAACTAACAATGCCTGGGTGCATAGAACCCCAGTATTGGCAGCGCCCTTCTCACCCAAAATGATCTTTATAAAATTGAGCGTAACCTTGTCTAGGGTACAAAATGCATTTTGGAGGTGGTTTGTTTGATACCACCCCACCTTAAGGGGAGTCCCAACTTGAGGCACTGCAAAGCAGAGAAAGATGTTCAGATTCCATTGTTGAATCCTACCTGCAAAACAAAACACAACAAATGATGTACAAAGCTGAGAATGCCTTTGCCAGACTGCAACATATGATCAGTTCAAAAAGGGTTCTGGCACCTTGGTAAAGGCTCTAAAAGCTGCCATTGATTAGATACATGCCATTTTCTACCAGGATTATGACGGAGGCCACTCTCCCCAACCACTCAATGTGATACATACCAAAAAGTACTTTTGAGGAGGAGATCTAAGAGTAGGTTAAATAATTATATTGGGAGGGATGAAATTCTCGCAAAGCAAATTCAAATTTTCAGTCATCGGGGAAGTCACTAATCTTTGCTGTGAATGGGAGTTGCTCAACACTCACATTTGCAAGGAAGCCTTCAATTTGATTCCTTTATCTGAAACATTGATCAAAGGAAATGCTTTGGCAAATGTTAATACAGTCAGGTTGGCTTCCTCAAGAATTTCTCAACTTCCAGTCCAACATAGAATTACTTCGCATGCCATGGATAATCAGCATGGGATTCTCTTCAACCTCCAAGTTTTGCCAAGCCATAGAAGCTGCTGTCTTGAGGCCTTCCAAGTGGCCAAGGCTTCTGCTTTGTTGTTCGTCTTGTTGCCTAAGTAAAAAGTAAAATGAGGTCCACTGGAAACGCAACAGAACCCTAGCACCTGCCTGATTATGGCTTATGGTTTTGCTCAAATATTGTGGCTTATGGGCTGCTTAAATATTATGGCTTCTGGTTCTGCTATATAGTTTTGATTGATGTTGATTTTTTAAATACCTTAGGGCATGCATTAATATTTGTTGGCCATGATTGGTAAAATATCATATTAATATTGCTTTTCAACATTTACATAATAACATTAAAAGTACACTTCTCATTCCATAAAATCGACATTGTGTTGTATTAATAGCACCTTTATATAGCAGGGACCACCTTGATAAAAATCTTTCTACGAAGTTGCACCAATACACTGAATAATAACTTCTCACAAAGCTGATAGGTTAATGACAGAAAGTGTTTAAAACAGATAGAACAGAGATTATCCTTAGATGTGACTTTTATTCTTGGCAGCTTATTGTAATTGCAGCATGTCTGATTGCTGTAGATATCCCATGGTAACCTGCCGCTAGTTTTTGGATTGTGTGGTGCCTTTGGGAGTCACTTTCGTTGCTTCTGGTTTTTCTGTAT
The DNA here is from genome assembly GCA_027924645.1 of Cunninghamia lanceolata. Lineage (NCBI taxonomy): Eukaryota > Viridiplantae > Streptophyta > Pinopsida > Cupressales > Cupressaceae > Cunninghamia > Cunninghamia lanceolata. The sequence continues at coordinate 4,253,242 of BSBN01001327.1, read as the reverse complement.
TGTTTTGTATGATGTGTAATTCCAAGATACCTTAGTACATGTGCATTAAGATATGGATTTTGGCATCTCCACATTTTCCTCCATCTTGGCATCCACTATTGTGTTGTATTTGGTTTCAAGTGCCTTTTAATGTTTCTGATTCTCTTTTTTGTTGTTTGTTTCCTCCTGCAGTCTCTCCTTTATTTCTTCTTCGTCTCCCCCTTCCACTTCCTTCTTCTCCCCTTTGCTCTTCCTTATCTTCTACTTGTTCTTCCTACAATTCTTGTTGAGGATCTATCTAAGTGCATATTTGATGTTAAATTTTGTCCGGGAAAATTTGGTTTTAGAGTCCTACTTCCTCAACATGGTGAATGACACTTTGCTCTTCTTTGTCATCTTCATCTGCAATTTGTTCTACGATAGTACTACGATTTTTTATGTTGCAAATTCCATTCACCAATATTTATTTTCTTCTTGGTTGAATGGGCTCCAAAGTTCCATGTTTTGGTTTTAGAGCTCGTTCTACTAAAAATGTTGTAGGTGAATTTGCAACACTTGCTTTGTGGTTGGGTAAATTAAATTTGCCAAAGCATTATATTGGAGATACCTCAGACTAGAGACACTATGTGTTTCTTTCCAAATGATTTAGCAAGTATCTTCTTGAGATACCTCCCATTTCCCCCCTTTACATAGGAATTTCCTAATGAATCTCAAATGTCGCTCTTGGATGTTTGTTTATAATTTTTCGAAAGTACTTTGTGTGTTTGTTTATGCTAACTAAGTGGTTTTGTCATTGCCTACGAATCCTCAATTCATTTCTGCATCCCATGGTTCTCACACCACATAACTTTGGTGGAGAATTTTATGTTGCTTCTTTGAACTGGTACTTCCAAAATCTTGCTTTATTCTTCAGTCTTTTTGTGCTTCTTTTGGTAATGTGTTTTTCTCCTGCTTCTTCTCTGTAATTAACTCAAATGTACTCTAGGCTGGTCCAAAAATGGAATTGGGTTTGGGAGGTAAACATTATTTACCATCGCAACAAACCAAGTCGCCTCTTCCCTTAGGATTATCTCTACCCATTTGTGATCATTCAAGAAATTGTTTGGGATTTGAGTTTTTTCAGTCACAGTTATAATCTATTTTTTGTCTTTTTATATTGCATGACTCCAATCTCCTCTAAGATTGCATATTTGTTAAGCATTTCCTCTAGGGCACAATCTGCTAGAGTTTGAAGTCGTGTACACACCATGTTGCCTAAGTTTACTCAACTAGTCTCTTTTCTTAGGTTAGAAATTCAAGTTATTGTCATAAAAATATTAGGTACTAATGACCCAATGAACCATAGGAGAAGACTACTAAACATAGGATGTAGAGTGTCATCAGGATGGTTGTCAAGTTCATAGGGATGTTGAGAAGTACCCCACCATTCCAAATGGGGATTCTTAACGATAATCATCCAATCAATTTTAACTTATTAAATGGTACCCCCTTCATGCACTTTGCATGGACATAGCCCAATTTTGAATGACGAATAGGCGTCCACTCTACTCCAAACTCAAGATTTCAAAAATGTTTGAAATGACCCAAAAGATGATGGCATGGAAAACAAAGGCAAAAAACATGACACCCACATCTAAAATGTAAGAAATCACATTTCCACAATGAGACATTTTGTCCTGCAAAATAGAGTTTTCACGTGTCAGAAAACCCCAAATTCACATTTTTACAATTTCAAGAATCATGCAAAAAGCTCAATCACCATTAATGACAACTTCAATTTTTAAAAATCAAATTTTCAAAAAGCAAAAATACTCTTATGATGATGAAATTTTCATATCATATAGGGTTTTGAAGAAATTTTGCCAGAGTATTGTTTTGTTGCTAAATTGAAATTTCCAAAAATAAAAACAAAGAACAAAATAAATACATAATAAACTACTTTAAGATCCTTGTTCAAATCACAACCTATGAAATGGAAACCATATGTTACCACCTATTGCCGACATGGTCAAAACAAGAATCCAAGTAAGCATGTGCATAAATTTAAAATGGAGGAATACCTTTGTTTTCCCAAGCAAAAAAGGAGATCTTCCTTGCACCCACCCACAAGCAATTTGCAATCTCTTCCAAGATCCTATTGTACCAAGCTTTTAGCAATCCTCAAGAACGAAAGCCATTTCTTTGCAACACAAAGGGAGGAGAAGAAGAAAATAGAGTAAAAAAGAACAAGTGATTCTAAAACCCTTTCCTTTTCCTTTTTCACTCCAAAATTCCCTAAACCCCAATTCACATTCTTTTCATCTTCACAAGTCAACAGACAGTTTTCAAAAAAGTTATTTTGCAACTTTAGATATTTCCAAAAGATATTTACAAGATATTTCACTAACATTCTATTTAAAATATTTTTAAAAGAATACCTTTAAAATGACTAACATAGCAATTTCATACAATTAACTAGTACGTTTGATTTAAACAATTTCTTTGAACTTATTGCATTTTCAAAATATCACAATATTAAAATACGCAAGACCTTTTTATGAAGGCAATTAAATGATTAACTCTTTGACTTAAGCTCATTGCTACTGGATCCCCTATCCTACGCTCTGTGGTGGATTTTTTGCCACTTAGTGGCAGGATGTCTGTTGATGGCATGTTTGGGTTCATGTCCACTCCTGCAACATCCCCTCCTACAGCTTGTGCATCCTCTATTGCTCGCATTTTAGTTGCTCAAGAAGTTGTTCCTGCACACATTGTTATGGTTTGTGCCATGTCCACTCCTAGTTATGTTCCTTCTGATGGTGCAAACAACTTTGGTGACACAGTTGTTCAAGCTCATATCTCCTCTAAATTATGCAACCATGGTGGAGTCGAGAGTCCTTGTTTTGTTGCTCGCATGCCTTAGCATGGTAAAATCCAACTCCTTTATTGCTCTCAATCCTCTCTTGTCATCATTTGTGGACAGGAGGTGATTGACAATGAAGATTACTTTAAATGTGTAGGCCTAATTTGTATGTTCAATTCTTTTGGCCTTCCCTTCCTAACCTAAATAAATGGGTACTGGACTCCTAGAGGCCTCTCACTAAGGATAGGGTTGAGTTGTATCCTTGTGCCAAGAGATTTTTTATTGTGGCCTTTTGTTCAAAAGAAGATAGGCAATGGGTGTTGGATGGTCGAGTGTGGATGTGGGATCATCATTCCCTCTCCCTCAAATTGTGGTTTCCCTCTTTCAACCCTTTAACAAAATTTCTCAGTATTATGTCGGTTTCGGTCAGGCTCCCAAATCTGCCCCTCCACTTCTAAGAAGTGGATTATTTTGAGTCTATTGGCAACGAACTTGGCCATCTTCTGCAAGAAGATTTAGCTTCTTCAAACTTTAGTCACACTACTGCGCGCATTTTGGTAGACATTGACATTTCCAAGGATCTTCCAGGGGATATTATCCTAATGATGGGGGATTGACCTTGGACTCAAACGCTTGATTACGAAGGTCTCCCCTTTCAGTGTAGGCGATGCTTTGTTATTGGACACCTTGCCTCTGATTGCTCCCATCCTCGTCACAAGAATGTGGGGTTGACTACTTGGTGGCAGAATGCTACCCCCGACCACTTGATTGTTTGTGTTTCTTTTGATTTTGAGGATGATGGGGATGTTGCCCAAGAGGACCATGTCCCTAAGGTGGATCCTCGCAGGGATGTTGAGGCTTCAGTCTTTTTCTCTTGTTAGGTCTTCTTCTCATGTCTCAAGTTTGGTGAATGATGGGCTTGCAACTCTCAGTTTCCCTGTGGTCTATGAGCAATGTCTAGCTTCTTTGACTAGGCATTCTGAGCATGTGATGCCTCAAGTTGGGACATTGGTTGAGGGCAATCCCCTCCTCTCTCCTCGATCTGAGGATTTGGAAAATGATGTATCTTGGATGATTGTGCAAAGAAGAGAGGTCTTCCTAAACATGTTTAGATTCCCACACCAGGGCCAAGTGTGTTAGGATAGCAAGAATGGGGCTAGATGTTGTGTAAATTGGTTCTGGTTTGTTGTGGTCTATCTTAGTAGCTTGGATGTAGCTTTGTTGGGGTTAGGTTGTTGCTAGTTGTTGAGTCATTTTGGAAAAGGTTCAAGATCCTTTTAAAATCTAGCTTTTACCCATAAATCAAAAACTCTTCAACTTAAGCATATAGGATATTCATACTCTTATCAAACATTATGAAAACTGATAAAATATAAATGAAATCAAGTTAAATAAGCACATGTAAAAGAAACACACTTTATGAGTTTATCCACAATATAGGGATCTAAAATCACACATGATTCAGATTAGTGGCAAACTAGATAAATATAGGGAAAATACTTTTATTCACAACCAAATAGGATGGATTAAGCAACCAAACATACCCACAAGTGTCACATGGTCGCTAACTCAACCACATGGACTAGGTAAGGTGTGAAGGTCAAGTGAATTCATGTCGTTCTCCTCCACATCCACCCATTGGTCAAACATCTATCAAAACATCAAATCCAACAACATAGATCATAGCTAAAGCAACATATAACGACCAATGATAACATGCAATCTATCAAGGTACATATCCATCCTACAATTACATCATATTTCAATCAACTCAATATAACATTTAATCCAATCATAGAAACATTAGAACAAGGCAAGAGTTATCACTTGGGTGGGAATTACACTGAAACCCAAAATACTTAAATGCGAGAACTGTTGAAAGGCACAAGACAACTGAGAGGGGGGTGAATCAGTTGTCTCAAAACTTTAACTTCTTTAAACCACAATCAATTTCACAACCACTTAACTTATTTTGTTATTTATTAAGCATGAATAGCATAATTAAAACATGAACACATCAACACCATGAACACTAGATGTTTATGTGGAAAACCCTAAAGAGGGAAAAACCACGGTGAGTGTTCGCTCACAATATAATGTATTAACAATACCGAATATCAAATGGTGGCTCACTGCCAAGGGGCTCACTGCCCAAAAGGATGGATCACTGCCGAGGGTTTGCTCACTGCCAGGGGTGGCTCACTGCCAAGGGGTGAACTGATTTAATAGCATCTACACCATGCCTGAGTTCAGTTCCATTGAAGCGCAATATATCTCCTCTGTTCTGCTCTATTTTTAGACTTCACACTTATCTTCGCATCTTCACTCACACTCTATTCCACAACTTCATTACATATATTTATACAATTCATCAACCTTGGAATGTACATCGAGGTCGACATTACAATCATCAACCATTGGAACAATCTCCAAGGTCGGCATACATACATATATCAAATTAGGACTAGACCTAAACAAACTTGCGGACTAAATGAATAAAGGATGAACACATCGTGACTTAGCTCGGACCCAAATACATCTTTACACACTACCACATGCTTCTACAATTCAGGAAATTCATCCGCAAAGAGTGTTAGTCAACCAGGTCGGCCGGACTACTGCAATCATTAAGAACACTTGAGCACCCACTTCCAAGATCTTCATTACAACTTGTAGATCAAGAACACGCCTTCAATGCATTCAAAGAACATCCACGAACATCATAGAATCATTTGAAAACCAGAAAATCCAACCACAATCGATCTCAACTTATTTCACTTGAAGATGGATCACAGATTGCTCTTAATCAGATGCTGTCAAACTCTACTAATTAGAAACTTGCTTTCCAGAGCTTCAAATCACATATTCTTTGGAAAGAAGATGACTAAGGACCTTCTAAGATTAAGTCTAGAACTGTAAATCCAAACTCCAATTTGCAGAGAAATGTGGAGCAAAATACTTTCTCCTTGTCACTCTGCAAACCTTGTCAGGCATAGTCTTCATACTGGTGAATAGAACTTTTTCTGCACAACGATCTGGACCACCAAATTTTGGATTTAGCATCTTCAAACACTTCTCTAAATCATATCCAAAGCTCATACTCCGGTCTTCACTACATAGAAAATGCAAAGCAAAATACTCGGACAGTGTTCTTCAATCAATCAACAAACAACAAATTCAAAAGATATAGTTGACACAAATGACAACACAAACATGTTGACATCAATGACAACACTTATTAGCACATACTTGCAACAATCTCCCCCTTTGTCATTGATGTCAACATATGATGTGAAAAACATGTTCCGCCATCAAGACACAATTCTACTTCAAGACTCCCCCTTTCTTTTTACACCTCTGCACTCTTACTCCCCCTCTGTTTTTCACATGATTTCTCTCCCCCTTTGACATCAATAGCAAAGGGATTCACATCTCTTCTACTGCGCATACTTGCACACTGCTACTCTGATTAGTTTGAAATCATTCTTTATTCCCCTTGAATGTAACAATCATCTCAAACCACTACCTGCTCCCTCTGAGAGGTAGTCTCCAACATCAGTCCAAAAGCCTAAAGTGTACTTTGAAGCAAACTGGACAAATGCACCTTCCTATGCATCTAGTTCAAGGAGGGAGGGGCAATAACCCCTAATTTCTCCTGAAGATACTCAAATGTGTCTTTTGGAGAGCCTTAGTGAATATATCAACAACTTGATCTTTTGTAGGCACATACTCAAGCTTTACCTCATTTTCTGCAACTTTCTTAAAAAGTGATAATTGAAATGTGCTTTTTCTTTGAGTGCATCATTGGATTCTTTAAAATATTTACTGCACTTGTGTTATTACACAGAATAGGAATTGGCTCATCATACTCAACTTTGATGTCCTTCAAGGTATGTTTCATCCACAACACCTGAGTACAGCATGTTGCTGCAGCAATATATTCTGCTTCTGCAGTAGACAAGGAAACTAATTCTTGTTTCTTGCTATGCTAGGACACTGCCCTATCTCCAAGGAAAAATGCACCGCCACTTGTGCTTTTTCTTTCATCAATACATCTGGCCTAATCTGCATCAGTATAGGCACTTAAAGAGAAGTCATTGTTCTTGGAATACCACAAGCCATGATCAGGTGTGCCCTTCAAATACCTGAATATCCTTTTTATTGCCACAACATGTGATTCTCAGGGTTCTGATTGAAATCTGGCCACAAGACAAACTGCATGCACGATATCCGGTCTAGTAGTAATAAGGTAAAGCAGTCCTCCAATCATTGATCTGTACTTGCTTTGATCAGCCTTAGGAGATTCATCATTCTTGCTCAGTTTACAACCAGTAACCATAGGAGTGCATACCGGTTTAGAATCTTCCATTCCAAACTTCTTCAATAATTCCTTAACATACTTAGATTGAGAGATGAAAATACCTTTATTAGTTTGATTGATTTACAGTCTGAGGAAGAAGTTCATTTCACCACACATAGACATCTCAAACTCTTTTTGCATCTCATCTGCAAACTTCTTATACATACCTTTGTTTCCATCGAAAATGATATCATCTACATAGACTTCAACAACCAGAATTTGATCTCCACTTATTTTGGTGTACAAATTACTATCTGTGGACCCTTTATTGAACCCTTGTTGCAATAGGTACTTATCCAGTCTTGCATACCAAGCTCTGGGAGCTTGCTTCAATCCATACAAAGCCTTTTTAACTTGCATACCATGTATGGTTTGTTTGATAACTGGAACCCATCTGGTTGCTCTATGTAGACCTCTTCTTCCAACTCACCATTTAGGAAAGCAGATTTCACATCCATTTGGTATACCTTGAAATCTTTATGTGCTGCAAATGCCAAAAATAGTCTGATAGCCTCCAATCTTGCCACTAGAGGAAATGTCTCTTCATAATCTATTCCTTCTACTTGTGAGTAACCTTTACACACAAGTCTTGCCTTGTTTCTCACAACTTCTCCAACTTCATTCAGTTTGTTCCAGAAAACCCATTTTGTTCCAATCACATTCTTATTTGCAGGTCTGGGGACAAGTTCCCAACTCTTGTTTTTTCAATCTGTTGTAATTCTTCTTCCATTGCCTTAACCCAATTTTCATCATTGTAAGCTTCATTTACTATTTTAGGTTCCACTTTTGAAAGTAGATATAGATTTACTTGTTCTTCCGCAGTCCTGCTTCTAGTCATCACGCCTTTCCTTTTGTCACCAATAATTTGATCTTCAAAGTGATCTCTTTGCACATACCTGGGTGTTTTAGGAATTCTTGTTGGAGCTTCAATTTGAGTTTCTTTCTCTTCCGAAGTAGTTTGTACTTCAGTCTGAACTTCCTTTTCTTTGCATTTTTCAACCTTTTCTGTGTTAGCAGATCCATCTAACTCATATCCATCTGGTTGAATATCCTCATCTACTTTCACACTTACACTTTCAATGATCTTTTTCAATCTTTTGTTGTAGTACCGGTAGGCCTTGCTCTTAGTAGAGTACTAACATCAAACTTGCCTAATTCTTCATCTCTTCTAATGTGACAGTTGCTCCCAAAGACTTTGAAGTACTTGACAGTAGGAGTTCTGCCATACCATAGCTCATAAGGTGTCTTTATTTCTGCTCTAATTTGCATTATGTTCTGAATGTAGACAGTAGTGTGTATTGCTTCTTTCCAATATACTTCCGGTAGGTTTGGTTCCTTGATCATAGTTCTAGCAGCTTCTTGAATAGTTCTATTCTTCCTCTCAACCACTCCATTTTGTTGAGGAGTCTAGGGAGTAGACAAATGTCTTTTTATTCCATGTACTTCACAGAAAGCATTGAACTCACTTGAAGTAAACTCACCATTTATGTCAGACCTTAAGCATTTGATTCTCAAATCCAACTCATTTTCAACCATAGCTTTGAATGTCTTAAACTTGTCTAGGGCTTCTGATTTTTCTCTAAGAAATGTAAGCCAAGTCATTCTAGAAAAATTATCAATAAGAAGAATGAAATACCTTTCACCTTGCAAACTTCTTGTTCTTGTGGGACCGCACAGGTTTGTATGCACCAGCTCCAGCAAACCAGAAGAGGATTGTTCTTTGCATCTGAAAGTAGTCTTTGTCATCTTCCCAAGCTGGCATTCTTTGCATATAGTGTTAACAGGCTTCACAATTTTGGGCAAGTCTCTTATAGCTTGAACAGTGCTTATTCTCACCAGATTATTAAAGTTAATGTGACACATTCTCCTATGCCATAGCCATCTTTCATCTGTCTTAGCCAACAAACAACAATTTTCAGCACCTTTCAAATGATAAACATTACCATGAGTCTTCTTACCCGCAACAATTAAGGTTCCGGAGTGATTCTTTATCTTACACCCATTGTCCTTGAACACAAGATTATACCCTTTGTCACACATTTGTCCAACACTTAGAAGATTATGCTTTAGGCCCTTGACATAAAGAACATTATCTGTATTATGCTTGCCATCAAAAGTAATAGATCCCTTTCCATAAATCTTTCCAGTTGCATCATCACCAAACCTGACAAGTCCTCCATCATACTTTTCAAACTTAACAAACTTACTCTTGTCTCCTGTCATGTGGTTTGAACATCCGTTGTCAATGATCCATTCATCTTCCTTTTCAGCATGAAATGCAGACAACTCTCCTGGACTTTCTTCCTTCACATAGCTTGCAAGATTAGTAGAAACAGGTTCTTCTCTAAGTACAATGAACAAGCATTCACTACTATTGTCATCATCAGAATTAGATTCATCATCAATTACACCATCATGATCTCTAACATAGTAACTTTTTCTTACCATTTTTCCTTTACTTTCATTGATTTTCAAAGCTCTGTCAAGACATCTTGAAGCATAGTGACCAATTTTACCACAGTTGAAACATCTGAAAGGTAACTTACCTTTGAACTTCCCTTTGCTACCCCTCATTATTCTACTTGCAAACTTTGCCTCAAGCTCTACAAAGTCTTCTTCATCTGACTCCACAGCATATTTTTCTAATCTAGCAATCTTAGTTTCTTCTTTGGCCTTGAAAGCAATCTCATTTTTCACATAACCATCAGTAGCACCAAATTCTCTTATCTCAAAGGTAGTTAGTTTACCAAGTAATTGACCTTTTGAAAGTTTGCCTGAATCAAGCAATTCTTCAATGGAAGATACCTTGTGACTATATGATTTTGGAAGAGTTCTAAGTATTTTGTCTACCACATCTTCATCTTCTAGCTTTCCACCAAGACCCTTGATGTTGCTGACAATTTCATCAATCTTCTGTATGTAATTTGTTATGTTGTCATCTTCAGACATTCGCATGGTTTCATATGTTGTCTTTAAATTCTGCAACTTGGCCTTTCTGATAGATGCATCTCCTTCATAGATGTTTTTCATTTTGTCCCATATCTCATGAGTAGATTTTAGATCCACAACTTTCACCATTTCAGTGTTAGACAAAGCATTTAATAAGGCATTTTTAGCTTTGTGATTAGTCTCATAATCCTTAATCTCTTCATCAGTATTTATACCATTCTCGGGTTCTGTGTATTTATCTTTGACCATTTTCCAAACATTATAACCAATAGAAATAAGATAGCTTTGCATTCGTACCTTCCAGTATGCATAGTCAGATCCATCAAACTGAGGAATGTCTCTGTGTGCCATTCTGGATCTCCTTTAAGCTGTTAGGCTTAATTTCAAAGGACCTCGCTCTGATACCAATTGTTGAAAGGCATAAGACAACTGAGAGGGGGGGGGTGAATCAGTTATCTCAAAACTTTAACTTCTTTAAACCATAATCAATTTCACAACCACTTAACTTATTTTCTTATTCTGTTATGAATATTAAGCATGAATAGTATAATTAAAACATGAACACATCAGCACCATGAACACCAGATTTTTACGTGGAAAACCCTAAACAGGGAAAAACCACGATGAGTGTTAGCTCACAATATAATGTAGTAACAATACCGAATATCAAATGGTGGCTCACTGCCCAAAAGGATGGCTCACTACCGAGGGTTGGCTCACTACCAAGGGGTGAACTGATTTAATAGCATCTACACCATGCCTGAGTTTAGTCCATTGAAGTGCAATATATCTCCTCTGCTCTGTTTTTAGACTTCGCACTTATCTTCGCATCTTCACTCACACACTCTATTTCACAAATTCATTACATATATTTATACAATTCATCAACCTTGGAATGTACATCAAGGTTGGCATTCCAATCATCAACCATTGGAACAATCTCCAAGGTCGGCATACATACATACATCAAATTAGGACTAGACCTGAACAAACTTGTAGACTAAATGAATAAAGGATGAACACATCACGGCTTATCTCAGACCCAAATGCATCTTTACACGCTACTACATGCTTCTACAATTCAATAAATTCATCCGCAAAGAGTGTAGTCATCCAAGTCAGCCAAACTAGTGCAATCATTAAGGACACTTGAGCATCCGCTTCCAAGATCTTCATTATAGCTTGCGGATCAAGCACATGCCTTCAATGCATTTAGGGAACATCCATGAACATCATAGAATCATTTGAAAACTAGAAAATCCAACCGCAACCGATCTCAACTTATTTCACTTGAAGATGGATCACAGATTGCTCTTAATTTGACACCATCAAACTCTGCTAATTAGAAACTTGCTTTCCGGAGCTTCAAATCACATATTCTTTAGAATGAAGATGACTAAGGGCCTTCTAAGCTTAAGTCTAGAGCCGCAAAGCCAAATTCCAATCTACGGAGAAATGCAGAGAAAAATACTTTCTCCCTGTCACTCTACAAACCTTGCCAAACACAGTATTCATACTGGTGAATAGAACTTTTTCTGCACAATGATTCGGACCACCAAATTCTGGATTTAGCATCTTCAAACACTTCTCTAAATCATATCCAAATCTCATACTCCGATCTTCACTACAAGGAAAGTGCGGAGCATTTGAAATACTCAGACAGTGTTCTTCAATCAATCAACAAACAACAAATCCAAAAGATATAGTTGAGACAAATGACTTAACACAAACATGTTGACATCAATGACAACGCTTATTAGCACATACTTGCAACAAGAACTACATAATATAAATGCGAAACCTTGAAACCCAAAATACTTATTCTTGATATTACTCTCAGAAAATTCCTTATTAAGCACTTAATTAAATAAAAAATAATACAATTTAAAGAATGTAGGTTGTAAAGGAACTTATTGCAAAGTGTGATGATTTGCACAAGCACAAAATTCTAGTGGAAGAGGGCAAAGATGCGACTAAATGAGGGAAGAATTTCACCAAACATGTTGCAATGAGGCAAGAATAAGTCTCCATATTATGCATATCGTTCAAGTTTCCTTTAAGTCTTCTATATATGACAATGTATAATTGCACTCTACCTAGAATGACCCTACACACTACACATCTGGCATTAAAATTCTGATGAAACTTTAATATTACATGTCTAGAAATTTATCACATTATTCAACAATGACTATATGACACCTACCCCTTCCTATTCCCTTCCCCTCCTACAAACCCCGATACTTACATATAGACATATAATAATTATTTCCCCTTATCCCCTAATACCTACGCAGCATAGCATTTTTGTTTTCACTAATTAAAAACCCCTCAATATGCATGCATGTGCTAGCATATTAGTTTTTCAATGAATCCCTTGGGCTTCCCTTACCAACAATTTTCTTCTTAATATGGATTCCATCATATGGTGAATCCCAATGTATTTACTCTTCCAACATGGCATCCTCAATTTCAAATGCCTAAATAGAAAACCATTACTCTTCGAGGATTCCTCTTTCCACCTTTTCCACCACCCACCTTCTCTACCATTGTGAACCCTTCAACCTCATGTAAGAGTTGGCTATGAAGGTAGACATCTAAGATCTAGGACTTCATGAAAGCACAAGAGAGACCAAATGAGAGAATAATTCTATTCTATCATTGAATGCAAACTATTGTTACAATGTACATGATATGCCTTGCTTATAAAGACAAGGATGAGATGTAGGATGGAGTAGTCAAATGACAAGTGTCTTAATCCTATGACATGAGACAACTAGAGGATAAGATCACATGACAACCTAGGATTATCTAGACTTATCCTAAGTAAACATATGAACATGTGTGAATAGGACAAACTAATGACTAGTAAGATAATGTGCCTAGTTCACACTACAAGGGGTAAACCAGATAGGTAATAACCATGTTCACACTAACACCCCCCCTTAAGTGCAACTTAGGGAGAAGTAAACAAATGTAAAAATGCAATGATGGATGGGTCTTGACTACTAGGCCATGTTAGGTACCCATGTACAAACAATCTCTCACAAACAGAGTAAAGGAGAAAAACTCATAGGAAAAAACCCCTCTCCAAAAAAGAGAAAAACATGAAAGTGAAAGAAGTGATAGTAGGAGGACTCAACATGACCCCCCAAGGACTACTTCTATCACATATGTACAATCAGTTATCCCCCATAGGAGAGAAAGAGTGAGACTATATACCCCCCACAAAGAAGTAGCTCCTATGCCAATGGTGAATGCCTGAAGACGAATGTTGGAAAGTGTCTTGCACCTGCAAGAACAACATTTCTCCCCTTAGAAAAAAACCAATCCAAAGGCCGATGTAGAAGAAAATCCATCTCCAAGAAGATATATGAGGGAAGAAGTCTCATGATGGGTGCCTCTAAAAATTGCTCAAATGTCGACATGTCAGAATCAAAGGATGACACTATGCAATGAGGTGTAACCAATCCAAAAGCCTGGATAGACTCATGAAAAAAAACCTCTAAAGCTAGGTAGATGAGATGACAGTTGTGTTGTAACTGTCATCAAAGAGGAGAGATAACCCCTCAAGTGTGTCCTCCAAATCTACAATATGAGATTCAAAAAACAAGTCTGATATACCTACTAAGAAAGTATCCCACAAAGCTGTATCTAAAAGACTCTAATGATCCTGCTCAACTTAAGTGGATGAAGCCATGTCAATGTCGATCTCTGAAGAAGCAAGAGGTTGAGGAGATGGAAGCTCAACACTAGTCTCAAGAACTAAAGTTGGATGAAAGAACATCAAGGTTCAAATGTCCAAACTTCATCTTAGAAACACGATTCACACTTGATGCATGAGTGTGAATATCAATCAAAGGATCTACAACATCATTAGGAGCAAAATGGGAGAATGTATACAAGCGAGATGCATGATCAGTCATCCCAACAACAATGATCTCTCTACTCTGTAAGTCCCTTTAATGATCATTGAATCAGGAGTGAAATCAATTGTCTTCCCTGCACCACAATGAGTAATCTGGTAGATAGAAAGGAGATTAGTTGATAATGAAGGTACACACAATACATTATTGAGAGTACCCTCACCAATATTAATAGTTCATTTTCCAGTTGCTTGCATGTATGTATTGTTACCCATCAAAATAGGTGGCAAAGTACATGACTCAAATGAAGAGAACATCTCTTGTGAAGAAGCCATATGATGAGAAGCTCCAGAATCAAGAGGCCATCTCTCTAACAGAAGACTTGTAGAAGCAAAGAGTGTGTCATTTTCCCTTGTTTGTCCCATTAGCATAGCCTGCTATCGTTGACTATGTAGATGATGATGGTGTTCGAAGAAGAGGATGGACTAGGTGACATGGATGATGGTAATTTGATATTGTTCTTTTGAATAATGTGAGTCAACTCATTAATTTTCTTCTCATAACACTTATGCTCATCATGCCCTAGTTTCTTACAATATGCACACTTTCTTCTCTCCTTCTTAGATGACTCTTCTTTGAGAGAGGATGAGGACTTAGCTGAAGTATTTGACTCCTTTGCTTGCTCATTGTCTTGAAACCCTTATTTTTCTATTTCTTGCCTTTGCTAGTTGAAGCCTTTTGATCCTTTGTACCTTGATCAGCAAGAAGAGATTGAGATTTAGGAGACTTCAATGTGCCCATGTGTACTAACTTAGCTTTCTCCCTTGTGAGTGATGTGGCAAAATCATTGAGTAAAGGCATTTTGAAAGCTTTCCCAAGAGCATCCATAGTAGCATAAAAGGTAGAAACAAAAACTGAATAGTTAGGACCAAGCTTGGCAAGGATTGCAAGAATCAACTAAGTGTCCTCTTTCTCAATTCCACATTGTTTGAGTTGCAATCTAAGTGATTTTAGCTTTGTGAAGAAGCCCTGGATGCTTGCAAAGTCAGTTGGATTTAAACCAATTAATTCATTCCCCAATTTGAAACCTCTCATAGTATCGTACTTACCAAAAAGATTCTCTAAGGTAGTGCACACTTCATTAGGTGTATTACAAGATTCAATATGGAAAAGGAGATCATAAGAAATAGACAAGCATAATGTTTCATAGGCTTGATCACATCTATTGTACCACTTTCTCTTTTCTGCAGTTGTTGTTGGTCCAATTTTTATACCCATTGTTACAATATGAATTTTCAATCTTAAATGAATTTCCATTTTTGTTTTCCACTCATGATAGTTATATGGTGAGTAGATGAAGTTTGTTTTGATCCATGATACAAGAGTATAAAAAAAGAACAACACAATTACAACCCCCCTTTACTCAATCAAAGAGATCACCCCAACAAAAAATGATTGTGGGACTTTATAATCAGTCCAATTACAATTGCCACAAGCCAAAAGAGCAAAGTGGTCTTTGATTTTGGTACAATGCAAAAGCTAAAATTAGGCTAAAACTGGAAGTACAATTTCGAAGAAAATTTGGATCAAATTGATTGCAGATCTGGAAAGTACTCAAAAATTATGCACTTTCAAAAAAAATCACCAAAAAATATTACCTTATGAGCTCGAATGAAGCCTTAGAAGTTCTGAAAAGGGAACTGCTCAGCAATAGTGATAAAAAAACTGCAATTTCTCAAAAAACCAGGCACCAAAACCAAAATTTGATTCCACCACTACAAAGCGTGCGAAATTCGAGCCCAAATAAAAAAATTTACTCCAAAAAAGGAGTAAAATGAGCAAGATATGAGCCTTTAAAATTGAACTGCAAAAATCAAACCTGCATTAGAGGGGGCAAATTGAGCCAAGGCTGCTGATGACGTCACCAATCAGATTGCTAACGTTAGTAGAATCAACGATGAAATCTTTAAAGATTCCCTGAAATATTCCTTGAGATTCGACAAGAAGATGACGTCAACAATTACTTTGATGACGTCAGCAGGAGGCAACGATTGGATGACATTAGCAAATAGAATGCTAAAATCAGTAAGTACAGATGTCGAAATATTCTTTTTGCTGACAGAATATTTTGTAGTTTGTTGGGAAATTGACGTCAACAAACTAAAAAATGTTTCTGTCAGTTTCTTCTTAGATTTTGCTTGAATATTCCAAAACTACCTGGGCTTTTCAGAAAATCGCTCTGCTTTGCAAAAAACTACCTGTCAAAGAGCAAAAACCTGCTTAGAACGACGTGAAATCACTTAATGACAATTTTGGGTGGTTTCTAAGGGGAATATTCCCTAGATCCGTCATTTGAGTTGTCAAAATTGCCTATAGTGGTGAAAATTATTATTTAGCAGTTGAAGAAAATACCACTGGTTGTTTTGAGGATTGTCGAGCAGTTTAAAAATTGCCGCTACCAGTTTTATATTGCCGGCCAGGTGGTAAGAGGCGTTTGCTGAGGTTTTTAAACTATGGGGCCGAGAGTGGGGGCCTATGGCACGTGGCGTCTGTTGGAGGGCGTTGTACGTTGTGCGCAGGGGTACCTTGCTATCGCAGGGTATGAGCCTGCAAAAGAAAAATAAATCCGTAGAAACCAGAATAAAAACCAGTGGTTTTTACCTTTGACCAGCGATCATTTTTTTAATCTAGCAGACAATGTGATGCACCTAAGATTTGTTGATGTAGGAACGATTCTGATGACAGTACGACCATGCAAGGAATATTCTTTGAGATGATTTCGTATGGTTGAATAGGGGAATTTTTTTTGCCTTTTCAGACAACTGCTTGGATTTCGATGATTTGATAGTTGATCTATAGGTTTTTGGGCATTATGGACACGATGGTAGGGTTAGATTTGACCTAAACTACTCCGAAATTGTAGCTACCTCCTGGATTAGGCAACCACTCCTCAAATTGAAAACTTGTAGATCTGGCCTCCAATATCCGATTTGGACAAATCAAAAGGCTAAAGTGACTATCTCAAACCCCCTGATCATGCTCCAAAATAAACCTACAATACAAGGCCATAAGAAGGAAACCCTCTTAATCTATTTTTTCCATCAAGTTTTTCTAATTCTCCATAACATCATTCGATGCAATAGAAGAGCATACTCAACTATTCAAGATCCACCATGATTTGCATTCAAGATCTCTCAAAAAAATTGACTAACAAAAAGTGATTTCTCTTAGCTCTAATACCATGTAAGAGGTGATTGATGTTCTCTGATACCATGTAAGAGTTGGCTATGAAGGTAGTCATCTAAGATCTAGGACTTCATGAAAGCACAAGAGAGACCAAATGAGAGAATAATTATATTCTATCAATGAATGCAAAAAAATTGTTACAATGTACATGATATGCCTTGCTTATAAAGACAAGGATGAGATGTAGGATGAAGTAGTCATATGACAAGTGTCTTAATCCTATGACATGAGACAAGTAGAGGATAAGATGTTAACTAGATGATAAGATCACATGTGTAGGATAAGATCACATGACAACCTAGAATTATCTAGACTTATCCTAAGTAAACTTAACATGTGAACATGTGTGAATATGACTAGCTAATGACTAGTTAGATAATGTGCCTAGTTCACACTACAAGGGGTAAACCAGATAGGTAATAACCCTATTCACATGAACACCTCACAAGTCGTGGGCTCGTGGGCTCGTCTCATATATAATCACCATCCAAATCCCTATAGGCCTCCATTTCCTAAATCCTATCCATTGCATCACATGCCTAAAAGTAGATAATACCCTCTTGCCAATTATTTTTTCAACAGTCTTTCCAACTTCACCTAAGCCTTATTGTTACAAAGGATCTCATCCTCTACTTCCAAAAAATGCAATAGGTGCAAATAGAGGCACAACAAAAGGAGAAGAGAATACGAGATAAATTCATTGCCCTACCAACCACTAAGAGAGTTAGTTGTCAAACAAGAAATGCACTTTGCACACTTCACCCTAATTGCTAACAAATCTCAAGGTGCAATGCAAGCCACTAATTATGAATTAGAACCAATCAACATAAGTATGAGTGATGCTAGGGTAGGTGATAGGATAGAATCGTTGCAAGAGAGAACCAAGTTCGTGGCTCATAAGTAATGCAAGCCACTAATTGTAAATTAAATCAATGAACATAAAGATACTAGGGTAGATGATAGGATAGAATTGTTCTAAGAGAAAACTAAGTTGGTGGCTCATAAGTATGTTGCCCTAGAAAGGAAATTGAAGAAGAAAGATGCAAACCTTGAGCAAGTGAAACAAAATCTAAAGGTTGTAGAGTTCAAAGCTATGGCATTAGAAAATCAAGTACAATCCTTAAAAAGATTGTATCCCATAGAGAGAAGAAGGGGAAATAGAAGCAAAAAAGGGAAAGAATATAGAAATTTGAGCAAAGATGGTAGAAGCCAAGAGAGTGATTAATCAATAAAGTAAAAGTTTGTTACCCTAACAACTAGTGAAGATAAAACAAGCAATGGGTCATTGCTATGATGTAATACCCCAAAGCTTTCACCCAAGACATTAACAAACAAAATTGAATGAATATTTTTTGCATTACAAGTGTGACATTCACATGTTGTATTATGCACTAACACACACACACAAGGTGTCATGACTAGGCATGACAACACACAAGACAATCATCACCAATGTAATAAGCACAGTGGTAGAGTAGCAGATTTTACAAAGCATGGAATAAGTCATCATGATGATCACGCAAGAAGATGGAGCTTCCTCCATTATGATAATTGAACACAAGTCCATGATCATGTTTCCATATGAACACATGGAGTAGGATGAGACTGACGCATTCTTTGTACCCATTCCAAAACAACACAAATGACACCCAAACACTTTGGATTACCTATACAAAAGGTAGGGCAACTAGGAGGTACTAGGCTTCAACCAATTGGATCAACAAAGGTGATCCCACAATAGTGTGTCCGACTTGTGAGATGTCCTATTTTTGCCTAAAATCACATATTTTTTAGAAAAAGTAATGATTTAATCCTAAAGGGTTCAATCTAAGGGGGTTTGATTGAAGGAGATTAGATTAAACCCATTTAGATCAAATCCCCATGGATAGAACTCCCTAGGCTTAAATCAAACCCTCAATAGAGTCCTCCACACCTATCAAAATGCTAACAAAAAAGTAATTTTGCTTCACCTTTTCAGGAATCAAATGAAGTCATTTGGAAATTCTATTTTGTAAGTATTCAACCCTTAGTATTACCTTCCCAAAATAAACTATATATTTTTAAAATTTTATAATGAATGTAGGTCTATTACAAAAAAAAATGACCTATATTCAAGACACTAAGAAAAATATCAAGCATTGTTAGAAAAATCTCAAAAAAATGCACTCTCTACATAGATGTCATCATTTCAATGAAAAAGAAAAAATAATTTTGATATATATGCTAAGATAAATCTATTATAGAATATATAGGTCTAAAAAAATTGTTAATACTTGTATGTAAGTAAATTTGAAATGATAAATGCAAGACTCAAGTGAGAAAGACCTAGATCTTACTTTCAAACTTAATCACAAACCTCATATAAAGCGTAAGAAACTTGTAATAATAGACAAAAAAAGGAAAAGATATCACCCACAAGCTTCTTGTTACACCAGCAATGGTGATTGTGCTCCAAATTTATGATTGAAAGAAGTAATGTCAGGTGCTCAAATCAACAACACAACATTGCATTCAAGATTGAGATATTATTATGGCTTGTGAGGGGTTTAGTTTATAGATCTTTGATGGATGGATTGGTAAGGATAAGATTTGAAGATAGATAAGGATAAGATTTTTGAAAAAGATGGATAAGGATGAGAATAAATCATGAAGAAGATAAAATAAGATATAAGTGACTAATTAATGGATCTATCTAATTATTTTAAATAAATAGATGCACATTAGTTTAAAATAGAAATGAATCGTGGAAAAGATATGATAAGATATAAGGAGATATGAATTAAGAATAGAAAGTAATCATGAAGAAGATATGATAAGATTAATTTATTTATTTATTTAATACTGGAATATTAGAAGAATAGTTGGAGTAACTAATTAAATAAATATGATTTATTTAATTAATGTTGAGTATTAGAAGAATAACTAAATTATAAATATGATCTATTTAACTAATTCAATCATGTGAGAAAGTTAGTGTGACACTAAAATATGGTCAAATTAAGTTGTCTACCTTTTGCCCCTCTTTGATATGGTGTTGCGACTAAGAGAAGTAACATCATTTCAAAGAAAGTAGATATAGGCACTAGGTGGGATGGCATTAGCAATATTAGGCCCCACGCATTGAGATTTGATTTTGGATGAAAATGATTTGGCTTAGGGATGATGCCCCCTCGAGAGAGCATGGGAGATGAAAGCCACAACTGGACTCTCGAAATGGATGTAGAAGACATTATTAAAGATGTGAAGAGATGAATAGAACAGAAAGATAAAGATAGAAGATTAG
This sequence comes from Cunninghamia lanceolata, assembly GCA_027924645.1. Lineage (NCBI taxonomy): Eukaryota > Viridiplantae > Streptophyta > Pinopsida > Cupressales > Cupressaceae > Cunninghamia > Cunninghamia lanceolata. The sequence goes on along the minus strand of BSBN01001327.1, from coordinate 4,232,717 downwards.
ATGGAGAAAATGGATTAAAAGTTATAGATAGAAGTGATTAAAGGGGGAATGGAAAAGAGAGAGATGAAAATGAAAGATGAATGATGAATGTTGATAATGTGCAACTAGAGAATGATAAATGAATAGATGGATCATGAAAGGATTATTTGGATTGGATAAGAGGATAGAAGAACAAAAGGATAGAACTAACTAAGTGATCAAGGATAAATGATAATGGACAATATGTTTTTGGGGTAATAAGAGTGATTTTGAATGCAGGTATTATGTTGATACATGGTGAGCACCTATTTTAATAAAGCATGAGATGTTATGCACTAGGGTATAAAGACCAAGGTGATGATATATCCAATGCATATAACCAACTCACAAAAAAGGTTGCAAGCAACCCTATACCATATAGCACCATGATATGGAAGACCATGATATCATTGTGGTAGGTAGGTTACGAGGACTGATGTAGATGCAAGACAAAATGATAATGCATACAAATAAATAAGCAAGCATGCACAAAACAATGCAAAGACAAACATGATTCGTTGCCCCTAGTCAAGATGAAAACTAATGATTGATTGATTGATGATGAGGTTAGTGTTGTTGATGTGGGAATGATATATCCCAATGATGATCATTTGAGTTGATCAGGTTTGTAGTAAGGTTGGGAACAGAACCGATCGATGTTTTTGGACAATTTGCTTAGATTGCTTGGCTAGATTGGCATGGATTAAGGATTGCTTGCACTTAGATTTATTTCTTTTATTTTCTTTGGGATGGTTTCATTGGATTACATTTAGGTAGCATTTTTCTTGATACCAACAATAAGGAAAAACCAAAGATTGGGGACAAGGATGAGAAAGAGGTGACCTAATGCCATGCCCTAGAGTGCCCCAGTAGGCCTAGAAATAATATAAAATAAGAAGAAAATAAAAAGTAAAGCAATGGAAAGAATCTAAACCTAAAACCTAGTCAAATGCAGTGAAAAGTTTTCAGATCATCAAACAATTCAAGCTAGATTAATGAAAAAGAAAAGCTAGGGTTTTGGAAGATGTTTTTTTTTTTGCACCTAGGGATCCACAATAGGTTGAATGGTGGTCATGGTCTCTATTCCCTCAACATAAGATTTATGTCAACAACTAGCCCATGTAGTTTTGTCATCGTTTCATCATTTTTCCTCTTTCTCTTCTCCTCTCTTCTTCACTCTTGTGAAAGTGACTCTTGTTTTGTTTGATTATTGATTTTGTAAGGAATATTTTGTCCTTATTTTGTGTTTTCTTTTATCATTTTGAATAGGTTATTGAGGCAAGGTGAGGCAACATATGTAAACACTAACTCCCACATCAAAGGTACGTCCTCTCATCTTCATTTTACACTTTGAGCTAATCATTTTTCAAACTTACACTTGAATTAATTTTTGATCTCTAGGTCTATATGTGAGACAACAACAAAGGTAATTATAAGTGCAAGTCCCACAATGCCATTTTCCAAGAATGGTACCTACCTGCTATGTAGACTACCATCCCCGAGGGGGAAATATGTAAATGCCTAAAATTGCACGAGTCAACATGGCAGTCCAATAATGATTTGGTAATCCATCTCATGACCCATGAAGCCATGAATTATATCCTCTCAACAATATTCATGCTTGATGACATTTTCCCTCGATCTATTTAGTGCCTTGTTCATCTTATTCATCCTCAGACTGAGTTCTAAGTCTGCACATACCAAAAACCCTTTTGTAAATCCTCAACTAGAGGGTCACCTGCGATACCTTAGGGTCACTCAAGAAACATGTCCTTAAGTTGTAGAGTCGCTTGGGTGACCTACCCTGGCAAAAGGGGTGCCCTATCATCTTTTGGCATGCATGATTTCTTTCAATTCTAGCCAAAATGCTTCCATTTTTCTCCTAATTAAGATTCTTCTCCAGTCCTAATAGAACCACTACTCTCCTTGACCGATTCTCCTCTCCTCTTGACTCTCAATCAACTTCCAATCAGTCTTTTGTTATCTCTCCATCAATCTCATGTTTTTTATTATGTTAAGCAGCTTACAAGGGGATGAACCCTTTACAAACAATTCCCCTAGGGCAGAGCAAAACAGGCCAAAAACAACACAAAAGCAGTACAGACACTGCAGACAAATAGTAGCCAAGCTGCAAGAAACAAAAAGAAGTAGCAAACAATGCATAGGATGTGCACTGATAGCAAGAACACAAAAGTAGGTTGCCAAACAACAAACAACCTATAGAAAACAACAAATAGAGGATCTAAACAATAGCAGATCCTGAACAAGCAAATCTAACTCCCTTGGCCCTAGGGCACAAATTTGTGATAGATTTGGGGAGTCCTTTCTTTCTACGCTTGACCACAGTCCATGAAACCTCTGAGTCAAAGTCCTCAAAGCGAGACGAGAGGGGGGATCCTCCCTAGACACTGCAACCAAAGAAGTCACACACAAAGAGACTGAACCAAAAGCAGGCACGACTGAACAAGTGACCTGAGTTGTCGAAGTAGTAGCCTAGCCACAACTAGGAGCTGATGAAACAACAGGTGCCGATGTAGGGGCCTTGACAAGAATGAATGAGTCAACATCCATATCCACTGCCACACCCTCGAGTGTCGCAAGGGGAACAAGCAAGGTATCCTGGGAAGAGTCATCTCCCTGGGAGGAGCCATCAATCTCATGTTATCTCCCAATCAGTCCTATTAACTTCCAATCATTTTTTGCCTTTGGTGTTGCTTCCATCCTATAAATACCTCCTTTCCCTTTGATTTTAAAAGAGGTTGTGTACTACTACAACTTGGTTTTGTTCTACAAAAAAGATCCCATTCTCTAGAATCACCCTTAGGAATTACTACTTCAATTCTCCCCAAGTATCTTATGCTTCCACAAGACTATGTGTGCCTCTTTCATTTTTATTTCAAAGATTCAAAGATTCTTGAACTTTTCATGCAACTCTTAATTTACCTTAGGATCCTAGTTCATTCCCTATCATCAAGCTAAGGTTCCAATTGTTGCAAACGAGACTATTGAAAAAGTTGGACCCCTAAGGACACAAGCTTGCATTGACACCATTGATTTTCATGGGTTTTTTTAAAGTTTCTTGCAAATTTAGTAATTAGAAAATTCTCTTGCCCTCGAGGAATCAAATTCATTATTTCTTCTTGGTTAGTTTAGAAATTTCCTACTTTACTAGAGTTTAGATTGTAGATTACATTTTCATGTTTCTACTAGATATTATATTACTTACATTTATTTTCACTAGATTAGATTATCCTAGGAAATTGAAACATAAAATGTAGAAAATTGCATTTGTAGGAAAATCATATAAATTTGCATCCATTTGAAAAGTTCATTTCAAGCAAATAGTAATTACATAATCTTTAAATTATGAGAAAATATAAAAAATAGATTAGTTTGATTTTTGCATTAATTTAGATTTGCATGCATTTAGAGACTTCATAAAACTCAAAAAATAAAATACACAAAGAGAAATCCCTTGATCTCATCACAAGGCATTCAAGAATTCAACACTCAAATAACTTGCAAGCATTGTGTAGACACCCAAATTTGTCCATGTCCTGCAACACCTAATTAAAAACATCATTTAGACATCGTGTAGCATTTTGTCCTAAACCCACTCTTAATCCCACTAATCATTTATCCTCACCTTTCATCATATGCCAACACTTGTCCATCTCCCACTTGAATCATGTGTGGTACTACATCTTTTATTTAATATCTTTCACATGTAGTACTTTTTATGTACACAATCACACATGTAGTACTTTTTGTGTACACAATCACACATGAGCCCTATCCTACTTTGTACACTTGTCACATGACTACAACTTCCTTGAAGAGTGGGAATAACCGAATCAATCCTAGTCATCCACATCAATCATTTAGTCTTTTAATCTCAACCATTCATTTGAACCAAGCCTTTCCTATAAATCAACCCTCTCCCAAGCCATTAGCATGCATTGAGTCTGGAGTATCCTTATGTTGTTGAAATAACATTAGAGCCTTTGCATCATTCATCCATTATCTTCCATCTATCAATCTCCATCTTACCATTATACTGCCAGATTGAGCAACCAACATATCAAATCATTGAATCAATCAAGCTATCTTGCATGCATCCATCATTCTATCTATTCGAGGTATTGAAGATTTGGATTGAAGTAATGCATTTTCATTTGTTTTATCTTTTTGATTTTATCCAATTTTTTCATTATACATTTTTGGTGAACCCGACGTGAACATGCCCTATTGGATCTAATCATTAGTTTTTGTAGGTTCTTGTTGTAAAAATTTGCCTTTTTCTAACCCTAGTTTGTCAAGATTTGGATGAAAATGTATGTAGATGATCTCCTAGCTCAAATCTAACCTCACCATTGTGTTCAGGAGGCTGTTTCCATAAATTTTAAGTACAAATTTGCCTAGATTTTGTGAAGAAAAGAGCATTTGGTGAAGAAACTTGCATTCGAGCTGCAGAAAATCGCTTTTGGCATTTTTGACTCACTTTTTGGCAAAAACCAGTCGCTTTTGGCATTTCTGCATCGCTTTTGGCATTTCTACATCGCTTTTGAACAAAAACCAGTCGCTTACGGTATTTCTGCATCGCTTTTGAGCGAAAACCAGTCGCTTTTGGCATTTTCTACGTCGCCTTTGAGCAAATAGTGGTTGCTTTCGGCACTTTCGGCATCACTTCTAAGCAGATAGTGATCGCTTCTGGTCTACAATGGATCGCATTTGATCAAAAAGTGGTCGCTTCTGGATGTTTCAATCGCTTTCATCAATCTAGGGTTTTCTGTTGACATTTGATTTTGTTGGGTGTTTTGTAGGATTTTTACTGATCAATCAGGGGTTCTAATCTATGTTTTACATGTCTCTGATCATCATATCATCTACCAATCAATTTGATTAGGGTATTTGATTTTATTGAAGCTAACACCCTTGGTTTTGCAAGATCTCATCAATTTGTCATTCTAGGGTTTTCAATTTATCAATTTGTGGTTGCAGGAGTCCATTTAATCATATTTCATCCACTGGATTTGATATTCTAGCGTTTGCAATCTCTGATAGTCATTTTTTATGATCCTAACCCTAATTGTGCAGAAACAGAAATTTTCAAGCATCTGGTAAGTTTGCCTCGCTTTTGAGTGAAAACTACTCGCTTTTGGTAAATTTGCCTTGCTTTTGAGTGAAAACTACTCACTTTTGGCAAAATTTAGCTCGCATATGATAAAAATTGCATCACTTTTGGCTCTATAACTCGCTTTTGGTTGTTGTCATTGTGGATTTTGGTTTTTCTACAATAACTTCCACATACGAAGGCCAAATTGCGCAAACAAGGACTCGTTGGAAAGCTGAGAGGATGAACTTCACAATGGAGTAGGTTTTATTAGGTGACTATCATTTTTACCATCTTTTTTATCATTCAAAGTCAAACTTGTTTTTAAACTTCAATTGAGCATATCTTGAGCAAAATCAATCAGATTTCAACGAATTTTTTTTTCAAATTGCTTGGAATCTCCTGAAATTTCTGTTTATGCAATCCATGTTTTCTGTATCAGATCATTTTCATCATATTTTATCAGATTTCATCTTTTTCGCATAATCATCTTCCTTGCAAGTTTACTTGTTTCTTTTGCGATTTGGTGACTTGCAGGTGAATCAAAGGAGCTGGAGTAACGTTTGGATCAATCACAACAAGAAGTGGAAAGCAAAAATAATCAGGTGCATTCATTTCATCTTTCATCTCTTAATCATTGTTTGATCACACATTTAGATTTGGGCTATTAAAACGAACAACTTGCTTGCAATCACATCATTGAAATTAGGTTAAAATGAACAAGTGTCTTCTATCACATTTGTCTTTGGGTCTAAAAAGAACAAGTGCTTGAATTGTCTTCCACACATTTCATTTTCTAAAGGGTTAATTTACAACTGCGAGTGTGAATCAAGTGACAACTCACTTGGTTTGCTTTTGTTTACTCTATTTAGGAGGCCTGCTTGGAGACACACCACTCCAAGGGACGACCTCAACCGAGGCTGAATCGAAAGACACCCTCATTAGAAGTTGTAAATTTTGTCACTCTTTGCTAAGCCCCAAAGAACTGTATACCTTTGGGAAGTGAAGGTGAAGGGTGGGTTACCCCTTTCTCCTGGCTATGTAGCAGGATTTCACTTTCAATTCCTTAGTCAACCTTTGTGTAATCTAGCCTAAGACCTAATTGGCCATATCCACTTGACTAGACATTAGGCTTGTGATTTATCTTCTTCAAGTGCTTGTTTAATCATTACATTTCATTTTCAAAGTCAAAAATTACTTATGTGTCTTGCGTGGGTGATTCATGTGTGTATATGCATAATCATTTGTTTGAACATTGCCAAATCAAGCTATAGACACCAAACACATAAACAAATCAATCTAAACTTTCATCCTAGTCACCTTCATCCTAATCATCAAATCATCATCTAAACAATCCACATCATCATCATAATCATAATCAAGCACTTGCCAAAAAGGTCTTAAGACTTAAACACTTGTGTGACACCATGCCAAAATTAGAAGACCTAGCACTAAAACTCATCTTCCGACTTCGCAAAGCTCGAGCAAGCCAATCACCTCTAGACCAACAAATCATTCAAGAGGCCAATGACATGATTCAACAACTTCAATCTCAAGCAAGCCAATCACTTCAACTGCGACAACTCATAGGACACGCACAACACCTCATGGCCACTTGTCAATCACAAACCCAACAAGCACATCATCCTCTATCCATTCACTATCAACAACCAATGCCACCTCAACCTTACATGTCATCACCCTCAACTTCACACCAACCATTACCCTATGCAATCCCTCCACCACAACACCATCACAACTTCCAACATATTCAACCACAACAACATCAACCAATTCAACAAATCCAACCATCACAACAACCCATTCAACAATTCCAACAACAACAAATCATATCACAACAAAAAATCCAAACACCATCCCAACGTCAATAAATTCCACCACAATCCTATGTGTCATCCCCCTCAACTTCACATCAACCTAATTCATCCACCTATCATGTCAATGCCACATCAACATATCCACCCACATCACAACAACATGTGAATCCAAGTCCACCTTGGAAACAAGATCAAATGCCCTCAACTTTATATCAACCCCAAGACCTTTTATCTGCATATCCCACCATTTCACCAAACCACCAAGACTATCAATGGCCTCCACAACAAGCACAAGCGAGCCTAAGTCCACCTTTGCAACAAGAAGCATATCCAAGTTCAAATGGCCCCTTGTACATAAATCAAGCAAGCCCAAGTTATCCAATGAAAGACCTAATTACCTTTGACAAGGAAGATACCAATCTAGAGTGGCCTCCACCATCCAATCAAATTCCAATCCATGAGCCTATCCCAACACCACCAAGTGATCCTACCCCTAGTCCATTAGTCCATCAACCTTCATTACCTTCATCCCCATGTTCCATTAATCCTCCACCACAAGATCCCTTGGACATAACCGTACAACAATTGGTCCAAGCAAATTTGATTGAGCTTCCACTGATAAAATCCTTTGAAGAAATCCACTTTAAACCCCCTCGGTATAAAGATGATGCATATTGTGCATACCATAGGGTTAAGGGTCATACAACAACCAATTGTGCCAAACTTAAGAGATTGATCAAAAACCTCATAAATTTTGGTAAGATTAATCCCACTCCAAATCCTAATCCATTTAATCCAATTAGCCCTCGACCTAATCACAATCATCAACCTACAACTCCATCTACCCTTATTGTCCATCCACTATATTGTCCTTCCACACATGCACTTGCAAAGGATGTGATCCATTGGTTATTAGCTAGGAACAACTTATCCCCATGTCAAACGTCTATTCAAGAGCCCTCCATTAACATGCCTATCCCTTCAAGCCCATCATGTGACCCACAAGCCATAAAGCCTATTCACGAACTTCCTATCATGAACCCAAGTCAAGAGCTATTGTACCTTCATGTCGATAACCCTCAAAAACATGTCAAGCCTATCCAAGAGTCATCTACTTCCATTCAAGAAAACCAAGAGGTATGTCAAGAGTTTAATCCTAAGAATGTGGAAACATTAAGCCCTAGTCCAAGTCAAGATCAAATCACTTTCATCCAACCCCTCCATAACATATATCTTTTCCATGATCAAGATGATAGCCATAATGATGAATCTATCCATGAGCCACTTGATCCTATCCATCTCCCAACAACTATCCATGAGCAAGCTATCCAAATTCAACCTATCCATAACATTTACCTTCTTTTTGATCAAGATGATACCTATGAAGAAGCTATCCATGAGCACCTTGATCCTATCCATAATCCTATATCTATCCATGAGCAAGATATCCACATTGCTCCTAGTCATCCGCCATCTAGCCCTATCCATAATGAGAAAACATCCACTTGTCATGATGAGACACTTGTCCCCCAAGTAAGCATAAAAGATCAAACAAATAATTTGGATCTTAGTGAACACAATGCTCATCAAGATCCTAATGATCCTCCTTCCACATCCACCATTATATCCACTTGGTCTTACCACCCTTATACATGAGTGTTCTTCTTTAGGACAACAACGACCTTTATCCATTTCACCTTCTCCATCCAATAATGAACTCAAGTCTAGGTCCCAAAGCATGCCAAGTCCCATTGTCCATCGCATACTCTGAAACATGAACTACCAAGGTAAAGGCCTAGGCCTTTATGAACAAGGTATCTTGGAGCCAAACCATCTCAAGATTCCTCCATGTTCATATGGCCTTGGATATACACCCCAAGGTAAACATTTTAAAGATGTTGGTAATTCCTTCATCCCTCCTAAGTCCACTTTCCATCACAAACCACATCATATACCCAAAGCATATGTCACCTTTTCACCTCCACTATCCTACAAACCACAAAAGCATGTGACCATACACCTTCCGCCATCCACTTTATCTCCACTCCTTCCAACTCCTAATATCCCTCCATCCACTTTACCACCATTACTCCCAACACCTAATATCCCTATCCTCCAATCCCCTTATCCATTTATCCATAAGTCCCCTTACATTCCTAATCATGACCAACAAATGCACACATTGTCTAAACATAAAACTTCCACTCACTCCACCAAACCCATGGGATTCCAAAATAAAAATTTGGATGCCTCCATTCATAAAGCCAAAAATCCTACCAAAAATCCCAAGGGTCCAAATGCCTTAGGACATCAATGCCAAAAGTCAAAGCAAAGTACATTTACAAAGCTATCTAAACCAGTACCCAAGCCCAAATCTTCACAAGACAAGGTCAAAACTAAAATGATTTGGGTCCCTAAGCACAAATCAAGCAAGACAAATGAGGCATCCTCATCCACCTCTCAAAAATCCCAATCATCCCCTTCCATCCAAAAATGCCATTCCATACAAAAGTTTCAACTTCCTAAATCCCACAAGAAAAGCAAAAATATGAAAATCTCAAGTCTATGTGGGTCCCCAAATGCTTACATCATACATACACTAAGCAAACATCCCCATTGCTTCCTACACCACCTTCCTATCAAAAGCTTCATTGTTTATCACGGTGTGTGCAACCGTTGGTCATGATTCCCTTCCATTCCAAAACATTCCCACATACCTCCATCTCCCCAACCTTCATCCATTATCTTACATATCTTCCCCATCACTTTCCTATGGTCCATGCTTTTGCATAAATCTTTCATCTATCCTCCATAATCCATTCATAATCCACTATCCATCCTTCCATAATCCATATCATAATCCACTATCTACCTAATCCATTTCCATCTCACATCTCCCTACCAACATCTATAAGCATAATGACATGGTCTATGCGACATCCATCTTAAATGGCACTATCTCTTTTTATGGCACTAGACACTTGAGTCCCTCCTATTCATTACCATGGTGAAAACCTGGCAAACAGGCGCCATGTGTAATTGTCATCCCATTTTAAAAAATTAAAAAACTAAAAAAGAAAAAAAATCAAAAAAAAAAGTAAAGAGAAATCCCTTCGTCCAACGGTGAAAACCTCGCAAACAGGCGCCTTGGATAAGTACCATGATGAAAACCTGGCAAACAGGCGTCATGTGTAGGTTGATCTTCTATGTCACTTACACTTGGGGGCACGTTGTCTCATCCAAACCACATTATCATCTTCCATCTTGCCATACCATCCATTATCCTACATATCCATTACACCCATGTACCTATCACATCGAGTCTATCCATCCTCCCTTCCTCCTTTTGATCTTGATAAAGATATGGGGGCAAAATGTTGAAATATGCTTTGGTTATCTCTTGATATACCTTATCCTTTTCCAAATAATCCTATCATTATCCACCTATCATAAGTCTTGTCATGTAAAATCCATCATGTCATCCTATTGTCATAAGACCTTGTTATGTAAAAATCCTAAGTCTTCTACCTAGTATGGGGCATGTTATTCCTATGCGACATAGTATTTGGAGATCACATCCTAGCTCCCTTATGAGGCATACATCTATCTACCATAGCCTATCCTTGTATTTATCCATTTATCATAAGTTTTCCGCTCCATGGCCTATCCTCTTACATCCATCCATCTATCATGAGCATTCCATCTTATTTACCATCGCCCATCCGTTTATCCATTCATTCCTTTGCATCTAGACTTGGTTTTCCCTTGTTATTGGTATCAAGCACAAAGACTACCTAAATTGTAAATGCATTGGCATTTTCCTAAACATTTCAAAAAATACAAAAAAAATCAAATCTTCCTAAAAAATCCAAACATTTTCAAAAAATACAAAAAAAATCAAATATTCAAAAAACACAAAAAAAATCAAATATCCAATCAAATCATCAAATCAAGCCAATCTATCAATCAATCAAAATCACATTAATCCAATCCATATCATCCCATCAATAACATCAAACTGAAATCAAATCAATCCATCAAATTCATCAATCACATTCATATCAAACCAATTCTTCAATCACTTCTTCAAATTAAATTCATCCAATCAAATCAATCCAAAGAATCAAAGCAATAATCCAAATGCAAGTCAATCATTAATCCATACCAATCAAGCTAATCAATCAAGTCAAATTATCCAATCGCAATCAATGGTCTTGATCCTAATCTTGTTGTAAACCAAATCAATCAATCAATTAATCATTGGTTTACAGCTTGACAGGGGCAATACGTTGTTTATTTTTGAATCATTTGTGCATGCTTACTTGCTTGCTTGTGTGTGTTATCATTTTTATCTTGCATTTGTATCAAATCGGTATCATTCCAGCTAATATTCATATCTTGTGTATGTTGGAATAGTTTTTTTGCATTAACCTTTGCATCTAAGGTCATATCATACCTTTTGTGCATTAGGACTTCAATTCTCTAAGTTCTCTTCCTCATACGTTAGACAAGGTTGTATTATGCTGGGGCATGAGACACATCGTCACCCTGGTCCTTATACCTTGGTGCATAATGTCTAGTGCTATATCAAACACCATGGTTGATCACTTTAATTGCAGCATAACGCATCATTCATTTCTTTTATCCATCCCCTTATCTTCTTAACCAATTCATTTTATTTCGAGAGCCTACCCGTGTTTGTCCAACCCGCCTATCCTCTCGAGGGGGCATCCCCATCCTATCTTTCCATTCTCATCCTATCATTTCATCATCATCCTATCTTTTCATCACCATCCTTTTTCTCTATCCATACATTAGCTTCTTTGAAATGATGTTACTCGACACAAATCTTATCATCTTGAACATTATCTCAAAGAGGGGCAAAATGTAGACACCCAAATTTGTCCATGTCCTGCAACACCTAGTTAAAAATATCACTAGACATCATGTAGTATTTTGTCCTAAACCTACTCTTAATCCCACTAATCAATTAGCCAATTAATTAAATAAATTTTATTTAATTAATTAAAATCTTATCTTAATCACATCCTAATCCCACTTAGCCAATTAATTAAATAAATTTTATTTATTTAATTAATTTTACATTCATAATCCCACTTCCTAATTAATTAAATAAATTTTATTTACTTAATTAATTTCCTTCACATATCCCATCATTTATCCTCACCTTTCATCATATGCCAACACTTGTCCACCTCCTACTTGAATCATGTGTGGTACTACATCTTTTATTTAATATCTTTCACATGTAGTACTTTTTATGTACACAATCATACATGTAGTACTTTTTGTGTACACAATCACACATGGAACATATCCTCCTTTGTACACTTGTCATATGACTACAACTTCCTTGAAGAGTGGGAATAACCGAATCAATCCTAACCATCCGCATCAATCATTTAGCCTTTTAATCTCAACCATTCATTTGAACCAAGCATTTCCTATAAATCAACCCTCTCCCAATCCATTAGCATGCATTGAGTCTGGAGTATCCTTAAGTTGTCGAAATAACATTAGAGCCTTTGCATCATTCATCCATTATTTTCCATCTATCAATCTCCATCTTATCGTTATGCTGTCGGATTGAGCAACCAACATATCAAATCATTGAATCAATCAAGCTATCTTGTGCATCCATCATTCTATCTATTCAAGGTATTGAAGATTTGGATTGAGGTAATGCATTTTTATTTGTTTTATCATTTTGATTTTATCCAAATTTTTCATTATACACATTGAAACATAGCCATCCATCTTTTCATTCAGCGTTCGCAGTCAATGTGCCCTGGAGTGGGAGAAGATTGGATCAAAGTGATCTTAGATGAGATCTAGGAAAACCTGCCAATTCAAGAAAATTCCATTAAACAAGTATCCCAAGAACAAATTGAAATCCTAAGGCTAATTGAAGAACAAAATGAATAGAGGAGACAGAGAAGAATTTTGAGCAAGATAGCTCAGACTTTTTAAAGAATTAATCAAACTTGAAAAGCAAAGGTTGAACACATTTTTGTCTTTTTCTACCGACAAATTGAACTGAATTAGAGTAAGTGACCCTTCGAGTCATATAAGAATAATGACAACTCCATTACAACGTCATTGCATTCACACAAATCTCAATAACAACACAACCAAAATTAAAACCAACCATCAACATCATGTACAAATAGACCACAACAACAACAATTTAACTATCACTCATGACGATCTATTTTTGTGTGAACAAAATAACCCGTTGATTCCACCCCACCCAACTAGCTCTTGCTATGAGAGTAGGAGTGACTAGGTGAGTGCCTTTTAGTAAGGGTGCAATGAGTGTGGTGTCTAGAGTTTGACTCATTCATGATGTGTTTGAATTGATTCCGAGGAACACAAAACCATAGCCCCTAATGTATGTGTATGTATTTCTCTTTATATACCAACTTACCCACCACCTGATAAATTTTAGCCCTTCTAGAGATATGTAAAAATTAGGACTTTTGTGCAATTCAATGACTTCAAAGATGAATCCATCAAAGAAATCCTTCTTGAGTTTCACTCGAAAATTACAGCAAACATTCTATTCACATATCAAAGGACATATACCAGGGAAGAAGTCATGTAGAATGACTTCTCAAATTTCAATAATTGAAGGTGGATAGAATTGTTGTTGAGCCCACCAAAATCTATGACTATCCTAGCAAACTTGTTTCATGAAGAAAAACGTCCAAATCTGGAAAGAATAAGCATCAAGTTCTCTCGTGACTTGGCTAAGAAGCATGGTAGCATGCTTGTATTCTGCCTTGAACTGCACACGTTTGGATAGCTCAACTTTGGAAAAAATCTTTTTGGGTGCTATACTCCAAGTGTGATTTATGAACCATCAAGTACTATCAATTTTGGCACAAAAGATGCACTTATATTAATCTAAATTTGCTTCAACCACAAGCTCGATGAATGATAACATCAACTCAAAATACTCTGGGTTGAGATTTGTAATCTGATGTCCATAAACAATTATGATAATGAAAGTCCTTGAGTGATATGCTTCGCACATTCTAACACCAAATCTGAGGAAATGATGGTACTTGGGAAACATATAGCAGCAATCAATCCTAATGTGTTGAGAGGGTATTGAAAATGTTGTTAACTTCTAGAGTTTGTCAAGCAAATTCCATGAGAAGCAAAAAGTCAGAACATGCCAAGGAAGATGGTGTGGCCTTTCTCTGAAATCAAAGGACCTAATGCATGTGTATGTATCGCTCTTTACATACCAACTTGCCCAACACCTAATAAATTTCATTCTTTCTAGAGATATGCAGAAATCGGGACTCCCACACAAGTCAATGATGACGTCGAAGATGAATCCATCATTTATCATTCGGAAATCCTTCTCAAGTTTCTCTTGATAGAATTGGTGATAACATGTATACATATGAGCATTTTGTTTGATTTAAGTCTAATTCCTGGAGTAAATATTCTATTCACATATCGAGGGACATATACCAAGTATGAAATCATGTAGAATGACTTCTCAAATTTTAATAATTGAAGGTGGATAGAATCACTATTAAGCCCACCAAAATCTATGAGTCTCCCAAAAAAAACCTGCTTCATGAAGAAAAACATCCGAGGCTTGAAAGAATAAGCATCAATTCTCCTGTAAAAAAATATTTTTGGGTGCTATAATCCAAGTGTGGTTATGAACCATCAATTACTATCAATTTTGGTGTTGCAAATGCACTCAAAATCATCCAAACTTACTTCAACCACAAGTTTAATGACTGATAACATCAACTCAAAATACTTTGCATTGAGATTTATAATCTTGTGTCCATAGATAATTTTAATTGTACAAGTCCTTAGCTGATATGCTTTGCACATTCTAACACCAAATCTTAGGAAATGATGGTAGTGGGAAACCTATAGTAGCAATTAATCCTGATGTGATAAGAGGGTCTCATGCATCTCTATTTAGCAATTCTTTAAACAAACTTTTTGTGTCGACATGACCGAAGCCAACATCGTGTACTTCTTTGACATCATTCTATACTTCGTGGTGATTATTTCACAAAGGGCAAAAGAACAAAGGTTTTCAAAGTCAACATCACATACTTCTTCAATTATAGTCTACAGAAATATATTTATCTTCATTTTGTACGTCATGGTAATTCTTTGACAAGGAGCAAAAGAAGAGAGGTGTCCAATGTCAACATAATATACTTCTTCGACGTTATTTGTCCATGAAAAAGGATTTATCTTTCATTCTATATTTCATAGTGATTCTTTGACAAGGGATAAAAGAACAAAGATGTTTGATCTAGCCATGGGCAAAACAAATATGTTCCAACTTTAGTGTCAACTTTATAAGGATCAATTACCTAACATCTATCAATTCAAGGATCAATTATCATAAAGGGTAAAAGAACAAAGATGTCTGATCAAGTCATGGACAAAACAAATTTGGTCCAACTTTAGTGCCAACTTTAGAAGAATTAATTACTTAACATCTATCATTTCAAGGATCAATTATCATAAAGAGTAAAAGAACAAAGATATCCAATCTAGCCATGGACAAAACAAATTTGATCCAACTTTAGTGCCAACTTTAAAAGGACCAATCACCTAACATCTATCATTTCAAGGATCAATTATCATAAAGGGTGAAAGAATAACCATGAACAAAACAAATTTAGTCCAACTTTAATGTCAACTTTAAAAGAATCAATTACCTAACATCTATTTGAATGAATTTTTTTCACTCAAGCACTAAGTATAGCGTTGATTCGCATCCCTGCAAACCACGAAAAGATAAGGAAGCCGAGTCCGTTGACCTATTGTCGTTTGCAGAGCTCCAATTGTTTACTAGCAACAGGTCAGTCATCGATGCCCACAATTTGGGTCGCCACATCATTGCCACTTCACCACCTCAGACCTTCATGATAGTAAGACATTATCATGTAGCAAGATATAAATGTTATATATGAGTTCATACAACATGATATATAGAAAAACTATGGAAAGCGCGGTGTGCACGGACAATGGCATGGAGATTTCAAAATTGCTTGCGAGCGGGAAAGGGCCTGCAATGGTTGTGTGGGCAGCTACTGCAGACGGGAAGGAGGTAGCTCCGGACGCCGGTCAAAGGGATCCTCACGAGGATCAAGTTATTGGCTCGGGACTGCTAGGCTCGTCCCGTTCTGAGTGTGTGTCTCCCACAGCTGCTGCGGTTTGCGCTTCTGTTGAGGGCAAAAACAGGGAGGAAAATGAGACTTGTGGCCCTGTTGTCGGGGATGGTGGTAATGGTGGGTCTGCTGCGGGGCTTTAGGCTCCGGGGGGCCCTCCGAAATCTTTCTCTGTTGCTGTGACTAGCGCTGGGGCTCGGTCTCGCTCACCCCAGCATGGTTCTCGGCCTATCCCTTGTGCCCCGGAGTCTCCTGTTGTGGTGTGTGGCCCAGAGGTCACAGAAAATGAGGATTACTATCTCAATAAAGGAGTGATATGCAAATTAATGGACTTTGGCCCTCTCTGCCCAACCTCCACAACTGGGTTATGGAATCATGGAAGCCACTTATTGAAGGTAAGATTGAGTTGTTCCCTATGCAAGAGGGTTCTTTATTGTGACTTTTGCTTCCTCGGAGCAGCGAGACTTAGTGCTCGATGGCAGGATTTGGTTGTGAGTTGAGCATTCCCTTTCCATCAAACCCTGGACTCTGTCTTTTAATCCCCTTACAAAGCTGCTTAACGTCAAACCTATTTGGGTCCGTCTCCCAAATCTCCCTCTCTAGTTTTGGGAGGATTCCTACTATGAGGGCATCGGCAATGCTATTGGTTGTTTCCTCAAGGTTGATTCTACTACTTCTTTCATGGGACATTCCACGGTAGCCCGCATCCTAATGGATATTGACATCTCCAAAACCTCTTCATGGAGATGTGGTTTTGATGGTAGGGGAAAGACCCTGGAAACAACTACTAGATTATGAGGGTATCCCTTTCAGATGTAGAAGATGTTTTGCTACAAGTCATTTGGCCTCTAGTTTTCCTCTCACGCACTGCAAGGGCGCTGCAACTTGGTGGAAGGATGCTCTCTTGGAGCACTTGACTGTTAGTGCTTCCCAGAAGGATTGCTCCTCTCGAGAGGATGAGTCCTCTAAGGAGGATGAGCTCCCTGTTGAGGCAGTTCTTGAGGGCGTGGCTACTGTTATGGTTCCCTCACAGTCTCTGGACTCTTCTGATTATTCCTCTACTCATTTGTCGACTCCTCTAGCTTCGGGCAGGATTACTTCTTGTTCTGTTCCGGCCTCTTCCTCTTCGGTTCTGCCTTCTGCAGGTTCGACTTCTGTTGTTGGGACGTCCTCTACTACTGTTGGGGTGCCTTCTTTTGTTGGGGCTGCTGCTGTGGGGACAGGCTCTTCCTTTCCCCTTGCTCCACCCCCTTCGAAGGTTTTGGTGCAAGTTACCCCACCTACTTCTCCTACTTCTGCTGATGGAGATGATGTCTTTTGGACTATTGTCCAAAGAAGGAAGAGGGGTCTTCCTAAACATGTTTCTCTGACCCATACTCAGGCCAAGGGTGTTCGACCTGCTAGGTCAGGTTCTGCTTTTGTTTAGTTGTTTCTCACTGCCTTGCTGTAGCTGTTTGGTATGTGTTGTCAATGTGTTGTTTCTGGCTTGTTTAAGCCCTGGGGGCTGCTTTGTAAAGGGTTCTTGACCCTCTTTTCCAGTTGATCTAATCAAAAACAGGATATAGAAGGGATGCCATAGGTATTGTGAAGCTTCTATCATAATAAGGAGCATAGCAAGAGCATGTAGCAAGACAACAAACGAGGGGAACATAATAATTCTAGGGCACACAGGGGCTATTTTGTGCTAGTTGATTATCTCTTCAATGTTCGGAGAGAAATTGCACGACTTTAACACAATGATTCATTGGGTACTTTAATTGATGGATAAGACAATCTCATCTAAGATGGTTATTCTTAAATATTAACAGTCAAAAGTCAATTTTGACCAATAAAAATAAGACAAATATTTACCACCTTTGGGTGTGGACGAGGTGTAAAAAATTTATTGACTATTTAACCATTAAATTGGATGATGTTTAAGTAGAGTGGTCTAAGATAGAAACAGGGTGTTAGGATAGAGATGCCCTTACAATTTCACATATTTAACCAAACAGGGCTTGAAACAAGTATCATTATAAAAAGTGAGAAAATTGGTCCCTAATTGATAAGTGATGACATTAGAATAATGAGCACTAAGATATGGGCATTTTACAAATTTATCATAGCTACCTCAAAATCAACTCAACAAAGGGGATATAAAGTGGTTAACAATAGGCGCCTAACAATAGTCCTTGTTTTGAGAATTTCCAATCTCACACCCTTTAAAATCTCGACCCATGTGGAAACTGCCTTTGAGTGAGGCCTTCACTTTATTTTAGCCTTAAAAGCTAACACAATCCACTAGCCCTTGAATGCAACCTCTTGGCTCTAATCAATACTAAGCACACATTCTAAATTTTTAAAGATAGAAGCTTTCGAAACTCTATGATTGCATCACATAACTAGTGTCGAGTGATCAACAACCCTTGGAACTTTGCACAAGCTTTGATAGTCCATTACTTTCAAATGCCCACTAACCATTAGATTTGATTTTGTAACCAAATGGCACTTATTATAACAAGCCATTATAGAAGGAAAGTTTTTAATACAATAAGAAGCCGAAGCTCTACCCAACCCAAATTTAACAATATAGACTTCTAGGCTATATTACCAAAGTCGCCACAATATAGGTGCTAAAACATAAGGATTTAAATATCTCAAAAATTTATCAAATCCATTTTAAAATTGATTGGTTTTTTTATGCTCATACTTCAATCTATTGATTGAGTGCCTCCACTAATCAAAGTCTATAACTAAGATTACAATGTCTTTTAAAAAATTTGTGTAGTAATTCTTGAATCCATGTTTTCAATTCCACTCCATGACCCATCATCAACACAACATTTGTTATACTGATGATGGTTTATGGAGTGACATCTAAAATGACAATTCAAGAATTAGTACACATATTACTCCAACAGCTCTAATTTGTTGTCTATGTTATCTTGATGATGGATCATAAAAGGTGATTTGAAACATTATTTCAAAATCAAATGATTTGAAATGTTGATTCAAATATTATTACACAATTTAGTCCAAATTCTCTACAATCTTTTTCCACAATTGTCAAGTCCCTTCCCCTTTATCGTTGAGACAGTCTTCTCTTATTGGTTGAACCATTCATTAAGATAGAAAGCCTCTTATTCTAAAGATCTAACGCATAAAGGCCCTTGATACAATGTGTGATTATTAGGCATCCATATGACATCAAAAGCATTTCAAGATGGGCATACACAATGACCCATTTGAAGGTAATGGTATTAGCTAGACTAAATGACCAATCATCTTTAAACACTAGACCCAACTACCCATAACTGTTGCCCAAATAACCAATGACCTCAACCCAAGAGGGAGAAGGCCCAGTCACATGACAATACCCTTGCCTAAGGACACTCCTATTGACCACTAGGAGGGCCTTGTTTGACCAACCCTCCGTTAAGAGCCTAAAGGTCCTCAAATCTCCTCTTTCTTGATTTATCAATGACACTCATAAATCACCTACCTCACCTCTCCCATTAGTTAAGCCCTTCATCAATTGAGTACCTCAAAGAAAATATTATTTAATATTGTAATGCCCAATAATTCCTCAAATTTTGTTATGATGTGTTTATACAAGAAGCAAGATGCACCCCTTTTTGAACAACCTATTTTGACTCAAATTGTGTATAAATTTATTTATGTACACATTAATTACTACATTTTGAATAATGTCTATAGAATACAACCTTTCAATATCAACTCATAATTGAATCACAAACATATTATTTCAACATGAATTTTTTCCATATTTAGTTTCTTTAAAACATTGCCAAGAACTAAGGGTCAACCAACATAAACTAGCTAGAATATGTCCAAGCTAATGGTTTTGAGATAATTTATACATGCATATGTATGTGTATGAATATGTACACATGTTTGAACATCCACACGCATATCTCTCTCCATATTAGCGTGTCTGTATGTACATATGTTTGAACTTCCACATGCATCTCTCTCTTTCTCCATATCTCTCCATATTAGCGTGTATGTGTATATATGTGCACATGCTATGAATATGTACACACGTTTGAACATCCATACCCATCTCTTTCATAGTGTGTATGCATGTACAAATAAAAATTCAATCATTTATCATAATAATGGCTTCCCATATCATGTATTTGGAAAAGCTGTACTATTTTTGACTTCATTAAAAAATGATTCAGATAAATATACATAAAATATAGAGAGACCAAACAATTGACAAACATACAAGTTTAAGATTAATTATTGCACCCTCTTATTACATTTTATGTGCCCTCTCTTTCTACTTTTCTAGAACATACAATGTCCTAATATTTGTGTATTAATTTCCTATATTGTAAAATCAAATCGAACTTATAATGTCAGACTTGGATATCTTCTGAATGTTGGATATTTGTATTGCAGATTTAATTTATTACTTTCTTTTGTTTAGCAGATGCAATTTCCACTTCTCATACACTTCCGATTTCTGTGTTGATGTATGTAATTGCAGGGCAAAACGTTGATATATATATATATATATATATATATATATATATATATATATATATATATATATATATATTAGCAATGGTAGGAGTCACATCTGTGATAGACGTGACTCCTCAAGGAGTCACGTCTATCACAGGTGTGAATTGTCATTTAGCGATTGCTAATCATCATTTAAATCATTCGATCATGCTATATTTAACATAGTTTATGCATTATCTGATCGAAGCTACAAACAACTCAACACTCCCTCTTAGCTCGGGAAGATAACAATATCATAATAATCTTTGTGAATATCAATTATCTGATCTGTAATGAATTACTCAAAGTAATTTCATATCACATAACTCATGATATATAGTATCACCTACCTCGTGATACGTAGCATCACCTACCTCGTGATACTAAAGGATATACTATACTCGAGAATATTACATTCTCCTTATATATACCAGTTATGGTATGTGCACTGACATTAAGTCACATAATGTCTACCATAACTTAATCATGATAACTCCATGATTCATACCAATATCAAGTCACATGATATCAGTCTAATGAACATTATAAGATCGTCACCTTATAATGTTAGGTACAAGTGTAGATTATCCAAAAGATCGTCACCTTTTAGAAATAAACACGGAATGGGTAGGCCCATAATGTCATAGAGTCACACATATGACACAAAATGTTTACACATTAAACATCTTTAATATATTAGTACAAATCAATTAGAATTTTACATTTCAATCATACCAAGATTTTTCCTAAAGTATTCAACTTTTACCTTGAGGAGTGGTTTGGTAAGAATATCTGCAGTTTGATCTCCTGTACTGATATACTCCAACTGAATCACATTCCTTTCCACCATATCACGCACATAGTGATGAGGAATCTCAATATGTTTAGATCTATCATGGAATACTGGATTCATGGATAGCTTAATACAGCTTTGATTGTCGCAGTGGATGATAGTTGGTTTCAGAGGTTTGCCAAATAATTCCACAAGCAGTTTTCTAAGCCATACTGCCTCTCTAGCAGCCATAGAAGCTGCAATGTATTCGGCTTCTGTAGAACTCTGAGCAACTGAAGATTGTTTTCTACTGATCCATGATATCATTGCTGACCCTAAACTGAAACAACATCCGGAGGTGCTCTTTCGGTCAGTTACACTTCCAGCCCAATCTGAATCTGTGAATCCATATAGATCTAAGTCAACCTTTTCATATTTTAAGCCATAATTTAGAGTACCTTGAAGGTATCTCATTATATGCTTCACAGCCACAAGATGTATCTCCTTGGGTTCACACATAAACTGACTTAAGGCATTTACAGCATAGCAAATATCAGGTCTGGTATTAACCAAATACATCAAGGATCCAATTATTTGTCTGTAAAGAGTGGGATCTACCAATGGAGAATCTGCTGCTGCTTCCTTCAATTTATGAAGATTTGTTTCCATGGGGGTAGACATAGGTCTACATTCCATCATACCAAACCTTTTTAATATATCAATTGTGTACTTCCCTTGGTTTAGAATAATACAGTCTGATTTCTGCCATACTTCTAGTCCAAGGAAGTAGTGTAATAGACCTAAGTCCTTCATGTCAAATTCTGAAGCTAGATCTTTCTTACACTGATCAATAAGGTGATCTTCTCCTGTAATCAATTGATCATCAACATATAATATCAATATTAACATATCACCTTTGCTTTGTTTGAAGTAGAGATTTGGATCTGCATCATTCTTTGAGAAGCCTAATCTCAAGAGGTAACTATCAATTCTTTCGTACCAGGCTCTGGGGGCCTGTTTAAGTCCATATAGAGCTTTCTTTAATTTACATACATGGGATCCTGCATTGTGAATCTCAAATCCTTCAGGTTGCTCTAAGTAAACCTCTTCTTCAATGGTTCCATTTAAGAAAGCAATTTTTACGTCCATTTGATGGACTTTCCACCCTTTGGTTGCTGCAATAGCTAGAACTGCCCTGACTGATGTATATCGAGCAACAGGAGCGAAGGTTTCATCGTAATCAATTCCTTCCTTTTGTGAAAATCCTCTAGCTACAAATCTTGCTTTGTATTTCCCTATACTGCCATCTGCAGCATGTTTGATTTTAAATAGCCATTTTGAAGAAACAACAGATTTCCCTTTTGGTCTAGGTACTATATCCCACACATCATTCTTCAGGATGGATTGATACTCCTCTGTCATGGCATCCTTCCATGCTTGGTGCTTAAGAGCTTCTATAGCACTAGAAGGTTCTGATTTAATGAATTCACTCATTAAAGCTACATAACTAGAGAATCTCTTAGGTCTTGTGCTTTCCCTAAAAGTCCCTGATGGGGCGGCATAATTTTTAGCTTCTTCCATTGTTTTGGTGGCCCAGAGTGGTCTTTTCTTGGGATTTTCTAGTGATGTGATTTGTTCATGGTTTACATCTTCCTCAGTATACTCCCTCTGAAACTCAGGTGTAGGATCCTCTTCTATGCCTGAGTTGGAAGTTTGAATTTCTGTTTCGATATAATTTCGGGCTCTTTTGAAAGCTATGTCTTCCCCAAAAATCACATCTCTGCTTAGTTCAATCTATCTTTGACCAGGTATATATATTCTATAAGCTTTTGATGTTTGACTATAGCCTACAAAGATGCCTTTTTTTTCCAGAAGGTTCTAGCTTAGTTCTTTTCTCTTTGGGCACATGAAGGTAAACAGGGCAACCAAATATCCTTAAATGACTAATGTCTGGTTTTGTGCCAGTGAAGGCTTCTTCAGGAGTTTTGTCATCAATATGAGAGTGAGGGCATCTGTTCTGTATATAGACAGCAGTACTAGATGCTCCTGCCCAAAGTGAAGTGTCTATATTCTGATCAAGTAACATAGCCCTAGCAGCTTCTACAATGGTTCTATTTTTTCTTTCTACAACTCCATTTTGTTGAGGATTATAAGGTACAGTTTACTCCCTCTTAATCCCAGTGGTTTTACAAAAGTCTTTAAAAATGTATTAAGTGTATTCACTCCCATTATCTGTTCTTAAGGTTTTGATTTTTCTCCCAGAAGAGTTTTCAGTAATGGATTTGAATTTCTTAAATCTTTTAAGGATTTCTTGTGATTCTTTACATTGAAGAAAATAGATCCATGTCTTTCTGGAGAAGTCATCAACGAAGATTACATAGTATAGAAACCCACCTAAGGAGGGTACAGACATGGGTCCACATAAATCTGAGTGGACTAGTTCTAATACGTTATTTGTTTTGCTAGAACTATTTTGAAAGGACCCCTTTGTATTTTTCCCTAAGGCACACCCCTTGCATACCCCTGAATTGCATTGTTTGAGTTTGGGTAAACCTGTAACTAGTCTTTCCATGGAAGATAGGGCACGAAAATTTAGGTGTTCTAGTCTTCTATGCCATATTTCATTAGAGTCTGTAGTTTCATGAATTAGGGCTAGATTTGGTTCCGTACATAACTCGTACAAGTACCCTTGTCTATGGCCTATGGTTTTGGCTTTCTTAATAGTAGAATTCTTTGGCCATGCCAATACTTTGCTATCCATAAAGGTCACCCTATATCCATTATCTTCAAGTGCAGATATGGAGACTAGATTTCTTTTGATGCCTGGGACAAACAATACTCCAGTAAGTTGGATGGAGATGCCAGTCTTTAATTTGAGGGTGCATGTGCCAACACCCTTGACTGGATGTACAGAGTTATCTCCAATTGTTACTTCTTCGTTAGTTTCTTCTACCATGGTGTCTAGTAGCTCCCTGAACCCTGTGATGTGTCTTAATGAACCACTATCTATAACCCAAGTGTTGGATTTATTTATTACTTGGTTTGAAAGTGTAGAGTAGAATACATATTTCTCGGATTCATGCTCCTTTATTTTGGCATAAGATGCTTGTTGTTTGGTTCTGTCACGACATCTAACTGCATAGTGTCCATATTGGTCGTATCTGAAACATTGGATGCGAGAAATATCTTTCTTGAATGAACCTTTCCCGTGATGATATTCCTCTTCTTAAAGTGTTTCTTCTTCTCTTTCTTGTGAGAGTTTGTATTTAGAACATGAAGATCTTCATCTATATTTTTCTGTTTTGACCCTTTCTTTGTCTATCTAGATTCTTCTTGAAGACAGTCTGATCTTAGGCGGTCAAATTTTGGAAATTTAGACCTTGCACTAATGCCTTGAACAAATGTCTCCCAGGAATTTGGGAGACCATCTAGGGCAATAAGTGTTAGTTCCTTGCTTTCAATTTGGTACCCAAGTGTTGATAGTTGATCCCTTAGTGCAGATATTCTCATAAAGTATGCATTGATAGATTCTCCTTTGTTCATACTTATATGATTTATTTCTCTCTTTAGGGCTAGGGTTTTGCTAGAGTTATTAATTTCATAATTGCTTTCAAATGACTTAAACATATGATATGCAGTCTCATGTTTTGTCAGAATTGGCACGATATGATCTCTAACTCCATCAACTATGATTTTCATGGCTTTGTCATTTCCTTCAATCCATCATTTTCTCAGGATCATTCTCTGATTCCGTTTTATTTTCTCTCACAAATGAATCAACTTTATTTTCTTTTAATATCATCATAATTCTGAATTTCCATGATGAGAAGTTATTTCCTCCTTCCAATCTGTCTTCGAATCGGATTGCTGTTGCCATTTGAGAAATGAGATGTATTATATCTGAATTTCTCAAGTTCGATTTTCTGCCCGAATTCTGCTTAACTTGGCTCTGATACCATGTAAAATCAAATCGAACTTATAATGTCAAACTTGGATATCTTCTGAATGTTGGATATTTGTATTGCAGATTTAATTTATTACTTTCTTTTGTTTAACAGATGCAATTTCCACTTCTCATACACTTCCGATTTCTGTGTTGATGTATGTAATTGCAGGGCAAAACGTTGATATATATATATATTAGCAATGGTAGGAGTCACATCTGTGATAGACGTCTATCACAGGTGTGAATTGTCATTTAGCGATTGATAATCATCATTTAAATCATTCGATCATGCTATATTTAACATAGTTTATGCATTATCTGATCGAAGCTACAAACAACTCAACATATATCAATGTATTTTTATAATACCAGTACATAAATGCAATTACATTAACTATACTAACTAAACATCAAAAATATGCAAATATTCAACAAGCCCTGATACTTCATTATTGAACAAAATATGCAAATCCAAACAACCAACACAAACCAACAAAATAACCCTGAAAGTGGTATAATGGTGTTAATGCATGCTTGAATCAAGAAGACAGAAATGATCTTGCGATCATTCAAATGTTCGATCCATTAAATACTGGTCAATGTAATAATACACACGGTTTGTTTATTTGTAAATTCAAATTTCTGCAGCCTTACCTTGGCAATGCAAATTTAGCACGCCAAATCTTATAGGATGTGGAATTTTGGCTTGTATATATGCCTTTGAAAGAAAGGCTCGGTTTAATAGTCTAAACGCCTGGGTGCCATTTATCCAAATGTGAATACTATCAAAGTTATCTGTATTGCACAACTCAATGTAATGGACCTTCAGTTAAGAAATGCTCTGCCTAATCTTACACCAATTAACATCATCCTGCCACCACTTGCTAACCCGAACAGATGTAGTTTTTCATGTTTAGCATATAGCATTCACCTCTACAGGTATATAAGCACAAACAATATGATTGTTATGTGATTTACCATTATAATACCTTTGAATATTTGCCCAAATCAGAAGCTCGTGGACATCAAAACAAGCAAAATCCCATATCATAGACATTGTAATGACATGTAAAATACAGCACTTGAGTAGAACAATTTGACCTGACCCTATGACAGTCATGTCAGCACGTGGTAACAGATGAAAAGGATTCATTGCAAATGATCAAATTTCTTAGCAACTATAACAGTAGACAATGAAGACAAGGATTGATTGATTGCAAGAGGGCTGAGATCATGTTATACAGGATGAGTTTTCAAAGGTCACACACACTCTTATATCCCTAACATCCCTGTATCTTGAGGACATCAACTGAAAAGTTTAGAGAACTAGTACAATAAGGGAGCTATAAACCACAGAACTGAGTTGAACTTAATTTTGATGCATAGGCATGGAAATCATAATATGCATGGATTGTATTTTCATTCAGATATTTTTTCACTATTAATGACAAATTCAATGATTCACTCACTATGGTGTATTTTACTTTGATGCATGCATTTCTATCAGGCTTACCCATTGATCATTTAAACATAACCACCACATAGATATTGAATCATCCCTTGTTTATATATTTTTTGAGAAGGAATTCTCTATTCTGAGTTGGGTATACTCACAGGTGACTGTTCCCAGTCTTGGTTCCTCGTCCCTACACCCATAGAGTCTGAAACCTAGGGATATCATAGGAAGTAAGATAACATATGGCACACTGAATTTAAGTCATAATTCCACAAACTTTGGTTAACTAAAACAACTGGGAAAACATGCAATCTATAATTGCAGACCATGAAAAATCTGGAAATTTAACGGGGAATCTGATTATGATCATATTTGAGGCTACCTTTCAACATTTGAAGACAACACTAGCCTTACGTGGCTACCAAAAGACAAACAATATCAACTACACATGATTAGCAAGCATGTCTATCAGTCCATTACCTCTTATGCAACATTCTACACAAAAAGACAGAAGTTTCCAAGCTTGATTGAGACTTCAAAACACACACATACAACATATTGCTAGATATAGGGACCCCATGATGAAATTTAACTTTCCAGCAGGTTAAAAAAGAGTCAGTTAAAATCTCCATAACAATATTTAACTCAGTACATTTCCTGTGATTTCCTGACAATCCGCCTGGCCTTCCTTTTAAATTCTTCTTTATGTTCTCGCCATTCCTTCTGTAAAAAGGCAAAAAACATCAGGGTTATTCATCAATGATGCTTGCTGATACATTTGTATTTATCTGCGAAGAGTTTTAACAGGAAACAAAGCGCTGACTTTTTATCAAAAAACTCTTATCCAAGGGAAGCAGACAAGATTGATATTCTCCCATTTTTCTTCAAGCCCTTAACACTCTCAAATAATTTCATGCACTTGATGTTCCATCTAATTAAGTGACTAACTATCTTCATTTCAACATTAACAGTATTGTTTTATTGAGGTATATATAAACCAGTTGACAAACTATCCAATTGCAACTTAATTTGAGAAATTATGACATCAACATTAAGATGCTAATTGTTATGTCCAAACACAAGAATTTCAAGAACAAAAAACATTTTACCTAGTAAAGTATCTGTGGCTACAAACTTATGGAAAAACTGCAAAGGAATCAACACTAAAACAACAAAAATATAAGAATTTCAAGAACAAGCAACATTTTACTTAGTAAAACATCTGTTGTCAGAAATGTGGGGGAAACTACAAACGAATCAGACTAAAATAACATAAGCAGACATCTTTGATAGGATGCAAGTTCTTTTCTTTTTTAAAAGGAAGAAAGAGCTTATTTAAATTCATAAAACAGTAGATTCTTTTCTCATCATTATTCCTTCCCTTTGTGCATTCATCTTCTTTCAACCATATTCAAACTTTCCAGTTTATCCTCCGGACACTGCCATTTGTCTGTAACTCATCCTTCATGTCTCCATCAACTATCCTATTCAAATTATGTTCTCCCACTTCATCACTCATCAACCTATGCACGTTGTCTCTAATCCACTTACACTCTGTATCTACTCCAAACAACCATACTAAAAGCACCATCTCCACACCTGACATTAACTCCAATCTGTCTCTGTTACCTTTATACTGCCTACCTCAATTTTTGAGATATGTATTATTAATTTATTACCCACCTCTTCATCTTTGTCTTGTCCCTCATCATATCTCACCTGAAGAAAGAATCTCTTGCTTCTCAACTGGAGTCTCACATCTTCATCCTTGCAACCTAAGTCACAGGATTCGCCGAAATTAATCCATGAGGTTTGGAATCCGGCGAACCTAAAGAAAATATTAAAAAATCGTTTCAATTTGCCATTATATTTGTACGGTAAAAAGCTTAGGTTTTTTTTATTAAACTATATTTAAAAACGAAGTGGCGGCTGCTGGATGGGAGGAGATAGTTGGGGGGTCGAACCCTAGTTGCAACTTGTGCTTTGCACTTCCAAGCATGTGTTTCTCAGTCCATTCCGTGTTAAGTGATGAAAAAAACCCTTGTGGACAACAGATTGGTGAGATGTATGAGAGCATTGACATAACCCTGCGCAGGAGAGGGCACCACAATTGTGTGCACAATGCCATCCTCTCCACCATTCATCGTCTTTCTCAATTGAGCAGTGAATTCAGTTGAAACGAATGCCACAAGTGAACAACCCGGCTTCTCAACAATGATTTATAAGGATTGTAAGCTCAGGCTACCATTCAAAAAAGAAATCATATGGAGAGGATGGCAATCTGAAGGCCAAGCCAATTGTTTGACCTATTCAATAATTGATAGCTAAGTCACAGGATCAAATTAATACGGATTAAGTTTTAATGGGAATCCGAAGGCCAAACAATTAAGTTTTAAAATGTGACAATTTCTTATTTTTAATTTTTAATTTTATTTCTAATATTAAAATTTAATGATTTAAAATATTTAATTTAGATTTTTTAATATTAATATATTTAATATATATACAATGTTTAAATTTATTTATATTTTAAATATTTTAAATTTAATATAATATTAGTTTATTTTTAATAATTATATTTAAATTTTTAATAATTTTAATTTAATATATTTAAAATATTCGAACTAGAATTATATTAGTCGAATTTAATCACGAATATTTGTTTTTCAATTTTTTCCTTGCCGAACTTAATCCGAATTATCTTAACTCAAACTCGAACCTTGTGACTTAGCTTGCAACTATCCAACTTCAGCTGAAACTTGTATATCAACTTACACATTTCCATTGTATCTAATTCTCCTAATTCACTTTTTTATATCTTGTAATCATCTGCCATCCCCAAATCCCATCTGCGATCATCCACTTCTTCCCCATGGTGCCTTCTAACTATTTTGTGCTTACCGCATACTAACTGATTCAATTCAAATCCTTTCTTTCCTACTTCATTATCGTCCACAAACTCTGTAGAGTGCCTTCTGCTCACCTCTAACTCATGGGCTACCACAATCCTTGTCATCATTTTTTTCCTAGAAACTGTATCCTCAACCGTCCACCTGGATCTTGCAATATTTCTTCACCCTTTCTGGCTTCTACTTTCTTCCACCATCTCAATTCTTCTCCATCAACAACCATGCTCTACTTCAATTTTGTTACTCCTTTTATTGACTATTCCAAACTACTGCAATCCTGCTTCATTCTCAATCTTTTGTTTGTCAATAGGTCACAATTCATCTTTCCATTGTATCATTGTACTTCCTCTCCCAACCTTCTTTCAGGCCTTCCTCTAAGCAAATAACTAGTCTTATAACTCATAAACAGACAATTAGGAATGTTTCTGACAATAGCATCAACATCAAAAATCAAACCATTCCAGGTACTAATAACAATAACTAACTTCCCAAAATCAAACAAGAAATCACTCACCATGATCATGTACAGATAGCACCAGCAGCAGAGCAGCAACCAGCAACACAAGATAGCACTAGACCTCATCAAAGAGAAGCCCGAATCAAGCACTCCTCATCGGGCCCCAGTAGCACCACAGCGCATAGCAATGCACCATGGCAAAGAGGTGATTCCCTACCCTCATAAATCCAAGGACTGTTGCTCAAGAAGAATTGCTCCATGATTGGGCTAATCAACAGCCTGGCTTCAAAGACTTTTTAAGTTATTCAAGTGGCCAAACCCCCTACATAGTATGTCTAGATTGCACTGATATAACAGAGGCACAGCAAGAAATCATCCAAAAGTCGTGTGGTCCAAAAGTCGTGTGTGTGTCTGTAATGTTAATAGGGCTTATGTTATATTGTAACCTAATGTTCTATGTATGTCTTAAGATTTGGGTGTTCAAGTTATGTTAAAAGAATTAATATAATTAACAGTTGATGCATTGGTTAGTTAATCAGGCAAGGTAGTTGTATAGGGAAGTTGAAGAACTGGCTTTATCCCCACATAATATACTGTTCTGTCATTATTTGTTCATGGTGTGGTTCTTCATTTTTGTTGTGCTTCTGATCCCACAAGTGGTATCAGAGCACCCAGCTTACCATGATGGAAGGCAAGTGAAGCATAAAGCCATTGGAGATTTTGTGAAATGTTAGCATGGATTATTTTGTTTTATTCCTTTTTTCAGTCTAAATTTTTAACAGCTTCAAAGTTTTTATTATTTGTTTGCTGTGCTTTTAGAAAAAAAGTTTTGAAAATCTTTACAATATTTCTGTTAGTGTGATTTGGAAGAGAAACCCAGCATGCAATTTTATGAAAAAGGAACACATCAATACTCCTTTTCAAGGGCACATTTTCCTTGTAGTCTTAACCTGGACTTGACAGGCTCACGGGTGCTACTGTGTGTGAAAGGGCGTTGCATAGTAAACAGATTTGAACTAAAAAA
Organism: Cunninghamia lanceolata; assembly: GCA_027924645.1. Lineage (NCBI taxonomy): Eukaryota > Viridiplantae > Streptophyta > Pinopsida > Cupressales > Cupressaceae > Cunninghamia > Cunninghamia lanceolata. The sequence goes on along the minus strand of BSBN01001327.1, from coordinate 4,201,487 downwards.
TGTATGGCGGATCATTAATGTCCCAGGCACCTGCAGTTAAAAGTTAAATGGAAAAAAAAAAGCTCTGAAACATTAGCTTTATTTTCAAAGAATATTGGAGCAGCATGCATAGAGGTTCCACAACATACATTTGGTGCCAAATTTGGTATTATTTGTAGTTTGATTGTGGGCATTCCCTCAATTTGGTTCTGGATGGTTGAAGTCAAAATCGTTTTGGAAAGAAGAAAGAATATTAAGGCATAGGAATTTTATGTAAAATGCATAAGATAGCAATCCACATTATATGGCCTCTGATTTATTTTGGAAGCATCTTTTAAGTGCTCAGTTGAAGGGCGCTTTGTTGAAAACATTGACTCAACGGTTGTGTAGGCAATTTGGTAGTTTCATTGACAAAAAGTCTTAAGTAATCAAATGGGCATTGTTTCAAATCTCATTACATATAAGTCTTTCATTATTGCTAAATTCTAATATATTCTGTAGCAGCATTTGCTTTGGAAAATTGCTGGAATAAAAGATCAAGCCAATCATGCAGCTGAATTGGTTAGGGGACAACTGTAAAGGCATTCTCATTCAGTGTGATAGGATACAGGTTCAAAACTCACAAGAGAGTTTTTTGCTCAAAATCACACTTTGAAGAATCTATTGTCATCCTTTCTTGAGATTTTTCCTTTTTTGTCCAAGCCTAGTGGTGTAACCTGTTTTAGAGGTTTTGGCACATTTCAGATCCGTCCCTGTACGGCTATTTTTTCATTTGGGAATTTCTTCACACATGTTATGGAGACCTCATTTGTAATGAGTGCATTATCGGTTGAAACTACATGGGCACTTTCATGCATGCATCACATCCACTGACAGGGCTTTCAGAGACTTTCATGTTGCATTTGACTGTTAGAATTTGGGCAGGGTCAAAGGAAGGTTTGAGGACCCAACAGTAAGATGAAGGACTAATCCCCATCTCGGGTTAGCTATTCACTCAAAGATTGAGTAAAATGCTCGATAGAAGGAGGAGATGCTTTCTTGTTTTTCGGCATGATTTTGGTGTTCCAGTGCAGTGTAATGTTCAGAATTTGCAATATTTTGTTCATTTTTTGGTTTTTCAATTTTTTGCACATTGTTGCAGAGCAGTATTGTGGCGAGTGGTAAAACCATTTTCTTTGGTAAGTGTTAACTATTTTGAGTCCACCAGACTCAAATAGTCTTGGGAGTCTGAGAGGCTTTTATTTGGTTGCAGGAACCCTTGCAAGGGTGTGGAATCAGGTCAAGAGTAGGGCGGCATCTCCAGAGGAATCGGGTTGAAAATCACAAGGCGGCAGCTTTCTTTTGGCCTTGTATCGAGCCTCCTTCGAATCAGAGACGGGCCGTCAAACTTGTGCCAGGAGGAACCACGTGGAGGCTCCTCGCAACCTCTTGGAGTTTGCAGTTCTGACAACTTTCTGGGTTCCGCCATTGGCCGACAGATCTGAGTCACTATGGCGGGCCCAAGTCTTCAAATTATTTGGCGGATGAGCCGTAGGCTATGCCACGTGGCAGCCCCGTGCACCTCAAAAGGGTGGCAAGTCTGACACATTTAAGGTGATGTGCCTTTGTGCCATGCCACACCAAGTCAACTCTCAACGAGGCCCCGATGATTCTAACACAAAGCATCCATGAGGAGGCTCTAGGGGAGCTCCAGATTGTTAGATCGATGCATCAAGGATCTGACAACCAACATTTTTTCAGGGGCCGTAAGTCTGAAGGAGGCAACAGAGGGTGTCATGAGCTTGTTCTGATGGCTCCACGTGTCGCGGCTAAGCTTTTCCTAAGCGAAGTTGGCTCAATGCTCTTTCTATCGTGTGCCATTGCACCACGTCATCACTGTGGTGGGGCCCGTAGTGAAGGACTCAATGAATGTAATGTCCCCTTTTGTAAATGCCCTAGTTTTGCCCTAAAATCACAATTCCAAGCAAAGCGAGAAATGAGAGAGTTAGCGATATTATTTACCAATTTAAATTGTTGAACAAGATAGATCATGGTTGAGACCCTGCAATCATGTTAGATAATCATTGAAAGCATATTCCATAAAATATACCTACTAGTGTTAGGATCATTATCTTAATTATATGTTATACCTAATTCATTAATGAAGTCCAACCAAAAAGGTTTAGGATAAAGGTGCATGATAGGGTGCCCGAAGCGATCCTCTACCCTAGGCCCAAGAGCGGATATGTCATCCCTCTTGGCCTCATGTGGCCTTCCGCCATCCATATAAGGGGGTGTACCTAGTGAGGAATCCTATAGCAGTTCTCCCTCTCCTTGCCACCCTTATTCTCCTCCCTATGATTCGGACTTCTTAACCCAATAGCCAACCATGGTAGAGGTTTGAGGGGAAACTACAATAGGGTGTCCAGAGTATCCTTCCCTTCTAAGCCCAAGGGCGGGGCACACCTTGCACCCCCTTGGCCTCATGGGACTATCAGTCATCCACCATGAGGTGGTGTGCTTAGAAGAGGAACTCCAACCCTTCCTTGTATTCCTCATTATTCCTCCTCATGGTTGCTTGATGAGAATTACAAACACTAAATACATCCAAATTCATAGAGGTTATACAACAATAAATATTATACACAACAATCATGATAGAGCATACCACAATATTTATTTAAACATAAGACTGCTATATTCTCATGAGCAAATGTATTGACTGCTGATTCTGCCTTTGTCTGCTGAGTGCAGATATATTTCTGAATCTGTTCTGATTCCTTGATAATTGATATCTCAGATATTTGCTGATTTGATTGATTCGATAATAGAATGATAGAACGATAGAATGATAGAATAATAGAGGGATAGAATAATCAATAATCTAATGATAGAATGATAATATTATAGAATGATAGAAGAGTGGTAGGATAGAATAAAAGAATGATATAATAATAGAATGATGGAATAATAGAATGATAGATATAACGATAGAAGAATATAATGAAGGAATGATATAATAATTGAATAATAGAATGATGGATTAATAGATTAATAGAATGAGAGGATGATATAGTTATAGCATGATAGAATGGCTGCAATAAATAATTCTCTTCTGTTATCCCTTACTGCTGTAGATCTTTTATATTAATTCTCTGCTGTTATCCATTACTGCTGTAGATCTTTTATATTAATTCTCTGCTGGCTGATTTATCATGTTTTCTGTTTGATGATCTGAATGATTCCCTTATCTCTCCTTATATATCTTTAAAGATTCTAAAGAATGGATACAACTATTGCCAAACAAGGCAACTCTTCATGAACAATAGTCACACCTTTCCTTGATAAGCACAGCTCTTCATAACAAATCGCTGTCCTTTATAACAAATCGTTGTCTTTACCAAAACATATTGCATTTCTTATTAATTCACTGCCTTCCACTTATTATCATTTGCTGCCTTTGATTAATGAAAACAGTTCGCTGGTCTTCACCATGTATAAATCTCATGCATTCAAAATCGCACTCCTTAAACAAGGATAAATCACACCATATGATGTATCCTCCCATATCAACTTTAATATGGAGCGCTCCCATGTATATTAGTCGGCCCACTAATTGGCATTTTATTTTATTTTTAAATTCAAATCTTGGCATCCATTTGAGAGAGTCGGCCACACTAGCACATTTCTCCCTATTCGTATCCTTACACATATTTCAAATAAGACATATTGTCTTATATGTGAGCGCTGCCATAAGGGGCTGGCCATTTATAATTTCTTATCCTCATTTTTAATAATACCATTTGTCTTCATAGTCGGCCTCTCCATAATATTTAACTTCAAATCTTCAAATCGCCTGTATGGACTAGGCCTTTGTAATTTAAATCTTTAATTTATATTAAATTCCAGCTTTTAAAGTCCAACGGTTTTATATGCAAGTCGACCCGCATTCAAAAATGGAACATGACAAAGAATCAAAGAGGAAAGTGCTAGAATCTTAAGGCGATTTCGATGGCTCCACGTGGTGCCTTCATGCACATTCAAGGTGCATCAATTCTGGCGCAGGTCGCCATTGGCTAAATGGCAATGACATTAGCAACGATGGGTCCCGTCCCTTCTATGAATCATCAATGGAGACTCTGAGCCGTTGATTTGAAACAAGGGACATCCTATGGTCTGCGCAGCGATAAAGGCTCTTGAAAGCTACGGAACGACGAGGCGATGCATCATTAAATGAAACAAATGAGTCAGCAGGCCTGTGGGGCTTGCAGGATGGACACAAATGCATCTCCAAGGGACAAGTGGCAGTTTGGTGTCCCACCAAGCGACTTTAATTAGTCAGAGTCTCCTGTCCAACTCAATTAATGCTACAATCCGACCCATGCCACGATTCAATTCCTGGTGGTGCACGATCAGATTTAGTCGTTGAATATCATAAATGGGTATGGGTGGATCAGATTGTTTTCAGCATTCTCTTGAGGCGCCATGAATGTGAAGTAAAGACAAGGCACAGTTAGGCGCGGCGGAGTAGGTGCAATTCAATTCTGGAAGTGACATAGATAGATGTGGTGGGGATTTTCCCACCTAGGCTCAGCTCTGTGAATCAATGCTAAAGTTAATGTGGTGGTGTGGGTAGGTGATTCCCATCCAAGTGAGGCGGTGATAGGAATTGCTATATATAGGTGTTTCTAGACCTTTCTTAGGGGTTCTCTCTTCTGGTTCTTCTTCTCCCCTTCTTGGAAGGAGTTGTAACGGCTGTTTAGCCTTCATGATCAATAAAAAAAAGTTGACCTATGTTCCATGACGGTTCGGGGACGGGGGGACGCGTTTCGGGGACAGCAATCCGAGGGCCAATTTTTTGGGACGGCGGGGGGGCGACGATATATGAATTTTTCAAAATATATATATGTATCATAGTTGAAAAACTCAATTGCTTAAATTCCATTAAAAATGAATTTTTTTTGCAAAATTCAATGATAAGATGCATCCAATGAGTCAATAAATGAGTACATAAAAGAAACAAGTTGGGTCTAGTTGTATTTGATTGATTTGAAAGCAAATTGGGTACAAAATGGCTGAGTCTGAAACCCTGAATTTGGCCAAGTCTAAAACCCTGAAACCCTGAAAAATTCGATAAGTCTGAAATCTGATGGATCCTCCAAAATCTAGAATTTGCATGTTAAATCCCATGGATCTGGAACCTATCTCACAAACATCCTAACAGTATATTTCAAAATATTTAAATATATTTTGAAATATACTGACCAAGTGTGTCTGGCAAATTATATACTTCAACTAAACTAAAATAAGAAGGGGACGTTTTGGAAACATTTTGGATTTTGAGTTTACAGGGGACACCAAGGAGACGTTTCGAAAACATTTCGGATTTTTTTGAGTTTACAGGGGACACCAAGGTACAACATATACATCGATAAATATTAAATTTCTCCCTCTAGAGTGAATCTGCACGTTGCCCTTTCCAACAACAATATACTCTTCGCCTCCTCCAAAGATAACGGAATCTCTGAGTGGCGTGTACTCAATGAACCAATCTCGACGATCAGTTAAATGCCGAGATGCACCTGAATCAATATACCAGGCAGAGGGATTTCACATGATATGCTGGTCTCTTGGCCATAAAGGCATAGAAAACAGACTCCTTCTGCTCAGTGTGCTCTGCAACATGGGCTTTAGGTTTAGACTCTCCTTGCTTGGATTGTTCAGAAGCCAAGCATTTCCAGCAATCTTTCTTCATGTGGCCATACTTATGGCAATAATTGCACTGAATGTTCTTCTTGGAGTTGTCCTGGGATTGACCTTGGCTGGTCTGCTGAGAGGGTTGACGTTTGCCCTTATTCTCTTGAAAGGCCTTGGCAGAAAATGCTTGTTCTATGGAGGACGAGCTAGCAGTGCTTCCAAACTATAATCCTAGTGTTTTTGGAGCAGATTGCATTATCAGAAAGGAAGATGGTAAATTGGTTGGAGCGGGTGCAAAAAAACTCTAATACTTGGGCTTCAAATTTGCAACATTTACAATTGTAGAAATGTGGAAATAGATGGTGACTCAGTGATAGTTATCAATGCAGTCAAAAAGAGATATTCTCTAAACTGGAAGCTCGACGATCTTTTGCTTCAGGTTTGGCCTCTCCTGGATAAGTTGGAAAATTTCTCCATAAATCATATATACAGGGAAATTAATGTTGAAGCAGATATACTAGCCAATGATGCAATAACCATGGAAGAAGATTGCATTATAGATTCAAGTTTGGACCCATGGCCAATTTAGAAGAAAGAATGTTTCCCTAATCATAAATTGAAAAAGACAGTTCCAAACGTCTCTGAATCATATCTTTCATCATTGCTCCTGCTGGCGCCAAGTTTTCTAGGCTTATATTACCTGCATCATTAATAAAGTCTGTTTGGCATGTGCCAAATAAGGTGCCCTCAAAGATTTTCATTTCGGTTGAGACAAATTGCATGAAACTTTAATGATGAAGTGCTTTATATTATCGACACTTCAAGTTTTTCCTCATTCGAACTCCATGCCATCTGTTTACAATGGATTCTCTGGTGAGATTAGTATGCAAACAGAGACAAATGGACTTTCTTGGTGGTATTTCCGAGCAAAGAATAAATGCGTGTTCAAGCATCGCAACAGTTACATCCTTTTAGCTATTCAATGGGTTCTCGATGATGAATATATGGTTGCAAATCACAGATATCGGGTAAATTGTGACATTGCTTCAATGTTTGTGGCAGTTCTTCTGGATCTTGGGGAAGATAAAGAAACTATTATGATTTTAGCCAAAAAACTGATTAAGAACTATTTCTTGTGAGGGCTGGAGGATATAGTCTCTAAAGCAGTTCTCAAAACAGGGCTTCCTCCTCTTGATGGAACCTTACTCGCTAGCAATGGGGTTGTTTCTGCCCAATGGGGTTGTTTCTGCCCAATGGAGGCCCTTCATTTCTAATGGTTTCCCAAAGAATGAAATCAGGAGGAGGAAGAAAGAAGCTAAAGGATTGGATTTCTTAAAACAAGCCCTGGGGTTGCAGACGAGTGGTAATGGCGCCTAGTTGCATTTCCTCCAAACAGACAGTTCTAACGCAGAGTAAGGTTTATATCATTTGCAAGTTTTTGTTTTGCCCACCTTCATAGTAGAAATAGATGCCCACTTTCTTTACAGTATCAAAGAGCTCATAGTTTATTTAGATAAGAATGAAGATCAGGGGTTTTTGTATTTAATCCCGTGCTAATGTAATGTTACTCTTAAACTAATAAACAATATTTTGATTATATTAATATAATGGGAGCGGTCCCCATGACCGCAATTTATAAATAAAATTAATGTTAATATATTATTGATTTTAAAAATTAACATTAATTATTAATAACTTTAATAAATTCGTATCCCATTAAATTTGAATTACTTAATTAATTGAGATTAAATTCATATGCCTTCCCTCCCAGACAATTTATCTCTATGTTGTTGCATCCTCTATAAATGCTTGGGCATCACAAACCACTTGCACAGACCCATCTCAATCATTCACAATCAGTGAAAACAGCTCCAAAACTCCTTATTTTTACACACATACTGACCAGCCACCATTGGACAGATTTGTCACACATCCACGCAGGATTTTTAACACCCTACATGTTTCTTAGGCAGCATTAAACTTGCAAACATGAGCCAGAAAAGACTAGATTCGCTCAAAACAAACATAAAAACATTTATTTATTTTTTAAATCGTCAAAACTCCAGAAATTCCATCTGGGTTCACCTAGGTTCGTCTAGGATGTGATTATCCCGCCCTCAAGCGATTCCAAGGCCAAATCGACCCAGATCCCAAACCTGGTTCAAACCGAACCTGGATCCAGGGCTCCAAGATACAAATCCGGTAACATAGAAACAGAGCACAAGGAAGAAGAGAAGGCACTTTTTGAAAATTAACAAACATTCAACTTTTATTTCAATGTTAGTGGCTTGCTATAGCAGTTAGGTGCATTGGAGATGAAAGCTTTCAGGAGTGAACCTATCATTTTGGGGACGGAAACCCTCAAGAGCAGTACATATCAGTTAGTAAAGAGTTTGTAAGCTGGGAGTACCAAGTAAGTTATATTAAATTGGTAGACTTCCTTTTGAATGTATGCTGTTAACAAAAAATTATAAAAAATATAAAAAAGTATAATTGTTGCTGGATTGTTTTGTGTCTATTATTTGTGCATTTACTAGGGGTCATCACAATGGGATCAAAGTTGTGATCTTGCCATCCTGTGATAAGGGCTTTAAAAAAAACAGATATCAATACTACAACTACCCAAGGAAATGGCACACGAGGATAGAGTGCTAGAATTCTTCAACTTGATGAGATCCTTGAAGGATGGGCAGCAACAGTTCATCAATCTCCTCGCTCAAGCTATGCAAATGTTTGGGCCATGCCACTATGCCTCTGAGTAATGGTGCACAAAGGGAATCTTCAACTTAAGCAGTGTACCAAAAACAACCCACTCAAATCAGCCACGGGTACCAAACTACCACAAGTCACTTTCTTGCAAAGATTTTTTGACCACTTTGAGGAATAGGATGAGTCTGAGAAAGAAATGAATTCTTCGGATGATGAACCTGATAAGGAGGGTATGACGAATGCCAAGGGTAGACCTAACAACAATGAAGCAATAAGAAAGCATTCAGATGGATATTGTAGGGACAGAGAAATTCCTTCAAATGCAGAATACCATGTGGGTGACAGAATTCTTCATATTGTTGAACCAGAAGATCCAACTGGTGAAGATGGTCAACAAAAACAAAGGCAGAATCATAATGATGGAGCTACAAAGCAAAATGCATTGGAAGTAGATGCCGCTCCCCAAAACCAAATTCAAAACCAGAATAATAGAGTTTTAGACAAAGATAGATTTTGTGCAATAGCACTAAGGTGGGCTGCACATGTTGCTTCCTGTAAGTCTGAATATAAACAATCCTCAGCTTCTCAGCAAAGGCCTCAGCATAATATTGAACGCAAATGTGATGACGAAAGAAGATTGGCTTAGTTCCATTTTCTACTGCCAGGTGCTTGGTAGAAGAAATAGCAATAGGAGCAACTCAGAAGGAAAAGCTTGCTGGAAGTGGGAAGTCTGCTTCTCTAATTGAATGGGCACCTTTGCAAGATGAAGACTTTAAACCCACACTTTAACTAATCCACTTGATGAATTGTGCTTGAGTGTCATGTGCAAACATGTTGAATTCATTGCGTCACTAGAAGGAATCTCTGATGCAACAAAGAACAAAATCTATCAGGCTAAAGATGAGGTAACACCAGTAGGTATGGTATAGTGTGATGTAGGATGTTGCTTGGGAATCGGCTGACATCCTAGATCAGCTTTGTTTACTTGAGGGCAAGCAAATTCGTGAAGGGAGGATTTGTCATGTCCCCTCTTTCAATCCATAGCTATTTAGTAAATGAACTGTCACCATAAGATTAGCAATTAGATAAGCTAATAGTTAACTTTCAACTTTCAATTAGAAATGTATGTTGAATTTTATGAATAAGGCAGCTGAGTCTTGTGTCCTCCAGTTGAGCAGCAGCTGAGTATTTGTCTTCCAGATAAGCAACAGTTGAGTCTTCAGTGCCTATCAGTTAACACCATTGATTGAGGGGTGGACTCACTAGTTAACTACCACCAATTTAGGAATAATTGCCTAAGTTATGGATCAACAGTTTTAAGGGAGTGTTGTTCAGTTAGCTGCCTACAATTGAGGAAATTAATTGTGAATTAGTTGCCACCATTTGTGGACTGACTTCCCATGATTGAGGATCTTGTTGGGTGCTGGGTCTATAAAACAGAGCATAAGGAAGAAGAGAAGGCACATTTTGGAAAACTAACAAACATTCAACTCTCATTTCAGTTTTAGTGGCATTGCTACAGCAGCTGGGCACATTGGAGACGAAATCCTTCAAGCATGAACCTATCATTTTGGGGACAGAAACCCTCAGGAGCAGTACATATCAGTTAGTATAGAGTTTGTAAGCTGGGAGTACCTAGTAAGTTGTATTAGATTGGTAGACTTCCCTTTGAATGTATGTTGTTAACAGAAAATTATTAAAAATGTAAAAGAGTATAATTGGTGCTGGAATGTTTTGTGTCTATTATTTGTGCATTTAGTAGGGGTCATTACAAGAAATTTCTACTGCATGACTCTCCATCATAGGGAAGGGAGGAGAGGCCACTTTGGCTTCATAGCCCTCTGATATTCCATTTCTCCTTACTACGACTCAGAACAAGAAATACCTTATCCTCCCTACTAAGACTCTAAAAACAAGAAACATCCTAGCCCCCTTTAGCCTGAAAGGAATTATACCTACATTTGCTATCAAGGCTAGAAAATAAGGGGGTGACAGAACTAGTCTATGGATCCTCAATAATCTTTTGTTAGTCAAGTTTGGTACATCTCTTGGTTGACCATATACTCATCATAGATACTAGTTAAAAGAGTTTTCTTGATCATTCTTGTACATTTCTAAAAAAATATGCATTCTTGATTTATACAAATAAATGAAAGTTCTTATTCCTATCTATGCATTATTTTATTTGTGATAAATATTCTTTTTCATTTGGTTGCGTATACTTCCATTTTTATTTGCTATACTGCATTGATAGCATTGTTGTCTATTTTAATTTGGCTCAAACAAAGCTTCAGTCACCCCAGGCTCCAATCATTGTTTAATTAAAACTGTTGCTGAGTCTCTTAGGCTAAGTGAAGTCCTCACTCAGAGAGTGAGTCTGGCTTCTCAAACTAGGAGAGTAATTGCTAGAGGGAAAAGACCAGGCAGGTGCAAGAACTGTTGATTAGTTAATAGGTGGAAGTCGTGACTCCCTATGGAATTCTAATTCCAAGTGTGGTGAATAGTGATCAAGAACTGCGGAGCAAGCTTGTTGCAGATGCAGAGGACCAGGTGGTGTGAATTGCTTAAGTCACGATACGAGCATCTAGTTTTGCTGTCCAGTGCTTGGGAGCATGCAAAACTGTTCTACCAGAGGAGGAGACAAAGGCACACTGAAGTTGGGAGTGGGGATACTTGAATCGCCACCACACATATTTCTTTAGAAGAGCAAGAAAATCAAATAGAAGCAGAAAGGTGATCCCACCTCCTCCTGACAGGCAGAAGCTGCCCAAATTCTATGACAACAAGGTTCATCCTGCCCAACATTGTCCTACATGTGAAACCATACGATCTAAAGATAGTCAATTGAATGAGACCTGCTGGCTCCAATCATAGCCAACAACCCTCAATGAGGCCAACTACCTAGAAATTCTAAATTTAGAAATGACCTGAAGAAAGGTTATGCAAACAACACGTCAGCTGCTCCATTACCCAATAATATGCATAGGGTTAGGGTCATAGAAGAATTTGAGACAGTCCAAGTTGTTACATGGCAACAAAGAAATCATCCCAAAAATCTATAACAAGCCAAGACATGTTTAACAGAAAAATTTATTAAATGAAAATCTAATAGCTTCAATGGGCACACCCACTTCTATAGAACCAGTTATCTCTAAAGTTTTCAAGATATAATAATCATAATACAACTTACTTATCTCCATATATCCAGATTTAAAAAATTAATCTAAGTTGCCGGTTCTGGTTCAGATCCTGGTTCGAGTTCAGGGGTTCGGTTCGTGGATCCAGCAAACAAAAAATTGCGGTTTGGGTTTGGGCTCATCCGTAAAATATATATATACTTGTAGTAGATCAGACGTATATACATTATACAGCTTGCTTTATTAAAAGCTCATCTCCCACGACATACATTTTTGCATTTATCACCGGCAACATATTTTCACATTTATCTCCTGTGACATCCATAAAAAACAAAAAATTTATAAATCACATTTTTTTCACCCTAAAAATGCATCAAAATTCATTAAAAGCAAAAAAAAATTATGGAAAATGCCTGGATTTATTGCAGCAGCCTAAAATGGGTCTAAATTCATGGCGGGTTCGCACGGATTCGCCCTGGACAAACCCGCGGAGGTTTTTTTGGAACCCTGGATGGACCAATAAGCGGATCAGTTCTGAATCCAGACCGGGTTCAAATCGGACCCAGATCCGGCTAGGTTTTCAGTGAATCCAATAACTTAGCATTTTATTTATCTACTTTTCCAATTTTCTATCCAAAATTCCATCCATTGGACAATTGTAATTTTTAATTGGCAATCTTTTAAAGTGTGATTTGAAAACCAAAATCTACAAGAGATCCTTATAACTTTGACGGATTGACATTGGGTTCTATCATATTAACCCCTATTGCATGAAAACAAACCACGCTCCAAATCAAACAGGACCAAGCAACCACAAAGGACCGGTAGCTCAGTGATAGAGCATCCCAGCAAGTATATGGGAGATCCTAGGTTCGAGTCCTAACCGTTCCATGTAAATGACATGGTATCAGATCCAGAAAACTAGGAGCCTCAAGCACCAAAGCAAATGTGAGGGTTTGTCTTGGAAAAGAGCAAACCACACTCCAAACCAAAAAGGGTTTGGTAACTATAAGGACCAATAGTTTAGTAGTAGATCACCCTAGCATGTACATAGAACTTGGGAGGTCCTGGCTTCAAGTTCTCAGTGATTCATGTAAAATGACAACCACTTCACAAAGAAAGAAGAATGTTATTACTAAAAAATTGTTAACAAAAGAGCTAGATTCCATATACATATACTCTGAAGAATTAAGAATATTTATAATTATCATATGGATGTTTCATATCTCTTGGTAGATCAATCAAAGTGTTCAGCTTTGGAGAGATCGCCACATTGGCAAATAATGGAAAGAATGTGAGGAATGATAAGCATCTACACAAGGAACAAATAGAGTATTTGACATTCTATAATAGGTTTCAAAAGATTGGCAGATGCGCCATTGATAATCTGAAAAACGTTTTGGAAACCATGATTCAGTTTCCAATTTTGTTTCCAAAGTGAAGCACAAATGCTATTGAAGGTTCACCCCTCTTTCAACCAGTAAGGTAATCACAAAAGAACTTCCATGTTGGTGTTCAACATGTTTCTTTCCGTAATTTTCATAGCTGCCACTTGACAATGAGCCACATGTCAAACTCTCATCACAAACTGTTACTTGGGTTCATTTAGAGCCACTCTATCCAGTTGACTAGTAATATCAGGGAACATTCCAAATATACAAATTGCTTCATTGTTCTTACTGTATATTTGTTGGTCTGCATGTTCCATTATTTATTTGATATTGTGGTTAGCTATATGCCATAACCACCTATACGTTAGTATATATTGTCATTCCAGTGTGCATTTTTTATCATAAATATAAACAATTTCCCGAATGTTATTTCCAGTGCATGTTCTGATGTTTCATATTATTTATGGAAGTATTCTAAGTTCTAACAATGTTTCACCAATTTTCGAGGACAGGGGAATGCAGTTTCAGGGACTCCTGAATTTCAGGTACAGCAGGAGTACAGCTATTAAAATAACTAATCTAAAAGCAACTAAAAATTTAAAAATGAATATCATGTGCTGAATTTGCAGCGACAATTCTCCCCCATTTAGCTTTTACAGGTTTTTAGCATTTTTTCCTTAAAAAGATACCTTCTTTTAATTTTTATGCACCAAATGGAGCAGTCTGTCTAGTCCTGAAAAAGGAGACATACCCTTCAAGTCCCCAAGTCCCCAAGTCCCCAGGATGTCTGGGACATTTTGGACATCACCCATACCCCAGGGATGCATCCCCGGGTAACTCTGACTCTATCATATTTGAGAGGCTACCTCAGATAGGTTCCAGTGGACTGACAAACTAGCTCACTCCAAAAACCTCGTCCTAAGAGTCCTCTATATTTACAGCTTTCTAGCAAAAGGTCAAAGTGAGTCTTATTTTATTTGTAGAAATCCAAAGATGTGTAATTTAAGATAAGACCACCCATAATATCCAACCCTTGTTTCTACAATCAGAACCAGTTTGACAAGTAGTGATGACTGGGGCAACTACCATATCAATAGCAAATCGAGAATATGTACCCTACAATGTGAACAAAGAGTTTCTAAGAAGGGATGGTAACGCACCATTAACCCAAGATAACTGGTGATGTTGGTCAAGATGGTTTCAAATGGCCATCACTTCAAATTGCAAAACTCTGCCTCCCAAGGAAAAATTACAAGTTACCAGTAAGGTTACAGGTTCAGATACATGTTCAGGGTTTGGGTACAATGGTTTGCCCTTTTATTTGGAGCCCAAGTACAGTACATCTTGGGTACATCTGTACAAAAACTATTATCTGCAGTTTACTTGTGTAATTTTTTTATGTTTTTAATTTTATTTTCTTTGTAATTTTTCCTTTTATTATGATTGTCCTACCTAGACCAGCACCATTTTTCAATTACTTCTTTATTATGACAGATGGGTACCCAGAATAATAGAAGAACCCAGGAGGTAATCGGAGAAGTACCAGTATTAGAACAATATTGGTATGGTACTGGGGCTTCTAAAGTTCTAGGTAAGAAACAATCACAGTGTCCCTCTTCTCATATTGGAGGGGTGGAATAAAAAGGCAATGATTGTTTCAAAAGAAACCTCACAGGAATCCATCTTGTTTATAGTTTTTCTTCAACCTATGGTACTGCTGATTTTTTTATGTTATATAGATGTCTCTAGACTATATTTTATATATCAATGCCATCCAAAGTAACTAGTTTTGTGTCATGTCCCCTCCGCCTTAAATAAATAATAATATTATTATTATAAAAACGGTGTTTTTTAACACTATAAATATATAATATATATAGTATTAATAAATAAGAATATTAATATATTAATTAATTAAAAAATTCAAATCAACAGGTCGGCGCCAAATGTTGGATAATTGCAGACAGGTATTTAAACTTGTTTGGAGAGCGCTCATGAGGTATCCGATTTCATATATTCTAATTGTTCATGTTCGAATTTTAAAGTGGAATTCAGGGACGCAAACCCGACTGCCATTACGAGGTTTGGACGAAAACCCAACCTCATTTTTCATTGGCAACTTTCCCCAGGAGTCGCAGGTAGAGCTAATCATTGATATTGCATTATTTTCAGGAATAAGGTGTGCAGCTGTGAGAAGAACGGAGTAAATTTCACCAATCACAGTCTTACTATTCTGTCATCAGCGGAGGGCAATAACACCGTCTACTCAGTTCACACTTAGTAGCAGGACCAAGACAAGGAGTTGCAGTTTCATAGCGACAATTATTTGTGTAGCAAATCCTCCAACTGATGCTAAATTGCACACACTGGTTGGGAATCGTTACCCGCAATGGGGGTCGCGCCTAATATCACGCCAGTCTGTGGAGCCAATCCTAAGCAGCAACTTACCTGTTCATTGTCGTGTCCGAGCCAAAGGCAAATTCTGAGAGCTGTAGCATTTGCCACCATCTTGTGGTCAAGACATACGCCATTCAGGTCGGGGCACGCTACACATATAAGCACAGACAGACAAAGTTGATCTTCATTTGGATCAGCATCCACACTCATCTGGAAGATTCAATTGCATTCCAAGAAGCCCCCCTGCACCTACATCTGCTAAGATCAATATCGCGGAACCAATGAGTTGGCTAATTAAAACATCCCAGACCTGTGTTCTCATTTCCAGATCTGTTACTTTGTAATCTTCATATGATTAATGATATAACAATGCAATTCTTGATGCGTGTATAGCAGACTGGGTCTAAAATTATGATCAGAATTTTCTTCCTATTAATTCCTGCAAGGTGCCATATGTTTGGCATAGATTGAATCATGAAAATCTCTGTACTAACTGATGAACTGTTGTGATTGAGAAGACAGGGATATTTCATCTTGCCTCCTGGGGACTGATTCTAATTCCAAAACCAAACATAACTTCTGATTATTTTGTCAAATATTTATAATTTTTTGTCTGTTCTTAAATATCTAAGTTACCGATCTTAGTACTGGTTCGGGTTCGGGTTCGGGTTACAAAATATCTAAATTCCTCATAACTTGCAATAAGGAAAATACTCATGAATTGAAATTCATAATTCAATGATTTCTCAAATGTCAATCCAAAATAATATTTACAATCAATATTCAATAATCTTCATATGTCTCTTCATCAAGAGCATCAAAGTCAACATTTGGTTCAATTTCATTTGAACCACAATTAGCTGGAACGCCACTCCCACTAGCCATGTTATATATGAACGTTGGCTCATCAACAGAGACTTCGGCAAGCTGTGCAACAATAGCATCTAAGTTGGCACATTCACGAGTTAGATCCCAATTCCTTGTCACCCCTCCTTGTAATCATGTTTCTTATGTGACGAGAGATGCAAGTTGGAATGCTCAAAGACCATATCCTTAGCTTGTTTTGCACCCAATCAGTTGCGTTTAACTAAGTGGATAAAGGAGTATGTACTCCAATTCTGCTCAACTAAAGAACTTGCAACCTATTGAATTTGCATACAACATTTACAATTATAAAACATAAATTATAATATATAGCAGCTAAAAAAAAATGAGGAAGTTAAAAAAAATTTAAAAAGATGCATACTTGAGATAGAATTTTTATTGCAAGAGGTTGCAAGTAAATAGAGTCTTGGCCATGTAAGTACCACCATTCATGAGCATCTTTCATGTACTTGTCTTGAAGAGCACAAACATCATGATTCTTTGAAGATATGAAGTGGCCAAACTCACTCAAGACAACAATTTATATATCTTCATCTAAGAATAGTCTTCTGAATGTAGACTTGTACCCAATAGCAACCTCTTTATCTCTATATGGTGCCACCCTCCTTGGCAGAGAAAGTATCTCTTTGCTATAATACTTTGGGGGCAAAGCAAATGCTAGGGGATGCAAGGGTGTGGTCATGTTGTTCCAACACTCATCAATGATCTTTTGCACTCTTTTGAAAAATGCTTCTGTAGGGTCGTGCTCCTTGACTTGTATTACAGTCCTTATTTTTTCGACCATGGAATCCATGACATCATAAATTTCACCCAAACATGGTCGATCGAATCCACATACCTAATCATACTCATGATGAGCTCAATGAAACTCAAAACATATTCCACACAAGCCCCACCACTCATCATCTAGGATCAATGCTTTGATTTTTTGGGCTCTCCTATGATCAATGCTTTAACTTTTTGGGTTCTCTCTATCTGTCATTGCCTCCATACACTCCAAAGAGTGTTGATGACCATGGCACTCAATGCCTTTCACACCTTCACAAGTCATCTCAAGACAATTGTGTATGATGGGAATCGAGTTTCGACAACCTAACATGGTGTAAAAAATAAAACAAATTAAAAAATAGCAACTTAGAAAAATTTTAAAAATAATAAATATGCTAAAAGTAAAAAATAAAAATAAAATCACCTTCAACAACTCCAAGTTGAAGAAGGTCTTGAAGATGGCTTGTGACATATGATGATTTGTCGCACAACATTCGAATTTCCTTTGTCTCCATGTAGATTTCCTTGACCCACTCGATTTGTGTGCCAATCTTTTGCAATATCAAGTTGAGAGAATGGACGACACATGCTATCCAAAAAATATGCCCATATGTACCCTCCACTATTGAACTAGCTACCCTACAATTTTTAGCATTGTCTGTTATGACTTAGACAACATTTTAGGGCCCACCATCTCAATGGCTTGTATGAGGATATTGACAATGAAACTTGCATGATGCATCCTTCACTTGCCCCTCACAATCAAACTACCTTCAAAAACATCACACCTTTAGGGGACACTCTAATGGCATTCATTAGTGGTCTATTTTTGCAATCCTTCCATCCATCAAAAATGGACGCTCCTATTTTAGGCCATGTATCCTTGATTGCTCTCAATGATGCTTCTATGGAAGCTTTTTCCTTGCCCAATAAGGTGGTGCGCACCTTTTCATACCTAGGACTAATGTAATTAGCAAGTGCATTGGCAATTGCGATCACCATATCCTGCCAATATGGTCTAACAAGGTTGAAAGGAAGCCCATTGCTATAAATGCAACGAGCAATGCTTTCATCTACAACCTCCCTTGCCTCATTCTTGAAGGTCTTTTCCAATGGGCCTCTTTTACGGGAAAGAGTGTTGTCTTCTTGGGAAGATGATGGTGGCATGAAACAATATGGGTCAACCGGTTCTGTGAAGCCACTAGGAGATTTCTGCGATCCTCTCTTGGAAAGAGGATGTATTCTTTCCTTTAATCTATTACTTACCATGTCAGCATCCTCGTGTTCTTTGATATATCCCATTATTTGTTGCTTTGGCAACCCTTTTTTATTCAACACTGAACAAACTTTTATTCTTAATTCAAGAATAACACAAAAGTTAGCTTTCACTCGACTACACAAGCTCTTATATTCATTCCCACATTGACTACAACACCAACAATAACCCCCACCACTAAGTAGTTATTCAAGCATGGTTGTATGTTGCCAAAGAGGTGATGTTGCGTCAATTTTAAACGAGCTCTCTATAGGTGGGGAAACTGAACTAGAACTACCAAGCATTTTGTATGAATACAACAAAACAAAACAAAAAAAAATTAAAAATTTACAACCCTACAACTTTTTTTTTAAATCGGCATTATAACCCCTATATTATGTATAAAAGGTTTAAAAAATATTTAAAACATTTTTTAAAAAATTGACAAGAAAAACTAAAAAATCTTGAAAAAATTCATCAGAACTTGAAAAAATTACAATATTCACTCACCTTTGATAGATAAATCTTCCCTATGTAGCTCTTTCTCTCCTATTGGCGTATGTCTTCCACTCATGTAGCCTTCACCTTTGAAGAAAAATGCAACAACCTTCAAAAATCAACAACGGTAGCTTGGAGGCAAACAATGCAGTGTTACTCGGTTGTGTTTGTGAAATGAGGCAAAATATGTTATAAGCCCTCACTTTAGGGCAAAATGAGTTTTGGAGGGTGTTTTTAATTTTAAGAAATGTTATTTTTTTATTAGTGCGCCTATCATGCCGCAGGTACACCCAGGTTCCCTTAGGTCCGGCTTGAGTTTGCCCAAGGTCTGCCCCGGGAACCTACGAGTGCCCTAGGCAAACCCCAAGCCATCTTAGCCCCATACCAAACCCATACGAGCATGAAGGGCATATATGAAGAAGAACCCAGTAACTTAGATTATACTCTAGAAGTGTCTATATTTGAATTATAAAAGGCCTTTCTGTAACAAATAAATAAAAACGTATCCATATAAGAATACTCTTATATAAAGGTATTTAATAATTACATTTAACGAGTTCATTGTTTGTTAAAAAATAAAAAGGCATTTCAAATGAGTTTGCTTTAAGTGTTTTAATATTATTGGAGCCTTTCGCCATTCTCACCTGTGATAAATCATGCCCTATTCATTTGGTCGAGCAAAGGAATTGAATCGTATCATTAAAATGTGTGATGTCTTCCACTGAATTGGAAATCATTGCCATCAAGAAAATCAAAATTTGTGACTAACTCCCGACCTGATTCATGTAGTACTTCGGCGCCATGAAAAATAGCAAGGCCATATCCATATATTGGAGGTCTTGTTGCTTTGTCACCCCGCAGATGGACAAGTTAAATGCCTCTTCCAAGCCATTGGATCCATTCTTCTTGTGCGCTAGACAAACCCTTTCCTCAAAATGCGAATGCAAAACTCAAATGACGAGATATAACAAACAAACAAATTTGTGAAAAGGGGATTCCAAAAACAGTAAAAAAAAGCAGAAAATAATTTTTAAAAAGGGTCAAACTGCAATGGGTTCGCAACAAATTCTGAAAAACTCATCAAAATTCGTCATGGGTTCTCCCAAGTTAGTCTCGGACAAACCCAGAGGACAAATGCCAAACCCTGGCCGCACCTTGCCCACACTAGACCAAGATCCAAACCCAAAATGGATCGTACCTAAACTAGCAAGGTAACGAGGACAAACAAGTAACTTAGTTAAATATAGTAATTATTTTCAATGAGGTATTTTAAATTTTATAGATTCAATAGATAGATAATAGATGCAGATATATAGACATAATTGACCCACCTAACAGTACCACTCCCACTCCCGCTCCAAACCACCTCCGCACTTTTGGTGATCTTTGTTGACATCACATGATTCCCTATCAACAACTCCCTATCAATCTATGCTCTGATTCAATAAATTGGAAATATCATTCAAGCCATTTTGGTTTATATTTAACTATCATGCAATTTTTCAAGATAATAAAACACATATTTAGTAATTTACCCAAAAAGGATAAATTCATAATTAAGAATCAAATACCGTATCAATCTTACACAAACAAAAAAAAAATTGTACCATTCAAATTGGCTGAAGAACCATGTAATCAATGTGGATAGAGATGAATTCAACAAACAATAACCCTGTTTTTGTGAATTATTTTTTAAAGATTTCTTGCTCATGTAGCATCTCAAAGAATTGAACCCTTACAGATGCAATCTGACCTTCAACTTACTAAAATATGATTACTCTACAGCTCAATGAGATCAACAAAAGATAACTACAAGAATGTTTGGAAACATTATGAGTTGTATCTTGTAATTTGTTGCTAATTCCAAGACCTTCTGTAGATAATCTGCATGTCATTTTTGCATATTGAATCTTTTCCATGACTCTACATTTTTAATTAAGCATCCCAATGCAAAGTTAACCTAGATGACACTTTAAGTGACAAAATACAAATGGATTGAGGCTAATCTATTCTCCTAACTAAAAACTAGAAAACAACGAATTATGAAAAAAAAAAAAAACTTGAATAACTTGAAATCCATCCAATCAATGGTTCTCCTCATTGGCGAATGCACACTGTAAAAGCTTATGATGATGGGATTTCATTGGATTCAATAATATAAAATCAAAGGTGAAGACCATGCTTGTTAAGTACATATGACAACTGTACTGGGCATATCTAATGGTTTGAGACAACCATTATGTCATTCATAGTTCATTCTTTTCTGATTGTCTTACCAAAATACTAATGTAAGTTTATTTTCCGTTTTCCTGTTGTTTTCCCATTTATTGTAGATGTCCCTGCTTCCAATAATAATGTTTCCAAGTTCACATATCTATTACTTTATGTAACTATAGTTCAACATGGGAATACTTTTATCCCTCTTTTAATTTCAAAGGATTATTGACATGGGAAAAAGGTGTTTTTTTCACTTTGGGGAAAAAGGTATTTTTTTCACTTTGGGGAAAAAGGTATTTTTTTCACTTTGGGGAAAAAGTCCCATACACTTCTTAAATATAGTTTCTCGGGATTCTACACAAGATAACAAGTTTTATCAGAGGGAAGTACAGAAGTGTTTTGTTTCAATGTCAGTGAGGAAATTATACACATATTTTCAAGTTTGCATGAATTCAAGCAAATCTCTCACCGCTGCATCAATATTTGCTGGTGATTCATCATTTGGACTCGACAACATTGATATGATGCTCAAGAGGATAGTTTCTACCTGCAATTGTGATCCATTTACGAGACACAGATTACAAGAAAGTATTAATGAATTACTCCTCTAAAGCTTCACATATACTGAAGTTTCAAGCTAGCTAATACATTGTTTTAGTCAGGACGATGTACCGTGTGTACGGGTGACCACCGTTCACTCGCCAACTCATAGCCATTTGGATCATCTCCTGGTGCATGAAGGATTGATATGCAAACTCGCCCATCTGGATACACTGCAAATACAAGACAGCCTGTCAGGAAAGATAATATCATTTGTGGACAGCCCCATACGATTATGATATGGGTGATATAATGTAATGTCCCACTAACACTTGCAACTAATGGCAGAAAAAGTAAGACTTGAATTATATGACCAACACTTTGCAGGTTGATTATAAAACCTTTTCTACTAAATCCCTAAACAAAATCCGTCTAAGACTGAAATTAAACACCAGCTAACCATTAGGATGCCACATCTCTGATGTGAACCTCACAGAAGGTGGGCTATTTGGATAGTTGGGTGGAAAACTCATGATTGCATTAAAATATCCACCTTCACTGCACCCACAAAAGAAACCAATGTTTAAACATGGTCAAGTGTTATAGGCTACTTATAGCTTCTCAGATTCATCTCAACCATGTAAATATAATAAACCAACCTTTGCAACATTCTTTAACATTAAAGAACACATATAAACTCTGAGATATGCACTGCACTCAACAGCATTAGAAACCAAAAACATATAGCCACAACACAGAGAATGACAAGCGCCCAATGCCTGCTGTTGGGAAAACTCAAAAGACAATTAAGAATTGCTAAGAAGAATTCTTGATTAAAATACAGACGTACTACAGTGTGTCTGGGGGTCCAATAATTGTTACATTCCATTCAAAGATATTGGAATCATCCACAAGTCCAGCTGAGAATCCATCCAATGGATTCCTTGACAGTTCTGCATAAAACAATAACCAGATATAATCTGCATCAGTATATCAACAAAGGCAAAGAACTTAAAATTAAATGCACGAATAACAAGACCCTTATACAGAAAATGAAAAAGAATTTCTTTTTAAAAAAAGTATGAGAATGAGGTTGGAATTTTGATCCTACCAAGTTATCAATTCCACAAACAACAGCAAATAGGACACAGCTTGACAGGTTGAACTGTTTCAGAAAAAGATTGGTAAATTACATAGAAAGCTTTGCTTCTCATGACTTCCTATGCCTTTTTAGATTTAATGTGAAAATTTTCTGCACTTGTCCATGATGTCTGGTGCTGAGTAGTTGTTTTCTGCATGAAAAAAGGATGTAGCCCAACTCTTGTTGACACAAATGCCACACCATCAGATTTTTAAATTTTTTATGCAGTATTTAAGCACAATGTCCATTACAATTCAAGAATATGCTCTAAATGCAGTGATATGATTAAGGGTTCCAGGGGTCCTTAATAATATAAGCACCAAAACGAACAATGTCAATAGAGGTGCTTTCCAAGAAAAGTTACATGTCTAACTACCAGAAAATTATATGCATATCTATGAAGTGCCCTCTATAGATAATGCAAATCGATGACACAGAAGATACCTTTTTCACAATTGTGTGATGACCTTCAACGCAGTCTTCAAGAAAACAAGACAGGAGCCCATGGAAAGTAACTCTCCTATTTGGTTTTTGGCCCCAGGGTTTCAAGTAGTGTTCACAGGCACACTCCACCAAGAAGATAGGGAACTTATGCAGGATATACTAAGGCTTTAATTCAGAAAAGCAACAATGACCTGATCGAGTTAAACTCACAGCCATTCAGTTAGAATAAGACACCCAGTACATAAAAGCTAGATTGATTATGATTTGGAAATGGTGAGCACGAGAGCTCGTGTGCCATTATTTGGATGCCCGGATTGAAAGCTTGACTGCAGAGAAACTCTCCAGCGGGGGATATTTACGAGCCACCATCATCCCGTATATGACTTGTAATTGCAGGACGAACATCCCAGACCTGCCCACAGTAAAATCCCACCAGTCTCACTTCGACATATACAACAGGCAGGATGAATTGCCTTGGACAATTGGGCATGAAGATAGAAAGGTAAAGGTAGTTCCAGCTTAGAGAACACACCAACTTGGCATATGATATCCCACTGAGAACAATAGGACATTTATAACTTGGGTTTCATGACCCAGCTCAAAAATCAATCAAACCTCACCAATACGCCTACACCAGAGTTAAAGTGAGGGGATTTATACACAATACCTTTCTCAACAACCTTAAACAATCCCACTTTAGTATGGGATTCAGCATAGACCCAAACCAAGCAACACACCCAAATAAGCCCAAGTAATAAAAAAAGATGTGGACAAAGAAAAAACTTTACCTGCTACTCAAATCAGCCAAAAGGAAAAAAAGATGTGGGCAAAGGAAAAACTTTACCTTTGAGTTGTTTCTTCAGCAGAAGACTGGCCTGACCTTCTCCCATCCCTCCTCAGACCCAATTCTTTTGACTCCTCTGAATTGGACAATAGTCCCGTGGAGAAAATGATCACTGTGATTGCACTGTCTTTTTCCACTCAAATGGAAAAAAGATACACCCTTATTATACCACATCCACTTGATGATCTGAGCTTGTTCAAACCTCTAACTTGTTCTTAAATCGAACCAAGAATAAAGGGGCGAGGAGAAGTGGGCGGCAGAGCAAGAGAAGGAAAGGGAATAAAATCAGAGACGGATAGCCAGATCGAATGAAATAATTTGTTAGATTTTATGGGGGAATAATGATTATTTAAGGGAAATTTTGAGAGAATAAGAAAAAGGGAATCTTACTACAAGTAACAATAACCTTGTTTCTTACCCAATATAAAAGTGCATACTCTGCACCGTTAGGTTTTCGTTTTATGTTCCTTATCATCCAATTTCTTTCTTTTCGTCATTAGTTGATCCTAATCCTCACCCATCACTTTCGATTCAACCCATCACTCTCGATTCAATTTTGTAATTTGTCTTTTGGATAACACAGTCTAGTTCTTTTGTTTGAAATTCAAAATCTACTGCTTAGAATGATTTTCTAGGAATATGATTATTACTAGTTGGTTGCATGCCAAAGGTCTCTAATTGTATGTTTAGGACTCATATTTAAGAATATAATTATAAGTCATTTTGGTCCTCTGATTTATATTAAATTTACGAGTAAAAGCTTGTCCATAAAGGAAAAAGAATTAAGAAAAAAATCCAGTGTCAAACTTGCACTTGTAAGATCAAATCCATACCTACAAGGTTAAAACTACACCTATAGTTTTGACCCGACCTTCTCCAAATGGAATGTGAAATGAATAGTCAACTCTTCCACATCCAATTTTTTTCAAGGATCCCTCCATTAGACAAGGGGGTAGTCCAATAGCACCAGCTATATAGAAAAGTGGAGAATATGGTTTTGAAGGAGTTAGATGAGAAGAATTAAAGGATTGTATCTCTTAGAAGTAGAAAGTTGAAGTAGAAAGGGATCCACAAAGATTTGTACTTGTCCATTTGAACAATACACTTTGGTAGAAGATCGAATGCCTTTACCAACTGAGTTTTTCACCCCTCAAAAGGTTTTCCCAAGATAAAACTGTGATTATGTTGCATCTTTACACTTCAACACTACAACCAAGTCTTGAATTCCATCTCCACCATTTTCACTATCTAAGGAAAAACATTTTCTTAGTATTCAACTCATTATCTACTCCTTTTGTTAATCTTCCCATGGCCTCTATCTCCTTTATTATTATGATAATTACATCAACAATCTCTTCCATCACCATGTGCCCTAGAAATACCAATTATGTATTATATGCACAAGTAACTCTCACAATGTTTCCTAGTTCCCCTACAACTGGTATTTCTTTTTATGTAGACTAAACATAATGCGAGCTTGGAGATGCTATTGATGAATCAATTGGACCTATCAGATATTCAATATATGTCATAAGATGTGGCATTTTAGCTTCTAACTCTTATTTAGTGGCCTTATCTTTGTCCGTATTTTGAATCATCAAATCAATTTAAGACTTAGTAGTTTGCTTCACCTCTTCCACTAATTGTTAACCAAATAAATTATAGTCACCGTGAAATATGAAGGTTGCATTTCTATTTCTTGCATGTCTAACAAGGGTGTTATAATTTGGGCTTGTCTGACTCCTTGACTGGATCAATTGTAATAGAGGATATTATCCTTGCTCTATTTGGCAAAGGCAATTTTGCAATCATGGATGCTAATTAAGGAAGATCGTCCAGTGAAGGCTTGGTAACCCTTTTTTACTTTTGAATTATTTGGTCAAACCATTTTGGTGTACTTTTTGTGGTTGACCCTTCCTATTGATTGTTATCTTCTTGCTACTATTGTTCACCATGTTCCTTTTAAGGACCCTATGAAGGAGGAGTAGGTGTTTTCTTTGAAGGTAGAGTGGGAGATTTGAGCGGTGGTTGAGTGGATGTTTTCGCAGAAGAAGGGATGGAAGTGTTAGTAGGGCATGGAATAGGAAACTTGGGTGGAGATGAATGTGGAGGATATTTAGGTGGAGAAATAATAGGAGTGATCAAAGATTTTTATTGTGACCTAAAGACTTCTTCTGAAGGAGAAGTAAGACCATTCACTTGAGCTTGATCAACTTGGGTAGTCGGTGAAGGAAACTTAGGAGGTGAGCTCTGAATGGAAGGAGTTTCAAAGTTTTGAGAAGACCCCTCCTTTGTTTGGACCATACCTAAACATACAATCTTGATTCTGGGTGGCTTATTCTTCCATTTGAAAGTTTTTGAACTTCTTCTTCATATTCTTCCTCTTCTTCACCTATAATTGTAGCCCTATGTGATGTCTCTTCTTCTTTCTCTTTCTCTTTTTAGGACTCCCCCACACATAGATGAAGTTTCTTCTTCATACCACTAAACCACTTCTTGCATCTCTTCATTACTGTGTGTTTTGTATCTTCTGTAGTTTAAACTCCCCTACACTATAATATCTTTTAGATAGAGGTTTGTCAAAAGTCCTAGCCAATTCATATGAAGGATTTATAAATAGAAAATTGGTATAAAGGCAATACAAAGATAATACAAGATACCCAATTACCTTTACCTTCAAACCAAGTCCTCCACACTTGATAGAATGAAATAGATGCACCCAAATCTACTAGCTTTGTTCTCTTTGATAGATGATGGATAGGATGATATGTTGATTGCTCAAATCTACAACATAACACCAATATGAGGATAGATGAGAGGATCTTAGAGTGATTTGAACAAAATAATGATACTTGAAATGATGGACTGTTCAAGAGCCCCCAAATGGCTTGGGTGAGGCTTCATTTATAGGAGGTGAGTGATAGGAATGGATGGCTAGGATTAGATTAGTGATGGATGGCTAGGATTAAATGACACAAGGAGTTGTAGTCATGTGACAAGTGTCACATGTGGGTTGAATGAGAGGAATAAAGTCAAGTGGCTTCCACATAATAAGGATTAGAAGCTTCTAGCCATGTGAAGATAGAGATAAATGTGGAATTAATTAAATAAATCTTTAATTTATTTAATTAATTTGGAGGAAAAGTGGGAATTAATTAAATAAATATAATTTATTTAATTAATTATCTAATGGGATTGAAATGGGATTATGATGGAAATTAGTTAAATAAATATGATTGATTTAACTAATTAGGTGATGAAAGGGGTTTCTAGGACAAAACGTGTTACAAAGTGTCTCAAGTGATGTATCGACAAGGCATGTCACAAGACCTAGTCAAATTTAGGTGTCTACATTTTGCTCCTCTTTGAGATGGTGTTGCGACTAAGAGAAGTAACATCATTTCAAAGAAGATAAGGTATGGATGGAAGGGAAAAAGATGCTCCAACCACCTGAAAGAGTGACAAGGAGGAATGGATGGGATAAAATTATGATGTAAGGATAAGATGACGATGTAAGGATATCATGACGATGTAAGGATATAATGATGCCCCCTTGAGAGGATAGGTGGGTTGGAAGAACACGAGTAGGCTCTCGAAATGGATAAAAGGGATTGGTCAAAGGATGGAGGAAGAAAGATAAGGGATGGATGAAAGAGATGAATGATATGTCATGCTGCATGAAGTGAGCAACCATATAGTTTGATATAGCACTGGATATTATGCACCAAGGCATAAAGACCAGGGTGATGATGTGTCTTGTGTACCCAGTGTAATACAACCTTGTCTAGACGTATGAGGAAGAAAACTTAGAGCATTAAAGTCCTAATGCACAAAAGCTATGATATGACCTTAGATGCAAAGGATAATGCAAAAAGTTATTCCAACATACATAAGATATGAATATTAGCTTGAAAGATACATATTTATACAAATGCAAGATAAAATGATAACACACACAAGCAAGCATGCACAAATGATTCAAAAATAAACAAGGCATTGCCCCTGTGAAGTTGTAAACCAATGATCGATCGATTGATTGATTGATTTGATGATGATGATTTGATTTGATGAGGATAGTGTTGACATTGTGGGGATTGATATATCCCTCGATCAACACAAAGATGTGGGAACAATATATCCCATTGATTATTGATTGATGATTGATGCTAGTGTTGTTGACCATGCGAATCAACACCGGGATTTGATTGATAAGGATAGTGTTGACATTGCAGGGAACGATATATCCCTAGATCAACACAAGGATGCGGGTATGATATATTCCATTGATGATGATGATTATTGATTGATTGATTTGATTGATGGATGGATCTTTATACTTAAGTTAGATAGTCCTTAAGCAAGAGTTGATTGATAAAGATTGTTGATGTTGAATTAATTTGATTGGTTTACAACAAGGCTAGGATCAAGACCAAAGGATGTGGTTGGATAATTTGGCTAGATTGATTGACTTGATTGGTATGGATTAATGATGACTTGCATTTGAGTTTATTGTTTGGATTTTTTGTCGGATATTTGATTTTTTTGTATTTGTGTTTTTTTTTTTTTTTAAATGTTTTGGGATAGTTTTGGATTACAATTTGGATAGCCTTTATGCTTGATACCAATGACAAGGGAAAACCAAGTCTAGGTGCAAGGGATGAAGATGGGATTGGATGAATGGATAATAAGATAAGCAATAGGAAAGGGGATGGAAGACTCATGATAAATGGATGGGTAAAAGGATAGGTAATAATTGATGGAAGGCTCATGATATATGGATGGATAAAAGAATAAGCAATAGTGGATGGAAGACGCATGATAGATGGATGGATAAAAGGACAAGCGATAGTGGATGGGATGAATATATGCATCATAAGGGATATAGGATGTGACCTCCAAAGACTATGTCACATAGGAATAACATGCCCCATTCTAGGTAGTAATGCTTAGGATTTTATATGACAAAGCTTATGACGATAGGGTGATAGGATTGGTTGGAAAGGATGAGGTCTATCAAGAGATATCTGAAGTATTTTTCAACATTTTGCCCCCATGTCTTTATCAAAATCAAAATGAGGAAGGGAGGATAAATGGATTCCATATGATAGATATCATGTGGGATAATGGCTAAGGATGGTAAGATAGATATGATGGGATGAGGGAGATAGAAAGGGAATGATAGGTTGGATATGATAGTTTGGATGAGACAACATGCCCCCAAGTGTAGGTCACTTAGATAATCAACCTACACATGATGTCTGTTTGCCAGGTTTTCATCATGGTGCTTATCCAAGGCGCCACCAAGGTGGTTTTCACCATTGGATGAAGGGATTTCTCTATACTATTTTGATTTTTCTTCTCTTTTTTTTTCATTTTGTTTATTTTTATTTATGGGATATTTGGATGGGATAGGTGGATATGGATAGGAGAGATTCAAGCATGTAGTTCCATGAAAGGTGATAGTCCCATTAGATATGGATGTCACACATGGACTATGTCAAATGCTATCATGCTCATAGATGTTGGTAGGGGATTGCATGAGAGGGAGATGGAGTATGTAGATAATGGATTATGAAAGGTTTATGGAAGGATGGATTATGATGTGGATTATGTATGGAAGGATAGTGGATTATGATGTGGATTATGTATAGAAAGATAGCGGATTATGATGTGGATTGTGTAGAAGGATAGTGGATGGAAGGATTATGCAAAAGCATGGACCATAGGGAGGTGATAGGGGAGATATTTATGATAATGGACTAAAGATGGGGAGATGGAGGTATGAGGGAATGTTGTGGAATGGAAAGGAACCAAGACCAACGGTTGTACACACCGTGATAAACATTGAAGCGTTTGATTTGGAGGAGGTGTAGGAAGCAATGGACATATTTGCTTAGGGGATGGTCGATGTAGGAATTTAGGTACCCACGTAGACTTGGGATTTTTATGATTTTTGCATTGGGATTTTTAAATGGAATGGGATTGTTGGGATTTTTGGGATGTAGATGCTTCATTTGACTTGATTTCTTTTTGCTTAGGTACCCAAACCATTTTTGTTTGGGAATTTTCTTTTGAAAGTATGGGCTTATATAGCCTTTTGGATGGATTTTGCTTCGATTCTTTGCATTGATACCCTAAGGCATGAGTATTTTTAGGATTTTTTGCTTTATGAAAGGAGGCAACCAAAATTTTTATTTTTGAATCCCATCAACATGGTGGAAGCTTCAAGGTTAATCGATGTGTGCATTGATTGGTCATGATTGGAAATTTTAGGGGATTTATGGATGGAGGGATTAAAAGTGAATTTATGGATAAATGGATAAGGGGATTGGATGATAGGGCTATTAAGTGTTGGGAGGAGTGGTGGTATAGTGGATGAAGGGATATTAGGAGTTGGAAGTAGTGGAGGTAAATTAGATTTGAGGATGGGGATATCAAGTGTTGGAAGGAGTGGAGGTAGAGTGGATGGTGGAAGGTGTATGGTCACATGCTTTTGGGATTTGTAGGACAATGGAGGAGGGATGGAAACATATATTTTGGGAGTATGATGTGATTTATGATAGAAAGGGGTGAATTTAGAAGGCATGAAGGTAGTACCAACATCTTGATATTGTTTTCCTTGGGGTATATATCCAAGGTCATATGATCATGGAGGGACTTTGACATGGATAGGCTCCAAAATACCTTGTTCACAAAGGCCTAAGCCTTTACCTTGATAATTCATTTTTTGGAGTATGCAATAGACAATGGGACTATGGGTGTTTTGGACACTAGATGTGAGCTCCTTATTTGATGGGGAGGGTGAGGTGGTGGATAGTGGTTGTGTCTTTCCTAAGGAAGAACATTCGTGAATGAAGGTAGTAAGACTAATAGGATATGATGGATTTGCAGTATGGTCGATAGTGGGTGATGGAGGATCAATAAGATTTTGAGTATCATTATGCTCACTATGATCCAAGCTATTTGTTTGATCATCTATGTTTACTTGGGAGCCCAGTGCCTCATCAAGGGAAGTGGATGTTGTGGGATCATGGATGGGACTAGATGGAGGGTGGATAGGAGTAATTTGGATATCTTTCTCATGGATATTTATGGGATTATAGATAGGTGGAGTGATAATCTCTTGATCATGGAATGCATAAAGCTAGCTAAGAGGATCATCATGGTTTTCTTGATCATAGATAGGATCTTGATCGTAGATGGGATCTTGACCATGAATAGGATTAAGTGTGCTATGGATGCGATAAATTTGTTCATGGATAGGCTCTTCATCATAGATAATATATTGATCATAAAGAAGATATAGGTTATGGATAGGTTGAATGGAGATGCTTTGATCTTGATTGGAATAAGGGCTTGATATTTCCACATGTTTAGGACTAAACTCTTGACATAACTCTCAATTTTCTTAGATGGGAGTAGGAGACTCTTGGATAGGCTTGATAGGTTCTAGAAAATCACCAACACGAGGGTATAATGGATCTTGACTTGGACTCGTGGTAGGAGACTCTTCAATAGGCTTGATGAGCTTTTGATGGTCAACAACATGAGAGTACAATGGATTGTGACTTGGACTCATGGTGGGAGACTCTTCAATAGGCTTGATGGGCTGTGGACTACATGATGGAAGTTGAGGACTAGACATTGTTTGAAGGCTCTTGGAGAGGCTCAAGGATAGGTGTTTGATGACATGGAGATGGTTGATTCCTTTTTGATAGCCACTGGATCACATCCTTCATAAGTGTACGAGTGGATGAACAATATAATGGATGGATAATAAGGGTGGATGGTATTTTAGGCTTAGGATTAGGATTATGTGTAGGGATAATGTGGGTGGAAGGTGTTTTAGGCTTAGGATTAGGATTTGGATTGGATGGAGGGATAATGGGATTGGATGGATTGGGATTTGGACTAGATGGAGGGATAATGGGATTGGATGGATTAGGGCTTGGACTAGATGGAGGGATAATGGGATTGGATGGATTGGGATTAGGAGTGGATGGAAGTGGATCTTTCTCATTACATGACTTTAGAAGATGTTCATCTATAACCACATCTCCTCAATCTATAAGATCTTGGATATGGTTCTTAAGTCTCATGCAACCACTAGTTTTATGTCTTATCATTCTATGATATTCACAAAATTCATTATCATTAAGCCAATAAGGCTTCAAAACATAAAACTAGTGTGATACAATACTATGCTCTCATATTTTAATCCATCTAGAACCATGTCAGTGTGATACATCCTCATCTGAAGTGCACTCATGTAGAAATAACTCCATCGTGCCTCCACTATATCGGCAGGATTGGCCTAGAAATATTCTAGATGATGTTTGTGCTAATAGGAAGAGCTTTTAATCCTTCAATACAAGATCTAGGATTAAATTAGTCTCTTACTTCATATGTTTGCAAGGTTACTTATGCCAAATCCACATCTGCATTCTTAGTTGCTTGAATTGTGAGTTAAGTGTACCTCCCAATGGATATGGGGAATGAAATTCCTTTCAACTTTCATTTCAAACACAACTTATGTACCACTGAAAGCTTTCTACACAACTCAAGTAAGGCCAACTTATATCTCACATGTGTTGGGATATTTAACGATGCTTTTGAAAAAGCCCTAACTCTTATGTATGTGAAAGTGACAAACTAAAAATACCAATTTCCCCACTTCTTGATTTCTTCCATTACTTTTGGGGACATCCTCCTAGAAAAATAAATTTCTAACATTCTAATAATGTAGAAGATAAAGGCATCATTAACCCTCTTGAAATGCTTATTACTTTATTTTAACTCCAACTAGGGATAATATTCATACACCATTTTTTGTCCCTAGCCCATGATTCTCTCCTTTTTCAACCCATCAAATTGTTGTCTCCTCGTTAAAGCATACATGAGATATGAAGTCATATAAAATTGTTTTGATTTAATGACATTACTAAGTTTCTCATGCAATTTGTCATTGATTAGGGTGGCCCATTTGATAAATTATTTCCCAGTAATGATCTTTGCAATATACTAAAACATCCATATTTGGAATTCCCTTACAATTTCTTGTCCTATAGCTTTGCTCAACAATGTAACATATCATTAATTTCCTCCCAGAATTCACTTCTATATAGCTTCTTGGGGAGCCTAGAAGATGATGCTCTGGGTTTAATGAACCAGTTCTTGTTTACGATCTCTATACATTGATCTTCATTGCTCTCATACTATTATCTTAACAAATCCAATAGTAAGTTGTACATATTTCTCTCTAGCTGGGAGATCCAACTTTCTTCAATATATTGTGGTTGTATTTGTAGAACTACATTTCCATATATGTCTCTAACCACTCTATCTCTCTTGCTATAAAATTTTTCACATGTCATCACCAAGTCAATAGATAGTACTGATATTGGAATATCATTGTCTGAATGAGGCCACTAGATTTTAAATTTTGTGCCATAGAGTTTTCTTTGGTGTCATTACTCATCCTCTTGTGAAATTTCCCTAACCCCACATGGCCTAAATCTGTATCTGTGAAATTGATGAGCTCAGTTATCATCTTTGAAGGTAGGACAATGCCCTTGAATTGGTACTTCATCTTAGTTTTTGAAGACATTCTACTTTAGATATACTACCATGACAAGATGGGTCTCAACACTAAAGTCTTGAGAAATTATATAAGTTTTTTGAAAGATTTTAAAAAATTAACATTCTTTATCATTAATGTTGTTTACTTGTGTTGTGTAATTACAACTCTTAAAGAAATATTTTCCTAAAGAAATTTGAGGCTTTGAGGATCAAATTGTAAAAATTCACGGTTAACAGGTTAGTTTGTAGAGTGAAATTCGGTGTCTCAAGCCTGGTTTGCAAGCTAAAATGCTAAAAATGAGCAAAAAAAGACTTTGTTTGATAGTGTGCTTGAGGTTCAACATCCTGCCAATTCTAACTCAAGGCCCAAAACTTACAAAACTTAGGGTTTTGTATTCCACAATCATCATTCATGATATGATTCTCATAGTTTAGATCCCCCAAAAAAGTTTTAAGTTACAACTTTGGTTTCAATTTGTAGTTTTAACTCAAATTTTGAGTTATAATGAGGTTGAAGTAAATAGGGTTTCAAAGTTTGGATCCCAAAAAAACTTTGCAATTTGTAGTTTTGGTTTGAATTTGTAATTTTAACTTGAAGTCCTAGTTGTAATGAGTTAGGAGTTGATCGACATTCTGCACATATGGTTTGAAATCTAACAAACTCAGCGTTCAGATCTTGAGGTTCGATGGCATTTTTATTTTGTGTGCAATTTAACCTTCTAACTCAAAAATTTGAGTTACAAGACCTCAGAGCTCAGGATTACAAGATCAAATTAAATGAGTGCAATCAACTTCTCTGGAAAACCTATTAGTGTGAATAGGGTTCTTTTTCTATCTAGTCCTTTCTTAGTTGGTTCTCCGCTTTAGCTCTCTTCACATTAGGTTAAGTCTACTTAGGGACTTTTTCACTTTATCCCACATTGGTAGTGTTTTTAGCCTCCTGGGTAGAATATCCTATTTATACCCACCTCTTGCTCTCATATGAGCATCTCATTTTTTATTGTATGCTTTGCATTCTCTTGAGTTGAATACGATTTATTTGGCTCATATTTGATTTATGGTTTGCTTTCCTTCATTCATTTACATTCTTGGGTGGCTTTTTAGCCAAATCTTACATGGTATCAGAGCGGTTGTGAGTTGTGGGTTAGCATTTTTCCTAGAAATCTGAGAGTGTAGAGTTGTTGTTTTTTGAGGCACGTGAGTATGCTCTTCTCTTGTATCTTCGGATGATCTAGAGAATCAAAAGACTATGGAGAAAACTCTAGTTTTTAGGGGGTTCATATTTTGACTTGCTAGTTGTAGGTTTTTTCAAAGCTTCCTGAAGACATTCTAAGCTCATCGTTGAGTCTAGAGCAACTGAGATAGTCAAATTTTCTATTTGTTTCGTCCCAGTTGGACACCGCAAGCCAGATCTGTGAGGGTATGAAGCCAAAGGTTCGTTGCCATATCCAAGAAGGAGCCACCATTTTGGAGCATTTTGGGTCAAATCCAACCCTATCACCATGCTTAGAAGGCTTGAAAACCTTAAGATCAACTGTCCAATCATTGATTTTGGGCAAAGTTGTCTAGAGAGGCAAAACAATTTTATCCAGGGAGCCATACGACCCCCATGAACAATACCTGTGAGGCACGTTTTTTCAAAAATCTATTTCCTACAATTTTTTATTAAATAGCTTTTCAAAATATTTGTATGCAAAAAAATCATTATAAAAACTTTATTTTGAAAAGTTATCAAAAAATCAAAAATATATATATTATAGGTACCAGGGTACCTGTGCAAGCGCAGGCCCCTGTACCATGGCAGGACCTCCCTAAAGGAGGCGGCTCCTTAAAGGAAGTTGCAACCTACTTTAAGAGGCTTACAGCCTCCTAAAGGCCGCTCCCCTCTTCATAGGGGGCAGACCCTACATGGTCGCTCACCCTTTTTAAAGGGTTTGGAACCTCCTTCGACCCTTTGGGCCTGTTTAAATTTTTTCATCCGGCGTTTTTCATTCACCTATGCCTCCTTCTCGGGCATTGTGCTAGAGTCTTAGCCTTCATGCCATTTGTATTTGGATCTGGTTCTATTTTTGGGTCTTCCCTATATTTAGAAGATTTTTCTTTTTTTAGCAGAGGTCCTAAATTTGGTGTCAATTTTGGCGGTCCCACTAAACTAGACACAGCTAACTATAACTGGAGGTTTGCTAAACTAGTAGAGATCCACTTTTAGATGGAAGGTTCTACATTTGGAGGTTTTACTAAGTTTGGCAGTAGTTCTGCTAAATTTGGCAGAAGGTGACTTTTTAAAATTTTACCCCTCTCCGTTGGCATTTTAGAAATTGCAGTTCAACTTATGAAGGCTATAACTTGAGCTCTCGACATCCATTTTTCAAGAAACTTTTTTGATTTGGGTTAATTTTTCATGCTCTCTACACTGGTCAAACATATTCAAATTTTGGTGCATGGATTTCCTAAAAATCACAAATTCTCACAGGTGACACTACATAGTTCTCATTTTGGGAATTTCAAAACTACATAACTTTTGCATACGACCTTGGATCGAGGTGATTTTTTTTGAAAGTGCATGATTTATTGTGTACTTCATAGTGGTGTTGTTTATTTCACATGGAATTGTTTCAGAATTATACTTTCAATATACACTCTCTTTTGAGGATTTGTAAAAGCATTGAAGTCAAGTCCAATTAGCATTCTCTTGTTAGTGGAAATTGTAACCACACTAAATATAAAGTGCCAAATCATTTTTCTTGGGGGGCTCTTTGATTGAGTAATTTTAGGGGGGAGTCTCTTGGTGTGATTGTACTTGTGCATTCTTTCTGCTCATGCTCTCCTTTTCTTTCACAAATGGATAATCCCAAGTTTCCATTGCTAACACCATACAATTACAACACATGGCAACAAAATGCATGGAAATTCTTAATGCAACAAGGTTATACACCGTATGTTGAACAAAAGATAATTGAACTCGTAGATGTTAAGGAAAAATACTCTAGATGATTGAATAAACAAAAGCTCTAGGTTGTCTTAGGATTTTAGTTTCTCTTGATATTGTATGAATTCTCCTTTCACCTCAAACATTCAAGGACTTCAGCCGAGTAGGAAGTCTACTATCAGGCTTTCAGTCACTTAGAATGTAGGGAAAATTGGAATTCTGAGATTTAGTTGTTCAATTAAGCCCAATTATACTCAAAACCCTAATTATGCAAATTCGGAAGCAAACAGACAAATCACAGAAAATACTCGCACACAGAGATATCAAATGACAATCAAATCCGTACCAAATTTCACAGTTCGGGAAGCAAAACAGTCAGGGACTAATGAGTGGGTGTCCTAGTCCAGTGCCATACTTTTTGTCAGGATCTAGAACCTTGTCTGCAACCTGTTCCTGCTGTCCCAGAGATTTTCCTGTTGCGGGATCTGGAGGACTAATGAGCGATTGCCTAAGTCCAGGTCCCTATTTTCTTCTCTGATCTACAATTCTGACAGTCTGCACTGCTCTCCTACGACTCCACTTTTTCTGCTCTTGCAACCTATAACCTGCAATCACGAAAAAATGGGTTGGGGGTTGTGGTGTTTAGAGGCTTGCCTCAGTCAAGCCCCGGAGAGACATTCAAGTCTTCCAAACATCATTGTCAAATAAAGAGTGTGTATCCCTACAGAATAGAGGTAAAACCCAAATGATAAATGATTGAAAACACAATTGATATCACCTTGCAGTATGGAAGGAAGATGCTCTTCATGCCATGAGGAGATGGATGCCAATTTTGCAAATACAAACACAAGAACAACACAATTTTGCTCTACTACACACAATGAATGCCTTGAATCACTTTAACATAATCCACAAGTTTGCAATATCCATCTAGTTTACAAATGAATGCCTAAACATGCTTATATATGCAACTACAAGCATTCCAACTAAGAATTTCGTAATTGAAACTGTTTTATGGAAATGTGAACAATAGCAATAATGAACTAAAATCCAATAACACAATAAAAAATGAGACAAATGCAAATAAGCAAAAGACAATACCTTTGCAACCTGATTTACCTCTCTGCTTCCATTATTTGCCTATATATTCTTGATCTTGATTGTAATGAAGCCCTCAGAAGCGTATACTCCCTTGCTTGTTGAAGATGACAAGAATAGAATGGCTGTGATATGAATGTGCTATGAAGATGAGCTTCAAAGCAATGGGGTGATCTTAAGCAAATGGATAGTAATGGGGTGCCAAAGGCGCTCTAGTAATTCGACAAAGTAATTCTACTTAAAGCTTGGATGATAGAAATGGAAGAATAAGGTTCCATTCATAGACTCAGAAGAGAAGAGATCAACGGTTGAGAAGAAATGAGAAGATCAACGGTTGAGGATGGTTGAGGAATGTGCGCGAATAGAAAGAGGACAAGTGTCCAAGCTCCTTCATGCAACAGGGGAGTTAACTGAATAGATTGAAGAGTTAACATAATTGATTGAGGAGTTGACTGAATAGATTGAGGAGTTAACTCAATGGACTAATCAATTAACTGGGTTGATTGGGGAGTTGACTAAATTGACTAATCAATTAAGTGAATTGATTGATTAGTGAACTCAAATGACTAATTAGTTAACAGATTTGATTGATGAGTTAACTAATTTTGACTGGAGGATAAATAGGACATGTGGGTGAGGGAATATTAGCTAATTAAATATTTAGAATATTTAATTACATGTGCAACATGGTGAGGTGGAAAAGGTGGGGTGGAAAGGTGAGGTGGATTTATGGAATTAGGACTTAGGATAGAGGAATTTATGATAAATTAAATAATGTAGGATTATTTAATCATGTGAGACATTAGAAGAATTTAGGGAATTTAATTAAATAAATTGATTTTATTTAATTATGGGATAATGAACCAATCAAATAAACTTAGAATATTTATTTAATTGATAGAAGAAATAAGAATAAAGATAAATATTAAAATATTTACTCTATTCGACATGAGCCAATTTTAGGTGTATACATTTTGCCCCTCATTGGAGCGATGTGTTTTATCACGTTGTTTCAAAGAAAAAGATTGTCTAACAATGATACATGCCCCAGTTTGCCCCTGGTACAAGTTTGACAATAGGATGCCCCCTCAGGAGATTGGATGGGGAAGCCAAGGTGGATGGCATGAGACGAACAATCTCACAATGAAGAAGGTGAAAAATAGGTTAGCATGAAGAAATTGGTTGAAGAAAGAGCCGAATGATATGTGATGCAAGATAGAATGATAACACACACAAGCAAGCAAGCATGTACAAATGATAAAAGAACAAACAAGGTATTGCCCTTGTCCGACTGTAAACCAATGATTAATCAATAATGATATAGACAATGTTGTCATTGCGGGGAATGATAGATACCTAGAGCAACCCGATAGGATAGTGTCTGGTTTCAGGAAATGAAACATGTCGTGTAAGATGTGTGAGTTCGTCTGATTTCGACAATGCAACATCCTATATAAGACAATTGATTGATTATAATTGATTGAGTTGGTTTATGACCAGACAAGGATCAAGACCACTGATTGTGATTGGATCATTTGACAAGATTGACTTGACTTGATTGGTATGGATTAAGGATAGACTTGCATTTGGATCATTGCTTGAACTGACAGCTAGAATTGTTGACGAGAGATATGATAATAGATAGAAAGTTGATTGATAGAAGAATGACTCACAAGCTTTTAATAGTAAACATTGATACTCTGCATAAAATCTTTATTGCATGGAATATGGATACGGATATGAAATACAATTGGATATGGTATGGGTATGGATATGGAATGTGATTGGATATGTTATGGTTATGGAATGCAAATGGATTTTTCCATCTTAACATTGCAAGTATTTTGAAGTGCTTATTTCGTAATTGGGCGATTTTTTTTTGGTACTTTTTCCAAATGTTGTAAGTTAATACAAGCATCTAGGTATAATTGAACCGAGATGACCTGAGTATTGCTTACATGGATTTTGATATGGCAAGCTAATACAAGCATCGAGGTATAATTGAACCAAGATGACCTGAGTATTTCTTGCATGTCAACAAACAAGGATTGTCCCCGTTCAAATTAGACCTTTGAAGTCCTCGATGAACTTTTTGCCGATCATGTCGTTAGACAAGGCTTCACATTACTAAAGATTAATCCACAAACAGCAGACGAAGAAAATGATTATGCCCCTATCATAGCATCTCTAGCTTTTGGCATCATCAAATAGCATAGAAAGGCATAATAACAAAAAATTAAGACCCTCTAATTTAACCCTTTTCACAAAACATTTTTGGATTAGATGTGCTTTCTTGCTATAGTATAGATAAAATCACTTTGATATGTTTTTGGTCCTTGTTTTGCTTTGCTTTGGAAAGGTTGACGCTTTTGTGTCAAGATTTTGGTTTGAAAGCATGTTTTGCTGCGTGCGTGCTTGTCTTAGTGAAAGGTGTCTTCTTAGAATATGTGGCATTCAAGAATCCAATTCCTCAACCAGGTCAAGGACTTGCCCCCAGTCAGATAAAGGATCGACTTATTATGGATGAATGGACAAATAGAGACGAAGAGACGGGCCCTAAAGGACTGACCTAGTGCCTCGGGGGCTCATTACTAAATGGCCTTGCCTACGTGACGACGCAGAGGCAACGTAGTTTGGGGTGAACTTGGTGGACCTAAGACCTAGGCGATGGACAAAGCTAAGGATCAGAAGGACAAAAGGACAAGTGAGACAGGATAGTATGGATGGGAAAGGAGCGGAGCGGAGCAGAGCCTCGGGGGTGCATTGAGAATGGCCTTGCCTACGTGATAACTCAAAGGCAATTTAGTTCGACAATGGTCCAATGGATTGGTTGAGGATGGAAGACAAGATGGACGCAAGTCTGGATGGGCCGAAAGTGATAAGGACGAGTGAGGAACAAGCCATGGTAGGTACACTTAGGCGATCAGATGGACACTTGTTTTTTTTTTTTGAGGTATGAACGAAGGAGAAGGTTGAAAAAGATGGAGAAGGCGGTTCATCACAAGGAGCGTCTGTTTACCAGGTTTTCACCACTTGCTTTTATTTGCATGAAAGCTAAAAGTACACATGACGCCTATTTGCCAGGGTTTCACCATGGTACCTATCCAAGGCGCCTGTTTGCCAGGTTTTCACCAGAGGATGATTTTTTGTTGTTTTTCCTTTTTTTTAATTTTTTTTGCCATTTTTTTGTTATTTTTGACTCCCTTGCATTGGGATTTAAGTGTAGAACTTGCAAAGATGCATGTTGTTGATGGGATCAACAAATAGTTCACCTTCTAATGTAGCCAATTGATAAGCGCCTGACCCATAGGCAACAATGATGACATAGGGACCCAACCAGTTAGGTTCAAACTTGCCTTTTTCTCTCTATCTTGCTAATTTCTGGGATTTTCTCTAAGTACCAGGTCACCAACTTGAAATACCCTAGGTTTTACTCTGTGGTTGTAACTTCTGGACATCCTTTGTTGATAAGCCTTGGGATGGTTAAAGGCATGTTGCCTTCTCTCTTCTAGAAGCTCTAACTCTTGAAGTCTAGATACTCGGTACTCTTCATCTGGTATGAGGCCTTTTAACGATACTCGTAAGGAGGGGATCTCGAATTCAATGGGCAAGACGACTTCAAATCTGTAGACAAGGGAGTATGGTGTTGCACCTATGGGTGTGCGGATGCTTGTGCAGTAGGCCCACAATGCGGGATTCAATTGGACTTGCCAGTCACGACCGGCATCATTGATAATCTTTTTCAGGATTTTTAAGATGGTTTTATTTGATGCATCCGCTTGGTCGTTTCCTTGGGGGTAATATGGGGTGGAAAAGCGGTGTTGGATATAGAATTTGTCGCATAGTTCTTTGACATCTTGGTTTTTGAATGGTCGTCCATTATCAGTGATAATGGATGAGGGAATACCATAGCGATAAATGATATAGTTCAAAATGAAAGAGGCAATCTGTTTACCTGTGACGTTGGCAAGGGGTACAACCTCAATCCACTTCGTAAAGTACTCAGTGGCAGTGATTATGAATTTATGGCCATTGGAGGATGGAGGGTGTATCTTGCCCACTAAGTCGAGTCCCCACTGATAGAAAGGCCAAGGAGTAGATAAAGGTTGCAACTCCTGTGCTGGTGCATGTATCAGGTTCCCATGGACTTGGCATTTCGTGCACTTCTTTACAAAATGATAGGAGTCTTTTTCCATTGTTGGCCAGTAGTATCCCATGCGTATGAGTTTCTTGGCTAGGGTAGGACCACTAGAGTGGGTCCCGCATATACCGTCGTGCACTTCGCTCAGGGCAGTTTGATGTTCTTTGCTATCGAGACACCAAAGGAGAGTACCATCGAGACCACGTCGGTATAAGGTATCGACAATAATAGCATAATGTGATGCTTGGTGAATGAAGGTGCGCTTTTTGTTACTTGAGAGATTAGGTAGTAGGATATTATCTTTGAGATAGGCAAATACTTGTCCATAGAGGGGAGAGTCAGGTCCTACAATGTGGCAAATGATATGGGATTCAGGAGAGTCATATGCAGGATGGGAGACTGGCTCTACCAAGAACTCATAACGTGATTGGTTGTCAGGGACATCGAGGAGAGATGCGATCGTTGCCATGGCGTCAGTTGCTTTGTTCTTTATCCTTGGTATTTGTTCAAAAGAGATTTCAACAAAGTATTCCTTGAAGTCATCTACCATTCTTTTGTAGGGTATTAACTTCTCATCCTTTGTTTGGTAGTCATCATTCACTTGGTTGATAACTAACTGTGAGTCGCCATATACTTGAAGCTCTGCGATGTTCCATTCAACTGATTGCTTGATGCTAATGACCAGGGCTTCATACTCTGCCACATTGTTGGTACAAGGAAAGAGAAGTCTGTATGACTTTGGGATGGTGTTACCATGAGGTGTGACCAACAAGATACCTGCCCCCGATCCGTGCTGAGTGTAGGAGCCGTCAAAGTATAGTTTCCAGGTTGTCATTGTTATATGAAAGATGGAGTCATCTGGAAATTCAAAATTCAAAGGATTGTCATCTGTTAGAGGTGCCTCTACCATTTGATCTGCAAGTACTTGAACTTTTATTGCGTGCCTGTCTACATATTCAATGTCAAACTCACTGAGAAGCATAACCCATTTGGATAATCTACCTGTAAGAGCAGCTTTGTTGAGCAAATATTTGAGTGGATCAATTTTTGCTACTAGCTTGATGGAATGCAATAACATGTAATGTCTCCATTTCTGTGAAGCGAAGACTACCGTGAGGCATGCTCTTTCAATTGGTGTGTATTGCAACTCATAGCCAACTAATGTTCTGCTGATGTAATATATAGCTTGTTCTTTCCCTTAATGATTTTGCTGTGCAAGGAGAGCTCCCAGAGCTGTTGGTGTGGTGGAGATATAAAGTAATAGAGGTTTACCCTGGATGGGTGGCATCAATACCAGTGGGTTCATGAGATACTCTTTCAACTGTTGAAATGCTTGTTCACATGAATTAGTCCATTTGAAAGGAATGTTCTTATGTAGGAGGTGCGTGAATGGGTGGCACTTGTCTGCCAATTGAGAGATGAACCTTCTGATAGATTGCAGTTTACCCTGTAAAGACCTTAGTTGACTGATATTTTTGGGTGGTAGCATTTCCATGATAGCCTTCACCTTAGATGGGTCTACTTCAATTCCATTTCCTGATACGATGTACCCTAGAAGCTTACCAGATGTGACTCCGAATACGCATTTCTTTAGATTGAAGCACACATTGAACTGTTCCAATCTTGTGAAGATTTTATCTAACACTGCTAGGTGTCCTCTTGTGAGTGATTGGGCCAATATGTCATCTACATAATCTTCCATTATGGTGTGCATCATGTCGTGAAAGATTGTG
The DNA here is from genome assembly GCA_027924645.1 of Cunninghamia lanceolata. Taxonomy (NCBI): domain Eukaryota; kingdom Viridiplantae; phylum Streptophyta; class Pinopsida; order Cupressales; family Cupressaceae; genus Cunninghamia; species Cunninghamia lanceolata. The sequence goes on along the minus strand of BSBN01001327.1, from coordinate 4,158,126 downwards.
GTCATAGCTCTTTGATATGTTGCCCCTGCATTTTTCAATCCAAATGGCATGACACACCAACAATAGGTGCCCCATGGACATGTGAATGCGGTCTTCTGTTGGTCCTTAGGTGCAATTTTGATCTAGTTATATCCTGAGAAACTATCCATTAGTGACAACATAGAGTGTCCTGTCGTGAGATCTACAATGATGTCTATGTTTGGTAGTGGGAAATCATCTTTCGAGCAAGCTTCATTGAGGTCTCTGAAGTCATTACACAGTCAAACTCTCCCATCTAGTTTGGCGATAGGCACAATGTTGGAGATCCATTTAGGATAGTCTATTGGTCTGATGAACCCAACATCTAGCAACTTCTTCAGTTCTTCTTTTACCATGAGGGCAACTTGTAGGTGTATCTTTTTGAGTTTCTGCTTAACCAGTTTAGCTCCTGGAGCTAAGGACAAGTGATGCATTATGAGATTTGGATCCAGTCCTGGCATGTCTGCATATGACCAAGCAAAGTTTATTTGTTTCCTTTTGAAGAATTCAGTGAACTCTAGTTTTTCCTGTGTAGTTAGAGATTGTGCCATATGGATCATCCTTGGATTATCGCCTGTGCTAACATTGATCTGCTTTCCTGGTTCTATCAAGATCGATGATCTCTCCTGATGTGTTAGTTTGGGGAGAGGGTCAAGCCTTCCATCCTTTGGTGCCTTAGAGAGGTTTTCACCATTAGATACGTCTTTCATATTTTTACTATTTTCATGATCTAACACTGCCACAGAGCGGTTTTCACCATTAGATCTATTTTTCATTTTTATATTTTTGAGACTAAAAGGCTTGGCACTCTCTCCAAAATAGGCCTTGTCATTGAGTTTTATGGCATAGCCAACTCTGTGATCCTTTGCAGGTATATGTTCCCTAAGCTTTAGAAAGTCTATGATGGCTTCATCATTTTGGAAGGTATCTAGCTCAGGGGTAGTATCTTGGAGGTCCCAATCTAAGAGTTCTGGATACACCAGTGGTAGAGGGTCATTTGGTTCGTTCAGTTCTAGGACATTGATGGTCAAGATTGAGGAGTTAAGATGGTTGTTATAAGCATTGACAATGCCCGCGATGGTACTCTCCACTAGTTGATCTATTAAGTTCGGTATCATTCCTTCCTCTCAAATTGCACTATTGTTATTGTGTGGGTCAAACTCTAACGGTCTAGCCCGTGAGCTTTGTCCCTCATTAGTTGCATGGGTAGGGACATACTCGTGGACCACATCAATATCTTTTTCATCACAAGATAGTTCAGAGAGACTATCCCATTCATACTTATTGGAGTCTGTCTCACTCCATCCTTGTAGTTGGTGAATTTGATCTACTATGTTAGTAGTAGATGTTTCTGGTTGTTTGTTTTTATGCTTGTCTGATCCCTTGGTCTTTGCTTTGTTGGTGTAGCCTAGCCCTGTAGTATCACGAACTATTAACATAAGCAGTTGGATAGGTTCAGTGATACCTGCCTTTCTCAATCCGATGGGACCATGACCTTCATACCCCATTCTTTGTAGTATTGAGAATCCTTGACCATACTGTGCAGTTTGTACTATGGAGTGATGGTCTTGTTGCTGGGATAGATGGTCTTCATCTTTATATAACCATTGCAGAATGTCTTTTTCATCACTCTCATCTTCGAGGCTTCCCCATTTGACAAACGGACCCTTAGTAGTTGCTATTTCTTTAGGCTTGCTCATGGAAGGCTTTCCATAGGATCTAGGGGAGATAGGGAGCTATGACAAACAAAAGGATTGTGAAATTGTATACTCGCCTAGGCCTTTGTCTTTGACTTTGAAGTTGGTTTGTGGTGCCTTCAATGTAGAAGGAAGTGAAGTGGGGTCGACACGGGGTGAAGACGAAGTAGAGGCACGGTTATGGGGAATCACAACTTCAGGTTTAGAATGCACGGTGTTACAATACTGAAACGGATTAGAATCACCTTGGATGGTGATTTCTTGACCTTCAAAGGGGAATTTTATACACTGGTGGTAGGTGGAAGATATCGCCTTCATAGCATGTATCCAAGGTCTCCCAAGGGGAATGTTATATGCTAGCTCCATATCTAGGACTTGACACACAACATATTTTATGACAAGTCCCACTCTGATAGGTAAAACAACCACTCCTTTTGAAGTTCTTTCCTCTTCATCATAGGCTTTGATGGTGATTTTCCTCTTTGGATCAATAGCTTTCTCTGAAAACCCCAATGCAAGGATTAGCTTTAAAGTGCAAATATTTAAACCAGCCCCTCCATCAATTAGAACCCTCTTGATTTTGTGCTTGTGGATGAAGGCTTCAATGTGGAGAGAGGCATTATGAGGTTGAGTGGGAGACATATCATCCTTTTCAGTGAATGATAGAGAGTGAGGTGTGGTAATGTTACCTACCATGGTCTGAAATTTCTCTTCGACAAGATTTGTTGGCATGGTGGCTTCAGAAAGGGCTTGATCCAGTATGGCACGGTGAGATGGGGACAAACACAAAAGATCCAAGATGGAGATATGTGCAGGAGTCTTGTGGAGTTGATCCAGGACACTATAATGATTGGATGAAGAGGATGACTTGGATGGGACTCCCTTAAGAGTAACCTTTCCGCTGAGTGGTCACTTTACAATCAAGAGTATTATTTAGGGTATTGACGTGTGACTCACTTTCAGAAATGTGGTTAACCACATAGTCAAATCCTACGTTCGTATAATTGGCGTTATTATTGCCACTGTTATTTCTTTTGGAACCCCCGCCCTACTCATAATTGGGAAGTGGATCCTTGAATGCCAAGTGATCAGCATTAGAGGCATGTCCGTCGAGTGACACCTCTTTCTAGTCCAATAGGTCTTGAATTGCATGTTTGAGTGCTATACAATCGTTGGTTTTATGTCCTTTGTTCCGATGAAACTTGCAGAAGTCGTCATTCCACCAAGGAGGTTTGACCTTTGGTTCATAATCCCATGCAGCTGGAAGTGTTATGAGTTGACCTGCTAGAAGCTTCCGTAGGTTGATTTCCAATGATTCCCCTAGGGGTGTGAATTTTCTCCTAGGTTGATAGTTATTAAACCGGGATTCAATGTTCCGCGGTTTGTTTTGTTGGGGATTGTTTTGCAGACTCGATAAAGTGAAAATTGGTTGTTTTTGCGCCACAATTTTGGCATCCACCACCCCATCATTTACAACATTTTTGTTCTTCGTCCAAAAGCGTGGTTTTTTCATGTTGGTATTTGTACTTGGAGTGTCTTTGTACAGTTTGATTTGCCCTTTCGCTACCAATGCCTTCTCAATGATCAAGCCCATCTCAATAACCTTGCTAAAGGAAGGACATTGTATCTAGATTTGGTAATTGAGGTCAGCGTGGAGGTTATGAATGAACATTTCCAGCATTTGCTTTTCAGGGATTTGATGCAGACATTTACTTGCCAACTGTCTCCATCTTTGTAAGAATGTGGCAAATGATTCTCCACCTTTTTGCTTGGTGTTACAAAGATCTAAAATTGAGATGTCATGCTCAATATTATAGGAGAAGTGTAGGATGAACTTGTCCATGAGTTCGTTGAATGTTCAAATGCCAGGGGGTAGTCTAGAGAACCACTCCAATGCTTGTCCTCCCAAGCTTCTAGGAAACAGTTGCAATAAGTATGTATGATTGTGGGCGACTTCTATGCATGTTGCACTAAACTCTCTAATGTGGTCTCTTGGATCACCTTTTCCGTGATACTTGTCAAATTAGGGTACCTCGAACTTAGAGGGAAAAGGTATCATGATCAATGATTTATCAAAAGGATATGGTGAAATATCCTCTAGAGAGTAATGTTTCGTTGATGTGCCAGTTTGCATGTCTGTGAACTGTTGTTGTAAGGCTTGCATTTGTTGCGTTATTAGGCCTAAAGTGTTGGTGGAGTCAATGGCTGCTTTCCCTTTGTTTGTAGTTTGTTCTTCTCTTGAACTATCCTCAGGGATTCTTTCTTTCATCTTCAGTTTCTTTTAAGGCACTAACATCAAAGTCTTTGGGTAGGTTTGCTCCTTGACTTGCTAGGTAAAGCAATAATCTAGTAGGGTCTTGGGTGAGCACCTTATCCATGAGTCGTTGGAACTTTCGGTCTTGTTGTGTTTGTAGCAGCTCTTCCTGAGTAATCTCCTCATCACTGTCGTGAGGGGTGGCGACAAATTTTTCAGAGGTTCCTGCCATTTCTAATTGTTTTTAGTGTGGAGATCTTGTTAGGACCATGCAAAGGTGAGTTTTGGACGGGATGACATTGAAGTGAAAACTAGTAGTGGCAAGGTTTGAACAAGGGAACTCTTGGATCAAACACGTCAAACAAGATGGTAGATACAAAACGATAGTCGAAGTAAGGATGTTGATATCTGATTACTTGATGTTGACTAGTCTTGCACAAGCCCCTAGAGAAGTTCCATAGGATGACTGATCCTTGGTTGTGGAGAATTTCTAGGTTTGTTTGAGATTGAACTGATCTAGAAGCTGCTTGCCCTAACTTGAATTTTGATACTTGGTGTGCTTGTTGACTTTGGGAAACTCTTGCGAACTTGTTACGGAAGTGGACAGAAAAAATGCTTGCACGGTAAAAATTGATCTCAAAAATTGGAATACAATTGAAATGGGTACTCAGAAGTTTTGTTTTTGACACGTTTTTCAATTTTTTTTTGGATTCTTGGGTGTAGGTTGGTCTTATGATTTTGATTTGATCAATTATAGCAAGAAAACACAACAAACACAGAATGATTTCATGGTCTTTTTAATTTTTTTTTGAAAATTTTTAGACTCTTTTGACTGAAAAACAAGTACAATCCTAGGCTGGTAAAAGATAGTATTTGTCAGATCCCCTAGCTGTGCATATTCAAAATGGATAGCTTCAGGATCTTGGTAGCACCGGCTCCCCTCCACGGCACACAATTCTCACGCATACCAAGATCTGAGTTTCCCAAGGCTCGTACCCCCACCGAACCTTAGGATTGTCTCTGCTATCTCTACTAAGAACCACTTGAATCGGGGTGGCTTCAAAGGTCCCACCTTTTGCACCAACAAATAAAAGGATTTTGGTCTACTAAACAAAGGATATGTAATGAGGGCAGCCATTCGAGTGGTTACACATGCAGCAACACTACTCTTCGTTGTGGAGTCTCCCAGCCTACAAGGGTTACACCTTGGAGGGTTTTAGAGGAGGTTGGCTGTCGGTGTAACACAACTTCACTTGTTTGAAGCTTTCGCTCTAAACACAATTTATTTTGAGTGGCTTGGCAGGGCTTGGCTTTAGCCTATTACCACTTAGGGTCATTCCCACTTGGACAGGTGGGCATCCAAGGGCAGGCCCCTCTAAAGGTTATACACGCAAAATGACAAGTCTGGCATTCTGGTCACCCAATAAAGGGGAGAGCATAAGCCTATTGTCATTCTGAAGACATAGTAAACAGTGGTTTATCCAATCCTACTTAAAATGAGAAAAACTATATGCGTTATTCTACTTGGGCACACACACAGTTGTTAAATTTGAAGTGATTAGGAGATAGCAATGATTCCTTCCTTTGCAAGATAGAAATATTCTTAACTTAAAGAGATAGCAATATAGCAATGATCAATGATACCAAGATAGCAATGATTCAGTTACCACCCTTCTAGTTAGAAACAATGTGAGATTTGCATGCATATTTTTACTTGCCTAATTAGAGCTAGATTAAAATTGTGTGCAAGTTGCATGAACAATGGTTTACTCCTTCCTAATTAGAACTAGATGAAAATTGTATGCAAGTTGCATGAACAATGGTTTACTCCTTCTTAATTAGAACTAGATGAAAATTGTTTGCAAGTTGCATGAACAATGGTTTACTCCTTCCTAATTAGAACTAGATGGAAATTGTATGCAAGTTGCATGAGAATGCCTAAATTAGTCCTATTCAACACTTAGTGAAAAATGATTGTCTTCAGTGGACGTTTTGCACCAAACTAGATTAGTAGTCTCCTGATGTCCACCTATAGTCCACAAAAACAAAAATGAATCAAGAAGTTTACAAATCAAATGTTTAGTTGAAAAAAACATAATCTGGAAAAAAAATAAAAATATGGTTTGTGACAGAAAAATAGATATGAAAATCAAAATTTACACGAAATTCTATGTTGTTTCAAAAAAAAATCATGAAAATTCGATAAAAAATGCCAAAGTTATGGTTGTTTGAAGTTTTCAAGGTAAAGGGTACTTTGACTGATTATACCTAATGAAGTTGACCAAAAAGGCTGAAAATACTTGTACCACTGAAAAGTAGAGTGAATCATCTTTCTAATGACTGTAAATTTGCGAAAATCTGACCTGTTTCAAGAAAGTTACACCAAAAAGAGAAAAATAGCCTACTTGAGCATGTAGGAGCAAGTCTGATAGTCACTTAACCTTTAGTGGGTAGAGCAATTATTGGTCACATGGGAGGTTTACTGGTTGGAGGTTAAGTTTGCTGTTAAGGGCTTATAAAGTCCCTGGTCACCCACGTGACTAGGGCTAAGGGTCTTAAAAAAAAAAAAAAACTAATTTGAAAAATTAAACTTAAATTTTTTTAAAAAATTAAACTAAAACATTTTTTAAAAAAGTTAACCTAACCCTAAAATGTTTTTGTTTTGTTTTATTTTTTATTTATTTATTTTTATATACTGTTTTGTATTTTCTAATTTTTTTTTATTTCTTGTTTTTCGTACTGTGTGTGCAAGTGTTCAAGGAGGTGGATGTGGGGTGGTGGAAGGGCGGAGGGCTGGAGGCTGGGCGGTGGCTAGTGGCTGCAGGCGAAGGCAGAGTGATAGAGGGAGGTGGACAATAGAGGGGAGGCGGCGGTGGCAGGGATTAGAGGGTGGCGGGAGGTATTGCAGGGGGTGGGGAGAAGGGAAGGCGAGGAGGGGACGCAGGTGGTGGGGAGGACAGGGGAGTGGAAGGGGGTAAGGCGGGAGGGAAGGTGGGGAATGGGGTAGGGTTCAGAGGGCGACGGGAGGGGGGATGGGGGATGGGGAGGGATGCGGGGGTGTTGGGGAGGGAAAGGGGGGGTCGGGGAGGCCGCGGGGGCCTGTGTGCAGGGCTTCAGCCCCTGCCAAAAATTTATTTTATTTTATTTTATTTTTTATTTTCTCTTTTTTTTTTTAAGTTTGTTTAATTTTTTTTTTTGTTTTTGTTTTTGATTTTTTTTATTTTCTATTGGTTTTGATTTTTTTTTAAAATTTTGCTTAAAAATAAAAAAAATGAAATGCAATCTAAAAAATAGTGCTGTGTATTTTTTGTTTGTTTGATTTTTTTGCAAAAAGAGGCCAAAAAGTAAAAAAAATTCAAAAATTTTCACGTAACAAAAACTAGACAAATTATATGTTATTTTTCACCTGTGAGGCCTCCCGAGCTCAACAGTGAGGTCCGATTGAGCATAAGAGGTCGTGTATGAAAGTTGATGTCCAAATTTGTAACAAAACACACCTGAAGCTCTGACAAGACACACTCAACAAAGCACTCAAAAACAAGATGGGTTAGATCACGGTGGGCGCGAGAATGTTTTATGGAAATGTGAACAATAGCAATAATGAACTAAAATCCAATAACATAATAAAAAATGAGACAAATGCAAATAAGCAAAAGATAATACCTTTGCAACCTAATTTATCTCTTTGCTTCCATTGTTCGCATATCTATTCTTGATCTTGATTGTAATGAAGCCCTCAGAAGCGTATACTCCCTTGCTTGTTGAAGATGACAAGAATAGAATGGCTGTGATATGAATGTGCTATGAAGATGAGCTTCAAAGCAATGGGGTGATCTCAAGCAAATGGATAGTAATGGGGTGCCAAAGGCGTGCTAGTAATTCGACAGAGTAATTCTACTTAAAGCTTGGATGATAGAAATGGAAGAATAAGGTTCCATTTATAGACTCAAAAGAGAAGAGATCAACAGTTGAGAAGAAATGAGAAGATCAATGGTTGAGGATGGTTGAGGAATGTGCATGAATAGAAAGAGGACAAGTGTCCAAGCTCCTTCATGCAACAGGGGCGTTAACTGAATAGATTGAAGAGTTAACATAATTGATTGAGGAGTTGACTGAATAGATTGAGGAGTTAACTCAATGGACTAATCAATTAACTGGGTTGATTGGGGAGTTGACTGAATTGACTAATCAGTTAAGTGAATTGATTGATTAGTGAACTCAAATGACTAATTAGTTAACAGATTTGATTGATGAGTTAACTAATTTTGACTGGAGGATAAATAGGACATGTGGGTGAGGGAATATTAGCTAATTAAATATTTATAATATTTAATTACATGTGCAACATGGTGAGGTGGGAAGGTGAGGTGGATTGGTGAGGTGGATTTATGGAATTAGGACTTAGGATAGAGGAATTTATGATTAATTAAATAATGTAGGATTATTTAATTATGTGGGACATTAGAAAAATTTAGGGAATTTAATTAAACAATTTGATTTTATTTAATTATGGGATAATGAACCAATCAAATAAACTTAGAATATTTATTTAATTGATAGAAGAAATAAGAATTAAGATAAATATTAAAATATTTACTCAATTCAACATGAGCCAATTTTAGGTGTATACAGAAACTTACCGTGTCGACATAGGACCTAAATAATGGTCACAAACTGACACTTAAAAATTGGTCCTTACCCAAAATAGGGCAGGACTAGGGTGCAGGCGCCCAAGTCCTTTCATGTTAATCTAACTTCCCGATGAGAAAACCCTAAAGTTTCATGGCAATTTGGACTTAGGGGTTGCACTTAACAATATATCCTGCCCAAAATAGGGCAGGACTAGGGTGCGGGCGCCCAAGTCCTCTCCCCCCTATTTTAGGCAGGATATATTGTTAAGTGCAACCCCTAAGTCCAAATTGCCATGAAACTTCAGGGTTTTCTCATCGGGAAGTCAGATTAACATGAAAAATACTCTAAATGCATAAACAGGACCCAGGAGCTAAACCTTAACAGGGAAAAGCCCCCAAGGGGACATTTTCTGATGTAACATTTAGCCGCCACTTTAATGTATGTATAAATGCAAGGCCAATACATGCATTAAAGTACGGTCAACAAACACACCAAGCATGGAGAAGACACACCAATCACAGAGAATACAGTAACAGGCACCCAAAACACGGAGAAGACAGTTACAGTCACACAAAACACAGAGAATACAACATTGAAGACACGCAAAATGCAAAGAAGACAGAGATGATTTTCTTTTTCTTTTTCTTTTTCATATATATATGAAATGCAGATGCAAGTACAAGGAAAGTAAACACACCACCCATAATGCAAGAGGGACTCATCACCACTAGCCTTTAAGACTGCATATGGGGCAACACACACGCAATACACTCCATACAAATCCCAAAGCATAGGAGGGACTCATCGCCACCAGTCTTTAAGATTATCCTTGGGAACAAACATGCAATACAAACACACTTGGAAGACATGAAGAAAACATGACACAAGCAATGAAGTGTTCCTATTTCTAGGCTCAACACCATCTCAGGCACATTACAGGCACACACTAACGATTGGGCTTTGCCACAACAATCGCCAAAGACATGCTTAAGGGTTGAGTTAGTCATAGAACTACTCCCCACCTTGCGATGAGGAATTTTGAAAATGATAGGATGTGCACTCTCTTCGAGAAATACACCATCCCCACTTCTGCAAAGGGCTTAAGATAGAAAAGGGATGCGATATCCCCGCCTCACGATGAGGGCTTAAATGATTGCAAGTTGATTTCAAACAAATCTAAGAGTGCAGGAGGGACTCATCGTCACCAGTCTTTAAGACTGCACTTGAGAACAAGCACATTACTAACATCTACAACAGATAGCTTACCTTATATATGCCCCCACCTTAAGGTGGTTGATATCAGGTATCGATATCAAGTAGGTTAAGGTAGGAAGAAAACACGCAAGGGAGCTCTCACAAAGCCCATGCCCCCGGAGGTGACATGTACTTTTCAATCGCCAAATGTTCCCATAAACACATCTCTACAAGGAAAGTGTTAGTGTCCATTTAGTCATGATAAACAACAATGCATATGATCAATCACACAAAGAGCCAAGGTTATACTACAAATTTAGAGATCAAGTATAACCGTGGGGCTATATTGCAAAAATCTCAAAACTGAGTGTCACCAAGGTGAGATTCAAAGACAAACAAAGTGCATGGAGCAGCAGTATTGTTATGGTTTATAAGTGCGATAAGACAACATCAAGATCACACGACAAAGTGCAGAGAGTGATTCTACTAGCTAAGTGTCAAATAATATATATCAACCCCATCGTCATATTAGGAACTAAGTCCAATTTTTTATTTCTCACTAAAGGGACGCTAGGTCCGCATTAGTATAATATGTTTTTCATCATCCACCCACTAGATAGAAACACTAGAGGAAGGGAAACAATAAATTGAGAGAGGAGAAACAAGTGCCTTAGGGAAAGTCACGTTGGAAGGTGCCCCCAAGTCACCAATTGCAACGCTATGTCCGTAAGACACAACACTTAATAGTGAAAATAGAGGAGAGGCAATATAGAAGAATGATGATACAAATAGAAGAAGGGTTACAACATAGGCGGTCTCCTGGTATCCTGGAGCTTACAAGAGAATCAAGGATCATCACAGGAGGCCTAAACAACACATAACACATCACGGGGGAAATACATCATGAGAGATAAAGGGTTAGAGACACTTACCTGGTAGTACCATCATACTAAATTTTAGAGCTTGCGAACCTCTTGGAGAGGTACTCAATCAAGTTTTGCACGAAGGTCGAGTGGTTCTTATGAGAGTCTTGCTTGTAATAAAAAAATCCATGTAATGATTGTTTCTCAAATCCTTGTGCAAGTGAGATCTTTTGTTGCTTATGAGGAGGAGAACCATTATTATTTCCAACTGATGATAATTGTCTTGCTCTTTTCTGATTTTTAGCAAGGTCTTCATTGTTGATTTCATCTACCATAGTACCAAGAATCATCCTGCTCGCTCTTTTGCTTTGTTATAGTTGTTTGTATCGGTTGTTCTACTTATTTTTCTGATGCATTTGGTTATCTCCCGATCCTTATAAAGATAACAGAGGAGGAACCTTAGCATAAATTCCATTTCAGCGTGGACAAGGTGGGTTATCCAACTTTTCCTTGTCCACTTCTATTATGTCCACGATGTTATCATATTCCAAATAATTATCATCATCTACTTCCACTAAGCCATGTTCCATCGTATTTGTATCAGTATACTTAGGGAAAGGATTAGTAAAGATTTGTAAATTCTGATTCGGCGGAGCAACCGACTTATTTCCATTGTCATTCACACCCGAAACCTGTATCACATTCGAGTCGATGAGGTCTTGGATTTCATGTTTAAGACACATACATCATTTAGTATCATGTCCTTGTGTCTGATGATAATGACAAAAGGCATTAGCATCGAAGTAAGGTCCTTGAGGTTTGTTAGGATCCAAAGGCTTAATCAAGGAAGCTTCATAAGATTATTACTCATAGCTTGATTCATGATGGAATGGTAAGACTCAGATATCAGAGTAAACTTTCATTGCTGATACGGTGCCTTCTTTGAATTAGTGATAGCAAACACTCGAGAAAAGCTATTCAAATTCGGTCCATTAATCTTGATGAAACTCCTATTATTGTTCTTCTTAAAGTTATTTTGCGATGGTCCACCCATGTATTGACCAACTTGAGCCGATGAGTTTTGGTTTTCATACTAACTATACGAAAGTTGATAATCATGAAGGGCGGTGCATAAATGTTGAAAGGATTTATATTTCATTAAGAGAATCTTATCACAGATGTTAGGTTGTAGATTTGTAATAAACACGTTTTGAACATCCTCATCCTTCATCTAATATTGAATTTGTGCATAAAGAGATTGATACCGACTGATAAAGTCAGTTAACTTCTCTTTCAAACCTTGTTTACAATGAACTAAATCAATCAAAGAAACTTGAGGTCCAATATTTGCTTGAAAATGTTGTAAAAATTGATCAACCAACTGCGAAAAGGAGTGTATTGAATTTAGAGTTAAAGAACAAAACCATTCTAAAGCAGTATCTTTCAGAGATCGTAGGAAAAGTTTTGCTAATAAGTCCTCTTCAAAGTAGAAACCACTACACATAGCTATGAATGCTGCCACATGAGTATTAGGATCACCTTTTCCACCATATTTTTCAAGGCGAGGGGTCTCAAACCTCTCAGGCATAGGAATTCTCAAAATTGCATAGGATAGGGGATTACGGGCATGATAAGTTAGTATATTAGGTTGTGAAGAATTTGTCAAGTTTGTCACCTTTTGTTGTAAAACAGTCATGCCCTACAGAAGCTGGTTTAAGATGGCATCACTGGGAGATGCAGTTTGTTGCGAGGAATTAGAACCAAAGTGAGGAGGTGATTGAGCCTGAGTTGTAATAGGTGGAGGCTGTGAATAGGTCAATGGTGGTTGGACATAGTGATAGGTGGTTGTGAATAGTTGTATGTTATAGGTGGATGAGAATAAGAGGAATGGATAGGTGGTTGAGAACAATTATTCATAGAAGAGGTCCCCTTAGAAACCAAATTCTGATAATTAAATCCCACAACTTTGTAATTTTGTGAACTAGCTCCATTAGATACTCCAATACCAGTGGTAGCATTACTACAAGCATTTGCATTGGTTGTTAAAATTGCCAATGTGAATGTAGATATTCCAATGGTCGGTATAGGTGCCGATACTTGCGTATGAGACGGTGACAACATGTTGTTAATAAATTTTACACATTTAGTCACTGGCATGACATTAGTTTGCACAATATGTGTTAAACCTCGAATAACATCAATACCATCTTGTCCTTCTTTTATCAATTCTCTTACATGGTGAATCACAGGTACAACTTCTTCCGCTATTCTTTTTATTTCAACAAATGCTTGAAAATCGACTAACTCTTTATCAAGTTTGTTTATTTGCTCATCAGGTACATGCGCAACTACCTCAATAGTGTCGTCGACATCATGAAATACCCAATCTTCCATAGTGGTTGTAGGAGGTATAATATCTTGCAAAATTTGTGTCTCTCCTTTTGTAAATAAGGTACTCAATGGATTTTCAGAGGTAGGGATGTCAACTTCTTCAAGAGCACTAGATCCCATGTGTCTTATGCTTCTTCTTAAAGGGATATTTCTATTAGGGCAGCAAGTTATAATACTCATACAGAGGCGTGCAACACTCAATGCGCAAATCAATAGAACAAACCCTAAGAGAAAGATATGTTTAAGATCCAAAAGTGCTTGAATTTTTCAACGCAAATAAGTGAAAGCAAGGGTGTTGTAAGGAAATTGATCAGGGATAGTGAATAATATGTCTGATATCAGTCCAATAAAGCAATAATATCCTTCACAACACACTTTTGATGCAAATCTAAGATGATGACAAGTCAAAACCTAGTGAAAATACACTAAAACATGCAATTTTTCACAAATGTTCAATGCAAAGACCCAACAAAAGAGGTGTTGTAAAGAATTTTAGGAGGTGCAGCAGATTATAGAAGTAATATCAGCCACCTAAAATCATAAAATATTTTACAACACACTTGGAGTGCAAATTTAGGTCAAACCCCAGGGTAAATATAGCCAAAATATGCAAATTTTCACCAAATTTCCACTGTAAGGGCCCAATAGAAAGGTGTTGTAAAGAATTTTAAGAGGGGAAGAAGATAATAACCCTAATAATAGACAATTAGTGTATAAAAATCTTTTACAACACGCATAGGATGCAAATCTAGAGAGACGATAAGACCAAATCTAGTTAAAAATCAAGGTTTTTAAACCCTAGGCATGAAATTTTGCAAGCAAACCACTATGATGGAACACTACAGTTAAAAATAAATCCTAATGAGTGTTTTAAAATGGTAGTAAAATCTAAAACAAGATTTTGACTACAAACCCTAGCTAATGCAAAACTAGATTATATGAAAAAATGCACAATTTCAAGCAATTTTCAACAATTTAAGCATGAAAATGCAATCTAAATGAATAATGAATGAAAAATTTCTATAAATTAAATCAAATCTGATGATAATGACAGAAATTTAATGAAATTAAATGCCAACTAATCTAAATTATATGAAAATGCAAGCTAAAAATGCCAATTTTTTCAAATTTTTGCAATTTTTTTATTTTTTTGGTAATTTTCAAATGCAATAAGATGAACAATGAAATGAATGTAAATTTGAAGCAAATCACTCAGCAAGGTGCCAAATTCATTAAAAACACGTGTTCACCAAAAATGTTTAAGGTGAAATTTGAATGAAGAGGATTTGTTAATGTTTAGGGTTAATTTGTATGAATCCTCCTTTCACCTCAAACATTCAAGGACTTCAGCCGAGTAGGATGTCTACTATCAAGCTTTCAGTCACTTGGAATGTAGGGAAAATTGGAATTCTAAGATTTAGTTGTTCAATTAAGCCCAATTATGCTCAAACCCTAATTATGCAAATTCAGAAGCAAATAGACAAATCACGGAAAATGCTCGCACACAAAGATATCAAATGACAATCAAATGCATACCAGATTTTGTAGTTCAGGAAGCAAAATTGTTGGGGACTAATGAGCGAGCGCCCTAGTCCAATGCCATACTTTTTGTCAGGATCTGGAAACCTTGTCCATAACCTGTTCCTTCTATCCAAGAGATTTTCCTGTTGCGGGATCCAGAGGGCTAATGAGTGGACACCCAAGTCTAGGTCCCTATTTTCTTCTCTAATCTGCAATTCTGACAGTCTGCACTGCTCTCCTGCAACTCCACTTTTTTTGCTTCTACAACCTATAACCTGCAATCACAGAAAAATGGGTTAGGGGTTGTGGTGTTTAAAGGCTTGCCTCAGTCAGGCCTCGGAGAGACATTCAAGTCTTCTGAACACCATTGTTAGATAAAGAGTGCATATCCCTGCGGGATAGAGGCAAAATTCAAATGATAAATGATTGAAAATACAATTGATATCACCTTGCAGTGAAGATCTAAGGGAAGGAAGATGCTCTTCATGCCATGAGGAGATGGATGCCAAATCTGCAAATACAAACACAAGAACAACACAAATTCTGCTCTGCTACACACAATGAATGCCTTGAATCACTTTCACATAAGCCACAAGTTCTTAATATCCATCTAGTTTACAAATGAATGCCTAAACATGCTTATATATGCAACTACAAACATTCCCGCTAAGAATTTCGTAATTGAAACTTACCATGTCAGCATAGGACCTAAATAACATGTAATTTTCCAAACTAAGATTTTAACACAAAATCATATCTGCAAATAAAATTTGATAAGCTCCACTAAAAATTGCAACAAAAACATCAAGACTAGCTAACTAGTCAAAAAAGAAATTACACCAAATATGCTGGAAACACCACAAACTAATTTTTATTGATTTTTCTGATGTAAATAACATATGATCAGCTCTGAAACACTGATTATAATAGCAAAAACATCTGCAACACAAATCTCTGAAAATCCACTGCAAACTACACAAACTATGCAAACAACATTGTTGAAAATTACCGAAAATAACACCAAATCAAACCCCAACTGATAATAACAACTCTTGGATGCTTGGAATAGATTCCAAATGACCAGGGAATAGAAACACACTCTACAACACAATAGAAACACTGCACAACACACTAGAAATCACCAAAACTATAACAGAACAACCTGCAAACACAATACTACAAAACTGTCAAAACTGCACAATCCTTTGAAGCCCAATGCAATCCTTGGATGGAATCACTCTTTGTAACCAAAGGGTTTTCATCCTTTGATCACTTGAGACTGATGGGTTTTCGTTCACAAGCCTCCAACTCCAATGGGTTTTCGTCCACTGAAGAAAATTCAAGCACAAGTGCTCAAATTTAGAAATTTGGGTTGTAAAATGATCAAAAAACCCTTCTGAAAGAAAATACTTGCATATTAATAATAGCTCCAAATCCAATCACCCCTCTCTTGGAAAATAAATTAAAATAATTTAATTTCCAGTAAATTCCCTCAAACGATGCTTACGTGTCATAATCCATGCAAGATTCTTGGCCAAAAATAAGAAATAACTCCCCTCTTACAAGTTGTCATAAAATCAACTATTTTTTAGGAACCTGTCATAAGATCTCCTAAAATCACTCTTGGAAGTTACAATTACACCTCATATTCCCCAATTGTGCAATTAAATAAAATATTTAATATTTAATTGCTCCCTGTTACACCCCAAAATTTTCATCCCCAAGCCTTCTATTTTTCATTTGTTTTCGGCCAAGTCTTGATGCTTTGTCTTTCCTTTGGTTGCCTTAGCTAACTTTAAAAGTTGCGTGTGTTAGATTTTTTTAACCTAGTCACTGAATTCCTGAAGTTCGCAACCCTTGTCACATGGTTAAAAAGTTCTCAAACCCACCAACTTCCCGACCGTGTATTGCATAGCCGAGTTTTAATCTTTGCTCTTGTGGTCACTAGGTCAGAGGTTTTCAAAACTTTGAAACCCCCGACCTGAGGTTCCAAAGTTCCAATATCTCGTGACTTCTCGACAAGAAGGTGGTCAACCAGTTCTCGAGGCTCATAATTATCATTAAATGATAGGCACGACACATGAAAGAAATGTCTTTTCAAAATTTTTGGGAAGTGGGTAAATCTAAAGGCTACATCCTTGAGGCATGCATTGAATGCCACGTCAACTCAACATTTAAAATACTTAGTAATTTCCCTCCACCACACGTAGTCTCTTTAATTTTCTTACGGAGTTTTCTCTAATTAATGCGGCCCCCATTTCTCCTGTACTCTACTATTGTTCCTTTTGTACTTAGTTGTTCTCTACTCTGCAGTAGTAATGAAATTCAAATACCAGGGAGCTCCCCATAATTCTGGAATTGAAAATAGTTGGCCTGGTATCAGTGATACTAATCTTGGTCACATTGACTTAGAGGAGTTCTGGTCTCATCTGCAACAAGAAGACAAGTCGCCATTTGCAAAGAAGATACTACAAAGTGGTCTAGCGCATGCAGGAGGGTTCCCGGTCTATGTGCAAAGTGAAGAGTTAGTTGTGGCTTGTGCGAGAAGATATGTCCTAGAAACTTCTGAAATCAAGGCCAAAGACAGAACTATGTTGGGTAGAATTAATCCAGAAAGCATTATTCGTGCATTGAAAATTCCTAAAAGGCAAGAGTTTGAAGAGATGTCTGTGGCTATTGGAATGGATTTCTTTCAAGCTAACGAAGACTGGTGCAAGAACTCCATTGCATGGAATTGGTTGAAGTCAGAGAAGAAAGGTAAGTCTCAATTGCCTCAAAAACTTAGAAGAGCCCATTTCAAAGATGAAATTTTAGATATGATTACTTTTCTGCATAGAGTAGTAGGAAGTGAAAATACAAACTCTTTTGAGGAGTGGATGTGCCATTTCATTTTGTTAATATGCAGTGAAGATAAATACATAAATTGGGCCGAGATTATTAGTTTTCATTTGAATAAGCAGTTAATGAGATTTCAGGAGACTTTGACCTTTCATATGTGTTCATACCTGGTTTACATTCTGGCCAGTCAAGAGGTTTTTTAGGCTGGGTTGAGACCACATGGGTCTTTAACTCCAAGCACACCTGTGTTCTGTTTTTTCCTCAATTAAAAAGGGATGTTGGAATGAAAGACTACCATTGCGTAAATGATGCTTTTCTGATGTATGTAGTGAGAAAACTAGATGCAAACCCTGAACTAAGGATTTCACCAGAAGTCGCTTCCCTAGTCATGCAATATGGAAGTTCTATATTCAGTTCGATAGGTTTACCTATCTAAGAGTAGGGGGTTATGAAAATGCCCCAACAAAATTGCCAAGATACCCCAGTGATTTTCTCATTTTTCTAGAGGTATGCAAACAAATGTCTGTAGTGAATGTTAAGTATCGCAGTATGAAGAAGAAGGGGTATGATTTTCCATTAAAATTATCCTCCTACTCATGTAAAACAAATGAAGTTGCTAGGGGAGCAGAACATGTTTTGGCTGAATTCAATTTGCATGCTTTGTCAATGAGATCCAATTTTGATAGTAAAAACTATGTGATGCAGAATTTTCATGGCTCTGGTTCCTATGAGCATCACCTGACTCTGGAAGATTTTTGGGAAGATTGCATAGATGATAGGGAAGTTCAGAGGAGGAACTATATGAGACTCACTTTGAGTCAAATTCAGGTTTTTGGTCTCTCTATTTACATCCCAGATGGGGTAGAAGAAAGTTCTGAAATCATTGATGAAAAGTATCAAGCCCTGGTGACTAAACCTCTTCCCCAAGTCAATTGGTCTAAAAAAGAAATTGTGGATTTGAGAGTTCGCTCTGCTGCTATAATAAAAAGAACTGAAGATTGGCTATCTGTGAGATGGCGTGGGAATGCTAGTTCACCTCATAACTTAGGGAACCCTAGAACTAGTGATCAGAGACCTGCATTAAATTTTGGTGCACGCACTACCTCAGGGAGACAAGAAGATTTACAGTCTAATTCCAATTCTCAACCTGGAGGAGATGGAGAAAGGCCTAATTAATCCCTAAAATTGAAATCAATCTGTGAATTGGATAGCCTCCCTTCATCCACTTCTGCCAAGAAAAGTACTCCAGCCAAGCCACCGCCTATGTCTTCCGATCCTATTTTTCAACATATTGTTGATGATGGTTCTTTCCCACCATTTTTGGAGATTCCTTCTTCCCCTACTACTGAAGAGGTATCTATTTCTGTTTCCATTGATAATTAGGTTAATGTTGTTTCTAACAATGTCAGTACTGGTTTGGTATCATCTTCACAAAGTTGGTTGAAGAAGGCTGTAGATAAGAAGACAAAATCTGTGCCCACTGTTGCAGTCGAGGTAGATATAGTTGCCAAGTTGCTATAGACCACTTCTATTCCCAAAAAGGCCAGGGGAATGTCAAGTATGGTCAATGATGCTACCACTGGACACCATATGTTAGATATTGTGGATCCTATAAAGGATTTGAATGAAGAGGAGATTACTGAAGCTGATTATAAGATAAGCCACATTGATTTGGGTCCTTCTACTTTGGAGGGGGATTCATATCATGCTAATTTTTCTATCAATGCTTTAATTAAAAGGTCTAAAGAAGAAAGGAAAGAGAATATAAAGCTTCAATCTCAAATTTTATCTTTAAGCAAATTCATTCAATCCATTGTATCACCCACATCATAGGAAGCATCCAGCTCAGAGGTGATTGGAATTGATGCCAGCACTGTTCAACAAATTAAAAAGAATCAAAACTTTGCTAAGGCTGTTATAGAGTGGGTGGAAAAGTTATCTTGTGATATGTTATTTTTCTTGACTAAGATGATACAGAATTACTCCCAGGTGCATAACAAAAGAAAGGAATTGATCAGTGAGCTCCAGCAGGTGAGGAAGGAACAAGGTAGTACTTATGTGCTTTCAAAAGAGGTTGCTGAATTAATAGCCTTGGATCCTATAACACTCATGAAAGAAAGTTTAGCTAATGATCCCCGTGAGATTGACCCATCTTGGGCTGATTCGTTGGATTGGAAGCTAAATATGTATGATAATCTTATAGAGTAGATTAATAAAGCTTTGCAATATTATCTAGATCTAATGATTGGTATTCAAAGGGATTGTCGGACATTGGATGTGAATATTCTGGATGAATTTGAAGAAAATCTGTGGGATCCTAAGGAGATTACTATGGAGGCCAAAGACATGCTTCACAAAGAACTTGCTGATCCTGAAATTGTTTTTGGTGAACCACTAGGTAAATTGGGTTTAATTCATGTTTATCTTAGAGGTTTCAGAAACAGAGATGAACTCATTCAGGAAACTATAGCGGGAGTAAACAAAACTTTGTCAAAGTTTAGAACCAGGCTACAGATCACCTCAACACCAGGGAGTAAGAACATCATAGCTGTCATCACCGAATATCGGGAGTATAGGCTAAGAGTAAAAGTACGTGAAGCAATGGCTGAGGACCAAGGTGGTAAGAGTGTCGAAGACCCCAAAGAAGGTGAGGGGGTGGCGAGTTGATTTTATTTTCTTTCATGCATTTCTAATACTTGGCTCTTGAACTTCTTTAAAAGACTTTATTTTGAAACGGTTGTCCCCAAGATACCATTCTATTTCTAAAGACAGTTATTATGTGAACATTATAAATATGCTATAGGCGACATAGTATGGATCTTTCTTTTTGGGCAAACTTTGATTTTCTCAATCAAGTTAGATACTTCTGATACTTGTTTCATTTCTATCTCTTTCAATATAGAAAAGATATACTGTTGAATGGTTCGAGCATATATGGTCTTTGTGCTATGGTGTTTTGGATCATCATTCTTCTTATGTTGAATGTTATGTCAATGGTTTTCTTTATTTATATTGGAAATTTCAGTTGGTGATCTTATTGTTGTGGATATCTATCTTTGAATAAATACGTCATGGTGATGAGAATTTGAATTCTTTATTTGGGTTGATGTTTGAAGTCTTTGAGCTTATTATAGTCATTTAATTCATTTAGATGTGTGGGATCTCCTTTCAAAGCTTTTTGGTTAAAAGCAACATATAATTTAATTCATTGTATATCATTCGAAGGTAGCTGCCACCTTGTAAAATAAGCAGAGAGTTAGTTGTAAAACATCATTGTAACTGACTCAACTGTGGTTACATTTGTCATTGTTTGGGCAAGAGAATAGAGAGTTGAATGACAAATCTGTCACCCAACACTCCCAAAAATAATAAATCCTTAATTTACAGGATTATAATTAAAATATTAAATAAAATATTTTCCCTTCTGATTTACATTAGCCCATGGGAAAATAGAAATGGACTAATAATTTCACCAATTTTTTTTTGCTATAAAGGGGGCATGACATAACGGTCACAAACCGACACTTAAAAATTGGTCCTGACCCAAAATAGGGAAGGACTAGGGCATGAGCGCCCAAGTCCTCCCCCCTATTTCAGGTAGGATTACTGTTATGTGCAACCCTTGAGTCCAAATTGCCATGAAACTTCAAGGTTTTCTCATTGGGAAGTCAGATTAACATGAAAAATGCTCTAAATGCATAAACAGGACCTGAGAGCTAAACCTTAAGAGGGAAAGCCCCCAAGGGGACATTTTCTGATGTAACAGATATAATGTTTCAACTTGATGGATGTACAAATTCACATGATGCATGGGGCAAACTAAAAACTCTCTATGGGACAGCTAATGAAGTAAGGGGATATCAAATTGATAATCAATTAATGGCACTTGATTCTAAGTCTTTTGACAACATCTAGGACTTTGTAACAAAAGTTAATGATTTGAGAGCATAATGTAAATCATGTGGCATAGACAAAAAGGACATTTAGCTTTTCTTGAGTACTCTTAACAAACTTGGATCTGAATATGTAGCTTTTGTTTCTAGCTTTCATACTTATAGATTGATTATGGGTTTTGCTTATACAATGCCTTCTTTTGCTTCATTTTCTGAATTGTTGATGCAAGAACAAGGCAAGATTCTTTCCATGGGTCTCCTGAAGCCATCTCACTCTTAGACTTTGTTGCTAGTCATTCAAAGGGACAGAAAGAGTCAGGGAAACCTCACAAGAAATAGAAGAAGTCCAAGAAGAATTCACAGAAAGATCAGGCACAATCATCATTTGCCCCAAAAGTAGACTCCAATTCCACTTCTTCAAAGGGGAACTCTCAGAAGAAGGAAAGACCAACTTGTTCTTATTGTAATAATGTTGGTCACGAGGAACACTCTTGTCATAAGAAGCAGATTGATGAGCTGAAGAATCTTCTGAAAATGAACAACATTAATCTACCTTCTTCACAACAATCACCAACTCCTTCTACCAAATCAGGGAAATGGAAAGCAATCGTACTTGTTGCTATTGTAGATTCTTCTTAGCAATAGATTCTTGACTTGGGTGCATTGCATCACATGGGTTATGTTAGAGAACAATTTTGTTTGTTGGAGCCTTGTTCAGTGCCCCACATTCTCATTGGGGTTGACTCTCTTGTAGAAGTCATCGGGAAAAGTTCTATTGATGTTGGCACTAGTACATTTGAGTATGTCCTCTATGTGCCTAATATGTTGGCCAACCTTCTCTCCATCTATCAGATTCCCCAAAATGGAAGAAAAACTAAGGTCACTTCCGGTTCTGTCACCATCAGGAATCTTGAAGATATTACAGTTGGTAAAGTTGATCATGAGTCTCGACTGTATGTTATCTTTAATTTTGTACCTAATTCTCATTCTACCACGTTGCTCATCCATTTATATTCTATGAGAAAGCTATGGCATGAGCAGTTTGGCCATCTCAACTTCCACTATCTTCAGCATCTTAGTAAGCAGGATATGGTCATAGGTCTTCCTAAGATCAGTTTCTCAGATGGAGTTTGTTCGGGTTGTGCCTTGGGAAAGCATCCTGAGGACAAGTTCAAACAAGGGAAGGCTTGGAGGGCTTCAGAGGTCCTTGAGTTGGTTCACAGTGATGTGGCGGGTTCATTTCCATCCTTGTCTTTCAGTAAGGCTCACTACATGCTCACCTTTATTGATGACTTTTCTAGATACACCTAGGTCTACTTTCTTCAACAAAAAAGAGGAGATTTTGATACATTCCAGGAGTTCAAGGAGCTCGTGCCAAGAAACAATATGGAAAGGTTGTCAGGATTCTCCACACTGACAATGGTAGAGAATATGTGGACCATCGCTTTGAACAATTTTGCACTCTTGAAGGGATAGATCTTCAGCATACTATCGCCTATACAAAAAAATAGGTCCCTAAAAGAGATGGTTGGTTACATGATCCACACACGCTCCCTTGCACCTGACTATTGGGCATAATCTATCAACTATGTCACTCACATCTAGAACAGAGTTCTGTACAAGGCATTGAAGGGCATCACTCCCTTTGAAGCCTAGTGTGGAAAGAAACCTATTGTGCGGCACTTCAGAGTTTTTACCTCTCCAACATGGGCTCACATTCCTTCAGAGAAATGTAAGGCCTCGAAACCTTAGAGTCAGCCTTGTATCTTTGTTGGTTGCCCAGATGGTGTCAAAGGATATCGACTTTTGGATCCTGAGACACATGATCTCTTCATTGAATGAAGTGCGCAATTTGAGGAAAGCTCTTCTAGCTCATCCTCTCATCTTCCTTCCTTCACTGCGGATTCAGACAGTGACTTAGAGCATTTTCCTCTAGCAGCCTCTACTCATAGAGTTGATCATGAGGTTTCATCCTCCTCTTCACAAAGTTTAGATTCTAAGGATGAGGATTCTCCTCCTTTATCTCCTCACATGCCTCGCTAGGCTCGTCAGACACTTGAGTCTGTAGGCACTCTTTTTGGGGATCCTTTAGATACATGGAGGACTTGGTCACATCATCGAGATATTCCACATTCCTACATTGCCACAACTTCATATCCATAGTCATTTCATGAAGCATAAGGTATTGCTGAGTGGGATTCAACAATGGAGGAAGAGTACAACTCTTTGATTCGAAACAAAACTTGGGATCTTGTTCCACTTCCTAAGGGAAGAAAAATGGTTCGGTGTAAGTGGATCTATTAGACCAAATTTGTAGCGGATGGATTAGTTGAAAGGTTCAAAGCACGACTCGTGGCTAAAGGTTTCTCTCAAGTTCTTGGTGTGGACTACACTGAGACCTTTGCCCCCATCACCAAAATAAACTCCATTCACCTGATACTTGTTATAGCTACAAATCAAGGTTGATTTGTACATCAGATGGAAGTGAAGAGTGCATTTCTTCACAGGGATCTACATGAGGATATTTACATGGAGAAACTACAGGGGTTCATTCAAGATTCTTCACTGGTTGCAGATTGTAGAAGTCTCTCTATGGCCTCAAACAAGCCCCATAGGCTTGGTATGCCAAGATGGACTCCTTTCTTCTCTCAGTTGGATTCTCCATATGCCACTCAGATTTGAATGTCTACATCTTGAGACAAGAGGATGCTCTTCTTTTGTTGTCTCTCTATGTTGATGACTTGATTATCACTGGGAGCACTTCATCCATCATTGCGAGTGTCAAGACTACTTTGCACGATAGGTTTGCCATGATCGACTTGGGTATCTTGCACTATTTTCTCAGGATTGAGATCACTCAGACTTCTTATGGGATCTCTCTTGCACAACCCAAATATGCTCTTGATCTTCTGGCTCATTTTCACGTGGCTGATTGTAAGCCTGCACTGACTCCCTTTCTGTCTGGAGCCAAGCTTGAGGCGAAGTGTTCCACACCACTAGTTAATGCCACTTTGTATCATTAGCTTGTTGGTAGCCTCATCTACTTGACTCACACTCACCCCAACATTTCATTTATAGTTGGCATTGTTTCATGCTTCATGACGAAGCTACATGAGCTTCACTGGAAGGCTGCCAAACACAACTTGCACTACATCCAAGGCACTCACAAGTACATGATTCACTATGCAATAGATTCAAACTTGGTTGGATACATGGATTCTAATTGGGCTAGTGATCTTTATGATCGCAAGTCCACATCTGGCTACAATTTTCACCTTGGTTCTGGTTCTATTTTTTAGCAGAATAAGAAGCAGCATGCCATTTCTCTTTCTTTGATTAAGGCTGAGTATCGAGGGGCTATCAATGCCACCACTGAGGCTATTTGGCTTCAAAATATCATCATTGAACTTGGCATCACTTTTCAGAAGCCATCAATCATATACTATGACAACCAGAGTGCCATTCAGATCTCGAAGAACCCAGTTCATAATCAGCGGACCAAACACATCGAGATTCACATGCATTTTCTCATGGAGTTGATTTAGGAGTAGGTCATCGATTTGCCTTACTATCCTACAACAGAGCAGGTTGTAGATATCTTCACCAAACTCTTCATTTAAATCAAGTATGTCCATCTTCGATCTCTCTTGTGGGTGGGACATTTCTTCTGGGGGGCCACTTAGCCCTTCTTGCTTCATCCTCTCATGGGGGAGTTTTTTCCCACTGGGTTTTTTCCTCCCTTTTCTGTTTGAGGGGATATTTTGTACATGGGTACCTCATCAGGCCTAGTTGTCAGGACCCATCTTTGCATATTTGTTTACATTTCTCCCTAAGTTGTACTTAAGGGGGGTGTTAGTGGGAATAGGGTTCTTTTGCTATCTAGTTCTTTCTTAGCTAGTTCTCTGCTTTAGCTCTCTTCACACTAGGTTAAGTTTACTTAGGGACTTTTTCACTTTATCCCACATTGGTAGTGTTTTTAGTCTCTTGGGTGCAATATCCTATATATACCCACCTCTTGCCCTCATATGAGCATCTCATTTTTCATTGTATGCTTTGCATTCTCTTGAGTTGAATACAGTTTATTTGGCTCATATCTAATTTTTGATTTGCTTTCCTTAATTCATTTGCATTCTTTGGTGGCTTTTCAGCCAAATCTTACAAAACCAACTAAGATGAGGGTTTTGCACAAGAAGCCACGCTAACATAGAACCATGACCAAGGAAACAACTAGGGTTTCAACAATATTCAAAATATGATATAATCCATAATCTATGGTAACAGGGGATTCACAACTTTATTTACTTTTACAAGATTCCATTGTCGAACAATTGCAATCAAATAATGATTTTGTAAAACCCTAGGTATAGGAAAAAAATATAAAATCAAAATAAGGTATTGCAAGGAAACCTAAAATGTGGTAACCTTGAACAAAATGGAACAACCAACTGGTGATGTGTCATAATATGGAGCTGAAAGGTCACAAAGAGATCAAGTGCCACTATAATGCATGGAAATCATTCAGGAACATAAACAATATAAAACAAATGGGAGAGAGGTGAAGAGTCTTGGGTATATAAAGTGAGTTGCACATGTGATCATTTAATAACCAACTACCTTAGAGTTTAGAGTTGCGACCCAAATCTACATTCACTTTGCTAATCAATGCTTGAATTCTAAGGTAAATGAAGGTAAAGGAAGTTTGGAATTCAAGGTTTAGTTGAAGTTTTCATATGATGCGAACTGGGATTGAAATCCAATTTAGCTTGAAGTCTGAGGTGAAGGATTCAAAGTCTCAAACTCTGAAGTTTAAATACAAACTTACATATGCCCATAGTTTTGACAAAATAAGTCTGATAACCTTGTGCCTCAAGGTTTAAGGCCAGACTAAAATTTACCAATTGCAAAAACATTGTAAAATTCTAAACTTTCCTAGGGAGCTAATTTTGACTCTCAGACTTAAGGAAAATCAATCAAACTTCAATCTTATGTCTCTCAACACACTTATGATCACTTAAACATTTCATAGGACCACTTTTACACATGTTAGAAGAATTTTGAATCCTAAGAAAAAAATAATGTCACCATTCTCAACATGATGAAAATGAAACACACCTAAACGTGACTAGGATCAAAATGCAAAAATGAAGTGAAAATACAAAAATTATAGTAAGGGTCCCTAATTTTGAAAAATTAGGATTGTGTTGTGGATGTCAAATCATGTTGTTTTTTAAAGGCTTTTCCCAAAGATGCATCATTGTGTTATGATGAATGATTTTATTGTGTTTATTTCCTACAAATTATTTTAGATCAAGTTTTTGTTCATCTCCTCTTGGATCAGTGTAGGAAGCATTTCCATACCTTAGCTTCCTTTCAACTCAGATATGTCAATTTTGTAATTCATAATTCATTTTCTTATGCTCTCATGTGTTATAAATCTGGAGAAAGTGCATGTATGCAAAAATTGCTCCATAATTTGGGTGTGCCCATAGTTGTCTAAGGTATTTTAGGGAATCATTACTTGTCTATGATGCTATACTTGCTAGTCTTTTATTGTGTGTGATTAGTTGATCTTTGCAGGGATTGTCAATCTTTCTCAAAGTGTTTTGAGAACTCTTTTCACTACAATATATGGAGTATCTTTGTTTATCTATGGATTGTTAAAAGGATGCTCATTTATGAATGTTTTTGGTGGACTTAGGAATGCACTTAGGTGAACATCTCTCTCTTTGGTATACTTGTTCTTATCTCACCTTCACTTCTTCTCCTTTGCCTTTTTCTTGATCTTCCCCTTCTCATTTCCCTTGGTGGGCATCGTTTGTTTTCTTCTCTCGTCCCCTTGGGGGCATCTACTTGTTTACACTTCTACATCTTTCCATCTACTTCTCTCTGAGTATCCTCACTCCCCTCATTTTACATTCTACTTTTTTATTACTAGTTCCTCTCCTATGTCTATGTCTCTTCTCTTGTCCATTTTTCCTACCATTATTCATCTTTCTCTCCCACTTGAGGGCATCACATCATGATCTATCCTCTTCACAACACTTTGGGGCATGTCCTCAGTGTTTCCCCCTCTTTCATTCTATGCATTAGTTCTCTTTCCATTGATCACTTGGGGGAATGACCCACTTGTTACCCTAGTGACCCTCTCTTTCTCTTACTAATCTAGGTTCATGACCTACATTTTCCCTATTTCTTATATCTTTCACCTTATCCTCTCTTCCAACTGCTTGGTAATCTTTCATTTCTCTCCTTAACCACTTTGCCTTAAATTTTCTAGCTCATATCCTTTCATTCTTTTACCAATCAATTTAAGGGGGTAAACATATATTATATATCTCTCTTTCACTCTTCTACATGACCATGATGATTATTCAAATCTTTCTAGCTTGGTCTTGCTTAGCCTCTTATCCAATTGGGTGGTTACTGCATAATCGATGACAACATCATCACTTTTTTCATTTACCTTTTTCCTTTTTTGAGTGGTAACCTCAAAGCCTTGAGTGTCAACTACAAATTTAATGGTGGCAACCTCAAAGCCTTGGATGTCAACTACAATCCTAGTGGTTGCAACCTCAATGCCATTTTTACCATTTACCAATTTTCTTTTTCATTTTTGATTGATCATCACCATCACTTTTTTACTTTTGTTCTAAATTGCTCTCATCTTGGGTGCCTACCTTACAACTCTAATTGTCATTACCATTATTCAATTTATAATTTCCTATTTTCTATTTCCACATTCACTTTTATTAAGGTGTCTTATTCATGAATCTAGTCACTTTACTCTTTCTCCTTACCTCTATCGAATGGATCTCCATGGATCCTCCCCATGCAAAAGAGAGTTTTTTGTTGCATTTTAAGTATTTTCTTATATATGGAAATGTTTTATGTTTGTGATATGTGTGCTTATTTCCATTGTGCACCTTGTATGTCTCCATGTGTTTGAGTTGTGTTCCATGTGTGTGTTTCCATGCTTACATGCATGTTTCCATGATTAGTGCGTTGTCATGTTTCTATTTCCTATATATGTTGTTATGTAGCATTGTTCTTCTCTGTATAGTGACTACTTTCTTTGGATGCTATGTAGGACTCAATGCATGCACAAGAATGAAGATAAATCTAAAGATCGATATCTCTTTTTTATTGTATTCTTGATATTTGCATTCTTATCTATATTTTATTGTACTATTTATTTCATCGTGCTTCTTTCCCTCTAGCATGTCATCAATGCACTAAAGTGGAGGCAAAATTTAATAACAAAAAATGCATACTCTGCAACTTCTTTTACTATGTTTTGCACTCATTTTAGGTGTTCCCATTTATATGTGTTTTTTGCTTTGTTTTATCTCTTTTCCACACCTACCTTAGTCTTAAGTCTTTTGTTTTCTCTATGTACTTGTTGGCCCCTTTTCATGTGTTTTTTACTCTTATATTTATCATCTCTCCTTTTGATCCTTATCCCAACCACCTAGCATTTATTTTTTGTCTTCCCCCAAGTGCCTTGAGCCTCCTTTTTTCCTATTTTCCTTATTTCTTACATTTCATAGATCCATTTTGCATGAAACCATTTCCATTAGTCTTAGTCTTTCTCTATCCACATTTCCTATAAATTTGGTGGCTCTTGAGCATTAAATGCCACCAACACCCCCATAGAGGGCACCCTTAGTTTTAATGCTTGGATTCCCCAATTTTGATGCTTGACTATTGATTACTCATGTACAATGTTCTCATTGATCACTTGCCTAAAAACATAGTAGAGCCCTCCACATATCTATAAATAGACTCATCTTCTTCTCATTTAACTCATCCACAATCATCATCTTTCCTCTTATGCTATTATACTTGTATATTTTTTGGAGTTTTTTGTTGAAGTTTGGATCTTGGAGCTTCTATCTTGCTTTGGAGCTTTGTCGGAGCCATTTTGTGGATCATGGTGTAGAATTTGTGGCTCTTTTTCTCTTTTTCCTTACCAATATGATGTCTAATTTCCATCTCCCCTAGCCTTTAGATCCCCATTTCCTCATCTATTTCTACATACTTATATTTCCCCCATCATCCCTTGTTGTAATTTTGACCACAATCCTTCTTGTTCATCTATTTTTCCTTCTCATACCCTTATTTTTCCTTGTTGCCTCTTCCTAGGGTTTTGTCATTTGCCATTAGGTTTTGCCCATTTTCCACTTTGATAACCATTATATCCTCTCATAGCCTTTTCCACAATTTTATTATATTTATTTTCCAACAATTTGTATTTATGGATTTGTGTTGGAAAACCCACAAGGGGGATAACTAAAGAAGGCTCCCTTTTAGCACTCTTTTTTGTATATTTTTTTATTTTGTACATGTTTATGTGTAGAAGTGTGACACATTTTCATACTGGAAAAATGAGTGCAAGTTCTAAAGAAGCTCTTAGGAATTTTTTTTTTATGTGGGATACTATTGCCACCAACACCCTTTTTTTCACCACCTATGCCCCTTTATTATAGGATCGCTCTCAGCACTCACAAACTTTCTCAAAAACCTCTCCCTATTCTAATCCTTTTTAATTCTTTTAGTTTTTTTATTTTACTACAATGTTTTTTGGCTTGTTCTTTCAATTGAGATTTAATGTGTTATTTGGAAAAGGAGAAATGAGGATGTTTTCTAGGACAAAAGAAGGCACCATATAGAGTATTTTGGTAGACTCGCTATTTTTAATATTGTTGAACAATTTACAATTATGTTGGAAATCCCCAAGGAAAGGTTTATGAACATTGTTGATGAAGGATTTGCAATTATTTATAAATCAAATACCAAATTTACTGAATTTTGGCCCCACGATCTAAGGAAAATTAAAGAAAAAATCTTCAAAGAATACATGGAATTTTAGAACCAATATTGTAAAATCCATGATTATGAGTTGGTAAGAAATGAAGAGATTGACCTTGAACTTAAAAAATAAAACTTTGACAACAGTGAAATCAGGGGAAATGTTTCTTCTCTAGTAGGAACTTTTGAGCTTGATGCTTACAAGGAGAGTAATAATGAAAGATGCTACTAGGAATAAATGTTTAATGTGGCTATGTATTGTGTTGAATACTAGTTCCTTTTATTTGGATTTAAATATTTAATGCTACTACTATGGATAAGTTTGATTAAGATGGATTGAAGACTGATTTTGATTTTTGGTAGCTAGTTCTTGATAATCAGTTGATGTTAATGTATATTTTAATGCTCTGAATAGTCTTATGTATTTTTGGTAGCTGAAATGCTTTAAATTTTAGGTTTACCTAATATGTTTTGTACTTGTTCTTTGCCTGGATGGAGCTGATTTGGTCTCCTTGACACATCCATATTGTAACCCATTTCCTTTTTTGTAATAGATTATCAAGTTTAAAAACAAAAATTACTATAATCTACTATGCTTTACAGTCATATTAGGATTTCAAATTTTAGTACATTCATCTATTTTTTCCCTCTTATTCTATTAGTTTCCCTATTTATGTGTAGGATCCTAACAAGTGACTAGTAAATCTAGATTCCAAACAATATCATGAATCTTGAGATCCTACTGCGCCATTTCCAAGCACAATACCACCAATATCCCTTTCTTCACCACCAACACCCCTTTTCATAGGATAACTCCAATAGTGCCCAAATTTCTTTGGGAAGTCCTTAACAAAATTCTAAGCATTTCTCATTCGTGATCTTTAATCTACCAGGTGCACAAATGCTAGTTTTTATCCTAAAAGTTCTATTTTCATAATTTATGTGTTTCCAATTTGTGTTTTCTTATGTTAGTCTCTTGTCTAGTTGTCAATCTCAGCACTTGTGTGGGTTAGTTAGTATCATATTAGGATCATTTGGTTAGTCTAAATAGGCTTATTTGCACTATTTTAACATGCACTAAGAAAGAAAAAAATATAAAACTTTCTCTTTTTCTTTTCTTTTAGTAATAGAGTATGAGGTGCTCACTAAATACATGGGAGGTTTACTTAACCATCTATAAAGGGTGGTTCTCATGGCCAAACCTGAGATTATTGATCAGACATGTGCATGGACACATTACCTATAATTGAATAAAAAGTAGGGTTTCTTCTACTTGTAGCAACGGTAGTGAACAACAATGAGGTGGTAAAAATAATATTATAGGTAGGCAAGAAGAGTTGTGCATTCATGTTAAAACCCAAAGGCAAAGGTAAAGATAAAACTCAATGTACTCATTGTGATAAGAAAAGGCAAGAAAAAGAGGGTTGTTGGCAATTGCATCCTAAGTTAATGCCTTCTTGGAGGAAGAAGAAAGGCAAGAACATTGTCATCATGGAGAAAGGCAAATAGATAAATAAAGACTAATGTTGATAAGTGTCTTTCTTGTCCTAAGTTGAATAAAGGTGTTGCATAAATCAATGGAAGAATTCCAAGTGAAGAGGATCTCGCCGAATTATTCCACATCAAGGTGTAGAGAAAAGTTAAAAAGTTTGATGCTCTATTTGATTTGTGTTCACAAATAAACCTAATTTCCTATAAATTGGTTAAAGAGCTTGGTTCGGAAGTGACAAACCACCCATGACCTTATTCTTTATGATGGATGAGGGAGAATGTGAAGGTAAAACTCACCAAGCAATATAAGTTGCAGTTTGGGATTAGTCTAGATTTTGTTGATGTGGTTTCTTTGGATATATGAGGAGTAATCCTTAGGAGTCCATATTTATATTAGAGAGATGTGGTCTATGTATAGAGGAAGAACTAATAGATATTGGTTTTAAAAGGAAAAGAGTATTTATTAAACTCTCACAATGGAAAATTTACACTTGTTTTGGCTAATATCTCAAAGAGGAAGTAGATAATCAATGCAAGTGGGAGATTTTTTCGAGAAAAATAATGCAACTAAAGAAATCAATACAAAGATTTATGTGTGTGAGTAGTAGCAGGTTAGTTGGAAGCAAAAGATAATTGAGGATTGGATGTTGTTTGTTACGTGGTATTGAAGCAATAAGGTACCTTGGTAGGGCAAAGGGTTCCTCAACTCTTCTCTATTAGGTTAGGATGGCATGACTTGAAAATGATTAAATGGTTCAGATCTATATTGGACCATTAGCGTCATGTTTTGAGTGCACTATGTTGTTGAAGATGACAAAGATTATTGAAGAGGGTTGCTTGTTGCCAAAGTAATTTGTCCTTGATGTCAAAGTCATGGAAGCTAGATACTAAAGTGGGCATGGTGCTACTGAAATGAGTATAAAGTTGTTGAAGTACATGATTTGGTCATTGACAGTCATTTGACTTGGAAAGAGGTTGTATAGTTAGATTATATCCATGTGGATAGTGACATTATGGCAACATGACATGTGTTGTGGGTGGTTGTTCAATTTTGGTTGTTACTATTGGTTTCCAAGTAGGGATTGTGGATACAAGCATGTGTGGCAAGGAGATAATGGTGGCAATCTTCTGTAAGTATCACGGCTAACAAGTGAGGGATTGGGATTCCAAAGGGGACAATTAAAAGGTGAAGCAATTATAATACTATTGGGCATGATTCTAGAGTTGATTCATCTTTCCATTGTACTAGAAGGGTAGAAGAGCATAAAAAGGATCAAGCCTTCTATTGTGAGGTTCAATTATCACATGTAAACTACTATTTTTTGTGTTAATAGGCAAACATCAAATTATAGAGTACTCGAGGGTGCAAGTATCTTTTTGGAAACATGCTAGTTGCATGTATTGTTGTACAATCCCATAAAGTCCATTGATTTGGCATTGTCTCAATGTAAATAGTATCATATACTAAATGAGGTGTTAAAGGCATTATCTTTTTGCATTTTTTTACCCTCATAGGTTTTCTTCAAGGAAAGCTATAGTGTCATGAATGCTTCTTATGATATTGATTTTTAAATTTTTTGTTTCTTACTATTTTGTTTATTGTAAAATCATTTTAATAATAGGCAAGAAAATCTATTAGGGTAGAGGATCAAGAGTGTAGAGTAGTGCCAACATTAAAATCTATAGTTAATGGACCATTAGGGCTATCAACCCGATGAATTATGGATCATCAATTAGACATGGAGACATCCAAATCATGGAGAGGTCTTTGCAATATTACACCTTTCTCTAAACTCAACACAACCCATCATTCAATCCTCTCAATTATGACATACATCATTTGATTGTTTTAGAAAACATCGTAAACAACCTTGTACAAAAATGGACAAAGATCTTTTGTCCTAAGAGAAACATGTATTTATAACTATATATCATGCCCTAGATCTTCTTTGTAGATGACATTTGTTGCAAACATGTAGCACTACAAGGTACATCCTCTTTGTTAAAAGCAATTAATTCACCTTAGAATTATAAGGACTCAATCAAATTTGATTTTCTTGTGTAGATAAGGAAATCACCATTGGATTTGATTTTATGCAAAAATATAAGATAAACCCTCTTAATTCATGCATGTAAGCTCTTGTAGGTACCCAATCTCAATCAAATTCTAGCTTTAAATAAATGTTGAATGTTTCCCATACTTAATTTGATCTTGTTTTGTATTGATTCTTGCACATGACAAAAATGCACTTCCAATTTGCATTGTTCTCCAGCTATATTTTTGCACACAACACTACTCCATAAGATTTGATTTTGCCCCAATAAGTGACTACCTTATCACTAACTTGACCACCCATGGCTCCAATCCCTTTACTAATCTATGGGCACCATTAAAATCTCAACTACTCGTGCAACTTGCCTTTTCATATTGTTCATTTTATAGTGCAAACTGTCACTTCAAGTTACTTTCTAAATTAGAAACCATGTGGACACATTTTGTTCAATTAAACCTTTTGAATTTGGGCCCAAGATTGATGATGTGCATTGATCACTAAAAGATCAAAAACTAATAAGACTTCAATGCTGAGGGTGAACATGTGTGCGATCTCCTTTGGCCATTCAATAATTTCCAATAGGAAACAAGTACATCATTTAAACTTTACATTACTAACCAGCTTCAAATAAATAATTAAACCTTCGGCTAAGTAAACATAGTGGGCCCACCAAGTACTCTAGCTAGTATCATGTGTCATTCTTCTATTTGCTACTACACATGTACCCCTAGGAGTTTTGTGGCTTTGTTCTCCAACCAATAAGAAACGTTTTGCATTGCTAGGTGTCCACTTGAACCACAACTTTAAATACCAAGGCAAAATGAGAGAAACAAATGTGGGAGCCTATAGCCTTTTATTGTTCAATTGTTCCCAATGGAAAGCAA
Source organism: Cunninghamia lanceolata (assembly GCA_027924645.1). Classification (NCBI taxonomy): domain Eukaryota; kingdom Viridiplantae; phylum Streptophyta; class Pinopsida; order Cupressales; family Cupressaceae; genus Cunninghamia; species Cunninghamia lanceolata. Next base: position 4,123,588 of record BSBN01001327.1, on the reverse strand, counting down.
ACATGTCACCCACTCCAATACTATTGCTCAGATGTAGAACAAACACATCTTCCCACTAAGTACATCAAAAGAGCCCACCACCCTTGTCGCTAGGGAACACATGTTGCTCTTCCATTTGCCTACACATGGGCCACCTAATCTATTTTAGTAATACATTCCTCCTTATCAACACTATGGCCCACAATATTTTTCCATGCAACCCATGTAAAATATTGCCATTCAAATAAAACTTGTGAGCATTTGTACTGGGCACATCAAGGCTGATGACATGGGAAAAAATTGCCCATCAATAGGGCATAAAATAATGAACAACTAACCCCCTTGCCAAGCTATAACCAATAGAACATTGCCACACCACCCACTATCTTTTCGCCACAAGCCCACTAAGCACTACACAAATCAAACGAATTGCAATGATAGCTGTAGATCTAAGAGGAAGGATGAAATGTACAAGCCAAACATGCACACTTATAGTTTAGTTGACCATCACCAATGAGAAGTGTTAGCAAACAAATTTGTCACTGCTTGTATTGTTTCGACTCGCCCTGTTAGTAGTAACAACTTTACTAACAATTGGACAATTTGTTCTTGTAAATTGTCCTCTGAAGGTTTTAGAAGGTACAACTTTCTTCTTCTGATAATTTAAGATTTCTTTGTTACGCGTTTAACTAGAAAGTGGGAAAGGTAATTGCATATAAAGATAAAATCTAATTAAACCACAACACAAACTGTATTGTAGGCAAGAAATCTCATTAAATAAAATCATTTTCTTCAAGACCTAAGAATGAAAGAAAAACCAACTATCACTTCCACAATGATATCAACACCACTTTTGCATCTAATCCCAACATACGAAGAGAGAAACTCAAATGATGATAAATTTAAATATGAAGAAAGTTATCAGTATTTCAAACAACACTCTATGCGAATATCAAGATTCCACCAGTTATGTATCCAACATATAGAGAATAAATAACAAACATCAAAGGACAATCGACTCACTGCCAATCCTCTTCTGATATTTATGAATTCAATCCACCACATACACTGTTCCAAAATACCCCCTTTACTTTCAAAATAGAATATCAGTAATCTAGTTTTTTAAAAAGTAAAATTTTCACCAAAAGATCCTTATACTTCTTTCCACCTACAATATATAGTGAAACTTAGAGTAAAACCAACTTTCTTATACAACAGTTATGCAACTGACAATACATGATAAAATAAAGTTCATGAGAAGTATTAATTGAGAAACATTCTCGAATAATAAAGCAAAGTTGAATGCCTCACAAAAGACTGAAGATGGGACAGATAAAAAGACTCCAGATAGACTGGAAGGATTTGACGTTGCTGAGGAAGAAGACAATGAAACCATTTTTTGATTACTCTTTGAATCTCCCCATGATTGAAAGGATATTCTTAGTGTTGGGAATGGTTGTAATCGCCAGCCTTGTCTTCCATTTTTGCACTACATTGCTAGCCTCTACAAGTTTTCAGTCCATCTTAGTGAGGTCCTTCTTGAAGCTGGATAGATAAGCAGATACATTGCTGAGCCTCTCTATAGCATTTCCATTAACATCTTCCTTAACTTTCAATTCTTCAGCTAACAATTCTTTAAATCCCTATTTAATGGTGTCTAGTTCCAACAAATTTGATTCAGCATCATCCCAAAGATCAACCCCTAGGGATACACAAGTGCTACAAACATCAAGCATGTATGGATTTGTTGTTCTTAGCAATGCTCTTTAAGTCATTTGCACATTATTGTTCCATGTACAACTTCGAATCAATAGCAGCTAACCATCTTGCTGATTCATTTTCTTCTGGTCTCTCAATAACTTTTTCTGTCACCAAGATACTAGAATCCATCTTAGTCATAGCAGCAAAATTGTTGTTGGTTATGCTTAACATCACCTATTCTTTCTTGATTACTTTTAAATCATTTAAAATTTTAGTTTGCTTATTAGATAACTTACCACGGAGAGTGAACACATTGTTGGTTATTTTCCCAGACTAGATGCTTGTTCCCAGTTATCCCTACAAGGTAGCCATCAATGATCAACAGGATTCCCAGGCCAGGGGCCAACAGTATAGGAGATAGACTCTATAAATATCTCCTCTTCTTCTTTAGGCTCTGCAGAACCAAGGGGGGTATTCCCTACTCAACATCTATGAAATGCATCTATGTATTTGCTAGGATGTTGACACAAAGCAGATAAATCCTCTCTTATGTAGACCAAAACTGTGAAATAAGTGCAAAGGGGCTAGCTTTGGGCCTATGTTCAGTTGTAGATAGAGGATTTCAGTCCTAAAACTACTTCTAACATCCTAAAGGTTTGTATATGAAGTTTGATTTTGATTTTATGTTTGGATGCAAAACTAGGACTTCGGTTGTAACCTCAATACATGATTGGATTGGTGCCTATCTCAGGGCTCAAAGTCAATAGACATACACATGTGAATGTACATATAAACTTATATTAATGACTGAGTTTCAAGGGGATTGTTTAATATTTGCCTTACAGATAATTCCCAGAATTAAGTATTCGGCTACCTCTGCTTAGAAGATCCTCACTGCAATATATTCTCCTTAATACCTAACCTAAAATGTTTAATCTACTCCTTGAGCATAAGTAAAAGATTAAAGCATTCAATATAGCAAACCCATATTCTAGAATCATTAATACCCCTTAGATATTTAAATTCAGAAGAAGAATACATTCAATTTGGAGACAAGTAACAGAACACATGCAATGAAGCATTACTCATTTAAATCAACATGAAACCAGTAAGTTTATGCATTAAACATACAATATGAGATTCATAAACTCACAAAAACATCCAAAACAGGGCCACCAATGAAGTTGTATCTTATCACAGCACCAAAAATTGTCCAGTTTTCAACAACCACACGAGTAACACAGTTTGGCCTTTATACCAAGACTGTGTACCCAACAAAATTTAATTACAAGGCAAATCAAAAATCCATCAGATTCAATGCATGAGGAATGGCGCTCAGAAACATTCAATGCTGCGGAGAGACAAAGAGGAATGAGCAGGTAGAATCAGGATCTGCACCGCCGCTCTAAGACTTTCATCTTCAATCAGGTGGTTGACCTGTCCTTTCCATCGTCCATCCTCTGCAAATCTGCCATCAATGTTTCATCTACCTGCAGGATGCAACAACAGATGCATCTGGAGATTTTCCCGCTCAAAAATGGCCGCAGACACAAGGAAAAAACCATCACAGAAGGTTCAAAACCCGACTGTTGATCAAAAACCCATCGTCGAGATCAACGGTCTCAAAACATGTACGAAGAGTTGCCAGCCAACGAAATCGTGCCACATAGGCACCTTGACCTTATATCGCTGACCTTTTCTTCTTTTATTTCGCCTTTATTGCTCTTGTATATGCAAACCTAAATGCATATACAATATACAAGGTGGACGTCAAAAGTTATAGAACGAATTGGAATTCCGTTTAGGTCTGGCTTGTATCTCCATCTTGCATCCATCGCTTTGTATATTACACATAGACAAGCACAAAACACATATAAGGTGGATGTCATTGCATTTATCCACCGGATTTGAAAAACTTTCAAGTCTGGGCCTTGTATCCTCATGAGTTTGCATATCGACACATATACAAGTGCAAATATACAAGTGGTGGGCCCGACCCATTTTCTCTTTCCTTTGCACATTTCCTTGCACATCGCATATACAGATGCAATGTACAAGTCGCAGATGCCACATTGCTTTCAAACAAGATGAAAATGACTTCGGGTCCACCTTGTATCTTTGGAATGCACTTTCATTGTATGTTCAAACATACAATCACTTTATACAAGTGGCAGGCCCCATCAAATGCACCTTCTGCTTTTGTATGTTGTGGAACATACAAGGTCCCTTGTATATTTTGCTTGTATCTTCAATTGTACATCACCAAATATACATTTGCCCTTTGCATGCAAACAAGGAATCGTTATAGAATATGCGATGAATGCATCTAACCGTTGTATGTGTGCCTGAATGTATATTGCATAGGCATTCCACATTTGTATATCCACGGCACTGTTCACTTTGCATGTCGCGGGCCTTTGTATATTTTTCAATGTACATTCCCTTGCACATACAAGCAAATAATCTTCTCCAGAATATTCCCGCAATGTATCTTTTCCTTTGTATGTTTCGCTTGCATAGATATTGCTAATTTGATATGGGCCAGTCCATAAGGGCTCAAATTTACCATGTTTACCCTTATCCTGACTCCTAGCATTCCACATAAGGACCAAGTCACCTATCTGAAACCTTCTCCTTGTAGCTCTTCTATCAAACAAATATTTCACTTGCTGCTGTGTCTTGACGTTTATTTTTTGTGCCTCTCTTCTTATTTCGTCTAATGCAACTAGCTAATTTATTCTTTCAGTCATCGGGTCTCCAATCTCCTCATCGTTCCCCTGGATGAATTTATAAACTGGCAGGAGGTTATTCACAGGCAACCTAGCCGCTGCACCATATACTAGTTCAAAAGGTGACTTTCCAGTTGCTCTTTTCACTGTCACCCTATCAACCCATAATGCCAACTTCAGCTTTGAATCCCAAGACCTCTTGTTTTTATCTACCATCCTTTTGATGATTTTCATGAGACTTTTGTTGCTTGACTCTGCTTGACCATTCCCTTGTGGATGATATGGTGATGTATGAGACAAATCGATTCCATATTTATTGCAAAAAATAGTAAATTCACCAGACCTGAAGCACATTGCATTATCCGTGACTACTTTTACCGGTACCCCAAATCTGGTAATAATATTCTCTAAAATAAAGTCCATCACCACTTTGCTTGTAGCTTTTTTGGTTGGAATGGCCTCAATCCATTTAGTGAAGTAATCAGTAGCAACCAAAATCCAACTGTGTCCTCCACTTGACTTTTCTGAAAATTCCCCTATGAAGTCAATTCCCCATTGTTGAAATGGAGCTTCTACTGTTACAGTCCTGAGGGGTAATGCACCTTCATATTTTAACTTTCTTGAGAACCTTTGGCAAGGATCACATTTTCTTATCATTCTATGTGCATCTGAGAAGAGAGTTGGCCACTAGTAGCCTGCTCTGAGGATTTTGTGGGCTGTTGTATGGGCAGCATAGTGTCCACCACATACTCCATTGTGCATGTCACTTAAAATATCTCTGGCCTGATTTTCATCAATACACCTGAGTAATACACCATCAAGATTTTTCCAATACAACTCTCCTTGAATAATGATATATTTAATAGCCTGTAGCTTCAAGGTCCTCTTCTAATTATCACTGAGGTGGGTAGGACAGTTTAAGTTCTGCAAATAATACACTATGTATTTATACCACTCAGATTCTGACATATTTATAATTTCATTATGCACTACATTCACTTGGCATGCCTCTAGATTTGACTGTGTCATCAATTTTGCCAAACCTTGTCCTCTTACCAATTTTGTGATCTGTATTTCAATGTTGAACTCCTGCAATTTGTTTATCCATTTGCATCTTCTTCCAGTTACCTCCTGCTGAGTAAAGATATCCTTGATTGCTGCATGAGGCACATATGCAATTACTTGAGATCCTACCAAATATGGCCTGAAACTCTTGACTGCTCTAACCAATGCATATGCCTGCTTCTCTATGATGTCATATTTCAATTCAGCGGCCTGCAATGACCTACTAAAGAAAGCAATAGGCTGTTCAAACCCTTCATTCTTCTGCAATAAGCATGCAACAATAGTATGGAAAGAAGCAAATTAAAACAATTGAAATGGCTTAGAAAAATCAAGAGATTTTAGTACAGGAGCCATCTTTATAGCCTCTTTGATGTTTTGAAATGATTTAGTCACTTCCTCTTCCCACTTGACAGTTACACCCTTCTTCATCATTTTAGAGATATCTTTGGTGGTCTCTGCAAAGTTAGGCACAAATCTCCTAACAAAATTAATTTGTCCAAAGAAGGACTGGACACCTTTCACTGTTTTAGGGATTTGAATTTTGTCAATTGCAGCCATCCTCTCAGGATCAATCCTGACTCCATCCTTGGAAACAATGTGTCCAAGCAATTTTCCTTCCACAACCCCAAAAGCACATTTCTTTGGGTTAAGTGAGATGCCATACTCCAATGCTCTAATAAAAATTTGTTCTAAGTGCATGCAATGCTGCTCCTCCCTTTTTGAATAAGCTGTCAAATCATCCTGATACACAGCCAGGATTGAATCAATTAATCCTACAAAAGCAACATCCATGGCCCTCTGAAATGTGGCACTTGCATTTGTCAGTCCAAATGGCATTCTCACATATACATATGTTCCCCATGGGGTGGTGAAGGCAGTTTTGAACTGTTCTGATTCTTTCACTTTTACTTGATTGTACCCTGAAAATCCATCCATCATAGATAAAAGTTCCCATTCAGTCACCTTTTGTAACATAGCTTCCATGTTTGGCAATGGATAATTGTCCTTCAAAGAAGACACATTTAGATTTCTAAAGTCCACACACAGTCTTATGTCACCATTCTTTTTTCTGACTGGGACAAGGTTAGACACCCAAGTTGAATGTCTAATAGGCATGATTATTTCAGCCTCCCTAAGCTTCATAAGTTCTTCTTGCATTTTAGGAGCTAAAGTTGGGTTGATAGGTCTCTGTTTTTGTCTAAATGGTTTAGCTCCAGGCTTCAAAGGGATTTCATGCTGGAATAAATCCTCTCTATAAGCTTTCAGGTCCTCATACGACCAAGCAAAAATATGCTTATACTTTCTCAGTAGTGCAATCAGCATAGCTCTAATATGTGGTTTGAGCTATTTGCTAATGTACATCCTTTTGGGAGCATGAGATGTTCCCAAGTTTATCTCCTCTAAATCATTCTTGTTTGTTGGAGATGCCTTTGTAACAAATTGGTCCTTATTGTCAAAAGCTCTCTCTAAAGCAACCAACCCTCTAGGGATTTTATTTGTCTTGAGTTGAATTACCTCCTTCCCTAAGAGAGTTTCTTTTCCATCTACAACCTCTACAAGGTTTTGAAAATCCATTTCCTGGTTCTCATATTCATCAATGCAATGTAGAAATCTTAGAAAATCTTTATCATCATCAAACACTTGCCAGCTGCACACATTGTCTGGCACTGCAGGTCTAAGCTTGACCTCAACATTTGTAACATCTAATAGAGTTATATCATCCGGCCTTATAGCTACATTAGCTAGAAAATATGCCCTGACATTCTTCGATCTCTCTATCCAATATATTGAAAATGCATCAAACAATTCAATTGTATCCCAAATAGCATGCTTATATTGTTTTAACCTCTTATTTTTTGATGCATACTTATCTCTAACTTTGGAAACAATAAGCTCTGAATCACCAAACACTTTGAGCATCTTAATTCCATCTTCAAAGCTACATTCAATCCTAACAGAAAAGCCTCATACTCTGCAATATTATTTGTACAGGCAAACTTCAGTAAGAATGAAAATTTTAGAAGCTTACCAGTTGGAGACAGAAACACAATGCCAACACCAGAGCCTTCCCTCGAACAAGCTCCATCAAAATACATGGTCCAAAGACCCTGTCGATCCATTTCTTGAATGCACATGTCTCCCTCTTTACCTTCTTTAACATCTGAGACAACTCTAAAATTTTCACAGTCAGTGTCCACAAAACATATATGCTTCTCCAACTCTTGGTCCTCAACTGTTTCTGATGACCTTTCCTCTCTGATCAGCTTGACATCCTTGCCATTTATAGGGATCATAACATATGACAGATCTAATTGCATACTCCCACCAATCAATGCTGCCCATCTTCTTGACAGCAACATGCCATATTGTGGCTTGATATCAACAACTATTATGTTCATTTTGTAAGTCTTTTCAGGATATGCTGCCAGTCTGAAATCAACATCTTTCATAATTCCAATGATTGGTACTTCTCTAGCATCCATGGCATAGCATTTCCCACATGCCCTATCTATTTTTAACCTAGCTTGCAGCATGATAGCCAACGGCATGATGTTCGTTGATGCTCCTGAATCTAGCATACAATTCTTAACCACCTTTCCATTTATGACAAGGGAGACATAAAATGGTTCAACCTGTGAAGGGCATTTTGTCATAGTCATCCCAAGATATACTTCAGGAGTTTCATCTTCTTCAATGCACACAGCTTGTTTCTTACCCTGGGTCTCATCAGTCAACTTGGCTTGACAGGGTATTCCTGAAATTAAAGATACTGCTTTGTTTTTGAATTCTTCCACTTTCATCAGTTCCATCAATGGAATGAAGACTTTTACTTGAGACAAGACCTGAGCTATGTCAAAAGGAGCATAATTTTGAATAACAGTTGTGGCCTGATCCACGGTTTTATTTCCATCCTGAGATGATCTAGCTTTAGTTTTTATGGCTCCTTGACTATCATTCTTAATCTGAAAATTTTTGTTTTGATCCTCAGCCTGGGGAACTCTATTTTCTAGTCCTTGAGAATCATGACCTGTTTTTTGCTTAAAGTTCTGTTTATTACTGCTCCATTGCTTCTTTTGTGGCTCAGCCCCTTTATGACTGTGCACTGGCTGACTTACAAAAGTGTTTTCTGGTTGGTGTGAGTTGCTTACCTAAGTTTTACCTCTTAGGTTATAATTGCTTTTGACTTGAGCCACTACTGTAGCTGTGAAAGCTCTAATTTCTTCATCAAAAGGTCTCCTCAAGTTGTTCAAAAATTTGTGTGAATCCTGAGCATAGGCATAGTTGTCTTCATCATAAGGAAACTGCTGATAGACCTGAATCTCATCATTTGCACTTGCATCAGCACCTTGAGAGGGATACTCTTTGTTTGTATACAATATATTGATATTATCATCTTCCATGCAATGTGGCTCATTGCACTCATCACAGGCAACAACATTGTTGTATAAAGACTGAGCGATCATACATTGTGACTGTGAATGAGGCATTTGACAGGTTATACACCATGGGGTGTCATTAACAGTATTTACAGCCTTCTTCAAAGGATCAGGAGTTTCCTTTGTATTTTGACTCTTTTGACTTGTGTTGCTGTTTTGGAGAACAGGTTTACCACTATGTCAGTTAGTATGATATGGCATATCATGTAATGATGGTCTTCTTTCTTGCCTCTGGTAAACCTGCCTGTTAGGACCTATCCCCTTTTCATTTTTAGCCATTCTATAACTTAGGTCCTTGACAATAGTTGTCAACTTATCTATTTTGTCCTCAGAAGTAGATGCACTGCCAGGAACATTCTGAGATTTAGCATTTGGATTTTTCAGAATTTTCACATCATCTCTTCTGTTTGTCTTACCAAATGCTTTTCTATTATTTTCAATATTTGTTGCAATCTTGAAAGCATCTCTGAGGTTGTGAGGACCCTTGTCTCTTAATCCATAAGCAGTTTTGGCATCAAAAGCATTTATGTACAACACTATGCACATAGGTTCATTAGGCCTCAGGTGATGTGGCAGTTTGTTCAATACCTTCATGAATCTAGCATTGAAATCAGCAACCTGTTCATTCGATCCTTTGGTGATGCTAGTAAATTCATTAATGAAAAAACTAGGATCAGTTTTGTCACCATATTGCTCTTTGAATATTCTCCTGAATTCATCCGATAATGAAACACTTCTGTCAAGCAGACCCTTGTACCATTCTCTGGCCTCATCAACTAAAGATTGCATAAATAATTTCATGAAAACATCTTCATGCTCAACCTCAAAGTTGTCCATGATATTCTGAAAAGCTTTTAGATGATCTTCTCCTGACACAGTATTATTTCCCAAAAATTTAGGCACTTGCAGCCTCACATGTTTATCAATAGGATTGGGGTAACCAGGAATGCCATCAAAAACTAACTGCCTGAATCTGTCTAGCTGCATAGGCTGTCTACCAAATTGATTAGCATTGGCATTTCTGTTTGCATTCTGATTTCTTACATTATTTCATGGTATTCTAGCATTATCTGCATTCTGTCTTTGATCATTACGCTGATCATGCACTTCATTTCTTTGCCGATTTCTCTGCATATTTGCATTTTCAAGGGTAGGAACTGAATCATTCTGAGCAACTCTCAGAGCTTGCACTTTCTGTCTCATGTCATCTCTGATCTTCACTGCCTGCAGATACTCTAACTCTGCCCTTAGGCTCTTGATTTCTTCGGCTAGTTCCTCCTCTCTAGGCATAGAAGAGGACGGTTTCATTATATTCTGATCATCATTATCTTCATCCCTTGGGGACTCAGCTTCTTCGAATCTATCACTGGGATCCAAGAAAGGGCGTTCCTGAAACACCTTTGACCTTATTCTTAATACATCACCCTGTTGTCTTTCATATACATTCTAGATTTCAGCCTTAGTGTTTGAAAAATAAAGTATTGTCCTCTCTGAAGATCCTAGATTGTCCTGAATATGATCATTACTTCTAGGGCTAGGAGAACCATCTTGACTGGCTCGAACAGTCCCTTTTTTCCTATACAATCATTTTTATGGGTAACTCTTCAAATAGAGTATTACGCTGGGATCTTCTCCCTTGCATACAAATTTTTACTTTACCGGTTGGGAGATTGGTTCGGAGTCGCCACCTATAACTAGGAATTGTTTTCTTTTAAAATCAAGGTTCTTTCACAAGGTTTCCCCAGCGGAGTCGCCAATTTCTATTGCGACTCAGATGGGCAATAATTTATCAGGGATGAAAAGATAATACTTTCACTTCACTTCCCTAGCAGAATCACCAATTTCTGTTGGTTATTTTCCCAGACTGGATGCTTGTTCCCAGTTATCCCTACAAGGTAGCCATCAATGATCAACATGATTCCCGGGCTAGGGGCCAACAGTATAGGAGATAGACTCTATAAATATCTCCTCTTCTTCTTTAGGCTCTGCAGAACCAAGGGGGTATTCCCTACTCAACATCTATGAAATGCATCTATGTATTTGCTGGGATGTTGACACAAAGCAGATAAATCCTCTCTTATGCAGACCAAAACTGTGAAATAAGTGCAAAGGGGCTAGCTTTGGGCCTATGTTTAGTTGTAGACAGAGGATTTCAGTTCTAAAACTACTTCTAACATCCTAAAGGTTTGTATATGAAGTTTGATTTTGATTTTATGTTTGGATGCAAAACTAGGACTTCGGTTGTAACCTCAATACAGGATTGGATCGATGCCTATCTCAGGGCTTGGAGTTAATAGACATACACATGTGAATGTACACATAAACTTATATTAATGACTGAGTTTCAAGGGGATTGTTCAATATCAACCTTACAGATAATTCCCAGAATTAAGTATTCGGCTACCTTTGCTTAGAAGATCCTCACTGCAATATATTCTCCTTAACACCTAACCTAAAATGTTTAATCTACTCCTTGAGCAGAAGTAAAAGATTAAAGCATTCAATATAGCAAACCCATATTCTAGAATCATTAATACCCCTTAGATATTCAGATTCAGAAGAAGAATACATTCAATTTGGAGACAAGTAACAGAACACATGCAATGAAGCATTACTCATTTAAATCAACATGAAACCAGTAAGTTTATGCATTAAACATACAACATGAGATTCATAAACTCACAAAAACATCCAAAATAGGGCCACCAATGAAGTTGTATCTTATCACAGCACCAAAAATTGTCCAGTTTTCAACAACCACATGAGTAACACAGTTTGGCCTTTATACCAAGACTGTGTACCCAACAAAATTTAATTACAAGGCAAATCAAAAATCTGCCAGATTCAATGCATGAGGAATGGCGCTCAGAAACATTCAATGCTGCGGAGAGACAAGGAGGAATGAGCAGGTGGAATCGGGATCTGCACCGCCGCTCCAAGACTTTCATCTTCAATCAGGTGGTTGACTTGTCCTTTCTGTCGTCCATCCTCTGCAAATCCGCCATCAATGTTTCATCTACCCGCAGGATGCAACAGCAGATGCATCTAGAGATTTTCCCGCTAAAAAATGGCCGCAGACACAAGGAAAAAACCATTGCAGAAGGTTCAAAACCCGACCGTTGATCAAAAACCCATCGCTGAGATCAACGGTCTCAAAACATGTACGAAGAGCTGCCAGCCAATGAAATCATGCCATGTAGGCACCTTGACCTTCTATCGCTGACCTTTTCTTTTTTTATTTTGCCTTTATCGCTCTTGTATATGCAAACCCAAATGCATATACAACATACAAGGTGAACATCAAAAGTTATAGAACGAATTGGAATTCCGTTCAGGTCCGGCTTGTATCTCCATCCTGCATCCATCGCTTTGTATATTACACACATACAAGCGCAAAACACATACAAGGCGGATGTCATTGCATTTATCCACTGGATTTGAAAAACTTTCAAGTCCGGGCCTTGTATCCTCATGAGTTTGCATATCGGCACATATACAAGTGCAAATATACAAGTGGTGGGCCCGACCCATTTTCTCTTTCCTTTGCACATTTCCTTGCACATCACATATACAAATGCAATGTACAAGCCGCGAATGCCACACTGCTTTAGAACAAGATGAAAATGACTTCGGGTCCACCTTGTATCTTTGGAATGCACTTTCATTGTATGTTCGAACATACAATCACTTTATACAAGTGGCAGGCCCCATCAAATGCACCTTCTGCTTTTGTATGTTGTGGAACATACAAGGTCCTTTGTATATTTTGCTTGTATCTTCAATTGTACATCACCGAATATACATTTGCCCTTTGCATGCAAACAGGGAATCGTTAGAGAATATGCGATGAATGCATCTAACCGTTGTATGTGCGCCCGAATGTATATTGCATAGGTATTCCACATTTGTATATCCATGGCACTGTTCACTTTGCATGTCACGGGCCTTTGTATATTTTTCAATGTACAATCCCTTGCACATACAAGTAAAGAATCTTCTCCAAAATATTCCCGCAATGTATCTTTTCCTTCGTATGTTTCACTTGCATATTCTACATACAAGCCCGATATACAAGCAGGGCCAATGTACAAATGGCGAATATCCCCGTAATCTTATAGAAGATTCCCCCAATGTATATGCAACTTGATATACATCTAGAATGCATATAACTTAAAATTTTCACCATTTCTGGAAGCCAATTGGGATTTCACAAGCTTGTCAACAGATTTGATCACTTGCATACACAGAAACTTGGCACTTTTCTCATGTGCGATGGGAAAAGACAGTAAAACATTGCACTAGGCCGGTCAAACCATGAATATTAAAACACAAGGATGGAACCTAATAACCAGGAACCCTCCAGAGAAAACCAGCATCAAAATAAGCAAAATGGTGCAAGACCCCAAGATTCATAAATTTTAGGGTTTGAATGAGAAAAACTACAAATGTTCAAACTTAAAACCCTAATCATAAATGAGTACTAACACACATCATGAATGAAACATAGACCATCAAATGTCACTTCCCAACCCATTTTTCTACTGCACTACCAAGGTATTTGTACTTGTTGATTTGATCAAATACCTCTGTAGTCAACCCTTTAGGAACACCAGTAGTAGCATCTAAGGGCTGAGAGTTAGTATCAACAATGGATTTAACATATGAAGTAAGAATGTCCACTTGTTCTTCCAAGACTTCATTTTCCTTTTCTTTCTCTTCCAGTCTAGCAGCTAGAATGTCAACTAACAATTTTGCATTATGTATATCACCTTGGACTGAGGGTGGTACTAAGTCTACAATACTCACCTAAAATTCATGATCAACATATATATCCTTCATTTCCTTGTCGACCATTGGCTTTGCAATCTCCACATATTTGTGCTTGGAAACCAGGTCCACCATCAACCTAGACAACTTTTTGGCCTTCTTGGGAGTAGGTTCTAATTTGAGTAACCTGGCCATTGCAACTCCTCTTGTTCCCAACTTCTATTTTCAACCATGTTGGGGCCATCACAAAAGATCCACCTGTATTCTTTTGAGATATTTCATCTACCTTAAAGGCATTATCTATTATTGTTTGTTGCCTGGGAGGAGTTTGGAACTGACCATCTTGAGGAGTGGAGGTTTTTTTCCCTGTTCTTCCTTTGAAGTATCTTCTTCATCTTGCCCATCCTACAACTCCTATTGTGGTACTGTTATCACGTGAAATTACACCCTGCTTGAAGTCCGTTCAAGCATTCCAATGACACAATGGGACTGATCTCAAGGTGTGGAACCTTGCAGATGAGATCAGACCTCTAGAGAAGGCTGGTTCCTCTTTTTGAGCTTAAGGCTCAGAGAATTAAAACTAAATCTAATGCTAATGATCACCAGGGGAAAAGGGATAGAGGGAATGCAGAAAAGGAAACAGTGATGCACCAAGATTTAGGATGTTTAGTTGAAGATGACATAACACAGTGATGATTTCAAAGACTAAATAAACCAGCATAGACTCATTCACTCTCTAATAAACATCAAAATAGAACACTAAAATTTATAAAGGGACAACTTTATCCACAAGATAAGTGAAAAGCATTCAAGCAGACATAGTGAAAAAAGAAATGAGAGAGGCAAAATCAGTTGCTTATATTAGTCATAGAGGCTAAATAGCCATTAAAAAGATAAAAAAGCTAAATACAGATCGAGAAGACACAAAATGATAAATTTTTCCCTCATTGTTGAACCAGAAATGAAGACATAGAGGCCCAGAAGAGGACACAGTCGATCAAACTCATTTGGTTCTGGGAAACATCATGAGGTCAAGATCAAGCATCAAGCACTTCAGTCTGAATAATGACCTAGCAGCTAACCAACAGTTTTTACATCTTTCTTACATGTATATATAGCTTTTAGTCCATTGTGTAGCTCTGGGCATTGGATTTTGGTCAATTAGTTTGATTTGTGCGCCCATGCTACATTTAATTCAGCCCAGAAGCTGTGCCAGAAGATCAACAGACTTGAGGAGTGTGGCCATACCTTGTGCACTAATTTGTCCTTGGAAGGACCTATAGAAATATGGGCTACAGAGGGTATTTTATCCTCTTCATGAATATCTGATCCTTTTGCATTGAAGTTTTCCACTATTCCAGCTACCTTCGTGATCGACATGCAGCCATGGCGTCACCTAGAAGTGCATTTTTAGGCGCTAAAAAAATTTACGCCTTTTAAAATCCTTTACAACACTTAAAAATATTTTAAACTGACTTTAAAATATTTCAAAGCAATACATTATAGTACATGCTTTAATATTACATTGATTTTTACTTTATTTTGCCTTATCAACAACATCTCATTTTACCAAACTGAGTTGTTTCTGCCTTTCCTTTTGCTTTCTTTCTTTAGTCGGCAAAAATCTCTTTTTGCAAACTACTCTGGCTCTTCTCTGGCTTTTATTCTTTTATCAACAATTTCTTGATTTATCAAACTTTGGCTTGTTTCTCCCTTTTTTGCCCTTTGTCAGCAAAAATCCACTTTTTTGAACTTTGATGTCTTCTCCCTCTATCTGCAAATCTTGATTTTTATCAAACTTTTTTGCTGTCTCTTTGTTTTCTTTATAAGCAAAGTTACCTTTTTGGGAACCTTACCACCTTATCTCATTTTTTTTGCCTTATCGGCAAACCTTCCTTTTTGCGGACTTGGCCTTTTAATCGCCTTGTCGGCAAATCTTCATCTCTGCGAGCCAAGCTTTGCCTTTGACTTTTCCTTGCCCTTTGGTCGGTGAAACTTTCATTTCATGAACCAAAGTCTTCACCGCAACATTCTCTTTCTTTTCCATTTCCTTTAGTTGAAGAATCGCCTAGTCAGTAAACCTTTGAAAACCCGAACTATGCAGTGAGTTCAAATTTTCTCTAATCTTCTGACAGAGATTTTGCTTTCCTCTTTCCCTTAGCCACTTGGGCCTTTTTAAATTTATTCCTCCATTGGAAAATTCATTGATCCACAAACCAAGAGGTTCGCTAACTTTCCCCTTCACCACCTTTCTATCCTTTCCTTCATCTTTGGCTGAGGACCCTGTCTTTGCTCTGCACTTTCCCTTTATCGAAAAAGTTGCCAATCGGTGAACCTGCCAATCGGTGAACTTAAGGTTTGCCAACAAAGGAAAACTTGTCTTTCTTTTGCTTCTTCAAAGAGAACACCTGCTGCCCTACCTGCTCACCCCTTAGTTTCTCCCTTAGTTGGTGAATCGACAAATCGCCGAACCACTGAACTTTGAGTTCTCCAAACTTAAAATTTGCCAACTAAGGCAAAAGAAGGGGTAAAAACTTAGAATTTTTTAGGGTTTTTTTGAAAGGGAAAATTTCTTCCATTTCAAGTGTCTCAGATCAGATATTTTTGATGGAAGAAGGGATTTTTGGGTTATTTTGGCCTGGGCAAAAATAAGACAACACTTTGGTGACTATGTAGGGGTGTTTACCTGCTAAACATAGGGATCCAACTACCTTATACAATCCATTGGGCACATAGGCAAAAGGAAAAGTACAACAAACTAAAATAGGGGATTGGCTAGACCAACTCAAATTGAACATTGCCTCTAGAAAATAAGGCAGACATTCTCCTAATGAGAATGTTGCATGTGCAAAGGCACTTATGGAAGGGAAACCTAAAACAAAAGAAAAACTAACCTAAACCTAAAGTAACCAACCAAAAATAAGCTTAAATAAAGCCATTAACTGGTTCTTCAAAATAATTGCCCTTTCTTAATAATTTCCAATGCTTCAGATGCTTGTGGGTAGTTAACAAGAGGTGGGGAAGGGGTGGGCATACAATAAATTGGCAATACACTTCCCCAAGAAAGGGAACAAACTCACTTACCCACTTGAATTGATTGTTGATACAACTACCTAGAAGTGGATAAATGGGTTGATCCCACTCATTTTGATGCTCAACTTCATTCTTAGAGGTAAGCATGACAAGTGATGGCTCTTCATGATTTGTATCCAGTTGGGCTAGATGTCTAATAAGACATCTTGGTGCAGTTATGGATGGAGGGTCCAAGAATGGACTGTCCAAACCATACAGCTAGAGTAAACACAATAGAAACAACACAAATATAGAATGCAATGGAAGATTCAAATGCTCAATATATCAAATAATCAAAATGCTTATATGCCGGCAACGTGCAGGCTACAATCAAAGGGCTCACGGGCCTGCTTTCCGGATTACAATAGAATTGAAAGATATGGCATTGAAGTGCCTTCCAGAAAGAATCTATCTATCTAAAACATCTAACTGAAGAACTAACTTCCTAATGCAATGAAGAGATCTATATATATCATCTTCAAGCTCATAGAATCCTTTGTGCCGGCCACAAGAGGTTACAAACTCCAATGAAAGATGTAATGTGTAGAAACATGTAGGTGAGCCTACAACACATGGTATTTCTCCTCAAATGAATGAAACTTGGTGTAGACCTTAAGGAAAGTCTATTTGGTCCTTATGTGCTATGTATGATGTTTCATTTGGCTCTGCAAGTCACGAAAGTGCTCCACAAACCTTCTTCAATTGACTACATGAATGCATTGTTTTGTAAAAGCTGATGATCTTCTGATAGCGATAACTCTCAGGAAATAAATCCAAATCACTTGAAATCTTGATATGATGTAGCTGACATGGAATAGAAGATAATTCCTACTCCGTGAGCTCTGATATGAAGATGAGGCAAAATGTGGTAGAAGATGTTGAAATTGCGAATGATTGAACTGAATTGAAATGAAGAAAAGAAAAGAATGCAAATATTTTGGTTGATGCAAGATTGCTCTGTAACCTGGGATGCTCCTACATTACATCCCCTTGAAATGACATGCAAATCAACAAAGTTGATCTCATGCCCTTGCTCTATTTCTAGCTCTTGATGCTGTTGATCTGAATGCTCTCGCACTTGCAGCTCAACTGGAAGTATGGCTACCCCCACCTTGTGATCGTGTTGTTCAAGGAGGCCATAAAAAATAGGCTCAGAAAATGAGCCTAGAATCTGCTCAAAGAAGAAATAATCCTTAGGGAATGCCAGATTGATGCTACATTTTAGCAGAAAAGAGCTATCTCATCCCTAAAGAGGTCTTCCAGCTCTTCAAAGCACATAGGGATGAGAAGATGCACCCTGGCTTGAAGGTTTTTTAAATTAGGCTTAGAAAATGAGCCCTACACAAGCTCAATTGTGCAATCTTCTCCACCAAGAAGCTGATATCCTTGTTGGATAATGAAGAATAAATCTTTATTTTATTCTTGCCCATGCTCGATCTCTACATCATTGTCTTCTATGAAAGATGGGAGCTCCTCAAACAGGTCTGCATCATTAACCTCCACATTTTTAAGAATAGGGTAGTGTACATGCTCCCCCTCATGAGATGGGACCTCACTACCTCAATTGCCCTCATATTCCAGCGATCTATCATCATCTTTCATGCCCTTATCCTGCTCAAGAATTGTTGTTAATACTGGCATCTGCATGCCTTTGTCATCTTCAATATAGTTGGGAAGATCATCAAATAGAGCGACATCATCACCCCTGGAGCTAACTTCGCAACAACCTCCTC
Source organism: Cunninghamia lanceolata (assembly GCA_027924645.1). Lineage (NCBI taxonomy): Eukaryota > Viridiplantae > Streptophyta > Pinopsida > Cupressales > Cupressaceae > Cunninghamia > Cunninghamia lanceolata. The sequence continues at coordinate 4,105,105 of BSBN01001327.1, read as the reverse complement.
CACAACATCCTCATCCTTTGATTGCAACTCCACATTATTCTACTTGGGTTGCCTCTGTAATTGGACCTTTTCACCATGCTTCCTCTACATTTGGGTTTCATTCATCTTGTTTGTGGCATGGGAAAATTCTTCAAATGAGCTAAAGTCCAGGGGACTCAACCAACACTTGAATCAACACTAACCTCATGCTTGATGTATTGCTGCTCCAACTGATTTGGCTTAACTTCTTCTTGCATTCAGTTGGGATTTTTAGTTTTAATAGTATGTGAGGGTTCACAATTAGTAGGCTGACTTGGAGATGCCTCCAACACTTCATTTTTTGGCTCATAGAACCTAGTGTCCCACCCAAAGGCTGGCCTGTCCTCCACTTTTGGGCTAGAACCAAGACAAGAGGGCTAACATGGAATGGGGGTTGAAAGACCTTCCTGGGAGGGTCGTTCCTCAAGAATAATAGGTTGGATTTGCACATGAACAAGCTCCCGTGAAGGTTGAGTAAAAGGAAGCTTGGTGTGCAGAAATCGCTTCCTACACTAATCTAAAGAGGAGAGAAGAGTACAAATTTGTTTTATCCTTTACAATTACATAATGTTAATATCAACAATGGAGATATTGCAGCAATACACATACACACATAAATGAGACAGAAGAGAGAGACACAAGATATACATGGGGAAAACCCTTATCGGGTGAAAAACCCCACACTCCAAAACCTGCACAATGTATTATCAAAATTGAAATAGTTTATAATACACTTGCAATGCAAGCTCTCAGGAGTCTTCAACACTCGTATCTAGAGATAAACCAGCAGCATAACAATACCTATCAATCATATAATACATCTCCTCTCCAAAGCACCTATTTATATAGAAAATACAAGGCAAAAATGGCTCTATCTTGAGATGGGCGTCCAACATGGCCTCATGGCCCAAAACCCACGCCGATGGACACTTGTTCAACACTGTAGGATGTTATTGACACTTGTCAAGTAACCCCATCCCAAAGAGGTTGCCTATTCCCAAGTTGGGCAATGACAGATGCTCTTACGACTCTTACAACTGTCATAGAATCCGTCATACTGACATATCTTACAGCTATAAGAGAATCTATCATAAACAGGCTATAAATAGCACATTCTCTTACAACATGTCATAAATCTCCTTGGTGCACCCAAAGATACCTTCTTCCAAGATGCCTTGTGACACATGTCTTCACCTGTCATAGAACCTTCTATTTCTGACTCTTACATGTCATAGATTCTGTCATAGGAATCTGTCATAACTGTTTCGGTCAAGATTCATTTACACACTAGTCAAGATGCCGACATATGGCAGAAAACATCTACCACACAAAAGGGACACCTATCTCCACATGGAGTGTGTTGACCATCCTAGTCATCTTACAAGTGGAGTGACAACTCATCGTGCCACTTCACACTAAATGAAAAAACATGACGTGCAACAAAATTACAACATAAGCTAAGTAAATAAATTACATTACGATAATAAATGCAAGGAATTACCAAGGTTGAGACACCTTATTCCCAACATTCTCCCACTTGTCAAACACCTTGTAAGAGCCAATAGAAATAATAGGATTTAACTGCTATAGGCCGAGAGGCCCATAGACTCTAGACACCATTTGAACTTATCTGTGCCCACTAGTTTCATCAATGCAACTGCAACATTCTTCAAAGTATCTACTTTCTCCAAATTTACCTTCCCATCCTCTACCATGTCTCGCACGAAGTGAAACTGTACATCAATATGCTTTGTTTTGGCATGGAAAGTTGGATTCTTTGCTAGGCAAATCGCACTCTGATTGTCACAACAAATCATAATCTGTCCTGCATCAACACCAATATCTGAACACAATCTCTTAAGCCAAATGGCTTCCTTACAAGCATGAGTTGCTGCCATATACTCAGCTTCTATCGTGGATAAAGCAACCATAGTCTATGACTTACTCATCCAACTAATTGCACCACCGAACATAGTGAACACATAGGCACTGGTGGATCTCCTGCTGTCAATGTCACCTGCCTAATTAGAATCCACAAATCCATGAATACAAACTAAATGCGGAGGTCCTGTAGCATTACCATGATAGCATATGGAATACTCAGAAGTACCCCTCAAATATCTGAACACTCACTTAACTGCATCCCAATGTACCTGTCCAGGATTAGTCATAAATCGACTAAGGACTCCCACTGCTTGGGCAATGTCTGGTCTTGTGTAGACCATAACATACATTAAACTACCAACAACACTAGCATAAGGTACTCTGCTCATGTCCTCCACCTCACCAGGGGATTTTGGACAATCACTAATAGACAACTTTGTCCCTAATGAAACAGGAACACACAATGGTCTACAATCTGCCATGCTGAACCTATCCAACACAGTCTTCACATACTTACTCTAGCTTAACCAAAGTTTTCTATTAGCTATGTCTCTTCTGATTTCCATTCCCAGAATGTACCTGGTTGCCCCTAGATTTTTCATCTCAAACTGTGCTGACAACTGAGACTTAAAATCAGAAAATCATATTATTACCATTCCCAATCAACAACATATCATCAACATACAATGCAATAATGAGAATGCGATCATTGTCAAACTTGTAATACACACAATGATCAGATTTTGATCTCAGAAATCTAATGGACAACACAAAGGCATCAAATTTCATATACGACATCCTAGAATACTGCTTCAAACCATACAAAGACTTCTTCAACTTGCAAACCAATATTTCTTTACCTTTCTCTATGTAATGCTATGGCTGTGACATGTAAATCTCTTCCTCCAAATCACCATGAAGAAAAGTTTTCTTCACATTCATCTGTTCTACCTCTAAGTCATAACCAATTGCAAGAGATAACAAGAATTGAATGGATGCCATCTTTGTAATAGGAGAGAAAATTTCACCATAATCAATTCCCTCCACTTGTGAGTACCCCTTCGCAACCAATCTAGCCTTATACTTTTCAACACTGCCATTTGCACCGAATTTCTTCTTGAACACCCATTTGCATCCAATGGGTTTCCGTCCTTCAGGCAAAGGCACCAAGTCCCATGTTTTATTCTTTTCCAAAGAAGCCATCTCATCTTCCATGGCCTCCTTCCAGTAACCTGCATCTTTCATGCCCATAGCCTCTGTCACAATTCTAGTCTCATCAGTGTTAGCAAGTAAGGCAAAAGCACAACTAGAATCAAGTAACGAATAACCAAACCTATCAGGTTGCTTCCTTGTTCATGTAGACCTCCTCAAGGGCTGAGGTTGAGGGTCTACTTCTTCTTTTGAGCTTTCAGAGCTGCTAGAGCTCTCCTCATCATCAGGTCTCACAAGGTCTGTTGGTTCAGTCTTCTCAGGGGTAGAAGGAAACTGAACCACATCTTCTTTCTTTTCTGTGTGTTCTGGCTATAGAACAATGGAAGAAGGTGTTAGCTCTCTGAAGATAACACTTCTGCTATACAACACTTTTTTAGCCACAGGTTCCCAAAGCTTGTATCCTTTCACACTGACACCATAGCCAATGAAAATACACTTAACAGCCTTGTTCTCCAATTTAGACTGTTTCTCCCTAGGCACATGTGCATATGCCTCACAACCAAAAACACAAAGATGTCTAACTAAAGGCTTCTTACCAGACCACACCTCCATAGGTGTCTCACCAACAAGAGTTGATGTAGGAGACCTATTTACCAGGTAGCAATTAGTGGCTACAATGTCAGCCCAAAACTTTTGTTCAAGGCTTGCTCCACTGAGCATACTCCTAGCCTTCTCCATTAGTGTCCTGTTCATCCTCTCTGCAACTCCATTTTACTATGGGGTGTATGGAGTTGTCTTATGTCTTTCAATTCCTTACTCTTTATAGAACTTATCGAACTCTACCGAACAAAACTCACCATCGTTATCAGTTCTCAAACACTTAATCTTTTTACTAGTCTAATTTTCAGCAAAGGCTTTAAACTCTTTAAATTGACTAAAGACTTCAGTCTTGCTTATGATAAAATAAACCCATGTCCTTCTACTGTAATCATCTATGAAAGATACAAAATATATAGATTTGGAAATCAAAGGAACATTGACAGGACCAAACACATTAGAATGAATAAGATCCAATACACCAGAAGGCTTGTGAGAACTAGAGTAAAATTAAACACAGTTTTGCTTTTCATATACACAATGTTTGCAAAAGTCAAACTCAAGATTACAATCTGCCATGCTGAACCTATCCAACACAGTCTTCACATACTTACTCTAGCTTAACCAAAGTTTTCTATTAGCTATGTCTCTTCTGATTTCCATTCCCAGAATGTAAATCACAAGACCCTTCTCACCAATGTGGCCATATCTCAAATGCCATAACATAGTCTTTTCAGCAGGAAGCTTAACTTCCAAAGCATGTGCACTACCATCAGAATGTGTTACAATAGATTTCTTCACTGCTCGTTCAGATGGTGGGGATGAAGTGACTGCAGCTCTTTTCTTTGAGTCAGAAGAACTATTGCACTGTGAAGTGCATGCCTCTAGCTGAAATAGAGTACCTCTCCGAGTACCCTTCGCAAGCACCATAGATCCTCTAGTCATCTTGCATCCATCCTTCGAAAAGACAACCTGTACACCTGCATCATTCAACATACTTACAGAAAGAAGGTTCCGTGCCAGGCCTGGGATGTGCATAACCCCAGTGATCCCCCTCACTCATCCATTAAGGAATCAAATTGAGACTCTTCCATGACCAACAATCTTCAGATGGGAATCATCACCCAGGTACACTCTTCTACCATCAACTCTTCATACTTCATGAACCACCTTCGATGCGAGGTCATGTGGAATGATGCACCAGAATCTATCAACCGCACATCATCAAATGCATGGGTGGCTAGGGCTGCGATGAAGGCATCACCATCATCTTGTGACTTGTCAGAATCTGAATCTGGGGCATTCTTCTTTTTCTTTTTCTTTTCCTCTTTGCATTCCTTCCGAAAATGCCCAAATTTGCCATAGTTCCAATAGAGAGCCTTGGAATTTCTAGTAGATTTGGATCTCCCATGGGATTTGGATCTGCCCTTTTCACCTTTCTTGTCCTTCTTCTTCCCTTTCTCTTTGGGTCTTCCACGAATTGCAATAGCATCTTTGGCCAACTCGGTTATCTTTCTCCACACTTCTTCAGATAACAGTGAAGATACTACATCATCCATCTTGAAGGTGGTGGTAGTGCTTCTGATAGCCATGACAAGATGATCCCATTAATCCAACAAAGAACAAAGCAGGGTCATACATCGATCCTCCTCCTCCATTTTCACACCCACGGATGTCAACTGTGCAACATGCATGTTAAAAGCATTCATATGGTCTGCAACAGATCCTTGGTCTTCCATTTTTAGAGAAAATAACTTCTTTTTTAAAAAGAGCTTGTTCACCAAGGACTTGGCTTGATAAGCAGATCCCAGCTTCTTCCAAAGATCTTTCACAGTCTTCTCCTCATGGACATTCAATAGGACAAAGTCAGCTAGACAGAGTCTTATGAGACCCTTAGCCTTCTAATCTTTGAGGTCCTAATTAGCTTGTGACATTGTCATAGGTTTTGTTCCATCAACGGTTTCCCATAGGTCACGATCAACAAGTAGATCTTCCATCTTGAGTTTCCACAACTTGAAGTTTGTGCCATTGAACTTCTCCACCTCTACTCTTCCGGATGTGGTTGTCATCTTCTTCCTGCAACAAGATACATAATACTTTGCACAGACTCCCACTCAACCTAATATTATCTCAAAAAACCCCTACCCACCAGCTAGAACCAAAACTGGCCAGGCTCTGATAGCAACTGAAAGGAAGTTTGGTGTGCGGAAATCACTTCCTACACTAATCTAAAGAGGAGAGAAGAGTGCAAATTTATTTTATCCTTTACAATTATAGAATGTTAACATCAATAATGGAGATATTGCAGCAATACACATACACACAGAAATGAGACAGAAGAGAGAGACACAAGATATACGTGGGGAAAACCCTTATTAGGTGAAAAACCCCACACTCCAAAACTTGCACAATGTATTATCAAAACTGAAATAGTTTACAATACACTTGCAATGCAAGCTCTCAGGAGTCTTCGACACTTGTATATGGAGACAAATTGGCAGCATAATAGTACCTGTCAATCACATAATACATCTCCTCTCCAAAGCACCTGTTTATATAGAAAATATAAGGCAAAAATGGCTCTATCTTGAGATGGGCGTCCAACATGGCCTCATGGCCCAAAACCCACACCTATGGACACTTGTCCAACACTGTAGGATGTTCCTGACACTTGTCAAGTCACCCCATCCCAAAGAGGTCACCTATTCCCAAGTTGGGCAATGACAGATGCTCTTACGACTCTTACAACCGTCATAGAATCCATCATACTAACATATCTTACAGCTGTAAGAGAATCTATCATAAACAGACTATAAATAGTATATTCTCTTACAACATGTCATAACTCTCCTTGGAGCACCCAAAGATTCCTTCTTCCAAGATGCCTTGTGACACATGTCTTCCCCTATCATAGAACCTTCTATTTCTGACTCTTACATGTCATAGATTCTGTCATAGGAATTTGTCATAACCGTTTCGGTCAAGATTCACTTACACAATAGTCAAGATGCCGACACATGGAAGAAAACCTCTACCACACAAAAGGGATGCCTATCTCCACATGGAGTATGTTGATCATCCTAGTCATCTTACAAGTGGAGTGACAACTCATCGTGCCACTTCACACTAAATGACAAAACAAGATGTGTAACAAAATTACAACATAGGCTAAGTAAATAAATTACATTACAATAATAAATGCAAGGAATTACCAAGGTTGAGACACCTTATTCCCAACACTGAGGGCCTCTGAAACTTGGGATTTTGAAACTAGAAAGTGGTTTCAGAGGCTTAGAGGGTTTCCCTTGCCTTAAGCTTGGAATCTTGAATTTAGTGGTTATCTCTGCTATAGGTTGAGCTTGTGTAAAAGGGAGGGGCTACCTAAAACTGGGAATGGAGGGGACTTCTTGAGCTTATAATCTCTAGACTTTGGCAAGCAGCTGCCTCATCTGTTCTTCTTTAGTTGCAATCTGCAAAGCCAGGTTTTCCTGATAGGCTCTTTCCTTCGCCTCCATCTTTTGTTGTTGAAGATGAGCCTGATAATCAAGCTCATCTTGCTATTGGTTATATATTTGTTCTCTATCAATGTCATCCAACATCCTATTAATGTGCAACAAGAGGTCTTTGCCACTCATGTTGCTAAAATCATGGTCCAATTGAGGTGTGTTGGGAGGGTAACTATATTGGTTTGGAGTGAAAGGGGCCTCTTGAGGCTGATAGTAAGCATGAACGAGGGCGGGAGGGAGTAAGCATCGTGAGGATGTTGATATTATGTTGTTGCAAGGGTGTATGACATAAAACTAGAGGCATTTTGGGCCTGGTACTACTGGTATGGGGGCCAAAATCTTGCATGCTAGCCAGGAGAAGGGGAGTAGCCATAACTCCCATAAAAACTTGACATTTTAAAGCATCAAAATGCTAGATAATCATAGAAAATGTCAGAAATAGAGAAAAACAAGCCTGCATCAGCAGAAAACTAGATACATACCCAGAAGAGTCACCATGTGATTTTTAATGCTCTTGAAAGTTGGAAAAGACCAAAAGTATCACCAAACTTTGATCTTTGATGAATCTTTAAGCACTTGGGCTACTTTCACCATTAGATTTGTTCAGCAGAGTCACCATGGTGTTGAAGAAGACTGCCCTGAATGGCCAGATGCACTAAAGAATACACCAAATTCTTCAATGGATGATAAATCTCATCAAATTGGTCCTACTAGGCATGCCAGAAATTGTTATGACGTGAAATTACACCCTACTTGAAGTCCATTCAAGCATTTCAATGACACAATGGGATTGATCTCAAGGTGTGGGACCTTGCAGATGAAATTAGACCTCCAAAGAAGGCTGGTTCCTCTTTCTGAGCTTAAGGCTCAGAGAATTAAAACTAAATCTAATGCTAATGATCACTAGGGGAAAAGGGATAGAGGGAATGCATAAAAGGAAATGATGATGCACCAAGATTTAAGATGTTTAGTTGAAGCTGACATAACATAATGATAATTTCAAAGGCTGAATAAACCAACATAGACTCATTCATTCTCTAATGGAGGTCAAAATAGAACACTGGAACTTATAAAGGGACTACTTTATCAACAAGATAAGTGAAAATCATTCAAGCAGACACAGTGAAAAAATAAATGAGAGAGGTAGAACCAGTTGCTTATATTAATCATAGAGGCTAAATAACCATTACAAAGATATAAAAGCTAAATACAAATCAGGAAGACACATAATGATAAATTCTCCCCTCATTGTTGAACTAGAAATGAAGATAGAGAGGCCTAAAAGAGGACACAACCGATCAAACTCATTTGGTTTTGGGAAACATCATGAGGTCAAGATCAAACATCGAGTGCTTCAGTATGAATAATGACCCAGCGACCAACCAACAATTTTTACATCTTTCTTACATGTATATATAGCTTTTAGTCTATCGTGCAACCTTGGGCATTGGATTTTGGTCAATTGATTTAATTTGTGCGCCCATGCTGCATTTAATTTGGCCCAAAAGCTGTGCTAGAAGATCAATAGACTTGAGGAGTGCAGCCATGCCCTGTGCACTGATTTGTCCTTGGAAGGACCTGCAGAAATATGGGCCACAAAGGGTACTTTATCCTCTTCATGAATATCTGGTCCTTTTGCATTGAAGTTTTCCATTGTTCCAGCTGCCTTTGTGATCAACCTACAACCATGGCATCACTTGGAAGCGCATTTTCAGGCACTCAGAAAAGTTGCGCCCTTTAAAAGCCTTTACAACACTTTAATAAAATATTTTAAACTGACTATAAAATACTTCAAAGAAATACATTATAGTGCATGCTTTAATATTACATTAATTTTTACTTTATTTTGCCTTATCGGCAAAATCTCATTTTCCTGAATTGAGTTGTTTCTCGCTTTCCTTTTGCTTTCTTTCTTCAGTCGGTGAAAATCTCTTTTTGTGAACTACTCTGGCTCTTCTCTGTATTTTATTCTTTTATCGGTAATTTCTTGATTTATCAAACTTTGGCTTGTTTCTCCCTTTTTTGCGCTTTGTCAGCAAACATCCACTTTTTTGAACTTTGATGTCTTCTCCCTTTGTTGGCAAATCTCAAAATTTTCAAACTTTGTCACTGTCTCTTTGTTTTCTTTATTGGCAAAGTTACCTTTTCATGAATCTTGCCACCTTATCTCACTTTTTTCACCTTATTGACGAACCTTCCTTTTTGCAGACTTGGCCTTTTAGTTGCCTTGTCGATGAATCTTCATCTCCACAAATCAAGCTTTGTCAAGTTGACTTTTCCTTGCCCTTTGGTCAACAAAACTTTCATTTCATGAACAAAAGTCTTTGCCGCAACATCCTCTTTCTTTTCCATTTCCTTCAGTAAGAGAATCGCGAATTGCCCAAATGGTGAACCTTTGAAAACCCAAACCATGCAGTGAGTTTGAATTTTCTCTGATCTTCTGATGAAGCTTTTGCTTTCCTCTTTCCCTTAGCCGCTTGATCCTTTTTAATTTTATTCCTCTGTTGGTGAATTTGCTAATCGACGAACTTGTCGATCGACGAACCAAGAGGTTCGCTAACTTTCCCCTTCACCACCTTTCTATCCTTTCCTTCATCTTTGGTTGAGAACCCTGTCTTTGCTCTGTGTTTTCCCTTTGTCAGCAAAGTCACCGATCGACGAACCTGCTGATCGGTGAACTTAAGGTTTGCCTAACCTTAAGTTTTCCGACAACGGCAAACTTGTCTTTCTTTTGCTTCTTCAAAGAGAACACCCACCGCCCTGCTTGCTCACCCCTTAGTTTCTCCCTTAGTCAGTGAATCGGTGAACCATTGAACCGCCAAACTTTGAGTTTGCCAAACTTAAAATTTGCCGACTAAGGCAAAAGAAGGGGCAAAAACTTAGAATTTTTTAGGGTTTTTTTGAAAGGGAAAGTGTCTTCCATTTCAAGTGTCTCAGATCAGATATTTTTGATGGAAGAAGGGATTTTTGGGTTATTTTGGCCTGGGCAAAAATAAGACAGTAGGTATCTGTGAAGTTTTATCCATTTGTGAGTTGAGGCACTTTTTTACTTTGATTTTCTTCTTGGGCCCATCTATCCCACCATGCCCTGCAGGAGGAGGCTGCAGTGAAGAGTCTTGGACAAAAGAAGGGTTACTATGGGCAAGAGTGCTCATAGAAATCATTGGTACTTCCATAACTAGCTCCTTGTGAGAAGGGGAACCTGCACCATCACCATTAAACTTAGATTGCAACCATGCTTAACTTCTATTCAACACAAAAAGGGTCCTAATCTTAAGATTAGTGACTTCATCTACTTTCCAATCAACATTAGGCAATGGATTAACATTCTCAGAAGCGAAAGCAGGGTCAAGGACATCAAAATAATCATCAACAATGTCTGGAATCTTCCAGCCAGGTCTATAGATTCTCATTTGATCAAGTGTCAACCTTGACCAGTCTCTTCTCCTGACTTCGTATTCATCAATACAGTTAGCTCAAAAATCCTCCAAATGAGGTATATGTTTTCTCAACATGGGAAAATACAAGTTATTCTTAACAAAGTCTTTATTATCAAAATTACTTCTTGACCCATAGGTTTGAAAATGAAAATGATTCAATAATATATCTACATTCTTTGCATCTTTAGGTTTAGCACAGGTATAATAAGTCAACTTTAGTGGGAATGGGTACCCCTTCTTCTTTGCATCATAATAGCTCTTCCCTGCTAGGTAAGCATGTCTACACACTTTCTAGAAATACTATATAATTTGAGGCATACTTTGGTAGTTTGAGAGGGGGAAATTCAAAACTTCCAATTTTGATATATGTAAATTTATCATACTAAATAAAAATAACTATCGAATCCCATCACCTAGTTGACAGCTTCAATAGAAATCTTGACTTCTAGATTCTCCTCTGACCATAAGCATCAAGAAGGCATCATTCACTCTCATATACACCTTATTCCTATTCTCCTCCTTCAACCGAGGAAAATAATTATAGACTTTCATCTCAGTGGTCATTGGGTCCGCTATTTGTAATCCTAGACAATCTCGCTATATGGTAGCTAACAAATAAATTAAATAGGAACACATGTGGAACTTTTTTATTATTTTGAAAATTCACTAACTGCTCATGCAGTTGGTCATTTATTAATTGAGACCAATTAATGTGTTGTTTCCCTATATAGATCACTAAATTATACTTGTTGAACACAAGGAATACTGAGAGGGGGGTGAATCAGTATTCTATAAAACCTTTCTTTCACATATTCTTTAATCCATTTACCAAATTCAATAACATGAAAGCAAAATAAACATAAGAAGAGTAGCCACAAAGTCATAACACATAGACACCAAGATTTTTATGTAGAAAACCCAAAAAGGGAAAAACCATGGTGAGTGTTAGCTCACAATATATTATGATATCAAAACCGGATTACAAAAAGGCTCACTGCCCAAGGACTCATTGTCCAAAGAAGTGCTCACTGCAATAGGCTCACTACCATAGAGAAAAGAAGATAGAGAAGGGGTGGCTCACTGCCAAGAAAGAACTATTACAATTACATATACAGAATGCTGGAATACAGTTCCATTGATAGCTCAATATACAGATTCAAAGGTCTTCATCATGACAACTCTGTTTTCTATTCTGCTTCACATATATTCTGTTCTTTTTCCCTCTGCGCTCTTACTGTACTTTTCACAACACAAATTCAGTGTTAGATTGCATACGCACAACACACTCCTACATCACATTGAAATCCATTGGGTATTTATAGCTGCAACAAGATCTAACTCAAATTTTGGTCAGCTTACCAGAGATGAAATGTGTACACAAAAAGCTATACTCTGTCGGCTTGAATTCTTTACACGAAGTTATGCAGACCAATGTAAACCTTCAAGAATCTTCATATAGGTTTGGACCTATTTTAGAACCACTTAGAATAATGATTCAAGTAATATATCTTCACCGCACAATGATCCAACTGAGTGTCGACTTCATTCTTAAGTGTACTCTTAACCTTGTTGTCTATCATAACACAACTTCTAATGCAAACCACATTGGACTCCAAAATTAATATCAAACATTCATTAGGCATCACCAATCATACCTTTATAACCACAGATCATAATATTCTTATGTGGCAAGATGCGGATCTCTGAACTGATGACTCTGTCTTTTTGAAACACTGTCAAGCTGAATGTCGATACTTAGAAGCTTGTAGATGATCTTTTGGTGAACTTTAGAATCTGCAAATCTGGAATTAGATACTTCTCATCTATGTTTACAACACCTCCAAACCGTACATCGAAACAACCAATAGTGGAGGAATGCGGACTGAAATACTCAGGTGATATGCACTGTTTATAACTGGACTCTGCTTACCCAGACTTAGGCAATTCACATTATGACTTCTAGAGATTTTCAAAACATGAAACTTGACCATCAAACAATTGTATGCAACATACTAGAGTCACAAACCAAAGTCTTCATCTGCGGAGGAGTACTAGCTGAATCACTGTCACTGACTCAATGAGTTGCCAACACTTAGTCAATTTGACTAAGTTATTCTTACTAGACCAAAAGTACTATGCATAACCTGTCTCAAGAACTACCTCCAACCATATCTGGTTGTTTTTATCAATAACAACATTAAATCTCCAACATAACAACAGTGTCTCTTGACCATGTTGCCAACAATCTCTCCCTTTGGCATTGATGGCAGAAAAATGCTCACACTGCTCCCCCTTACTATGTACACTCTGTTTTTCTTCTTCCCTAAAGATGTTTGGCCATTTTTCATTGGCTCTTCTTCTCCCCCTTTGACATCAATGGAAAAGGTGTATGTACAAGTAGCAAAATTGTGTCAAAATTGCAAAATTGTTATACTTGTCCACATATGTACAGGTGCAGTCATATAGCTTCTTTACTAAAAGGTGGAGAGGATGTCTAAGTATATGAATTTCAATTGAGCTATCTCTCCATCCCATTTGGCCTTGGCACTGCTCAAAATTTCAATGTTTCCATTCACTTGAAACACTAATTCCTCTGCTTTGTCTACTGTGGTAGGCACATCAGTTATTGCCTTTACTTTTGGTACCTCTACTAGAAGACCAGTTATAGAATCAATCTTGGATTCTATTATTTCTCTGACTTGGCACATTCTGCTCTTAGTGGCCTCTTTCTTATTCTACAGACTGCTTATCTTTGCATGAATGCCTTCAATTTATGCCTTTTTGTTGCTAATGGAATCATATGCATGCTCAAATGTTTCTGAGATTTTTATCAATTGAAGTTCCAAGTCATCTATTTTCTCCTTTATTTCCTTTGTTGTCTCAGGCCATTTTAAACAAAATTTGTATATGTCACTAGCATCCTTAACAACAGTATCTATGTTCTTGATGCTATGTTTAACAAAATTGTATCTTTAGCTAGCTTATCCTTCAACTCAACTAACCTCTTATCACTTATTTCTGCCCTAACCTTAATATTTTCAGCTCTTTCAAAAGATTCAAAATGTGAACTTACATAATTTAATAGCATTTTGAATTGTTCAGTTGGGGCAAGAGATGTGTCCTTCTGCAGCCCAAGCATTAATTTTTCTAAAATACTGGATGCCTCACCAATAAGCTCACTGTCCTGAATATGAGACCTTAGGATTTCTTCTTGAGCTTTGTCTTGAACAATTGATACTAGTTTGAATTTCTGTAGAGGTGACATTGAGGCTAGGTTTTTTGGTCCTTGCAGCAACTCAGATGAATCAAAAATCTGTGCTTTTTGCTGCTTCTCCAAAAATTCTCTGATAGTGTCAACCGAATCATGAATGGCAGCAGTGTCTCTTACCACTTCTTCTTCTTTGTTCTTCTCTGGTGGATCTTGCTCCATAGCTTCTTGCTCATTAATTTTGTGTTTCGGAGGACTCTTCTTAGCTTGCTCATCCTCTTGATTCCCTTGATCAACATTTTTAGTTTGCTCTGGGGGGACTTTAGTATTCTCAAGAGTCTTATCTCCTTCTTACTCCTTTATTTCTTCATCTTTTCTAGGGCTTACCAGAGGGGTCTTTGTTTGATTCAAATCTTGCTCAAAGTTGACTTCTGGAAGAGGATTGTCATCACCAACATTTGTTTCTTCCTTGTCATAGATTGTTGGGATGTTGAGTTCTTTTAGGACATCAAGAGTTATTTGTTCTATGTCCTTCACCAACTTCTCTATATCTCTAGACATCAAAATGTTGGTCCTTGTTTTTATGTCAAGCTTTCTCCCAATTACCTTGTTGACTCTTGCTTACTCTTCATCTATTATATCTGGACACAACTCTATCAAAGCATGTTCTCTTAATTTCAAGTCTTTGGCCATTGCTGCTTTTTTCTAGAAGACATGATACTGCCGAGGCTATTAGGTAGATCTGTAATTACCTCAAGGTGTTAAACATTTCCAGAAATTTGATCACTGCAGTTTCAATGATGTTCTTGTTTACATGGTTATACTCATCATACATGTCTGCTATAGGCTATAAATTGCCATGTGCTGCCATAACATTTAGAACATCTTCCAAATTTATTGTAGCTTCTGCTTTCTCAAGCTCTATTTGCCTTGGCTTTTTCTTGTTTCTGCTCTTGCTGAGGGCTTGTCCTATTTTCTCTTTGAGACTTCACTGGCCTTAGTCTTCATTTTCTTTATTTCTTCATCTGATTCAATGTCCTCTTCATCTACTCCAACACTCACACACATTCTTTTTCCCTTGGTTTTCATTCTTTTGTGCTCTTTTGCAGTAGTTTCCTTTGCAGGTGCTTCTACACTCACAGAAGGTGTGGGGCCAGAGGACTTGGATGCTGCTTTAGTAGAGGTTGAACCTCTTGTTCTTCTTTTTGGTGTTGCAGGCTCTTTTGTTTTTTTCTCAGGCTCTTTCAGAGCCTTTTCAGGTTCACTTTGTTTCTTCTCTTCAGCTACCCTTGCAGCTTCTGACTTTGCTCTTGCTTTTGCAATCTTTTCTTTGGTAAACCCCTTGCTCTGGGCATATTCATCTGCCATTTTCTTAGCCTTCTTTACACTTTAAGGCTTTCTTAATTCAACATGAACTTTGACAGAGATTTCTTCATAGGTGCCAATCTTTCTTCTGTAGGATCTCTGGGCTTACTCAACATGAGTTCAACATAACCATTTCAACTACTTCATAGCCCATTAGAAGGATCCAAACTGTCCTTGGCTCCACAACCACCATCATGCATTTATCCTTATTTACAATAAAGCATATGTCATTTTTGTACTTTTCAACTATTGACTTAGGAATTCTTTCCCTTGATTGCATGACCCTTTGAAAGTTATAGAAATAGCCCCATAGGGCCTCATTCTATGCATCATGGTTGCCTAGGCTATTCAAATGATTTCTAATTTGTTTGGTAATAGGTTCAACACCAAACTAGATTAAATTTCTCATTCTGGGCAACTCTTTCATAAAATAGAAGAATAGGCAGAGAATTAATGTACCAAACTTGAATGGATACTTATGCTCCTTGGTCTTCTTTAGATTTCTTATTAGTTGTTGCTGGAGCAACTCACAGAGATCATAATCAACATTCTTCTTGATCATCTCATAGGCGGCGTAAATGGTTGTACCAGAGATAGAGTTCTCTTGGTTTGTGAAGTATATCTTGTAACCAACCACCATCAATGCGAACCTTACTGCATGGTCTTCAATGTTGTTAACTGTCAATGCCCTTTTGTCAAATTGAGCTCCGGTGGCCTCTCTCACAGTGCTATTCTTTACAACCTTTAGCACAAGAACCTTTCCAGTAGAGTTCAATCCTGTCACAACCCTTATAGCCTCCTTTGTAATCATGAAGGGTGTGTCAAGCCACATGAATTCATCATGAATTTTGCTCAATACATACCAAACCCATTCATCCTCTGCGAATGTTGGAAAGTCTACATATTGTATGAATTTCTTTTGTGCCAATGCCTTGTACTCTTCCTTCAATTCAAAATCATCACCGGTTAGATGTTTTAAGTGCAAATCAATAAGTTGGCTACCACCAAGTTCTTCTAGGGCAACATGAATGTATGCCCTAATATCTTCGTCATGCATTATGCCATATGACACTCCTGCAAACACACCATTAGGGTCGACTTCTGTAGATTTGAATGGATGTTTCTTGAATTTTAGTTGAGGTCTCTTAGTGATATCGATTACTTGTGGTGTTGCCATTTTTGTAATGATTCAAACAAGTTCACAGTAGGGTTTCAAACTATAAATACCTCTTTATGCCGAATTAGGGTTTTCTCTGCTTAGAATTGCTGGAAATTGCTGACGTCACTTGGGTTTTGCTTCTGCTCTCCTTAGACACTTGAAAACTCAAATAGAAAGTGATTAATCCTTTTGACACAACCCTTTTTAACCTTTGTTTACCAAAACCTAATCGCCATAAATGTTGTTTTCCAAAAAGCTGTCAAACACTTCACTATTGAGCATAGTCGATCAAGATTGCTCCATAATGTGTCACAATAGATCTTTTTCTATCAGTTTCTTCTTCAAATAATTCATCCAATACTTCTTTAATTCATACCTTAGTGCTAGATCTCAACACCCACTATCTGGCTAGGGGATTAGGATATTCAATAAAAGGTCCCCCTGAGCTAGAGATCCCAATTTACTTCCTGGAGGAAGTATATGCACCAGAAGATGGTGTGGATTCATCCTTGACCTCTTTTACATCCTTCTTAATCCAAATCCTACTCATTTCCTTCTTGGTTTCTGCCGGATCAACCTTGTTCTTTCCCTTATCTTCCCTCTACTCCATTTTCTTCTCTTCTATAGAATAGTTTCTTTTCACATTCTTGTTTCTGCAAAATTTTGCAACATGTCCAGGTCTATTACAATTGTAGCAAACAATATTCCTCTATCTTTGATTCCTTCCATTGATTGGATTCATTCTTGATCTGCATTGGTTAGTCATATGCCCAAATCTATTGCATGCAAAGAATTTTCCATGAAAGATTGAGTATTCATTACATTGTTAACACCATTCCTTATCAGACTCCTACATTCATTTGCTTTATGACCAATTCTCTTGCAATTGAAACACTAACTAGAAAATGATGGGACATTTTGATTTATTTTGATCCTACACTGAGTAGCCTTATGGCCAAACTTGTTGCAATTAAAACAATAGCCATTGAAATATGGGTACCTTTGAGCATTTGGTTGCTTGACTGGAGGTCTTCTAGGTCTGTTTCTCTGATTCTAGACCTGGTTGCCTCTGACTCTCTTCATCTTAGTGTTAACTTGTCCTGATTTAGAGCTTTCTCCCTTTTCAAAACCCAAGCCTTTCTTGTCATCTGGGCTTTTTTGGCTGTTAATCAACTCATCAAGCTTTGCATAACTTATTTTGAACTTTTCTTTATAGCTATTAGATACTTTAAGATCATACTTCAGAAGCACAACATATTTTGCCAACTTTTCACATTCTTCAGACTTGCCTTTCAAAGCTTGATTTAAATGCTCCTCAATCTCTTCTTTCTCCTCAATCAACATTGATAAACTGCTTAGGGTTTCATTTGCTACTTTCAATTGTTCACTTAGCTCTTTGCTCCTTTCCTTTGATCTCTTGACTTGCTCTCTTAGCTTTAGGATGCATTCATCAGCTTCTTTGACATTCTCCTTCAAATCCTGGATATCTGCTTCATACTTATCAAGATCTTCAAGTGCAGTTTTCAATTCTTGAATGCTGACATATGTGCAATCATCAATTGTGATACTACCTGGAGCAAGATATCTTTTGGCTGCCATGTGTTCACTTTCTTGGATCTTCCTTAAGCTGTTAGGCTTCTTCCAAGGCACCTTGCTCTAATACCAATTGTTGAACACAAGGAATACTGAGAGGGGGGGGGGGGTTGAATCGGTATTCTATAAAACCTTTCTTTCACATGTTCTTTAATCCATTTACCAAATTCAATAACATGAAAGAAAAATAAACATAAGAAGAGTAGCCACAAAGTCATAACACATAGACACCAAGATTTTTACGTGGAAAACCCAAAAAGGGAAAAACCATGGTGAGTGTTATCTCACAATATATTATGATATCAAAACCAGATTACAAAAAGGCTCACTGCCTTAGGGCTCACTGTCCAAAGAAGTGCTCACTACAATAGGCTCACTGCCATAGAGAAAGGAAGATAGAGAAGGGGTGGCTCACTACCAAGAAAGAACTGTTACAATTGCATCTACAGAATGTAGGAATATAGTTCCATTGATATCTCAATATATAGATTCAAAGGTCTTCATCATGACTACTCTATTTTCTATTCTGCTTCACTTATATTCTGTTATTCTGCCCTCTGCACTCTTACTATACTTTTTGCAACACAAATTTGGTGTTAGATCGCATACGCACAACACACTCATGCATCGCATTGAAATCCATTGGGTATTTATATCCACAACAAGATCTAACTCAAATTTTGGTCAGCTTGCCAGTGATGAAACATGTACACAAAAAGGTATACTTTGTCGGCTTGAATTCTTTACACGAAGTTATGCAGACCAATGTAAACCTTCAAGAATCTTCATATAGGTGTGGACCTATTTTAGAACCACTTAGAATAATGTTTCAAGTAATATATCTTCACCACACAACGATCCAACTGAGTGTCGGCTTCATTCTTAAGTATACTCTTAACCTTGTTGTTTGTCATAACACAACTTCTAATGTGGACCACACTGGACTCCAAAATTCATATCAAACATTCATTAGGCATCACCAATCATACCTTTTATAACTGCATATCATAATATTCTCATGTGACAAGATGTTGATCTCTGAACTAATGACTCTGTCTTTGTGAAACACTATCAAGTTGAATTGCCCATACTTAGAAGCTTGTAGATGATCTTCTAGTGAACTTCAGAATTTGAAAATCTAGAACTAGATACTTCTCATCTGTGTTTACAACACCTCCAAACTGCACATTGAAACAACCAATAGCGAAGGAATGCAGACTGAAATACTCAGGTGATCTACATTGTTTATAATTGGACTTTGCTTACTCAGACTTAGGCAATTCACATTATGACTTCCAGAGATTTTCAAAACATGAAACTTGGAATATAATACCATCAAACAATTGTATGCAACATACCAGAACTGCAAAGCAATGTCCTCATTTACAAAGGAGTACTAGCTGAATCACTGTCACTGACTCAATGAGCTGCCAACACTTAGTCAATTTGACTAAGTTATTCTTACTGGACCAAAAATACTATGCATAACCTGTCTCAAGAACTGCCTCCAACCATATCAGGTTATTGCAATCAATGACAACATTAAATATCCAACATAACAACAGTGTCTCTTGACCATGTTGCCAACAATACTGACACGTCCAGTTTTCAAATTCTTCACAGTATTTGCTTCCTATCACTCTGTGCAATAGAGTGATGATATCCAAAATTTCATCTTTAAAATGTCCACTGACCAGGTTCTTGGGTAACTGTGACCCTCCCTTTTTCTCTTTTTTCAACAAAGTAGTGGCTATTGTATCATTACATTTCTTCTTCCCATCAATGTAGCAATTTGTGGCCTTCTCTCGAGTTATGTCTGCATATTCCCCATGGATGGGTAGGCGTAGTCTATCAGCAATAGAATTTGCATTCAATTGTAACACCACTTGACCACTCACGGTTCTGATCTCCCGTGTTTCCGCATTATAATTTTGGACACATGCCATTATCAAATCTGGACATTTTACTGCTGGAGGAAAACCCCCAGCGTGTACCAACCCACTATCAAAGATTTTCTGGGCTAGGGGAGATTTGTGGTTGGCATTCATCCGAAGATAGAATTCGCAAAGATTAATGTGTCCTAGGTTTGTGTCTCAAATCCCTGAGAGTTCATTGCTAATGATAAAATAAATGTCTAATTCCTTGTATTTGTACTTCATCTTTACTAACTTGAGCAACCAGTGAGTGGGATTTTCAACTAGGGTTAAGTAGGGCAAACTCAGGTTGGGTGAAAGGAAGCTATGGCAAGTAGCGGAGGAAACTAGGGTTCGACAATTCATAAACGACATGAGAAACTTCGAAAGATAACCCAGACTTGGCTAGCTAACAACAATCCTTTCAATTTCAAAGAAGAAGGTATCGAGACTTACCTTGGTGGCGACATTTGATGAGAAGAAGACAGCAAAGCTAACTACAATTAACTCCTAGTGCTTCTTCAAATAGCAATAGAAAAATGACAATTTGGAAGAAAACTCTATTTTATAAGTAGTGGGGATAGGGTTAAGACATTTAATACCTTTCACAATAAACATTCCCTTTTGGCTTACCCGAGCGCTTTATCTAAAATTTGCATTTTCTGTTTATTGGCAATTTGCATTTTTTGAACTCAATTATCGGCAACATTTCTGTATCACAAACCCTTTTTGTTAAGCTTTGTCGGTAAAAGGTAACTTTTGTGAACCATCTGTTTAGCTGGTAATATACCTTTCTCCCTTTATTGACAAATAATTTATTTTGCGAACCATGTCCTTTTTCTCCTTTCTCCTTTTAGTCGGCCAAAAGTGATTTTAAAAAACCTATCATATACCCGACTATGAGCTTCCACTACTTTATCGACTTTTGGAGCAATCCACAAACTTCATTAAGTTAGTCTACAAGCCTATGATAACAAGAGCCATCAGCTTATCGGTGAACCGGAGATAAATAGAACTTTTGAACCAAAGTTCCACTTCGTGATAGATGTGAGCAGCTGATACAAAGGTTCATGACATGATCCGTTGGCATATCAGCAAACTGGAGAAACATAGAACTTGAGAACCAAAGTTTCACTTAGCAAAGGAACAAGACAACCGATAAGGACAAACCAAGGTGACTTATCAGGAAACCGGTGAATCAGGGAAAAGCCTAACTGGCAAACTAAGAATGAAAGTTCATAGAAATGAAGAAAGACTGATCAAGGCAAAAGAAAACATGAAGTCATGTTGGGGAAACTAAAGATTCAAAAACTCAAACTTTTTTTGATAAGGTTCAGGAATCACTTTGCTCCTTGACAAGTTCACTGATTGGAATATTACCTGATAGAACATGGAACAAGATAAGTTTTTGAAATTTCAATTTTATGGACAAGGTAGTAGAACAATAAGATTGTGAAGTTTGAAAAAGAGAGAAATTGCCAACTAAGAAAGACAATGGCACAAAACTTTGGACTATGACTCGAAAATATTAGGAAAATGGAAAAGGACCAAATTTTCAAATTTAGGGAAACAAGAAGCAAACACATCATATTTTCATTTTCCTTTATAAAGTGTTTCCACCAAGTAAATCCAGGCCCACTAAACTAATGACATAGGTACCTCAACCCATTGTTGGGGCATGAAATAACATAAAATCCAACCTAAGCCCAAACGGTGGCATGTCGGCTTAGACTCAGGGTTTGCTCCCTTGAGGCTCGGGTTCGATTCCCGCTGGGCTTTCCCGGTGCACGTGGTTTGCGGGCTACTGCGTGCATCTGCAGGGGACTAGTCTTGCCCCAGCTCGCCCCCTCCCATCCCCAACTTGGCAACTTGTAAGCCCAAGGTAAGGAAGGGTTGGGTCATTGGGCTGGGTCGCGGGGACACCCCTGTAGTTAGCAAAATAAAAATAAAAATAAAAATTAAATCCAACCCATCGTCGATCCATAGCCAATGGAAAAAGAACACATAGCTCAACTAATACAAAGTGCATTCAACAGTGAATCCATGCCAAATAGACAAAGGGCCGACCAAACTCTGTCTCACCAATAGATTGTCAGACACACAACACACCTATCAATTTACAATGAAGATCCAACAAATTATGCTCATTCTGAAGGATGATCCAGCTACTCGCAAGGCTTGAGACTAATATTTCACATAGATAGAACTCTCATAAATCACATGATCAATGCCATGTCCAATCCAAAGGCCCAAATCCATGGTATCTATTTCAACCCAACCTACTTGGATAGCTCATTATTGTCAACATGGACCACCTCAAACCACTTAGTTGCATCACTCCATCAATTGAGCTCCATGTCATCAACTCGATAACTAGTAGCTAGTATTTAGTCACCATGTAGATGTAAAGGCATCATTTAAGTTACATGTGCCTGCCAACAAGTCATTGTTCAAATATAAATAAAATGTGTGGGTAAAAGGTAAGGATTTAAGCCATTAAACTAAGCCACCATGAAAGTGGATATGAAGCTAAGCCACAACACAAAGTTATGGAAATTTACAAAGGGTGAGGAGAACGACAAGGGTAGAAATCATAAAGCATAAAGATTAGCAAAGGCATGAGAATAAAGCCCCAATTGAAATATCTCTAATTGGTTATCAATGATAAAGGCACCAAAACACTACAAATAACTAAGAAAAGATCATTTGCAAGAATGAAGGTCAACAAAACGTAGTGTTTCATTTGAAATATATGAGCTTATCTCTAAGAATTGGAATGCCTTCATGTCATGCCCTGACAAATATTGTGAATTGTGATTCATTCATACTTAGAGCTCTCTTATTTTATTGATGTTGAGAGTGCATTAAGTTATTTCCTTCTTCGTGTCTTTGTATGCACAACTGATTTGATTTCATCACTACCAAGCTAACAAAGAAAGTAGAGCTATTTATTTCAAACATTTCAACCACATAATAAATGCTTTCAACAAAAAGATGAACTTGAAAAATATTTTGTAACAACTTTAGAGAATCATAAAAAATTTATATAAGAGCTATAGGTAAACTACATGTGGGGAAAAAATTATTTCAAACCCAATTAATATTGCTAGTGCACAACAATGCCCATCCTCTCATTTGGGATGATAACTTGGTGTACATCTAGAATGCTTTTATAGAGTTATGCATAGTTCTACTGTTAGTGTAGGTTTTTTATTTTCCTTAGGAATATTTCTTTTTCCTACACATTATTAAGCTTGCTTAGGTTTATTAGATGTGGTTAATATGAGAACACGTGGTGAAATACATCAGCTACATATGTAACTCTCTCCCACACATGTGTAGTTGAGTTACACACCTTCTTTTGTCTTTTTGTGCCACCTCTCATAACTACTATTCTGTCTTTACCTAAGTATGTTACGGGGTAGTTAGAGTTCTCACACTCTTTTGGCTTTATGTGCCACCTCCTTTCTATCTTCACTTGAGGAGGTTATGCCACATGTTTTGTCATTTACCAAGTAGGTAAAACCTCCCACCTTTTATGGGTAGTAGGAGTTAATGCACCTCTTGGATGTATATGCCCTATTTTGCTATATATACAACACTCTACTCTCACTTTCACTAGTTCAATACTAGTTCAGTGAAAGCTCTATGAGAGGATTGAGAGTATTCTCAAATTCTCTTTCTTTGTCTCTATCTTTCTCTTTTTTTAGATTCTCTCTCCATTCCACTATTTTGATCTTCGAACATTTGTCAACTAGAGTGTATGTGATCTACGACCGACATCAGATCCTGGCTCAGTTCTCGCTTCTCGCAGAATCTAACATGGTATCAAAGCTTGTTTGTTTGGTTTAGTTCATTTTTGCAATCTTGATATTTGAGAGATTTGAGACTATTAAATTGCTAATATTTTCTCAAAAACACAGTAAGCTCTTCTCTTGCATCCTCGGATGATCTGGAGATTCAGAACAGTTTGAAGGAAAATAAACATCTGTATTACTCTGGCATGCATATTTCTGTTCTTGTGAGATCTAGGTGATTGCAACATTTTTGGTAATCTTGGAGGTATTTATAGTGTCTCTATAGTGTCTAGAAGGCTCGAAAAAGTCAAGATTGGCTTTTGTTTCACCAAAATCAGAGATCAGAGGACCTAGTTGCTACAAAGGTTTTTTGAGGGGTTCTTGGTGGTAGCTGATAAACTGGAGCATTTTCAGCCCAAACGGATCTTGCCATCATGCTCAGAAGGCCTGAAAAACTTAAGATCGATTGTCAAATCTTCGAAATTAGAGTCTAGAATTTTCTGAGAAACCCCCCTGGGTCGTACGGATTCTGTACCGTTTGACTCTGCAAGAAATTTTTGACTGTCTTAAATTTGACGTTCATTTGCCTGTCAAAATCACTGTGTTAAATTTGATGTTCAAACGACCGTCACATATGTTATTGTTTTAAATTTGATGTCTAAATGACTGTCAACAGGCAGACCCCTCTCCATTTGCATTTTTGATCTAGCAATCCAACTTCAAACGATTGTAACTTGAGCATACGAACTCCTTTTTTAATGAATTGTTTTTTGATTTTGGGTATAATTTTGTGCTCTACATTGTGGTGAAGTTGGTTTTCTGATTTGATTCTCTAGATTCCCAAAAATTGAAGATTCTTCTAGAATTTGCTGCGTAGTTCTCGTTTTTGAGACCTTCTGGGAGCCATAACTTGCTCAAAAGGACTCCATTTTTGGTGCCATTTTTTTTAGGATTCATTTTTTCTATGTACTCCACATCAGTGCTCTCAATTTGATCTCATCTTGTACTTGAGCTATATTTTTAGTGTTTTTTCCATTTTTGGCCCTGTAAGAGTCTAAATATCTGATTTTTGCATTGTAAATCGCACTAATTATAAAGTGCCAACATTGTAATTTCTGGGGGGGGGTCATTTTAGAAACTAGTGAAAAGGGGGGTGTCTCGTGTGTCTTTTTTTCACACTTCTCTTTCTGCATTTCAATTTACTTTTCTACACTCATGGATGCATCTACAGTTCCTGTTTTAACACCATATAACTATTTTGAATGGAAATCAAAGATGATAATCTATCTCAAAAGACATGGATATCAGAGGGTTACAATGGGACTTGAAATTGAACCTCAAGATGCTACAGAAAAGACAAAATGGTTTAATAAATGTGATGAAGCCTTTTGTACTCTATATATGTCAATTTCTCCTGACCTTCTTTTTCACATTGAATCTGCCACTACACCCAATGAAGTGTGGACCACATTGGGAAACCTCTTTGGTAAGCAGGATGAGTTAAGGCGTCATCGATTGGAGAATGAACTCATAGGGTTGAGTCTGAGCAATTTTGACACCATACAAGACTTCTTCATGTTGAAAAGTTGAAAGCCATTAGATTGCAATTGAAACAGTGTGGAATAGAAAAAGAAGACAAACAATTGATCTTAAGTATTCTTTCTAAGCTTGGTCCGAACTATTATATGTTTATTTCTACCTTTTATGCCACAAAAAGTGCCCTAGGTTTGAACTATAAAAGTGCCCTAGGTTTGAACTCACCCAGGAGCAAGATAAACTAGTTCACATGGGTACAATTAAACCCTCGAAGTCACATGCCTTGGCTACAAATCAAGGCACAAAAGAACAGAAAGGGTCTGGCAAATAGGAAAAGAAACAAAAGAACTAAGGAGAGAAGAAGAAAGATCAGAAACCTGCTGCTCCAAATGCAGCTAATCAGACCTCTTCATCAAAATGTGATCAACCTAAGAAGGAGAAGGTGAAGTGTTCTTACTATAAAAGTCTAGGACATGATGAGCAAAAGTGTTTAAAGAAATAGATTGATCACCTGTCACATCTTCTTGAGAAAAACAATATTAAGGTGACCAATTCTGTCAAGCAGAGTTCATCAGAAGGGTCTTCAAAGGACACCGAAAAGAGTAAGGGAAAAGTCAAGGGCAAGGACCTAGTTGTAGTTGCTTCACAACCTGATACCTGGATCATTGACTTGGGTGCTTCGTACCACATGGCTTCTTCTCAAGATAGTTTTGCCTCCTTAGATCCATGTACTATGCCTGCCATACTCATGAGTGATGACACTCCTATTGAAGTGCATGGGAGAGGGTCTGTTACTGTGGGCAAAGGAACATTTCAAGATGTTCTCTGCATTCCATCTTTGTCAACTAATCTCTTATCTATCTATCAGATCACTCACATAGGCTCTGGCAAGTGGGTTGAGTTCACACCAGATAATGTGGTAATCAGTGAGTTGCATGATGGGTCTACAGTTGTTGTGGGAAAAGCAGATCATCAGTCTAGACTGTATCAGTTTTCTCACTTTGTTCCTAACTCTCCTTCAACAATGTTACTCACTCATTCAGATGAGGTGAGTCATTTGTGGCATCAACGGTTTGGCCACTTGAATTATTGCTATTTACAATAGCTCAGTCAATAGGACATGATTTCAAGGTTGCCTTCAATTCAATTTTCTGATGGAGTTTGTGAGGGATGTATTCTTGGTAAGCATCCATAGGAGAAGTATGACAAAGGCAAAGCATGGAGGGCTACACAACTTCTGGAATTGGTACATAGTGACTTCAAAGGACCATTTCCACATCCTTCTTTCAGCAGGACTAGATATGTCTTGACATTCATTGATGATCTTTCCCGATACACATGGGTTTATTTTCTCAAATAGAAGTCTGAGGTCTTTGAGTCTTTTCAGGACTTCAAAGCTTTTGCAGAGAAACAATCTAGGAAGGCCATCAAAATTTTGCGTATAGATAATGGAGGGGAATATGTCAACCACAGGTTTGAACAATTTTGTGCCTCTAAGGGAATTGATCTTTAGCACACAGTTCCCTCTAGTCCACTGTAGAATGGTGTCGTAAAACGCAAGAACAAGTCCTTGAAAGAGATGGCCAATTGTATGATTCACTCTAGGTCTATGGCACCTTAGTACTGGGTAGAGGCCATCAACTATGCGTGTTACATTTAGAACCACATTCCTCACAAATTTGTAAAGGGGGTAACTCCTTTTCAAGCTTGGACTAGTCAGAAACCCGTGGTTAAGCACTTTAGAGTGTTTGGTTCTCCTACATGGGCCCATATTCTAGCAAAGAAACATAAGGCTATGAATCCACAGAGCAAGCCTTGCATATTTGTTGGCTACCCAAATGGTGTCAAGGGATACAAGCTTCACCCTACAACTCACGAGTTGTTCATTGAGACGAGTGTTCATTTTGAGGAGGACTCTTCTAGTTCTTCTCCTACCACTTCTCCATCCACCATCACATTGGAGACATTGCAACATGATGACAATTCTTTAGAGGATTTTAATCCTCCTAATCCACATGAGGAGTCTTCTTCCTCCACTTTAGATGGTGACAGTGATGACGATGATCCACCCTCTTCTCCTAGTCATCATTCAGAGGTTGATGAATATCCTCCAGATTCTCCTGCCACAAGGCCTCTTTGGGCTCGTCAGACTTTGCAGTCAATAGGTGATTGGGTTGGTGATCCTTCAGATACAAGAAGAACAAGGTCACAATTTCAGCAAGCTCCACATCTTTTTGTTGCTTTAGCTTCTGATCCACAAACGTTTCGGGAAGCTTCTGGTGTTCCTGAGTGGGATGCAACAATGTAGGAAGAGTTGAATTCCTTGGAAAGGAAACATACATGGGATTTAGTCCCTCTTCTTAAGGGAAGAAAACTTGTTCGATGCAAGTGGAACTATCTGACAAAATTTGCAGCAGACGGGCCAGTCGACAAGCACAAGGCTTGCTTGGTCGCTAAAGGATTCTCCCAGGTACCTGAGATTGACTACTTTGAGACTTTTGTGCCAGTAGACAAAATGAATTCCATCCAACTTGTACTTTCTATAGTTGTAGCCCATCATTGGGAAGTTCATCAGATGGACGTGAAGAGTGCTTTTCTTTATGGTGACCTTGAGGAGGAAATCTACATGAAGCAGCCACAGGGGTTCGTTCATGATTCTTCATTGGTTTGTCATCTTTGGAAGTCTCTATATGGCCTCAAACAGGCTCCTCGGTCCTAGTATGCCAAGATGGACTCCTTCCTTCTATCAGTTGGGTTCACTCGATGCTATTTTGATCTGAACGTCTACATTCTGCATCAGGATGATACTTTGACATTTGCAGTTCTTTATGTCAATGACTTGTTGATCACAGGGAGTCACTCATCCACCATCAAGGCAGTGAAAACTGCTCTACATGATCGATTTCTGATGTCAGACTTGGGTCTTTTGCACTACTTTTTAGGGATTGAGATCACTCAGTCATCTTCAGGTATCTTCATTGCATAGCCCAAGTATGCACTTACATGCTCTCCATATTTCACATGGCTGACTGTAAACCTGCATCAACTCCATTTCTATTAGGGGTCACACTTGAGGCTAAGTATTCTCCACCCTTGGTTGATGGCACTTTATACCAATAGCTTGTTGGGAGTCTCATTTATTTGACTCACACGAGGTCTGGCATTTCATATGTCGTGGGCATGGTCTCTCAGTTTATGTAGGAGCCACATGAGTTGCATCAGAAAGCAGCTAAGTAGATTCTCCACTATGTTCAGGGAACTCACATTTATGGCATTCACTATGTAGCGGGCATAGATTTTGACTTGGTGGGATACACAGATTCAGATTGGGCAGGCAATTCTCAGGATCACAAGTCTACTTCAGGGTATTGCTTCTCACTTGGTTCCGGTCTAGTTTTTCAATCGAGCAAGAAGCAGTCTGCAATTGCTCTTTCATCTATAGAGGTTGAGTATCGAGGGGCAATTAATGCCACCACTAAGGCCATCTGGATTTAGAATAGTCTCCTTGAGTTTGGCATTTCATTCAAAAAGTCCACAGTCATCTTTTGTGATAATCAGAGTGCAATACAAATCTCAAGGAATCTGGTCCATCACCAGAGGACAAAACACATTGAGATACATATGCACTACATCTGGGAGCTGATTCATGGAAACATCATTGATCTCAAGTATATTTAGACATCAGAATAGATTACAGACATCTTCATCAAACACTTCACTGAGAGCAAATTCCTTCATCTACAAGCTTTGCTAGGGGTGCAGCCAGTGTCTACTTTAGGAGGGGCTTCTTAGTCCTTCGCCTTCATGCTCTCTACTCTGGGGGTGTTTTCTCTCTCTATTTAGGGGGGGCTATTCCTTTGTGGGGGGATTCTTCTCTTTTGGGGGAATTATTTGTACATGGGTACCTCACCATGCTTCACTTGTTGGGACCCATATATTTTCACCCACCTAACCTACGCTTAAGGGGGGTGTTAGTGTAGGTTTTTTATTTTCCTTAGGGATATTTCTTTTTCCTACACATTATTAAGCTTGCTTAGGTTTATTAGATGTGGTTAATATGAGGACACATGGCGAAATACATTAGCTACATGTGTAACTCTCTCCCACACATGGGTAGTTGAGTTACACACCTTCTTTTGGCTTTTTGTGCCACCTCTCATAACCACTATTCTATCTTTACCTAAGTATGTTACAGGGTAGTTAGAGTTCTCACACTCTTTTGGCTTTATGTGCCACCTCCTTTCTATCTTCACTTGAAGAGGTTATGCCACATGTTTTGTCATTTACCAAGTAGGTAAAACCTCCCACCTTTTATGGGTAGTAGGAGTTAATGCACCTCTTGGATGTATATGCCCTATTTTGCTATATATACAACACTCTACTCTCACTTTCACTAGTTCAATACCAGTTCGGTGAAAGCTCTGTGAGAGTATCGAGAGTATTCTCAAATTCTCTTTCTTTGTCTCTATTTTTCTCTCTTTTAAAATTCTCCCTCCATTCCACTATTTTGATCTTCGATCATTTGTCGACTAGAGTGTATGTGATCTATGACCGACATCAGATCCTGGCTCAATTCTCACTTCTCATAGAATCTAACATCTACAAGGAATAATTTATTTTATAAATCATATGGGTTCAAAGTCTTAACCCCTCTTCACATTGCTTTTCACACATACAATTTCAAAAATTAGTGCACAAACAAAGGAATTGGACAAAACAAAGAAAATTTTCCAAACACATTTAACAAGTGCATTATAAAGTTCAATAGATTTTGACTTGGAAACAACATAAATACAAGGAGCATCATGATTTGCATAAAAAACCACAAACTTTTTAAATTGATGACAAAGTTTTGTTGCATATACAAAAAGAGAAATTCCAAGGGCCTCACCACAAGATCAAGCTATTAAGATATGGTCCTTACACCATACCTTTTTTAAAATACATTCATCTTATATATTCCCCCATACTTGGGCTCTTTCATATTGTAGCATCCATTAGATTTGGATCCTACACAATTGAGTCTAGCAAAGAAAGATAACCCATTGATACTACCTCTAGTTACTACACTCACCATGGGACACATCGATTGTTTTATGTTGTAAAGAAGGGGAAATATGTAGCATAACCCAAGTGATATACTTCTCTACAACTACAACTCGAGTTTTTGTGATTGGCGACTCACACAATGGGGACAATTTCTTTTCAAGAAAGGACAAATGATCTAGGTACACTTTGATTCAATTTGCAATTGCACATGAGCTCATTGCAAGATTTGTAACTTATGATCATTAACACTTCACAAATTGTACATCATCTTATTGGGTTACATGTATACAAAAAATAATACTGATACATTAGAAGGTTATTTGTTTTGAGCAACTAAATCATAGGATACTTCATCACATGGACAAGAAGGCAATGTCGAGACATTAGAAAGCTTTTTGTACTGAGTAACTGATCACTCGACACTTCCTCTTCCAATTCAGGAATCAATACAAGAAATTGAATTGATTGGCATATCAACAGTTCTTGGAACTAAGTGGTCTTGTAGAACTAATCTATATATCCTACAACTCCAATCCACTCAATATCCACCATGTGGGACATTGTACAGACCCTATTCGTAACACTCTCAAATATACCATCCATCTTTGGGTTTGTCCCACAGGCTTACATGTTTTTGTTATCTAAGTCAAGAATTAAGTGTACAATATCTTCTTCATTAATAAATAGAAGATCTATTTTACTAACTCATGTTCTATATAAATGTGGAATGGTGCTTCCAAGTTTTTTTCACACATATCTCTCATGGGGTTGACTAGCTAGACCTATCTACTAGTTATTCTACAAATTGTTTGCACAAATCTTAACCTCAGTTTTGTAAAGAGGTTTAGTTGTTTCTCAAAGTTCAGTACCCTAATTTTTATTAAACTCAAGAAATCCTTACCTTTGTTCATATTTGTATGCGACTTCCAAACCTTCATGTTCAGTTTCAGAAGAGAAATTACATCATTCTATGACATGGTTTACCACTTTGGAAGAGTCTACAAAAATGATACTGTGAACCACTTGTGCTTAGTTGTGTGTGGATGTGGTCCTTAAATGGGATTGTTGTATGAACTAATCTCACTTGTGAAGGTCCTTTGATATGTTTTATGATAAAACAATATTGTCCTTAGATGGGAATTTTTGTTTGCATATACATTTGCTCCTTAATCTCACTTGTGCAGGTCATTAGATATGTTGTTATAGACTCTCCTAGTATTGGAGAGATTTATGAGACATTTGAAAACATGGTTTGGTATATGAAGTAAGAAATTCATAGCAAGGACTTAGATTTGGGATTATATGAGGATCATATCAAGTCCATTATGATGTGGTTGTGGACCACTAAGAACACTTTGCTTCATATGGTTGCCTATGCATTAATCCCAAATTATATGCACTAATGCCTAAGAGAGTGCCTCCTAATGATGAATAGGTGAAATAATGTTGGGAATTAAGGTGTCTCAACCTTGGTAATTCCTTTTATTTATTTATTGTAATGTATTTATTTATTTAGCCTATGTTGTAATTTGTTGCACATCCTATTTTGTCATTTAGTGTGTAGTGGCATGATGAGTTGTCACTCCACTTGTAAGATGACTAGGATGGTCAACTCACTCCATGAGGAAATAGGCATCCCACTTAGTGGTAGAGGTATTTTGCCATGTGTCGGCACTTTGAATAGTGTGTAAGTGAATCTTGACCGAAACGGTTATGACAGATTCCTATGATAGAATCTATGACACGTAAGAGTCGTAAATAGAAGATACTATGACAAGTGAAGACATGTGTCACAAGGCATCTTGGAAGAAGGCATCTTTGGGTGCCCCAAGGAGGATTATGACATGTTGTAAGAGAATATGCTATTTTTAGTTAGTGTATGACAGATTCTCTTCTAGCTGTAAGATATGACAGTTATGACAGATTCTATGATGGTCATAAGAGTCATAAGAGCATCTGTCATTGCCCAACTTGGGAATAGGCGACCATTTTGGGATGGGGTGATATGACAAGTGTCATGACCATGCTGCAGTGTTGGACAAGTGTCCTTAGGCGTGGGTTTGGGGCCATAAGGCCAAGTTGGATGCCCATTCCAAGAAAGGTCCATTTTTGCCTTGTAAACTTCTATTCAAGCAGGTGCTTTGAGAGGAGATGTATTATGTGATTGACAGGTACTCTTATGTTGCCAAATTGTCTCTAGATACGAGTGTCGAAGACTCCTGTAAAGACTTGCATTGCAAGTGTGTTGTAAACTTCATTGTTTAGATAATACATTGTGTAGGTTTTGGAGTGTGGGGTTTTTCACCCGTAAGGGTTTTCCCCACGTTATATCTTGTCTCTCTCACTTCTGTCTTACATTCTTGTGTTGTGTATTGCTGCAATATCTCTATTGTTGGGTTAATAACACTATAATTGTAAAGGTTAAAAAGAATTTGCACACATCTCTCCTCATTAGATTAGTGTAGGAAGTGATTTCCGCACACCTAGCTTCCTTTCAAATAAGAGATCATGAAGGCCCTTCAAAAGATTTATAGCAATGAGGAGGCAATTGTACTTCAAACATAGTGGATTTCCTTTATCAATATTCAAGGTCCAACATTTAGCAAACCAAAGGTGATGATAAAAAGGGCTACATTAGTTCAATATTGGATGGTGGACATGGCATGGCAAAGATGCACTAGTGTTGAGGATGCTTGCCACTTGCCTCCTTTCATAGGTTTCCAGTTCCATTGCTATAGAGAGGAATTGGTCCACATACAACTTCATTTAGTTAGTCAAGATGAGTG
Source organism: Cunninghamia lanceolata (assembly GCA_027924645.1). Taxonomy (NCBI): domain Eukaryota; kingdom Viridiplantae; phylum Streptophyta; class Pinopsida; order Cupressales; family Cupressaceae; genus Cunninghamia; species Cunninghamia lanceolata. Next base: position 4,072,102 of record BSBN01001327.1, on the reverse strand, counting down.
GGCTTACCTCTCAATGAGTTGAGAAGTTGGTGGCCACACATGGTGCCTTGCAAATTTTGGATCGACATACTCTTGAGTATCAACAAACTCTAGCCACACAATGGGATGTTATTCCTACATATGCCACACATATTGATGAGAAGGGACATGAGGGATTGGTTGGGGTTCCATTGGATGAGGCAGTCCTTCATATTGATAGTGAAAACTTTTATTTAGGCAAAGATGAGGTAGAGGCATAGCAACAACATATCTAGTTTTCTACTTTTTGTCATTTTGTAGTTGTAGACTTTCAACCTTTTTGTTTTGTTGTATGTGCACATTGACAATGTAAACTCAAATATTAAACATTGAAATGTTGTTAATTTGTATGTCGACTCATGTGAATTCTCAATTCAGCTCTAATGTTTCATAATATGGCTATACAATGAATATGGTGAATGCCTTATCATTCCCTATATTTTAAAAAAAAATTTCCTATTTTAATTGTCGTGCCCCAAAAAATGGTCTCCTAGAAAAGCCATCTAAAAAATGAGCCCCCTACCCCCTATTGTCTTCATAATTATTACAATGCTCATAATTGTAAAAGGTTAGGACTCAAGGGTCCTAAGATGCCCTCCATATTTGAAAAGCCTTGTTCTCAAGGCTTGTACTATGGAAATTGTTGCCGAAGTTGGTGGAGAGGTTCCCAAATGGTGTCTTCCTACGGTAATCCTTGCCACTAGACCAAAATTTTTAATGGTGTATGTAGACACCTAATATTGAACATGTCTTATGACATTGTCTTTCGATATCACCTTGCGACCTATTTTCTTCTATGTCCCTTTCACGATCCCTTCCATCATTCCCATTAGTTAAATAAATTATATTTATTTAACTAATCCCTTTTATCTATTTATTCTCCTCTTGCACCAAATTAAATAAATTATATTTATTTAATTCCCATATTCCTCCAATTAATTTAAATAAATAAAATATTTATTTAAATTAGCTCTCACATGCCACTTGTCTCTCATAATTTAAATAATTTTATTATTTAAATTATCCCACTCACATCCCTATTTTTAAACTCATTAATTGTGCATCATGAGAAATTCCTCTCCAAAATCAATTAAAAATCCTATGTATTCCCACTCCCATCCTTATTTTAATCACCTTTCATCCTCATTTATGGTGCGTCATGAGCACTAAAATTGGCTTTTAATCCTAGCCATCCACCTTATCCCTCACCCTTCTAATCCTATCCATTCACTTTATTCCCCCTCCTATAAATTAAACTTTCATTTTCATTTCAAACCCTCACACTCTCTCACCAAATTTCCATACGCACGCATATCTCTCATTTCTCATTTATCTCATATCATTTTCTGGTTATGCTGGTTGTGTGAGTAGCCCACAATACATCCACAGGACAAATCAATGGAGCTTGGGTGCACTCCATTCTGTTATATCAAAAGTCAAATTATGCAAGGTTTGAAGGTATATTTGCATTGTTTATCTGTGTTATTGCTTTGCATGATTTTTAGGTTTTCATTTTGGCACGCCTGGCATTTTAATCCTATTTTTTGCAAGATTTTGAGGCTTTTGTTGCAGGCTTTGAAATCATTTGAAGCAAAATTTTGGAGGTCACATGTTGCAGAAGCCCTCCTACGCCAAATATGGCATCACCATTGTGTCTGGAGGCATCGCAGGTGACAAATGACATAAAATACATAATATTTTGGTAAATGTAATTTTTTGCACCTTTGCAGGACCGTACCGTACCGATCTGTATGGTCTTTACATAGGTATGTGGCCTCTCTTTGCTTGGTTCTATAGTTTCACCTCGGAGGCTAATTTGTTTCTCACAACACTCTATTTTATCGCTGTGTTTTGAGTTTTTTTGCAAGGTTTCAATCCTTGGTCGACAACCTTAAAAACCTATCACCACTGCTTCTGCCTAACTATCACCACCACTGTCGCTTCCCCACTACGTCTTTGCTACTCTCGGTTGCCCCACCTTATAGTTCTTTTGCCTCCCCTTCCTTGCATCGACATCCAAACCCCACCCGTCAACCACCCAACTCTTGGGAGCCACAATCTATAATCTTCATCGCCACCCTCATAATCTTTGTTGACACCCAGACATCACCCCTTTGTTGGTATTGCAGGATTGGTCTGGAAAATTTAGAATCTCAGATAACTGATGTCACTAAGCAAGACAAGGAAATTAACAATGGAGTTGAGAACTTAATGATTGTCCAAACAACATTTCATTCTCAAGGACAAACCAATCTCTGGGTGATAGATAGTGGATGTACAAATCACATGACAGGTGATAAAAGCAAGTTTATTAATCTTGGAAAGTGGGACGGTGACTTGGTTAGGTTTGGAGACAACTCTTCTAAAAAGATCATTGGAAAAGAAACTACAAGCCTTGATGGAATGTCTTAGACACATGATGTTCTTTATGTAGAAGGTCTCAATCATAATCTTTTCAGTGTAAGTCAAATGTGTAGAAAAGGATATAATCTTACATTTCATGATCAATTATGTGAAATTAGGAGAGCAAAGTCTAGAAAATTGGTGGCAGAAGGCTTTAAGACATAAGGCAACTTGTATAATCTAAAAGGGATTAATGAGAGGATTTGTCTGATAGGGAAAACAAATGAATGTTGGTTGTGGCACAAGAGAATGGGACACATCAACTTTGACAATTTAGTGAAGATCAGTTCCATGAAAGCAGTAAGGGACATGCCAAATATCATCAAGCCTACAAACACAATATGCAAGGAATGTCAGATTGGAAAGCAGACAAGGATAACTTTCAAGTCCAAGCAATATTCTACTACAAGGCCTTTGGAGTTGGTTCATATAGACCTGTGTGGACCAACTAGGACAAAAAGCCTACAAGATGAGAGGTATTTCATGTTGCTCATTGATGATTTCTATAGAATGACATGGGTTACCTTTTTGAAAGAAAAATCAGAAGCTTTCAGTAGATTCAAAATCTTCAAAATATGGTTGAAAATGAAATGAATGCTAGAATTAAGTGCTTAAGATCTGATAAAGGTGGTGAGTTCACTTCAAATGAGTTTGTAGAGTTCTGTCAAGAACATTGAATAAAAAGGCACTATGCAACTACTAGAACCCTTCAATAGAATGGTGTTGTAGAGAGAAAGAATAAGACTATCTAGGAGATGGCCAGGACAATGTTGAGTGAAGCTAAACTTCTTGATATATACTGGAAAGAAGCAATTCATACCGCAATCTATATTCTTAATAGAGGACAACTAAGAAAGCACAACACCAAGACCCCTTATGAGCTTTGGAATGGAAGACTTGCAATAGTCAAGTATTTCAGAGTTTCTGGAAGCAAGTGCTACATCAAAAGAGATGAAGAAGGTTTGGGAAAGTTTGCCTCAAGGGAAGATGGAGGTATTTTCCTTGGATACTCAACTACTAGCAAAGCCTACAAATGCTACAATAAAAGACTAAGGAAGATAGTTGAGAGTGCAAATGTTAAAGTGGATGAAGAATCACATTAAAATTCAGTTGAGCAAGAGGACTGTTGGCTAGATGAACTTGTCTACACAGAGGAAGTCATAGAAGTTGAATAAAATGAGGAAACTCTAGAAAAGATTGCTAAGACTCCTGCCAAGTATGTTTAGAAAAATCATTCAGAAGACCAAATCATTGGAGACAAGAACGAACAAGAAGAAGATTTGCAAGAACAAATGAATAGGTAAACTTTGCTTTGTTGTCAAGAATAGAACCTAAAATTTTTAATGAGGCAAGCAAGGATGAAGGATGGATACAAGCCATGGAAGAACAACTGAATCAGATAGAAAAGAATCTGACTTGGGAGTTGGTACCAAGGCCTGCAGACAAGAATGTGATAGGAACAAAATGGGTTTTCAGGAATAAGTTAAATGAAGATGGAGAAGTTGTCAGGAACAAAGAAAGGTTGGTGTGCAAAGGATATTTACAAGTTGAAGGAGTTGACTATGAGGAGACATTTGTGATGAGCCCATGTTTTGTCTTATTTTTATTGCTTTAAGTACCTATTTCCTAAGACATTTCTAGACTTCTATATACACTAATTATGTCTATGATTATCCTTAAGACATTCAAATCATGAAGATGGGTATATAATATGTTGTTAATTAATTATGTGTGAATGGTTGATTGCTCATGAAATATGTTAGTACTTTATGTTGAAATTTTAGTGATAGTGATGTATAGATACAGTGTGATGTACTAACTCCTCATGCAGCAAGAACGTGGCTTCATGTCATGAAGGTCACTAGACAACCTGCAATCGAAGGAGATGCTGATATCCATAGTAGATGATACAGGAAACTGCAACCGAATGAAGAAGACCTCGAATTGATTGGGATGAGTCATCCATAACTCTCCACTCTGTGATGGTTGTCCTTTAACAGATGATGCAGTCTTAAATAATGGAGGAATCTTAGATCGTGCTCTATGTTCTGTTTCTAGTCTCGATTGTTCTTCATGGATACTAGAGAGAGTTACACTAGGACTGTATTGTCTATGCCACCTTCATGTCAATTTAGTTTCCTATTTCTAGTTTTCTTTGTAATAAAGTCCTTTTCCTACGTTGTTGGATAATGCATAGTTATAGCATTTATTGTTTATTAGTTTTATTCAAATAAACAATGCTGATCTTGTCTATGGGGAGATTAGATTTTGCTTCATACAGGTTAAACAAAGATATAGTATCAGATTTCATTGTTGTATCTTTCGCTTTAGCATTCAATAAAGGAATACATGTTTTGAGTTTTGTCAATGATTACAAAGATACAATAAAGATTTAGCTAGATTTCATGGGATCACAATTACTCAAGTAGGCCACTTGAGGTACTGTGTCTCTCCACTTTGTTTATATGTTTAGTTTATGATTGTATACTTATATATGTGTGATTAATGTAAGTCGTAATGACTTGTGTTATGAGAATTAGTTAGACTTTGATAATCTGTGTTGTAAGTCTTATTGAGTCAAGGTGATCACTGAACCAACTATTAACTGCTCTTTTATTTAGAAGTTACATGTGACCATTTAATTACTATCATGTTGAATAAGCTTTAGTTACTTCCTACCACTCCTGCTTACTTAGAATATTGTCAATCCTTGCAATTGGAATTGTGTTTCCTTTAGTTGGATTATTCCCTTACACAACCTCTAGATTAAAACTCAAAAATCCTTAACTATACACATAGTACAGGTATCATCCGAGAAGATTACGATTCCCTGGTTTGACAATGTAAATGTAACACATTATATAGCCAGTAGGTTGCTTGATATAGGATATGTTGGTCCGTTAAGAAGGGTGCATGCCCTTTCTACATCAATGTATTCGTTAATAATGGAGTTTGACATTTTTGGCACCATTGTCGGGGATGGTGCTAAGGTTTAGAGTTTTTGAGTTCTTGTTGATTTATGCTTGTACTTGCTTTACTAGGAAATAGTATTTTTTAGCATTTATGATCACATAGATATTCAATCCATTTCCAATCTATTCACTAACACGGTGCAGGAATAGAGCCATTAGCTTATACATTATTGTATGTGGCGGTCAAGAGACCATAGAGGGAGGTTTCTTCCAACTAGTACAATAGAAGAACACTTTGAATTATCCCTTGGTCTGGAGAACATTAAGGATTTTGAGGACACTGCAAGTTGGAACCAAGGCATCATGGCAAAAGAAGTAGTAGAAAACCCAATTGAACCAGTTACCTTTGCCTTTCCTATTTCAAACCTAGAGAGAGCTAACACCTTGAAAAATATTCCTCCTTCAGCTCTACCAAACTTTCATGGGCTAATCACTAGAGACCTTGATACATTTCTCTTTGAGTTTGATGTACTATGTAGGAGTTATGATTACACTATAGATGCATACAGGCTCAAGCTTTTCCTAGCCACCCTCAAGGATGCTGCATTATGATGGTTCATGGGTCTAGGTGAGAATTCAGTAACCACTTGGGCCACCATGAAGGAGAAGTTTCTAAAGAAATATCAGGATTATTGTCGTAGCAAATATATGAAGGGGGTTGACATCTTTAGGATGTCACAAAAAAGAAGATGAACCCTTGGAAGATTATGTTGAGAGATTTTAGTTTTGCCTCAAGAAGTCAAGACATAATAGGCTCTCTCCAGAGTCACTTAAGCTGGTCTTCCTAAGAGGTGTGAGTGAAGAATGTATGGATGCACTTAGTTTAATTAGAGCAGGGGATATCTCTCAACTCAGATTTGATGAAATCTGTTAAATCTGTCGAAACTATTCACACTCTACTTTAAATAAGAATAGAGGTTTTAGAACCTTGACTTTGAGTAAATTATTCATTGGAGTCTCCATAATACAACTCAACAATCTCTTGTCAAACATGAAAGAGGATATCATAAGCCCTCTGGAAACACAACTGGACACTCTACACATAAATAAGAAACAAGAGGCATCAAAGGCAACTTTGAGTGAATACTATCCATAATGTCGATAGAAGAAGGCCAATTACCGATGCAAGGGTCTTGCTAGTATTTCTAAGGGGAAAAAATGAGAAAGCAGATTTTTGAGCTAGAGAAGATGAAGAAGGTCAAGTGTTCTACATTGCACAATGAAGACCATGGTAGCAAAGACAAGGTATGCCTCAGAACCCCTTGACCAATTCCATGTCATTTGCACCACCTATTTCAAATCCTCATAATTGGAACAATGCACCTTCATATAACTGGCCACATCAGCAATGGGCAACCATGCCACCTAGCTGGACCCAACAACAGGGGGTATGGCCATAGCAGCCATCCCAATCCTCAAATTATAATCCACAATGTCAGGCCAATCAAAACCGATGGCCACAACAGTGGCATGGGAACCAACCTTGGAAAAATCCAAATATGAACTACTTGTAGCCACAGCAAGCCCTGCCTCAACATCTTGCCCTTATGTCAAATGCAACCTCACCTACTCTTGCCCCATCTAGAGTCACTTAATTACTGGCACAACCTGCACCTAACCCTAACAACAAGCTTGTTCAATAGGCTTATACTAATGAGGCCATCCAATACCCAACCTATATGGTTGAAGTTAGTGATGTGCACTGATGAGCCTAGTTATTAGCCTGTTTTCTTATAGTTTTATGCAAGTTGAAAGACATTCCCAAACATTAGTTTAAGCATATTTCTATGTTATGTTATCCCTTATGATCATTATGCAGACTTGAACCTGGTTAATTAAGTATATGGAGATACGATTATAATATGATGAAATTGTATGTTATATGTGGCAATGTATGGATTGTAGAGAATGTTTGTGTTGATTATGGTTGTTAATATTTTGTACATGTTTATGGACTAACTCCTGCAGCTAAAAGAGGAAGGACTGTAACCCAAAGCAACTACAAGGTGCAACCCGTAGCCACAACATTTCTAGGTAGCAGAGCAAGGAAGGTTCTAGACTCAACTAAGTGCAGTGACTTGGGCATGAAGACACTTGATGGAGATGATCACACATCATGATGGTAATCAATAAACATGATTGGAAGCTCAAAGGATTCTGTTGCAACTAGAAGACCAATGGGACTGATTTAACCAGTCCACATTCCCCTAACATTCCCCTGTTTCAGTAGAGAGTTCTAATTTTATTAGGACACTTCTTTCCTTCTTTTTCAGTTATTGTTGTTAGCATTCATTACACTCTGGTTCGTGTGGAGTGGTGTTCTATGTTTACAGTTAAGAGACCAATTTCAATAAACTCCCCCGTACCTATATGTATGGCTCGGTGGTCGAGGTAGAAGTTAGTTAAGTTTTAGTTTGAATAGTTTTTACTCTGTCATAGATATAGCTATCTGAATCTTTTCCAGATTATGCCGACAATGTTATTTTGATTATGAGTTATGAATACTACAGTTCAACAAGATTTTATGTGATTTGAAAAGATTGTGTACTGCATGTTAGAATGAATATGATTGTGTTGATTTAGAAAACTAGATTTGAGTTAAAAGCAGTGAGGCAGTCACTTGAGCAATGCATATTATTATTGTTGTAGTAGTTATTTCATGAATACAAGATCAATTAGATTCTTAAGTTGTTTTAGTTCATTTGACTTGTGATACTCTGGAGGATAGGATAAGTTATCAGTATCAAGCTAATTCTTAGAATTCATTCCTTTACAGTCATTGTTACAGTCTTACATTGCAAGTACCTGTAGCAATAGTAGCATCATTACTGTCTTTTGCCATTAAGTAGTTTTGATGTATGATACTGTACTAGAAGAGTTAGATAGTTTGATCTTTGAAAGCACATACAGTGCCAGTGCCATCACAAGCTTAGTAGCCCTGGTTGATAATTCAATGAAGTTCTTTTCAAGGGCAATAGTGAATTGTTCAGTAGGTTATTCCTTTGAATTGTGTGATTACCACCAAGTTTACTAGACATAGTAAAGACACTACATTTTTGGGGCCGATGCCGAGGATGGCACTATTTTAGAGACCAGTTCCTTTTATCTCCAAGCTTTCCTAGTTTAACTTTTTGCTTTCAAAAGATAGGACGCTTAGGTTTTACCTCACCAAATACTAGAAAAGTTCACTAACGTTGTGCAGGAGCCGTTGCTACACAAAGTCACACCTATTGTATGCGGAGGTAGAGAGACACTTTGGGAAGGTTTCTTCCATCAACCCAACAAGCTACAACATATATTGATGACTACATTGAGGGTATTACTGAAAAAGAATCTTCCCTCTCATCAACATCTACTGACAATACAGAAATAACCTTCCTAACCATGGCTCATGCAGTAGATGATCCACCTGAGCATGTGACCTTTGAGTTTATGATTACCAACTAGGAGAGGGCTGCTACTCTAAAGAATATACCTCCTTTAGCATTGCCATTCTTCTATGGCTTGGTGACTGAAGATCCAGATACATTCTTGTTTGAGTTTGATGTCCTGTGTAGAAGTTATGACTACACCACTTATCCTCATAGGCTCAAGCTATTTCCTGCTGTATACGCCTAAAAATGACACGATTCACATTCTTCTAAGTTAATTAAATATCAAAATATTTAATTACCTCTTCTAAAGTCAAAATTAAATAAAATCCTTTATTTAATTTAATTCCTCCAAACAATTAAATAATTCTCAATTATTTAATTAAATCAAATCATTCTTCCAAATTTGAATAAATCAAATCAAATTTATTTAAATTCTCTCAGTTTCTAAAAATAAAATACAATCAAATATTTTATTTATTCTTCCGAATCATGCACAACAATTAAATAAATTTATTTATTTAATTAGCTTTCTTATCTTCTAAATTAAATAATTCCAATTATTTAATTGTTTTCTTCCAATAATATCTTCTCTAAATTTAAATAAATCAATTATTTATTTAAGTTGTCTTTTTCTTCTAATTTGAGTTATCTCTAAATATAATTCAATCTTTTTGCACATGTAATTAAATATTCCTAATATTTAATAAAGAAAAATATCTTCTTATTCTCATGCAAATCCCTTTTTCTTGTTTTAAATCACTTAACTGATTATTATATTTTTTTAATTGCTTTAACTTATTCTTCTATTCTTAGCAAACCCCTCTCATGCAAAAGAAACCAAGACACTTGTCTTCTTTTTATTCGCGCACGTTCCTCAACCGTTCTATACTGTTGATCTTCTCATTCTTTCTATACCGTTGATCTTCATTCTCTCAAGTCTATAAATTGAACCCTATTCCTCCATTTCATTCATCCAAGCTTTAAGTATTGTTACTCTGCAGGAATTACAGTGCGTCTTTGGCACCAATTCCTTCATTGCTTGTGATCACATTCGCTACTACGCACCCAGCACTGCTACCATTGTTGTGAAGCTCCTCTTCATTGCAATAAACTATCACTGCCATTCCCAATTGACATTCTTGAAAGAAAGAAAGGAAGTGCACTCTCTAAGGGCCCTATTTCATACATGCAAGATCAATTGTGATAGGCAATCAATGGAAGCTTCGAATTGAGGAAGGTTTGCTTTATTGTTCATTATTTATTTGAATCTTCTTTGTTCACCATTTCATTGAGTTTTGGGTATCTTGATATTGATTACTATTGTTATTCATTTGATCCAATTTTCCCTTAACATTTTTGGCGCCCACCATGGGGCCTAGCCCCAAATTTAACCCAAAAACTAAGTTTTTGTGTTTTAGAAAGCCGTACACATGAGGAAACAATGCATTTGATACATCCTAACATGCATCTGTTACCTGTCACGGCACATACGTTTCTGTAGTGCATATAGTCTCTATTTTGGTGCGTCTGTTATCTGTCACGGCGCATTCGTTATTGCAGCGCATACATACTCTGTTACAATGCTTTTACCATCTGAGACACTCTTAGACCAGCGCATATACACTGTATTCCAGTGCTTTTAACCTCTGTTTTAGCGTATATGTATTATGGCGCTTCTGTTCACTATTTTTGCGCATTTAGTCTCTGAAGCGACGCATCTGTTTTAGGCAGTGATTTTAGGTTTTTTTTGGAAGATTTTTGCTAACGCTAATGTCTTTGCAGGAACTCTCTTGATCTATTTTGCAGGCTAGGTACTGGTTCAGATTCATATAGTTGCACTTGTTAGCTCACACTTTGATTTCTAAAGGGAAAGTAAAATGGATGCTCATGCAAATCTCACATAGTTTTAACTAGGAAAATGGTAATTGAGTCATTGCTATTGCTATCTTTTCAAAGTTAACAACTCATTGCTATCGAGATAAAATTGAACTCATCATTGCTATCTGGGTAAAACTAAACCATTGCTATCTCGATTGACCATCATTTCAAAGTTAACAATTCGTGCTATGTGGATAAAAATTAAACTCATCGTTGCTATCTTAGTTAAAACTGGACCATTGCTATCTTCTTATCACTTCAAAGTTCTGTGCTTGCCCAAGTAGATAGCTCATCTAGTTTTTTTCATTTTAACTAGGGGAAAAGAACCACTGTATTCTGTGTTTTGGGAATGATACCAGGCCTATGTTCTCCCCTATCTTGGGTGACCAAAATGCTAGACATATCATTTTCGCATGTGTTTTTCCTTTAGAGGGGCCTACTCTTAGATACCGTTCATCCAAGTAGGAACGACCCTAAGTGGTAACAGGCTAGACACCAAGCCCTTCCAAGCCACTATAAATAAATTGTGTTTGGAGCGAAAGCTTCAAACAACGAATGTAGTTGTGTTATACCGACAGCTAACCTCCCCCAAAACCCTCCAAGGCACAACCCTTGTAGGCTGGGAGACTCCATAACGGAGAGTAGTTCTGCTGCATGTATAACCACTCGAACAATTGCCTTTATTACTCATCCTTGTTTTAGAAAGACCAAAAACCTCTATAATCTGGTGTAGGGAAGGGCGATTATTACCTCCCGAAGATGCCTCACCTAGAGATAGGGAGAATTCAATTTTTACTGTCCTTTGAAACCTAGGGTTGTACTTGCTTTCTTTTTAGTCCAAAAAGAGTCAAAAAATAACAAAAAAATAAAAAAAACCATAAAAATATTCTTTGTGTTTGCTCTGTCTTCTTTCCATAATTTTAGAAAGTTAGATCAAAGAGACCTTGCAACCAAAGTACCAAAAAACATCAGAAAAATTCCAAAAAAATACAAAAAAAATTGAAAAAATCAAGAGCGGTGCATCTGTCCTATGTTCCTGCGCATCTGTGCCGACCTGCGGTGCATCTGTTCCGACATGCAGTGCTTTTATTGTCTATTATAGCGCATTTAGCTTTTACCAGTGCAACGCATTTATTGCGACTTACAGCACATATATCAGTTTTTACAGTGCATCTGTTTCAGCACATGCGTGACAGTGAACACTTGTACAATTTTTGAGAGAAAAATTTTACTAGTTCTGGATACCCATTTTAGTCTTGTTTCAGGTTCAGAGATCAGGTCTTACCTTGCAGTCATTTTTTTCATCCATTTCACGTCAAAATCTCTCTTTCATTGGTCATCTCATTTCACCTTCTATCAGGTCTTCCTAGTCCAAAATCAAAGTATCCCATATCAGGTCAGCATAGGCCCCTTTTTCGTATCACTTTAGATTCAAGTAACCCTAGTAGGTCACAGAACTTTGCCAGTGGTCTTGGTGCACGACTAGTCCTACACAGTAAGACATGTATCGAGTACCCTTACTAGTGGCTATTGTCTTGTATCAGTCGTCTTACTTGGAATCATTGATCGAGAAAGTCCCTTGTCCAAGTCTTGTCATAAGTATCCTATCCTCAACAGTCTCCATCGGCACCTTGCCAAAATCTCTAGTTTCATTCCACCTCATCCCTCTTCACCTTGTATGGTTCTTACTAGATCCCAATACAAAAAGCAACTTGAAATGGCCGGCTCATCCAACCACATCATCACACCTCATGATAGTGATGAGGAAATCTCTAACGAAGATTATCAAGGAAGCCTCCAAGATAAAAAATTCCAACGCTTACTAGAGAAAGTGCTCCATGATGATCCTCACAAGTATTTTTATTATCTTGCAAATCTTGGAATTAAACTCCCCGTAGATTTCGATATAAGCACAATCCAAGAAAATGTGGAGAATAATCATGAAGAAAGGGGAAAGAAAACCATAGACCAAAACACAGAGAATGATAATGAAAGAGGAAAGAAAGCCATAGACCCAAATGCTCCTATGGAAGAAATGAGGAAACAAATCGAGGGTCTAAAGCAACTAATGTCGGATCTCAAGATGGGTACAAACACTAAAACCTATTCCTTGGAAGATATTGCACCGTATCCCTTTGATAAAAGTTTGAACATGACACCATTTCCCTTTCAATTTGAAGTTCCCAAATTTGACAAATATAAAGGGAAAGGGGACCCTAGAGATCACATTAGGGAATTCAATGCAACATGCATGGAAGTAGCTCATAATGAGACTTACTTAATGAGACTATTCCGTAGATCTCTAGGTAGTCAAGCTATGGAGTGGTTCTCACGGCTCCCACCGGGCATCAAATCTTTTGATGAGCTAGTCAACAAATTTATCACGCACTTCTCGTACAATATTGAACATGAAGTCTCTATGCTTGATCTATGCAACACCAAGCAAAAGAGTGGCAAATCATTTGCCACCTTCCTACAAAGATGGAGACAACTAGCAAGCAAATGCTCATATGATGTACCTGAGAAGCAATTAATGGAGATGTTTGTCCATAACCTCAATACTGATCTTAGCTATCAAATACAAATACAATGCCCTACTTCATTTTCAAAGGTTTTTGAAATGGGATTGTTTATCAAAAAAGCTATGATCGCCAAGGGGCAAATCAAGTTATACAAGGACACACCTACCTCCAACTACATGACTGACAAATCAAAGTTTTGGAATAAGAATAAAAATGTTGTCAACGATGGAGTAATCGATGCCGAGGTGGCGGCTCCCAAGCAACAACCCATACTCACTCTCCCCTCGGCTCCCAAGCAACAACCCATACTCACTCTCAAAGGAGAGGCAAACAATGTTACACCCAACAAAACATTCTCTCGGGAGCCAAGACTATGGTTCAACTCAAATCCAAGGCAAAAGTTCACACCACTGGGTGAGTCCCAAGAATCCGCATTAAGGAAGCTACTGGCTAACAATGAAATATCTCTACCGCCAACAAGTGACTATGAGCCTCAAATTAAACCTCACTATTGGAAAGACACCGACTATTGTGAGTATCATAGAGGAAGAGGACATACAACCAACAATTGTATCCATCTCAAACATGTTATTCAAGATGTGCTTGATCAAAATCAAGGAGGAACCCAACAACATACCTCCAATGAGACACATGTGGCTTACAGAGATCCACTTCTCAATCATGACAGGCCGTACAACAACAATAACAACAATGGAAATAACCACAACGGAAATAACAATGGCAATAACAACAATGGCAACAACAACAACTACAACAGGCAAAATAAAAAAAGTGGGAATAGTAATGCCAACTACGCAAGTGTGCTATTTGACTACACCATCAATTGCATATCAGAGCATGTCCCACAAATCAATGTGGTCACGCCCAACCAACAATCAGAGCCTAACCGCAATGGTTGCAATATCATTACCTGCAGTGGTAAATTCACGTTGAATACCGTCCCTCCAAGGTCGTCACCTTCTCAGTCCAACCCCCATCAGTATAGTGTCATAGACGAACTTCGGAAGACTCTGGCTCACATTTATATCTTAGAGTTGTTGCGTCTATCTCCTTCCCGTAAGGCGATTCTCAATAAAGCATTAGTGGAAACCACAGTCCCCACTAACTTGGCCCAAGAGAAGTTTCAGGCCATGGTAGGTAATCTAACCTCCTCAAGTACCATATCATTTACCAAACAAGATGATCTCTTAGTGTCTCAACCTCATAACACCCCTCTTCACATTGTCGCCTTCATCCACAAGCACCGCATCAAGAGGGTTCTCATTAATGGGGGAGCCGGTTTAAATGTTTGCACGTTGAAGTTAGTCCTTACATTGGGGTTCTCTGAAAATGCAGTTGATCCAAGGAAGAAGATAAATATCAAAGCCTATGATGAGGAGGAAAGAACTAGCAAAGGAACAGTGGTTTTAGCCATACAAGTGGGACCGATAATAGAAGATGTTGTGTGCCAAGTCCTAGATAGGGAGCTCGCCTATAATATTCTCCTAGGAAGACCATGGATTCATGCCATGAAAGTTGTTCCCTCTACCTATCACCAATGCATAAAATTCCCACATAATAGCAAGCAAGTCACCATCCAAGGTGACCTTGACCCCTTCTAGCATTGTAACTCTGTCCTTTCAAAACCAGATTGCATCATACCAAACAATAGAGCATCTACATCCCCTACCCCACAGCAGGATCATACCTCTGAAGCTTCCTCATCAAGGCCCAAAGAGCAGAAAATTACCATCAAAGAAAAAGGAGTAGGGGAGTACTCCATAGAGCACAACCTCAATCTTGCCAAGATGCCTTTATCTCCTAGATCCTTTGGTCAACCCAAGCATTTTCCAAAGCCATCTACTTCTCCTATACCTCCTACAACTCCCTTTGTAAAATGGGGGACCTTATCAGATGAAACAAAAGAAAGAGATATCCTCTAATGGCTTTATACCGAAGAAGAAGAGAACATACAACAAGAACCACCTAGGCTCCCAACAGAAATCTATGGGCGAGGTGAATCTATCCTACACAGAATGGGTTACGAAGGACAAGGCCCCATCGACCTAAGAAAAGAAGGAATCATAGAACCCATTCAACCTTCTTCATCCTCATTGGCTAGAAATACAAAAGGCCTAGGATATAAGGATAAGGGCAAAGCTAAAGAAAATGCTTGTCTGGTAGAAATAATCCATACACTTCAAGTAGATAGTGACACAGATTCCAATGAATATGAGTGGGATGAGCTGACAGAGCATTCCTATGATGACAAAGAGGTTGATACCATTCAAACTTATAGCCCCTAACGTGAGGGACAAATGCTACCGAGTAGACCACTAGATTCTGATTTGCCTATCTTTGAGAATATAACTTTCGAGGAAGGTTCGAGTTCTATCTCAATAAACAATTTGGAGGAATGTACCATCCTGAACACTCCCCCTACCAATACTCCTAGTATATTGAGGGTGCTAAGCCTTCCAGT
The DNA here is from genome assembly GCA_027924645.1 of Cunninghamia lanceolata. Classification (NCBI taxonomy): domain Eukaryota; kingdom Viridiplantae; phylum Streptophyta; class Pinopsida; order Cupressales; family Cupressaceae; genus Cunninghamia; species Cunninghamia lanceolata. The sequence continues at coordinate 4,056,453 of BSBN01001327.1, read as the reverse complement.
CACAAAAATATCAAAATAAAAATTGGATCTGACAGTAAAAACTGCTCCACGACAGTGTCAGATCCCAAAACAGTAAAAAGAAAGGACTCATTCGAAGGTGAAAACCCAACTATGGTACTTGACGATGGAAGGCTTGACACTCTCCCCAATGACATGCACCAGGAGAGGTCTCAAATTGTTGTGGAACCCACAGAGCCGGTTAACATTGGAACAGAGGAACAGCCTAAGATCATTCACTTTGCTAAGTCTCTAACCCCACTAGAGAAGATTAAGTTTGTACCATTCTTCAAGAGAAATCAAATCAATTTTGCTTGGTCATACACAGATATGTCGGGGTTAGATCCAGATTTGATTCTACATCATCTTCCATTAGATCTAGGAGTGAAACCAGTGAAATAGAAGCATAGAAAGATGCATCCACACATAGTACTACTTGTAAAAGAAGAACTCAAGAAACTACTGGATGTAGGGTTCATCAGAGCTATAGACTATCTGGAATGGGTCTCCAACATTGTACCAGTGTCCAAACTATATGGCTGAGTTAGACTATGCAATGACTTTAGAGATCTAAACAAAACTTGCCGCAAGGATGATTTTCCGTTGCCAAATATAGATATCATAGTCGACTTAACAGCAGGGCATACCATGTTATCTCTTATGGATGGATTCTCAGGATATAATCAGATTAGGATAGCACTAGAAGACTAGAATAAAAGAACTTTTACTTGTCCATGGGGCACTTTCTATTGGAATGTCATGCCATTTGGGCTAAAGAACACACGGGCCACATATCAACATGCTATGACCACTATATTTCATGATATGATGCATGTAACAATGGAAGATTATGTAGATGATATCCTAGCAAAGTCACTCACAAGAGAATCACACCTAGATGTGATAGAGAAAGTCTTTTAGAGACTCGAGCAATTCAAAGTCAGGTTGAACCCAAAGAAATGCGTGTTTGGAGTCACCTCAGGCAAGCTCCTAGGCTTTATCGTATCAACAAATGGAATAGAGGTAGACCCCGCCAAAGTCAAGGCTATCATGGACATACCACCACCTAAGACTCTCACTCAACTAAGATCTCTACAAGGCAAGCTACAGGCAATCTGTAGATTCATATCACAACTAGCAGACAAGTGTCAACCATTCAGTCATCTCCTGCACAAGAACATTCCATTCAGATGGGATGAGAAATGTGAAGAGGCATTCAACAAACTGAAAGAATATCTTATGAATCCACCTATTCTCATGCCTCCTATCTAAGGGAAACCATTGATACTATACATATCTGCTACACCTACAACTCTTGGGGCTCTTCTAGCACAACAAGATTATGAGAATAAAGAAAGAGCCGTCTACTATATCAGTCGCACATTGGTGGGCTATGAGTTGCAATACTCTCAGATAGAAAGATCATGTCTTGCGGTAGTTTTTGCTTCCCAAAAACTCTAACATTATATGCTTGCACATCCAGTCAAACTTATTGCAAAAATAGATCCACTAAAGTACCTATTAGGCAAAGCAGCTCTTACAAGTAGCCTAGCCAAATGGGTAATGCTCTTAAGTGAATACGACATTGAGTATGTAGACAGAAAGGCTATCAAAGGACAAGTCATTGCTGACCAGCTAGCGGATGCACCAATACAGGACACCACACCAATGCAATTTGAGTTTTCAGATGAATTCTTATTCAATATCTCAACACATTCCTGGAAACTATACTTTGATGGGTCCTACACAAACCATGGATCAGGGGCAGGAATCTTGTTTGTAACTCCTCATGGTGACACCATACCAAAGTCTTACCGTTTGTTATTCCCATGCACAAACAACATAGCAGAGTATGAAGCCCTAGTCATTGGTCTCAAGATGGCAATAGAGTGGAAAATCAAAGAGCTACATGTCTACGGTGATTCTCAGCTAGTGATAAATTAGGTCAATGATGATTACCAAACCAAAGATGAAAAGCTTATCCTATACAAGTGGATGGTCAACAAATTTAAAGTGTTGCGAATTAAGGTGTCTCAACCTTGGTAATTCTCTGCATTTGTAATGTTTGTATTTATTATTTAATTGCCTATGTTGTAAATATTTGGAAAATCCATATTGTCATATTGTGGGATGTGGCACGGTGATGTGTCAATCCTACATGGATTATGACAACTTGTATTTTTGTCCTCACATGAGGAGATAGGTGTCCCACTTAATGGTAGGAATATTCTGCCATGTGTCGGCATCTTCCATGTTGTGTAAGGAATGTTTGACCGAAACGGTTATGACGGATTCCTATGACGAATCTATGACATGTAAGAGTCAGAAATAGAAGGTTGTAAGACAGGTGATGACATGTGTCATGAAGCATCTTTGAATAAGGCATATTTGGGCATCCCAAGGTGGAATATGACATGTTCTAAGAGAATATGATATTTATAGCATGTGTATGACAGATTCTCTTACAGCTGTAAGTTGTAACCGCTATGACATATTCTATGACGGTCGTGTCGTAAGAGCATCTGTCATAGCCCATTTTGGAAATAGGTGACCCCTTTGGGATGGGAGCTATGGACAAGTGTCATGCACATTATACAATGTTGACCAAGTGTCCTTGGGCATGGGTTTTGGTCCATGAAGCCATGTTGGACGCCCATTCCAAGAAAGGTCCAATATTGCCTTGTATTTCCTATTTATATAGGTGCTTGGAGATGGAGTTTGTATCACATGTTATAGGTACTGTTATGCTGCCGGATTGACTCCAGACACGAGTGTTAAAGACCATTGAAGCTTGCATTGCAAGTGTATTGTAAACAACTTTTAGATTTGTTAATACATTGTGCAGGTTTCTGAGTGTGGGGTTTTTCACCCGATAAGGGTTTTCCCCACCATAAATCTGTCTCTCTTCTTCTGTCTACTTTATGGTTCTTGTGTTTTGCTGCAATATCTCATGTTAATAGTTTAACATTGCTATAATAGTTAGGATAAAGTTGAATTTGCATAGCCCTCTCCTCAATAGATTAGTGTAGGAAGCGTTTCTGCACACCTAGCTTCCTTTCAGTTGGTATCCGAGCTTGATCACCTTTGGTCCTAGTTGTTGGGTAGGGGTTTTTTGAGCTAATCTTAGGTTGAGTGGGAGTCTGTGCAGAGCATTTTGCATCTTATTGCAGCAAGGAGATGGCAGGCACATTAGGAAGGTTTGAAGTAGAGAAGTTCAATGGCAGTAATTTTGAGCTGTGGAAGCTCAAAATGGAAGACATGTTAGTTGACCGAGACCTTTGGGATAGTGTGAACGGAACTAAACCAGCTACAATGTCACAAGATGATTGGGATCTCAAGGATCAGAAGGCTAAGGGTCTCATAAGACTTAGTCTTGCCGATTCTGTGTTGTTAAATGTCCATGAGGAGACTACTGCAAAACTCCTTTGGAAGAAGTTGGGGGATGTGTATCAAGCCAAATCCCTAGTTAATAAACTTTTTCTAAGAAAGAAGTTGTATTCTCTTTGAATTGAAGATGAAGGATTTGTTAATGAGCATATGAATGCCTTTAACATGCTGGTTGCACAATTGACATCTATTGGTGTAAAGATGGAGGAGGATCGGTGTATGACCCTTCTTTGTTCTCTACCGGACTCATGGGATCATCTTGTCATGGCAATCAGAAGCACCACATCCACATTCAAAATGGAAGAAGTGGTTTCTTCGTTGTTGTCTAAAGAGCTGCGGAGAAAGTCTTCTAAGGCAGCCAAAGAGGCCCTTGCAGTTCGTGGAAGACCCAAGGAGAAAGGGAAGAAGAAGGACAAGAAAGCTAAGAAGGGTAGATCCAAATCCCGTGGGAGATCCAAATCTCCTAGAAAGTCCAAGGCTCTTTGTTGGAACTGTGGCAAGACTGGGCATTTTCGAAAGGAATGCAAAGAGGAGAAGCAGAAAAAGAAGAAAGCTCCTGATTTAGATTTTGACAAATCACAAGATGACGGTGATGCTTTCATCGCAGCCCTGGAAACCCATGCATCTGATGATGTGTGGCTAATCGACTCTGGTGCATCATTGCACATGACCTTGCATCGAGACTAGTTCACTAAGTATGAGGAGTTTGATGGTGGAAAGGTGTATCTAGGTGACGACTCTCATCTGAAGATCGTTGGTTGTGGAAGAGTCTCTATCCAATTCCCTGATGGTCGAGTGAAGGGGATCTCTGGGGTTCTGCACATCCCAGGCTTAGCACGAAACCTTCTTTCTGTAAGTATGTTGAATGATGCAGGTGTGTAGGTTGTCTTTTTGAAAGAAGGATGCAAGATGACTAGAGGAGCTATGGTGCTTGCTAAGGGTACTAGGAGAGGTAATTTGTTTCAGTTGGAGGCATGCATTTCACAATGCAATAGTTATTTTGACTCAAGGAAGAGGGTAGCAGTCACTTCATCCCCACCATCTGAACAAGTAGTGAAGAAATCTGTTGTTTCTAGTCTTGATGGTTGTAATCGTGCATTGGAAGTTAAACTTCCTGTAGAAAAGACAATGTTATGGCATAAGAGATTTGGCCACATTGGTGAGAAGGATCTACATACCCTTAAAAATAAGAATCTTGTTGAGGGGTTAGATGATTGTAATCTTGAGTTTGACTTTTGCGAACATTGAATTTATGGAAAACAAAACCGTGTTCAGTTTTACTCGAGTTCTTATAAGTCTTCTGGTGTGTTGGACCTCATTCATTCTGATGTGTTTGGTCCTGTTAATGTTCCTTCGTTGTCAAAATCTGTATTCTTTGTATCTTTTATAGATGATTACAGTAGAAGGACATATATTTATTTTCTCAGAAGCAAATCTGAAGTCTATAGCAATTTTAAGGAGTTTAAAGCCTTTGCTAAAAATTAGATTGGTAAAAAGATTAAATGTTTGAGAACTGACAACGATGGTGAGTTTTGTTCTACAGAATTCGATATGTATTGCAAGGAACTTGGGATTGAAAGGCACAAGACAACTCCATACACCCCGCAGCAAAATGGAGTTGCAGAGAGGATGAACAGGACACTGATGGAGAAGGCTAGGAGTATGCTTAGTGGAGCTGGCCTAGAACAAAAGTTTTGGGTTGAAGCTATTGCCACTGCTTGCTATCTGGTAAACAGATCTCCTACATCAGCTCTTGTTGGAAAGACACCCATGGAGGTGTGGTCTGGTAGAAAGCCTTCAATAAGGCATCTTCGTGTTTTTGGTTGTGAGGCATATGCACATGTGCCTAGGGAGAAGTGGTCAAAGTTGGAGAACAAAGCTATTAAGTGTATCTTCATCGGCTATGGTGTTGGTGTGAAAGGATACAAGCTTTGGGACCCCGTGGCTGAAAAAGTGTTGTATAGCAGAAGTGTCATCTTCAGAGAGCTTACACCTTCTTCCACTGTTTTGCAGCCAGAAGAAAAAGAAAAGAAAGAGGATGTTGTTCAGTTTCCTCTCACCCCTGAGAAGACTGAACAGAAAGACAATGTTGGACCTGATGATGAGGAGAGCTCTAGCAACTCTAAAAGCTCGAATGAAGAAGTTGAACCTCAACCTTAGCTCTTGAGGAGGTCTACACGGATAAGAAAGCAACTTGAAAGGTTTGGTTTTACATTGCTTGATTCTAGTCGTGCTTATGCTTTGCTTACTAACAGTGATGAACCTAGAACTGTGTCAGAGGCTTTGTTCCTGGAAGGAGGCCAAGGAGGAAGAAATGACTTCTTTGGAAAAGAATCAAACTTGGGACTTAGTGCCTTTGCCTCCTGGACGGAAACCCGTTCGATGCAAATGGGTGTTCAAGAAGAAAATTGGTGCAGATGGCAGTGTTGAGAAGTATAAGGTCAGATTGGTTGCGAAGGGGTATTCACAAGTGGTGGGTATAGATTATGGTGAGATCTTCTCTCCCATTGCAAAGATGACATCCATTTGATTCCTATTGTCTCTCACAACAACTTATGACTTGGAGGTAGAACAGGTGGATGTGAAGACAACTTTCCTTCATGGTGACTTGGAGGAAGAAATCTACATGTCACAGCGAGAGCATTACATGGTGAAAGGTAAAGAAAATTTGGTTTGCAAACTTAAAAAGTCTTTGTATGGTTTGAAGCAATCCCCTAGGAGATGGTACTTGAAGTTTGATGCCTTTGTGTTGTCAATTGGATTTGTGAGATCGAAATCGGATCACTGTGTGTATTATAAATTTGATGGTGATCGTATTCTCATTGTTGCACTGTATGTTGATGATATGTTGCTCATTAGGAAGGGTAAGAATATGATTTCTGATTTTAAATCTCAGTTGTCAGCTCAGTTTGAAATAAAAGATTTAGGGGTAGCCAGGTACATTCTAGGAATGGAAAATAGAAGAGACAGAACCAAAAATAAAACTTTGGTTAAGCCAGAGTAAGTATGTGAAGACCGTGTTGGACAGATTCAGCATGGCAGATTGTAGACCATTGTGTGTTCCTGTTTCTTTGGGGACAAAGTTGTCTATTGAGGATTGTCCAAAATCTCCTAGTGAGGTGGAGGACATGAGCAGAGTACCTTATGCTAGTGCTATTGGTAGTTTGATGTATGCTATGGTCTGCACAAGACCAGACATTGCCCAAGTAGTGGGAGTCCTTAGTCGATTTATGGCTAATCCTGGACTGGTTCATTGGGATGCAGTTAAGCGAGTGTTCAAATATATGAGGGGTACTTTTGAGTACTCCATTTTCTATCATGGTAATGTTTCAGGATCTCTGCATTCGGTTGATATTCATGGATTTGTGGATTCAGATTGGGCAGGTGACATTGACAGTAGGAGATCCACCAGTGCTTATGTTTTTACACTGTTTGGTGGTGCTATTAGTTGGATGAGTAAGCGAAAACCTGTTGTTTCTTTGTCCACGACAAAAGCTGAGTATATGGCAGCAACTCATGCTTGTAAGGAAGCCATTTGGCTTAAGATATTTTGTTCAAATATTGGTGTTGATGCAGGTCAGATCACGATTAGTTGTGACAGTCAGAGTGTAATTTGCCTTGCAAAGAATCCAACTTTCCATGCTAGAACAAAGAACATTGATGCTCAGTTTCACTTCGTGCGAGACATGGTTGAGGATGGAAAGGTAAATTTGAAGAAGGTAGATACTTTGAAGAATGTTGCAGATGCATTGACGAAACTAGTGGGCACAGAGAAGTTTAGATGGTGTTCGGAGTCTATGGGCCTCTCAGCCTATAGCAGTTAAATCCTGTGTTTCTATTGGCTCTTACAAGGTGTTCAACAAGTGGGAGAATGTTGGGAATTAAGGTGTCTCAACCTTGGTAATTCTCTGCATTTGTAATGTTTGTATTTATTATTTAATTGCCTATGTTGTAAATATTTGGAAAATCCATATTGTCATATTGTGGGATGTGGCACGGTGATGTGTCAATCCTACATGGATTATGACAACTTGTATTTTTGTCCTCACATGAGGAGATAGGTGTCCCACTTAGTGGTAGGAATATTCTACCATGTGTCAGCATCTTTCACGTTGTGTAAGGAATGTTTGACCAAAATGGTTATGACGGATTCCTATGACGAATCTATGACATGTAAGAGTCAGAAATAGAAGGTTGTAAGACAGGTGATGACATGTGTCATGAAGCATCTTTGAATAAGGCATATTTGGGTGCCCCAAGGTGGAATATGACATGTTGTAAGAGAATATGCTATTTATAGCATGTGTATGACAAATTCTCTTACAGCTGTAAGTTGTAACCACTATGACAGATTCTATGATGGTCATAAGTGTCGTAAGAGCATCTGTCATAGCCCATTTTGGAAATAGGTGACCCCTTTGGGATGGGAGCTATGGACAAGTGTCAAGCACATTCTACAATGTTGACCAAGTGTCCTTGGGCGTGGGTTTTGGTCCATGAAGCCATGTTGGACGCCCATTCCAAGAAAGATCCAATATTGCCTTGTATTTCCTATTTATACAGGTGCTTGGAGATGGAGTTTGTATCACAGGTTTACAGGTACTGTTATGTTACCGGATTGACTCTAGACATGAGTGTCAAAGACCATTGAAGCTTGCATTGCAAGTGTATTGTAAACAACTTTCAGATTTGTTAATACATTGTGCAGGTTTCTGAGTGTGGGGTATTTCACCTGATAAGGGTTTTCCCCATTGTAAATCTTTGTCTCTCTTCTTCTGTCTACTGTTTGGTTCTTGTGTTTTTCTGCAATATCTCATTTTAATGGTTTAACATTGCTGTAATAGTTAGGATAAAGTTGAATTTGCATAGCCCTCTCCTCAATAGATTAGTGTAGGAAGCATTTCCGCACACCTGGCTTCCTTTCATAAAGAAAACTTTGTGATCATCTCTTTTGAACAGATACCTCAGATTGAGAACAAAGTAGCATATGCCATGGCAACCATTTCCTCTCTTCCTAAAATACCAGAGAATGAGTCATGGTACGAGTTCTTAGTGGAACTATTCGGCAACCAGCGTATGATCTTCCTGAAAACCATTCCATATGCCTTTTAGTTGGATCTGATTCACCTTGGTACGGTAAGATTTACACTTACCTCAAGGACAACACCCTCCCACCTAACCTATCTTCAAACCAACAATGAACCTTTATATGCCAAACTTCTCGTTATACCATTGTCGCCAACACCCTATACCGATGTGGTCTAGATGGTACTTTACTCCGTTGTTTAGAACGAGAAGAATCCCTAACTACCTTACAAGATGTACACGAAGGGATTTGTGGAACACACTCTAGCAGTCCTTCCTTAGCTAAGAAACTCATGCGTTTGGGTTATTACTGGCCGAACATGGAAACAGATTCATATCAGTTTGTGAAGAAGTGCAAGCAGTGCCAAATACATGGGAACCTGATACATGCACCAGCTCAAGAGTTGAGACCTTTAACAACACCTTGGCCCTTTTGTCAATGGGGACTTGACCTTGTGGGAAATATCCATCCACCCTCATCCAACGGCTACAAATTCATCATAACCGCCACTGAGTACTTTACTAAGTGGATTGAAGCCGTTCCCCTCATCACTGTCACAGGAAAGCAAATCTTCTCATTCATCCTGAATTACCTCATATGCAGATACAAAATTCCTTCATCCATTATCACAGATAATGGAAGACCCTTCAAAAACTAGGATGTCCAAGAACTCTGCGACCGATTCAAAATCCAACACCGTTTCTCCACACCCTATTACCCCCAAGGCAACGGTCAAGCTGAAGCATCCAACAAGACCATCTTGAAACTCCTCAAGAAGACAGTCAACGATGCTGGTCGTGATTGGCATATCCAACTCAATCCCACTTTGTGGGCCTACAGAACCAGTATACGCACTCCCACAGGTGCTACCCCTTATGCCCTTGTCTATGGCTCAGAAGCTATCCTCCCCATAGAGGTCAAATTACCATCCCTCAGGGTGTCATTAAAAGGTCTCATATCAGATGAAGAATACAGAGTTTCCAGATTGCAAGAACTAGAGTTGCTAGAAGAAAGGAGACAAAAAGCCTTTGATCATCTCAAAGCATATCAACAAATGATGTCACGAAGCTATAACCACAGAGTTTGCCCAAGAATCTTTAAGGTTGGAGATCTAGAACTTAAGTAGAATCCCCGCAATCAACAGGATCGGGAAAAGAAAGGCACGTTCGAACCCAACTGGCTTGGGCCTTATGTGATCGTAGCTGCTTATGGATCAGGGGCATATCAGTTAGCAACATCAGAGGGTGAGCTGTTAGATGACCCAATCAACAACATGCATCTTTGCCGGTTCTATACCTAGGAGAACCCCAATGTAAGGGGGGCATAAAATACAAAATACAAAAAAATAAAAAAAATCAGAAAAATACAAAAAAAAAATCAGAAAATCAGAAAAAGACAAAAAAATCATCCTTTGATGAAAACCTGGCAAACAGGCACCTTGGATAGGTATCATGATGAAAACCTGGCAAACAGGTGTCATGTTTACTTTCTAGCTTTTCATGCAAATAAAAGCAAGTGATGAAAACTTGGTAAACAGGCGTTACTTGTGATAAACCTCTTCCTCCATCTTTGGGAAACCACTCACCTTGTGTCCATTCTTCCTCGTGTCCCATTCGACCCATGTCTGTTCCATAATAAAAACCTAACGATAACCTATCATGGCTTGATACTCTATCTCTTCATTGCCTTGTCAACCAAAGTTTTATCCCATATCCTATCCATAGTGTCAGCCTAGTATAGTGTCTCTCGTTAGTATCAATGGTCCAAGTCCAAGAACTACGTTGCCTCTGCGATGTCACGTAGGCAAGGCCATTTCTCAAATGCGCCCTCGAGGCTCCCACGGTCCCATCCATCCTGTTTCTTATCATCTTTCTTCTAGTCCATCCATGGTCCATTAGGGTTTACCCTGACCTACATTGCCTCTGCATTGTCATGTAGGCAAGGCCATTTAGCAATGAGCCCCCAAGGCACTAGGTCAGTCCCTTAGGGTCTGTCTCACCAATAAAGATTGTGGAATCTTCTCACCAGGCAAGCAAGCGCAAGCAAAATCCGCTTTCAAGCAAAAATCCTGACACAGGACATTAACCTATCCAAAGAAAAGCAAACAAACTCCTAAGGCCTTCTAAACGATTTTACCCAAATTATGGCAAGAAACAAACACATCTAAATGCAAAAATGTTTTGTGGATTGGAAACATGGTTAAAATACAGAGTCTTGATTTTTGCTATCATGCCTTTCTATGATACTCGAGGATGCCAAAAGCTAGAGATGCTATGATGGGGGCATGATTATTTTCTTTGTTTTTTGTTTGTGGATTAAACTTTAGTAATGTGAAACCTTGTCTAAAGACATGATTGGCAAAAGATCATCGAGGACATCAAAGGTCTAACATGAAAAGAGGCAATCCTTGACTGTTGATATATAAGAAATACTCAGGTCATCTCGGTTCAATTATACCTCGATGCTTGTATTAACTTGCTAAAGCAAAATCCATGTAAGTAATACTCAGGTCATCTCGGTTCAATTATACCTAGATGCTTGTATTAACTTACAACATTTAGAAAAAGTACCAAAATAAAATAAAATTGCCCAATGATGAAATAAGCACTTCAAAATACTTGCACTATCAAGATGGAAAAACCATTCGCATCCACTCGCATCCACTCGCATCCATAATATATCCCATGCAATAAAAGATCCAAACCGTAGAGTATCAAATACAAGCTTGTGAGTCCTTCTGTCGAGTCATTCTTCTATCAATCAACTTTCTATCTATCGTTGTATCTCTCATCAACAGTTCTAGCTGTCAATCCGAGCAATGATCCAAATGCAAGTCCGTCCTTAATCCATACCAATCAAGTCAAGTCAATCTTGTCAAATGATCCAATCACAATCAGTGGTCTTGATCCTTGTCTAGTCGTAAACCAACTCGATCAGTTATAATCAATCAATTATCTTATATAGGATGTTGCATCGTCAAAATCAGACCAACACATGCGTCTTACATGACATGTTCCATTTTCCTGAAACTAGACACTATCCTTTGTGTTGCTCTAGGGATCTATCATTCCCCGCCATGATAACACACCTGTCGTGTTGGTCTAGGGATATATCATTCCCCGCCGTGACAACACTGTCGTATATCGTTATTAGTATATCGTTGGTTTACCGCTCGACGGGGGCAATACCTTGTTTGTTCTTGTATCATTTGTGTCTACTTGCTTACTTGCTTGTGTGTGATATCATTCTATTCTTGCATAGCGTATCATTCAGCCCTTTCTTCATCCTTCTTCTTCGTGAGATTGTCCGTCTCACGCCTTCTGCCTTCTTCCCATCCAATCTCTCAAGGGGGCATCCTCATCCTATCTTTCCATTGCCATCTTTTTCTTCTATCTATACCTTAGTTTCTTTGAAATGATGTTACTCGACACAAATCTAATCATCTCGAACATTACATCAAAGAGGGGCAAAATGTATACACCTAAAAATGACACGATTCACATTCTTCTAAGTTAATTAAATATCGAAATATTTAATTACCTCTTCTAAAGTCAAAATTAAATAAAATCCTTTATTTAATTTAATTCCTCCAAACAATTAAATAATTCTCAATTATTTAATTAAATCAAATCATTCTTCCAAATTTGAATAAATCAAATCAAATTTATTTAAATTCTCTCAGTCTCTAAAAATAAAATACAATCAAATATTTTATTTATTCTTCCGAATCATGCACAACAATTAAATAAATTTATTTATTTAATTAGCTTTCTTATCTTCTAAATTAAATAATTCCAATTATTTAATTATTTTCTTCCAATAATATCTTCTCTAAATTTAAATAAATCAATTATTTATTTAAGTTGTCTTTTCCTTCTAATTTGAGTTATCTCTAAATATAATTCAATCTTTTTGCATATGCAATTAAATATTCCTAATATTTAATAAAGCAAAATATCTTCTTATTCTCATGTAAATCCCTTCTTGTTTTAAATCACTTAACTGATTATTATATTCTTTTAATTGCTTTAACTCATTCTTCTATTCTTAGCAAACCCCTCTCATGCAAAAGAAACCAAGACACTTGTCTTCTTCTTATTCGCGCACGTTCCTTAACCGTTCTATACCGTTGATCTTCATTCTCTTAAGTCTATAAATTGAACCCTATTCCTCCATTTCATTCATCCAAGCTTTAAGTATTGTTACTCTGCAGGAATTACAGCATGCCTTTGGCACCAATTCCTTCATTGCTTATGATCACATTCGCTACTACGCACCACGCACTACTACCATTGTTGTGAAGCTCCTCTTCATTGCAATAAACTATCACTGCCATTCCCAATTGACATTCTTGAAAGAAAGCAAGGAAGTGCACTCTCTGAGGGCCCTATTTCATACATGCAAGATCGATTGTGATAGGCAATCAATGGAAGCTTCGAATTGAGGAAGGTTTGCTTTGTTGTTCATTGTTTATTTGAATCTTCTTTGTTCACCATTTCATTGAGTTTTGGGTATCTTGATATTGATTATTATTGTTATTCATTTGATCCAATTTTCCCTTAACACCTACTACTTTCAAGGATGATGCTTTAAGATGGTTTATGGGACTAGGCAAGGAATCTATTCCAGATTGGGACGCAATGAAAACAAAGTTCTTGGAGAAATACGAAGATTATTGCAAAGGAATCGATAGGAGAAAGATGACATCTTTAGGATGACTCAAAAAGAGGATAAACCATTGGAGGATTATGTAGAAAGGTTCCAGTTCTGTCTAAAGAAAAATCCACAAAATAAACTCTCAGATGAATCTTTGAAGATTGTATACTTGAGAGGAGTCAATGATGAATACATGGATGCCCTTAATCTTATTGGGGTCAGAGATCTATCTCAATTACCCTTTGAAGATGTCTACAGAGTTTATAGAAACTACTCAAGGAATTTTACCAAGAGGACAAGGGGAGAGAGAACATCTACCATTGGAAAGGCATCTAATTCAGTTTCAAGGGTGGAATTGAGCAACCTGTTGACCAACATGAAATAGAGATATTATCAGTCACCTAGCCACCCAACTGGATACTCTACACTTGAAGAAGAAGCAGTAGGAGGTTGATGCAATACTCACTGAATACTGTCCCAATTGCAGACAAAGGAATGCCAATTGCAAGTACAAAAGGGTGGCCAGTATTACAGAAGATAAGTCAGAGAAATCACACTTTCAACCAATTAAAGGTGAAGATGGCTAGCTGTACTATGTTGCACAAAGGAAAACATGGCAACAAAGACAAGGTATGCCACAAGATCCTCTAACTTTCAATGCATCATTTCCAGTAGGTCATCATAGTTTCTTTGGTTGGAACCCTCAAACTTGGCCAAATACCCAAAACCAATGGAAAAATCCTCAACAATGGCAAAACCCTCAGCAAAACTGGAATCAGCAGCAACCGAATGTATGGCCCCAACAAAATTTCCAAGGACCCAAGATGAGGATGACTTAATTGACCACATTATACAGAATTGTTGTGGTAGGGACCCACAACAACAAGATTGTCTGTCCTGTTTACAAGATCCATTGCAGAATATCGAGCTTGCACATTCTTCAAAGGAATTATCCCAACTTTTCCACTCTCTACTACCTCAGGAGTGTGTTCCCAACATTAGTGGATGTGACCTTTCATCTGTCCAACCAACTTCTAAAATATTAGAAATCATGCTAGGCAAAATGCCGAATATTAACAATTCCCTAACTGAGGAACAACTGACTTCCCTGAACACTGTACTACAGGCACATGCATCAACTTTTGCATGGGATTACAATGACATGAAAGGAATTGATCCAAACTTGTGCATGCATAGGATCTACATAAATGATGGTTTTCAAGCCAATAAGGCAGCCACAAAGGAGAATGAATCCTACCTTACGAGACATAGTTAAAACTGAGCTACAAAAATTCCTTGATGTTGGCTTCATTTACCCTATTTCTGACAGTGAATGAGTGTCACCTTTAGTTATTGTCCCTAAGAAAGGAGGCAAGTGGAGGGTATGTATATATTATAGGGAACTTAACACATCTACTAGAAAAGATCATTTCATATTACCTTTCATTGACCAAGTACTTGATTCCCTAGCAGGTAAAAAGTACTTCTCCTTCTTAGATGGTTTTAGTGGCTATAATCAGATAAAAATAGTTCCAGAGGACCAGGATAAGACCGCATTTACATGCCCTTGGGGTACCTATGCTTATTCTGTCCTTCCTTTTGGGTTATGCAATGCCCTAACCACTTTCCAAAGGGTAGTGCTAAGTATCTTTTTAGACTATGCTCATGATTCTATGGAGATCTACATGGATGATTTCACCACCTATGGAGACACATTTGAATCAGCACTTAGTAATCTAGAGAAGGTCTTGAAAAGATGTCAAGAACATAATCTGTCATTAAGTCATGAAAAATGCTTTATGATGATGACTCAAGGGGTTGTTCTAGGATACTCTATATCCAGTGATGGTATTTAGGTGGATCCCAATAAAATTGAGATAATTTCTACACTTCCTGTACCACAGAAACCAAAAGATGTCAAAATATTTCTTGGCCATGCAGGATATTATAGGAGGTTTATACAGGACTTCAGCAAACTTACAACACCTTTGTTTACTCTGCTCACAAAAGACATGGAATTTGACTGGACCATAGAATGTCAGCACTCTTTTGACACACTTAAGGCAACTTTGACAAAAGCCCCTATCTTGAGAGGACCAAATTGGACTTTGCCTTTCCACATACACACTTATGCTTCTGATTTTGCTGTAGGAGCTATATTGGGATAGAAAGAAGGTAATAAGGAGTATGCTATCTATTATATTAGTAAAAACTTACAAGGAGTAGAACTCAATTACATTGTCATAGAAAAAGAGATGTTAGATGTTGTCTATGCTATCAACAAGTTTAGGCATTATATCACTGGTTATCAAGTCTTTATCCATACAGATCATACTGCAATTAGGTACTTAATGAACAAATCTATGGTTGGAGGTAGACTAGTCAGATGGTTTCTCTTACTACAGGATTTTGATAGAACAATAGTGGATAAGCCTGGGAAAGCTAATGTGGTGGCAAATTTTCTGTCTAGATTGCCTACACAAATATAAGAGGGTGTTGGGGATGACTCTTTTCCAGATGAGAATTTGTTTTCTCTCAATATACAAACACCATAGTTTGTTGAAATTGCTAACTACTTGGTAGCAGTGTAGATACATCACATTTCTCTCCAAGAGAAAGGAGACAGATAGTGCATAAAAGCTTTCCATATTCTTGGATTGTTGGTTATTTATTCTACACTAGTCTAGACCATATTATGAGGAGATGTATAAGATAGGATGAGGTCTTTGACATCCTAAAAGCTTGTCATGATGAGCCCTATGAGGGTCACTTTGCAGCCAAAAGAACAATATTCAAGATTTTAACAACAGTCTATTATTGGCCAACTCTTCATAAGGATTTAATTAAGTATACAAGGAGTTGTGACAGATGTCAGAGAATGGGTAGACCAACATGATCAGATGAGATGCCTTTGCAGCCACATATAGCACTAGCACCATTTGACAAATGGGGGCTAGATTTGATGAAGGGGGTAAATCATAAAACACACAACAACAAAAAAATTGCACACAGAAAATAGAACTTTCTTTATTGATTTGGACAGCTTATTACATTACAGAAGCTCAAATACAGTCAGAGGAATCAACCCTCCACAGGCCGCAACACATTACAACTTCCTATTCCCAGACTCTAGAATCATCTGGCTTCTGTAACCCCAAAACAACTAGGGTTTCTATTTTTCCTGCCTATTCTTGACTCTACACTTCCCCCCTTAACTCTCCTACTACCCAGGGTTCCCAAAAATGGTTATTAATAGCCTTTTTGGCGGCCAACAACATAATTTTGAAATTTGCATCTCCCTCCAAAAATAGGTCAACTTTCGGGAGCCATAACTTTTGATCCGAGAGTCTGATTGACGAACCATTTTATGTGTCAGAAAGCTCACGGAGTGCTCTACGTGCTAGGAACCTGCTCTACCGGTTTTGACCATTTTTGAGCTCATACGGGGCCGTTTAGTGCCTCAAACCTGAGTTTGAATAATTTTCAGGCATTTTTCGGGAAACAAAAACTTTAATATCTTTTAGCTCGCAAATGATCTTTGTGTGATTCCTTTGCCAAAGGTCTTATATTTCTGTTATGTAGCTTCGTGTAAATTTTCACTTCAATCTGTACCTAAATGCAGACTTTCTAAAAATAGTAGGTTACTATTTTTAGTAGTTTGGAAAAACTGAAAGTTCTACATTATTATTCAAGCGATTATGGAACCAGAACCACAAATTTTGAAAAGAAATGGAAAGAACATCAGCAATTTTGAAACACATCTTTTTTTGGGTGATGCAAGATTGCCCTTACACCACTAGATGCTCCTGCATCAGACACCCAGGGTAATTTGAGAAGTGACCCTGTCACGTTTCAGGTGTTTTTGTGAGGAAAACCCAAATGGTCAACCTCTGCCTTAGACAACCAAGAAAAATCTTCAACATGTCTTCCTTTCCATTTCACCAGATATTCTTCATATTTCCTATTCTGAGTACTTCTTCCCACACGGCTATCCAAGATCTCTTCTATCTCCTCCATTGAAGTAGATGCCGGAATACTCCACTGTTCTTCTGTTGTTCCATCCTCTATTCCACCTTCATGATATTCTGATAAATCAGTAATGTTGAAAATAGGGGAAATGTTGATCCCACTCGGCAACTCTACCTCATATGCATTTCCTAAATCATGTTTCTTCAAAATGTTGCATGGTCCAAATTTCTTCATTTTCAACTTATTATATGTTCCAATTGGGAACCTTTTTTTTCTCAAGTGAACCATGACTTCATCTCCTACTTGGAATTCCTTATATATCCTCTTCTGATCTGCCTTAGCCTTATACTGAATATTCATCTTATTAATGTGCTTTTTCACCTCTTCATGCAAATTCTTCATGTGTTCTGCAAAGTCTTCAGCCTCAACACTTGTCTTTTCTCCTTTGTCTAGGTTCCTTAACTCTGAAGCATTTCTTGGACTATTCCCATATACAATCTGGAATGGTGATTTACCAGTACTCATATTGACAGAATTGTTGTAAGCAAATTCTACCTGTGGTAAAATCAAATCCCATCCCTTGGGCTTATCTCCTACTAAGCATCGTAGCAGGTTACCCAAACTCCTATTCACCACTTCAGTCTGTCCATTAGTCTATGGATGGTGTGCAAAACTGAACTTCAAATCTATCTTCAACTTCTTCCACAATGTCCTCCAGAAATAACCAACAAACTTGGTATCTCGATCTGAAACTATGCTCTTTGGTAGACCATGTAGTCTCACCACTTCCCTAAAAAATAACTCTGCAATATGAACAGCATCATTAGTCTTCTTACAAGGAATAAAATGTGCCATCTTTGATAATCTATCCACCACCACAAAAATAGAATTATGCCCTCTCTGTGTCCTTGGTAAACCAAGAACAAAATCCATACTAATATCATCCCATGGCTTCTCTAGTACAGGTAATGGTTGATACAACCCTGTATTCTGACTTGTTCCTTTTGTCATCTGACATACTCTACAGCTCTGCACAAACTTCCTCACATCCTACTGCAACTGTGGCCAATAATAATTTTCACAAACAATAGAAATGGTCTTATCTCAACCAAAGTGTCCAGCCAATCCTCCACTATGCTTCTCCTTAATTAGGTTCTCTCTCATGGAACTCCTCAGAATGCACAACTGGCTTCCTCTAAACAACATGTCATCTTGGATTATGAAATCCAACCATTTTGTCCTGTCCAAAGCAACAGGCGCTAAACAAGCTTTCCAAGCCTCTGCAAAATCTGGATCTTCAGGATACAAACTTTTGAGCTCATCGAACCCAACAACCTCTATCTTCATTTCTGTCAACAAATTTTGCCTTCTGCTCAAGGCATCTGCAACTCTGTTGGACTTCCCACTCATGTGCTTCAAAACAAAGGTATAACTCTACAAAAACTCAACCCATTTTAAGTGCATTTGGTTCAACTTCCCTTGACTATTAAGATGCTACAAAGTCTGATGACCAGTATATAAAACAAACTCTTTTGGCAACAAATAATGTCTCCATTTCTTCAAAGCCTGAACTATTGCATAAAATTCTTGATCATAAAAAAATACTTTTTCTTGGTATCATTAAGCTTCTCACTAAAATAGGCAATGGGCTTACCTTCTTGGCTCAAAACAACTCCTATACCACTACCACTAGCATCACAATCTACTTGAAATACCTTATTGAAATCTGGAAGTGCCAAAACAGGTTGTTCTACGACTTTCTGCTTCAATGTATCAAAGCTCTTGTCTGCTCCTTTAGTCCATCTAAACTCTTTTCTATCCCCTCTCATTGTCTCAGTTAGGGGTGCACAAATGCTACGAAAATTCCTGATAAACTTTCTGTAAAAACTTGCCAAACCATGAAAAGATCTTACCTCCGTTGCACTCCTTGGCATAGGCCATTCAATGATAGCCCTTACTTTTTCTGGGTCCATCTTAAGACCTTCCTCTGAGACAACAAATCCCAGGTATACCAACTCCTTCTTTGCAAAACTACATTTCTTCAGATTAATCAGCAACTTCTCCTCCCTTAGCTTCTCTAGAACTCTTCTGATATGCATCAGATGCTCATCCCAAGTCTTACTGAAAATCAAAATATCATCCAAATAAACAATAAAAAAACTTCCAAAAAATTCTTTCAGTACCTCATTCATAAGCCACATGAATGTGCTCGGTGCATTGGTTAGCCCAAATGGCATTATTAACCAATCATACAAACTTTCCTTTGTCTTGAAGGCTGTCTTCCATTCATCTCCTTCTCTGATACAAATCTGGTGATACCCACTCTTCAGGTCAATTTTTGTGAAGTACTTGGCTCCACTCAAACAATCCATGATGTCATCCATTCTTGGCAATGGAAATCTATACTTGATCGTTATCTTATTGATGGCTTGAGAGTCTATACACATCCTCCATTCTCCATCTTTCTTTGGTGCTGGTATTGTAGGTACTACACATGGACTTAGGCTCTCCCTTATCAGTCCCTTCCTCAACAACTCCTAAACTTGTCTGTTCAGCTCTTCATTCTCTGCAGGGGTCATTCTGTGGGCTACCTTGTTTGAAAAACTGGTTCCTGGTATCAAATCCATTTGATGACTTATCTTCCTTACTAGTGGTAAACCTTCTGGTACATTATCAGAGATAATGTCCTAAAATTCTTCCAACATATCTGAGACTTCTGCTGGTACATCTTCACATTTCTCTTGACTGATCTTAGGAATCAATGCAAAGCAATGACGCTCATGCTTCATACCCTCCAAAAGTTTCCTATCATCTACCAAGCAAATTTTGGCAGTACTACATACCTTTTCTTCCACCTCCTTCAAGGGCTTCAACTTATGACAAACTCCATGCTTTGTTACAGAATATGTGTTTGCACGGCCATCATGGACAACGCTCCTATCGTATTGCCACGGCCTCCCCAACAACATATGACATGCATCCATTGGTATGATATCACACAGCACCTCATCATGGTAGTCACCAATCTTAAACTTCACTAAACACTGCTTATTGACCAAAGCTCTATGGTCCATCTGCAACCATGCAATCCGATATGGATGCAGATGCTTTCTTCTTGTCAACTTGAACTTGTCAACCATCTCCTCTAAAACAAGATTATCAGTGCTTCCACTATCAATAATAATATCACAACACTTACCTTCACATTTTCACCTTGTATGAAATAAACTCTTCCTCTGATTAGGTTCTTTCTCCTCATTCAACAAGGTTCTTCTAACAACTAGGGTTTCTCCCCTTTCAACATCTTCAGAATGCTCAAAATGTACATCTTCATCTACATGTGCAACTCGTGCATTGCCTTCAGGTCTTCTATTTGTCCTTCCTTGATGTTGCGGACACTCGTATGCTCAATGCCCTTTTTCTCCACATTGGAAATAGGTTCCTTTGAAACCTCCTCTTCCTGGTCCTTGCCCAGGTCGACCTCTTCCTCTTCCTCTTTGCTCACCATTGTTCTAGTCACGAGGGCGGTAGGTATTATCTCCTCTCTGATTTCGACTGGTGCTGGCTTCTTCACTTTTCTTTGAATCTTCATTTTGGCCTCCATAGGGTCTTCCTCCAGTCCTTCCACCTTGACCTCTTCCCCTTTGCTTGCTATCAAATCTTTTGTTCAACTTCTCTTCCACCTTCAAGGAAAACTGGAACTCATCTTCTATGGTGGTCATTCTAACCAGGCTCAACTCCTCTTGAATACTTGGCCTCAACCCATTAATGTAATGGGATACCTTCTCCTTGTTGGGCTCTGTATGGCCTGTCCTGATAGTAATTTTATAAAACTCTTCTGTATACTCCTTAACAGACTTGTTACCTTGCTTCAGTCCTTACAGCTTCTTCAACAACTCCATCTCATAGTCCACAGGAATGAACCGCTTCTTCAGTTTCTCCACCATTTGATCCCATCTGGTGATCTTTCCTTTTCCTCTTCTGTTCCTCTTTAATTGGACCTCCTTCCACCAAATATTGGCGTGGCCCTTCAACTTTGTTTTTGTAAACTTAACCCAATCTGGGTCCTCCACATCTTCATACTCAAAATACTCCTCCATGTCATTGATCTAATCAATAAGCTATTCTAGATTCAAATCTCCAGAATATGTAGAAACTTTGATCCTGGGCCTCTTTCTAATCTTCAAAATGGCCCTCAACAACCTAACTTCTGCAAGATCTTCGGCATCTTCTTGTTCTTCTTCAGCTTCATCTTCACTTTCTTCTCTTGTCCTCGGCTCAAACCCTCTTCGTAGCTCCTCTTACAATTCATCGATTTGCCTTTGTAGGGCTCTAAAACCCTCTTCCGTCAAAGCATTCCTCCCAACATAATTTCTTCATGGAGACATCTTGGTCTCCACAGCAAACCCACAACCTTAGGTCCTGGTGCAAACTGCCTCACGGTCGGCGATCTGTCTACACACTTAAGAACCCTTGCTCTGATACCACTTGATGAAGGGGGTAAATCATAAAACACACAACAAAAAAAAATTGCACACAGAAAATAGAACTTTCTTTATTGATTTGGACAACTTATTAAATTATAGAAGCTCAAATACAGTTAGAGGAATCAACCCTCCACAGGCTGCAACACATTACAACTTCCTATTCCCAGACTCTAGAATCATTTGCCTTCTGTAACCCCAAAATAGCTAGGGTTTCTATTTTTCCCACCTATTCTTGACTCTACACTTCCCCCCTTAACTCTTCTACTGCCCAGGGTTCCCAAAAATGGTTATTAATAGCCTTTTTGGCGGCCAACAACCTAATTTCAAAATTTGCATCTCCCTCCAAAAATAGGTCAACTTCTGGGAGCCATAATTTTTGATCCGAGAGTCCGATTGATGAACCGTTTTATGTGTCAGAAAGCTCGCAGAGTGTTCTACGCGCTAAGACCCAATTCTAATGGTTCTGACTAATTTTGGGCCCATACGGGGCCGTTTAGTGCCTCAAACCCAAGTTTGAATAATTTTCAAGCATTTTTCAGGAAACAAAAACTTTAATATCTTTTAGCTCGCAAATGATCTTTGCATGATTCCTTCGCCAAAGGTCTTATATTTCTGTTATGTAACTTTGTGTAAATTTTCACTTCAATCCGTGCCCAAATGTAGACTTTCTAAAAATAGCAGGTTACTATTTTTAGCAGTTTGGAAAAACTGAAAGTTCTACATTATTATTCAAGCGATTATGGAACCAGAACCACAAATTTCGAAAAGAAATGGAAAGAACATCAACAATTTTGAAACACATCTTTTTTTGGGTGATGCAAGATTGCCCTTACACCACTGGATGCTCCTGCATCAAGATTTCATTGGGCCAATTTCACCAGTTTCTAATAATGAGTACATTTTAGTTTGCATTGATTATTTGACAAAATGGGTTGAAGTCAAGACCTTCCAATTTGCCAGAGATGGGAATGTAGCCAAATTCTTGTATGAAGAGATCTTTACCATGTATGGAACACCAAGAGAAATTGTCACTGATCAAGGTCCCCAGTTCACTTTTGAACTCATTTCCACACTAGTTAAAGAATATGAAGTCAGACATAGGAAATCAACACCTTACCACCCCCAAGCCAATGGGCAGGTGGAAGTTACAAATAGAGAAATTGAGAATATTCTGACCAAAATAGTGAACATTCATAGGAAGGATTGGGCAACCAGACTACCAGAGGTAGTATGGGCATACAGAACCACATGGAAAACAACAACTGGTTTCACACCTTATGAGTTAGTGTATGGTAAAACAATAGTTTTGCCAATAGAATTTGAATATAAAACACTAAGGACTGTACTAGAACTTGGCATGGATCTGACAACAACACAACAAGAAAGACTCCATAATCTCAATGGATTAGATGAGATCAGAATGGCAGCTATGCATCACACAGAGATATTTCAAAAGTAGAGAGCCAAATGGCATGATCAATTTATTAAGAATAAAGAATTCCATGTGGGTGATTGGGCTTTGTTATATGACTCCAAGCACAAGGATCACAAGGGCAAACAACAATCAAGGTGGTTAGGACCTTATGAAATACACCAGGTCTTCCTCAATGGAGCTGTTAAACTGTAGACCATAGATGAGGTCAAATTTTCACTATTGATTAATGGCCACATATTAAAGCTCTATACCAGACCAACAACCATAGATGATTTTCTAAACCAATGCTCTATTCCTAGCCATGAATTAGATACTTTTATCTTATCACCAAGCAGTAACATGGAAGAAGACCCTGCCGGTTTGTTGCAAGTATCGGCCTAACCAGTGTTGTCATTGATGTCAACATACTCGTGTTGCATTGATGACAAGGATTGGATGAGCTGTGTGCTGAGGATATTAAGAAAATTAGTCCTATCAGAAACAGAGAAGAATAGTGAAGCTCTATGAAGTGAAGATCCCAGATAGATGAAGATCAAAGAATGCGTATCAAAGGGTTTGTAGATATGTGTCTAAAGATTATCCAGTCAAGATTTGAGAGGTCCACATGAATATTTGAAGAAGTTATGGCTATATGAGTAAAACTGGTTCTGGCAGCTGTTCAGAGGTGAAAAAGTGACACAAATAGGTCCGGTGAGAGATAGAAATGCAATATCTTGTTCTACGGATTTGGTGGAATGTTTAGGAAGCTAATGTGAATTGACAACTCAATTGGTTTGTGGTCTGGAGGTCCGCAAGCATTTATTCTAATGTGATAGTGATGATAGATTGTGTTCTTGAGGTTCTGGATGAATATATGAATGATTTTAGTAAGTAGAAGTGGTGTGGATGCTCTTGGTGATTTAGGCAAGTTTGTGGGAGTCTCTAGACTGTGTCTAGTTCGTGTTGGCCGTCTGCATTGAAGAGTGAGCTCGTAATTGAAGATTTACTCTCAGGTGATGGTGTTCTCCCTAATCATAGCCAACCGGATGTTTTACACATCTTGCGGATGATCTTGAAGATGTTCTGTGAAGCATGGCGTGATCCTCAAAGAAGATTGAAGTCCCAGATATGTGTGGCTGATAGTGTGGTGATACGCATTAAGTTTTGTAATAAGTCAAGTTGTATTTGTGTAATTGCTTTGTAATAAAATGAAGTATGTGTTGTGCTGACTTGGATGTTTATCCCAAGTCAATGTCTTGTATAAATAAGATTTGTGAAGTCATTTCAAAGTATCCTTGGAAAAGATGAGAGAGTGGTAGAGAGGAGAAGAGCGAAAAGCAGAGCAGAAGTGTTAAGCTTAAATGGAACTGTCTCAAGCATGGTGAAGATGCTAATTTCTAGTTCAAGTATGTAATATTTATATTATCATTCTGTAGATAGTGTGTCTCTTGTAGGCAGTGGGCCTCTTGTCAGCAGTGTGCTCAGGCAATGAGCCCTAATTGGCAAGTGCCATTTTGTTCTTCTTATTCTTTTAACAGAGAATACAATCTTGTGTTAGTCACCCCGTGGTTTTTCACTTAACCAGGTTTTCTACGTTAAAATTTTGGTGTCATATGTGTTAATGTGTTTCTGCTCTTGAATTATTGCATTGTGCTTCCATGATTGAATTATTATGCTGTTGAAACAAAAGAAGGATTTAAGTGTTTAAAGAAAAAAAAGTTTTGTGACAACTGATTCACCCCCCCTCTCAGTTGTCTGTCATAAAACCAACAATTGGTATCAGAGTAAGGTTCCTCTAAAAGGAGCTTAATCACTTGAGGAGATCCAGGATGTCTTCCTACAAGAAGGATAGTCCGAGGTTTGATGGAACTAATTACACTCTTTGGAAAAGCCGCATGGAATGTCACTTGCAATGTATGGGAATGCAATATTGGACCATAACTTCAAAGAAGTATGTTCCTCCAAAGAATGGTCAGACAAGTGTAGATGAAATCAGAGATGCTGAAGATAATCTTTGAGCTAAAGAAGCCTTACTGAGTGCCTTATCTGATTTAGAGCTAACAAATGTTATGGATTTAAAAACCGCATATGAGATTTGGGCAAAGCTGGAACTTCTGAATGAAGGAGGCAAATACGTTAAATGTGCCAAGCTACAGAGTTTGAAAGGAAAATTTGAAAACTTGAAGATGAATGAAGATGAAAATATCACTACATTTATGCTAAAAGTAAATGAGCTTGTTTGTGGCATTAGGTGTGCTGGTGGAACCTTGGATGAAGATGAGATTGTTGCCAAAGTTCTTAGATCCCTACCTCCTACTTACAAACACAAGGTTGCTACTATTGAAGAATTCATATCTTTATCAAATATCACAAGAGATCAATTGGTTGAAAAATTGGCTGCATTTGAATTGCCTGAGTTTGGAGATGCACCCCCAAGACTGAATCTGCATTCAAAGCTAGTGCCTCTGTAAAAGGTAAACAAAGGTATGATCCTTGAGAGAACTCCTCAAAGAAACTATCATGGTATGAAAAATCAAGAAAAGATCTAGAAGAAGATGATGCAGAAGATGCTCAACTTGAAGCCCTTATTGCAAAAAGACTGCTAAGAGGATCTGGTAAGTATGAAGGAAAATTGCCCTTCAAATGTTTCAACTGCAACAAGATTGGTCATTTTGCTTCAAGGTGACCGGAAAGATTTTCAAGGACAAATCCAAATAGATCAAGATTCCAAAAAAAATGTTACTATGTTCATGAAGATGATGATGATGGAGTAACAGATGATGAATTAGAGATGGGAAACAAATCTGGAAAGTGACTGGGTGTTTATTGGCATCAAGGAAGAAGATCCAATGCCCACTAAATCTGTTAATCATAAACAGGTAGAAAGAGCTCTGTCTACTCAAGTTGAAGAAAAGGATGAATGGGTCATTGACAGTGGATGTTCCCACCATATGTCTGGTGATAAAAATAAGTTCATAGATCTGGAAAGATATGAAGGAGGAGTTGTAAAATTTGGTGATAATTCTACTGGCAGAATCAGAGGCAGAGGAACTATTTCTTTTGATGGAAAGAATAAAACCAATGATGTACTATATGTTGAAGGCCTGAAGCACAATCTTCTCAGTGTTGGGCAGTTGGTGGACAAAGGCTATGATCTCTGATTCAAAAATAGAAAATGTAAAATCTTTGAAAGTTCTAGAACAGAGATTGCATCCGGTAATCAAACAAAAGGTAACATCTTCCACTTGGTTGGTACTGGAAAAAGTTGTTTATTTATTCAAATTGATCAGAATTGGTTGTGGCATAGGAGAATGTGTCATGTAAATTTTGATAATATCATCAAGATAAGCAATACTCAGGCTGTAAGAGATCTTCCAAGACTGGTGAAACCTACTAACAGTTTGTGCAAAGAATGTCAGTTGGGTAAGCAAAGTAGAGTCACATTCAAAAGTAAGGAACAATCTTCTACCAAATTGTTGGACTTAGTACATACTGATCTATGTGGACTGGCAAGAATCAGGAGTTTGCAAGGTGATAGATATTTCATGTTACTAATTGATGACTATTCTCGGATGATGTGGGTGATTTTCCTGAAAGAGAAATTTGAGGCTCTTGAGAAATTCAAAATATTCAAGGCTATGGTAGAGAATGAAACTGGGTTAAACATAAAATGTCTTAGGTCTGATAGAGGTGGAGAATTCACATCCGGAGAGTTCATAGAATTTTGTGAGAAACATGGGATAAAAAGACAGTTATCTGCTCCAAGGACTCCATAGCAGAATGGAGTAGTGGAGAGAAAGAACCAGACCATCCAGGAAGCATCTAGAACCATGATGATGGAGACAAATGTTCCTTAGATCTACTAGAGAGAAGATGTAAGCACTACTGTCTATACTCTTAATCGAGTACAAATCAGAAGCAACACTGGTAAGACCCCTTATGAACTCTAGTTTGGCATCACTCCTACTGTGAAGCATTTTAGAGTCTTTGGTAGCAAATGTTACATTAAAAGAGATGAAGACCTTGGAAAATTTGATGCTAGAAGTGATGAAGGAATATTCTTGGGTTATTCTACTCAAAGCAAAGCATATCGGTGTTATAGCAAGAGATTGAGAAAGATTATAGAAAGTACAAATGTGAAAGTTGATGAAGGCATTAAAAAACCCTCAAGGTTTTATGAATATGAAGAAGATGATCAGAATGATGTTTTGGTTCAAGAAGTTCAAGCCCCTTCTGAAATTCAGATCCAGACTGATTCGGAGAATCCTAAAATACAGGAAGAAGAGATAAGCTTGAATGAACTTGTCCATGTCCCAAAACTCCAAGGTATGTAAGACTAAATCATTCTGAAGACCAGATCATAGGTGATAGAAGCAAATGTGTTGAAACAAGAAGAAAGATTGCTCAAGATTTAGATAAGTATTGTCTGATTTCTAAGATTGAACAAAAAATAGTAAGTGAAGCATGCAATGATGAAAGCTGGGTCAAAGCAATGGAGGAAGAGTTGATGCAGATTGAGAAAAATCACACTTGGGATCTTGTTCCCAGACCTAGAAACAAAAATGTGATTGGAACCAAATGGGTCTTCTGGAACAAACTGAATGAAGATGGTGAAGTAGTTAGAAACAAAGCCATATTGGTCTGCAAGGGTTGTTCTCAAGTAGGAGTTGATTTTGAAGAAACTTTTGCTTTGGTGGCAAGAATTGAAGCAATTAGATTATTTATTGCTTTTGCTGCCTTCAAGGATTTCAATGTATATCAGATGGATGTCAAGTCTGCCTTCCTGAATGGTGACTTGGAAGAAGAAGTATACATTGAGCAACCGGATGGATTTCAGTTGTTTGGTCATGGTGATATGGTTTGCAAGTTGAAGAAAGCACTATATGGACTCAAACAAGCCCCAAGGACCTGGTATGAAAGACTGGATAAACATCTTTTGAAGATTGGTTTCAACAAAGGTACTGTTGATAGTAACTTATACTTCAAGATTGAATGTGAAAATATCTTGATTGTTGAAGTATTTGTTGATGATATCATTTTTGGAGGAAGAGATAGTATGTGCAAGACTTTTGCAAATCAAATGAAAATTGAATTTGAGATGTCTATGTTTGGGGAAATGAATTTCTTCTTGGGTCTGCAAATCACTCAAACAAAGAAAGGAATCTTCATATCTCAAACCAAATATGTGAAAGAATTGTTGAAGAAATTTGGGATGGAAGATTCAAAACTAATGAATACTCCCATGGCAACCGGATGTAAACTAAGCAAAGATGATGAATCTCCTAAGGCTAATTAGAAAAAGTATAGGTCAATGATTGGAGGGCTACTGTATCTTACTCAAACTAGACCTAACATTATGAATGCTGTTGGTCTTGTTGCCAGATTCCAAGTTGTTCCTAGAGAATCTCATGTCATGGCAATCAAAAGAATTCTTAGATATCTAAAGGGAATAGTTGAGTATGGTTTATGGTATCCTAGGGATCATGATTTCTCTCTTCATGCATATATAGATGTGGATTGGGCAGGAGATGTGGATGACCGGAAGAGTACCAGTGGTGGTGCATTCTTTTTGGGGAAAAGATTAGTTTCTTGGTTGAGCAAGAAACAAGAGGCAATATCTCTGTCCACTGTAGAAGTAGAATATATTGCAGCAGCAGGTAGTTGCACTCAAGTATTATGGATGAAACAAATGCTAAGAGACATCAGAGTGGAGTATGAGGAACCTATCACAATCTTTTGTGATAACTCAAGTGTAATAAATATATCAAAAAATCTGGTGCTGCATTCAAAGACAAAAGATATATCCATCAAATTTCACTTTTTGAGAGAGTAGGTGAACAAGAATGAAGTCAGATTAGAGTTTGTGCCCTCTAAGGATCAGATTGTAAACATTTTTACTAAACCTCTACCTAAGGACTCTTTTGAGTATCTTAGGGAGAAGTTATGGGCTATTACCCCTCAGGTTCTTAATTAAGATGCACTGATGTGCATCAGTCCGGTGGATCTCACAGTCATATCTTGTGGTCTGGATTGATGATAGGAAGCTGCTACTCAGGGGGAGCAGTCTGTATGATTATGATTGATGCAAGTATGTGCCCTTTGCCATTGATGGCAAAGGGGGAGAGAAGAAATGTGAAAAACAAAAGTGGTTGCTGATCAAAGGGGGAGCAATTGCTGTTGATAGGGGGAGCTATGTCAGTTAGTGAGGAGAAGTTCTTGTCTTGATGCTTAAAACAATTTTTCACATCATATGTTGCCATCAATGACAAAGGGGGAGATTGTTGCAAGTATGAGCCTAATCGGTGTTGTCATTGATGTCAACATACTCCTATTGCATTGATGACAAGGATTGGATGAGCTGTGTGCTGAGGATATTGAGAAAATTAGTCCTATCAAAAATAGAGAAGAACAATGAAGCTCTATGAAGTGAAGATCCCAGATAGATGAAGATCAGAGAATGTGTATCAAAGGGTTTGTAGATATGTGTCTAAAGATTATCCAGTCAAGATTTGAGAGGTCTGCATGAAGATTTGAAGAAGTTATGGCCATATGAGTAAAACTGGTTCTGGCAGCTGTTCAGAGGTGACAGAGTGACACAAATAGGTTTGGTGAGATTCAAAAATGCAATATCTTGTTCTACAGATTTGGTGGAATGTTTAGGAAGCTAATGTGAATTGACAACTCAATTGGTTCATGGTCTGGAGGTCCGCAAGCATTTATTCTAATGTGACAGTGATGACAGACTGTGTTCTTAAGGTTCTGGATGAAGATACGAATGATTTCAATAAGCAGAAGTGGTGTGGATGCTCTTGGTGATTCAAGTAAGTTTGTGGGAGTCTCTAGACTATGTCCAGTTTGTGTTGGTGGTCTGCATTGAAGATTGAGCTCGTAATTAAAGATTTACTCTCGAGTGATGGTGTTCTCCCTAATCATGGCTGACCGGATGTTTTACACATCTTGCAGATGATCTTGAAGATGTTCTATGAAGCATGGCGTGATCCTCAAAGAAGATTGAAGTCCTAGATATGTGTGGCCAACAGTGTGGTGATACACATGAAGTTTTGTAATAAGTCAAGTTGTATTTGTGCAATTGCTCTGTAATAAAATGAAGTATGTGTTGTGCTGACTTGGATGTTTATTCCAAGTCGATGTCTTGTATAAATAAGATTTGCGAAGTCATTTCAAAGTATCCTTGGAAAAGATGAGAGAGTGGTAGAGAGGAGAAGAGCGAAAAGTAGAGCAGAAGTGTTAATCTTAAATGGAACTATCTCAAGCATGGTGAAGATGCTAATTTTTAGTTCAAGTATGTAATATTTATATTATCATTCTGTAGACAGTGTGTCTCTTGTAGGTAGTGGGCCTCTTGTGAGTAGTGTGCTCAGGCAGTGAGACCTAATTGGCAAGTGCCATTTTATTCTTCTTATTCTTTTAATAGAGAATACAATCTTGGGTTAGTCACTCCGTGGTTTTTCCCTTAACCGGGTTTTCCACGTTAAAATTTTGGTGTCATATGTGTTAATGTGTTTCTACTCTTGAATTATTGCATTGTGCTTCCATGATTGAATTATTATACTGTTGAAACACAAGAAGGATTTAAGTGTTTAAAGAAAAGAAAGTTTTGTGACAACTGATTCACCCCCCTCTCAATTGTCTATCATAAAACCAACACAGTTATCAAAGTGACTTAGTAGGTGAGCTACACAGCTCACCTCCTGAGGTCACTCAGGTATAATTTCTTTCCTTTCTTCACATGCACACACAACACTGATGCCACCATCTTCATAGAGACTAAGTAAATAAGCTGTAAGGACCTATAGAAGGCACCAAACTCCACATTGCCACAACACACATTGGGAGCTATTAAAAAATGGAACATGCAACAACTATCTGACTGCTCACATGCAACAACTATCCATCAGTTCATTGAAATTTTACACCATGCACTCTACTTTCCAAGTGCATGCAGCCACTGTTTGCCACCTCACCACATGTAAGCCTCATCAGCTAGTTCACATGTGCCAGTATGTCATTCCCACCATTCCTCATAATAATGGAGTTCTCTCCAATCAAACTTTTTCTACAGACACATTTTCCAACTCTCCACTCGCACAAGGTCTGGTTCACTTCATTCCAATAGGTACAAATATTAACTTTCCATTATTTAACACAGATATTCTAATGCTTCCATATATACTCACATTTAATAATACAACATTCTCATTAGTAATCTTACATCAATATACTAGCATTCTTCTCTTCGTCGTACAAAGCCTTGAACTGAGGTCACTTCAAGATTTAAAGTTGGGGGGAGGGATTGATAGCATGAGAAACTAAAACTCATGCTCTAATACCCCATTTAATAACCTCCCACACCAGACACACTCTTTGTTCTCCTTAATGTTGATCTCTTACCTTAGACCTCTATAGACCTACTGTCATAACAACAACATGAACCTTCTATGACAAGAAGTCAATCTAGAAATGAAATGCAGAAGTGTTAGAACTCAGTAATGAATTTAATTTGCCAGGATAGAACTACCTGTGATAGGAACTACCATCACACAAAGAACAAAATGAAATAGTCTCAAACAATCGATAA
The DNA here is from genome assembly GCA_027924645.1 of Cunninghamia lanceolata. Taxonomy (NCBI): domain Eukaryota; kingdom Viridiplantae; phylum Streptophyta; class Pinopsida; order Cupressales; family Cupressaceae; genus Cunninghamia; species Cunninghamia lanceolata. The sequence continues at coordinate 4,024,858 of BSBN01001327.1, read as the reverse complement.
GAACATGAATAAGATAACACTTTATTTCCAGGAATAAACAACTTATTACAATCTAGAGGCCTTCATGGTGTGTATTTCTAGTCTACCCAAAATGAAATGGCATTCCTTGTCGATCCACAATTCACTCTCTACTCTATCAAAAACATGACAATACATCACATATTAGCCTGTAGCTATCGACCTATTCTTTCAACAGTTCCAAATGACCCTTAACTTCTCATTTTCTCATCATTTCCTTCTCCTTTATCTCTGTCTATATTCTCACTGTCCTTTTACACATTCGGTCTCCTTCTGCCTATTTCAGCCGCCTTCTCTACTTGGCCTTCTTCGCACATTTTATCCTCTTCTTCTCGCCTTGCATGTTCAGACTACTTTATTTTCTTCTACTCTATTGAATTAGCCTCCAATGGTCCTACTCAAATTACTCTCAACTTCGGCTTTCAACATCTACTATTTTCCTCTTGTCGGCCTCTCACCGATCTCCATCTTTCTGACGACCCTCAATACTTTGGCCTTTAGCCTCTTCAATTGGCCTCCTACACACTATGACCTTTCGCTATTCTTTCTAGCCCCTCCTCTTTACCCTCCCCCTCTATTTGGCCTGCCTCTCTTTCTTTTATCCATTCATCTTCCCTCAATAACGGTCACACTTTCTTTGCATCTGTCATTTCTATGACATCGGCCTAATTCAAACATCTGTCGCTTCCTCTATCAGTTTTTCTCAGCTAATTGCCGTCATTCCTCCACATCCCTCTTATTCCCTCTTCATTGCTACCTTCCTGCCATTCTGGCAGTTCCAAACCTACCTACATCCAAACTGCTCTACCTCTCCAACTATTTCATCTTCCTCATCGAACCAGCTCCACCCTTGCTGATAGTTTTCCAGAAGAATCTACAACTGACTATTGTAACTGTTCGTTTACCCAATCTTGTCCACTTCCTACAACTGTTACAACTTCCTCAACCCATTTGGGTCTCTTGAAAGTTGATAATTAACTATTAATGTTCCTATCACTATGGTGACAGGAACTTCCTTCCACCTATAACTTGTCATCTGACCTAACACAATGAACCCAAAAATCAACTGCTAACACAAATTTTGAAAATTACTAAGATGCCCCTGCATCAGACTCCCCAGGGGACAAAAAGAATGTGCTCCTGCACATGTGGTGATTCAACAAACTTATCTTCGTGTTTTCCTCTGCTTCTTCCACAATTTCTTTGGCCCATATGCCTCATCCTTCCAACATTTTTGTGGAACACTGGGGGCTGCCCTCATGACACTATCTTCGTCAATTACTGTCCATCTCCAATCTCTGATCATCCTTGCATCCATACCATAAACAAATGTAAACATTTCTATGTTTTCAACATCACTCACTTCATCTTCATACTCAACTTGCTCATTGATCATTCTTTCCAACCACTTGTCTTCCCTGGCCAACTGCTGCAGCAAATTGGTTTCCAATTCATGACTTACCATATTCCTCACAAAATCTACCGTGACTACTACATCTTCCACCTTTACCTCTGTGACAACAACTATGCCATTATCTACAACTACTTTTGAGGTATCCTTTGTTGTCTTACACATCTTCATACTTTCAACCTTTTCATTCCACTCTTGTTCAATGGCTACCAGCTGCTTCCACAAATCCTCTTCAGCATTTTCTATTGCTACTCCTCCTTCAATTTCTATTGCTGCATCATCTTCATCATTCTTTTGTTGATCTTCTTCCTCTTGGATCATTGCTGCTCCTAAATCCACATATGTACTTTCATGTTTTGCAACATGTGCCACTGCTGTCCTCTTTTCATGTTCAACTCTTCCAGCTAACTTTTTCTCTTTTCTACTCTTCCCAATCTGCCTTTGTCTATTTTCTTTCTTCTTCTGATATTTTCTCCTCCTTACGCCTTTCTCATCCACAATCCTCCACATCTCCACCTCATACTCATTCATCTCCCAATCACTATTCAACTCATCAGCCTTGATATCTTCTTTATAAATTTCATTCAAAGCCTCATAACCATCATCATCAACACAATCAATTTTCTTTGTTCTTACCTTACATACGTATTGCTTCTCCTGCTATAACTCCACTGCATGTTCTTGGCTATTCTCTTCCTTTCCATCTTCTATTGGATTCACCATGCTTCCAGGTTCATGGGGCTAGTTTTCTTCTTCACACCTCCAACTCATTGGCTTCTCTTCAACACAATTGTTCGCAACTGCTCGCTTTACCACCCACACTTTATTATTGGACCACTGTGCCTTCATTTTTGCACTTGTGCTTCTCTTTCCTTGCTTTGTTTTTAGTCTCAAATCATCTTCCCTTGGCCTCTTTGCTAGCCAACTCACCTTCACATCTGGTTGCCACTTATTCATCTACACAACTCTCATTCTTTGCATTTGTTTGTTAATATAAACATAATCAAAAGAAACATTCTCCCTATATTTCAATTGCTACTCCTTAACATCTTATTTCTTTTGCCAATATGGAACTATGTATTCATGATCTACCAATTTCTTTTTATCTGGGCAAACTTGCTAATTTATATTCTGCTTTCTATATAAAAAATCAAAAACATCATTTTTACCTTCAATAACTTGCTGCCCCACATTGTTCCTTTCATTTGCTTCTTTGACTTCCATCTCTTCCTCTACCTAAGCATCTTGTACTGCATCTGCAACTTCCTCCAAGGCATCATGAAATTATGGGGCTGCCTTCACATCTTCATCCTTATACTGGAAATCTTTAGCATAAAACTCCTCATCATTCTCTGGTACTCTGCTACGTACCACTGCTGCAAACTCTTTTTGATATGCTAATGCAATCAACTTTCTCTCATCTTCAACTCTTTTTTTGGGTGCTACTCTTGACCCATCTTTCATCATCTTCAAGGTCTCATTCTTGACCTTTGCTATTGCATTCTTCATACCTGCATACAAATCTGCAAACACAATATTAATAAACAAAATAAGAGACCACAATGTCTCCATTAATGCCCTCTTCATGGACATTCTTCCCTCTTCCTTTCTCTTTTACACAAGTGTTGCTTGCGGTACTTCTTTCTCTTTCTCTCTTCCTTTCTTATCTTCACTCATGTTCTCTTTAGGGAGAACTTCATTCACCACTTTTGGTGCATGTTGCTCCTCTGGAAACCTCTTGTTGTCCAAACCTCCGTGGGTACTCTTTTCACCCTTATCTACTATTCTCAGGGCATCCATCTTCTACCTTTTACTTTTCTCCATAATCACCTTCATAAGCCACTTTACTTTCTTTTCCATTGGCCATACCCAAAAGTATTCCTGGCTACTTTCCTCTAGCCATTGCTGCCTTGAAATCATGTACTACTTTAAGTCTTGTCTCAATGCTGCCAACTCTCTTTCAAAATTTATAGTTTGCTTCTTCATGATTTCTTTCCTCCGGTCTCTCTTCTCGAGACTTTCTTTTCCCATATGCTTCTGCATCTTACTTCCTTCTTTCATCTTCTTCTGCTATCCGTAGGTCCTGGCTAAGTTGCCTCACTTTGGCAATCTACTCAGCACTTAGAACCAACCTTGCTCTGATACCAATCTGATAGCACGAGAAACTAAAACTCATGCTCTAATACCCCATTTAATAACCTCCCACACCAGACACACTCTCTATTCTCCTTAATGATAATCTCTTACCTTAGACCTCTACATACCTGCTGTCATAATAGTGACAGGAACCTTTCTATGACAGGAAGTCAATCCAGAAATGAAATGCAAAAGAGTTAGAACTCACTAATGAATTTAATTTTCTAGGATAGAACTACCTGTGACAAGAACTACCATCAAACAAAGAACATAATTGAATAGTCTCAGACAATGGATAAGAACAGGAATAAGATAACACTTTATTTCCAAGATTAAACAACTTATTACAATCTAGAGACCTTTGTGGTCTGTATTTCTAGTCTACCCAAAATGAACTAGCATTCCTTGTCGATCCACAACTCACTCTCTGCTCTGTCAAAAATATGAAAATATATCATATATTGGCCTGTAGCTATTGGCCTATTCTTTCAATAGTTCCAAACGACCCTTAACTTCTCATTTTCTCATCTCATCCTTCTCCTTTATCTCTGTCTGGATTCTCACCATCCTTTTACACATTCGGTCTCCTTCTGCCTATTTCAGCCTCCTTCTCTGCTCATCCGTCTTCGCACATTTTATCCTCTTCTTCTCGCCTTGCATGTTCAACCTACTTTATTTTCTTCTACTCTCTATTGAATTAGCCTCCAACGGTCCTACTCAAACTACTCTCGGCTTTGGCTTTCAACATCTACTATTTTCCTTTTGTCAGCCTCTCACCGATCTCCATCTTTCCGATGACCCTCGATACTTTGGCCTTCGACCTCTTCAATCGGCCTCCTACACACTATGACCTTTTGCTATTCTTTCTGCCACTCCTCTTTACTCTCCCCCTCTATTCAGCTTGCCTCTCTTTCTTTTATCCATTCATCTTCCCTCAATAACGGTCGCACTTTCTTTGCATCTATCATTTCTATGACATCGGCCTAATTCAAACATCTGTCACTTCCTCTATCATCCTTTCTTAGCTAATTGCTTTCATTCCTCCACGTACCTCTTATTCCCCCTTTGTTGCTGCCTTCTTACCATTCTGGCAGTTCCAAACCTGCCTACGTCCAAACTACTCTACCTCTCCAACCGTTTCATCTTCCTCATTGAACCAGCTCCACCCTTGCTAATAATTTTCTAGAAAAATCTGCAACTGACTATTGTAACTATTTATTTACCCAATCTTGTCCACTTCCTACAATTGTTACAACTTCCTCAACCCATTCGAGTCTCTTGTAAGCTGATAATTAACTATTAATGTTCCTATTGTTGTGGCGACAGGAACTTCCTTCTGCCTGTAACTTGTCATCCGACCTAACACAATGAACCCAAAAATCATCTGCTAACACAAATTTTGAAAATTACTAAGATACCCTTGCATCAGGGATAGTGTTTTTGCTCAAAATAATAATTGCTCGCCATTATCAGTTACACAACACAGATAATACAACCTTTTCTTCCTTTGCCTTCTTATGTCTATAACCTTTTGTTTGCTAAATTTCCCACAATTCTAAGTCAGTTCAAGCTGGTTTGTTAGCTCAGGCTGGTGTGAGTTGAAGCATACATGTATAATATAGCAAGGGAATATACAAGGGGGTTATTGAAAGTGCCAGGTTAATTATTTAAATTAAAAGGGCAAGTAGATATAATAGAGGGTTAGTAGAAGGGTTGTGGAGAATTTGAATTTGAAGTTCAATTTGGCAACATGGGAGGAGACCTCATTAGACGAGAACCTACAGTGCATGATGTGGTGCTGGGAGACCGGTTAACCTTGTCGATCTTTACACAAGCAAGATGGATTGACTATTTTCTGAGGCTCACAGAATACAATGAAGGTATGATGAGGCAATTTACAGCCTCACTCTACCCTAATGAAGCCACTATAAAAGGTTGATAGTGGATGCTTTTGAAGCGACAATTACTGAGGTATCTGGTTTACCCATAAATGGTGAAGAGTTCCCTATCAAGGCAAATGCAATAGCTACAAGAGATGAATTTAGTGAGGTAGGGGAGCAACTGGAATCCACATCAAAAGGTACTAAAAGACTATCACTTCTAGAATTATGGGCTTCTTGTGCTGTGCATATTATCAAATACCTTACTTGTGATGGTAGCCAATCCGTGTTATACACTGTGCATTTTAAATTGTTAAGTCATCTTCGCCATAATAGAGTAGTCAATGTGCCAAATTTCTTGTATAATTTCTTAAAGAGAATGGGATATGAATATTAGAGAAAGTCAAATAAATCAGCACTATCCCATGATTGTTTGGTCACTCTGTTAGTAAAGAGAAGTCTAAGGATGCGGTATCCACATGTGCCCTGGAAAATATTCTTGAAATGCAAAAACATTAATGACATCCTTAATGAGCCAGTAGCACCAGAGAATGTAGTCACCTGCTGCATCCTTGAGAGAAAACCCTATTTCACTTGCTGCTCCACCTACCCGCAACGTGGAAGAAATAGGAAACAAGATGTGCTGATTTTTCCACATGTAGCATTTGACCAACCTATAATGGAAGAAGTGAATCAAACTCCAATGGAAGAAGTGAATCAAATCCTAGTGGAAGAGGCAAATTAGACCCCATCCTCTAGTAAGACACCTAGCACCAAAACACCAAGAACCAAGAAGAAGAAGGGTGGTTCTTCTTCTGATCCTACAAAAAGGTCAAAAGTGAAATCCACACCATTAAGGCATTCACATCGCCTTAAAAAGAAAGGTGTTATGAGGGGTGCTACTGAGAAGCCTAGAAAAGAGAAAGAGGATGTTGTAGTAGTAGAAACTAACCATGAACAAGAGGTCAGTGTGATTGAGAATGTACCTATCAAGAGGAAACGGTATGTGTCTACTATCTCTGAATTTGAATCAGGGGACATTTTTATTGCTAAGAAAACTAGGAAGAAAACCCCAGACAAACCTGATAATGAGGAATATGAGTTCATAGGGGTGGTGATGAACAACCTTCAAGGGATGAGGAATTATTGATTGAAGATAGGAATGTAAGAAGAGAGTTGCAGGAAGCCTTTGAGAGGATAAAGTAACTAGAAGAATTGGTCAAAACCTATGAGCAGAGGGACAAAGAGAGAGAAGCAAAGATACAAGAGTTGGAAGAAAAAGTTAACACTCATGATCAGGGGTCAAAACTAGATATCCTTGCAGAGATATCTATGGTAGTTGCACGAAATAAGGAATTAGTGGCTAAAGAGAAAAGACTCCCTGTTGTAAAAACCCCAACTTGTCATATAGTTGTGTCCCTAGGATATCAGCTATAGAAGGTTACTCAGGATTTATCTAAACAAAAAGAAGAGTGGAAGAGTGAAAAAGAAACCATGATTGCAAAACACACTAAGGCATTAGAGAGGAAAGATATTGGGTTGGGAAGGCTAGCAGTCAGAATGGAGGAAATAGCAGACAAAGTTGCTTAGATTGTCAAATGTAGACCCCCAACTAGGACCTATGCCTTGTTTATGCAGAAGAAATTTCTGAGTTACCAGTTTAGTAAATTGATCAGTAATAAACCAGTTGCAATGAGTGGAAAAATGACCTTCCTAAAAGTTTTTGTTGCTGCAACACCTGAAGAGCAAGACCAGCTATGTGAGTTTTACTTACATAATTATGTTGTATATGAGGATGCTGAATGGAATCCATTGATTTATGTGGGGAATTTACAGGTAAGAGCACTAGCCTCTTACTTCAGGAATGAAAATTTGAGAGGGGAAATCATGCAAGCTTACATAGAAAGAGAAAAATCCATTTCCCTCCCAATTAGAAGAGAATCTGAAATCCCTGAATTAATCATTGCAGAATGGAGATAGCTCTTAGAACACAAGGATGTGGGAAGGAAGATCATGAATTTAAGGCTACAAGATTATGATAGGATTCAACATTTAACAGTTGGGCTTATTCATTACTCTCATCAACATGTACAGGACAGGTGGAACAGTTTGACTCCAGCATTACAAAAGAAAGAACCCCACTATGTTCATAACTTCTTGGCTATGTTTGAAAGGGTCAGGAATTACATGGACATTGCCAAAGGACAAGGACTAAACTAGATACCACTTACTTTCCAACCCCTTATGCTTTTATATCCAATGCCACATTAGACTAGGAAGAGGAGTGCAGAGTGTGAGAAAGCAGAGGTCTCCAGAATGAACAAGTTGGCATATAACAATGGTTTTTATTTGGAGCAGATCAAGGGAGTAGGTACTATTGCAAATTTCAGGGAGATCACCTTTCATTATAACCTACAACCTTAGTTGTTTTGCTTGAGGACAAGCAAATGGATAGTTGGGGGGTGTGATGATCCTAGTTATTAGCCTATTTTCTTATAGTTTTATGCAAGTTGAAAGACATTCCCAGACATTATTTTAAGCATATTTCTATGTTATGTTATCCCTTATGATCATTATGCAGACTTGAACCTGGTTAATTAAGTATATGGAGATACGATTATAATATGATGAAATTGTATGTTATATGTGGGAATGTATGGATTATAGAGAATGTTTGTGTTGATTATGGTTGTTAGTATTTTGTACATGTTTATGAACTAACTCCTACAGCTAAAAGAGGAAGGATATAACCCGCAACAACTGCAAGGTGCTGCTCGCAACCACAGCATTTCCAAGCAACAGAGTAGGGAAGGTTCCAAACTCAACTAAGTGCAACGACCTCAGCATGAAGACACTTGATGGAGATGATTACGCATCATGATGGTAATCAATAAAGATGATTGGAAGCTCGAAGGATTCTGTTACAACTAGAAGACCAACAGGATTGATTCAACCAGTCCACATTCCCCTGTTTCAGTAGAGAGTTCTAATTTTATTAGGACACTTCTTTCCTTCTTTTTTAGTTATTGTTGTTAGCATTCATTACACTCTAGTTCGTGTGTAGTGGTGTTCTATGTTTACAGTTAAGAGACCTATTTCAATAAACTCCCCTGTGCCTATATCTATGGCTCGGTGGTGGAGGGAGAAGTTAGTTAGTTAAGTTTCAGTTTGAATAGTTTCTGCTCTGTCGCAGATATAGCTATCTGAATCTTTTCCAGATTATGCAGAAAATGTTATTTTGATTATGAGTTATGAATACTACAGTTCAACAAGATTTTATGTGATTTGAAAAGATTGTGTAATGCATGTTAGAATCAATATGATTGTGTTGATTTATAAAACTAGATTTGAGTTAAAAGCAGTGAGGCAGTCACCTGAGCAAGGGCCACTCAGGATAACTGTCCTTCACTTTATTTCTTACATGTTATTATTTTTGTAGCAGTTATTTCATGAATACAAGATCAATTAGATTCTTAAGTTGTTTTAGTTCATTTGACTTGTGATACTCCAGAGGATAGGATAAGTTATCAGTATCAAGCTAATTCTTAGAATTCATTCCTTTACAGTCATTGTTACAGTCTTACATTGCAAGTACCTATAGAAATAGTAGCAGCATTACTATCTTTTGCCATTAATTAGTTTTGATTTATGATACTGTACTAGAAGAGTTAGATAGTTTGATCTTTGAAAGCACATATAGTGATAGTGCCATCACAATCTTACTAGCCCTAGTTGATAATTCAATGAAGGTCTTTTCAAAGGTAATAGTGGATTGTTTAGTAGGTTATTCCTTTGAATTGTGTGATTACCACCAAGTTTACTAGACATAGTAAAGACACTACATGCACCTGCACTCAGGAAAGATGCTTGCTGGACCACCATCACCACTCATCACAGAACTTCCTGATGAGGAACAACCCTCCATCATTGACAACCATCTAAATAACCAGTAGAAGCCTTCTGAGAAAATCCCTCCACAGGAAGAAACCATTACCAGGAGCCCTCCATTTCTAGAGAGATTAAAAATGCACCTTCCACCAACTCCATCTGAGCCTGATTTTGATTTCATGGGGTAGCTAAAGAATGTTTGTGTTAAAATTCCTCTTATCCAAGCTATCAAGGATGTACCCATATATACCAAGGCTATAAGGGAATTATGGCTTAAGAAACTAGGAAGGAAGAGAAAAGATCCTTAGACAGTGCATGCTATAGGACAACTTGCTGATATCATGTTAGGTAACTTGGCTGTCCCAAAATATGCATATCCTAGAAGCCCTGTGGTTGATGTAAATATCAATGGTACCCTTATCAAAAATACCTTGATTGACCTAGGTGAAACCATCAATGTAATGACAATGGAAACAATAAATAACCTTCAGTTAGATAACCTCAGACCCACTCCCACAGTACTCCAGTTGGCAGATAGGTCTACTTTCAAGCCAGAAGGGGTTATTAAAGATCTCATAATTACATTGGATTCATGGGAATATCCTGCATACTTTATGGTCTTGCAGCCCAAATCTAGCCTAGGAAGATATCCACTCATCCTAGAGAGATCCTGGTTGGTAATAACAGATGCCTTCATAGGATGTCGATCAGGAAATATGATAATTTCCAATGGGAATGTAACAAGGAAGTTGGTCCTTTATCCACCTACTCAACCTTTTGCTGATATGGAGCAATCTATTTGGCCAGACCTAGGGGATGCTGACCAATATTCTCTTCAGACATTAATGAAAATTGAACAAGACCCACTATTGGCTATCCAGGATGAAGATGAAGTGCTTTCCAATGTCAACAAAATAATTATGGAATAGACATACAACAAGACTTATGTCTAATATGTATGGCCTGCCCCCTTCATAATATTCTGTCTACAATAAACACCCCAGCCTATGATTCCACCAACAGTAAGTTTCATCAGTTCCTACCTCATAGTTGTAGTCTCAACTTATCAGTATTGGATATTGCCTCTGTAATGGCCATGGCAACACTAGTTGACATCACACTAGGTAGGACACTTAACATCAATAGTGAATTGACATTTGTCTAGAAGACTGAACTGATGAAAATGTTGCAAACCCACAAGACAACATTCGCATGGGACTATCATGATATGAAGGGCATTGGCCCTAGCCTTTGCATGCATAGGATATACATTAATGAAGGGTGCAGACCAGTTAGGCAACCTCAAAGAAGGATGAACCCTGCAGTAAGAGACATAGTGAAGAATGAATTGCAGAAATTGTTGGATGTAGGATTCATATATCCAATATCAGATAGCCAATATGTCTTTGCACTAGTAATAGTACCAAAGAAAGGAGGTAAGTGGCAAGTTTGTGTAGACTACAGAGAATTAAATACTACAACTAGGAAAGATCATTTCCCTCTTCCTTTCATTGACCAGGTCCTAGACTCCTTGGCTGGTAAAAAGTATTTTTCTTTCCTTGATGGATTCAGTGGATATAACCAGATCAAGATAGCCCCTGAGGACCAGGATAACACTGCATTCACATGCCTATGGGGGACATATGTCTATTCCATCCTTCCATTTGGACTATGTAATGCACCTACCACATTTCAGAGAGTTATTTCAAGCATCTTTGTTGACCTTGCCCATGGCTTTATGGAAGTATATATGGATGATTTCACCACTTATGGAGAGTCTTATGAGGATGCCTTAAAGAAGCTTGAAAAAGTACTACAGAGATGTCAAGATCATAACTTGTCCCTTAGTCATGAAAAGTGTTTGATGATGATGCAAGGAGTAGTGCTTGGTCACTTTGTGTCCAAAGTAGGCATTCAAGTGGATCCACACAAAATTAAAATCATTTCAACCTTACCTATTCCTCAAAAATAGAAAGATGTCAGAAGCTTTCTAGGTCATGTAGGGTATTATAGAAGATTTATAAAGGACTTCAGTAAAATTGCTTCCCCTTTGTTTGTCTTACTCTCTAAAGAAGCATAATTTAATTGGACAACTAACTGTCATTTATCCTTTGACAATCTCAAAGAGTCATTAACAAAGACACCTATACTCAGAGGACCTAATTGGGCAATACCTTTTCATATACATATAGATGCTTCTGATTTTGTTGTGGGAGCTGTGTTAGGACAAAAAGAAGGGAATGTGGAATATGCAATTTATTACATCAACAAGAATCTTCAAGGTGCTGAACTTAACTATACTGTCACTGAGAAAGAAATGTTAGCTATTATTTATGCAATCAATAAGTTCAGGCATTATATCACCGGGTATCCTATTTTCATTCATACTAACCATGCAACAATAAGATACCTTATGAATAAACCAGTGGTAAGTGGCAAATTGGTTAGATGGTTACTACTCCTTTAGGAATTTGATATCACCATTGAGAACAAGCCAGGGAAGGTCAATTTTGTTGTTGACTTCCTCTCCAGGCTCCCTACTTATAATGAGGACCTAGTCATTGATGATTATTTTCCAAATGAGCACTTATTTGCACTAACTGTACAAACTTCGTGGTATGTAGATATATCAAATTATCTAGTCATAGGAAAAACACCCCCACACCTCTCACCAAGAGAGAGGCGTCAACTTGTGGAGCACAACTTTCCTTATTCATGGGTATCTACTAAGAGGACAACAGTCAAAATCTTAAATACTAGGTATTATTGGCCAACATTGCATAAAGATACAACTCTCTATACAAGAAGATGTGACCCCTATCAAAGAATGGGTAGACCTACAATAAGCGATGAAATGCCTCTACAACCACAACTGGTGGTCATACCATTTGACAAATGGGGCATTGATTTTATTGGACCCATAGATCCACCATCTAATCACAAAGAATATATACTTGTTTGCATTGATTATCTCAAAAAATGGGTAGAGGTGAAAGCTTTGACAGTAGCTTGAGATATAGTAAGGTTGCTACATTCCTCTATGAGGAAATATTTACAAGGTATGGTGTCCCAAGGGAAATAGTCACATATAAAGGACCACAGTTTACATCCGCAATGATTGCTAGCCTTATTCAAGAGTATGAAATCAGACTTAAAAAGTCCACTCCCTATCATCCACAGTCAGATGGTCAAGTTGAGGTCACCAATAGAGAGATTGAGGCAATATTGACAAAGACAATTGCATTACATAGGAAAGATTAGGCAGCAAGACTCTCTGAAGCAGTTGGGCATATAGAACTACAAGGAAGACAACAACAGGGTACACACCTTATGAGTTAGTTTATGGAAAGAAAGTTGTCCTTCCTATTGAGTTTAAATATAAAACATTGAGAACTAATGTCTAACTTGGTATGGACTTGTCAATAGATCAAAAGGAAAGACTGCATCAGCTTAATGCCTTGGAGTTAAGGATGGAAGCAGTTCATCACACTAAATTAGTAGAAAATTAGATAATAAAATGGCATGATCGGTATATCAAAACAAAGGACTTTTAGGTAGGTGATTGGGCACTTCTCTATGACTCCAGGCATAAAGATCATAAGGGAAAATTGCAAATCAGATGGTTAGGCCCTTATGAGATCAAGGAAGTTTTCCCAAACGGTGTAGTCCAATTAACCATGATTGACCAAATTAGATTCTCATTAATGGTTAATGGACATCGATTGAAATTGTATAAGAAGCCTTTGAGTAAAGTTGCATTTCTCTAGAAATTAAAGGTAGATATGGATAATGAAGTTCCATAGCCTCCTACCTCAGGTGAGGCCTCTAGCTAAGTAGCAGTTGATCACAATGTTCTTGCAATAGATCCAGCTGCCAGCTTGACTGAAGTTCCACAGCCCCCTACCTCAGGTGAGGCCACTAACCAAGTAGAAGATGATCACAATGTTACAACAATAGATCAAGCTTCCAGCTTGACTGAATTTACATAGTAGGTTTGAGTTCTACACACTTTGTACATAAATAAAATCATAAAAAATATATATAAAAAAACACACAAAACACACACATCACATAGCAATAATACAAGGTGATCTTCCAATCAAAAGTTCAGGCTCCATCACTTTAGTTACCATTATACACTAGAGCTTTCCTTTGACATTTAGGCACTTCACTGAAGGGACCTGTAGCCAAAGGCAATCTACTATCCCATGGGATGTGTATTTGCTACACTCGCAACCAAGAATTGTCATTCACTTGGGACTTGTAACTGCTACACCCATAGCCAAAGCACATGGGACTTATTCATTTCACATCTTGATTACATGCATGCAACCACTACTACCTGTAGCACCTTTTCTCATGGCATCCGCATGCCACCATCTTCCGCTAGCTTGTACTTTCCCGCTATGTGTCACACAACTACTGCACATTCCGTTAGCACACCTCTTCACTATCACATCATTGTGATTTTCTCTGGCTCACTCGTTGAACACATCAACTCCATCCGCCATGCAATCATTTTTCCATTCACCAATTCCAATTTTGACATCACCTCAAAGGTATTTATCTATCTATTACTATAATTGACATTTATTGCTTCTTATTCTATGACTTTCATAATTCACAGATCATTAATTTTACATATTATATCATTTCAACATGCTTTAAACCTGTTCTTCTATACCACTGGCATGTCTTCTCATTTGAGGTAAAATGAATGTATAGTTGGGGGATACTGAATTATTTCACATACATTTAAACTTCTTAATTCCCTTCCTCCATAATTATTACCATCTGCTGCATAACATACAAGCCAACAGACTAGCAATTGGTAGAATCAAACTGGTAATAAGGGTCTAGTAAGTAGAATTGGATAGAGAATAGGGGATTGAGTGTTTTCATGAGATATCATGAGATATCATGATGGGTGGTGATCTGATCAGGAGAGAGCCTACTATTCACTCAACACTATTAGCTGACAGGGAGTACATGCCTATTTTTCAGCAGGTGGGATGGTTGGACTATTTTCTTAGCATAACAGAGTATAATGAAGACATTACCCAGAAGTTTACAGAAACATTCCAGAATGAGGAAGCTACAGTGAAAGACTTACAGGTTGACGCGACTGTAGTTGTTGTAGTTGAAGTTACAGGGCTATGGGCAGTTGGAGAAGAATTCCCTGTAAGAGTCGACGCCATTTTTGAAAGGGCTACATTCATACAACCAGTTGAAAGGATGGAATCTACATCTCAAGGTACCAAGTGACTCTCTTTACACTGGTTATGGGCCTTTGTTGCTACCTATATTATTAAATATATTACCTGTGATGGGAGGCAATCTTTTCTTTATACTGTGCATTTCAAATTTTGGAGCCATCTCCATCATGGAAGGATAGTGAATGTTCTAAATTTTTTGTTCAATTTGTTAAAAAGGATGTTTGTTGAATATAGAAGGAAAAATTGCTAGTCTTCATTGTCTTATCATGGTTTGGTTGTGCTATTAGTAAAGAGGAGTTTATCTATTCAATACCCTAAAATTTCTTGGGAATGTTTTCTTGAAGTTAATCATGTTAACGAGGGGCTTGTGAGGGTTGAACTGGAGAGAGAAGAAGAGGAACAAGTAGAAAATTTACAAACAAGGGAAGAAGAGGAAGCACCTGCGACCTCTTCTCACCTAGAAGCTTCACCTACTCTTTACCATGCAACTGCTTAGGAGCATCCAACTCTGAACTCTGATAATCCTATTGAAAAACCTGCTAGTTCTTCCACACCTGTAGTCTCACCAGTTTCAACCCCCTTGCCAGAACATGTATCCTCATAGACTTCTAGCCAAAAAAAGAAAAAGTCAAAACAAAAATTGCAGCTTGTAGCTTCTAGCTTACCGCATGCAGCACCTGAAACTACATGTGTAATCCCTTCTATTTCAAAGCCCACCAAGAAAAGGAAATCATCCTCTTCTTCGTCCAAAGTTAAGAAGAAACAAAGAGTCCCTACTCAATCATGTAGGTGTTCAAACAGCCTAAAGGAGAAAGAACTTTCATAGGAACATGAAAAGAAGAATGTAGTTGATATTAACACTAATACAGACTCTGGAAGGGAGCATCTATTTGTTGATAGGGAGCAGAAAAATGTGGGCTACACACTCATTCCAGAGTCTGATGTAGAGCCTAAGGAGGAAGATTCATATATAGCTAGGCAAAAGCATCAACCTCCCCTTGAAACTAAAAAATTAGATTTCTTAGCCTCTCAAGATGAAACACAGGAAGAAGAATTGTTGTTAGATTCTAAGGGCACAACAAACGGTGATAAGGATGAGTTACAGCTAGCCCTGCATAAAATTGCAGAATTGGAGAAGTAATTAAGGGATTATCAACAAAAATAAATAGGGTTGAATGACCGGGTTAAGAAGTTGGAGGATCAACTACATGTTTTCTAACAAGGGTCGGGACTAGAACATTTGGCCCAATTGGCCATCATAGAGATCAATAGAAGGAATCTAGAGCATGTGCAATCAGAAGAGCAGTCTGAGGAACCTGCTCCACCCACCTTATTTATAGTTACCCTATAACTATGGAATGAGATAGATAAATTAGTAAAAGAACAAGGTGAACTGGAGGAGAAACCTAGCAAGGAGATAGAGGTGAAAAAATAGAAATAAAAAGATTGAAATTCAAAATAGAAAGAATGGAAGACATGCATGTTCAATTGATGAGGTGTCGACCACTTGCAAGGGTTTATGCCCTCTATCTATAGGAGCAGTATCTGAGCTTTCAATTTAGCCAACTTTATAGTGATGCCCCTGTCTCCCTTTTTACACCTACCTAATTTCTAACAACCTACCAAAGAGCTACCCCTGAAATGCAAAACCAATTGTGTGAATTCTACCTACATGAACTTGCCATTCCATATGACACTCACTGGAATCCCCTAGTTGTTATCAGCGATGTGTAATAGAAGGCCCTAGCCTCATTCATTCAAAATGAGTACATGAAGGGAGAGTTACTGCAACAATATAATGAAAGAGAGAAGTCACTTCCTCTCAAATTAAGGGCAGAATCTCCAACTCCCCAAAAGATAGAGGAGGACTGGGTGGACCTGATTGAACATCAAGAGGTAGAAAACAAACTCCTGGAATGTAGAGCCATGGATTACAAGAAATTCAGAGAATTGGCTGAAGGAATTGATAACAAAGATTTGGGTTTGTCACAAGGTAGATGGAAAGAATTGACACCAGCACTGCAAAGGATAGAGCCTCATTCAGTATTTAACCTCTCAATAGTAATCAACACAGCAAAAAGATATATAAGATTGGCTAATGAACATGGGATAACCTAGCTACTATTAGTATTCCATCCTCCCCTGCTTCTTTATCCTATTCCACATTGGATGGGGTAGAGGATGGATCAGGCAGTAGAATGAGCCAGGTGGAATAGGTTGGTAAAACAGAAGGGCTTCTATCTCAAACAAGATAGAGGAATAGAAGAACCTACATATTACAGAGAGATATCTCTTCAATACAATATGAGACCTTAGTTGTTGGAGGACCATCAACATGATTAGTTGGGGGGTGTGATGAGGCCATGTTTTGTCTTATTTTTATTGCTTTAAGTACCTATTTCCTAAGACATTTCCAGACTTCTATATACACTAATTATGTCTATGGTTATCCTTAAGACATTGAAAGCATGAAGATGGGTATATAATATGTTGTTAATTAATTATGTGTGAATGGTTGATTGATCATGAAATATGTTAGTACTTTATGTTGATTTTAGTGATAATGACACATAGATACCATGTGATGTACTAACTCATCATGTAGTTGTTACCTAATTGTGCATTTTAGCCCAATCAGGTCAGGCTGAGACAACACTGATATTTGTTGCTTTGAAGAAGTGGATAGGTTCAAGGGGAAGAGTACAGAAAAAGGAGAAGTTACAGCCTGCTGTGGAAGGCCTACTACTCAAGTAGAAAGCCTTTCCTATGATCACTTTTACCAGATTCATGTAGCAACTCAATAAGAGTTTCTACACAAACTAGATAAAATGGAAGGGCATCCTACCAAAGCAGGAGGCATCCCTAAGCAAGAAGAATTGAAAAGGAAAGATAACCTATGAGTTGCAGATTGTTTTCATGATCCATTCATTACAGCTGATCCAATTATCAAGTGAGAAAGGTACACAAATGTTTGCTAACATCTACTTATGATCATAAATAATTGTACCATGTAATCATTTTCATATTTTCTTTATGCAATGGAATGATTTACAAAAGATATAATACACAAGTGATTGCATGAAATAACTAGTTATATTCATAAAGAGAATCTTTTTATAGGCTCCCACACAAGCCGTGGGATTGACTGTACAAGATAAAATGAAAGAAAGCATATGCATCTAAAATGAAAAAAGGTAAACATTTAGGAGAGAAAAGGGATATGTCATTGCTTAAATGACAAGCCCCACTATTGTCAGCATCATCTTTAGACTCCTCATTGATAGCTCCAGGGAGACTTGCAAGAGATAGATAAAGATATGTTAGATCTCAAGATTCTTTCCACTACTATATGAAACAATATCAAAATGTACATGCTACCTTTCATTTAAGCATCTAATCAGGAAGATGGAAGAGATAAACAATCTTCAGATGCAGAGATACAACCATACGAGGGAAGCAAGAGCAAATCACATAACCATCTAATTGGTAGAGGAGGCCACTAGCCTCATTTGTTTTCTTAACATGTTTGTTGAATGTGCAGATACAGGTTTTTCAAGACATCTTATCTCATCAATGACAAATAGAGGATACAATGTCATAGCAAGCATGAAATGATAGACCAAGAGGGACAATCACCTCTCTTTTCCATGGTGGAGGTTAGCCTGGCATACAATAGCCATCATAGGTAGCATTGGAGAACTCTTACAATTTTGAAAGAAAGGATGAGAAGCAATGTAAAGGAGCAGCAAACTGTCAAGGAGAAGTATAGGATAGCCATGTGACAGCCTACCAAGAGCCAAGAATGGAGATACATGATTGAAGTGCAAGTATTCAGTGAGAAGAAGCAATAATAATGATAAATCCCACCAAAAGTTACTGTCATAGCCAACACAAGAGAGCATACCTATGGTGGTCAGATATAGGGCAATGTAGAGTTGAGAAGTACATACAAGCAATGTCAAGATGAGCAACAAATGCAATATATTCTGCACCTACGTGATAAAATCCCACAGGGTAGTTTCATGGAATAGTCACCTTAGATTAGAGAGGTATCATCAATCTTTCAAGAAGGAGAACAGTGGCATTTACCACTAGATGACTGTCCCATTCCTTGTGCTTATAAAGTAGTCCAAAACAAGTTGATACTGTTCTTGTTTCTTTCTAATCAATGCATAGATTCCTCTAAGTTTCATTCTCTATACCATTAGGAGCATAGTTCACTCTATTTGACAGAGACCAAGGCATGTAGACATTCTACAATAACAAGAGTATTATGTCAAACATTTAAAGTGCATTCAAGTAGTTTAAGGTAGACATCATATCCAAAGTATAGGGATAGTCTAAAATTTGCCAAAACACAGTCATAGCTAAAGAGGCCCCACTGATCAATGAGGATAGCAAATGGAGGAGTACCAAAAAGTCACCAAGACTGAAGAAAGATAGTCTTCAAAGTAGAAGACATCATGACAAAGCAACATGCATGTCAGAGGGAAAGCAACAAGCCAGTCATGATGCAAAGGAACAGCCATGCAAGCCAGCATTCTATTGGATAATAAGATAACCTTCTGTCAAGAACGTATCACTAGCATGAAGAGAAATATTGTAATGTGAAGGTTTGGAAGAATCGTGACAGTCATCACTGAAATGTCAAGGAGCAACAATGTAATTTAAGGTGCAGTCATACAATTAGGGACAACAGTCATGAAGTCTTTCTAAGAATTTTCAAAGAGATTGTCCTAGTAATCTTATGATGGAATATAATGTTTGCACAAACCCTATCAAGACTTATAAATGTCTGAAAGAATGATACAACTCTTTACCTATCTTAAAGGAAGTTGGTTAGTGTAGCTAGGGTAAAAATTAGGGCTAATACATAAACAACAAACTATCAAACCCTAACAAGCACAATGAAGTCCATGATAGCATGAAAATCAAAACAAAGCAAATGCAAACCAAATCTCCATGCTATGCTTGGTTTATCTCCATTTCTCTTCTCAATCTTGCATAGGCATGTATGATTTCAAAGGTTGAATGTTGGGTGCTGACTATTTCAGCAGCATAGCAATGGCATGAGGATGAATGATGAGAGGCTCTAATGTCATTTCCACAACATAAGGCTACTTGAAAACTTCTTCCTCAAATGGCTTAGTTGAGGGTTGATTTATAGGAAAGGGCTGATTTGAATTGATGGTTGAGATTGAAAGTTTTCAACGATGTGGACGGCTAGGATCGAATAGGATTTCCCACTCCACAAGGTGTTGTAGTCATGTGACAAGTGTAGGGTAGACCTAATTTAAATAAAATATTATTTAAATTACTTGTGCATGTGACATGTGACATGTGTTTAAATGTGATGAGAGGTGAGGGAATAATTCAAATATTTTATTTGAATTATTTGGGGCATGTGAAAGGGGGATT
This sequence comes from Cunninghamia lanceolata, assembly GCA_027924645.1. NCBI lineage: Eukaryota > Viridiplantae > Streptophyta > Pinopsida > Cupressales > Cupressaceae > Cunninghamia > Cunninghamia lanceolata. The sequence continues at coordinate 4,004,891 of BSBN01001327.1, read as the reverse complement.
AATTAAATAAATGGGATTTATTTAATTAATTGATTAAGTGATTAGGATGAGATTAGGAGTGGGATTATGTAAGGGACCTAGGACAAAATGTTACAAAATGCCTTACAAGGTGATGTTGCAAGACACAGACAATTTTAAGTGTCTACATTTTGCCCCTCTTTGAGATGATGTTCGAGATGATGAGATTTATGTCAAGTAACATCATTTCAAAGAAGCTAAGGTATGGATAGAGGAAAAGGATAATGATGTAAAGATAGGATGATGATGCCCCCTCGAGAGGATAGGCGGGTTGGACAAACACGTGTAGGCTCTCGAAAAGAAAGGGATTGGTCAAGGAGGAAAGATGAGGGAATGGAGAGAAGAAATAAATGATACGTTATGCTGTAATGAAGGTGATCAACCATGGAGTTTGATATAGCACTAGACATTATGCACCAAGGTATAAGGACCAAGGTGACGATGTGTCTTGTTTAGCCAGCTTAGTACAACCTTGTCTAGATACAAGATATGAATATTAGCTGGAAGGAGAGGGATTTGATACAAATGCAAGATAAAATGATAACACACCTAAGCAAGCAAGCATGCACAAATGATACAAAAACAAACAAAGCATTGCCCTTGTCAAGCTGTAAACCAATGATTGATTGATTGATTGATGATAATGATAATGATGGTGTCTAGTTTTAGGAAATGAAACATGTTGTATAAGATGCCTAGTCTAGTTTCGATAAGGCAACATCCTATATAAGACAATTGATATGATTGATTGACACTAGTGTTGTTGGCCATGCGAATCAACACTAGGATTTGATTAATTGATTGATTGATTAAATGATTGATTTGGTTTACGTCAAGATTAGGATCAAGACCATTGATGTAATTGGATAATTTGACAAGATTGATTGACTTGATTGGAATGGATTAAGGATTGACTTGCATTTGGATCATTGCTTGGAATGATGATGTTGAATTGATGAAATGATTTGAAGAATTGATTGGATTTGGAATGATTTGAAGAATTGGAATGAATTGATTTGAAGAATTGATTAATGAATTGATTGGTTTGAATGACTGTATTTGAATTGATTTGATTTGGAATGAATTGAATGATTTGATAGATTGAATAATGATGATGAATTGATTTGATTTGACTTGATAATTGAGGAATTGATGAATTGATTGATTGATTTGAAGAATTGATGAATTGATTTGATTTGGAATAATTTGAAGATTTGATTTGATTGATTGATTGGAAGAATTGAGGAATTGGATTGGTTTGATTTGATTAGACTTGAAGAATTGGATTGGTTTGAATTGAATTGATTTGATGTGATGGATTTGAAGAATGATTTGGAGAATTGAATTGATTGATTTTGATTTGATGATTAGAGAATTGATTGATTTAGTGAATTGGTTTGATTGGAAGAATTGATTTGACTTGATGATTGAGAATTGGTTGGAAGAATGGATTTGATTGGATGGATTGATGTGATTTAGATGAATTGAAGAATTGATTTTTATTGATTGGATTGATTTGAATTTATTTGATTTGAAGATTTGATGATGTGATGGATTGAATTGAATTGAATTGAGGAATTGGATGTATTTTATTTCTTGGGTTTTTGATTGATATTTGATTTTTTTGTATTTTGGAAATATTTTGATTTTTTTGAATTTTTGACATGTTTTGGTTTTTTTGTATTTTGGGAATATTTTGATTTTTTTTTGGATTTTGAAATGTTTGATTTTTTTTAGATTTTTGAAATGTTTGATTTTTTTTATTTTGGGAATGTTTTGATTTTTTTTTGTATTTTTGAAATGTTTTGATTTTTTGTATTTTTGGAGATGTTTTGATTTTTTTTGTATTTTTGAATGTTTTGGATGTCAATGGATTACAATTCGGGTAGCCCTTGTGCTAGATACCAATGACAAGGGAAAACCAAGTCTAGATGCAGGGATGAAGAATGGGATTGGATGAATGGATAAAATGATAGGCTACGGTGGAGGGGATGGATGGGTGCATCATAAAGGGGGGTAAGGATATGATCTCCAAAGACTATGTCACATAGGAATAACATGCCTCATTCTAGGTACAATGCTTAGGATTTTACATGACAAAGCTTATGACAAGAGGATGATGATAAGATTGGTTTGAAAGGATGAGGTATATCAAGAGATATCCAAAATATTTGTCAACATTGTGCCCCCATATCTTTATCAAGATCAAAAGGAGGAAGAGAGGATGAATGGATTCAACAGGATAGGTGGATGTGATGGATAAGGATGGGAGGATGGTATGGAAAATGATAAGTTGGATATGATAGTGTGGTATGGATGAGACAATGTGCCCCCAAGTGTAAGTGACATAAAAGATCAACCTATACATGATGCATGTTTGCCAGGTTTTCATCATGGTACTTATACAAGGCACCACCAAGGGTGGTTTTCACCATTGGACGAAAGGATTTCTCTTTAATTTTATTTTATTTTTCTTTTTTTTGACTTTTTTGATTTTTTTGAATATTTGGATGGGAGAAGGGGAATATGGATAGGAGGGACTCAAGTGTCTAGTTCCATGAGAGGAGATAGTCCCATTAGAGATGGATGTCGTGTGGACCATGTCAAATGTCATTATGCTCATCGATGTTGGTAAGGGATTGCTTGAGAGAGAGATGGATTAGGTAGATAGTGGATTATGAAAGGAAGGATAGTTGATGAAAGGCTTATGCAAAAGCATGGACCATAGGGAGGTGATGGGGGAAATATATAGGATAATGAATGAAAGGCGGGGAGATGGAGGTATGTGGAAATGTTGTGGGATGGAAGGGAAACATGACCAACGGTTGCACACACCGTGATAAACATTGAAGCTTTTGATTCGAAGGTGGTGTAGGAAGCAATGGTGATGTTTTCTTAGGATATGGTTGATGTAGGGATTTAGGTACCCACATGGAGTTAGTATTTTTATGATGTTTGCTTTGCTTGTGGGATTTGTATATGGAGTGGGATTTTTGAATGGAGTAGGACTTTTGGGATGTTTGAATGGAAGAGGATTGTTGGAATTTTTGAGATGTGGATGCCTCATTTGACTTGATTTATTTTTGCTTAGGGACCCAAACCATTTTAGTTTTGGACTTTTCTTTTGGAGGTATGGGTTTATGTAGCCTTTTGGATGGATTTTACTTTGACTTTTTGAATTAATGTCCTAAGGTATGAGGAACCTTAGGATTTTTGGCTTTATGAAAGGAGGCATTCAAGTTTTTTCTTTTGAATCCCATGGACATGGTGGAAGCTTCTTGTTTAGACAATGTGTGCATTTGTGTTGCAAGTATGTGCCTAACCGGTGTTGTCATTGATGTCAACTTATCTGTGTTGTCATTGGTGTCAACTATACTTTTGTTTTGATGCTTTCTTGTAATGAGTTAGATGCTTTGCATTGGCTTATATAAGTGTTGGAGATAATGAGTAAAAGAATTGGATATTGAGTTACCAAGTGCTTTTGAGAAAATTTGCTCCTCTGGTGGAAATAGAGTATAGAAGAGTATCTTTGTTTACAACAGAACAATCCAGTAGTTTGCTCTGCATTTCTTGAAGAATGAATATCCTTGTCTGCGGATTGGAAGTTGTTTAGAGGCATGTATGAAGATGCTATGTTCCAAGTTTGAGCCTTTGGTATGAAGATTTGAGTGAGTTATGTTCACCAGAGTAAAAACTATTTTTTCTGTACATTCAGTGGTGACAGGGAGAAAGTATTTTGCTCCACATTCCTCCGCATTGAAGTATTATGGTCTGCAGTTCTAGAGTTAAGTCTAAAATGATGATAAGTGCCTTCAACTCTAATGGTTCATGATTTGGTGGTCCGCAAGCAATCTTTTCTTTATGACAGTAGCTGACAGTGTTGTTTATGTGCTATGGTTGGAAGAATCTTCTTGATAGAGTGGTCAAAGATTGTGTAGTTGTTCCTGATGATTACAATGTGCTTGTGGATGTCTCCTAATCATGTTCCTACCTTTGGATTGGTCCGTAAAGAGAACTTTGGATCGTGGATGAAGACTATTCTTAGAGGACTTAATGTTAACACCAATCTTGGCCGACTTGGTTGTTTTCACTTCTTGTGGAGATACATTGAAGATTGTGGAAGCGTGTCATGGCATGAAGGATTGCATTTGAGTCCCAAATAAGGCATAACATGATCCACATACATCTTACCCTTAGCTAATTTTGTTTAGGTCAAGACCTATTTCTATGTATGTTTGTAATTCTAACCTTGGAGATTGTTCCAATGGTTGATGAATGTAATGCCAACCTTGATGTACATTCCAAGGTTGATGAAGTGTATAAAAACATGTAATGAAGTTGCGAAAAAGATGTCCTTGGGTGAAAATGTAAAGATAAGTGAAAAGGTGTAAGAAGAGCAGAGTAGAGGAGTTATAATGTGCTTCAATGGAACTGAACCCAGGCATGGAGTAGATGCTATCAAATTAGTTCACCAACCCTTAGTAGTGAGCCACCCCTTGGCAATGAGCTAATCTTGGCAGTGAGCCTCAACATTTGTAGTGAGCATTTTGGGCAGTGAGCTGATCTTAGTAGTGAGCCTCAACATTTGCAGTGAGCATTTTGGGTAGTGAGCTTCTATTTTTTGATATCTTTATTACATATATATTTATGTGGGCTAACACGCACCATGGTTTTTCCCTTATAGGGTTTTCCACGTAAAAATCAGGCGTCTCATGTGTTGATTATGTTATTGTGTTGAGTTTCTTAATTCATGTCTTCATGATTAAATCTGAATAAACAATGAACAAGTGTTTGATGTGTTAATGTTCATAAGTGGTCAAAGTTTCAAAGACAACTGATTCACTCCCCTCTCAGTTGTCTGGTGAATTTCAACAATTTGTTGGTCATGATTAGGAATGTGAGGGAATGTGTAAATGGATGGATTTAGCATTGGGAGAAGTGGTGGTAAAGTGGATGGAGGGATATTAGGGGTTGGAAGTAGTGGAGGTAAAGTGGACGGTGGAAGGTGTATGGTCACATGCTTTTGACATTTGTAGGATAATGGAGGTGGAATCGCAATATATGTTTTAGGAGTATGATAGGATCTATGATGGAAAGTGGATTTAGGATGTATGGAGGAAGTACCAACATATTTAGATTGTTTACCTTGGGGTGTGTATCCAAGGCCATATGAGAATGGAGGGATTTTGACATGGATAGGCTCCAAAATACCTTATTCATGAAGGCCTAAGCCTTTGCCATGATAATTCATGTTTTGGAGTATGCGATGGACTATGGGACTAGGTTTAGTTTGGACACTAGACTTGAGTTCATTATTGGATGGAGAAGATGAGGTGGAGGATAATGGTGGTTGTTGTCCTAAAGAAGAACACTCATGGATGAAGGTGGATAGACCAATAGAATATGATGGCTTTGAAATGGGGTTGATAGTGGATGTGGAACGATCATTAGGAGTTTGATTATCACTATGTTCACTAAGATCCAAGATATTTGTCTGATCTTTTATGTGTGTTTGGGAGGCATGTGTCTCAACATGGGAAGTGGAAGTTAATGGATCATGGATAGGTGAAGTAGCAAGCTCTGGACCATGGAATGCATAAAGTTGACTAAGAGGATCACCATGGCCTTCTTGATCATAGAGGGGATCTTGATCATAGATGGGAGCTTGATCATGAATGGGATTAAGTGTGCTATTGATGGAATCATTAGAAGGGATTTGATCTTGATTGGAATGAGAGCTTGATATTTCCTCATGCTTAGGATTGTGTTCTTGACATAGCTCTTGAATTTCTTGAATGGAAGTGGAAGACTCTTGGATAAGCTTGATATGTTCTAGATGGTCAATAACATAGGGGCATGATGGAGTTTGATTTGGACTTATGAGGGGAGGTTCATCACTAGGTTTGGTATGTTGTGGGTGACATGGTGGGTTTGAAAGACTAGGCATGGTGTTGGGAGACTCTTTGACATGCTCAAGGATAGATGTTTGATGACATGGTTGACTCCTTGCTAGTAGCCCTTGGATCACATCCTTTGTAAGTGTATTCACAGATGAATGATGTAATGGATGGGTAGCAAGGGTGGAATTTGTAGGCTTATGATTAGGACTAGGTGGAGAAGAAAGGTCCCATGGTGGAGGAATGAGAGGGATGGAAGGTGTTGGATTATGATTTTGACTTTGATTAGGTGGAGGATGAAATGGATTGAATGGATTGGTGGATTTGGGTGACCCCATAGGTTTTCTTTTATAATGTTTGAACTTAGGGCGTGGAGTTGGAGGATTAGATGGTGGAGGTAATGAAAGGTTTGATGGATTGGAAGGTGGAGGGACCAATGGATTAGGACTAGGACATGGTGGTATAATATACTTATAGGGTGCATGAACTAGATTAGTGTTTCCCTTGTCAAAGGTGGCATTAGAACTTCAAGGAACTTGATCTTGTTTCAAGGGGTGACTTATGCTCACATATTCTTATTTGGATGTTACTTGATATGAATGTAGGTTGACATGGAAAGAAGTGGGATAGGTTGATGTGGCATTGACATAAGTGGATGGATTAGATTGGTATGAAGTATAGGGGGATGACACATAGGATTAAGGTGGAATGTGTGGTTGTGTTGGTTGAATTTAATATGTGGATGGATTGAATTTTAGACTTGTCTCATCTCTAGAACATGAAGGAGGGCCTCCTTGAAGTATGACTTTTGGCTTTGGTTTTGTCTCATCATTAGATTTAGAGGGATGACCTCCTCTAAGTATAAGTTTGGGATTTGGATTGTTCTCATCATTAGGATTAGAGGGAGGGCCTCCTCTAATTATGAGCTTAGGTTTTGAATTTGTTTCATAATTAGGATTAGAGGGAGGGCCTCCTTGAAGTATGAGTTTGGGATTTGAATTTGGCATAGGCTTGCTAAGGATTAGGACCATTTTGACTAGTGTTGACTAGGACTAGGATGATGATGTGGAGTGATTAGGATAGAGTGATTGGATGATTAGGATGGATATAATATGATTAGGGATGTGATTAGGATGGAATGACAAGGATGAATGTGATGGAAATAACGTTTAGAATGACTTGTTTACGTGTTTGTGTTTATAGATTGATTTGGTAATTTGCAAAAAAATGATTACACATGTACACATATGAATCACACATGCAAGACACATATGCAATTTTGAATTTGAAATTTTGAAGAATGTGATGATTAGGAAGAAATGTGGAAGACACGTCAACAAGCCTAAGACGAGTCAGGTAGGTGTGGCCAAATAGGTCTTACTAAGGATGTCCTCAATATACTCAAGGTACGGGGGGCCAAATTCTGTGAAATGAAAGCAAAATAATGCCAAACAGCTGGGAGAAAGGGGTAACCCACCCTTCACCTTCACTTTCCAAAGGTATAAAGTTATTTAGGGCTTAGCTTGAATGGTAAGATTTCAACTTCCAAAAAGGGTGTCTTTCGATTCACATCTTGCTATTTATACTCTGCCGGAATGCTAGAGTTGAGGTCGTCCCTTGGAGTGGTGTGTCTCCAAGTAGGCCTCCTAGGAAGGGTATGACAAAAGCAAACCAAGTGGGTGTTTTTGATCTCCAAGATCACCTTGCAGTGCAAGGAGAGAGCATACACATGCACACTTGATTCACACTCGCACTTGTTAATTTCCCCTTTAAGAAATGAAATGTGTGGTGTGAAAACAAATGGATGAGAGGTGTTTTTGATTCTCAAGATTGCACAAAATGCATGAGAAGAGCATACACACCTTTTAGTCTCACTCAAATTCACCAAACAATGTAAGCACTTGCTTGTTTTAATCCCAAGTCAAAATGTGTGATGGAAGACAATGGTTCATTTTAAGGCTGATTTTGATGTGTGATTGAAGACAAGAGTTCATTTTAAAGCCCAAAATCCAAATGTGATTGCAAACAAGATGTTCTTTTTAAGCCCCAAATTGAAATGTGAGACAAGAAAGTTGATTGATGAAATGAATAGAGATGAAAGATGAATGGAGTGCACCTAAATATTTTCATCATTAAATCTATTGTTGTAGTTGATGTGTATGTTTTTCCAGCAGGGTAAGTGCAAGAATATGAGTTCACTTTTTGGCCAAAAAGTGGAAGTGTTTTTCCTATTTTTCAAATTTTGTCGTACTTGGAGTGAAAATTTGAAGCACTTTCACATAAAATATTAAGATGATGTAGAAATAAGAAATGTAGGATTTTGTTTCTAGTTTTCAAATATGTAGTTTTTTCTAATACCCAGATGATGCAGGTTGGTTTTTTATTGGATGTACAAAAACTGGCTTTTTAAAGTCCCCTAATTTTTGCAAAAGCATGCATGTGTACGACCAACATAATTTGACCTAAATTAATGTATTTTTCTAATTACTTTTGTGGAAAGATTATTAGGATGTTGAATTTTGGTCATGATATTTTTTTGTAATTTTTTGATAAATATTTTTTTATTAATTTTTTAATGGCCCTAATTAGTGTTTTTTAAAACCCCTCGTATACGGCCAGCATAATTTGAGCTAAACTAATCAATTCAGAAAAAAAAAAAAATTCATCATGTAGAGAATGATGTCTAGCTTGGTCAGACATAATTTTTTTTTCAAGAAACTTTCAAAATCAAAAGTTATTAAAAAATAGTAACCTATGTTATTTCAATTTTATGACTTAGTTTGTTTATAAAATAATTAATAAATAACAAATTATGTTCAATAGTAAAAAAATTACATAATTGAAAACTAGACTTTCAAATCTACAATGGGTTTTAATTTTGTTAAAATATTCTGAAAAAAAAGTCATCAGCCACAGTGGTGAAACTGGTTTTTTCTCCCATTGTTTTCATGGCTTCTTAGTTGTAGGTTGGTTGCAGGTCCAAGGCTTAGGCTTGGGTTTCCAAGCCTTTACCAAGCTTAAAACCAATGCAAATTGGCAGGTTCCATATTTGAAAAAATAAGAAACAGGTATCTGTTTCTAAACGGGTACCCATTTATTTTTCTTTTCTGTAGAACGGGTACTTGTTTTAAAATGGGTACCCATTTCTTATTTTTTAGAACAGGTACCCATTTTAAAATGGGCACCCATTTCTATTTTAGCCATTTTTTTCATAAATTGGTAGTACGACTGAAACCCTACAACATTCCCTTTTACCAGTACAGCCGACAGTGACAGATTCTGTGACTTTTTTATGTGCAAAGTGTCAATTCGAGCTCTTAATGGGGCATGTCTTATGCAATTTTTACAGGGATTCAATCATAAGGAGAATTTTTAGATGGAATGAAGTAGAAATCTATTTTTTACAGGCATTCAATTTCTTGGAGAGACATTCATTTTTACCAATACACTGACATCGATGAATTATGTGAATTTTTTATATGCAAAGTGTTAATTCGAGCTCTCAAGAGGACATATTTTATGCAATTTTTACAGGGATTCAATCATAAGAAGAATTTTCAGATGGAATGAAGTAGAAAATCCATTTTTTAGAAGGATTTAATTTCTTGGAGAGATCAAACAAATATCAAGCAACTATCATATTGAACAAAGGATCTATTTCTTCTTGTATTTCATACATTTTTTAAGAAGGGATCCAACACATTTTGGTAATCATGAGATCAAATAAACGTTAACAAAAAAAGAAGAGGAAGGTTATGATAGTTGAAGAAATTGAAGCACATCGAGAGAAAGAGGCAAAACGACAAAGAGATAGGAGAGAGAGGATTTAAAAAATGAAGAATGATGTAGCATCTAGTTCGATGACTATTGAGGAGGAGAACATTGAAGAGGAGAATATTGGAGAGACCAATTTGGATGAAGTTAATGTAGAGTATGCAAATGTGGAAGAGGTCAAGAACATGGAAAATACAAATATAAGAACGAATCCAAGTATGTCTTCGAATCCCTTGAATGATAATGAGATTAATCATTTAAAGCAAGATGGATATAATATTGATGAGATAAATGTTTCTACTACAAACAAGACAATAAAAAATGAAAGTGAAAACCCTTGTATGCATGAAAATGAAAATGTTTTATTTTTTAAATTGAAAGTAATGTTTTGAAGGATCTTCGTGGTAAGATATCTTGGAGACAAATTCAAACACATGCAAATAGATTGTACAAACATTTTTTTATAGAAAAACCTTAGATTTCAATGCCAACTTGTATTACAATTGATGAGAATGTCAAAAATGAGAAAAGTAATGAAAACATTAGGCATTTTTATAAAACCCAAAAAGGTGGATGAATCAATGGAACAAGTTATGTCTCGTGTTGCTAATGCTATTGGTTTTATAGGAAAAAATAGTCGATCTAAGGATAAGAATGTAGCATGTTGAGCCATAACATCTGCTTTAGTTAATAAATCAGTTGTGAGCAAAAGAATGATACATAAGACAAGTGGATATTTAAATGAGCATGCTATAACTTTAAGAAGAGCATCAAAGAGAAGAGTAAGTATTGAAGAGGATCCAATCAACCAATGTGGACTTTTAGTGGTAGACTCCCAAGGTCTGACATGAAATTAAACAATGAAATTACATCTTTGATTGAAAAATATTGGCATGATAATACAAGGGTTTCATCAAATGCTAGAGATGTTTTGAAATTAAGAGTGGGGTCAAAAAATCATGATCCTCATCCAAAACATCTTTTAGACATGACTCAAATAGAATTATATTAAAAATTTCTAGATGATTCAGTTATAGAAAATTTTAGTAAAAGTCAAAGATTATTTGAGAAATGTAAACCTTGGTATGTCAAGATCTTAATAAGCAATGAATCTCTTGTTGTTGTAAAACTCATGTGCAATTTCATTATTTTTATGATGTTTTTTGATATATACGTTGTACTTTGTATACTAACCAAATTATGTAGGAATGTGGTATTAGTATGCCACCTACAACAGTTAAGGATTTTATAACAAGTATACTTTGTGAAACAACTGATGGGCAATTCTATTTTTTAAAACCATGTGTTTCTGGACAATGCAATAGATGTGGTAACCTTTCATTGTTAGGAGAATGCATGCATGAAAGTAGTTCACATGATTTTGGACAATAGTTAGTGGATGTGAAGAGGTTCTCCAATGTTCAATATCCATTAAAGGATGGAAAAATTGGAAAGCGTTGTGAGTTAGTCATAGAACAAAGTAGTGTGCATGCATTCATCACATAGTTCAAGAATAAGATTGTGTATAAATATGTGAAACATTCTCAATATGCTCGGTGGCTTGATGAACAATTCCGCAAATGTAAGAACACATTTCCAATTGGAACTATACTTTCAGTGGTTGACTTTGCAGAAAACTATACACTTGCTCCACAAGATGAGATTCAATCACAATATTATAACTCAGTACAGGTGGCCATATTTGTTCATATTGTATACAGACATGCAGTTGATAGTACAGAAGATGACAGGAAAATTTTGAGAGAGTACCATTTCTATGTGAGTGATAACCGGTTACATTCATCAGAGTTGTGCAGTATTGTTTCAAAGTATTTAGTGACAACTTAAAAGAAAGACAAATCTAAATGAAACAACATTTCATATGGTCAGACAATTCTACAGGACAATTCAAAAATTCTCAAATGTTTTACTGGTTAAGTAGGGCCCATAAAGAAAACAATATCCAACATATTTGGAGTTTCTTTGAAGATGGACATGGTAAAGGAGAACATGATGGAGCTGGAGCATGTGTGAAAAGGGCTCGTGCTAGGGAGCAACTAAAATTTCATGATGCAGCAAAGTTTCAAGATGCACATGCAATTGTGGATTGGTGTAATGCAAAATTGACTATAGGATCAAGTGAGAACTCTAAAGTCCAATGATTTTTTTGGTTGGTTGAAGAAGAAAACATTCCTCCCTGATTAGATTGTGATACAATTAGTGGATCAGAAAAATGCCATTTATTTAAGAGTTCAAATGCAAGCACATGGACTCTATGGACTAGGGAGCTCGTATGTTTTTGTCAGTTTTGTATCACAGGTGAGTGGGAAGCATGTGAAAATACAGATTGGGTTGAAGAATGGAAACAAAAGTCCTTAACACGTCTACAAACACATGATCAAAATGAGATAACATTTGAGGAGGATAATCATTTGCAAGCATCGGATGACTATGAGTGTATTTTAGACCTTGTACAAGAAGGTACATTCATTCAATATTTCTTTTCGATACATTTTTTTGGAAATATATATTTAATTGTACATATGTATGTATGTATATTTTTGTGACTTATTGAATTTGTTTTTTTTTTGCAGGACATGTGTATGGTGTTGTTGCACCCGAGGGTAATGAAGAGGAAACATAGTATTGGTTGGTTCGGTGTGTTGAGGCAAAATAGAAGTTGTTACAACCTAGAGTAGATGATGATAACTTTGAGTATCCAACAGGTTCTATGGTTGTTACTAGCACTTGGCTACATAAATATTTGATAAGGAGGAATGGTATACCTACATTTGAAGATTATGAAAGACATAAGAAAATTTTGCACTACTCGCATCTGATTGTGGGGACAAATATACAATTAGTAAGATATAAAGGGAGACCTGTCACAAAGGAATTATGGACACTTTCTATGGAAGAGCATGAGGCAATCATAGATGCATTACAAAAAAGAGAGGATGCAGATGGTACAATGGAGTAAGTGTTTTAAATGATTAACAAGTATGTAGAAATTTTTAAACTTTTAACCTTTGTCTAGGATGTGAGTTTTGGATTAATATGATTGATAACTTAACTAATTGATTGCATCTCCCCTTAAGCATCCTCTTAAGTCCCCTTAAGCTATCCGTTAGCTATGTTCCATAAGTTAGGTAAGTCATCTCCCCTAATTGATTGCATCTCCCCTTAAGCCATCCTCTTAACTCCCCTTAAGCCATCCCTTAGCTATGTTCCATAAGTAAGGTAAATTTAGGATTTAGTTTAATAACTTCAATATAGTTAATTGATATAGCTTAGCACACCCTTACCAAAATACTAGAGTTGATTTCGTCTCCCCTTAAGACATTCTCTTAACTCCTGTTAAGCCATCCTCTAGATAAATGATATAAGTTAGTGCATGTACCCTTACCAAAAATACTATAGTTGATTGGACCATCTCCCCTTCAGACTTTCTCTTAACTCCCCTTAAGTCATCCCCTAGCTAAATGATATAAGTTAGTTCATGTACCCTTACCAAAAATACTATAGTTGATTGGACCATCTCCCCTTAAGACATCCTCTTAACTCCCCTTAAGTTGTCCCCTAGCTAAATGATATAAGTTAGTGCATGTACCCTTACCATTTAAATACTACAGTTGATTCCATCTCCCCTTAATCCATCCTCTTAACTCCCCTTAAGCCATCCCCTAGCTATGTTCCATAAGTTAGGTAAACTGTCATCTCCCCTAATTGATTGCATCTCCCTTTAAGTCATCCTCTTAACTCCCCTTAATCCATCCTCTTAACTCCCTTTAAGCCTTCATATTAATATTCCTAATTCTCTTAAATATCATGACACATTCTAACTTTTTTACATTTCATTACATGGTGCAAGAGATGTTTTTTGCAGTCATAACAGAGGCTGGAAACATAGAAGGTGTTAAATTTCACTTACACTTAATTTCAGGTATTCACTAGACCTATACTATTAATTATTTTAATTTATGCTTCAATAGTTCTTTCCTTTCATTATAATTTCAATGGAACTTCTTAACAAATTCTATCTTTAAATAAAATGATCTCTGGAGGTTCTAAATTTTTATATACATTTCATCGTGGCCTGACCTCTAGATTTGTTTTTGCAATTTCACATGTAGTGTTGAAAGGATTCAAATCTATTGTTTCTTGTTGCACATGTATGATCTCTACACATGTTTCATATCTAGAGTCTTCCACTTCTAGGTGTCAAGTATAAAATCTTAGATGATCTAGACTTAGAGAATAACATTGTATAAAATCTAGGTGTCTCTAGGTGTCTTGGGTTCTAACTGTATAATAGGTGCCTCTACCTGTGTCTTAGGTATTCTATATGTCAACTAGGTAGATAGAGACTAGAAAAAAAGGCATTTAATCTAATCTAGGTGTCTTAGGTAGATACTCTATATCAACTACCTATCTAGAGATATAATATGGAATCTAGGCACGTCTTAGGTAGATACTATATATCAACTACTTGTCTAGAGACTACAATAAGGTATAATTTAATCTAGGTGGCTTAGGTAGATACTAGATATGTCAACTAGGTCTACCATGTAATAGGTGTCTAGAGCTTGTGTCTTAGGTAGAACTATAATCTAGGTGTCTAGGTGTCTCTACCTGTGTCTTAGGTATACTATATGTCAACTAGGTAGAAATATATAATCTAGGTGTCTAGGTGACTTAGGTCTAGACTACGATAAGGTATAAAGACTATATATGTCTATATATAATTTATCTAGATACATACTATACAATATGTGTCTTAGGTGTCCTACATAGAACTAGAATACATGTGTCTTAGGTCTTAGGTGAGGCCACATGAGCTTCCACCTTCACGTGGTTGGCCTTGTCAGTATAGAATATTTATATTTCTTGAAGCTAAGGGAAGCTCTTTTTCTTATACATAGAAGTTATGAAAAACCAATTAATGCATTGATTAAGTTATTATTTAGTGCTCTTGATGAAATTACATACAAAATGCTAATTTTATTATATTTTTTAGAAATTATAATTCTTAGTTTTTTACAAAATTCTAGAAGTAAATCTCAAAAGTTTTAGTAGATAGAACCAAGTATTGTTTATCAAATATATATATATATATATAACAATTTAGAGTTACAGGTATTTGTTTATTTTTCTTTTGATATAATTTAGGGTAGACGTTTAAAATTTCTCTAATTTTATTTAAATTCTTTTCGTAAATTTATAGGGAAGGTATTGATCTATGAAATGTTTAATCTAGATTTAAAATAAATTGATTAAACATGGTTACTAGATTGATAAATCTAATCAATAAAATTTTCCTAAATATTTAACTCAATTAAAATTTAACACTTGTCCCAACATTTGACTCATGTAAATCCAAACATATTCATTCTAGTTCAACAAAGTTAATTTTCATTTCATTTTTTAAATTTATTTAGGGTAGGTACATTTAGTCTATATAAATATCCAACCTAGAGTCTGTATCTAATAAATGTTTAATAAATTAAATCAATTGAAATTTTTCTCTTATCTAATTAAAATCAGTATTTTACAATTTTATGTAATTAAACACATGATTTAATTTGAAGAGTTAAATATGAGATATATGAAATTAAAGTTTGAATATAGATGCATATAGTGGAAATTCAATAAATAGCAAAATCTAGTCTAGATGAAATTGTCTATGAGATATAAATACTGACATAATAACAGTCCATGTAAAAATAGTGAAATAGTCACAAAACATATATGTCTAGTCAATACTGAAATAGTCATAAAATCCTCATGAAATAAACAATCTAATACATCATCATCATGGCCATCCATCATCCATCCATAAATCTAAAACATGTGTGCACACTAAGTTTGATCATCATCCATTTCAAGCTGCCTTTTGGTCCCATGTGACTGAGAGGGAAACTCATGCTGTGTACAAGAAAAAGAAGCTTCAAATCAATTTTAATGTCAAAACTACATCCTAATTAAATTTAAATCAAATATTTAAAACCAAACCATCAAATTAAATTTTTAAATCTAAACTTCAAAATGTCTAAGCATACCACAATAGGCTCATCATCTCTCCTGTCATGCTCTTGTGCAACAGATGGTGCCGATTCAAATGACAAATTAAATGTTTGTGTCGCCAATTCCTATATTTCAATAAAACACATGAATTCTAGGCTCTAAAGTATAGATACAAAATGCAAGGTTGAATGATATAAAAGACTTTGAAATCACATAGGATTTAACTATAGGACCTAAAATATGAGAGATGACTCGTGCATCTGTGCAGGCTCATCAAAGATAGGATTAATTGAGCCTGCACCTAAACTAATCTCATCCTGCATATATATGTGTACATGTATATATAAATTCAACTTTAAAGACATGAATTTAAAATCATGAAATTACACTAGAAATTCAAATTTAAACTAAAAATGTATAATTTTAAGATACAAACCATGGCATATGAAGCAGGCTCTTATATAGATGATGTTGCCACTGGTCCTAGATGACTAGGTTGGTTTGACACAAAAGTGTCAGGACCTCCCATCTGCTTTAAATTAAAATGTCACATTTTGTATTAAATTATATATTATTAAATTAGATATATCCAATTAAATAATCTCTACAGGTCCTAATTTTTATACCTCGACCGTATAAGGTCTACCCAACTCTACTGTCGTTGACACTAAGTGGTCCAACCATGATGAAGTGGCAGCAACTGATGGAGTCATCTGTACCAATCAACATGAACATATATTTATTAATATATATATATATATATATTAAAGACTGATAATTGATAATTGTCCAAATCTATATTAATTTGTATTAATTTTAATTTTATTAAATGTGGCATACATACCGAGTCGATAGGAGCGAATAATGTAGCCAAAAAGGACTCCTCTGCCGAAGCAGATGTAGGACCAAAACATGGATGATGACAATTCTGACAATAATGTGGTCTGGACCACAATGATGTCAATCTAGGTGATGCATCAGATGCTCCTCTAGGCTATGCAAGCTCTCCAAGATTGACTTCATCTGCCAAGCGGGTAGCTTGGTCAGTTAAGTTTCTTGAGAGAGATGATAACACTCTGAGTGCTAAGACGACCATCCGCTGGTGAAAGGGCACATGAACAAAGGGTGGAGAAGGGACAATAGGTACAGGGGGAAAACGTCAATTTGGATTGACACATGCCCCTAGTCTATGCTATGGCATTCCACCACCCATGCCCTGAAATGATCTCATATCAAAATAATTGGGCTTTTTGCCCATCTCAAACTTCGCCCATAATTTTTCAGAAAATAAAAGGGAACCTCAAAATTAGCATGAGGTGGATGTTCAAAGACCATCCACCATCACTCCCAAGAATTATCAACTATATGCTGATGTGTGCACCATTTGATTGAAATTCTCTTTTTAGTTGGTGGTATTTGTTCACCTGTGGAGGGATCAATGAAATATGGGGCAATTGTATTTTTGGTAATATGTAAATCATTGATCTCTTTATATGAGAGACCATCTACATAAAATTGCCTCCTCTCTTCCCACCATGAGTGGAATGTGTCTGGATCCGTGTGGATAGCTCTCACTGAATCAACGATAGTTTGCATTGTAGATGCAAACCGTGAAATGTGTGGAGGGGTTTGGATTTGTCTTTGCAAGAAATTGATTTTTTCTTGCAATGTTTGTATATTATCATCAATTGTTGCTCGCAAACGAGCCTCATCATGCAGTGGTGGTGGTGGGGGGGGCGGGTTGGGGTGGGGGGGTCCTGGGGGGTCCTGTGGGGGGTCATGGGCTAGATCGGCCATGTGTACAAATAAGGTCTACAAGTAGAGCTGCAATTACAAAAAATAATTAAAATCAAATTAGGAATTGAAAATATATATTAAATTGCATGCACAACATATGTTTAATATACATATACATATAAATTGAAAACTTGGAAATATTTAAATTTGCGTGATTTAAACAATACATTAAAACATTTAATTTAACATATACATGCATTCAAAATTTAAACTTGTTAGAAAATGTTTAAAATCAAAATTTATATATTTAAGAATCATGACATGAATACAAAATTTATGTCCTAGTATCTAGTCAACATTATTTTGTCTTGAGTCCTATAATCTTACTTTACTATACATGTATGTATGTATGTACATGTATATATGTATGTCTAGACAATTTCAAATGATCTTAGTTAATATATCATTCCTAAAAGTATAATGTATAGCCTAAATGTCAATCTATCTAGGGCCATGTTACCATTTCCTAGATTTTGGTAAAATTTAAGTTGATTTTGTTTACTATAAATTTGTGCAATGTTCATAGAAATCAAAATCCTAAAAATAATTGACTAGCCAGGCTATTGTTACTTAATATATTGCATGTCCACAAACCTTGAATATCAATAGAAGTCCTAATCCTAGAGGTTATGATTAATGAGTAGATAATTTAGTTAGAAATGTTTCCTCGAGGTTTTCAAAAGAAGACAATTAAAGAGAAAAATTCAATAACAACTAGGTTGTTTACAACCACACTCATGTATTACATTCAAACTCCTAAACATGTCACTAAGTTTATGTCGACCTATTGGCTACAACTACACCTACAAGACCCGAATTGAGAAGATAATAAACATTTACATATATGCACCAAAAGACGAACACAATAAATTACATTCTTATGTATGGGATTCCATTTATACATTATATACAAAAGTACAAGATTTGAGCATACTAATAGGATTTTCTAAACAATATAAAAATTTCAACTTGATATCTAGAGATGTTTGGAAAGTTATATATAATTGAATCAGGAGAGCTTTTCAAACCTAAACTATGAATTTTTACACTATAAAGGATATCCATGAAATAAGTTCATATGTATGTATATGTATGTATGTATGTATGTACAACATGTAAGTATGTACATGTATGTAAGTTCTTAAGTTAACTTGCATTTGATTGATTCACTCTTGGATTTGACTTCCTATTTGCTATGTACATGAATAATTAAATTTTCATTGAACCCATGGTTGGATCTAACTCAGAGGTGAAGAACATAATAGAAGCATGGCTTGAGGGATTGATCTTAATTTGCTTGGCTTTACCAAACAAATTTTGAAGAAATTTAAAACTAGTTGGTATACTATAGACCTTGGTTATGACTATAATTTAGGATTAAGTGACTTAGAAGGACTTAGAAAATACAGAACGACTTAGAAAATCATTCATGAATAGAAGGTGGGGATCTAGTCTAGAGATAGGTCTTTATGAATACAATGGTCTTTATATATGCATGTTTAATATGGTAATGATTTCCTTTCTTCTATTCACTTGCAAAATGGATATATAAAATGTATGTTTCCATAAAATCTTGCATAAGGTATATGTCATTTATGTTAAGGTGAAAGTAGTAATGGTATATACATTGTTAATGTTATATATGTACAATATAAGATCCCATGTGATAAAGTTTATTGTATATAGCCTAAATGTCATTCCATCTAGCCATGTTACCATAAATCCTATTTTGTTCCTAATCCATGTTTATCCTTCCTAAGTGTCTCATTTTATTCAATCTTTGAACCCATCCTATGTACACTCAACATTATTTTAAATTTTTTCCATTGTTGTTGTCTCCTTTATCCCTTTGTTAAGCGTCAAGTTGTCATAGATATATGGATATGTTTAAATTAAAGATTTAAACATAATAAAATGACTTCTAGGTTTTAGGGTTAGGTTTAATAAGTCATTTAGGTTAGGTCTACAAAAAGATAGTAGGGTCCTATCCTGTCTAATTTGTAGGTTTTTAGCTTCATTAAAAGAGTTTTACAAATGGTTAAATTAGGACTATGAGACTCATCAGGAACATTAAAATCCATGAAGACTGAAGAATAAGCCTATAGCACATATAACTAGTTCAAGGTCTAGATATAGGGGAAAAGACCTAATAGGTTGTTAGGGATTGCATGCAAAAGATATTAATTAAATGCAAATAAAGATTAAATAGAGGAATAGAAATACACAGAAATAATAATAGTGAGAGACAAGTTTTAACGTGGTTCACCCAAACCCAGGCTACATCCACCAACAGAGAGTCCAATATTATTATCCAGTAAATCAAACCAATTACAACCAGCAATCCTTGCAACTCAATACCACTGCAAGATGCTACAATACATCAACAAAAACCCTAACCCTTAGCCGCTTTATCAAGCCTTATGTCGGTTACAAAATAGGGTTTTTTTATGTTGGCCAATATAAAAAATAACTCTTGACGGGGGCTCTGCCCCCCCTGCACTCCCCTGTTAAATAATTTGGGGGGAAACCGCGCTAATAAAAGTGGGGAAAATTTAACCTCTGAATCTGATTAGGCTCCATACAACAATAATCTCCCACTTGGAGACTGATTAGACTCCACACCATATCATCTCCCACTTAGAGACTGATCATAACACTACTGACCCTGCAGCTCCCATCGGAAATAAGCACCGTGGACTTTGTCGTCTTGTCTTTTTGTTTTCAGTTTTGAAGACCAACTGAAACTGAAGAGGAGCTCAGCTTCCCCCTTGGCACTGCCATTTCCGTTAGATTTTTATCTGTATGGATCTTTTCCAGTCATAACTATCCATCATCCAACACTGGTCGAATAAAGTGATACCTCAACTGTATGTGTTTGGTCTTTGAATGTGAGGCAGAATTCTTTGCAAGATGTATGGCACTCTAGCTATCTGTAAACAAATAAATGTTAGCCTGTTGTTTGCCCAATTCTTCCAGGAAATATTCTAGCCATATCATCTCCTTGCTTGCCTCTATTGCAGATACATACTCTGCCTCCATGGTGGATAAAGCAACCACCTTTTGCAACCGTGAGATCCAACTCACTGTTGTCCCACTTACAGTAAAGACATAACCTATAGTACTCCGCCTGGTATCAATATCCCCTGCCAAATCCTAGTCTACATAACCTGCTAAATCAGTATTAGAGCCCCCAAAACATAAGTGTTTATTGGATGTACCTCTCAAATATATGAGAATCCATTTTACTGCTCCAATGCTCCAATCCGAGATGACTCATATACTTGCTTACGACTCCTACAACATGTGCAATATCTGGTCTCGTGCATACCATGGCATACATTAAACTTCCTACAGCTGAAGCATATGGTACCTTAGACATTTTTTCTTCCTCCTCTTGTGTCTTAGGACACATCTCCTTAGTCAATTTCAAATGACTAGGCAAAGGTGTGCTGACAGCTTTTGCATTCTCCATATGGAATCTCTGCAACACCTTTTCAACATAATCAACCTAAGATAGAGTCAATTTTTTGTTCTTCCTATCTCTGCAAATTTTCATACTAAGGATTTGTTTTGTTGCCCCCAAATCCTTTATAGCAAATTATTGTGCTAACTGTTGTTTTAACTCTCTTATGTGATCCATGTTAGACCGTGCTACAAGCATGTCATCAACATATAAACATAAAATAATATAGCAATCATTATCCAACCTCGTAAAATAAACACAATGATCAGAATTACACCAGCTGTAGCCTTGCTCATCCATAAAACTAGCAAATTTCAAATACCATTGTTGAGGTGCTTGTTTCAAGCCATACAAACTCTTCTTCAATCTGCACACCAATTTCTCCTTACCGTTGACCTCAAATCCTTGGGGTTGTTCCATATATATCTCCTCCTCCAAATCACCATGGAGAAAGGCACTTTTCACATCTAGTTGTTCCAAATGTAAATCTTTAGCAGCCACAATACTTAAAACAGTACGAATAGAAGTCATCTTAACAACCAGAGAAAATATCTCATCAAAATCAATACCTTTTTTCTATTCAAATCCTTTTACAACTAACCTGGCGTTAAATCTTTTCTTACCTCCATCTTCCTCTTTCAACCTATAAACCCATTTGTTTGGTAAAACCTTTTTACCTGTAGGCAACTTACATAATTCCCAAGTCTAATTTTTTATTAAGGAGTCTATTTCTTCTTTCATTGTAAGCTCCCACTAAACCTTTGTATCCACCTACATAGCTTCATCATACCCTTCTGGTTCACTAGCATCTGCTAAAAAAATAGAATACAAAGAGGGAGAAAACCTTTCAGGAGGTCTACTTAGCTGTGTTGACCGTCTGACATTCACTAGAGTTTGTGGTATTTCTTTTTGCTATTGTGGAGCATGAGGAACCATTGGAACATCATTATTTGGAGTATCATCCAACACCACATAATCCTTTTCTTTTTTCTCATGCTGCTGCAACTGATCTTTATACAACACCTTCTCATTGAATACAACATCCCTGCTTCTCACAATTTTTTGATTTTCAAAATACCAAAGCCTATAACCAAATTCATCAATGCCATATCCAATGAAGGTACACTTTTTTTTATTTTGCATCCATCTTGGTTCTATTTTCAGAATCTACATGTGCAAATGCTTCACATCCAAAGGTTTTGAGAAAAGAATAACTCACCTTCTTACCTGTCCATGCTTCCTCTGGAATACCACAACCCAAAGGAACTGAAGGACCTCTATTAATTAAAAATACAATGGTATTGACATCCTCCACCCACATGTTTAAAGGTAGACCAACATGCAATCTCATGGTCCTTGCACGTTCCATTATTGTCCTATTCATGCGTTCAGCCACTCCATTCTCCTGTGGAGTCCCTGGAACTGTTTTCTGCCTACGAATTCCATTAAATGAACAATAATCCTCAAATTCTTTGCTGCAATACTCACCACCATTATCAGATCTGAGACATTTTAATCTTTTACCCATCTCATTCTCAACCAAGCTTCTCCATTTCTTAAATGTTTCAAATACATAAGATTTATGCCTAAGGAAATAAATCCAAACCTTCCTAGTTGCATCATCTATGAATGTAACATAATACCGAGAGCCACCGAGAGAAGATACCTAAGCTGGTCCCCATACATTTGTATGCACAAGTTCTAACTTTTCATCTTTCTTTTGCTTCCCATCCTTGAGAAAATTGATTTTCTTTTGTTTTCCATACACACAACTTTCACAAAAATCCATATTAATACATTTTAGACCTGGTAAAACTTTATTAGAATGAACTACCTTCATACCTTTTGCACTCATATGCCTAAGTCTATTATGCCACAGTGTTGTATCAGAACCTGCAGCAACTGTTTCAGTCTCTTCTTGCAAACTTACAGCAACTGTTCCTGAACTTGTTTTTTTTTTCTCTGTAACAGCTAAAGTAGAAGGAATAGTATGACTTGTACAAAGATATAAGGTGCCTACTTTCACACCTTTTGCTACTATTAAGGCACCTCTTGAAACCTTCCAATTTTTATTAGTAAATGTAACAATGCAACCTTCATCAACTAGTTGCCCTGCTGAAATTAAATTTCTACTCAGTCTTGGAACATGCCTTACCTCTTATGGCAGCCAATGATTCCCATTCTACAACTTAATGTTGATTCTTCCCTTTCCAACAATCTGACAGGGTTCGTTATCTCCCAAATAAACCAGCTCAAAATCCCCTTAGACATAATCAAGAAAATAACTTCTATGGGGCGTAGCATGAAATGAGGCCCCTAAATCTAAAACCCATGAATCATCAGCATTATCTAGGGAAAGAATCAAAGCATCATCTTCAGATTTATTACTTACCACATTTGCCTCCTTATTGTCTTCTTGTTTGTCTTCTTCTTTATTCTTCTAAACCAGCAATCTTTCTTCAGATGACCTGGCTTCCCACAGTACTAGCAATCCTTCTGTCCTCTAGATTGGGATCTCTTATCCTTTGATTTTCCTCGTGACTTCCCATGACCTCTAGAACCTTTTCCTCTTTCCTTTGATCTGCCCCTACTTTCTACATTCAAAACACTACTTGATGTGGACCCTCCTGAGCTTTTCCATCACATTTCCTTGATAAGGATAACACCAACAACATCATCAAATTTTAAAGTATTTGAACCAGAGATAGAGTTACGTACAACCATTACCAAGTTATTCCAACTTTCTGGCAAAGAACATAATATCAAGAGAGCCCTCACCTCTTCATCAAATTTCACTTTTACAAAAGTTAACTGACTGGTAATCGTATTAAACTCATTTAAATGATCTGTCACAAATCCACCTTCAATCATTTTCAGATTAAACAAACACTTCATGAGAAATACCTTATTTGAGGCTGAGGGTTTTCATACAATTTAGCCAAAGCTTTCATCAGTTCACTTGTTGTCGTCGCTTCTGTTATATTGAATGCCATAGATGGTGCTAAGCATAACCAAATGGTTCCCAGTGCCTTTCTGTCGAGAAGATTCCAATCCTCATCAGGCATTGTTGCCAGTTTCTTGGCTATTCCTTCCAACGGCCTCCATAAATCCTTCTGATAGAGATAATCCTCCATCTGCATTTTCCATAATTGATAGTTTTGCCCATTGAATTTATCTACCTTCAATTTACCCTCGTCCACCATTGCTCTCACTCAATTGTGAGACCTTCCTAAAGACGATAATTGAACACAACCCGCTCTGATACCACTTGTTAGGGATTGCATGCAGAAGATATCGATTAAATGCAAATAAAGATTAAACAGAGGAATGGAAATACACAGAAATAATAATAGCGAGAGACAAGTTTTAACGTGGTTCACCCAAACCCAAGCTACATCCACCAATAGAAAGTCCAATATTATTATCCAGTAAATCAAACTGATTACAACCAACAATCCTTGCAACTCAATACCGCTACAAAATGCTATAATACATCAATAGAAACCCTAACCCTTAGCCACTTTATCAAGCCTTATGTCGGTTACAAAATAGGGTTTTTTTATGTCAACCAATATAAAAGATAACTCCTGATGTAGGAGCATCCCTAGTTCAAGAGCAATCTTGCATCAACCAAAAAAATATTTGCAGTTCAGTTCAGGCAGTTCAATCAGAAGTAGTTTCTACATTTTGATCCACATTTTACTACCAATGCATTTCAGTCCTTGCAAAGCTGGACTTAGCATCTAGATTCATTCATCTACAACATATCCAAGATTTAGAGATCTGCACATCATTATCGGAAAGATATCGCCATCAGAAGATTGACTATTTTCTTAGAACAGAGCATCCTGACAGTCTCAGACAATCAGCTGAAGGAGAAGATTTGCGGAGCTTAATGACACATCATTCCATGATCTTTGGTTCATGGTCGACCCTCCCAAAATATCCACATGTTATTCTACTCATTTGAGGAAGTGTTCTATGCATTTAGGTCTAACCTATCTGTGTACACACGTTATAGCTCTTCATTGGAGTTTGTGACCTTCCTTGGCTGATGCGAAGGAATCTATTGATCCAGAGATGATATATATTGATGGAATAGATCCTTAGGAAAGTAGTTCAAAAATTATTAGGAAGTGATTCACATAGTAGTATCTGATAGTTTAGATTTTTGCGAGGAGCTTCAAAGCTTTATCTTGCACATGTATGTAATCAGTCTTGTGAGCCCTAATTGTAAGCCTGCATGTTGCCAGCTAATCTCTATTTGAATTCTTTGATATACTGAATGACTGAATCTACATTTGTTCCCTTTTCCTGAGTTGTTTCCATTGTGTTTACTCTTGCTGCATGGTCCAGACAGTTCATTCTGTGAACCCTCCTACCGTGACTGCACCAAGTGGTATCAGAGCGAAAGTTTGAATCTTTGGGAGCGAATTGAGTGAAGTTGGCGAAGGAATTCCTTAAGATCTTGTTGTGGATAGATCGCCGAACTAAGGCAGGTTACTTGTGTTGCAACCGATTGCTGATTGAGAGGCAGTTGTCACCTTGTAGCCTGATTGTCGAACTTGAGGCAGTTTCGACTTGATCCTAGGAAGAATGCCATTGAGGAGAGTTGCTTCTATTGGAACAATGGCTAGTAGAATGGATGAGATGATGGAGATGATGAAAACAATGAGAATTCGATTGGATGCTATTGAAGAAGATAGGTGAAGAGGATTGACACTGAGACCTAATGTTGAAAGCGATGAGGAAGAAGAATTTCAATCTGTTGAACAAACTGGTGAAACCCTAGGAGGTGATGAAGAAGAAGAATTGGATCAAATAAAGTTGTTGTGATCTATTTCAAAGATTGGAAAGAGACCTAGAGTTGATGTGCTGAACTATACTGGTAATTTGAATCCGGAAGAATTGATTGACTGGATAAATGACATGGAAGAATACTTTGAATATGAGGAAATTGAAGATCCGGAGAAGGTGAAATTTGCAAAGACAAAGTTGAAAGGACATGCTATTATATGGTGGAAAGAAGTTCAGTTAGAAAGAAATAGAAGAGGAAAAGAAAAGATTACAAAATGGGATAGGATGGTGACAAAATTGAAGAATCAGTTTATACCTGTTGACTATGAGTTGGAGTTGTTGAAGAGATTGCATAACCTGAGACAAAAGGAGAAATCTGTGAAGGAGTACACTGAAGAATTCCATAAAAAGATCATAAGGATAGGACATAGTGAAGCAAACAAGCAGAAAGTGGCTAGATATATCAATAGACTAAGATTGAACATTCAAGAGGAACTAAGCTTGGTAATGATGACATCTTTGGAAGAAGCATATCAGTTTGTCCTGAAAGTTGAAGAGAAGATGAATAAAAGACATGATTAGAGACAGAAAGGTAGAGGAGGTAAATTTCAAAGAGGTAGAACATTTTCCAGAGGAGATAGATCATATCCGGAGTAGAACAATTTTGACAGCCCATTTAAGAAGGATGACAGAGATAACAATGCTTACCGGAGAGATGACATAAATTTTTACCAAAGAGGAAACCCTAGTGCATACCAGAATGAAGGATACAAAAGAGAAGGAAGAGGACTTGATAAGAGAACATTCAGAGGTACTTGTTTCAAGTGTGAAGGTGAAGGACATAGAGCATTTGAGTGTAATTAGGGTAGTACAAGTAAGAGTACAGAAAATAGTGGAAGAACAACCTATGTTGAAGAAGAACCTGTTGGATCACCCAGTTCATTTGGCAAACCTGAGAAAGGAGAATCACTGGTGATGAGGAGAGCACTATTTCAAGTAGAGACAAATGAGGAACCACCGCAGAGGAAAAGCTTGTTTAGAACCAGATGTAAATCAGGAGGTAAGTGTTGTAAAGTTGTGATTGATAGTGGTAGTTCGGATAACCTAGTTTTAGAGGAGATGGTGACTAAGCTAAAGTTGGAAAGATTGAAACACCCTAAGCCCTATTAGATAGCATGGATTCAAGATGATCATAAGGTACTAGTAAGTGAACAATGTTTGGTGAAATTTCATATTAGATCTTATCATGATGAAGTCTTGTGTGATATTATGCCTATGGATGTATGTCATATCTTGTTGGGTAGACCTTGGCAGTATGATAGAAAAGATATACATGATGGGAGAAAGAATACATACACTATAACAGCAAATGGGAAGAGAATTACTTTGATTCCTTTGGAGGATGATCTTAAGAGTGAAGTATGTGGGAATGCTAGAATCTGTTTGGTAGATGGAAGAAAATTTTTGGATGGTTTGAGACATGAGAATATGTGTTATGCCTTGATTCCTAAGAAGCCTAAAACATTGAAGGAGATTGAAGAGACACAACCGGAGGAGATAAGGGAGTTGCTGACAGAATATGAAGACATCATATTAGATAATGTACCTAAAGGATTGCCACCTATAAGGAGCATCATTCATCACATGGACCTTATACTGGGAGCAAGTTTGCCTAACAAAGCAGCACATAGAATGACACCGGCAGAGAATGAAGAATTGAATAGACATATACAAGAGTTATCGAGGAAAGGTTTGATTAGAGAAGGCTTGAGTCCTTGTGCAGTACCTGCAGTGTAGCACCGAACAAGGATGGAGACTGGAGAATGTGTACTGATTCTAGAGCAATAAACAAGATCACAATTAAGTATAGATTTCCTTTACCTAGGATGGATGATATCATGGATTGTTTGAGTGGAGCAAGATATTTCACAAAGATAGATTTGAAGAGTGGATACCATCATATCAGAATCAGAGAAGGAGATGAATGGAAGACTGCTTTTAAGACAAATGAAGGATTGTATGAGTGGCTAGTGATGCCTTTTGGATTAACAAATGCACCAAACACTTTCCTGAGATTGATGAATGAAGTTTTGAAGAAATTCTTGGGTAAGTTTGTGATTGTATACTTAGATGACATTCTAATTTTTAGTAAAACAAAGGAGGAACATTTGTGGCATATTAGACAAGTTTTGCAGAGATTGAGAGAAGAGAATTTGCTGATAAACATCAAGAAGTGTAGTTTCATGAAAGAAGAGTTGGTATATTTGGTATTTGTGATTTTTGTGGAAGGATTGAAGTTGGACCCTGAGAAAGTGAAAGCAATTATTGAATGGCCTACACCAGAGAGCATTGGAGAGGTTAGATCATTTCATGGATTGGCTAGTTTCTACCAGAAGTTCATCAGAAATTTCAGTTCAGTTTGTAACCCTATGACAGAGACAATGAGAGGTGACATAAAAGATTTCAAGTGGACATTTGGAGCAGATAAAAGTTGAGTTGTTGATGCAGAAAATGACAGAACAACTATTTTGGCATTACCAGATTTCAATAAGGTATTTCAAGTTGATTGTGATGCAAGTGGAAATGCAATTGGAGCAGTGTTAAGTCAAGAAGGTAGACCTATAGCATATTTTAGAGAGAAGTTGAATGATGCAAGGAGGAGATATTTAGTTTATGATCAAGAGTTCTATGCCATAATTCAAGCCTTAAAGAAGTGGAGACATTATTTGTTGCCTAAGGAGTTTGTGTTGTATACAAATCATCAAGCTTTACAATATTTGAACAGTCAAGGTAAGTTGAATCAAAGACATATGAGATGGGTAGAGTTCATGCAGAGTTATACTTTTTTGTTAAAGCATATGAGTGGTAAATCAAACAAAGTTGTTGATGCATTGAGTAGGAGAAGAAACTTGTTGACAGAGATGAGAGTTGAGGTGTTGGGTTTTGATGAATTGAAGAACATGTATGAGGGAGACACTGATTTTGCAGAACCTTGGAAAGCATGTAAGGAACCTGTTGTGATAGATAGGAGTAAGTGGTTGGACTATTTCATTCAAGATGATATGTTGTTCAAAGGAAATCAGTTGTGCATACCTAGAAGGTCAATGAGAGATAATTTGATCAAGGAGAAGCATAGTGGTAGATTGACAGGACATTTTGGCATTGATAAGACAGTGGCTTTGGTGAGTGAAAACTACTTTTGGCCTTAGATACATAATGATGTTAGGAGATTTGTGCAGAATTGTAGAGTTTTTCAAGTTGCAAAAGGGAGTAGTCAGAATACTGGATTGTATAAACCTTTGACAGTACTGGAGAGACCTTGGGAAGACATAAGCATGGATTTTGTGATGGGATTTCCTAAGACACAGAGAGGACATGATTCAATATTTGTAGTGGTTGACATATTTTCAAAGATGGCTCATTTCATACCTTGCAAGAAGATAACTGATGCAGTGCATGTAGTTGACCTATTTTTCAAGGAGATTGTGAGATTGCATGGATTACCTAAGAGCATAGTTTCAGACACAGATACAAAGTTTTTTGGATACTTTTGGAAGACACTTTGGAAGAAGATGAAGACATATTTGAAGTTTAGTTCAACTTTTCACCCACAGACTGATGGACAGATAGAGGTAGTGAATAGGAGTTTGAGAAACTTGTTGAGATGTTTGGTTGGAGAGAAGACAGGAAGTTGGGATTTGATTCTTTCACAAGCAGAGTTTGCATACAATAATTCAGTAAATAGAAGTACCGAAAGAACACCTTTTGAGATTATGACTGATGTGAATCCTAGAGGAGTAGTAGAATTAAGAGATATCAACATGGAAGAAAAGAGGAGTACAGAAGTAGAAGAATTTGCAGATCACATGAAGATAGTGCATAATCAGGTGAAGAAGCATTTGGAGGACATGAATAGTAAGTATAAAGAGAAGGCTAATGAGAAACAAAGACAAGGAATTTGAAGTGGGAGATGAAGTAATGGTGAACTGTAGAAAAGAAAGATTTCCAGTTGGGACATATAACAAGTTGAAGATGAAGAAGTTTGGACCTTGTAAGATACTTAGGAAATTTGATTCAGGAAATGCATATGAAGTGGAATTACTGGAGTCCTTGGGTATATCACCTATTTTCAACATTGCAAACTTTTATTAGTATCATGAAGCAGAGTTCAGTGACATCGTGGAAGAAGATTTGAAGAAGCAATTACCACACAAAGCACCAGAGTAGATTAAAGAAAATTTGTATAACAGAGTTGGATGCAACACTAGAGGAATACAATACAAAGAATATCTTGTGAAGTGGAAAGGCAAACCGGAAGAAGATTCATCATGGATTTCTTAGGCTGAGGTGGATCGTCTTGGTTCTCCCTTAGCCCCAACAAAGTGAGGGACTCTCTTTTTTTCAATAACCCCAAATGTCTGATGCAGGAGCATCCCTGGTTCAAGAGCAATTTTGCATCAACCAAAAAAAATATTTGCATTTCAATTTGTTTCTTTTATTTTCCAGTTCAGTTTAGGCAGTTCGATTAGAAGTAGTTTATGCATTTTGATCCATATTTTACTACTGATGCATTTCAGTCCTTATGGAGTTGGACTTAGCATCTAGATTCATTCATCTACAACATATCTAGAATTCAGAGATCTGCACATCATTACTGGAAAGATATCGCCATCAGAAGATCGACTATTTTCTGAGAACAGAGCATCCTAACAGTCTCAAACAATCAGCTAAAGGAGAAGACTTGAGGAGCATTCCTTGACTTGTAGAGCTTAATGACACATCATTCCTTGATCTTTGGTTCGTGGCCAACCTTCCCCGAAGATTTGCACATTATTCTATTCATTTGAGGAATTGTTCAATGCATTTAGGTCTGACCTATCTATGTACACACGTTATAGCTCTTCATTGGAGTTTGTGACCTTCCTTGGCTGACGCAGAGGAATCTATTGATCCAGAGATGATATATATTGATGTAATAGATCCTTAGGAAAGCAGTTCAAAATTTATTAGGAAGTGATTCACATAGTAGTATCTGATAGTTTAGATTTCTACGAGGAGCTTCAAAGCTTTATCTTGTGCATGTATGTAATCAGGCCTGTGAGCCCTAATTGTAAGCCCACATGTTGCTGGCCAATCTCTATTTGAATTATTTGATATATTGAATGACTAAATCTGCATTTGTTCCATTTTCCTGAGTTGTTTCCATTGTGTTTACTCTTGTTGCACGGTTTGGACAGTTCATTCTGTGAACCCTCCTACCGTGACTGCACCAACTCCTGATGCCTTAAATAATTTGGGGGGAAACCACGCTGATAAAAGTGGGGAAAATTTAACCTCCGAGTCTGATTAGGCTCCATATAACAAAATAGGTGAGATAATATATGTGCTATCTTTACACAATATAAGCTATAAAGTCTTAAAGGTCTTAATAGATGATTATTTAGAGTTCCTTTCATTCCACAACATCAAAAAGACATGAAGTATTCTTCATATTGAAAGACTAGATAATGCTCTTGAGGAGAATAGTCTTGATATTTTAAGGAGGCCTCTAAAGGGAAGAAATTTATTCCTAGTCAAAAGGCCAAGAAAACATATAAGAGGAAAACTATAGGAGCATAAGGAGATGTGGACGAAGAAAAATTCCTTTGAGGAAGAAGATGAGAGGGACAACCAAGCCACCTCCTTAGAAACTTTCAACTATTGATCTCCCATCCTCTCTTCCTATGCAAAAGGATCCAACCATGCAGCCCATTCTTCCTCAAGTTATTCCTATCTCCACTAAGGTTAGGATGTTAGTCTAGAAAGACTCTATTCCCAAAGCTTCCACATCTACTATTCCCATCCAATCTCATTCTTTTGGAACCATTCTTACACCTCCAATTGATTCAACCATGCCTATTCATTACAATTTCCATGCCTTCACCTAATAAGGAAGGAACTATAGAACTAGCTTCTCTAACCCCCTCTATTCCAAGGTCTATTCCCTCTTCCCCTCCTAACTCTCCACCCTCTCTCTCCAACATTGAAAAAGTTGTTAAGGTTTTAATAGAAGAATAGTTTGAGAAGAAATATAAGGCGCAAAGTGAAGCAACTAGCTTGCTTAAGGAGTAAGTGCAACATGAAGGAACAATTCATCTAAGGGATAACCAAGAAGAGGCCCAAGTTGAAAAGGAAAAAGTCAAAGGATCTCCCCATGAAAAGGATAAAGAGGAGAAAGACAATGTTATCAATCCTCTCACCATAGAAGAAATAATTAAAGGGGAGAAGTTATTGGAGGAAATATTGCCTAATAGGTTGGATCTAGTAGAGCAACAAGAAGAATAGGCCTTCCCACCACCTCATGAAAAAAACATATAGATCCATCTAATTCCTTGGTTCCAATCTAGCTTTATGTGAACATTCAAAGAAGAAAGTAGACCATAAAACAATTTTCAAAGGATATGTCTTCCATATTGGTGATGATTGAAGCTCCTTGGCCTAAGAAGACTAGAACTCTTTTGTCTATTAGATTTTATGCTTCTAGGTCTAGGATTACAAAGGTGGCAAGTCTAATGGTCAATAAAGATGGCAAAGACATGCTATCCTCATACTATCAAATCATTGCTTATAATTTGGGGAAGTAGACTAGGGAGGAAGAGATACATGGAATGCAAACAATAGTATCTACTATAGTCTCCTAAATGGATGAGGACTAAAGGATGAAAAGGGATTAAAGATCGAATTTCTTTAACATAATAAAGGAGGTGAGATTATCTTCATAGAGTTTTAATAATTTTCTATTAATTATGGCATCACATTTCATCACACAATTCACTACACACCATGGAAGAATGGGGTCATAAATTGGAATAATCGCGCCATTACATGTGTTGATGTGGCATCATATTTGATGATGTGGCCTTGAAACCTTATAAATAGGGGTCTTTCCAAGTAAGATACTATAAATGTTATGGAGTGATTCAAGATTTCCACGTATGATTTTGAGAGGCATGAAGTTAGGGTGCTCAACTACTGGTTCCTCTCCCCTAAACAATTTCAAATGATTTTGAAATATCATTCCTAAAGGTTTATTGTTAAGTCTATATGACAGAAACCCTATCTAAGTTCTATCAAACCAGGTAGTTCATGGAGGGATTGTCATGTGGCCATAACTGTTTGTACAAATATTATATATATAGGTTTTAGATTTAGGTTTAATAAGTCATTTAGGTTTTAAAGAATATGCCAGTTTAGTTTATGAAACCCTAGTTTATGAATTACAGTTTTACGTTTTACTGTTTATGAAATCCTAGTTTATGAATTAGGATTTAGTGTTTATGAATTAGGGTTTTACATTTTACTATTTATGAAACCCTAGTATATGAATTAGGGTTTTACGTTTATGAATTAGGGTTTTACAGTTTAGACTTTACGAATTAGGGTTTACCATTTCTGAATTAAAGGTTTACAGTTTATGCATTAGGGTTTAATTATTTTTAATTTGAGGTTGAATATATATAGTTTAACGTTGCAAAAACAATAAAAAACAACAAAAAACAATGCAAAAAACAATTAAAATTGGTAGAAATGGACAGGCAACCAACCCGGGGCACTGGTTAATCAATTTGAGGAGGCAGGGATGCTTTGGAGGTGGAAAATGGGGTCAACCAACACGGGTACCCATTCTTGGCATCGTTCTCCCTTGTCTTCCACAGCTTGTAGCTGTTAAAATGAAGCTACATGGTTGTTTTCTTAAAAAAATTATTCTTTTAAAAAATGGGTACCCATTCCATAACAGGTGCCCGTTTTAGTTTTGGGTGCCCGATCATAAATGGGAACCCATTTTGGCTTGGGCTCCCATTCCAAGCGGCATTTTTCATCCATGGAAAAATTGCACAAAATGTATACTCAACTTCTTTCTTTAACCCAGTGCTATATGAACACCTGAAAGTCACTAAAACCAAGAACAAACAAAAAACTTGCAAACCCTAGTGCGTTATGTGAAAAATGAGCAATCTGATGAAATCCAATGTTATATGAACATCTATAGAAAAATGGATTGCATATTCAGAAAATTTAGGAAATTCTAAGCTGTTTTTTAAAAAAATCACTGAAATCTAATAAAAATTGCTCAAGATATGCTCACTTGAAGTTTAAAACTAGGGTTGACTTTGACTGTGAATAACAGACAAACCTAGTAGAAGCTAACAATGAAACCTATACCACTACAAATGTGGTTGAGTCACCTTTCCAACAAGTCCTTTTTTGCAAATTTTTGACCCCGTATGACTGAGTTATGCAAGTTTGAAAAAAAACTGCCCAATTAGGGCATGTGGAGGCAAAGGGTAACCTGGCTGTTGACAGTGACCGCTAGTGGTTTGTAGGTTTGCAGTCACATGGGGTGGTTAGTGCCTAGCGATTAATGTTTTCAGGTATGTTCTAGCAGTGCCCATGGTCACCCATGTGACTAGGGGCGAACAGATGCAAAAAATTAAAAAAAAGGAAAATAAGAAGGGGGCGCAGGCTTTAGCCCCCCTGCCCCTTACTAACCACGACCAAGGGCTAATCGATGACCGCAGACCATGGCTAATAACCATGACTGAGGGTTAATAATTGTGACCAATGGTTTAGAGAGGGCTAAGATTGAAGCCTTGTTTGGTCTGAAAGCGATGGGAAAGGGAGAAGTTAGGATTTTGTGGGTGGCGGAGGTGACAATGGGCGACAAAAGTGGCAACTGTAGGGTTTGAAGGGTATGAGCGACGACAAAGCAGGGAGTTGGGGTTTAAAAGAGAAGGCAATGGGAATGTTAAACAAATTGTGGACAAGGTCACTGTTCAAAGTGGCGACAGGATATCGCGAGAAAGGCAATGGGTATGACTTTGGTGGCGACGGAGCAGTGAGTGGAAGAATAAGGGTTTCTGCAGGAAAAATAGGCAGCAACAGGAGTTTTAGGAGGGTGTCGACGGGAATATAGAAGCTAAAGGTTGTGACAGGGTGGAGAACGGGAGGTTACAGGTGTTAGGGTTTAAGGCAGCATTGACCGGGAGTTGCCGGGTTGGCCAGGAGTGGCATCGCAAAGGATTTGGGTGTGTGGCCAAGATGCAGTTAGAAAACTTAGGGTTAAGGTTTCATAGGAATAGTAAAAAATTAATAATAAACCCTACATCTTCGACCATCAAAAACACTGTAAAACTTGCAAAACAAAACAGAGACAGGCAGAAACGATGAGAGCAATATGTTGTTACAAACTGTATGGTGGGCCCATACGGTACGGATCTGTACTGTACGACATGTTGTACTGTACGACATGGGGTACTAATTTTTTTTCAAAAAAAATAAAAAAATTTGCAGTGAGCGAAATAGGCTGAGTTGTATGTTGTTTTTCACTTGTGAGGCCTCCCGAACGCAACGATGAGGTCCGTTTCAGGCTAGGAGATCACCTGCAAAAACTAATTTTCAAAAATTTACAAAAAATGTTAGATTTGCAAGCTTCACGTCAGATTCACCAAATGTAGCTACGGTAAAAATCAGGACTAATGCATAAACAACAAACTATCAAACCCTAACAAGCACAATGAAGTACAAGATAGCATGAGAATCAAAACAACAAAGCAAATGCAAACCAAATCTCCACGCTACGCTTGGTTTATCTCAATTGCTCTTCTTAATCTTGCATAGGCATGCATGATTTCGAAGGTTGAATGTTGGGTGCTCACTATTTCAGTAGTATAACAATGGCATGAGGATGAATGATGAGAGGCTCTAATGTCATTTTGACAGCATAAGGCTGCTTGAAAACTCCTTCCTCAAATGGCTTAGTTGAGGGTTGATTTATAAGAAAGGGCTAATTTGAATTGATTGTTGAGATTGAAAGTTGTTTTCAACGATGTGGATGACTAGGATCGAATAGGGTTTCCCACTCCACAAGGAGTTGCAGTCATGTGACAAGTGTAGGGTAGACCTAATTTAAATAAAAGGTGATTTAAATTAGTTGTGCATGTGACATGTGACATGTGGTTGAATGTGATGAGAGGTGAGGGAATAATTCAAATATTTTATTTGAATTATTTGGCACATGTGAAAGAGGGATTAATTAAATAAATGGGATTTATTTAATTAATTGATTAGGTGATTAGGATGGGATTAGGAGTAGGATTATGCAAGGGACCTAGGACAAAACATTGCAAGATGCCTCACAAGGTTATGTTGCAAGACATGGACAATTTTAAGTGTCTACAATTAGTCTTCAAATGGTGTGTTAGAAAGGATAGAGGACAACAGAAGGTGCAACTGTTCAATACACTATAAACCCACCATCATCCCATGTGCCATCATATGTTGTGTAGGTAGACATTAAAGAGTGTCAAGTAACAAACTAGTCATTAAGGAGAACAACAAGAAGAATAAGGAGACCAAGCATCATCAATAAGCTCTCACAGTTTGCAATGGTAATGGAACAATCTTCAAAGGTAGGAACAGTCATCATGGTATAGAAGGAGACATCTTCGCACCATGATAAGAGGCTCATTTCAAAGACAAAGAAACAATCCTAAAGAATGAGGGAGGCAACATGTTAAAAGGAACAATATGCATAACATATGACAGTCATCAATGAAGATTGTAGTTCAAGTCTAAAGGTAACAACAGAGCAAGAGGATAAGTTATCAATAAACGAGAGCAATATGCAATGGAGAATTTTCCTACATAACTGATAGGCTTCTGGATTCTTCACTAGCACTTGATGCAAAGAGCTATCAACTTGGATGCACTTGCACACAGCCACAATGCTTCTCCTAGACCATGTGATCATGTGTATCTTTTTGAGAATGACAATGAAAATGTACAAGACATATATAGTAAATCAATAAATTATAGATTTCCCTATGAGGAGAAAAGTCAAAACCATTTTGGAGAAAGGTTATTTGGTGTATGAATGTAGCAGTCTAAGATTAACAACAAAGATCAAGAAATGATGGGATAGTCATGGAAACCAGTGAAAGGTGCAACAATAAAATAACAAAAGATCATCATCAAAACAATTAAGAAGAGCAACATGGCTTGAACATGTATGGTAAAGATTCAATACTTAGCAGTCATTTAATGCCAAGTATTAAAACAGTCCATAAATGGAAGGTGAACAACAACCTAATAGTCATAGAGGAGTCACAAAGTGATTGTTCACAAGTAAGTAGTAGCCATCTCCAAAGTAGCCCCCAAAGGGTTAGTAACAGATGAAGACAAGGAATAATTTCATTCTTTGGGAAGTTTGATATAGTCATAATGAACAGGTGAAGAACAAATAGGAGAAACATGAGAGGAACAAAGCCATAAAGAAGCAAGTTCTTTTACCATGGTCATGGACATTCATGGAGATGCCACTAAAATAGCAGTAGATATAGATAGGATGAATAGGTATCCAAGGAGCAACATAAAGTAGCTTGTGAAAGAGAAACCCTAGCACAGTTTACATCTTTCCTTGATAGATAGTGGCAAATAGAAAGAAGCAAACTATGAAGATGATAAAGATCTACAAAATGCCATATATAGACAGAGATAGCATGCAAATCCAAAGATAGCAGAGGTATGTGAGTGAAATAACTTAAAGCAGAGATCTCATAAAAGATATCTTTTCACTGTTTTTCATTTACCAAAATAGTCAAGGTGCAGTCCAAAATAGTCATCTTTCGACTGTCACAGCCAAGTAAAGAACACTGTAAACACAGTCTTTGAGGTAGCACAGAAACAACAAGAACAAGAGCAGTCCCAAGTAAAGCATTCATAAGTATGAGCAAAGGAGCATGGTCATTCTTCAGAAAGCATAAGGTCTTCATGTTTGCTTACCAGGACTGAAATAGTAGTAGCTCTCTCCATGAGAAAGAAAGGAAACCCTAGCAAGGGTTTGTAGAACAAAGCAAAAGCCTTCTCTTTTCATAGTGCTAGAATACAGAGCAATCACCAAGATAATGAACTTATCATATGAAAGATACAACCACAGAGAAAGATTGAGAAATGGATTTGTCAAAATAAATCTTTCCAAGGAGTCTTCCACAGTTTCATACAAGCCTTAGCAGAGAAAGTAAAGGGACAAAGATACATCATGTAACAGAGAACACACTTTTCTTAGAGGAACAACAAATATAGTGTTGAAATTAGGGCAGACAACTGAGGGGGGGGATGAATCAATTGTCACAAATCTTTTATCTTTTGTGGCATTTAATCTTCTTTACCACTTATTAACAGATTAAAGATAACCATGAAAGCATGAATTAACAACACAAGAGCAGAAACATAATCAACACACATAACACCAAGATTTTTACGTGGAAACCCGGTTAAGGGAAAAACCACGGTGGTGGTTAACCCACAAGATTTATTCTTTATTAAAAGAATATAAAATGGGAAGGGACTTGCCTTTGGGTGCACTGCCCAGATCTCACTTCTCAAAGAGGCTCACTGCCTACAGAAACATTCACAAGTTTAGCACAGAAAGATTGAACTGAGAAACAACATCTTCTTCATGCCAAGGTCAGTTCCATTGAAGCGCATAACACCTTTGCTCTTCTCCCTTAACACTTCCTCGCTACCTCTGCATCTTCACTTGCATTGACGCATTTCCACGACTTCACAACACTTATTTATACATGTCATCGACTTTGGAATGAACATCAAAGTCAGCCAAACAATCATCTATCTAGAACATTCTCCAAGATAGGTATTACAAGCAATTACAATCACAAGACTTAAAATGCTTCATGCAAACCACCACACTATCGGCCAAACATAGATGGGACTCAAATCTTCCTTGAACATCACGCCACGCTCCATAAAACTTCTCTTAGATCATCCGCAACACACACCATGCATCTAGTCGGCCAAGACTAGAAAGAATAGCAACACCCAAGGAAAAATCTTCATCCACGAGCTCAATCCTCAATGCGGACCATCAATCACAATAGGCACCTGATTCAGAGACCACCACAAGCACAATGAAATCAACAACAACAACCGCACCACTTCAAATCACCAGAAACACTTGCACCTTCATCTGGGAACTCAAGAACACCAACTGTCATGACTGTCACACTAGAAAGATTGTTGCGGACCTCCAAACCACGAACCACTTTAGTTGAGGATACACACTGACATCCCAAACACACCTCTAGATCCGCAGATCATAATATTCCAATGCGGATCAATCTGGACCAAATTTATGTCACTCTGTCACCTCTGAACAACTGCAAAACCCATTTCTACTCAGATGGCCATAACTTCACAAATTCTCCATGCGGACCTCTCAAATCTTGACTAGAGAAACTTTAGACAATCCTCTACAAACCCTTTAATCTGCAGACTCTGATCTTCATTTTAGTGGGAGTGCGGAGCAATCTACTTCACTTGAATTGCGTTGTCTTCACTATCTCTGACAGAGAGCTATGTAACTCACTTATCTCTTCTGGAGAGGCTAATTTTCTCAATATCCTCAACATACAAGTATTATAAACAAGTAATAGAATAAGATATTGTTGACACTAATGACAACAAGGATATGTTGACATCAATGACAACACCGATTAGGCAGATATTTGCAACAATCTCCCCCTTTGTCATTGATGGCAACATATGATGTGAAAAACTATTTCAACCATCAAGACAAGAACTTCTCCCCCTTTCTCTTATCATATCTGCAATCACTTTTCACTGCTCCCCCTTTCACCAGTAACTACTCACTTCCATCCAAGTTTTTCACATGACTTCTCTCCCCCTTTGACACCAATGGCAAAGGGCACATATTTGTAATCATCTCTCACTCTTTTTGTTTCTTAGACAAGACCAAACTGAAATCAGAACATGTTGACTACTCCCCCTGAGTAGCATCCCCTTAACACCAATCTAGATCACTAGATATGACTGTGAGTTCCACCAGACTGATGCACACTAGTGCATCTTAGTTCTGAATAGGAGGGGTAATCACCCCTAGCTTCCCTTTGAGATACTCAAAAGTGTCTTTAGGTAGAGGCTTAGTGAAGATATCCACAATTTGATCCTTTGAAGAGACAAACTCCAATCTAACTTCATTCTCATTTACCTTCTCTCTCAAAAAGTGAAACTTGATGGATATATGCTTTGTCTTTGAATGCAACACCAGATTCTTTGAAATGTTTATTGCACTTGAATTATCACAAAAGATTGTAATAGGCTCTTCAAACACAATTTTGATATCCTTCAACATTTGCTTCATCCACAAAACTTGAGTACAATTGCTTGTTGCTACTATATACTCTGCCTCTGCAGTAGATAGAGAAATTGCCTTCTGCTTTTTGCTCAACCAAGAAACCAAAATCTTACCCATGAAAAATGCACCACCACTAGTACTTTTCCTATCATCCACATCTGCTACCCAATCAGCATTTGTATATGCATGAAGAGTGAAATCATCACCCTTAGGATACCATAAGCCATAATCAAATGTTCCCTTCAAATATCTAAAAATTCTTTTGACTGCTACAACATGAGATTCTCTAGG
Organism: Cunninghamia lanceolata; assembly: GCA_027924645.1. Taxonomy (NCBI): domain Eukaryota; kingdom Viridiplantae; phylum Streptophyta; class Pinopsida; order Cupressales; family Cupressaceae; genus Cunninghamia; species Cunninghamia lanceolata. Next base: position 3,964,618 of record BSBN01001327.1, on the reverse strand, counting down.
ATCAGCTTGAAATCTAGCAACAAGGCCAACTGCATTCATAATATCAGGTCTAGTATGAGTCAGATAAAGCAGTCCTCCAATCATTGATCTATACCTTTTTTTATTTGCCTTAGGGGAATTATCATCTTTACTCAACTTGCATTCAGTTATCATAGGAGTACTCACTAGTTTTGAATCCTCCATTCCAAACTTTTTCAACAACTCTTTCACATACTTGGACTGAGATATGAAGATGCTTTTTTCTAACTGAATGATTTGCAAACCTAAGAAGAAATTCATTTCACCAAGAATGGACATCTCAATTTCACTTTGCATCTAATCAGCAATTTGTTCTACACATGCTCTCATTTCCACCAAAGATGATATCATCAACAAATATCTCAACAATCAAGATGTGTTCATGATCAATTTTGAAATAAAGATTACTGTTAGCAGTGCCTTTGCTAAAGCCTAACTTTAGCAGATACTTATCTAACCTTGCATACCAGGCTCTTGGGGCTTGTTTAAGTCCATACAATGCTTTCTTCAATCTACAGACCATATCTTCTTGATCAGACGACTGGAATCCTTATGGTTGTTCAATGTAGACTTATTCCAACTCTCCATTCAGGAATGTTGACTTGACATCCATCTGGTAAACTTTGAAATCTTTGTAAGAAACAAAAGCAAGAAATAATCTGACTGCTTCAATTCTTGCCACCTGAGCAAAAGTTTCTTCAAAATCAATTCCCTCTACCTGAGAATATCCTTTGCACACCAATCTTTCTTTGTTTCTCACAACTTCATCGTCTTCATTCAATTTATTCCAGAAGACCCATTTAGTTCCAATTACATTTTTGTCTCCAGGTCTAGGAACAAGATCCCAAGTATGATTCTTTTCAATTTGCATTAATTCTTCTTCCATTGCTTTTACCCAACTTTTATCATTACATGCTTCATTCACTAATTTTGGTTTAATCTTTGAAATTAAACAATACTCCACTTGTTCTTCAGCAATTTTTCTTCTAGTTTGAACACCTTTATATCTATCTCCTATTATCTAATCTTTAGAATGATTCAACCTTACATACGTAGGAGTTTTGGGATTTTCTTGAACTTCCAATTCCTAAACTTGTTCCTCAGCTTTTTCATTAGTTTCTTGAGTCACTGGATTTTCTGGAGCAATCTGAATCTGAGTCTAAGCTTGAACTTGCTTTTCATTTTCATCATCTGATTCATATCCATAGAACTTGGAAGGTCTCTCCATTCTCTCATCTACTTTGACATTAGTACTTTCAACAATCTTTTTCAATCTCTTGTTAAAGCACCGGTATGCCTTGCTTTGGTTAGAATAACCCAAAAATATTCCTTCATCACTCCTTGCATCAAACTTGTCTAGATCTTCATCTCTTTTGATATAGCATTTACTACTGAAAACTCTAAAGTATTTCACAGTAGGAGCATTACCAAACCAAAGTTCATAAGGTGTTTTACCAGTGTTACCTTTGATCTGCACCCGGTTAAGAGTGTAGATAGCAGTACTCACAACCTCTCTCCAATAGACATGTGGAACATTTACCTCCTTCATCATGGTTCTAGCAGTCTCTTAAATAGTCTAGTTCTTCCTTTCCACAACTCCATTCTGCTGAGGAGTCCTAGGAGTAGATAACTGTCTTCTTATTCCATGCTTTTCACAAAATGCATTAAACTCACTGGAGATAAACTCTCCACCTCTGTCAGATCTCAAACACTTTATCTTCACACCAACCTCATTCTTTATCCTAGCCTTGAACACCTTGAATTTGTCAAGAGCCTCTGATTTCTCTCTCAAGAAGGTGACCCACATCATCTTGGAGTAATCATCAATCAGGAACATAAAGTATCTATCTCCTTGCAAACTCCTAACTCTAGCAGGACCACACAAATCAGTGTGCACAAGTTCCAACAATCCACTGGAAAATTGTTCTTTACTTTTGAATGTAGTTTTGCTCTATTTGCCCAACTGACATTCCTTACACATGCTATTAGTAGGTTTTACAAGCTTTGGAAGATCTCTGATAGCTTGAGTAGTGCTTATCTTGACAATGTTATCAAAATTTACATGACACATTCTCCTATGCCGTAACCAACTTTGATCAATCTGAGCAATCAAACATCTTTTATTAGTGCAACTTAAATGAAAGATATTACCTCTAGTCTATGTACCAGATGTAATCTTAGTTCTAGAGCTTTCCAAGATTCTGCATTTCCCATCCTTGAATCAAAGATTGTACCCTTTGTCAACCAATTGTCCAACACTAAGAAGATTATGCTTCAACCCTTCTACATACAAAACATCATCAGTCTTGTGCTTGCCATCAAAAGAGATGGATCCTCTACCACATATTCTGCCAGATGAATTATATCCAAACTTCACAATTCCACCTTCATATTTTTCCATACTTACAAACTTACTTTTATCACCTGTCATATGGTGAGAACATCCGTTGTCAATCACCCATTCATCCTTTTCTTCAACCTGAGCAGCCAAGGCACTTTCCACATTTATATAGCTAGCAAATTCAGTAGGCACCAGATTTTCTTCCTTGATAGCAATGAACACCCATTCATTTCCAGATGTACTTCCCTTATTAGATTCATCATCTATAACTCCTTCATCAGCAGCTTCTTAGACATAGTAGCATTTCTTCTAAAACCTAGGTCTGTTAGGGTTTGGCTTTGAAACACTCTCTGGACATCTTAAGGTAAAATGACCAATCTTATTGCAAGCAAAACATTTGAAAGGCATCTTTCCTTCATACTTACTGGATCCTCTTGGTAATCTTTTGGCAATAAGGGCTTCAATTTCTTCAAGCTCTGTTTCATCTTCTTCAAGTTCCTTCTTTGTTTTTCATATCTGGTTAGTCTTCTTGAAGAGCTTTCACCTGGATCAAATCTTTGCTTCCCAAAAACACTGGCCTTAAAAGCAGATTCTGATTTAGGAAGGGAATCACCAAACTCACTCATTTCAAAGGATGAAAGCTTGCCAACCAACTGATCCCTTGTAACAATTGCCACAGTCCTAATCTCCTCAATAGCAGTAACTCTATGCTTGTATGAAGCAGGTAAGGATCTGAGCACCTTGCCAACAATCTCTGATTCTTCCAATTTTCCACCAGCACATCTGATACTACACACAAGTTCATTCACCTTCTGCATGTAGGAAGTGATGTTTTCATCTTCACTCATCCTCAAACTTTCGTATCTACCTTGCAGGCTCTGTAACTTAGCACATTTGACATATGCATCACCTTCATATAGAGTTTCCAACCTCTTCCAGATTTTATGAGCAGTTTTCAATTCCAAGACATTTGTAATTTCTGTATCAGTCAGGATGCTTAACAATGCTTCTTTAGCCTGAATGTTGCTTTCAGCATCTTTTAGTTCATCTGGAGTTGAAGGACCTTTCTCCGGGGGCTTATACTCATCCTTTGTTATCAACCAATAAGCATCACCCATGCATTGCAAATGGCACTCCATGCGACTCTTCCAAAGATAGTAATTCGTTCCATCAAATCTCGGACTATCCTTCTTGTAAGTCGACATCCTGGATCTCCTCAAGTGGTCAAGCTTCTTTTAGAGGAACTAGCTCTGATACCAATTGTTGAAATTAGGGAAGACAACTTAGAGGGGGGGTGAATCAGTTGTCACAAAGCTTTTATCTTTTGCTGCATTTAATTTTCTTTACCACTTATTAACAGATTAAAGATATAACCATGAAAGCATGAATCAACAACACAAGAGCAGAAACATAATCAACACACATAACACCAGGATTTTTACGTGGAACCTGGTTAAGGGAAAAACCACGGTGGTGGTTAACCCACAAGATTTATTCTCTATTAAAAGAATATAAAATGGGAAGGCACTTACCTTTGGGTGTACTACCCAGAGCTCACTACTCAAAGAAGCTCACTGCCTACAGAAACATTCACAAGTTTAGCACAGAAAGATTGAATTGAGAAACAATATTTTCTTCATGCCAAGGTCAGCTCCATTGAAGCGCATAACACCTCTACTCTGCTCCCTTAACACTTCCTCGCTACCTCCACATCTTCACTTGCATTGACACATTTCCACGACTTCACAACACTTATTTATACATGTCATCGACTTTGGAATGAACATCAAAGTCAGCCAAACAATCATCTATCTGGAACATTCTCCAAGATAGGTATTACAAGCAATTACAATCACAAGACTTAAAATGCTTCATGCGAACCACCACACTATCGGCCAGACATAGTTGGGACTCAAATCTTCCTCAAACATCACGCCACACTCCATAAAACTTATCTTAGATCATCCACAACACACACTATGCATCCAGTCAGCCAAGACTGGAAAGAACGACAACACCCAAGGAGAAATCTTCATCCACGAGCTCAATCCTCAATGTGGACCATCAATCACAATAGGCCCCTAATTCAGAGACCACCACAGGCACAATGAAATCAACAAGAACAACCACACCACCTCAAATCACCAAAAACACTTGCACCTTCATCTGGGAACTCAAGAACACCAACTGTCATGACTGTCACACTAGAAATATTGCTTGTGGAGCTCCAAACCACGAACCACTTGAGTTGAGGATACACACCGACATCCCAAACACACCTCTAGATCCGTGGATCATAACATTCCAATGCAGATCAATCTGGACCAAATTTCTGTCACTCTGTCACCTCTAAACAACTGCAAAACCTGGTTCTACTCAGATGGCCATAACTTTACAAATTCTCCATGCGGACCTCTCAAATATTGACTAGAGTAACTTCAGACAATCCACTACAAACCCTTTAATCTCCAAACTCTGATCTTCATTTTACTGGGAGTGCGGAGCAATCTACTTCACTTGAGCTGCACTGTCTTCACTGTCTCTGACAGAGAGATATGTAACTCACTCGTTTCTTCCGGAGAGGCTAATTTTCTCAATATCCTCAACATACAAGTCTTCTAAACAAGTAATAGAATAAGATACCATTGACACTAATGACAACAAGGATATGTTGACATCAATGACAACACCGATTAGGCACATATTTGCAACATATAGAGAAGCTAAAGCATGCATCAAAGAAAAATAAGACTTTTTCACTAGTTATTACCACAAGAGTCATTGTGTGAGCTAAAGAGACAGGCATTGAAACCTTAACAAGGGTCCATATAATGAAGCTAGGTTTTCATTCTTTATACACAAGAAAAGAGATATCTTCTAGAGCTTCAAAAGCGTAAGAATAGTATTCCATTTTTCATCGAGATAAAGCAGCTTTCCCTTTGTTTTATGCACAGAACCTCATGAAGAGAGAAGTTTCCCACAGTTTGCACCAAAGGAAACCGTGAAAACAGAAATATATATATCAAAAATCATTCACTATGCATGAAGCAGCATGTGCAAGAGGAATAGAAATAGCTTTTTATTCCCTTGCTCACAAAAGCCACAAAGAAGAAACAACAACAGGGAAGGAGTATCGCTTACCAGCAACAAAATAGTGAAGGAGGAAGATTCTGGAGCAGTCTATGGAGGCTTTCAATAGAAGCACATCAAACCCTTGGTGGCGCACCAAAGAAGAGAGCTTCAAAGCGATGAGAAAAGAGTAAACAAATGAAGTTCTTAGGGTTTCCAAGGTGTCTTTTGTCATATGTGCCCTAGCCTTTCATGAGCTTTTATGACTTTTGGAAAAAATCATTATAGAAAATCAAATACCCCTGAGGGCCAACACCTTTTATGAATGAATGCCTAGTGAATCATGATGAGCCTGTGGGTATATAAGGTGATGATAGCATTTTTGGCCTTTGAAGGTTCTTTTTAACCTTAAAACCTCAAAAGAGAATGACTCATATTCAACTAAGGGAATTTTTGAATCATGAAATATTTTGAGATCATTTCATAAGTCAAAGGTAGGAAGGTCATTAATTTTAAGCCTTGTGATTTTTGACAAAGGTTGGAAAAAACAAATTAATTGTAAATGAAGTGATGAAATCATGTAAACCCCTTTCTTTTGCATGAGAAGAAGGTAAAAAATATTGTATTTTAAACACTTATTAAGGGTAATATTTTATAAATTACCTTAATATTTGTTTCATAAAACCAAAGGAGATGATTACAAAACACTTATTCAGGTAAAATATACACATGGATTATCCTTAATACTTGTTAAAATAATGTATTTTTGCCCTCAAATCATGCAAAGGAGTAAAGAGGTGACAAATAGGAGTTGGAAACTCATGCAGGAAGATATTTTACTTCTATTTTTTACTTTTAATCAAATAGGCTATTTTTAGGAGTCTTTTTGGTCAAGCACCTTGAGAGGAGGAGTTTTGAGCTAAAATAGCTCAATTTGGAGCAGTTATGAGCCCTCTAATTTAGGCATTTTCCTCTTGCTCGCCCAACAACTAGAGTGGACTATTTATGAGTTTAAGGATCTTTTTCCAACCTATTCATGCATCAGTTGGAGTTTCAGTTTGACTAGAGATGACTTCCCTTTGCTTTTTGGTCGAGTTTTTGTATTATAGGAGAAAAGTTTTTGCTTTTTTGGGAGTTCCTGTCTTTTCTTGCCTTTGCACATTGCAGAGATAGATTTCAATATTGTAACTCAGCAATTTTACAGATTTTTATACAGTAGCAACTTTATTTTGAGCATATTTTACAGTTATTGCAGAGGTATTCCTTCCATTTTTCAATAAAAATCAGGTGTTTTTCTTCTCAGATTCAGTTGTCTTGTTCTCTTTTGAATGATCTGATAAAGATTATTGTGTTTTAAATCAAAACCTTTAAGTTTTCTGTCTCATTCATTGAATGCAAGTATACAAAGGTGTAAATTTTACCACAAGTTATAGATTGTGCAAGTGATTGTTTTACTTTTCTAAGTTGTGAAAATATTTGGTTTTCCTTCATTAAAAGTAGATTGATTTCATGCCCTTCTATGAAATATTTATGTGATAAGATTATTCAACTGAGTTGTACAAACAGATATATTGAAAGATAGTTGTAAATCAGGTTGCAAGTTAGAGTATAATCATTGGTGCATCACCTCTTAGGATCAATTTCAGTTTTATTAATCATCCTTCTATCTCTTTTCCTCAAAAGTACATCAGATCCAAGGGGCATTTAAAGGGAGTCAGCTCTTCCATAGGTTCACTCTCATCATAGACAACCCACAATCTGAGAGTGATCCAATGTTTCACGGGATTGTTAGACTTAGTGTTTAACAAGGGTGCAATTCTTCATGACATCAATTTTTGGCACACTCGGTGGGACTCTAAACAGACTTTTAGGTCACTTGAACACAAATTGTCTTCGCTATTTTGGTATGAACAGCAGAGTTGCATCCTTTTAAGTCAAAAATAGCATACCTATCAACTCTATCTTTCTATTTTTTTGCAGATCCAGTGCAAATAGCACATGAGAACGATCCAAATGAGGGGAAGTTCAACTCTGTTTGAGTACTTGTAGCTGTCACCACCTAGAAGAAGAGATAGAATAGCAAGGTGAGCTCCTAGTCCAATAGGGAGAACCTGTTATACTCCTCCAGGCCACAGACCAGTAGGTTTTGTTCAAAGAAACCAAGTACCAAATAATCAAGGACAAGCTCCACCAATGGAAAGACAGTTGCCTTTTGTGACATTTAATGTTGGCATCCCACTGCAACTTGCACATCATGATGATATACCGGTAGTAGCTCTTCGGAGTTTTCCTTTTTTCACCGGTGAAGATCAAACTACTCCCATTGAATATATCAGGGATGTGGCTACATTATGCTCAGTCCATCATATAACACAGGAGAATGTTGCAATGAGACTGTTGGCTTCATCTCTAAAGGGTAAGGCACTTCAATGGTTTAGAGGATTGGTTGTGGGTTCAATAACCACATGGGATCTGTTGGGTGAAGCAATGAATAAGTAATTTGAAGACAAGTCAGACAACCTATCATTGGTTGAACAATTGAGTACAATAAAGAGAGCTCCACAGGAGCACATGCAGATTTTAACTTCCATTTTCAAAGGACCTGAGACAAAATACCAACAACGGTAAGGCCTACTGCCAATAATGCATTCTTGTACTTTCTTAAAGATTTAAATAGTGATATTGCAGTAATAGTTCAATCAATGGGTGGTACAACACTACCAGATGCTTATGATGTTGCCATAAAGGCTGAAAACAACCTAATTCAGGCTGGTAAGATAGCCCCAAGACCACCAATGCCTATTTTCTTGAGGTACAACCACCTGTCCCATTGCAAATCCCACCTATTGCTATTGTACCTATCGTACCATCTCTAAATTATCACGTTACTACTCAAACAAAAGTTGTCCCATCCATGTCCCAAGAGCTCTAGGAGATTAAGGGGTTGTTACAAACAATCGGCAATGAATTGGTGAACATTAAAAGTAGCCAAATAAGTTTATAGACCTTATCAACCCCCATATCAGAACCATCAAGAGTCTAACCAGCAAAATAGACCTCCATACCATGCTGATAACCAAGGCCAAAGAAGAAATTTTAACACTAGACCATATCAGCCTTATAAACAACATGCTGCCAGCTCTTCTAGAGATTTAGTTCTAGTTCAGAATAACATGGCACAAGAGTATGACTGGTGTTACCCTTGTAACCAGCCACTTAACCAATCAACCTGCTCAAATGGCATGATAAATCAAGCCTTAATGGTGAAAAATAATGTTGTTGTCCAGCAAAACACAGTACAAGATGTTTAGTAGTGTTTTTTTTTGTTAAGAGGGGTTTATGCTTAACCCTCCTTTCACTACAAACATTCCAAGGGCTTATCAACCGAGTTGAATCTCCACTAAGCGAGAGAATCACCTATCAGGTTGAGTTGCCACTTGGTAAGCTGTGGATTCTTGGATGTGTCAAACAATGTCTCTATCTAATGGTCAATTGTACTTAGAAACCCTAAATGTGCAAATCCATAAGCAAATTATCAAATTACAACAAATCCTTTTAGGCTGAGACAAAGGACATGTTGGATTTAGGACAGACAACTGAGAGGGGGGGTGAATCAGTTGTCCAAAACTTTCTTCCTTTTAAACACTTAAATCCACTTTGTGATTCAGTAGCATAATAATAAATCAATTATGGAAACATAAAGCATTAAATCAAGAGCAGAAACACATCAACACATAAGACACCAAGATTTTGACGTGGAAAACCTGGTTAAGGGAAAAACCACAGGGTGATTAACCCAAGATTGTATTCTCTATTAGAAGAATAGAAAGAACAAATGGCACATGCTGATTAGGGCTTACTGCCCAAGCACACTGCTCACAAGAGGCTCACTACCTACAAGAGACACATTGTCTACAGAATAATAAGTATCACATACTTGAACTGAAGAATAGCATCTTCACCATGCTTGAGTCAGTTCCATTTAAGCCCAATACTTCTGCTCTACCTTTCACTCTGCTCCTCTCTACCACACTGTCATCTCCACAAGACAACTTTGAAATGACTTTACAATTCCTTATTTATACAAGACATCAACTTAGGAATGATCATCTAAGTCGGCAAACATTATAGAGAAAATACATAAATACATCATGACTAATTGTAAAAGACATCACGCGGAACAACACACTGTCGGCCACACAGATCTGAGACTTCAATCTTCTTCTAGGAACACGTCAATCTTCACATAACATCTTCAAGATCATCTGCAGGATGTGTAACTCATCCGGTCGGCCAGACTTAGGAAGAACACCATCATCTGGAAGTAATTCTTCAATTGTGAGCTCAAACTCCAATGCGGATCACCAACACAAACTGGACACGATCCAAAGATCTCCACAAGCTTGCCTAAATTACCAAGAACATCCACACTACATCTGCTTACTAAAATCCTTATCTCCTTTATCTGGAACCTCAAGAACACAATCTGTCATCACTGTCACAATGGAGTAGATTCTTGCGGACCTCCAGACCACGAACCAATGAGAGGTCAATTCACATTAGCTTCCTAAACATTCCCTCAAATCCGCAGAACAGGATATTGCATTTCCAGATCTCACCGAACCTATCTATGTCACTCTATCACCTCTCAATACCTGTCAGAACCAGTTTTACTTGAGTGACCACAACTTCTTCAGATCTTCATACAGACCTCTGAAATCTTTACTAGATCACCTTAAGACACATATCTACAAACCCTTTGATGCACATCCTCTGATCTTCATCTTAGCTAGGATCTTTAGCTCACTGTCTTCACTGTTCTTCTCTGTTCCTGATTAGGACTAATTTTCTCAATATCCTCAGCACACAGCTCATCCAATCCTTATCATCAATGCAACAGGAGTATGTTGACATCAATGACAACACCAGTTAGGCCCATACTTGCAACAGGATAGAGATACTTAACTTACCATTTTTTGAAGTTCGGAAGGTGGAGAAGTCAGGGACACGGGGACTAGCGCCCAAGTCCAAGGTACATGTTTCTTTGCGGGATCCTGATCTCCTTTCGACACTGATCTGCATTGCAACTTCCATTTCTAGGGATTTAACTACAAAGGACACATGGACTAACGCCCTAGTCCAGGAAAAGCACCAGTGTCCTACTTCTTTTCAGATTTTGAATCCTTGATGCCTGTCACTCCTCTCTGCAACTCCACTTCACAGAACTTGACACCTGTAACTTGCAATCACAAGGAGTGTGGGAGGGGGTTGTGGTGTTTATAGGCTTGCCTCGGTCAAGCCTCGGAGAGACATTCAAGTCTTCTAAACACTGTTGTCAGATAAGAGTGCGTATCCCAACGAGATAGAGGCAAAAATCCAAATGATAAATGATTGAAAACACAATAGATATCACCTTGTAGTGAAGATCTCATGGAAGGAAGATGCTCTTCATGCCATGAGGAGATGGATGTCAAATTTGCAAACACAAACACAATAACAATGCTCTGCTCTACCACATAATGAATACTTTGAATGCTCTTATCACAAGTATGCATAAAGTCGTCCCATTTCCATCTAGTTTGCAAATGAAACCTAATCATGCTTATATGTTTAACTACAAAGATTCCCACTAAGAATTTCATAATTGAAACTTTAGATGTCGGCATAGGACCTAATTAACGGTCATAAAACTGACATTTGAAATTAGGGCAGACCCAAAATAGGGCTGGACTAGGGCGCTAGCGCTCAAGTCCACCCTGCCATTTTTGTTCAGGATTCATTAAGGTGTAACCCCCTAGGTCCTATTTCTCACAAGACCCAAGGGTTTTCTCATCAAGAGTTGGAAATAACATGCAAGATGCTCTAAATGCAATTACAGGACCCAGGAGCTAAACCTTAAGAGGGAAAAGCCCCCAAGGGGACATTTTCTGACATAACATTTAGCCCCCACTTTAATGTATGTATAAATGCAAGGCTAATACATGAATTAAAGTAAGGCCAAAAAACACAACAAACACGTCAAGCACGGTGAAGACATGCCAAACACATTGAAGACAGTAACATGCACGCAAAACACGGAGAAAACACTTACAGTCATGCAAAACATGGAGAAGACAACATTGAAGACATGCAAAATATAGTGAATATAGTGAATGCAGTGATTATTTTCTTTTTATTTTTCTCATATATGAAATGCATATGCAAGTACAAGGAAAGTAAACACACAACCCAAAATGTAGGAGGGACTCACCACCACCGGTCTTTAAGACTACATATGGGGAAACAGACATGCAATACAAATCTTAGAGTGTAAGAGGGACTCATCACCACCAGTCTTTAAGATTGCACTTGAGAACAAACACGCCATACAAATTAAGCATGCAAAACAAATCTCAAAGCACAGGAGGGACTCATCACCACCAGTCTTTAAGACTATGCTTGGGAACAAACATGTCATACACACACATAGAAGACACGGAGAAAACACGACAAACAAGCGATGGAGTGTACCTATTTCTAGGTTCATCACCATCTCAGGCACATTATAGGCACACATCGATGATTGCGCTCTGCCACAACAATCTCCGAAGACACACTTAAGGGTTAGGTTAGTCACAGAACTGCTCCCCGCCTGCTCGGAGGACTTTTTGAAAATGACAGGATTGTGTACTCTCCTCGAGAAATACACCATCCCTGCCTCGCACGGAGGGATTAAGATAAAAAGCATATGCATGATATCCCACCTCCATAGAGGGCTTAAGAGAAAAAGGATATGCATGATATCCTACCTCCACAGAGGGCTTAAGTGATTGCAATAGATTCAAGATTCACAAACACACATTGCTAGCATCTACAACAGACAACTTACCTTATATATGCCCCCACCTTAAGGTGGTTGATGTCGTGTACCAATATCAAGCACGTTAAGGTAGGAAGAAAACACATAAGGGAACACGAGCTCTCACAAAGCCCATGCCCCACAGAGGTGACATGTAGTGTACTATTGCCAAATGTTCCCACAAACACATTCCTGCAAGAAAAGTGTTAGTGTCCATATAATCATGATAAACAAATGCATATGATCAATCACATAGAGAACTGAGGAATGCAAGATTCAAGATAGATAAAGTGCATGGAGTAACAGTATTGTTATGTTTTGTAAGTGCGATAAGACAACATCAAGATCACACAGAGTGATTCTACTAGCCAAGCATCGGATAATATATAACAACCCTATCGTCATGTATGGACTAGATCCATTTTTTATTACTCACTAAAGGGACACTAGGTATGCATCAGTAATATGTGTTTTTTGTCATCCGCCCACTAGATAGAAACACTAGAGAAAGGGAAATAATAAATCAAGAGAGGAGAAACAAGTGCCTTAGGGACAGTCACGTAAGAGGGTGTCCCCAAGTCACCAACCACAATGCTATGTCCGTAAGACACAACACACAACAATGAAAATAGAGGAGAATCAATATAGAAGAATCATGATACAAATAGAAGAAGGGTCACAACAAAGGCAGTCTCCTGGTATCCTGGACCTTACAAGAGAATCAAGGGTCATCCCAGGAGGCCTAAACAACACATAACACATCATAGGGGAAACACATCACGGAGGTAAAGTGTTAGAAATACTTACCTGTAGGGGTACCCAAAATAAGGGTTGTCATTGAGAAAATAATCCTCTTCCCAATCTCGGATGCTGGAGGAAAGAGGTATGTAAGGTACCATAGCCCAACTTTTGTTCTTATCTTCCAATTCTTCATTGTTGAGGTTTTCTATGTTTGTTTCAATGTTAGGTTGAATGTTTTCTTGTTGAGTGGCAAATCATTGCGCAAAAGCTTTTCTTCTCCTCCTCCTTTCTTTTGCTTGTCTATTCCTTCTTTTCTTACCACTTATTTCTTCAAAGGCATCATCATGCTTTTCTATAGAGTTTTGCACATTAGAGGAGGAAGCACCATGTTCAAATTTCATTGGTCTCGGTGGAATGTTTTGTTGTCTATGAAAGCCTCCCGACCCTTGTAATGATGTCGGAGGAGGAACCTCAGCGTAGATACCATCTCTCCATGGACAAGGTGAGTTATGAAATTTCTCCTTATCCACATCTATCACTTCCATTATTTCATTATATCCATAGTAGTCTTGTGTTTGTTTTCCTTTTGCTCTAAGGGGATCCTCAAACACTTGTTCATCCCTCATTGTTTATAAAAGAGGTCTGGCCACTCTAGCTAGTTGTTTTTCTTTGTATCATCTATAGTTTAGGAAAGATTGGTCTCTTCATGGCTCAGGTTCTATTTCAGGTTGCAGCCAAAAGTAATCAAGGGTGAAATTCTTGCTCTTAGCTGAAGGTTGGTATGTGTTACGATGGACAGTACGGATCTCTCCATGCAAAAGGAATTTTAGGCATTTGTGAATAGTTGAAGGGATGACATTCATAGCCTTAAGCCATGGGTGTCTGAGTTTTACATGAAAGAGGTTGGATAAGGGAATAACATCAAATAACTAATCCACGACTATGTCATAAATCGAGACTAACAATTTTACCAATCCAAATGTTTTCATCAAAGATCCATTATGCATTTTAATTCTCAAATCCGACAGGTCATAATAGTTTTGTGCCAAATCATGTTTAAGAAGGAACTCTTCTGTAACCATATTTGTCATGAAATTAGGGTCTATGAGTGTTTCATGCACAAGTATTTCCATGATTTTCATTGTAATGTAAAGAGGCCCTTCAGTATCTACCATTTTTGTGTCATGAGGTGTGAATTTTATTTCAAGTTCAGGGGCTCATCTTTTCAAATGTGGCTTATGAGGAAGCCTAGAATTATTGTTGTATTGAGAAGCCATGTATATGTTTTCAAATGAGTTCTAAATCAGATTTCAAAAACTTATGCAAGAGAAAATTCAGAAGTTGTTGGCAAGAGACACTATGTGGCTTCATAAGTGTTGTCATTGATGGCAACAAAGTCTATCCCACACATCCGCAGTACATAATATGCCTATACCAGAAGTCAAATTGAAGATTGTTTTGGTCTAGTGAACAAGAACAGAGTATGTAATAAGGTCTGACAATCAGGTCTGGATCTCTCAGATGGTGTAACTCAGTAAGTTTTAGACTTGGACAAGTCAAGAGGGGTATCATGACTATCATATTCCAGAGATTTAGCCTCCGGTGATAAAGAAAGAAAAAGATATGAGCATCTGAGTGTTGGGTTCCAATCAGGCAGAGAAGACAAAGCAAGAACTGACCAGCAGAGTATTAGACTTCAATCTGGATGTGTAAAAGATGTTGATCAAGCAATCTGTGATATTATACATTGTTGGCCGACATGATTAATGACTTCTATGTCTAATTTTTTGATGCGCATCACTAATCAAGCATGGATTCAGCCGACAGACCAATAGCTTGCAAATATCTCAGGTGTTCTTGTTGCCGACTAAGAAGTTGTTGGAAATCCTTATTGCGGATATATATACCTGATGGATTCAAGCTTGTAAGTGTGTGAAGTGATAGTATGTATGGTTAAGTGCGAAGAAAAGTAGAGACAAGAGTGAAGGCAGTAATTCAAGCCTGAAATGTGACAGGTAAGTAATATTGAGCAAAGGAAGAATGAAATGTGCCAGATCAGTATACTGTACCTAACCGGAACTGAAATCCTGCATTCATAGATGTTGTTCATCAGTTCAAACACCTTGGTATCATCTGTAAGCATTTGTAGACTATAAGTCTCTTGTAGGCAGTGGGCCTTTTGTAAGTAGCATGCTTGTTGTGCTCGGGCAGTGAGCCCTAATTGGCAAGTGCCAAATTTGTACTCTTTATTCTTTTAACAAAGAATACAATCTTGGGTTAGTCACCCCATGGTTTTTCCCTTAACAGGGTTTCCACGTAAAAATCCTTGTGTTATGTGTTAATTTCTTTTTCAACTCTTATGATTGCCTTACTTTGATAATAAGTTAAGAAAAGAAAAGAAAAATAGAAAAGTTATAAGATAACTGATTCACCCCCCCCCCTCTCAGTTAGTTGCATTGTTTCCAACAGAAGTATGTGTGAAAATGACCTAAAATGCTTGATTTTTCAACCTTTTTCAATGCAAAACACTAGGAGAAAAGGTGTTATGAAAATTTTAAAGAGGGAAAGAAAATAATATGCCTACTAATAGTCCAATAATGCAGAAATATCTTTCACAATATGCTTTTTATGCAAACCTAGAGTGATGACAAGTCAAAACCTAGTGAAAATGTGTTAAAATATGCAATTTTTTATCAATTTTCCATGCAAATGCCTAGTAAAAAGAGGTGTTGTAAAGAATTTTACGAGGTATAGAAGATTATAATAGTAATATCAGTCACCTAAATTCATAAAATCTATCACAACACACTTAGAGTGCAAATCTAAGTCAAACCCTAGTGAAAATGTAGCCAAAATATGCAATTTTTCACCAAAATTCAATGCAAAGGCATAAAAAAAGGGGTGTTGTAAGGAATCTGAGGAGGGATAGAAGATAATAACCCTAGTAACATCTAATTAATGCATAAAAATTCCTTACAACACGCTTGTAGTGCAAATCTATAGAGACAATAAGGCCAAATCTAGTGAAAAGGCAAGATTTTCAAACTCTAGACATGAAATTTTGCAAGAGGACCACTATGATGCAACACTACTATTATAAATCAGTCCTAATGAGTGTTTGAAAATAGTAGTAAAATATGAAACAATATTTTGACTACAAACCCTAGTTAATGCAAAACTAGGTTTTCATGAAAAATGCACAATTTCAAGCAATTTTTGTCAAATTAAGCACAAAAATACATAGCAAGTGAATTCTAAATGATGAATTTCTGTAATTTAAATCAGATTTAATGAAAATGATAGAAATGTAATGAAATTAAATGCCAAATAATTTAAATTATGTCAAAATGCAAGCTAAACATGCCAATTTTTTCAAAATTTTCATTTTTTTTGTAATTGTTCGAATGCAATAAGATGGATGAATGCAAATCTATCAAACAACACTCAGCAAGGTGCCAAAAATTTCAAAAACATGGGTTCACCAAAATGTTTAGTAGTGCTTTTTTTTGTTAAGAGGGGTTTATGTTTAATCCTCCTTTCACTACAAACATTCCAAGGGCTTATCAATCGAGTTGAATCTCCACTAAGTGAGAGAAATCACCTATCAGGTTAAGTTTCCACTTGGGAAGCTATGGATTCTTGGATGTGTCAAACAATGTCTCTATCTAATTCTCAATTGTACTTAGAAACCCTAAATGTGCAAATCCGTAAGCAAATTATCAAATTACAGCAAATCCTTTCAGACTAAGACAAAGGACAGAGATACTTAACTTACTATTTTTTAAAGTTTGGAAGGTAGAGAAGTCAGGGAAACGAGGACTAGCACCCAAGTCCAAGGTACCTATTTCTTTAAGAGATCCTGATCTCCTTCCGACATTGATCTGGACTGCAACTTCCATTTCTGGGGATTCAACTATGGAGGACACGGGGACTAGCACCCTAGTCCAGGAAAAGCACCAGTGTCCTACTTCTTTTCAGATCTTGAATCCTTGATGCCTGCCACTCCTCTCTGCAACTCCACTTCACGAAACTTGACACTTGTAACCTACAATCACAAGGAGTGTGGAGGGGGTTGTGGTGTTTAGAGGCTTGCCTCGATCAAGCCCCGGAGAGACATTCAAGTCTTCTGAACACCGGTGTCAAATAAGAGTGTGTATCCTGGCGAGATAGAGGCAAAAATCTAAATGATAAATGATTGAAAACACAATAGATATCACTTTGTTGTGAAGATCTCATGGAAGGAAGATGCTCTTCATGCCATGAGGAGACGGATGTCAAATCTGCAAACACAAACACAATAACAATGCTCTACTCTGCCACATAATGAATACTTTGAATGCTCTAATCACAAGTATGCATAAAGTCATCCCATTTCCATCTAGTTTACAAATGAAACCTAATCATGCTTATATATGCAACTACAAAGATTCCCGCTAAGAATTTCATAATTGAAACTTTAGATGTTGGCATAGGACCTAATTAACGGTCATAAAATAGACATTTGAAATTAGGGCAAACCCAAAATAGGGTTGGACTAGGGCGCTAGCGCCCAAGTCCACCCTGCCAATTTTGTTCAGGATTCATTAAGGTGCAACCCCCTAGGTCCCATTTGTCACAAGACCCAAGGGTTTTCTCATCAGGAGTTAGAAATAACATGCAAGATGCTCTAAATGCAATTACATGACTCAGGAGCTAAACCTTAAAAGGTAAAAGCCCCCAAGGGGACATTTTCTGACATAACACAAGAAAACCCAGAACAACAGGTTTCTCATCATGAACAAGAGCAGCCTAATGCAACATTTATGAATTGGCAAGGTGAGGAGTTCTGTGGGGTAAACCATACACAAGGACAAAACCAATCAGCCCAGTCCATAGTAGCCAATACAAGGGCCAAAAAGAGAGCCATTGACATAGGATAGCAAGCTAGTAGAGGACAAAATTAGGCTCAAACAAGCCAGAAAGGTGTTGCTGGTCCATCACAGCCACCTAATGTTCAAGTTTTACCAAGAGGACAGCCTATTCTAAATAGGGATCAGCCAAGAGGGCAGCCACAACCTGTACAACAACAAGTGGATCCTACTGTTCCAAGAGGGCAGCCAAAGGTTGGTACTATTCCTTTCAATATTTTAGAACATATGAAGAAAGCAAATGTAAGCATGTCTATGTGGGATTCATTGTCTCTTCCAGGCCAAAAAGACTTGTAAAAAGCATTATCCAATGTCTCTTTGACCAATGAGCCCAATCCAGACCAGTCTAGAGACCAGCCTAGAGTTGTACTTGCAAATGATCCACCAGTCAAGAAAGAACAACAAACTCATGATGTCAAAACTGTTGATAACTGAGAGGGGGGGTGAATCAGTTATCTTAATAAATTATCTTTCTTTTCTTCTTTAACAATTAAAGCAATATCAAATCATATCAGCATACATAACCATGGAAGCAGAAATAAACTCAATACACATGACACAATATTTTGACGTGGAAAACCCTATTAAGGGAAAAAACCACGGGGTGATTAACCCAAGATTATATTCTCTGTTAGAAGAATAGAATAGTACAAAATGGCACTTGCCAATTAGGGCTCACTGCCCGAGCACACTGCTCACAAGAGGCTCACTACCTATAATAGTTTATAGAAGGAAACAAGATACTTGAACTGATGAGAAGCATCCACATGTGCTTAGGTTCAGTTCTGGTTGAGCTCAATATACTGCTGATCTACTGCACTTCATTCTTCCTCTGCCTTAGTGCTATTGTTCTGTCACATACCGGACCTCTATCTCTATTTCCACACTATTCTCTGCCTTTTTTTGCACTACACAATACACCACACACACCTTCTCATCAAAATCCATCTGGTATATATATCCGCACCAAGGATTTCATCATCTTTCTAGTCGACATCTGGAATAGTCAATATTTTCCAAACTCTGGTCTATCGGTTGAATCCTTGCTTACCAAGTGATGTGTATCAAAGAGATAGTTATAGAAGTCATCAATCATGTCAGCCAATCATGAATGATACCTTAAGAACCTTAATCACCATCCATATCTCATCTGGATTGAGGTCTGATGCTCTGTCGGTTAGTTCTCCCTCTGTCTATTCTGCCAAACAGGAACCCAATACTTAGGTACTCATATCTCTTTTCTCTTTCATTACCAGAGGCTCAATCCCTGGAATCTATCAGTAAAGGTACTCCTCTTGACTTCCCCAAGTCCGCACTTTACAAAGATACTTCCTCTAAGAGATCCGGGCCTGATTGTCAGACCTTGCTGCATGCTCTGTTCTTGGTCACCGAACCAAAATACTCTTCAATCTGACTTTCGGTATAGACACACCATGTCCTGCAGATGTGTGGGATAGTCTTTGTTGCCATCAATGACAACACCCATGAAGCCACACAGTGTCTCTTTCCAACAATCTCCCCCTTTGGCATTGATGGTAACACTTAGTGAAAAATGACTAAGTGTCACACTACACTCCCCCTTAGTTGATGCTCTGTTCTAATATACATTTTACTGGAGCTCCCCCTTAGCTAGATTCCTCATTTTTCACTGCTACTCACTCCCCTTTTGACATCAATGGCAAAGGGTAGAATCCGCACACCAAAACTCCCAAAAATCCAACTATACTTAGCTGCATAAGTATATATACATGTTATACTTACATATACTGTAGTATATCTGCAAAAGTCGTCTTCAACTGGACAAGTTTTGTTGCCCAACTCTGCTTCATCCTGTCCAAAATTGAGATGTGACCACTCAACAGGAATGCAAAAGCTTCTGCCCTCTTTAGATCTGTCCACTCACTGGTCCGGGCTATGGTCTGAGCATCAGTTAGGGCCTCACGCATGGCCTCTAACTTAGGGATAATAATCCCTCTTAGTTCACTTAGCTTGCTTATCCTATTTTTCTTCTCCTTCTCTAGCTTCTTTATTTCATTTATAGCTAGAAGAGTCTGGCACTCTTGATTCATTATGGAAGAGGAGAGAGGATCAAAACTTTGAGATATACTTGAAAGTTTTCCCTCTTATTCTTTTACTTTCTTCTCAATATCCATTGTCACTTTAGACCAGGATAGACAAAATTTATATATATCTCTGCCATCTTTAAGAGCATTTTCTAAGCTCTTTATTCCAATATTCAGATTTCTCCTATCATTGGTTATAAATCCTTGTATCTCGAAGAATCTTTTTCCCAAAAACTCCTTCCAGACCTTTTCTTCATCTAACTTCTCTAAGGAATCAAAATGTGTATTAACAGAATTCACAAGAGATTTTAGATTACTGGATGAGGAGGCCAAGAGATCCTTCTGGAAGGATGGCATGATCTTCTCCAATACACCAGATGCAATTTCTATCAGCTCACAGTCTTCCATGTGAGACTTTAGAAGTTTCTCTTTTGCCTTTTCTTGAGCAAAGGATGCTATCTTCATGGTTTGAACTAGGGAGAGAGTCAAAATTGAATGGTCCTTGAAGCAGCTCCGGTTCATCTATCTCCATCATTTCTTTAGTCAAGAAATCTTTAACAGTTTCTGCAGTGTCTCTTGCCAGAGACAGAGTCTTCTTTCCTTCTACAGCCTCAGTACTGTCACTTGTGGTCTTCTCAGTTTGACCTTCTTCTCTTCCCTTCACTTCTTCTTCTTTCTCCTCTATTCTTTCTTCTCCTTTAGATCCGAAGACTACTGGGGAATCCGAATGAGAGATATTACTTCCTTTTGGACTTCCTCTTCTGGAACAGAGGAATCCTGGTCCTTGGACTTCTCCTCACCTAACTCCTTTGTTTCTTCTACGATCTTTTCTGTAGGATCTTCCTTTGGTGCACTTAGTCCTTCAACATCAGAAGGTTCATCACTTATGTATTGTATGATAGGAATGTTGAATCTTTTGTATGCATTCCGAAGGATCTCTTCTATTTCTTTTGCTACTTTGTCAGTTTCTCCAAGCATAAGCTGATTCATTCTAGCTTTTCTCCGGAACTCATCCTTGCAATCTTTGAAGATCATATTCATTTGTTTCAGAGAGATTGAAGGATAGAGCTGAATAGCTATTTGTTCCCTGATCTCAAGGTCCTTGGCCTTAGCATTGTTCTTCCTTATTTCTAGTTCCTTTTCTAGGCTTTTGGGAATTAGAGATATAATCTCAATGAATGCTTTATTATAAATGTTAAGATACTTGACTGCAGCTTCTTACAAGATCTTTTGGTTAGCTTCATTATACTTATCATAGAACTCAGTCATTGGTTTTAGGTTCCCATCTACAGTGATTGATTTGATGATATCATCAATGCGGAGAGTAGGCTTTTCAACAAATTCCTCTGCCTTCTCTTCTTTGCCTTGACCGGTAGAGGGTTCACCAGATGTTTTCTTCTTTTTCTTCATTTTCTTTACTTCCTCATCTGTCTCTGTTTCTTCATCATCTTTGAGGCTTGTGTATGATCTTGTAGCCTTTGTCTTTGTTCTCTTTTCTCCTTTACCGGATGATTTTGCTTCCGGTTTTAATGCCTTTGAGCTCTTAGCAGTGGCAGGTGCAAAGCTCTTAGAGGATCTAGTCCGAGAGGGGGCTTCTACTGGAGCACTTTCTTTTTCTGCTTCTTCCTCCTCTTTCTCTATCCTTTCCATCTTCTCTCTATTGGTATCAAGTGCCTCCTTTGATATTCCATATTTCTTGGTGACTTCTTCCACTTCCCTTCTTACTTTTCTCTTGATCTCAGGCTGTCTTAGTTCAACATGAATTTTTACACTCAGTTCTTGAAAGGTTCCAAACCTTTCTGCCTTAGGGTCCTTGGGTTGGCTTAGCATGTGTTGAACATGTAGCTCTACAATTTTCTCATCTACTTCATACCCCATTGGCATGATCCAGACAGTCCTTGGCTCTACTGCCTCCATTAGGCATTGATTAGTTTCTACCATGAAGCATATTGTATCCTTATACTTTTCAACTAGAGATTGGGGGATTCTCTCTCTGGTTTGCATCATATTCTGAAAGTTCTTGAAGTAACCCACAGTGTTGTGTTTTGTGCCTTGGCATCACCAAGCCCATGCAAGTAATCTCTGATTTGAATTGCAACCGGTTTGTTATTTTGCCATACCCATCCATTAGATTCGGGTAGCTCATTCATGTGGTAAAAGAATAGGCAGAGTATCAAACCACTGTATTTGAAAGAATTCTTCTTATCCTTCTTTATTTTCTGTAGACTCTCCAAAAGTTGGTTCAAAAGGAGCTCACAAAGATCATAATATGCATTCTCTTTTAACATCTAATAAGCAGTGTAAATTGTAGTTCCAGGTACTGAATTTTCTCTGCTGGAGTGATATATCTTGTAACCAATTATCATGGAGGCAAACTTGACATCTGGATCAGTGATGTCTTCTATTGTCATTGCTCTCTTGTCAAATTTTGATCTAGTGGCCTCACTTACAGTTTGGTTTTTGACAGATTTGAGAATAGGTAACCCTCCGGATGAGTGCAAACTAGTTACTGCCCTAATAGCATCTTTTGTGATCTTAAATGGTCTATTCAACCATATGAAGTTATCATGCACTCTACTCAAAACATACCAGACCCACTCATCTTCTACAAAATAGGGGAAATGGATGCACTGACTGAAATGTTTGTCCCAGATAGCCTTGTACTGGGGTTTGAGGTCAAAAGAATCATCTATTAACTATTTGTGATAGATATCCATTAACATGGATTCCCCAAATTCCTCAATGTTTGCATGAATATATGCCCTAACATCTTCTACATGTAAAACCCCATGCGGAATGCTTGAAAAGGCGCCTAGGGGATCAACTTCTAGGGATTTATAGGGATGTTTCTTGAATTTAGGGCGTGGCCTATCAGTGATCTTTACCACATTCAGAGTAGCCATCTTTCAAAGATTCAGAATGAGATATTGAAGAGCAGAAAATACCTTTTACGCTTCTTTGGTTCACAATATGAGCCGGATCGGATTGCTGGATGAATCGACCTCTGC
Organism: Cunninghamia lanceolata; assembly: GCA_027924645.1. Lineage (NCBI taxonomy): Eukaryota > Viridiplantae > Streptophyta > Pinopsida > Cupressales > Cupressaceae > Cunninghamia > Cunninghamia lanceolata. Next base: position 3,941,633 of record BSBN01001327.1, on the reverse strand, counting down.
AGTTGATCTTTGAGGCAATTTTGTTGCAGAGCTCCTTTTCTCTTCTTCTCGAATGTAGAATGAGCAAATGTTCAATAAGAGAACCCTTATATTTCTGTGCAAACCCTAATTCCTCATTGCAATAAATATGCAACTTAAGTCATTCCGGTTGCCTTGTTTTCCTTGTTCTGAGAAAGAAAATCTTATCCAGATCTCTGAGATGTACTTAGAGTTGATGTTAGAGATGATTACAATGACTATCCTTTCCTCAGATCATCCCATTTATCCACAGATCAAGATGTTTCAATTTAGAATCACACCGGATCAAACTGTGAAAATCCTGCTTTTACCGAAAGACGGTTAAACCGGATCAATCTGGGAAGATTAGACTCTTCAAATCTTTTTGCAAATCTTCCATATCTTTACCAAGGCTTCTTTAGATGTTTATATGAGAACCCTTTAATCCGCAACTTACCATGTGCCAATTTCAAGCACCAAATGACTTGCTGGGGGAAATTGTTTTTCCTTTGTGTCTCCCCCTGAGCTAGAGCTCAATATTTAGTTTCCGGAAGGAATATTAGCACCAGATTCTAGTGCAGATCCATCCCCAACATTTTTTGTGCTTCTCTTTACCCAAATCTTGTTCATCTCCCTTTGAACTTCATCCGCATTCACTTTTCCTTTTCCTTTGTCTTGAGTTTGATTATGATGCACCTGACCCCTTTTATCCTAATTCTTGCTTCTGCAGAATTTGGCAATATGACCGGATCTATTGCAATTGTGGCAAACAACATTTCTTTGCATTTTTGACTGATATCCTCTTATTCTACATTGATTATCCATATGTCCCATTCTATTGCATGCAAAGCATCTACCATTGAATGAATTGTTCATTTGCATATTTCTACATTCATGAGATTTGTGACCATACCTCTTGCAGTTGAAACACTGTCCAGAGAAGGTTGAATTAGTCTAATTTATTCTCTTTCTGCACTGATTTGCTTTATGACTGAAGTTATTACAGTTGTGGCAGTATCCATTGAAGGATGGATATCTTTGAGAATTTGGTTGTCTTACCAGAGGTCTTCTAGGCCTGTTCCTTGGATTTCCTGATCCAAAGTTCTTCTGACTGGATCCGGAGCTTTCACCTTTCTCATATCCCAAGCCATACTTGTCATCTACCCTCTTTTGACTTTCAAGTAGAACTTCAAGTTGAGAAGAGCTTATCTTGAATTTCTCTTTGTATTCATTTGTTGTTTGGAGATCCCTTTTGAGAGTATCTATCTGATTTTCAAGTTGTTCTTCATTATCTCTAGCATCTTCAAGATCAGATTCCAGATGCCTAATTATTCTGTCCATTTTGTGGCATTCTTCTGACTTCTCCTTGAGAGATTGATTTAGATTATCTTCTATTTTTCTTTTCTCTTCAATTTCTTGGGTAAATTTCATAACTCCTGATTCCATTTCATGTCTCACCATAATGACTTCTTTTGATAGCTTCTCACATAACTTGTTTTTCTCATTTAATTCTTCATTATTATCATTGACTTCACTTTGATTTGCTAATTGTTGAAGTAGTTCCTTTCTCTTTTTCATAGAGATACACAATTTTTCTCTGAGTTCATTTATGAAGTCATCAGCTTGTTTGACTCTTTCCTTCAGGGTATTGACTTCAAAATGAGATTGCTCAAGATCATCTAGGGCAGACTGAAGTTGTTCCCTCATACCGTACATATCCATTGAGATTCTCGGATCTTCCTCAAGCTATTAGGCTTTGTTTGGAGGAACTTGGCTCTGATACCAATTGTTGATAACTGAGAGGGGGGGTGAATCAGTTATCTTAATAAATTGTCTTTCTTTTCTTCTTTAACAATTAAAGCAATATCAAATCATATCAGCATACATAACCATGGAAGCAGAAATGAACTCAATACCCATGACACAATATTTTGATGTGGAAAACCTTGTTAAGGGAAAAAACCATGGGGTGATTAACCCAAGATTATATTCTCTATTAGAAGAATAGAATAGTACAAAATGGCACTTGCCAATTAGGGCTCACTGCCCGAGCACACTGCTCACAAGAGGCTCACTGCCTATAATAGTTTATAGAAGGAAACAAGATACTTGAACTGATGAGAAGCATCCACATGTGCTTAGGTTTAGTTCTGGTTGAGCTCAATATACTAATCTACTGCACTTCATTCTTCCTCTGCCTTAGTGCTACTGTTCTGTCACATACTGGACCTCTATCTCTATTTCCACACTATTCTCTACCTTTCTTCGCACTACACAATACACCACACACACCTTCTCATCGAAATCCATGTGGTATATATATCCATACCAAGGATTTCATCATCTTTCTAGTCAGCATCCGGAATAGTCAATATTTTCCAAACTCTGGTTTGTCGGCTGAATCCTTGCTTACCAAGTGGTGCGTATCAAAGAGATAGTTATAGAAGTCATCAATCATGTTAGCCAATCATGAATGATACCTTAAGAACCTTAATTGCCATCCATATCTCATCCGAATTGAGGTCTAATGCTCTGTTGGTCAGTTCTCCCTCTGTCTATTCTGCCAAACAGGAACCCAATACTTAGGTACTCATATCTCTTTGCTCTTTCATTACCGGAGGCTCAATCCCTGGAATCTATCAATAAAGGTACTCCTCTTGACTTCCCCAAGTCTGCACTTTACAAAGATACTTCCTCTGAGAGATCCAGACCTGATTGTCAGACCTTGTTGCATGCTCTGTTCTTAGTCACCGAACCAAAATACTCTTCAATCTGACTTCCGGTATAGACACACCATGTCTTGCAGATGTGTGGGATAGTCTTTGTTGCCATCAATGACAACACCCATGAAGCCACACAGTGTCTCTTGCCAACAAAACCAACACCATTTTATGTATCTCTGATTATTGGTAAACACCTAGTTCACAACTGCATGATTGATTCAGGTGCCAGTAGTTCAGTGATGCCTAAACAGATAGTAGATAAGTTTGGTCTGACTTATGAGCCACTATCCAAAGTAGTAGTATAGCTAGATGGTACATTCATCAATACCATTGGAGTTATCAAAAACCTAGGTCTTACCTTGCATGCTTGCCCAAATTTTTCAATTCCACAAGATATATATGTTATAGACCTACCCCTGTACTTTGTCATATGTCTTTCCAAAGATTTCACAGCAAAGTTGGGTGGTTATTTGTCAGCTGATTGGTCACATATGTGTTTTAGGATAAGATATGGTACAAGAGTAACTATCAAATATGGACCCATTGCCAAAGATCACATTGAACCTTATGTTCCTAGTGTTGTAAATACTAATTCAACTTACCATGAAGAGGAACAACCTGTTGTCCAGGAAAATAACACCCTGATAGACAACATTGCTGATCTATTTTTAGATGAATGGGCATCTGAAAACCATGAAGATGACCCTTACAAACAAATGGAGGAAGCTAGATTAGGAATTTACATGATCCATGAGCAGAATCAGACTATTCCTAACCTCATGAAAGAGGAAAAATAACAGGAACAACAATCAAAATAGGAAGGTAATGATTTATGGCAGTTGTACTTTGATGGTGCAAGAAGTAAAATTGGTGCTGGAGGTGAGGCCATGCTCATTTCCCCTGAAGGTGAGAAATATTATGTATCTTTTCAATTTGTTTTCAGTTGTACTAAGAATACATTAGAATATGAAGCACTCATTCATGGTTTGGAATGGGCCAAGAAGAAAAATATCAAGTGTTTACAGGTATTTGGTGATAGTGAATTAGTTGTCAATCAAGTAAGAAATGTGAATGTCACCAAAAATAACTTGCTTAAGTCATATAAGCACATAATATGGAATATAATTAAAGATTTTGATATTTTTAACCTGTTGTCCCTGCCAAGAAACCAAAATAAGTAGCCTGATAAGCTGGCAGCCATGGGTGCTGAGTTTGATATTCCAAAAGAAATAAAAATATTGAACAACAGAAGTATGTGCAGATAGTTGTGAGACCATCAGTCCCAAATAACAACATTCATTGGCAAGTGTTTGATAGTGATGAGCAGATTGCCAATTTTCTCATTGAAGAGGCTGAGTTTTCAGTTGGAAATCAACAGAAATTAAAGCAGCAGTTTGAAGACCAAATTCTCCAACTTAAGAAAAACAAGTTGCAAAAGGGTTTTGTTACCTTGGATTCAATTTTTAATTCAGATGATCAGCTAAGAAGAGAGAAAGCCATCATACTGATCAAGGAGGAACATTACGAATCTTTTGAGATTTTCAAAGAAAAGCTCCTCAAGCTAGGAAAGGTATGTACTAAAGAAGATAAGCATGCATTTGTTTTATTATGTCAGGAATTTGATGAAATTTTTGCTTGAGAATACCAAGATCTGAAAGGTTTTAATCTAGAACTAGCATAGCACACCATAGATAGTTGTCTGCTCCTAGGAATCCTCAACAGAATGGAGTTGTTAAAAGAAAGAACAGGACAATTCAAGAGGCTGCTAGGTCAATGATGAAGGAGGCTAACCTACCAGAAGTGTATTGGAGAGAAGCCATACATACTGTTGTCTACATTCAAAACATAGTTCAAGTCAAAGGTAATGATACTAAAACTCCTTATTAATTGTGATATGGAAGAGTTCCTACAGTGAAATATTTCAAAGTTTTTGGAAGCAAATGTTATATCAGAAGAGAAGAAGAGTTAGGCAAGTTTGATGCTAGGTGCGATGAAGGAATTTTCCTTGGATACTCTACTAAGAGTAAGGCCTACCAGTGCTACAATAAGAGATTGAGAAAGATCATTGAGAGTGCTAATGTGAAGGTTGATGAAGACAGGGAAAGAATATTAGATCTGAGTAGCTATGAATTAAATGAACCTGTTGTTACAGTAGATGAAGAAATAGTTGAACAGAAAGATAGTCAAGTTAAAGAAGAGAAGGCTCTAAAAAGTGTTGTTAAGACTCCCAGGTATGTAAAGATTAATCATTCTGAAGATTAGATTATTGGTGACAAAAGCAAAGGGGTATTGACAAGGAAAATAGTCGCAGAAGATCAAGTGAACTACTGTTTACTCTCAAAGATTGAACCTAAAACTGTAAGTGAAGCCTGCAAAGATAAAAATTAGGTAAAGGCTATGGAAGAAGAGCTGATGTAGATAGAGAAGAATCAAACTTGGGAATTGGTTCCTAGACCTACTGATAAGAATGTGATTGGAACTAAATGGGTTTTTAGAAACAAAATGAATGAAAATGGAGTAGTGAGAAACAAAGCAAGACTGGTATGCAAAGGCTATTCTCAGGTTGAAGGTATAGATTTTGAGGAGACTTATGCTCCTGTGGCAAGGATTGACACAATAAGAATATTTCTAGCATTTGCAACACAAAGATTTCAAAGTGTACTAGATGGATGTGAAGTCTGTATTCTTGAATGGAGAGCTGGAAGAAGAGGTTTACATTGAACAACCAAAAGGATTTTGATTATCAGACCAAGGTGACATGGTGTACAGATTGAAGAAAACCTTGTATGGACTAAAGTAAGCTCCTAGAGCCTGGTATGCAAGGTTGGATAAGTATTTGTTGCAATTAGGGTTCAGTAAAGGTACTGCAAACAATAATCTCTATTTCAAAATCAATGATGATCAAATTCTAATTGTTGTAGTCTTTTTTCATGATATTATCTTTGGAGGCAATGATGGTATGTGTAAGAAATTTGCAGAGGAAATGCAAAAGGAGTTTGAGATGTTTATGTTTGGTGAAATAAATTTCTTTCTAGGACTGCAGATTAATCAATCAGAGAAAAGGAATTTTTATTTCTCAGTCCAAGTATGTGAAAGAGTTGTTGAAGAAGTTTGGAATGAAGGATTCTAAGCCAGTATGTACCCCTATGGTAATTGTTTGCAAGATGAGCAAGAATGATGAATCACCTAAGACTGACCAGAAAAAGTATAGGTCTATGATTGGAGGACTACTTTATCTAACCTATACCAGACCAGAGGTAATGCATGCAGTTTGTCTTGTGGTAAGATTTCAAGAAGATCCTAGAGAGTCACATGTGTCGGCAGTCAAGAGGATAATGAGATATTTAAAAGGCACTTCAAACTATGGATTGTGGTATCCTAAAGATACTGACTTCACTCTTAGTGCTTATACAGATGTAGATTGGGCTGGAGATGTTGATGACAAAAAAAGTACAAGTGGAGGTGCTTTCTTCTTGGGTAACAGATTGGTTTCATGGTTGAGCAAGAAGCAAGATTCAACTTCTTTGTCTATTGCAGAAGCAAAATATATTGTTGCAGCATGTTGTTGTACTCAAGTGCTATGGATGAAGAAAACATTGAAGGATATAAGAGTTGTGTATGGAGAACCAATTTCAATCTTTTGTGACAATACAAGTGCTATAAACATTTCAAAGAATCCAGTGATGCACTCAAGAACAAAGCATATATCAATAAGGTATCACTTTCTGGGAGAAAAGGTAATAGAGAATGAAGTAAAGATGGAATATGCATCTATAAAGGATCAAATTGCAGATATTTTCACAAAGCCTCTACCTAAGGATACTTTTGAGTATCTCAGGGAGACGTTAGGGGTTATTACCCCTACTACTCTAAACTAAGATGCATAGGAAGTGCATCAGTCCAATGGTGCCCAAAGTCTCATCTTTTTGATCTAGATTGATGTTTTGAAGGCTACCTCTCGGGGGGAGTAGGTAGATGTTGTTGATATGAGTTCCTTATTAAGAGTAGTAAGTGTTGCAGTGTTGTTGACAGGGGGAGTAGTGTAGTGTTAGTAAGATCTGAGTTGAGCCTTGAAAACTAAAGAAAGAGAAAAGGTTCTAGCACCCTTTGTCATTGATGTAAAAGGGGGAGAGAAGTTTATGTGAAAAAATTAATGAGAGATTCTGATTGATGTCAAAAGAGGGAGTAAGTTTCAGCCAGAGAAAGCATAAAGTAAGGGGGAGCAAAGAAGCAAAGCAAGACTGTTTATCTTGATGGTTTTTCACATCATGTGTTGCCATCAATAAAAAGGGGGAGATTGTTGCAAGTATGAGCAGTAAGTGTTGTCATTGATATCAACACCTAAGGTCAACATCTAAGGAAGTTATTTGGATGAGTTTGAGCAAGTGTTTGAGAAGTTAGTGCAATTACATAATTGTTTTATCTCCCAGAATAGTGCAATGTTTTGCTCCACATATCCTATAGATTAAATATCCTTGTCTTTGGTTTGAAAGTTATGTTAAGGGATGTCTGTAGTGGTTATATATCAAGTTTGAGCATCCAGTGTGAATATTTGAGTGAGTTCTATTCACCAAAGTAAAAACTATTTTTCTGAGTATTCAATGGTGACAAGGAGAATGTATTCTGCTCCGCATCTCTCCGCATTTAAGTTTTATAATTTGCGGTTCTAGAATTAAGTTTTGGATGATGTTATGTGCCTTCATTTAAAGTGGCTCATGATTTGGTACTCCACAAGCGATCTTTCCTTTATGATAGTGGTTGACAGTAATGTTTAAGTGGTTCTGTTTGAAGAATATTCTGGATAGAGTGTTTGGAGGTTGTGTGAAAGTTCTTGATGATTCTAACATGCTTGTGGATGTCTCTAGATTGTGCTCATGCTTTTTGATTGGTCTGCAAAGCGTAATTCAGATCGTGGTTGAAGCATGTTCCTAAAGGTCTTAGTGTTAACCCTAGTTTTAGCCGACCAAATTATTTTCACTACTTGTGGTTATGCTTTGAAGTTTTTGAAAGTGTGTTGTTGCGTGGAAGATTGCATTTGAGTCCCTGCTGAGGTGTGGTGTGGCCCGCATTCATTCCTTTCCACCGCGGGAATGTTTAGGTCCAAACCTAATTTGAATATTGGTTAAGTTTGATTGTGTCGACCTTAAAGATTGTTGCCAAGATTGTGGATGTATAAATATGAGTTAGATGATTGAGAAATTATGCGAAGTTATTGAGATAGATGAAATGGATGCATGAGAAGCATTATTTGTTGTAGGTGTGATCCAAATGGTATGATAGTGAGCAGTAAAGAATATATTTTTGATGCAGAGAGGTTGCGATAGATTCAGTTGAGTTTGTGGTGGATCCCTAGTTGTTGTGAGATCTGATCTCATTGTAACTATCTTCTTCTATCTTCTTTTACTTCTGGCAGTGAGCCCCTTCTTTTTGTAGTGAGCATTTTGGGTAGTGAGCCTTGTAATTTTGATATATCATTTATATTGTGAGTTAATTCTCACCGTGGTTTTTCCCTCATTGGGTTTTCCATGCAAACATCTGGTGTCTCATGTGTGAATGTGCTTAAGTTTCTAATTTCATGCTTTCATGGTTAAAACATCATAACAGTAATTAAGTGATTGATGTGTTGATACTCATAAGAAGTTAAGTTTTGGTTACAACTGATTCACCCCCCCTCTCAGTTGTCTTGTGCATTTCAATAGTATTAATGGATAATAACAATTCACAACCCTCTGTCCCAGCAAATGACATTAGCTGGACACATGAAATGGTTCACTATTTACAGATCGATTAGTGCCCAACAGGGCTAAATGCTGCTAAACGAAGGTATTTCAGACTTCAAGCCATTCCATATGTTATTTTTAATGATACCTTGTTTAGAAAGGATTATAATGGTGTACTTTTAAGATGCATAGAATCAGACTAGATTGAAAAAGTATTGCATGAGTTCCATGATGGACCAGTTGGTGGTCATTTTGCACCCCGAACAATAGCCTTGAAGATCATGAAGGTTGGGTAAATATTGGCCATCTCTTTTCAAAGATGCGCATACATGGGTGAGAAAGTGTGTGAAATGTGTTGCATTTGTAGGAAAATAGAAGTTAACAGCCTTGCCACTATATCCCATTTCAGTTCATCAAACTTTTACCAAGTGGGGCCTTGATTTCATTGGGGCCATTAACCCACCATCTAGTTCTAGCCACAAATGGGTGTTGATAACTCTAGATTATTTCCCCAAATGGACAGAAGTAGTAGCCTTGAAAGAGGTAAATGAGAATGTTGTTTTAAATTTTTATGAAGAATGAATAGCCAGGTTTGGTGTACCAGATTCTATTATTTCAGATAATACTTTAGCTTTTGTTGGCATGAAACTAACTGATTGGTCCATTAAGCATGGTGTTTACTTAAGTACTTCTTCAAACTACTACCCTCAGGGGAATGGACAAGCTGAGTCCATTAACAAGAACCAAATTAGGATTATCAAAAGGACTATAGAAGATAATTAGAGGACCTGGCATTCAAAGCTGAAATCAGCCTTATGGGTTGATAGGGTGACACCTAAAAGATCAACAAGTCAGTCTCTATTTATGCTTGTGTATGGGAGGGAAACCAAGCTACCCATTTCAGCTGAGTTACCAGCTCTAAGCCTTATGAAATAACTTGAGATGATGGAAGAAGGTCCTATAGAAGTACGGTTGGCTGAGTTATTAGAGCTAGAGGAGAAAAGAAAACAAACAACACAGCAGTTGAAGATGCATCAAATGTTGATGAAAAGGACATTTGACAAAAGGGCAGTACCTAGACACTTCAAGGAGGGAGACATTGTCCTCAAGTGGGATGAGTTAAAAAGTAGACCTAGTAAGCACAACAAGTTTGATGCTATGTGGGGTGGCCCATTCATGATTGTTGAGTACAAACAACATAATGCTTTTCAGCTAGCCAATATGGAAGGTCAGGTGTTACCTATCCTAGTTAACAGGATTCACCTCAAACATTATTTCTAAGGAGCAATAGAATGCAAATGTATCATAGTAGAGTAGAGGTTTCAATTAATAAGTGTTGATTGCACAGTAGTTTTAGTTCAGTTTTCATTTTCCAAGAAGTGTTGCTGCACAATTGGCTGGCCATGTTTAGAGCCATCCTTGTTTTGGTTTCAGTTTGTTTTGTTGTTGTTCAAGTTCTAATAGTTGAGTTTCAAGAAAATTTTCTGAGTTGTGAAGGTCAAGGAAAGACTCTATTGCCCAATGGATATACTAGGCAACTAGTCAGGAGAGTTTTAATAGGCAAAACTGGCGTAGAGGTCACCAAAAATGTTACCTAATTGTGCATTTCAGCCCAATCAGGTCAGGCTAGGACAACACTCATATTTGTTGCTTTGAAGAAGCATATAGGTTCAAGGGGAAGAGTACAGAAAAAAGGAGAAGTTGCAGCCTGCTGTGGAAGGCCTACTACTGAAGTAGAAAGCCTTTCCTATGATCACTTTTACTAGATTCATGTAGCAACTCAATAAGAGTTGCTACACAAACCAGATAAAATGGAAGGGCATCCTACCAGAGCAGGAGGCATCCCGGAGCAAGCAGAATTGAAAAGGAAAGCTAACCTATGAGTTGTAGATTGTTTTCATGATCCATTCATTACAGTTGATCCAATTATCAAGTGAGAAAGGTACACAAATGTTTGTTAACATCTACTCATGATCATAAATAATTGTACCATGCAATCATTTTTAGATTTTCTTTATGCAATTGAATGATTTATGAAAGATATAATACACAAGTCATTGCATGAAATAATTGTTTATATTCATAAAGAGAATTTGTTTATAGGCTCCCACACAAGTCGTGGGATTGACTGTACAAGATAAAATGAAAGAAAGTATATACATCTGAAATGAAAAAAGGTAAACATATAGGAGGGAAAAGGGATCTGTCATTGCTTGAATGATGAACCCCATTGTTGTCAGCATCACCTTCAGATTCCTCATTGATAGCTCCGAGTGGACCTGCAAGAGACAGATAAAGATATGTTAGAGCTCAGGATTCTTTCCACTACTATATGAAACAATATCAAAATGTGTATGCTACCTTTCATTTAAGCATCTAATCAGGAAGATGGAAGAGATAAGCAGTCTTAAGATGCAGAGATACAACCATAAGAGCGAAGCAAGAGCAGATCACATAACCATCTAATTGGTAGAGGAGGCCACTAGCCTCAATTGTTTTCCTAACATGTTTGTTGAATGTGCAGATACAGGTTTTTCAAGACATCTTGTCTCATCAATGACAAATAGAGGAGACAATGTCATAGAAAGCATGAAAGGATAGACCAAGAGGGATAGTCAGCTCTCTTTTCCATGGTGGAGGTTAGCCTGGCATACAATAGCCATCATAGGTAGCACTGAAGAACTCTTATAGTTTTGAAAGAAAGGATGAGAAGCAATGTAAAGGAGCAATACACTATCAGGGAGAAGTACAAGATAGCCATGTGACAACCTATCAAGAGCCAAGAATGGAGATACATGATTGAAGTGCAAGTATTCAATGAGAAGAAGAAACAGTAATGATAAAGCCCACCAAAAGTTACTGTCATAGCCAACACAAGAGAGCAGACCTATAGTGGTTAGATACGAGGCAATATAGAATTGAGATGTACATACAAGAAATGTCAAGATGAGCAACAAATGCAATATATTCTGCACCTAAGTGATAAAAGCCCACAGGGCAGTTTCATGGAACTATCACCTTAGATTAGAGAGGTGTCATCAATATTTCAAGAAGGAGAACAATGGCATTTACCACTAGATGATTGTCCCAGTCCTTGTACTTACAAAGGAGTCCAAAACAAGTTGATACTAATCTTGTTGCTTTGTAGTCAATGTATAGATTCCTCTGAGTTTCATTCTCTATACCATTAGGAGCATAGTTCACTCTGTTTGATAGAGACCAAGGCATGTAGACAGTCTACAATAACAAGAGTATTCTGTCAAACATTTAAAGTGCAGTCAAGTAGTTCAAGGCAGACATCATATCCAAAGTGTAGGGACAATCTAAAATCTGCCAAAACACAGTCATAGCTAAAGAGGCCCCACTGATCAATGAGGATAGCAAATGGAGGAGTACCAAAAAGTCACCAAGACTGAAGAAAGACAGTCTTCAAAGTAGAAGACATCATGACAAAGCAGCATGCATGTCATAGGGAAAGAAACAAGCCAGTCATGATGCAAAGGAACAACCATGCAAGCCAGCCTTCTATCAGATAATAAGATCACCTTCTATCAAGAACATATCACTAGCATAAATAGAAATATTGTAATGTGAAGGTTTGGAAGAATCATGAAAGTCAGCACTAAAATGTCAAGGAGCAACAATGTAATTTAAGGTGCAGTCATACAATTAGGGACAACAGTCGTGAAGTCTTGCTAAGAATAGTCAAAGAGACTGTCCCAACAATCTTATGATGGCATATAATGTTTGCACAAACCCTGTCAAGACTTATACAGGTCTGAAAGAATGATAGAACTCTTTACCTGTCTTAAAGGAAGTTGGTTAGTCTTCAAATGGTGTGTTAGAAAGGATAGAGGACATCAAAAGGTGCAGCTGTTCAATACACTATAAACCCACCATCATCCCATGTGCCATCATATATTGTGTAGGAAGACATTAAAGAGTGTCAAGTAACAAACTAGTCATTAAGGAGGACAACAAGAAGAATAAGGAGACCAAACATCATCAATAAGCTCTCACTGTTTGCAATGGTAATGGGACAGTCTTCAAAGGCAGAAACAGTCATCATGCTAGAGAAGGAGACATCTTCGCACCATGATAAGAGGCCCATTTCCAAGACAAAGAAACAATCCTAAAGAATGAGGGAGGCAACATGTTAAAAGGAACAATATGCATAACCTATGATAGTCATCAATGAAGGTTGCAATTCAAGTCTAAAGGTAACAACAGAGCTAGAGGATAAGTCAGCAATAAAAGAGAGCAATATGCAAAGGAGACTTTTCCTACATAACCGATAGGCTTTTGGATTCTTCACTAGAACTTGATGCAAAGAGCTATCAACTTTGATGTACTTGCACACAGCCACAAAGCTTCTCCTGGATCATGTGATCATGTGTATCTTTTTGAGAATGACAATGAAAATGTACAAGACATATATGGTAAATCAATAAATGATAGATTTCCCTATGATGAGAAAGGTCAAAACCATTTGGAGAAAGGTTATTTGCTGTATGAATGTAGCAGTCTAAGATCAACAATAGAGATCAAGAAATGATTGGACAGTCATGGGAACCAGTGAAAGGTGCAGCAACAAAATAACAAAAGATCATCAAAACAATTAAGAAGAGCAACATGGCTTGAACATGTATGGTAAAGATTTAGCACTTAGCAGTCATTTTATGCCAAGTATTAAAACAGTCCATAAATGGAAGGTGAACAACAACCTAACAGTCATAGAGGAGTCACAAAGTGACTATCCACAAGTAAGTAGCAGCCATCTCCAAAACAGCCCCCCAAAGGGTTAGTAACAGATGAAGACAAGGAATAATTTCATTCTTTGGGAAGTTTGATATAGTCACAATGAACAGGTGAAGAACAAAGAGGAGCAACATGTGAGGAACAAAGTCATAAAGAAGCAAGTTCTTTTACCATGGTCATGGACAATCATAGAGATGCCACTAAAATAGCAATAGATACAGATAGGTTGAACAGGTATCCAAGGAGCAGCATAAAGTAGCTTGTGAAAGAGAAACCCTAACACAATTTATATCTTTCCTTGACATATAGTGGCAAATAGAAAGAAGCAGACTATGAAGATGATAAAATATCTACAAAATGCCATATACATACCAAGATAGCATGCAAATCCAAAAATGGCAGAGGTATGTGAATGAAATAACTTAAAGCAGAGATCTCATAAAAGATTTATCTTTTCACTGTTTTTCATTTACCAAAATAGTTAAGGTGCAGTCCAAAACAATCATCTTTCGACTGTCACAGCCAAGTAAAGAACGTTGTAAACATAGTCTTTGAGGTAGCACATAGAAACAACAAGAACAAGAGCAGTCCCAAGCAAAATAGCATTCATAAGTATGAGCAAAGGAGCATGGTCATTCTTCAGAAAGCATAAGGTCTTCATGTTTGCTTACTAGGACTGAAATAGCAGTAGCTCTCTTCATGAGCAAGGAAGGAAACCCTGGCAAGGGTTTGTAGAACAAAGCAAAAGCCTTCTCTTTTCATAGTGCTAGAATACAGAGCAGTCACCAAGATAATTAACTTATCATATGAAAAATACAGCCACAGAGAAAGCTTGAGAAATGGATTTTTCAAAGTAAAGCTTTCCAAGGAGTCTTCCATAGTTTCATACAAGCCCTAGCAGAGAAAGTAAAGGGACAGAGATACATCATGTAACAGAGAACACACTTTTCTCATAGGAACAACAGATATAGAGAAGCTGAAGCATGCATCAAAGGAAAATAAGACTTTTTCACTAGTTATTACCGCAGGAGTCACTATGCCAGTTGAAGAGACAAACACTGAAACCTTAACAAGGGTCCATATAATGAAGCTTGATTTTCATTCTTTATACATGAGAAAAGAGATATCTTCTAGATCTTCAAAAAAGTAAGAACAGTATTCCATTTTTCATCAAGATAAAGCAGTTTTCCCTTTGTTTTATGCACAAAACCTCATGAAGAGAGCAGTTTCCCACAATTTGCATCAAAGGGAACAGTGAAAACAGAAATATATATATCAAAAATCATTCACTATGCATGGAGTAGCACATGCAAGAGGAATAGAAACAACTTTTTATTCCTTTGCTCACAAAAGCCACAAAGAAGAAACAACAACAGGGAAGGAGTATCACTTACCAACAACAAAACAATGAAGGAGGAAGATTCTGGAGCGGTCTATGGAGGCTTTCAATAGAAGCACATCAAACCCTTAGCGGCGCACCAAAGCAGAGAGATTCAAAGCGATGAGAAAATAGTAAACAAATGAAGTGCTTAGGGTTTCCAAGGTGTCTTTTGTCATATGTGCCCTAGCCTTTTGTGAGCTTTTATGACTTTTGGAAAAAATTATTATAGAAAATCAAATACCCCCGAGGATCAACACCTTCTATGTATGAATGCCTAGTGAATCATGACGAGCCCGTGGGTATATAAGGTGATGATAGCTTTTTTGCCCTTTGAAGGTTGTTTTTAACCTTAAAACCTCAAAAGAGAATGACTCATATTTGACTTAGGGAATTTTTGCATCATGAAATATGTTTGAGATCATTTCATAAGTCAAAGGCAAGAAGGTCATTAATTTTAAGCCTTGTGATTTTTGATAAAGGTTGGAGAAAAAAAAAATAATTGTAAATGAAGTGATGAAATCATGTACACCCCTTTCTTTTGCATGAGAAGAAGGTAAAAAAATATTGTATTTTAATCACTTATTAAGGGTAATATTTTATAAATTACCTTAATATTTGTTTCATAAAACCAAAGGAGATGATTACAAAATACTTATTAAGGTAAAACATACACATGGATTATCCTTAATACTTGTTAAAATAATGTATTTTTTCCCTCAAATCATGCAAAGGAGTAAAGAGGTGACACATAGGAGTTGGAAACTCATGCAGGAGGTTATTTTACTTCTATTTTTGACTTTTAGTCAAATAGGCTATTTTTGGGAGTCTTTTTGATCAAGCACCTTGAGAGGAGCTCTGAGCTAAAATAGCTCAATTTGGAGCAGTTATGAACCCTCTAATTTAGGCCTTTTCCTCTTGCTCGCCCAGCAACTAGAGTGGACAATTTATGAGGTTAAGGATCTGTTTCCAACCTATTCATGCATCAGTTGGAGTTTCAGTTTGACTAGAGATGACTTCCCTTTGCTTTTTGGGAGAGTTTTTGTATTATAGGAGAAAAGTTTGTGCTTTTTTGGGAGTTCCTGCCTTTTCTTGCCTTTGCACATTACAAAGAGAGATTTTAGTATTGTAACTCAGCAGTTTTACAGATTTTTATATAGTAGCAACTTTATTTTTAGCATATTTTATAGTTATTGTAGAGGTAATCCTTCCATTTTTCAATAAAAATCAGGTATTTTTCTTCTCAGATTCAGTTGTCTTGTTCTCTTTTGAATGATCTGATAAAGATTTATTGTGTTTTAAATCAAAACCTTTAAGTTTTTTGTCTCGTTCATTGAATGCAAGTATACAAAGGTGTAAATTTTACTATAGGTTATAGATTGTGTGGGTGATTCTTTTACTTTTCTAAGTTGTGAAAACATTTGGTTTTCCTTCAGTAAAAGTAAATTGATTTCATGCCTTTCTGTGAAATATTTATGTGATAAGATTGTTCAACTGAGTTGTATGAACAGATATATTGAAAGATAGTTGTGAATCAGGTTGCAAGTTAGAGTATAATCATTGGTGCATCACCTCATAGGATCAATTTCAGTTTTATTAACCATCCTTCTATCTCTTTTCCTCAAAAGTAGATCAGATCCGAGGGGCATTTAAAGGGAGCTAGCTCTTCCAGAGGTTCACTCTCATCATAGAAAACCCATAGTCTGAGAGTGATCCAATGTTTCACGGGATTGTTAGACTTAGTGTTTAACAAGGGTGCAATTCTTCGTGACAACAATAGCAAGAACGTGGCTCCATGTCATGAATGAAGATCGTTAGACAACCCGCAGCTGAAGGAGATGTTGGTATCCATAGTATATGATACAGGCACCTGCAGCCGAATGAAGAAGATGCCAAATTTATTGGGATGAGTCATCCATAACTCTCCACTCTGTGACAGTTATCCTTCAATAGAGGATGTTCTACTTCTAGTCTCTATTGTTCTTCATGGATACTAGAGAGAGAGTTACAGTAGGACTTTGTTGTCTATGCCATATTCATGTTAGTTTAGTTTCCTATTTCTAGTTTGTTTTGTAATAAAGTCATTTTCCTACGTTGTTGGATAATGGACAATTATAGCATTTATTGTTCAGTAGTTTTATTCAAATAGACAATGTTGATCTCGTCTATGGGAAGATTAGATTTTGCTTCATACAAGTTAGACAAAGATATAGTATCAAATTTCATTGTTGTATCTTTCGCTTTAGCATTCAATAAAGGAATACATGTTTTGAGTTATGTCAATTATTACAAAGATACAATAAAGATTTAGCTAGATTTCATGGGATCACAGTTACTCAAGCAGGCCACTTGAGGTACTGTGTCTCTCTACTTTGTTTATATGTTTAGTTTATGGTTGTGTGTTTATATATGTGTGATTAATGTAAGTTGTAATGAGTTGTGTTATGAGAATTAGTTAGACTTTGATAATCTATATTGTAAGTCTTATTGAGTCAAGGTGATCACCTAACCAACTGTTTACTACTCTTTTATCTAGAAGTTACATAGAACCATTTAATTACTGATGTATTGAATAAGCTTTAGTTACTTCCTACCAGTCCTGCTTACTTAGAATATTGTCAATCCTTCCAATTGGAATTGTGTTTCCTTTAGTTAGATTATTCCCTTACACAACCTCTAGATTAAAACTCAAAAATCCTTAACTGTACACATAGTATAGCCATCATCCAAGAAGATTACGATTCCATGGTTTGACAATGTAAATGTAACACATTATATAGCCAGTAGGTTGATTGATATAGGATTTGTTGGTTTGTTGAGTAGTGTGCATGCCCTTTCTGCATCAATGTATTGATTAATAATGGAGTTCAACAATTTGCTCTGGTGGCAAGAATGGAAGCGATCATAATGGTTCTTGCCTTTACAGTACATAAGGGATTCAAGGTATATCAGATGGATGTTAAATCTACTTTTCTAAATGGTGACTTAGAAGAAGAGGTCTACATAGAGTAGCCGAATGGTTTTTCAGTTATCAGAAGATCTAAGCATGGTGTGCAGACTCAAGAAGGCTTTGTATGGTCTCAAACAAGCCCATAGGGCTTGGTATGCAAGGTTGTACAAGTACTTACTTTAGCAGGGTTTCAAGAAAGGTACCACAGATAGTAATCTTTACATCAAAACAGAAGGTGAACAAATTCTAATTGTTGTTGTGTATGTTGATGATATAAAATTTTGTGGATATGATGAGATGTGTAAGAAGTTTGCAGGAGAGATGCAGAAAGAGTTTGAAATGTCTATGTTAGGAGAGTTATCATTCTTTCTAAGACTTCAAATTTCTCAATCAAATAAGGGCATCTTTATCTCTCAAGCAATGTATGTTAAGGAAATGTTTAAGAAGTTTGGAATGGAAGATTGCAAACCTGTGACTACTCCTATGGCAACTGGTTGCCACTTGAGTAAAAATGATGAGTCACCTGAAGCTGATCAGACTCAGTACAGATCTATGATTGGGGGCCTACTATACCTAACAGCATCAAGGCCTGGCATTATGCAAAATGTATGTTTGGTTGCAAGATTTCAAGTTGATCCTAAGGAAACACATGTGAAGTCAATCAAGAGAATATTCAGATACTTGAAGAGCACTCTGAAACATGGATTGTGGTATCAAAAAGGCAATGACTTTTCTCTGAGTGCTTATACTGATACAAATTGGGTTGGTAGTGTTGATGATAGGAGAAGTACCAATGGAGGAGCTTTCTTTTTGGGAGAAAGACCGGTCTCATGAATTAGAAAGAAGTAGGATTCAGTGTCCTTATCAACTGCAGAGGAAAAATATATTGATGTAGCAACCTGTTGTATTCAAGTGTTGTGGATGAAACAAACATTGAAGGATATCAAGGTTATATATAATGAACCTATTCATATTCTTTGTGATAATACAAGTGCTATCAATATTTCAAAGAATCCAGTGATGCATTCTAGGACCAAGCACATATCTATCAGGTATCAATTTTTGAGAGAGAAGGTACAAATCAAGAAGTCAGACTGGAGTATGTGCCTACAAAGGATCAAGTTGTAGACATCTTCACCAAGGCACTATCTAAGGATACTTTTAAGTGTCTTAGACAGAAGTTAGGGGTTGTTGCCCCTCCTTCTAACTAGATGCATAGATGGTGCATCTGTCCAGGAGGAGCAATTCAAGACATATTTTTATCCCTAGATTGATGGTGGCTACCTCTTATGGGGAGTAGGTAGGCAAGAGGTTTTGAAGGATAACAAGATTTGATCAATCAGGGAGAGATAATAGGTGAGGAGTAGTGAAAGAGAAATCAAGAAGAATGCAGACAGGGGGAGCTAAAGGAAGATCAATTCAAAAGGAGACCACTAGCCATTTGTCCTTGATGTCAAATGGGGAGAAAATTGTATATCAGGTCAAGTGTTGCCATCAATGCCAAAGGGGGAGATTGTTGCATTTGTGTTGTCATTGATGTCAACAGTGTGAGGTTCAAGAGTGTTGTTTACAGTGTTGTAATGAAGAAGGTCGGAAGTAAAGTAAAGTAGAGGTAATGGCAAAGGAAATCTGTGGCAATGTGATCAGAGAGGAGGACAAAGAAGATGAATCAGAGAAGCATTAATGAAAAGGAAAAGATGATGGATGTCATATACTATATCTCCTGAAGGTCATAGACAAAGATTGTGCTAACATGAAGATTTCTAGTTTGAGAAAAGAGTTTGTTGTTGATTTAAGTTGAGAATGATGTTTAGAGTTGTTGCAGTCAGGATGCACCCAGGAAATGCTTCGTATTTCTCCGTTGTTGAAGTTAAGGTCCTACGGTTTAAGGGATGACCATTTATGGATGAGAAGATGGTAATATTCAAGTTTTAGTTGCTAAGGTGTACCGCAGAGGTTCTTCGGGGTCAGCAAAACAAAGAGACAGTAGAACAAAGACAAGTTGGAAGAATTTAAAATTGGACACGTTTTTCATGAGGCCAATTCTGAAGCAAATGGATTAGCCAATTTGGCCACAATTATGCTATACACTAATTTCATCGCTACTAATTTGGAGGATTGGAATTCACTCAGCCACCAGCTTTAATTATCATATGGAGGACAATGAAGCATGAGAAGTAATGAGGAGGGAGAGTTGGAGTTTATGGCTCGCGGGATGTCTAGTTTCGATGACATGAAGGGACAGTTCTTTGCTGGCACAATTATGACATATGGGAAGTCAAAGGCAGTTAACTACCGCTCCATCTATGGCAAATTATGTTATTTGAGATGGATGCAATAATGTGCCTCTGTGGGAAGCGTAGATAGATGGATTTTAGGGGAAGTATTTCAGACAAGAGACTCAAGAAAGTGTTCAAGACCCATTCTTCTATTGTGTTGCATGCAATTCGGATGGTGTTGGGAGATGTCTTTCTCTCGACATCGCACAAATATTGAGTTAATATTGATATAGCGTCAATGTTTGCCGCAGTTATGTTAGATTTGAGGGAAAACAAGGAAAACATTAAAGTTGTCATGAAGGCTCTAGTGTTTTCTAAATAGTGTGGGGGCCTTAATGAATTCATGGAGGTTGTTGTGGTTGGCATGGGGTTCTAGACTAAACGAGGTACCTAGTCAGTCATGTTTCCCACTTTCGACGGCCTTTGGGTCCCCTTTGTGGTCAAAGTTGTTGGGTATGGGGCCAATGCCAAGTGAAAGAAGGTTGCGTGGGGACTCAAATTTCTAAAATGTGTTGTTGGTGTGTCATTGGAGAATGAGATTGATTGTTCCTTTGTACTAGTTTCAGAGGGCTTTGTGGAGATGGAATTGGATGAAGAGTCGAGTGGAGGTGCTAGGGACACTCTGGATGATGCCATGACTAGGTAGTTTAAACTTTCAATAGTGGTTAGTATGGCTATTATGAATGCTCTATAATATGTAATTATGTAAAACATTTATAGTTAATAGATATCACCCATAATGGGTATTTTGGATGCGGCCTTCCTTTAGAGTAGCCTGTTAAGTTTTTTATTATCTTCTCTAGTTTATGGGTAGGCCCCCTTGGCCAATTCACTCGTAAAAAACAATATTAATGTTTTATCTATTTATTTCTTTTTCTAATTAACATTAAGAATTAATTATCAAAAAAATAAATAGAATTACTTCTATGCACTCAAATAAATTAACTAAGCCACTAATTATTTACCTTGAATTAATTTTTATTAATTATTCACACCATTGGAGCATTTTAAGATACTTCAACACTAAGACCTAGTTCATCTCCCCCAATACTTGTACCTATCACACAACATAATCTTGCCACACATATCTTAGTAACATTGTCAAGAAATAACATAATCATATAATCACATTTATACAATTAACTATGGGAATGCAATCACACATTATGCACACAATGCATTAAATCAACACTTGATGCAGGAGCATCCAGTGTGTAAGAGCAATCTTGCATCAACCAAAAAAAATAAAAAAAAATGTGTTGTTTCTTTTCAATAAGGGCTAAATTTGGCAGGGTTACTAATTTTAGTAAGTTTGCATTTGTGCACGGTTGGATACAAAATCTTGCACGGACCTCCAGAATGGTGAATTGAAGCTCATGGTGAAGAAATCACTTCAATATCATTTGTCATTGGTGAGATATTAAAATTTCAAATTCCAAAAATCTTATTGAAATATTCAAAGTCAAATTTGAGGCACTTAGAGGCTCCGGATGGGCCCGAAATTTGGTGGGAAACCCAAGTAGTCTACATTTTTGTATTACTTGTGCACCATCATCTTTTCGAGAGCTTTCCGAAAAGGTATTATAATTGAAAATCTAACAGTTGGATCAAAATTTATGGCCCTGCAAAGTTGACCTATTTTTGGAAGGAGATGCAAATTTTGAAATTAAGCTGGTGGTCGCCAAAAAGGGCTATATATGACCATTTTTGGGAACCCTTAGGGTAGTAGAGTTAAAGGGGAAGGTGTAGAGTCAATAAAGACGGGAAATTAGAAACCCTAGTTGATTTGGGGATTACAGAAGGTTGAAGATTCCAGAGTCTTGAGAGAGGGAGTTGTAATGTGTTGCAGCCTGTAGGGGATTCATCCTCTGATTGTATTTGAGCTTCTGTAATGTAATGTTTTGCCCATATTAATAAAATATCATTTTATTTTCTATGTGCAATTTTTGTTATTGTGTGTTTTATGATTTACCCCCTTCATCAACACTTTATACTTAACATAAGTTAATAGAGTTTATCCAATTTTACCATAGAATTGAAACATCATGGACTCACAAATAAACAAGAAATGAGGGATGTTATAAAGAGTTCTAATTCGATTCCCTGATGGACAAGTGAAGGGGATCAATAATGTACTACATATCCCTAGTTTGACATGGAACCTACTTTATGTAAGTAAACTAAATGATGCGAGTGAATGGATTGTTTTCTTGAGTGGAGGGTGTAAGATGGTTAAAGGAGCTATGGTGTTTACTAAGGGTGTCCAAATTGTTATTTTATTTCAACTGGATGCATATACAATTCATTGTAACAATTATTTTGTTCCTGTAGTAAAGAGATCTGCAAATTTTTTACCTTCACCATTGGAACTAGCAACAAAGAGGTGTGTCACATCTACTTCTAATGGTTGTGCTTTCTAGGTACCTAAGGGTGCTCATTCTTTGGAGATAAAACTTACAATAGAGAAAACAATGTTATGGCACCAATGGATGAGTCACATAGATGAGAAGGGTCTTCAGATCATGAAAAATAGAAACCTTGTTGAAGGGTTGAATGATTGTAACCTTGAGTTCAATATTTGCGAGCATTGCATATATGAAAAATAAAACCATGTTCAGTTTTACTCTAATTCTCATAAACATTCTAATGTTTTTGGTCATGTTAGTGTTCCTTCAATTTCTAAATTTGTTTATTATGTATCTTTCATTGATGACTACAGTTGAAGGACATGGGTATATTTCCTTAGAAGTAAATCTAAAATCTTTAGTCAGTTTAAAGAGTTTAAGGCTCTTGTGGAAAATCAAACTAGTAAAAATATTAAGTGGTTGAGGACTGATAATGGCGGTGAGTTTTGTTTGACAGATTTCGACAGGTTCTGTAAAGATCATAGAATAAAAAATGCACAAGACAACTCCCTATACTCGTCAATAGAATAGAGTTGCAGAAAGAATGAACATGATGTTGATGGATAGGGCTATGAGTATGTTTAGTGGGGTTGGTCTAGAATAAAAAATTTGGGCATAAGTAGTTGCCACAACTTATCACCTGGTTAACAGGTCTCCTATATCAACTCTTGTTGGTAAGACACTCATGGAGGTTGTCATGCAAAAAGCCCTTGTTGAGACATCTTCAAGTCTTTGGTTGTGAGGCATAGGGAGAAGCATTCAAAGCTGGAGAACAATGTTGTAGAATATATCTTCGTCTTCTATGGTATTAGTGTGAAATGGTATAAGCTTTGGGATCCTGTGGCTGAGAGAGTTTTATATAGCAGTAGTGTTATCTTTAGAGAAGTCAAGCCTTCTTCCACAGTATTGCAACCAAAGAAGGATGGAAAGAAAGATGTGGTTCAACTAACCCTAAAGATCGAGTAGGTTGAACCATAAGCCCACAAAGGACCTGAAGAGGAGGAGAGCTCAGATAGTTTAGAGTTCTAAAGAAAAGTTAGAACATCTAGCTCAATCATTGAGGAGGTCCACTCAACAAAGACTGCGATCAGATAGGTATACTCCTACTGGTTGTAGATGTATTTTTGCTTTGATTACTAACACTAATGATCCTAGGATTGTAAAGGAGGCTATGGGTATGAATAATGCAAATTCCTAGAAAGTGGCCATGGAAGAAGAGGTGGCTACGTTAAAAAATGATACATGGGATCTAATATTTTCCTGATGGACATTAACCCATTGGATGCAAATGGGTGTTCAAGAAGAAAATTGGTTTAGATGGTAGTGTTAAGAAGTACAAGGCAAGATTGGTTGCAAAAGATTATTTTCAAGTTGAGGGAATTGATTATGTTGAGATTTTCTATTCACTTGCTAAGTTGACATCCATTCAATTTCTATTATCACTTGTTGCAACATATGATCTTAAGGTTGAGTACATGGATGTGAAGACAACTTTCCTTCATGATATTTGTAAGAAGAGATTTATATGACACAACCAGGGGACTACATTGAAAAAGGTAAAGAATTAATTTTTAAGTTGAAGAAATCTTTGTATGGTCTCAAGTAATCTCTTAGGCTGCGGTACCAAAATTTTGATTCTTTTGTGTTAAATTTAAGATTTCTGAGATCCAAATCAAATCATTGCATCTACTATAAGGTGGACAGTGATCATATTCTCATTATTGCATTATATGTTGATGATATATTATTTTTCGATAATGGCAAGGGTTTGATTTGTAAATTGAAGTTTCAACTTTCAGCACAGTTTGAGATGAAATAGGTACATCTTAGGGATGGAGATCAAAAGAGAGAGCAATCAGAAAACTTTGGTTGGTCTAGAGTAAGTATGTGAACTTGGTATTGGAGAGGTTTAGCATGTTAGCTTGCAGGCCATTATGTGTTCCTGTTACAAGGGGAACAAAGTTATTAGTTGAGGATTGTCCAAAGTCTCCTAGTGAGATAGAGGATATAAGTGGAGTACTTTATACTAGTGGTGTTGGAAGTTTGATGTATGCATGGTTTGTACAAGACCAAACATCGCCCAAGTAGTGGGAGTTCTTAGTCATTTTATGGCTAATCTTAGATAGGTACATTGGGATGCAGTGAAGAGAGGTCTCTAGATATTTGTGAGGTACTTCTAAGTATTCATTTTGGTATCATGGTTATCCTACAAGGATCTGACATTCAGTGTGTATTCGTGGATAAGTGGATTCTGATTGGGTTGGTGATATTGATAGTAGGAGATCCACTAGTGGATACATTTTCACTATGTTTGGTGGTAAAATCAGTTGGATGAGTAATTGATAGGGTGTGGTCACTTTTTTCACTACAGAAGTAGAGTACATGGAAGCTACTCATGTTTGTAAGGAAGCCATCTAGCTTAAGAGATTGTGTTCATATGTTGGGCTAGACACAGGAGCCATTATAGTTCATTGCGACAATTAAGTGACATATATCTAGCAAAGAACCTAACCTTTCATGAGAGGACAAGGCACATTGATGTCCAATACCATTTTGTTTGTGATATGGTAGAGGATGGAAGGGTGATGTTGGAGAAGGTTGATAATTTGATGAATGTTGTATATTTGTTGACAAAGACAGTGAGCATAGACAAGTTCAGGTGGCGCAGTGAGTCTATGGGCCTCTTGGCCCCTAGCAATTAAATTTTTAGTGTTGATAAGTTTCTCCTTTGCTCTTGCAAGGAGTTTGACAAGTGGGAGAATGTTAGGAAAAGTGTCTCAACCTTGCACCTTATGTTAAGATTACAAACAGTGCAATTTTCAAGTTGAAAAATAGGAAAACTCGATTTATGGGCTATAGAGTTGATTTTTGGCAAAAATAAAAAAATTGGGTTGCTTCGCACTAGTTCCCTGGTGTCTGTCATGTGGATCTCCTCAAGCTCTACAATTTATTAAAAAAACAAGAGCCCAATCAACCTCCCGTATAAAAGTTATGACCTTGGAAAGTTGAGTCTCCTACATTGAAAATGTAAAAATATTAACACATAAAAAAACTTTGTAAATGGGAGTTACACTTGTTAACCAACACATCATAGGCATCTTTGGATGGGGATAAAAAAGCCTAAATGGAACACCCAATTTGGTGAGTGGATTATAACGAGGTTATAATAGGTGGAAGGAATATGTTATTTTTAGCCTATGGACTCATCTTGGAATTTGGGTGTTAAATTTCTAATGAAGGATTTGGGTGCCACTATGTTGGGTGGTTTTAACTCATAGTTTTCAACTTTTCTAATTGACATTTGATAGTTTCATGTATTGAATCTCCTATTTATTGGGTGCTTGAGATAGAGGTTTTATATCAAGTTTTGTAGGTATTGTTATGCTATTGGAATTCCTCCAAATCTCTTATTGTTGATACTCTTGTGAAGGCTTGCTCTGCAAGTGTATAATAATTGTGTTATTTATTGAATAATGCATTAAGCTACTTTTGGAGTGTGGGGTTTTTCTCCCGAAAGAGTTTTCCCCACGTACACAGGTGTTACGGTATATTGTTTATTTTATGTTTATAAGTGTTTCTACTTTTTGTAATTGATAAAAGATTGAAATTTGCACAACACTCTCCTCAGAAGTTTAGTGTAGAAAGCATTTATGCGTACCTTGTTTCCTTTCAATTTGAAAAATAAGTTATAGCTTGATTTTTTGTTGAAAATTATTTCTCCCTATGCACAAATTTTACTAAGGTAAAAGCTTCTACACAAGCCTATTACATTTTTGGAGGAGACAAAAAGGTGTCGAGGCCTCTACCACCTATGTTTGTCAGAGGGAAGTTTCTCAGTGACCTTGGCTACCTCATGGCCACGCATATTGGTGGAGATATTATGCTCAACCTTAAGGAAGTGAGGGCCTTGTGGCTCTTAAAGTTTCTTCTATTCATATCTGCTTTTGGTTTCCATTTTACAGGCTTTGTGAGGGTTCTAGTTAAAAGAAATGAGATTATATATATGCTTGAATCTCTAAGGGACTGACTAAGAACTCCTAGAGATGTGACTCTCATAGCTCTCATGGGTCCCCTCAACATAAATGTCATGATTGATCTCCCCCACCACATGGACAATCTTCTACTTCGTGTGATAATGGCATCCCTAGTTGGCATGCCAATGGGAAGCTCCCTTAGCTGAACCTTGCTATTTCTCTTGTTCGCGTAGCTCCCACCGACCAAGAAGAAGAAAAAGATGGAGGATACCATTGTCGGTTGGCAACTTATTCCTAATGGTGAGGACCTCTCAAATGATTGGTCTCCCCTCCCACCAATCTTCTACTTCTCGATGTGATAATGGCATCCGCAGTTGGCATGACAATAGGAAGTTCTGGACTGACTGAACATTGCTATTTCCTTTTTTAGCATAGCTACCATGACCAAGAAGAAGAAGACAAAGGATGCCATCATAAGTTGGCAACTTACTCCTAATGGTGAGGACCTCTCAAATGACTGCGACAACCCCCCTAACCATGCAAGACATCATTGGACACAAAAACCCTAATACACTTTATTAATGTAAAGTTTGGGTCCGCAAACATCCAAACCTTCCAAACTTGAAATGTCCAGACTTTTAATAAGTGAAATATACGAGGCTTTAAGATTAAATGAGTTTGGGTCCTCTATGGTCTATGAACTCATGGCTCAAAGATCTTGGACATGGGATTAATATAAACTTTGACCAAAGATGCTTCTAAGTGAAATCTACAAGGCTTTTAAGATTGAATGAGACTAGATTTGTTATGGTCTATGAAATCATGGCTTTTAGATCTCAAACATGGGCTTAATATAAAATTTGACCTCAACTACCTCCGGGTCCATCCAACAATCTCCTCGAACCTCCAAGCTTGGCAATGTTGGACATGAGAAAACAACTTAATCAAGGTTATAGAATCTTCCAAATTCATAGAGAATATATGAAACACTGGACTTGAACACATAGATAAATTCTAACCTGATGGGAAGTTCTCATATCGGAAAGGACTTTGCAAACTTAGAACTTTTAAATTCTTAGATGTAACGGAGCGAGCAAACTATAACTCATAGACCCAAACCTTTATTAAGGGAGATCTAAGAATTTTCAATTTTTGTGTCTTACAGACCCAAGCTACCCTATATTACCATGTTGAACAAAGGTTTGAAGTCTATGATATCAAGTTGAAGTCCATGGGCCCCACGTTTGGCGAGCCTAAGAGTTTCATTAATCGAATTCTAGAAGGGATCTCCCATCTAGAGTTTGATTTTCTTCATGCTCGTTTTCCATCCAAAGATTGCTTTGAAGTCCAAAATATCAAGTTGAAGTCCATGGGGCCTATGTGTGGCAAACCCAAGAGTTTCATTAATTGAATCTCAGAGGTTCGAGAAGATTATTGGATGGACCCAGAAGCATCTTAGGTCAAAGTTCATATTAAGCATGTGTTCAGGTTCTTAAAGCCATGAAGTTGAGCTAGTGGCCAATTAGGTAAGGCAAAGTGCAAACCTTTTTTCTAGGTACAATGAGGTGAGACTATTAGGATTTTAACATTAAAGGGTTGCAATGATTCCTCCTACGCTCCCTTCTTGAGAGATTATCCAAAAGCCAAGCATGGAACTCAAGTGTCCTATTATCCATGTGTTGGCATTTACTAGCTTAAAACTGAGAAACCAACACACCAATACACAATAAAAGACTTAAATCCTGATGGGTCAATGAAAAGAATTTTTTAAAGACTAGAGAATTTGTCAAACATGTTTGTTAGATATAAGGCAATAGATCTCTCATAAGACAACCATGTATCCAACACACAAATAAAGCCTTCTTAGGAGAAAATTAGAAATTATAATGAAGAGATTTCAAAGGTTTACAACAAATTTCTCTAACATCACAACCAAATACTCCAAACACAATTAAGATACATAGAGTAATAAATACCAGATTTATTGGACAAAATTGATTGAGTGTTGGTGTAAATTTTTCTCATCATACATATGAAGATATTTCAAGAAAGAAACCAACAACAACAAATTACATTGACAAAACATTATGGCTGTTTAAGAGAGAAAATGCTGCAATTATACTAAACAAGAAAATCTATACACATGAAAAACCTATTCTTAGAACGAAAAATGCAATCTTGAATGTGCTTTGTTCATTTTCCAACAACGGCTCCACTTCTACATAAAATCCTCATTCTCAAGAAAGAAAACTGGTGCAATTATGCTAAAGAAAAAATACAGATCAAGCAACCATTAGAAAAAAGAAAAGACATAGGTTACAACAACCCAAACAATCTTTAGACAAAATAAATAGACACTATAAACTTAAATTGAAATATATGGTGGACATTACTGTTAGTACACGCCTCCCCTCATAGACTTTTCCATAAGCGCCTTCTCCAAGTTTAAACCCAACTAACAGCAAGCGTGTATCAATGAGCAGCTTCTCATCAAGCCTTAAACTTCGATTACCAGCGCAATGACCCCCTCCCTCACCATCCATATACTGCCTGGCTTTGTACTGGTTTCCATGTCTTTTTTAATGTGTTAATATGGGAGGAATAATCCTCCTCTCTTTGACTGGATCTAGTGAGCTCCCCGCTGCCAAAATCAGAAAAAAAAATGCTCTCTTTTTCCATGCCTCCTGGGTGCCTTACCCAGGTTTATAAACCAAAAAATGCACTGCAATTTGTATTTAACAGAAGCATGCCCGTTGGTTATTTCATAAAAGAAAGCTATCCATTTCTTAAAACTTTTCACATCCTATGTTTGATACTGATAGTAGTATATGAAGATTTAACTCAAAACTTTCAATATTTAGTCTTGAATGAGATGCAAACAGATAGTTTTATATCGTGTACACCAGACTTACTGCAGTTTGCATTTAACAGATGCATATGCCCATTGGTTATTTAAAAAAGAAGAAGCTAAGCGTTCCCTATCCCATATCTGATACTGACAGTAACATATGAAGATTTAACTCCAGCTTTCAATATTTAATCTTAAATGAGATGCAAACAAAAAGTTATACAGTGTACAACAAATTTAGTGCAATTTGCATTAACAGATGCGGGTTATTTCATAAAAGAAGCTACCCATTCCATAAAGCTTTTCCTATCCCACATTTGACAGTAGTAAAGAACTAAGATACATCAATTCTCAGTTTATTTGGCACAACGGCCCCTGAGGCTGTCCTGTGAGGATGGGCACAATCAGAGAGATAATATTAGGGTAAACAACACAGGAGAATGGGAGATTGCACCTTCAAACTCTTACAGTCAATACACAATTAACTAAACTGAGTTAAAACTTCAATCTAAGTCGCTCGCAATGTGTAATTCAAGAGAATTTCAGCTTAGTTGAACTATTTTAGCCTGCCAAAAGATGTTTAATGATTATATTAGATCCAAACCAACTTGAGCAAAACTACCCCTATTATGTTCCATTATGTTCAGAGAGACCAAACCACCATCTCATTGGAATGTAAATATAATATCAAAAGTGAAAATTATCATATTAATTTTATGACGAATTTATTAATTTCTTCATTGGAGTTGAACATTAATCATTTCACATCATTTTACACTAAATTTTATTTCTTTAGGTCCAAATTTACTATCTAATGTTGCTGAATGGCGTTCTTCCACCCAACTTTCTCCACAGCATCTGCTTACTAGTATGTTATCCAATTCAGACCATTTGGTGGAATGATAGTATAGCCTTGTGATAAGCATTTATACCCAACAACCTTTCTAGGTAATAAAAATATCCTATGCAGCTGCCATTGCCTTTGAAGTGGATACTGTCAAATGTCAATACAGTTCTTTAAGAACATAAGATTTACACAGTCCATGAATATATGAAAATAAAGTTTTTTGAATCACATCTCATGATCAATATCAAGATGAAGAAAGATGTGACACATAGTATGATCCAGAACATTAATGCAAAACATCCTACACGGTTTTTCCAAAAGTTTTCCTTTCATAAATACAGGTCATACCAAAGAGATTGAGGATCAAGCTAATTACTGGCACATAGAAAAGATATTTCTGCTAAGGCAATTGTTTAAGTGGCACCCGTGAAGCATGTCAAATTGTTTATGCTTTCACCCTACAAACACTAAATTTTTTGCAATATCTTTAGTTGGTTAATTTTCACTTTTCAGAAGAAAACAAATAACACCATAGGCGTAAACCCCTTGGTGGGCAGTATAATTCTAGAAAGAAACCTCACCTACTTTGCTGCTTCTTTTATGTAATATAAGATAACTAGAAGCTGAAAATCATAGAGAGGATGAAGAGGGGAAACAGGTGAACCTTAGATTATTTTGCAGTATCACAGTTGTAAGTATTAAAGGTTTTAATATAATCTTTGTAATGGGAAATGGCCAGATTTTTGCACCGGCCTGCCACTTTAAAAAAAAAATTTCAAATAAAGAAGTTTCGTTGGCTTCTCATTTATTCCTCATGTATTTGTCTAATGGGCTTTCAGGAACTAAAGAATGCAGGCTGAAAAGTCCAAATATTGCATAATTCTTAGTGTCAAAAGAACTGTGCTCCTTAGGCCACAGGCAATTGGATGCCTCTTATTGCATTAGATGCTATGTAAACACTCTTATAACGTTTCTGAAACTTGCACCTATTTTTCGGTTTTCTTTGTCTACCTTCGAACAAAGTGTGTCAAGAAGTATGCATTGAGAACAAGTTTGTCAAGGATCAACATGCTTTTACTTCGTCATGTTAAAGTTCTTGAAGAATACCGCAATCTCTGGAATACAAGCTTTAGGACACTCCGAAATTATCTTAGAAAATTATCCCATTGCTTTGTCATGTATGCTACTTTAACCAGGCCATGTGTTACTCTATATAATGCAGTCTATTTGGTAGTATTAACAAACTCCCAAAACGAAACTCGTCAAACAGCTAAAGACAAAAAAAATTGACAGTAATAAGCAATAAGTACCATGAACAAGAAATATATGACCTGCCTACTGTAATTAATATAGTCAAACAGTTTGGACAAAAAACATTTCATTAATGTGTGTGGGGTGTGCTCAAGTGGCCGGCCACTTGGTTATCATGATGGAGGCTAAGGTTCAAATCTCCAAGAGAACATGTTACCGTTGAATGGTGTGTTGCATGTATACTGTTGTTTCATGTCCCCGGTTCATAGCTCCGGTAAAAAAAACGTTTGCTCAACCAAAAAAAACATTCCATTAATAAACAATGAATAACTTGAATAAGAAATATATGACTTGCCTACCGTAATTTAAGAGCCAGACCAGGCCAAACTATGCTTGAAAATTCTAGAGCTTTGCCGTTACATATCATGGACCTCATTACTGCTCACTATTGCTCCATAAGCCAATCTCAAAATCTGTACTAATATTTGTAAAACAGTTACAAGCATTAAGTCAAAAAATATATGTTGGTACAATTTCAGGTCTCCTGTGCTAACGTGGGAAAAAATCTCCATCTCTCAACCAAAGGAAATCTGGGTGTAAAATTGATCATATATCCCATCTCTCCACCAAAGGAAATCTGGGTGTAAAATTGATCATATAATTCAAAACCTGTGTTTCCTTACTCTCTCACACACACATGAACTAGATGCCTCATAAATAACTATTACATATCAGATCAGAAAACTGAATCAAACATGGGACAAGCTGCTTCTATCCTCTCGTTGATTATGATCGTATTTATGTTACTGTCATATCGTCCACCACAATATTTCTCTATCTCCTCAGCAGTTCAACCTGTAATTCGCCCACCTGTTCCCATATACAATCAGATTATTAAGACAATTAATCCACTTTGGGCATTTTTAATGCCTAGTGAGCCCATAATTCCATGGCCATGCCCGCCATCCTCCTGCAGGAGCTGAAAACTGCTCACCAGCAAAGGAAACGCCAAAACTGGTAAAATGAGATCATAACCAGCTCACTTCACTGTATGGGAGCTCACCTCACTCCGCAGGGGAACACCTATCGGCGTAAATATAGTTTTTCTTTATTGTACAACAGGAGCACGTTACAACAGTAAATTCATTCAAGGGCTATTTTCTCATGGCTTAAATTCATTATTTGCAACATTTGATATAGTTTTTTGTTTGGTGTGAAAAAAAAAAAGCAGATGAACTGAAATCTTTATGTTCATTGTCAGCGCATTGTAGAATTCCTAACATGATGTGCACTGGTGTTCACAATGGAAACCATAGATATTCAGTTATTTTACTTAAGGTAAAAATGGACCAATAAACTCGGCAAATCGAAGATGATCAAATATAGAATAATTGTTAACAAGATTCCCAAAGGCACATGTCTACAATGAGAATGGTCCCTTACACAAATTTATTCTTTCAACAGTTACTAGCCTGCAAATATACCCAACCATCAGGCAAATCATATAACCATTAGGCAATAATGCCACAGGAAACTTGAGCTCATTGAGTGCATGCATGCAAACCAACCAGGGCATAGAAAGTCTACCGTGTGATGCACCATTTCAAAATTAAAAGAGTGAAGGAAGCACTGAAAGAACATATTGTTTTTGTTGTTTTTTTCTCACAGCAAGCCCCTCCTGCGCTTGTAATCATTCACAGATAAAGTTAAGGTATGCCTCCTTCCGTCACTGCTTGGAACCTGTACTCCACAGGTGGCCTCAATCCTCTGCTTTCTAGCCATAAAAGCCAAGTGGGCACCCTGAGCACCCCCAAATTTCTGCAGTCCATTAAGTGATATGGTAAGCTCAAAATCGTGCAAACTGAATAACTTTGTACCTTCAGCTACAGGAGCTTCTGTATCTACAAGCTTTCCAGCATCTGCAGCAGCCTCCAATGCCTTGGCTGTTGCTGCTTCCCCTGCCTGAGTAGCATCTTGCTCTTTGTTTGCCTCTGTGTTTGCTTCTGTGGCACCACTCTTTGCACTGTAATAATTTTGTGATCTAGTCCAGCGACGAGAGAAAGGATCATACCCAGCCTCACCTGCTTTAAGATTAAAGTTAGCAGGCTTGATCATTGAAGCATTCTTAAAATTTTCAAATCTGTTTTTCTTATTCATCTCTGCAAGCATTATGGCTTTTGCATCCTTGCTTTTTCTCTGAAGTGAAAGGACTTCTAAGTCTTTCAACCTTGTTTTGATCCTGTCTACTTCTAAATAATCGTGTTTGCTCTCTGCAAGCTCCATCTCCTTCCTCAGCCTATCCTTCTCAGCAGCCAGATTTGATGGCCTTGCAGAAGCCATCTTCTTCTCCTGCAGCATCTGCTTTACAGTTTCTGCAGAATAGACAAAATTATTTATTTCCTTCAGTGCATTTTTCTTCTGTTCCACATCAGCTTTACCTAAAATTCGGCCCCCAGTGCGCTCTACTTCCCGTTCCCATTCCTTAAACTCTTTCTCAAGAGGCGGCGAATCAGACACCCTCTCCATCTGCCATCTAGCTGCACTATCATCACTGCCCCAAACACAATCCAAGTACTTGTGGGTAATCCGATTCTCAAATTTATAATGCTTGTCAGCATCGGTTGCGTCTACATTTCTGACCATGCAAAGACGGTAAATACGCTGTCCTGACCTTGACATACCAATCCCAATTCTCACAAAACAACCCACAATGATCTTTTCAAAGAATGGCTCCATGAACCACTTGGCAAGCTTTGATCTCCGGATTGTTATACTCTTAATATCTTCAAAGGAAGGAATATCAGAATTTGTGCCTTCTCCATCACTGTCATCTGAATCTCCACGACTGCTTGGGCTCTGATCCCTGTTACTAGAGGACGATGGACTAACACTAGGACTAGCATGAGACTTTCGTCTGCCAGGTGAAGAATCCCGTCCTCTAGATGACCCAGCAGTGTCCCTTCGCTTTCGCTGCACATCTGAATCCTGTGCCTTCTGTCTCCTTGCAACTAATTCATTTAAGGCATTTTCTTTCACTGTCCTGGTAGATTTCACAGAAGAGCGCATCCGTGAAGATGGTGGCCCTACATCTTTTCCCCTCTGATTCCTAGTCTCATTTTGTCGAGCTTCAGCCCTCTTCCGCACCAAAAAATTATCCCTAGCCTCTGCTCTCTCTGCCAAAATCATCTCCCTGTCTAGTTCAGACATCTTTCGAAGCCGCTCCCTATCTTCATCATCTTTGTACAAATCACTCCCAAATGATAATCCATCACTGTCTGAATCATCTCTCTGGCCCCCATCATCATTATCTTTTTCACCAGAATCAAATCTCTTCTTCAAAGGCATCCTTGACCCAGATGTCTTTCTATTTGTTGTTCCAGCATCATCAGAATCATCCCCATTATCAGAATTGGAATCACTGCCATCATCTGAAAAGGAATCAGATTGCTTCCTCTTTGCTGGAGCTCGATTCCTATTCTTTCCATCATGAGCGTTAGTTCGACCAGCTGCCTCCAGCAACAAATTCTCAAGATCTGCCATAGGCCTTGCTTGACTTACAACTACTACAAATACAAGCTTCCAAGGGCTTCTATATGTGTGCCTGACCAAATAGAATCATTTATCCTGAGATGTAAGTAAACAGAAAAGCATCACAAAACAGCACAACTGAACTTATACATCTGCCCAATTACCAGAAATAAGAAGTTATCCCTGGATGCAAGTAAACGAAGGAGTACTAAAGGAACTGTCAATAAATCCTAATGTAAACACAACTGAACTTCTTCGTCTATTTCTTAACCAGAAAACAATAATTTACCCTGACATGCAAGAAAATAGGGATGAAGTGCGTTAATGCGAACAACACTACTGTAAACACACCTGAACCGGAATTTTAAAATCCACAAAGCCGAAACCCTAAATCTATAAAAGTTGCTCATATAAAACCCTAACTCTTAAAATTTTGCTTAGATATGATCTTAAACACAAAATACCTCAGTCCAAAGGAGAACCTCCACGGCGCAGGTTGAAAAATCCCGTAGTTCGCAGAGCAAATCAATACACTGTTGCGCCGAAATGTTCTGTGGAAAATTGATATCTTTGATGGAAAACAAAATGTAATGACCGCCCGATAAATCAAGAACTGCCAGAGGGGAGTGGAACGCTGGTTAAAACATTCGCCACTACTCACGGTGAACAAGTTCTGGAGTACAAAGCATTGCGTACGGAATGAGTAGCCCCGCGAGACTCGAACCTTATAACCCTAATTTGTTATGGATGAATGAATGGAAGATTTTTAACACGTCCAATAGACCATTGGTTGTCTTGGATGATGTTGCATAAATGTTAGGACCAACAGAAACCTCACAATGCAGCCTTCCAACTATTATTTTAATCAAGCAATTAAAATAATAAGGTATGATTTAAATTATGGTTTAAGTGGCCTCTCTTCAAAATTTAAAAGCTTTCTAGAAGATTAAAGGTGAGTGGATTAAAAATTTATTGCCATGGTATAAAAATCAAAACCTGTGAGATTAAAAATCAAAACCCATGAGATGAAATGAGAGGATAATGTTGGTGCTTTAACATTTAAATGCAAATGAGTGGGAAATGTTCAAATGGTAAAATCGAAGGGCAAGCTCATTCATGCCACAAGAAAACAAAGGTGAAAAAACATACATTTCTAATGAGTGGCTAATATTTCACCATAATTCAAGGATCTTTGCTTAAATATTTGTCACATACTTAAATCAAATCTTATCTTCCTTTATCCACCGCTTACATTTCACTGCCATTGCACTGCATATAAACGAAGCTTTAAGGACCATCGAACCCTGTGTTAATATACACCACAATATGGGGCAGCTTAGAATGGGTCACCAGAGGGGGTCGGTGGAAAGTTGATTACAAGTATAGGATGCATCACCACAAAGGAATTGGGAATTGTGATGAGGTCGCTAGGTCAAAACCCACAGAAGTGGAGCTTCTAGACATGATTAACAAAGTGAACACCAACGACAATGACACAATCAATTTTCTGAAGTTTCTAAATCTAACGGCCCGCAAGATGAAGGACGCGAACTCGGAGGAGGTGTTGAAGGAGGTGTTCCAAGTGTTCGACAAGCGCCACAACATCTCCGTTGCCAATCTCTTCCATGTGATAACCAATTGAGGTGAGAAGTTATTGGATGAAGAAGTTGATGAGATGATTTGCTAGGCCAATGTCGATGGCAAGGTTTAGAGGTGAGTGTCTAATAGCAATGGCAATCAATGAAGTATTGGAGATTTTGCAACAGAAGGATGGATTAGCATATTTGAGATAGTAGCTTCACGAGGGGGCTATACATGAGGGTTTAAAGCACGTGGCTCTTGTTCTAGCAAAGGGTGCCCATGGGACTGCAAGCTCAAGCAACTAGAGTAGTTTGCAGATTTAAGGGACGGTTCCAGTTATGCAAGTCATTATCCATATGTGAAGGTAAGGTGGGTGTGACCATGGGAGTGGAGAAGGGGGTGGAAAATGGAAAGGGGAGTGTAATCATTATTGGAGATGCATTGCACCTAATAACACTTGATCTTGGTTAGAGCATTTGTATGGCTTTGGAGGATACTATCCATCTAAGCAGATGCCTTGAACAAGCCATCAAATTTGTAAACATGGTAGTGTGGCAAGAATCCTAGGTGGAAAAGATAAAGTCTTGTTTTAACAAGTACATGTAGGAGAAGCAATCCTTACTCAAACCCAACCTTTATTATTAATCTCAATTGGATTTAATTTATTGATTAGACTCTTAAATCTAGCTATAAGTCCTTTTTTCTGGGCATGGCTTACTAACAACATAGAGGATTGATGGTTTTACACTTGGCGCACAAGTGATATGCACAATGACACGAAAAATTGAACCAAAACTTCATTTAACTAGTTTGTAATATAAGATATTTGGTCGACTCCTTTATTGAATCACATGAAACTCAAGATGACACGAAGTGCTATGATGTCAATTTGGATGCGACAATTAATTAAATTGGATCACATGGAGAGATCAGCTCCAAGTGACAAATTGGGGTTAAATGCAGAATCGAGATGGTATTTCAAGTTGATTGTATCCCAACCCAATCCTATATGTTTTCTAAGTCTTAACCTATGGCTTCAACCATGGGTCAAACCTTGTACTAAAGGTTAAGAGTTAAGGGCTTAACCTAGGTTAATCGGGGTTCAAAAGTTTTTCAACCCAAAATGACTAATTTGTCCTTTGATCTAGCTTCAATATTGTGATGGCAAATGTGGCACAGTCTCACAACAATTAAACTTAGGGGTAAAATTGATGGTCATATACATGCCTCCATATTGCTAATGGGTCTTGGAAAACATGGCATAGTCTCACAACAATTAAACTTAGGGCTAAAATTTATGGTCATATACATGCCTCCAAGAAAACATAAACTTAAACCAAGGAAAGATGAATTTATGAGATTGGTCATGAATGCAAATTGATATAAAAGAAAATTGGGTACTCAATCTAACTTTAGATTAGCTTTTCCAATGGTTTTATTCATCCTTAATGTAGTATGGGATCAACAACTATGACCATTACTTAAAATTCTAATACTTGAAAGCTACTCAAGGAATTGTTTACAATTAGATTCAATCATAGTTCAACTCTAGGTTAGTTAACTCTCCTTTTACTTGTATGTTACTCCTAATAGAATGATAGTGTTGATATGTTGACATGTGTCAAGATCTAACTTACTTAGTACCTATTAGCCAAAGGAACCTCTTTGGTTACTCAATTACTCTGATATAGTGAGATAGTGATACTCATCAAGATCTCACTCACTTAGGGAGCTCGTGGTAGAAAAAGACTTGATAACAAATTTGAGCCTTGGGTGAAGTGATGCCACCGATACCACAATACTTGTCAAGATATTACACAAACAAATCACTTCAACTAAAGGGGATATTACAAAACTTCTAAATTTTAGGGAGTTGGTGGCCATCATCTACAAGTCTCTGAAATGCGTAGTAAAGAGTTATGACAACATAAAGATCACAATAAAAGAAAGCAAAATGATACAATGCATATTGATAAGCTCAGAGCTTACTTAATCTGATTTAGCATTTTAAGGTGGCAATGTGGCATATAAGACCTATAAGGTGCAGATTCATTGTGATAAATAGTGTAATCCCATTTTGATCACATTTCCATTAGTTGATGACATCAAATCATGAGACCAAAGAAAGCAAATAAACCAAGTCATAGGAGAAATGGGTTGTACTATTATTGCATCTGCTAATTATTTATGTGGCTTCTATTTTCTATTAGGGTTGCTTAGAATACTCAGATACTACAAAAGAAAGGAGGAACAATTAAATGAATCTATCAATTTATATTATATTATGGGGAAGAATAGAAAAAGAAGATTTTGACAATAATGGATTTGCTCTTGCATGGCATTGGAATGCTCTAATTTGTTGCATTGGAGTAAGAGACTCACATGTCTTCTACAAGTGGCTCTATTAGCGAAGCTCACATCACATGCAATTAATTTCCTATTGGAAATTTTTAAAGGTCGATACTCATTTCCATAGCATTTAGCAATAACAACGCAAATTCCAATTAGGGATTTTTTATTTGATAAGGTTTAGTGATAGGTGAAATTGTTGTAACTGGAAAAAATGTGTCCTAGGATTTATCACAAAGGGCATGGAGTTGGTGACAACACACCCTAGGATTTATGCAAAGTGGCATTGTGAAGTTGGTAACAAGGCACTCTTATGCTTATGCTAGGTGGCATTTTGTAGTTGTTAACAACATGCCCTGGGTTTTATGCTAGGATATGTGAAGGCGACAGAAGTTATTCTTAACAATGAACTCATTCTCGCAGTTGAGCAGCTTTAGGAAAATGAATAAGAGCTTGAGAAAGTAGTCAAATCGTATCTTTTAGGGGCTTTTATTTTTTATTTTTTGAATCCCCTTTTGATTGTTTGCTAAAAGTTGCTTGCAAAGTGAATTATTTCCCTTTAGGTGGCATAATTTGTTTTGGTAAATTTCCATTGCTTTATCAATTAAGCATTTCCAATTCTGCATCCAATTCAAGTAAGGTTTATGCTACATTATATTGATATGTGGTTATTGTAAATTGAATAGTTTAATGAGGAAGTAAGTGACAAAGTGTCAAAGGTGGAGCAAAAGTATAATGAGATATGACAACCTATTTATGAGAAGCTCAGTAACATTATTCAAACAATTCCCAATTTTTGGCTCATTGTTGTATGTTGTCTTTCATATTATTAGGGAAAGATGCTTTTCTCTTCTAAATGAGAAATTAAAGTCTTGGGTTAGATTCACAAGTCTTTTTTTAGTGATGGTCCTTGTTAGGTTGTGTACCATGATCTCGTTGACCTAGGTGTTTGTATTTACTCAAGAAAGTTAGGTTTTGTTCATACACAATGAATACACCATCAAGAGTACATCATTATTTGGCCTAGAAGTGTAGTCTATAGGTTTAATCAGTGCAATTGGGGGGTTATTTTGATGTCATCATCAAAGATCATATGTTTACTGCTTTCCTGCAACTTATGGTTTAATTTTTTAAGGTAAGACTAATTCAAATCTTTTCCAACATCTAACAAGAGTAAGGGGTATAGGGCTCGTTTGTTTGTTGTAACAACATAATAGCTAGTTGATTCATTCTAAGTACAATTAGATGTCGAGTTTGAATTATGTATTTTTGGGAAGCATTAAAAATAAAAGTAAAAAAACAAAGGTTATTAAATCTTTGCTAACTTTCTAAAAACACACACACATATGTTGACTTTACAATGTATCTTTATTAAATGTCAAAGTTCATTATTTAGGACCAAGCATATTGTATAGACTAGGTTCGAGATTATAATTAACATACAATATATAAACAAACTTTTAACTATAGTTGTACTCATAGTTTATAATCAAGTGCACCCCTTTGTTCACTAAAT
Source organism: Cunninghamia lanceolata (assembly GCA_027924645.1). Classification (NCBI taxonomy): domain Eukaryota; kingdom Viridiplantae; phylum Streptophyta; class Pinopsida; order Cupressales; family Cupressaceae; genus Cunninghamia; species Cunninghamia lanceolata. The sequence continues at coordinate 3,901,529 of BSBN01001327.1, read as the reverse complement.
TTCCCTTCTCATTTTCCTCTAGTTCCATATAGTTATATTTTGTTGAAACAGAGTGAACTATTGTAGCAATACCACTAAATAAAGTAGGCAATTTTAATCATGTTCATGTATAAAACCATATAATGAAAGTGGAGAATGCATATAAAAATTAGTGAACCATAAGAATGAAATAAATAACATTGAACATATGTGGAGAAACCATTTGAATAAAAAACTCCACCATCAAAGAGAGCACAAGTCTATGTTAATCTTCAATACACTATTATAACAATACAACACACTTCAACCTTCAATCTAACAACATTCCAACAACACCTATGTGCTTATGCAAAAATCCATAAAACATCTATCTCAAGGTTCTAATATATAGAGAAAACAAAAACTAGAAACCATAAGTGGTTTACAAATCAAGACCTGGCAAATACCATGGGCTAAAACTAGGCACCCTTGAACCCACATGTAAAAATCCAATGCCTCATATCCACTTGGTCAACTTGCTAAAATTGAATGTAACGCCTCTCACCCCACTTACACATCATAAATGTCATAATTATGGTTAAATTCCCTCATTAAGCCAACTTTCCCAATCCTAAGTACTCCATGAGGGCAAATCAATACCTTGTCATAACTTATCTTGAGAATGATGCTCAATAACTCCCATTTGACCTATTTGTAACCTTTTGAATTCAATGTCATTACAATTACATCTTGGAGAATAAAATAATATTAAATAATTATCCTCACACACATAAGGGCATTCAATTTCACCCTCTCCAAGATTATTGGAGAACACACATTAGTTATCATCTACATAATAATAACAATTAATCAAGACTTTAAGATTGCAAGGTGAATGACACATATTATCCTAGCATTCTCCCACTTGGCATTTACATTGCAATGACATAAATGAAAACTAAACAATGAATCAAGTATAGGATACAAAGCCCATGACCTCCCTACACCAAGAGAACTTCTCCATATTCACTAATTTTGTAAGTAAATCTATTACATTCTCAAGAGTGTTGGCTTTTGTATCTTAACATTAACATTCTTAACCATCTCACAAATAAACTGATACTACACATCAAAATTCTTGGTATGAGCATGATAAATGAGATTCTTAACCAAATAAATGGCACATTGTCTATCACATTTGATATTAACCACCATACAATCAAAATTAACTCTTGAACACATTCTTTGTAACTATACCACCTCTTTATAGGCATATGTAGTAGTCGTATATTCTTCTTCAGTAGTAAACAAAGCAATTGTGGGCTACCTCTTACTCATCCAACTAATAGCACCACTAAATAGATAAAACACATCACCACTAATGGATCTCTGACTATTCAAATCACCTACACAATCTACATCAACAAAGCCTTATATGTCCAACATCCTTCCCACATCATTAGGACCATAATAACATAATCAATTATCAAAAGTTCCTCACAAATATCTAAATACCCTCTTAACATGATTGTAATGCTCTTTACTAGGGTTATACATAAATTTTCTAAGAACTCCCACTCCTTGGGCAATATCTAATCTAGTACATACCATTTCATACATCAAGCTCCTTATAACACTAGCATATAGTACATCATACATATCCTCCAAAGCATCATCCAACTTAGGACACATATCCAATGAAAGATCAATGCTAATAGATAAAGAAATACTCAATGGTTTATAATCGTGCATAGAAAATTATTGCAAAATAGTGTTAACATACTTAATCTAACTAAGCCAAAGCTTTATGTGAACTTAGTCCATGTTGATTTCCATTCCCAAAATGAATTTCACCACCCTTAAATCCTTCATGTCAAACACAATAGAAGCTAATCTTTGAGCTCCCTAATCACCCCCCTCTTATTACTAATAAACAACATGTCATCTACATACAATACAATGATTAGAATTTAATCATCAAAATCTTAACATAAACATAGTGATCCTCTTTGCTCCTAATAAAACCCAACTTCAATAGAAAAACTTCAAACTTCTAATACCACAACAAGGTGATTATTTTAAACTATATAATGGACAATTTAACCTACAAACCAAATGTTCATTTCTTTTTAAATCATAAAGCCATTAGGCTATCACATATAAATTTCCTCTTCAAGATCCTCATACAAGAAAGTAGTTTTAACATTTATTTTCTCAATCTCAAAATCATAAGTAGTAGTAATAGATAACAAGAATCTAATGGAAGATAATTCAGTGACAAGAGAGAAAATTTCACCAAAATCAACTCCCTCTCCAGAAGTATCCCTTAGCTAGCAATCTGGACATGTACCTCTCTAATCAATCATTTGGTCTAAATTTTTTTGTACATCAACTTGTAACCAATGAGTTTCCTTTCCTCGGGTAAACGTACAAGATCCCAGTTAGCACATTTATCCAAGGCCACCATATCCTCCTACATGGCCTCCATATAAGACTTACTTTACTCTAAAGAGGGAGCCTTCAAGAAAAATATTGATCCATCATTAGTATAACCTAAAGAAAATGCACAAAAAAAATCTAGAGGGTTGTACCTGTCAGTTAGGTTCTACTGTCTCATGGACCATCTAAAGGGTGGAGTAAGGGACTTTATCTATTCCTTTGCATATTCAACTTTCTCAAATGTCTTACTAGTTTCACTTAAATCATCCAAATCCTCTTCTTCCTATCCATCCTATAATCCATCAATATGTTACATGTGCATCTTTTTGCTTCTTAACCTTAGTCCCAAAATGCACTAGTTTTCTTCTTTTTCCTTTGGCTGCATATGTTCTAAAAATACTCTAAACTCCCTAAAAAATCATGTATTTAGAATAAATCATTTTCAAGGTTAGTGGATTCCAAAGCTTATAACCACTTAAATTCTCGTTGTAATCAACAAAGATGCATTTCTATCCTTTTGGATCTAATAGATTATTTTTTCTTAGACACGTGAACATAAGCCTCACAAACAAACACCATTAAATATGAAATATATATATTTTTACTTATTCACACTTCATAAGGAGTCTAGTCAACAATATTCAAACATGGAAATTGACTAATCAAATAACAAAGAATACTCACAACTTATACCCAAAAACATCAATCCAACTTGTTGGAATAGGTGTGTTGTACACCTTGCATAACATTGGTATCATTTAATTATGTAAAATAAATATGTATTTGTGGTGCATCATGGGTTATGTGTTTAGCCACATTAGATATTTATTTAATGCAACTTGTAATCATTGAATGTAACATTGGGTTAATTATTTTGTGTCTGGGACACATAGAGTAATTAATTATTTATTTGTAATTATTTAATTATTGGGAAAACTTAGTACCAATAATTAAGTATGGGGGTCAATGGTTTTGTAGACTCATGATTTTGGGATAGATGGTTTTACCATACCACATATTGTATTTGTGTGAGCTTATCTTTATATAAACAAACACACGAGTAATTGTTGATGTTGGTTGTTTGACTTGTTGGTTGGGTTTGGTTTGATTGAGCATATCTTATAGGTTGCAATTGTGAGGGTTTGAAGCATGGCATTTGATGTGTGGTTACATGTTTGTTCACATGGATTGCAGGTAGAGAGTTTGATGCTTTAGGGTATTCGTGGAGACTCTGCATATGTATTGTAATATTTATTATTGAATAATACATGAGAGTTGGATGCTTTTGGAGGCTAAGTTTTTCCGTCATGGAGGGTTTTCCTAGGGTATATCTTGTGTCATCTTTGATGGTATGATTGTCTATTCTTTTGCATATGGATTTTTGGTTATTGTTTGCATATTAATCTCTCATTGGGTTATGAGAAAATAGTCTTTATGGTTGCATATTTCCAACATTTGGTATCAAAGCTTGGTTGTTTCATTTGGGAGGAGAAATCCCTGTTTGATAACCCTAGCTATGAGTGGATTTTTGTGTATAGTAGAAGGTTGTTTATAGACTTAGGTTGTTGCAGATATAGGGTTTCATGGATAGTTGGCAAGTGGGTCTTTGATTTGGGCTCTTTTTATGGGGGGTTTTGGAGGTCAATTTTTGTAGGAAGCCTCCTAGATGAAAACAAACCCTACCATTGGATTCAAGAGGTCCTGTAGGTGAAGAAACAATATAATTAGACCATATTTAGAGACAAAAAAATTGCCCCAATTGATGTCCTAGGAGAATCTATGGAGGAATCTTTTGTATGATGCAGGGAATATTCTCTGCATGTCATACTTGCGCAGGTATGCCTATCGGAGAAATTCCTTTTGTCTGTAAATGTTTAAAAAAAACAAAAAACATTTTTTTTTGAGGGGGGGTGTCGTACCCCCCTATGCCAGCAAGTGCCATGCCTACACAAGCGCACGGCCTAACAGGCCGTCAACGCTGCTAGCTGGTGCTAACAGGGCCCTAGTGGTCAGCCCCTGGGTGATGAGCACTATCACCGGTGGGGCTTAGCCCCCTAGCCTGAGCCCTCGGTCCTGTGGTGAACCGGGACTACTGCCTGACCCCTATGGGGATTTTTTAAAACCTTAAAATTTTAAAAATTGAAAACTAAAAAATTAAACTATTTTTTAGACCCCTCTAAGATCCACCACCTCAGCACCGCCAGGGTGGCACTGGCGTGCCACCGCCTGGCCACCAGAGGGCCACCAGGGCTAGTTTTATAGCCTAATTGGGCAATGTTTTTTCCAGAGGGCATAACTTTGACCTAGTATGTTAGATTTTCAACTTCTTATAGTCGACCAAAAGCTATTTCTGAGCACTAGGCTGTGGTGTTTGAAGTTTTTCCATATTTTTCCATTTTGACAAAGTTTTTACTGTTGGAAGCCAGATGTGCATTTTGAGCTTTGACTGGGCATAACTTGTGCATACGGAGTCAGATTTTAGACTTCTTGTAGGAGTTTGAAAGGTATTTAGGATAACTACATAGTGGAGTAGGTTTGGAGATGATATTCTAAGGTTTTTTTAGTTTTTATTAGTTTGAGCTATTTTTGGTCACTTTGACTTATGGTGCTTTTGTGAGTTGATGGCAAATTGAATCTAAGGTGATTTTTTATTTGATTCATTGCAAACTTACAGGTTTATCTCTCATTATCCTTTGTTGACAACATTATACATGTATTGTTGAATTTGCATGCTACATTGTGAGATCTACAGGTTGTGCAATGTTGTAGGTTGTTTATGCTTACAAGTTGCATGTATGACTTGGATGTGAGTTGTCCATGCCCATAGATGTTTTAGTGTTGATGCATATTATGATTTGTGGCTTGGTTTAGTCACATGTTTCATTGGTTTGCTTGTCATTATGAGATATAGAGAGAGATAGTATTACCTGATATAATCATGATATGGGACCCATGTTTGTTGACTATATGGTACAATTGTGTGAGGCTTAACAGGAGTTTGGTGTAGCTACATTGGGTGGTGATCATGGTGTCATGGTTATTCCTTGTTTGGTTAGGACTTTGACACGACATGATTGTTAAGCAGGTGCAGTTTTAGTGGTGTTAGGTTGATGTTCGGTTTACAAGTTTTGTTCATCCTCTTGGTTTGGAGATTATGGTTTACTTGACCTTTTGGGAGTTGTTTTTGTTACAATGGGATTCTTTTACTGTGTTGGGGCCATGGATTATCTTCATTTAGGAGATAGTTATCACGATGTCATGGATAGCTTGATTACATAATTTAGTGGGAGCTTTTGATGGTGATGGTTTGATGTTTATCTTGTTTCCATGTATAGCTCAATAACACGGTTCAGTGGGAGCTTTGACAAGATATGGTTATCTTCATGTGATTTGGAGATGTTGTTCCTTGGTTTAGAGATGTTGGTATTGTGTCATGGTTTACTATTGATACTGGTTTTGAGTTTTGACATGATACAAGTTCTCTTGAGACGAGATATGTACATTAATGCATGTGATATTCCTTTGAAGTGATGTCATGATGTGTTCCTAGGTTATGCAAACGTGCAGTGGGAGCTTTGACTATGATCTTGTTGGTTCTCTTGGTATTGAGTACAATGGTCATTTGCTTTTGGAGTTTAGCATGGATTGATCATGGAGGTGCTCATGGATACTTGGAGACTTAGGTGAGGCTTGAGTTCTCTTGGGATTAGAGATATGTGTTGAGATGGTTACTCTTTGATGAGGATTTTAGTAGCAAGACCGAGGAGCCTACACCTTGGTTGGACGTGAGTTCAACATGGACCTATTGAGGAGGTTGTTCTTGGAGAGAGTCTTTGAGGCTTGGTGCATCTTGGAGGAGCAATCTCATCCCCACTCTTGGTCCACTTGGTGGTGAATAATTTGACAGGTATTCCCACCTATTTTTCAAATGAATTCTTTCTTTGTATCTTGACTTCTCATGCTTGAGTCTTAAGCTATGGATTACGGTTGTGAGGACTTGTTTGAGGAGTAGATGCATGGATATGATTAGTTATCTCTGTATGTTTGATCCTGAGTTGTTATGAGATCATTGTGTGTAATGGAGATGGTTAGTGGCTTTGGACTTATTCCTGTTTTGGGATGGTTATGAGTTTTATCTACCTTTGGTTTGAGAGGCTTGCATCTTGATTTGTTGGATGTTGAGGAGGCTTCTTGTTTTGGGGTTGTAAAGGAGATCATACTCTTCACAACTATAGCACATTAGTGTGGATAGAAGGACATGGTTATGATTTGTAGGTTTTCTCTTGTTGGTCATGCTTCTTCCTAGATGTTTGTGTTCACATGACATTGAAGTTGAGATGTGTATGAAGCTTTTGAGTCTATTTGACTTCTTTCTCTTATGATGTGGAGGACTTGAGAGAGATATGAACTTGAGGTGAGAGTTATGTTGTAGCTATTTAGTTTGTAGATTTTGCATATCTATGTGTGTGTTCTTTGACACTATGCGATAGAGGATTTAGCCACATCTTTTATGTGAAATCTATTAGTGGATCTTTGGATGCCTTGATCTATTTTTAGTTTTGACATTTACTCATGCAATGGGAGTTCTAGGATGTATATGATTTCTTTGTTGGATGTCCTCATTATGATGTGGTATGGAGGGTCTTGAGGTTTGTTATCACATGCTTTGTGTTGTTACCTTGGAGGACTTATTTATGCAGGATTGAGTATATACAGGGACTTGTTATCACTGTGATTTGAGTTGGATATGTTGATGGCATAAGGCCTACTTGTTATCATTTGTATGACCTTGGTTTGGAGGAATGGTTAGTTGTTGTGTTAGCAACTAGTTGCAGTTGCTATTTCAACTATGGTGATTGATTCTTGTAAGCTACTTGAGCCTATTTGTTACTATTGGATTCGTTGTTTGTGTTTGGATATCAATTTATGCAAGTTTCTTGCTTCTACGTGACAGGTTAGTGTGGCATCTTTTTAGAGGATCTTATCCTTCATGGTTTGGCATCATAGAGGATAAGGGGATTCTTTTTTGAGATGGTGGACACCTTGATTATTGTTACAGGTATCTTGGAGTACATGGAGCACATGGATGTTTATATGATACATGTTAGGCATATGGATGGTTCCCTTGATGTTTCGAGTTTACTTGTTGATCCCTTATGCAATGTATACAACAAGTGGGAGAACGTTGGAATAGGTGTGATGTACACCTTGCATAACATTGGTATTATTTAATTATGTAAAATAAATATTTATTTGTGGTGCATCATGGGTGATGTGTTTAGCCACATTAGATATTTATTTGGTTCCACTTGTAATCATTATATGTAACATTGGGTTATTATTTTATGTGTGTGGGACACAAAGTAATTAATTATTTATTTGTAACTATTTAATTATTGGGAAAACTTAGTACCAATAATTAAGTGTGGGGGTCAATGGTTTTGTAAACTCATGGTTTTGGAATAGATGGTTTTACCATACCACATATTGTATTTGTGTGAGCTTATCTTTATAAAAGCAAACACACAGGTAGTTGTTGATGTTGGTTGTTTGGCTTGTTGGCTAGGTTTAGCTTGATTGAGCATCTCTTGCAGGTTGCATTTGTGAGGGTTCAAAGCATGGCATTTGATGTGTAGTTACATGCTTGTTCACATGGAGTATAGGTAGAGAGTTTGATGCTTCAAGGTATTCATGGAGACTCTGCATATGTATTGTAATGTTTATTGCTAAATAATACATGAGATAGATGCCCTTTGAGGTTGGGTTTTTTCCAGGGTATATCTTGTGTCACCTATTAGGAATTGTATGCAGAAGATATCAATTAAATGCAAATGAAGATTAAACAGAGGAATGAAAAATACATAGAAATAATAATAGCGAGGGACAATTTTTAACGTGGTTCACCCAACTCGGGCTACATCCACCAACAGAGAGTCCAATATTATTATCCAACAAATCGAACCGATTACAACCAACAATCCTTACAACTTAATACCGCTACAAATGCTACAATACAATATCAATGGAAACCCTAACCCTTAGCCATTTTTATCAAGACTTATGTCGGTTACAAAATAAGGTTTTTTTATGTCAGCTGATAGAAAAATAACTCCTGACGCCTTTATAAAACAATAAAATTTGTTTGAGGTTTCGGGGGCGCTGCCCCTTGACCCTGCCCTATATCATGACAGGGAGCACGCCAAGGGCGCTGCCCCTTGACCCCATCTTGGGGGCACTACCCCCAAACCGCCATTAAATAATTTGGGGGGAAATCGCACCAATAAAAGTGGGGAAAATTTAACCTCCAAGTCTGATTAGGCTCCATATAACAACATCACCTTTAATGGTATGATTATCTATTCTTTTGCATATGGATTTCTGGTTTTTTTTTTTTCATATTAATCTCTCATTGGGTTATGAGGAAATAGTCTTTATGGCTGCATATTTCCAACATTTGGTATCAGAGCTTGGTTACTTGATTTGGGAGGATAAATCCTTGTTTAATAACCCTAGCTATGAGTGGATTTTTTGTGTATAGTGGAATCCATGGTTTTGCAGGAAAGAATGAAGGCATTTTTCAAGGTTACAAGGTTGTTTACAGACTTGGGTTGTTGCAGATCTAGGGTTTCATGGACATTTGGCAAGTGGGTCTTTGATTTCGGCTCTTTTTATGGGGGGTTTTGGAGGTCAACTTTTGTAGGAAGCCTCCTGGGTGAAACCTTTAAATTTAGAATCAATAAAAAATAAACCCAAGTGTATCTAGAACAATTATTAATGAATGTAACATAATATCAAGATTAACCCATAGAACCCACATCCTTATACCAAACACATCTGAATGAATGATTTCTTATTATCCCTTTGCTTTATAACCTTTTTTAGGAAAGGAACTCTATTTTGTTTCTCAAATATATAATTTTCATAGAATTTAAATGCTCATCAAATTAATCAGAAAATCATCAACCATATTTTTATTAATAAGGGTCTAAAGACCTTTTTCACCAATGTGGCCCAAATATTAACACCACAACATACATGCACATTATTAGATGTGTAAGATACATTGGTAGAGTTACAAAATGTGAAGGTATCAAGTCAAAACAATTTACCACACTATGAGACTCTAGTTTCCACTAGATTTCCTCACACCAACCTACAATTAGACTTGCCAAATTATATCACATGCATTTCAAAATTATTCAACTTAGATATAAAAAGTGAATTTCTCGCAAGTCCTAAAATGTGTTAAAGACTAGTAAGGGTTTTCACCCTCTCAACACTGAAAAATATTTGTAGCTTCACACAACAAATAATTTGGTATGAATTATTGTCAACCAAGTGCACCTCTTTTGTTAGGAAAGGTTTCTCAACCTTGCATTCTAATGTTAAGAACAAAAAAATGCAATTTTGGGGGTATAGAACAAAAAAATGCAAGTTTCAGGGCTCTAGAGATTGATTTTGGCACTTAAAAATGTCAAAAAGGGCCTTATCTAAAGCAAGCTAATTACAATGGCATGGACCTCTTCAAGATCTCCAATTTAAACGAAGGGGGGGGGCTCAATCGACTTCCTAGATCAAAAGTTATGGCCTTTGGAAATTGGGCCTCACACATAAAAAAATGTAAGAGAATTTATGACATAAGAGAGTCGTAAAAGGGGATTACACTTGTTGACCAACTTATGATGCAAATTATGACATGTTATAAGACATCTTTGAATAGAGATAATGAAGCCAAAATGGAGCACCCAAGTTGGTCAGTGGATTATGATGAACTTATTTCTTATAACACAATTATCCATCTACTCTTTCACAAAAAAATGATTGAAATGAAATCTCTTGGCAAATTGGGTGGAGTTTCTATCATAAACTTTTATAAAATATCATTAGTATGCAAAGCTACGCATATATGTCAAAAAATATCATAATGCATAGAAAATCCAATGTGGACTCTACAACAAGTTGTGCATGTGATTTATTTTTACATAAAAAGGTTTTTCTATTTCAAAATACTTTTGACTAATTTTTATTTGAGGTTAACTCTCTACAAATTTAGAGAAAATTTGTGTTTGAGTGATATAAAAAATGCATTGGCTGTGGCTCACGATTTTGACTACCAATTCTCCTTTTTACAACATCTCTTTGATTAAGTGATACTCGTGTGTTATTTTAAAAAGTATATATAATTTAAGGCTTCAACTATGACTTTATCTTTCCATGAGAGTCTACAAAGAATGTCCATAGTTCATTGCTACTTGAGTCCTCAACTCTTTCATGCCTCCCAATGACTCTCATTAGTATTTTTCTACTTATTTTAGTGCTTGACTTGTTTTCCTTATTAAGCAAGATTTTTTTGTTTGACTACTTACTATAATTGATGTAATTACACGTTATGTAGCATTACTGTCTTTTGTGCATGAAGTCAAACCCATTGTTTGATATGCATTGATTAGATTTTTTACAATAGATTTTTTAATATTATTTATGATGTTCTTAGACTAAGAATCTCCATGATAGGTCTAAACTTAAGATCTCTCATCATTTCAATAACCAATTTACATCTTCCCATTTTGTTTAAATTTTCAAAAAATAATGTCAATATTTTATTAATATTTCCTTCTACAAGTACATTCAAGAATATTAGTAGGCATTGGTTTTAGAATCTTCTCATCAATTTCAATTTAAAAACTTAATTTTTTTATGTAAAATTCTAGGAGGTGTTCCCAATGGTAAACTTGATTCATTAAATAAATTTTGTTCATCGTCAAAATTTAATAAAATTTGTGTTTTCATAAGGTTGATCAATTGGTATAACATCGAGATTTATATTTAAAATTGTATCATCATTTATTGTTTCATTATTATGTCGAGAGGCATTACTACAATGGCAGTAAGTGGTAGAGTGTAATGGTGTGAGCATGTTAACAAAAAAAAAAAATATAGGCGACATATATTTTAAGAAACTAAAACTATAAAATAATTCTAAAGTGGCGTGAGGGTGTTAACAAAAACAAAAATATAGCCAACATATGTTGAACACCTAGAATGCTGGGGGGGTGAATTAGTATTTTCTAAAAGCACTTAAGCATTTAAACATTCATTCCACATAGCATATTTAATTTGCAGTAAGAAAGGAAAGCGTGAAAGCAATCATCAAAATACATAACACACGAACACCAATTTTTTACATGGAAAACCCAAAAAGGGAAAAAGCATGGTGAGGATTAGCTCACAATATATTATAATGCAACTGGTTACAAGTATGATACAAATGGTGGACTCACTATCCAAAAGGAAGTGCTCACTATAGGCGGCTTAATTCCAAAGGACTCACTGTCCTGAATAGAAAGACATGGAAGAAGGGGTGGCTCACTGCCCAATATGAATTGTTAGTAGTGCATCTGACTTATGTTGAAGATACAATTCCACTGAAGCTCAGAATACTAACTTAACATGCTTCATCTTCACCACAATCTTATCTTACCCTTCTCTGTATTAGATTTTACACACACACACACACACACACACACACACACACACACACACACACACACACACACACACACACACATAGTTAATTGTTTTGCAACCACACCCACTCCACACAAGAAATCAATCTTGTTTATATACCGCAATCAAGCAAAACATCAAACAGGTTGACATGATAGATGTACCGTGTGACTTCTTGACCTGTCGGCTCAAAACTCAACCCTATACACTTTGCGGAGAGAACCAAAGTGTGTAGTACATTCAGATAGGTCGACATAACCCATAATTACTCCCATAACTTTATTTCATACATGACTCAACTCCGCACGACTTCAAAACCTTTGGGTTGGCACCATTGGTGAAGTAATCAATAGAATGAGCCAACTGTTTGCTCACAAATTAGTGCACGGACCACCAAAATGTTTTCCACTTGGAGAACATATATCTCTAATATCTATAAGCTTATTCTCAAAACCACATAGCAAAATATTCTTCTACGATGGAATACAGAGCATTCCAACATACCACTAATACTATCATTACAGAGTCTAACCTTTGTCAAATCTATCTTCAACTGCGGAGTACTTCAAACCTTGAAACTTTGGATTTAGAATCCTTCAACATGTATCAAAATTACCTTAGAACTACATGACAAGATTTCTCATAGCGGAGCAATGCAGACCCAAAAATTAGTTCACTAAACACTGAAGACAATACTCTGAGACTTAAAACAAATTTGCAGAACAATTAGTACTTTGGTCTTCTCTAGACCAACACTACTACATCTCTATAATGGCTTGCCATTAATGACAACACCATACACTGTCATGCTCTTCAATATCCATCAGTCTCTCCATTTATCTCACGTTGCCAACACACTAACTTCCATCAATCTCTCAACAATCTCCCCCTTCGTCATTGATGGCAACATTACTCAAAATTCTCTAATCTTCTCCCCCTTTGACATCAAGGGCAAAGGGGCCCTTAATATCAAACTTTTAGGTGAAATGCAAATTTCTCCCCCTATAAGATATATTTGTATATACATGAGACTCACTCCCCCTTACTGCTTCACTCTTATACTCAACATTTCTTTAATAATTTACATGTGAGAGACTCCTTTCCACAATGTTATAAAAAAGAATATACTCTGCATATGTACACTGTAATAAGGAAAGTTATTTATACAGAGCAAAAATGTACAACTTAGCTTGAGGAGGCAAAACTACCTTGATTGAATTCCTTTAATTTTGCAAGGTGTGCCTCTAGATCCTTCTTTACTATTTCCCATTCCTTTTTAGCAAAGGCAAGTACTCCACACTAATTCTCAAGCTTCACATAGAATTAGATTCACCTTCATCTGAAGAACTAGGTACCAGATTTTGTTGTAGCATTTTCTCTGCATCACCCAAAATTCCAGTCAAAGAAGTAAGCCTTGCACTTACTATGTCTCAGAGATTACAATACTGCATTATTATCTTCTCCTTTTTCTCCTATAGCTAGAAGAATTGTCCATGCAGATTCTCAATTACTAACCTTGTTGTTCCATATGCATCTCCCATCAAATCATACACACCGAAGGTATGAGCAATCTGAGACTCTATTGATTCCATGTGGTCCTTTATGCTCTTAGTGGAAACTGGCCATGTTAAACAAAATTGAAATAGGGCTTTTGCCTCTCCAACACAATCTTGAATATCTTTTAAGTTGCTCTGTAACTTACCATGTGAAATAGTGCATTTGTTGGAAACATCTATCAACCTTTTGTTATTTATCTTCTCATTTATTTCCTTTTCCAACTTCTCCTCCAGTCCAATAAAATGTTCCTTCAAGGAATCAATCAGTAATCTCGGCTGCTCCACACTGGATAAAGAGTTGTCAACATTTATACTAGGAAGGCTATCTTGCAGTACTTTTACTACTTCATCAATCATTTAAGCACTCTTTTGATGGGTTTGTATAATCTCCTTTCTAGCGGAGGCATGAAATGCATCACCAAGTTGCAGTTTATGCAAGGGAGATATTTTGTCCATGTCAACCTATCCTTGTTGTATAGGGACTTGTAGTAACTGTGTTGATACCATAGGTTGAAACTAAAACTACATATCCAATAGATTTTTCAAGGAATCTCCAAATGCACCAGAGGATCCATCAACCATCTTCTCATTAGTATCTTTCTTTTCTAGAGCCTTTTCCTTGTCACCAATGCTATCCTCTGCCTTTTCATCGTTCTTCTCATCTTTGTCAGATTCATCCTTCTTCTCATCACCAGGAGATTTGTCAGTGTTATCCAGAGGAGGCATATTTTTTGTGTTATGTGCCTCATGTATTTCTGGGTCATCTTGTTTTTCTATTTCCTTCTGCTTTGCAATCTTTTGCATGTTTGGAAGAGGCAGTTCTTGTTCTTCTTGATCATTTTTCGTCTCCAAAGTAGTCTTAACATTATCATTTTTATCTCCTTCAACAATATTTTCCTTTAGTGGAGGAGGGAAGTTATCTATAACAACATTTTCTTGAACATTATCTCCAGTAGCAGGCACATTGACTTCCAGAAGTGATACATCATGTTGCATTTCACTTTCTTTGATCAAATTCAGAGCTAGATCTGCAACTTTTTGCATTGTTTCATTCTTTAATCTTTTTATGTCTTCCTTGTCCCTACTCATCAAAGTGCTAACTCTCTATTTTGTTCTAAATTCTCTGTTACAAATTTGAGCTAATTTGGCTCTATCTTCATCAGTGAGGGAGGAACCAACTTTCTCCAAGATAAAAGTCCTAATCTTTGCATCTTCCTCGATTATTTTTTGTCTTCTTGCACTCAGGACTTCTTTTAAGTCATTCAAAATTTGACTCTCAAGGTCATTTAGACCAATATTAAATATAACCATGTATTTTACAATAGCTTCATCAATGGTAGCTTTATCCTTATTATTTGACTTAGAATACATTTTTGTTGTTTCTTTCAAACAATCAGATTCTGAGATATTATTAAATAATGCATCTAATTTTAGAGGGTTGTGTTCCCTTACTGGAGGAGTTTTTTCCTTCTTCTTCTCCTTGCCTTTATCCTTAGGAGACCTTTCTTCTTTACTGGATTGCATTTCTCTCTTCTCGAGGATAAATCCTTCCTTTTCCTTCTCAGCCTCTTCTTCACTTTCTGTTTCAGTAATGTCAATTTTTTCTTTCTTTGTACTTGTCTCTTCTCCGGAAGCTTGAGACACTCTTTTCTTCTTTCGGACCAACTTAGGTCCTTCCTCTTCCTCTTCTTCTTCATCATTCTGACTTATGTACTTCTCTCTTGTGTTCTTCTCTTTTACTCTTCTCCTCTTAGGAGGTTGTTGATGTACAGAGGCACTTGATCTGCTTTCTTCTCTGAACTTAATGAATGTATAACTTCGGAGGCTTTTGGAATAGTAGGAGAGGAGGTAGAGGTCCTAGCTGACCTTCTTGTCCTGGGAGACCCTTCCGATGGGACAAACGTGCCTTTGGATTTCTCCATAGGGCTCTTTGGTGAAACTATCTCCTCTAACTTAGTCCTCATCTTCTCAACATTTTTCTTTATTTCCTTTTCATTGTGCTTCAAGTGCACTTCACTGGATTTCTCTTCATAAGTTCCAAATCTTTCTGTAGAGGGATCTCTTGGTTTTCTCAACATTAGGTCTGTAAGTCCTGTGATTATGTCTTCTACAACTTCATATCCTATTTCTAGAATCTAGATTGTTCTGGGTTCCACTGCTTCCATATAGCACTCATCTTTACTGACCATGAAGATAATATCATTCTTATACTTCTCAACAACACCTCTTGGAATTCTTTCCCTTGCTTGCATGTTCTCTTGAAATTTCTTGAAGAAACGCCATAATGCAACTTTCTAATTTTTTGAGTTGCCCAATTTTCTTAAGTGGTCTCTAATTTGCACTGCAAATGGAATATAGCCCAACCACACAATATTCTTGTACCGTGAATATCTCTAAGAAAGTAAAATAATAAGCAAATAATCAAAGTACCAAATTTGAAAGGGTACTTGGAGTCTTTTGTCTTTTGCAGGTTCTCTAACAATTGTGCTCTCAGCAATTCACATAAATCATAATCTGTACCATCCTTCACCATCTCATATGTTGTGTTAACAGTAGTTACAGAGACTGAATTCTCTCTGTTTGTCAAGTATATCTTGTATCCAATCATCATCACATCATACTTTACTAGAAAATTTTCAATATCATTCACCGTTAGGGCACGCTTGTCAAATTTTGCACTAGCGAGCTTCATTACCACATCATTCTTTACAGATTTCAATGTTGGAACTAGTCCGATGGAGCATAACCTTGTCACAACCCTAATAGATTCCTTGTTGATCATGTGCAAAAAATTCAACCACATAAATTTGTCATGAATGCAGCTTAACACGTACTTAACCCAGGCATCCTCATAACATAAAATAGGGAAATTGTTCCATACATCTAGGTTCTTCTATGTCAAACCCTTAAATTTGGTCTTCAACTCAAATTCATCATTGACTAACTCATTTACCCACACTTCTCCCAATTTTGCATGATTATATTCTTCCATATTTGTGTGGATATAAATCCTCACATCCTCTGTAAGCATTACACCATATGGAATGCTCAAAAAAGCACCATCCGGATCCGTCTCCATGGATTTAAAAGGATGTCGTTTGAACTTTGGATGGGGTCGGTCCACAACCTTTACAACTTGTGGGGCAAACATTTTCAAAAGTACTTCTAAAAACCTAGGGCAAGATAGAAATCAGTAAATACCTTTTGATCACTTCTGGTTAGGGTTTCATGTGCAAGAATTCTAAATAGCTTCACCTCGTTCTTTCATTGATCTTCTCTCTCTGAATGTTTGTTTGCAAATGATCTTTTGTTAAGTGAAATTACTTATAAACCTTTAGGCATAACCTAAATCGCATTCAATGCTCAACTTCATAAAGTTGTCAAACCCTAATTGTAATGCACGGTCACTTCCAACTACTCTGCAAACTTCTGCAACATGACATTTTCAACTAGTGTCTTCTCCAATAGGTCAAGAATATAAACCTATATCTCATATCCATGTATTGAAGGCATCAACACCATATCTTTGGCAGGGGCTTAAAGATTGTCTATTAAAACTCCCCTTAAGCCAAAGCTTTCTACTTAGTTTCTGGAGGAAACATCTGCACTAGAGGCTAGCGCAGCCTCATCCTTCACTTCATTTTCTTCTTTCTTTTCCCAAACCTTGTTCATTTCTTTCTTCATCTCTACTGGATTCACATTATTCACTGGATCACTCTTCTTTATCAGATCAACCTTCACATTCTTACTTCTGTTAGACTTAGCAATATGTCTTAATTTATTGCATTCGTAACATCTAACATTTTGAACAATCTTACTTCCATTCATTCTAGATCTACATTGGTTAGCCTTATGCCCAAATCCATTGCATGTATAATAGTAACCATTGAAATATGAAAACATTATACCATTATTGTAACCATTCATCATTTGATTTTTGCATTCACTAGCTCTATGACCAAATCTTTGGCATGTAAAAGATTGACTGGAAAATAATTGAACATTCTAATTCATTTTGCTTCTACATTCCATTGCCTTATGTCCAAATTTATTGCAAGAGTAACAATAACCAGAGTACCTTTGTGCAGTTGGTTGTCTGATAGGTGGCCTCTTGAAATTTTTCTTTTGGTTCCAGACCTATATGTTGTTACTCTTCTTGTCTTCAATCTTCCTTTGGTTATTGTTCTTCTTTTCAACATTGTTTGAAGTCTGATTTGTCTTTGAACCTTCACCTTTTCAAATCCTAATCCTTCTTTATTCTTAGGAGCCTTTTGGTTTCCAATTATTTCATCAAGTAGGATGGAGCTATTCTTGAATTTGTCTTCTTGATTCTTTGCTTTCTCCAACACTATCTTTAAGACCACAATTTCTTGTTCAAGCCTTGAACATTCTTCAAATTTGTCTTTCAATTTTGCATTTAGGCATTCTTCAATCCTTTTTCCTTCCTCAATTTGCAATTTTTGACTTGTGATTGTCTCATTTGATTGTTTAAGTTGTTCATTTACTTCCTTGTATGTTTCTTTGAACTTCTTATTTTGCTCTCTTAATTTCTTGATGCATTCATTCGCTTCCTTAATATTTTGTTCTAAATCTTTCTTCTCACATTGACTTCTTTCCAGATCTTCAAGGATTGATTTGAGTTCTCCGTTCATATCAACTATGTAGTCTTCTTCGGTAATTCCAACAATGGGAATTTCTTCTGGAGGGATAGGATATCTCCTAGTCGCCATGCGTTCACACTTCAAGATCTTCCTCAAGCGGTTAAGATTTTTCTAAGGAACCAAGATCTGATACTAATTGTTGAACACCCGAAGAGGGTGGGATGAATTAGTATTCTCTAAAACCACTTAAGCATTTAAACATTCATTCCACATAGCATATTTAATTTGCAATAAGAAAGGAAAGCATGAAAGCAATCATCAAAATACATAACACATGAACACCAGATTTTTACGTGGAAAAACCATGGTGAGGATTAGCTCACAATATACTATAATGCAACTGGTTACAAGTTTGATACAAATGGTGGACTCACTATCCAAAAGGAAGTGCTCACTACAGGTGGCTCATTGCTAAAGGACTCACTGTCCTAAATAGAAAGACATGGAAGAAGGGGTGGTTCACTGCCAATTATGAATTGTTAGTAGTGCATCCAACTTATGCCGAAGATACAGTTCCACTGAAGCTCAGAATACTGACTTAACACACTTCATATTCACCGCAATCTTATCTTACCCTTCTCTGCATCGGGTTTCTCACACACACACACACACACACTTGGTTTTTTTGCAACCACACCCACTCCACACAAGAAATCAATCTTGTTTATATACCGCAATCAAGCAAAACATCAAACAGGTTGGCATGATAGATGTATCATGTGATTTCTTGACCTGTTGGCTCAAAACTCAACCCTATATGCTTTGTGGAGAGAACCAAAGTGTGTAGCACATTCAAATAGGTCAGCATAACCTATAATTACTCCCATAACTTTGTTCCATACATGACTCAACTCTGCAAAACCTCAAAACCTTTAGGTTGGCACCATTTCTGAAGTAATCAATAGAATGAGCCAATTGTTAGCTCACAACTCAATGCGTGGACCACCAAAATGTTTACCACTTGGAGAACATATATCTCTAATATCTATAAGCTTATTCTCAAAACCGCATAGCAAAATATTTTTCTATGGTGGAATGCGGAGCATTCCAACATACCACTAATACTGTCATTATAGAGTTTGATACTCTGTCAAATTTATCTTCAACTGCGAAGGACTTCAAGCCTTGAAACTTTGGATTTAGACTCCTTCAACATGTACTAAAATTAGCTTAGAACCGCATGACAAGATTTCTCATAGCGGAGCAATGCGGACACAAAAATTGGTTCATTAAACACTGAAGACAGTCTCTGGGACTTAGACAAATTAACAGAACAATTGGTACTTTGGTCTTCTCCGGACCAACACTACGGCATCTCTATAATGGGTTGCCATTAATGACAACACCATATGGGGTCATGCTCTTCAATATCCATCAGTCTCTCCATTTATCTCATGTTGCCAACATAGACTTCAATGACAGACTTCCATCAATCTCTCAACAACATATATTTTAAAAAATTAAAACTATAAAACAATTCTAAAGTAAAATAACATAAAGTATATAAAATTAAATAAAAAAACTCTTAGTAATACTAGCGTACCTATATTTAGAAAAATCTATGTAAAATTTGTAGAGTGATATCATTCTCGAGGTGCTTTTTTTTACTAGATTTGTGATTAAAGTGGGAATAGGCACCTCGAGAATGATATCACTCTACATGTTTTACATAGATTTTTCTAAATATAGGTACGCTAGTTTATTAATTCAATTGGTGATTGAGAATTTTCTACAATATCAAATAAAAATGGCAAATATGACGTACCTTAAACTCTAAGATTCAGTTTCTTAATTGCAATTTTTTTTGTATTTGTTACATTTTTTCTAAATTATTCTCTTTCATAGCTCCAATAGATGCTTCATGATCTAAATGAATTGCAAAAGATGTTATATCTTCATCTATGGAGTTCAATTTCTTATTTTCATGAAGTTGTCTAATTTGTTCTCTTTTCTTCATAATTTACTTCATGCTCCTCAGTATTTGAGTTTTTGATAATTTCCTTGGCATGATGTTGAATTATATATCAATATAACAAAATTGGTTAAAATAATAAAAACAATGATTAACAATTTATCAAAGTCAAATACAAAACATACAATTAGAATGTTTATGTCAATGCAAGAGAAAAATTAGTTACTTTTGTCAAACAATGATTCAAATTCCTTAAAGCATGAAAACAATTATTGATAATATCAAATTCAATTTAAAAACATATAATTAGAATCTTTTATGTCAATACAAGAAGAAAATGTTGGAAACTTGCTAGTTTTGTCATTGATGTCAACTCCCAGCAGATGGTTAACTTGGTTTCCAAGTGCTTTTGAGAAATTTTGATAAAAAGGTGTGCAGTGTGACAGAGGTACCCTCAATGTTATGCTCCACATTTCTTCCCAATTGAAGATATGCTTGTGTGGTTTGGAAGTATTGATCAGAGATGTTCAAAGGTATTATATATCCAGAGTTTCAAGTTCTAGATCGTGCGGAAGTAGAAGATGTGTTTGACATAATATTTGACTGTGAAGGAGGTTGTATGGGAGAAATGAGAATGCTCTGCATTTCTCCACATTGAGATTTCCTATCTTGTAGATATGGGAGAATGCTTATATTATCTGTATTTACCTTCCTTCAAAGTTTCCAGTGTTGGGATGCTCTACAAGTTTAGTTCTTGTGTTGGTGATCAGTAACAGTATGTCCTAACGTGCATAATGAAGACATTCTTTAATTCAGACAGTTGTGGCAGTGTTGTAGAAGTTCATGATGATGATGAGTATTCTAGGAAGTTGTGTGAATGCTTTGGAGTGTCTCTCTATGGTCCACAAGATGTTCTTGGACTTGGAGAAGCATGAATATGGCCATTTGCTCAAGTTTTGCCAACCTAGCTTACTAGCGCCATTTGCGGAGGTACCTCATGGATTGTGGATGTGATAAGTATCTTGATGATACAAATTTGAGTCCTGGTTATCCCTTGACATGGTCCATTTTCACTTCCTTCCACCATGGAAGTGTTTAGTGCTGACCTAAGTAATGTTGCATGTGTGTAATGTACACACTTCATTAGGACTAACCTAATTGAGATAGGTCTTGGTTATAGATGGTATAAATACAAGATGAAGATAAGTGGAGCAATGTAGAGAAGAAAATGTGAAATTAAATCAAGGGTAGTGATGTTGTGTGCAAACTTAAATGCTTATGACTCTGGAATGTAGTGAGCAGAAGGTGTCTACATTTTAGTGTGCCAAAAGTTGTTGGAGCTAGTGAGCCAAAGGTTGCAGATGGTAAGAAGTGGCAGCGGTGGATCTCTCTTATTGCTTTGAGATAGTGAATCTCTTTGTAAAAGTCATCTTCTTTCTTCTCTCTTCTAGGCGGTGAGCCCTTGGCAGTGAGCCTTTCTTTGGTAGTGAGATTTTCTTCTACATAGTGAGTGTTGGGAAATAAGGTGTCTCAACCTTGGTAATTCCTAGCATTGATTATTTGATTATTTATTTATTTAATTACCTATGTTGTAATTTATGTTGCACATCCTATTTTGTCATTTAGTGTGAAGTGGCATGATGTGTTGTCACTCCACTTGGAATGTGACTAGGATTATCAACTCATCCCATGTGGATATAGGCGTCCCATATTGTGGTAGAGGTTTTTTGCCATGTGTTGGCATCTTGTACATTGTGTAAGGAGTTATGACGCGTAAGTGTTATGGCAAATTCCTATGACAGATTCTATGACGCGTAAGAGTCAAGAATAGAAGATTCTATGACAAGTGAAGACATGTGTCGAAGAGCGTCTTTGAGGAAGGCATCTTTGGGTGCTCAAGGTGGGTTATGACATGTTGTAAGAGGAATATGCTATTTTTAGGCAGTTATGACAAATTCTTTTATAGCTGTAAGAGTTGTCATGTATGACAGATTCTATGACAGTTGTAAGGTGCGTAAGAGCATCTGTCATAGCCTATCTTGGGACTAGGCACCCACATTGGGATGGGGTGTTGTGACAAGTGTAAAATCCATGTTGTAATGTTGGACAAGTGTCCTTAGGCACAAGTTTTGGGCCATGAGGCCAAGATGGACACCCATTGCTAGAATCTTCCAATTTTGCCTTGTAAACTCTTTATAAACAGGTGCTTGGATAGGAGATGCATAATGTTATTGACAGGTACTGTTATGCTACCGAAATATCTCTAGATACAAGTGTCAAAGATTCTTGGAAGACTTGCATTGCAAGTGTGTTGTAAATATTCTTTTTTTTGATAATACATTATGCAGGTTTTGGAGTATGGGGTTTTTCTCCCGAAAGGGTTTTCCCCGTGTTATATCCTCTCTCTCTCTCTCTCTCTCTCTCTCTCTCTCTCTCTCCATTCTATGTGTATGTGTATTGTTGCAATATCTTTGTTGTTGTGTTAACACCACTGTAACTATAAAGATTGAAAAGAATTTGTATACATCTCCCCTCATTAGATTAGTGTAGGAAGCATTTTTTGCACACCTGGCTTCCTTTCAATTGGTATTAGAGCTTGATAACCTTTGGTCCTAGTTATTGGGTAGGGTTTTTTTGAGCTAATCTTAGACTGAGTGGGAGTCTATGCAAAGTATTATGTAATCTTGTTGCAGGAAAGGAGATGGCAACCACATCTAGAAGACTAGAGGTGGAGAAGTTTAATGGCACAAATTTTGAGTTGTGGAAACTTAAGATGGAAGACATGCTTGTTGATCGAGACCTATGGGAAACTATTTTTGGTGTAAAACCAACGACAATGGCACAAGCTGACTAGGATCTCAAAGATCAGAAGGCTAAGGGTCTTATAAGACTCTGTCTAGCTGACTCTATCTTGTTAAATGTCCATGAGGAGAAGACCACAAAAGAACTTTGGAAGAAGCTGGTAGATGTTTATCAGGCCAAATCCATGGTGAACAAGATTTTTCTGAGAAAGAAGTTGTATTATTTGAGGATGGAGGATAGAGGATCTGTTGTAGATCACCTGAATGCTTTGAACATGTTATTTGTACAGTTGACTTTTGTTGGTGTGAAGATGGAGGAGGAGGATCGTTGTATGACCTTGCTCTGTTCTTTGCCGGACTCATGGGATCATCTTGTTATGGCTATCAGGAGTACCACATCCACCTTCAAGATGGATGAAGTGGTATCTTTGCTGGTATCTGCAGAGATGCAGAGAAAGTCCTCTGAATCGGCCAAAGAAGCTCTTGCGGTTTGTGGAAGATCCAAGGAAAAAGGAAAGAAAAAGAAGGACAAGAAAGATGACAAGGCCAAATCCAAATCCTGTGGGAGATCCAAATCTCTTGGAAAATCCAAGGCTCTTTGTTGGAACTATGGTAAATTTGGCCATTTCTGAAAGGAGTGCAAAGAAGAGAAAAAGAAAAAGAAGAAGAATGCCTCAGATTCAAATTCAGACAAGTCACAAGATGATGGTGATGCTTTCATTGCTGCCTTGGCCACCCATGCATCTGATGATGTGTGGCTAATTGATTCTTCTGCCTCTTTTCACATGACCTCACATCAAGACTGGTTTACAAAGTATGAAGAGTTCGATGGTGGAAGAGTGTACCTGGGTGACGATTCTCATCTGAAGCTAGTTGGCTGTGGAAGAGTCAAAATCTGATTCCCTGATGGTTGAGTGAAGGGGATCTCTGGGGTTATGCACATCCTAGGCTTGGCACGGAACCTGTTTCTATAAGTAATTGAATGTTGCAGGTGTGCAGGTTGTCTTCTCAAAGAAGGATGCAAGATGACCAGAGGAGCTATGGTGCTTATAAAGGGTACTAGGAGAGGTACTTTGTTTCAGTTGGAGGCATGCACTTCACAGTGCAATAGTTCTTCTTACTCGAAGAAAAGAGCTGCAGTCACTTCATCCCCACCATTGGAACCAACAACAAAAAGATCTGTTGTATCAAATTTTGATGGTAGTGCATTTTGGGTTCCTAAGGGTGCTCATGCTTTGGAAGTTAAACTTCTTGCTAAGAAGATAATGTAATGGCATAAGAGACTTGGCCACATTGGTGAGAAGGGTCTTAGGACCCTGAAAAATAAAAACCTTGTTGAGGGGTTAGATGATTTTAATCTCAATTTCAACTTTTGTGAACATTGTATATATGGAAAGCAAAATTGTGTTCAGTTTTACTCAAGTTCTCATAAGTCTTCTGGTGTGTTGGATCTTATTCATTCTGATGTGTTTGGTCCAATTAATGTTCCTTCGATATCTAAATCTGTATATTTTGTGTCATTTATTGATGGTTATAGTAGGACATGGGTTTATTTTCTCAAAAGCAAATCTGAAGTCTTTAGTCAGTTCAAAGAGTTTAAAGCTTTTGTTGAGAATCAGACTAGTAAAAAAATTGAGTGTTTGAGAACTAATAATAGTGGTGAGTTTTGTTCCACAAAGTTTGAGAAGTTATGTAAAGAACATGGGATTGAAAGACACAAGACAACTCCATACACCCCTCAGCAAAATGGAGTTGCAGAGAGGATAAATAGGACACTGATGGTGAAGGCTAGGAGTATGCTTAGTGGAGCTAGCCTCGAACAAAAGTTTTGGGCTGAAGCTGTAGCCACTACTTGCTACCTGGTAAACATGTCTCCTACCTTAACTCTTGTTGGTAAGACACCCATGGAGGTGTGGTCTGGTAAGAAGCCTTCTATAAGACATCTTTGTGTTTTTGGTTGTGAGGCATATGCTCATGTGCCTAGGGAGAAGAGGTCAAAATTGGAGAACAATGTTGTTAAGTGTATCATAATTGGCTATGGTGTTGGTGTGAAATGGTACAAGCTTTGGGATCCTATGGCTGAAAAAGTGTTGTATAGCAGAAGTGTTATTTTTCAGGGAGCTAACACCTTCTCCTATTGTTCTATAGCTAGAAGAACCAGAAAAGAAAGAAGATGTGGTTCAGTTTGCTTCTACCCCTGAGAAGACTGAACTGACAGGACATGTGAGACCTGATGATGAGGAGAGATCTAGCAACTCTAAAAGCTCAGAAGAAGAAGTAGAACCTCAACCTCAGCCTTTGAGGAGGTCTACACGAACAAAGAAGCAACCTGATAGGTTTGGTTATTCATTGCTTGATTCTAGTTATGCTTTTTCCTTGATTACTAACACTAATGAGCCTAGAACTGTGACAGAGGCTATGGGCATGAAAGATGCAAGTTCCTGGAAGGAGGCCATGGAAGATGAGTTGGCTTCTTTGGAAAAGAATAAAACTTGGGACTTGGTGCCTTTGCCTAAAGGATGGAAACCTATTGGCTATAAATGGGTGTTCAAGAAGAAATTTGGTGCAGATGGCAGTGTTGAGAAGTACAAGGCTAGATTGGTTGCAAAGGGGTATTCACAAGTGGAGGGAATTGATTATGGTGAACTTTTCTCTCCCGTTGCAAAGCTGACATCTATTCGGTTCCTGTTATCTCTTGCAGCAACTTATGATTTAGAAGTGGAGCAAATGGATGTGAAGACAACATCCTTCATGGTGATTTGGAGGAAGAGATTTATATGTCACAGTCAGAGCATTACATAGAAAAAGGTAAAGAAAATTTGGTTTGCAAGTTAAAGAAGTCTTTGTATGGTTTGAAGCAATCTCCTAGGATGTGGTACCTAAAATTTGATGCCTTTGTGTTGTCTATTGGATTTCTGAGGTCAAAATCAGATCATTGTGTGTACTACAAATTTGACAATGATCGCATTCTCATTACTGCATTGTATGTTGATGATATGTTGTTAATTGGTAATGGTAAGAATATGATTTCTGATTTGAAGTCTCAGTTGTCAGCACAATTTGAGATGAAAAACTTAGGGGAAGCCAGGTACATTCTGGGAATGGAAATCAGAAGAGACAGAGCAAACAGAAAACTTTGGTTAAGCCAGAGTAAGTATGTGAAGACCGTGTTGGAGAGATTCAGCATGGCAGATTGCAGACTATTGTGTGTTCCTGTTTCTTTGGGGACCAAGTTATCTATTAATGATTGTCTAAAATCTCCTTTTGAGGTGGAGGACATGACCAGGGTACCTTATACTAGTGTTGTTGGTAGCTTGATATATGTTATGGTCTATACTAGACCAGACATTGCCCAAGTAGTGGGAGTCCTTAGTCGGTTTATGGCTAATCCTGGATGGGTACATTGGGATGCAGTGAAGAGAGTGTTTAGATATTTGTAGGGTACTTCTGATTATTCCTTATGTTATCATGGTCATCCTACAAGACCTTTGCATTCTGTGAGTATTCAAGGATTTATAGATTTTGATTGGGCGGGTGACATTGACAACAGGAGATCCACCAATGCTTATGTGTTTACTATGTTCGGTGGTGCAATTAGTTGGATGAGTAAGCAACAACCTATGGTCACTTTGTCCATGACAGAAGTAGAGTATATGACAAATACTCATGCTTGTAAGGAAGCCATTTGGCTTAAAAGATTGTGTTTAGATATTGGTGTTGATGTAGGACATATTACTATCTGTTGTGACAGTCAGAGTGCAACTTGCTTAGCAAAGAATCTAACTTTCCATGCCAGAACAAAGCATATTGATGTACAATTTCATTTTATGCGAGACATGGTAGAGGATGGGAGGTGATATTGGAGAAGATACACTTTGAAGAATGTTGCAGATGTATTGACGAAACTAGTGGGTACAGATAAGTTCAGATGGTGTTAGGAGTCTATGGGCCTCTCGACCTGTAGTAGTTAAATCATGTTATTTCTATTGGTCTTACAAGGTGTTCGAAAAGTGGGAGAATGTTGGGAATTAAGATGTCTCAACCTTGGTAATTCCTAACATTGATTATTTGATTATTTATTTAATTAATTTCCTATGTTGTAATTTATGTTGCACATCCTATTTTGTCATTTAGTGTGAAGTGGCATGATGTGTTGTCACTCCACTTGGAATGTGACTAGGTTGGTCAACTCATCCCATGTGGATATAGGCGTCTCATATTGTGGTAGAGGTTTTCTACCATTTGTTGGCATCTTGTGCATTGTGTAAGGAGTTATGATGTGCAAGTGTTATGGTAGATTCCTATGGCAGATTCTATGACGTGTAAGAGTCAAGAATAGAAGATTCTATGACAGGTGAAGACATGTTGAAGAGCATTTTTGAGGAAGGAATCTTTGGGCACCCAAGGTGGATTATGACATGTTGTAAGAGGAATATGCTATTTTTAGCTAATTATGATAGATTCTCTTACATCTATAAGAGATGTCATGTATGACAGATTCTATGACAGTTGTAAGGTGTATAAGAGCATCTGTCATAGCCTGTCTTGGGACTTGGTGTCGACATTGGGATGGGGTGTTGTGACAAGTGTAAAATCCATGTTGTAATGTTGGATAACTATCCTTAGGTGTGGGTTTTGGGCCATGAGGCCAAGATGGACGCCCATCTCTAGAATCTTCCAATTTTGCCTTGTAAACTCTTTACAAACATGTGCTTGGATAGGAGGTGCATAGTGTTATTGACAGGTACTGTTATGCTGTCAAAATATCTCCAGATACGAGTGTCAAAGACTCCTGGAAGACTTACATTACAAGTGTGTTGTAAACATTCTTTGTTTTGATAATACATTGTACAGGTTTTGGAGTGTGGGGTTTTTCTCCTAAAAGGGTTTTCCCCACATTATATCTTGTCTCTCTCTCTTCTGTCTACATTCTATGTGTATGTGTATTGCTGCAATATCTCTGTTGTTGTGTTAACATCACTGTAACTGTAAAGATTGAAAAGAATTTGCATACATCTCCCCTCATTAGATTAGTGTAGGAAGCATTTTGTGCACACCTTGCTTCCTTTTAGTGAGCCCTTGGCAGTGAGCCTATTGATTTTTGGTGTTATTGTTCATATATATGGGTGATCCCACAATACTGGGTTACAATTGCATTGATGAAGGAAAATTGCCCATGCACCAAAAAAATGTTTTGGAGGGGTTCGGTCGAACAAGGGTGTTCGAACGAACCCAAAAATGGGTTTGATCGAACCCACCCATTCGAACGAACCCACTTTATGTCAGGCTTTTTTTAATAAAATAAGGGGTTCGATCGAACCCCCTTTAATATTATTATTTTAATGAAAGGGGGATCGATCAAACCCCCTTTAATGTTATTTCAAATTTTTAATGTTATTTTTAGGGGGTTCTAATGAAAGGGGGTTCGATCAAACCCCCTTTCATTCAAACCCCTCTTTATGGGTTCATTCGAACCACGTTCGATCGAACCCCCTTATTTTGCCCTTGCTCCTCTCCAACTGCAATTTTATGCAGATTTTTGGGTTTCGAGGCCTAGGTTGAGGATCAAAATGGAAT
The DNA here is from genome assembly GCA_027924645.1 of Cunninghamia lanceolata. Lineage (NCBI taxonomy): Eukaryota > Viridiplantae > Streptophyta > Pinopsida > Cupressales > Cupressaceae > Cunninghamia > Cunninghamia lanceolata. The sequence continues at coordinate 3,873,118 of BSBN01001327.1, read as the reverse complement.
CAACTTGACAAACCCATCTGGAGGATTATAGTCCTCGAAACGGGCTTTCTATCAAATATAATTTTAATATATTTTGGTTTTATTATACATTTTTTTTTAGTTTAATTAAACATAGGTTTTTCACGAAAAATCAAGCTCTTTGTTCTGCACATATGGAAAAATAGTATATTACCAAAAAAAATTATGAAAAATATCTATCCTCTTGGTATTCATGTCCTTGATCCAACAGAAAATAAATAAATTTGAATTCCGATACATACAAAAAAAAGTTATGCTTTACACAGTACACCTATGTCTAAATTGTAATTAGTTTGACTTCAAAAGTTAATTAGAAGAAAAATATTCAACAAAACATCATGCAACCAAATGCATCCTCTAGATATCATAGTTAGAAATCTAAATTCAAAAAAAATAGAATTTTATCCTTCATAGAAAAAAAGTTATGTTTTACACAGTACACATCACTCTTTAAAAATGGTGTTTACTGTTAAAAACTAGTTATTGAAGGAGATGGAAAAATAAATGCAATTTGACTCCAAAAAATTTTAAAAATATATATTTGGAATCTATAGAAAAAATGTGACAAATCACTAGTTTACATCATCTCCAAATTCTTTATGGTTTAGCAACTATAGGTGTCTGAATGTGAAGATTTTTTCCAAAATGTTCATTTCAATGTCAACTTTGGCCAAAAAGTGTAACCCATTATTGTGGGATCACCCATATTGTGAGATAATCCTCACCGTGGTTTTTCCCTTATTGGGTTTTCCACGTAAATCTAGTGTTCTTATGTGTTTGGATGTGTTTGGATGTGTTTGGATAAGTGGTTGATGTTTGAAATTGCTTTGAGGGTTTTAAAGTTTTAACATACAATTGATCCCCCCCCTCAGTTGTCCTGTGCATTCTAACAATTGGTATCAGAGCTAAGGTCTGGATGGCACATAGGAAAGGTATGGAGGTCCCGATGTTTGATGGAACAAATTTTGCTTTTTGGAAAACTAGGATGGAAAGCTTTCTTGTCTCCCTAAGATATGGCATATGGAATATAGTTGAAAAAAGAGTATACTATACCTCCTAATGGTCCAAAGGATGAAGATGAAATTAAAGAATATGAGAACAATGGCAAGGCAAGGAGTGCTCTTTTGAACAGTCTCTCTGATTCTGAATTAGTGAAAGTGGTGAGTTAAAAAACTACTCATGAGATCTAGAAGAAGATGGCAAGTACCTATGAAGTAGATGACAAGGTCAAGAAAGCAAAGATGCAGATTTTGAAGATCAAGTTTAAAACTGTAAAGATGTTAGAAGATGAAAATAATGCAAGCTACATGCAGAGAGTAGATGAATTTGTCAACTGCATCAATGGTCTTGGTGGAAATCTAGAGGAGAGTGAAGTGGTAAAGAAGGTACTAAGAACTCTTCCAAAATCTTATAGTGCTAAAGTTTCTGCTATTGAAGAAACTCAAAATTTGGATAAGTATTCTAGGGATCAAATGTTGGAACTTTAATTACTTTTGATATGAGAGAGTTTGGTCAAGGTGATTTAAGAAAAGAAACTACTTTTTAAGGCTAGCAAGACGGAAAAGAATGTTGAATCTGATTCAAATGACTTTGATGAAGTGGAAGAAAATTTTGTAAGCAGGTTGAAAAAGGGTTCTGGAAAATACAGAGGTAATTTACCCTTCAAATGTTTTAACTGTGGAAAGACAAATCATTATGCTTCTAAATGTCCAATCAAATTTTCTAATGACAAATATAAGGAGAACAAAGGTAAATCATTCAAGAAAAATTATTATGTTAAAGAAGATGACGGTATATCTAATGATGAGTCTGACTATTCTGATGATGATGGTAATGAATGCTTGTTCATGGCTTTGAATGTTGGAACTAATTCCACTAATCCTAGACGATGTATGAAGGATATTGCTCTAGAAATAGGGCACCACATTGAAGGAGCATTGGTTACTGCATTTCATGCAAGAGAGGAGGAAGATTTGTAGTTAATTGATAGTGGGTGTTCAAATCATATGATAGATGATAAGAATAAATTTGTGAAGCTTGAGAAGTTTGATGGAGGTTTTGTTAAGTTTGGCGATGATGCATCTGCTAAGATCTATTGAAGAGGTTCAATCAGTTTTGATGGCAAGCACAATGTAGATGATGTCCTTTATGTCAAGGGTCTCTAGCATAATCTTCTAAGTGTAGGACAAATGTGTAGCAGAGGATATAATACTATGTTTCAGGATGGTGGTTGTGAAATTAGAAAAGAAGACTCCAGAACTCTGATTGCTACAGGAACAAGGACAAAAGGAAATATATATCAGCTCAAAGGTGTTGAAGGTGTATGCCTTATGACTCAAATTAATGAAAGTTGGCTATGGCATAGAAGAATATGTCACATCAATTTTGACAGCGTAGTAAAAATTAGCTCTATTCAAGCTGTAAGGGATCTGCCAAAGATTACATAGCCTACCAATGCAACCTGCAAGGAATGTCAGAATGGGAAGCTAACAAGGAAGAATTTCAAGATCAAAGAGTATGCCACCATAGAACCTCTAGAGTTGGTGCATATAGATCTATGCGGACCTACAAGAGTAGGAAGCTTTTAAGGTGACAGGTATTTCATGTTGTTGATTGATGATTTCTCTAGAATGACTTGGGTAACTTTTCTCAAAGAAAAATCAAAAGCTCTAGATAAGTTTAAAGATTTTAAGGCTATGGTTGAAAATGAAATTGACCTAAAAGTCAAGTGTCTGAGGTCTGACAGAGGTGGCGAGTTCACCTCCAATGAATTTGTTTGCTTTTGTGAAGATCATGGAATTAAAAAGCATTTGTCAGCACCTAGAATTCCTCAACAGAATGGAGTTGTAGAAAGGAACAATAGGACTATTCAAGAAGAAGCAAGGATAATGATGAAAGAAGCAAATCTACCAAATATCTATTGGAGAGAAGCCATCCACACTGCAAGCTACATACAAAACAGAGTGCAAGCCAGGGCCAGCAGTTCAAAGACTCCATATGAACTATGGTATGGAAGAACTCCTACTGTAAAATACTTTAGAGTGTTTGGAAGTAAATGCTACATTAAATGCTACATTAGGAGAGATGAAGAGAACTTGGGAAAGTTTGATACAAGATCAGATGAAGGAATATTCCTTGGATACTCTACAAAGAGCAAGGCATACAAGTGCTACAACAAGAGACTAAAGAGATTAGTGGAAAGTGCAAATGTCAAAGTGAATGAAGAACTATACCAAAGTTCAGTGCTATTAGAAGGATATGAATCAGATGAGAACCATTGCAAAGAAGTAGAAAGTGAGGAAGAAAAAGAAAAAGAGAAGCAAGATGATGAAGAAATTGCTCTGGAGAAGATTCCCAAGACTCCCAAGTATGTGCAAAAGAATCATTCTGAAGATCATATCATTGGAGATAAGAACAAAGGTGTTTTAAAAAGGAGAAGTATTGCTATGGCAGGTGAACATGAAAATTTGTGCTTATTGTCTCAAATAAAACCCAAAACAATGAGTGAAGCATGCAGAAATGAGCATTGGATTAAGGCTATGGAAGAGGAATTGATGCAGATTGAGAAGAATCAAACTTGGGAAGTTGTCCCAAGACCAACAGATAAGAATATGATAGGAACTAAATGGGTCTTCTATAATAAATTGAATGAGAATGGGGAGGTAGTTAGAAATAAGGCTAGGCTGGTGTTCAAAGGCTACTCACAAGTGGAAGGAATAGATTATAAGGAAACATTTACTCCAGTGGCAAGATTGGAGGCCATCAAATTGTTCTTGGCCTTTGCAGCTCATAAGGACTTCAAAGTCTATCAGATGGATGTGAAATCTGCATTCCTGAATGGAGAGTTGGAAGAGGAAGTCTATATTGAGCAACTAGAAGGCTTTCAGCTATCAAATGATCTGAATATGGTCTGCAGATTGAAGAAGGCATTGTATGGACTCAAACAAGCTCCTAGAGCTTGGTATGCAAGGTTAGATAGGAACCTGCTACAACAAGGATTCAAAAAGGGCAATGCAAATAGCAATATGTACTTTAAAGTTAAAGAAGATCAAATCCTTATTGTGGAAGTATATGTAGATGATATAATCTTTGAAGGAAATGAAGGCATGTGTAAGAGATTTTCAGAAGAAATGCATAAAGAATTTGAAATGTCAATGTGTGGGGAAATGAACTTCTTCCTTGGATTACGAATCAGTCAATCAGAAAAAGGCATTTTCATTTCACAGTCAAAGTATGCTAGGGAAATGTTGAAGAAGTTTGGAATGGAAGACTCCAAACTAGTAAGTACTCCCATGACTACTGGTTGTAAGTTAAGAAAAGATGATGAATCTCCTAAGGCTGATTAGAGAAAGTACAGATCAATGATTGGTGGATTATTATACCTGACTGCTACTAGACCTGATATCATGCACACAATCTTTCTTGTGGCTAGATTCCAAGTTGATCCCAGAGAGTCACTTGTCATAGTAGTAACGAGGATATTCAGATACCTGAAAGGCACTCTAGAGTTCGGCCTATGGTATCCCAAGGATACTGATTTCTCCTTGAGTGCATACAAATGTAGATTGGACAGGATGTATAGATGACAGAAGAAGTACAAGTGGTGGTGCCTTATTGCTGGGATGTAGACTTGTCTCATGGTTAAGTAATAAGCAGGACTCAATGTCATTATCTACTGCAAAGGCATAATATATTGCAACAGCATCTTGTTGCACACAGGTGTTATGGATGGAGCAAACATTGAAGGATATCAAAGTGTCATATGATGAGCCTATTCCTATCCTATGTGATAATACAAGTGCAATTAACATTTAAAAAAATCAAGTGATGCATTCAAGGACAAAGCATATTTCAATCCGGTATCACTTCTTAAGAGAAAAGGTTGTAGAGAATGAGATGAAGCTGGAGTATGTGCCTACCAAGAATCAAGTTGCAGACACCTTCCCTAAGGATACTTTTGAGTATCTCTGACAAAAGTTAGGGGTTATTGTCCCTCCTTCTCTTAACTAGATGCATAAATGTGTGCATCTGTCCAGGAAGCATTTCAAGATACACTTTTTGCCCTGGATTGATGTTGAATGTTACCTCTCAGGGGGAGTAGGTAGTGATATTGTTGGTTGGTGTAGTCAGATGGAGCATATCCTATGATCTTAAGGGGGAGAGTGTAGAAAAAGTAAGAGAACTAGAGATAGAGTAGATACTTGCTGGTGTTAGAGTTGTTACCCTTTACCATTGTTGTCAAAGGGGGAGAGAGTTGAAGTGACTGAAAAACCATTGTATGGAGAGGTGTGTGAAGAGTAAAAGCTATTTCTGTCAGGGGGAGTATTACTAGTTGCAGAGCTACTGATTGATTGCTTTAAGTCTTGATGGTTTTTCAAAGAGCTGGTGTTGCCATCAATGACAAAGGGGGAGATTGTTGGAAACTTCTTGGTGTTATCATTGATGTCAAATCCCAGCAGATAGTTCACTTGGTTTCTAAGTGTTTTTAAGAAAATTTGATAAAAAGGTGTGCAGTGTGACAGAGGTACCCTCAATGTTATTCTCTGCATTTCTTCCCAATTGAAGATATGCTTGTGCTGTTTGGAAATATTGATCAAAGGTGTTCAAAGGTATTATATCTAGAGTTTGAGGTTCTGGATTGTGCAGAAGTAGAAGATGTGTTTGACAGAATATTTGACTGTGAAGGAGGTTGTCTAGGAGAATGAGAATGCTTCACATTTCTTCACATCAAGCTTTCTTATCTTGTGGATTTGGGCGAATACTTATATTATCTGTATTCACCTTCCCTTGAAGTTTATAGTGTTGGGATGCTCTACAAGTTTAGTTCTTGTGTTGGTGATCAGTAACAGTATGTCCTGATGTGCATAACGAAGACATTCTTTAACTCAGATGGTTGCAGTAGTGTTGTAGAAGTTCAGGATGATGATGAGTATTCTAGGAAGGTGTGTAAATGCTTTGGATTGTCTCTCTCTAGTCCGTAAGATGTTCTTGGACTTGGAGAAGCATGAATATGGCCATTTGCTCAGGTTTGGTCAACCTGGCTTACTAGAGCCATTTACAAAGGTACCTCGTGGATTGTGGATGTGATAAGTAGCTTGGTGATGCAAATTTGAGTCTTGGTTATCCATTGACATGGTCCATTTTCATTTCTTTCCACCACGAAAGTGTTCAGTGCCGACCTAAGTAATGTTGCATGTGTGTAATTCACACACTTCATTAGGACCGACTTAATTGAGATAGGTCTTGGTTATAGATGGTATAAATACAAGATGAAGATGAGTAGAGCAATGTAGAGAAGAAAATGTGAAAGTAAGTCAAGGGTAGTGAAGTTGTGTGCGAACTTAAATGCTTATGACTTTGGAATGCAGTGAGTAGAAGGTGTCTACATTTTAGTGTGCTAGAAGTTGCTAGAGGCAGTGAGCCAAAGGTTGAGGATGGCAAGGAGTGGAAGCAGTGGATCTCTCTTGTTGCTTTGAGATAGTGAACTCTATGTAACAATCTTCTTCTTTCTTCTCTCTTCTGGGCAGTGAGCCTTTCTCTAGCAGTAAGCCTTTCCTTTGGGCAGTGAGCCTATTGATTTTTGGTGTTGTTATTGATATATATTGTGAGCTAATCCTCACCGTGGTTTTTCCCTTATTGGGTTTTCCACGTAATTCTAGTGTTCTTATGTGTTTGGATGTGTTTGCATTGATGCTTCATATGTTTACATTATGCTAATGCATTATAAGTGGTTGATGTTTGAAATTGTTTTAAGGGTTTAAAGTTTTAACATACAACTGATTCACCCCCCTCTCAGTTTTCATGTACATTCTAACAGAAAAAGTGAGATAATTTTGTCAAACAATGATTATAATTCCTTAAAAACATCAAAAGTCTAATTGTATGTTGCAAAACATGTAGTGCATGGGAATAAATAGAGCATATGGGTCCAAGATCATGAGTTTTACCTTTTTTCAAACCATTGCTCTATTTTTTATGTAAACAAAAATATGATCATGTTAATGCATATGCATTGTAATGCAATCACGCTATATAAGCAAGTTATATAGCGTGCACGTGTTATAACTTGTTTTGGGAAATTCTGACCCTTAGGGTTGAATTTGCCTTTGACATCCAACTCAAAGTTGGGCCTACATGTCACATGCCCAAATATGTGTTTGTAGAAAACATAGAAAAACAACTAAATGTCAAGTGTGCTCTCCATCAAGTTTACACATTAATTGATGTTGATCTAAAATTTCCATGATGACTTCAAGTTCTTTATTACCTCTCTAACCATGTATTTTTTCTAAAATAAAAAAATATTAAGGTTTCCATCTTCAATTTCTTTGCTAGTGTCTTCCTTTTTTACCAAAAACCTATGTATAGTATGTTTGGTGTCATTTTTTATCCCCTCATCCAAATTTGAAACAAATTACATTTTTACATTCTAGACTCTATTATATACACATTCCAAAAAAAAGATTTTTGATTGGTTTTCAAAAAATTATGGGGGAGCACTCTCAAATTTTCATTTTTAGCATGTGTCCACTTTGAAAATTAGTAAAAAATCATATATGCATTAAAAAATTAGCAAAAAAATCATGCATAAACTACACGGTGTTAGCTAGTTTTCCACTAAAGTGATTTGTGAAATAGTTTTAAAAAGTCAACATTTTAGGGGGAGCACATCAGGCACTATGTTATAATTTTCTGATAAAAACATAAGCACTTTGTGTGCTCCCCTTATTTGACCCTATTAATCTCTACCACTTTACAAAAAATATTAGTTTAGAAACTAGATTATGAGCACTACTAATCTTGTTATTGTCACATCTTTAAATCTTGAGCATGACTATCTTGAATGTCTCATCCAAGATCATTTTTTACTAATTTTAGGGGAAAAGTGGCCATTTTTTACCCCATGTTGGTCCCCCATTTCCATGCACATACCTTATTTGGAAGATATGACTAAAATTATGCCACCCCAAAACTTTCCATGAGCAAAAATTATTGAAAATTCAACACAATGAAGAAGATCCCAAGGCTCAACCACATCAACAACAATCAATCATTCATCTTCAACACTTCAATTGATTACATTCTATGGATTTATAAAACCATTCAACTTACTAACTACCCAAACCACTAACTACCAACTAACCCATAACTAATAACTAACTAAAAACTAACAGCTAATAAATTAACATTAACATGTTAATTTATTTTATTCTATGTTATGCACTAATAGTTCCTAACACCTCCCTTTAGTGCTGACATAGGGACTATATTTTGATGTTGCAGTATCGACAATTAACATGTCTCATATTTTCCCCCTTTAATGAAAAATTTTCTTTGGATGTCAGTTTCTACCAATAATGCATCCAATTACAATGTGAAAATACAAAATATATTACATCCTTATGGCTCCAAAATCTTTATTTCTCCGTTTACATAATGTTAAAAAAAAATATTACAATTTCATCTCTATCTTGTGCATCAAACTGCTCATTAAATATCAACATCATTCTCAAACAATTTCTAGGTTTTATTCTCCTCTTTAACAACTTTCCAGAACATTTTAAATTTCTAAATTTCATTACAAAATGAGAAAGATATTGTTGTTTTAGTGAGACAGGTATAAAACAAATTTCTGCAACACCAAAGATTTCTCCAACTTTGAATGTATAAATTTTAAAATTTGTTTGATCTTAACTATGAGAATGAAGAAAATGGAGGAAAATACTATGAAAAGAATGTACACAATGGAAGATAAAGGCAATGCACATGAATGGCGAATGTCAATAGGTTCGCTATGACGTCCGTGGTATCCGCTAGTATCGCTGACAAATATGCAAGAAGAGTGGATGCTGCAAACTCTAAATTTCGCGTGAGGTATGTGGTATCCGCTAATCCTTTGGTTGCATCATTTTAGAGGAAATACAAGTGAATGGAAGGCAACCAGAGAGGTCTCTCAAGACACCTGCTCTGATACCATATTGAAAATACAACACAATGAAGAAGAGCCCAAGGCTCAACCACATCAACAACAATCAATCATTCATCTTCAACACTCCAATTGATTACATTATATGACTTTATAAAGCCATTCAACTTATTAACTACCCAAACCACTAACTACCAACTAAACCATAATTAATAACTAACTAAAAACTAACACCTAATAAATTAACATTAACATGTTAATTTATTATTTATTACATTATTCTATGTCATGCACTAATAATTCCTAACAAAAACCACCTACAACTACCAATACAATCACTTGATTTAAAGCAAAAAATGTATGCTACTATTGTTGAAGCCATAATCAAGACTTCCCAATGATCCACTCCTAAAAACTCTACTCCATCGAACCTAGCATCTTCCTCCATCTCAATTGTATTTAGAAATTGAACAACATTGCTTGCCATGACAGGGTCTAAGGATAGGAAATGTAGTCCATTTATCACCTCAACCCTTCTCTTCAACCTGTGCACCTTATCACCATAAAAGACTAGAATTGTGTGATTGTTGGTGACCTTCAAGGTGACCCTTGTTAGGGGTCACCATGAGACGCACCAATACCTTACCCATGTTGACACAATATGCACTCAAGACCTGTACCTCCCTCTTCATAAAATTTAGTTGATCATCCCCATCACCTACACTACCCAAGACCCCCCTAAGAGTTAGGTCTTGTTAGCATCAACGTGGTATATTTCCTAACTAGTTTATTTCCTAGCTAGTTCTCCACTTAGATCATGTTCACACTAGGTTAAGTAAATACTTAGTGACTTTTTACATTTTATCTCACATAGGTTGTGTTTTTAGTCTCCTGGATGGTATATCCTATACATATTCACCTCTAGCTCACATTATAATCACTTAAACTTGTATGCTTTGCATTAATGATTAAATAAAATACTATTTATTCTTTCAATTATGATTTCCTGCTTATGCTTTCCTTCAGTCATTTACATTATGGGTAGATTTACAACTAAATCTTACATGGTATCATAGCATGGTTGTGAGTTGTGGGTTAGCTTTTAGGAAATCTAGGAGTGCAATTTTGTTATTTTCTTGAAGCATTGAGTATGCTCTTCTCCTGCATCCTTGGATGATCTAGAGAATAAAAAAGGTGTGAATGAAATATTAAATTTTAGGGAGGCTTCTTTTTCTAACTTGCCAGTTGCAGGTACATTATTGGAGCTTCGTGGAGTAAGCCTAAGCTCACCATTAAGTTTAGAGAAGTTGATAAAGTCATATTTGCCTTTCATTTCATCCTAGTTGGACACTAGAGGCAAGATCTGTAAGGGTTTGAAGATTAGATTTTTTTGTCAGATCCAACATGCTACTCATTTTTTAGGCATTTTGAAGCTAAAAAAACCCTACCATTATGTCCAAAAGGCCCAAGAACCCTCATTTTTGTATAAAAATTATTTAATTTGGACAAAATTACCTCTAAGGCAAATTTTTTTGTGGCTTGATCCATATAACCCACCATACTATATAAATTTTAATTAAAAATTAAAAAATATTTTGCACACACAATGCTACTATTGTGGTAGTGCCACTCAACAAACCCACTATGCCACCACTAGCCACTGTTGCGCCACTAGCAGGAGGCAGACTCGACCATCGCCACCTCAAGTAGTGTTACCAATGATCCTTCAATAAATATACTAAAAGAATCTTTGATTTTTCCAATGTTGACACTATGCTGACATCAACATCCTTCTTTCAAAATTCTCCCCAGCCATTACAACTTTTGATTTTGCAATTCAACTTCAAAGGCCAATATCTTGAGCGTACAACCTCCTTTTTCAGCACAATTTTTTTTATTTGAAAAAAAATTTCATGATATTCAAAGTGGTGTGATTATTTTTTTCTTGGGCAATCCTATTTTTCTATAAAATTAGTTTTCTCATCAGATCTAGTAGATAATCACAATTTTTTGAACTTTGAAGGCTTGTAACTTTCACATATGATCTTAGATTGAGGTGATTCTTTTTTGAAAGTGAATTTTTTTTATAACTTCACATAGTCCCATTTTTAAGTATTCATTCTAATCTAAGACCATACTTTCAATATTTGGTCCATTTTAAACATTACAAAACTTTGAAAACAACTCCAATATTGTACACGTACTAATATATAAAGTGTCAATCATTATTGCTTGGGGGATCCTTGATTGAGTGAATTTGGAGGGATAATCTTGTGGTGGTTGATTACTTTCATTTCTTTGTTGTGTGTTCTTGCAATGGTAAAAATTTGCATTGAACTCCTAACTCCAAATAATTATGCCTCATGGAAATAATCAGTTTGGAATTATCTAATGGGAAAGGGTTATACAGGCTATGTAAGAGAAACTATTTATGAACCTACTTATGCTAGTGCAAAGGCAATGTGAGAGATCAATCGTGAGAAAACTCTTGGTTACATTTGTTCATTAGTCTCTTTTGATTTACAATTTCATCTTGAATCATGTAAAACACCTAAGGATATGGTAAAACTAACAAGGTAGGGGATATCGAATTGATAATGACTTGATGAATCTTGATCCTAAAGGTTTTGACCACATCCATGACTATATCCCCAAGGATAAGCAACTAAGAACACAACTAAAGGACTACAAGATTAATAATGAGGGTTTACAATTGATTCTAAATGTGTTATCTAAGCTTGGTCTTGAATATTCAATATTTGTTTCTAGCTTTCATACCCATCAACTTTCTATGGGAGTTGCATATGTTGAGCCTACTTTTGATGCATTTTCAAATCTTCTAATCCAAGAGGAAGTGAAGATAATTAAAATGGGTCTCATCAAGCCTTCTAAATCACAAGCATTGATGGCTAGTGAACCTAAGGTACAAAAAATATCAAGGAATCCTAAAAAGAAACGAAAGAATAAAAAGAACAAGCCACATAAAGATTCTAAATCCTCTCCCTCAAAAGGGGAATCATATAAGAAGGAGAAGCCCATGTGTGCATATTACAAGAAATTAGGGCATGATGAACATCAATGTTATTCAAAACAAATTGATGAGTTGAAGCATCTTTTAATGAAGAATCATATCAATTTGCCTTTAACTATGTTAAAGGGTTCATCTTCTTCTCATTCAAAATCAGAGAAACATAAGGGGGAAGCACTTGTTGCAGTTGTAGATTCTGAGTCAGGGAGATGGATCCTTGATTCTAGAGCTTCACATCATATGGCTTCATCATAAAGTATGTTATCTTCATTTGAGACTTGTTCATCACCAAACATCTTGATGGCTAACAACACATGTATGAATTTTTGTGGGAAATGATCTATTTAAATGGACAAGGATCATTCGATGATGTCATTTGTGTGCCTTCATTGTCAACCAATACCATTTGCATCGATTAAATCATGCATGTTTAGGTGGAGAAGAGTGTTGTGTTCACATTAGATTCTATAATTATTTGGGATTTGCATAGTAGAGATATTGTTGCAGTTGGGGAGGTAGATCATCAATCTTAAGTGTACATCTTCTCACATTTTCTCCTTTTGTTCCTTTAGTTTATGTACACTCTCAGGCATCTAGCATGGACACTTTTGAAGAGATACAATATGGTCATATGAATCTTGGTGTTCTTTCATCAACTGAGATTCTAAAAACACAAGCTACCATTACATCTCCTCCATCACTTGTTGCTTCTGATGAGACTAGTATTGCTAAATCCATTATTTCCAATGATATAATGCAATAGGATATACATCATCTTCCAGAGATAGCTTCTTGAGATGAGTACTTGATAGACATTGCAGGTTTGTTTTGTGAGTCCTATGTTGCAGACTTGGAGGACACTACTGAGGACATTCATCTCCTCTTTGATGTTAGTTCCTATGGAGTTGCATCATCTTCTTCAGATTTGATGAGGGTACCTTAAGACCCTCTTTTTCTTTCTCCACATGACCATTCCTCATAGTTTGGCATTAGCTTGGAGATCCTTGGGAAGCATTTAGAGGAGTCATCTTCATCTTTGGATTATGTTCTACATCAATTTCCACAAGTTTCTGGATTTTCACCTTCATTAGTGAGGCTCAGAACTCTTTATTTGATTGTGGCACCTTTTCGCACCAACATGGTGACACTTGAGTAGAGTTCAGAGACTTCAGAAATCTTATGTTTTCTTCCCTCACATTCTTTTCAAGAATGGGAAGAATTCTTTCATACATCCTTGACTTTGTTTCTTCCTAAGGGGAGGAATGTTCAACAATATTAGATGATCTTCAACATTCATTGTTGGGCATCTACCCTCATTGCAGTAGATTCTACTTTGGGGTAAGATGCTACATGGTCTCTCTTTTTCTCTCTTATGGGGGGACTTTTTCCTTACATGGGGTTTTCTCCTTCTCATACTTTTGGAGAGCTTATTATGTTTTCTTTCTTTTGGAGAGGGGTTTTTTCCTATGGATTTTTTTGCTTTTCTCCATTTGTGAGAGATTATTTTGTACATGGGCACGTAACATGGCCTTGTAGGTGATACCTATCATTACATCTGTGCATGTTTTCTCATTCTCCCTAAGTTTCCCGTAAGGGGGGTGTTAGTGTGATTGGGGTATATTTCCTAACTAGTCTATTTCCTAGCTATTTCTCCACTTAGGTCCTTTTCACACTAGGTTAAGTTTACTTAGGCGATTTTTACACATTATCCCATATTGGTCATGTTTTTAGTCTCTTTGGTGGTATATCTTGTATATACTCAACTATAGCTCACATTATAATCACTCAAGCTTATATGCTTTGCCTTCCTGATTGAATAGAATACAATTTATTCTTTTAATTTTGATTTCCTATTTATGCTTTCCTTTAGTCATTTGAATTCTAGGTGGCTTCACATCCAAATCTTACAGGTCTATGAGCTAGTCCTAACACCTACCTCCACACTACTCTTGATCACTTCTTATTCTAAAGGAACCCATGATATACCTTCAAAATGTTTATATAATAGTAATTTGTGAAGTTGCATCCACTACATTTCAGGGACATATGTGACCAATTTGGAAATGAACACTTTCCTAATAAGATCTTTGGACCTCAATGGCCCCTTCACACCCATTCCATCCTCATCTAGAACTGCCTTAATAAACCCTAAAGTAGCAAGAGCAAAGCACTTAAAATGGAAGCTAAGCAGTTGTCTGAAACAACTCAGTTTCATAAAAGGGTCTTGAGCCTTGCTAGATTTGCCTTTGCATGTCATGATACCTACAAATTGAAGACGGAAGGACAAACATCATGCATAAAATAGACCACACAAGCATTTTAATATTATTATTTATTTATATATGTAATAAATAATATATTTATGAACACATATAATATATATTTTTTGATAAAGTTAGCTGGAAACAAGGGTCCAAATCCCTGCACAAAATAGCCTCAAGAGAAAAGCAAAAGCCTCACACAGGCCAAAAACAGTGTATTAACAATAGATTAACAACATAACATAGAGTAAACTAAAACCCTAATAGAACTAACTTTAAGCAAAAACAAATAACAGAAGACACAGATTAACCAGCTAAGGATTCCCATCGATCCCATACTTAGTGAGGAATTTGAGCATCTCCTCATAACCCCCAAGGTTGTCAACCCCAATGCCCTTGATCTTGTCATTGAACTCCTTCATAGTAGAAAAGACAGTAGCAACACCGTGCAAAGCTTTGGCAACAAACCCCGACATCACTTTCCACTTCTTCTACAGCTCCCCAACCTTGGACCTGAGATTAGCAACATCCTCAGTTGTTGTTTTCACATAGGGTGCACTTACCTTTATCCCCTCTTGATCACGAGTATCCTCCTCGTTCTCTAAGTAGGAAGTGTTCATCTCAGGGAAGTGACTAGTGCCCTCTTCATCTTACACAGACTCCACAGAAGTGCCCCTGTCATCCTTTCCCAAGGTGTCTTCCACAAACTTCAACTCACCCAACAAATTGATACCTTGAGGGTTGGCTAAAGGAATACCTACAATGTGACTAAACCTTTTGACCCTTCGAGTTGTTCTACTAGCAATTCCCAACCCATTGCCACCTCCACCTTGCTTAGTAACATCTAAATCCACAAATTTCGACACAACCACTTCATATAGGACGACCTCCTTCCCTTTAATTTTTTATGTGGTTAGAATTTTCCTTCCTCATCGATTTCCATCACTCTCTTAACCAAGGAGAGCTCCCCCTTCTTAACATTAGTAACTTGAGACTTGGGGATCTTGCTAGTTTTCTTCAAGGTGGTTTTGCCTTTAGAAGTTTTAGAATCAGACTTAGGATCAAGAGTTTCAATCAATGGGGAGTCCTAGACTTCCTCAATTCTAGGCCCATCCCTGGGGCCACAAGAAGGGGATGTTAATGTGAATAGGGATATTTCCTATCTAGTTTCCCTTGTGCGAGGATAATTCATATTATTTAACTATTTATTAGTTAAATAATATTCCCTCACATAATTCACATTAGGTTAAGTTTACTTAGGGAATTTTCTACTTTATCCCACATTGGTTGTGTATTGAGTCTCTTGGGTGGAATATCCTATATATATCCACCTCTTGCTCTCATATGAGCAACCCCATTCTATTGTAAATTAATTTGCATTCTCTTGAGTTGAATACAGTTTATTTAGCTCATATGTGATTTCTATTTTGCTTTCTCTCAATCACTTGCATTCTTGGGTAGAAATCTAACATGGTATCATAGCACATCAATCAGCTCTAACATGGTATCAGAGTGGTTGTGAGTTGTGGGTTAGCATTTTTCTTAGAAATCTGAGAGTGTAGGGTTGTTTATTGAAAGTTGAGTATGCTCTTATCTTGCATCCGATGATGACCTGGAGAATCAGAAAAACTTGATAGAAACACCAGTTTTCAGAGAGGGTTTTGTATGTGGCTTTGTGTAGGTAGCTTCAAGAGATTCTTGGAGTATTTCTAAGCTCACCATTGAGTTTAGATCTGCCAGAAAAGTCAGAATAACCCTTTGTTTTGTTTAGAATGAACACCAGAAGCCATTTTTATGAGGATTTGAAGCTCGTATTTGACATTCAGCTTGCATTTTATGTATTCTGATCAACCTTAAAGGTTGCAGCATGCCTTTTCTTGTCTTAGGTAGCTGATTCAGTCTTTGCATGCCATTTTTTGGTTGTTGGGGTCATTTTTTAGTGCTAAAAGCATTTTGTTTACATTAGAGTCACATCTTCTGTATATCAAAAAGAAAAACGCCTTCTAGGTTTTGTTCACATCATCAAAAAACCATCTGGGTATTTGTTAGTTTTTGCATGCAACTTATATATTTTGCAGAAACAACATAAAAAAGCTACAGCAGACCCCCTCTCCGTTGGCGCTTTGGAAATTGCAGTTCAACTTCTGAAGGCCATAACTCAGGCTCCCGACCTCCGATTTGCGAGCTTTTTTTTATTATTATTTTGGCTAATTTTTTGTTCTCTACATGATGGTTCAAACAATTTTTTATTTTGGTGCATGAATTTTCCATAAATTATGTTTTCTTATCAGATCTGACAGGCAGTTTCAGTTTTTAGAACTTTAAATAGCTATAACTTTCACATATGATCTCGGATCGAGGTCATTCTTTTTTTGAAAGTTAATTTTTTTCTGAGCACTACATAATGATGCTATTTTTATGTTCTGATTCTGAGATATTTCTGTACTTTCAGTATTTGGGTCCATTTTAGACATTGTAAAACTCTAGAAAACTCTACTTTAGCATTGTAAACGCACATATCTAAGGCCATTTTTATTCATGGAGGCTGATGTGAACATTCATTAGTGCATGTACTATTTCCTTTCTTGCATGCATTAGGTTTGCATTTTCTTTGCACTTCATTTCAGTTCCAGATCATTTCTCAATCAACTATTGCTTCATAGATTCTAGAGTTGTGCCAGTTGCGAGTTTTCCAGTGTCCTTGGCATCGGGTCTGCTGTTGCTTTTTCATGATTCTGACCTGAGTCCTTGAGTGGCTCTAATATGGTTTTTAGCAAACATAAGTATCTTTCCTTGCTTGTCAAATTGAGGATTCCAGTGTTACTCCACATGTGTGCTTCTAGTGCTTTTTGTTGCAGCATGTTATCTCATTATGGGGGGTTGTATGATCTCTCTTATCATCCTCTATGTGGATAGAGATTGATTGGATTTGTGATGGACATCATTGTTATATTTCATCTCTCTTTTGGGGAGGAGTTTTGTCCCATTGGGTTTTCTCCTTTTCTTCATTTGTGAGAGATTTCATTTGCATTTGTACATGGGTACTTAACATTGCCTAGTAGCCGGGACCCATCTTTGCATCTTTTTGCATATTTGCAAAATAATCTTCTCTCCTAAGTTGCACTTAGGGGGGGGGGGTGTTAGTGTGAATAGGGATATTTCCTATCTAGTTTCCCTTGTGCGAGGATAATTCATATTATTTAACTATTTATTAGTTAAATAATATTCCCTCACATAATTCACACTAGGTTAATTTACTTAGGGACTTTTCCACTTTATCCCACATTGGTTGTGTATTGAGTCTCTTGGCTGGAATATCCTATATATATCCACCTCTTGCTCTCATATGAGCAACCCCATTCTATTGTAAATTACTTTGCATTCTCTTGAGTTGAATACAGTTTATTTAGCTCATATGTGATTTATATTTTGCTTTCTCTCAATCACTTGCATTCTTGGGTAGAAATCTAATAGGGGAGACCACATTTTTTAGAAAACCAACAGATTGTTTCCCTTTGACCTTAGCACTAGGGCTAGAAGTAGCAGGGTTCAGAGGGGATTCGTGGAGAACACTGACTTTAATGGTCTTGGGGGGCACAAAGATAAATAGAAATGGTAGAGATGAAAAATAAGGCCCTGATGGAGGGGGATGACCGAGGTGTTAGGATTCTTGGCATGGGCTTCCCTCACCACCCTAATGAAGTTCTCTAGAGAAGATAAAAGGAAGAAAGGAAAGCTAATATCAACACTATGACGGAAATGGTTAAGCAAGGCAAAGTGATAATGAAAGTAAACCTTAAAACACCCTTCAAGCATAAAATAATTCATGATCATCAAACACACCTGGTCCCAAGGGGTTGAAAGATTCTCCCATTCAAACCCTCCCTAGAGTTTAGCTGTAGATTCCCCCTCGTTGAAGAAAGATGCCATGCTTTCTGGGTCAGGCACCCTACTCTGGCGGCAATGCTTTCTCCCCTTGATAGACATCCCAATAGCATGGCCTATGACTTCTTCAGTCACCTCAAACCCAATACTACCAGTCGAACTTGCCTATTATCCTAGGAGTTTGCAAACTGATGGAAGAGATTCTCGTCATGCCCTATTAGAATTTCCAAAAAGGACGCCACCCCCTTCCTGAAGAATATGCTAGATAGTTGGATCAAGCTTGAATTCATCAAGGGAAGAGGGCTCCATTTTAACAATATCACCTCCCATGGCAGCACCCTGGCTCATACACAGTAATAGATATGTCACAGAAATGCCTTTATCTTTTCTGTAGGAAATGAACCAATTTAAGTGATAAATGGATCGATGGTTTCCAGATCCTTCCATGCACCCCGTATCACTTCAATGAGTGTCATGCTAGATTTGATGGGCATTGTAATGATGAATCAAATACAAGGAGCTCTCACCACCTTGCTCTGCCATGAGGGAAAGGATGTAAGCTCACCACCACATGTCAAAATTAATGCAGAGGTGATCGAAGGTGAAATTATGATGGTTACCATAGAGCCAACATGTCCTCTAGCCGTTCCTGTCACATGGACCACCTTCCCCGCTAGCAGTCCAGTCAATGACAACCTATTAAGTCATGGTCTGTCAATTCACGTTAGCCTACCCACCTTTTAGGATTTGAATCCCAATGGCTCCTTTTTTAATTTGAATTTTATCTCTAAGGACATTATATCCTCCCCAAGTCCTATCGACATCCCACCTTTTCAAGTCAACCCTTTTACTCTCGGCACCGATGTAGAGGAACATGGTCAGGTAATCTAACAAACCTTCCCCATCTTACAATCCTCCCCTCATGGGGCTTGAGATCCCCCATATAATGAAGACCTATTAGCATCTTTGACAATTAGGGCTTGAACTTTGCTAGGCAGATTAGTAGCCTTTCTCTAGCATTTCCAAGAGTTGCCAATCCCAACATTAGCCATGGCATCTGCAACAGCATTGCCTTCCTATATATATGGGAAACCTTAAATTCCTCAAAACCACTTAGCAACATTTTTATGTCCCTTACCACATCCATGAATTGCCAATCAGAATTAGCAGTGCCAAGGACAACATTAACAAGGAGTTTAGAGTCTCCTTCCACATGGAGTTTTTTGATACCCAAAGAATGAGCAAGTTTAACTCCCCATAACATTGAAAGAGCCTCAACCTCATTATTAATTTTGATCCCTAAACCACTAGCATAAGAAACCAAATAGGCACATATGTCAGATTTGATAATACCCCCTCCACTAGCTTGTCCTGAGTTGCCTTTGGCAGCCCCATCAAAATTTAAATTGCACCAGTCCTTTTGAGGAGGTTTCCAATTAGTCTTGGCTCGTGGAAGTTTCCTAGAGTTGTCAACTTGATAGAGACCAATAGCAACAACCCAATGATTCAAAATATCCACTTCAACCTGGCTCGGTAGAGATTTGGTAGCTTTGAAATTGCAAGTGTTAAAAGTTTCAACTAGGAGTTTGGAGAAAGCCTAAAAAACTTCAAGGGGAGTTCTAGAGGTGTCTATGAAGATCCTGTTATTCCTCTCATTCTAGATACTCCACCTAAGATGAGGGGGGATTTGTCTCTAAAGCTCCTTGGTCATCAGAAAGGGAAAGGGGGACACCCATTCCATGGAAAAAGCATTTAGGTTCTCATTGAACACCCACTCCACACCCATCCTCTGCAACATTAAACCCCAAACTTCCCTAGAAAAATCACAAGAAAATAACAAATGGGGAATAGTCTTCTTCTTTTTACAACAAAGAGCACACCTATTAGGGAGTTGAAATCCACTTCTCTTTAGGTTATCCGAGGTGAGAATTTTATTGTGATTAGGAGTCCACTAGAAGAAATTTATTTTAGGAATGAGTCTAAAATTCTAGACTTTATGCTAAAATCTATCTTCCACAAGGTCTAATAGTAGATCATAAGTAGTTTTCATAGTGAAAAGACCTCTACCATCTTTTTGTTGCAAGTATGGGCCTAACCGGTGTTGTCATTGATGTCAACATACTCCTGTTGCATTGATGATAAGGATTAGATGAGCTGTGTGCTAAGGATATTGAGAAAGTTAGTCCTAATCAGGAACAAAGAAGAACAATGAAGACAGTAAGGTAAAGATCCAAGATAAGATGACTATCAGAGGATGCGGTTCAAAGGGTTTGTAGATATGAG
This sequence comes from Cunninghamia lanceolata, assembly GCA_027924645.1. Taxonomy (NCBI): domain Eukaryota; kingdom Viridiplantae; phylum Streptophyta; class Pinopsida; order Cupressales; family Cupressaceae; genus Cunninghamia; species Cunninghamia lanceolata. The sequence continues at coordinate 3,852,717 of BSBN01001327.1, read as the reverse complement.
TCTTAAGATAATCCAGTAAAGATTTCAGAGGTCCGCATGAATATCTGAAGAAGTTGTGGCTGCTCAAGTAAAACCGGTTTTGGCAGGTGTTCAGAGGTGATAGAGTGACACAGATAGGTCTGGTGGGATCCAAAAATGCAATATCCTATTTTGTGGATTTGGTGGAGTGTTTAGGAAGTCCATGCGAAGTGATAACTCAATTGGTTAGTGGTTTAGAGGTCCACAAGCATCTATTCCATTGTGACAGTGATGATAGACTATGTTCTTGAGGTTCTGGATGAAGAAGATAAGCAGATGAAGTGCGGATGTTCTTGGTGATTCAGGCAAGCTTGTGGAGGTCTTTGGATCATGTCCAGTTCGTATTGGTGGTCTACATTAGAGTTTGAGCTCGCAATTGAAGAATAACTTCCAGATGATGGTGTTCTTCTTAAGTTTGGCCAACCAGATGAATTACACATCTTGCGGATGTTCTTGTAGATGTTTGCCGACTTAGATGATTATTCCTAAGTTGATGTCTTGTATAAATAAGAAGCTGTAAAGCCATTTCAAAGTGTGTCTTGTGGATATGTGAGTGTGGTAGCAAGGAAGAGAGCGAAAGGTAGAGCAGAAATATTGGGCTTAAATGGAACTGATTCAAGCATGGTGAAGATGCTATTCTCCAGTTCAAGTATGTGATACTTATCATTTTGTAGACAGTGTGTCTCTTGAAGGCAGTGAGCCTCTTGTGAGCAGTGTGCTCAGGCAATGAGCCCTAATTGGTATGTGCCATTTTGTTCTTTCTATTCTTCTAACAGAGAATACAATCTTGGGTTAATCACCCCGTGGTTTTTCCCTTAACCAGGTTTTCCACGTCAAAATCTTGGTGTCTTATGTGTTGATGTGTTTCTGCTCTTGATTTAATGCATTATGTTTCCATGATTGATTTATTAATATGTTGCTAAATCACAAAGATGATTTAAGTGTTTAATTGGAAGAAAGTTTTAGACAGCTAATTCACCCCCCCTCCCAGTTGTATGTCCTGAATCCAACACTTTCTCGCACACAATTTGATCCTCACTAGGGAACAATGAAAGTCTATAATTATCCAAACCCCTCTTGAGCTGTAAGGCAAGCTGCCTATCCTCATTCTAAGCAGAACAACAATCAAGCAGGCTTTTCTAACTTTTGGAGTAACCATTGTGACCAATATAAGTTGACACAACAGGATCAAAGAAATAACTGGCTCTATCAGCCATCCTACAAAAACTTAGCTCCCTGAGAGGAAGCTCCCCTAACCATATGTCCTCCCAAAAGTTGATATACCTGCAATTACCTACCTTCCATTTGATTCCTTTGTGCAAAAGTCCTCTGGATTTAAGAGTACCATTCCAAATGACCGATCCCTTAGGGAGATATTGTTCACAGAGGAAATTGCAAATATGGCCCCCTAAAATACTTAGCCCTCATGATATCCCCCAAACCTTTGTTGCCATTGATCAAATTATAACCAATCTTAGCCATAAGGTCTTTATTCATAAGGTGGGTTTTTCTCATACCCAAGCCCCCCTAGTACTTGGGCAAACAGACCTAGTCCCAACTAACCAAGGCTAATCTTTTTTTTTACTCCACCCTTGACCACAAGAACTTCTTCTGGATCTATTCAAACTTTTCAACAAGGTATTTAGGGATTTTGAAGAGGCTGAGGAAATAAGTAGGAATACCTTGGAGTGAAACCTTAAGGAGCTAAAATTTCCCAACCTAGCTAAAAAGCCTCCCTTTCCAACCTATCAATTTCTTCTAAATTCTTTCAAGAACCGAATTCCAATAGTCAGGAGTAACTTTTTCACCATGAGGGGGAGCCTAAGATAAGAAGACGACATAAGAGCACTAGAGTAACCCAACATACCCTTAATTTTGAGTTGCAGATCTTCCAAGGTGTTAAGGAAGTAGATTTGGCTCCTTTCAAAGTTGATGCTTTAACTAGAAAAAACCTCATAGTCATTCATAAGAAGTTTCCATCTTCTATCCTCCACCAAGTTCCAAATAGGATCGTGTCATCAACAAACTATTGGATAACTGAAGGTTGGGCTGCTAAACCTGGCCTGCCTGCTTGAAGGGAGCCATTCTTCAACATGTTACAGACATTCCTACCCAAGACTTCAGCCATGATGATACAAAAGTAGGGGGATAGGGGTTCCCCTTCTCTAATTCCCTGACCAGAAGGGAAGAAAGCACGAGGGATTCCATTGACAAGAACAGAGAATCTAGTAGTGGAAAAATAATCTTTCACCAGGTTAATGACTCATTCTTAAGAGCCATATCTCTTGAGGACTTTGAACAAGAAATCCCAACTAACCCTATCATAAGTGTTAGAAATATCAAGTTTAAAATCCATACTTAGGATATTACTCTTGGAGATAGAGTGGATAACTTCGTGACTAGAGATAGCCACATAGAGAATTTGCCTACCCAGGACAAAGCCTTTTCATTAGCAGCAATAATCTTGTCCAGCAAGGGTTGTAATCTGAACACCATGATCTTCATAAAAATCTTATAGATAGTGTTACAGAGACTAATGGGTCTAAAATCAGACATGGAAGTAGGATCAGCCTTTTTAGGAACTAGATCTATGAAAGTGTTGTTCAACTAATGTAGGAGCCTCCCAGTTTTGAAAAACGTCTTTAGCAACATCAATAACATCTTTTCCAACAATTTCCCAGAACTCTTTGAAGAAAGCAGGGGGAAACCATTCGGCATAGGAGCCTTAAACACCCCCATAGAGAAAACCACTGCCCTCACTTCCTTTTAGTGATCGATTTGGTCAAGAAATAGTTGTCTTCTTCAAAAAGAAGAGTGGTCCTAGGATTTAACAACATTTCTTCTTCTAGAGGGGTGAAGTTAATAGGCTGGAAAACCATAAGAGATTGAAAAAAAATATGGAGGCCAGCTCCCCCAGTTGTGCATCCGACATGACTTCTAACCTTCTCCATCCTGTAGCCTAGTTATGGTATTCATTTTCCTGTGCTTCAAGGTAGATTGATGGAAGAAGGAAGTATTTATATCTCCTTCCTTTAACCATTGGACATGGGATTTCTACTTCCAAAAGAGCTCCTCCTCCCTGTTGGCGTTTCAATTCGCACCTCTGGTATGTGATTTGGAAACAGACAGCTATGCACAGATAAACTACTCTCCTATTGGAAGGGGGAGTTCCCTTTCTTGTTGATGTTCGCTGAAAAGATAACTTGAATGAAACTTTGCCTATCTTCTTTTTGATTCTCAGCTGTGAGCACAAGGTTATAAAACTCTAAATGCTGCAGAAGAGGTTTTTTCCTTTTTAATATAACTTCTACTACAACTAGCATAGACTAATGATGCTTTCAACCTCCTGAGTAAATTCAGAGCAAAGGAAGTTGAAAGTGAACATGGAATGATTGTTAACACAAAAACTCAAGCAGTTTTCCTTCCAGATTTACACAAGACAAAAAGTACTTTAATGATGAAAGCTAAAAATGAAAGCTACATAAGCTACACATCTGACGACGATAACTTAATGAATCGATATAGAATATCAGAGGAAAGTAGGCATGAGACTTCTATTCAATATCACAAAGTTTAATACAACTCCAGGACAACAATACTGTAGCAAAAGGTACGCATATAGTAAGCGATCAAACACTGGAGAATAATGAACACAAAGTGAACAAACACCTGGAATAACAAAGTTTGCAGGCTAGAATAGGCACAGCAAATTTGCTATCACAAAAGTCATTCCAAACAATGGGCAAGGATGCCCTTATTTATACTAAAATCAAAGGAGTAGGGAACCCTAAAATCTCCTTGATTAACCCTAACTTGCCAACTTGCAAGCTTTATTACTATTCTAAGACAAAGATACAATAAACAAATGCTTTAAAGCAAAGAAGATTCCATCTATCACAAGGTGATTTCTTTCTAAATATAGAATGGATGAGATTAGGATGAAAGCACATGCTTTAAAACAAAAAGCATATGTTTTAAAGCTGCTTTATTTTGGAATGCATCCTCATCAACATTCTAGTTTTTTGGTGATGTCATCCGTTGATATTCTGGGAAACAATATCTTCTAAAAAGCAAGTGACCGCATCTTTGCCAGGAACACTGATACTCTCTAGAACAATATTCTGATTCTCTAACATTTCTTCACCATTGGCAACCATCTGAAGAAATTCGTGAACCTCACCCGCAGCCTTGTCAAATTTCATTGTCATTGCGGCAAGACGACTCATCTTGCTGGCGTTGATATCATCATTAAAGTTGTTGCTGACGAGAGTCTCGAACTCTGCTTGCACTTCCCCGAGATCATACAGGGTACCATCTTCTTTCTCATATGAACACGGGATCTGAGAGACAAAGGATCTGACGAACTTGAGGATGCCGATTACCTTTTCTTTCCATTCTGTCAACTCTGAACTCATACTGTCATAAGTTTTTACTGTGAAAAGATATTACGCTTTCCAAGTAGAAACTATCTTCTTATCTTCAATTGAATCAACAGTATCAAATGCAATCTTCAAGTCGGAGATAATGATCTCAAATACCAGCCTATTTTCTGCCATGATCTGCTGTGACCCTGGTATGCCTTGGCATAAATCATGAGCGTTGTACTTCAACTGATAAAGCTCTGCAAGTACAACTCTCCCTTTGGTCACAAATTCTTCTACCCAACTGTCCATGTGCCTCCCATAGAGGACCAACTTACTGAAATGCCACTGATCGGCTGGTGATCCAAGATTTGGTGGAAGAAGTAAATCAACCTATGAAGTGCCATGGAAAAGGTTGGAAATGTATTGCCACAACTGTCGAACTTCAGCTTTGAGAGCTGCCTTGTCTTCTCCATCTCTCAACACCCTTTCCTTCAAGCTATCCGATGCAACCTCGAAGAGATTGATGTCTGTATGACGAGTACTTCTGCCAAGGTTAGCTTTAACAACTGTGAAGTCATCAACCTCGACGTCATTAGCACTTCTATTTTTTGGAGGTGTTGCAGTCTCAAGAATTATTTCTCCATCCGCATTCTTCTCAATGCGAATCTACTTCTTCAGCTGCTTGTCTAGTGTGTCTTGATAGGCACTTTTTAGCTTTGTTAAATCCAGCTGATATGAGGGCTTTCTTCTCTTCCTTCCTAGAATGTTTTCAAGCCAGGATGAGTCATCCTCTCTTGGAAACTCAGTTCTCGCCTCATCAGCTCCTGATGAATCAATGCTTGCATCAAAGTTGTGAACTGGTGAATCTGGCTCTGAATCTATGTGAATAGGAGAAGGGATCGGTGAAGAAGGTGGAGATACATGATCTGAAGGTAACACTTCAACATGCAGCGTTGTTTCAATAGGAGCTTCTGGTTCAACTGGTGGATGTTCCTATTGGACATGAGCTGGAGACTCATCCTTTTTCTTCTTTAACTTTGCCATTTTTGTTCCCTCTGGGAGAACACTCATAGCTTTTACTCTTTGTTTTGGCTTGGAAGTGGAAGGCTCTGATGGTTGCACAACTGGCGGCTCTGCTACTGGAATATCATCCTTCCGCTTAGTCTTCAAGAATATCAAACTATTTTTTAACCACTCGACTTGTTCTCTCCTCAATGGAAGTGCTCTCTTTTACTGACCAATTAACTGGCGGCAACGGTTGTTGCTCAATTTGGTCTCTGAAATACGTGGGAAGTAGAACTTCACCACTCTCTATCAAACCCTCTATGTCTTTTGATAGGATATCAGACATTTGCTGAAGAGTGAACCTACTGTAACTGCGTCCTCGCACTTCATACTCATCAGCACAATTAGCCTAGAAGTCTTCAACTACAAACTTGTGCGTGTGATTCTGACCAAGATGTGATGCATAAACACCACGGGGATCATATCAATATCTCCTGTCGAAAAACTTAAGACCATATCTAGATGATTCATTACTGATTGCCTTGGCATCTGCTCCAGATCTACATCTATAAATGCTCATCCCAAGTGGAAAATTGAAGGCAGTCTTGCGTCTGCTACGCAAAAATGTGTGCACTTCATAAGCTTGCCTTAAAAATTCCATAAATGTTATTTCGTTTGTAGGATATCACGGCAACATGGCTGGCTCTCTTGAGAAGCCATATACTCTGATGTAGGAAAAAGTAGGAAATTGGATAAACCAATCAGCCCATTCTGCCATTGCTATTCTAGCCTCTACAGAAAACCGTATATGCAACTCCTTGTCCATGTCTCGCACTGCATGCATCAAGAATGCATCATTCACCCGTCTGTAATGTCGTTCAACTTGAGAGATCTCTAACTCCAGGAAATAATGATACACATGCTGAGTACCCAGAGTTCTAACAACATTCAAACCTCTGAATTGACCCTGAAAAGCCATCAAATACACAAGGTATGATATCATATGGAATTCATGAGCCCTTTGAAAATCAATTATTTGTTGGTGGAGACAATCACTGATTAGTGCCGACCAATTATAGAATTCAGTTCCGTCAACAATCTGGGACATGATGTAAAACATCTAAGGCTGAAATTTGTTTGCATCTGCTTGACCCGTGATACGACTTAGCAGAGTAATCATTATTGCATGCTCCTCCTTGAATTCTCCACGTCCAACATTCCTTGGCATAATATTCTGCTTTTCTTTCAACCACCTCTGACCAATCTTTTTTCTGTATTTTTCCCTATCATTGTTCCAAACCCTCTTGCATTCTTCAAGTGAAACAGTTAAGTTCTCTCTCCAAATAGGTATTGTAAAACACTTTTCAATGTCATTTGGCCTCAAGCTGCAGAGCACACGTCTATCACCTGACTAAATTTCTCTTGTGACCGAGTTGTAATGCGTCACGCAAGCAATCACAAACTCGATACTTTGCACAGTGATAGGACAGGATGCCGCTGCAAGCAAACCGGAGTGTCCAAGATTCCTGATGGCATTATTTCCTACATCCTCCAAGGAGTGTAAATTGATTACTGGAAGTACTTTATGCAAGTATGTTTCACAAGTTTTCAGGTAATCATGAACCAATGTTGTTTTGTGCCTGATTTGTGTTGGAGAGTACTGCATATTGGAAGATTTGAAAATCGATTGTGAACACGCCTATGTTGGAAAAAGTATTGAACAGATGGCTGAAAATTATTTGTTGATTTTTAGAAAAAGCAGAGTGTGAGCTAAAAAAGCTGGCACATGGGTTTTGTAGATAATTATGTTTCTAAGCAACCCAGATTGTCAGATTTTGAAAAAGTAGAGATTTTCTCAAAAAAGTAGGAAAAAAGCAGTTTCCCGAAAAAAAGCACAACTCCCAATCTTCAAGAGGATGATAATCTGGATGGACCCATCTTGACGAAAACTGAAAAAGCTCTGATCGGATTTCTAAAAAATGATCTCCTTGAAACAAGGACCCTGAAAAAGCAAGCCTCTCTTCTTCCTCAACCTGAATCTATGAAGAACACTGAAAAAGCACCTGGTTTGGGTCTTCGAATCTTCGTTGAAAGAAAAATAAAATCTTTCCTTTGGATGCAACCTACAAAAGATAATGAAATAAAGAAGCCCAAAGCTTGTCTTTATAAATCTTTTGGTTGAAAAAGCAGCATTATTTGTGTGAGAAGAAAACTTCACCCTCATCCATGAAGAAAGCATCTTTTAAAGCATAAATCCAAGTAGATGTCTTCGAATAGGAAAAATCCCTATTTTGTAGGAGCCTATGGCTTCATGTGCAAGATGACAAAAAATATCTTCTTTGATGATGTCATCGAACACGCGAGTTGAAAGAAGTGCTAACAAAATTTTCTTCATTTTCGACACTTCAACACTCGTTTTGACTCAAATATGGCCTATCTCCGACTTTGACAAGGTGGCAAAATGTCGTCATGAATTGAAAAAGCTAACTTATCCTGACATTTTGGAGATTGATCAACTGAGATTCCATCCCCTGCCTCCGTTCGACAATCTGACATCGTTTGACCAAGTTTGACCTCACGAAAACTACCAACGGGCGAAGATTGGTAACAAGGCATGTCGAAAAACACTAAAAACATGAAAAAATTCTAACACTGCTCAAGATGGGCGCCCCAAGCCTCCTGGGGCGCCCAGTTTCCCAACACTTAGCCATTTTTTCAGTTTTTTCAACTTTTTCAATTTTTTGGTTTGCGTGCGCGTTTCGGAGGCATAGGACCCCTGTTTGGCTGTCAATTTCTATCAACTAGGATGAAAATGAGTGATAATCTTGAAAATATGCAAGCTTGATGAAAACTGAGCTGATTGTACCTTCTGTTTGCCTTGAAAAATGTGCCAAACTGACCAACACTGAACCAGACGGGGCTGACGAAAGGAGATTCACGTTTTTTGAGAAAAACATCAAAAATAATCTAACACTGGAGAGTTTGGGCACCCCAAGCCTCCAGGGGTGCCCAGTTTGTCAACACTTAGAAAAAATTTCAATTTTGTACCTTTTCTTGATTTCCGTGCCGACGACTCCTGTTCGATCTTTGATTTTGGTCGTTCTGGCGACTGTCGAGGCAGGACAGAGGGTGATCTGAGTATTTTGAACATATCTGTTATGAAATCCTGGCTTTGACTAACTTTTGACCAAGTTTGACCAACCGGAAAAGAGCCGACGGAAGCAATTTTAATGTTTCTCGAAAAACATGAAAAAAAACTAACATAGGAGAAGATAGGCTCCCCAAGCCTCCTGGGGCGCCCAGTTTCACCAGACTTAGCCATTTTTGTGATTTTCCAACTTTTCAACTCACCTTGGATCCATCTTGCATCGTTTTGCGTGCATCATCGAGTCGACGGTCGTTTGTCAGTTTTGCGTCGTTGAAACAGCGTTGGAAACTCGTCGAAGAATTCTGGCAGGTGAACTTTTCTATGTTGATGACTTTCGAGCTCATGCTTCACCTTGTTAAAAAGAAAAAATGACCCAGTAGATAAAACTTGGTCGTTTGAAGATTTCGTCTGAACCGCGCCGATCGTGAAGCAAAATCGACCAATGAGAATCGAGTGCGACACCTGATTTGGAGATTCTATTTTTAGAAAGTTTTGCCAACATCCATATCTCAAGAAACCCAGAAAACCTAACTCGACGTCTATTTTTAGAAATTTCTATTTTTAGAAATTTTGCTTTTTTGACTTTTTGACGAAAAATTTTCTAGACTTGTTTCAAAATGCCTTAATGAAGCAAAAAATTTGGTTGGGTACAACACTCCCTAAGAACCAGAAACCAGTCCTTGGATAAGGATTTTACCAGAGAGAGAATCTCCTCTGAGCTGTCACCCTGCTCCATCCTAGTCTGGATGTCAAACAACCGACTGGCTAAGGCCTTCTTTTGTTCCAACACATTCCTGAAGGAGAACCGGTTCCAACCTTTCACCTGGTTTTGACATTGATGAGCTTTTGGGCCAATCTGAACATGGCAGGTCCTTGGATTGGAATTTTCCACTAGCTGGATAAGCAGCCTCTGAAGTCTAGGTGAACAACCCACATCATTTCAAACCTAAAAGGGTAAGGTGCTCTGGGAATTCTATCCTTCCAATTCAACAACAAATGATTGTGGTCCGAACCAACATGAGGGAGGGCCTCCAGCCTCAAGAGGTTAACAATATTCCAGTTAGAAGAGATAAGGACTCTGTCCAACTTAACTTGTATAAGATTGTTTCCTTGCCTTCTATTGGACCAAGTGAAGGATTGGCCAGACAATTCAATATCCATTAAGCCATCATTATTCAGGAATTCTACTAAGTCAGCCATGTTACTAGAATAGTCCATTATACCTCCTAGTTTTTCTTAGGGAAAAAGAGGGGAATTCAAATCTCCTACAACCATCCAATGAATCTTTTTGAAATGATTGATTCTAGAAGACAAATAGTCCCAAACCTCCTTTCGGCCCATTCTATAGTTAGGGGCATAAATGTTGACCACATACTAATCACTGTCCCTAAAGGAGAAGGAGACTTCCAGACAGTGCTTGGTGTAAGAAATAGTCAAGCCCTTCACATTATGCCCCCACATGGTAACAATGACATGGAATGCCCCATGAGCTTCACTAACAACATAATTAGCATTAGGCCAAATGTTATTAGCAACCAATTTGAAATTACCTTCAGACATCTTGACTTCCTATAACAATAGAATATCAATCTTGTTTTCAAAAATATAGTTTTTAACCAAAAACTGTTTATGAGGACTGTTTAGTCGTCTAATATTCCAAGAGAGAATCTTCATTTCTTCAGCTTCCTAGAAGACAACAACAAGATGGCCTGTCCTCCATTTGCTATCTCCCTGGCCATCTCACACTATTTGGTTTATATATGCGAAGGTCTCCTAGCCTTCAGGTCAACCCCAACATCTGCAGTCTTCCTACTCTACCCTTTACCCTTTCTTTTAGCCATTTACTGGAGCTCTTAGAGTCATCTGAAGGTTTATTGGTACCTATCCCTGGGGATGGGGAGAAAGTTTCCCCCAAGGTGCTTTTGCCTAACAAAGAGCCTCCAAACTTGGGATGGGGACTAAGGACTTGTGTCCATTCCACCTCTAGCTCTAGAGTGGCCTATGTTGCTGCCCCTTCCATGGTAGAGCCCGAGTCTCCCATTGACTGTTGGATCTCTGTAATGTCCCCATTTTTGGGTTCTCTTGTAGTGTAGTTGGCACTGACCTTGTGGATGTGTGTCAACATTATCAGAGGGGTTATTTAACGATTCCAATGAGATCAGGGGGTCTGGAGGACTCATATGCCACTTTTTGAGGTGATTTCTGGCTTCTGGTGTGCTCTCCAAGAATCTTGGAGAGGACATCTATTTATAGTAAGCCACTCGGTTGGCTCCATTTATCATTATTCTTCATTGGGATCACTCCAGTGCAGTCATTTTTTGATTCCAATGCATTCTGACAGTTTCCACAAAATGGGTGTATTAATGGCTTTATTTTAATTATTTTACTAAGGTCACCAAATATTATTTAAAATATTTAAAAAGTACCTAAGTGTTATAGCTCATCGAAACAGGGATGAAATGTTTTAAATCATGGATGCATAAAACAGGGACCTTGCATATCAAATTATCATTATTTTAATAAAAAAGGTTTTTTCAGAGCTAAAAGGGAGTTTAAATTAAAAAGTGAATTTTAAAATATAAGCTTCTCAAGAGTTTGGCAAAAAAGTATAAAAGGACGTTGTGAGAGCTCATTTGGATTATGCAGATTATTATATTTTCCTTTGATGAAACCCTCATGGTTTTGGGAGATTGAACTTTGTTTATCTCAGCCTTCTTGAGGATGAAAACCCTCTTGGAGAAGAATAGCTGCAGTGGTGAAAGATCCACGTAGGTTATTACAGTGTGACTCATTCAGAGTTACAATTTGTCCAGGAAAGGAATTACTGGTGGAAACATACAGATTTCACACAGAGTTGAATGTTGCTAGTTGATGAGTTGCTACAACTGAGACAAATTTGTGAGATTTGAAATCAAATACAAATTTACGGTAATTTGTTGAAGATTATAGTTATATTGATTGGGTGGTATTCAGTTCATACTTTGTGAGGGTTTGACACCATATCTTTTCCTTGTACCATGAGTTGAAGATCACGGTTACTTTAATATTGGTTTTTGGGCACTAAATCCAGCTGCAGCCCTTCCAATATTAACTGTAGCTCCTCATGAATGTTTGCAAGTTAAAAATATTGGGGATGTGCCGAGGTAGAGTGAGGTGGGTCCCCCACAATACTAGGCGTACCATATTAAGGAGTCTTTCAAGGTGTCATTGCCTAGAATTTATATTAAGAGTTGAGGCTGCATTGAGAATTTCTAATGCCACATGAGCTATTTGGGGAAGGTGCAACATAGTAAAAGGAAGTTTCTAAGTTTAGAAAGGTGCGTAAGGAGTTTGGGAAAGGGGTGTTGCCTCCCTTTGCCTATCATTTGAAATTTGGAGTTGTTTCTTCATTGTGTGGACAATGTTGATTTTGTGGATGTTGGCATTGGTTAAATCTTAGGGTTTTTTGTGTGTTTACCTAGATTTTAATATAACTCCTAAAACCCTAAACCCTTGCATGATCTTTTAATGGTTCCAATGTTCTATTATGTCTGTGACATCCCGAGCTGGTTGTCCGAGGACTTAAGTTATAACTTATCCTCTGCATCATTGTGAGATATCGACCCCTTGTGTTAGGAGAACTGGTGGTTCCCCATTTACTGCCCTATTGGTTTTGCCTTTGAAAACCCACACTAATGAGTGCCTACCAAGTGTCTTTTCTTTATTTCACCTAGCACGCAACACATTTGCATTGAGGTCTTCCTGTTTATTTCTTGTGCTACTACACTAATGCAACATTTGGCATAGTCTGTTGCTCTTGAAAGTACCCAGGCCCCAAAGATTCTTGAGTCAATGAGATGACGACAGGTGGTCACATCTCGTCAGCGTAGGAGATTTGTTTGTGGGTTCTTAGCCTAGAAGGTGGCACATGCTATGATCCTGTTGGTCACGGAGTTGAAGAGCACATCGCGCATATAGTTTTTAGTCAAAGAAATTTAAAACCACGCAGATGTGTAGTGGTGCCACCTGTCCCCTGGGTCCAAGTCAAGATCTATGATTGCGACTTAAACCTTTTCACTAAAGCTGATCCAATGGCTCGCGCTTAGCGCAAAGATTTGAAGTGATGTAGAAACCATGAATTCTCAGATACGCCATGAGGACACATGTCCTCCCCCTGCAGATGATCAATGGTGTTGTTTTATTCTAAGGATCTGACAGTTTGTGTTGTCTCTTCATTGCATGCAGACCATTGATTTCCTCCTAGAGTTGATCTATGACGCAGATTCAAATGAAGTGACAGTCAACGGCGCGCAAGCTAGGCTACCGCTCATTTGAGCCATTAATGCAGAGGCTGGAGGGATTTTAAAGCTTTTCTCATCTATGTTGAGTATCATTTGCAAAATCTCAAATCTCCTAAAGCCCTGGATAGAATTTACGGTGCGATGCAGACGATAATTGAACCTATTGACCAGAATTCGAAGTGAAGAATTGGTATGTTATTGAATCCTCCTCAGTTAATTGAAAGAAGCTAGTTGGGGTATTCTGTGAAGGAAATTTTAGGAAATTGACTGGTTTCCTACAAATTGAAATTTTAAATTTCCATTCAAGTGTTTTCATTCAAGATTTACTCTGCTTTTAATTCACCATGGGTTTGAAAGGAAGTCGGGGCATTCCCTCAAAAGAGACCCAAGAAGCAAATGAACCTTCCTCTTCACTGTCAAAGAAGGGAAAATTAACTCAAGATGTAGGGGAGGTTAAAAGTAAAATGTATGACTTCCAGGGATGCATCAGGGATGTAGTTTTGCCTATTGGAGGTGAGGAATTATTTGAATTTGGCTACTACCGTCATGATAGGGAGAGACCTGTTTCTCACCTATGGAATCTTAATTTGGGTAGGTTTGTTAGGAATTGCATGCAGAAGATATTAATTAAATTTAAATAAATATTAAACAGAGGAATGAAAAATACACTGAAATAACAACAATGAGAGACAAGTTTTAACGTGGTTCACCCAAACTTGGGCTACTTCCACGAACAGAGAGTCTAATATTATTATCCAGCAAATCAAACCAATTACAACCAGCAATCCTTGCAACTCAATACCGCTACAAATTCTACAATACAATATCAACGGAAACCCTAACCTTGGACCTCGCAAGGGGCGCTACCCCTTGACCCTGTCTTGGGGGCCCTGCCCCCAAACCCTCATTAAATAATTTGGGGGGGGGGGACCACGCCGATAAAAGTGGGGAAAATTAAACCTTCGAGTCTGATTAGGCTCCATATAACAACAATCTCCTACTTGGGGATTGATCAGACTCCACAACATATCATCTCCCACTTGGAGATTGATCATAACACTGTTGACCCTGTAGCTCCCATTGGAAATAAACACCCTAGACCCTATTGTTCTGAGTTTATTGTTTTCAGTCTTGAAGACCAACTGAAGATGAAGAGGAGCTCAGCTTCTCCCTTGTCACTGCCTTCATAAACATATCCACTAGATTTTCATCTGTATGTATCTTTTCCAGCTGTAACTGTCCATCATCCAACACTGACCGGATGAAGTGATACCTTAGTTGTATGTGTTTGGTCTTTAAATGCAAGGCATAATTCTTTGTAAGATGTATGGCACTCTGACTATCTATAAATAAATAACTGTTAGCCTATGGTTTTCCCAATTCTTCCATGAAAGATTGTAGCCAGAGCATCTCCTTGCTTGCCTCTGTTGCAGCTACATACTCTGCCTCTGTGGTGGATAAAGCAACCACCTTTTGTAACCTGGAGATCCAACTCACCGCTGTCCCACCTATAGTAAATACATAACCTGTAGTACTCCGCCTAGTATCAATATCCCATGCCAAATCTGAGTCTACATAGCCTACTAAATCAGTATTAGAGCCCCCAAAACATAAATGTTTATTGGATGTACCTCTCAAATATCTGAGAATCCATTTTACCACATTCCAAGGCTCCAATCCATGATTATTCATATACCTACTTACGACTCCTAGAGCATGTGCAATATTTGGTCTTGTACATACCATGGCATATATTAAAGTTCCTACATCTAAAGCGTATGGTACCTTGGACGTTTTTTCTTCCTCCTCTTGTGTCTTAGGACACATCTCCTTAGTCAATTTCAAATGACTAGGCAAAGGTGTGCTGACAGCTTTTGCATTCTCCATATGGAATCTCTGTAACACCTTTTCGACATAATCAGCCTGAGATAGAGTCAATTTTTTGTTCTTCCTATCGCTGCAAATTTTCATACCAAGGATTTGTTTTGCTGCCCCCAAATCCTTCATAGCAAATAATTGTGCTAACTGCTATTTTAACTCTCTTATGTGATCCATGTTAGACCCTGTTACAAGCATGTCATCAACATATAAATATAAAATAATGTAGCTATCATTATCCAACCTCTTAAAATAAACACAATGGTCAGAATTACACCGGATGTAGCCTTGCTCAACCATAAAACTATCAAATTTTAAATACCATTGTCGAGGTGCTTGTTTCAAGCCATATAAACTCTTCTTCAATCTACACACCAATTTCTCCTTACCTTTGACCTCAAATCCCTATGGTTGTTCCATATATATCCCCTCCTCCAAATCACCATGGAGAAAGGTAGTTTTCACATCTAGTTGTTCCAAATGCAAATCTTCAGCAGCCACAATACTTAAAATAGTACGAATAGAAGTCATTTTAACAACTGGAGAAAAAATCTCATCAAAATCAATACATTTTTTCTGTGCAAATCCTTTTACAACTAACCTGGCTTTAAATCTTTTCTTACCTCCATCTTCCTCTTTCAGCCTATAAACCCATTTGTTTGCTAAAGCCTTTTTACCTGCAGACAACTTACATAATTCCCAAGTCTAATTTTTCATCAAGGAGTCCATTTTGTCTTTCATTGCAAGCTCCCACTAAACCTTTGTATCCACCTCCATAGCTTCATCATACCCTTTTGGTTCACCAGCATCTGTTAAAAAAATAGAATACAAAGAGGGAGAAAACATTTCAGGAGGTCTACTTAGCCTTATTGACCGTCTAACATTCACTGGAGTTTGTGGTATTTCTTGTTGCTATTGTGGAGTATGAGGAACCACTGGAACATCACTATTTGGAGTATCATCTAGCACCACATAATCCGTTTCTTTCTTCTCATGCTGTTGCAACTGATCTTTGTACAACACCTTCTCATTGAATACAACATTCCTGCTTCTCACATTTTTTAGATTTTCAACATCCCAAAGCCTATAACCAAATTCATCAATGCCATATCCAATGAAGATACACTTTTTTGATTTTGCATCTAGCTTGGTTCTATTTTCAGAATCTAGATGTGCAAATGCTTCACATTCGAAGGTTTTGAGAAAAGAATAACTCACCTTTTTACCTGTCCATGCTTCCTGTGGAATACCATAGCCCAAAGGAACTGAAGGAACTCTATTAATTAAATATACAGTGGTATTGACAATCTCTGGCCACATGTTTAAAGGTAGCCTAGCATGCAATCTCATGCTCCTTGCATGCTCTATTATTGTCATATTCATGCACTCAGCCACTCCATTTTCTTGTAGAGTCCCTGGAACCGTTTTCTGCTTATGAATTCCATTAAAAGAACAATAATCCTCAAATTCTTTGTTGCAATACTCACCACTATTATCAAATCTAAGACATTTTAATCTTTTGCCTGTCTCATTCTCAACCAAGCTTCTCCATTTCTTAAATGTTTCAAATACATCAGATTTCTGCCTAAGGAAATAAATCCAAACCTTCCTAGTTGCATCATCTATGAATGTAACATAATATCGAGAGCCACCAAGATAAGATACGTGAGCTGGTCCCCATACATCTGTATGCACAAGCTCCAACGTTTCATCTTTCTTTTGCTTTCCATCCTTGAGAAAACTAACTCTTTTGTTTTCCATACACACAACATTCATAGAAATCCATATTAATACATTTCAGACCTAGTAAAACTTTCTTAGAATGAAGTACCTTCATACCTTTTTCACTCATATGCCCAAGTCTGTTATGCCACAGTGTTGTCTCAGAACCTGCAGCAATTGTTTTAGTCTCTTCCTGCGAACCCGCAGCAATTGTTCCTGAACCTGTTTGTTTTTTCTCTATAACAATTAAAGTAGAAGGAATAGTATGAAATGTACAAAGATATAAGGTGCCTACTTTCACACCTTTTGCTACTATTAAGGCACCTCTTGAAACCTTCCAATTTTTATCATTAAAAGTAATTGTGCAACCTTCATCACCTAGCTGCCCTACTGAAATTAAATTTCTACTTAGCCTTGGAATGTGCCTTACCTCTTGTAGTAGCCAATGATTCCCATTCTACAACTTAATCTTAATTCTTCCCTTTCCAACAATTTGACAGGGTTCATTTTCTCCCAAATAAATAAGCCCAAAATCCCCTTGGACATAATCAAGAAAAGAACTTCTATGGGGTGTAGCATGAAATGAGGCCCCTGAATCTAACCCATGAATCATCAACATTATCTAGGGAAAGAATCAAAGCACCATCTTCAGATTTATTACTTACCACATCTGCCTCCTTATTGCCTTCTTGTTTGTCTCCTTCTTTATTCTTCGAAGACCAGCAATCTTTCTTTAGATGACTTGGTTTCTCATAGTACCAGCAATCCTTCTGTCCTTTGGATTGGGACCTCTTGCCCTTTGATTTTCCTCATGACTTCCCAGGACCTCCAGAACCTTTTCCTCTCTCCTTTGATCTACCCCTGCTTTCTGCATTCAAAACACTACCTGATGTGGACCCTCTTGAGCTTTTCCATCGCATTTCCTCACTAAGGATAACACCAACAACATCATCAAATTTCAAAGTATTTCAACCAGAGATAGAGTTACTTATAGTCATTACCAAGCTATTCCAGCTTTCTGGCAAAGAACATAAAACCAAGAGAGCCCTCATCTCTTCATCAAATTTCACTTTTACAGAAGTTAACTGACTAGCAATCGTATTAAACTTATTTAAATGATATGTCACAGATCCATCTTCAATCATTTTCAAATTAAACAAATGCTTCATGAGAAATACCTTATTTGAGGCTGAGGGTTTTTCATACAATTTACCCAAAGATTTCATCAGTTCATTCGTTGTCTTTGCTTCTGTTATATTGAATGCCACAGATGGTGCAAGGCACAACTGAATGGTTCCCAGTGCCTTTCTGTCCAAAAGTTCCCAATCCTCATCAGTCATTGCAGTCAGTTTCTTGTCTATTCCTTCCAACGGCCTCCATAAATCCTTTTGATAAAGATAATCATCCATTTGCATCTTCCATAATTGATAGTTCTGCCCATTGAATTTATCTACCTTCAATTTACCTTCATTCGCCATGACTCCCACTCAACCGTGAGACTCCCACTCAACCGTGAGACCTTCCTGTAGACGATAATTGAACGCAACCCACTCCAATACCACTTGTTAGGAATTGCATGCAAAAAATATCAATTAAATGCAAATAAAGATTAAACAGAGGAATGAAAAATACAGAGAAATAATAACAACGAGAGACAATTTTTAACGTGGTTCACCTAAACTCGGGCTACATCCACCAATAGAGAGTCCAATATTATTATCTAGCAAATCAAACCGATTACAACAAGAAATCCTTGCAACTCAACACTGTTGCAAATGCTACAATACAATATCAATGGAAACCCTAACCCTTAGTTATTTTTATCAAGACTTATGTCGGTTACAAAAATAATGTTTTTTTATGTCGGCCAATAATAAAAATAACTGCCCCTTAACCCCGTCTTGGGGGCGCTACCCCCAAACCCCTGTTAAATAATTTGGGGGGGAAACCACACCGATAAAAGTGGGGAAAATTTAACCTCCAGGTCTGATTAGGCTCCATATAACAAGGTTAGTAGTCCCAAATGTGTTTGTGAACTATGACCTAATCAGGGCCATCGACTAGGATTATGATTTAGTAAATCAAAGGTTGTCTAACAGTAAGGGTGAATTGCTTTTTCAATTGGATAGGGACTTGATAATTAGGATTTTCAACCTCTCCCCTGTTGCAAATAAGAAAATTGGCATAGAAGAGCTGAAAAGATATTATACAAAAAATAGATATGCATACAGAACCTACAAGCTGCCCTTGCACAAAAAGAGATGTTTAGGCAATAATGTGGGGTTTGGTGACAAAGATGAAGATCCTTTCAGGATTGAGATTTTTGAAGACTACTTTATGATGACCTATATGGCTCTGTGTCAAGTTTTAGGGTTGGATTTTGACTATCAGATCCCGAACTACATGTTAGTCATGATTTGTGACATTTGGGACAGGTTTGATTTTAGAAGGTATGATTTTGCTTCTTACATGGCCCATGAGCTTCACAATGATTTGATAGCATGTAAAAGGGCAAGGCATGCTCCCACCTTTAAGAGATATTATTTATTGTGTCATATTATATTATCTTTTAGCATAAGGCATTGGGATAAGGAGTTGAGAATTCAACATGTGACTAAGGATGGTGAACCCAAGCCAATTTAGGGGATGGTGCATCTATGGGATGTTTATTGCAATAGTCATAACTATTTGGTGTTTGGGAAATACTTTGCACAATGCCTATTGGGACTACTAGGCTGGAATATGCCTAGGTTGTCAAAAGAGATCATGGATTTTATGAGGCCTTTTGAGAGGGTACCAGATGTCCCTGTGAGACATAATTGGGGAGACTGGTTCTTGTATCCTAATGCCACAATCATTAGAGTGTATGGGGCAAATGTAAGACCCCATTTGTTGCCAGCAAAGGTGCCAAAGAAAATTGCCTTTTTATAGATTGTATGGCAACTTAATGAATTTGATAAATATCATTTGAGAAGAAGCAAGAATAGGTCTTTCCTACCTATACCTCTTCAGTTTCCTGGTTTTGCAATTCATTCTCAAGAAGGTTATGAGGTTTGTTGAACAAAATTGTTGGTATACAGGTTGCCTTATGTGGATCACAGGAATTTTGATCCCAAGCACTTCATAGATCAGATCAAAAGAGAGAAGCAGAAGGCTGGGTTTGAACATTGTTTTGATGAGCAAGTTGACCTACTCAGAAATGGTGGAAGAGTTGTTTCAAAGGAGGTAGACTGATGGATTGGTTCTGATGGGAGAGAGGCAAAAAATGTTAGCAGATAAGACATATCTGGGAGCCTTCTCACAAGTTACTGATCCTATAGTCAAGATGAAAATGTTGTTAGACCATGCAGATCAGTTAAAGGCTGCCCCAAAGAGGAAGCCTACTGAGCCAAGGTCTCCTGATCAACAACATGACATAGAAGAAAGGGTAGATGAAACCCCTACCCCTGAAGTTGAATAAAGCACAAAGGATGCTTGGGAACCCCTCCTCCTTGCAGAAACTGTAATGAAATAACCATTGGTTGATTATGCTTTATTAGAGGAAATAGGTGATAGCCATAGTGACTTGGAGGTTATCCAACAAGTGGCGAGCCTTACTAGGAGGATATCCAACTAGAACTCTAATGAGTAAACATGAGAGCAATGTTGCAATTCAGGATGTAAGAGCCTTAGCTTGTCAGGAATTCTTGTCTGATGATAGTTTTATCAAGAGTAAAGAATTCAGAGGCTTTCTATTAGAAAAGAAATCATAAGCCTTTATGGCTAAGATGAACGAAGAACAGGGTAAGGTGGATAAAAATGAAATAGCTAAGAAGATTATGGAAGAGGTAGATATGGATGTGAGCAAAATTACTCTTGATGAAGCTAGAAAATTGGTAAAGGACAATGGTATTTTATTGCTAGAAGGTTGGGATCTCCTTTGCTATGGTAATGGACACAATCAGAAGGTAGGAGGATTTTGATGAAGATGATTTAACAAAGGAGCAAGTTGAGCGGGTCTTTGGGGCAGGATTTAGTGCAAATCATGAGGCCCTAGCAATTTGGGTCATGGCCCCCAGTGATGATAATCCTAGGGTTGCAAGAGATGTGAATGAGCTCACTGGTCAGCTCATTGTAAGAAGACTAATAGATACAACTATCCCACAAGCTGCATCATTGGCAGTGGCTATTGCAAAATTTAGTGAGGCAACAGTAAAAAGGCTCCATGCAAAGGAACAATAGTCAAGGGAGGATAACTTGAGGTTAATGTAGGAGTGCAACAGATTCAAACTCCTTGTGCCTCCAATGGGTATTGAAGAATAGTTAAGGGAAGAGTACATGAATGGTCAGACAACATTAATTGAGGGGCTTCTCGATCATCAAATGAGTAAAATTTTAAAGAAGGTGAATGATGCATGGGTATGCCACAATAATTTGAAAAATGCATTAAATGAATACATGGAAAGTGATTCAACCACGAGAGACATCCTAGGTACCTGATTTCCTAGGGTAGCTCTAATGACTCATATCCGTAGTCGTGCCATTCTAGAATCTGACATTCCTAGCAGGTTGGTAGATACTTACCAGGTTATAGGCTTTTTGAATGAGGTGTCTACTTTCCAAAGCAAATTGGATGTGACACTTAGAGAAGAATTGAAGTATTTTACATCCCTTGAAGACTGTTCCCTGCTGCCAATGTACAATGATGATGGATTTGTAAAGGTGCTGGAAGAATGGAAGAAAGATTTTGATGGTATTGTGCCCAGAGCTGTCAAATCAATTGTATCTGACATGCAGATTGAACAGATGAGGTGTAATATGGAATTAGATAAAATACTTAATTTGGAAGTCAGCCTTAGTAATTTTGTTAAAAAAATGAAGGTTCATGCTAGGTTCTCTGTCCATATGAGTAGAGTTGAGAAAGTATTGGGTCATAGTTGGCCATCAAAGGAAGAGTTTGTAGCTTGGGTACATAGGTATGTAATGTGATTCCTAAGTATGCTACTCTCTGAAGTTTTAGTGTTTTTGATCCGGCTGCCGATGGATTGATTTGACAGATTGCATCTGCGAGGGTTTTTGAATGAAGGTAATAGATGGTTGGTGTTGAAAAGACTGTGCTTCTTTTCTTACTTTTGGGAACAAGGTTTGATATCCAGGATATCAGAGTGAGAATGAAGTACATCAATGGTACAAGTAGCTAAACTAAATTGATTAAAACATTGAAGAAGGATGTTGCTCAGACGCGTAACTCTCTGATTCTTTTGGTATAAATGGAAGTGCTTATATGCATAATGTACACCACCCTATTTTGAGACCAAAATGCAGGGTATTTCCTTTTTTCCTATGTTTTGTACACCACCTAGTTTCCTAGGAAACACCTCTTTATTTTGATGGTTGTTACTCTATTCATACAGAGTCAAGAACAAGAGGAATGTTTCTAGGAATGGGTGGTTCAGGTAAAAAATTGAGTGAGAAGCAGCAGCATGGAACATACTCTTATTTACCTGTGTATTCATAGTGTTATTTTGGTGAGGGAGGATAGAGCCTATTTGGAGACTCCAATCGCTTTGAGCTATTTAGGTGATGTAGGAGGCTTTGTTGAAGCTCTAGTGATTGTTGTTGAGCCTTCAAGTTAGGTAAAGTGAAGGAGAGGTTCCATTGTCCTCTCTCCTCCTCCCTAAGATGGATGGCACTCATCAAAAGATACAACCGTGACCAATGGAGAGTATGACATTAAGATGGTCCAGCTGGCGATAAGGAAATAAGAGTTTATTGACAGAACCAGGAAGTTGTATGCTTGGTTAATGGTGACACCTGCAATAGCTTTCTCACAAAGGAAGTTATAACTACTTCCTGTTTCAGTTACAGGTGGTTGCCTCAAGAACCTTGATGGTTCTGATGTTTGGCAGCGCTCAATTGAATGATGGAAAGTCATGTGAAGTAGATTAACTACCTGTGCCTGAAAGAATGAAGTAAAATAGAAAATGATTATCCTATAATATCTTAACACTTTAAATATGATCTTTGATGCTTAGAATAACTAAATATTGTTGTAATTTTGAAATATCTCAATGGTTTGTAAGAGCTCTCCCTTGTGTTATAAAAGGTGAGATGCTTGTTGTTTTAGTTGGAAAATTTTGGGACTATGTTGTAATCATTTTATCATAGAAATAAAGACTGAATATCCTATTGTATTTTTCAAAAAGAGCATGTATCCTCTGGTTTGATTGATACCAATAGGGTTATTGTTTTACGTGATCTTTGTCTCCGATGTATGTCATGATAAATGTTTGAATAAAGCAACTAACATGTGTTTTATACTGAATCACACATTTGTTGTAATACATTTATTTCTTGCATTAATTTCTGTTCAAGTAATAGAGCAAATCTTTTTCAAGAGTTAAATGATGTTTTATTATGATATAACAAGATTACTAAGTATGAAGGTTACATAAGAAAGCTCTGTGTGGTTGACATCAATATTAAAATATTGGTTGTTTAAAATTGCTAGGATCACAAGGTACATAGGAAAAGACATAGATAGGTGACTCTGTTTAACCAATGATAGGCACCGGTCCTCATAGTACCAATTTCTCAATCACAAATCTATTTGAAGAATATGCTTATTTCACTATTTAAATTATTCTTTACCATCTAGTACTTTCATTTTGACAATATAGGTTTGCAGAATATGTTTTAAGAACAAATTCAGTTATCTATCATTCCTTAGGTCGTAGGATGGAAATAGATCTATTATTTATAGATACTTGGGTTATTCACGAGTTCAAGGTTTTATTTTGAAGTATCTATTAAAGGGAAACCCACCTAGGCCTTGCAGATCTTGAAGTGCAAAGGAAAATTATTAGGCAGACAGTTTTTCCTATTTTGTTGGCCCATTTCCTATTGGTTTGTTGTAAGCCTAAAAACTTGTATGCAGATATCAGTGGGGTGCACTTTGGGGAACCACCAAGATCAATATTTCACTTGTGTTCAATCTTGATGATTTGACAGAATATCATGAATCAAGTATAGAAGATGGACAAGCAAAAGGACGGTGGCATATTCCAGCTCCTATTTCATAAAGGGAACAAATTGAAGAAATCTTAGATAGTTGTGCGTGAAGGAGCACAAGAAACAGGCAATATGAAGAATACTTAGTCAAATGAAAAGGAAGACCTATTGAAGATTCATTATGGTTATCCAAAGCAAAGGTTGATCACCTTGGTCTCCCTTGAACAATGGAGATGTGGTAAGGTCACTTCTCAAGCAACCCTAGGTCTCTGATGCAGGAACATCCAAAGGTGTAAGAGCAATCTTGCATGACCCAAAAAAATTAATGTTGTTTATTTTTAGTAAAAGGCTAAAAATAACAACCTTTTATTTTTAGAAAGTTTGTATTTGAGAACGTATAGACTTGAAAATTTACTTAGAGATCTGGAATTGTAAATTCAGTCCATGGTAAAAAAAATTAGCTAAAGATCATTTGCAGATAGTGAGATATTAAAGTTTCAAGATCCAAAAATCCTATAAAAAATATTAAATTTCAATTTTGGACCTTTAAATGATTGAATTAAGATCTGATGAATTTCTACACAATTCTTGATCTAGGAAATGTACCATGTAGATCTCTTCACAATCTTTCCAACGCATTAAATGGTTCGTCAATCAGGTACCCAAATCAAAAGTTATGGCCTCTGAAAGTTAGGTCTCCCATTTTGGAAAATGTGAAAACGTGTTGGACACTTAAAAGAGCTGAAAAGGGAGAAGTTACATGTGTTGGTGTGTGATTTAACACATCATAAGACATCTTTGATTGGAGATAATTTGGGTGCCACTTTTGGGTGGTTTTAGCTCATGGTTTTTGTAATGTCCCACCGTGATTTTTTTTTGTTTTCTGTTGTTTGTTTTTAGTTTTATGTTTGTTTATAGAAGAAGACAAATATGCATAAGTCATTTCTCACAATAGATATAATTGCAACTAAACAGAATTGAAAATAACTTCATAAAACACTATTTTCAAACACCCATATTCATCAACAAACTAAAAGTACAATATCTTATCAAAAGAAGAGATACCCAGATGGGGAAATCTCATTACAATGCATTAACAAACATACCCATTTCTTGATTCAATAAATTACAGGTATAAAATGGAGATTACAACAAATTGGAGCTACAAATCTATCACCAAGAACAACAAAACCTAGTTTCTTTGCCTTGTAAATGATGAATAGTGATAAAGAAGTCCCAGGCGCCTCCAATGCATGAGATATGAGGCCCTAAACTTAGGTGCTTGGGCCTAGAGGGCTCACGCCCTATCTTGGAGTTGTACGACCATGTTTGGGAATAACTACAACAACAAATACAAACCAAAGCACTCCCCAATCTGCTCACAAATGTCCTCCAAATGATTGCAGATCTATTGCATAAACCAACGCCCAAAGAGAGAGAAAATACCCAAAAAATAAGCCCCAAACATATGCAAAATGGTATGACCTCTAGGAATGGTATGGCCAGCACAAGATACACCAAATAGTTTCAAAACTCATAAAAACTCCTTCGTTTCAATCTAAAAAATCTCTACTCAATCCCTTTCAATAAATTTGTAAACAAAATCTTCTTGTAAACACTTGAAAATCTATAGCAATGAAGTACCCAGCATAACCCGTGTATGAAGTTATCAGCAAACACCCTAGAGAGATCTCTCACTCCCGCAGATGTTGTTCTCCATGAGGGTTTCCGTCCTCAAGAAGCAATAAAATGGTAAACTCCGTTAAGCCAGCATAAACCTGTGTAAAAAATATTTTCAAGCCCAAGCCAAATGAGCCTCCAAAACTCATTTATTTGTCTTCCAAACCCCCATGCCCTAGTTGGAGAAATAAAACATTTAATTTTATTTTGAACTCCTTGTCTCCCATAAAGTGGCGCTCATCCCATAATAACTTATATTTCATTTTCCACTTTATTTTATCCCTTAGGTGCTCATATAGTCACTTTATAAATAAATGTATTAAATAATGATAAAGTTAAATCTTTAATTTAACTTCATAAAATAATAACTCATTGGTGCAGGAGCACCAAGGGGCTTGGAGTGAGCCCATGTGTATATAATGCATTTTGGTGTAATGCTTTTGTTTTTAAATTAGGAAGGCGCGGGAAGAAGTTTATGCATATACAAAGTGGATCCATCAGAGTGAGAGAGCCCATCGGCGAAGTTTTATGAAGTTATACCTATAGCCGGTGTCCCACCGATTAAACAATATATCGGCAATGTTCATCAGCGAGAGATCCCACATCAGGATAACAAATTCGAAGGTTACCGATGATGATAAGTCTGGTCGATGGGAAAAGTTTGAAGTCAAGCAAGCCATGACGGTGAAGTTTTGTGTTATGCATTTCGGTGTGAGAAGAGCCATCGGGAGAGACCGTGAATGTTATAGCGACAGTCAAAGTCATGGCGATAGAAGGATCATCGGGGTAAGTCATGCTGACAGAGGAATGCCGATAGAAATCACATCGGAAAGAGATGAACCATCGGAAGGCGAGGAGAAGGTTTCACCGATAGAGGCAGTATTACTGAAGGAGAAGTTTAATGTTATGTGGATTTCGGCATGAGTTGGGAGATCGGGAGAAAAGACTAAGGTCCCACCGACGATGTTAGTCACATCAATGAATGGAGGTCTGAAGGCTCATCAGGGTGACTGAAGGTATTGGTAGAAGGTTTTTGGAGTATGCCGACGGTATAAGTCTAAGCGATGGATCCTATCCATCGGAGAGAGATGGCATATCAGTGAAAGAGATTTTGGATAGGCCGATAGTGATATGTGTTGCCGATTAGTCAGCGAAGAACCTGTTTCACCGATGATAACCAAATAGACAGGAAACCCTAACTGTCCCATAACAGAAAAAGGACGAATGGTTTAAGAACTATTTTTGGCTTTGTAGATCGGTTAGAGAAGGTGGAAGAACGTGGAAGATTGAAGAACATACATTGAATGTAATAGAGAAATTTTTGATAATAGAAACATTGACAGTTTGAATCCATTTGTATATTGTCTGTAGAGTACTTGTATAAACTGGTTTGCAGTAGAGTAGACAGTTTAATTTCTGTTCTTTTGTTTTTGTTTGTACAAGATGTCTCTGTCTTGATGCCCCTGCATTTTCCTTGTACAGTCATGGAGGGCCATCAAGTAGAGACCTTGTTTCTTTTGTTTCTGTTTGTGTTAGTGAATGGAATGCTAGAGAGAGGCCATGTGAACTTGCCCTAGGCGAGTTTTACCATAGCCCGGCTAGGCATGCAAGTTGCAGTCTAAAAGAGACAGGGGTGAAAACAGAGTAAGAGAAATTGAGTACCAAGCAATTAGAACCCTAGACCTAGAGAGGAGGGCTAATAACAGACTCAAGAAGGCTATAAGCCTTGGGAATTGAGAATCTTGGAAGCAGTGAGGATAAAGAAGAAAGTCCCACACCAAGAACGTAGTGTCTTTATTGGGAATAACAGACTAGTAAGTTTTTCACCTCTGTAATAGACTGTTTAGGTTGAATTAGGCATTTTGGGGTAGAAAATGTCTATGAGCACTTGAATTAGTAGGGAGACTTGGGATTTGACATAGGTCTTGAAGTGTTGTGTCAAGATAGGGTGACTAAACCCATAGGCCTCCCTATCAAATTG
Source organism: Cunninghamia lanceolata (assembly GCA_027924645.1). NCBI lineage: Eukaryota > Viridiplantae > Streptophyta > Pinopsida > Cupressales > Cupressaceae > Cunninghamia > Cunninghamia lanceolata. The sequence goes on along the minus strand of BSBN01001327.1, from coordinate 3,825,651 downwards.
GTATCAGAGCAAGTTAAAGATTTGGGCTATTCCTAGGTTGGAATAGAAGAAGTTGTATGTCATCACCGAGTTCAAGTGAGTTTGTAGGTTCATCCAAGAAGATGGTGACTAATGCAAAATTGGCAAAGAAGGTTGATGATCAAGAAGAGGAGAATAGGCTCCTACAGGAAAGATTGGCAGAAATGGAAAGTAAACTGGGTGTAATGATGGTGAAGACTGAAGAAGTCAGGCAAAAAGTAAACAAGGAAAAAGGTGTGTCTATAGAAGATGAAGAGCCCACACCTGATCCTAAGATGGAAGAAGAACCTTTCTTGAAGGCCTTGAAAGCCATGAGTGGTAAGACATTGGAAGGAGTTCCTCTTTTTAGTGGAAAGATGGAACCTAATTTGGTTATGGAATGGATAGAAGGTTTAGAAAATCACTTCGAATGTGATGGAGTGAGTGAAGCACAAAAGGTGAAGGTGGCTAAATCAAGACTTAGAGGAGCTGCCTTAACATGGTGGAAATTTGTTCAAATTGAAAGAGAAAAAGAAGGCAAGAAACCTATAGCTACTTGGAAGGGTATGGTGGCTAAAATTAAAGAAGTATACATGCCTGGAGATTATGAAGTCTAGTTGTACAAGAAACAACAAAATTTGAGACAAAGAGAATTAGATGTCAATGCATACACTGAGGAGTTTCAAAAACTATGCCTGAGGTCTAAGGTGATGGAAGATGAAAATGTGAAAGTAGAAAGATATCTCAATGGTTTGAGGTGGGGTATTCGAGAAGAAATCAGTTTATTCAGTCCTACAACAGTGCATCAAAGCTATCAGCTAGCACTCAAGGTAGAGGAGAAGGGCAAGAAGAAACAAGAGTCAAGCAGCAGGTTAAGAGGAAGAGGAAATTATAGTGGTAGGAATACTGATCAAAGACCCCAAGGAGAATCCAAACTCGCAGAGCAGAGTGGGGAGACTAGTAGTAGAGAAAACTAAAGAGGAAGGGGATCTAACAGAGGAAGATTAGGAGGATCAAGCAGAGGATCCTACTTTACCACTATGAAATGCTACAATTGTGGTCAATTGGGCCATCCAGCATATAGGTGTCCTGATAAGGGCACATCTTCTTCTCAAGGAGTTGATAAAAGAAATCATTATGTACAAGATGATGCTTCAAGCAGCAAATCACCTGAAGTCGGTCTAGCCTCAGAAGTGGGAGAGAACATCATGGTTAGGAGAACCTTGATCAAAGAACAAGTGAAAGTTGAACCAAGCCAAAGGAGAGCTTTATTCCGAATCAGATGCAAGATTATGAATAAGGTATGTCAAGTAATTATAGACTCAGGGTCTACTGATAACATAGTGTCTGATGAAGCAGTTAGAAAACTAAATTTGCAAAGAATACCTCATTCAAATCCATATAGAGTCACATGGTTAAATAAAGGTCAGCATGTGATAGTCAATGAACAAACTTGGGTAGAGTTTGGTATAGGTGGATACAAAGACAAGGTACTCTGTGATATCCTACCCATGGATGCATGTCATCTCTTATTGGGCAGACCGTGGCAGTATGACCAAAAGGCCATACATGATGGTGAGAAGAATGCATATTCTTTTCAAAAAGATGGTGTCACCTATAAAATTCAATCATTGGAAGATGCAGAAGCAAATAAGAGTATGAGTCCTAGTATCTTAATTGTGAGTGGTAAAGAGTTTTTGAACACTCTTAAGGAGGATGGTATTGGTTATGCAATCACAGTGAAACCTAAAGAGGAGCAAAAAGACAAAAAGGTAGTGATCCCAAAAGAGGTGCAGACTATACTGGAATAGTATAAGGACATCATTAGTGATGGAACACCAGCAACACTACCTCCACAAAGAACTATCAGCCATCAGCTAGATATGATTCCAGAAGCATCTTTGCCTAACAAGGCTCCTTACAAGATGACTCCAGATCAACATAAGGAAATAGCCAGACAAGTACAAGAATTGCTTGACCAGGGGTTGGTTAGGAAAAGCATAAGTCCTTGTGCAGTGCCTACAGTGTTGGCACCAAAGAAAGGAGGAACATGGAGACTATGCACAGACTCCAGAGCTATCAATAAGATCACCATAAGGTACAGATTTCCAATTCCCAGAATTGAAGATCTTATGGATTGTTTAGGAGGAGCTAAATACTTCACTGAGATAGACCTGAAAAGTGGTTATCACCAGATCAGAATCAAGGAAGGTGATGAGTGGAAAACAACCTTCAAAACCACAGAAGGACTATATGAATGGCTTGTTATGCCATTTGGTTTATCAAATGCTCCCAGCACATTCATGAGGCTCATGAATGAAGTCCTCAAGGACTATACAAGTAAATTTGTAGTTGTTTATCTAGATGACATCTTGATTTTTAGTCAAACTAAAGAAGAGCATCTTGAACATGTAAATACTGTTTTGAAAAAGTTACATGATGAACAACTAACTATAAATTTGGAGAAGTGTGAATTCATGAAGCAGGAATTAGTATACCTTGGTTTTGTGTTGTCCAAAGGAGAATTGAAGATGGACAAGTCAAAGGTAGAAGCCATATTGAGTTGGCCTACTCCCAGAGCAGCAACTGAGGTGAGAAGTTTTCATGGCTTAGCTCAGTTTTATAGAAAATTCATAAAGAATTTCAGTGCTATTTGTGCACCAATGCTTGATACAATCAAAGGTGGAATGAAAAACAAAGTTTCAATGGACACAATCAGCTGGTAAGAGTTTTGAGTTGTTGAAGAAAGAAGTTGCCACATAGCCAGTGTTAATGCTGCCTAGTTTTGATAAGTTATTCACTTTAGAATGTGATGCTAGCAATATTGCAGTAGGGCAGTACTCAGCCAAGAGAATAGACCAGTAGCCTTTTTCAGTGAGAGGCTAAACGAAGCAAAGAGTAGATACTCTTCATATGACTTGGAGCTCTATGCTCTAGTCCAAGCACTTAGAAAATGGAGACATTATCTCCTACCTAAGGAATTTGTTGTGTATACAGACAATCAAGCTTTGAGTTTTCTAAACTCACAAGATAAGTTGAGCCATAGGCATATCAAGTGGATGGAGTACTTGCAGTCTTATACATTTACAATTAAGCACAAGAAGGGACAACTCAACAAAGTAGCAGATGCTTTAAGCAGGAGGCTGCTCACAGTACAAGAAGTGCAATTAAGAAGCATAGGAATGGAAGAGTTCAGATCTCTCTACAAAGAGGATGAAGATTTTGCTGAAGCATACAAGGTCTGTCAAGACTTTGAAAATCACTTTCATAGTGAATTTGCAGATTACACTTTGCAACATGCATTGCTATTCAAAGGTGGATAGTTGTGTGTACCAAAAGGATCCATGAGAGAAAATCTCATACAGGAGAAGCATAATGGCAGTTTGAGTGGACATTTTGGTCTGAACAAAACATTAGAGTTAGTCCAGAGGTTCTACTATTGGCCGAAGATGCACAAAGATGTCAGAAAGTATGTGGAGCAGTGTATCATTTGCCAGAAGGCCAAGGGAACTTCTTCAAATGCTGGACTGTATCAACCATTACCAATTCCTTCCAGACCATGGGATTGTGTAAGTATGGATTTTGTAGTTGGTCTACCAAAGACTAAGACTGGTTTTGATAGTATTTTTGTAGTTGTTGATAGATTCAGTAAGATAAGTCATTTCATTCCCTGTAAGGTGACTCATGATGCCAGTCATATAGCTCATTTGTTTTTCAAAGAGGTCATAAGGATTCATGGACTACCAGCAAGCATCGTGTCTGATAGAGATGCTAAGTTCATGGGACATTTTTGGAAAACTTTATGGCAGAGGTTAGGGATAAATCTGTCTTTTGGATCAGCCTATCATCCACAGACAAATGGCCAAACAGAAGTGGTAAACAGGACATTGGGCAACCTGTTAAGGTGTTTGACAAAAGAATATGGACAGAGTTGGGATCAAGTCATTTATCAGGCAGAATTTGCGTATAATGATAGTGTGAACAGGACTACTGGCAAAAGTCCATTTGAGATAGTATATGGAATGCACCCTCGAGGTGTATGTGAACTCTGACATCTTGGAGACATGGAGTATAGAAGTGGTCATGCAGAGGATTTTGCACAATCTATGAAGGAGATACATGAACAAGTAAAGAAGACTGATGGAAAATACCAAAAAAATCAAGGATAGGGTAGATGCACACAGGAAGGATGTTCAGTTTGAAGTTGGTGATTTAGTCATGGTTCATTTGAACAAAGCCCAATTGCAGAAAGGGATACCAACTAAACTACAGATGAGACGGATTGGTCCTTGCAGAATTCTGAACAAGTATGGAAAAAATGCCTACAGAATTGATTTGCCAGCCGACTTGGCAATTTCACCAGTGTTCAATGTTCAGGACCTGGTGCCATATAAAGGTCCTCATCCAACAGCAGGGGAATCTAGTTCAGAAGCTACACAAACAATGAATGATGTGACCTTGCCACCAAAACCCAAACCACAGGCTGAGAGAATTCTGGATTCTCGAGTGCAGAAACAGACCAGACATGGTGTGTACATGGAGCATTTGATCAAGTGGAAATAGTTGCCTGAAGCAGAGGCTACCTGGGTTGCAGAGTCAGAGTTCAAGAAATAGGGCATTGATTTTGCCTTGTTATCACCGGAGGTGACTTGACTTCTTCCGCGCAAGGGGAGTATGGTGCAGGAGCACCAAGGGGCTTGGAGTGAGCCCATGTGTATATAACGCATTTTGGTGTAATGCTTTTGTTTTTAAATTAGGAAGGCGCGGGAAGAAGTTTATGCATATACAAAGTGGATCCATCGAAGTGAGAGAGCTCATTGGCGAAGTTTTATGAAGTTATACCGATAGCCGATGTCCCACCGATTAAACAATATATCGGCAATGTTCATCGGCGAGAGATCCCACATCGGGATAACAAATTCGAAGGTTACCAATGATGATAAGTCTGGCTGATGGGAAAAGTTTGAAGTCAAGCAAGCCATGACGGTGAAGTTTTGTGTTATGCATTTTGGTGTGAGAAGAGCCATCGGGAGAGACCGTGAATGTTATAGCGACAGTCAGAGTCATGGCGATAGAAGGATCATCAGGGTAAGTCATGCCGACAGAGGAATGCCGATAGAAATCACATCAGAAAGAGATGAACCATCAGAAGGCGAGGAGAAGGTTTCACCGACAGAGGCAGTCTTGCCGAAGGAGAAGTTTAATGTTATGTGGATTTCGGCATGAGTTGGGAGATCAGGAGAAAAGACTAAGGTCCCGCCGACGATGTTAGTCACATCGATGAATGAGGTCTGAAGGCTCATCGGGGTGACTGAAGGTATCGGTAGAAGTTTTTTGGAGTACATTGACGGTATAAGTCTGAGCGATGGATCCTATCCATCAGAGAGAGATGGCATATCAGTGAAAGAGATTTTGGATAGGCCGATAGTGATATGTTTTGCCGATTGGTGAGTGAAGAACCTGTTCCACCGATGATAACCGAACAGACAGGAAACCCTAACCGTCCCATAACAGAAAAAAGGATGAATGGTTTAAGAACTATTTTTGGCTTTGTAGATTAGTTAGAGAAGGTGGAAGAACGTGGAAGATTGAAGAACATACATTGAATGTAATAGAGAAATTTCTGATAATAGAAACATTGACAGTTTGAATCCATTTGTATATTGTTTGTAGAGTACTTGTATAAACCAGTTTGCAGTAGAGTAGACAGTTTAATTTATGTTCTTTTGTTTCTGTTTGTACAAGATGTCTCTGTCTTGATGCCCCTGCATTTTCCTTGTACAGTCATGGAGGGCCATCAAGCAGAGACCTTGTTTCTTTTGTTTCTATTTGTGTTAGTGAATGGAATGCTAGAGAGAGGCCATGTGAACTTGCCCTAGGCGAGCTTTACCATAGCCTGGCTAGGCATGCAAGTTGCAGTCTAAAAGAGACAGGGGTGAAAACGGAGTAGGAGAAATTGAGTACCAAGCAATTAGAACCCTAGACCCAGAGAGGAGGGCTAATAACAGACTCAAGAAGGCTATAAGCCTTGGGAATTGAGAATCTTGGAAGCAGTGAGGATAAAGAAGAAAGTCCCACACCAAGAACGTAGTGTCTGTATTGGGAATAACATACTAGTAAGTTTTTCACCTCTGTAATAGACTGTTTAGGTTGAATTAGGCATTTTGGGGTAGAAAATGTCTATGAGCACTTGAATTAGTAGGGAGACTTGGGATTTGGCATAGGTCTTGAAGTGTTGTGTCAAGATAGAGTGACTAAACCCATAGGCCTCCCCATCACTCATCATTATTTAATTTAAAATCATTTGACTATATTAAATATCGAAATGTCGATATCCACCACTCCCACCGACATATCTAAATATAGTAACCCTTCCAGCTGGCTCTGTCGGTGCTCGAAACTGACTTACTAAAAATAAGAAGTATTGGATAACTCAACCAAAATCACCTCAGAAAAGGGTGTTATGCACGTCATGACCACCAAAGATCAAAAACACATTTGATAATGCCATCCTACTGGATAAACTGTCACCTCAAAGTTTACTAACCCTAACAGATTAGCCTACGGGAACCCACTAGATAGGCTAATTGTCCATCAAACTGAACTGATTAGGAAGGGGACATTACAGTCCGCCCTCCCCAAAATTGCTTTTCCTCAAGTAATCTGAACTCTGGATTCTACAAAATCTACTCATTCTCCCAAGTAGCATCCTTTACCAACAAATTCTTCCACTTCACCAGATACTCCCTAATAACCCTCTTCCGTAGAGTATGCTCCCTAGTGTCAATGATTGCATCTGGAATAAGAATCAACATGCCATCTTCATCAAGAGGTGGAAACTTAGTAGAAGGATACACATTGTGCCCCAATGCCTTCTTGAGGTGAGACACGTAGAAGACATTGTGAACCCTACTCTCTGCCGACAACTCTAACTCATAATCCACCTCCCCAACTTGTTGGGAAACTTTGAATGGGCCATAATACCGCGGCTTCAACTTCTCTGCACCACTCCTCGTGTGAGTGGACTGTATGTAAGGTTGTAGCATCAAATAGAACATGTCACCAACCTCAAAAGAATGCTCAACCCGATGTTGATCTACGTATTGCTTCTAATGATTTTGAGCTTTTTGGAGGTTCTCCTTCAAGGACTTCATGATGTCTTGTCTCTCCTATAATAATTCCTTTGCCTTGGGCACTCTACTATTCCCAAACAATAAATCTACGAAATTCAATTCCTCGTAGCTATATAGTGCCATGAATGGTGACATATGTATGGACATATGGTAAGTGGTATTGTAGCAATACTCACCAAGGTGGAGCCACTTAACCCATGCCTTTTGCTGCCCTGCAATGTAGTTCCTGAGGTATCCTTCCACCCACTTGTTAACAATTTATGTTTGCCCGTCAGTCTGTGGGTGATAACTTGTACTAGGAGTGAGTTTAGTCCCACTCAACTTGAAGAGCTCCTACCAAAAATAACTTAGGAACTTGTTGTCTCTGTCACTCACTATGCTCCTAGGCAACCCATGAAGCCTAAATACCTCCCCAAAGAACAAATCAACAACTTGTGTTGCTGTGTATGTAGCTGAAATGGCAAAGAAGTGGGTGAATTTTGTCAATCTATCCACCACAACAAAGATACAGTCCTTACCTTGGGCCTTGGGCAGCCCTGTAATAAATTCCATGGAAATGCATTCCCACTTTTGATTAGGAATTGGTAGGGGCTGTAGTAAACCAACGGGGTAAGAATGCTCGTGCTTATTTTGTTGAAAAGTAGGGAACTCATGAACATACTTAAGAAGTTCTATTTTGAGTTCTTTCCATGTAAAACTTTCCCGAATCTGTCTATAAGTCTTGAAATACCTGGGGTGACTAGCCATAGGGACATCAGAAAAGCCCTCAAAATTTTCCTCTTAACTTTAGATTTAGGTACCAACAATATAATGCTATTGTAAATGACAAGATCATTTACAACAGTGTACCTATTATCCTAAATGGTACCCTTTATAATACATGTAGCCCATTGATCCTTAGCATATTCTGCTAAAATTAACTCTTTCCAATCGTTTGAAATTTCCACTAAGGAACACAGGTGCGGTCTTCGGGACAATGCATCAACAACAAAAAATTTCTTTCCCTTGACATAAACTACGTCAACTCATAGGCTAGAGCTTACTCATTTATGTTGCCTATCATTGAGGTCTCTCTAATTCAGGAAATGTTTGAGGTTGTTGTGGTTAGTCTTAACAATAAACTTGCCTCCCACCAAGTATTGTTCGAATCTGGCTAAAGCATGCATAATAGCCAGCATCTCCTTATCATAAATGTTGTAACCCCTCTCAGCACCCCACAACTTCCTACTCTCAAATGCTATGGGGTGCTTATCCTTCATCAAAACTGCACCTACTCCCTCTCTAGAAGCATCACAATCCAACTCAAATGGATTAGAGAAATAAGGAATAGCCAACACTAGGCAAGTGCTCATTATCTGCTTGAACTGATCAAAACACTACTGTGCATCATTAAACCAAACAAAGGCCCCCTTCTTTGTGAAGTCTATAAGTGGGGCAGCTACCTGTGAGAACCCTTTGATGAACCTTCTATAGAAACCGCAAAGACCAAAGAATCCCTTGAGCTATGAGAGATTCTTAGGTGGAAGCCAAACAAGGATCACTCTAATCTTCTCGAGATCTAATCTAACACCCTCAGAGCTGATAATGTGACCAACATACAAGAGATTGGTCATGCCAAACTCGCACTTAGACTCTTTGGCATATAGTGACTCCCTCTCCAAAATGCTCAACACCTCATCAATATGTTGTAGGTGTTCCCCCCATGTCCTATTAAAAATCAATATATCATCAAAGAAGATGAGGATAAATTTCCTCAACTAATCCTAAAACACCCTGTTCATGCAGGATTGAAATGTAGCTGGGGCATTGGTTAAGCCAAAGGGCATAACTAGAAACTTGAAGTGACCATAATGGCATCAGAATGCTATCTTCTCCACATCCTCTTCACTAACTTGAATTTGGTGGTACCCTGATCTCAGATCTATCTTAGAGAAGTAGCAAGCACCATGTAGCTCATCTATGAGCTCATCAATACGTGATATGGGGCATTGATTCTTAATCGTCTTCTTGTTCAATGCCTTGTAGTCAATACACATCCTCAATGTCCCATCATTCTTCTTCACCAACACTATTGCTGAAGCAAAGGGACTCTTACTTGGACTGACATGCCCCATCTCAAGAAGCTATTTGATAGCCTTCTCGATCTCATCCTTCAACCTCTTCGAATGCCTATAGGGAGTAATAATGATCGGCTTCGCCCCCTCCTCTAACTCTATCACATGCTCAATACCCCTCTCAAGAGGTCTCCTAGGTGGAATTCTACTAAATACTTTGTTGTGCTTGGACAACAAAGCCTGAATATCAGGGTGGTAACTCTGCTTCTGTTGCTCAGTAACTGTGGGCATAATTAAGCACTTTGCTGCCCACTCTACCTAATCATGTCTAAGAATTCTCTCCATCCTCCTGAGAGACACCACACATAAGCAACCATCTGACATTCCCCTAAGCACATGCTTCCTCCCTTTAACCTCAAACTTCATCTCCATGGTATGCAATTTGAGGTAAAAATCTCCAATAACATGTAGCCATCTCATGCCAAGAACCACATACATCTCCCCCACGTTCACCACATAATAATCAACGTGGAATGCATAATCACTCAACTGAATAGTCAAGTTGGGAATCCTCCTCTTACAAGTGATAATAAACCCATCCGCTACTCTCACCTTGAACCCTTTGAATTCTTCTATCTTGAACCCCCTTTTAGCAACTAGCCCCTCATCAATGAAGTTTTGAGTGGCCCCTATGTTAAGAAGAGTAACTACCCTCTGTCCTCTAAGAACTCCCCAAATCCTGAATGAACCTTCTTTCTAGATGCTAAAGAGTTGGGCTATGGGCCTATCATCTTCCTTCTCCTTATCGGACTCATTTGAAGAGTTATCCCTCTTTGAATTCCCTAAATCAGCATGTTGATCGACCTCATCATCCACTGATTCCTCTGTAGAAAAGTATTCTATCTGCTTAGCCTTGTCTTGGGCAACACACTTGTACGATGGCTCCCAAGGCTCCCTACAATGAAAACATAGTTTCTTCCATCTAAGCTTATTGAGCTGATCACTGTCTAATCTCGAAGGTCCCTTCTTGGGTGGATTGGAGTCTCTCTAAAAAGGCTTCTTGTCCTTGTCTTTCCTATGAAAGAAACCTTTGGTCTAAAATTTACTCCTCAAAGTGGATGACTCCATATCTCTCACCTTCTTCAAGGCATCCTGTATGGAAGGTGGATTAAGGGCCTTAATTCAACCTCTCAAGGGATCAAAAAGATAATCAATAAAGAGAATGGTCAACCTCCTCTCAAAAATGTTGGTTACCATAATAGAAAACTTTTGGAATTTAGAAATATAAGTGTCCACTAATCCCCACTATTTCATCTGAGCCAACTCCTTAAACTGCAACTCAGGATCCCTCTTGTCAAACCTATCCATTAACCTCTAGGTGAACTCTGCGTAATAGATAATCTGATCATGGCCCAAAGTGACCATACCATGGTGCCACCACGCATGGGTACTACCATCTATATAAAGGGCAACATATGTAATGGCCTCATCCTTCAACATAGGACTGAGTTGAAAGAAATTATCTAATCTCTGTACCCACGCCCTAGCTGTAGTCTTTCCTAAGCCATCAAAGTAAGGAATGGATAATTTACCCACTTTCTTTTGTAATTACTGGTTATGAAGTCTGCCACCCCCACCTCTATGGGCTCTATGCCTTAATATGAAATCCATGTAATCTCAAAATGACATTTTATCTTGGAATTCTACTCCTAAATCCCTCCAGTCCCTCATAATCTAGTCCTGCAACTCATGTTGTGTGGGTTCATTAACCACTAGAGGGTTATCCCATGGAGGAAAGGTAGGCATACAAGGTCTAGTGTTTGCTCTTCCATCCATAGAACGTTGATTTTCTGCCCTGTTATTGACTACACCATCCCCGTTATCACCATTCCTTCCATTGCCATTTCCATCTCCATGTCCCCTATTACAATTTCCATTACCGTTATTATTTTTATTGTTGTTTCCCTCAATCTACCTAGCTAAAAGGGCATAAAGCCGATTCATATTCTGCCGCAACTCTCATTGTCCCCTAGCAAGATCATTTAATATATCTCTAGTGTTTGGTTCACCGTGATCTCTATCACCCATGTCTACTTCAACCCTGTCAACACCTATAAATGGAGATCTATATGTGTTGGAATTTCAAGGTTTGGGTTTGACCTGTTTCTTCTCAAATAATATTGATGTGTGTTAGGTTGCATCACTCAATGGAATCACTGCATATTCACCACACAACTGCACAAGATGGCAAGAAGAGTTGAGCTCTGATACCACTGTAATGTCCCACCCTAATTTTTTTTTTCTATTTTTTGTTGTTTGTTTTCAATTTTGTGTTTGTTTATAGAAGAAGACGGATATGCAGAAGTTGTTTCTCACAATAGATATAATGACAACTAAACATAATTGAAAATAACTTCACAAAACACTATTTTCAAACACCCATATGCAGCAATAAATAGAAAGTACAATATCTTATCAAAAGAAGAGATACCCAGATGGGGAAATCTCATTACAATGCATTAACAAACATACCCATTTGTCGATTCAATAAATTATAAGTCTAAAATGGAGATTACAACAAACTGGAGCTACAAATCTATCACCAAGAACAACAAAACCTAGTTTCTCCACCTTGCAAATGATGAACAACAATAAAGAAGTCCTAGGTGCCTCCAATGCATGAGATATGAGGCCCTAAACTTAGGCGCTTGGGCCTAGAGGGCTCACGCCCTATCCTAGAGTTGTACGACCATGTTTGGGAATAACCACAAAAGCAAATACAAACCAAAGCACTCCTCAATCTGCTCACAAACATCCTCCAAATGCTTGTAGATCGGTTTCATAAACCCACGCCCAAAGAGAGAAAATACCCACAAAATAAGCCCCAAACAGATGCAAAATGGTACAACCTCCTCTAGAAATAGTATGGCTAGCACAAGACACACCAAACAATTTCAAAACTCATAAAAACTCCTTCATTTCAATCTGAAAATCTTTTCTCAATCCCTTTAAATAAATTTGTAAACAAAATCTTCTTGTAAACCCTTAAAAATCCGCAACAATGAAGTACCTAGCATAACCCCTATATGAAGTTATCAACAAACACCCTAGAGAGATCTCTCACTCCCGCAGATGTTGTTCTCCATGAGGGTTTCCGTCCTCAAGAAGCAAGAAAATGGTGAACTCCGTTCAACCAGCATAAACCCATGTAAAAAATATTTTCAAGCCTAAGCCAAATGAGCCTCCAAAGCTCATTTATTTGTCTTCCAAAACCCCACACCCAAGTTGGGGAAATAAAACATTTAATTTTATTTTAAACTCCTTGTGTCTCCTATAAAGTGGTGCTCATCCCACAATAACTTTTATGTCATTTGCCACTTTATTTTATTCCTTAGGCGCTCATGTAGTCACTTTATAAATAAATGTATTAAATAACGATAAAGTTAAATATTTAATTTAACTTTATAAAATAATAACTCATTGTTATTTAATTTAAAATCATTTGACTATATCAAATATCAAAATGTTGATATCCACCGCTCCCACTAACATATCTAAATATAGTAACCTTGCTAGCTGGCTCAGTCAGTGCTCGAAACTGACTTACTAAAAATAGTAAGTATTGGAGAACTCAACCAAAATCACCTCAGAAAAGGGCGTTGTGCATGTCATGACCACTGGAGCTCAAAAACACATCTGATATTGTCATCCTATTGGATAAACTATCACCTCAAAGTTCCCTAACCCTAACCTATTAGCCTACGAGAACCCACTAGATAGGCTAACTGTCCACCAAACTGAACCCATTAGGAAGGGGACATTACAATTTTGTAATTACCATTTGACGGTTTCTTGTATTGTATCTCCTACATATTAGGTGCTTGAGATAGAGGTTATGTGGGAGAGTATGATAGATGTTGAGTTGTCTCCAGATCTCTAGTTAGCGACACTCATGTGAAAGCTTGCCTTGCAAGTATATTGTAATGTGTTGAGATTTCTAAATAATATATTGAGCTACTTTTTTGAGTGGGGTTTTTTCCCCGAAAAGGGTTTTCCTCATGTAAATTGATGTTATTCTCATTAATTTAAATTTGTTGTTGTGAGTGTGTTGGGTGGAGGACACCCTAATTAATTATTCACTAGTTTATATAATTATAAATATATAATATAACAATATAAATAAATAAGAACCAAGTTATTTGTATGTATGCATATATATTTTCATATATTATTATTTTACGAGTCAGGTATTTGAAAACATGCTACTTCAACATTATAATAGTTTAACTGGTGTTGGTTGAGTGATCAAATAAAACTAAACTATGTTGACTGATTAGTAATTCTCTTAATATAAAATTTAAGTTAGGAAACAATCATTATATTAAATATTATGGGAATTAAGGTCTCATAAACCATTCAAAAGCTTCTATAATCATTTACTAAATGAAAGTACATGAAACTAGAACAATGACATGGAGTAATACTTATGATAAATTCTTAGAATCACCACTGAGTCATTAATCTAATCTATTCTAAGATTTAAGGGAATTATTTATGTGAAAAATTCTTGGCCTAGAATATAATAATTATCAATGATAAACATATAGTTTATCAATAGATTTGGATAGTATATCTAATTGAAGATTAAGTTAGATAGATAGTTAGATGTATGAATTTGTTCTGTAAAATAAGAACCATGTTCATTTTTAGTATTCAATTAGACGATATGATTGTAGTAGGTATTAAATAGGATGTGATATCCTTAATAGTTCATGTTTTGAAATGGAGTTAAACCATGTGATATTGTTCTAGATCATCCTAAGAATGTGATCTTAACGTGATCGATACAATTTGCAATAAATACAACCGATACAATTTATAATAAATACAGGATTGTGACATCGATGGTAGAGATCAAAAGGACTACTATCAAAAGATCTTGACCATACAATTTGCAATAAATACAAGATTGTGACATGGAACCTTGTCATGTTACAATAAATTCATATTTTTGATATATGGAAAAGATCTTTGACCTTAGATTTATTATATTTTCTAAATTAATCTTATTTAAATAGTCAGTAATGATTGGGAACCAATAAGATCTCGAGCTTATATTTATTTTTCTATTCAATTTAAATTTCTTTAGATGGAGATAAGAACTCTATTTAGTCTTCACATAAATAAACACATTTCATTTAGCTAATTTGTTACATTTTGTCATCATTGATCAAATATGTGAATTAAGTGTTATTGTTACTCTTGAGTTAGTTGATGATGTTGAAACATATTAGTGTTTGTACTCTTTGAAATAGTACAATAATTTATAAACTTATTCATGATTACCATATTTAGAAGAAATACATAAAAAATGAGATAAAACCATTTGAACAAATATGGTTTTTTATGTAATTTCCATAATTCTTTACAAATCTTGACCATACAATTTGCAATAAATATAAGATTGTGACATGGAACCTTGTCATGAACTACAATAAATTCATATTTGTGATATATGGAAAAGATCGTTGACCTTAGATTTATTACATTTTCTAAAGTAATCTTATTTAAATAGTCAGTAATGATTGGAATCAATGAGATCTCGAGCTTACATTTATTTTTCTATTCAATTTAAATTTCTTTAGATGGAGATAAGAACTCTATTTGGTCTTCACATAAATAAACACATTTCATTTAACTAATTTGTTACATTATGTTATCATTGAGCAAATATGTGAATTAAGTGTTATTGTTACTTTTGAGTTAGTTGATGTTGTCAAAACATATTAGTGTTATACTCTATGGAATAGTACAAAAATTTCTAAAGTTATTTATGATTACCATATTTAGAAGAAATAGATAATAAATGAGATAAAACCTTTTGAAAGAATATGGTTTTTTACGTAATTTTCATAATTCTTGTATTTAAGATTTTATTTCATAGATATGTTGTTGGGTGAATTCATGATCATTTTATCCTATGTACATATATTGAGTGTGTTTGGATAAAAATATATATTTTTTGATAGATGAAAGGGGATTTAGGGGGCCCAACCCCAAATACATTGAGAAAATCAAAGCCCATACAGTTAAAAAACCATTACAAAAAACTGCCATCGTGCAAAACACAGTCCTTCAAACCAGTCACCCTACACGTCCTCGTCCACTATTAGCTCCACACTTGCCTCCTCCGCGTCCTCCATTTCCACTTCCTCTTCACCACCCTGCACCACTAGCAAAGCAAGCACCTCCAGTCGATTCAAAAGGTTGCAGGATCCCATGAGTTCTTTAGCATATTTATGTGCCCTGTGACTTATGCCATCCTTGCCTCCCTATCTTCACCAATAAAGGCCACCGTCATTCCTATCCCTCCCTCCATCCTCCACTCAAGTGGAGGTGATATTACAACGCACAAGTGTACCACCATGCTCTACCTCAATCTCAATTACCTCCTTCGATAGTCAGTCTGCATCTCCATTGCCTTTTCAGTAAATGTGAGATACGCTGAAGTCCTCCAAGCTATCAAGTATCATAATGATCTCCATTAACCATTTTTAAGATTCCAATTTGGTGTAGATCTTTTCCTTATCACATTTATCATGATTAATGAGTTGCCCTCTAGGTGAATCCTTTTCGCTCCCAAACTCTTCCCCAACTGAAGACCCAAATAAGCCACCTAAAACTCCACTTCATTATTTGTCTCGTCTACCAACTGATTCTCCCACATGGCCACCCGATCACCTTTTTAATCTCAGAGTATACAACCCATACTAGACATGCTTGGGTTGCCCTTGGCTGCCCCGTCAAAGTTCACCTTTATCCATCCTATATCTAGTGCCTTCCATTGCACTTCTACCATCGGATTCATGTCAAGATTAACCTTCGAACCCCATAAACGGGGGGATGACCAACCCCAACCATATTTTCTTCATCTCATCATCCCATGAGGTAAATTCTAATTTTTAATGCTTTGTCCTGCTGCAACACTATTAACCACTTCTACTATGGCCGAGTCAATTTTACTGACGAGGCCATCAATCGTTCTTTCTTTCTCTTGAAAAATCCTCTGGTTCCTTTCCTTCTAGATTTCCCACACAATAGTTGAAGGGATCACCTTCCACAAACTTGAAAATACAACTCTTTCCTTTTTATGGGCCATCCCTTAAACATTTGTTCTAAGTTATTTGGATTCGGGGCCACCCAATTTAGCTTATTCTTTACCCAATCCCAACATCTCCTAGCCACCTCACAATTGAGAAGAAGATGATTTGTTGATTCTTCTTCTTTCCAGCACATGATGCATTTATGCGAGCCATTTATTCATATCTTCTGCAATCTATCCCTTGTGAGAATTTTTTTCTGTATTGCCATCCATGCAAAGACACCAACCTTTGGTAGGCATTCTTTCCCTAGCAAAGCCCTAGCGGCCACCCTTCTTTTTTTGTTGCTGCTTCTGCTAGACCATACCCTATCTTGACATTATACGAACTAGTATTCACTGCACACCATCTCAACTTGTCCTCCGCTCTACCGAACCGCACTCTCCTGCTTCACAACAAGCCTCATAGAGCCACCTTCTGATCATCAGGAAAGTTTAGATGATCAAAGGATTTCCATCTGCACTGTTTAATACCATCTATCACCATTAATTCAACATAATCCTTCACATGACACTCCCATTCCTGGATTAGCACCAACTGTGCTTCCTCCATTACCTCACATGACTTGATTTATGGGTGGCCATCCCATGAGTCATCCCAAAAAAGAGCCTTCCTACCATCCTTTATGTCCCATGATATATGGTTTATTTCTAAACTTTGACACTTTGTAATAAAATTCCAAATAACTGACCCCCTTGGTGGATTTTGAATTGTTAAGATTCTTTCTGAATCATTACAATCCAAGTATTAGTTTTTCAGCACCCTTATCCATTTCTTACCTGCCTTATCATACATGCCCCAAACTAGCTTTACCCCTAGAGCAATGTTCAAAACTGGCCATTGCCTAAGCCCAACACCCCCCTGCTTCCTTAGGTTTGCAGATCTTATCCCATGCCACTAAGGGTATTCGTTGTTGCTCGTTACTACCATTCCAAAAGAATTTCCTCATCCATTTGCCCACTTGATCATGTAGACCCTGCAGAAGCTTCATACATGAAATAATGTAGATTGGCATTGTTGAGACCACTGATTTTAGCATCATTATTCGTCCAGCAATAGTAAGCCATTTCCCTTTCCATGATTCCAGTTTCTACAGGCACTTGGCCATTAAGCTTTCCTAAAATCTCAATTTATTGACCCCTACAAATAGTGGCATTCCTAAAAATTTACTTGAAAGGCTACCAAATTTAATATCAATGATTCTAGCAATGTCTTGTTGTCTCCTGATATCTGTGTTAAAGAAGAAGACTTTTGATTTCTTCCAATTAATTTTATGCCCTGAAATGTAACAATATTTATCGAGAAGAGTCTTCATGGTTCTTGCTTCTCATCTACTTGCCACTCCGAAGAGCATTGTGTCATCAACAAACTGAGTATGAGTTAGCATATCTACATTTGGGGCTACTTTAATACCTTTCCAGTTCCCTTTCAGTCTCTCCATTGCAATACTCCTACCTAACACCTCTACCATGATTATAAACAAGAAGGGGGAGATGGGATCACCTTGCCTCAGCCCTCTTGTTGAGTTGAAAAAACTGAAGGGGGAACCATTCATCAAAACTAAAAACCTTGGGCTTCCTATGCAGCTCAATACCTAGCTAATCCATTCCTGCCCAAAGCCAAACTTCCCAAGAACCTCATATAAGAACTCGCGATCCACCTGGTCATATGTTTTTTGAATGTCAAGTTTTACTATCATCCGATCTACTTTAGCTTTCTGAACTGTATGAATTCCTTCACGAGCCAAAATAACACCTTCCACAATAGCTCTCCCCAAAGTGAAACCACTCTATTCCTCTGATATAATAGAGGGGAACAGCACCTTCAGTCTATTTGCAATCACTTTCAAGATAACCTTATAGATAGTATTACAAAGTGAAATAGGCCTATAATCATTCAAACATTTCATTTTCTCCTTTTTGGCAATTAGCACTATGAATGTATTGTTCAAATCATTCAAGATTGTCTGCCTCTTTCTAGATTCCTCCACCATCTCCATGATATCCCCCTTAATGATGTGCCAACAAGCTTGAAAGAATCATGTTGGGAACCCATCTAGCCTAGGTGCCTTATTTGGGCCTAGTTGGAATACTGCTTGTCACACCTCCTCCTCTATTACTGCCACCATTAATACTTCATTTTGCCTTCTAGTTGTTAGCTGGGGGATATTACTAAGGATAGCATTCCTCTCTGGATTCACCCGAGCGACTTCCTTTGTTAGAAGCTGCTGGAAGTATTCTACTGCTAAGGCTCCCAACTCTTTTTGTTCTGTCACACTTTCTCCATTGCCATCTTTCAAGGTAGAGATCCTATTCACACTTCTTCTGACTTTTGTAGACATATGAAAGAACTTCGTATTCCTATCCCCTTCTTTCAACCAACACTCCCTTCACTTTTGTCTCCAAAACACCTCTTCCCTTGCCAACAATTCCTCATACTTCTTGCGAAGGACTTTCTCCTCTTCAAAAAGAGTTAGATCCATCCCATTGGTTATAACTGCTTCATTTACAACTCCCAACTCTGCTTCCACCCTGACCTTTTCATCAAATATAATTTTAAAGTGGGTTTTATTCCACTTTTTAAGATGCATTTTTAGATATCCAAGCTTCTTAAAAACCTAAAATTGTTTGGTCCTTCCAAAATACAGGCCCTTATTCCACCACCCATCAATTTTCACCATCAGCTGCTCATCCCTTAGCCACTTATTTTTGCACTTAAACAAGTTTCTTGCAGGGGTGGCATCAACATGGAAATTTAATGCCACCAAAAAATGATCTGATCCTGTATAAGCTAAGTTAATGGCTTCATACATTACTCGAATAGCATCCCAGTCGCCTATGAGAAATAATCTATCCTATTGGCACTCATTTTGACCTGGAGGTTGATTTTGCATGTTTAGAGGGTTTCTTCATTTAAACCCTATATTTTCTTGCCCATCGGCATGACCTCGCAGGTGTTCTGGTGATCAGGTTGATGGCAGGGATGGTTTCATCGCTGAGACTTTGCCTATCGGGGGGGAGCTTATTGTTATTCCGACAGTTTTGATCTCACCGATGGGGATTGTGGTGTGTTCTTTGTATGTCGCTGGGACTTTGTGCTATCGGCAGAGATAATTTTTGTCCCACCGAGGGAGATGGTCAGGCCGATGAGGGTTTTTTGGGTGTTCATCGGCATGAGTTTGCATATCGGCCAGGCAGATAGGTGATTCACCGATGCATTGGATGTTCCCGATGGAGTTTGGATTGATGTGCCATCGGCACGACATAGACTATCAGGTGAGCGGGCAGGTGTTGGGCCGATGGCATTTGTTTGGCCGATGGATATCTATCGGCGAAAGTATGGTCTATCGGCGAGGGATCTTTTTCTTGCTCCGATGACTTAGGTCTCACCGAGTGCGGGATGCAGGGTTATTCGAAGGCATCGGCGTAACATTCTTCATCGGCTGGGAAGTTTTTGGTTTGGCCGATAGCTTTGGTCTGGCCGACGAGAGCATGGAGGGTGGCCATTGGGTGAACCGTGTGTATGGTCTCATCGATGGTGTCATCGGCGTGGTGATTGTCATCGGCGAGGGTTTTTTAGGGGCCGCTGATATATGTAGTCTGGCCGATGAAGTTGTTCATCGGCGTGATGGGGGACATCGGGTGAACTGCAGAATACCTGACCGATGGTCTACCTCTGGCCGATGGGGATGTTGGTGACTTGCGGAGGTGTTATCAGTATAACTTGTGTTGTCTGCGAGGATGGATTGCATTTAGCCGATAGCGTGGGTCTGGCCGACGAGGGGGTGGGGCCTAGCTTGTTGATGTATCGGCGTGATTGGCTGTGTCGGCCGAGGGGTTTTTTGCTGGGCCGATGGTCGTCGTCTTGCCGAAGAGGGTGTATTTTGCTTGGCCATCGGAGAGACTTGGTAGATCGGCGAAGGTCTGGAGAGCTGGCCCGATGGTTCATCTCTGACCGATGGAGGGGAATGTGGAGTAGGCGTCGGCGTGACCTTTGAGATCGGCAAGGAAGCTTTTGGGTTGGCCGATAGACTATGTCTGGCCGACAGAGGCTTGCGGTGCGGTCGATGAGACAATTGAGGTCGGCGGAGGATTTGTGGGCTTAGCCGATGGTGTTGGTCTCGGTGATGGGCTTTGGGCTGAGAGGCGTGTGTCGAGCGTGGCAAAAGTGCTCGACACCTTTTGTCTTTGCGACCATGCTTATAAAGCACTAAAGGGGTTTTCGCACTATGCATGTGGGATTATTCCCCTGTGTATTTTGAACCTGCAAAGAAGCACATTTTGGCGGGAAATTCTTTTTGAACGCTGCGGTGTTTTTCCTGGTGGTTGCGGGTAGTTAAGCCATCAATGGCGACAGTGTAGGGGTATGGGCGACGGGACAAGCGATCAAGTTGCCCCATTGTGGATGAAAACTCCTGGATGGTGGCACAGGGCTCGAGGCCACCCCTGTCGACTCTCCTGCCTACTGCGTTGATGACTTATGGGTGCCATTTCTCATGGGCTGTATCTGGCGGTTTTTTGTAATAGTCATGTAATTAATTGCTGTGAGGTACACTTTCTGGCCAATATAGGCAGACTGTGTTACCATTGTTTTGGTTGTTGAAAGTTGAACATTTGGCTCTGTAATACAATACAGCTGATTTGGTTGCTCTGTACAGCAAAACCTGTGAGTTTATGTATCTCTTGTTGTACGTTTTTGCATGAATCCACTGATTTCATGGTTAATTCTATATGAAAAATGCTATGTTAGCATGTGTTTTGTTAATTCTGTCTCCAGTATTGCATGTATCTTTCTTCTGAGTCTGGATATTTAAGCAATGTTTGAGACTCTAGAACATAGAATTCCTGTGTTGAATGTCTGATCTCTTAACTTCTGCTCAAGGGGTAGATTAAATTGTTCTCAGATTGAACATTGGGAAGGGTATACTGCAGTAGGGATGCCATAAGTATAGATAGCTTAACACTCTGTATTGGGAGATATCTGTAAGGCAGGTATCACATATGTCCCCCTGAAATCTAGTTTTAGCTGTTCATGTTGATCATTCACAAGTGTATGTCTACTGACTCTAGGCCCTGGATAGGCACCAATCTTGCTTTGTGTTTGTGTTACAACCATACCCAGCTTTGCATCCAAACTTAAAATCAAAATCAAAATCTAAAACAACCTTTAGGACATTAGAATTAGTTTTAGGATCCTCAGTCCTCTGTCTACAACTGCACATAGGCCCAAAGCTAGCCCCTTTGATCTTATCTTACAGTTTTGGTCTACTTACAGGAGGACTTATCTGCTTTCTGTCAGCATCCCAGCCTTGTATGTATATCCTCATGGATGTTGAGTAGGGAATACCCCCTAGGTTTTATAGAGCCTGAAGAAGAAGAGGAGATAAAATATAGAGTCTATCTCCTACACTGTTGGCCCCTGGCCCAGAGATCCTATTGATCATTGATGGCTACCTTGTAGGGAAATCTAGGAGTAAGCATCCAGTCTGGGAAAAAACCAACAGAAATTGGTGACTCCGTTGGGGAAGGACTGATAAAAAAATGATATATCTGTGACCCATCTGAGTCACCAACAGAAATTGGTGACTCTACTGGGGAGTTTGTGAAAGAACCCTGATTTTCAAAAGAAAACAGTTCCTAGTAATAGGTGGCGACTCTTAAGTAATCTCCCAACCGGTCAAAGTAAAATTTATATGCAGGGGAGAAGATCCCAACAAAATCCTTTATTTGAAGAGTTACCAGTAACAAGAAGAATGATGTACAGAAGAAAGGGAGCTGTCTCAGTCAGTCATGAGGGTTCCCCCAGAAAAAATGATGATATGCAAGATAACCCTAGGCCATCAGGACAGCATGTGTCTTACTTTTCAAATGCAAAAGCTGATATTCAGGGTGCATATGAGAGGCAACAGGGTGGTAGTGTGAGAATGAGGTCAGAGGTGTTCCAAGAACACCCATTTCTAGACCGTAGTGAAAGGTTTGAAGAGGCAGAGTCTCTGAGGGATGATGAAGATGAAGATCAAAATATGGTAAAACCATCCTCCTCTAGGCCTAGCGAGGAAGAACTAGCTGATGAAATTAGGAGCTTAAGGGCCGAGTTCGAATATGAGCAGGCAATAACAATCAGAGATGACCTGAGGAAGAAAGTGCAAGCTTTAAGGGCTGCCCAAAATAATTCAATTCCTACCCTTGAGAATGCAAATGTGCAGAGACATCAACAGAGAAATGAAGTGCAACATCAGCACAATGATGAGAGACAAAATGTGAATGATGCTAGGATACCACTGAACAATGTAAGAAACCAGAATGCAAACAGAAATGTTAATATTAATCAGTTTGACAGACAGCCCATGCAGTTAGATAGATTCAGACAGCTGGTATTTGATGGTATTCCTGGGTATCCTAACCCCATTGACAAGCATCTGAGGCTGCAAGTGCCTAAATTTTCAGGAAACAACACAGTGTCAGGAGAAGATCATCTAAAGGCCTTTCAAAATGTCATGGATAACTTTGAGGTCGAACATAAGGATGTTTTCATGAAGTCATTCATGCAATCTTTAGTAGATGAGGCAAGGGAATGGTATAAGAATCTGCCTGACCAGAGTATTTCATCATGGGATGATTTTAAAAGGATGTTCAAGGAGCAATATGGTGACAAAACTGACCCAAGCTTTTTTGTATATGAGTTTACCAGTATCACTAAAGGGTCAAATGAGCAGGTTGCAGATTTTAATGCAAGATTTACTAAAGTGTTAAACAAATTGCCACATCACATGAGGCCAAATGAACCTATGTGCATAATATTGTATATCAATGCCTTTGATGCAAAAACTGCATATGGATTAAGAGATAAAAGTCCTGCTACTATCAGGGATGCTTTCAGATTGTAGCAAATATTGAGAACAACAGGAAAGCATCAGGCAAGACTAATAGAAGGGATGATGTGAAAATTCTGCAGAATCCAAACAAGCCTCAGAACACTCAAGGTAATACATCTGCCCCTGAAGATAAGATAGACAAATTGGCAAATGTTGTTAAGGACCTAAGCTATAGACTAGCTAGAAGTGAAAAAGGGATAGGTCCTGATAGGCAAGTCTATCAAAGGCAGGAAAAGAGGCCATCATTGCATGATATGCCTTATAATACCAATTGGCATAATGGTAAGCTTATATTCCCACATAACAACACAAATTAGAGGACTCAACATGTCAAAGAAACTCCTGATCCTCTAAAGAAAGTTGTAAATATTGTTGATGATACTCCATGGTGTATAATTTGTTAGATGCCACATTCACAGTCACAGTGTATGATTGCTCAGTCCTTGTGTGATAATACTACATCTTGTAATGAATGCAATGAGCCACATTATGTGCAAGATGATGATGTTAGTATGATGTCCACAAGCAGTGGATACCCCATTTATGATGCTGATGAGAATACAGATAATGGAATTCAGGCCTGTCAACATGACTTTTATGATGAAGGTAATGAAGAGAGCTATGTGTATGCTCAGAGCTCACACAATTTTCTGAGTAACTTACAATGACCTTCTGATGAGGAAATTAGGGCCTTCACAGCTGCAGCAGTTGCTCAAGTCAAGAGCAATTACAATCTCAGAGGTAAAAATCAAGTAAGCAGCCCACATCAGCCAGAAGGTATTTCTGCAGGTCAGCTAGTGCATGGTCATAAAGGAATTGAACCACAAAAAAGGCAATGGGGTAATAATAAATAGAATTTTAGACATAGAATAGGTCATGAATCCCAAGGACCAGAAAACAGAATCCCTCAAGCTGAAGATCAAAGTAAAGGTTCCCAAGACAAGAATGATGATCAGGGAACTATGAAAGTAAAAGCTAAATCAGTTCAGGATAAAAACAAGATTGTGGAGCAAGCTACAACTGTTATACAAAATTATGCTCCATTTGATATAGCTCAAGTCCTCTCCCAAGTAAAAGTCTCTGTTCCACTTATGGAACTGATGAAGGTTGAAGAGATCAAGAATAAGACAATATCCCTAATTTCAGGGGTGCCTTTTCAAGCTAAACAAAATGTTCAAATCCAAGGTGAGAAACATGTCATGTATAATGAAGAAGATGAGGCTCCTGAAGTCTATTTAGGAGTGACTATGACAAAGTGTCCTTCACAAGTGGAACCATTTTATGTATCCCTGGTTATAAATGGAAAAATAATCAGAAATTGTATGCTTGAATCTGGAGCATCTACAAATGTCATGCCTTTAGCCGTCATGCAACAAGCTGGATTGAAAATTGACAAGGCATGTGGAAAATGTTATGCTATGGATGCCAGAGAGGTACCAGTTATTGGAATCATGAAGGATGTAGATTTCAAATTGGCAGCATTTCCTGAAAAGAGATATAAAATGAATATAACAGTGGTTGACATCAAGCCACAGTATGGTATGTTGCTGTCAAGAAGATGGGCAGCATTAATTGGTGGAAGTATGCAGCTGGCCCTGTCATATACCATGATTCCAATGAATGGCAGGGATGTTAAGCTAATCAGAGAACAAAGATCATCAGAGACAGTGGAAGACCAAGAAGCAGAGGAACAGATATGCTTTGTAAACACTGACTGTGATAACTTCAAGGTTGTCTGAGATGATAGAGAAGATAAAGAGAAAAATGTCTGCAGTGAAGAGCTGGACCAGCACGGTCTGTGGACCATGTATTTTGATGGAGCTTGTGCAAAAGAAGGCTCTGGAGCTGGAGTTGTTTTCCTGTCTCCAATTGGTAAGCTCCTCAAATTTTCTTTCTTGCTGAGGTTTGTTTGCACAAACAACATTGCAGAATATGAGGCTTTGCTCTTAGGCCTAAATATAGCTCTCAAACATGGAATCAAAATGCTAAGAGTATTTGGGGATTCTGAGCTGATTGTATCCCAAATTAGAGATAGGTATGCTTCAAAAAACAAAAGATTGAAACAATACAAGCATGTTGTTTGGGATACCATTGAACTATTTGATGCATTTTCAATAGGCTGGGTAGAGAGATCAAAGAATGTTATGGCTGATTTCTTAGCTAATGTTGCAATAAGGCCAGATGACATCACTCTGTCAGAGGTTACAAATGTAGAAGTTAAAATCAGGCCTGCAGTACCAGAAAATATATGCAGTTGGCAAGTGTTTAATTATGATAGGGACTTGTTAAAATTTTTGCACTGCATAGATGAATTTGAGAATCAAGAAATTGATTTCCAAGCTTTTGTAGAAACCATAGATGGAAAAGAAACTCTTATGGGGAAGGAGATAATTCAGTTGAAGACTAATAAAATCCCTAGAGGGTTAGTAGCTTTGGAAAGAGCTTTTGACAGTAGAGACAAATTGGTCACAAGGACATCTCCCACAAATAAGGAAGATTTAGAAGAGATAAATTTGGGGACATCTCAGGCCCCCAAGAAGGTATACATTGGTAAACAGCTCAAACCACACATCAGGAGTATGCTGATTGCATTACTGAAAAGATATAAACATGTTTTTGCTTGGTCATATGAGGACCTAAAAGCTTATAGGGAAGATCTATTCCAGCATGAGATCCCATTGAAGCCTGGAGCTAAGCCATTCAGACAGAGGCAAAGACCTATTAATCCTACCTTAGCTCCAAAGATGCAAGAAGAGCTTAAAAAGCTTAGGGAAGCTGGAATAATTGTGCCGATCAGACATTCAACTTGGGTGTCTAACCTTGTCCCAGTCAGAAAAAAGAATGGTGATATTAGGCTTTGTGTTGATTTCAGGAACTTGAATGTATCCTCTTTAAAGGATAACTATCCACTGCCTAATATGGAAGCTATGTTGCAGAGAGTGACTGGTTGTGAACTCTTATCCATGATGGATGGATTTTTAGGTTATAATCAGGTGAAGGTAAAGGAATCAGAACAGTACAAGACTACCTTCACCACTCCATGGGGAACTTATGTATATGTTAGAATGCCATTCGGATTAACAAATGCAGGTGCTACATTTCAAAGAGCAATGGATATTACTTTTGCAGGGTTGATTGATTCAATCCTGGCTGTATATCAGGATGACTTGACTGCATATTCAAAGAAGGAAGAGCAGCATTGTTTGCATCTAGAGCAGATTTTCATAAGAGCACTAGAGTATGGTATTTCTTTAAATCCAAAGAAGTGTGCTTTTGGGGTAGTTGAAGGAAAACTCCTAGGGCACATTGTTTCCAAGGATGGAGTCAGGATAGATCCAGAGAGAGTGGCTGCTATTGACAGAATTCAAATGCCAAAAACTGTAAAAGGAGTTCAGTCCTTCTTTGGACAGATAAATTTTGTTAGGAGGTTTGTTCCCAACTTTGCAGAAACTACAAGGAACATTTCTAAGATGATGAAGAAGGATGCAACTGTCAACTGGGAAAGTGAAGCAATAGAATCATTTCAGAGTGTCAAAGAGGCAATCAAGATGGCCCCTGTTCTTAAATCTCCTAATTTTTCTAGGCCATTCCAAGTATTTTCATTTGCTTCCTTTCACACTGTTGCTGCATGTTTTCTACAGAAAAATGAAGATGGTTTTGAACAGCCCATAGCTTTCTTCAGTATGTCCTTGCAGGCTTCTGAGTTGAAGTATGATATTATGGAAAAACAGGCATATGCACTAGTCAGAGCCATCAAAAGTTTCAGACCATACCTGGTAGGATCACATGTAATTGCATATGTACCCCATGCAGCAGTCAAAGACATATTCACTCAACAGGAGGTGACCGGAAGAAGGTGCAGATGGATAAACAAACTGCAAGAGTTCAACATAGACATACAAATTACCAAGTTGGTGAGAGGACAAGGATTAGCCAAGATGATGGCACAGTCAAACTTGGAAGCATGCCAAGTTAATGCAGTCCAAAATGAGAGTGTAAATGTATCAAGATCTGAATGGTACAAGGATATTATCTACTACTTGCAAAATCTGAATTGTCCTTCCCATTTCAGTGACAGTCAAAAGAGGATTTTAAAGTTACATGCAATCAGGTATGTTATTGTTCAAGGTGAGCTATACTGGAAAAACCCTGATGGTGTGCTGCTGAGATGTGTGGATGAGGATATGGCTAACAATGTTTTGATTGATATGCATAAAGGATTGTGTGGTGGACATTATACTGCTCAAACAACAGCTCATAAGACTCTTAGAGCAGGATATTGGTGGCCCACTTTCTTTTCAGATGCACAAAGGTTAGTGAGGAAGTGTGACCCTTGCCAAAGATTCTCAGGAAAATTGAGATATGATGGTGCTTTACCCCTCAGAACTGTAACTGTGGATGCTCCATTTCAGCAATGGGGAATTGACTTCATAGGTGAAATTGCAGACAAGTCAAGTGGGGGACACAGTTGGATTTTAGTGGCAACTGATTACTTTACCAAATGGATTGAGGCCATTCCAACTAAGAGAGCTACAAGTAAGGTGGTGATGGATTTCATACTGGAAAATGTTATCATCAGGTTTGGAGTACCATTCAAGATAGTCACTGATAATGCTATGTGCTTCAGATCAGGTGAATTTGTTAATTTTTGCAACAGGTATGGGATAAATCTATTATATGCATCACCATACCACCCACAAGGAAATGGTCAAGCAGAATCAAGCAATAAAAGCATCATGAAAATTATCAAGAGAATATTGGACAAGAACAAGAGAGCTTGGGACTCAAAATTAAAGTTAGCAATATGGGCTGACAGAGTGATAGTAAAAAAGGCTATTGGAATGTCACCCTTTGAGCTTGTATATGGTGCATCAGCCAAGTTGCCCATAAACAATCTCCTACCAGTTTACAGATTCATCTAGGAAAATGATGAAGAGATTGAAGACTCCATGACAGAAAGAGTGAATCAGCCGGTTGCATTGGATGAGAATAGAAGGAAAGCACACCAGATCAACCTCAAGAGACAACAAGATGTGAAATATCAGTTTGACAGGAGAGCTACAAAAAGGAAGTTTCAAGTCAATGATCTCGTGCTCATCTGGAATGCAAAAGGTCAAGAAAAGGGTAAACATGGTAAATTCGAACCCTTATGGATGGGCCCATATCAGATTTGCAGCACTCATGGGGAGGACTCTTATTTCCTCCAGGCCCTAGATGGTGAAGTTCTGGAATTGCCTGTGCATGGCCAATTCCTTAAGTTTTATTTTGCATAGATGGCCTATCCCTGTGCACATTTGTAAAAATATGTATATAATGTAGATGTCTTGTACAGTTCGTGCCTTTTTGGTTTTTTGCCTGGTCTGCCCGGAGATCTGGTTCTCGCTGCAGGTTTTTCACCTGCACGTCCCCATTCGGAGCCAGTGTTGGCACTCATTTTGACCTGGAGGTTGATTTTGCATGTTTAGAGGGTTTCTTCATTTAAACCCTATATTTTCTTGCCCATCGGCATGACCTCGTAGATGTTTTGGCGATCAGGTTGATGGCAGGGATGGTGTCATCGCTGAGACTTTGCCTATCGGGGGGGGGAGCTTATTGTTATTCTGACAATTTTGATCTCACTGATGGGGATTGTGGTGTGTTCTTTGTATGTCGCTGGGACTTTGTGCTATCGACAGAGATAATTTTTGTCCCACCGAGGGAGATGGTTAGGCCGATGAGGGTTTTTTGGGTGTTCATCGGCAGGAGTTTGCATATCGGCCAGGCAGATAGGTGATTCACCGATGCATTGGATGTTCCCGATGGAGTTTGGATTGATGTGCCATCGGCAAGACATAGACTATTGGGTGAGCGGGTAGGTGTTGGGCCGATGGCATTTGTTTGGCCGATGGATATCTATCAGTGAAAGTATGGTCTATCGGCAAGGGATCTTTTTCTTGCTCCGATGACTTAGGTCTCACTGAGTGCGGGATGTAGGGTTATTCGAAGGCATCGGCGTAACATTCTTCATCGGCTGGGAAGTTTTTGGTTGGGCCGATAGCTTTGGTCTGGCCGACGGGAGCATAGAGGGTGGCCATCGGGTGAACCATGTGTATGGTCTCGCCGATGGTGTCATCAGCGTGGTGATTGTCATCGGCGAGGGTTTTTTAGGGGCCGCCGATATATGTAGTCTGGCCGATGAAGTTGTTCATCGGCGTGATGGGGGACATCGAGTGAACTGTAGAATACCTGACCGATGGTCTACCTCTGGCCGATGGGGATGTTGGTGACTTGTGGAGGTGTTATCGGTATAACTTGTGTTGTCGGCGAGGATGGATTGCATTTAGCCGATAGCGTGGGTCTGGCCGATGAGGGGGCGGGGACTAGCTTGTTGATGTATCGGCGTGATTGGCTGTGTCGGCCGAGGGGTTTTTTGCTGGGCCAATGGTCATCGTCTTACCGAAGAGGGTGTATTTTGCTTGGCCATCGGAGAGACTTGGTAGATCGACGAAGGTCTGGAGAGCTGGCCCGATGGTTCATCTTTGACCGATGGAGGGGAATGTGGAGTAGGCGTCGGCGTGACCTTTAGATCAACAAGGAAGCTTTTGGGTTGGCCGATAGACTATGTTTGGCCGACAGAGGCTTGCGGTGCGGTCGGTGAGACAATTGAGGTCGGCGAAGGATTTGTGGGCTTGGCCGATGGTGTTGGTCTCGGTGATGGGCTTTGGGCTGAGAGGCGTGTGTCGAGCGTGGCAAAAGCGCTCGACACCTTTTGTCTTTGCGACCATGCTTATAAAGCGCTAAAGGGGTTTCTGCACTATGCATGTGGGATTATTCCCCTGTGTATTTTGAACCTGCGAAGAAGCACATTTTGGCAGGAAATTCTTTTTGAATGCTGCAGTGTTTTTCTTGGTGGTTGCGGGTAGTTGAGCTATCAATGGTGACAGTGCAGGGGTATGGGCGACGGGACAAGCGATCAAGTTGCCCCATTATGGATGAAAACTCCTAGATGGTGGCACAGGGCTCGAGGCCACCCCTGTCGACTCTCCTGCCTACTGCGTTGCTGACTTATGGGCGCCATTTCTCATGGGCTGTATCTTGCAGTTTTTTGTAATAGTCATGTAATTAATTACCGTGAGGTACACTTTCTGGCCAATATAGGCAGACTGTGTTACCATTGTTTTGGTTGTTGAAAGTTGAACATTTGGCTTTGTAATACAATACAGCTGATTTGGTTGCTCTGTACAGCAAAACCTGTGAGTTTATGTATCTCTTGTTGTACGTTTTTGCATGAATCCACTGATTTCATGGTTAATTCTATATGAAAAATGCTATGTTAGCATGTGTTTTGTTAATTCTGTCTCCAGTATTGCATGTATCTTTCTTCTGAGTCTGGATATTTAAGCAATGTTTGAGACTCTAGAACATAGAATTCCTGTGTTGAATGTCTGATCTCTTAACTTCTGCTCAAGGGGTAGATTAAATTGTTCTCAGATTGAACATTGGGAAGGGTATACTGCAGTAGGGATGCCATAAGTATAGATAGCTTAACACTCTGTATTGGGAGATATCTATAAGGCAGGTATCACATATGTCCCCCTGAAATCCAGTTTTAGCTATTCATGTTGATCATTCACAAGTGTATGTCTACTGACTCCAGGCCCTGGATAGGCACCAATCTTGCTTTGTGTTTGTGTTACAACCATACCCAGCTTTGCATCCAAACTTAAAATCAAAATCAAAATCTAAAACAACCTTTAGGACATTAGAATTAGTTTTAGGATCCTCAGTCCTCTGTCTACAACTGCACATAGGCCCAAAGCTAGCCCCTTTGCTCTTATCTTACAGTTTTGGTCTACTTACAGGAGGACTTATCTGCTTTCTGTCAGCATCCCAGCCTTGTATGTATATCCTCATGGATGTTGAGTAGGGAATACCCCCCTAGGTTTTGCAGAGCCTAAAGAAGAAGAGGAGATAAAATATAGAGTCTATCTCCTACACTGTTGGCCCCTGGCCCAGAGATCCTATTGATCATTGATGGCTACCTTGTAGGGAAATCTGGGAGTAAGCATCCAGTCTGGGAAAAAACCAACATATCCAACTTCTCAACTATACTCGTGAAGATGGCTCTTCTATTTGTCCATGTATAGGTTCCATTCTTGGCAATAGCTTCCCTTAAGTGGCTCATTGTAGATATGAAGACACAACTACTCAACTGAAATCTGATTCAAATAAATTTAATGATCTTTAACCAATGTATTATATAATAGAGATTGCATCAAAATAGAAAACCCACTACAGAGAAAATATCAAGCATGAAGAACTAAACACACTGACACAATGTTTATGTGGAGAAAACCCTTTCAGGTAAAAAACTCCACTAGGAAAGGCACAAGTTTGTATTAATGTGCAAAAGATTGTATAATACATCAACTACACAACTCTCTCCACCAGTCTTCAATCCGACAACATTTCTGCACCACTTGAGTACCTGTAAATTTGTATGCTACAATAAATACATGGAAAAATACTTATAGAAGTTCTCTCACACCAATCTAGGTATCCACTTTCTCTCTCCTAAGAATCTCCAACATGCAAACATTAAATGCCTCCTTACAAGTTCTTGCCAGTTGTCCGAAGTCAGCCATGCAAGGTTGGGTGCCCAAGACTAAATCTAGCCTCTTACAACATCTTATGACGTGTCATAATCGTCATAGATTCCACCAAAGAGTATATTCCCAAGATTGGCTCCTTGGGCTAAACATAGCAACTTACAACTAATAAATATTTGTCATGAGTTGTCATACCATCATAGAATCTTATGACAACTTACAGTTGTCATAGATTCTTTTACAATATCTCACCAACCTATAACAACATGTCATACATGCTAAAAATAGAAGATTCTCCCAATGTGGCGCCTACACTCATTTACTTATGATTTTTACAATTGCCAACCGTAAATGTCACTCCATAATTACCTCTAGTGACTCCAAAGTTACCACTGCCGATGAAACTACTACATTCCCTTATGGGTAATTACAATTTACAATAAATAAAATGGAATAATACAATATTGGGATTTACAAGGTTAATGGCATCTTATCCCAACATTCTCCCACTTGACCTTATACATTGTAAATCAACCCATAGGAAAATAAATGAAAATAATCAGGCACTAGAAACAAGGCCCATGACCTCTCTGCACCACACAAAATTCTCCGTGCTCACGAGTTTGGTTAATGAATCTGCAACATTCTCCTGAGTGTCTATCTTCTTCAGGTCAATTTGTCCACTTGTAATTAGTTCTCGAACAAAGTGATATCGAACATCAACATGCTTAGTCTAAGCATGATACATAGGATTCTTCACCAAATAGATAGCACTTTGGCTATCGTAACCAATCTGAATGACCCTGCCATCGAAACCAATACCTGTACATAGTCTCCTCAACCAAACTGCCTCCTTAGAGACATGAATAACAACCATATACTCTATTTATATGGTGGACAACGCAACTGTGGGCTACTTCTTACTCATACAACTCACTGCTCCTCCAAATAGAGTAAACACATAGCCACTAGTGGACCTTCGACTATCCAAGTCACCTGCCAAATCTGCATCAACAAATCCATGTATGTCCAATGTTTTATTAGCACTATCACTACCATAATAAACCAAACAATAATCAGGAGTACTTGCAAGATATCTAAACACCATCTTCGCATAATTCCAATGCTGTCTACCAGGGTTAGACATAAATCTGCTCAAAACTCCCACTGCTTGGGAAATATCTGGCCTAGTGCAAACCATTGCATACCTCAAACTCCCTACAACACTAGCACATGATATATCCTCAAAATCATCCTCATTTTTTGGACACATATCTACTGAAAGCTTAGTACCAATGGGTAAAGGAACTCTAACTAGGGTACAGTCTTACTAAATCTCTACAAAATAGTATTCACATACTTACTCTGGGACAACCAAAGCTTTCTATTACATTTGTCCCTCCTGATCTCCATACCCAGGATATACTTGGCAGCTCCAAGATCCTTCATATCGAATGCACCTGAAAGTGGGGGTTTTAACTCACTGATCATACCCTTAATATTGCTAAAAAATAACATGTCATCAACATAGAATGGAATGATCAGTATAGAATCATCAATACAATAAATGTAAACACAGTGATCATCCTTACTCCTAACAAAACCCAATTTCAATATAAATGAATCAAACTTTTGATACCACATTCTGGGAGACTATTTCAGACCATAGAGAGACCTCTTTAACCTGCAAACCCAATGTTCTTTCCCTTTTACCTCAAAACCTATAGGTTGTTGCATATAAATTTCTTCCTCGAGATCTCCATGCAAGAATGCAGTCTTAACATCCATTTGCTCAATCTCCCAATCAAAAGCTACAACAATGGATAAAAGAAATCTAATAGAAGTTAACTTAGCTACAGGAGAGAAAATTTCATGGAAATCAACTCCCTCTCTAGGAGTAGCCCTTGGCTACCAATCTAGCCTTGTACTTTTCCAATGAACCATCTGCTCCAAACTTCTTCTTGAAGACCCACTTACAACCTATGGCCTTTCTTCCTTTGGGAAAATGAACAAGATCCTAGGTGTTGCAAGAGTCTAAAGTGATCATCTCCTCCTACATGGCTAACTGCCAAGACTCACTATCATCTACATGAATAGCTTCCCTGTAGGATCTAGGCTCATCATCAGTACTCAATATAACAAATACACAATGGAAATCTGGTGGGCTATACCTATCAACTAGGTTTTGTTGTCTTGTGGATCTCCTCAAGGGTGGAGTAAGAGTCTTAACTTGTTCTTCTGGATGATCATCTACACCAACTTCTTCTACAACAACAAACTCTTCCTCATCAGAACTACTTGAATCTTCTTCTTCTTCTTCACCCTCCAATCCATCACTGTGTTCTTCCTGAGGTGCATTTTCCTACTCTAAGTCAAAGTGCACTCTCTTCACCTTTTCTTTTTCTTTTGGCTACTTAGGTTCAAAAATAGCTCTAAGTTCCCTGAAACTAACATCTCTAGAGAAAAAAAAAATTCTGGTTAGAGGATCCCAAAGCTTATAACCATTAACATTCTCACCATATCCAATGAAGATGCATTTATGCACTTTGGATCCAACTTAGATCGCTTTTCCTTAGGCACATGAACAAAAACCTCACAACCAAAAACCCTTAAATGTGAAACTGAAGGTTTCTTACTTGTCCACACTTCATAAGGTGTTGAATCAAGAGCCTTACAAGGATATTTGTTAATCAAGTAGCAAGCAATACACGTAGCCTCTGCCCAAAATCATTTATGCAACTGTGAATCACTCAACATATTTCTGGCTCTTTCCATGATTGTTCTGTTCATCCTTTCTGTAACACCATTCTGCTGTGGTGTATACGGAGTTGTCTTCTATCTGATTATACCTGCATGCTTGCAAAACTCATCAAATTTCTTAGAGCAATATTCCCCTCCATTGTCAGATCTTAATATTTTTATCTTTAATCCCGATTAGTTTTCAACTAAGACTTTAAAATCCTTAAACTTAGTGAAAACTTTAGATTTGTGTTTCATAAAATAAATCCATGCAAATCTGGATACATCATCAATGAAGGTGACAAAATAACAAGATTTTTCGATAGAATCATTATCCATAGGTCCAAACACATATGTACGAATAATATAGATAACTTCTCTTTTGCTCTATTGCTTCCTAAAGAAAATGATTTTTTGTTTTGTTTACCAAACACACAATGCTCACAGAAATCAAAGTGCTCATCAGAATAAGAAAAATCGTCCAACAAATCTTTATTCTTAATAGTTTTCAAAACATTATTACTTGTGTGGCCCAATCTACGGTGCCACAACATACAAGTGTTTTTAGAAGCTTCAAAAACATAAGAGGAATTACAAACTGTAGTGGCATCTAGCCTAAATAAGGTTCCCATTCTCTTCCCCTTGGTTGCCACCAATTTTCCTTTCACCAATCTACAACCATGCTTATAAAATGTTACATGCATTCCCAAATCATTCAACTTCGAAACTGAAATCAAATTTCTAGCTAATCCAGGAACATGCAAAACACTAGGGGGGTTTTAATCCTCCCATCACTGAAACACAACAATACCTTGCCTTTCCCAACTATCAGATATGTAGAGTTGTCCCCAAGGTACACTTTACCTCCATCATACTCTTCGTATGTGGAAAACCATTCCTTATGCGGGGTCATATGAAATGAGCATCCTGAGTCAACCAACCAGTGATCATTATAAACTATATTACATGCAGAAAGTAAAACATCTTCACCTGCATTCGAGGACTTATTAGAAGCATTCTCCCACTATTTATTTGGGTTTTTGCACTCCTTCACATGTCCCCTTTTACCGCAGTTTCAACACTTAACTCTGTTCTTCTTTCCAGGAGTCTTAGAATGACCCTTAGACTTGTCTTTGAACCCCTTCTGATCTCCTTTCGGTCCTCTTTCCTTAGGCCTTCCCCTAACACTAAGAGCATCCTTAAACTATTCAAACTCTTCTTCCTTAATTCCTGTGCTAGCAAAACTGCAACAAGAGCATCCATCTTCGGATCCGTGAGGTTAGTAGTGATAAAAAGGATAACATTCTCCCAAGACTTGAATAAAGAACAAAGAAGAAAGATACATTTGTCTTCCGCATTAACTTCAACATCTACAGATGCAAGTTGACTCAACAACAAATTAAATGAATTTAAATGCTCTGCAACTAATTCACCCTCTTTTGTTTTCATAGAAAACAGTTTAGGCTTCAAGTAAAGTTTGTTTACCATACTCTTGGCTTGGTAGATCTCACCAAAACATTTCCACAAGCTATGTGCAGTCTCTTCCCTTGCAACATTCAACATGATAGAATCTGCAAGACACAATTTGATTGTACCTTGTGCCTTCTTGTCTAGTCTATCCCACTCATCTTGAGAGACATCATTGGGTTTCTTCTCTTTTAGAACAACAAACCACTAGTTTCTTTCTTCCAACAATTCCTCCATTTTCAGCTTCCACAGCTCATACCCCGTACCGTTGAACTTCTCAATGTCTAGATGAGAGGTTGAAGCAATGGTGGATGTAGCCATAATATCAACTCAAGCTCTGCAAAAAAATATAACCAAATCTCCCACTGCAGCTACATAGCCTTCACATTACCACCCAAGAGTCAAAGTTGGTCAGGCTCTAATACCAAATGTTAGAAATGAAGACACAACTACTCAACGGAAATCTGATTCAAATAAGTTTAATGATCTTTAACCAGTGTATTATATAATGGAGATTGCATCAAAATAAAAAAACCCACTATAGAGAAAATATCAAGCATGAAGAACTGAACACAATGACACAGTGTTTATGTGGAGAAAACCCTTTCGAGTAAAAAACTCCACCAGGAAAGAGGCACAAGTTTGTATTAATCTACAAAAGATTGTACAATACATCAACTATGCAACTCTCTTCACCAGTCTTCAATCTGACAACATTCCTGCAGCACCCGAGTACCTACAAATTTGTATGCTACAACAAATACATGGAAAAATACTTATAGAAGTTCTCTCACACCAATCTAGGTGTCCACTTTCTTTGTCTTGAGAATCTCCAACATGCAAACATTAAATGCCTCGTTACAAGCTCCTGCCACTTGTCCAAAGTCAGCCATGCAAGGTTGGGCACCCAAGACTAAATCTGACCTCTTACAACATCTTATGACATGTCATAACCATCATAGATTCCACCAAAGAGTATCTTCCCAAGATGGATGCCTTGGGCTAAACATAGCAACTTACAACTAATAAATATCTGTCATGAGATGTCATACCATCATAAAATCTTATGACAACTTATAGTTGTCATAGATTCTCTTACAATATCTCACCAACCTATGACAACATGTCATACATGCTAAAAATAGAAGATTCTCCGAAGTTGGCACCTACACTCATTTACTCATGATTTTTACAATTGCCAACCGTAAATGTCACTCCATAATTACCTTTGGTGACTCTAGAATTACCACTACCGGTGAAACTACTACATTCCCTTATGGGTAATTACAAATTACAATAAATAAAATGGAATAATACAATATTGGGATTTACAACGTTAATGACACCTTATCCCAACAACTCACTCACAAAATTTTGAAAGTTTGCTTGGGTTTGTGTGATTCTTGTTGTCCCCCCTTTTTCTTTGATATGTTTCTGGTGGCATTGAAATCACCTCCAATTATTACTAATTCCTCCATGTTTTCTAGCACATTCCACACTTGGTCCCATACTTCTGTCTTCCGAATGGTGCTGGTTGGTTCATATACATTCAGTAAAAAAACATCATGCTTGAAGTAGTTTGTGCTAACTTTTGAAAGATGCTAGTTTCCATTTCCTATTACTTCCTCTACCTTCACTTTGTAAGGGTTTCAAATCACCCCTATTCCTCCTGAAGCACCATTTGCCTCTATAAACACCCATTCCATGATGCTATTTAGCCATTAAAGAATTGATCTCAACCTGATCTAGTTTGGTTTCTTGTAGGAAAATTATATCTGCCTTGGCGTGATCAAGCTTACTATTGATCTACTGCCTCTTGTCAAGGGCATTCAATCCCCTGACATTCCTTGTTAGGACCTTCATGGGGACTGAGGAAGGAATAATCCCTTCCCGACCTCAGTTTCATCTATCCTTTCGTGCTTCCAACAAACTCCAACAGTACCTTCCTCGACTTCTGCCCTTTCATTCATTTTTTCCCCAGCTTGACTCCAATAACTGTACTTAAGGTTTGGCTGATTGACCCATTTTCTAAGATGTCTTCCTCCCCTTCTTCACAAGCAC
Source organism: Cunninghamia lanceolata (assembly GCA_027924645.1). Taxonomy (NCBI): domain Eukaryota; kingdom Viridiplantae; phylum Streptophyta; class Pinopsida; order Cupressales; family Cupressaceae; genus Cunninghamia; species Cunninghamia lanceolata. Next base: position 3,787,578 of record BSBN01001327.1, on the reverse strand, counting down.
TATCAAAATCCTCCTCCCCCAAATGTAATGACTCTACCTCCCATCCTACTCTTGGAGGAGTATTTTCCTTATTCTCCTCTAACACAATTGGACGAACAGTACCCACATTCTTGGTTTCTAGCCTTGTAGTAGCATCCTTCAATGCAGATTCTAATGGTAGTGCTATTGTCCCTCCTTCCTGCCTCACATTGGTTACTATAACTTTGACTTCTGCCCTCTCACTACTTTCTTCCCTTCTAGCTACTGTTGACCCCAAAGCTGCTTCCCCCGTAGTAATGGATTCACCCACCTTTCCTTCCTTTATTGCCTGCTCTAACATTTTTTTAATGAGGGCCTCGGCTTCCTGACCTTTATTAGATGACTCCCCTCTCTCCACGTAGAGCACCCTTGTTGATCCAAGCTCTCCTTCTTGCAGGTTAGATTTTTCTTTAACCTAACATTCATTCTCTGTATGCCCAAAGTTCTTGCATATACTGCATTTTTCTACTGTCTCCTCTACCTCGAGCTTTTGTCGCAACACACTTGCCTCCGATAGCATTTCAATTTCCTCCGATAGTTGAATATTAGGGTTTATTTTTACACATATTCTTGCATAAATTATGTAGTCCCTTTCATTAAAGGATCATCGCATTTGACAAATTCCCCTATACTGCTCCCAATCTCCTCTAGGGTTTCTTCCGCCCAATATTATGAGGGCATATTATATAGCCTCAACCACACCTCAACTTCTTTGATTTCCTCCTTTAAAGGGTTAAAATTACTTTCCCAATCTTTCAAATACAAACCCTGTTTACCCAACATATATGGGCCTTGATTTAGAATTTGCCACTTTTCTCTGCCCGACGAACATTCCACCCAAAAAAATCCATTTGGTAAGGTTTTTAGGTCTACCCCACCCCCTAATTTTTCCACACCAGTGTTTCACCTTCATAACAACCAGCCATTCCCCTTACCATTTCATGAAAAGGCTTTTTCTTTAAGCTCTTTTAACTTCCTAGATATCTCAACATTTTTTAAAGAAACAACATGACATTTCTTTACTACCCTAGGGTTACAGGGAACATTATTGGCACTTGTTGCAGGGCTACTGGTGCAGGGGCACCCCTTCAAAAGGACCAACATGCACAAGAAGAAGAAGAAGACTAACATTAGTTTGACATTTCATGTTATCTATAACACCTTCAAATGTAACATATAATGTTAGCATTTTCTGTATGAAGTTTCTGACAATTTGGATTAAGGGAAAGATAATCAAGGTGTCTTAGCTGAAAGAGTTTTGCTGTCTTATGCAAAACAGATGTCATTCGTAGTAGATTAAGGGTTTCCACCTATAATTTTGAAAAGATAAAAATCCTAGAAACAGAGGAGAATGTCAGTCCCTCGCATTGGGAAAGATAAAAAGGGGAAAACCTTTTGTAGAGGAGGGGGATAGTTTTCTGGGTCTGGTCTCTGAATAGTCGAATGTAATTTCTGAACATGAAGAAAGAATAGAAGTTCTGCAATTTACTTCCTTTCCAGATTCTAAATACTGTGTAAATATCCTGTGTAAATATTCTGTGCAGATTCTTTGTGTAGAAGTTCATTCTGTGTAGAGTTTGTATATAAATTAGTTTTGAGCTTCTGTGGTCAAATTAACTGGATAAATCCATTCCACTGGCAGATTTCTGGGGAAATCAGTGGAATGGACTTGTAGATTAATTTCCTCAACTTTGTTTATTCGTTCTAGGTATGGAAGGCTAGAATTGCAGAACCACTTCAAGCATCAGTTCTGAGTGTCTGTTGTTTATAAGGGATAACCTACGGGTGTATTTTGCATTCAAGCCATCGGCGTAAGAAATGATATCAGCGTGTCAAAACTAGGCTCACCCGACGGTGAAAATCTCACCGAGTATGGTCTTGGCCGTATCCATCGGCGAGAGTCAGGCATCGGCAAGGAGGAATCGTGCTGGTCCGATGGAGGTGAGTCTCACCAACAACGGTATGAGTTAAATCCGTCGGGGGGAGACAAGGTATCGGTGAAAGAAAACTGTGAGTGTCCGATAGTGAAAGTCTCACCGATGGTTCTATCATCGGTGAGAGGAAGAAGGGAGTCTGGCCGAAAAGGAGTTGGCAGAGAGTCCATCGGCGTAAGATAGCCCATCGGAGAATAGGAGACAAGTCTTGCCGAAGAAACAAGTCCTACCGATGTAAACATTGGTATGTGACCGTCGGAGTGAGTATTGCCATCGGAGAAAGAAAATTACCTGGGGCCGACAGTTGGAAGCCACACCGATCGGGGAGACCGTTGGAAGGTGTCACCGATAGAGAAAGCTTCGGCGTGAGGTTTGAACCTCTCCGTTGAACTTTGGCGTTGAACCTTCGAATTGAATCGGTTCAATGTTGTCGTCGACATGAGAGAGAAGCGGTCTGGCCGATAAGGAGTCTTGGTAGCTCATCGGAGTGAATTATGCCATCGGCGGAGGGAATAGAGGTGTTGTCGATAGTTAGTGTTTTACCGACAGCAAGTCCATCAGTGTAATCAACAGCATCGGTAGGAGACTTAAAGAGTTCGCCAACAGATAGAAGTCTTGCCGAAGGGGAAGGTTGAACCTGTCCATTGAACCTTCCGGGCGAACTTATCCATTGAACCTCCAGTTTGAACCTGCCGGTTGAATCTATCCGTTGAACCTCCGGATTGAACCTGTTCATCGGGTAGATAGTGGGCTAGTCCTGCCGAAGGAGAAGTTCATGTTGTGTGCTTTTCGGTGAGAGATAGGTATCGGCGCAGGAGTTTCTATCTTGACCGATGGTGGATTGTCATGCCGATAGGCAAATCCAACGAAGACCACGTCGGTGTGACCTGGACATCGGAGTGAGCGGCATTGTGATGTGCCGATAGTCATTGTCAACCCGACAAGGGATTATCGGTGAGAGGTGAAGGTGTCGGTGAAGGAGTATTGAACTTGACCGACGGAGGACTGTCTTGCCGATAGGCAAGAGTGTGTATGTTTCGGTGAGACAATTCAAAGGTCTTGCCGATATAGTTTCTTTTGGCTGTCTTGTGGGATCCAAGAGGTTTTTGAACTGGTTCACACGCTTCAGCTGGCATATGCTCTGCATCAGCTACCTTGTTCATCGAGTTGAGACGGGAAATATCACCTTGCTCCCCCATCCACACTGTTGTCACACCTTGGTTCCAGTCTAGGGTTTCCGTTTGCTAGAAAGGGGGTCTTCTTTGCATCCGTTTCCTATCATCCTCCCATCCCCATCGACAATTATTTTGCTCAAACCACGACTCATGCCTCTCCCTACCATTGCTGAAGCGACCTCACCATCCATAACCTACTCGGCCTCTTTCTGGTTTCAAAATGTTCGCGACCCCATTTTTGCTCCATCTCACTTTGGATAAAAATATATTAAATAAACAATGTTTGTTTCTTTACTTCGTGATAACGAATGTATTTGTTTCTACAAGGAATTATAGGTACATTAATGAGAATATTGGATAGGTCGACATTCAAACTTAGAACTTAATTGTGGCTAGAAAGATTTTCCACCACCGAGCCACTTGGCCTTTCATGATGGAAACTTTCAAATTCTAGCAAGAAGTGTATTTCAATCCAACACACTCACATTCATTTTGAGATCAACAATTATACCGAATTCAAAATTTTAAACATGATATACTTTTAGTTCTAATTATTTTTCTACTATTTTACAATAAAAGTCATTTAGTGTTGCCATTCCAACAATGCCACTAAACTGAGGAGTTGCAGAGTTAATTTCAGCGGCTATCACTCTCATCTACATGAGTCAAACATTTATCAACCTTGTATGCTGCATTTACCAGCTTCATATGCTGTTCTATTTTCTGAATTCTGGTTTTGTTTGTAAGTTAAGTTTTGCTGTTGTAATTTCATTGTTTGTCTCAGCCTGTTCTGTAGTGACAACCGTTTATTCTTTATAGTTGTATGCTGCATTCCATCTTTGTAATCTTCTTGCTTTGAATCAATAAGAAAAAAACATTTAGTGATTTCTATCCTATAAATAAAACATTCAATAAATTACATACATTTTATATTTCAAGTATCATTTTTTTTAACTATGAAAAAATGATGTATCTTCAACAAAATTTTTTGTAATCAAAAAAATTTGATGAGAATGCTTTTGGATTATACTGTATTTTTTTGACTAAAAAACACACACAGTTGGAAAACTCATGCCTACTATAAAAAAATTATCAACATTCATGGAAGTGGGGGTCCAATTGCTCTTTGAGTAGGAATCTTGAAGCATATTAAGCTCTCCCCAAAAGTGGGAACTGAGGTGGGGCCTACAAGTTTGTCCCCATCGTGGCGCGTGGTCACCGGTCCCCGCGCAAGCCGCTTGACGACCCCAGAAGTCAGTTATCAAACCCATACAAATAATTCCACCTTTCAACGCCGGTCGCTCTTACCGTTGGAAGCCCAGCCCCTGGTCAAATGTAACCCTGGTTAAGCCAGTACCTCCATTATCTCGTATTTTGCACGCGGACACAAAAACATTGAGGATAGCCTGGTTCTACGAGAAACGCGTGCAGAAGAGCGGGTGGTCACATGTTCCCAAACACCTCACGGTTTTCTAGCCCCCTTCTTACTTCCGCATTAGCTCCTACCCGCTTATTTCTCAGAAGCTCTCCAATTTCGGCTTAATTGCGTTCTCACAGTGACTATTATTTTTTCTGTTCACCGAAGTTGAAGCATATTTACTAAGGTCCAGAGTCTCAGAGGTTCCGAGTTCGAGTACGCTGTGACGGCCTCGAAATGTTAGGTCACAATTATTTCAACGGGGTTTTTTCATGGATGTGTATTGACAAACAGGTACGTTGCAGTTTTAATTGGTATGTATGCGAGCTGTTTGAGTCTTTTTCAGTAAATTTATGTTCTGTAATTTCTCATGTTCTCTGTTGCTTTTTCCTGATGTTTTGTAGCTAATTTGGGAGTTCGGTTTCTAGAAGCTGTTATGTTAGACAATAAAATTTAGTGGCTGCTTGCATAGAATGCCATGTTAAATTATGGTCATTTTACTTGTAAATAATTTACACCAAACCGGGGTCTTTGGTGACACTTGCTTCTTTTTTTATTAGCCTTTCTCAAGCCGATTTTTAACACATGTATTGCTTCTCAAGGGATTTAAAACATGTAATTATACATGTAAATGGAAATCCACACCAAAAGATTTAATTTATACTTGTATATTGATTCAATGACCATCCACCTGTAGGTTATATTTGAATATTTTTTATTAGTAAATTCTCCTTCTGAGGGTATTCTTTTTGTCAAATTTACCCACAACTGGTACATGTAATTTATACTTGTATATTGATTCGATGACCATCCACCTGTAGGTTATATTTGAATATTTTTTATTAGTAAATTCTCCTTCTGAGGTTATTCTTTTTGTCAAATTTACCCACAACTGGTACCTGTCCTCATCTATTGGGTATACCACACTTAGAATTGGGTATCGTAATTTGTACTTAGAATTGGGTATGGTAATTTATGAAAGGTACACACGCAATACTTGCACCTACCCTCATCCATTGTATACACTGAATTCAGAATTGGATGCAGTAGCTTACCTAAGGTAAATAGATGACATTTGGACTTGCACCTGACCTTGCTCATTGGTTTCACCACATCCATAATTGGATATAGTAGTTTACCTGAAGTATAATTCAATATTTACTCATGGCCTCATCCAATGGGTACACCACATCTAGAGTTGGTGCAGTAGTTCACATAAAGTTAAAATTTAACATTTAAATATATGAAATGAAAGATTTTGAAAACCTTCACAAAACTATGCAGTCTATGGGATCAAGAGCTGCAGCCTTGTAATAACCACCCCTGATTTTTTAACCATTTTTTTTTCCCCAAAACCCACATAGACTTCTGACTTTTACTGTGCAGGCATTTTGTCAAAAATTTTGCATTCTTGTCATATTCAATGATAATTTTCAATATGAATATTTAGAACAGTTCATATGCAGTTTGGTATCATAGATCACTCAAATTTTGCATCATAACGAGCTTGAAATCAAAGGGGCATTTAGACAAACAGTTTGCATTGAAACACCACAATACCCAGAAGCTGATTTTTTATCTCAGAAATTACAGAATACATTAGCAGCAATATGGATCATATCACATACCAATTATGATGCCCAAACTGGCCCCTTAGACAAACCTGCTGGGCAGCCAGCATACACAAAATATCATATATTATTTGCTCATATATAAAGCCCCCATGAACTGCCCAAGTCTCACGAATTACCTCCCAAGGATGATGCGGATCTTCTAAGAGGAGTGGCGGCTCTTCCTTTCAACCCACGTTGACTCCCTTTTGACAATATGGAACTCTTTACTTGCTACGGCTTGTCTTGACTTCCCACGCCTCTTATGAGGTAGCGCCTAGCATTTGGGGTTGCTCCTTTATGCTATGGTTCTGCAATAGCTGTGGCTATTCTGAATCATGGAAAATGGATTGAAGAAACCCCTCTATCTTCAGCGCTAAGTATATAAACTTCACTTCCAAAGGTAGCTAGACTAGGGTATGGAAACCGTCATAAAATCCATTAAATCTTCATCAAGTAATACATGAAAATCTGTGCACAAGATATAAATCTGTATTTGTACAGCAAATCTCACAGATTTATCAAAGATAAACTCCTGCCAAACCAATAACCAAACCCTGCCAATAATATCTCTCTCCAGCACCAGAACTTCTAAACCTCGAAAATCTGCAATGAAGCACAAGCATAGACTCTGAATGGATCTGCAATGAAGCACAAGCATAGACTCTAAATGAATCTATCAGCAACCAATCAGGGAAGATCTTTCACCACCGAAGTTGATATTCTTCAAGAGGGTTTTTCGTCCTCAGGAAGTTCTTGGAAGAACACAAGTTCAATCCAGCAGCATAACATTACTCAAAATCTTCAGCATAGGGTAAAATGAGCTCCAAAACCCCTTTTTATACTCCTTGGTGGTTAAAGCAATTTTAAAATATTAAAATCCTCTTAAAATTCCAACGCCCCTCTAGAGGAAATAAAATTAACTTTTGAAATAACACAACTTATGCCTCCCTAATTGTCAACGTCCAAGGGGTCATAAAGTCACCTTTTAAAATAAATAAACACTTAAGTCTAATATTAAAATGAACATTAGAAACTTAAGTGAATATTTTAAATACTTCCCCAGAGTTACGAAAACCACTGCCAAGGCCCCAGAAAGCCAAACTCGACATGCTGGTAGGTCACTGAGACCAAAGGACGATGACGGGTGCTGAAACCACTTTCTAAAAATAGGCATTCTCTCCAAGAAATGTCGAGCATGGGGTGGGTGTCCAAAACGCTTCTGAAAGCGTCACTGTGAATCTTGATGTCGACTGAACTGAATGCCGCAAATGAAAAACCCGAATAAGCTGAACAATTGCATCTCCAAGAATTGTGGAGTTCCCTTAACAACCTCATTAGCCTACAGGAACCCATGGAATAGGCTAACGGTTATCAAAGCTGACTAGGCATGAGAAGGGGACATTACAGTTTTCCCTCCCCAGAATTGCTTGTCCCCAAGCAATTGCAAATTAGGATGCTGTAAAATCTGCTCACTCTCCCAAGTAGCATCCTCTATTGGCAAGTTCTTCCACTTCACTAAATGCTCCTTGATAGTCCTCTTCCTTAGAGTACGCTCCTTGGAGTCAATAATAGCCTCTGGAATTAGAACAAGTTTTCCTTCCTCATCCAATGGTGGCAACTCGGAAGAAGGGACTACATTATGTCCAAGCGCCTTCTCGAGGCGAGACACGTCGAAGACATTATGCACCTTGCTACTTGTAGGTAGCTCCAACTCATAAGCCACTTCTCTAATCTTCTTGGAGATCCTGAATGGGTAATAAAACCATGGCTTCAACTTCTTCAATCCACTCTTTTTGAGAGTGGACTCCCTGTAGGGCTGCAGCTTTAAATAAACCATGTCACCTACCCCAAATGTACGCTCGATGTGGCGCTGATCTGCATACATTTTCTGCTGATTTTAAGCTTGCTGTAGGTTATCTTTCAAGGATTTCATTATATCTTGACTTTGCTGTAATAAATCCTTTGCTTTGGGCACTCTACTATCTCCAAACAACAAATCAATGAAGCTGGAAGCTTCATATCCATACAAAGCCATAAACGGTGACATTTTAATAGACATATGGTAGGTGGAATTATAGCAATACTCACCCAAGTGCAACCATCTTACTTGACATGAACAAACTTGCTATATCAACCATTTTGGTTTGAGCAAGTTTAAACATTTTGCCAGTGGCTTGCATGCATGCTGTCTGTTGAAGAGGTGTAGATTAGGTTGGCTTGCCACCTTGCGTGCCTTCATTCTATTGCTTTGCACATATCCGCTGAATAAACGTTGATAAGGTCAACTCAACTACCTTGTATGGTGCTCATTCTATGATTGCATCGACACACTCCATTGAACAAGCGTAGATTGTGGACGGCTTGGCCGCCTAGTGTGTCGCTGTGAGCATTGCAATGCATTTACTCCAGTAGTTGCATTTGATAGTTGTGTGTGTAATCCAACGCACTGTATGCTCTCACCTTGCCCATCTCGAGATCTAGGTGAACAAAAAGTGTTGAGGGTTTGCATTGTATGCATTTACATATTGTTGAAATTTCAAAAAAACACTAGGGTGGTTATTATAGTGGTATCAGAGCTAGTGATCTTGCTAGCATGTGATTTCTAATCTTGTATGCAACGCTTTCTCTATGCACAACAACAAAAGAGAGAGAAGGTACTGTGAAAGAGAACAGAGAAAGGAGTATCAGTTTCTTAGCAATCTGGTTGAAGAGACTTTTTTCAGAGGTTTTGGCTGCTAGACAGAATCCTGCAGTTGATACAGAGGGTATTTTAGTGAAAATGGCAGAGAAAGATAAGGGCGCTAGTGCACCAGAGAGCCCACATGCCAGAATAGAGAGAAAATTTGATACCATGCTTGACATGATGGCTGCTCTTCTCCAAAAATTGAATCAAAATCAGAATGTTCCACAAAATCAGAATGGAGAAGCTAGTAGCTTCAGGAGCAATAATCATCAAGACAACAATGGCTGTTCATCTAGAACTTTTGTTGGGTCTGCTGCTAGACCTCTCCAACCTACCTTCACTCGTAGGGAGGAGGCTCAACCTGAGCAAGTAGAACAAGTTCCCTTGGCTGGTGAAGTTATGACCAGCTATGCAGAGTATAGAACTCTTCCTGATGAGGTTCGCAACATCTTGACACTTGACCAATTCATGAATCAGAAGAAGAAGAGAGGTGGTGGAAGATATGAAAATAGAGGGCAAACTTTTCAGAGGGACTATCAACAAGATTTGGGAAAGGTAACCCTTTCTCACTTTGATGGAAGTGAAAAGAGCACCGCTCGTGCATGGGTCCAAAAGTTGGACAATTTTTTTGTCATCAAGACCAAAACCTAAAGATGAGGCAATCAAGTTTGCCACTTTACACTTGGATGGAGCAGCACATGAATGGTGGTACCATGGGTTGGTGACCCAAGGCCACAATTTTATCACCACTTATGATGAGTTCACAAATAGACTCATCGAAAGATTTGACAAGAGGGATCCGGAGCAGCACTTTAAGGAATTGGCATAGTTGAAACAACATGGAACAGTGAATGCCTACATTGCTGATTTTCAAAGACTTGCAGTGATGGTACCGGATATCTCAGAGAGGAGGCTTGTGTTCTTGTTTGTTGAAGGATTATTCGAGCCATTTAAGGGGTGGGTTAAAGCCCTTGATCCACCTACTTTGCAAGATGCCATCAAGAGGGCGAGAAACATGGAGTTTTCAGCCCCAAGAAGTAAATTTCAGACCAACACCTTCCCTCACAAGACGGACAAGAAGCAATTGCCAGAAAATTCAAATCAGCCTAAGAGTTTTCCACAAAAGATGAATGATGACCTCCGTAATGAGCTAAGGAGGAAAAAACTATGCATCACATGCAAGGAACCTTAGGCCCCAGGCCACAAGTGCTTTGAGAAGGGTCAAGTTCGCCAATTAGAGGTGTATTTAGCTGATGATTTAGATTCAGAAAAATTAGCACAACAAGCTGATTCAGAAGAGAATGAGGAAGAAAAAGCTCCAGAAGAGTTCGAGAATAAGAGTAGTGATGGCATTTTTTCCCAACTATCATGTCATTCCAAAAATGATCCATTTAGGTCTGTGGAGTGTTGTGTGGACAATGAATCATTGCCTTAATTGATACAAGTGCTACACACAACTTCATTGACAAAGGAGTTGTTGCTCGGAGAGGCCCTGAGATGAAGTTCGAGGGATTCAATGTTATGGTTGCAGATGGGTTTACTCTTCGATGCACAAGAAGGATTTCAAACATGAGTCTCCAAATGGGAAATTATGAGGTGAAAGATGATTTTTATGTAGTAAGTATTGGAGATACTGATGCTATCCTTGGGATTTAGTGGCTTCGTTCCTTGGGGAAGATTTCATTGAACTTACAAACCATTGAGCTCAAGTTCCAAGTTGATGGTAAAATAGTGGTTTTGAGAGGAATGACAAATGGTGCATCTTGTGTTCCCACTGCAAAAAAGATGAAAAGAATAGTTCACAATAGACAAACTGAGTGGACATCTCAATGTCCAGCCATGCATATTTTCACTTTTGAAGGGAAAAGAGAGTATCTTGCAGATGTGCGAGCCTTACCAAATGAGCAAAGTAAAGATTTCAGCAGTATATTGCTTGAGAAGCTTCCAAAAAGAGACTTTGAGCTTGCTGGAAATTTCAAAACAACAGCAAAAAATGCAAGTTTAGAACTTGTTTCGTATGAAGATTGGGTAAGTCAAGGGTCTAAACATGATTTTCAGTTATTTGATAACCCACTCTATGAAATGGGTGCTGATTTGACATATGATAATCCATTTTTTAAATGGAATATGGAGGCATCAATTGCTCCTAGACCCATAGTTGTGGATGTTTTCATGGCTAAATTGCAAGAAGTTAAAGTTGTCTCAAATTTCCTTTGGAAGCAGGAAGATGAATTTAAGAAGGATGCAATGTTATATGGTGGTTACAAAAATTCTAGTGCCTTGGAGGTTCCATTTGTTGATAGCACTTGGATTGGTTGTGTGAGAGGCATTTTTTTTGGAAAAGATGTCTTTAGTATCACTAGAAGGTCTTTAGATGAAGCTCACATGAATAGCAGAGTTGCGCATCATAAGCATGGCGGAGTTGCTTCATTATTACATATTCATGCAAGAGGTCACCAACAAAGTTTCTTGGAGGGTTGTGGTGACCAGAGAGATGTTCCATGGCAGAGTATAATTCAAATTTACAGTTTTGACTCTGCTGTTTTGATGCAGATCAGCCACCTCATATTTATGTTTGCACACATTCAAGAAGGTTGGAAAAAAATTTTAGTCAAGGAATGGAGGAATCTTCAGTTGGAAATTGTTTGGGAGTTTTTTCCAGCCTCTTCCAAGGTGATCTTAAGCATTTCAATGCTCACCATTTTTGTTCATGTAAGGAGATTTCATTTTTGCAGCTGCTGTCCTACTTCAAGAATGCTGATTTTGATAAAATCAAGTTATGAACTGTTGTTACTATCCTTGGGCAGCCACATGTTAAACCTTGGATGGATGTTGGAGAAAGGTTTTAGCTGTGGGAAAGTAATATTTCAGCCTTCCTAGCTTCAACTTGGGGGCATGGATATTTCAGTGGAATGTCTTGAAGCATTCCAAGTGTTTGCCAACAACATTAGTTGAGAGGAGGATAACATGTGTTGGTAATTTGAGGGGAGAGTGTGCATTGTGGAATAGTGAGCTGATGTTAGGTTATCCTGACTTGCAATTGCTTGGGGACAAGCAATTTTGGGGAGGGAGGACTGTAATGTTCCCATTTTGTGTATAATCAATTTGTGAACAATTAGCCTATTTTTGAGTTTTCCCGTAGGCTAATTGGTGGTGTAAGGGAGAACTCCAGCTTTCTTGGAGAGCACGGGATTGTTCTAGCAACAATTTTATTCATGACAGTGAGTTCAGGTAGCCATCATGAGCCCAATGACACTTTCCGAGTGTGATTCTATCTCTCTAAGAGCACTCCACACTTCTTATTCTATCTCTCTAAGAGCACTCCACACTTTTTAGAGAATGCATGATTAGTCAAGTTGGATTTTTGACAGTGGCAGTGAGTTTAGAAGACCTTGATGAGTCCCATGTTTCTTTCAAAATGCATTTCCACCCTTCTGGGAGCTCTCCACAATTCTTGGAGAAGTAGGTTATTTCTAGATTGACGCCAGGTTGGTTCGGGTCATCATCCTTTAGCCCTTTGGAGCATTATGGTATGATTAGAAATTTATATTTGGTTTATTTAGATGCTTTCCGCAACTTGGATGAAGAATTTAATTATTTAAATGGTTATGAGTTAAGTTGTCTAAAAAGGTTTAATTCTAAAAGTCAACCAGATGTGTAACTATTTTTTGGAAACAATTTTAAGTTGTGCATACTTGGGCGGTAGACGCAACGGGGATTTTGCTCATGAAAATGGATTATTATTTATATGTTATATTTTCAAAAAGGAGTTTGGAGGGAAATTAAAAAACAATATTACATTCACTCCAGAATGTTATAAAATGGGAGTTGAAGCTCATTTGTGAGTTTAGCCATGATATGAATTTGCATTTGCTTATGGAGAGAACTTGAGTTCTTTTCGAATTTCTTGAGGACGAAAACCCTCTTGAGATTTCTAGTTTCAGGGATGAAAACCCCCTTAGCTAGACTTGGTGATTTCATTGCAAGAATCATAGTGGAGTTGCAATGGAGTTTGATGTTTTCTGATTTGGTGGTTTGGGTTTGGTGTTAAAGAGTTTGAAATTGCAGAATGAATTGGTTGTGATTGATGTATTTACAAATGAGCGAAAATGCTCAATATATACAAGGTACAAGAGGCAAGTTTTCTAAAAATAGAAAACGGCCGACATAGATTTAGCATTAACAAAATCAGGCCGACATAGAAATAAGGCCGACATAGAAAAACATACTAATACCCTCCCTTAATGCTCAATCTATCAACAACACCTATAGACCCCCGGAAGTGTACAAATTTATCAGAACCAAGGGGCTTGGTGAAGATATCTGCTGGCTGCTCCGAGGTAGGAACATACAGCAACTGAATGGATCCGTCTTCAACCAGCTGTCGTATGTAATGACAATGAGTTTCCACATGCTTGGTTCATTCATGGAAGACCGGATTCTTGGCCAGTTTGAGCACTCCCTGATTATCATAGAACAAGGGAGTCGGACCTGCCTGAGGAGCATGCATATCCGCAAGCATCCGTCGAAGCCAAACTGCCTCACAACCTGCTTTAATTGCTCCCTGATACTCTGCTTCTGTCGAGGAGAGAGCCACTGCCTGCTGCTTCTTACTAGTCCAGGTGACAGCACCAGATCCCAAACTAAACACATACCCAGCTGTAGACTTACAGTCATCAACAGAACCTGCCCAGTCGGAATCTGTGTAACCTCTGAGTATAGGATCAGAACTTTGAGTGTACAGAAGTCCATAATCAGGAGTGCCTCTCACATAACGCAGCACACGCTTCGCTGCTGTCCAATGATCAGCCTTGGGGGTTGTCATGAAGCGTGATATGTAGCTCACTGCAAAACTAATGTCAGGTCTAGTAGCAGTAAGATAAATGAGGCTGCCTACTAGTTGCCTGAACAAAGATTCATCGACCACTGGGGCGGTGGACTGAGCTGACAATTTAAGCCCAGGTTCCATAGGAGTAGAGGTAGGTTTGCAATCCTGCATTCTGAACCTGTCCAGGAGGCTACGAGCATACTTGGACTGAGAAAGAAAGATACTGTGCTCAGTCTACCAAACCTCAATGCCGAGGCAATAATGCAACAAGCCCAAATCTGTCATATCAAAAGTACGGCACAAATCCTGTTTGATCTCAGCAATCAAATGTCCGGAACTGCCAGTAATGATTAAGTCATCCACATAGACAACCACAAGCAATATATCATCACCAGAAAGTTTGATATACAGATTTGAATCAGATGGACTTCGCTGAAAACCGTGATCTGTCAGGTACTTATCTATTTTCATGTACCAAGCCCGAGGGGCTTGTTTCAGACCATAGAGAGCTTTGACGAGTCTACAGACCTTGTGTTCTTGACCAGCAACCTTAAAGCCTGGAGGTTGTGTCATGTAGATTTCTTCCTGCAAGTCACCATTCAGAAAAGCACTCTTAACGTCCATCTGATGGACTTTCCAACCAAACTGGGCTGTTAAGGCAAGAACAAGCCGGATGGTACTCATTTTGGCTGTAGGAGCAAAGGTCTCCTCATAGTCGATGCCTTCTGTCTGTGAGAACCCACGAGCAACAAGAGGAGCCTTATACTTGTCGAGAGTTCCGTCAGCTTTGTATTTCACCTTGTACACCCATTTGCAGCTAATGGGTTTCTTCCCTGGAGGAAGATCAGAAAGTGCCCAAGTGTGATTCTTCTGAAGACTCTGGAATTCAGCTGCCATAGCCTGTTCCCACTCAGGTATACCTTTAGCCTCTGAGTATGTCTGAGGCTCGAAAACACTATTAATGTTAGCCATGAGAGCAAAATTGACTGTAGGCTGCTGTTTGCTCTTATGTCTGGAAGTTCTCCTCTCAATGAGCTCACCATCCCGAAGATCACTAATGGTTTTAGCATACCATTTAGGCCGGAGAGTAGAAGTGCTAACATCTGGAGGAGCTGGAAGAGGTTCAGGATCAGCAATAGGAGCAGCAGGAAGAGGATTAGTTTCCGGAGGAAACTCAGGTAGTTCATCATCAGAAACAGATTCTGCATCAGCCCTCCCATTAGGTGGACCGAGTGGAAGAAGAACATTGTGAGGCGGATCCTCAGAACGCTGCTCAGAGGAAGAAGACTGAAAAGGTCCTCTATCTTCATCAAAGACAACATCACGGCTGAAGATAAGACGATCAGTGTCAATATCAATCAGTCAGTAGGCCTTATGGTTGTCACTGTACCCTGTCATCATGAGCTTCTGACTCTTGGATTCTAACTTTGAGCGCTGAGCATTTGGAACCCAAACATATGCAAGAGAGCCAAAAACCTTCAGGTGGCTGATACTGGGCTTGCGACCAGACCAAACCTCTTCTAGAGTCTTCCCCTTAACAGCCTGAGTAGGAGAGCGATTAAGGAGATAGACTGCAGTAAAAACTGCTTCTGCCCAATACTTATTAGGAACACTCCGATGCTGTAACATAGAACGAGCCATCTCAACAACTATACGATTGCGACGCTCAACAACACTGTTTTGCTGCGGAGTGTAGGGTGTAGTCAACTGGCGTTTGATGCCATGGGTATCACAGAAGTTGGAGAATTCACCAGAACAAAATTCCCCCCCGTTATCTGTCCTAAGAGTGATGATGCTACAGCCAGACTCTTTTTCAACCAAGGACTTAAACTTCTGAAAGATACTAAATACATTTGATTTTTGTTTGAGAAAGTACACCCACATCTTTCTACTAAAATCATCAACAAGAAGCAAGAAATATTTGCAACCAATAACTGAAGATGTATTCATAGGACCACAAATATCAGCATGAAGTAATTGAAGTACCTTAGACGCACGCCAAGAATCTCCATCCTTGAAGGGAGTCCGATGTTGTTTGCCAGCTTGACAGGCGCCACATACTCCAAGATGCTGTGTCTGAATATCAGGTAGGCCAGAAACGAATCCCTGTCGGGACAGCTGAGAGAGATAATGGATGTTGAGATGTCCATATCGCTGATGCCACAAAGTGCTGAGAGAAGAAACATGGGCTGCCATAGCTACTTCAGGAGAATCACCAGTGTCAAGGAGCCGATAAAGGCCATGATCCTCTAGACCAACAGCAACAGTAAGACAGGTCTCTCGATCAATAATAGAGCACTTGTGAGCACTGAACACTACATCCAACTGAGGAGCATTCCTCATGATCTGACTCACGGAAAGCAGATTGAGTTCCATACCAGGAACGTAGTACACATTGAGGAAGATAAGGTTCCTTCCACCAGACTGTATCTGAACAGTGCCTCTGCCAACAACTGTGTACTCCTCACCTCCGCCAAAGATAACTGAATCACTGAAGGGAGAGAAGTCGGTAAACCAATCACGCCTGTGAGTAAAGTGACGTGACGCACCAGAATCGATGTACCAAGCAGAAGTCTTGACAGGATCTGAAGACCTTTTAGCCATAAAAGCGTAAAAGGCAGACTCCTGCTCAGAAAGTTCAGCAACATGTGCCTTCTGGTGTGACCCTCCCTACTTCTTCTGTTCAGAAGCTATCCTTTGACGGCAATCTTTCTTCATATGGCCGAATTTGTGACAGTAATTACACTGCACATTCTTCTTCTTAGGGTTGCCCGGAGGTTGATTGGAACCGTTTGGCTGTGATGACTGAGATGACTGAAATTTGCTGTAATCCTTTTGAAAGGATTTAGCTGCAAATGCCTATTCAGAAGAGGATGAGGCAGCACTGCTACCAAACTGCTGTTTCCAGCGATCCTGCTGCAGGAGTTTGTTGCATAATTCAGGAAACTTCAGATCAACATTCGTAGACGTAATGTTGAGAGTCTAAACAAAGTGCTCGTAGGATTTAGGTAGACTTTTGAGGGTGATGACTACCATATCCTCTTGCTCCATTTTTCGACCGATAGCCTCAAGCTGATCTCGAATGTCCTTAATCTTCGTGAGATGCTCCTGTAAGGACATACGTTTGTCCATCATGATGGAGAACAACTGATTCTTCAAAAAGAAAGCTCGGATTTTATCAGAGGTCTCATGAAGTTCCTTTAGGTGCTTCCAAATCTCAGCAGCTGTCTTGCCTGAAGGAATCTGCGGCAACTGGTCATCTGTAACAGAAAGCTTAAGAAGCATGACAGCCTCTCTGTTACGATCATCAAACTTGTCCTGATCAGCACCAGCGATGGGAGGACGAGTTTCTTTCTCCAAAACCAATTCATCAAGGCGGCGATACTCAAAAATAGTCATCATACGCTGCTTCTAGATATTATAGTTTCTGCCATTAAATCGCTGACTGCCCTCCAGCATCAAGTTGGTCAAAGACGCCATTTGCACGTCTCCCAATGCAGGAAAATGACAGAAAACTGAACAGCGTTGAACTGAGGAGCAGAACAGGATCAGGTACAAAATCTGAGATAGGTACGGTTGCATGGAAAAACGAGGCACAAACTTCGAGGTACGGAAAAAATCTGACAGGTACCCACGAAAGGTCTCGAAAAACCCAGAAGGAATATGTGTTCGAAATTTTTTTCGTCAAATGCTGAGGGTACAAAACCCTAGACGAAAAATTTCCGTGCCCTAGGCACCCAGAAATTTTCAAAAAAAAATGCAGAGATGCCGCGGCCCAAATGAAGTCGTGAGCACAAACTGCGACCTCCTCTTGGCACGAAATCGCGGGCAGGAAAGACGATGGCTTCAGAACCCTAACGGCCTGTGAAAATCGTGGCCCAAACAAAACAAATTTTTCACAGAGCCCGCAGAAATAAGAAACACAGCCTGCGAGCTGGAGATCGTGGCCCTTACACGCGCTAGAGATCGCGAGCTGGAGATCACTCGTTGGAGATCGTGGCCTTTACACGCGCCCACGAACCTGCGAAGAAAGCAAAACGCGATTAGCAAGAATCAAAACACTGCCATGAAACCCTTCAACGAATCCAAACAGCGGCTATCAGAATCGCGAATGCAAACGACGACTTCACAGCAAATCGCGAACTTTTAAAAAACCACGAAATCTTTCAACGCCAAAAAACTCCAAACGCCAACGACTGATGAGAAGACGTCAACCAGAACTCGTGACCACGGGAGGGTAAAACAGCGAGTAAGGAGTTTTAAATCTGAAGAGAAAAGGATCGATGAGCCTGGCGTGAGTGACAGAGGTAGCAACGCCAAGGATAGAAAATCGCGATTCTCAGAAAAAAACAATTTGAACTCAAAATTTTCGGCGCCCAAAATCGAAGTGCTTTGATACCATAAAGAGTTTGAAATTGCAGAATGAATTGGTTGTGATTGATGTATTTACAAATGAGCGAAAATGCTCAATATATACAAGGTACAAGAGGCAAGTTTTCTAAAAATAGAAAACGGCCGACATAGATTTAGCATTAACAAAATCAGGCCGACATAGAAATAAGGCCGACATAGAAAAACATACTAATAGGTGTGAGTTTATTGTACATTTTGGAATGGTGTTTTCAGTTTGGCTTAGTACTGATTTTATTTGGAGTTTGCTGTGTTTTTTCAAGAAGGTTATTCTCCACCAGGTGCCATAGGAAAGTTGTGCTGAAGATTTAAAACCCTAACTATTGGTTGAAGGTCTTGTTTGATCATAGGCCCAAGGGTTTATGTTCCATTTTCTTGCTGTTTTGAGGAGACTTAAGTGTTAAAACCTGCTCTTAATGCTAGCCATACCTCTTGGTACCAGGCCGTACCCCTGCTGGGAGGGATGTGTGAGTTTGGGAGGCAAAACGCCTCGGTTTTCTTTGATATTCTTTGTTGTTTGGAGGCTCCTAGGATAGTTGATATAGTTTGTAGTGATTTTGAGTTGAGAAAATTAGATTTTGGAGAGTTGGGGTTTGCTGGTTGGGTTTCCATTATGGTATTTTCAGGCATTGTTCTGCTGCAATATGTTTCAGACCTGCATTTTTAGTAATATCAGTGATTATAGTGCTTCTACAACATAATTGTGGCTTCTTTTTTCAACTACTACAGCTATACTTCACTTGGGTATGATTGCTTCTTGATTTTACATGATTTATAGTGTTATTACTTCATGATATATGTTTCAAGAGTGTGTTCAGATTGAAAATTAGAAAATAAAGTTATATTGCAGCCTTCTATCCCATGTTTGAATCACATTTTAAGTTGCAATACTCTTGTTTGTAATACTCTGAAAGGTAGGACTGTTGGTAGCCTGCATTCTTGCATTTCATGATTGTAAAAACTAATTTTCTTTCAGCCCATTTTGGCATGAACAAACTTGCTATATCAACCATTTTGGTTTGAGCAAGTTTAGACATTTTGCCAGTGGCTTGCATGCATGTTGTCCATTGAAGAGGTGTAGATTAGATCGGCTTGCCGCCTTGCGTGCCTTCATTCTGTTGTTTTTGTAATGTCCCCTTCCTAAGTAGCACAACTCTTGAGGTTAGTCTACTACTCGGGTTCTCGTAGGCTAACAATGGGGGTTAGGGGATCTATGATGACTTGGTTCTTTGAGGCTCAGTCAGCTTTTCTGGAGGGATGACTTGGACTTCTCTTGGTGGGATGTCACTTCTGGCACTTTCTGGAGTGAATTTGGGCCATTTGGCCAAGCTTTTTATTTTTAGCAGGGGCTCACGGGACTCGGTACGAGTCGGTGTAATGGTCTTGGACTTAATTCCTTTTCTATTGGCCAACTTGGCGGCTCTACGAAACTCACCTGCAGAGACTGTTTGATTTAATATTAATTAATCGATATACCCAAGTTAAATTAAATATTTAACTTAGCGTTATCTTTTATTAAAGCGACTTTATTATAATATGGGACTTAAAGTATATTATTATTAATAAAGTCATGTTATTCTTGAAGCGGGTGCCCAAGTCATAAAGGAAAAGTAATATTAAAATATTTATTCCTCAAAAGTGGCGTTGGGAAGTATTGGAGGAATAAAAGAGAAAAGTGAAGTCATTTTTCACTCACCATTGCATATTTTCTTGAAATGAGCTTTTGTATTGGCTGTGCCAAGGGTTTGAACTAGCATTTGGTGGAGACGGAAACCTTCACTGTGTTGAGCACCTGCGGGGTTGGAAGACATCTCTAGGGTGTTTGTGGTGATCTTACTTCAGAGATCACATTATGCTTCAGTGGTGGATTGTATGCTTGTTGCAGAAGGATTTTCATTGATAAATCTTGAGTTTATTGACATGATAATTATGGGAGAATATCTGTGAATGCATTGTAGGCTTTAGTTTTGATTTTGGAGGTCATTCATTGTGGTTTCAACTCCCTAAACAGGCTGTACCTTCCTAGGGCAGGCCGTACCTCAGTTTGGGGTCCTTTTGAGTTCATTTGAAGTGAAAAGACATGTTTACCTTGGGGGCGCATAGGTTGAATATTCATCAGCAGAAATCTAAGAGGAGTTTGGAGGGATTATTCATGGTGTTTGCTGCTGCTGATCACTGCTACTTCCCCCAGTGCAGGCCGTACAATCTTGCTAGCTGGGCATGAGGTTCTTAGAGTAGTTTTTCATTGTTTTGGGGGCCTTTTGAGGGCCATTTGAGGCGTTTGCCTTCCTTGCTTCTACATGTCACTTGGGAGAAGAGTGACTATTGTTTTCTGTACCTTTGAAGGTGTTTTGTAATTTCAGACTGCTGTAATATATCAAAATCAGACTTACGAATTCAGACCAGCCAATGGGTATGTTGCCATCCTGATGTATTTGCTTATATCCTACATGGGTATTGTTTATTAATGAAATATAATGTATTTCCATATGTTATAAGCAACTGGGTATTGTTATTTTGTGATTTTATTTGAGTTACACATGCATGCAAGTTCTATGTTATATGCAAAAAACACCAAAACGCACCAGGTTAAACTAAACCACAGAAAACCATAAGGGGGACTGAATAAGCATTGATAAGGTCAGTTCAACCGCCTTGTGTGCTCATTTTGTGATTGCATCAACACACTCCGTTGAACAAGCACATATTGTGGATGGACGTCTTGGCTGTCTAGTGTGTCGCAGTGAGCATTGTAATGCATTTACTCTAGTAGCTGCGCTTGATAGTTGTGTGTGGAATCCAATGCATTGTATGCTCTCACCTTGGCCATCTTGGGAACTGGGCGATCAGAAAGTTTTGAGGGCTTGCATTGTATGCATTTACATATTGTTGAAATTTCAAAAACAAATTAGTGTGGTTATTACACTTGATCTATGGAAATCGCATGTATGGTTCCCACTTATACATCTTCGCTCCGTATTGATTGATATTAATCTATTCATAGCGGTGGACTGTCATTATTTGGAGGTAGTCACAACTGCTAATAAGACAAACCTGTCGGCCACATTAGATTGATGAGGATTCTATGAGTAATTTAATACTTTTTTGCTGAAGCCACCACAGAGATTTGAAGCTAAAGGGGGGACAAGGTTTGCAAGGTCGGACCCAATGCTTAGTTGGCATCATATGATTTCAAATTGTTGTCTTATATTCCAATTCATAGCCTCTTTGTGAATAATAGGGGATCACCTAAATTGGAGGTTGTCTCACATTGAGGGGACAAGGTTAGGAAAGTGGGCCTGCCCCATATCAATTATGGGTCTGCTGTATACAAAAGGTGATTGCTGGAATTCAAAGGTTGCTACTATCCAAATTGCAGACTGGTGATTATTTTAGACTATATGTTTAGTCTTTGCATCATTGATTTCCATACTTTGATCGCTGCTATAGCATCATAGTCTTACATTTCAGTTATTTCAGATTTGATTGGGTAATGATATTGGAATTCCTGAATAATATATAAATGAAAGCTTCCAACTTTCCATGCACCATTATTGACAGCTGTGATTTAGTAATATCATTGAGGGGTATATGTGTCAATTATGTGAACTGGGAAATATTGTTCTATGAAAAAAATTCAGTAAAAGGTGTCAAGTTGTTTACTACAGTGAGAGGTTCATGGTTTGGAATTGCATTTAGTGAATTGGTTAGAATATCTGACTGGGGACATGACAAATGCTCACAATAATCTTCATTACAAACCAAAATTGAAATCCACTGAAATACTGAGAGAAATACTTATCTAATGACAAGTTACTATACTGACACTATAGCAGCACTGTAGCAATCTAAAATGCAAATCTAACCTTGTACAACAGTAATAATGATGCAAAAGGTCTGAAAAATCATTTACAATAGCCAATAATAAAATGTTGATTGATTTGCTTGCAAATACTTAATTGATCCAATCCTTCGCAAGTGACATCTTCAAAATATAATGAATGAACATAGATGTGATCCCCGGATGGAATTGCCTCGCACGGACAAGAGGGTTTTCGTCCTCAAATCCAACGATGGAAACCAAGAGGGTTTTCGTTCTCTAGATCTCCTACAGGTTTTCATCCTTGAGTGTTCAACCTCCAAAAATGGAAAGGAAAACAAATGACAATGGATGATTTGCTTTGAGCAAATGCCTTTCTTCTATAGGCACCTTTTGGGCCCTCAATTTGAATTTACTTTTCCCTCCAAGTGTTTGAAAACACTTTTTAAACAAAATATTACATAGGTCTTATAATGTTCAATTTAGATGGCCACTTTATTAAAATAATAATATTTAAGGTGTCCTTTGGAAAAATAAAGTGACTGGGCCCAATTTAAAATATGATTACTAAATTATTTCCTTGACTTAAAATTATTTAGAAAAGGGGACATGGCAATATAACATTTTTTAAAATAATAATAATACATAAGTAGTCCTTTTACAATGTTACAAAAATAAAGTTACTAAGACAACTTAAAATATTATTATTAAATTATTTCCCTAACTAGCCTACGGGAAACAAGAAATAAGCTACAGGTCTCCCAATTATTTTTAATTCTGAAAAGGGGACATGAGATTGATAGCTCATGAAACATGTAGTCAACTAAATGTGAAGGTAGAATCTTCTAGATTGAATGCGGTGATGAAAGATAGGTAAAACTCAATGCGGTGCACATTGTAAGCACTTTTGGGTCCAATGTATCTAGAAATGTGTTCCTTTGCCACCACAAACTCTGGAAAGCTACCACAAGCCATGAACAGTGAACTGAGTGTAAGCCTGTCAAGCCCGGTAAGGTTTCAAAACCAAGATATGCCTTTGTGGTGATCACAAACTTCTGAAAAGTGAATATATCGTTGAAGAATCATAGTAGAACATATATTCCCAACCATGAGGTGAGATGTACAATTGTGGTGGAATGTGGTAGGATTTGTTGTGACTGAAAACCTACAAATACAATGTGAAAGAAAAATATTTTTGGTTGATGCAAGATTGCTGTTACACCATGGGATGCTCCTTCATCACTATGCAATATTGCAAACCAAGTATATTGTCCATGGCCTTGGGGCCTATTGAGGTTTTGCATGTAAATTGATAGGATCTACTATCTATTGAACTAGTGGCCATGCCCTGGCTAGTAGTGCTGAAAGGCTAGCCTCCTTTAGGATTCATGGTGTAGGGAAATTTAAGCTACCCTCTAGTGTGTATTGTTTAAATAAACAAGTTCAGTGACTTCATTTAAGCATAAAGAAATATGTAGCACAATAAATGAAACATTATGCAAACTAAGCAATAATAATAATAGAGTTGGGTTTTATACAAACAAACTTGCTAACGAAAAGGACAAAGGAGAGAGATGACATCCTTGATTTGAAGGTTGCAGCTGAAGAAGGTTGACCACAAAGGTAGAAGACATAAGTGATTAGTTGTAGGAGATCTAGATCAAATTTTGAATAGGAAACAAGTGGATTGCACTAGAGTTTTTCATAATGCAGTCCCAATCGTACTAGCGCAATTGCGTCCTCGCACAAATTGACTGAAGATGGAAAAATAGGAGGTTCATTTGTTGGGCACAAAATTTGGAAAATGTGGTAGTGATAGTTGTTTACTGCCGAATGAGTACTATTTTCATACAGAGTAAACAAGAAATATAGACTGAACTATCACATTGTACAAGAATGGAAATTGAAGTGATAATCTGAAACTCAAATGCATATATTGATTCAAACAACAATTACAATCAACACCAAAAACTCCACGTCCGATACAATGAAATGACAATACTTATATAGGTTGTTGATAGTTGCCTGGATGGCCAACCGTCGCCAACGACACACCGATCGGGAGTAACTACTCGCCGATACCAACTAACAAACATACTTGGCGATACAAACTAAACATACTTGCCGATACAAACTAAACAAACATACTTGCCGAAACTAACATAATAATTATAAATTGTGCCTAACATCATCCCCCCCACAAAAATTGTTGTCTTCCAGACGACTACAAAACAAGACCCAATGAACAACTATGAAGTATCAAGTGACATTAGGTAAGCTCTGCCAAACTGACGACAATGCTGAAGACCCTGGAGGAAAAGCTGGAAGTAGGAGCTGAGTATGAGTAGAACCAACACATTTGGAACACCTGTCAGTAGACCAACCAACCAAGGGACCCAATCTAATAGCACACTGAATGCTGAGAATGATGCACCCCATCAATCATTGAATCGAGATAGTACTGCAAGCATCTTAGAAGTGCTCTGATCATAAAAAGATTGTGTAGTGTCATGAATGTACATCCATTTAATTCACCAATCAACAATGATTCTCCGTTTTTGCTTGGTTTGATGGGGGTTTGGGGGCAATGCCCTCAACAGGGTCGAGGGGTAGTGCCCTTCGCGGGGGTTTGGGAGCAGTGCCCCTGGCGTGCTCCCTATCGTGATACAGGGCGGGGTCGAGGGGCGGAGCCCCCGCTGCCAAGCCCAAAATAAGACCTTTAAAACCATTCGATCCTTCATGGCGCACATCATTTTTCTGGATGCTTGACAAAAATCCAACACTCATCTGCAATCCAAAAATTCGTACGGTCGACTGCATCACAAAGTACTAGTAATTGTACGGCTCCAAGAATTAATCCCTCGGCAAGAATCAAACTCGTACGGTTTCTGCTAGTACGACAAAACAATGATAAAATCTGTACGGCACCCTTTAGAATTGATGAATTCGTACGACGCTCATGTTTCTCTACTCGTACTGCAACGAGATACTCAATTTCAGACTTCGTACGACAAAAATTACTCAGAACAACTTCAGGGATTTTCGTACGACGACATCAAACTCATACTCGTATGGTAGCGCACGACTGAAGGAATTGCTACTCATACGGTAACAAAATGATCTTCATACGGCACTATTTGAAATGAACTCGTATGGCAACAGAAAACAACTCGTATGGTCAGTAGAAGACAGACTCGTACGGCATCGGAATTCTCAAAAGTTTCAACTCGTACGGGTCGACAGATGAGTTCGTACGACTGGTTAAAGTATGGCGGAAATGGACTCGTACGACCTGCAATAACTCGTACGACGAAGGCAACTATTCACTCGTACAATGGTTTTTTAGATGTTTGTACGGCAACAACTTCTTTGGCAGAGATTGTACGGCATAAATAGTCAAACTTCACCCAACTTCGTATGACCAGGGAAAGAAAACGCTCGGCAAGGAAAACTTGTATGGTGCAAAACTTCACTCAGTGGCTTCTTTGTTTCTTTTTCACTTGTACGGACTCTTGGCAACAAAATGACGACTCCTATTTATTCTTTTCAAATTTTCCAACTTTTTTAATAATTTCTCAATTTTCTATTTTTGACTTTTCTATATATATATTTTTTCAAAAATTTCACTTTTTTTTCGGCATATCTAATTTTTTCAACATTTCTATTTTTTTCATTTTTTCCAATTTTCCATCCATAACAAACTAAATCGAGTTTTTCTATTTCACTTTGGCGGGGTCCACCTGTTATCTGCCTCTTCGACTGTAACAATTTCTTGTCGCATAATTTCTTCTGTAATATTTTTCCCTTTTTCAGAATGTCTCTTGATATTTTTCCCTCCTTCGAAGTTTTGCTGTGAGGGTGATTTGACAGTACTACAAGTAGCCGTATGCTCTAGATTAAATATTTTAACTTCATTATTCGGAGACGTACCTTTATTGATTTTGTAATCCTCGGCAGAGTCGGGTGCCTTTCTTGGAACCGGAACTGTTGTCTTTCGGGAGCCGTGTACTACGTTCGGCCAAAATAAATTATCTAACTTTTTAAAATCATTTTTTCTCTGTTGCTTTTCACCAATCGCCATAACTTCAATTGACAGAAATAATGCATAGTCCTTATTCATTCAGTATGGTCTCTTTCTAACCGACTGTGCATTAGAGATCAGGGGAATTACATGTATGCATAGTTTTGGAGGTATTCCCTTCAAATCTTTGTATGCGTCCTTGTGCTCGAAGAAAATTTTAATTGCAACAGCTTTCAATGCTGGGTTATGTTGTGACCTAATCACACATCGCCCCATTGCAAATGGGGACCCCCTTTTTTTGAGCTCCAGTGCTTTTCTTTAGTCTTGGATGATGCCTTAGGTTTATTTTGTGATAAAGTCAGTGGTGTTTGAGCCTATAGGTTCGTGGTAGAAACCATAATATCCTGAAAATGACTAAGTCTGATATCCTAAAAATCCTGAAAATTGACTAAGTCTGAAATCTAGTGGATCCTCAAAAATCTAGAATCTGCATGTTAAATCCTATGGATCCAGGACCTATCTCAAACATCCTAGAAGTATATTTCAAAAATATTCAAAGTATATCTGAGCATATACTTAAATACATTTTTTAAATATACTTCCACCCAAGGACCTTCACCTTCAAAATTTGCAAGAAGATGGCTAAGGAACTCAAGGCGCAAATTCACTCTTGTAGGACCTCCAAAGTGCGCCCGCGCAAAATCACTCTTGAAGCATCATCAAAGTGCGCCCGGGATTTTTGGAGAGAAAAACATCATTCAGAGACCCATTTTTGCGCTTAGGATCAACAATAAAGTGTTATAACTTAGAAATGTTTGAAAAGCACCAAGAGTCTTCTAGGCGCATTTTATCACTTGTTGAAACCCAAATATGCGCCTTGAGCAAGGAGAGGTTAAAACTTGTGAAAGTAAGTGGCGCCTTGATAGGATAAACTTCCCTTGAATATCTCTGATGATTTGAATCACTCAAAACTTGAAGACTCCTCAATCATGTTAGGCGCACTTTTGCATCTTTGGAGTCATCTATGAGCGCCTTAGCATGAAAGGAATGTCTCGACCACTGATAAATTGCGCTAAAGGAGAATGACCTTCTTTGAAGTTCCTAAGAGTGATTGAAGTTTACAAAATACTCATCTTGAGCTAGGCACATTTTAGCTTCTGAATAACCCCATATGTGCGCCTAAGGCAAAAGAGGCATGAATTCATGAAATTTGATGTCATTTGAGGTAGAAAGTCTTCTAGATACCTTCGCACTAGATTGAAACCTCCAATTTGAACATGATTATCATCTTCACGGTTAGGCGCAGTTCAACATCTCAATCATCAATTCTGTCGCCTAAGTAAAAAGAGCAATGAAACCTTGAAATCTAACGTATAAGTGATGAGAGGATCTCTTGGGAGTTTAAGTTGAGTGATTGAAAGTCTTAGAAAGCCAAGAATTTAAGTCAAATATAGCTAGGCACACATCCATCTCTATGCAACCTAGTTCTAGCGCCTAACTTAGAGAGGCATGATTCATTGACAATTGAGTGAGCGCCTTAATGGAGCATGAAATTGAAGTCAAGAGGTGTCAAGCAACAAACTAAGGAACTTAGGTGTAATTTTCAACCCGTTTTACCTTAGATTTGCGCCTAGCTTTGAAGAAACCTTATCCAATTCAAGGCGCCAGTTTATACTTGTATAACTCTCAATTTGCGCCTAGCAATCATGGAGTTCAGAGACACCAAAATAGCGCTTAATAGTGAAGAAATAGCCTATAGGACCTTAGGCGCATTTTCATACATCCACAAACCTATTTTGGCGCCTAGGGATGAAAGGTCACTTAAGCATCCTCCAACGTTAAAAAGCTATTCAATCACACCAAGAAGCCAAGGCGCACTTTCCTACTCCTAGCAACTCCAAATTGCGCCTCAAGGGAGATTAATTTCATCAAGTAGTCTAGGCGCACTTTTTAGTCTATACCAACTCCAAATTGTGCCTTAAGAAGAAAGAGCATGATATGATATCATTAATAAGCGCCTTGAAGGATAGAATCATTACAAATTGTTTGAGATCATGGAAGTGATGAATTTGTGGCCAATTGATGAGGGCGCACTTTTGCCTCTCTACACTCACAAACGTGCGCCTAAGTGATGGAAAGTTTCTTAAACACTTAAACATGAAATTGAGATCATCAAAATGTCAAATTGCAAGCTATGGTCTTAGGTGCAAATTCCAACTTCTACACTCACAAATGTGCGCCTAAGTTGAAGTAAGCATTCATCCATGGTAAGGCGCTAATTACCACTTGTTCAACCATAAAATTGCGCCTCAAGTTGCAAAGCAAGAATTGTGTTGAAGGTAAGGTGCACTTTTACTCCTCTGACACCTTAGTGAGCGCCTAGGAGGAAATTGCATAAAATGACATCATTAAGGGAGTGCCTTAAACAAGATAAACATTTTAGGTCATTCCTGATTGTTTGAAGCATTGAAATGACAAGTTTAAGGCAAGAAAATCAAGGCGCATTTTTCACCCATGCAAGCCTCAAATTGCGCCTTAGGGAAAATCACATCAATCCGCCGTAGGAGTTGAGCGCTTGAAAGAGAGAATCATTTTTAGACATGCCCAATTGTTTAGAAACACATAAATGATGCATATAAGGCCATTTTAGCCTTGGTGCACTTTTGCTCCTGTAGAACCTTAAATGTGCGCCTAGATTGAAGGAGGGTTATTTACATGTTTAAAGTGATTTCTTTGTTATAAAGTGATTAATATTGTTTCTTTGTTGTGTTGCAGGAGAATGGATGGAGCTAGAAAGTCATTCAAGGAGCAAGCGCTTGGAGTCATCTTCAAGTGAGGAATGAAGTTAGGAGGCCATTACTAAGGAGGAGACATCATGTAGCTGCTCCAAGAGGTCACTTCAAGTCTAACATGCCGGCACTCTTCATCAATGGCATCTAGAGAAGACATTCATCTAGTTCTTCAATCATCAAGTCTCTGAGAGGAGTCTCCTACTCCATGTTATCAATGAAGCATCATCATCTACTCTACTCTCTATGAAGAAAGCATCATCATCCTCGCTACTCTCTATGAAGAGATCAACGTACATCCTGCAAGAAGTACACAAAGTTAGACAAATGAGCAACAAGCATCATACACATTCAACTTACAAAAGGACAAGGCAAGATCAACAAGGATACATCCCAAATGTTCAAGTTCAAAGCAATCACATTCGAAGACATCACACAGATGATACAATTTGGGAATAGGCTGAGGTGGCACCTACATGGCATATACATATTATTCACCAATCATAGTTCGCCACATCATTCAACAAGAAAGAAGCCAAAGAGGACGTCCATGTGGAAGATGCTCTGAAGATTCCATTTTATCCTTATCTTCTTGGAAAACGTGCCTTCATTGCCTCTCTTATGTACTAAAAATAGCAATCTGTTGTAACTACCTGCTGAGATGGCATGATCTTGGCCCTTGGCTACTTGAACTGATCCAGGCCATTCATTGTAATTCTGGGCTTCTATATAAAGGCCTTGTTGCCTCATTTGTAAAAATAATAGTTAGTTGTCAGTAGGCAAGTAGAGTAGAGTAGGAAGAGACTCGAAATTCTCTAAGAGTACTGGAAGTTGTAAATATTTCTCAAGATTAATGCAATGACATTGGAGCTCACTTGGTGTTAAGTGTTGTCTTGTGGAATGACATGGTTTCTTGTATCTTGTTGAAATGAAGAGATGTTTCTAAATAAATTAGAAGTAGAATAGTAGCTCATTGATGTAATGCATGTATGTGTTGAATATTTGATCAACTCCTAGCTCATGCTTTTGACATTCATTGTTGGTGAAGTGTTGTGTAAAGCTAGTTTGAGCTTCATTATAATTTGCTTAAGTTCGATTATGGATGCTTGTTTGAGCTGCGCCGTTTAATGGGTGCTTATATGAGCTTTCATGATTTGAAAACCTTTCGCTATACTTAGGAGATTGCACCAACTCCATGTAGTTGTAGGCATCCTTGACGAAGTGGAGTTAGGTTGATTAAGGAGTTTGTCTATTCATGCATCGTCATTGCTTCACTGACCTTAGATTAGTTTCTTTGAACCCTCATCTTTTTCCTTTTCTTTATTATTGAAGCGTTGTACATGTCATCCACACTGAAAGGAGAAACAAGCTGAATGAAGTAAGAAGTCTGTGTTCCCTTTGTGATTACCAGCAAGATCACATCAAATCACTGAGTCTATCCAATGCAAATCACGAATAAGGAACCTTGAAGTTGTCTCACTGGATTACATAGCTTAGCCTTTGAGAGACTTTACTCAAGAGAGTGGGATACTTAGTGTTTTACTCTATTGTTATGTTGTCTAAAAACAATCATTGACAAGTTCCAGTCGTCACTCGTCAAAATCACTTTTTGATTAGTTGCATCACCTTGATTCACCTTGCTTGCCAATGGTTCCTCATGCCTGATCACCCTATCTGGTTCAAATTTATGCGCAAGTGTATCATCTATCTTGGCATCACCCTTTGTATATTCTTTATGTGCCTTTTCTGGTCGACTTGCCTCTTCTAGTCGACCTCCCTCCTCTGGTCAACTTGTCTTTGCCACTAGTTGCTCTGGTGTACTATCTATTATAGCCTCTCCTTCTTTATACTCCTCATATGCTTTTGGAAAAGCGTTTCTTACTTTCGGCTAATTATTACCTTCCTCCCCTTTGTCACTAGTTATTGGTTCCCTCTTGCCAAGTGCTCGAGTGTTTGTCAATTCGTCAAGTACTTCATTCGTCAACAATGTTTCACTCGGCCCAAGGTTGCCGAGTGTTTCACTGGTTGGCCGAGCATTGCCGAGTGGTTCACTAGTCGCTCGAGAGCACTCGCTAATTTCTTTTATTGAAATCATATTACATTCTGGTTGGAAGAATTCATAATCCTCCATCTGCCAATGGAACAACCCGCTGAAGGAGTTTGTCTCATCTTCTGAGCATTTTTGTAATTTCAATACGCCCTCGTCGTTTGGCTCCATGGGCCCTCTTTCTCCTTCTGTCGTTGTGTCGCCACTGTCTAAGTCGGAATCTGATACCATTTCTTCACTAACGGTCCAAGTTCTCATATCAATGACAAATTTCTTACTCTTGTTTTCTATTGACAGGGTGTTCTTCCAGTTGTGGTTGGCCTTGGTGGCTATTAGCCACCCTCGACCGAGTAATGCATCATACGAGGCATTCCGTGCTGTAATGTAAGAACTATTGAGTACCAATCTTTACCTTTTGAGCCATTAGCACTCCCAGCGCTTTGATTCCGTGCTGGTCGGCTCCCACTAACTTGAAGTTCTGTGGCCACAATGTAGGTTTGCCGAGGCTTTTCCATGTTTCTTCTGGAAGTACATTCACCCCAGATCCCCCATCCACTATTGTGCTCATCAGGTTCCTTCCGAGGATTTCCATGTGTACTACGACCGGTTTCTTTCCCATGTCAATTGCCAATAGTCTTAGGTCGAGCACTTGTTCACCAGTTGGCGGTGGTTCCACTATAACGTCGTCCTCTGCTTGACCTTCGTTCGAGTTTTCTTCCACCACTTTGGATATGGCCATCCTCAACTGTGGCATGCTTTGGAGAAGATCTGCCATCTTGATTGGTATAGTCGTTTGTAGTACCTGACTTGCAATGTTTCTATTGGACTCCAACCATAGGGTTGTGGTTGCCTTTTTGTTTGAGTCCCTCCATTCTGTTTCTATGGCAATCTCCACTTCCTTTCTTGCGTCGTGGAGTCTTTCTTTCTCCGTTCAGGGGTCTGGATAGTGTGCCTTCTTTGTTTGCGCTCGGGTGATGGCAAAGATTTCGTCATCCTCTTCAATATGGATGAGATTCACCGTACCTTTCTGTTTTGGGCAATCATTATCTTCATGGTCACCGGGCCCGCACCATTTGCACAGTGCATTTGGTTTGTTCTGGTTGTTGCTCTGGCAATCCCTCGCAAAATGCCCCCACTCGTTGCATTGACGACATTGGATCATGGGTTTTCCTTTTGCATCGTACTGGATACGACCTCTTCCCCCACCATTATTATTATATCTGTTGTTATCTCCTCTCCAATTGTTACGGTATCTGCTAGGCGATGCATTTTGATTATTTGGTTTGGGCGGTGTGGTTGGCGGGGTAGATTGCTCGCCCTGAGTATAGAGCACTTGGGTGCTCCTCGTCTTTAGATTGTATGGGCACTCCTTAATAGAATGGTCCATCACTTGGCATATTTTGCAGAACATTTTCTTGGGGCAATTTGCTTTGATGTGGCCCTCATTGCTGCATTCTGTGCACCATAATTCCTTACTTTCCTTCACTGTTTCCTTCTCAGCTTTAAATTCCCTCATCATTCTGATCATATCTTTTCTTAATGTTTGTACGGTTTTTGATTCTTCCTCGTCATTGCCATCCGAGCTATCGTCGTCATCCTTCTTGCCTCGGCTCGACATCTTGTCTTCACTCTCGATGTCCATAGCTCGGTTGTAAGCCTTGGTGTACAAGGCTGGCGGTGCTATCTTCATTTTCTTCCTGATCGAGGGGATCAAACCTTCGATGAACCATCTTTTCTTTAAACCGTCAGCCGGTTCCTTCTCTAATTTCACCAGAAGTTCTTTCAGTCTTCGATTGTATGCTCAGACATTTTCTTGTTTACCTTGTCTTGTACTGTATATCTCAGCCACTATTTCATTGTCATCCTGGAGTAATTTAAATTCTTCCTGGAATGCTTTCTTCAGTGCATCCCAACTGGCTCTTGATGTGGCGTCCAATTCTGTATACCAATCTATCGCAATTCCCCTCAGGGTGGCTGGAAATGATCTTAGCCAATAGGACTTGTTGTCTTGTCCGTTGGCTATCCATATGGTCTCACAGGTTTTGCAATGTTGGACCGGGTCGTCCGTCCCGTTGCCAAGGAACTTCGACAGCTTTTGCTTCTTCGTGCTCGGACTTCCCATGTTCGGACTTCCCGCTGAGTTACCATGTTTCTTCCCCTAAGTCCTCCTTGTGCGTTCGGCCTGATTGGACTGGTGCTTTCCTTGCACTCTCGGCCATTGTAATGTCCCCTTCTAGCAAGCCCAAAATTTTCGCAATCTTGCACACAATTTCAACTTGCAAAAAGAGAACATTAGTACTCAATTCTTTCTCATAATAATTATATTATAATATTCATAAGAAATATCAAATTCATATTCTTATATTTCCCATCTAGGATTACAACCTTATAATTATAATCAATATGCATTATATCATGTTCTTCATATCTATCATTTCCATCTAATCTTTCATTCATAAGGGATGATTAGTTAGGATGTAATAGGCCAATTAGTCACCATGGGTCCAATATTCAACTCCTTCGACTCAAGGGTGAATAACTCACCTACTTAGTCAAAGGCCTTAATAAACTCCTTGGATTTTACCCCAAGGCCCTCCTTGGCTTTTACCCCAAGGCCTAATCCACTTGTCGTGAGACAAGGGCCATTTCAATTACTCATGGTTGGCCAATTTCCATCCTACCTATCAACCTTATGCCTCAATAACTATTCATGTTACCTTGTTAATATTTCAATATTCAAATTTATCCTATCATGATCATTTATATAATAAGGTAGCTTTTAGTATATCATGGTAGTTCATTCTTAGTATGAATACATGTTCCTACCAATGATAACAATGAATTCTATTCATGATCATTTAACCTTAGATTGCTTTTCCCATACATATGCCTTAATTATATTTTCATAATGATCAACTCAATATCAAACAATTATTCATTTCCTGATAAACATGTCTAATGCATAGTAAGAATTGAAATATCATACTTTTAGTTAGTTGCTGTAACCCAATCTTCTTATTATATCTGATTTATGCAAATAAATGTATGATGGGTGCCTTGTCCTCTATATGCCTTCGCTACTGTCACCTTTGGCTGATATGTGCCTTTAAAACAGATATTATTATAAGATAGTGAGTTTTGCTATTATACTGTTCTTATATCTTATTCAATATTATAGTGTAATGTGTCGTACCTGTTTGTATATTTTTAAATCTTTTTATGTGTTATTTTATTAATTATATTGTGTTCTTTCAGACATAGACAGAAGAATGCAAAAGGGGTTTCTATTTTCCTGCAATTGTGTTGCCGGAGCATACAATACAGAACATATAACTAGAACCCAGAAAATATACAAGGAATGCAGGAGAAATATGAAAGACTCAGTTCATATATCAGCAAATAAAAAGGTTCTATTGCATACCCATATGCAGATTTGAAACTTTAGTTTTTGGCTACTGCTGAACCAGCCACTTGAAATTACAATATTACTCCAAATCATCAAGAATCACAGAGTTTCAAGCGTTCATTATTAACAGCAATACAATAGGTCTTGGAGACCTCACACAATGCAAAACAAATGCTTCCCACCTAGAAGAAGAGGTCAAAATGCCCCACGTCACTCCTGGAGGTGGACGACCTTTGCTGGGAGTGATGAACAGCAACGATGCACACTCAAATACCTCTGAAAATCCTGTGATATCAGTCTGCTATTGTAGTCTCAGTTGGGCGACCCTTTATGAAGGAGAAATAGCAAGAAGGAAGCTCTCGACTGCCTCAAGAAGTGGTACGACCTGCCTAGGAGAGGTGCGGCCAGCATGTGCAGTGTATATCAGTCATAAACCTCTGTTATTTCCTCTAAAATCCTCAACTCTTCAATACCATCAGCTAAAACAAATAACCTTCAGAAGATAAAACAATAACTCCTCAAAATCTTATCAAATAAACTCCAATGAAGCACAAGAATGAATACTGGATGTATCCATCATCAAAGCACCGTTGGGTGGTATTGCACACCTGTAGAATGCTGCTACTCAGGGAGGTTTTCGTCTTCAAGAGCCTCTGGTTCGAATCCCTTCAAACCTGAGAGCCAAAGCTCCAAAACCCTAGCAAGGGAAATCTCAAAGAGAGAAGAAAATAATAAACCAAGCATGTTCGAATGAGGCACGTTTCCCTCTTTTAAAACTCTCCAAGAGGGATGTTACATTTTGGGAGGGAAATATCTCTTTGAATTTCACTTTAAATATTTCCCAATGTGGGCGCTCCAAAAAGATGACATAAGTGACTTTTAAATATTTCATCTTCTCATCACTTAACCAATTAGACCCAAAGTCCAATATTAAATATTAATATTAATTTACGGACTTTAAAACGGAGGCCCAAATGAACTCGGAATTCGGTGATCTATAGCTCGCCGGAAAGGTTTTGACGAGTTGCATCCAACCACACTTGGAAAAACCCGTTCCGGTGCCAATCTCGAAAATGGGGACATTATAGTCCACCCTTCCCAAATATTGCTTATCCTCAAGCAATGCCAATACAACCTCCAAGCAACAGACTGAACCCAACTGAAACCAAAAATGATCCTAGGGTGCCAAGTTATTCCCAGCACAGAACCACCACGTCGATGCTGCGCTACTCTGATAAAACCTTCACCATGCAGAGAATGGTGAAGCAACACCTCGAAATCCAACTGAATTGTCATGCCAAACCTATCACCACCTGGATCCCAACACATTAGAACCTCACATCCATCAATCATGAAGAGGAAATTAACCCTCGAAGTATTCGAATCACAACATTCCCCTCCATCCTCTGCAAAACTCCTATGGATGTATTGACTACACAACATAACTGCTGGAAGATATGAAACTGCTCCTCTCAGAACGAGGGAGTGATATAACTCTCCTCCATCCTCGCTGTAAAAACTAAACATGCCATCATGCCTGTTGAAACTGCAACCTCTCTGAAGCCATGTGTCTAATAAAAATTTTCGCGGCAATGAAGCTGCAAACTCTGTCTGGTACATATCGCCATGATGGTACTCTGCTCTCCACCCCTGCAAGTGATCCTTTGAATATGTCTGATCCAGCCACCCACAATCTCTAGTTCCATCTTCTGTAGATGGCAACCCTTCATCCCACAATGGATGGTATAAATCCCAAGCCAATCCACACTTATGCATCATTAGGTCATCCGTGTGTGGTCTAAAAGAGAAATGATGAGCACTCCTCACCATGCAGTCAAAATAAAAAGCACCTGCCTGTGTCAATGGTTGACCGTCATAGTCATGGGCAACGCACTCCTCATCACTCGAATCAGAAGATGGCTCACGTCTCTGATCCTGAATAGCTAATTGGGTAGATACTCGGCAAGTCCTCTCTGCATACTCAATAGCAAGGTCCCGATCTGAAAGCAATTGGAGGTATTCTGATTTAATCCACTCCAAGGCATGCTGGATAGTTCGCAAATCAGATGTAGATGTGCCTGCTACTACTCCTGTCTGTCTTTCCTCCAATTGTGCCGTCCACAAGAGACCCTCCACAAACTTGTGGGTACTGTCAATATGAGTTAAGGTTTGAACAATGTTATCCTCGGTAACCTTTACCTGATCTCTCCATAGTTGCGGCTCAATAAGTTGTTTATCCCAATCAGCTGCATAGGATGCGAACTCTGATTTGCTTCCAGGAGAGGGAAACAAATCATCATGAGAACCAATCACACCACTGGATGATGCCCTGCATATCTCCCGTGAAAAGGACGGAGTAGTGTGATGATCTGTCACACAACTCTCTGGAAAACTCACTACTGCACCATAAGAGCCATTAATAGCCTGCTCTGCATCACCTGACATGGAACTAACGTTAGGAACACCTAGTGCAACATATTGTTCCCTACTACACTCATCCAAAACAATCATCCCATCTGTGTCACCTGCACCAGTAAATGAAATGGATGTAGCCACATCCTCCACATACTCATTACTACTATCCGTGGATGTATGCTCATCACCACACACTGCCATAGGTATCTGAATTGTATCTGTAGGTGATGAAGACTGCGCCAAGCTTAACTCCACGGTAAGCTCATCTATCCGTAGCTTTGACTCTTGAAGGGTTGTTTGAGTGCTCTTCAAAGAGTCTGTGGTAACCTCAAGCTCATAAGTGAGCTCATCAACCTCCTCTTCCTTTCCCCTTAGAGCATCATGATAAATACCATCGATCCTGAAAGATGATCTCTATCCGATAACAACTGTAGGTAATTATTCTTCATGATGCCAACTGCATCTCTAAGTGCCTGAAACTCAGCAAGGGAAAGTCCACTATCAAGGTGCTCATATATACCTGGAGTCCAACAACAGTGTGTCACCAACTGCTGAGCAACATCAAAGTGTTCTAAGGCTGAAGCAACCATGCCTTTGTTCACCTTCAATTGCCCTGCCAAATGATTAGACCCCTCTGACAGTTTATCTCCATACAAATTCTCTAATTTGTATTCTGCACTATGGAAAGAGGCTGAATCATCATCACTCATTGATTGGTAAGCATCCTCATGTGTGCTATCAGCTCTGCACACTTCCTCAACAAAGGTACTGCTGTTATGTACCTCACGGGATGGCTCCAATGACATAATAGAAGCTACTGATTGGACATAATCATTGCTCACCACTACCTCCAATGTAGATGCATGCTCATCCAAAGAGCTATCCTGGAACCCCTCACCATTAAGTAAATTTTCTGTCTCATTCCTCTCTTCTAAAGTTCTGATTTGCAAAATCAGACTTGCTGTAGCTTGAATATGCATCACAACCAAGCTAAGTATCACACTCTGTCTCAAATTCTGAATCTTCTCCTGGATCCCATACCTGGTTATTTTTCTCAAGTGCAATGCTACAATCGGAAACAACTCTATCATCCAACTCCAAAGGTGGATTGTCATATGTCATATCGCCACCCATCTCAAGTAATAGGCTATCAACAGTCACCACAAATTTATTCTTGCAATTGGATTCATGCAAGGGAAATGAACTGCTATTATGACGAATACTAAAATCAGAACCTTCATACCTATCGTCAATGACT
Source organism: Cunninghamia lanceolata (assembly GCA_027924645.1). Lineage (NCBI taxonomy): Eukaryota > Viridiplantae > Streptophyta > Pinopsida > Cupressales > Cupressaceae > Cunninghamia > Cunninghamia lanceolata. The sequence goes on along the minus strand of BSBN01001327.1, from coordinate 3,749,744 downwards.
CCAATGCTGTCCCAAATCACCTGTACCTCTTCCTTATCATCCTCAACAGTGAACTGTGAATCTGACTCAACAAGGCCACAAGGTCTTTGCTCAGGATCAGCTCCATGCAATGTGAAATCAGATTTGTTCTCAAAATCAAGAACACCTATATCATCATTCCCTGTTTGATAAGCATCCTCATGGGTGCTATCAACTAACCCTTCTGAAAGGTCACTTGGTTCTTCAAGTTGCAAGGGAAATGAATCATTTTCTTCATTACTCTGGTCAAAGGTTATGGCAACATCAAATTTGTCACCCATGGCTGATTTAAAATCTTTATCCGCATACCTTTCACCTATGTCCTTTGAGGGCTTAAAACTTTCAGCATCAATGCCCTCAGGCTCGCCTGCAAAGTCACCTTCTAGCAAGCTATCAATCATTTTTAATTCCTTCTTAGAAGTAGTAACTTCAAGATCTTTATCAAAGCGAGGCCCATCTTCACAAATTTCTGTTGTAGTCTCCTCTAAATCAGCAAGTTCCTCTTTGCATGTCTCTTGATTAATGATCTTGTTTTCACCATACAAAGGCTTAGACTCATTCTTTCTAGCTATCAGGTCTTCTTTGCTCTTATCAAGACTTGGCTGCAATAAACAAGTGGTAGGAGTTTCTATTTCACATTCCTTATTGTTCCCATTTCCATGGTTCCTGTCTCCATTAGTGTTCCTTTTTCCGTCGTTGTTGCTATCAATATCAGGTTTCCTGTGGCGAAAATTGGTTATCACTAGATTCAATTGATTAGAATGTTGTCGTATCATTCTTAGATCCTCTTTGATTCCTTCCCAATCTTCTTTATCCATTTCCTCCAAAATGCTGCGTAGAACCCTCATTGATTGCGGAAGGTGTTCAAGTTTCCTACTGGTACTGACCCTGTCCATGTCTCTGAATACTCACGCCAGTGCTGATCACCCACATGCAAAGCTAAGCTGTATGTCTTATATTTTCATCTGCATGTCTGAATCTAACCTCACAGGATGGCAAGATCTTTAGCTTTGATACCACTGTAATGTGCCGTACCTGTTTGTATATTTTTAAATCTTTTTGTGTTATTTTATTAATTGTATTGTGTTCTTTTAGACATAGATAGGAGAATGCAGAAGGGGTTTCTATTTTCCTGCAATTGTGTTGCCGGAGCATACAATACAGAGCATATAACTAGAACCCATAAAATATACAAGGAATGCAGGAGAAATATGAAAGACCCAGTTCATATATCAACAAATAAAAAGGTTCTATTGCATACCCATATGTAGATTTGAAACTTTAGTTTTTGGCTACTGCCGAACCAGCCACTTGAAATTACAATATTGCTCCAGATCATCAAGAATCACAGAGTTTCAAGCGTTCATTATTAACAGCAATACAATAGGTCTTGGAGACCTCACACAATGCAAAACAAACGCTTCCCACATAGAGGAAGAGGTCAAAATGCCCCACGTCACTCCTGGAGGTGGACGGCCTTTGCTAGGAGTGATGAACAGCAACGATGCACACTCAAATACCTTTGAAAATCTTGTGATATCAATCTGCTACTGTAGTCTCAGTTGGGCAACCCTTTATGAAGGAGAATAGCAAGAAGGAAGCTCCCGACTGCCTCAAGAAGTGGTACGACCTACCTAGGAGAGGTGCGGCCAGCATGTGCAGTGTATATCAGTCATAAACCTCTATTATTTCCTTTAAAATCCTCAACTCTTCAATACCATCAGCTAAAACAAATAACCTTCAGAAGATAAAGCAATAACTCCTCAAAATCTTATCAAATAAACTCCAATGAAGCACAAGAATGAATACTGGATGTATCCATCATCAAAGCACCATTGGGTGGTATTGCACACCTGTAGAATGCTGCTACTCAGGGAGGTTTTCGTCTCCAAGAGCCTCTGGTTCGAATCCCTTCAAACCCGAGAGCCAAAGCTCCAAAACCCTAGCAAGGGAAATCTTAAAGAGAGAAGAAAATAATAAACCAAGCATGTTCGAATGAGGCACGTTTCCCTCTTTTAAAACTCTCCAAGAGGGACGTTACATTTTGGGAGGGAAATATCTCTTTGAATTTCACTTTAAATATTTCCCAATGTGGGTGCTCCAAAAAGATGACATAAGTGACTTTTAAATATTTCATCTTCTCATCACTTAACCAATTAGACCCAAAGTCCAATATTAAATATTAATATTAATTTACGGACTTTAAAACGGAGGCCCAAATGAACTCGGAATTCGGTGATCTATAGCTCGCCGGAAAGGTCTCGACGAGACGCATCCAACCACACTCGGAAAAACCCGTTCCGGTGCCAATCCTGAAAATGGGGACATTACATATAGTCTTGTTAGATGAGGATACAATGTTCGATGTGAACAGATCTTATTTGCTGTCTAATATGCAGTTGTAATGGTTCGCTCTAAATATATGATGTGTTCTTCCCTGATGTCCGATGATATGACTATCTTGTGTTATGTTTAATATGTAGATGATATTGTTCGCTGATTGATGCCCTCTTTTGAGACCCTCGACCCATCTTTATAACCTTACGTTCCCTGAATGATCACGTCTTCTCTATAGGGACATCTCCCTCCAATTGCCCGATCAGTGCTATTGAGTATTAACACAACCAATCATAATTATGTCTTTATTCTCTTGTCTTGCCTTGGTGCGCTAAGTCATATCTTAGTCGATCATTGACATAATTATCAATTCTTATTTACTATTGTATTTCTTCTTGATCGCCGGAAGACATGAAGGATCGCTCTCACTTTTAGATTGTCTTCATCATCCTTAAATAATCTCATTTTTGTCTTTATACTCTTTGTCTTATCTTAGTTTGCTAAACAAGATCTTAATCGACCCTTTTGCTAGAATTAATAAGTCTTATTTATTATTTGTCTTCTTCTACTCTTGTAATGAAATAGGCTAACTCCTTTAATGTTTTTAGAGTAGAGAATAATGGAGACGAATATTTCCAATCTTTAATTGGAAATCATCGAATCATGACAGGCCTCCCCTCTTGAGATTGCTTGCCCTCAAGCAATCCCTATTTCTTCGGAACACTGGATTTTAAGATCAATTTCCTTTCCTTCTTTTATTTGAAGTTGCTTCACTTTCTTCCTGAATTTCTTTGTTGAGTATGATTTCTATATTGCGTGCTTGAGCTCTTTTCCCACATTTATGTCCGGCTTCCCATTTCTCATTACATCTAAAACACGTGTTTCCTTTTGCGGGTTTTTTACATTTGTGTCCGGGGTTCCATGCTTCTCTGCAATCAAAACAAAGGCCCTTTACTTTGAGTTCTTCACGGTCCTTGTAAGGAAGATATGGTTTCTCGTGTCCATTTTCATTCCTTAGGCATACATGTTCCAGTTTCCACGGTTCTCCACATTTACGGCATGGATCTTTATCAAGATTTCCTTTGTTATGGAGGGGCTTAGTGAAGGATTGAGGGGTTTTGCTCTTCTCTAGTTGGATGGCCATTTCAATGGCATCATCAAGTGTTGAGGGTTTAAGTGCCCCCAGTAGTCCTCTTAGTTTTTCGTCCAAACCTTCAATAAATAGAAATGTTAATCTTCCGTCCTCTATTCCGGAAACTCGTATAGCTATCTTCTCGAATTCATTTACATACTCATCCACGGTTCCCCTTTGTCTTACTAGGGTCAAGTCCCTAAAATCTTGTTGTGGATGATGACGATCAAATTTCTTGATAAATCTTTTGGAAAACTCTTCATAGGATGTGATGGATTCATGCCCTTGAGTGTCTTTTCCGTGATGCCACCATTCGTAGGCTAATCCCTCCAAGTGTAGGATGGCGAATTGGAGTGCATCTTTCTTGGTCATAGGGTTAAGTTGAAAATAGTCATTCAACTTTTGTAACCATGCACATGGAGTGATCTTATGGGTTCCATCAAAATGTGGGAGATTCACCTTGTTGGCTTTTTGCTTCAATTCCTTGTTGATGGGTCTTCTTTCCCTTCTTGCCAATTCATTCCTTCTTGAGTTGCTATAGTCATTGAATGACATTGCCCTCCTCACTTTGGGTTCGAAGCATGCGTACGCCCTTGCAATATCATCCGTGCTTATTGAATTTGAAGCGGGTTCTTCCATTCTTGATGTTTCCTCTTCGGGAAGAAAGGATGGTATAGGAATTCTTGGGTTTGATGAAGTATGGCTGTTTTCGGAGTGATTAGATCCTACTTCCCTTCCATTTGTTGAATGGGTCTTAGGATGATCTGTAGTGTTTCCCACTTTTTGGAGTGCCTCAGGAAACATTTGCGTTGCCTTTTCACTTTGCTCCATCATGGCTTTAGTGATTCTTTCATTTTGGTCCATCATCGCTTTAGTGGTCATTTGCACGAATGCTCTTATCTCATTGTTCATTTCCATGTTGTTGCTGTTGTTACGGGCTGTTTGTCTTGTATAGTGTTGCATTAAATTTCTTCACAGGATGGCAGGTCGATGCTTTGATACCACTTGTAATGTCCCCTTCTAGCAAGCCCAAAATTTTCGCAATCTTGCACACAATTTCAACTTGCAAAAAGAGAACATTAGTACTCAATTCTTTCTCATAATAATTATATTATAATATTCATAAGAAATATCAAATTCATATTCTTATATTTCCCATCTAGGATTAGAACCTTATAATTATAATCAATATGCATTATATCATGTTCTTCATATCTATCATTTCCATCTAATCTTTCATTCATAAGGGATGATTAGTTAGGATGTAATAGGCCAATTAGTCACCATGGGTCCAATATTCAACTCCTTCGACTCAAGGATGAATAACTCACCAACTTAGTCAAAGGCCTTAATAAACTCCTTGGGTTTTACCCCAAGGCCTATTATACTCCTTAGGTTTTACCCTAAGGCCCTCCTTGGCTTTTACCCCAAGGCCTAATCCACTTGTCATGAGACAAGGGCCATTTCAATTACCCATGGTTGGCCAATTTCCATCCTACCTATCAACCTTATGCCTCAGTAACTATTCATGTTACCTTGTTAATATTTCAATATTCAAACTTATCCTATCATGATCATTTATATAATAAGGTAGCTTTTAGTATTTCATGATAGTTCATTCTTAGTATGAATATATGTTCCTACCAATGATAACAATGAATTCTATTCATGATCATTTATCCTTAGATTGCTTTTTCCATACATATGCCTTAATTATATTTTCATAATGATCAACTCAATATCAAACAATTATTCATTTCTTGATAAACATGTCTAATGCATAGTAAGAATCGAAATATCATACCTTTAGTTAGTTGCTGTAACCCAATCTTCTTATTATCTCTGATTTATGCAAATAAATGATGATGGGTGCCTCATCCTCTAATGCCTTCGCTGCTGTCACCTTTGGCTGATATGTGCCTTTAAAGCAGATATTATTATAAGATAGTGAGTTCCACTGTTATACTGTTCTTATATCTTATTCAGTATGATAGTCTTGTTAGATGAGGATACAATGTTCGATGTGAACAGATGATATAACTTTTTCCTCCTGCTGCCCCTGGATATAAAGGTGTGTGGATAGTTGGTATGGTATCCAACGCTTTGAAGATCTTATTCGCTGTCTAATATGCAGCTATAATGGTTCGCTCTTAATATATTATGTGTTCTTCCCTGATGTCCGATGATATGACTATCTTGTGTTATGTTTAATATGCAGATGATATTGTTTGCTGATTGATGCCCTCTTTTGAGACTCTCGACCCATCTTTATAACCTTACGTTCCCTGAATGATCACGTCTTCTTTATAGGGACATCTCCCTTCAATTGCCCGATCAGCACTATTGAGTATTAACACATCCTTAACCAATCATAATTATGTCTTTATTCTCTTGTCTTGCCTTGGTGCGCTAAGTCATATCTTAGTCGATCATTGACATAATTATCAATTCTTATTTACTATTGTATTTCTTCTTGATCGCCAGAAGACATGAAGGATTGCTCTCACTTTTAGATTGTCTTCATCATCCTTAAATAATCTCATTTTTGTCTTTATACTCTTTGTCTTATCTTAGTTTGCTAAACAAGATCTTAATCGACCCTTTTGCTAGAATTAACAAGTCTTATTTATTATTTGTCTTCTACTCTTGTAATGAAATAGGCTAACTCCTTTAATGTTTTTGGAGTAGAGAATAATGGAGACGAATATTTCCAATCTTTAATTGGAAATCATCGAATCATGACAGCCACGTACGGGTCTTTCCCACGTCCCTCTTCAGCGTCCCTTGCACCTTGAGTCTTTTTGGGTTCCTTCTGGTACTCTTTCTGCCCGGGGGTTTTCGGCTCGGGTCCTCTAGTCCTTGACTCTTCGTCTTCTGATATTGACAGTTCGCGGATACGACGTATACTATTTTCAAGTTCCTTTGTTAATTCATTTTCATCATCTTTCTCTTTTTCTTTGTTAGTTATTGGTGTTCTGAAATTTTCTTCGTCGACTCCCTCGACGAGGCTTTGGTGTGCTTCTGTGGTATTTTGATTTATCTCATGATGCTCATTTGTTTCTTCAGCAATTTGTTTTAATCTTTTTCTTTGTGATGTCCCGCTATTAAGGCATTGTTTAATTAAAGATTTAAACATCGGAATAAAAGACGGCAAAGTTGCTTTCGTAAAACATTATTTCAAATGATAGAAATCATTACATATATATATAATTTAATAAATAATATTAAAATAACATTATTATTTTTAATATAATTAGAATATAATATAATCATATTATTATATTGATAAGTAACAAATATAAATATAAATATTATTAAATTATATAAAATAAATATAAATATTAATATAAACCATTTAAATATCATTATAATAATTATTATAAAATAATATAATAATATTATAAATATACATAAATAAATATATTCATACATATAAAAGGATTAAGAATAAATTAGATGCCCGATTCATAAAAGAAGGCAATCTCACATATTAAATTATGTGTAGATAAGGCATTTTGAAAAGCATACGAATGAGGTAAGACAAATGACTTTAAGGTAGCGATTAACAATAGATAGCAGTAAGGTGATGCGATAAGAAGACAGGCTACTAAATGCAAAAGGCAGCGATCACCTTGGTGAGTAATAAACGGTAATGAGATGTGAAAGGGGTGTGATTTATGTGCAGCACTCCACTTAAAGATAATGTTAAGATTATGAGGTAATACGATTTCATGAAGAGGTATATGATTTAAAAGGAGTTGCCTCCTTCCGTATGGTTACATCCTTTGAGAGAAGTCACCTCTCTTGAAATAGGAAGACAGTGATATTTAAGGGAAAGTAGATGTGAACTTTTAGAAAAAAAGTACTTCGGACATATACATAGAAATAAAAATATATATTTTAGAGAAAAAGGAATAGATAAAAAGATAAAATATTATCTGCAGTGACAGCAGTACGTTGAGAGAAGATATTAGAAGTTTTTCAAGGGTAAGAAATATCTTAATCTAATATATCTAATATGTGTTTAGTAAAATGAAAATTAAATACAAAGAATTGAAAGACTAACTGTATATATATATATATATGCATTGTAAACTTGTATGGAACAAAGATCTTATCCATAACACATTGGTGGTTCAAATCCAATGCTTATTTCGTCTATCACCTATAACCTAGGACAAGCAAGGTTTTGTTAGGGAAAGGCAGAGTAAATCCTGAGTTGGTATCATCGCGCCCTAGGCAAGTAATTTCTCATCCGTGGTTAAGGGTTAGAAGAAGAATAAGATTGAGATTTGGACATAACCAATATAAGCATGTTATGGATAAGTGTGATTCTTATACATTGAGGAATATCGAGGTATGACCAAGTTAAGACTTATTAATCTCTATCACCTCCGACCTTAGGACAAGCAAGGTTTTGCTAGGGAGAGGCGGAGTAATTCCAGCCTTTGAGTTGGTTTCATCGCGCCCTAGGCAAGTAATTCCTCATCCAAGGTCGAGGAATAGAAAGATAATAAGGATTAAAGACTTGAGCATAATCAATACTGAATTGTGTTATGAATTGAATTGACTGTGGATTGTGCTATGATGATTTGATCTCATTAATTGTTCTTGTTTTTAATCATGTTATGATACTAGGAATTGAATGTTATCTTAATTTATTGATCTTTTATATCTCTAATGTCCCTTTCTAGTGAATTTATTGTATGCAAGTATAGAAAATAGGAATATCCAAAAAGGGGACATTACAAGTGGTATCAGAGCAATCATCCTGCCATCTTGTGAATGCTACGTGTGCCTTACATGTATTCAAGTGTATACTTTGTGATTTATGTGTATTCAAGTATGTGTATGCTTTGTAACATATGTTCATGTGAATACTTTGTGTATTACGTGTATTCGCGTGTATGCTTCATACTCGTGTATACTTGATGACCTTGGGATGGTGGATGGCTCCACGGTGTAGTATGGGATGCACCGAATCTCCTTCCCAATTGTCCGATAGTATACTTCATTCGAGTGAACTTGTATTCGAGTGTATACTCTATGACTTTGCAATTGTATTCGAGTGTATGCTCTATGGCTTTGTAATTGTATTCGAGTTTGTACTCTGACTTGACTATGTATTCGAGTGTATACTCTATGACTTTTCAATTGTATTCAAGTGTATGCTCTACGGCTTTGTAATTGTATTCGAGTGTGTACTCTGACTTGACTATGTATTCGAGTGTATGCTCTATGGCTTGTAATTGTATTCGAGTGTGTACTTTGACTTGACTATGTATTCGAGCGTATACTCTATGACTTTGCAATTGTATTCGAGTGTATGCTCTATGGCTTTGTAATTGTATTCGAGTGTACTCTGACTTGACTATGTATTCGATTGTAAACTCTATGACTTTGTATTTGTGTCCGAGTGTATACTCTATGACTTTGTATTTGTATTTGAGTGTATACTCTGACTTGTATTTGTATTTGAGTGTATACTCTATGACTTTGTGTGTTCAAATGTATACTACATGATTTATGTGTGTACTCCATGACTTATGTATGTTCACGTGCACACTTCATGACTTGTATTCATGTGTATACTTCATATTCGTGTATTATGTGCGTGTACTTTGCATGTTAAATGTATGCTTCATACCTTATGTATTACGTGCGTATACTTTGTGAATTACGTGCATGCTTCATGCTTTATGTGTTACGAGCGTGCATTGCATATTATGTGCGGATACTTGTATGCTTCATGCTTTGTGTATCAAGTGTATGTTTCATGTATTACGTGTGTATACTTGTCATGCTTCATTCCATACTCCATGTACTAAACGTATAAGCTTGTATATGCTTCATGTAATTACGTGTATCTATGCTGTGTGATTTACGTATATCACATGTACGATTCATGCTTCACATATAATTGTGTGTATACTTCACTTATTCCGTGTATCTAGGTCTATGCTTCATACATGTATACTTCGTGTATCACATACACTTCATGTATTACGAATATCGATGTGTGTGTTTCAAGTCTAATGTTTCTTAACAAGTTACTCTGTGTGTTTAAGATTACTTTACGTGAAGGCCAAATCTTTAGAGCCTTAGTTGGCAAACACTTCTTGGGCTAAGAAGCGCTAACAAATTAACTTATGTAATAACAAAGAGTTGTAATTGGTGAAGTGAAAAAGTGTGACTCCGTCAAATTTGAGATTGATTTAATTGCTTGAGGACAAGCAATCTTGGGCGGGGTGGACTGTGATGTCCCGATATTAAGGCATTGTTTAATTAAAGATTTAAGCATCAGAATAAAAGACGGTAAAGTTGCTTTCGTAAAACATTATTTCAAATGATAGAAATCATTACATATATATATATAAAATTTAATAAATAATATTAAAATAACATTATTATTTTTAATATAATTAAAATATAATATAATCATATTATTATATTGATACGTAACAAATATAAATATAAATATTATTATATTATATAAAATAAATATAAATAATAAATATAAATATTAATATTAACCATTTAAATATCATTATAATAATTATTATAAAATAATATAATAATATTATAAATATATATTTAAATAAATATGTTCATACATATAAAAGGATTAAGAATAAATTAGATGCCCGATTCATAAAAGGAGGCAATCTCACATAGTAAACTATGTATAGATAAGGCATTTTGAAAAGCATATGAATGAGGTAAGACAAATGACTTTAAGGTAGCGATTAACAATAGATAGCAGTAAGGTGATGCAATAAGAAGACAAGTTACTAAATGCAAAAGGCAGTGATCACCTTGGTGAGTAATAAACGGTAATGAGATGTGAAAGGGGTGTGATTTATGTGCAGTGCTCCACTTAAAGATAATGTTAAGATTATGAGGTAATATGATTTCATGAAGAGGTATATGATTTAAAAGGAGTTGCCTCCTTCCGTATGGTTACATCCTTTGAGAGAAGTCACCTCTCTTGAAATAGGAAGATAGTGATATTTAAGGGAAAGTAGATGTGAACTTTTAGAAAAAAAGTACTTCGGACATATACATAGAAATAAAAATATATATTTTAGAGAAAAAGGAATAGATGAAAAGATAAAATATTATCTGCAGTGACAACAGAAAAAGTGTGAATATCATCTGCAGTGACAGCAGAAAAAGTGTGAATATCATCTGCAGTGACGGCAGAAACTCAAGAAAGGTATTTCAGATATTAAAGGTACAGCAGTACGTTGAGAGAAGATATTAGAAGTTTTTCAAGGGTAAGAAATATCTTAATCTAATATATCTATTCTGTGTTTAGTAAAATGAAAATTAATTGCAAAGAATTGAAAGACTAACTATATATATATATATATATATATATATATATATATATATATATGCGCATTGTAAACTTGTATGGAACAAAGATCTTATCCATAACACATTGGTGGTTCAAATCCAATGCTTATTTCGTCTATCACCTATAACCTAGGACAAGCAAGGTTTTGTTAGGGAAGGTGGAGTAAATCCTGAGTTGGTATCATCGCGCCCTAGGCAAGTAATTCCTCATTTGTGGTTAAGGGTTAGAAGAAGAATAAGATTGAGATTTGGACATAACCAATATAAGCATGTTATGGATAAGTGTGATTCTTATACATTGAGGAATATCGAGGTATGACCTTAGGACAAACAAGGTTTTGCTAGGGAGAGGCGGAAGTCCTAAGGTTTTGCTAGGGAGAGGCGGAGTAATTCCAACCTTTGAGTTGGTTTCTTTGCGCCCTAGGCAAGTAATTCCTCATCCAAGGTCGAGGAATAGAAAGATAATAGGGATTAAAGACTTGAGCATAATCGATACTGAATTGTGTTATGAATTGAATTGACTGTGGATTGTGCTATGATGATTTGATCTCATTAATTCTTCTTGTTTTTAATCATGCTATGATGCTAGGAATTGAATGTTATCTTAATTTATTGATCTTTTATATCTCTAATGTCCCTTTCTAGTGAATTTATTGTATGCAAGTATAGAAAATAGGAATATCCAAAAAGGGGACATTACATTCTTCGTTCTTCTTGTTCTTTTAATCTTAATGATCTTCTTAACCTTTCTTCAGGTGTTTCTTGCCTACTTGGTACTCGATTTTTATCTTTGTTAAGTTGTATGGGCATTAATCGGTACTCGTACGGTTATCAGTTGTAGGGCGTACTGTTGATGTTTGTTTTTAGACAAGTCAACAATTAGAGTGAAATACAAGTATCCGACTCCCTCTTGAGCAAAGCCTCTCGAATGCTGAACTATGTGATCAAACAAGATGACTCCAAGGTTCCTTTCTTATGATTTTGTAAGAGATAGCTCAGTGACTAAGTATGATTTTGCTGGTAAACACAAAGGGACTTACGCAATTGTTCAAATAAGCTGTTGATTCAATGATTACGGGAGCGAACACTGGAGAATCTAAGTACTACAACTTATGGCGTATGATTTGGCAATGATGTTCTTGATTCTAATTCTAACTAAATGGATAAAAAAGGACAAAAGATGTAAGGTTTAGTGATACTAATCTAATCTTAGATGCAAGGATGATTACTGCTCAGGTGAAATCAAACTAGATCCTGCTTCGCCAAGATAGACAACTACACAAGATTGATGCAATCTTCTAGGGTGTACAAGATGTTTAAATCACTTATGCTCATGAAGGATTCAACAAACATAAAGATCAAATTGAAGTCCAATTTTGTTCAGACTAACCATGCACTGCAATTTGCAAGCCACAAACTACAAATGGTATGAACTTATAGATTTCACCACGAAACAATAAAGAAACCTTCCACTAACTAACATAAACTTAAAGAAAACTTAATCTAACTTAATATTCATTTGAAAATCCAAACCATGCAACACTCAGAAACACATATAGAATCACCGAAACAATGAATCTTTTATTATTTCAGAGAGCCTTTTGCAACAATTTCAGAGTTCTCAACCGTACAAATGAGAGCAACAAGAGCCTTTTCATAGACCTCAAAATGAATGAAGGGTCAAGATCGATTGGCCAAGCCAGCGGACCAGATCAAGCCACATCACAAGTAGTTGTAACAAACTCTCTTTATTAAATGAAAGAGGCCAACTTTATTAAATGAAGGAGGTTATCTATATTAAATGAAAGAAGTTATGAAGAAAAGAACAAAGGCACGCCTCCCAAGAAGATAAGAATGACATGTCATTGACCTATGAGGAATCCGTGAATATCCATCACTAGAAGCTTGGCATTCAATGAACCTGGACACTATTTGCTTGACTTCCTCCACAGGTACACTTGGCGCATTCTGAATGGTTCCTTCAGCTTCAAGTACATCATCTGAATAAAGGCCAAGTGTCTTTTCCCAATCAGTTATCCTTGCTTTGTTGTCGCCAAGGTGGACAGCAAGTGAAAATATACTATCAAGTCTTTCATCTGTAACATCATTTTCCTGAAAATAGAAGGCTTGAACTTGTTCTTTCAGATTCTCAAGAGTTATTTCCCCAAATGGATTACAGATCTTCATCAAAGAGGCATGTATTCCATCTTGAATCCTTTGAAGTACACTTCTAACTCTTGACATCTCTGTTTCTATCTTATCCAACAATTGTCCTTTGATGCGAAAGCCATAATACCAGGAAGAGAAGTTATATGTTTTACCTTCTTCAATCACTTCAGCATGTAACAACTCATCAACTGATGTTTCCATCAAGCTCTTCAAGTGTGGCAAGTACTGTTCTCTGATGTCTTTGAATTCAACACAAACTGTTATCAATGCAAGTACCCTTTCCTTAAGATCGGTAATCTTATCACTTACTTGCATAATATCTTTTAGATGTTTAAATGTAGCCTCCTTTGATCTTTTCATCCAATCCTTCATTCTATGAGATGAAGACTTCAACTCTTCTAGATGTTCAACTGTTTCTGGGGGAAGGAGAGAGGGAGGTGTAGCAACTCTTTCCTGTTGATGAATAGGATGAACTAAATGCTGTATGTACTGCTCTAAGGCTCGACATCTTTGCTCAGCTTTGATTCTGCCTTCTGTCTCTTGTCTTATGATAGCTTGAACATTATCAATTGAATCCTGAAGTTCTTCTTCTACTTGCATTCCAGTTAAAGGACCCAGATTGATTGTATTGATGTCATAATCATCAGGTGTTACATCTTCTATATTCTTCTCAAGCCTTGGAACTGCTACATGCACTTTCCTTACTCCTGTTTTATCTTTAGTGATCTTTGAAAGAATATTTGCCTTCTTCTTTGGTCTCTCTTTTGACATATCCAGAAGTAACTCATCAACTGGAAGAGGACACTTCTCGACTTCATAATTCTCTCTGATCCTTTCCTGTAACCATTCTGGCAGTGATGAAAGATCTTGCTGCTGTTGTAATTGTCTTCCTTGTGCAGGCAATGATTCTTCTTCAGCCTCATCTTCGGTATTTGCTTCATCGATGATCTCAGTATCATGTGGGCCAGAAGGTACTTCTTCTATTGGGGCTTCTGGAACCACATTCTCAACAGGTACCACTATATCTTGATTTAATGGAGTATCACCTGATAGTCTTGAAGAAGCAGTTTCAATACTTATCCTTTTCTTCTTTCTACTGGATTCTCCTTGAACAATCTCAAGCTGTTTTCTTTTCTTTCCCTGTCCTGAATCTCTTTCACTTCCTTTGCTTCGTGAATCTTTGTTAGGTGCATTATGTTGTTCTTACTGATCTACTTCCCCCATTTTAGTATAGGTGAGTCTCTTTCCTTCATCAAGCAAGGCTTGTACTTGTTTATTTATTTGGTCTTCAGTGATAGCAATGATAGGCCTTATCAACCCTTCATCGTCAACCTTCTCTCTATCAGCCCAGTTGACTTCATAAGGCAGATTCCGGATCTTATTGAATTCATCACCCAGAAGAGCTCTTTCACCTTCTAACTGATCAGGAATCCTTAGTACCTTTGTAGCTCTTATTAAGTCCCATTTCAATCTTGAACACTTTTGCATTCTGATATCATCATCATCTATAGCATCAGCCCAGTGATCTTCCAGTTGTTCTTTATGCTTATAAGAAGAATACGACTGCTTGATGGCTCCATGTGGATCAAAGTTTTCTCTCCTCGAATCACGTGGATGCAGATGATATGCCTGAAGCTCAACTTCTAAATGCTCAGCTGCCTGAAGTGATGGACAAGAGTAATATCTACCCAGCTGAAGAGGAAACTGAACCCCTGCTTTCTTCCTTGCTTTTTGCATTTTATGAAACCCTAATAGCTGTCTTGAAACCTCTAGCAACACCATCCTGTTTGAAGGATATCGAGGCAGTCTATATGGAAAAGATGTAAGACCTTGAATCTTGATATAGGTGAACTTGTCATACTGAATATAATACCTTCCATACTGCTTGATAAAGTTCCTAGCGGCACCTGTTAATCTTCTATGCGGCTCACCTCTCAACTTTCTCACTATGAACATGGCGAAAGCATCATTGAATCTCTTGTAGTGATTAATGTTCTTCAAATGGAGTTGAGGATAACATTGATGCGAGAGAATCTGTCCCGGCTTTGTACCTACTTGTCCTTTAGCTGTTAATCCTTTATAAATTACATTTCTTGCCAGGATATAAACAAGGTATGAAGTCATAAAGAAAGACTTCGTTTCATCAAAATTCTCAAATTGATCATCAAGACAGTGGCTGATAAGGCCAGCCCAGTCAATCATCTTGTTCTTTGTAAACATATGATCAAAGTAAGTATACATCCATCCTTCGAAAGTAGAGGATTGAGGCCTACCTGTTACTCGATTCAAGAACATGATCAAGTAACTTATCTCTTGCTTGAAGTCAGCGTTGTGGTACTTTGGATCCTCAGAATTGTATATCTTCATCGATGAATCAGTCATTCACTTCTTCCTGATTTCTTGCATATAGACCTTGGAGTTGCCCTCAAAAGTCATCTGAGCAGTTGTAGGGCAAATGAATACTTCTTTTCCTTTCGGTATGTTGAAGATCTCCTGAATGGCTTCCCTTTGCAGGTAGGCGAGAACAGTTCCATCCTTAGCTATAATCTGTCTTTTCTCTTTATCATAGTGCTGAACACACTCCAACACTAACTCAGTGCTTGGCAAGGCAGGTGGAAAGCAAGCTGCTTGAACAATCCTGCTCTTTGCGATGGCCTTGATGTCTTCGTTCCTTGTGATGGCGAGCAAGAAGTCTTTCACCTCCTCCAAGTTGACGTGTCCCATGTTGGTGTCGCCGACATCCTTCCACTGCGTTTCTAGTTTGGACTCTGGTATGTTGGATTTAGCATCCATCTTGATAAGGACTTGTCTCTCCTTAGCCGTCATTCCCATTTACCTACAAGACTAGACTCGCATAAGTAGATTGAAATAATAGATTTTACAAGTCTTCTACATTAATGATATCATGTTAGATCACTTCATCAACTTCTAAAGGAGACTTCACCTATTCAATTTCAAGTTTCACTCAATCTTTCAAGTACAAGAGAGGTCTCATGAATAAAGAACCTGATTTCTGGATATAAATCTACAAATTTAAACAAATAAAAGGTAATTTTATGTGAAGTAGAGCTGATTAAAACATACCTTATGTCAAACTTCTGCCTTAGAAAATGCAGATTTCTGGAATTTAATGCAAAAATCAGTATAGAAATGGCAGAAATCAGGAGTAAAAAATGTGAAATCAGCCCTCTAAAATGCAGGTCTGCCTAAACAATCTGCTTTCTCCTTGAAAATTCAATGCTCTTTGGAAGAATTCGCTGCTCTTCTAAACAAAAATCGCTGCTCCTTCTTTGGATTTCGCTGCTTCTTGCAATCTGAATGATATGTAATAAAAGTGAGCGCCCTTATATATAGTATCTGCACTTTATTAAATGTGGGCGGCTGGGTGAGGTCGGCCTACTAGGCATTAATTATTTGCAAATTTAAAAATTGTTTAAGTGCCAAAGTGAGTAGGCTCCCATATGGAGGGCGCTAATTGTGGAAGTTTAAATGCATGTGGGCGCCTAGACTCATGTTCTCACCTACTCTTCAAGATCATTATCAACTTACCTAGGAGTGTTGGTGAAGCCGCGGAATCATCTTAGGAGATCACTAGCATCATGTTCAAAGGAGGTATCATCACACTTGGAAGGATTTCAAAGATCTTGAAGAACTATTATATCATCAAGCAAAGGCAATTCACCATTCAACTTCATCATCTCTACTAGGCGCTAGTGTTTTGATGGTGTTTAGAGATCATACATACCAATAGGCGCCAAAATAACAAGTCTTAGAGAGGGCGCTCTTGAATGTAAACTCATGCATATATTAGCGCCCAAGCTAATTCAACCATTTCACTTCTTCAAGACACTAAAGTGGACAATTGCATTTACCTAAAGTCTTTAATTCCTCCTGAGGGCGCCAAAATAAGTAGTTATAACTAGAGAGAGCACTCCACACTTCAAATGCGCCTTTCAATACTTCCAAACTCCCCAGGGTCCATTGCACTTATCACGTTTGTCTCTTGCAAAAGAGCGCCTAATCTCTTCTAGGCTCTTTGACATCTGAATGCCAACTTCACATTAGGTGCTTCAAGATTCAACTCACTCCCTTTCTTCACCTTATACAAGGCCTCCTTCACCTAGGCGCACACTTTTCAATGCAAATTCATTTGTTCCTTTCTAAGGCGCCAGAATGGGTTTACATATGCAAGGCGCCTGAATCAACACAAGGCGCCAGAATGGGTTTACATATGCAAGGCGCTTGAATCAACACAAGGCGCCAAAATCTTCTATCATGGGCGTTAAAACACTTCAAGGAACTCCATCCTCTGTCGCCAATCTACTTCAAGGCGCTCATCTTCAAAAGCTCCAACACTTCATTCTCTTAAGCGTTCAACTCACTCATGGCGAAATTTGATAGGCTTCCATCTTCATCAAGGCGCAGAAGTCTTTGATCAACAATAGGTGCTCATATGTCATTGACCTCAACACTTCAAGGTACTCAATACCCCTCAAGGCGCACATTCATTTATTAAGGCGCTTATGTCTTACTCCTAAGACCTTCAAAGTTGATCAAGGCGCTCAAGGCGCACATACTCCTTATTAAAGGTGGGTCACACTTATTCAAGGCGCTTATCCTCTTTGAAGCGCTCCATATCTTATTCAGGGCGCTCAAACTTCTTGCTAAAACATGTCTAAGGCGCTCCATCTCTTTCTAGGCGCTATACTTGAGTTTTCCATCAATAATCCCCTAGGCGCTCAAGGACTTCAGGGCGCCAATACACCAAGGCGCTAATTCACTTGATCATAAGCGCAAAGCATACCATTTCCAATCTCCTAAAGCGCCAATATCTCCTTAAGGCGCATTTCATCCCAGGGCGCTCCATCTCACTCCATCTTAGGCCATTTGCATGCCTTAGGCGCTCAAACATTCTTCAAAATGCCAGAATGAACTCCATATGCAAGGCGCCATTTTGGTGATCATTTGGATGTGTGAAGGGTACCTTAGGTCTAAGTCCTTCCCTAGTCAAACTTTTGATTTTTCAAAGGCTTCCCCTATCAATTCTAGTCAAGGCGCCAAAACTGGCATGAACCTAGGCAAACATCTACTCTTGTTTTCAGAAGGCTACTTCATCAAATAGCTTCAAGACGTCAATCCATTCACTTAGGCGCTTCTTAAGGTGCTTAGAACTTTCTTAAGTGGTAAGATGCGCCTAGAGTCTTAAATGTCCACATGAAGGGCGCCAATTGTGGTGGTTTAAGTATATATGGGCATCCATCTTATAGTCTTCTGACAACCTCCATCTTTCACCAAGGCACAGGAATCTTCTATCAACTAGGCGCCTAAACTGACCTGCACCTGGAAGGCGCTCACACATGTTCCCTAACTCTTCAAATCCTAGGCGCCAATAAAGAGGCATTTAGTGATCAAGAAGGGCGCTTTAGGTGTTAGGTGCCAATTTCAATTGTTTTCAATCAGGGCGCTAAACTCATAGTTTCTAGGGCGCTAAACTCAAACTTCACCCCTTGGGCGCTCCTTTTAAGGTTAAATGGAGATGGGAGAGGCTCTTGGACATTGGGCGCAAATCATGATTCTCACTTATCCTTAGGCGCTATTGTGTGGTAGTTAGAACCTGAAACTACAATCTCCCATTCCTGAGTTAAGGCGCAAATTTCATTTACTCCAAACATCCACTCCATGTTAGGCGCTCACAGAAGGCTCTACAGATGGACACTAGCGCCTATCTTCCTTGTGCACACTTTTGGACTTGGTGCCATAATCACACTTCCCCTTTCCAAGGCGCTGACAATACTTCTCAATTGCTACAGAGATCACTCTGGGCGCTAAAACTTGTCTTGATAACCATCCCTTCCATTTGGTGCTATTTGGTGTCACTTTAAACATTAAACAGATTGTCAAAGGACTACGGGACTCAAACACCATTGATTTCATCATGAAATAATTCTAAGACATCATTAAGACTTAATGCAAAGCCTTTGAACTCAAAAAAGGGGGTCCCCATTTCTAATGGGGTGATGTGTGATTTGGTCACAACACGTACGACGGCGGTTAGCGTCGCGTTCCTCTTGTTTCATGCGTTCTTCATACCTCCTGAGTATTTGTTGTCGGCCTAATTCTCTGTCTCTTTCCTCTCGGAGGTCTTGCAGAATTATCAAATTCCTTACCAAAAGTCAAGGAATGCGATTGATAAGATTGTCTACCTCTCTATTGACTTCCAAGTTATCTCCAATGATGTCCTCTGGAATATCCTTGCGGATGGCTTCGTTCCTTACGTACTGTCCAACCGACAATTGCCACAGGAATACGAGATCTTGGGTTAAATCATCTTCCCGATCGTTCCTTTCTCATTCGTTGTCTTCTCTTGTGCTTTCCGCCCGATCTTCTTGAATTTCTTCTTCTATTCTTTCCACTTGTCTTCTGTTTCTAATTCCTCGTCGGTATGAATAGGTTGCCCCATTATATTTCTATTGCCATTGTCTCCTTCCTTCACTGACTATTTAATTCCTTTGACGATTCAACTCGTCAACCACTACTCGTCGTCCACTATTCGTCACCGTTGCCACCCGACTCTGTATCGGCAACGGCACCAAATTGTTTACTGCTAAATGAGTCTACTATTTTCATACAGAGCAAACAAGAAATATAGACTGAACTATCACATTGTACGAGAATGGAAATTGAATTGATAATCTGAAACTCAAATGCATATATTGATTCAAACAACAATTACAATCAACACCAAAAACTCCATGTCCGATACAATGAAATGACAATACTTATATAGGTTGTTGACGGTTGTCTGGATGGCCAATCGTCGCCAACGACACACTGATCGGGAGTAACTACTCACTGATACCAACTAACAAACATACTTGCCGAAACTAACATAATAATTATAAATTGTGCCTAACAATAGTGCTCATCCAACACAGTAGCACTTGTACTAGCATAGTGCAGACCTTGGTGTTTTGGGCTTCAAAATTTACACAGTTTTTGCATGATTCTCTGCTAGTTGTCATTGCGCCTGCATATCTTGAATCCATTGTACTTGTGGAGAGAAAATGAGCTTGAGACTTGTAGGGTGGACAAACGAAATTTGTTTGACTGCTTAGGAGTTTGCCTCAGTTAGACCTCTATTTGGTTTATTTCAACCTCCATGTGTAGTCTATGGGAATGATTGGGAGTGTGCTGGCCTAAGTGTAGGCTGTACTAGTAAATAAAAACTTTAGAGAATTCCTACAAGCTTTCTACCAATGAATGTTGCACTTTGTGTAATGTCCCAAATGGACAAAAATATGGCAAATTTGGATTTCTGGGAATTCCAAACAATTTTCTGATTTCTGCCCTAAAATTCTGCTCTTATGAAACTCTGCCCTAACCCTAGCTCTGCTTAGAAAATCAGACTTTGAACAAAATATAGTTTCCTTCATAAATTATGATCATAAATCCATGCAAATCACCATAAAAGATTCGCCCATGCATGTAGTTCAATTATAATACCAATATGCAAATGATCTTATGTTAACATGCCATGAACATTAAGAATATGTACTGCTGAAACAATATCAGATCTGATCGCATAAACTGTTGGAAACACATCAAATAGAGCATACAAATAATGTCTAATAAATGGCTAAGTAGCTCAGCCTTCAATGGCGATAATGACATACCACAAGGATGATGAACAATGTAAATACAATCCTGCTGTAGCAAATGCTGGTCTGAAACCCTAGGCACAGCAGTTTGACAAATGCAGATCTGCCCTAAGGCAGTTCGCCCAGCCACATGTGAAATCGCCGAAGGGTAATGATACTCTTCACCAAATTCGCCCTTCAAGACTGCTCTAAATTCTCTATGTGAGTCGCTCTCCCTAGCTGATATGCAATTCTGCCCTGGAAATCTGCTTCAATCCATTAAGTGCAAATGAATTCTCGTGGTGGAACTCTCCAATGAGGAAGTAGGTTTTTCGTCCAACTCCCTTCAAGAGACTTGAGGGTTTCATCCCAAGTCACTTTGTGAGATTGCTCTCCAAATGTAGATGTATGAATGCTTGATATGATGCCTTTGGGATGACAAATGATTATGTATTTATACCCTTCTAAGCTCCATTCTCCTTATGGCCGACCTAGTAAGAGTATTCCTTTATTTGATAACCTTTTCCAACTAGGTAGGCCGACCAGCCTTAGAATAATTGGGCGCCCAAATAGAATCAAATAAAGATATAATTTTTATTAATTATATTCGTTCCTCCAAGTGCCAAGGGTGAGATGTCCCAAGTCGTCCCAATTAAGGTGCAAGGAAGGTCTTTTCAAGGTGAGCGCATGATAGGATTATCTCCTCAATGAGTGCCACCAAAGAACATCATAAACCATTAGTGTAAGCGCCTAGGAGATATGAAGTCAATGTACCCAATGTGAAATATGACGAGTGCCCAAGAAACATATAGATGATGTTGACTCTTTGCCCAAGTGAAAGGTGACCTCCATCATGATCTCTATAGCAATGATAAATCTCCATGAGCCAAGTGTCCATGAAAAGGCATCCAATAGTGAAGTGATAGCATCTATACATATGTGAAGCTCGAGCCTCAGTCTCAAGACCATCCAACAGACCTCCCAAGTAACTGACTCCGAAGAAGACAATCCTCCATATCAACCTGAAAGATGCACTAGAGACAACATACCCAAGTGAAAGCTATCTCCATAGCTTGTGATGTCCTCGAGATGTCCCAGAGTGAGATGGAAAAGCCTGTCCAAGACCTTTGGTGACCATCCCCAGAATGGGGACATTACACTTTGTGAATGGAGGAAACAACATTTGTGGAGTTACCAAGATGCCAAAGGGCTATTGGGAATTCGAGTGGAAGGCTATGGGTTTATGGATGGGTAATCATGGTGGCAATAGGGAAGTCGAAGAAGCTTTGGAAGAGGTTTTATAGAAGTTGGAAAAACGAAAGAAACTTAGAAAAGAGCTTCAAGAAATCTCACAGGAAGAATAGCTAGAAGATCAGAATTCAAATGTTAGAGAGGGAATTCAAAAATTGCTATGAAAGATTTTAAGTTGATTGAGAGAGAGATGTGGCAAGATCTATAATGAAGTTCTAAATAGAATATTTATAAAATTGGCACGCATGATAGCCATTCAAAAATGCCATGAAGAGTGGCTTGCAAACATTTTAAAATGGTTCAGTGCACGTAGATGCTATTGCAATTGCTTAGGAGTTTGCCTTAGTCAGACCCCTATTTGGTTTATTTCAACCTCCACATGCAATCAATGTGAATGATTGGGTGTGTGCTGGCCTAAGTATGGAGTGCACTTTAAATAAAAACATTAAGGAATGCCTACAAGCTTTCTACTAGTGTGTGTTGTGCTCTATGAATGGAGGAAACAAGGGTTGTGAAGTTACCAAGATGCCAAAGGGATATTGGGAATTGGAGCGGGAGGCTACATGTTTATGGATGGGTAATCATGGTGGCAATAGGGAAGTTGAAGAAGCTTTGGAAGAGGATTTACAGAAGTTGGAAAAATGGAAGAAACTTAGAAAAGAGCTTCATCAAAATTCACGAGAAGAAAAGCTAAAAATTCAGACTTAAAATGTTAGAGAGGGAATTCTAAAATTGCTATGAAAGATTTTGAGTTGACCAAGAGAGAGATATGGCAAGATTTACAATGAAGTTCAAAATAGAATATTTATAAAATTGGTACTCATGATAATTGTTCAAAAATGGCATGAGGAGTGGCTTGCAAACTTGCAAACATTTTAAAACAGTTTAGTGCACAAAGATGCTACTGCAGTTGTGGTCATGACCAGGTCACAATGTAATGCCCCCTTTTTGTCCTCCTTAGCTGAGCCAACTTCACCTTAAGCTAAGTTGAAGTTAAGTTGAGCCAAATTTTGAAAAGTACTTTATAAAGTGACTTTATAACAACTTGGAGAAAGGAAAGTCAGTTAAGTGTAGCAAAAGTGACTTGGAGAAAGGAAAATCAGTTAAGTGAAACTTGGAGGAAGGAAAGTCACTTTATAAAAATGAAAAATAAAATATAATAAAATGACAAATAAAATATTATTTTATTTGACAAGTGGGCCGACCCATTTAAAGGAGAAAAGTGAATTAAAAATAATATTTTATTTACACATGGTGGTGGACTTCAAAATTATATCAAATTGAGCAAAAGAGGTCGATCCTCTTGGAGGCTATAAAAGAAGGTCTTTGGGAGTTCATTTCATCATATTGTATTTTATCATTTGCATATTGGATATTTTCCTTTGAGCTGCAACACAGGTTCAGCCATTTCTGAGGACGAAAACCCTTGGAAATTAGCGGGTTAGACGAAAACCCAATACCACGTGAGAGGTGAATCCATCCAGGATTTACTATAGAGCTTATTGGCAGGTTTTGGCATCGAATTGGAGCTACAAAGACATATCTTTTCTGCAGGTTTATATCAGCTAGGGTTTGAAGATCAAATTGATAAGATTTGTGCCAAATACCAATTTGAGGTTGAGTCGATTTGAGGAGAATCACTTGCAGACCATTGAGGGTTTGAATTTCAGTGATATCTCAAGCATTTGTGAAGGAATCGACACATCCAAGTGGGCAGATTTGAATTGGTGTATTGCAGGCCACTAGGGTTTGTTTGGCATTTGGTATCATTGAGGTCGAATTGAAGATCTGAGCGCATCTATTAGCAGGTCGTGGGTCTTAAAGGAGGATTCATCATCAATTTTCCATCCTATATTGCCTAGGGTTAGGCACTTCACCTTGGAGAAGCTATCGCTGCCTATATTGGAGACATTTTTGGAGATTTGCTATCATTTGGAGCTGCCATATCCTTTCTACAGTCAAGTACATCAGTCCACACAGCTGCTGGTCTATATCAGTCATTACATTCCATTGTATGATCTCATCTTATGCCTAAGTGATGTGGCCAATCATCCGGTATGTTGCATATGTTTTGATATTCAAATCTTTAATTTGAATAAGCATTGTAATCGCTGTCACAGTCTGAATCAGACCTGATATCGTTGTAAATCAGACTTGTTATAGTGCAAATAAAGTCATGGTTGATGTGATATTTTGATGTTTATTGAATACCAAGTCATGTGTTATGTTTCTATCATATTAGCATATGTAATCTATGCGAAAACCATTGCAACAAACATCAAAACAAACACTAAACATCAGAAATCAGAACTCAGTCACTTCGCATGCCAAGTGTTTGACAAAATGTCAAACCAATGAAATCAGAAAATTCAGGACAGATTTGATAAGGGTTCTTACACACAACCATAATTGCATTATCATCTAGGCGAGTTTTCAGAAAGTCTGGGTGATGCTCAGAAACAAATACAGGATAAGGTTGGTCAATATGTCATCTTGACAATCGGTTTGAAAGCTGGGGAATTGGCTAAATGTATTCGAAAACTTTCTAAGGGCATGGACACTAAAGTGAGTGCATAATATAGAGTAGAAATTGCAAAGTAGGCAATTTCTGACTCTACACATGGAATGTTCTACACTTTTTTCATTACATAGTACATAGTATGTAGTACATAATACATATGCCCTACATATTATTTAAAATGGTTCAGTGCACATAGACGCTACCACAATAGATGTCATGACCAGGTCACTACCACGATCGCGTTATCATCTAGGTGGGTGCAGGTTTTCAGAAAGTCTGGTTGATGCTCAACAACAAATACTGGATAAGGTTGGTCAATTTGGCATCTTGACAATTGGTTTGAAGGTTGAGGAATTGGCTAAATGTATCCTAAAACTTTCTAAGGGCATGGACACTAAAATGAGTGCATAATATAGAGTAAAAATTGAAAAGTAGGCAATTTCCAACTCTACACATGGC
The DNA here is from genome assembly GCA_027924645.1 of Cunninghamia lanceolata. Taxonomy (NCBI): domain Eukaryota; kingdom Viridiplantae; phylum Streptophyta; class Pinopsida; order Cupressales; family Cupressaceae; genus Cunninghamia; species Cunninghamia lanceolata. Next base: position 3,724,861 of record BSBN01001327.1, on the reverse strand, counting down.
ATGTTACACACTTTTTTAATTACATAGTACATAGTATGTAGCACATAATACATATGCCCTACATATTGGGACATATTTGGGACCTAGTGCTATGCTGCGAGTGTGATTCCTTTCCTTATGTATTATGATTGTTTGGTAGTGGCCATGGTCTTGTCATAGGAAATATCCATATACCTAGGGCTTTAGGACTTATTTTGGCTCCTTGTCTGAGATTGTTGTGAGTATGAGGATTTAAATTAATGACTATATTTGGCCAATAGTAATTTAAATTAATGGATCTAAATTTGTTGGGAGATAGGTGCATTTGCCTTTCATTTATTTTTGATATCTTGAACAAAGTAGCTTTGGTTTAAGGGTTAGCTTGTGCGCATAGGTTCTTTTCAATAGTGCAATACTGACCTGCAAAACCATCTATAGAATGCTTTGGATATAAGGAATTAAGCTCAAAATTATATGAGACGCTTGGCAGATCAGGGCTTCTCTCTTTCCTCTTTGAATCAAGTGTTTGCTATTTTCAAAAGTGGCTAAGATGGATATGACTTGGTTCTAGTGGTTAGTCGCCATATGCTAAGTAGTGCCTGTAACTGCCAACCATCACGACACCAATCTTATAAGCCTTAATATGAGCTGTAAGTTGTTCTCAGCTTTAATGTTGTGCTAAAATTATTTTGTGGATTTTGGGTTACCTTCTGATGCTAATATTCCTTTGTCTAGGAGTGTTGCTTGGTACATAAATTTAATATTTTGGTCTCTAGTTTAGTACTTTTGCTGTTGAATAGTAGTAGTGGAATATGCACTTCAGAGAAAAGATTTCAACAGTCTTGGGAGCTTGGCTGATGTTGTATTATTTTGAGCTTGTTGCCAAGGGGTGAGCTATGTGGTTGGAAGCAGAAATTAGATGTGTTGGAAGCTTGGATTATTGTTTCTCTTTATCATATTACCCATTATATTTGTAATTTATTGCTTATTATAATTTTTGAGCAACCTTATCTGAATTCTTTCTCTCATTGGTTTGTGTTGATTACATTTCTGAGAACTTATTATAAGATAGGTACTTGTTCTGTGTACATTCTTTCTGGAAATCAAGTCGTTTGATATCTTTATCTTCCATATAGTCTTTGTTGATTTCATGGAATATTTCCTTAATTCTTAATTGTAGGTCAGTTTTTGTATCTGTTTTTGTGCAGTCCATATAACATGTACCATGCAAAAAAAATTTCTACTATGAGTTTGGTGCCTCAGAAGTCACAGGCTTCTGAGCAACAAATGGATAGTGATGCTGCAATAGGCTCTCATAATGCACTCAGTAGCCCCACTGCTTCGGGTGGAGCTGGAAAACAACGCTTGCGATGGACTCCTGATCTCCATGATCGCTTTGTTGATGCTATTGCACAACTTGGCGGACCAGATAGTGGGTATTTATGACTCTTGCCAAATTCATTTACTATGGTTTCTGCTTTGATTAATTTTTTCGAAATGGATGTGGAAATGCTTTAGTTCTCTAATTTTGGGGGTTTAAGATCTGTGGCCCATGACTTCGCTTTTTTGAATTAAACTGCTTTTTTATGTTTACTTTTTATAATTGAGGACTTCCATCTTTAGTAAGAATACTGAATCATGTACTCTAATATTTAATAGATAATGTGAGGTTTATTTCAACATAAAGGTCAAGCTGCCATGGGAATGTATTTTCAACTCTTGTTAGAGTTTTAGATGGGAGACAGTAGTGCTACTGTACCTCTAAAGGGCTAACTTTAACTTTACAGCCAGATAAGATATATTTTGGTTCAGTGTAAGAAATTTGTATTACACAAGTATCAATTATGCTTATTACTAATTAGTAATTAGAAGAGTAGAAACATGAGATAATTTGAATTAGGGAAGCAGGAACAGAGCTTGGTGATCTTAAACAATGTTAATGATAGATTACATTAGCAGCAGCTACAATATATAGTTATATACCTGTAACAACAAATGACTGAGTGTGCTAACTAAATATAGAATTTTAATGAATGTCACACAGTTGGCATAAGATACTTTATAAGTCTCTCACAATGAACTGTTTTTGAATGAGCTTATTTTTACTGAAGAAAATGATAGCTTCCACTTGCAACAGGAATTCACAACATCAAACCATAGTATTTGCATCATGATGTATTTCGTGTAGTTCTTTATGAGTAACTGAGAGTCAAAAGCTGTCTTTGGATAGTATAACCTCAATGTCAGATGCTTCTTGTTCCAAAGTTGAAATTTTAAAAAGGTTCTACCAACGTCTGATATAATCAATTAGAAAATGTCAGCACTCATCGAGTTCAGTCCTCATGGTTTTGGGCTAGATGATTGCAGCTGGCCTTTCTTTTATTCTCTTTCCTCTTTTTAGAAAATAAAGAAACAATCCTATTTCTTGGTACATGCTCGAGGCCTTTTCTAATAGCTTAAATGTCCAGACCTACATTTTCTATATCTATTGTTGGTGTAAATTTCATGACACTGAGCTAACACCATCATGGAATACTACCAAAATGTACAGGGTAGGTTACAATGACATCTATATCTTATTCCTCTGGATTTTCTAATGAAAAGTGTTTACAACTTGTTGACTTATCTTTCCAGATGCTAATTCGGGGTACATAGCTAGCTATTTCTGTGGGATCTTTCTTCCTGTTACATATGGTTATGAAGAATACATATGGTTATCAAATTCTTCAAGCCCATTCTCATGCAAAATGACAAACCTCAACCAGCCTCTCATGTCAAGACAAATTCACTTCTGTCCAAAACAATCTTGTCCAACTTGGTGTTTGGTTGAGTGGGTATGACATGGATACCACTCCATTTATTTTGCTGATGTGTCATCTTTATTACCATGTCACCTTTTCATCTCCTTGACTTTCTTCAAGTCCCTTACAATTTTTAATCAGTTCCCTAGTTTCTACTATCCTCCAATTTTCTCTTGTATGTATTAAGGGCCCTCCTTTTGTTGCTTGCAGCCTAGACGCCCATGACACTAATCTAACACTCAAAACATCCATACAATATCCATGGGGATTCACATTGCATTTTCTTGCCTTTGCACTGAGCCCCAAATATTATAGTGTTGAGCTCCTTTCTGTGTCGAAAAGGGTTGCCCCATATAGAGATGTTGAAGTCAGCCAGGGGTACAAGGCAGCATTTCGCAGACTCTTCGTTGATCCTGACATACAAGATGCAGTTAGAGCTGAGTTCATGGATTTTGTGTGCTCCAATGACATGAGTGTTGATGCTCTTCGTGACAAATATAAGGTTGATGCTCGTAGGTGGTGGTACTTCCATGGCCAATCATTCACACACCTACAACCTCTTGCAATAAAAATTTTAGCACAAGTAAGTTCTATTATCTTTTAGATTTTTAAGTTTCATTTCTAAATTCTAATTTATAACTCTCTCTAATGTTGTCTTAATAGGTTGCTAGTTCATCAGCATTTGAGAGGAATTGGAGCACGTACTCCTTCATCCACTCAGTAAAGCGTAACCGGCTGCAGTCAAAAAAGGCAGAGAACTTAGTTTATGCGCATTCCAACTTGCTCCTCCTTACACACAAAGACAGGGACTACAAGGAAGGGGACTCAAGGAAGTGGGATATCGAGCCAGAGCATATTGACTTGGATGCTACCATTTCCCACCTTGCCGCACTTGAAGTTGATGTTGATGTCGAGCTTGGTAGTGGGCATGAGAGTGCTAGTGCGAGTGCCACTTTTTGTGGTTCTACTAATATACCCATACTTGGGTCATCTAATATGGATTGTGGTGATGATATTTTTGAAGACCCATATGACGATGATGCCTAATTAGTGATCGCTGATTGTTGACATTTGGCATTATAATTTTAATATTTGAATTATAATAACTATATGTATCATGACATTCGACATTCGTGTTTGACTAATTGACATTGTAGTGTTTTTAATTTCTAATACTAGTGTGGTTTTGTTTATTATATGATCATATTCATGATGCTATGGTATTCTGAACTTAATTACTGCTGCAAATATGAATATATTTTTGATTTTTATATGTTTTTGTATGGACGAACCCAAAACGAACCCACACCCAAAATTTGTTTTTGACCGAACCCGCAAACTTGAACCCAAACCCGAACCAGTACTAGAACCAGTAGCTTAGGGTTAAATTAAAGATATAACTTAATGTAATTATTGATAAAGTGACTTTATTATGTATTGAGGACTTAATGAAATATTTTAAAGTGAATAAAGTCACTAGTTTTATGTGGGCACCCATGGCTTAGGGAAAAAGTAACTTTGAAATATTAAAAATGCTCCAAAAGTGGCGTTGAGGGGGATATAAGGAAAAAAGTGAAATTTTATTTCATTCTCTATTTTGCATATTTTCACATGTCTGAGCTTTGTTCTTGGTTGAGCAAAGGTTTGAACCAACAAACTTTGGAGACGAAAACCTTCATAGTTTGAGCATCTGCAGGGTTGGGAGACACTTCTAGGGTGTTGTTGGAGTGGTCTTAGTCCAGAGATCACACGGAGCTTCATTGCAAACAATCAGCTTGTCGCGGAGGAGATTTCGTAGATATATCTTTCGTTTTTTGGCATCATAATTATGGAGGACTGAAGAACATATTGCAGGTTATAGCTGTGGATTTGGAGGAGTTTTGACATGCTTTTGACCTCATAACCAGGCAGTACCTCTCCCAGGCAGGGCCGTACCATCTTGAGGGTTTTTTGTGCATTTTAAAATTGTTAGAAAGAGTTCTTACTCCCAGCTGAGCGTGAGGTCTGTGCGGTCACTAAACAGAGATTTTTACAGCCTTGAGGAAGTATTTTGGATAGTTGTGAGGGCTGTCCTTTTTATTAGGCCATACCAGCACTGTTATAGAGGCGTGGGACAACATTTCAGACTTTGTGAGCAGGGTTTTGACACTACAAACTTTCCTCTTGAGGCGTCCATCCATAGTGGCTGTTGTACATTGTCATTTGCTGTAATAGTCTGAGTTTGAACATCATTTGGAAGAGTTTGATCACTCCTAAACTGCTGTTACAGTCATTACCAGCTTTGTAATTATTGGACAGTGAAATGGGTATGTTACCATATCGATGTACTAGCATATATTTCATATGGGTATTGTTTAAAATGATTTTATGATGCATTTCCATTGAATATTAGCTTGTGGGTATTATCATTTCTTGTTCTTATCAAATATATGTACATGCATGGTGTTATGCTAAAAAATGCAAAAAACTTAAAATGCACCAGGTGACAACTAAACCATAGAAAACCATAAGAGGGTAGGACACTACATTAATGAATGTTGGCTATGGCATAGAAGAATGTGTCACATCAATTTTGACAGCTAGTGAGAATTAACTCTACTCAAGCTATGAGGGATCTGCCAAGAATTACAAAGCCTATCAATGCAATTTGCAAGGAATGTCAGATTGAGAAGCAAACAAGGAAGAATTTCAAGATCAAAGAGTATTCCACCATCGGACCTCTGGAGTTGGTACATATAGATCTGTGTGGACCCACAAGAATAGGAAGCTTTCAAGGTGACAGGTATTTCATGTTAATTGATGATTACTCTAGAATGACTTGGGTAACCTTTCTCAAAAAAAAAAAATCAGAAGCTCTAGATAAGTTTAAAGCATTCAAGGTTATGGTTGAAAATGAAATTGATCTGAAAATCAAGTGTTTGAGGTCTGATAGAGGTGGTGAGTTCACCTCCAATGAGTTTAACTGCTTTTGTGAAGATCATGGAATAAAAGGCATTTGTCAGCCCCTAGGACTCCTCAGCAGAATGGAGTTGTGGAAAGAAAGAATAGGACAGTTCAGGAAACAAGGACAATGTTGAAAGAAGCAAATCTATCGGATATCTATTGGAGAGAAGCTATTTACACTACAGTCTACATACAAAATAGAGTGCAAGCAAGGGTCAACAGTTCAAAGATTCCATATGAACTATGATATGGTAGAATGTACGGTAGAACTACTGTAAAATATTTTAGAGTGTTTGGAAGCAAGTGCTACATTAGGAGAGATGAAGAAAATTTGGGAAAGTTTGATACAAGATTAAATGAAGGAATCTTCCTTAGATATTCTACAAAGAGCAAGGCTTACAGATGCTACAACAAGAGGCTAAAGAAGTTAGTTGAAAGTGCAAATGCCAAGGTAGATGAAGGACCACATGAAAACTTAGTGCTAATAGAAGGATATGAATCTGATGAGCTCTCTTGCAGAGAAGAAGAAAGAGAAGAAAAGGAAAAGGAGATGCAAATTGATCAAGAAGATGTTCCGGAAAGGATTCTTAAGACTCCCAAGTATGTGCAGAAGAATCATTCTAAAGATCAGATCATTGGAGATAAGAACAAAGGTGATAAATTTGTGCTTATTGTCTAAAATAGAACCCAAAACAGTAACTGAAGCATGCAAAGATGAGCACTGGATCAAAGTTATGGAAGAAGAATTGATGCAGATTGAGAAAAATCAGACTTGGGAAATTGTCCTAAGACCAACAGACAAAAATGTAATAGGAATTAAATGGGTTTTTTGGAACAAATTGAATGAGAATAGAGAAGTAGTAAAAAATAAGGCTAGGCTTGTGTGTAAAGGCTACTTACACGTGGAAGGAATAGATTATGAGGAAACATTTGCTCCAATGGCAAGATTGGAGGCCATTAGAATGTTCTTGGCCTTTGCAGCTCATAAAGACTTCAAAGTTTATCAAATGGATGTGAAATCTGCATTCTTGAATGGAGAATTGGAAGAAGAGGTATACATTGAACAACCGGAAGGCTTTCAGTTGTCAGATAATCCAAATATGGTTTGCAAATTGAAGAAGGCATTATATGGACTCAAATAGGCTCCTAGAGCTTGGTATGTAGGGTTGGATAGGTACCCGCTGCAACAAGGATTCAAAAAGGGCACTGCAGACTGCAATCTGTATTTCAAAGTTGAAGAATATCAAATCCTGATTGTGGAAGTATATGTTGATGATATAATCTTTGTAGGAAATGAAGGTATGTGCAAGAGGTTTGTAGAAGAGATGCATAAAGAATTTGAAATGTCAATGTGTGGGAAAATGAATTTCTTTCTTGGATTACAAATCAGTCAATCAGAAAAAGGTATTTTCATTTCACAGTCAAAGTATGTTAGGAAATGTTGAAGAAGTTTGGAATGGAAGACTCCAAACCAGTATGTACTCCCATGACTACTAGTTGTAAGTTAAGCAAAGATGATGAATCTCCTAAGGTTGATCAGAGCAAATACAGATCAATGATTGGTGGATTGTTATACCTGACTGCTACTAGATCGGATATCATGCATGCAGTTTGCCTTGTGGCTAGATTTCAATAAGATCCCAGAGAATCACGTTACAACAGTAAAAAGGATATTTAGATACTTGAAAGGCACTCTGGATTTTGGCTTATGGTATCCCAAGGATACTGATTTCTCTTTGAGTGCATATATAGATGCAAATTGAGCAGGATGTACAGATGATAGGAGAAGTACAAGTGGTGGTGCTTTCTTTCTTGGAAGCATACTAGTTTCATGGTTGAGTAAGAAGCAGAATTTAGTGTCATTATCTACTGCAGAGGCAGAGTACATTTCAACAGCATCTTGTTGTACACAGGTGTTGTGGATGAAGCAGACATTGAAAGATATCAAAGTATCATATGCTGAACTTATTCCTATCTTATGTAATAATACAAGTGCTATCAACATTTTACAGAATCCGGTAATGCATTCAAGAACAAAGCATATTTCAATCCGATATCACTTTCTAAGAGAGAAGGTTGCTGAGAATGAGGTGAAATTGGAGTATGTGCCTACCAAAGATCAAATTGCAGTATCTTTACAAAGGCTCTTCCTAAGGATACTTTTGAGTATCTCCGACAGAAGTTAGGGGTTATTGCCCCTCTTTTTGATTAGATGCATAAGTGTGCATCTGTCCGGGAAACATTTCAAGACACATTCTTAGTCCTGGACTGATGTTGAAGGCTACCTCTCAAGGGGAGTAGGTAGTGGTACTGTTGGTTGGTGCAGTCAGTTGGAACATATCTTATGCCCCTAAGGGAGAGAGTGCAGAAAAATGAAAGAAGTAGGGTGAGAGCAAGTGCTTGTTGGTGTTGCAAATATTGCCCTTTGCCATTGATGTCAAAGGGGGAGAAAGTTGAAGTGACTAAAAAACCATTATGTAGGAAAGATTGTGGTGTGTGAAGAGTAAGAGTTGCTCCAGTTAGGGGGGGTACTACTGGTTGCAGAGTTGCTGATTGATTGTTTTTGTTGTTGATGGTTTTTCAAAGAGTTGGTGTTGCCATCAATGACAAAGGGGGAGATTGTTGGAAGCTTGCTAGTGTTGTCATTGATGTCAACCTCCAGCAGATGGTTCACTTGGTTTCTAAGTGCTTTTGAGAAAATTTGAATAAAAAGGTGTACAGTGTGACAGATGTATGTTCAGTGTTTTGCTCCGCATTTCTTCATAATTGAAGATATGCTTGTGCGGTTTGAAAGTGTTGATCAGAGGTGTTCAGAGGTGTTATATCTAGAGTTTTAGGCTCTGGATCGTGCGGCAGTGGAAGATGTGTTTGATAGAGCATTTGCCTGTGTATAAGGTTGTCTGGGAGAAATGAGATTGCTCCGCATTTCTCCGCATTGAGGTTTCTTGTCTTGCGGACCTGGGAACGTGCTTATATTGGCTGTATCTACTTTCCCTTGAAGTTTCTAGTGTTCGGTTGCTTCGCAAACTGAGTTCTTGTATTGGAGTTCAGTAACAGTGTATCCTGATGTGTAGAATGAAGACATTCTTTGTTTTAGGTGGTTGCAGCAGTATTGCAGAAGATTCTAATGATGTTGAACATTCTGGAAAGATGTGTGGATGGTGTGGAGTGTCTCTCTGTGGTCCGCATGATGTTTTTACACTTGGAGAGGTATGTGGTTGCTTGTAGTGTTAAATTTAGGTTTGGCCGACCTAGCTTGCTAGCGCTATTTGCGGAGGTACTTCATGGATTGTGGATGTGATTAGCAACATGGTGATACAGATTTGAGTCCTAGTTAACCCTTGGCATGGTCCACTTTCACTTCTTTCCACCGTGGAAGTGTTTAGTGCCAACCTATTTTGGTGTTGCACGTTTGAGTTGCATACGTTTCATTAGGACCGACCTAATTGAGATGGTTTTAGGTTGTGGATGGTATAAATGCAAGATGAAGTTTGAAGTGGAAAGTGTAGAGAAGATGATGCGAATGTGAATCAAGGGTGGTGAATTGAGTGCGAGCCTAAATGCCTATGACTCCCAGATGCAGTGAGCAAAAGGTGTCTACATTTCAGTTTGCTTGAAGTGGCTGGAGGCAGTGAGCCAAAGGTTGCAGATGGCATAAAGTTGCAGTGGTGGATTTCTCCTGTTGCTTTGAGATAGTGAATCTCTTTGTAACAATGTTCTTCTATTCTTCTCTCTTCTGGACAGTGAGTCCTTGTGGTAGTGAGCCTTTTCTTCTGGGTAGTGAACCCTTGGCAGTGAGCCTATTTGTTTTCGGTGTTGCTATTCATATATATGTGAGCTAATCCTTACTGTGGTTTTTTCCCTTCTTGGGTTTTCCACGTAAATCTGGTGTTCTTATGTGTTTGAATGTGTTTGCATTGATGCTTCATATGTTTACATTCTGTTAATACATAATAAGAGGTTGAAAATTGGAATAGCATTGAGGGTTTAATGTTTTAATATACAACTGATTCACTCCCCCCCCCCCCCCTCTCAGTTGTCCTGTGCATACTAACACAAACCCTAGCTGCCGCTCTCACTTTGCATGCCATTCTTCTTCTTCAAGGGAGTGCCGCCTAGCTTGGAGGATTCACCCATCTAGGGTTTGCAATAAGACATCATTCTCCACCATTTTTGGTATGTATGAGCTTTTATTTATCAATGTAAAGGTTTGATTTGTAGCAGCAGAAATCTGGGCTATGTTTGGGCATGTTTGAGCCTTGAAACTTGATGTAATTTCAATACCGAATAATATGATTTGTAGCAGCAGTCATTTAGATTCAGAAGTCAGAATTATATGTCATTTGTTTTGCATTTGAATGGTCATATTATGTGGTAGAATTCATGGTTGATGTTATCTTCACAAGGTACATAGTTGGCATGTATATTTGAGCAATTGGCATACATTTGTTCGCTGTCCAAACCATTCAAAATTCAGAAACAGAAAAATCAGATTTCAGACCTAGGGTTTGACAAGATAAAAATCAGAAATTTAGGGCAGATCTGATTAGGGATCTTACATTCATCTCCCCCAGCCCCATTAACGGGGGTATTATTATTATACTATTAATACAATATTAATATATATATTATTATTATATATATTAAAAATAATATACACTACCGACTATGCAGAATTTAAAATATATTTGATACTTGATATAGGATACTAAAAGCAAAAATAAGTTAAATAAATAATAAAAGTCTACGAAGCCGAAGGCATTTGTATTCACAAGAAAATGCCCAATGTCAAAATTTGATCAAACAACAGCTTTCACATCCTGAGCTGATTCTAGTGACCTCGTTTTTTTCAAATCAGCAAAATTTCACCATAGATTTGAAAGATTTTTGTTTTCTAATGATGCAGAAAACTAATAAGGGGTTAGCTCCACAAATGTCATTTAGAAGCCGCAAAATTCAAATGCTTGTGAAATAATATTAGAACATTCATTGTACATTTGACGATTTTTGAAGAAGGGATTGCAATAGTTGTAGAGCTTTTGACATGGTCAAGAATGTTTTTCAATTCCTTTACTTCTTTTCTGTCATTATTCTTTGCTTATAGGGGCAACACCAAAAGGAGTTCTTAGGGTGATGGGTATACAAGGTCTCACTATCTATCACGTGAAGAGTCATTTGCAGGTATCATTCTAGCATTTTAGCCTCCTTGCAATAAGTTTAGTTTGGAGCACTAAATAGCCCAAGTCAACTTTGCAGTTTTTTTCCATAATTGTAGAAATGATTTTGCCTTGTTGATAAGAGCAGTTCTTAATAGAATATATCCTTAAGACTTAATAGCATGCAGGCTTGCTTGGTTGACAGTTTATCATTTTTAATTTGATGCAGAAATATCGCCTAGCCAAATATATTCCTGACTCAACTGCTGATGGTAAATAAGCCCACCTTATGTATCTTGGGAGTTGCTTATTTTACTTCCTGGTATTTTCAAGTGAACCAACTTTACAAATTAGAATGATAAATATACATTGATGTCATGTAATTTTATTTAATCACAATGTCACATTTTCCCCTTGAACATAGAATTTCGAAATCCATGTGGAAGAATGCTACCGTTAATTTGCTGCCTCATTCTGTCTTTTGCAGGTGCAGAAACAGAAAAGAAAGATGCTGCAGATATCCTTTCCAATTTGGATGGTGCATCGTGAGTAGATTTATTATCTATTGGGTTTATGAACCTTACACTACAAATCAAATCCACAGCTAACAGTTTCTCTTGAAAAGAAGAACATTGTTAATGATAAGGTTCTAGTGTGGTTAAATAGAGCTTAATAAAATCCCTTCTGTGCTGTTGTTTGGTCTTGAAGGGGATTGACTGGTTAACATTTAACAAGTATCTGAATTGGATTTATGGAAAGGTCTGAAGACTTGGAGTTGTGGGTGTGGGTTTGGAAATTGGAAATCTACATTATTGGGGTTGTGCTTAGCATTTCATTTGGGGTGTGAGAGACAAGGATTTATATTTAAAAATGAATTTGAAGTGAAAAATGTCTTAATGACCTGAAAGTTGGGTAGTGATGTAGGTCTTGTCAGGAGTTTGAAGGAGACATAAAGTTCAAAACGCAACAAAAACAGAGGGTTCAGAGGTTGTGAAAAATTATTTCACATGCATAGAATTTAATTGATTCTACAAGTTTAGCACTTTAAGGGTTTACAATTAGGTTAAGGGATTATCATTTTTTAGATCTCATTAGTTTTCACAGTTCAATGTTCTTATTGCTGCCTTTTTTGAGGACGTGGATCCGAATGTAGCAACCCAGATCTTTTTTAGAGCCCACCAGACTCAAGAACCTGGTTATGTGGTTTGTAGATTGCTCAATTTCTACCCGGTTACTGTGATTTGGGTGTTTAAAAATTGCTCATTCACATGCATAAAAGTCTTTTACTTCCATGTTTTAAGCATGTTAAGGGCTTATAGTTAAGTTGAACAATTAAAACCCTTTCTTTTTCATTAGTTTTCAATCTTCAGGTTTTCTGATAGATCCATTTTTTGAGACCTTGAATCTGAATTCTAGCAACCTAGACCTGTTTCAGAACTCACCTGGGCTTAAGAACCTGGTTACCATGTTCTGTGAATGGCTCAATAACGAATCTTTTGTTGAAATAAAAGGAACAATTGTTTGGACGGAAATAAGGTTTTGATCTTCATAATGTGGGGTTTATAATCTGTTCTCCATTTTCAGGGGTATACAAATTACAGAGGCACTGCGAATGCAAATGGAAGTGCAGAAACGCCTTCATGAACAGCTTGAGGTATATAACCATTTAATCATAATGTGCATGTTTGTTTAAGGCTGTCAAATACCTTACGATTTGCATTCTTTTTGGTTAAAATAATGACAGGTGGTTCTGTATTACAATAGGACCAGAGACTGTTATGGTTTGGTTCGTAATTTCAGCAAATTTTTATTCAGGCGAGTTTGTATTTTTTTGGTTTGGCATGAAATATAAAGTAATGCTGCTAAATATTGAAAGGTCGTAGTAAACATTATGGCTCTCTGAATTTTACTTTAGAACATCTATGGTTCATTAAGATAGAGTGCAAATTTTTAGGAAGAAATAACAAAAAATAGGTCAATGAGGCTCAGAATGTACAATACTACAAACAGTTATAAAAGAGAATTACTGGATTAAAAAGACTCTAGGGTATGAAACTAACTAAACAAAAAGTATAGGAGAAAGGTGAACACAACGAGATTGGGTAATCCTTGACTGCACAGCATATACAAGGACACAATCATAGTCAAATGGTTTGGCCAAACCTTAGAAAGTTTTAGTTTGATTTTCTGGAACAGTGGTGTTATATCTTTTTATTTCCAGAAAATCAAAACTAAAATGTTTACCGTGGAAAGCCAAAATATTTAAATATCTTAAGAATTTTTGTCAAATATCGAACTACTTTGGGGATCTGAGTGTATTTGACTGAATATGCCAATTTGACTATAAGAACCTCAACTAAATGCACAAATAATAAACCTAGAAATACTCCGGCAATAAACATTTTTTGTATTTTTTTATATTTTCTTCTAACAAAACACAGGCAAATTAAAATTTATTATTCTGATACAAATTACTAGGCACATCCTACATGAAAATCTGATAACACCTCCGGTGACCCCGACAACACTTTGAAACTCGAACTGCTCTTTGAGGGTTTCTGTCCCCAAGATAGTCTGATTGCCACGCTTGAAGGTTTCCGTCTCCAAACACCACAAGCTGCTGTACATATTAATTATCACACTCCCGAGAATAAAATAATTTTTTGTTTTTAATCTAATGTAATGTCCCCTTCTAGCAAGTCCAAATTTTCTTCATCTTGCACATAATTTCAACTTGTAAAAGAGAACATTAGTAATCAATTCTTCTTATAATATCAACATATATCATTAATTCAATTATCCAATCCTTAAGTCCATTCATACTTAGTGTTGTCTATTATATGTTAATCTTATTCATTTTCAAACCTTAGTGGAGATGGGGTACTATCTCTTGTTAGGTTGCATGAATCATCCTCTATGGGTAGTGCCTTTGTATGATGTAACACATGCCCATTCCACCTTAGGTCTTACTAAGTGCCTTGTATGATGTAACATATGCCCATTCCACCGCAGGTCTTACTTATTGCCCTTGTATGATGTAGCATAGTCCATTCGACCGCAGGTCTTATCCATTGCCTAAGTATGATGTAACATGGTCCATTCCACCGCCGGTCTTATCTACCTTTCGATGTATTAATGCTACTTCTTCCTAACAAGTCTACCTCCAATCTCTCAATGTATTCTATGATCTTATATCATGGGTTTGTTTCTAAGGACCTTGCCTTCATTATATAAATCAAGTATGATAACTCTTTATTGGGGCTTAGTCCTAATGATGATGGATTCTCTAAGCATTTATAATCATGTTATTCATAGATGTTTTAGCTATCAATATCATGTTAGTTATTCGCTCCACCTTGACTATAACATGCTATCATATCATCTATATATATTTATATTTATAATTATAATAATATTTAATATCATTCATATTATAATCCCTTTAATTAATATCATTCCATATAAAAAATATAATGAAATAACTTATATATATATTAATTTCTTTCTTTCTTTGGGAATATAGGTGCAGCATATTTATCTTATTTTCCCCAACAATTAATATTCAATCATGTCTGTAATTCAGACTGATAAATTATTAATTTTATATCTGTTTGCTTCATTGTATTTTGTTCTCCTTCTTGCTTCCTCCACTCTCAACCTTTATATTTTCCTAAATGGTCAATGACTATACCTTTTCACAAAGGTCATGTCTTTTTATAATATAATTGCTGCTGCCAATTGTATTTATAATAGTTTGCAAGGCTATTAGTTTGCATAATATAATGTGATCGCTACTTTTTAGCCCTTTTTTATAAATATATTAGTTACTGTTGCCTTGACCGATTGTCTTAAAGGCAATCTAATATATTATATAATGCATGATTTATATTCATTTATATAAATATGTTTATTATATTATAATCATAATAATAATTAATATTAACATTTATATTTATTATCATATATTATTATTATATAAAAATAATATGCTATTTTAATATTTATATTTATATTTGTATTGGTTATTTATAAATATAATATATCGGTTAATATTTAAAATATTTATAGATAATATCATATAACATTATATATTTATAATATTATATATATTTATTAATGGACTATGGCTGGGAGATTTAATATGACATTTTAAATATTTAATTTAAACAATGCCTTAATATCGGGACATGACAACCCTCCCCACTCAAGATTGCTTGTCCTCAAGCAATCACAATTAGGATGCTTTCAGAATCCTAAATCAAATTTGTGACGAAAGAATACTTAAAAGATTACACAAAAGTATAGGTAATGATAATAATAAATTTAATATTGAAGTTACATAAGTTTAATATTAAAGTATGTAATACTTTTTTTTATCTTTTAATTTTTTTATTTAACTATTATTCACAGGATGGCAGAATCTTCTGCTCTGATACCACTGTAATGTCCCCTTCTAGCAAGTCCAAATTTTCTTCATCTTGCACAGAATTTCAACTTGTAAAAGAGAACATTAGTAATCAATTCTTCTTATAATATCAACATATATCATTAATTCAATTATCCAATCCTTAAGTCCATTCATACTTAGGGTTGTCTATTATATGTTAATCTTATTCATTTTCAAACCTTAGTGGAGATGGGGTACTATCTCTTGTTAGGTTGCATGAATCATCCTCTGTGGGTAGTGCCTTTGTATGATGTAACACATGCCCATTCCACCTTAGGTCTTACTAAGTGCCCTTGTATGATGTAACACATGCCCATTCCACCGCAGGTCTTATTTATTGCCCTTGTATGATGTAGCATAGTCCATTCCACCGCAGGTCTTATCCATTGCCTAAGTATGATGTAACATGGTCCATTCCACCGCCGGTCTTATCTACCTTTCGATGTATTAATGCTACTTCTTCCTAACAAGTCTACCTCCAATCTCTCAATGTATTCTATGATCTTATATCATGGGTTTGTTTCTAAGGACCTTGCCTTCATTATATAAATCAAGTATGATAACTCTTTATTGGGGCTTAGTCCTAATGATGATGGATTCTCTAAGCATTTATAATCATGTTATTCATAGATGTTTTAGCTATCAATATCATGTTAGTTATTCGCTCCACCTTGACTATAACATGCTATCATATCATCTATATATATTTATATTTATAATTATAATAATATTTAATATCATTCATATTATAATCCCTTTAATTAATATCATTCCATATAAAAAATATAATGAAATAACTTATATATATTAATTTATTTCTTTCTTTGGGAATATAGGTGCAGCATACTTATCTTATTTTCCCCAACAATTAATATTCAATCATGTCTGTAATTCAGACTGATAAATTATTAATTTTATATCTGCTTGCTTCATTGTATTTTGTTCTCCTTCTTGCTTCCTCCACTCTCAACCTTTATATTTTCCTAAATGGTCAATGACTATACCTTTTCACAAAGGTCATGTCTTTTTATAATATAATTGCTGCTGCCAATTGTATTTATAATAGTTTGCAAGGCTATTAGTTTGCATAATATAATGTGATCGCTACTTTTTAGCCCTTTTTTATAAATATATTAGTTACTGTTGCCTTGACCGATTGTTTTAAAGGCAATCTAATATATTATATAATGTATGATTTATATTCATTTATATAAATATGTTTATTATATTATAATCATAATAATAATTAATATTAACATTTATATTTATTATCATATATTATTATTATATAAAAATAATATGCTATTTTAATATTTATATTTATATTTGTATTGGTTATTTATAAATATAATATATCGGTTAATATTTAAAATATTTATAGATAATATCATATAACATTATATATTTATAATATTATATATATTTATTAATGGACTATGGCTGGGAGATTTAACATGACATTTTAAATATTTAATTTAAACAATGCCTTAATATCGGGACATGACATCTAAGAAGTGCCTTCTCTTTTTCCCGACACCTCTTATATTCCATGTTCCCTTTTTCCATTCCTCAATCATAGGCAATCCCAATCAGTTAACTGACAAGTCTGAGATAACTAAATCTGACCCAGATAACTGGCAGTTCTAGCAAGGAATGCCCACTCCAACTCAACTGCCTTATTCCATTAGTTACTTATTCCTACCTGAAGTAATTACAACTTATCTATCTGCTTACTTATGCTATAGATTAGAGGAGTGGATCCCGTGTTCCATAAATGTTAAAAGGGGGACACTACATTGACCATGGCTTTAGACAACATTTCTGCCACACAAACTGTCTTTTCCAGACAGCATACGTGGCATCTCTCATTTCTAGGTCCTCATCAGACTGTATGCTTCAAAAATCACGATGAAAATATAAATTTAGAATCTAAGTTACTGTAATGATAGTGCAAATGCATTAGATCGGATTGCATTAATGATCATGTATTAGATAATATAACAGGTTTCAATTTTGAAAATGTTAAAACTATCATTTTAATGTCTAGAGGTCCTAGGGCCTAGAGTGTGGAGACTGGAGAGAAATTACCAGATTCCAGATATTGTATGATAGTATAATTTATTGAGTTTTGAATTACTAAGAATAGTGGACATTGAAATATCTTTTTGTATGATTTTTGCATATTTAATCTCTGCGATTAATGCATAATCTTGTATGTTATACGGTTTCAGACTTTCTACTGAACCTTTGCAAACTTCCAAAATCTTCTCTTCTATTCCTGAAACTACCAAGCATTTTTAACCTTGTGACTATAAACACAGTACCATTGCTAGATACCAACAATGTTCAAATATAGATTCTTGAATACAAACTACTATACTAATCAGTTATGAAATTTAAACTTCAATGCAATATAAGACAAAATAGACAACAAAACAGATACTGAAAATTGATTGTTTTCACACATTGAAAATGAGGCTATGTCGATGACATTCCAGAAAATTACTGGTATCTGTTTAGATGATTACTGTATCTTGTATTGCTTGAGTTTAAACATCATAAGTTATTACTACTTTGGTTGGTACTTTGTAGTCATGGATATGTTATGTAATTTTATGGCAATGAAATTAGGTGTCCCTTTTTTTTCTGTGTAATTACGGTCTGTTTCTGTTTGTCCCTTTTTGACATTCTGTTCATCTGTAGTGTTTATCATTTAAATCTGGGATGTGGTTCATGATCAACATGTTTCCCAAAAGCAGTTGATCAAATCTGTATCTTACTGATTTTAGTTAAGAAGTGATGTTTTTCTTTAGCTGGCAAAGAAATGGAATTTTAAATACATATTAAACATCATAAGTTGTTACTACTTTGGTTTGTAGTCATGGATGTGTTACATAATTTAATCACAATGATAGTACCCGTCCCTTTTTTTCTGTGCAATTATGGTCTGTTTCTGTTTGTCTATCTTTGACACTCTTCATCTGTACCGGTTATCATTCAAATCTGGAATGTGGTTCATGGTCAACATGTTTCCCAAAAGCAGTTGATCAAATCTGTATCTCATTGATGTTAGCTAAGAAGTGATGTTTTTCTTTAGCTGGCAAAGAAATGGAGTTTTAAATACGTATATATACCAATTGTTTTTACTATCTTATTGTCCAAGGATTTGAAGAAAATAAATCTACAAAATGCTTACAATTTCAGACAAATATTGTTTGCTATTGTAGACCAAACCATTCTATGAACCTTATATGGAACTTAAATTCTGTAAAGGTACAAAGGCACTTGCAGTTACGTATTGAAGCTCAGGGAAAGTATTTGCAGAAGATCATTGAAGAGCAACAGAAGCTCAGTGGTGCATTGAAAAACTGTGATCCTCCCGCAGCAGGAACCATTTTGCCTTCATATGGGGACCTATCTACACAGGTCTGTGATGCCAAGAAAGATATAGCTCAAAGTTCAGCAGATCCTCATCATGAGGCTGTTGAGAAAAGAGTAGATAATGTAGCAGTAACCGGTGAATGCAAAAACTTTACTCATGATGAATCCCAATTACTTTCTTCTCAGCTAGATCCAATTTCACCAGAACCCTTAGGCTGTGACGGTTCATCCTCAGGAAGCCCAAGAGCTGGGCAACATTTATGTAAAAAGGTGAGGATTGATAATTTGTTGGCATCATCAAATCAACAATTAGGTAAGCATTTTGAACAGACACATATGAATGGCCTTAATCTTGAGCAGCTTGACAATTTCAAATATGATTCTGTAAATTATGATAACACTGATGTACTTACAAGTGATGTGCATGAGCAAGCACCTTCTGGATCAAGTGTTCAGCAAAGCGACTTTCCACTTTCAATTCAGCATGCACATAAATCTCGAAGTTCCCATGCTTGTCCCCATCAAAGGCAGCTTTCTCAAGCACCCCTTGCAGCCAAGCATAGTTCCTCCAATTCACTTACACACTCTCATGCAAATTTTTTTCAGCCTGTTCAGACACTGCAGGCTCCTAGTAACTGTATGTTATCTGATGCATGCATGGTTCAGGAAACACCTAAGAAAGAATTGAGCAAGAAAGAATTGAGCTCTAGTTATAATGTTGGAAATTTGACAGGTCAATCACAATCATTAGCATCGGTTATTTCTCAACCAAGCAACTTTGGAAGCTCTAAGGGAACTGATGGTGAAGGAAATATGATGTCTTCTTATCCTACAGGTTTTGTTTGTCATTGGGATCAAGGCTCATTGGGATATAACACCCATAATAATTTGGGTGCACAGAACTTGGGATTTAGAAGACTTGATGGAAATAACCATTTTGGTCTGGCTATAGATATAAAAGAAAGCCACGGAAATCAACTTAAACCTGGTTCTGGGTCAATTATATATCAGCCAGGAAGTTTGCCCTAATCCAAGGATCCTTATTATTCTGGTAGTTGTCTGCTAATTATTCTGGTGACTGTACGAAAGACATGTTTGCTCATGTTGTACTATTATAGTGTAAAATACAGTGAAGTTCCATTATATAGCCAAAGTCAGATAGCAGCCCTTTTCTGCAAAGGTATTATATTTCATACCAAAAGATTTGTGACTTAAATGGCTATAAAGAAAAATATTGTATATTTGATTACTTAATATTATGTTGATAATCTTGACTTTCATGATGCTTGTTGAGTTTGGTATTCCTGCATCTGTCCTATTTTTGAAATGTGGAAACCCCAAAGCAGTTTTGTATCATGCAATCTACAATTCTAATGATGATTAACCAGAACTAGAAAAAATCCCAGGCTTCTTTGAAGATAGTCCACTTGCAGGTGATCATTATTGTGATTTGGTTGGATGAAGCAACAAGATAACAGCTGGGAAGCCCTACCACTGCTTTGCCTTAGTAAAAGTTAGTGCTTATATTCACCACTTAGGTACTTTGTTCGAACTAATTTTGAAAATGGCAATTTGTGTCTGAACTGAATCGCCAATGTAACTATGTTCCTCTAGTTTTTCATTTCCCATTTTGTTTAGAATTGCTATTCTTGTAGTTAATTTGGAATCACACAGTTGCTTTGAATTCCTAAAAGAAATTTAGGGGCAGTGTTGTTGCCATGTTTATTGAGCATATTGAAATCATTTTCTTCGCATAATAGGAATCAAAACTGGAGCATCTTTTCAAAAGGAACAGTTGTTTTTATTACACTTCACTGATGTGAGGTTTTTGACAGTTTATTTTTTCCTTTTAGTCAAAAGTTGAAATGATGTAATACAAGCATCGAAGTATTGCCAGATCCTTGCACATGAAAATATTTACAAAGATGTTTCATTCTAATTTGTGAACAAGATTACTTACATGGAATAGAGTAGAAAATATTGAGTTTGTTCTATAGTTGAGTTGTGCTGATTGTCTTTTCTAGATGGATTATCTTCAAGATTGGCAAGGGCCTCTTTTTGTATCAACATGGTTGTCTCAATCAAGCAAGCTACACTTTTCAATTAGTTCCAAATGCTTCTATTATGTTTTCTGGTACCATACTTATGATTTCATCATTCTATTGAATATATTTTATAAGATAGAAAGTCAGTAATATGCTAAGCTTTTTATATATAATTCGAGTACAATTTGAGGTCTTGGTCAAAGAACATTTCCACAAGATAATATGACAGTATACTGGTCTAGTACATAAAGAATAAACTGTCTTCATGACCATGCACCAAATTAGCAAGTGTATACCTCTTTGAGGGTGGGTTGGATCTATATCCCTGATTGAGGGCAGGTGCTATTTGTTTGAGATGGATCCAAGGAATTGAGGGGGACTTTGCTCCTGCATGAAGTTAAAGGTGATGCACCTTGCCATCCTCGAATGTCATGGCCATCTATGTGCACTCAGTTAGGGCTCACTCCATTATCTTTAAAAAAGTTCACATGAAACAAAGATTATCCCACATGACCCAAATGTGCTTCCCACCAAAACATTTAGACACCAAAATTATTGCCAAAACTAAGAACCTATTAGCCAAAAAGAGTTTTTTTTTCTAAATAATTGCACACACACATGGCTTATGATTTGTATACACCTAAAAATGACACGACTCTGTCTAGATAAATATTCTTAATATTTATTATATCTAAATTCCTCTATCAATAAATAAATTTATTTGGTTAATATTCCTCCCATTAATTGAATAAATTACTTTTATTTAATTAATTTAATCGAAGTCAACTTTATTCTTCCAAGCAATTAAATAATTTTAATTATTTAATTAAATCACTTATTCCTATAAATTTAAATAAATCAATCAAATTTATTTAAATTATCTCAATATCTAAAAATAAAATATTTTATTTATTTCTCCAAATCATACACAAACAATTAAATTTGTTTTCTTATCTTCAAATTCCTCAAAAAATCTTCCAAATCTTCTAAAAAAAATCTTCTTTTTCATGCACATTTCTTTCAAATCATACAAAAAACAAATCACAAGTTGAGTTAATTGAATTAATCAATCTTGTTTTTATCAATAACTCTTAAATTAGATTTTTTTTTTCTAATTTATAAAATCAAATCTTATTTTTATAAAAGAGGTAGTTAACTCAAACAAAACAACTTTTTTGTGTGACAATTGTCTTTTTTTTATTTGCGCACATTCTCTCAAAGTTTCTCAACCGTTGATCTTCTTGTTCTTTCTATACCGTTGATCTTTTATCTCATGAGTCTATAAATTGAACCCAATTCTCTATTTTTATTATCTAAGCTTTTAGTATCCTTATTCTGCAGGAATTACAGCATGCCTTTGGCACCAAATTCTTCCATTGCTTGCAATCACCCTTTTAACATTGCAATTGTGTTGAAGAATCTCTTCATTGCAAACCTATCACATCCATTCCCATTTGACATCTTGGAAAATAATAAGGAAGTGCACTTTTTGAGGGCCATATTCATACACAAGATTATTTGAGGTAGGCGACCAATGGAAGCCATGAAGTAAAGAGGTTTGCAAGGTTTGAGTTCTTTGTTTGTTTGATCTTCTTTGTTTCTTATTTCATTGAGTTTATTGGATTACTTTGATACTATTGATAATCATTCCAATTTTTCGATAACATTTTCTGGCGCCCACAGTGGGGCCTTTGCCTCAATCTAACCTCAAAACTGAGGTTTTGTGCATTAGGTTCTGTACACAGGGAGATTCTGCGCATCTGATCATTTCTAACATGCATCTGAGCTCTGTTTCCACGCATCTAACAGATCGGCGCATCCATGCTCTGTTTCAACACATTTGACCTCTGAATCGGTGCATCTGATACTTCTATGCATATACTCTCTGATTCTACGCTTTTGACATATGTCTCAATGCATTTGTAATTCTGTGCATTTGTACTATGTACCTACGCATATGATCTCTGTAGCTGCGCATCTATTTTGATAGTGATTCTTAGGGTTGTTTTTTATGGTTTTGCTAACGCTAACACTTTTCGGAGGAATATTCTCTGATCTACTTGAAGGTTAGGGGCTGGTTTAGTCATATAGCTACATTTGTTAACTCATCTCTTGATCTAAAGAAAAGTAAATGATTGTTCATGCAAATCTCATTTAGCTCTAACTAGGAGGATTGTAATTTGATTTTGTTGCATCAACAAATCAAACGTAGTCCCTACTAGAAAGATATAAAATTGAACCATTGTTATCTTGCTTTCAAAGTTAACAAATCACATGTGTGCCCAAGTAGCTAACTCATTTAGTCTTTTTCATTTTAACTAGGGGAAAAAAATTATTGTCTTTCGTGTTTTTGGAATGATACTAGGCCTATGCTCTCCCCTCTTTTGGGTGACCAAAATTCCAAACATATTATTTCACATGTTTTTCCTTTAGAGAGGCCTGCCCTTGGATATCCTTCTGTTCAAGTGGGAACGACCTTAAGTGGTAACAAGCTAAAGCTAAACTCTGTCTAGCCACTATAAATAAATTGTGTTTGGAGCGAAAGCTTCAAACAATGAGTGTTGTTAAGTTATACCGACAACCAACCTCCCCCAAAACCCTCCAAGGCATAACCCTTGTAGGTTGGGAGACTCTATAATGGAGAGTAGTGTTGCCGCATATATAACCACTCGAACGGTTGCACTTACTAATCATCCTTTGTTTCTAGAAGCCAAAATCCTCTATAAACAGTGAGAATTCGGTTTATATTGTCCCAGCCAGCCTAGGATTTGTACTTATTTTTTAGTAAAAAAGAGTCCAAAAATTACAAAAAAAAGATCAAAAAAATCATGAAAAATTCTGTGTTTGCTGTCTTACTTGCCATAATTGAGAAATCAGATCAAAAAGACCAAACTCTCAGCCAAGAAACCAAAAACATAAAAAAACATGCCAAAAACATTACAAAATCAATCAAAAGCTCAGAGCTGCGCATTATTTCGACCTGCTGCACATATACTTTGACTTTCTGCGCATTTACTGTCTGTTCCTGTGCTTTTGTGATTTACCAGAGCTGCGCATATATTCTGACTTGCTGCGCTTTTATTCTTTGTTTCGGCGCATTTGTTGCTACGCATCCACAACAATGAGCATTTCCCGATCTTTTGAGAGAAAATTTTCAACCTTTCTAAGTACCCATTTCAACCTTGTTCTAGTTTTAGAGATCAAATTTATCGTGTAGTCACCTCTCCTATCCGTTTTCCATAGCGTACCCTCTTTTTTAGTCGGTCGTCTCGTCCACCTCATCCAAATTTGCCCAAAACTGAGTCAAAAGTATCAAGCCAGATTACGACAAGATAATTCTAGATCCTATCAAACCCAAGCAATCGCTAGTAAAGTCCCCACTATCAGGATACATCATTGTTCTCTATCAGAACTTTTCACTAGCTGTGTTAGTGCAAGACTAGTCCCTTGCAAGTAAACGGATTACTAACATCCTTGTGGCTATCGTTTTGTATCGACCGATTCATTTGAAACCATAGATCACAGAAAACCCTTGTCAAAATCTTTTCACCACAAGTATCCCCTTCATCGTAACCTTCAAACTCGCCTTGTCAAAGCATCCAATCTCATAGCATCCCATCCCAAACCGCGCTGCATGTTCTTAACTAGATCCCAGAAACAAAAGCAACTTGAAATGGCTAGAACATCAGACAGAATTGTATCCCCTCATGACAGTGATGAGGAAATCTCACAAGATGAGATACAACAGCCATCCAAGACAGGAAATTCCAACGCATGATGGACAAAGTCATCAACCGGGACCCTTCAAAGTTCTTCCTCTATCTAGCAAACCAAGGGCTTAAGCTCCCCGCCAACTTTGACGTTGATGCATTAAAAGAACCAGGAGAGGAAAGAACTCGCGAAAAGAGCACAAACGAGGAAAGCACCCTTAACAAAGACAAAGGAAAGAAAACAACGGACCCAAACATACCTATAGACATGCTAACAAAGCAAATTTAGACCTTGCAACAAGAATTTGAAGACCTCCAAATAGGGACGTCCACCAAAACTTATTCATTGGAGGATATCTCACCATATCCCTTTGACAAAAGCTTGAACATGGTACCCTTCCCCTTTCGGTTTGAAGTTCCTAAGTTTGACAAATATAAAGGAAAGGGTGACCCTAGGGACCACATCCGAGAATTTAGCGCCGCATGTCTAGAGGTAGCCCACAACAAAACTTTCCTCATGAGACTTTTTCCTCGATCACTAGGTGGACAGGGCATGGAATGGTTCTCTCTACTACCCCCGGGTATCAAAACTTTTGATGAGTTAGTAAACAAGTTCGTCACACATTTCTCATACAACATTGAACATGAGGTATCTATGCTAGACCTTTGTAACATGAAACAAAAAAGTGGTGAATCTTTTGCCGCTTTCTTACAAAGGTGGAGACATCTAGCAAGCAAATGCCCTCATCATATACCAGAGAAACAAATGACAGAAATGTTTGTCCACAACCTCAACCCCGATCTTAGCTACCAAATACAAATCCAAGGTCCTACCACATTCATGAAAGTAATTGAGATGGGATTATTTATCGAAAAAGCTATGATCGCAAAGGGGCAAATAAAGTTGTTCAAAGACAACCCTAACTCTAACTACACCACGGACAAGTCAAAATTTTGGACCAAGAACAAAAACATAGTCAATGATGGAGTGGTTGACGCCAAAGCAGTGGCCCCAAAACAATCAATCCTCAACCTCATAGGTGCTTGTTGTACCCAACCAAATTTTTTTGCTTCATTAAGGCATTTTGAAACAAGTTTAGAAAATTTTTCGTCAAAAAGTCAAAAAAACAAAATTTCTAAAAATAGACGTCGAGTTAGGTTTTCTGGGTTTCTTGAGATATGGATGTTGGCAAAATTTTCTAAAAATAGAAAGTTTCTAAAAATAGAATCTCCAAATCAGGGGTCGTGCTTGATTCTCATTGGTCGATTTTGTTTCACGATCGGCGCGGTTCAGACGGAATCTTCAAACGACCAAGTTTTCTCTACTAGGTCATTTTTGTTTTTTCACAAGGTGAAGCATGAGCTCGAAAGTCATCAACACAGAAAAGTTCGCCTGCCAGAATTCTTCGACGAGTTTCCAACGTTGTTTCAACGACGCAAAATTGACAAACGACCGTCGACTCGATGATGCACGCAAAACGATGCAAGATGGATCCAAGGTGAATTGAAAAGTTGGAAAATCATAAATTTGACTAAGTCTGGTGGAACTAGGCACCCCAGGAGGCTTGGGGCGCCCATCTTCTCCTGTGTTATTTTTTTTTTCACGTTTTTCGAGAAACGTAAAAAATTCTTCCGTCAGCTCTTTTCCAGTTGGTCAAACTTGGTCAAACTTTGTCAAAAGTCAGTCAAAGCCAGGATTTCATCACAGATATGTTCAGACTACTTGGATCACCCTTTGTCCCACCTCGACAGTCGTCAAAACGACCGAAATCAAAGATCGAATAGGAGCCGTGGGCACAGAAATTGAGAAAAGGTACAAAATTGAAATTTTTTCTAAGTGTTGACAAACCAGGCGCCCCAGGAGGCTCAGGGCGCCCAAACTCTCCAGAGTTAGATTATTTTTGATATTTTTCTCGAAAAACGTGAATCTCCTTCCGTTAGCCTGGTCCGGTTTAGTATTGATCAGTTTGACACATTTTTCGAGGCAAACAGAAGGTACAATCAGCTCAGTTTTCATCAGGCTTACATATTTGCTAGATCATCAGACTCATTTTCATCCCAGTTGATAGAAATTGACAGCCAAACAAGGGTCCTGTGCCTCTGAAATGCGCACGCAAACCAAGAAATTGGAAAAATTGAAAAAATAAAAAAATGGCTAAGTGTTGGGAAACCAGGCACCCCAGGAGGCTTGGGGTGCCCAACTTGAGCAGTGTTAGAATATTTTCATGTTTACAGTGTTTTCCGACATGCTTTTTTACCAATCTTCGCCCGTTGGCAGTTTCCAGGAGGTCAAACTTGGTCAAACGATGTCAGATCGTCGAATGGAGGCAGGGGATAGAATTTCAGTTGATCAATCTCCAAAATGTCAGGATCAGTTAGCTTTTTTAGTCAATGATGACATTTTTCTACCTTGTTGAAGTTGGAGACAGGCCATATTTGAGTCAAAACGAGTGTTTGAAGTGTCGAAAATGAAGAAAATTTTGTTAGCACTTCTTTCAACTCGCGTGCTCGATGACATCATCAAAAGAGATATTTTTCGTCATCTTGCACATGAAGCCATAGGCTCCTACAAAATAGGGATTCTTCCTATTCAAAGACATCCACTTGGATTTATGCTTTAAAAGATGCTTTCTTCATGGATGAGGGTGAAGTTTTCTTCTCACACAAATAAAGCTACTTTTTCGACCAAAAGATTTATAAAGACAAGCTTTGGGCTTCTTTATTTCATTATCTTTTGTAGGTTGTATCCAGAGGAAAGATTTTATTTTTCTTTCAACGAAGATTCGAAGACCCAAACCAGGTGCTTTTTCAGTGTTCTTCATAGTTTCGGGTTGAGGAAGAAGAGAGGCTTGCTTTTTCAGGTTCCTTGTTTCAAGGGGATCATTTTTCAGAAATGCGACCAGAGCTTTTTCAGTTTTCATCGAGATGGGTCCATTCAGATTTTTATCCTCTTGAAGATTGGGAGTTGTGTTTTTTTTTGAGAAACTACTTTTTTCCTGCTTTTTCGAGAAAATCTCTGCTTTTTCAAAATCTGACAATCTGGGTTGCTTCGAAATAGAGTTGCCTACAAAACCCATGTGCCAGCTTTTTCGGTCAGAATCTGCTTTTTAGAAGATACCAGTGCATGACATCACCAATAAAGCAGGAATGTTGATGAGGATGCATTTCAAAAGAAAGCAGCTTTAAATCAGATGCTTTTTGTTTTAAAGCATGTGCTTTCATCCTACGCTCATCCATTCTATATTTAGAAAGAAATCACCTTGTGATAGTTGGAATCTTCTTTGCGTTAAAGCAGATTGCTTTAAAGCATTTGTTTATTGTATCTTTGTCTTAGAATAGTAATAAAGCTTGTGAGTTGGCAAGTTAGGGTTAATCAAGGAGATTTTAGGGTTCCCTACTCCTTTGATTTTAGTATAAATAAGGGCATCCTTGCCCATTGTTGGTAATGACTTTGGTGATAACATATTTTGCTGTGCCTATTCTAGCCTGCAAACATTGTTATTCCAAGTGTTTGTTCAATCTGTGTTCATTGTAAGGGAATGACTTTTGTGATAGCAAATTTGCTATGCCTAGTCTAGCCTGCAAACATTGTTATTCTAGGTGTTTGTTCACTTTGTGTTCATTGTTCTCCGGTGTTTGATCGCTTATTGTATGCCTACCTTTTGCTACAATATTGTTGTCCTGGAGTTGTATTAAACTTTGTGATATTGAATAGAAGTCTCATGCCTACTTTGCTCTGATATTCTATATCAATTCATTAAGTTATCGTCGTCAGATGTGTATCTTTTGCAGCTTTCATTTTTAGTTTTCATCATTAAAGTACTTTTAGTCTTGTGATGTTAATCTGGAAGAAAATTACTTAAGTTTTTGTGTTAACAATCATTCCTCGTTCACTTTCAACTTCCTTTGCTCTGAATTTACTCAGGAGGTTGAAAGCGTCATTAGTCTATGCTAGTTGTAGTATAAGTTTTATAATAAAGAAAAAACCTCTTCTGCAGCGTTTAGAGTTTTATACCCTTGTGCTCGCAGCTGAGAATCAAAAAGATACGCGAAGTTTCATTCAAGTTATTTTTTCAACGAACATCAGCAAGAAAGGGAACTCCCCCTTCTAATAGGAGAGCAGTTTATCTGTGCATAGCTGTCCGTTTCCAAATCGCATACCAGAGGTGCAAATTGAAATGCCGACAGTTTTCTAGCACCCACCGTGGGGCACGAGGCATAAAATTTCAAGCAAGCTTAGGCTTATGACACGGTAATGACTCTCTGGCGTCCTTCTGCTCCAGTTTAACAACCAAATCTTACACCACCTGTTATTCATCCAAATCTTGTACGAGTGGAAGGAGAGCAAACGGACATCATTAGCAGCCTTAGAAGTTTCATATTTACGCAAAAGGAAAGTCCTGATCAGTGGAGAAACACGGCTGCTATCCTTGACGAAGAAGAGCACAAAGCGGATCTTGCAGCAGGAAGACCTGTATCACCATCTCCCGTGTGGCAGTAGATAATCCTAGCTCACAGAGTTTATTCAAGAAGGGGAAAAGGCGGTGCTACAGATCCTTCCTTCCAAGATCTTGTTCCTATAGAAGTTGGAGAAGCATCCATCATAGTTCAAGAAATTCAAATAGTTCCTGAAGTCAAGCAGGAAGATTTACAAGAAGAACCAGTACCCCAACCTAGAGCAATGGGTGATGCAAATAACAATAATCACAATGATGCAAATCAAAGGCGACCACCACCATTGCCTTGGGGTAACAACATTGGACCTTTGGCACTAACAGAATATCATGAGCTTCCTGAAGGATCAAGAAATTTTTTTGCAAAGTTTCATGGTGATGGGAAGCAACATCCTGATGAGCACATTTCTGCCTTCACCACCGCTTGTGGAATTCTTGGCGTTGCGCTTGAAGATGTTGCAGTGCGTTTGTTTGTGGAATCATTGCAAAGTTCAACAGCTGAATGGTTTAATCACCTCGCTGCCAGCGCTATCACAAGTTGGGAGTCGATGAGGGAGAAATTTCTCACTCGTTTCAAGCCCGTAGAAGCTAGTCATGTCTTGTTTGCAAAACTCTCAAACATCAAGAAAGACAAAAGTGAGCCGATGTGAGAGTTCGTGGCTAGATTCAACCGCTTGGTTGGAAAAGTCATGAACACCTTGAATCCTTCGTCAAAAATTCTACTAAGTTGTTTCACGAACGCACAATCTTCAGAAATTTTTTTCTACCTCAAGCAAAGACATGCTACAGAACTGCAAGAAGCTCAAGAGTATGCTATTGAATTAGAAGATCATATGATCACTTCCGGAAAGATCCAGAGAGATTCAATCAAACCACTGGTGCCCTTGAATGTTGTACCACTTCGGCAAGTTCCATCTCCTTCAAGTATACCAGATTCTTTCATTAACTTTGTGAGTGATCAACCTGCTTCACCTGTGCGTCAAGTATCACCTATGTGTCAAAAGGAAGATGAGTCTTTTGCAATACAAATCTACTGCTTGTTCCATGCAACAAACCAACACGATGGAGAAAGTTGCTCGGAGATGAGAAGATTCATGCAAATATTAAAAGCATCAAATGGAAATCAAGGATTTTCGGATACTCTTGAACGTCTCTTTGACGAATTCGATGGCGACTCTATGAAGGGATTTGACCAGTGTAAATCAAATATTAGAAGGGAACATTTTCCTAACTCTATTTCAAGCGACATCATGTGTTTACATATGGAACATGAATGTTCATCAGAAGCTGAAAATTTGCATAATTTCTTCGATCATGAAGAAGGATCGTTGATGGAAGAACCTGAAGAAATGCACAACTTGCATACTTTCCCTAAAGAAGAAGAAGTGCAACAATCTTCACAAGAGCAAAATTACAAGGAAGAGATCAAATATGTCGCAGAGAGCAATGAAGAATCCAATTTGTTCTTCTCATCTTTTGAAGGTTGGTTTGAAGACCTTGTGTTAGATACATTCAAAGGAGAAGAGACCAAAGGAAAGTTGTAATTGGAGAAAGAACATGATCTTCATTTTGAAGATGATTCATCATTAGAGGAATTTCTCAAAAATGGAGATCATATAGAAGATTCATCATTGGATCTTGATAGCTTTCTACATCACTTAGAGAGTGATTCTTCAGTAGAGGATACTGTAAATTTTCTTTTACAGTTTAGCCCATCTTCATCTTTGTCTCAAGAGGCTTTCATAAACACTAATGAAGAAAATGATGCTAAACTTTTGAAGGTTATCCCTAAACTTGTGCTATATCAAGAAACGGGTCCTGGTACATATGTTATGCTGTCTGAAATAACCGAACAAAATCAGGAGGTTGTCCATGTGGTTGACGAAGCAGAAGAAGAATCCAAAGAAATATACAACTTACAAACTTTCTTTCAGGAAGAAGAAGAACAACAATCTTCTCAAAAGCAAAATAATGATGAATCAAGTTTGTTTTTCTTGTCTTTCAAAGGCTGGTTTGAAGAACCCGTGTTAGATATATCTAAGGGAGAGACCAAAGAAGTTTTGCAAGCGGAGCAAGAGCATGATCTTCTTTTTGAAGATGATTTCTTCCTGAAAGAATTTTTTAGAACTAGAGATCATATGGAAGTTCCATTATCAGATCTAAATTGTTTTCAACATCAGTGGGAAAGTGATTCTTCAACGGAAGATACTACAGAATTTTCTTTACAATATAGCCCATCTTCACCTGCATCTTGAGAATCTTTCATACATACTAGTGAAGAGGATGATGTTGAATCCATCTATGAACCCGTACAAGAAAAAGACTTCACCGATACTATGCAACCGATGTGGAATACAACATATGAAGAGGTTGATGGAGAAGAGGAGTTCATGGAATATTCAGTTTTGGTCACTAAAGAGGATGATATTGAAAAATCAGCGATTCTTGACAAATGTCTTGTGAGATACGCCGTGTGTGAGATTGATCAAGAAGAAGAAGAGGAAACATATGACTCAGATGAAGCTGTCTTTGATTCTACTCCTTTTACAGAAGAAGAAAGATACATGAATGCTGAAGAAGAAGTGATGATGGATATCCGCATTGAAGAAGAGTACTCTGTAGAGGATAATGAGATTCTAGGTAATGAATGGGAAAGCGAGCTATCAAGTGAAGATGTTCAAGAGTTTAAGCATTTAGATCTTGACGATTCATCAGATTTTGAAGAGTGGATGGACGAAAACACAACCGATGAAGAAGCCCCTATAGCACTTGAAAAGTGGGCAACGACGGTTGTGGATCCTATAAGCCAAGAATCAGTGATGAGAGTCGTGTATGAGCACCTTGCACCTTTTCCAGAAGATGCTGCATTGACTGAATACAAAGTTGCATGTGTACAAGATATAAATGAAACTCATATTCAATATGTGGTGATGACCATTCCCACAGATGTACTTTGGCCACAAGACTTTCCTGTATATCTTCAGAAAGAAGTTATGTATCTCCACATATTACAGAGGTTGCTTGCATTGGAGGAAAATGCTCCACCTGATCCCTGGCATATCAATCAGTTTCTCAGGAACTTCTCATGGCCTAAACGTGAATACCCTCCTGAATCGTGGCTCTTTGAGAGGATGTTGCAGAAAAAGAAAAGTTTTGTGCTACCAAGACAATCTTCACAGCTAAAGAGAGATGGTTCTTACTTTTCTGAGTCGATTGATGGTTTCATGTGACAGTCCTAATCTCTTCTCATCCTCACTTAGGAAAAAGAGCGCGTGAAACACTTTTTGTTCTCGTAATGTGTTTCCCCTTTCTGTGATGTGATCGTTATGTCGTAATGTTTTTCCCCTTTCCATAATGTGATAGTTGTGTTCCTTGTGTGTTCTGAAGTTCCAACTCCCTAGGTGATTTTAGGAAGTCCAGCTTTAGGTGATTTAGAGAAAAGTCTTGTTCTAGGTGATTAGGAATGTAACCTGACTCTATTGCCCAATGGATAAGGCACTGGTCCAACTTGCAAAAGTCTAGAGATTCTTGGTTCTCCTATGCCATAAGCATCCGCCATGGTCCCCAGACAGAGCCAATTGTTGTAGCCAACCAATTTTTTTTGCTTCATTAAGGCATTTTGAAACAAGTCTAGAAAATTTTTCGTCAAAAAGTCAAAAAAGCAAAATTTCTAAAAATAGACGTCGAGTTAGGTTTTCTGGGTTTCTTGAGATATGGATGTTGGCAAAACTTTCTAAAAATAGAAAGTTTCTAAAAATAGAATCTCCAAATTAGGTGTCGCGCTCGATTCTCATTAGTCGATTTTACTTCACGATCGGCGCGGTTTAGACGGAATCTTCAAACGACCAAGTTTTCTCTACTGGGTCATTTTTGCTTTTTCACAAGGTGAAGCATGAGCTCGAAAGTCATCAACACAGAAAAGTTCGCCTGCCAGAATTCTTCGACGAGTTTCCAACAGTGTTTCAACGACGTAAAACTGACAAACGATCGTCGACTCGACGATGCACGCAAAACGATGCAAGATGGATCCAAGGTGAATTGAAAAGTTGGAAAATCATAAATTTGACTAAGTCTGGTGGAATTAGGCACCCCAAGAGGCTTGGGGTGCCCATCTTCTCCTGTGTTTGTTTTTTTTTTCCACATTTTTCGAGAAATGTCAAAAATGCTTCCGTCAGCTCTTTTCCGGTTGGTCAAACTTCGTCAAAAGTCAGTCAAAGCCAGGATTTCATCATAGATATGTTCAGACTACTCAGATCACCCTTCGTCCCGCCTCGACAGTCGTCAAAACGACCGAAATCAAAGATCGAATAGGAGCCGTGGGCACGGAAATCGAGAAAAGGTACAAAATTGAAATTTTTTGAAAAATTTTCTAAGTGTTGACAAACCAGGCGCCCTAGGAGGCTTAGGGCGCCCAAACTCTCTGGAGTTAGATTATTTTTGATGTTTTTCTCAAAAAACGTGAATCTCCTTCCGTTAGCCCGGTCCGGTTCAGTATTGATTAGTTTGGCACATTTTTTGAGACAAACAGAAGGTACAATTAGCTCAATTTTCATCAGGCTTGCATATTTTCTAGATCATCAGACTCATTTTCATCCCAGTTGATAGAAATTGATAGCCAAATAGGGGTCCTGTGCCTCCGAAACGCGCACGCAAACCAAGAAATTGGAAAAATAAAAAAATGGCTAAGTGTTGGGAAACCAGGCGCCACAGGAGGCTTGGGGCGCCCAAATTGAGCAGTGTTAGAATATTTTCATGTTTACAGTGTTTTCCGACATGCTTTTTTACCAATCTTTTCCCGTTGGCAGTTTCCAGGAGGTCAAACTTGGTCAAATGATGTCAGATCGTCGAACGGAGGCAGGGGATGGAATCTCAGTTGATCAATCTCCAAAATGTCAGGATCAATCAGCTTTTTCATGTCAATGATGACATTTTTCCGCCTTGTTGAAGTCAGAGACAGGCCATATTTGAGTCAAAACGAATGTTTGAAGTGTCGAAAATGAAGAAAATTTTGTTAGCACTTCTTTCAACTCGCGTGTTCGATGACATCATCAAAAGAGATATTTTTTGTCATCTTGCACATGAAGCCATAGGCTCCTACAAAATAGGGATTCTTCCTATTCAAAGACATCCACTTGGATTTATGCTTTAAAAGATGCTTTCTTCATGGATGAGGGTGAAGTTTTCTTCTCACACATAAAGTTGCTTTTTCGACCAAAAGATTTATAAAGACAAGCTTTGGGCTTCTTTATTTCATTATCTTTTGCAGGTTGCATCCAGAGGAAAGATTCTATTTTTCTTTCAACGAAGATTCAAAGACCCAAACTAGGTGCTTTTTCAGTGTTCTTCATAGTTTCGGGTTGAGGAAGAAGAGAGGCTTGCTTTTTCAGGTTCCTTGTTTCAAGGGGATCATTTTTCAGAAATCCGACCAGAGCTTTTTTAGTTTTCATCAAGATGGGTCCATCCAGATTATTATCCTCTTGAAGATTGGGAGTTGTGCTTTTTTTTCAGGAAACTGCTTTTTTCCTGCTTTTTTCAAGAAAATCTCCGCTTTTTCAAAATCCGACAATCTGGGTTGCTTCGAAACAGAGTTGCCTATAAAACCCATGTGCCAGCTTTTTCAGTCAGAATCTGCTTTTTAGAAGATACCAGTGGATGACATCACCAATAAAGCAGGAATGTTGATGAGGATGCCTTTCAAAAGAAAGCAGCTTTAAATCAGATGCTTTTTGTTTCAAAGCATGTGCTTTCATCCTAAGCTCATCCATTCTATATTTAGAAAGAAATCACCTTGTGATAGTTGGAATCTTCTTTACTTTAAAGCATTTGTTTATTGTATCTTTGTCTTAAAATAGTAATAAAGCTTGCGAGTTGGCAAGTTAGGGTTAATCAAGGAGATTTTAGGGTTCTCTACTCCTTTGATAGTATAAATAAGGGCATCCTTGCCCATTGTTGGTAATGACTTTGGTGATAACATATTTTGCTATTCCTATTCTAGCCTGCAAACATTGTTATTCCAAGTGTTTATTCAATCTGTGTTCATTGTAAGGGAATGACTTTTGTGATAGAAAATTTGCTGTGTTTATTCTAGCCTGCAAACATTGTTATTCCAGGTGTTTGTTCACTTTGTGTTCATTGTTCTCCGGTGTTTGATCACTTATTGTATGCCTACCTTTTGCTACAATATTGCTGTCCTGGAGTTGTATTAAACTTTGTGATATTGAATAGAGGTCTCATGCCTACTTTGCTCTGATATTCTATATCGATTCATTAAGTTATCATCGTCAGATGTGTATCTTTTGCAGTTTCATTTTTAGCTTTCATCATTAAAGTACTTTTAGTCTTGTGATGTTAATCTGGAAGAAAATTGCTTAAGTTTTTGTGTTAACAATCATTCCTCGTTCACTTTCAACTTCCTTTGCTCTAAATTTACTCAGGAGGTTGAAAGCGTCATTAGTCTATGCTAGTTGTAGTAGAAGTTTTATAAAAAGGAAAAAACCTCTTCTGCAGCGTTTAGAGTTTTATAACCTTGTGCTCGCAACTGAGAATCAAAAAGAAGATAGGCAAAGTTTCATTCAAGTTATCTTTTCAGCGAACATCAGCAAGAAAGGGAATCCCCCTTCCAATAGGAGAGCAGTTTGTCTGTGCATAGCTGTTCGTTTCCAAATTGCATACTAGAGGTGCGAATTGAAACGCCAACAGTGCTTCAAACAAAGCAACACCCAACAAACCTCCATTGAATGAGCAGAGTGAATCACCATGGGACTTCCATTCTAGATGAAAGTTTACATTGTTGGGAGAATCACTTGAGTCTGCCTTGAGAAAGTTGTTAGCAAACAATGAGATCATCCTTCTCTCCACAAGCGACTATGAACCCCAAGTAAAACCTCCTTGGTGGAATGAGACCCACTATTGTGAGTATCATAGGGGAAGAGGACACAAAACTAATGACTGCATTCATCTAAAAAATGTCATTCAAGACTTGTTAGACCAAAACCGTGTCAGCACAAGAGATCATCCAAATAATGAATCACATGTGGTGTATAAGGATCTGCTCCCTAACCATGACAGATAGCACAACAACAATAACCATGACAAACATCATAACAACAACCATAACAACAACAATAACAGCAACAATCGACAGAACCACAATAACGGAAACAACGATGTAAATTACACAAATGTACCATTCAACTACACCGTTAATAGCATAACAGAGCCATCCCACAGATCAATGTGCTCACATTCAATGAACAACTAGATCCCAATGCCAAAGCTGATTGCACCATCATTACCTATAGTGGAAAAACTACCTTGCACACACTTCCTCCTAGGTCGTCAACCTCATCGTCTACCCCCCACCAATACAATGTCATAGACCAACTATGGAAAACTCTGGCCAACATTTCCATACTAGAGTTGTTGCGTCTATCACCTGCACACAAAGAAATTCTTGAAAAAGCCTTAGTGGAAACCATCATCCCCACCAATTTGGCCCAAGAGAAGTTTCAAACCATGGTAGGTCACCTTACCTTACCCAACATCCTCTCATTCACT
This sequence comes from Cunninghamia lanceolata, assembly GCA_027924645.1. Classification (NCBI taxonomy): domain Eukaryota; kingdom Viridiplantae; phylum Streptophyta; class Pinopsida; order Cupressales; family Cupressaceae; genus Cunninghamia; species Cunninghamia lanceolata. The sequence goes on along the minus strand of BSBN01001327.1, from coordinate 3,688,388 downwards.
GAGCAAGATGATCTATCCATGTCGCAACCTCATAACGCCTCATTGCATATCGAAGCTTTCATCCGCAAACACCGCATCAAAAGGGTTCTCATTGATGGAGGGGCAGGTTTGAATATTTGCATGTTGAAACTAGTCCTTACATTGGGGTTCTCAGAAAATACAGTAGATCCAAGGAAAAAGATGACAATCAAAGCCTATGATGAGGAAGAACAGACTACCAAGGGAACTGTGGTGTTACCACTAAGAGTTGGACTAGTTACAAAAGAAGTTGTGTGTCAAGTCCTTGACAAGGACCTCACCTTTAACATTCTTCTAGGAAGACCTTGGATCCACGCCATGAAAGCTGTGCCTTCCACCTACCACCAATGCATCAAATTCCCTTACAACGGCCAAGAGATTACCATCCAAGGTGATCCCAATCCCTTCCAACATTGCAACACCATTCACTCAAGACCTGAAACCATCATCCCTAACAATAGAGCTTCCACTTCCCCCATCTCCCAATGGGACCATAGCTCCTAAGCTTCCACATCCAAGGTCAACGAACAAAAAGTCAAGATCAAAGAAACTGGGCTAGGAGAATACTCCATCGAGCACAACCTTTGTCTATCCAAAATGCCTCTATCTCCAAAATCCTTTGGATGACCTCCACTCTGCCCAAAGCTATCTACAATGCCTGATACTCCTACTGCTCCCTTTGTCAAGTGGGGTACCTTGTCAGATGAAAGTGATGAAAGAGATGTGTTACAATGGCTCTACATTGATGAAAATGACACACATCAAGACCAACAACCTAAGCTTCCAACATAAATCTATGGGCGTGGACAATCTATTTTACATAGAATGGGTTATGAAGGACACGGCCCCATCGGCTTAAGAAAGGAAGGAATCATCGAACCCATTCAACCTTCTTCATCCTCATCGGCTCGAAACACTACAGGGCTAGGATACCAAGACAAAGATAAAGGCAAAAACAAAGCTAAGGCTACCACTTGTTTTGTAGAAATGATCCATAACCTTCAAGAGGACAGTGACACAGATTCCAATGAATATGAATGGGATGAACTCTCAGAACATTCCTATGAAGACAAAGGGATTGATACCATTCAAACCTATAGCCCCTACCATGAGGGACTAATGCCTAAGCATAGACGGATAGAGTGTGATTCACCTATTCCTGAGAGCACAACTTATGAGGAAGGCTAGAGTTCGCACGAGATAAACAATCTTGAGGAAAGTACCATACCAGAACTTGTTCCTATAACTCCCCATCCTAGCAACATATCCATCCTTACCATAACACCAACCGAATCAGATCAATATATCGACCCCCTCCCCTAGTACATCTTGAGCTTATCGATTGGGATCTACGAGGAACACCTCAACTTGACATATTCCAAAATGACGATGCCTATATTGACTTAATGGAACTAAGAGACCACTTACCCGCGGGAGATCATAAAGCTGGCTACGCCATAGAACTCAATTATGTAGCTTATTTCGGAGAGGGTGCCAAGCCTTCCAGTCACAAAAACATAAAAATCAAAAATGGATTTGATGGTGAAAACCGCTCTGCGGCAGTATCAGATCCCAAAAAAGTAAAAATAAAGGACACATCGAATGGTGAAAACCTATTTGAGGCACCAGACGATGGAAGGCTTGACACTCTCCCCAACGACATGTATCAGGAGAAGTCACAGATTGTGGTAGAACTGACAGAACCAGTGGACATCGGTACAGAGGGTAATCCTAAGATCATACACTTTGCTAAGTCTTTATCTCCACTAGAAAAGACAAAGTTTGTACCCTTCTTCACGAGGAAACATATCAACTTTGCTTAGTCATATGTAGATATGCCCGGTCTAGATCCAGACTTGGTCTTACATCATTTGCCACCCGGTCCTGGGGTAAAACCTGTAAAGCAGAAACTCAGAAAAATGCATCCTCATGTTGCACTACTAGTCAAAGAAGAACTCAAGAAGCTGCTAGATGTCGGGTTTATCAGACCAATAGACTATCCTGAGTGGATTTCAAACATTGTACCTATCGCCAAACCAGATGGAAGAGTCAGAATTTGTAATGATTTCTGAGATCTTAACAAGGCCTGTCGCAAAGATGATTTCCCATTGCCTAACATTGACATCATCGTTGACTTAAAAGCTGGTCATACTATGCTTTCTCTTATGGATGGTTTCTCGGGATACAATCAAATCAGGATAGCGCCAGAGGATCAACATATGACAACATTCACTTGTCCATGGGGGGCACTCTCTGTTGGTGCGTCATGCCTTTTGGGTTAAAGAATGCAGGAGCAACATATCAACATGCTATGACTACTATCTTCCATGATATGATGCATGTAACAATGGAAGACTATGTGGACGACATCCTTGCCAAATCACTAACAAGGGAATCTCATCTGGATGTAATAGAGACAGTCTTTTAGCGGTTGGAACAGTTCAAAGTTAGATTGAATCCCAAAAAGTGTGTGTTTGGGGTCACCTCCAGCAAACTCTTAGGCTTCATAGTATCAGCAAATGGGATTGAGGTAGAGCCTACAAAATTCAAGGCTATCATGGAGATGCCTCCACTGAAGAACATTACCCAACTGCGGTCATTACAAGGCAAATTACAAGCAATCCATCGATTCATCTCCCAACTGGCAGACAAGTGCCAACCTTTCAGTCATCTCTTACATAAAAACATTCCATTTAGATGGGATGAGAAGTGTGAAGAAGCATTTTGCAAACTTAAGGAGTATCTTATGAATCCACCTATCTTGATGCCTCCTATACAAGGCAAGCCGTTATTACTTTACATATCTGCTAAATAGAGAACTCTGGGTGCCCTTCTAGCACAACAAGACAATGAAGGCAAAGAAAGGGCCATATACTACATCAGTCACACATTGGTGGGGTATGAATTGCAATACTCTCAAATCGAAAGATCTTGTCTTGCTGTGGTTTTTGCTTCCCAAAAAGTATGACATTACATGCTTGAACATTCCATCAAGCTCATTGCAAAGATAGATCCCCTGAAATACTTATTAAGCAAAGCAGCTCTCACAGGTCACCTAGCTAAGTGGGTAACACTCCTAAGTGAATATGACATTGAGTATGTAGAACAGAAAGCTATCAAAGGCCAGGTCATTTCTAATCAGTTGGAAAAGGTGCCATTACAGGATACCACTCCAATGAAGTTTGAGTTTCTAGATGAATCAATCTTCACTATCACAACACAGTCGTGGACACTCTATTTTGATGGCTCCTATACAAACCATGGATCAGGGGCAGACATCTTGTTGGTCACTCCTCAGGGTGCCACAATACCTAAGTGTTATCATCTGCTTTTTCCATGCACAAACATCATAGCAGAATATGAGGCCTTGGTCATTGGTCTTAAACTAGTAGCAGAATGGAAAATAAAAGAACTTCATGTCTACGGTGATTCACAACTCGTCATCAATCAGGTCAATGATGACTATCAGACAAAAGATGACAAGCTCATTCCCTACAAGCGTATGGTGGATGATTTTAAAGGGTATTTTGTGATCATCTCCTTTGAGAAGATTCCTCGCATTGAAAACAAAGCAGCAGATGCCATGGAAACCATTGCCTCACTCCTTGACATACCAGAGAATGAGTCACGTTTTGAGTTCTTGGTGGAGACAGTCATGCAACCAGCTTATGACATCCCCAAAACCCAATCCATTTGCCTTCTCGTCAGATCTAATTCACCCTTGTATGGTAAGATTTACACTTACCTCAAGGACAACACCTTACCACCTGACCTATCCAACAACCAACGCCAAACCTTCATTCGACAAACATCCCGTTACACTATTATCGCCGATACCCTATACTGCCGAGGTCTGGATGGTACTTTACTCTAATGTCTTGAAAGTGAGGAATCTCAAACTGCCTTGCGAGAAGTACATGAAGGAATATGCGGATCACACTCTAGTGGTCCTACTTTAGCGAAGAAACTCATGCGTTTGGGATACTATTGGCTGAACATGGAGATGGACTCATATCACTTTGTCAAGAAGTGCAAGCAATGTTAGATACATGAAAACCTTGTGCATGCACCAGCTTAAGAACTGCGACATTTAATGACACCTTGGCACTTTTTTCAGTGGGGACTCGACCTTGTGGGTAAAATCCACCCTCCCTCATCCAACTGCCACAAGTTCATCATAATTGCTACCGAGTATTTGATCAAGTGGATTGAAGCTGTTCCACTCACCAATGTCATAGGCAAACAGATTGCCTCATTCATCCTCAATTACCTCATCTGTAGATACAGAATTCCCTCATCCATAGTCACAGATAATGGAAGACCTTTCAGAAACTAGATGTCCAAGAGCTTTGTGACAAATTCAAAATCCAACACCGCTTCTCAACACCTTACTATCCGCAAGGCAATGGCCAAGCAGAGGCATCTAACAAAACAATCTTGAAAATCCTCAAGAAAACTGTCAACAATGCCGGCCGTGATTGACACATACAACTCAATCCCACTCTGTGGGCCTATCGAACTGGTATACGCACTCCCACAGGTGCTACCCCATACGCCCTTGTCTATGGATCATAAGCCATTTTGCCCATCGAGGTCGAGTTACTATCTCTAAGGGTATCGTTAAAAGGTCTTATTACTGATGAAGACTACATAGTTTCCAGATTGCAAGAGTTAGAACTATTGGAGGAGAAACGTTAGAAGACCTTCAACCATCTCAAAGCCTATCAACAGAGAATGTCACGAAGCTACAACCATAGAGTCTGTCCAAGGGTATTCAATGTTGGTGATCTAGTGCTTAAGGAAAATCCCCGGAATCAACAGGATCAGGAAAAGAAAGGAAAGTTTGAACCCAACTGGCTTGGTCCTTATGTAATCATTGCTGCTTATGGATCAAGAGCATATCAGTTGGCTACTTCATAAGGTGAGATGTTCGATGACCCAATCAATAGTATGCATCTTCGCCGGTTCTATACCTAGAGAACCCCAATGTAAGGGGGGGGCATAAATACATAAAAAACCAAAAAAATAGCAAAAAAAAATAAAATGGAAAAATAACAAAAAAATCGTCCTCTGATGAAAACTTGGTAAATAGGCGCCTTGGATAGATACCATGATGAAAACTTGGTAAATAGGCGTCATGTGTATTTTGGCTCCTGTGCAATAAAAGCAAAGTAGTGAAAACCTGGCAAACAGGCACTCTCTGCAATGCGAACCGCTTCCTCCATCTTTGGGAAACCAATCACCTTGTGTACATTCCTCCCTTAGTTATCCATTATCCAATCGTGTTAGTTTCACAATAAGCACCTTGCATAAAAAAATGATGACCTGTCATGGCTTGATACTCTATTAATCATTGTCACCTTAATGCCTAAGGTTGTCAAAGTACCATATCCATAGTGTCAGCATATCTTAGCGTCCATCGTCAGTATCAGGGTTCACCCCGAACTATGGTGCCTTTGCATTGTCACGTAGGCAAGGCCATTATCAATACGCCCCAAGGCTCCCATTCCCATCCATTCCATCACGTGTCATATGTCCCTCTATTTGTCTGAGTCCACACCATTTCCTATCACCTAGGTCTTAGGTCCATCAGAGTTCACCCCAAACTACATTGCCTTTGCGTCGTCACGTAGGCAAGGCCATTTAGCAATGAGACCCCGAGGCACTAGGTCAGTCCCTTAGGGTCCATTTCTTTGTATCCATTGTCAATTCATCCATAATAAGCTAGATACCTCTATTTGACTGGGGGAAAGTCCTCGACTTGGTTAAGGAGTTGGATTTTGCAGTGCCACATTGTTCACCGAGGACACCAATAAGGATTGTGATACCTTTCATCAGACATGCAAGCGCAACACAACCCACTTTCAGACAAAAGTTTTGACGCTAGACATCAACCTATTCAAAACAAGAAAAAACAAGAGCAAAACGATCCAAATGATTCTATCTAAGTTATGGCAAGAAAACACATCTAATGCAAGAATGTTTTGTGTTTGTGATCAGGTTAACTTACAGAGTCTTAATTTTTGTTATCATGTCTTTCTACGCTACTCACGGATGCCAAAAGCTAGAGATGCTATGATGGGGGCATGATTATTTTCTTTGTCTGCTGTTTGTGGATTAATCTTTAGTAATGTGACAACTTTTGTCTAACAACATGATCAACAAAAAGATCATCAAGGACTTCAGAGGTCTAAACATGAAAAGGGGCAATCCTTGTCTGTTGATACACAAGAAACACTCAGGTCATCTTGGTTCAATTATACCTAGATGCTTGTATTAACTTGGTAAATCAAAATCCATGTAAGCGATACTTAGGTCATTTCGGTTCAATTATACCTAGATGCTCGTATTTTCTTACAAACATTTCAAAAGAGAAAAGAAACAAAAAAAAGCGCCCAATGATGAAACAAGCACTTCAAAATACTTGCAATATCAAGATAGCAAAACCATTCGCATCTAGAAAGCATCCACAAAGCATCCATATCCCATGCCATAAAAATTCTGTGAAGAGTATCAATGTTTGCAAATAAAAGCTTGTGATCCTTTCATTCACATTTCTTCTATCAGTCAGTCTTCTATCTATCATTGTGTCATTTCTGTGTCGATTGAGTACATTTGGACATAACAAAAACATAGCATAAGTTGCGTATCATATCACATGAGATAGTCATTAACATGGTTAAATCATTTGCATACATAATAGTGCATTAGATCATCCATATACATTTGCATCAGCATAACATAATACCAACAGAAAAACCAAAAAACATAGCCAAATACATATAGATCATCTCATAAAACTGCATAATCATGTAGATAACATTCACATTTGCATATTAGATCATCATAAATCATCTAAGTCTGCATTAGATCATCATCATATCAGAGTCCTAGAATCATATCTCATAAAGCATCATAGTGTAGAATCATAAATTGCATCATCATATAGACATCAACAACAAGGTGTGCATCCATATAGACATCAAAAGTAAGGGGCATACATTAGACATCACATAATGAATGTAGACCATAACATACGCTGCATCATCATATAAATATAACATAAATATGTCCAAGTGTACAATATCAAAGTCCATCTGTGAGTCAAGTCATATAAAGTATGTATACATCACAAAAATAACGATACATGTCTCGGTAAGAGTACAAAATGAGGCAAATATACATATCAGGCTATCCATGAGCCATAAAAAATGTATATGCATAAGCAAAAATTAGTACAAGTGTTAGCTAGCCCTACTGGCGTGGGCCACTGCTCCAAGCACTACCCTCTCCACCTCTACTAGCCCCAGACTACTGTGGACCCATAGCAGAAGCTGCTGATTGTGAACCCCCTACCCTCTAAGATGTGCCTTCCATAGACTGGCTCCTGTAGCTGGGTGCCCTTTGGTCCGCTGGCATAGCCCCATGATATAATCCCTTGTAATACTGAGTCTGGGCCTACGCTCTAGTAAGCTCACCCTGAACCTGTGCTATCTGAGTCTACAGCTGGTGCACCTAAGCCTGAGCCTGTGTGACCTACGTCACCAAAAATCCTATGGCCCCATTAGTAGCCAAGGCAGCTACAGCTGCGTCTCTCTCCGTTGTCAAGGCCCGTAACCTTGCCAGTGCTATGTCTCACTCCACAGTAAGACCATATATCACCCCTGCATCTGCCTCCCTGCGAGAGTCTGCAGCTCTCAACAGTGCTCTACATTGCCTCAACTGGCCCCGTAACATAGCAATGACCCCATCCTATGCCTATTGCTGTATGTCAATCTAACCCGGAGCCTGGGGTACTTGTGGTGCAACTGCAACCTGTGGCACTTGCTATGGTGCCAGCACCTGTATCTGCTGCGCTGCCTGCTACTAGGAGGATCCCTCCCCAACTCTCCTCCTCTGTCCCTGTCTACCTCCATCTCCACCATCCCCTCCTCCGCCTCCATCACCTCCATCATCTCCATCTCCCTGTCCTCCTCTACCCCTCCTCCGTCTCCTCTACCTCCTGCCACCACCATCCTCCTCATCTGAATCCTCCTCCTCTAGGTGAGGAACTAACTCTCCTGGTCCTGAATACCTCAGGAATGGGTGGGCTGCGAACTACTCCTCATAGTCGGGGGTCATCCCTGCATCCACTACCTCTCTCCTCATCAGCTAAGCCTGGTAGGGTATCTGAAGGAAATATACCCTAGCATCCTCATTGGAAGCAACCGGGCCCCATCTCAATCGCTCTGCGTGTGTCCTGGCAAACTGTTCCTGCCCCTGGGCTGGCCTGCACTCTTCCAAACTGTCTTTGTAACTGACTCACTATCTGCCTCTCCAAAATGTACCGTGTCCACCCAATCAGCCATCGAGTCTGAAAGCAATATAGGAGCTCATCATCCTCGTCGTCCCACTGCTCACAATCCAGATATGGGCACTAGATAACTGCATCTACATTATCCAACGCATGTCTCCAATACTCAAGCTTTCCCAGCTTATGCTAGGAAATAACACCTACATAACCATAAGAGTATGGCTCCCCTCGCTGCCTAGAAAACACACAAATGGCCTGAGTGATGGCTATGTGCTCCCATAACCAGAACTATAACAATGAGATGGTTGCTGACAAACTAGATGCCCTGTGATATACCACCTAATGCATATCATGGTACAAGTGAGCCAAAACAAAGACACCCCATGCAAAGCGGGTGCCGTCTGTGATCATCCTCTCTAAAGTCCTATCCCAGCCAATAGGGAACCCATGTGACCTCCTATCGAGGCATACCACACCCCCGATCAGTCCTGCCACTATCCCTGGGAAGAAGTCATTGTAATCATGTATGTCCTGCCATGAGATAATATGACCCTCTAGCTCCAGATCATTGAACACACGCTTGCACTCCACTAGTCCGGCATCACACTAAGACTCATACTCCACAAGCTCACCCTGGATCGGTAAGTGCATAATCCTGTAGACGTCCTCTAAGGTAATGGCCATCTCACTAGTAGGCAAGTGGAACATCCCATCCTCGCTATGGAAACGCTCCACCACGGCAGTCAGCAAACTGAGGTTCGCACGAACCTCGGGCATAAAGAAAACGTAGTCTAATCCCATAGCACCAAGCACCTCCCGATCTCTCTGTAAGCATATACCACTGCAACAATGACAAAGGAAACTGCTCCCGCGACATGAGTATATCACGAATGTCCTCTTGCAATCAAGCAAATCATAGCATCAACCATAACTAAATTTAATCAGACCTCTTCAAGCTCTCAAACTATCCTATCACTTACTTAACAATATCAAATTGATCAAAACAACATATCATCTCATGCCTAGATTCCAGCAATCTCAGAGATCGCTTATCAATTGACGCATCGATCAAGATACCAATTGCATTAATTTCGTTAAGTAAACTGACTATCCTAGTGCAAATGCACTGAAACAGGTTGCAAATGCACCAAATCATAGCAAATGCGCAACTTCACAGTGAATGCGCCGGTTCTTATCGCATATGCACAGTTCTGGCAAATGCGCAGCTTCCCATAGCATATGTGCAGTTTCATAATGTATGCGTTGGTACTTATCGTATATGCGTAGTTGTATCATATGTGCAACAACATATCTCATAGGCGTGCTTCCATAACGTATGCGCGGGTTCGGAGTGCATATGCGTCGAAACGTGATTCGGCGCATCCATCCTAGCAAGTTTTTCCTAGCATTTATTAGCCTAATAAATGAGCCTAGGCAAGTTTTGTCAAGCTACATACTGGTGGTCCTGCCTCAGCTAGCCGCTGAACCGTCGAACGCTCTCAAAGCGGTGCTCCTCGCATGGAATATCCATATCTATACCAACTGCTCTAGCTCCTATGCTCTTCTAAGCTCTGAGGGACCTATCAACAAAAGCCAAGTGTGCAAATGACTAGTATTATGGACCCAGCTCCTATATATAGCAAGTGAACCCTAACTAGCTGTGTGGCGACCATGACTACTTCCCAAGCTCGTTTCCTTCCGTTTCTCCAAACCGTGACCCATTTGTCTTCAACCTAACCTATTTTTCACCTTCTTCATCATGCGATTGTCTATCTCACGTCCTTCTGCCCTTCTTCTCGTCCAATCTCTCGAGGAGGCATCCTACCGTTGTTAAACCTGTACTAGGGGCAAACTGAGACATATCATTATCAGAAAAAATCTATTCTTTGAAACAACGTGATAAAACATATTGCATCAAAGAGGGGCAAAATGTATACACCTAAAAATGACATGACTCTGTCTAGATAAATATTCTTAATATTTATTTTATCTAAATTCCTCTATCAATAAATAAATAAATCAATTTATTTATTTAGTTCATATTCCTTCCATTAATTGAATAAATTACTTTTTATTTAATTAATTTCATCGAAGTCAACTTTATTCTTCCAAGCAATTAAATAATTTTAATTATTTAATTAAATCACTTATTCCTCCAAATTTAAATAAATCAATCAAATTTATTTAAATTATCTCAATCTCTAAAAATAAAATATAATAAAATATTTTATTTATTCTTCCAAATCATGCACAAACAATTAAATAAATTTATTTATTTAATTTGCTCTCTTATCTTCAAATTCCTCAAAAAATCTTCCAAATCTTCTAAAAATAAATCTTCTTCTTCATGCACACAAAATTAAATAATTTATTATTTAATTTCTCTCAAATCATGCAAAAAGCAAATCATAAGTTGAGTTAATTGATTTAATCAATCTTGTTTTTATCAATAACTCTTAAATTAGAAAAAAACTTTCTAATTTATGAAATCAAATCTTATCTTTATAAAAGAAAGCAGTTAACTCAAACAAAATAGCTTTTTTGTGTGACACTTGTCTTCTTTCTATTCACGCGCATCCTCTCAAGGTTTCTCAACTGTTGATCTTCTTGTTCTTTCTATACCATTGATCTCTCTTGTGAGTCTATAAATTGAACCCAATTCTTCCATTTCTATCATCCAAGCTTTTAGTACCCTTACTCTGCAGGAATTACAGTGCGCCTTTGGCACCAAATTCCTCCATTGCTTGCGATCACCTTTTTATCATTGTAATTGTGTTGAAGAATCTCTTCATTGCAAACCTATCACAACCATTCCCACTTGACATCTTGGATAATAGCAAGGAAGTGCACCTTCTGAGGGCCATATTCATACACAAGATCATTTGAGATAGGCGACCAATGGAAGCCATGAAGTAAAGAGGTTTGTGAGGTTTGAGTTCTTTGTTTGTTTGATTTTCTTTGTTTCTTATTTCATTGAGTTTATTGGATTACTTTGATACTATGATAATCATTCCAATTTTCTGATAACATTTTCTAATTCTATAACACCTTTTTGTTGTAAGTATGAGTAGTAAGTATTGCCATTGATGTCAACACCTAAGGTCAGCATCTAAGGAAATTATTTGAATGAGTTTGAGCAAGTGTCTGAGAAGAACAGTACAATGTTTTGCTTTGTATATCCTGTAGATTGAACATCTTTGTTTGCGGTTTGGAAGTTATGTTAAGGGATGTCTTTAGCTACTATGTTTCAAGTTTGAGCCTTTGGTGTGAAGATTTGAGCAAGTTCTGTTCACCAGAGTAAAAACTATTTTTTTGAGTATTCAATGGTGACAGGGAGAATGTATTTTGCTCCACATTCCTTTGCATTTAAGTTTTATAGTCCACAGTTCTGGAATTAAGTTTGTAATGATGTTATGTGCCTTTAGTTCAAATGGTTCATGATTTGGTGCTCCGCAAGCGATCTTTCCTTTATGATAGTGGTTGTTAGTAATGTTTAAGTGCTCTGGTTTGAAGAATCTTCTGGATAGAATGTTTGGGGGTTTTGCAAAAGTTCTTGGTGATTGTAACGTGTTTGTGGATGTCTCTAGATTGTGTTCTTGCCTTTTGATTGGTCCGCAAAATGTAATACGGATAGTGCATGAAGCGTGTTCCTAAAGGTCTTAGTGTTAACACCAGTTTTAGCCGACTTGGTTGTTATCACTACTTGTGATTATACTTCGAAATTTGTAAAGCGTGTTGTTTCTTGGAAATTTACATTTGAGTCCTAGCTAAGGCATGGTATGGTTCACATTCATTCTTCTCCCTCACAAATTTATTTAGGTCCAGACCTATTCTAATGTATGTGTGTATGCCGACCTTGGAGACTGTTCCAATGGTTGATGATTGTAATGCCGACCTTGATGTTCATTCCAAGGTTGATGAATTGTATAAATACATGTAATCAAGTCGTGAATGAATGATGAAGTTACGAAGATGCGAAGATAAGTGTGAAGTGAAAAAGTAGAGCAGAGCATGTTTACTGGCAATGTAGTGTTTCAGACAAACATGGAGTAAACATAATCATAAAGCAATAGTATAGTGCATATCATAGAACATGAATTTGTAACAGTATTGCACAGAATAAGGCATTGTATTCATCCATTGCTCATATCAACAGTACAACACAATACATGTCTTCAGATCATATCAGATCATATTATTTCTTGTTCTGATTACAAAATGTGAACTCAATATATAACTTTGCCAGGGTTAGTTGAGATACCAACCGTTGACAACCACTACGTAACTATCCAACCAACCATCGGGATGGTTCCCGCTAACACTCCTAACTGTACAATTATTATTAATGAACACTTATAATTTGGCCGACAGATGACCGACTACAACTACAACTGCCTACATCATCCCCCCCACAAAATTAGTCATTTTCTAGATGACATCACAACAAAAATGATTTACAAATTAAGCTACTGAGAAGAAGGGGGTAGTGCGGGCATCCCTGGATGAGTTGAGGAAGTTGGGGTTGGTGAACACCTCTCCAATCACAATTGATGTTCTGCCATGATCTCTCATTCCTTTGCTACTTTGACCATGCAGGCTGCCTCCAATACTTGAGATTTGGCCTGATCCACCTCTACTCCCTTGGCTGCAAGATGAATCTCCATATCCTTCATCTTTTGCTCCATTTCCCTCATTTTCTCTTCCATCCCCTTTGTCTTTTCAGTGGCACTCTTTTCTATTTCTGATAGCTTAGCCTCCAAGGTTGATGCTCATGCCCTCTCTGTATTAGTGATCTGAGTTTGCTAGGCTAACTGGTCCTGAAACTTTTTCATGTTCTCAGCCAATTCCTCCCTTAATTTCTATACCAATTGGAGAGCCTTCTCCTTTTCTTCTTCTTGGCCTAGTGCTAACATCTCGTGTAGTTTCATCTGATAAAACACATCTTTGAAAGCCCTCTCGATACTAAACAATGCCTCTATAACTTGGCCATCTTGTCCTCCAACCACTGGGCATGCTCCTTGCCATGCATTAAGCATCCTCTTGCAATCCTCATGATTAGGCCATCCTTTAGTGGTGAAGCAAGGTGCAAACTCTTGTTCGCACCCCACCTGGATGAATGCAAGAATTCTTTGTACCTCCTGGGCTACTAAATGTGATCTACCAATCTTGAGTTGCTTAGAGATTTCTCCCACTTCCTGCATTACCATTGCTATGTTCTAGAGGTCCTCTATATATCTCTGCACTATCCCCAATGGATCTGAGGCATCAAGTTTGGACATAGTGAATGTCAAACCGTCCAGGCCATCCCAATCTTCCTCCTCGTCAGATGGGTTATGTGGGGGCAAGCTCGCTACTCCTGTGGGAGATTGTTGTGATGGCCCCCAATCTCGTGAATGTTTGGTAAGGGCTATGGTGAACTGTCTGGCTGGTTACCATCTCCTAGAACAAAGCTCTGCTGAAACTCTACACTCTCAGCTAAAGGTGTAAGCCCCTCATCCTGTCCTTCTGCCAAGTCTGGTACCTCAAGTGTGAGCCCCATTGTGTTCAACCAACTGTCAATTTGTGCCACTTCTAGTCCTCCTGGCGGTGTTGGTGACACTAATGGTGGTGCTGTAGATGACTCCATCACTAGGTGTGTAATGGTGCCCCAAGATGTCGCTGTACCTAGTTGGGCTGATGGTGATAGTGTACGCCCTTGCTGTTCAGGTGTGCTCTCTGTCTGTGTGGGTGGCTGTGCGGTTGTAGTCTATGGCTGCGTGGATGTGGGTAAGGTAAAAGTGGCAGGTCGCAAGATTGGCACAACAATTGCTTCTTGTACCTCCATCTCCTATGTAGTGTCTGCAACCTCTGCAAGTGATACTTCTTCTGCCTCATGAACATCCCCTGTTGCTGCAACTACCTCTATAGATGCTGAAGCACTCTCAGATGACTCTTCACTTGGTTCCTCGTCCTCTTCTTCCTCACTCTCCACTGTTGTGTCTTTTTGTTTCCTTTTTCTTGGTCATCCTGAGGACTCTTCCCAATGGGTGGTATCCAACTCTCTCTAGTAGAACATCGTAGGCCATCCTGAATCAATCTGTGATAGCGGCTACAATCTCCTGAACTTGTCAGCGGGCACCTGTGTCTGGACTGCATCCAAAAATAAGGCTATTGCCTGCTGCATCATGTAAAAGACGTTGTGTGACTGAGTTAGGAACTCTCTGATCCGTTCTGAGAGGAGCCTTGCCCAATTGTATACTTTACCATTGCTGAGTCCTATCATATACTCCATCATCCATATTGATACATTTGATGCTCGGATAGCCCCTGTTAATCTGCATTTCATCATGTCGAGGGTGCACTTCCATTTGGGTGTTGCCAGAATTTTTTTCTTAACCCTTGATTCCTTGAACCCCAAATGCTATCCTTTTCTTACTGTGTGAGGTTATCTTACATACTCGTCAGACGAGTGCCTCTTTGTGCTATTATCTCATTCTCCCTGGTTTATTCACACCTACCTCTGTTGCCGGAATATCCATCACTCTTGCAAAGTCTTGCGGCCAATATGATATGGTCTCTGTACATCCCTTGTAATCAAGCACTGACTTGTGCAAATGCCTACAATAATTTTCTACCATTGCCTTCAAGTATGGCTTGAACTCTTGAGCATTGAAAATGGCAAAAGTATGGCCTTGTCTACCTGAGCATGCCGTAATGTAATCTTCAGCACATGATTGTCATCGGTAGTCTTCCACCATTGTTTGCATTCATTCCCTGTGAGGATTTCCCATGTGATGGCATCTGCTCTTGTGTCCTTACTCATTTTCTGCTTTTTGCCCAATGCAATTTTGGGCCTGAAATGTGTGACCTTCTTTCCTTTGTCCATCTCCAGGTTCTCTGAAATTCTTCTCTGCTAAGTATTTGAATGTTGTTTAAACTGTTACTGTAACTGTTATTTTCCTCTAAAGAATTGTCCTCATGACTTAGTTCAATGTATGACCTAGTTGGGAGATAGCGTACGGCCTGGCTGGGATAGAAACTTGCAAGCTTTATCTTTAGAAAAATTAGAAATCGTACGGCCTCTAGACAATACTTGATGGCACTGGAATCATACAGGGAAGATTGGATGAAATCGTATGACTCCTTTATTTCTTGTAGTCATACGATGGTCCACTGAGAAGTTTACCCTGTCGATGGCGGCCTTTAACTGGACAGTTTTTGGTGTGACTTGTTGGCGGATACTCATGCCCTTCGAATTTCTCAAGTCATTTTGCCACTCCCATGCGACTGGAATATACACTTGAGCACCCTCGATGCCATACCAAATCTAATGCGTGCCCTTTTGGTTTGTCTGCCTACATTTCAAACTCCTAAACCTTACGTTTTCTTATTTCCTTTGTCAATTCCTCCTTTCCCTAACGATGAGAAAGAACTCTTATTGATCCTAGAGGAATGTATGACATTGGTCCAGAGTTCAACCTTGGCTGGAATCCTCACACCATCAACCCACACATCCCAATGGTCTTGTTTTTACCCTATCATAGACAATATATCTCATTGACAACACTTTGCAATATGTCGTCATTAGTCATACGGGTCTTTATTGTGTGATGAGGGTGGGAGCATATGACTTAGGTAGTACGAATTAAGTCGTATGGCGTACTTTTTTTTTTCAATTTTCAATTTTTTCATTTATTTATTTTTTAATCTATTTTTTCTTTACCTAGATTAGTCGACTCCTTGTCTTCCTCCTTGTCTTCCTCCAGGTTTTCGCTCGTCTCCTTGTCTTCCTCCAGGATTTCAATTTCTGTCATGTAGCGGAAGATGCAGTTTATGTATCCTTTATGTTCCAAACAATCATTGGAATGACATTGCTCGATTTCTTCCAATTCCCAGATCTGATCAAATGTCATAGATTGATCTTTAATGTTCTTTAGATTCCACCCCATAGGTTCCTGAACCCATTGGAATGTTTTACTAACAACATTCATTTTTATGTTCTTGCTCCTGTACTTGGCTTTCCAGATTCGACTCTTAGGGAGCTGTGTATGTTGTATTCCATCTAATCAGTTTTTCATTCTTAATTCCCAGACTTCATCATAGTATGGCGATCGCTCCATGATAAACATGCTCTTCACCAAGTATCTTCATTTTGGAAGAGCTTTTACTTCTTTTGGTAATAAAAATTGAAACTTATCCAATACCTTGTTGCATTCCTTTATTCATTGTATCCATGCTTTCTCCTCTTCATCCTGATTGTCTTCATCAGCCCATAGACCATTATCATCGTTGACTACGCCTTCATGCACTCCAATTTGTAATGTTCTCGGTCCAAATAACCTAGTCACAGGTTCAAATTGTGTGCTTGCGAAACACATCCCATCAATCCTATTTGTTGCCTCATTTGACATCTCTGCTTGCACAACTTGGTTCTTCACTGTGTATCCCAACATGTTTATTTGTAAGGGTTCTTCCCTTCTCTCCTTATAAATCTTCAATTTTGACCCGTTGATAGGATCCTTTAGCACTCTTCTGTCCAACCTTTCTAATTGGATTGCTTCGTTCTCTTTCACTTCATGGATCCTAAATGGTCCCAACCACCTCATTTTAAACTTGCTTGGCTTCAATTCCTTGCAACCATTATATTTTAGAACTAACTGTCCTGGTTGGAAGTTTACCCGTCGTAGGTATCTGTCATGCCAGTACTTTCTCTGCTTTTGCATTGTCTCAATCGCCCATTATGCCATTACTTGTCATTCATCCAATTTGTTCAACTAAACTAACCTTTCTTTCAAACTCTATGTATCCCTAAGCCTATTCTTGACTGCTATTCTCAGACTTGGCACCAGGTATTCTACCGGTACGACTGCTTCCTGACCGTACATGAGTTGGAAGGGTGTATGCCTAGTGGTTACCTTGTACGTAGTACAATATGCCCATAGTACGGCTAGTAGTCTTTCTTCCCAGTGTGCCTCCTCGATACCACAAGACTTGTGAATGATAGAGACAAGTACCTTGTTAGTGGATTTTGCTTGACCATTAGCTCTGGGGTAGTACAGACTAGAGAAATTATGCACGATCTTGAATTCTATCATCATCAATCAGATGACGTGATTGACAAAATAGCCTCCCCTGTCACTAGTAATTTGAATCAGGATTCCATACCTTGTAACAATCTATTCATACATGAATCTAGTCATACTAAGTGCGGTATTATCTGGTAGTGCCTGACCCTCTTCCCATTTTGTTAAGTATTGTATGGCAACCACGATGTACTTGCATCTGTGTAGGTGGCTCACCTTCAATAGTCCAATAAAATCTAACCCCCATCGTTCAAACAGTTCTTGTGGCTGTGAGGGAAAGAGTGGCATGAAATCTCTCTTGAGGGGTTTGCCAACTCTCTGAAACGTGTCACATCCTACCACCCATTATCGTGCATCAGTATGCACTGTGGGCCACCAGAGCCCTGCCAATAAGATTTTTCGTGCTGTTGCATCGGGTCCCATATGTCCCTCTGCCAGTCCTTTGTGTGCTTCTTGTAGTACGCTAGGGATCTCTTCCTCCATAACACATCGTTAGAGTATTTGATCTGGCCCCATCTTGTCTAGTAAGCCGTTGATCAGTTGGAATGTTTTACTCTTCAATGCTATCTTCTGTCATTTGATAGGTGACATATCCTTTGGAAAGGATGATGTTGTTAGGTACTCTCCAATCTTCTTGTACCATGGAGGTAGTGCTGCAATTTGAAACAAGTGTGTGTCTGGAAAATCTTCATTCACACCATCCGGTGGCTCACCAGATCGAATTCTTGATAACTGATCGACAATAACATGGCTCTTTCCTGGGCATACTATGATAGTGAATGTGAATTCTTGTAGGAGTAAGAGCCATCTGCTTACCCTTCCATGGATGATAGGTTTGTTCACCAAATACATGAGTGCCTGATGGTCCACATAAAATGTGAACGGTGTCGCCAGTAAGTAGTGTTTGAATTTTTGCACTGAGTACACCACTCCTAGTGCCTCCCTCTCCATAGTACTATAGTTCCTCTCTGCCTTAGATAATAGTTGACTGGCGAAGAACATGGGGTGGTCCAATCCTTGTATGCCCACTGTGCCAATGTTGCTCCAATTACATAGTTGGAAGCGTCTACATGGACATGAAATTCTTTATCCCAGCCTGGGTATGCCAGCATTGGTGAGCTTATCAGGTGTTCTTTCAGTTCTTTAAAGGTTGCTTCTTGTACTTCCGTCCACTCGAACACTTGCCCCTTTATTGTTAGTATCTCTAGTGGGTATGAAATTTGAGCAAAGTTCTTGATGAATCTTCTATAATACCCGACATGCCCAAGAATTGATTTTACTCCTGTGACATTCAGGGGTGGTTCCATTTGTTTGATCACCCGGATCTTGTTGGGGTCTGTCTTTAGTGCAGCCTTACAGACTATGTGACCTAGTAATTTCCCTTGGGGTACCATGAACTGACACTTCTTCGGGTTAAGTGCCAGCAATGCTGCCCTGCATCGTTCCATACACTCTTGTAGTGCCTTCAGGTGTTTTTGTTCATTGCTGAAAATAGACCAGTCATCCAGAAAGGCTTTGAAGTTTCCCATCGACATCTTATCAAAGATACGTAAGATTATTCTTTGGAAGGTCGCTGGTGTGTTGTACAGCCCAAATGGCATTCTGTTGTACGCATATACTCTGTCCTCGACTACAAATGTTGTATTTAGTTTATCTACTTCAGCTATATTGATTTGATTGTACCCTGAGAACCCGTCCATGAAATGAGTACATCTCATGCCCTGTGACTTCTTCTAGTATTGAGTCAATGAATGGGATTAGGAATGGGTCTTTTATTATTACTGCATTTAGGCATTGAAAGTCTATGCATATACGAATTTGTCCAGATTCTTTCTTAATTGATATTATGATTGGCGACACCTAGTCACTTACTTCCACCTTGAATATGATTCTTGCCTCCAGCATCTTCTCAATTTCTTCTTGTACTTTTGCTGCATAGTTTTTGTTCATCTGGTATGGCCTCCTTCGTACTGGTTGTGCTCCTGGTACTAGTGGAATTCAGTGTACACATAACTCTGGAGGTACGTCTTTCAAATCTTTGTACATTGATGCAAAAACGTCCTTGTATTTTGTAAATAGTTTAAATGCTGCCGCTTTCAGCACGGGATTCCAGTCATCTCCTACCAGGATCATACAAGGATTATCCTCCTCCCCCAAATTTACTTTCTTTATATTAGGCTCCTCGTACTTTATCATTTTATCTTTTTCAAAGTGGTATGCTAGGGTGTTGTCTATCTTGGCCACTCCCTCTTTGTATTCCCCATATTCTAGCGGAAAGTTCTGACTTGTCGACACTGTCTCTTCTTCTTCTTCTCCCTCCTTTTCTTTGATTTGCAACTTATTGCAATCTTGCTAAAACACCTCGTAGTCCTCAATTTTCCAGTGGAATAGCCTACTCAGTGAGTTGGTCTCATCCTCCGAACATTCATGGAGGTCCAGAATACCTTCTTCATTTGGCTCTATAGTTTCTCTTTCTCCTTCCATTTCATTTCCTTCTGCACCTTCTGAGTCTGACGATGCTAACTCTTCACTCACTATTTGATTTATTAAGTCAATCACGTACTTCTTTCTGCTGTTCTCTATGGACAATGTATTTCTTTTCTAGTTGTGATCAACTTTTGCTGCTACGAGCCATCCTCTCCCTAGTAAGGCGTCATATGCTCTTTTCACTACTGGAAAGACTATGAAGTTCAACAGGAATGGTTGTGTGCTGATAGCCACTTTCTGTGCCATTAATGTCCCCAATGGCTTGATGCCATGTTGGTCAGTGCCTACTAACTGGAAGGTTGGTGGCTAGAGTGTGGGTTTTCTGAGACTTCTCCATGTGTCTTCGGTTAGTACGCTGACTGCCGAGCCCCCATCAACAATCATGTTTTCCAATATCTTCCCTCCAATCTCCATCTGTACAATTGCTGATTTCTTTCTGATGTTCACTGTCAATAACATAAGGTCGACGGTTTGTTCACCTTGTAGTGGTTGTTCTGTTATGACCTCCTTCCTTCGACCATCCTCTTGCTATTGGTTGTCACCAACTATGTTTGTGATTGCCATCCCTAGTTGTGGCATGGTACATAGAAGGTCCATTACCTTGATCGGTATCATGGTTTGGAGTATCTTCCGTATGATGTTACTCTCGGCCTATGCTCACCAAGAGGTGCTTGGAATATCCAGAGCAGTCTTGTTTTCCTTCATCACCGCCTGCTCCACCTCTGCTTTTGCTTCTTTCATTCTCTATTTTTCTGTAAGTGGATCCGGTAGATGGCCTTCTTCACTTGTGCTCTTGTAGTGACCGCCAGTACTTCCTGATTTTGCTCTTCCACATTCAACATGTTGATGCCTTTCTGCTTCGGGCAGTCGTTATCTTCATGGTCGCCTGGTTCACACCACTTGCATAGTCTTCCCCCGGGGCTTTGACCATTCTGACATTCTTGGGCGAAGTGGCTCCATTCATTACACTTTCTACACTGTATCATGGGCCTCCCCTTGCTGTCGTACTATATTCTGTTTCTCAGGCTATTGTTATTATTATTACTCCTGTTGTTCTGATAACCTCCAGGGGAAGCACTAGAATTGTTCTGAGGTTTTACTGGTGTGGTTGGCGGAGTTGATGGCTCTCCTTGTGTGAAGAGCACTTATGTACTTCTTGCTTTCAGATTGAATGGGAATTCCTTGACTGAATGTCCCATTACTTGGTAGATATCACAAAATAATTTCTTTGGACAATTTGCTTTTATATGTCCTCCATTGCAGTCAGTGCACCATAACTCTTGGCCCTCTTTCACTGTTTCTTTGTCAGCCTTCAGTTCTTTCATTATATGTAGCATATCTTTTCTTAAGGCCTGGATGGTTTTTGATTCTCCTTCTCTACTGTCATCGTCGGTACTCTCCTTATCGTCGGTCCTCTTCTTACTTTGGGCAGATGTCTTGTTTTCACTCTCTATGTCCATTGCCTGATTGTATGCTTCAGCGTATGATGATGGATGTACTACTTTCATCTTCTTCCTTAAGGACGAGAGTAGTCCTTTAATGAACCATCTCTTCTTCAATTCATTAGCTGGCTACGTCTCTAGTTTCCCCAAAAAATCCTTAAGTCTCCGATTGTATGCTCTTACGTTTTCATTTTTTCCTTGCTTTGTGTTATCGATTTCTGCTACAATTTCATTGCCGTCTCTTAGAAGTTTGAATTCATTCTGGAATACTTTCTTCAGTTCTTGCCATGAGGCCTTTTGTGTTGCCTCCAAATCTATGTATCAGTCGATGGCTATACCTCTCAACGTTGCTGGAAATGCTTTCAGCCAATAGTCTGCATCATCTTGCCCATTTTCTACTCATATGGTTTCACATGTTTTACAGTGCTGTACGAGATCCTCTGAACCATTCCCCAAGAACTTTGGTAGTTTCTGCCTCTCATTTGCTGGTGGAGTCACTATGTTTTTCCCTAGATGCCCTCTCCGTGTCTTCGACCTGATTGGACTGGTTCTTCCATGACGTTCCGGTGTCTTCTTTACACTCTCAGCCACGTACGGTTCCCTCACATGTCCCTTCTCAGCATCTTCTACACTTTGAGGCTCCTCTGGTTCCTTTTGGTGCTCCCTCTACACGGGGGTCTTTGGATTAGGTCCTCTGGTCCTCAGCCCTCTATCTGAAATGGATAATGCTACGATGCGACGTATGTTATCTTCAAGTTTTTTTTTTAATTTCTTTCCATTTTCTTTTTCTTTTTCTCTATTTATTACTATGTTCTGAAATCTTGTTCGTTGACTCCCTCGACAAAGTTTTGATGAAACTCAGCACCGTCTTGATTTATTTCTTCATGGTGTTCATTCCCTCTTTCAATAATTTGTTTTAGTCTATTCCTTTGTTCTTCTTGTTCTTTTAGTCTTAGCGATCTTCTGAGTGTCTCTTCAGGGGTTTCTTGCCCACTTGGTACTTTGTTCTTATCTTTGTTCAGTTGTATGGGCATGAATCGCTACTGGTATGATCATTGATTGTGCGGTGCTCGACGACGGCTGGTGCTGCGCTCTTGCTCTTCTTGTTTCATTCATTCTTCATATCTTCGAAGAATTTGTTGTCGTCTTTGTTCTCTATCCCTCTCTTCTCAGAGGTCTTGCAGGATTAACAAATTCCTCGCCAACAACCTCGGTATACGATCGAGAATATGGTCCACTTCCAAATTTACTTCTAGATTTTCTTCGATGATTTCCTCGGGGATGTCTCTTCGGATGGTTTCGTTCGTGACATGTTGTCTCACTGACAAGTCCCACAAGAAGACCAGATCTTGTGTCAAATTTTCTTCCTGATCATTTGGTTCTCATTCGTTGTCACTTTCTTCTCGTATTCTTTGTAATTCTTCCTATGTTCTTTCTAGTTGGCGTCTGGTGTATGTTTCCTCCTTTGATTGGATTGGTTGACCCATTATGTAGCATCGTCATTATCTTCCCTTCGTCACTGAGTATGTCTGACGATTCACTTATCCCTCCAGACACAACTTGTCATCGATTGAATATCCCGTACAACTCAACTTGTCATCGACTAAATGTCCCTGACGACTCCACTTGTCATTGACTGAATGTCCCTGACGACTCAACTTGTCATCGACTTGTTGTCAACCTCTGACCCAATTTCGAACAGGTAATGACACCAAATGTTAACTGGCAATGTAGTGTTTCAGAGAAACATGGAGTAAACAGAATCATAAATCAGTAGTATAGTGCATAACATAGAACATGAATTTATAATAGTATTGCACAGAATAAGGAATTGTATTCATCCATTGCTCATATCAATGGTACAACACAATACATGTCTTCAGATCATATCATATTATATTCTTTCTTGTTCCGACTACAAGATGTGAACTCAATATATAACTTTGCCAGGGTTAGTTGAGATAGCAACCGTTGGCAACCACTATGTAACTATCCAACCAACTGTCGGGATGGTTCCCGCTAACACTCCTAACTGTACAATTATTATTAATTAACACTTATTTGGCCGACAGATGGCCGACTACAACTACGACCGCCTACAGAGCAGAGGATATTTATTGCTCTTCAATGGAACCGAACCTTGGCATAGTGTAGATGCTACTATCTTAGTTCACCAACTCTGGCAGTGAGCTAGCCCATTGGCAGTGAGCCCCTTCTTTTGCAGTGAGCATTCTGGGCATGAGCCTCTGACAGTGAGCCTTGTTTTAAATTTTGATATATCATTTATATTGTGAGCTAGCACTCACCGTGGTTTTTCCCTCATTGGGTTTTCCACATAAAAATCTGGTGTTTCATGTGTGAATGTGTTCAAGTTTATGATTATATGCTTTCATGATTAAATCATAATTAAGTGGTTAATGTGTTGATGTTTGAAAGAAATTAAGTTTTTTCTACGACTGATTCAACCCCCTCTCAGTTGTCTTGTGCATTTTAACAATTGGTATCAGATCGAGGGTTCCTCAGAAAAAAGCCTAACAACTTGAGGTAGATCTGGGATGGTGCACAAGAAGGCGTCTTTGCAGTTTGATGGAATGGATTATAATCTCTGGAAGGTACGAATGAAAATTCATCTCATTTCTCTTGGTTATAGTGTTTGGAAGATGGCAGATACAAAGTATACTATTTCTGAAAATGGTCCATCATCTGAAGATGAAGTCAAACAATATGAGTTATACGGAAAAGCTAGAGATGCTCTGCTAAATGCCTTATCTAATATTGAGTTAGTGAAAGTTATGGATTTGGAAACTGCTCATGAGATCTAGGATAACTTGAAAAAATTGTATGAAGGAGATGATTCTGTAAATAGTGCAAAATTACAAAATCTGAAGGCAAAGTATGAAGCCCTGAAGATGAGTGATGATGAGAACATAACAATCTACATGCAAAAGGTTGATGAAATTGTCAATGGAATTAAAGGTCTTGGAGGAACTGTTGATGAAGGTGAGGTTGGGCTGAAGATTCTTAGATCTTTGCCTAAATCCTATAGTCACAAGGTGTCAACAATTGAAGAAGTTATGAGTGTGAACAAGATTACAAAGGATCAGTTGCTTGGAAAGCTTACTACTTTTGAGATGAGAGAATTTGGCGATGCTCTGCCAAAGACTGAGACTGCTTTCAAAGCCAGCACTTTTGAAAAGACTTCAAGATCTCAGAAGTATGCTATGTGTTGTACCCAACCAAAATTTTTGCTTCATTAAGGCATTTTGAAACAAGTCTAGAAAATTTTTCGTCAAAAGTAAAAAAAGCAAAATTTCTAAAAATAGAAATTTCTAAAAATAGACGTCGAGTTAGGTTTTCTAGGTTTCTTGAGATATGGATGCTGGCAAAACTTTCTAAAAATAGAATCTCCAACTCAGGTGTCGCACTCGATTCTCATTGGTCGATTTTGCTTCACGATCGACGCGATTTAGATGGAATCTTCAAACGACCAAGTTTTCTCTACTGGGTCATTTCTGCTTTTTCAAAAGGCGAAGCATGAGATCAAAAATCATCAACAAAGGAAAGTTCACCTGCCAGAGCTAGTCGACGAGTTTTCAACATTGTTTCAATGACGCAGAACCGACGAACAATCGTCAATTCAATGATGCACGCAAAACGATGCAAGATGGATCCAAGGTGGAATGAAAGGTTGCAAAATCATAAATTTGAGTAAGTCTGCTGAAAATAGGTGCCCCAGGTGGCTTGGGGCACCCAACCTCTCCAGTGTTAGATTTTGTTTCACATTTTTCGAGAAACGTCGAAAATGCTTTCATCAGCTCTTTTCTGGTTGGTTAAAAGCAGTCAAACTTAGTCACAAGGCCTGTAAAAGTAGGAGATTCATCTCAGATATGCTCAAGCTATCCAGTCTACCCTCATCCTGATGCCTGTCCCTGTAATCCTGAAATAGACTCCTGATGCCTGTCCCTGGAATCCTGAAATAGACTAAGTCTGATGTACTGAAGCCCTGAAAAATTGACTAAGTTTGAAATCTGGTGGATCCTCGAAAATCTAGAATCTGCATGTCAAATCCCATGGATCTGAGACCTATCTCAAACATCCTGAAAGTATATTTCAAAATATTTAAAGTATAGTAAATTCAAATATACTTAAATATATTTTGAAATATATGTTAGGCAAGACCTTCGAATTTTGGCAAAATTCAAGATTTGCCGCAGAAATTGAAAAATTCTAAAATTTTTCTAAGGCATGGAAAGATAGGCACCCGAGGAGGCTTGGGGCGCCCAAAATCATCAGAGTTAGTTTATTTTTGAAGTTTTCCTCAAAAAATGTGAATCTCCTTCCGTTAGTCCGGTCCGGTTCAGAGTTGATCAGTTTGACATGTTTTTCGAGGCAAACAAAAGGTACAATCAGCTCAGTTTTCATTAGGCTTGCTTATTTGCCAAATCAGCAGACTTATTTTTATCCCAGTTGACAGAAATCGATAGCCAAATAGGGGTCCTGTACCACTGGAACGTGCGCACAAACCAAGAAATTGAAGAAGTTGCAAAAATTGAAAAAATGGCTAAGTGTTGGGAAACCAGGCGCCCCAGGTGACTTGGGGTGCCCAACTTGAGCAGTGTTAGAATATTTTCGTGTTCACAGTGTTTTCTGACATGCTTTGTTACCAATCTTCACCCGTTGGTAGTTTTCGGGAGGTCAAACTTGATCAAACGATGCCAGATCGTTAGTCGGAGGCAGGGGATGGAATCTCAGTTGATCAATCTCCAAAATGTCAGGATCAGTCAGCTTTTTCAGTCAACAGTGACATTTTGCCACCTTGTTGAAGTCAGAGACAGGCCATATTTAAGTCAAAATGAGTGTTGAAGTGTCGAAAACGAAGGAAAATTGTTGGCACTTCTTTCAACTCGTGTGTTCGATGACATCATCAAAAGAAGATATATTTCGTCATCTTGCACATGAAGCCATAGGCAGCTGCAAAATAGAGATTCTTCCTATTCAAAGACATCCACTTGGATTTGTGCTTTAAAAGTTGCTTTCTTCATGGATGAGGGTGAAGTTTTATTCTCACACAAATAAAGTTGCTTTTTCATCCTAAAGTTTTATAAAGACATGCATTTGACTTCTTTATTTCATTATCTTTTGTAGGTTGCATCTAGAGGAAGATTTTTATTTTTCTTTCAACGAAGATTCAAAGACCCAAACCAAGTGTTTTTTCAACGTTCTTCATAGATTCAGGTTGAGGAAGCAGAGAGGCTCACTTTTTCAGGGTCCTTGTTTCAAGGGGATCATTTTTTAGAAATCTGACCAGAGCTTTTTCAGTTTTCGTCGAGATGGGTCCATCCAGAATATCATCCTCTTGAAGATTGGGAGTTTTACTTTTTTTGGGAATCTACTTTTTTCCTGCTTTTTCAAAAAAATCTCCGCTTTTTCAAAATTTGACGATCTGGGCTGCTTCAAAACAGAATTGCCTACAAAACCCATGTGCCAGCTTTTTTCACTCAGAATATGCTTTTTAGAAGAAATCAGCAAAGAATATCAACAGATGACATCACCAAAAAGCAAGAATGTTGATGAGGATGCATTTGAAAAGAAAGTAACTTTAAATCAAATGTTTTTTGTTTTAAAGCATTTGCTTTCATCCAAAGCTCATCCATTTTTTATTTAGAAAGAAATCACTTTGTGATAGTTGGAGTTTTCTTTGCTTTAAAGCATTTGTTTATTGTATCTTTGTCTAGGAATAGTAATAAAGCTTGCGAGTTGGCAAGTTAGGGTTAATCAAGGAGATTTTAGGGTTCCCTACTCCTTTGATTTTAGTATAAATAAGGGCATCCTTGCTCATTGTACAGAATGACTTTTGCGATAACAAATTTGTTGTGCCTATTCTAGCCTGCAAACCTTGTTATTCCAAGTGTTTGTTCACTCTGTGTTCATTGTAAGGTAATGGTAATTGTGATAACAAATTTGCTGTGCCTATTCTAGCCTGCAGATCTTGTTACTCCAAGTGTTTGTTCAATCTGTGTTCATTGTTCTCCAGTGTTTGATTGCTTGCTATATGCCTACCTTTTGCTATGGCATTACTGTCTTGGAGTTGTGCAAACTTTATGATATTGAATAGAAGTCTCATGCCTATTTTGCTCTAATATTCTATCTCAATTCATCAAGTTATCGTCATCAGATGTGTAGCTTTTGTAGCTTTCATTTCAGCTTTCATCATTAAAGTACTTTTAGTCTTGTGGTGTAAATCTGGAAGAAAACTGCTTAGGTTTTTGTGTTAACAATCATTCCTTGTTCACTTTCAATTTCCTTTGCTCTGAATTTACTCAGGAGATTGAAAGCGTCGTTAGTCTTTGCTTAGTTGTAGTACAAGTTTTATAAAAGGAAAAAACCTCTTCTGTAGCGTTTAGAGTTTTATAACCTTGTGCTCGCAGCTGAGAATAAAAAAGAAGATAGGCAAAGTTTCATTTAATTATCTTTTCAGTGAACATCAACAAGAAAGGGAACTCCCCCTTCCAATAGGAGAGCAATTTATCTGTGCATAGTTGTCCATTTCTAAATTGCATTCCAGAGGTGCGAATTGAAACGCCAACACTATGGAATCCAATGATGACCTTGATGAGATTGAAGCCAACTTTGTGGACAAAATGCAAAGAGGTACTGGTAAGTTCAAAGGCAAATTACCATTCAAATGCTTTTCTTGTGGTAAGATTGGTCACTATGCCTCTAGGTGTCTAGAGAGAATTGAGAGAGGTAAGAAGAAATTTGAAAGTAGACCTAGAACTATAAAGAAATGCCATTATGTTAGAGATTTTGATGATGATGGTGTGACAGATGATGAGTCTGATGATACTAGTACAAATGAATGCTTGTTTATTGCTATTAAGGAATAACTTGTGTCTACTAATCTTGCTAGCTGTGTCAAGGAAGAAAAACTAGTGGAAGAGAGTGCCATGTCTGTCTGTCAGGTTGAGAAAGATAAGGATGAGTGGATTATTGATAGTGGATGTTCACATCACATGACTGGTGATAAAAGTAAGTTTGTAAATCTGGAAAAGTATGATGGAGGACTGGTTAGGTTTGGAGATAATGCAGCTGGTAAGATTTGCGGAAGAGGATCTATTTCTTTTGATGGTAAGCATAACACAAATGATGGTCTATATGTGAAAGGTTTAAAGCATAATATTTTAAGTGTTGGTCAGATGTGTGACAAAGGATATGATTTGAGATTCAAGGATAATGAATGCAAGATCATGGAAAGCTCTGGAACAATGATTGCTACTAGTAAGAAGACTCACGGTAATGTTTATCATTTGAGAGGAACTAACGATTGTTGTTTGTTGGCTTAGACAGATGAGAGTTGGCTGTGGCATAGAAGGATGTGTCATATCAATTTTGACAACTTGGTGAAGATAAGCTCAGCTGTAAGAGATCTGCCTAAGCTTGTGAAGCCTGCTAATACTATTTGCATGAAATGTCAATTGGCGAAACATACAAGGACAAGTTTCAGAAGAAAAGAATAATTATCAGCTGAATTGCTTGAGTTGGTGCATACATATTTGTGTGGTCCTACAAGAACAAGAAGTCTGCAAGGAGATAGGTACTTTATGTTGCTTATTGATGATTATTCTAGAATGACTTGGGTCACCTTTTTGAAAGATAAATCAGAAGCCCTAGACAAGTTCAAAGCTTTCAAGGCAATGGTTGAGAATGAGTTAGAATTGAGGATCAAATGCTTAATGTCTGATAGAGGAGATAAGTTTACATCAAATGAATTCAATATTTTCTATGAAGAACATGGGATAAAAAGACAGTTGTCTACTCCTAGGACTCCTCAATAGAATGGGGTTGTTGAAAGAAAGAACATGACAATTCAAGAGGCTGCTAGGTCAATGATGAAAGAGGCAGACCTACCAGAAGTATATTGGAGAGAAGCTATACATATTGTTGTCTACATTCAAAAACATAGTTCAAGTCAAAGGTAATGGTACTAAAACTCCTTATGAATTATGGTATGGAAGAGTTCCTATAGTGAAATATTTTAAAGTTTTTGAAAGCAAATGTTATATCAGAAGAGAAGAAGAGTTAGCTAAGTTTGATACTAGGTGTGATGAATGAATTTTCCTTGGATATTCTACTAAGAGTAAGGCCTACTGGTGCTACAATAAGAGACTGAGAAAGATCATTGAGAGCGCTAATGTGAAGGTTGATGAAGATAGAGAAAGAATATCTAATCAGAGTGGCTATGAATCAAATGAACCTGATATTACAGTCAATGAACAAAAGATTGAACAAGAAGACATTCAAGTTGAAGAAGAAAAGGCTTCGGATTTAGTGTTGTTAAGACTCCTAGGTATGTAAGGATTAATCATTCTAAAGATCAGATTATTGGTGACAAAAGCAAAGGGGTATTGACAAGGAAAAGAGCTGCAAAGGAACAGGTGAACTACTATTTACTTTCACAGATTAAACCTAAAACTGTAAGTGAAGCCTGCAAAGATGAAAATTGGGTAAAAGCCATGGAAGAAGAGGTGATGCAAATAGAGAAGAATGAAACTTGGGAATTGGTTCCTAGACCTGCTGATAAGAATGTGATTGTAACTAAATGGGTTTTTAGAAACAAGATGAATGAAAATGGAGAAGTTGTAAGAAACTAAGCAAGACTAGTATGCAAAGGATATTCTCAGGTTGAAGGTATAGACTTTGAGGAGACTTATGCTCATGTGGCAAAGATTGAAGTAATAAGAATGTTTTTGGCATTTGCAGCTCGCAAAGATTTCAAGGTCTATCAAATGGATGTGAAGTCTGCATTCTTGAATGGAGAGCTGGAAGAAGAAGTTTATATTAAACAACTGAAAGGATTTGAGTCATCAGACCAAGGTGACATGGTGTGCAGATTGAAGAAATCCCTCTATGGACTCAAGAAAGCTCCCAGAGCCCGATATGCAAGGTTGGATAAGTATTTGTTGAAATTAGGGTTTAGTAAAGGTACTATAGACAATAATCTCTACTTTAAAATTAATGATGATCAAATTCTAATTGTTGTGGTCTTTGTTGATGATATTATCTTTGGAGGCAATGAAAGAATGTGTAAGAAATTTGTAGAGGAAATGCAAAAGGAGATTGAGATGTCTATGTTTGGTGAAATGAATTTCTTTCTAGGACTGCAAATTACTCAATCAAAAAAGGAAATTTTTCATTTCCCAGTATAAATATGTGAAAGAATTGTTGAAGAAATTCAGAATGGATGATTCTAATCCAGTATGTACTCCTATGGTAATTGGTTGTAAGCTGAGCGAGAATGATGAATCACCTAAGACTTATCAGAAAAAGAATAGGTCTATGATTGGAGGACTACTTATCTAACCCATACAAGACCAGATATAATGCATGCAGTTTGTCTTGTGGCAAGATTTCAAGAAGATCCTAGAGAGTCACATGTGATGGCAGTCAAGAGGATCATGAGGTATTTAAAAGGCACTTCAGACTATGGATTGTGGTATCCCAAAGATACTGATTTCACTCTTAGTGCTTATACAGATGTAGATTGGGTTGGAGATGCTGATGACAAAAAAAAGTACAAGTGGAGGTGCTTTCCTCTTAGGTAACAGATTGGTTTCATGGTTAAGCAAGAAGAAAGAATCAATTTCTTTGTCTACTATAGAATCAGAATATATTGCTACAACATGTTGTACTCAAGTACTTTGGATGAAGCAAACATTGAAGGATATAAGAGTTGTGTATGAAGAACCAATTTCAATCTTTTGTGACAACATAAGTGTTATAAACATTTCAAAGAATCCAGTGATGCACTCAAGAATAAAGCATATATATATATAAAGTATCACTTTCTGAGAGAAAAGGTAATAGAGAATGAAGTAAAGATGGAATATGTGTCTACCAAGGATCAGATTGCAGATAGTTTTACAAAGCCTCTGCCTAAGGATACTTTTGAGTATCTTAGGGAGAAGTTAGGGGTTATTACCTCTCCTGCTCCAAACTAAGATGCATAAGAAGTGCATTAGTCAAGTGGTGTCCAAAGTTTCATCTTTTGATCTAGATTGATGTTTTGAAGGCTACCTCTCAAGGGGAGTAGGTAGATGTTGCTGATATCAGTTCCTGATTAAGAGAAGTAAGTGTTGCAGTGTTGATGACAGGGGGAGTTGTGCAATAAAGAAAACGAAAAGGTCTGGCACCCTTTGCCGTTGATGTTAAAGGGGGAGAGAAGTTCATGTGAAAAACTTAAGGAGAAAGTTGTAGCCAAAGAAAACGTAAAGTAAGGGGGAGCAAAGAAGCAAAATAAGTTTGTTTGTCTTGATAGTTTTTCACATCATGTGTTGCCATCAATGTAAAAGGGGGAGATTGTTGCAACTATGAGTAGTAAGTGTTGTCATTGATGTCAACACCTAAGGTGTCACATCTCAGACTTTGATGCTTTCTGAACTTACTTTATGTGGAATTGAATTGTGGATGATTATGTGTGGTTGAATAAATATTATGCTATTTTCAAAGATAAAATAAGTAAATGATTAATTTAATATGGAAAAGATGAAATGAAATGAATATTATTTTATTCAAGTTATTTTGGAATGATACATTATGGTGCTTCAGCTATGCTTCGACTATTTGGACACTAACCTATTAATGGGAAATCTAAGTTGCAGGTTGTCGAAGACAAGGGTGTGGTTAAGATGGAGGAGGTTAGCAGCATGGCAGGGTTAAGATGGAGGGATTTCTCTCTCTCTCTCTCTCTCTCTCTCTCACACACACACACACACACACACATTTAGAAAATCATATAGTTGTATTTGCATAATCACTCCGAGAGGCATTCTACACTCACGGCAAGGGCTGAAAGATTCAGATTCCCATAAACATTTAGATTATGTAAACAAAAATCATAAAATATTTAAATAAATAAATTCATGTAAATAAGATTCATTGGAAAAAAATTCTTGTCCAATTTCTTTTTTGGTTCCATAGTTTTTGTGATTTTCTTATTTTCAATTTCTTTTTTGATTTTTAGTTTTTAGTTTTTATTTTTTCCAATTTCTTTTTTGGTTTTTATTTTTTATTTTTTCCAATTTCTTTTTTAATTCGATAGTTTTTGTGATTTTATTATTTTCAATTTCTTTTTTAGTTTTTATTTTTATTTTTTCCAATTTCTTTTTCAAATAAACTATGGAAAAGAGATATCCCTTAGCGTATTTTAGATATATTTTTAAATATAAATATACTAGTTTAATCATGTGGATAATTGCTTATTTTATTTGAAAGGAAAATTATTGATATACTATAGTTGCTTATTTAATTAATTGTTATTAACTCCTCTTAGTAGAAATAAAAATAGTTTTAAATCATATATTTAATTTATTCAAAATTAGAAAATGAAAGAAATAGTTTTAATTTATTTATTTCTTGATTCTATTAAAGGATAGAATTATTAATTTAATTATTATTTTATAGATAATTGTGATGCAATTAATAAATCATGTCTATTATTTAATATTAGTTTTTGATAAAAGAAAACAAGTTTTAGAAAACAAAACAATGTGAAAGAAAACAATAGAAAAATAGAAAAATAAAAAAAAATAGAAAAATAAGACTTAAATTTAGAAAATAAAACACAAAAACAAAGCAAAATAAAAATAGAAAAGAAAGAAGGAAAGAAGAAGAAAATAATAAAAAGAGAATGACTTCTCATTCTCTCAACACAATATTCTTACGCTATTTCAAAATCTGAAAACAAAAATAATATTCAAACAGAAGAACAAGAGCACAGGCAAGAGGATTGCAGATCTGCGGCTAAGGCAACATTGAGGAACAGAGGATTGAACCAGATTCAACTGTTGGAAGCATAATAAGAGGTTTTTATGCAAATCCATACTCTAATCATCTCAATTTGCATGAATATGTGCTTGTTTGGTCAATCTCTGTTTCTGGGAAAATGGTAATTTGTTTGTTATCATTAATTGTTTTATACAAATATTGATATTATTACCAATATTATAATTATGAAACTGATGATAATATCACCATTTCGGTGTAATAATTTATATGCATTACTGCTGTCTGAAACTAATCTATATATATAAAAAAATATAGACATTATACCACTGTAATTATTGCCGTGTATATTTTAGATAAATTGCTTTAAAAATTGTATATGTAAATATAGTTATTTCTGTTTCTATTAAATATTGCTATGTATTTTTTTAATTATCTATATAGTATTTCATATTAAGAGTATATATATATAACCAGCCAACAATATGTATGAATATTTATTTTGTATACAGAGTGGACTGAATTAATTGTAACTAAAAATGAATTATATATTTTTATTATTGATAGGCGACAATTTGAGTTTAATGGCGCTCCATTTAAATGGAGGCTGTGGGAGGGGAAACGACCTACCCCTCCTTAAGGCCTGTGGGAAGAGGTTGCCGCCCCAAGCCACACGGACTCCATAGAGAAGGTTGCCACATGAGATATAATTTTGTTCTATGTTTTCAAATTTCGCTGCTATTAAATCCTTTGTCATATTTATAATTCAAAAACTTTGATGTTTAATTCATTGTGGCCTACGTTCTAGAATCAGACAGTATAAATATAACAGTTTATATATATATATATAACAATTACTGAATGTATGGATTGTATTTTAAATTGTTTTCTATATAAAATATTATTGCCGGGCTTTAATAATTGCTGTAGATCGATATAGATATATATATATATATATATATATATATATATATGAATCAATTCCATATCTTTTGGTTGCAATAACAAAAAATATATAAATTTCATTTTAGCTCCGCTGTGATTCATTTTATTTGGAAATTGTTATATATATATATATGAATCAATTCCATATCTTTTGGTTGCAATAACAAAAAAATATATAAATTTCATTTTAGCTCCGCTTTGATTCATTTTATTTGGAAATTGTTAAATTTTCTTTTATAATCATAAATCTGCTCAATCAAAACAATAAAGGGAAGAAGTTAGTAAACGAAACATTTATCTTAAAATTTGTCAAAACTACTAAATTGAAAATGAACCAGTGTTGTAGTAAACCAATAGATTCCATTATTATGTGCAAACAGTAAATTTTATATCAAACTAGAAACCTCTCTTTTCTTGAAAAGATTTTTATAAACCACCGAAATTGAAAACTTAAGCAACATGCAAACCAGAGTAGTGAATTGGTTGATGCAAACTGTACTTGTTTTCTAGAATGGACATTTTGATGATGAATATTTAATCTTAGACAAACTATTTTTTGTATATATTTGGTAAAGTAACGTACTTTCGGGATAGGTTGCCGAATGTGGGCTCCTTCCCAGAGACGGTAGTTTCATTTTTTCTAAAATTACCACTTTTTGTTATTGGTTGGCCAAGCTACTGTACCATTGAAATAGATGGGTTAGAAAAAGCCTAGATTTATGTTATATATGTCTCTACCACATCCTGCTTGCAAGAGTTATGTCATTCTAAGTTAGGAATGCACGCATGCATGCATCGAGAGATTCCATCTTACTTATACCATTCCAGGTTGTTAGGCTCCTTGTGCAGGGTCGGTGTTTTCTTCGAAATAGGAAGAAAACTGAGGAAGTCTAGTACTTCGTGGTTGTGGAAAAGCACCTTAACTGCACTCTTGGCCTCGGCTTGCGGAAGGCCAGTAGGGTCACGACGGTCGAGATCAGAGATTCTATGTTATATGATTCATTATGGATATTCATTTCATTGTATTACTCTTGTATGGCTAGCATAGCCAATTTGTAAAATGTAATTTACTTTCATTGATGTAATGGATGCAATCAATTGTACTTATAACATTGAAACAAATGTATTGTAACAGCTTGATTGGTGTATGTAACTGGAAATGTAACACTTTTTACTGTATGGAAAATGCACTTAGTTAATGGAAACTTGCTATTTTATACAATTATGAATATTTAAAAATTATAAATGATTTAATTTCCTCTTTTGGAATGAGCATTGCTTTTTGTAATACTATTTTTAGTATGTAAGTTTTCTGCACTTTACATTTGGTATCAGAGCATTAGGTTAAACTCTAGGACCTATGCCTAATTACGCTATAATGCAATGTGTACAGAGTAATCCAGATGGATACTATATTCACTTACTAGCGTGGTGGAGGATCCTGTGGTGATCCAAATGAAAGATTGGATAAGATCCTAGCCATGTTGAGTCGACAAGAGCCCAGGATCGATGTTTGGATCAGGAAATTCAAATAGGTCAATCTGGGGTGAACTTAGGAAGAAATGGTGGCAATAGAAATGTAACAAATGAAGAAAACCCTGAGACAAAGAGAAACCCAAGTAAGCAGGAGAAAGTGGTTGAAGAATTGGGTAAGGACCTCAAAAAGGCCACCTCGCCAAAATTTGATGGAAAGACAATACGGGATAGGGCAGAAAACTGGATAATCAAGATGGAGAAATATTTTTTCCTGAAGAATTTGTCTAATGAGACTAAGGCTATATGGGGATCATATCAACTCACTGGTGAGGATACCACTTGGTGGGATAATGAAAAGGCTGAAAAGTGACTGTTGCCTGGTGAGGTGACTTGGGAGCAATTTCTGCAGTTGTTAAAAAAAAGGTGGCTATCATAGCTATATTTCAATAAGAAGATGACTGAATTCTAGAATCTCACCTAGGGTGGAATGACAGTAACTCAATATTGGGAGAAATTTTCCACTTGCTTAAGTACGTGCTGCAGTATCAGCTTGATGAGAGATTTCGGATTCACAAATTTATTATGGGGCTTAGGCCTCAAATTGGAGCTGATGTTGATATTCATAACCCTTCCACCATGGATGAGGTTTTTGAAAAAGCAATCAAGCAGGAACAAAAATTACAACAGGTTGCAAATTACAGAAAGAGCAGAGATGCCAAGTATGGTAATAAGAAATCTCAAGGAAACAATCAGAATAATCAGAATCAGAACAATCAGGGTAATAACAATAACATGCAGATTAGAAATCTCAAGAGGGGAAACAATTCTCAAGATTGCAATGAAGGAAATCAGAACAATAACAAGAGGGCCAATTATAACAATAATACCAAAAATAACAGGAGAGATGTTTCAGACAGACCTAGAGCACCCCATGGTGGTTGTTACACATGCGGTGGTGAACATTATGCCAGTGTGTGTCCTCAGAGGGGAAATAATTAGAAAAATAGAAACTGACATCACATCCATGCGGCAGTAGATAATCGTTATGCTAATTTCTGGGCTATGCCAATCCAGTGTTCGGGTAAGCTTTTTGGATGCCCTGTTTCAATTTTAATTGATACTGGAGCCACCGATTGTTTTGTACATCCAAATATTATTTCAAAGTTGTCAGTTAAATCGGGACTTATGGCAAACTCATGGAAGGTCCAATATGGAAACCGGGTAGAAAAAATGGTAGAGCATTGTCTAGCCTATAGTGAACTTGGACTTCTAGTTTTGAGACATATGTTAACTTGTATGTGGCACCCCTAGGGTCATATGACGTAATTTTGGGAATAAATTGGTTTACTAAGCATAAGTCCATTGTAGATTGTGAAGAGAAAACAATGAAGTGCTTAGATGATCAGGGTAACTGAGTTGAGATTCATGGATTAAAAAGACCCTTAGAACTCAGGCAGATTTCTACCATGCAGCTAAAAAAGGCTAATAGGAAAGGGTGTGCTATTTATGCAGTAAAGGTCAGGGACCTTGATAACTCGGAGTCGTCAGCTAAAGATCATCCCATTCTGAAGGAATTTCAAGATGTATTTTCTAATGAACTGACAGAGTTACCACCTAAATGGGAATTTGATTTCTCGATTGATTTATTACCAGGAACCGAGTCTCAGTCAAAGGCACCATACAAGATGAACACCACTGAGTTGTATGAGCTAAAGGCATAGTTGCAAGAATTACTTAACCAAGGATTTATAAGGTCTAGTGTGTTTCCATGAGGAGCACCTGTCATATTTGTGAAGAAGGATGGTACCTTGAGGTTGTGTATTGATTATAGAATGCTAAATAAGGCGACCATCAAAAATAAATATTCACTCCCTAGAATTGATGAATTGTTCGACCAGATGAAAGGGGCTAAGGTATTCTAGAAGATCAATTTGAGATTGGGATACCACCAGCTAAGAATAAAAGATGAAGATATTTCCAAGACTGCATTCAAGACGAGATATGGACATTATGAGTTCACGGTATTATCGTTTGGGCTAACCAATGCCTCGGCAGCTTTTATGAATTTGATGAACATCATCTTTAGAGACTGCTTGGATGACTTTGTAATGTCCCTTTCTAGCAAGCCAAAATTTTCGCACCCTTGCAAACAATTTCAACTTACCAAAAGAGAACATTAGTATTCCATTTTTCATTTCCTTTTAATCTTGATGATAATCATAAATATAACCATATACTATTTGCCATTTCATAAATCCATTTTTCCATGTACATCATGATTCTCCTTGGGTTAGATAATCCTTAGGCCTCTTATTAACCTCACCTTCCACCTTGTGAGAGAAGATTCGTTAGGTAGGTGATGTCATCTCAATCCTATGGGTCCTTTAATATTATTCCTTAATTTGTCAACCAATGCCCATAATTCCTTAGTTCGTCAACTAAGGCCTATAATTCCTTAGTTCGTCAATTAAGGCCCATTCTTTTGATACTTAAATCGAAGGTCCATAGTAATATCATTGATTTGTCAATCAAGGCCCATTCCCATGGAATGATCAATACCTACCATAACTATCTACCCCACCTTCTTAGTGTTAGGGTTTAATTAGGAAGTCTCATATCTACCCTTAGGAATTCATGCCTTTATTAATCTTCATCTATACATATACATACTTGTTATCTCTCATACGTCATTTAATCCATACCTTATTATCTTAGGCTATGATAATTTGCATTATTATTCATCATGTATTCTATTTACTTAATCAATAAGCTTCTAATCATCTTCAAAGTTCATATGACTCTATCATGACATATCATGTCATAATGCCTATTGTTAAAATCATACATGTACACATATATTTCATCATTTAATTTCATTTTCATACATAAACACATATAATTAGTTCCTACTTAATAATCTTATCATTTATATTTTACAAGTCATAAATTGAACAAGTAATTATAAATTCTTACAAATCATAAATTGAATAAGTAAATATAAATACTTACTTACCTGCTTTACCTGGGATTCCTTACCTATGCTGCAGTAATATAGTCTTTATTTCATTGCTGTTATAAAATGTAGATCTAAATATATGTATTTATCCCATACTCTTTTTATATTTTCTCCCCATGATCCTTTTCCTTGGCTGCCCTCGTGTCTTCCTTGTGATATTTTCTTGCTGTGTCTTTGATGAATTCAAATGATGTTTCTTCTTTATTATCTTTATTGAATTTACAACTGTTTATTTATTTCTTTTTATTACGTCCTTCTTTCGATGATGAGTTCCTTTTATCTCACAACCTTTATTTATTTCCCTTTCAAGGGATATGTTTGAAGAGGTATGTCTCTTATTATTTTTTATTACTTTATATCAATTCCCTTTTGTGGTAAAACTAGTTCTAACCATACGTAACTCCTTTATCATAAGAGGATAGGTTAAAGGATGTTTATTATTATTTATTTACCTTATTTGTATTTATATTATATCATTATAATAAATGATATATTATTTATATTTATATTGCAATATAAGATAATAATAATAATAATATTTGTATTTATATTATTAGATATATTTATAATATATTATTTATTAATGTGCTGCACTTATAAATATCTTCCTTCAACCTCCCCTTAATCTTTTTAAAGTACATTATTTATATAATATATATAGTATAAATAAATACTTTTGTTATTAAGTACGGGAGCTCTTTTATTTTATTTTATTTCCAAGCATATAATATGGTGGAATAATGTTTGTCTTATTAGACTTTTATTTTTATATGATTTTATTTTGAATTTAACCTTTTGTTTAACCATATTACTTTGTCTTATTCCAAATTACTTTACTTTTTAAATTACTTTACTTTCTAACTTTAATAGGTAAGACTCTTCATAATATTTATTTTTATATATAATAATATATCTTATTAATTACTCACATAAATATTATATTAAAATATTTATATTTATAATATATCTAGTTAATTAAAATATAAATATATATATTTCATATATTTTATAATATTTAAATTATATTAAATTAATAATATTATTTATTAAATAATACATATAATAATATATTTTAAATAAATATATTATATATTTAGTTTATATAAGGTTAACTTATTATTTAAATAAACAATTCAATTATAAATCATTATAGGGACATGACAACCCTCCCCACTCAAGATTGCTTGTCCTCAAGCAATTATAATTAGGTATCCTAAAGTAATATTTAATAACATTATATTTTATTAGGTTTCCTTATATAAAATAAGGTTTCACTCACCAATAATATAAAATAACCTCTAAAAAATGTAACAAATTAATATAGCTAATAAATTATAGTTCTATAAATAATATAGGGCCTAAAATAATAATTTATAAATTTGGGTTTACCCTTTTAAATTTTCAGCACTAAATTTGCATAAAGGCATTTCTATTTATTTAATTATCAAAAATATTTTAATGACTACTAATATTATTTTAATGCCATGATTAACCAATAGCATCAAATGAACAATCCAAACCAACTAAACCAAATGTCAAACATACCTGACACAACCAAAGTGAAAACGGAGGGGCACTACAGAGTTTGTATTAGTTTTTCTAGATGATATCTTGATATACTCCAAATCAGAAGAAGAGCATGACAAACATTTAAGGATGTGTTGCAGTGTTTGCAGGATCATAAGATTTTTGGGAAGATGTCAAACTGTACTTTCTACCAGATTAAGGTACACTATTTGGGCCATGTTATTTCAACTGAGGGTATAGAAGTGGACCTAGATAAGATCAAGGCAATCATGGAGTGGCTAGCACCACAGAATGTATTAGAAGTTTGGAGCTTTATGGGGCTTTCCGGCTACTATGGAAAATTTATCAAGGGGTTCTCAACAATTGCAACACCCATCACTACACTCTAAAGAAAAGGAAAGAAATTTGAATGGAGTGATAAGTGTGAGCAGGCTTTTTAAATTTTAAAAGAGAAACTCACTTCTGCATCTATCTTGATTGTGCTGGATCCAAATGGGCACTTTACAGTAATAACAGATGCATTAAGAGAGGCTGTAGGAGCAGTTTTTATGCAAAACGAATAGGTGGTAGCATACAAATCTAGAAAATTGAAGTAGCATGAACTGAACTATGTGCCACACGATTTGGAGTTGGCTGCCATAGTGCATGCCCTTCAAATATGGAGGCACTATCTTTTGGGAAGCCTTTCGAGCTAAAAATAGATCATTTGGGACTACAGTACATATTTATTCAGCCCAACTTGAATGCTTGATAGAGGCGATGGTTGGAGTTCTTGAGCGAATATGATTTTGGCATTGAGAATATAAAAGGAAAAGAAAATAGAGTAGAGGATGCCCTAAGAAGGAGGAGACATCTTGCAACCATGATCAGTGTGAAATCAAATTTTAGACGATAGGTGATTCAGCCATTACTGGGAGATGAGCATTATGAAAGGGTGAAAAAAGCCCTAGAGCAGGATCCTTCAGATCATAGATTTGATGGATACATGTTTGAGTCTGATGGGCTCTTAAGATATCAGGGATGGATGTATGTTCCTAACTCAACAGAGTTGAGAGAACTAGTGCTAGAAGAATTTCACAATGCACCTTATTCAGGGCACCCCGATGTAACAAAAATGATAGGGACTCAAGCCATTGTATTTCTGGCCAGTACTTAGGAAGGATGTTACTGCTTTTGTAGCTTGATGTTTGGAATGCCAGTGAGTTAAGGTTGAGCATGTGCATCCAGTGGGACTTTTATACCCACATAGAGTGCCAGAATATAAATGGCAGGTAATCACTATGGATTTCATCTAGGGGTTGCCTATGACCAAGACTAGACATGATGTCATCTTGGTTGTTGTTGATAAATTGACAAAATAGCTCACTTCATTCCTGGGAATCTTAAGGATGGATCATTGGTTTTAGCAAAAAAGTTTGTGCAAGAGATTTTTTGATTGCACGGAGTGCTAGAAATGATCATTTCTGATCGTGATACTCGAATAACCTCTAGATTTTGGACTACATTGTATGCTTCTTTGGGGACAAAATTAAACTTTATTTCATCCTATCATCCTCAGACCAATGGTCAGACGAAGAGGGTGAATCAAGTAGTGGAGGATCTCCTTAGAATGTACAGTATGGATCAACAACATA
Organism: Cunninghamia lanceolata; assembly: GCA_027924645.1. Taxonomy (NCBI): domain Eukaryota; kingdom Viridiplantae; phylum Streptophyta; class Pinopsida; order Cupressales; family Cupressaceae; genus Cunninghamia; species Cunninghamia lanceolata. Next base: position 3,646,707 of record BSBN01001327.1, on the reverse strand, counting down.
AGTGGGAGGAGTGCCTACCCTTAATGGAATTTGTATATAATAACTCATATCACGCCTCTCTAGGAATGACACCTTTCAAGGCTTTGTATGGCCACAAATGTCATACACCTATCAGCTAGGATAAGGTGGAAGACAGGATTGTCCTTGGGCCAGAGATGTTGAGAGAGATGGAAGATCAAATGAAGCTAATTAAAGAAAAGTTGAAGCAAGCTTCATATTGCCAGAAGAGATTTGCAGATACAAACAGAACCTTTAGCCAGTTTTTAGTGGGAGATAAGGTCTTCTTAAGGGTTCGCCCATAGAAGAGTTCAATCTCATTTGGAAAGGGGTCTAATCTTGCCCCTAGATATGTTGGGCCATTTGATGTCTTAAAGGTTATCAATCTGGTTGCTTACAGGCTTGTTCTACCATTGGCTCTATCCCCGATACATAATGTCTTCCATGTTTCTGTACTTAAGCCGTACCATCCAACTACTTCTCATATTCTTGACTGGCATGCATTGCAGGTTCAGGATCTAGGGGTGGTGCTAGTGGAGCCCACCCAGATTTTGGAGAGGCGCAACGTTAAATTGTGGAACCGCAATGTGGTGTAGTATAGGGTCTAATGGGACCAGTATTCGGTGGACAGTGCCACCTGGGAGAATGCGGAAGATATTGATAGACCATTCCTGCATCTTATATTTTAGCATACTTTTATTTCTGCATATGATGACTTTTATTATGTTATTGATATTGGTTGTATAAGACTTTTTATGTAGATGTTTTGTAATAAGGCATCGAGACGATGTCTCTTCCAAGTGGGGAAGGATGTCACGTCTTAGACTTTGATGCTTTTTGAACTTACTTTATGTGGAATTGAATTATGGATGCTTACTCGTGGTTGAATAAATATTATGCTATTTTGAAAGATGAAATAAGTAAATGATTAATTTAATATGGAAAAGATGAAATGAAATGAATATTATTTTATTCAAGTTATTTTGGAATGATAAATTATTGTGCTTTGGCTATGCTTCGGCTATTTGGACACTAACTTATTAATGAGAAATATGAGTTTTCATGAGTTGCAGGTTGTCGAAGACAAGGGTGTGGTTGAGGTAGAGGAGGTTAGCAGCCTGACAAGGTTAAGATGGAGGGATTTCTCTCTCACACACACATTTAGAAAATCATATAGTTGCATTTGCATAATTTAGTCATGTGGATAATTGCTTCTTATTTTATTTGAAAGGAAAATTATTGATATGCTATAACTTTGCTTATTTAATTAATTGTTATTAACTCCTCTTAGTAGAAATAAAAATAGTTTTAAATCATATATTTAATTTATTCAAAATTAGAAAATGAAAGAAATAGTTTTAATTTATTTATTTCTTGATTCTATTGAAGGATAGAATTATTAATTTATTTTATTGTTTTATAGATAATTGTGATGTAAGTTAATAAATCATGTTTATTATTTAATATTAGTTTTTGATAAAATAAAGCAAGTTTTAGAAAACAAAACTATGTGAAAGAAAACAATAGAAAAATAGAAAAATAGAAAAAGATGACTTAAAATTAAAAAATAAAACACAAAAACAAAGCAAAATAAAAATAGAAAAGAAAGAAGGAAAGATGAAGAAAATAATAAAAAGAGAATGACTTCTCATTCTCTCAACACAATATTCTTACACTACTTCAAAATCTAAAAACAAAACCAATATTCAAACAAAAGAACACGAACACATGCAAGAGGATTGCAGATCTGGGGCTAAGGGAGCATTGAGGAACAAAGGATTGAATGAGATTGAACTGTTGGAAGCGTAATAAGAGATTTTTATGCAAATCCATACTATAATCATCTCAATTTGCGTGAATATGTGCTTCTTTGGTCAATCTCTATTTCTGGGAAAATGGTAATTTGTTTGTTATCATTAATTGTTTTATACAAATACTGATATTATTACCAATATTATAATTATGAAACTGATGATAATATCACCATTTCGGTGTAATAATTTATATGCAGTTGTCTGAAACTAATATATATATATATATAAACATTATACCACTGTAATTATTGCCGTGTATATTTTAGATAAATTGCTTTAAAAATTGTATATGTAAATATAGTTATTTCTGTTTCTATTAAATATTACTGTGTATTTTTTTATTATATATATAATATTTCATATTAAGAGTATATATATATATATAACCAACGAATAATATGTATGAGTATTTATTTTGTATCTAGAGTGGACTGAATTAAATTGTAACTGAAAACGAATTATATATATATTTATTATTGATAGGCGGCAGTTTGAGTTTAATGGCGCTCCATTTAAATGGAGGTTGTTGGAGGGGAAAAGACCTCCCCCCCAACAGGCCTTAAGGCCTGTGGGAAGGGGCCACCGCCCCAAACCATGCGGACTCCATAGAGGAGGCCGCCACATGAGATTTAATTTTGTTCTATATTTTCAAATTTCGCTGCTATTAAATCCTTTGTCATATTTATAATTCAAAAACTTTGATTTTAATTCACTGTGGTCTGCGTTCTGGAATCAGACAGTATAAATATAACACACACACACATATATAAAACAATTACTGAATGTATGGATTGTATTTTAAATTATTTTCTATATAAAATATTACTGCTGGGCTTTAATAATTGCTGTAGATCGAAATATATATATATGAATCAATTCCATATCTTTTGGTTGCCATAACAAAAAAAAAAATATAAATTTCATTTTAACTCCACTGTGATTCATTTTATTTGGAAATTGTTAAATTTTCTTTTATAATCATAAATCTGTTTAATAAAAACAATAAAGGGAAGAAGTTAGTAACCAAAACATTTATCTTAAAATTTGTCAAAACCACTAAATTGAAAATGAACTAGTGTTGTAGTAAACCAATTGATTTCATTATTATGTGCAAACAGTAAATTTTATATCAAATTAGAAACCTCTCTTTTCTTGAAAAGATCTTTATAAACTAATGAAATTGAAAACTTAGGCAACATGCAAATCAGAGTAGTGAATTAGTTGATGTAAACTGTATTTATTTTCCGGAATGGACATTTTGATGATGAATATTTAATCTTAGACAAATTATTCTTTGTATTTATTTGATAAAGTAATGTACTTTCAGGACAAGATGTCGAATGTGGGCTCCCAGAGACGGTAGTTTTACTTTTTTTAAAACTACCACTTTTTGTTATTGCTTGGCCAAGCTACTGTACCATTGAAATAGATGGGTTAGAAAAAGCCTAGATTTATGTTATATATGTCTCTGCCATATCCTACTTGCAAGAGTTTTATCATTCTAGGTTAGGAATGCATACAGGCAATAGGTATGCGTCAAGCGATTCCCTCTTGGTTATACCGTTCTAAGTTGCTAGGCTCCTTGTGCAGGGTCGGTGTTTTCTTCGAGATAGAAAGAAACCCGGGGAAGTCTAGTACTTCATGGTTGGGTGGAAAAAGTGCCTTAACCGCACTCTTGGCCTTGGCTTGCGGAAGACCAGTGGGGTCATGACGGTTGAGATCAGAGCTTCTATGTTATACGATTCATTATGGATATTCATTTCATTGTATTACTCTTGTATGGCTAACATAGCCAATTTGTAAAATGTAATTTACTTTCATTGACGTAATGGATGCAATCGGTTGTACTTGTAACATTGAAACAAATGTATTGTAACACCCTGATTGGTGTATGTAATTGGAAATGTAACACTTTTTAGTGTATGGAAAATGTACTTCATTAATGGAAACTTGCTATTTTATACAATTATGAATATTTGGAAATTATAAATGATTTAATTTCCTCTTTTGGAATGAGCATTGCTTTTTGCAATACTATTTTTAGTATGTAAGTTTTCCGTACTTTACATAAGGTTAGCATCTAAGGAAATTATTTGAATGAGTTTGAGAAAGTGTCTGAGAAGAACACTACAATATTTTGCTCCGCATATCTTGTAAATTGAATATCTTTGTCCGCAGATTAGAATTTATGTTAAGGGATGTCTTTAACTGCTATGTTTCAAGTTTGAGCCTTCGGTGTGAAGATTTGAACAAGCTCTATTCACCAGAGTAAAAACTATTTTTCTGAGTATTCAATGGTCATAGGGAGAATGTATTTTGCTCCTCATTCCTCCGGATTTAAGTTTTATAGTATGTGGTTCTAGAATTAAGTTTGTAATGATGTTATGTGCCTTCAATTCAAATGGTCCATGATTTGGTGCTCCACAAGCGATCTTTACTTTATAACAGTGGCCGACAGTAATATTTAAGTGCTTTGGTTTGAAGAATCTTCTGGATAGAATGTTTGGGGCTTGTACGGAAGTTCTTGGTGATTGTAACATGCTTGTGGATGTCTCTAGGTCATGTTCCTGCCTTTTGATTGGTCTGCAAAGTGTAATCCAGATTATGCATGAAGCGTGTTCCTAAAGGTCTTAGTGTTAACATCAGTTTTAGCTGACTTGGTTGTTTTCACTACTTGCGATTATACTTCAAAGTTTGTAAAGCGTGTTGTTGCATGGAAAATTACATTTGAGTCCCAGCTAAGGCGTTGTATGGTTCGCATTCATTCTTCTCCCTCACAAATCTATTTAGGTCCAGACCTATTCTAATGTATGTGTGTATGCCGACCTTGGAGACTGTTCCAATGGTTGATGATTGTAATTCCAACCTTGATGTTCATTCCAAGGTTGATGAATTGCATATATACATGTAATGAAGTCGTGAATGAATGATGAAGTTACAAAGATGCGAAGATAAGTGCAAAGTGAAAAGTAGAGTAGAGTAGAGGAAATTTATTGTGCTTCAATGGAACTGAACCTTGGCATAGTGTAGATGCTACTATCTCAGTTCACCAACTCTGGCATTGAGCCACCCCATTGGTAGTGAGCCCCTTCTTTTGCAGCGAGCATTCTGGGGAGTGAGCCCTAAGGCAGTGAGCCTTGTTGTAAATTTTGATATATCATTTATATTGTGAGCTAACACTCACTGTGGTTTTTCCCTCATTGGGTTTTCCACGTAAAAATCTGGTATTGAATGTGTAAATGTGTTCAAGTTTATGATTATATGTTTTCATGGTTAAATCATAATTAAGTGGTTAATGTGTTGATATTTGAAAGAAGTTAAGTTTTTGCTACAGCTGATTCACCTCCCCCCTCTCAGTTGTCTTGTGCATTTCAACATTTTTTTCAAATGAATAAAATATAATCAGTAGTTGTAGTCCATGCATGGAGCATAGTCTTTCTTGTATTTGGATTTTTTACTAAAGCAACTACTATAAAATATATATGGTATGGTATAAAATAAGTTATATAAGTCCAAAGAGGCAAATATATATGCATAGAGCAAGTTGGAATGGAAAAAAGAGTTGTTAATTACTGAAGATATCAAAGTATTGTGTATCAAATGTATTGAGTATGATCTTGCCCTTGCCCAATTGCTGTGAGATTTAAATCTTCACATGTAACTTAGTTACATCTTTCAAGTTATAGGAGTTCTCTAAGCATGTAGACATGTCATGTAAAGCAACTTAGTCCTCTAAGCATTTCATGATGAAATTCCATGCACACAAATTTCATCCTCTTTGGAAGACCTTAAGATGTAGGCGTTAGGTTTTGTCTTTACCGAACACAAATCCCCATTGACATAGAGACCTTCCGAGCATTAAAATATGACTTCACAATCCCCGTTCATGGACCTCACATTGAACAATATCAAGACAAAAGGGGGCAATGGATGGAAGAGGGATGTGATAATATAAAGGAGCTCAATAGGAGAAGCAATACCACTTAACCCAGAAAAGGGAAGTGTGGGATGGTGAAATGAGATGTGTGTGTGTTGTCATAGAATCAAGGTATGAAATTTCAAGGAGAGTTGATATATACTTTGACTAGGCCTAACAAGGGGCACTTTGATGAAATTCTTACATATGTCAAGCAACATTGCCTCAATTTCAAAACCTAACCTAGTGATGTGTTATGTATGATTGGTGATATGTTGACGTTCATAGAAGAAATGTTAGGCATGGACAACATGGTGAGAATTGGCGGTCATCTAAATTCAATTATGCACATGTTCATAATAATAATGGGGCCTCAACCATTCATCCAATTTCATGAGCCCATGCACAATGTGAGGGAATTGTTAGTTTCAATCAAAACAATTTCAATTCTAGGTGCAACATTGGGATCTCATCCATGTGGTTTTGATGGAAAAAATGTGATTTTATGCCATATTAATGCTACTAATGAAGTGTTTAATAAGGTCAAGTTTGAAATACATTGAAAGACTATTTAAAACAACAAATCATGTTCCGCTAAATGGGATTTGTCATGAAAACAATTTACATGTCAAAGACTAGAAACAATTCACAAGTTGAATAATGAGTAGTTGTTGGTGATTTGTAAATTGGATTGGAGCAATTACGCAAGAACCAAAATTGTCACTTTCAATCAAAGTTGTCAAAGACTCATTTTTTCCTTGCCATATTGGTTTTGAAGCCAACAATCAATTCTCAATGCCAAAGATGACCTTGGGGGTCTGGAACATCTTAAGGAAGTCAACAAATAGGGGAGTAGATGAAGAAAAGTATTTTATAATTGGCCACAAAATTGCTAGTTGTGATGCTAGAGGTGATTATTTAACCACCTTGGTAGTTTTATTTTACCTTGACGATTTTGTAAATGTCAATCTATAGGAATTAACAATTTCATCATTTTGTCTTGTGGGGATAGGGTAACGATGAGGAATAATGTCTCTTCCCCTCCTCCATGATTGTTTGATGGAAAACACCCATTTTGAAGCATGTATATTATAAAAACAATTTGTAAACATTGTGCAAAGTTTGGCGCTTATGTGATTCTTCATGTTATTTTCAAATTTTTGGAATAATAAGATGTAGAGTTTTAGGCAAAATATGTATGTAGAGCTCAATTGTTGAGTGCCATGAGCTCATTTCTAGTTCTAGAGACATTTTTATATATGTAATTGATTGAAATATAATGATTGGGAGTTGGAGCAACTTACTCTTATTCGAGTTTTCACGCATTAAGGGTTTCTCTAAGGTAATTTTGTGTCTTCAATCTTGTTTTTGCTTGATTCCATGTGTGTTACTATGCTTGTTCCTATAAACTAAGGTTTTGATGCTCTAACATTTTACATCTTGTATTAGAGAATATGTTATTCTAGAATGTGAAATCTATAGGTGAAGAACTATTTGAGAACAAATGGTATCAAATCATCAAATCAAGTTTCAAATTGCTTGGAAATATTTTTGTGGTGATTTTAAAGGTAGAAAAGGTGATTGCAAGTTAGCATGTGACTAGAACAAGTGGAAGTGGAGATTTAGCACCATTTGAGCTCGAAATTGGTACCTAGAATTGGAATATAAGAGTAAGGATAATGTATATAGACATGGCCAGGCATATGGATAGGGAGATGGATAAGGATGAGGCAAGAATCCAAAGATTGAAAGAAGCTAGACTAATGGATAGTGCAAATGGAGGTCCATTTTAGTTTGCATAGGTTGAGTGCATATCAACAAATCTCTTTCACAAGGGTAAAGTTTTCTAGATACACTCTCACATGGTATTTTGTCTCTTCTTTGCAACTATGTAGAGTTCCACCTATTTCCAAATGGAAAGATTTCAAATGTCATGTCTTGTTCTCAAGCATAAAGTTATTGAAGACCCTTAGCCTATTTTTTGCAATTTTTCCTGTAGGCTAATGGAATGGTGGAAAAATGGAAAATGATTAAATAATTAAATTAAGTTGTTAAAGAGTGATTTTGAGTTATATTTTTAAAGACAACATATATTTAATTATTTAAAAAGGTTGTTATAAATTGTTTGAATAAAGTGTCACTAGCTTCAATGTACAAAATATAGGAGCAACAATGAAATGAATCGAATAACTAGAACTTCCACAAGATGAATGTGCACAAAGCAAGATGCTAAAAACTATCATAAAATGTATGAGAATGTACAATGAACTCCTTGTATATGTAGGACAAGGAGGATGTGAGAAGGTGAGAGTCAAACACTGACTAACCCTCCATGATGTGTGACACATGTAGAACACTTGGGACAAGTGTGAGAGCATGTGTTATATGTCTATGAGGTGAGACAACTAAACCACTAAGTGAACTTAAGCTAGTGTGAAACTAGATAGAAGTAAACTAGATGACTAAAGACTCCTTTCACACTAAGACCCCCTCTTAAGTGATTCTTAGGGAGCAAATCACTGAAAAAATGAGTCTCGGCAACATGGCATGATGAGGTACTCATGTACAAAATGAAAGTCTCTCACAAATGGAGTAAAGGAGAAAACCCTGTGGAAAAAATCTCTCTCCAAAAAAGAGATCTAAATACAAAGGAAAATTTCCTTCACCCGAAGCATACATCGCAACTCAATATAGTGAGGCGATGTTAAAGGTTTAGTAAAGATGTCAGCAACCTGATCCTGAGTAGACAAATACTTTAAGGAAAGAACATCATCCTAGATAAGCTGTTGAATGAAGTGCATGTGAATCTTGATATGCTTCATCCTCTAATGCTCAACTGGGTTGCATGAAATGTGAATGGCAATTTGGTTATCACACCAAAGAATAATAGGAAGATCTGGTGGTAGACCAAACTCTATCAAAAGTTGTCGAAGCCATAGTACCTCATGGCTAGCAAGAACTACACCTCGATACTCACCCTTAGTGGATGATAATGTAAGAGCGGTTTGCTTCTTGCAAGACCAAGCAACTAGAGCTGAACCAAGGAAAAAAACAAACCCAAAGGTTGACTTCCATGAGTCAACATCACCTGCCCAATCTGCATCATGAAGCCTACTATCTATGATGCTCCTGGTGTGTACTGAATGCCAAAATGTGTGGTGCCCTGAATATACCTCAAAATGTGCTTGGCTGCCTTCCAATGACTCTCATGAGGGTCATGTGAAAAATGGGAGACAAGCCCAACAACAAATGTTATATCAGGGTGGGTATGTGTCAAATATAAAAGACTACCAACTAACTATCTGTACAAAGATGCATCAACACAAGGTGTTGTGCAAGTGTTAGTCAAAACAACACCAAACTGAAATGGTGTAGGAGTTGGCTTACAATCAGCCATGCTAAAATGATGAAGCATATCAATGGCATACTTCTATTGGCATATGGAGATCCCCTCAGTAGACTGAGGAACTTGAAGACCAAGGAAACAGTGTAGAAGCCCAAGATCTGTCATGTCAAAATGCTCCATCAAAGAGTGTCGAATATCTTGAAGCATGGATGAGGAACTACTAGTCAAAATCAAATCATCTACATACAAGACTAGAATCAAAAGGTTATCGCCATGTTTCTAAATATAGACAGTGTGAAACTAGATGAAATCAAGAAGCTATCAATATTCTCATACCAAGCCCAAGGGGCTTGTTTGAGACCATATAAAAAATAAGAAAGCCTGCATACAAGTGAAGAGTCCTGCACAAATTCTAGAGGCTACTCCATGTAGATCTCATGAAGATCACCATGTAGGAAGGCACTCTTCACATCCATCTGAAATACCTGCCAACTTTGAGATGCAACAATAGAAAGAACAAAGTGAACATAATCCATCTTGGCTGCAGGGGCAAAGATCTTAGAGTAATCAATACCCTCAACCTGTGAAAAACCCTTCACAACAAGACATGCCTTGTATCTTTCAATAGAACTATTAACTACATACTTTGTTCGGTACACCCACTTGCACCAAACCATCTTTCTTCCCTTAGGAAGAGGTACTAAATCCCATGTTATTCTTCATCAAAGAAGAATATTCCTCTGCCATAGTTGAATCCCATTCTAAAACACCTAAAGCCTTTGAAAAACTCTGTGGATTTGGATATGGGCATGACTCAGAACACTAGAGCCAGAAGTCTATGAGCGAGTGCAGCGAGAAGTCATAGGATCACTAGCTAAAGATCCAACCTCTTGAATAGTACTGCGTGCCCATTTAGGCAAAACACGAGTGGGTGGAGGTGGAAGTGGTGGTGGAGGTGGTGGAAATGGTGGATTAGGACCAACATCTACAAGATCCTCAAGTGCTAAGGTATCCTCATGAGATGAAGAGGGCGAAATAGGTAGTGAGGAAGAAGATGTGGATGAAGGATCCATATGTGGGAAGGACTCATCAAATTGGACATCTCTTTGAAAGAAGACATCTCAAGTAATAGGATCAAACAACCTATATGCTTTCATATCCTCACAATAGCCAACAAAGATGAATGGTTTACTCTTCTTCTCCATTGCCTTACGTCGACCATCCGGTATGAATGCCCAAGCTTCACTACCAAATACCCTAAAAAAGGAAACATTAGGCTTGATATTTGACCAAGCCTCCTCTGGAGTGATATTCTAAACTACTTTTTGGGGAGTACAATTCTGAATATAGTTGGCACAATTGATTGCTTCAACCCAAAAAGATGGGGCCATAGACTGAGATTGAAGCATACAATTTGCCATTTCCTTGAGTGTTTTGTTCTTTCATTTGGCAACACCATTTTGTTGAGGAGTGTAGGGAACCAAATACTGATGACAAATACCATGCTCAATGCAATAGTCTTGAAAGGCCTGATTCACATATTCCCCCCTATTATTTGTGTGTATTTGCCGAATAGAACCTAATTGCTTCTCCATGAACACCCTTAAAGCCTTGAAAGTGTTGAATACATCACTTTTATACTTGAGAAAGTACACCCATGTGTGGCTAGAGAAGTCATCAATGAAAGTAAGTACATACTTGGCTCTAGAAAATGAAGGAATTGGAAATGACATGAGGTCACTATGAACCAACTCAAGTAAGGAAGTAGCATGACAGACTTTACCCTTAGGAAAGGGTTCCTGATGATGTTTGCCAAGCACACAACCTCGACAAACGCCCTCTATGCATGAAACCTTAGGGAGACCAACTACCATCTCCCATGTACTCAATTGTTGAAGATACCTGAAATTGAGGTGTCCAAATCTCTCATGCCAAAGTTGACTCAAAGAGTCTGCATGGGCAATGTGTGATTAACCACTAGATGTCTCAAAACTATGAAACCTGTACAATCTAGACCCATAATCTGCTCTACCTAAAGCAATGATCTTCTTTGGATGCTGTAGGTCACAAACAACATCATGTGGAGAAAACTCAAAAGTCTTCCCATCCCCAATATGACATATCTAATAGACAGAGAGAAGATTGGTAGAGAGCTCAAGAACAAGGAGGAGATCCTCAATGCAACCATCTGCTAGCGGGATTGAACCAGACCCCATAACTAGAATCTATGAAGAGTTTCCCACTGAAATATGAGAAGTGGTGCTATCAGAAAGAGACTCAACAAGATAAATTGACCGAGTCATGTGATGTGAGGCTCCTGAGTCAACTATCCAATTTGATGTGGATGAATTCAAACCAGTAGCAGTAAGAGCATGGCCTTTGCTAGGTTTGGGAGTATCAATGTTGTGTTTCTTCATGGCTTCTTCCAAAGCCTAAATCCTTTGATGACAAATCTTGACATCATGATTTTGCATCCCACAAAAAGTACATGGCCCTTTGTTTTTCTTCTTGAAAGAATTTTTATTTGACTTAGAAGATGTTATGTTTGAAGTATCAAGTTTGTCTTCTGCTTAGATGATTTCTCATTGCTTGAAGATGATTTTGCCTTTGACTATTTTGAATGCTTATTACCTTTACCCTTAGATGCATGAACTACTAATGCTTGATTTTTTGAAGAAGTGTTAGAATCCATGGAGAGTAACTTAAATTGTTCTCTCGTGAGTCAATCACAAAACTATTCAAAAGTAGGCATAGTAAATGTTGAACCAAGTGCATCCATTGTAGAGTTAAAAGTAGAAGTGAAGACTTGATAGGGGCCTTTTTAACTTTGACAAAACCAAGAAGACACATTCCTTATCTATTTTTGTTTTACCACAACCTTGAAGTCGAGAAAGCGAAGACTTGAATTTGACTAAGTAATCTTCAATTGGAGGGAAGACATCAAGTGACAAAGTTGTTAATTCAACATCCAATTGAAGTATTTTGAACTCGTCAACTTTACCAAATAAATCACTAAATTTGTCCCACATTTGCTTAGGAGTTATACAATTGCTTAGATGAAATTGCAAGTTATCAGATACATGGAGGCCAATGATTCCCATTACCTCATCTAACTTATTGCAATAGACAAATTGTTCATACTCCTGATTGAATTGCAGTTGTTGATCATTTAGCATTTGCCTTAACCTTTTAGATTGAAGAAGTTGTAGTACTTTTGTTTTCCATGTGTGAAAATTATGTGGTGTTAATAAATCAATTTTAGGATCCATGCTAAAAAAAAAACACAATAAGGCACTTAAATTGTGCCGTACAAACCCCCCAAGTTTGATTAAAAAATTGTAAAAGAAGCGCCCCCCAGAGAATCGACACTTTATAATTGAGTGCGAGTTACAATAAAATTACCGAGGTTACATGAATTTAGCATACAATGCTAACTTGTGAAACTCCTCCTTCAGTTACAAGGATTATCATCAACAAATAACGTTGAAATGTTACAAATATGACAACTTACAATGTTAATAGATTGAACACAAACTAATGCAAATTGGAGCCAAAGACCTCCAAGTACCATGCAAAATGACAAACTCTACCTGAGTCGACCACTACAATGCAAAAACATAACAAACTTTGCAAAATAATGCAAAGTCACTGCAAGATGCAAGGTAATGTTATACAATACAACCTCAACACAAACTATGGTCAAGTCTAATGCAATACTTGTAAGTGTTAATCCACTAACACTAAACCACTAGATAATAGTTAATAGTTATAAATGTGGCAGATTGTTACAAGGCATGATATCCTTTACAATAAATGCTAACATGACAAAAAATGTGCTGCCAACCAAAAACTATAACAACTATCATGAAAGATAACAAATGTCCATGACTATGACCTCAAATCGACTAAGTGTCAAAAAAACGTTGAGAGGAGTCGTGTGAAGGTAGGTTGGGGCAAACCTGGCTAAGACCAACAAATAGAGACCAAAAAAAACTGAGACTAATAGTTGAAGCACATATGCCAAATGTTACTATGGGTCCCATAGACTATTTTGGTCTCATGGACGTCATTAAAAACTTTCATTTCATTTCATTTGGAAGTGGCTGGTGGAAACCAAACAAGAGAGACCTCAGCCCTCTTCAAATGGCCATTGCGATTTTGATGAAGATTTCACTCACATGTACTTGAGACCATAAACAAACTCAAAATCTTCAAACGGTTACCTGCATCTGCAAACTCCTATGACAAAGATAGAAAACAACGACCTGGGCGGATCGACTAGCAGAGCCAAACAGTGACGAGAGTGCATAAACCTTGTGCCTCCAAAGGATCTTCATGAGCCCTTAGGTGAACTCTATAAATGAGGATGAAGCCGACCTTGAATATTCAAAATAGCTATTACTATTAACACAAACTCTTGACCTTTGAAGAAAATTTCAACGTGGGCAATCCTTGGATTGGTGAAGCCACCTACAGGAACACTGCAATGATTGTAGGATTGCATCCAAAATGAATTGGAGGAAGGAGGTGACTAGTATGCTGGGAGGGGAACCCTACAATGGCGTGATGAGATGAGCAACCACGAGCAGAGGAAAAAAACCCAAATCTGCAAAATGTATTATCAACCAATGCAAAAAATTGCTTGCTATTTGAATATGAAAAACAGCTTCACAGAACAAGATGACCACGACCAATTGCTTGCTTGCTGTTTGCAAAAGGGCTTCATAGAGGTGTCACAAATGCCAAAACCTTCAAAAACCTCGATATGGACCTCGAGGATGGTAATGGCAACCATTGACCTTGCAAAGACATCAACAAGATTAAATGTCGGGGCAGGTAACTTCTACTTTGAGAGAATGCATAGTGGAAGATGACCGCAAACCCACCAAGGGACAGAAAGTACTCTTGATCTGCAATGAGAAATGGAAAAACAAAGATAACTCCAAAAATGTTGCATGATAAAGATCAAGAACACGCCCAAAATCAGGCCAAAAAATAATGACACACAGGAATGACATAGGTCAGAAATGGCGAAAACCAGGCAAAAAAATTTCAACCTTTCAACCTTGTCCAACAAAGAAACACTAAAAAAATTCACCGTAAATGCATGGCCTCGCTACTCACATCAACTAATGAACCTTGAAAAATTGCCCAAAAAATAATGAACGATGCCTGCAAATCTTCAATTTGCAAAAAAAAAATTGTATTTTTGCACGAAAATTTTGCAGATCTATGACACACCTATGATAGGGCTAAATGTGCAGGATGAAATTGGGAAGGGAATTGCAATTCTAGGATTTGATACCATATAGGAGCAGCAATGAAAGAATTGAATAACCAGAACTTCCACAAGATGAATGTGTACAAAGCAAGAGGCTAAAAACTATCATAAAATGTATGAGAATGCACAATGAACTCCTTGTATATGTAGGACAAGGAGTAAGTGAGAAGGTGAGAGTCAAACACTAACTAACCCTCCATGATGTGTGACACATGTAGAACACTTGGGACAAGTGTGAGAGCATGTGTCATATGTCTATGAAGTGAGACAACTAAACCACTAGGTGAACATAAGCTAGTGTGAAAATAGATAGAAGTAAACTAGATGACTAAAGACTCCTTTCAAATTAACACAAAAAGGTGGTAAAAAAGGACACCTTATTATATTTTTATAACTTTGAGTAGATAAGTGAGCCAAAATAAATAATATTATTTTATTTCCTCAAAAATGTTATAAAAGGGAGGTTTGTCCTCATAATTTGTCTTCCTACTTATTCATTTTCTATTTTCTTTGGAGAATGAATGTGAGTTCTTGCTTTGCTTAAGGACAAAAACCCTTTTAGCAAGTTCAGTTTTGAGGACGAAACCCCCTAGCTGATTGAGTAATTCCACCTAGGGATTATCTTTGTGTTGAATTGTTGTGAATATTTTTCAGTTGGTTTATTTGAAGTTTCAATTTCAGTAATTTATGCAATTTTTTGGAGTGATTTTGTGTTGGTTTGAATCTTATCTTTCCTTGTTTACTGCTCCAAGTTCCAAACACAACTTTGAGGAGGGATGGGTTGTACAAATTTCATTAATCAAGTTTGTACCCTTTGAATATATCTAGCCATACAATTTGCATTAGGCCATACAGTTAGGAAATGCTATAATCATTAATTTAGTAGGTTGTACTGATGAATACATGTTGACTTTCTATTGTGACAAGTCATACACATGTTCTAGAGGGGCGTGTGAAGAAATAAGGTGATTCACACCTCTTGTGAGATTAAAATCTACACTTTTAGGTAGCCATACAATTTGTACTTGCATCTGTACCACTTCTTGGGTGGTCTGTACCATCTACTATGTGTTTGCAATTGTTTGGAGGAAGTTTTGAGGGCTATACTGATGAACTTTGAGGCTGTACATCCTTTATTGTACTTGCAACAATGAATAATGTCTCTTGAGGGACCTTAACTTCACGATTATGAGCCATACAATTCAATTACAAGTTGTAGTAGTGTTGCGTGTTAGTGACATTGTCAAAATCAGTCCTAAGTTTAGTTGCAACCTTCAAAACAACAATGGTTGCATCCATTTAGTCTTCTAATTGGGTTGTACCATTTGGCTTGATAATTATTCAATGTTGCTGTCTAGTTATGGACTAATACATTGCTATGTAACAATGATGTTTATTGATTAGAATCATTTTTAGTTTGTGTTGTTGTTTAGTTTCTTTCAATATAACTATCAATAGTTCATATTTCATGCTAATTGTAAATCTGGATGGTTTTCTACTAGATAGTAGTGCATATTGACCATATTGTAAAAACTAGATGGTATACCAGCAATAGTTTGCATTCATTATAAGAAGGTCCTGGATGGTTCACCGCTAGACCCAATTGCATTGCATATTGTATAACCTGTTTTGGCATTGATCAGGTCTGCATTGCTATCAACCAATTTGGTTTGATCAAACCTATTTGAATCTACTTGTGGCTTCTGCATTCAAGTCTACTTGTCCATTGAGAGGTGTATATTTGGATCTGCCTTACTGCATGTATGCTCTAGTTGGCTATGCCACCTTTTACTTTTCTAGCAGTGCATTCATATAGTTAGTGTGTTGTCTAAACACTGTATGCTCTTACCTTGCCTACATTAGGATTTAGGTGATTAAAAAGTGCAAGGATTTGCATTTGCATCTTCAAATACTTGCAAAATTAAAAAAAAGAGTGGGCCATTACAATGGTGTCAGAGTTGGTGATCTTGCCAGTCCATTTTTTAGACGCCAATCCTTTGCATACAGAGCTTATTTTCACATGCATCCAAGTGACAGAGAAAACAAATATTATCAAAGAGAATTTAGAAAAAGATTTTAGTTTCTAGAAAATCTAGAAGTAGGGCTTCCATCTTTAGAGTTTGGAGTTGAAAAATAGAATTCAGAAGAGTTGAATATGGAAGAAAGAGAAAAGAGAACTAATGTGGATGATAATCCTACTGATCAGACTAAAAGGAAGTTTGATTTGATGCTTGATATGTTGGATCAAATGCGTTTCAAGATGGACAACATGAACATGCCCAGAAATCTGAATGGTGAAGGAAGCACTTCAAGAGCTAATAATCATCAGGAGAACATGTAATGTCCCCTTTTTGAGCAAGGTTGGAAAAATGAATGTTGTTGAGGCTTGGAAAATGGAATGTTGAATTTTATGGCTTCAACTAATTTTGCTAGTTGAAACAAAGTGGTATTTTGACTTGTGGTATTTTTTGTGCAAATTATTGATAAGTCAAAATAATAAAATAAAACTGCCAAGAGTAAAAATGTCCCAAGTGGGAAGATGGAAAATAAATTAAAGGTGGAAAAATGAAGTTTGGAGTGTTTATTAAAATAGAATATTTTTAATATTAAAATATTATATTAATTTCCACCAAGTTGGCGCTCATGAGGAAAAAGAGAAAAAATAAGGAAAAAATAAAAAGGATGGCAAAAGACAATAAATAATATTTTATTATTTAAAAAAGTTTCTATGCAAGGAGACCCTTGAGGACGTTGTTTGAGGGTTTGCAAAGTCCTCCATGAACAACCTGGTTGGGCTCTTTGTTTGCCTTGGAAGATCCTTATTATCATTCGCTGATATATGTATGCCTAGTTTGCTTGAGTTCTTAATTTGAAAGATTGGTTTCATTCATACATAGGTTTCCTATTTTTACATTGCTAAAAGATTGTTTTAAAATTCTTTCCCACCCATGGTTTGTCATCACTCGGTGTGACCATGGTTCTTTCGTATGCTCAGGGATCGCCTGATGATTTGGCAAAAAAATTACTGGAAGAACAGGTAGAAGTTGGGAATGAAAAGGAAGAAGCAAAAAGAAAAACCTACAGGGACGTCTTGAATGGAGATGATGCCGAAACTTCAGAGGAAAATGTTAGCTTCGAGATCTAGCATCCGATCGGAGTTGACAGTGGAATCTCTAGTGAAGGGGAAAATGGAAGTGAGGGAAGAAAAGGTCAAAAAGGTGAGACTCTGTCGATGCCTAGGAAAATTACTTGGCGCCCTAATGAGGATATGTAGAGAGATATTAAGAATGAAGAGAAAAGATTGAAAAATGTGGTTGTTTTCTTTACTTGCATTAACATCGATAACCTTCCTTAAGAAAGTTTTTTGATAATTGGTTGGTTTTTGCATGGGCTAGAAAGCTTGGAATTCAATTCTCATTTTGTAGAATGGTACAACATGGACTACTTGTTATATTTTTTAGAAACCATAACATGCAAAAAAGGGTGACTGAACTTAATTTTTGGAACATTGGCCAAGCCCTATTTAAGGCCTTTCCTTGGGCCCCTAAAACTACACACAAAGAAATATAGTTCTGTTCAATACCAAGATGGATTGTAATAAAAAATGTTCCAGTACAAATGTGGGGATTTCTGCCTTAGGTAGTCAAAACATTTGGAAAATTTATAAAAATTGATGAGACAAGGGTACATTGCCCCACATGGATGATAGAATATTGGTTGCTTTAAACATGGGGATTCTTATCCCTGAGATACTGGAAATGCAATGGGATAATAAAGTGGTTGTGTGTGATGTTGTAGGGATTAGAGGCCTTAATTCCTACTTTTTGTGTAAAATGGATGGCCATCAGAAAAAAGATTGCCCTATGTTAAATTCAAGGAAAAACAGAGAAAATATAAACTTTGAAACTAGGGTTTCCAATGAAAACACTAAGGAGTTTCCTAACCCTAACTTAGGTACATCTGGTGTTGGGGGGTTGAAGCTAATTTGAATCCACCTTCTAATCTTGGCCCTGATTTGGTTCCCTCAAGGGAAGAAGACCTTTGTACTAAAACTGCTAAAAGTGAAAATTTTGATGGTAAATTAAATGATGAAGGTTCAGGTTCACCCATCTTCTCGGAAGAGTCTGCTAATAGTAGTGATAAAATTTACTCCTCAAAATTAGAGGTTTTAGTGGGCATAAGCAAAATCTCTAAGGATTATGTTATGTATGATTCAGATGACACCCAAGTTGGAAACCCTGAAGGCATATTGGAAAGGTTTAGGGGAGTAGACATTCATGCTTTTGAGAACCCATGTTTTGAATCCCAAGTTAAGGGCTCTCAACCATATCCTCTAGTGGAGAATGAAGATGATAGGATGCCTCCAATTTACAATGGTATCCTAGAGGATAAGTCTATAGGTCCTATTCAAGATTGTGATTCTTTTGTGGTGTGGATCACAGAATTGTGGGGAAAAAGAAGAATGCTCAAGAGTTGTCCCTAGAAAAAACTAGAGAAATAGTGGCCCAAAGAGAAAAGCTAGATGTTTTGAAAGAGGAATTCCTAAGAAATAAAGCAAAAGAGCCCGAAAGAGAGGCAAGGGATGTCCTTAAAATAAATGAGATGAATGTAAGAGGAGGAAATGAAAAGGATAAAGCTGAAACTAGAAATCTAAAAAGTAGTGCCCAACTCATTGATGTGACAGATAAGAAAGAAGAAGAGAATAAAAAAGGAAAAATGTAAGCAGAACTAAAAACACCTTGAAACCTGGGAAAAAAGCAAAGATGACCAAATTCATAAGTGCTTTGATATATTATATAGTGGGAATAAACAACACTCTACTTAAGAAACATATAGATGAAAGATCTTTAATGTTTTAGCTGGAATGTAAGGGGTTTAGGATCCCCTAATAGAAAATATGCTGTAAGAGACTTTTGCAATAAGAACAAGAACATGGATATCTTGTTTATTCAAGAAGTGAAGGCTGTTGGCTTCCTGCTAGAAAATAGCTTGAGATTTATCTGGAGGGAGGCAATTGCCTTCACTTCTAAACATGATAGGGGAAAGGGTGGTAATGCAATTCTTCTTAATATAAAATGGGAAAAATCCATTAAATAGACAAGACGGTCTCCTTGTAACAGGTGTGTCTGGTTAATCCTAGAGATAGGAGAAACCAATATTGGACTCTGTTCCATATATGCCCCTAATGAGCATAGAAACAAAGCTGAATTGTGGAATTGGATGGCAAATGAGTTGCCGAAGGTGCCATGGGTTATAGGAGGTGATTTTAATATGATAGAACAAAAGGAGGATAAGAAAGGAGGCATTTCCCATGAATGGAAAGGGAATGAGAAAATTTTCTGGGAAAGATTAAAGAAAATGTTGAAGCTTTGTGATCCCTTGGAAAGCAAGAAAAAGAGTAGTAAGGGAAAATGGTTCTCTTGGTGCAATAGTCAAAAAAGAAGTAGGAGAATTTACTATAGGTTGGATAGATTTTATACAAACAAGGAAATTTTTAGTTTTAGAATGAGAATAGTAAAAACTTGGTGTAGGTTATCCCAAACACACTTTCAAACAATCACCCTATCAAAACAATTATAGTGGTTAAGAACCAAGTCAAAGAATTCAAATCTCAAAATGAGTGCATCTTTAAACTTAATTGTGCCTTGCTAATGGATGTAGATTGCATGAATGGAATTAAAACACTAAGATGTTTATGTAAGTATGGCTCTCAAAACCTTAGTGCCACCCAGTACTAGAACAAGATGATCAACTCATGTAAAGTTGTGTTCCAAACAATTGGTAAAAAATACTCACTCGACAAGAGGAGAGAGGAGTGCCAGTTACAAAAAGAATTTCTACAAGTAGAAGAAAAGATTCAAGAGAAGCATAACGAGGATGATTTGATAATAAAATTTGGAGACATAAAGCACAGATTAAGACAATTACGAGTAAGAAAGGCCCAAGGTGCAAGGATCAGAGCTAAAATGAACTAGTTGAGAAAAGGTGATAAGGGAACAAAATACTTTAATGATCTTCTAAAGTACAAAAATATTAAGGAGAAAATAGGGCTTGTTTTAGAAGAGGGAAAGTGGTATCATAAGGATGAGGAGATAAAAGAGATTCTCAGATCTTTTTATAAAAAGTTGTTTAAGTCTAAAGATGAATTAGAAGGGTGTAAGGAAGCTCAAAAGGTATGCAAGAAAGTATGTATAGAGAAGGTGGATACAAAGATGAAATAAACACTTAATGCATATATATCCAAGAAAGAAATAGAAGATGCAATTAAAACTATGGAAAATGATAAATCATCAGGGATTGATGGTTTGCCTGTGGAATTCTACAAAAGTAACCTAAGTTGTGTAGTTGATGACTTGTTTGAACTATATCAAGAAGCTGTTAAGAATGGTCCCTTGGGGAAGGAAATCAATAGAGGTATTATAAATCTTCTACCCAAAGATGGGGATAAGACAAATATTAGAAATTGGAGGCCCATCACCTTATTGAACACTTCACATAAGATCATTGCCAAAGTATTGGCTTTAAGGTTAAGGGATATACTGCCAAAAATAATAAACTACACCCAAACAAGGTTTATAAAGGGTAGGTATATCTTGGAGAACTTGATTACCAGTTGGGAAGCTTTATGCTGGGCCAAGGAAACAAATCAAAAAGTTGGAATCTTATTGTTAGATTTTGAAAAAGCCTATGATAGGTTGGAATGGTCTTTTGTCCTATTGATGCTTAAAGCCATTGGCTTTCCTGAACATTACTGTAATATGGTAAACATGTTATTTAGAGATGCTTTAGCTCAAGTAGAGGTCAATGTTTCTCTTTCTAAACCTTTTTCTATGGGTAGATCTATAAGGCAGGGATGCCCCCTTGCGCCTTCCTTGTTTGTCATTGCCTCTGAGGCCCTCCACTATTTGCTGAGAACATATATTATTCAAGTAGAGGTAAAAGGTATTACTCTTCCCAGTGAAGATAAGTTAATGTCCAATTTGCTGATGACACAACATTGTTTCCAAAGTTAAACAAAGAGGAATTCAGGAATTTGGAAATCAGATTAGACACCTTCTGCCTTGCTTCTAGTGCTAAAATTTACTAGGTTCTAAATCTATCCTACTTTGTTGGGATGATAATGCCCTTGTCTGGTTAAATGAGGGTAAGTGGAATTGGGATGGCTAGCAGAAACAAGTCAGGTTTTTGGGTATCCTCTTTGCTATTAATCCCTCTTTGAAAAAGATGTGGGAATGGCTATTTGCAAAGATTGAAAGAAAATTGAATAGTTGGAATAGACAATACTTGTCACTTGCAGGAAGAATTTAGGTCTGTTGGAAAGTTCTATTAGCATACTCAATTCACTACTCATCAATGTGGCTATTCTCTAACTATCAATTTGATATTATCCAAAAAGTCATAAGGCAGTTTCTTTTGTCAGATGGCAAAGGAAATAATAAGAAGCACTCTGTTAGATGGGAATGGTGCTGCTTAGATAAAAGTGAAGGTGGTTTGGGTTTTAAAGATTTGAAAGTACAAGGTGTTTCTCTAGCTATGAAATGGATTATTAAATCCTTGGATGGAGTAGAACCGTGAAAAATCTCGGTCAAGAATAATTTGAGGAATGTTGTTCCTAGCAATAATAGAGGGTAGGTCAACCTTCACATTCATGACATACTATTTGGGAACTTCCATGCCAAACCTTTGGGATCAACTGTCTTTCTAAGTATATGGAAAGCTTGGGAACAAGCTAAGAAACTCATTCTAAATAGAGAAGCATTTGATCTTAACAAGAACCTAGTCTATGGACATAGGTCTATATGGTGGAATGTGAAACATAAAGGTAAACCGCTTGCCCTCTTGCAAGGATGTTATGCTAAGAATTGGAATAAATAGGGACTTGAAGCACTAAAAAACTTGGTTGATAACAACAAACCTAAACACATGGGCACATCTTAAAGAAGAATACAGTCTGGATGATACTCAGAAAAGAACCTTTTCTATTCTATATATGGCCTTTTTAGGTAAGCTTTCCCAAGAAGTCTCTATTCTTGGGGAAGAGTGCTTAGAAATGATTTTATGGAAAGATGGGACTAAGCTGATGAATGTTGATGCAAAAAGGATCCACAATATGAGCACTGATTCTCAGGCAGTATTCGAGCATGTTAAAACTGCTTGGAAAGATACATTAGAACAAAAAGTATTGTCTAAAACCTTCAAGTCAATTTGGTAAAAAAATATTTAACCCAAGAAAAGTTGCTTTAGATGGCTCCTTATCCTAAATAAGCTTAATATAGGTTTAGACAATAATTTGTGTTCTATTTGTAAGGCTGTTGAAAACTGTTATCATATCTTTTTTGAAAGTGAATATGCCCAGTTTATCGAGTCATTATTTATGGGAAAAATTCCTAAGTGGTGTCCTAAAAAGTATGTTAATTGGAAGGAAAATTTATGTGGTTTTGTTGATAGTTTAAATGAAAAAGCTAACAGGTTTTGGCTTGTCCTGTCTACTGAAATACTTTGGTTCCTATAGAAAATGAGAAATGAGAAATTCCAAAGAAAAAAGAGAGTTCTCACTGAGGCTTTCCAAAGACTCAAAAACTTAAAATTGACTGAACAAGTGGTAGTCACTTTGGAGATGATAGTAGATATGCTCAATGAGATTATAGAAGGAGGTGCTATGATTTACAAAGAAGACATTCATCAAGTAGATTACTGGCAACAGAACTGGAGGAGATTTGAGGAAAAGCTCAATAGTGAATATATGGAGTTCCAAGACAAGTATTGTAAACAACATCAAATTGAAAAAATGAGAAATGAAATGCATAAATACCTTGAAATTACCTTTCAGAACTACAGTGTAAGTAGTGGATAGTTGAGAGTTACCCCTCCTATTGGTAGATTTCAAGGAATGGACTCATTGAAGGACAATGACAATAGAAAGTACATCAAGGCATAGGAAAATGAGACTCCTATCAAACAATGGAAGGAAAACAATGAAGACTCAAAGGCAAATGAAGAGTTATGGGGAATAAAATTAGATGCATGTCAAGGATACTACTATGGAGGTTACATGCAGGGCACAAAGTACATACAAGAACAACAAGACAGGAACTCAGGAATGCAAATAGATAATGAGGAAGAAAACAAGAACAGAGGTGAACCTAAGGCAATAGATGACAAAGATGAAGAAATGGAACATGAATAGATAAGCTTAATACATGACACACACACACACACACATATATATATTATAATTGAGCTCAAAATGTTGCTAACTGTAAGAGTTGATGTTATGATGCTGTGACACTCTATTATTTACTTTTTATTTTGATCTTATTTTGACAAAATGATTAGTATGTAATAGGTATAGGTGTTGGATTGATATAGGCAGTGGGTGAACAATAGAAGTGGCCTTCTTGACCACTATACTATAACTACATCTTTCTTTTTGAATATAATTGGTGCACGATATTCAATCCAACAAATATTATTTTATTAAGCCAAAGGTGGCCACTCAAGGGAGAAAAAAAGAAAAAATAATAAAATAATATTATTTTATTATTATTCATGTGGGACATCCAAGTTGGAGAAATAAAAATAACTTAAAGACGGAAAATGAGAAAGTTGATGAGCAAACATGAAATATAATATTTTATTATATTTTATTGTTATATTTTCCTCTAGGAAATCACTGCCCAAATTGGAGAGGAAAAATAATAATAATAAAATATTATTTTCTCTCTCCTAGTCGTCGCCCAAGGAGGAATTGGAGAAAAATATTAAATAAAAAATCAAATAAAAATATTTATTTATGGCGGTGGATTGAAAACTCATAAAATATGTCCTATTAGGTCACCCAACTTGAGGATTATAAAAGGACATAAATTGATATCATTTTTCATATACTTGATGATTTGGCTTTTGTATTTTGGAGTACTTCTCTTGGCTAAAACTTGTTTCTAGCAGTGTTCAAGGATGAAAACCCTTGGACATGAGTGATTTGGACAAAAACCCAATCACTATGTGAGATGGATTCACATGGAGTTCATCATTGAGCTTATTTACAAGTATTTGAAGGAACAATGACTTCATTTTAGCTAGGGTTTGGATTGAAATTCATTTCAGCAGCTAGGGTTTGAAGCATTTTACAGATTGAAGACTTTGATATTTAGATATGAGGATATATTTGACATATTTTCATCAATAAGCATTTGGAGAGTGTTTTCTAGGTGGATCGCTTGGCATAAGGAGGCATTTTAGGCGATTTCCATCACTCATATGTATTCTGATTTTTATAACAGCAGATTGGAACTTCATATCAGAGGCAGATTGAATGAGATTTTGGCATGATTTATAGATACAAGGGTTTATATTGCAAGTTGGGCTAAATCGCTCCATTCCTACATATAGGCACTACCCTTTGGAGGAATATTTTGGTGGATTTGACATCATTTTATAGGTCTAGTCCTATATCAGTAGCTGCATGAGTTACATCAGACATTTCATACCTCATTCTAACAGCTATAGGGGTTATATTAGTCATACGTTTTTGGGTTTGTCATCATATTTTCATAAGGCATCAACATACCTAAGGTGGCTAGGGTTTGGATCATAATTTGGGCAGATTTGTATGCGTCTGTAGGTCTGATCTTTTAATCAAACTTGACTATTATAAAATTAGTCACCATCTTTTGTAACCCGCCTTCATAATTTCAATAAAGAAGACAATCATTCATTCATGTATGTTTATTTGTGATATGTGTGAACTATTTTGACTAATTTTAGTTATTTTACATGTTTTTTGAATGTTAAATTGGAACCTTTCCATCTTCATTACATTACAAACACATTGGTGAAAACAAAAATTGAAAACCCTAAGTGAATTGAAAGAAAATCAAATCAGAAAATTTAGATCAGCTGGGTTAAAATTCAGTTAAGGTTAGACAGGGATCTTACAGAACAACAACACACAAATAATTGTTATTGGTTCTATTGCCAAGCCATTCCAACCCACCTTCCTTCACAGGGAGGAAGAAGTTCTTGTAGCAGAGACTCAAATTCTAATGGTTGATGAAATTATAGCCTATTATGCATAGTATAGAGCTCTTCCAGAGGAGATCTGGAATGAACTATCTCTCAACAACTATATGAATAAGAAGAAGTTTAGTAGTGGTCATAGACCTGAGCTTAGACCTCAAGGAAATTAGAGGGATTATTAGCATGCTTTGGGAAAGTTGACACTTTCCCCATTTGATGAATCTAATAAGTGTACAACATTTGTATGGATACAAAAGCTGGACACTTTTTGTCTCTAAGACCTATAGTGGAAGATGAAGCCATAAAATTTGCCACTCTCCACCTTGAGGGTACAACACATGAATGGTGGTATCATGGGCTGATTACTCAAGGATAATCTTATCAACACTTATGTTGAATTTAGAAGAAGATTAATTGAAAGATTTGATAGAAAAGACCTTGAAGTGCATTTTCGGGAGCTAGCACAACTCAAGCAATATGTAAGTGTTGAGAACTATGTTGCTGATTTTTAGAAACTTTCTATCGTGATACCTAACATCACTGAAAGAAGGTTGATTATGTTATTTATTGAAGGCTTCTCTAAACCCCTTAAAAGTTCAGTCAAAGGTTTTGAACCTCCATCTCTTCAAGAGACTATCAAAAGATCCTTGGTACTTGAGTCTTTAGTCTCAAAGAGCAAATTTTAGAAGAAGACTTTCCCTCCAAAGAAGCCTTTCCAAAAGAGCTTGAATCAAAATAATTTTTTTTCTTCAAAAAATGAAGAGGAGGTAAGAAATGAATTAAGAAGGAAGAAACATTGCTTCACATACAAAGAACCATGGGTAATAGGTCATAGATGTCTCAGGAAGGGGCAAGTGCATTATATTGAAGTTGTTTCTAATGAAGAATCATAAGTTTAATATTTAGAACAACAAAGTGAAGAAGAAGAAGAGCCTATGCAAGAAGTTTAGGAGGAAAAAAGATACTTCAGGAGGTACTCTAGCCAAACTCTTTGGTACTTCTAAGCATAACCCTTTCTAAATTCATGAAGTTCCATGTGGACAAAGAATTACTGTGCTCATTGATTTTAGAGAAACTCATAATTTTATTGATGAAGGGTTGGTTGCAAGAGGAGGCATGTGTAATGTCCCCTTTTTGAGCGAGCATCAGAGATGGTGGTTTAGCCTATCATCGGGTCCTCATAGGCTAATAATGGTGTTTAGAGAGCCCAATGTTGGTATTGCTATCTTCTCATTTGGTAGTTGGAAGTTGTCAGTGACAGTTGGGTGCTTTGTGGCCCACTTACTATTTTTAGTAAGTTTGAGTTCGGTGTTGGATCAGGGTTTTTAGAGTGGGGTTGGATTCGTCTCGCTGAGACCATTCCAACGAGCTAGATAGATCTTTGGATTCCGACTTCATCTTCATATTAATTTTAAAGTTCAAAGTTATAACTTATTTAATTGATGAGACTTTATAAATATTAAGTGACTTATGAAGAAGCAAATATTAAAAGGGTCACTAAAGGAGAGCTTGGACGCCCATCCAAAGGGGAAATTAAGTGAATTAAAAATATAACATTTCCCTCCTTAATGCCAATACCCTAATAGAGAGGAAATAAAAGATGGAAAAGTGAGCTTATTTGGATATGCATTGGATTATTATTTTCTTCTCTTGTTCTTGGAGCTTGAAGAGCTTTGAGGGTTTGGACTGAACTTGCTAAGATGAAAACCTTTACAAGATAGGGTTTGATCTTGGCTTCTGGAGAAGAAAAACTCCATTAGCAAATACTATTGAGGTGGATACATCTAGTATTCGCCATTGTGCTTCATTGAGGTTTTGGTGATGAGATTGGTGGACTTTTTTGATATAATCTTTGAGGACAGCTGAAGACACAGGGTTTGAGGTAGATTTTTGGTGTATTGGAAGAGATTTCTTGTTGCTGTGTTAACCTTCCTTACTGGCCATACTGTTCCAGATAGGCTGTACATTTTGTGGAAGCTTCAAAGTGCCAGTTTCATACATTGTGACCACTCCTCCTTGGTCGCCCAGCCTCCTTTACGTAGTGCAGATTGATTGCAGCGAACTGCAGAGAGTTTAAAAGTGTTTTTATTGCTAAAAACTACTTCCAACCATGGTTGTACTTATGCAGAGGTATGTGGAACTTTCATGAGGGTTTTATGAGACTTTGGGCAACACATATCTCATTCATTCTTGGCGTCTAGGTCTTATTGGACCATTGTAACCTTCTGTATGCACATTGGCATCTTCTTTTATGATTTTGGAGTGAATCTGTAAGCCCGGATTACTGGTCCAGTTGCAACATAAAAAAAAGTTGCAAATCTTGATATGGGTATTCATCCATAATTCATTTGGAGGTATTTCTTGATCTGGGTTGTTTCTATTTTGCTCAAAATCATTGTATGTTTTATGGGTTTCACTTGCATGTTCTATTTTCTATGTATTCTGGCAAGAAACACCACATTTGTAGGAAAACTAAAACCCCTTCTGCATTCTTCTCTCTAGTATGAAAGAACACTCTAAAAATTATAAAAATAACACAAAAAGATTCTTAAAAAAAACCAACAGGTGCAACACATTACAGTGGTATCAGAGCAGAAGATCTTGCCATCCCATGAGGTTAAATTTAGACATGCAGATGAAAAATTGAAACATGTAGGCTATTTGGGTTGCTACCCTTTTCTTGCAGATCTTCAAGTGTTGGACAGGTTCTTAACCTTGCATGTGGGTGATCGGCACTTGCATGAGTGTTCTAAGTTGGGCAGTTGACAGGTTTTGATCAGTGAATGTGAGATCATGGCATCTCTCTTAAACAATAATCTTTTTGATGCAGGAATGAAACTAAGATCTTTGCATTGTTCAGATGAGAGTCTTTCCAACGTCATGGAAGAAGTTGAGAAATGTTTATCTAAAATTCCTCAATCACCTTCTAGGGTAATGCCGATAGCTTTAAGTCTTTCAAAGACTTGGTTGTGTGAAGCTGAGTTGTTGAAGCATCCAAATAAGAATGTAAGATTGGTGGATATTACATGCATTAGTGAAGTTATGAGAATTACAGCTCCTGAAGCACCTTACAATGATGACATAATGAAGGAGATGTTATAGCTGATTATTGAAAGCTTTCATGGGCTAGGTCATACTAGAAGCTTATCTTTTAAAAAGATTGCTAAAATGTTAGAGATTATGGCTTAGGTCAGGTCGTGGGTCTTTTTTATTAATCTCAAGTGTGAGGATTTAATTCTCAAAATGTTTCATTGTTTCCTTGATAAAATTAGAAAATATCATGCGAATGATGTTAAAGCAACAATGCACAATATCCTATCTTTGATTTTAGATGAAGATGATGAAATCTCCAAGTTGTTATTATCTAACTTGCTAAGGATTTGGAGAAAAGAACAACATGTTTCACCTGCAACACATTGGTTGTCTAAGATAGTGGTTGAGCATAGAATTGAGAAAATTAAAAATCATTTGATAGAAGATGAATCTATTACTTATGGTTTATAGGTTACAAGGATTCCTATAATGAGCAAGAACCAAATAAGAAGACAAGGCCTATGCTTCTCTTGCAAAGAATTTCAGGAGCCTAACCACCAATGCACAGATAAAAAGGACTCACAATTTGATGATGAGTTGGGAGATGAAGTTACTTTCAGTGCTCAAGAGGTTGTTATCAGCCTTGGAAACAATTCTGATTTTTATGACAACAGTCATTCTTTTGAGCATAGTCATGATTTAAATATTATGGCACATGTGGAAAATGTTGTAGAAGAGACTTCCAATGTTGGCACACAGGTTATGAGTATCAAACATGAGGAAATCAAGGAGAATACAATCCATAATAGTTTTGATTTGTGTGATAGCAGTCTGATCTATTTGCATCAGCATGAGGTTACCGCCATTACACATAAAAATGTTGGTTGTGTGGAGTCACCTAATGTAGACACTCAATGTACGGGGGACATTGATGCAATAGGCGTTGTGGATTCAAGCCACAATAAGTTTGATTTTGTAAATCAGACCTTGGGAGATATGAACAAATCAGAAGATTTACTTGTTGGTGATGGGTCCTAGGATAGCTCTTTGGTTCAACATGCATCTACTTTGGAGGATGCAGTGTGCATTGATATTGGCAAATCAACAGCCTCTAGCATGTCATTTGAGCCATCCATTGAGGTTCATAATAGCAGTACACTTGATGAGGAGGTGTGCGGAGTTGATAGCACACATGACGATGCTTACCAATCAGTGAGTGATGATGATTCAACCTCTTACCACAGTGTAGACTACAAATCAAAAAATTTGTGGGGAGACAATATGTCAGTGGGGTATAATCATTTGGTAGGGCAATTGAAGGTGAACGAAGGCATGATTGCTTCAGCCCTAGAACACTTTGATGTTGTTTAGCAGTTGGTGACACACTGTTGTTGGACTCTAGGTATATATGAGCACCTTGATAGTGGACTTCCCCTTGCTGAGTTTCAGGCACTTAGAGATGCAATTGGGATCATGAAGAATAATTACCTACAACTGTTATTAGATAGAGATCATCTTCTCAGGCTCGATGGTATCTATTATGATGCTCAAATGGGAAAGTAAGAGGAGGTTGATGAGCTCACCTATGAGCTTGAGGTTATCATAAACTCTTTGGAGAGCACTCAATCAACCCTTCAAGAGTCAAAGTTATGGATAGATGAGCTTACTGTGGAGTTGAGCTTACCTCAATTTTCATCTCCAGCAGTCACAGTCCCGATATCTATGAAAGTTATTGGGGATGGGCATACACCCACAGATAGTGGTAAGGAGTAATTTATGAATGTGGCTACACCCACTACAGTTGCATGTGCAGGTGATATTGATGGGATGGGTTCTTTGGTTGAGAGTAGCAGAGAACTAGATGTTGCATCAAGGGTCTCTGGGATTAGTCCCATGATATGTGATGCAGAACAAGTTATTGATAGCTCTTGCGATGAGTTGGTGGATTTCCCTAAGAGTTGTGTGATAGATCACCACACTACTCCATCATTTTCTTAGGAGATATGCAGGGCATCAGTTAGTGGGGAGATCAGTTCTCATGTTGATTTGTTTCCCTCTCCTAGAAGCAAATCAGAGATTGCATCCTATGTAGCTGATTGTTATCAACAACTTATTGTGTTGGGAATTAAGGTGTCGCAACCTTGGTAATTCCTTTCATTATTTATGTTTGTATATATTAATTCAATGCCTATGTTGTAAATAAATTGTAAATTCCATATTGTCATTTTGTGGGATGTGGCACGATGATGTGTCATCCTACATGGAAGATGACAACTTTCATATGAGGAGATAGGTTTCCCACTTTGTGGTAGGAGCATTTTTCCATGTGTCAGCATCTTTCATGTTGTGTAAGGGAATGTTTGACTGAAACGGTTATGACAGATTCCTATGACGAAGTTATGACATGTAAGAGTCAGAAATAGAAGCATGTAAGACAGGTGAAGACATGTGTCATGAAGCATCTTTGAAAAAGGCATATTTGGGTGCCCCAAGGTGGACTGTGACATTTTGTAAGAGAATATGCTATTTATAGCCTGTGTATGACAGATTCTCTTACAGTTGTAAGTTGTAACAACTATGACAGATTCTATGATGGTGGTAAGTGTCGTAAGAGCATCTATCATAGCCCATTTTGGAAATAGGTGAACTCTTTGGGATGGGAGATGTGGACAAGTGTCAGGTACATTCTACAATGTTGACCAAGTGTCCTTAGGCATGGGTTTTGGGCCATGAGGCCATTTTGGATGCCCATTCCAAGATAGGTCTAATATTGCCTTGTATTTTCTATATAAACAAGTGCTTGGAGGTGAAGAAGTATCACAGGTTTTATAGGTACTGTTACTCTGCCGGATTGACTCCAGATATGAGTGTTGAAGACCATTGAATCTTGCATTGCAAATGTGTTGTAAACATTCTTTGTTTTGATAATACATTGTGCAGGTTTCTGAGTCTGTGGTTTTTCACCCGATAAGGGTTTTCCCCACCATATATCTTTGTCTCTCTTCTTCTGTCTTCTTTCTAGTTCATGTGTATTGCTGCTATTACTCTGTTAGATGTTCTATGTTGTTGTAGTTGTAAGGATTAATTTGAATTTGCATAGCGCTTTCCTCATTAGATTAGTGTAGGAAGCGATTTCTGCACTCCTCGCTTCCTTTAATATTGAGCCACAGAGATGGAGAGATCAGCTGGAGGTTAGTGAGGGTAAGGTTGTTCAAACCTTAAATCGTATCGACAACACCCACAAGTTTGTGGAGGACCTCTTTTGGATGGCACAACTGGAGGAAAGGTAGACAGGGGTAGTAGTGAGCACTTCTATATCTAATTTATGAACTATCTAGCATGCCACGGAGTGGATTAAATTAGAATAGCTCCAATTTCTTTTAGATTGGGAATTTGCTATTGGGTATGCAGAGAGGACTTGCAGGTTATCTACCCAATTAGCCATTCAGGATCAGAGGCATGAGCCATCATCTGATTTGAGTGATGAGAGTGATGAGGAGTGTGTTTCCCTTGACTATGACGGTCAACTATTGACATAGGTAGGTGCTTTTTATTTTAACTGCATAGTGAGGAGTGCTCATCATTTCTCCTTTAGCCCACACACGGATGACCTGATGATGCGTAAGTGTTTTTTGGCTAAGGATTTATACCATCCATTGTGGGATGAATGGTTGTCATCTATAGAAGATGGAATTAGGGATTGCAGGGGGCTAACTCAAATAAATTTAGAGGATTACTTGCAGGGTTAGAGATCAGATTACCATCATGGTGATATGTACCAGACATAGTTTGCAACTTCTTTGTCTCAAAAATTTTCATTGGAGACATGGCTTCAGAGAGGTTGCAATGTCAGTAGGTGTGGTAGTAGGTTTAGTTTTTACAGTGGTGATGGAGGAGAGTTTTATCATTCCCTCGATTTGAGAGGAGCAGTTTCATATCTTCTAGCACCTATGTTGGATAGTCAACACATCCATAAGAGTTTGGTAGAGGATAAAACAAGATGCTGTGGTTCGGTCACTTCAAGGTTTAATTACCTCTTCATGATTGATGGATGTGTGGTTCTGATGTGTTGGGATCTAGGTGGTGACAGGTTTGGCATGATAGTTCAGTTGGATTCTGATGTGTTTCTTCACCACTCTCTGCATGGTGAAGATTATATCAGAGTAGCGCAGTGGAAGTCAACGGGTGATGTGTATGGTTGACTTTCATTTCTGGGTTTAGGACCCAGGGATATATTATTGGACCCACTACAGTTTTCTTCAGGATCCTCCTTGTAAAACAGGACTCTAGTCAGGGTTTGTTGATGAGTTCTACAGCATGTACAGTGTGTGGTATGCATACAGGTTCATCGTTGATTCATAGGTACACAGGCTAATTTTGATGCACAAATCTTGTGCGCAGGAGCTGGACAAATGGCATGATGTTTATCTTTGCATAGTGGTGTGTATGCTGGTGTTGTTTGAGTTATTTGGTGACATGTGGATCATCCTACAGTTCTTTCCTTGGGTTTCTGAAGAAGGGATGTTTTCCTATTTAGTGGTGATTGCTTGGGGACAAGCAATTTCAAGGAGGGCGGACTGTAATGTCCCCTTTTTGAGTGAGCATCAAAGTTGGTGGTTTATCCTATCATTGAGTCCTTGTAGGCTAATAATGGTGTTTAGAGAGCCCATGTTGGTATTCTCATTTGGTAGTTGGCAGTTGTCAATGACAGTTGGGTGAGCTTTTTGGCACACTTACTATTTTTAGTAATTTCGTGTTCAGTGCTGGATAGAGGTTTTCAAAGTGGGGTTGGATTTGTCTTGTCAAGATCATTCCAACAAGCTATAGATCTTTGGATTCTGACTTCATCATCATATTAATTTTAAAGTTCGAAGTTATAACTTATTTAATTGACGGGACTTTATAAATATTAAGTGACTTATGAAAAAACAAATATTAAAAGGGTCACTAAAGGAGAGCTTGGATGCCCATCCAAAGGGGAAATTAAGTGAATTAAAAATATAACATTTCCCTCCTTAATGCCAATGACCTAATACAGAGGAAATAAAAGATGGAAAAGTGAGCTTAGTTGGATATGCATTGGATTATTATTTTCTTCTCTTGTTCTTGGAGCTTGAAGAGCTTTGAGGGTTTGGACTGAACTTGCTGAGATGAAAACCTTTGCAAGATAGGGTTTGATCTTGGCTTCTAGAGAAGAAAACCTCCATTAGCAAATACTATTAAGGTGGATACATCTAGTATTTGCCATTGTGCTTCATTGAGGTTTTGGTGATGAGATTGGTGGACTGTTTTGATATAATCTTTGAGGACAACTGAAGACACAGGGTTTGAGGTAGATTTTTGGTGTATTGGAAGAGATTTCTTGTTGCTGTGTTAACCTTCCTTGCTGGCCATACTGTTCTAGATAGGTTGTACATTTTGTGGGAGCTTCACAGTGCCAGTTTCATACATTGTGACCACTCCTCCTTAGTCGTCCAGCCTCCCTTACGCAGTACAGATTGATTACAGCAAACTATAGAGAGTTTAAAAGTGTTTTTGCTGCTAAAAACTACTTCCAACCATGGCCATACTTATGTAGAGGTATGTGGGCCTTTCATGAGGGTTTTATGAGACTTTGGGCAACACATATCTCATTCATTCTTGGCGTCTAGGTCTTATTGGACCATTGTAACCTTCTGTATGCACATTGGTATCTTCTTTTATGATTTTGGAGTGAATCTGTAAGCCCTGATTACTGGTCCAGCTGCAGCATAAAAAAAGTTGCAAATCTTGATATGGGTATTCATCCATAATTCATTTGGAGGTATTTCTTGATCTGGGTTGTTTCTATTTTGCACAAAATCATTGTACTTTTTATGGGTTTCACTTGCATGTTCTATTTTCTATGTATTCTGGCAAGAAACACCACATTTGTGGGAAAACTGAAACCCCTTCTACATTCTTCTCTCTAGTCTGAAAGAACACTCTAAAAATTATAAAAATAACACATAAAAAGATTCTTAAAAAAAACCAACAGGTGCAACACATTACAGTGGTATTAGAGCAGAAGATCTTGCCATCCCATGAGGTCAAATTCAAACATGTTGATGAAAAATTGAAACATGTAGCCTATTTGGGTTGCTACCCTTTTCTTGCAGATCTTCAAGTGTTGGACAAGTTCTTAACCTTGCATGTGGGTGATCAACACTTGCATGAGTGTTCTGAGTTGGGCAGTTGAAAGGTTTTGATCAGTGAATGTGAGATCATGGCATCTCTCTTAAACAATAATCTTTTTGATGTAGGAATGAAATTAAGATCTTTGCATTGTTCAGAGGAGAGTCTTCTCAGCATCATGGAAGAAGTTGAGAAATGTTTATCTAAAATTCCTCAATCACCTTCTAGGGTAATGCCGATAGCTTTAAGTCTTTCAAAGACTTGGTTGTGTGAAGCTGAGTTGTTGAAGCATCCAAATAAGAATGTAAGATTGGCGGTTATTACATGCATTAGTGAAGTTATGAGAATTACAGCTCTTGAAGCACCTTACAATGATGACATAATGAAGGAGATGTTATAGCTGATTATTGAAAGCTTTCATGGGCTAGGTCATACCAGAAGCTTATCTTTTAAAAAGATTGCTAAAATGTTAGAGATTATGGCTCAAGTTAGGTCGTGAGTCTTTTTGATTGATCTCAAGTGTGAGGATTTAATTCTCAAAATGTTTCATTGTTTCCTTGATAAAATTAGAAAATATCATGCGGATGATGTTAAAGCAGCAATGCACAATATCCTATCTTTGATTTTAGATGAAGATGATGAAATCTCCAAGTTGTTATTATCTAGCTTGCTAAGGATTTGGAGAAAAGAACAACATGTTTCACCTGCAACACATTGGTTGTCTAAGATAGTGGTTGAGCATAGAATTGAGAAAATTAAAAATCATTTGACAAAAGATGAATCTATTACTTATGGTTTATAGGTTACAAGGATTCCTATAATGAGCAAGAACCAAATGAGAAGACAAGGCCTATGCTTCTCTTGAAAATAATTTCAGGAGCCTAACCACTAATGCACGGATAAAAAGGACTCACAATTTGATGATGAGTTGGCAGATGAAGTCACTTTCAGTGCTCAAGAGGTTGTTATCAGCCCTGACAACAATTCTAATTTTTATGACAGCAGTCATTCTTTTGAGCATAGTCATGATTTAAATGTTATGGCACATGTGGAAAATGTTGTAGAAGAGACTTCCAATGTTGGTACACGAGATATGAGTATCAACATGAGGAAATCAAGGAGAATACAATCCATAATAGTTTTGATTTGTGTGATAGAGTCTGATCTATTTGCATCAACGTGAGGTTACCGCCATTACACATGAAAATGTTGGTTGTGTGGAGTCACCTAATGTAGACACTCAATGTACATGTGACATTGATGCAATAGGCATTGTGGATTCAAGCCACAATAAGTTTGATTTTGTAAATCAGACCTTGGGAGATACGAACAAATCAGAAGATTTACTTGTTGGTGATGGGTCCCAGGATAGCTCTTTGGTTTAACATGCATCTACTTTGGAGGATGCAGTGTGCATTGATATTGGCAAATCAACAGCCTCTAGCATGTCATTTGAGCCATCCATAGAGGTTTATAATAATAGTACACTTGATGAGGAGGTGTGCAAAGTTGATAGCACACATGAGGATGCTTACCAATCGGTGAGTGATGATGATTCAGCCTCTTCCCATAGTGCAGACTACAAATCAAAAAATTTGTAGGGAGACAATATTTCAGTGGGGTATAATCATTTGGCAGGGCAATTGAAGGTGAACGAAGGCATGATTGCTTTAGCCCTAGAACACTTTGATGTTGTTTAGCAATTGGTGACACACTGTTGTTTGACTCTAGGTATATATGAGCACCTTGATAGTGGACTTCCCCTTGCTGAGTTTCAGGCAATTAGAGATGCAATTGGGATCATGAAGAATAATTACCTACAATTATTATCAGATAGAGATCATCTTCTCAGGATCAATGGTATCTATTATGATGCTCTAAAGGGAAAGGAAGAGGAGGTTGATGAGCCACCTATGAGCTTGAGGTTACCATAGATGCTTTGGAGAGCCCTCAATCAACCCTTCAAGAGTCAAAGTTATGGATATATGAGCTTACCATGGAGTTGAGCTTACCTCAATTTTTATCTCCAGCAGTCACAGTACCGATATCTATGACAGTTACTAGGGATGGGCATACACCCACAGATAGTGGTAAGGAGTACTTTATGAATGTGGCTACACCCACTACAGTTGTAGGTGCAGGTGATATTGATGGGATGGGTGCTTTGATTGAGAGTAGCAGAGAACCAGATGTTGCATCAAGGGTCTCTGGGATTAGTCCCATGATATGTGATGCAGAACAAGTTATTGATAGCTCTTGCGATGAGTTGGTGGATTTCCCTAAGAGTTGTGTGATAGATCACCACACTACTTCATCATTTTCATAGGAGATATGTAGGGCATCAGTTAGTGGGGATATCAGTTCTCATGTTGATTTGTTTCCCTCTCCTAGAAGCAAATTAGAGATTACATCCTATGTAGCTGATTGTGATCGATAGCTTATTGTGTTGGGAATTAAGGTGTCTCAACCTTGGTAATTCCTTGCATTATTTATGTTTGTATATATTACTTCAATGCCTATGCTGTAAATAAATTGTAAATTCCATATTGTCATTTTGTGGGGTGTGGCACGGTGATGAGTAATCCTACATGGAAGATGACAACTTGTAATTTTGTCCTCATATGAGGAGATAGGCATCCCACTTTGTGGTAGGAGTATTTTCCCATGTGTCGGCATCTTTCATGTTGTGTAAGGGAATGTTTGACCAAAATGGTTATGATAGATTCCTATGATGAAGTTATGACATGTAAGAGTCAGAAATAGAAGCATGTAAGACAGGTGAAGACATGTGTCATGAAGTAACTTTGAAAAAGGCATATTTGGGTGCCCCAAGGTGGACTATGACATGTTGTAAGAGAATATGCTATTTATAGCCCGTGTATGACAGATTGTCTTACGACTGTAAGTTGTAACCGATATGACAGATTCTATGACGGTGGTAAGTGTCGTAAGAGCATCTATCACAGCCCATTTTGGAAATACGTGACCTCTTTGGGATGGGAGATGTGGACAAGTGTCAGGTACATTCTACAATTTGACCAAGTGTCCTTAGGCATGGGTTTTGGGCCATGAGGCCAAGTTGGATGCCCATTCCAAGATAGGTCTAATATTGCCTTGTATTTTCTATATAAACAAGTGCTTGGAGGTGAAGAGGTATCACAGGTTTTATAGGTACTGTTACTTTGCCGGATTGACTGTAGATATGAGTCTCAAAGACCATTGAATCTTGCATTGCAAGTGTGTTGTAAACATTCTTTGTTTTGATAATACATTGTGCAGGTTTCTGAGTGTGGGTTTTTCACTTGATAAGGGTTTTCCCCACCGTATATCTTTGTCTCTCTTCTTCTGTCTTCTTTTTGGTTCATGTGTATTACTACTATATCTCTGTTAGATATTCTATGTTTCTGTAGTTGTAAGGATTAATTTGAATTTACATAGCCCTCTCCTCATTAGATTAGTTTAGGAAGCGATTTTTGCACACCTAGCTTCCTTTCATATTGAGCCACAGAGATGGAGAGATTAGCTGAAGGTTACTGAGGTTAAGGTTTTTCAAACCTTAAATCGTATCGACAACACCCACAAGTTTGTGGAGGACCTCTTTTGGATTGCACAATTGGAGGAAAGGTAGACAGGGGTATTAGCGGGCACTTCTATATCTAATTTGTGAACTATCTAGCATGCAATGGAGTGATTTAAATTAGAATACCTCCAATTGCTTTTAGATTGGGACTTTGCTATTGGGTATGTAGAGAGGACTTGCAGGTTATCTACCCAATTAGCCATTCAGGATCAGAGGCGTGAGCCATCATCTGATTCGAGTGATGAGGAGTGTGTTCCCCTTGACTATGATGGTCAACTATTAACATAGGTAGGTGCTTTTTATTTTGACTGCATAGTGAGGGGTACTCATCATTTCTCTTTTAGCCCACACATGGATGACCTGATGATGTGTAAGTGTGGATTGGCTAAGGATTTATACCATCCATTGTGGGATGAAGGGTTGTCATCTATAGAAGATGGAATTAGGGATTGCAGGGGGCTGACTCAAATAAATTCAGAGGATTACTTGCAGGGTTAGAGATCAGATTACCATCATGGTGATATGGACCAGACAGAGTTTGCAACTTCTTTGTCTCAAAAATTTCCATTGGAGACATGGCTTCAGAGAGGTTATAATGTTAGTAGGCATGATGGCAGGTTTAGTTTTTACAGTGGTGATGGAGGAGAGGTTATCATTCCCTCGATTTGAGAGGAGCAGTTTCATATCTTCCAGCACCTATGTTGGATAGTCAATACATCCATAGGAGTTTGGCAGAGGATAAAATGGGATGTTGTGGTTCGGTTACTTCAAGGTTTAATTACCTCTTCATGATTGATGGATGTGTGGTTCTAATGTGTTGGATCCAGGTGGTGACAGGTTTGGCATGATAGTTTAGTTGGATTTTGATGTGTTGCTTCACCACTCTCTGCATGGTGAAGATTATATCAGAGTAGTGCAATGGAAGTCAACGGGGGATGTGTATGGCTGACTTTCATTCTGGGTTTAGGACCCAGGGATATATTATTGGACCCACTATAGTTTGGTTTAGGATCCTCCTTGTACAACAGGACTCCAGTCAGGGTTTGTTGATGAGTTCTATAGCTTGTACAGTGTGTGGTATGCATACAGGTTCATCGTTGATTCACAGGTACATAGGCTGATTTTGATGCACAAATCTTGTGCGCAGGAGCTAGACAAATGGCATGATGTTTATCTTTGCATAGTGGTGTGTATGCTAGTGTTGTTTGAGTTATTTGGTGACATGTGGATCATCCTACAGTTCTTTCCCTAGGTCTCTGAAGAAGTGATGTTTTCCTATTCAGTGGTGATTGCTTGGGGACAAGCAATTTCAAGGAGGGTGGACTGTAATGTCCCCTTTTTGAGTGAGCATCAGAGTTGGTGGTTTAGCCTATCATCAGGTCCTTGTAGGCTAATAATGGTGTTTAGAGAGCCCAATGTTGGTATTTCTAGTTTCTCATTTGGTAGTTGGTAGTTGTCAATGACAGTTGGGTGAGCTTTTTGGCACACTTACTATTTTTAGTAATTTTGTGTTCGGTGCTGGATCGAGGTTTTCAAAGTGGGGTTGGATTTGTCTTGTCAAGACCATTCCAACAAGCTATAGATCTTTGGATTCTGACTTCATCGTCATATTAATTTTAAAGTATGAAGTTATAACTTATTTAATTGATGGGACTTTGTAAATATTAAGTGACTTATGAAAAAGTAAATATTAAAAGGGTCACTAAAGGAGAGCTTGGACGCCCATCTAGAGGGGAAACTAAGTGAATTAAAAATATAACATTTCCCTCCTTAATGCTAACGTCCTAATAGAGAGGAATAAAAGATGAAAAAGTGAGCTCATTTGGATATGCATTGGATTATTATTTTGTTCTTTTGTTCTTGGAGCTTGAAGAGCTTTGAGGGTTTGGACTGAACTTGCTGAGATGAAAAACTCTACAAGATAGGGTTTGATTTTGACTTCTAGAGACGAAAACCTCCATTAGCAAATACTATTGAGGTGGATACATCTAATATTCACCATTTTGCTTCATTGAGGTTTTGGTGATGAGATTGGTGGATGGTTTTGATATCATCTTTGAGGGCAATTGAAGACACCGGGTTTGAGGTAGATTTTTGGTGTATTGGAAGAGATTTCTTGTTGTTGTGTTAACCTTCTTTGCTGGCCATATTGTTCCAGACAGGCCGTACATTTTGTGGGACCTTCAAAGTGCCAGTTTCATACATTGTGACCACTCCTCCTTGGTCGCCTAGCCTCCCTTACTTAGTGTAGATTGATTGCAGTGAACTACAGAGAGTTTAAAAGTGTTTTTGTTGATAAAAACTACTTCCAGCCATGGCCATACTTATGTAGAGGTACGTGAGCCTTTCATGAGTGTTTTATGAGACTTTAAGCAGCACATATCTCATTCATTCTTGGCATCTAGGTCTTATTAGACCATTGTAACCTTTTGTATGCACATTGCTATCTTCTTTTATGATTTTGGAGTGAATCAGAAAGACCCAGTTCCTGGTCTAGCTACAACATAAAAATGAAGTTGCAAATCTTGAAATAGGTATTCATCCATAATTCATTTGGAGGTATTTCTTGATCTGGGTTGTTGCTATTTTGCTCAAAATCATTGTACTTTTTATGGGGTTCACTTGCATGTTCTATTTTCTATGTATTATGGCAAGAAACACCACATTTACAGGAAAACTGAAACCCCTTCTGCATTCTTCTCTCTAGTATGAAAGAACACTCTAAAAACTAAAAAAAAATAACACATAAAAAGATTCTTAAAAAGAACCAACAGGTGCGGCACATTACAACATGAAAATTGAAGAGTTTGAAAGATTCAATGTGATGGTTGTTGATGGCTTAACCATCCAATGTACAAGAAAGATTCCCAAAATGAGTCTCATGTTGGGAAATTATGAAGTAAAAGATGACTTCTATGTTGTTAGCATAGGAGATACTGATGCAGTTTTGGGGGTTTGGTGGTTTTTGGGGGTTTAGTGGTTGCATTCTTTGGGAGAAATTTCTAAGAACCCTGTCTAATTCTGCTCTGAATTTTTGAATTTTAGTGTGTTGACATTTTGTCAAACACTTGGCGTGCAAGCTAATTATGACTGATTTTCTGAATTCCTTTGGTTTGTATGCTTGTTTTGAATATGTACTTGAAGTGTTTTCAATTTGTTTTCACATAGATATAGAATTTGCAACAGCAAAGATATGTCTTATTCAAATTAAAGATTTGAATACAAATGAGATAGTGT
Source organism: Cunninghamia lanceolata (assembly GCA_027924645.1). NCBI lineage: Eukaryota > Viridiplantae > Streptophyta > Pinopsida > Cupressales > Cupressaceae > Cunninghamia > Cunninghamia lanceolata. The sequence goes on along the minus strand of BSBN01001327.1, from coordinate 3,605,331 downwards.
ACATCAACATTTCAATACATAACATACCCGACTTTGTCTTCAACATAATGAAACATAATTGATGCCAAGATCTCAATGAATGAATGCTGATATAATGTCTGATATAAATGGTAGCCTGCTGCAATTTATTTCTGCTATAAAGAGATTGATGTTCCTTCACAAAGATGCCTCCAAATAGGCATCAATTAGTCTTCTAGGGCAAAGATTTCTCCTCCAATGTGAAGTGCCTAAACCTTAGGTGATGAGGGATACAAAATAGATGATGAAACCTCCTCAAAAACCCATGGTCTGCATGAAGCCTAGGTCTGCATAAAATGTTCACCTCCTTGCATGATTCGCCCTTCAAACATGCCAATGATATTGTTAAAGTTGCAAAAGCCAACCTCATAGAACCGAGTGATCACCTGCAAGCAAAATAACCTGTCACGTAGAAGAGATTCAAACGACACACAGATATTGCTCTGTAAGCCAAGAGAGTAAAATTGCATAAACAAGAATGAATAATTACAAAGAGATCAATCCTTAAAAAAGGAGATCAAAACCCTAAAGTGAATCCTAAGATTTAATAAAAGAATTATTAAATAATAAAGTACCTAAGTTTAGCTTAAGTGAAAAATAAAGTAAAGGTGACTTAATTAATTAATCAATATGATTAAATTAATTAAGTAATTAACCTATTACTCTAACACCCCCCCTTAAGATGAACTTAGGGAGAAGCTAAAAAACTAAGGACAAATGCAAGAAAGCAAAGATGGGTTCTGGAAACTAGGCTTGATGAGGTACCCAAGTACAATGAAATCTCTGTAAAGTGGAGAAAAGGAGAAAACCCAGTGGGAAAAAACTCCTCTCCTAAAAGAGATGCTGAAAGAAAGTACAAATGAAATGTCTCAAGAGACTCTCTCAAGAACATATGCAGATATACAATTAGATACCACCCATGAGAGAGAGTGGATACTCCAAAGCCCCCATAGAATGAGAGAACCCCTATGCCAATGATCAAACCAATGTGTCTCCCCCGAGGAATAAACCAATCCAATGATCGATGATGAGGAAATCCTCAGATGTGAGGTGAAAATGGAAGTCCTGGATGATGTTCACTGGAGAACTGAACTAAAGCATGAGTGTCTAAATGATAGGGTATTGAATCAAATGTAGCAACATTATCTGAATGATAGGATGTTGAATCAAATGTATCAACATCAAACAACTCAAGATGACCCTGAAATGGAATCTCCAATGAAGATGGGATAACAGATGTGCTGAATTTGTCATCTGTGAGGAAATGAATATCCTTTGATATGGCCTCAACAACTGCACTAGATGTTTCGATGAGTAGAGCTACAATGTCAGTCAAAGCTAAAGAGGGATCTTGCTGAACATATGTGGTCTCAACAGGAGGTGGAGGTGTAGAAGTCTCAACACTGGTCTCATGAATATATGGAAGAACACATAAGTTCAAGTGACCAAACTTCACCTCAAATACAACATGCTCTCTTGGAGAAAGAGAGTGACACTCAAATAGTGGAGATGGAGGACCAAAGTGTGTGAATGCATACAATCGGGAAGAATGATCAACTATCCCTGTTGCAACAATGTCTTTGATGTGCATTAAATCCGGTGTGAACTCAACTGTCTTCCCTATCCCACTATGAGCAATCTAATAAATTGAGAGAAGATTGGTGGACAAAGATGGTACACATAGTACATCATTGAATGTACCGTCATCAATGTCGATAGAACCTTTCCTACATACACTCATATAAGTGTTATTACCCATCAATAGTGTGGTGAGGATGCGACCTCAAAAGATGAGAACATGTCCTGAGAAGATGCTATATGGTGTGAAGCACCTAAATCTAATAGCCATCTAGATGAATGTGAACTGGTGGTTGCACATAATGCATGACCCTTGTGTGGAGTCTGTCCATCTATCTGGAATGATGGTGAAGAAGAAGACTCGCTGGATGTAGATGAAGAAGAGGGATGAATATTGTTCTTCATAAGAAGCGCTATCAAATCCAAAATCTGTTGTGCATATCCATCTATCTTCTTCTCATAGCATTTAGACTCATCATGTCCTGAATTATTACAATAAGCACACTTAGGTCTTTCTTTCTTCGATGATTCCCCCTTAGGAGAATGAGAATTAGAGGTGTTATGTGAACTGAAATCCTTCCCATGCTCTGTGGTCTTTGGTTTCTATTTTTGCTTCTGCTTCTGCTTCCCCCGAGATGACTGAGCTACCAATGCATGGTTCTATGATCCTAGAAGAGCATCCAACTGTGATAACTTGAACTGCTCATGTGACAACCAATCACAGAATACCTCAAATGTAGGCATGGTGAATTGTGGACCTAAAGCATCCATGGTGGAGTAGAATGTAGAAGAGAATATCTGAAATGAGCCTTGAAGCTTAGAGAGAATTAGGTATATACACTTTGTGTTAGTTTTGGTTTTGCCACCATCCTGCAAAAGTAATCTAAGAGATTTGAATTTCATCAAGAAATCCTCAATAGATGGAAAGGAATCAGGTACCAAGGAAGTCAATTCTGCCTCAATATGAAGTGCTCTGAACTAATTGATGGTGCCAAACAGATCACTGAACTTGGTCCACATTTCCTGAGGAGTTGTACAACTCTCAAGGTGAAATAAAAGACTCTCTAAAACATGCAATGATATAAACCCATGACCTCATCCATTTTGTTTCTTTGCTATATAATCTCAAACTGACATTGCAACTGAGGCTGAATCTCATCTAAACATGACCATAACCCCTTTGACATGAGAAGTCAAGTGATATGTGCCTTCCAGGTGTGATAATTGTGTGGGGAAAGATGGTCAACTGATGACGTGTCCGCCATGATGTTTGAGTTTTTGAAATGTGTTTAAGGTAATACTTTTCTATTTTCTAATATGTATATACAGAAAGCAAGAAAAAAACACCCCCCATAACACAAGAAATAAAACCCCAGTACAAATTTGAAAGCTGGAAAGCGTGAAAAAGTAAAAATCACTTCAGACTATTCTCTGTGTACTTAGTAAATTTTCTGATGAAATACTTTGCAAATATAGAAAGAGCACTGCAAGACCTTTCCAATGCCTATTTGTTTACGAAAAACAAAGGTCATATGCAACAGTTACGCCCCTGGAAGCGCGAAAATGATGATCTGACTTTGACTAGAAAAAAAGGAAGTAAAATAGAAAAATCAGAAAACAACACCTGTTCCAATGGATCGGTCTTGGAACCAGATTTCCAATGCCTATTTGTTTGCAAAAATCTGACTCCATTTGCCCAAGTTATGGCAAAAAGAAAACCAATACCTCTGCAAGGCAAAATTAGGGCAAAAAAGACCCCCTCTGCTACTAAATATGGCGGAACTGCTGCCAGATTTGGTTGGCTGCCAAAAAAGTTGAACCCCCCCCCCCAAAAAAAATCAAATTGGGCATAGGCCTATAATGCATGTGGGGGTACATGCAATGTGTAAAAGGTTTGATTTTTTTATTAAAGAAGATTTAATAAAAATCTTTGAAGGGTTTTTTTTTTATATTTTGTTTGAAAAACTTCTAAGAAAAAAGACGAACCCCATTAATAAGGGGTCCACTGCCCTAAAAAAGGGCATGACCTATCAGGGACGGTACCTCTATGGTATAGGGTATGGGCCTGAGCACTGTGCAGGCCTGTGTACCAAATTTGTTTTTTTGATGATTTTTTTTTCAAACTTTTTTTTACAAACAAAAACAAAACCCGTTTTTGAGAAAATTTGATTTTTTATTTTTAGAAAACAGGAAAATCAAAAAAAATATTTTTTTGAATTTTTTTTGAAAATTTCACTCGTATTGCGTGTTGGGCAGGCCGTACAGCTTGCTTGGGAATTTTTTTTCCCTAGATGAGCCCTAGGCCGATTTTGATGATTTGACAGTCGATCTTAAGGTTTTTGGGCGCTCTGAACGCAATGGCGAGGTCTGTTTGGGCAAAAAACACTCCAAAATTTTAGGTGCCCTCTCGATCTGAGAAAAAAAGCACCCTCAGTAACCCTTGCAGATTTGAGCCTGTGAGTCCAAAATTGATGAAACAAAGGCCAATCTTGACTATTTCCAGCACTTTGAATGCAATGGTGTGATAAAAAAAGATGAACAGGAAGCTGCAGATCTGAAGCTCTAATACCATGTTGAAGTTGTAAAAGTCAACCTCACAGAACCGAGTGATCACCTGCAAGCAAAATAACTTGTTATGTAGAAGAGATTCGAACATAGATATTCCTCTACAAGCCAAGAGAGTAAAATTGCATAAACAAGAATGATTAATTACAAAGAGATCAATCCTTAAGAAAGGAGATCAAAACCCTAAAGTGAACCATAGGATTTAATAAAAGAATTATTAAATAATAAAGTGCCTAAGTTTATCTTAAGTGAAAAATAAAGTAAAGGTGACTTAATTAATTAATCAATATGATTAAATTAATTAAGTAATTAACCCATTACTCTAATAGATATCAATGTCAAACAAACCCTGTGTGTCCAACAAGATGTCTCCAAATTGCCTCAATGCCAGGAATGATATTTGGTACAATCTCATCATTTTGGTGTGAAACCCTAGCCGTCCATGGCTGATATAAACCTGTAGAAATAATATATCCTTGAAGCTCCAATCGATGCCAAAAACCTACAAATAAGCTCTATAGCAAATCCTGAATGGATTCACCTCCCAAGTGGCATTGGGTTTTCGTCCAATCCACTAATTTCCAAGGGTTTTCATCCTCAAAAATGGCTGTACCTATTATTACAGCTCAAAGGAAAATATCCAATATGAAAAATGATAATACAATATGATGAAATGAACCTCCAAACACCTCCAAGAGGATTGACCTCTTTTGCCCAATTTGATATAATTTTGAAGTCCACAAGAGGTGCTCCACCATGCAGAAATAAAATATTATTTTTAATTCACTTTTTCTCCTTCAAATGGGTCGGCCCACTTGTTAAATAAAATAATATTTTATTTGTTATTTTATTATATTTTAATTTTCCTTTTTATAAAGTGACTTTCCTTTCTCCAAATTTCACTTAGCTGACTTTCCTTTCTCTAAGTCATTTTTGCTACAATGGTTCAACTATTCATTCCTTTCCAAATGAATTAGCCTATGAAAATGGTGAATATGCTACTCCTCTGCTAGGTGATCACTCTAGAAATGGGGACATTACAAAATTACTTAGAACTTCCAAACCATGGAACTTAAGTTCCATTCAGATGGAAAAAGGGTAGTGCTGCATAGAATGTCCAATGGTACTCCAAAAGTTGTTTCAACCAAATTAGTGGAGAGGATTTTCTACCATGGACAAGCTGTATGGACAACTCAATGCTTGATTATGCCCACCATTTCTTCAAAGGTTAAGAGAGCATACTATGTTGATGTTCAATCTTTGTTGGACAAGCATACTAAAGTTTTTAGTGGTATACATCCTATGAGACCACTAGATATAGGGATTGAGCATGTTATTGAGTTAGAGAAAGCTACTCCTTATCACAATCACAAAAAAGACATAAGGAAGAGATAGAAAAACAATTATGGAGCTCCTTGATATGGCCCATATTAGACCAAGTAAGATCTCATTGGTTTCTTCAGTTGTGTTGATCAAGAAGAAAGATGGGACCATGAAAATGTATATTGATTATAGAGCTCTAAACAAGAAGACCATCAAGAACTGGTATCCCATTCCTAGGATCGATGAAATTATTGATGAGTTACATGGTGTAGTTATTTTTCTAAAATAGAGCTTAGATCTAGATACCATCAGATTAGAGTTTGTGAAGATGTCTTTAAGACAGCCTTTAGGTGTCATTATGGGCACTATGAATTCTTAGTTATGCCCTTTGGTTTGACTAATGCTCCTACAACTTTTTAGTCATGTATGAACCAATTTTTTAATCAACAGTTAAGAAAGTTTATTTTGGTCTTTTTTGAAGATATACTCATCTATAGTAAAACTTGGGAAGATCACTTGAGATGTTTGGAAAAAGTGTTGGGTATTCTGGAGGTACAATCTATGTTTGCAAAAGAGTCCAAATGTGAGTTTGGTATGACTAAAATTCTATATTTCGGGCATGTAATCAGTGTTCAAGGAGTGCAAGTTGACCAAGAAAAGATCAAGGCCATTTTGGATTGGCCTCCACCAAAGACCTTGACACAGCTAAGAGGGTTCTTTAGACTTTGCAGCTTCTATCGAAGATTTTTGAAGGTTTTTCTTAGTTGGCTACCCCATTAACATATTTGACGAAGAAAGGGGCTTTCACATGGTCTACTGTAGCACAATAAACTTTTGATAAACTCAAAGAGGTGATGAGTTCTTGTCATGTGCTAGCCATTTCAGATTTCTCTCTTCCTTTTGAGATTGAATGTGATGCTTTTGGGAAAGGGATTGAAGTTTTTTTGATGAAGAATAAGAATCCTATTGCATTTGAGAGGTGCAAATTGAGAGGGATTGAGAGAGGGTTCTCAATCTATGACAAAGAAATATTGGCCATTATGCATGCCTTGGCCAAGTTTAGGCAATACCTTGTTGGTGGCAAGTTTGTGGTAAAAAGTGATCATAATAGTTTGAAGTACTTCCTAAGAAAGATCTTAATGAGAGACAACAAAAATGGGTAAGAAAACTTCAAGCTTATTATAATTTTGATATTGAATATGTTAAGGGGAATAATAACATAGTGGTTGATGCATTGTCTAGAAAACCCACTCTATGTTCTATGATAGAGATTTTAGTTGATTAGAAGGTTCAAATTTTGATAGAATATTCTATGAATACCTTTTTCACTAACATATTGGAAGGGAATTTGAAGGATGATAAGTATGTAGTGGCTAATGAATTGATTCTATACAAAGATATAATGTTTTTGGTACTCGAATCTAGGATGAAAGAAAATATTTAAAGGGCTATTCTTGATACTCATTTGGTTGATCACCATAGGTATTTTAAGTCTTACAAGCAAATTCTGGAGAGATTCACTTGGAAGGGGATTAAGGATGATGTACTTAAGCATATAAGAGAATGTTTAGTGTGTCAACAAAACAAAAAAGAACAATCTTTTCCAACTAGTTTATTGCAGCCCCTACCCATTCCAAATAAAAAATGGGAAAGTATTTCAATGGATTTTATCATTGGGTTACCAAAGTTCAAGGTAAGGATTGCATTTATGTTGTTGTTGCATTCATTGATCTTGTTTTTTGTGAAAATAGAGTATTAGGAGCAAAATATTTACTTTAGCAAAGTCAAGATATTCTAAAATCTTTCAAGTACAACCTCCAGCATGCTCAAAATAAGTAGAAGATGCATGTAGATCAACACCATGTTGAGCATTCTTTTGAGGTTAGTGATACGATCTACTTGAGATTATAGCCTTGTCTTAAAAAGAGTGGAGTAGAGAAGCTTAAGCCCTATTTTTATGGCCCATACAAAGTCAAATAGAGGATTGGGGAAGTTGCTTATGACTTAGAGCCACTTGAGCATAGTAAGGTACATAATGTGTTTCATGTTTCTCACCTCAAGAAGGCACTTGGTCATCATGTTGACCATTCAATTAGTTGAGCTACTTCCCTTGGATGAAGAAAGGTTCAATTGATTTTGATTCCTAAAGAGACTATTGATTTCACAGAGTGGGAGTTGAGAAACAAAAGCATAAAAGAATATTTGGTCAAATGGAAGAATCTTCTAGTTGAGGATGCTACTTGGGAAGGAGAGTAGATTTTGTAGCATCCTAATTTGCAATTGCTTAAGGAAAAGCAATTTTGGGGAGGGAGGACTATCACACCCTCTTCTAAAATGTAAATTTTTTGAAGACCCTTAGCCCATTTTCCACAATTTTTTCCATAGTCTAATGGGGTGGTGGAAAAAGGGTAAATAATTAAATAATTAAATTAAGTTGTCAAAAAGTGATTTTGAGTTATATTTTAAAAGATAACTTATATTTAATTATTTAAAAATGTTATAACTTGTTCGAATAAAATGTTGCTAGCTTCAAGGTGTAAAGAGGTAGTAAAAAAGGACACTTTATTATATTTTTATAACTTTGAGCAGATAAGTGAGCAAAAAGAAATAATATTAGTTTATTTCCTAAAAAAGATTATAAAAAGGAGGTTTGTCCTCAAATTTGTCTTCCTACTTATTCACTTTTTATTTTCTCTAGAGAATGAACGTGAGTTCTTCTTGCTTTTCTTAAAGATGAAAACCCTTTTCCAAATGCAGATTTGAGGAGGAATTGGCCATATAACTTCCATTAATCAAGGCCATACCCTTTGAATATCTCTAGATGTACACTTTGCAACAAGTAGTACAGTTGGGAAATGCTATAATCTTTCATTTAGTAGGTTGTATTGGTAACGTCAGAAAATGTCCCCTTGGGCGCTTTTCCCTCATAAGGTTTAGCTCCCGGGCCTTTTGCATGCATTTAGGACATCTTAGTTCATATTTTGGCATCCCGATGGAATGAGCCCTAGGTAACATGACAAATGGGACCTAGGAGGACCCCTTGAGCTGTACCCTACCCAAAATAGGGGGGGAGGACTTGGGCACCCGCGCCCTAGTCCTACCCTATTTTGGGGTAGCCCCAATTCCTGGGTGTCAGTTTATGACCGTTATTTGGGTCCTTTGCCAACACAGTAAGTTTAAATTACAAAAATCTTGGCGGGAGTGCTTGTAGTTGCATATAAAAGCATGTTTAGGTATTCATTTGTAAACTAGATGGCAATTGTGATGTTCAAGTGTTCTCAAGGTGATCTAGGCTTTCATTGTGTTGCAAGAGCAGACTTGTGTGGTTTGTGTGTTTGTATTTCTAGATTTGAGCATTCATCTCCTCATGGAATGAATAGGATCTTCCTCCCATGAGATCTTCACTACAAGGTGATATCATTGTGCTTTTTATCATTGTTTCATTTGGATTTAGCCTCTGCCTCACAAGGGCATGGTCTCTCTATCTAACAAAGGTGTTTGGAAGACTTAAGTGTCCTTCCGAGGCTTGACTAAGGCAAGCTCCTAAACACCACAACCCCCAAACCAAGTTTTTGTGATTGCAGGTTACAGGTTGAGGAGCTAGATTGAGTCAAGTTGTAGAGGAGCATATTGGAGTTTCTGAAGTACAAGAAAGGAAGAAAATCTGCCCCTGGACTAGGGCACCTACTCCCTAGTCCCTGAAGTTTAGTTTTAGGAAAATTTCTAATACAAAAGATTTAGGTTGTAGATCTTGTTGCCAGATCTAGACATAAAATAGGGCCTTGGACTTGGATGCTCGCTCTTGTGTCCCCAACTTTTCCACCTCAGATCCCTGAAAATAGGTACTTTGTAATTTGGTATTTTGCTTCCGTCTATAGCAGTATTTTCTGTTATTCATCAATTTATTGCCGTATTTGGATAATTAGGGTTGTAGTGGTCAATTGAGCATAAGAGAAGGAAAAGTGATAATTAAATTCCCTAATCCAAGTTTTCCTACATCTCACAGCGATCTAGGATATGATAGTGAATTGCCACTTGACCCTAGATCCTTGAATGTAAAGTGGAAAGGTGGATTCAAACATCAAAACACTAAAACATTAACAAATCTAATTTTCCACTAAACAATATCGATGAATGCATGCTCATTATCCTTTGTAGTGGACTGTACACATGCTCTAGAGGGTTGTGTGTGAAGAAATAAGGTGATTCACACCTCTTATGAGATTAAAATCTATACTTTCATATAGCCATACCAATTGTACTTGCAATTGTACTACTTCCTGAGTTGTTCGTACCATCTTCTATGTGTTTGCAATTGTTTGGAGGAAGTTTTGAGGGTCGTACTGATGAACTTTGAGCTATACAACCATGATTGTACTTGCAATAGTGAATGATGTCTTTGAGGGGCTGTACCTTCACCATTATGAGCTATATAGTTTAATTATGAGTTGCAACAATGTTGGGTGTTAGTGATAGTGTCAGAATTAGTTTTAAGTTCAGTTGCAACTTTTTAAATAGAAGTGATTGCATCCATTCAGTCTTCTAATTAGGCCATACCATTTGGATTGATAATTATTCTATGTTGTTGTTTAGTTATGGACTAATACTTTCTTGCAAGAGTGATGTTTATTGATTAGAATCATTTTTAGTTTGTGTTTCTATTTAGTTTCTTTCAATATAACTATCAGTAGTTCATATTTCATGCTAATTGTAAGTCTGGATGGTTTTTCTCTAGACAATAGTGCATATTGATCATATTGTACAAATTGGATGGTATATCGCTAGTAGTTTGCATTCATTGTAAGAAGGTTCTGGTCAATTCATTGCTAGATCCAATTGCATGCATATTGTACAACCTATTCTGGCATTGATCAGATCTACATTGCTATCAACCAATTTAGCTTGATTAGACCTGTTGGAATTTACAAGTGGCTTCTGCACTCAAGCATGCTCGTACATCAAAGAGGTGTAGCTTTGGGTCAACCATGCCACCTGTAAGCTTTGGTCAACTATGTTGTCTTTTACTTTTTCAATAGTGCATTCATATAGTTAGCATGTGGTCCAAACATTGTATGTTATCACCTTGTCCACATTGAGATTTGGATGATTAGAAGGTGCAAGGATTTGCATTTGCATCTTCAAATACTTGCAAAATTTTAAAAAAATTAGAGTGGGCCATTACATCAAAGAGTTATTTAAGAAATAGTTTTACCCCATATTCTATAGGGAAGAAAGGGCCATCCAATGCCATTATTATTAGAAAAGGGAAGGACAAAGTATACAAGAGTACACTAGTGAGTTCTATACAAAGATGGTTCAATTGGGAAAAGATCTAATCGACCAAGAAGTGCTAATGAAGTATATTGGAGGGGGTTGTTTGGGAACCTTAGGGCTCATTTTGATGGCCAAACTAAAAAATGTTGATGATGCTTATGCCCGAGCACATTACTTAGAGATTGATGATAAAAAGAGCTCATAGATCCATAAAAAACAATAGAGGAAAACATGGCAACAAGTTGGAGAAACGGAGGACGCGGGGAAAGGAAAATGGAAGGGCAAGAAGACCACTATCACAATTAGAGAAAAGGGAAAAGAAAAGCATTTTTGTAACAAAGAGAAACACAACAAAGGGACATGTTGGAAGCTTCATCCAAAGTTGAACCAATTCAAAAACAATAAAAAGAAAAAAAATGCCTCATATAGAGGAAAGAGTAAAGAGAGTTCAATTTGTTGGAAGTATTGTATACTTTGTATGTTTTACACCCCCCATAGACTGTACACTTCTCCATAATTAGTGGGGCCTATCTTAAGGTGGTTTTTTAGTCCATGGTTTTATATCCATTGTACTATAATACCACTTAGAAATTTCCTATAGTAATGTCCTATAAATATTTCCACATGGATTAGGGTTAACGACAAATAATAAATATCTCATTATATAGTGAATGGTTTGAGTTAATGTACAATAAATGAGTATTGGTTTTGTTGGGTTTTTCTCCATAAGGGTTCCCCAAGGTAAATAATTATGTTATTATGTAAATATGCTATTATTTTCTTTTAATTGCATTTAATAATTTGTTAGCATTACTTCTCTTGTATTGGCTTATCAATATTATCTCTTAAGTTTGAAGTAGTTGATAGATTATCATGTGTGGGGGTAATAGTGGGTCTCAAGATGAAGGCATGTTGACCAAACTTTTTCATATTTAGATTCAACTCAAAGGAAGGATAATTTATGCTCTTTCATACATGTTCTCAACCAAATTTGATTTCCCAAAAAAATTAATAACCGAGCTTGATTTGCAAATGGAGAAGCACCCCAATTAATATTCATCAAGTTGGTTGAAACAAAGAGTAAAGATTTCAGTCAATAGACAATGCAAAATCAGATGTGGGCTTACACTAGATTTTTTAGATAAGATTAGGGAGGATGTGATTCTATTTGATGTTTATGTGATCTAAAAAATGGATTTGATTTTTGTACTCTATGACATTATTCTAGACAATGGTTGGATTCTTTAATGCAGTCTATTGGAGAGCCAAAAATAGTGGTCATATGAAGTCAAAAGTTAAATATTTTTTATATATTTAGATTTCTCTCAAAAAGCTATGCAATTTAAAAAATACATTGCATTTTGAGTCCATATGAGAAAGTTATGGCTCTAAGAAAGTTGTTGCTTTAAGGTTGTTGATGAAGTTGCTATTGAATTGTCATAGTTGTTGTTGAAGTATGCAAGACATTTTTAACCTTTAGAATTAATGATAGGGTTAATTTGATAGCTTATAAAGGTTGCACAAGAATTATAAATGGCAAAATATGTGTCATACATGCAACCAAAACATAAAAACAATTGCATAAATGACAAAAATGGCTATAAGAAGTGACTTTTGACATTCTAGAATTTTGTCATGTCCCTTTTTTTGAGCTTTGGGTATGAATTTATATATATTACTTATCATAAGTTGTCCGAGTAAATTTATATATTTTGCAGTACATACCATAAGTTGGGTGAAATTATATACTATATACTTATCATAAGATGGAATGAATTTATTGTTGGAACACTCCTGACCACGAGAGGGGGGGTGAATCAGTGGTCTCTAAAACTTTACAAATGAATACCTATTAAACCAATCATATGAACATCAATGCACACCATAACACATGCATGTATGTGGAAAACCCAGAAGGGAAAAACCACGGGAGAAATGTTGCTTGGATCTATTGTCCAAATCTAAACTCCAATAAATCACAATTACAACCTCACTGGTTTATGATATGAGTCTCACTGGTAACACAATATATGCCTCACTAGCAATACCTCACTAGAAATACAATATATGCCTCACTGGCAATACCTCACTGGTTACATCAACTTCAAATACAACATATGAGGATATATAGAGTACTACTCTGTTTACAATAAAAACAAAGGTTATAGATGAGTTCTATAACTCTTATTCTATAAAGATACTCAAAACATTACCATGTTCTACCTTTGCTCTCCTAGTACACATGTATTATAATCTCTTTACAAGCAAACCCTTATCTCATCAAACATGAAATAATCTCTTTACAAGACTTAAACTGATATTGGTATGAACAAGAAAGATGACACACAATAACCATTTCTTCTGCCATGATTGCAATCAGAACCTTATATCAGACCAATACAATCAATCACTAAAACATGCTCACCATGCATGGGATCTTTACACTGCAACAAATATCATACCTTTGCTATCACCATACTTTGCCACCATTTGCATACTCTATCTCTATCACATTCATACTTTGCAAATGATACATTTGCAATCATCTGACATCTTTGCAAACATAGGATACATCACTGCTCTTTCTTCTAAGTTATATAATCATATCCCCTTTCATGTTGATCAACCTTGGACAATGCTCCAATCAAATGGACATTAACACATTCTTTGTACTCTCATTCCCTACACACACCTTGATCTACTATATAAGACTTCCTTCTATGCATTGTTTTCAAAATATAAAAATGGAAATAATTGTCTTCAAAACAATCTTACATTGGTCAGGGTTCGATCAAGAGAAAACTACAATGCACTCACAAAAAGCTCATATATAGTCGCTGATAGGAAAGACAGTCACAAAACTGTGAAGCTGCAATTAGGGCACCGATGCCCATATGCTCGTCAATCTTCAACCTTGATGATTGCCCATTATAGTTTAAATAAACTTTATATTGCCATTGTTGATATATACATTCGTGCCTGAGGATAATTGAATCTACACCTTAGATTAGCTTTTGGCGCTCAAGTAAATAAGGAGCACCGGATAGCACCGGTGCCTTCTAGGAGGATAGGCTGGTTGCCTCATGTATTTGATGACTTAAGTCATCACTTAAGTGGCTAGTGACAAGCTCTAGTAAGTCAACTTCAAAATAAAACAAAAGTAACCTATCAACAAAAGAAACCTTTGCATGTTGAATTCTAGGGTTTAAACTTAGGGTTTTAGGGCATTAGGTTTATAGGAATTAGTTCTTCAAAGAAAGTCAAAGCCCTAATTTGTCAATCATTCCTCACTGTCATGAAATACCACTAATCCTATACCAAAGACCTCCATTGCAGAGAAAGAGTTAAATGATAAAGACTTTTGATGCTAAGAGTGTAAGGAGACTTTAGGGTTCTTTTTGAGCAATCTTTAATGAATACAAGACATAACTCCTGAAGAGATTGACAAAATCTGAACCCTTTGACATCAATAATGACAAACTCCTGGTTTGTTTAGCTTCAGTGCATATGGGTATAGAACATGTATACAATTAATCATGTATTGAGCCAAAAAATGATCAAATCAAACTGAATATCAATGAGTAATCAAATGATCAATTCTTCCAACATCACTTCATCACAAATTGAATTGATCCAACTAAGAGCACTCTAACTCTACTCAAATCACTCATACTTTTATGCAAAACTGTCCACTGAACACCTGATCATCTCATCATACCTCTGAATAAATACTTTGTCATGAAGCAACTCTTTTTTCATAAGAAACACCTCTGTCATAAGTATCAACAAGGAATGAACAAGGACATTTGACATTAGTGACTAAGAAACACCTCTATCATAAGTATCAACAAGGAATGAACAAGTACCTTCACACCAATTCATGAATGAACAAGTACCTTTGACATTAGTGACTTGCAAAGACAAATCAATCAATGAATGATCAACAATATCGAGTCACGATATCAAGTCAACTCCTAAAGCATGAACACCATGGCTCAATATATTGCCATCAATGACAAACAAAAAATAAACTCCCTTAACTCCCTTTTGACATCAATGGCAAACATCAACATTTATATACTACAGTACACATTGTAAGTTGGGTGAAGTTATATATTACAATACTTATCATAAATTATAGCGAATTTATATCTGCAATACATACCGTAAATTGGGTGAAGTGATACTTGAGTGAGTAATTGTATATATTGCAATACATTCCATAAATTAAAATTTTAACTTAATTTGCCAAAAGTAACTTTATTTTATCAAAGCAACTTATGTTTTATTATTAAAAGGTTGTTTTCAAAAGAAGGCAGAATATGACTTTATAAAGTGGCATTAGGGATGGGGGTCCAAAAAGTAATTTTATTTTATAAGGATTTAAAAAGTCACTTTTAAATTATATTTTTGAAGGGAAAAGAAGAAAATAGGAAATAATATTTTAAATTTCCCAAAAGTGCCTATAAAAGGAGATTTGAGCTCAAAAAGAGGTTACCTACTCATTTCAACAAATGTTTTTTCTCAATAATGAATGTATGTTCTTCTTTGTTTCCTAAGGACAAAAACCCTTTGGTATTGCAGATTTTGAGGAAAAAATCCTCCTAGCCTTTCGGTGCAATTCTACTCAGGAATTGCCATTGTACTTTAGCAGATTAAGATATCCAAATTTTCAGCCACAATTTGTGTTTTGAAGATTTCCAAGTTTCAGTTGTGATTTGTGGGTTTTTGTATTTTGGGTTTGCAAAGATTTTTGGGGTTTGTGAGTTTTCAATTTGCATGTGTGGTTGCAGGGTGTTATATATTCAGAAAAATATAATATATATATATATATATATATATATATACGTGTGTGTGTGTGTTGTGTTTCTAGTATTTGGTATGTAGTGGTTTCCAGACTTATTGAGTATTTAATTTAGATTGATGTGTGGATTTATTGCATCAAATGTAGATCTTAATATATATTTTATGCTAATGGAAAAACAAATCTAATGATTGATTTTGAAGAGGTTGAGAGATCTTGAAAGAGCCATACCATTTTACCTTGGTGGGTCATACAAATTTATGATATCAAGGTTACCCAACTTGCTAGCCATATAAGTTCAAATATGAGGCGATTCCTCTAAAGAATGTTGGTAACAATTGGAATAATGTTTGAAGGGGGTCATACTATGTGGGGAGTGCCAAACCATTTAGAAATGGCAATTTTTGGCGATTCAACAATGTTATTAAACCTATATCAATTTAGAAAGAATTTAAAAGGGACTGTACATCAGTATATGATAGATTTATTACTTGGATTAATGCTGATTTGTTTCCTACAGTTGGATGCATAATCTGGTTTTGGATCAGTTTGTAGCTCTTGCTCACCCTTCATTTGCACTTTCAATTATATCGGCTCATTTAAAAGTAACTCTTTTATGAGATTTTAGTTTTCTTGCCAATTGTTTGATGAAATGTCTACTTTCAACATGTTAGATAATTGTTTGATATAATTCTTAGATTAAAAAACAACTGCTTATATTTTTCATTGTAATACTCTGGACAGTTTACCACTAGAAGTTTGATTTCAAGCACATCATTGTAAAGATCCTGGTCAGTTTATCTACTAGATCCTACCTTTACTTTCAGTACTTTCTACCTTCTAAGCATGTATCAAAATTGGGTGAATTAGTTTGCCATTTTAGCATTGACATAATTTGGCTTTTCAACCAATTTGGCTTGATTTAGTATTTGCATTCACTATCAGCTAGTTTGGCTTGATCGATTCTATGGTTTTTTTAACTATAAATTGGATAGGTTGCCACCAATATCTATCATGTAATTCCATTTTCCTCATTCTAATCTCTGTATGCTCTCACCTTGCCCATGTCCGGAACTTGGTGATCGTAAAGAATTAGAATTTGAGTGATCACAAAAATTTATGTGGATTTGAGCAAATCATCTCATAAGGGACATTACAATGGTATCAAAGTTGGTGGTCTTGCCAACCTATTGGAAAGTTAATGTTAACCCATTTCTTTGTCCAGAGTCAAATGGTTCATCTTGAAAATCTCTTGGATATCCCTTAGGATATGGGCCTGTAAGCCTTTATCCTTCAAATCCTCATGCTCTGCTTTGCAAATATCCCTGAGAAACTCATCCAGAGAATCCTTGCAAAAAACCCAGAAAAACCCAGAAATCCTTAATCTTCAAATGCCTTCCTTTGCAGGGATTTCCCATCTTCATATTTAGTCATTTTGGTATGGATATCCTGATGACGTCATCTAGATCTTAGCTAACATCTTGGATATTATCTTAATATCCTAGATATTAACTAAGGTTCCGAAATCCCCTTCATATTCAAACCTTAGTTAATATCCCTGAGATGTTTTCTAGACATCTGGATCTTAACTAATATCTAGGTCCTTTGCAAATGTGCAGACCCTTGCAAATATGATGATGATGTCATCAAAATATTTCCTAATATTTGGATCCTTCTTAATATCCATGGCCTTTGTGAATGTCCTGATGACATTCATCTGGACCCCCTCCCCAAAGAAGCACATATGACGATGACATCATCCAAACATTCTGCCTTCGACATATTATCCTGTATTGATAAAGCATCCTGATGATGTCATCTAGATCTCCTCTTCAATGGAACTCTTCATGTTGATGACATCATCAGGATATTCAAAAGGCCTTTGGATATTAAGTTAGTGCCCAGATAATAAAGGTTAATATCCATGCAGATGATGATCCCTTCTTGCTGCGAAGTTAAATTTGACGAGTGCAGCTGGATATCATATGCCTGCAGACTGCCTAAGGCTAACGTCACATTCCTTCCATGCGGCTACAAAATAAAGAGATCTATAAAGTATTGGGGGCTGATAAGAATCAGACAGTAGCGCAACATCATAGGGGAATCTTATCTGTAAGAAAGATTCATTGTGCAGCCACGAGATGATGACACGTGGACATCCATATGCCTGTTGACCTCAACTTTGACTGCGGATATCTCCCTCATCTTGAGGAATTTCTACATGATCCAAAAGGCAAAGGTACTTAGAATTTCCTCCTCTTTCATTTGGTAGGCTTTTGGGGGGATATCCACACTTTCAAAATATGATCCAAATTTCATGATCTAGATATGCACATCTGGATATTAGGATGGTCACTGACTGAAGAAGGATATGTAGACTTAACTGACAAGACATATCAGCAGCTGACTTAAGGTATTGCAGAAGCTTTTCAAAGGTAGATATTTTGCATTAATTGTTACAGGTGAGTGATTCATCTACTCACATTGAAGACTCAAAATATCTTCCAATTGCTCGATGGATTCAAATATTTTTTTGCATTAAAGTCTTGTAGGTAGACGTCCCTTCTAGCATAAGTTTTCTTTTGACAACCCATGGGGAAAAATTATTGTAACTGACTTAGGTCAAGTGCTCAAATGCTATATATGCATCTTTGAGAGATGTAATAAGGGTTGGATACTTGTTCATTCTGTATTCCAAACAGAACTTTCCTCTGTTGTAACTGTGCCTCTTGATCAATACGTATGGTGTTTTACTTTTTCATGTTTTTTAACTTTGTGTAGTCTTAGAATTGACCATTGTTTGTGAATGTTTAATTCCTGGAAATCCATTCTTTACCTCTATTAAAATCTCTATGATCTATGTAAGTTTATCAGTTGTATCTCTTTATTTGTGCATCTTAGCTCTATGAATGTTCTTTATTCAAATCCGGTGTATCACCTCCCCTTTATTTTTAGTTTTTACGCCCTCTTCCTCTTTTCCTATCAAGTGGATAGATTAGGTTTAGTCTTAGGATTGTTGAATTTCTCTCATTCAGCAAAGGAACCAGCCTCTCTCTGGAGATTCGGCCTCCCTGTAGGGTCCCACACTTGGAGGTCATCTCAATGTTTCACTAGATTGTTGGAGCCCTAAAAGCCTTCAATACTGGGTGCAAATCTATGTGACAACAGTGAAATATTTTTTGCAAATTTTCAGTTGCATGATAAAGTTTTAGTAGTTGTATGACAATTTCAGCAATTGCATGCTTTGAGTTTACCACTTGTTTAGTTGTAATGAAGCAATGAAGTCATTTTGAGAATCTTTATTAGAGATGTTATAGAATTTGCAAGATATGAAGAAAGAGTTAATTATTCCAATTAAATAGAAGGACAAAGGAGATGAAGAAGAAAGATCATTAGAAAATCTTCAATCAGGTATTTCTAGAAGAGAAGAAACAAGTACGAGGGAGAAAAGTCAGTTAATAGAGGACATCAAAGCTTGTAAAAAAAGGTATAAAAATCTTGATCTTGATATTCAGAAACATCTCTTTCACATATTTCTCTAACTTGGAAATGAGACATCCATTAAGAAGATTTCAACATAACCAACCTCACAAGAATCTCCAAATGTTCAACAAAGAATTGGTTCAATCGAAGAATAAAGAATAGTTAAAAACAAAGCCTCAAGAAGCTGTCAAAAGAGTTATATAGAACTTGAGTAGTTAGTGCATAGAAACAAATCTAATTATATGGCACCTCCTTCCAACCTATAGAAAAAATCTCTCCTATGGCAAAAGAAAAAGATGATAGTAGAAATGAACTTTACTTCTCACGCAAAGAATCTTGGGAACCAAGTCACAAGTGTTGGAGTAGAGAAGAGGTGAAACTAGATGAAAAACTAGAGGAATCCATTGAAGATTCAAAAAAGAAGGTGATAGATACATCTGAGCTAGACACTAAAGAAGAAGATGAAATTTTGACTTATATCAAATGTTTATACTAGTAGAATAGTGATGAAATCAAAGAAGAAATTGTGATAGTAGAGCATGAGGAAGAAGAGAAGTCAGTTTCATAAATTTCTAAAGTTGTTACAGAACCCAAGTTTCAAAAGGAAGAACATTCAATGCAGATTGAGGATGACACAATTAGTTGGGAATTAGAAGTGATGGTTTTCAAGGACAACTACACAGAATTAGGATAGCAATTGATGTTCTTGTTCAGATTGCAGATCCATTAATGCTCTAGTAATTGAATTCATGTCATTCAAGGGTGATTTGTAGGAAGTTGAAGAAAATCATTCAGTTAATCTCAAATTTTTGAATCTTCAATATAATGGAGTCGATGCAAATTTCTCTAAGGCATCAAAGGAAGAAGATAAGCTCTTGGGTCATTCCTATGATAATTCAAAATATGTTAGGAATATTTCAAATCAAGAAGTTTATGAGGTGGAGTTCCAAGATGACCTTGTTAAGAGACATGCACTCGAGAAAAGTGCCTCAAAGGATACTAATGTTGGTTTTAAGCATGCTGAAATTTTTAAATTAGGAACTAATGGTAAGCAATTTGATTATGTTCATGACTATGGTTCAAGGCATGAAAACAATGATGTTTGTAGAAGTTTGAAATCGTTACAGTCCTTCCATGTTACACAAATTTGTTGTTAGAAGGAGGGTGAAAAAATTCAAATATGTGTACACATAAGAGTATCCAGGACTCGAGTGTTTCATTGAGACATCTAATATCAAGAACAAAAAGCTATCCTCTATTCAAGATTAATAGTTTTCTAGATAGAATAACATCAATTCTCTCTTCTTGCTTTGATTTTGATTAAACTTTATCTCTTAACATTGGAATTTGTAATGAGTTGGATCTATATGGAACTGATAACACATTTTGGAGAAGATTGCTAGACAACATTAAGGAGGATAGAAGGTTTACAACTTGTTGTGTTAGAGTGGTGCAACGAAAGCATGGTGAAAAGTTCTTGAGATTGATTTTGGATCTTAGAATTTGCAGTGTGATTCATTCAAAAAGGGGTTAGAGAACTGAATCAACATTGCTTGAGGATAGCTATCTTTGAGAAGGGTGAACTATCATGTCCCTTTTTTTGAGATTTGGGTATGAGTTTATATATTGTAGTACTTATCATAAGCTGGAGTAAATTTATATATTGCAATACATATTGTAAGTTGGGTGAAGTTATTAACTGCAGTACTTAACATAAGTTGGCATGAACTTATATATTGCAGTTACCATAAGTTGGTTGAAATTATATTCTGTAGTACTGTTATCCATGTTTTTAAACTTGACAATTTTTGAACTTTTCCCACTTCTCTAAAGCTACCACATTTCATCAAATTAAAACTCTGCATATATTATTTGTCTCCTTGAGTTGTATGTGAACTCATCTTGTTATCTTAGGGAATATACTACATCACACTCAGGCAAATAAAGTTATGTGAAATGTAGAAATGGCTTAAATCTTCATCATGCTCTTGTTGTTTGAATATAGATGGAAGTTAGAGAGTTGCTGGAGCTAGTTAGATATTTCACAATTAATTTGACTCTAATTTAATAGTCAAAAACATATTTTCTTTGGATGGTTTAGGAAGAAGAAGGTAAGAAATGGGATTATTGTAAAACTAGTTGACTACTCAGATCTGATGAAAGCTCAACAAGTTAGCAAGAAGGAAAGATAGGGTTCTCAACATATTCGATCATAAAAGTTACTTAAAGATGGTAGTTTAATAATAAACAAAAAGCTAAAATATTCACTCTATTTGTGAGGTTACTTGGGAATTGTAATCAAACTACATTGCATGTGTGGAAGATTATTGTTGCAACAGATTATCATTTCAATGTAATGGCATATAGTTGGGCCTTAGTAACTTGGGTCAACTAAAGGAGTGTGTCAAGAAAAAGTTATAAATGCTAGTGCATCAATTCTCAAAGTTCAAATTTACATTCATCCATCTTAGTTATTCAACATATCTCAATAATGATTCTATTGTTAACTCTCTTCAAAGATAGAGGGCCGTGAGCTATTAAAAATGCCTAATGAAATGTTATCCTAAGGAATATAATGATTGCAGGATTGGATTTGATGAATAGATTTTAGAAATCTTTTAAGATAATGCAAATTGACTTGCATAAAAATATATTCCTCAAACCCTGCCAGCATCTTCTTACACATTCCAAGTTGGGAGATTTAACAATATATGAAGGAATCATGTTAGACATTGTAGTTGCAATGGCTCAAGTAGCATATATGCGAAATGTGGAAGCATTGACAAGGCATGGAGATATGTATGTAGGCTGCTAAAGTATGAATAGGAGTCATGAGTTGTTAAAAAGAAAGATTATAATGCAAAGGTTATGTGATACATACAAAATGGATTTGATGCATTTGCCATGTGTAATGACAAAGTCTAAAAAATCCCATTCTTCACCAATGTACTTTTGGCTAGTGCCAAAATAGCAATAGCAAAATGTAAATGGAAGGGTGTAAGTATAAACAAGGCATGTGAGCTGTTTGGCATATTTCCTCAAAGAATTATCGCTCAGAGCATGCATTGTCTGCATTATATACATAAAATGGATATGTAAATTGTCAAGCAAATTCATCTAGCGTTTAAAGAATGAAGAGAATCAATATTCACACCTAAAATAAAAGTAGCTGATATAACGTCTTCAAAAGAAGTGATAAGACATGACTAGCACCAAGGGCATGTGAAGGGTTTGATGTTGATAGGCAGGGGGATAAAATGGCTATCCAAGAGATTTCTACAGGAATATGGACAGCATAAAACAATTCTCTGATACCACTTGTAGGATAGGGGAGAGCGGGGGAGGTAGCCTGCTGTGCTCAAAATAAAACAGTGCTACAACAATATAATGGACAACAGAAAAAACAAACACAAACATAGACAGAGAGACAAGGCACAAGGACAACAAACATATATTTATATTTTCCTCTTTCCAAAATTACATTCAAAACTTCTTACACATTCAATGACAAAGTTGCTGCTCTATTTTTCTATTTTGCCCCAATCACTGGAGCTACAAACTAATTAATTCTAGAGTTGCCTGTAGGAACTTCGTAACTGTCTATGGATTATTGTTGCTGCTGCAACATTCCTTTCTTCTATATTTTCTCTGCTGTTCTCTCTGATATTCTCCTCCTTTACATTCCTCTGCTGCTGCAAGTTTTCACTCTTGCATTCTCTTTCTTTCCTTGCCAGAAAATTAGTGCTCAACACATTTCAAAATTCAAACTCACCTATCTAAATTAATGCTGGCAGGTGCAAACGGTGCTGGAGTAGATTTGAGGAGATCCCAAGTCTGATGTAGGGGCTGGCAGCAATAAATTATCTAACAAAAGATTAATTTCTTCCAACACTCCCCCTTAATCTGAAGTCAGATGTCATTCAACAATTTTCTTTCCAGAACTGATCTCTGAAGTTATACCTATCCATTTGCCTTTCCGGAGTAGATCGCTGGAGCTATTTATACCGTTCTACATCATCTCCAAAGCTATTCTTTGCATCTCCGGAGCACTCTGTCTGGATCTCCAGAGCTGACTTCCTACATCTTTGGAGTCCTGTTTCTGCATCTCCGGAGCACCTTCAGAGTTGCACATACCTTCCAGGGTTGAACCTCTAGAGTTCTGCTACTATCTTTCTAGATCTGAACCTCCAGAGTTGTCTTCTTTCTAGGGCTGCACACCTCCAGAGCTGTCAACAATGCCTATCCTATCCCTTAGGCATTCAAAAGAATCTTTTGGCAATGCCTTTGTAAAAATGTCAGTGAGCTGCTACTCAGATCTGCAATACTGCAACTCAATCTCTCCTCGTTCTACCAACTCCCTTATGAAGTGATAACGGATCTCAATGTGCTTGCTACATCCATGGAAGACTGGATTCTTTGTCAGGGCTATTGATGAAACATTATCACAATGAATGGTTGTACCATCTTCTTGCTGCTCATTCAAGTCTGCAAGGATCCTTCTCAACCAAATAGCCTAACATGCTGTTGCATTTGCTGCAATATACTCAACTTCTGCTATAGAGAGAGACAATGGGCTGCTTCTTAGATGCCCATGCTATCACGCCTGAACCCATGTGAAATACATAGTGGATGTGCTCTTCCGGTCATCTACATTTCTTGCCCAATCACTGTCCGTGAAACCAGCCAACTTAAACTCATTAGAAACATCATACAAAATGCCATAACCTGTTATGCCATTCACATACGTTAGGATCCTCTTTCCTGCTTGTTAATGTGTGTCCTTAGGCTTCTCCATGAACCTAGAAATTAGGCTTATAGCATACATCAAATCAGGCCTAATGGCTGTCAAGTACATGAGGCTTCCAACCATGCTCTTGTAGAGGGTTGGGTTTACTTCCTTGTTGCTGTCCTCTTTACTCAATTTCAGACCTGTAGCTGTTGGTGTAGGGACAGGTTTACTATTCTCCATTTTAAATCTTTTCACAATTTGTTTGGCATATTTAGTTTGTGAAATAAATATGCCATGCTCTATTTGTTTGACCTCAATGCCAAGAAAATACTTTAGCAGACCTAATTCTTTCATCTCAAACTCATTCTTCATTGCCTCGTTGAAATCAACAATGAAAAGATCACTATTGCTAGTAAAAATCAGATCATCTACATACAAAACAGTAATCAAAATTTTACCTTCAGCTGCTTTGATGTAGAGAGTGGGTTCACTGCTGCTTTTGCTAAAGCCATTTCTCACTAAATATGAGTCTATTCTGCTGTACCATGCCCTAGGTGCTTGTTTCAACCCATAAAGGGCTTTTCGGAGCCTATATACTTTGTCCTCTTGCCCTGGGACTTCATACCCAGGGGGCTGCTCCACATACACTTCCTCTTTTAGCACTCCGTTCAAGAAGGCTGACTTTACATCCATTTGAAACACCTTCCACTTGTTTTGGGCTACTATTGCTATGACTGCCCAAACTGTTTCCAGCCTTGCAACTGGTGCATATGTCTCATCATAATCTCTTCCAGGCTGTTGTTTGTACCCTTTGACAACAAGCCTTGCCTTATGTCTTTCAATCTTTCATTTAGCAGTAGACTTGGTCTTATAGAGCCACTTAACTCCAATCACTTGTTTACCCTTGAGTAAATCAGTTAGCTGCCATTTGTCATTCCTCTCTATGGCATCTAATTCTTCATCCATGGCCTTACACCATTTCTCTTCTTTCACAACTTCTTCAAAGTGGATTGGATCACTGTAAGAAAATAATGCAAAATTCAAATTCTCATCATCATCAGCATACCTTGTGCTATCATAAATCTCCTTCACACTCCTTGTCCTCCGTGGCATCAATGATGGAAGTGTGGGGTCTGAATTACCTCCAGAGCTCCTGTTGTTCTGATCTCCAGAGCTACTATATGCTAACCTCTGGAGCTGCTGCTCTACTGAACTCTGAAGCTGCAAATCTCTAGAGTTGTAGACCTCCAGAGTTGCTGTCCACTTCCAGAGCTGCTTTGTTGAACACCTCTGGAGCTGTTGTTGTTCTCCAATGCTCTATGGTAGTTTCTCCTTGAGTTGCTATTGTCCATAGTTCCTCCAGAGTTGCTGTCCTCTAGAGCTTCTTCATCTTCAAGGAGTATTGTGACTAAAATACCCATGGTGCTATCCACCGTTCCATCCCATGCTTTATTCTCTATAAACTCAACATCCCTGCTGATCACAACCTTTTTGGTGATGGGATTATACAGTCTATAGGCTTTTGACTCTTCACTATAGCCTGTGAAAATACATTTTTCACCTCTATCATCAAATTTATGCCTCTTCTCTTTAGGCACGAATGCATATGCCACACACCCGAATATTCTTAGGTGTTCAACACTCCACTTGTTGTTTGTCCATGCCTCTTGTGGAATCCTATCACGAACGGCCTTTGTAGGACACCTGTTCAATAGGTAAACCATTGTTGCTACAGCCTCACCCCAATAATCATATGATAGTCCTTTTGTTTTCAGCATGCTTGTTGCCATCTCTTGAATGGTTCTATTTTTCCTTTTAGCAACTCCATTTACCTGTGGAGTTACCTTGTTGTAAACTGTTTATGTATGCCTTCATTCCTACAGAAATTTAGAAATTCCTTAGAGATATACTCTCCTCCTCTATCTATTCTTAGGGATTTGATATAGAGGCCACATTGCTTTTCAGCTGATGCCTTAAACCACTTGAATTTCTTGAAGGCTTCTGATTTGTTCTTCAAAAAATAAACCCATATTTTTTTGTTGTAATCATCTATGAAGGTCATGAAATATACATTCCCACCTAGTGTGGGAGTCTTCATGGGGCCACATAGATCTGAATGCACCAACTCCAATGGTGCTCTTGCCCTCCTAGAATACCCTGATTGAAAGGGTTGTCTATGCTGCTTTCCTAAAATGCAGGCTTCACATTTTCCATCAGGCTCTATAATGTTCGGTAGCCCTCTAACCATGCCTATCTTAGACAATAAACTCAAATCAGAAAAACTTAAGTGCCCATACCTCAAATGCCACAATTTGGATGGGTCTTTGATGACTGTCCTAAAGGCAGATTGCTGTCCCACTATTGTGAGTGGCGGAGATAGTGTTGGAAACTGCGCCAGAGATAGCGCCAGAGATGGCACTGGAGACTCTATGTGTATCCTAAGAGGAAACATTCTATTTCTCGTCATATGCACTTCTGCAATTACTTTCTTACTACCTCCTTTATGAAATATTGTGCACTCTACATTTTCCATTAGGATTCTATAACCATTTTGGACCGTCTATCCAATGCTCAATAGGTTATGTTTTATTCCAAGGGCATAATATACATCCTGGATCTTCCTTCTTTCACCATTCTTGGACTGAATGTTGATTGTACCTTTTCCCATAATAGGAACTTGCTCATTGTTTTCCACTTTTATTTCAGTCTCAATGTTGCTATCTATGGAGGAAAATAAGTTTTTATTTCCACTCATGTGGTTGCTACAACCACTGTCTAAATACCATACTTCATCATTACTCCTCTTAGTAAGGTTGCAAACAATAAATACATTTGACTATTTTTCATTTTCAGTCTTGTTCTCATTTGCTACATTAGCATTTTGGCCTCCATGATCATGTTGTTTCTTTCTACACTCACTAGCATAATGACCAAACTTATGACAGTAATAGCATTGGACATTGCTTTTGTCATACCTTTGATTAGAACTGTTGTTCTTCTTTTCTTGATAGCTTGGCTGTGAGTTGCTTGCCTCTTCTTGGCTGTTTGAAACTCCTCTTCAGGAGTTGCTTCTTCCTCTACCTCTTTGACCTCTACCTCTACTATTTCTTCCTCTTCCCCTACCCCTTGCATTGGTTTGAGCCTTGAAGGCTTGCTCAAGGGAAGGAGTGGATCTATTCAATCGCTGCTCATGGCTTTGTAAAGAGCCCATTAACTCATCCACTGGGACAGGTCCTTTGTCTCCTCAATGGTTATGACAATAGGGTCAAATCTAGAAGGTAGACTCCTTAGGATTTTTTCAACAATCCTTTGATCATCCATGGTTTCTCCATTTATCCTTAGCTGATTTAGCATGGTAGAAACTCTAGTGTGAAAGTCTAAAATAGACTCACTCTCCTTCATCTGTAGGGTCTCAAAATCTCTTTTAAATAGCTGGAGTTTGACTGATCTCACTTTATCAATTCCCTTATAGTTGTTCTTCAATATTTCCCATGCCTGTTTTGAGTAGTTTGCTGTTGCAATGTGGGGGAAAATAGCCTCTGTCAAGGCTGCCTCAATTAGACTGAGGGATTTTGCATCCTTCATTCTTGTTTCCTTCAACTGGTTTCTTTGATCATTAGATAGGGCTGCATAGGCTGTTGGGTCTATGGTGTCTGTGAACCCATTGATGACCAAATACCATAGGTCATTAGCAACCAGTATTGTCTTCATCTTCTTAGCCCATATGTCATAGTTATGTCCATCAAATGTAGGTGGCTGCTACCATCCTTTGATGTCCCCACCTGCCATGCTTCTCAAATCTGAGAAGGCTAATAATACCTAGACAAACTAGGGCTTATATAAAACACCCACAAAAAGTTCTAACTGCCCAGAAAAATAGGGCTCTGATACCACTTGTTGACAGGTAGGGGGATAAAATGGCTTTCCAAGAGATTTCTATAGGAATATGGATAGCATAAAATAATTCTTTGATACCACTTGTTGACAGGTAGGGGGATAAAATGGCTTTCCAAGAGATTTCTATAGGAATATGGATAGCATAAAATAATTCTCTAATACCACTTGTTGGACAGGGAAGAGCAGGGGAGGCAGCCTGCTGTGCTCAAAATAAAACAGTGCTACAACAATATAATGGACAACAGAAAAAACAAACACAAACACAGACAGAGAGACAAGGCACAAGGATAGCAAACATATATTTATATTTTCCTCTTTCCAAAATTACATTCAAAACTTCTTACACATTCAATGATAGAGATGTTGCTCTATTTTTTTTGTTTTGCCCCAATCACTGGAGCTGCAAACTAATTAATTTTGGAGCTGGCCGTAGGAACTCCGTAGCTATCTATGGATTACTATTGCTGCTGCAACATTCCTTTCTTCTATATTCTCTCTGTTGTTCTTTCTGATATTCTCCTCCTTTACATTCCTCTACTGCTGCAGGTTTTCACTCTTGCATTCTCTTTCTTTCCTTGCTAGAAATCGGGCACTCAACACATTTCAAAATTCAAACTCACCTATCTAAATTAATGCTGGCAGGTGCAAAGATTGCTGGAGCAGATTTGAGGAGATCCCAGGTCTGATGCGGGGGTTGGCAGCAATAAATTATCTGACGGAAGATTAATTTCTTCCAACATTTGACACAACTGCACAACCATGAGATGCATGAAACAAGGAACAGTTAATGGATGTGACACATTACATAGTCCATTGGTTCCACCTAGAGATTATTGTGTATCTCCCCTTACTGCATCATTAGAGAATGCTTCTATTTTTGTTGTTCTCTCCACTGCATGTTGATGTAACCATGAGTGGATCATTTCTTGGCATCAAATTTACACAGATAGTTTGAGGTCAGTGAGTTTGAGTGGCGATAACAACTAATTTTTATTTGAGAAAGTCTTTCCTGGTGCATATCATCTTAAGATAAAACATGGACCTTCATTTGAATTTACATACTAGGCAAATCTTGGAGATGAACTTGTCTTCATTCCTCAAGATATAAGGAATGTTAGTCGTCAGAGTACTCTAAAAAACATTTTGTTTGTTCAAAAGGTAGGATATTGGATAGAGAAAAATCTCTCTGAAAAGGCTGAATGAAAAAGGTCAGGTAAATATTTTTGAAACTACAATTCGAGTCTTAGGTGGTCTTCTTAGTGCCTATTATCTTAGTGGTAAAGAAAATGGAACAACTAGAGATTGGGATTTTACAACTGTGCTTGATAGACTGAATCCTACAATTTACTTAGAAAGAGCTTAGGATCTTGTAGATCGCTTAATGTTTTATTTTACATCTAGTCCAAATGCAATTCTATTCTTAGATGTTATTCTTCGAGAATGATCTACACATCCAACACCAGATGGGCTAAGCAGCACCTCAGAAGTCAGTTCTCTATGATTTAAGTTTTGGTAACTTAGTAAACTATTTGGCAATCCAAAGTATGGTGATGCAATGATGCATGCACTTGAGCACCTAAAGAAACTTCCTAAGTTTGAAGGACTTTTTCTAATTTATATCAGTCCATATTCTAGACTTTTTAGTGGATAAAATATTAGATTGGGATCTCATGCAGATAGTTACTATGAATATCTTGTTAAGGTTTGGCTTTAACAACAAGGAGCAGGTCATGGGAAATCAGATGTCTCCTACTTGAGAGAGATGTATGATGAATCAATTAAGGGTGTTAAACATCAACTGGTTCTTGGTGCAAATGGGAAACGCTTCCAGATATGTAGTACTGAAGTTGTTCAACTTGTTGATTTTCTTGATGAGGCAAAAGAATCGAAGTAAGAAGGAACTCATCAAGTGTGCCAAGGAAGATTAATGGACACCAGAATAGCTAGAGAATGCAGCTAAAACAATTTGTTATGGAGCAGTAAAGTATGCTGATTTGAAGAATAGCAGACTAACAAATTACATATTTGATTTCAATCAAATGTTGGATGTTCGGTGAAATACAACACTTTATCTTTTGTATGCACCAGCTTGTATGTGTGCTATCTTTAGGAAGTTTGGGAAAGACATAGATGAACTCCCTGTTAGTATAGGTTTTTATTTTCCCAGTTGGTTATTTTATTTTCCTTTTTAGATTTTTCCTACACTTCTAATTAAGCTTGCTTAGGATTAAATAAGTGAGTACCAGTGTGAGTGGGTGCAAGGTGTCGGCATCTTTCATGGGAGTTACACTTACCTATTTTAGGCTATTGTGGTGGACTCTTCCCATTGGTTGTATTTTCCACCTCTCTCCTCTCTCATAGTCTATATATACTCACCTCCTAGCTAGTCTTGGGTACATTGTATTATGCAACTTTTGCTTTTGCACCGTCTTATTGCTATTTTGTTTTATAAGCATTTGTATTTCTCTCAAAGACTAACTCTATGTTGTTATTTTGATATTGTATCATTTACATTCATAGTTTATTAATCTATTCATTGCACTAGTTTTCTGGGTTATTCATCTTTTCAGATTCTAACATGGTATCAGAGCTATTCTAGTGCAGAATAAATTTCAGTTTCCTTATTTGAGACATTCAGGGAGGGTGGGCTAATAAGATTTGCTTGCAGGTTTCTTGAAAACCTAGTATGCTCTTCTCTTGAATCTTTGGATGATCTAGAGAATCAGAAAAGTTTGACAAAAAATTTTAACCTCTTGGGTTTTATACTTGTATTTTCTAAAATCTGAGTGTTTGCAACATTCTAGTAATCCTAGTAGCTTTCTCAATTGTTCCATAGCATCTAAAAGGCTCGTGAAAGTCAAATCTGACTTTTGTTTCACTAAAATCAGAGCTCATAAATTATTTTACAAATGGAGGTTTAAAGCATAGATATGGAGGCTAGCTTTCATACAGGGCAGTTTCAGGCCAAAAGGACCTCACCATTGAGTCTAGAAGGCCCAAACACCTCTATTTCCATATAAAACTTGCCCAGTTTTGGTCTCGAGAGTTTCTGAAGAAAATCTTTTTTGCTAGGAGGGTTGTACAGCCCCCCACCATGTAGATTGAGACTGAAATTTTGTAAATTTTCAAAAAAGGATTTAAAATTAAAAAAAGTGCTTTAGTGCTAAAGCACTTAGTGTTGTTGTAAGCGCTTTAATAAGCGCTTGGTTCTTATAAATGGATTCAGCCCTATGCTAGGGTTTTGACCTACACATTTTTTTATTGGGGTTTCAACCTCCCTTTTGGGACTATCCCTATGGCATATCCCTGCGGGCTTTGAGCCCTATATTCGCTAATAGGCTTAGACCCCTAGTGGTTTGTATAAAAAAATCCACCAGCGGCTTAGTCTTAGTCGTCGCCCTCCTCTTCACCAGTAGCACTACCCCAGTGGCTAGATCTCTCTCCTCCACTTGTCTGCCACCCCTATGTCCACCTCTGCTAGCAGCACCACCCAATAGCCACCAGGGAGCCACCCCAATAGGGGGATAGGGCTCTTTGGCCTCTTTTGTAAGCCTAGAAGGGTAATTTTTAAAAAAATGGCATAGCTTTTGCCCACATAGGCATTTTTTGGAAAATGAATAGTCCTTTGAAAGATAGAGAGATGAACTTTCCGTCCACGAGGTTTTTGATCTAAATCTTACCATTTTACTCTAGAAATTGTAGGTTGAATTTGGTAATTATTTTTTCTTCAATATGCCATATCTTGTGCCCTAGAACTTCATTTTTCACAAAAAAATAGGTGTTAGAAGGCTATTGAAGAGTACTGTACAGACATATAAGTACTTTTACCCTACCTTGTTTCAAAATAATTTTGTAGAAAAAGTTGATTTTTAGCTATTTGTAGGCCCCGAGACATGTAATTTAGGAAAAGCTCTATAAACACACCGAATTATAAAGTACCAAAATTGTAATCTTTGGGGTGGGCAATTTCTCATACTAGTGAAAAGAGGAGGTGTTTTGTCATTCTTGTGTTCACTTCTTTTAAGCACTTAATTTTTTGCATTCTCTACATCATGGATCAAACAACAATTCCCATCTTAACTCCTTACAACTATTTTGATTGGAAATCATGTATGACAATCTACTTAAGAAAAGTTGGTTTGCATAGGATAACAATGGGACTAGAAACTGAACCTGCTCAGGATACATAAAAGCCTAACTGGTTTAACAAATGTGATGAAGCATATGGAACTTTGTGTTTGTTTGTTTCTCCTGATAAACACTTTCATATTGAATTTTGAATTCACCAAATGAAATCTGGACAAAGCTAGATACACTATTTGGCACATAAGATTCTATGAGGGGTCATATGTTGGAAAATGAACTAATTAGTCTAATTCTACACAATTTTAACACAATCCAAGATTTCTTCACCAAATTGAAATCACTAAGGCTATAATTAAAATAGTGTGGCATTAAAAAGAAAGATGAACAACTGATTCTTAGTATTCTCTCTAAGCTAAGTTATAAATATTTAGTGTTTGTTTCTACCTTCTATGCTACTAAGGATGCACTTCGGACTCAATACACCATGCCATCTTTGGATGATTTTGTTGTCTCTCTCACACAAGAGCAAGATAAGCTAATCCATATGGGCACTCTAAAATCCCCTAAGTCACATGCCTAGGCTACCAACCAAGGCACAAAAGAATAGAAAGGACAAAGTACTAACAATAGGGATAAGAAACAAAATAATATCAAGGAGAAGAAGGATTAGAAACAAGTTGCTTCAAAAGAAACTAATGAGACCCTATATTCTAATGGTGACAAGCTTAAGAAAGAGAAGGTCAAATGTGCCTATTGTAAAAGATTCGATCATGATGAACACAAATGTTTGAAGAAACAAATTGTTCACTTAACTCACATTCTTGAAAAGAATATGATGAAGGGGGGTAAATCATAAAACACACAACAACAAAAATAGAACACAAGAAATAGAATATTTCTTTATTGATCTGGGAAACTCATTACATTACAGAAGCTCAATTACAATAAGAGGAATCAATCCTCCATATGCTGCAACACACTACAATTGCATATCACTGGGCTCTAGAATCTTCTACCTTCTGTAACCCCAAATTAGCTAGGGTTTCTATTTTCCCACCTCTTCTTGACTCTACACTTCCCCCATTAACTCTACTACTGCCCAGGGTTTCCAAAAATGGTAATTAATAGCCTTTTTGGCGGCCAACAACCTAATTTCAAAATTTGCATCTCCCTCCAAAAATAGGTCAACTTCTGGGAGTCATAACTTTTGATCCGAGTGTCTGATTGACGAACCGTTTTATGTGTCACAAAGCTTGCAGAGTACTATATGTGCTAAAAACTAGCTCTACCAGTTTCAGCCATTTTTGGGCCCATACGGGGCTATTTAGTGCCTCAAACCTAAGTTTGAATAATTTTTAGACATTTTTAAAAAAATAGAAGCTTTAATATCTTTCAGCTCGCAAATGATCTTTGCGTGATTCCTTTGCCAAAGTTCTTATTTTTTAGTTATGAAGCTTCCTATAAATTTTCACTTCAATCCGTGCCCAAATGTAAACTTTCTAAAAATAACAGGTTGTTATTTTTAGTAGTTTAGAAAAACTAAAAGTTCTACATCATTATTCAAGCGATTATGGAACCAGAACCACAAATTTTGAAAAGAAATGGAAAGAACATCAACAATTTTGAAACACATCTTTGTTTGGGTGATGCAAGATTGCCCTTACACCATTGGATGGTCCTGCATCAGAATAATATTAGTGTTCCTGAATCTGTAAATTAAAGTTCAAATGAGAGGTCTACCAAGGTGAAAGATAAAAGTAAGGGGAAATGGGCAAAGCCCTCATAGTAGTTGCTTCACAACAATCCACCTGGGTTCTTGATTTAGGTGATGGCTTCATCTAAGGATGAACTTACATCTTTGGAGCTGTGTACTATGCCTTCTATTTTGATGGGTGATGACACTCCTATTGAGGTGTGTGGGAGAGGGTTTGTCAATGTGGGGGAAGGCACATTCATGATGTTCTTTGTGTCCCCTCATTATCAACTAATCTCCTATCAATTTATCAGATCACTCACACTGATTTAAGCAAGTAGGTTGAGTTCACTCCTGATTTAGTGGTGATTCATGAGTTGCACAATAGTTCTATAGTTGAAATTGGGAGTGCAGATCATCAATCATGAGTTTATTTTTTTCTCACTTTGTTCCTAATCCTCCATCTATTTTGCTTACTCATTCTGATGATGTGTGTAGATTATGGAACGAGAGGTTTGTCCATCTTAACTTTCGCTACTTGCAGTAGCTCAACCAACAGAGCATGATCACAGGGTTGCCTTCAATTTAGTTCTTGAGTGGTGTTTTCCAAGGTTCCATTCTTGGTAAACATCCTAAGGAAAAATTTGACAAAGGTAAGACATGGGGAACTTCACAGATACTAGAGTTAGTTCAGCAAGGCCAGATTTGTTCTAACTTTCATTGATGACTTTTCTCGATATACTTGGGTGTACTTTCTTAAAAAAAATCTAAGGTATTTGATCATTTTTAGGACTTCAAAACTTTGGTAGAGAAGTAATCTGAGAAAGCCATAAAAGTTTTGCACACTGATAATGGTGGTGAATATGTCTTGACCATCATTTTGAGTCATTTTGTACTTTTGAGAACTGATAATGGTGGTGAATATGTCCTCAATAGAATGGTGTGCCAGCATAAAAAATAGGCCCTTGAAGGAAATGGTGAAATGCATGATACTCCAGATCTCTTGCACCACAATGTTGGGTAGAGGCCATCTACCATGCTTGTTATATCTAGAACTGTGTTCCTCACCAAGCCTTGAAGGGAGTCACTCCTTTTGAAGCTTGGAGTGACTGGAAACCATTAGTTAAGCACTTTCAAGTTTTTGGTTCTCTTGCATGGGTCCACATTCCTGCAGAGAAATGTAAGGCCTTGGATCCACAAAGCAGGCCTTGCATATTTGTCAGGTATCTTGATGGTGTGAAGGGTTATCGGTTGCTCCACCCTACTACACATGATTTGTTCATTGAGAGGAGTGTTCATTTTGATGATGGCTCTTCAAACTCAACTCTTATCACTTCTCCAATTCCTTCTACTTTGACATTGGAGTCACTTGGGCTACATGATAGACCTTCTGATGAGTTAGATTCACCTGACCAGATTCCTAGTGATGATGAGTTTTCTTCCTCTACCTTTGATACTGAGAGAGTATAGGAGGATTCACCTCCTTCCTCTCCTAGTGATTATTTAGAGGGTGATGATTCTCCTCTAGATTCTCTGACTTCTGGTCCACTTTAGGCTAGACAAATATTGCATTCTGTAGGCAATTGGATTGGGGATCCATCAGACACTAGGCAAACTCGTTCACAATTCTAAGATGCTCCATATGTATTCATTTCTATTGCCTTTGATCCACAGTCCTTTCGAGAGGCTTATGGTATTCCTAAGTGGGATACAGCTATGTAGGAGGAGTATAGTTCCTTGATGAGGAACCACACATGGGATCTTGTCCCTCTTCCTAAGGGAAGAAAACTTGTTTGATGTAAGTGGATCTATCAGACAAAATTTGTTGTAGATGGGTTAGTTGATAAGCATAAGGCTTGCTTGGTCACCAAAGGATTCTCCCAGGTTTCTGGGATTGACTACTCTGAGACTTTTGTGCCAGTTGCTAGATTGAACTCAATTCAACTTGTCTTTTCCATTATTACATCTCATCAGATGGATGTGAAGAGTGCCTTTCTTCATGGTGACCTTTAGGAGAAGATATACATGGAGCATCCATAGGGATTTGTTCAAGATTCTTCACTTGTGTTGCATCTTCAAAAATTTATTTATGGCCTCAAACAAGCCCTTCAGGCTTGGTACATGCCAATATGGACTCCATCCTTCTGATAGTTTGGTTCACTCAGTGCCATTTGATCCCAATGTCTACATTTTGCAGCAGGATGATTCACTCCTATTTTTGGTTTTGTATGTTGATGACTTGTTGATCACAAGGAGTTCTTCATCCGCCATTGGGGTAGTGAAAACTTCCCTTCATGATAGGTTTTTGATGATTGACTTGGGCTTGTTGCATTACTTTCTCAGGATTGAGATATTTTAGTTTACTTCTAAGATCACCATCACATAGTCCAAGTATGCTCTATATTTTCTCTCGAGGTTTCACATCACTGACTATAAGCCTACTCCTTTCTTTTTGGAGTCAAACTTGAGACTAAGTGTCCTTCCCCTTTGGTTGATGGAACTTTATACCAACAACTTGTTAGGAGTCTCATTTATTTGACTCATACGAGACCCAAAATTTCATATGCTATAGGCATGGTCTTTCAATTCATGTAGGAGCCTCATGAGCTACATTGAAAAGTAGCCAAGCTAATACTTCACTACGTTTAGGGTAC
Source organism: Cunninghamia lanceolata (assembly GCA_027924645.1). Taxonomy (NCBI): domain Eukaryota; kingdom Viridiplantae; phylum Streptophyta; class Pinopsida; order Cupressales; family Cupressaceae; genus Cunninghamia; species Cunninghamia lanceolata. The sequence continues at coordinate 3,569,227 of BSBN01001327.1, read as the reverse complement.
TCACAATTTTGGGATTTAATACGTAGCGGGCATTGATCTTGACTTGGTGGGATACACAAATTCATATTGGTTAAGTAATTCTCAGGATTACAAGTCTACTTTGGGTTACAATTTCTCACTTGGTTCAGGTCTTGTTTGTTGGTCAAGCAAGAAGCAGTTTGCTATTGCTCTATCTTCTATTAAGACCAAGTATTGGGGGATGTAAATGCCGCCACTAAGGCCATTTGGATTCAAAATCTTCTCACTAAGTTTGGTATCTAGATTAGATGACCATTGATCATATTTTGTGACAACCAGAGTGCCATTTAGATCTCCAAGAATCTAGTCCATCATCAACAAAGCAAACACATTGAGATCCACATGCACTACATCTGGGAACTCATTCATGGACATGTCATCAATCTTCACTATTATCTGACTTTTGAGCAGGTTGTTGATATCTTCACCAAAACCTTCATAGAAAGAAAGTATCTTCATCTACAATCTTTGTTGGGGGTGTGAGAGGCTTCATCTTCTAGGGGGGCTTCTTAGTCCTCTCACTCAGAGTCTAGACTCTCTCTACTCTGGGGAGGTCTCTTCTCTCTCTATTGAGGGGAGGGGGCTATTATTTCTTTTTTGGGGGAGCTTCTTCTCTTTGGGGGGATTTTTATGTACATGGGTACCTCATCAGGATTCACTTGCCAAGACCCATCTTTTCACCCACCTAAGTTGCGCTTAAGGGGGGGTGTTAGTGTAGGTTTTTATTTTCCTAGTTGGTTATTTTATTTTTCTATTCCTAGGTTTTTCCTACACTTATAATTAAGCTTGCCTAGGATTAAATAAGTGAGTATTAGTGCGAGTGGGTACAAGGCATCAGCATCTTCCATGGGAGTTACACTTACCTATTTAGGCTATTGTGGTGGACTCTTCCCATTGGTTTTATTTGCCACTTCTCCCCTCTCTCATAATCTATATATACTCACCTCCTAGCTAGTCTTGGGTACATTGTATTATGCAATTTTTGTTTTTATATCCTCTTAATGCTATTTTATTTATAAGCATTTGCATTTCTCTTGAAGACTAACATATGCTATTATTTTGATTTTGTATCATTTACATTCATCGTTTATTAATCTATTCATTGCACTAGTTTTTTGGGTTATTCATCTTTTCAGATTCTAACACTCCCAATGATGAGAGATTTATAGATCTCTATAATGACAATTATTATGAGTCCAATGCAGTAGCTATAAAAGCTTGCTATGAATTAGAAGTAAAGTTCATAGAATTTTTTCAATGGGTCATAGGAAGTGTGATGGCTCAAGTGGGTGCTCTCTTTCCTCATCCTTATCCTATTAAACTGATTGAGATTATTGATGGAGTACATGATTGTCTTAGATGGTCGAAGAATCAAATGCCTAATTCTATTTTTTATGTATCATTTGGTAATGATTATTTTCTTTCTAAGAAGCAATGGCCAAAGGTTTAGAGGCTAGCTTTCAGCCATTTTTGTGGATATTACTTTTCCAAAGCTACTTAGATGAAGGCATGGATGAAGTTTAAAGGAGGGTGTCAACTTCATTGCCTGCAAGGTTTTAATCTAGAGTTGCTAACAGGGGAATGTGTGCTAGATTGCCTCTTATTGCTTTGCCCATGCAATTGGACAAGGTAGTGAATGCTCAGCTCATTGTGCATAAATTATAGGTGGGTGTTGAGAGAGGAACTGAAGGATCTCTTACCAGAGGTGATGTTTGCAAAGCTATCAAGATGGATATGGGTAAAAGGAGGGAAGAATTTTTTAAGGAATGGGAGATTTGTTTAAGGAAAAAATGTTGGATGATAAAGTGTGGAATGCCAAGAGTCATCTGTGAGTCTTTATTTTATTTTATTTTGTAATTTTTGTCTATCAAATTTGCACCCTTGCTAAGTTGCAAAACTTGGCAATCTGGAGAAACATGGGATCTTTCCAGGCCTGTGGGTCACATGTGATGGAAAGAAACTCTAGAGAAGGCTAGCTTCCTAGCTAATTATCACATAGAAACTACTGGATTTGTAGAGGAAAAGGGAAAAGGAATGCTTTAAAAATAAAAGGTAAAACTATAAAATGAGAACAAGGGTGATACACCAAACTTGATATGATTTATGGAACTCAGATTTGCATACACTTGGCCATAGACATCAGGAACTAAACCTGCACAACCTATTACTACATGCTTTGCAAAAGCACTTCACAAAGAGGCCTAAATGCATTAACATTTTAAAAGGAAGTCAACTTCACAGTTAAAAAAGCATATACAATTTTATGACACAATTTGCAACCTGCACACACTTTTTGCAGAAAGGTATTTGAAACATGAGACAAAACCACAAGGAGATAAAACTAACCTCACAAATGACTTAATAAAATACTCAGTAATACACAGTATTACATAAATAAGAAGGAAAAACCTGACTATCAATGGTATCCAAAGTTTGTTCTGTATTTCATATCTCAAAGGGGTTACAAAAACATGCTCAAATGGAGTAAGGATTGTAGAAAAATCACTAACTCCAGATTGTACATGAAAAGAACTCTTCTACAAAGAGTCAAATGAATCACTATATACCCTCCAAGCAGCTACAACGAGATAAGGATGAGAAACCTCCATGGTCGTGCATCTCATAAAAGCCCTGAAAATATCTATCTAAAGTCCTCCAAAATGGGTTCCCAATGCAGAAAAAGTCAAGGTATGTCATCACCCACCATAAAAGCTCCAAAAAATGCCCTTAAATGCTCTTTAAGGCCATAAAAATCAAGCCAAATATCTCAATAACTCCTCAACTTGTTTGTCAACCTCAACCTGCAACATCATTAATGATTGATATTTGCACAATAAATGCTCAGCCACCTCTCTTTGACCACATCTGCAAGCATCCTCAACTTGCCCTTTGCATAATAAATGTCATAAACACAATTATTTTTGCATTTAATCAATATTAACTAAGTGGTTTATAACCACACCACTTAGTTAAATGTTTTACATTCCAAATTTATTACAATTCCATGTAGAAAATAATGGCACTTAGGACATAACATTTAATCCCCTGATTTTGCATAGTTTGGGGACAAATTAAATGTTGTGAAAGAATGACAAAGTAATCAATGAGACTTACTTTGCCATGTGTGAGAAATTCACCTATCATTGCCTTTTGCATTTTTATTACAAATGATAAAGTAATTCATAATTCATTACTCTGTCATTCGTTTACAATATTTAATCTATCTCTAGATTATGCAAAATCAACATAAAACACCTTGTAATTCCTAGGCAAAACACGACCTCCATACACTTGCATCATTACCCACATTTCTCTCCATGGTCTTGATACGAACATCATGTCGTATTACATTTGTCATATATCATATCTCATCCTTATGACTCCATATGCAATTTACGCATTTCACAATATACATCATTATGATCACATGCTTTTGAAGGTCTAATACAACATTTTTTAAAGTGACCCTTATGCCTCCCTATACACATTACAATGCCTTATACTTCCATGCATATGTAATTACAATATTATGCATCACCTTATCTCTCCATATGCATTTAAAAACAAGACATGCCTAGCAAGATAAGGCACTCGAATTTATGCTTTCATAATTTTTTTGACTTGACTTTGAGAAAGAATCAAAAGGCCAAAAAAATTGTCTCACGGCCCCATGTGCAATGTGATTAGGTTTTTTAAAGACTAAAAGTATTTACCATGGGCAGGAATAGATAGCAATGATTTTGTTTTAAAACAAAAGAAAAAAAAAACACAAAATGGAAATTAGGCCTATTTGACCCAAAAGGAGGAAAAACCTAAAAACATTGTTAGAATCTGAAAAGATTAATAACCTAGAAAACTAGTGCAAACGAATAGATATCTAAACTATGAATCCAAATGATGCGAAATCAAAATAGCAACATAGAGTCAATCTCCAATAGAGTAATGCAAATGCTAGAAGCAAAATAGCATTAAGAGGATGCAAAAGCAAAAGATACAAAATACAAGCTAGGTAGCATGCTTATATAGACTAGGAAGAGGGATGAGGTGGCAACACTGACCAATGAGGAGCAACCATCTATTGAAGTAAATATAGCAAAGTATCTTCCCAAGATAGCTAATGGATGCTCACATGTAGGAAGGTGACACCTCAAAACCACTCACCTAATAAGACATGCTTTATTAACCTAAGCGAGATTAATAAAAGTGTAGGAAAAACCTAGAAATATAGGGAAAAATAAATAACCCAACTAGGAAATAAAAACCTACACTAACACCCCCCATAAGCGAAGCTTAGGTGGATGTAGAGATGGGTCCCGACAAATCAAGCCTGACGAGGTACCCATGTACATAAAATTCCCCCCAAAGAGAGAGAAAAGCCCCCCCCACCCCCCCAAAATATAGAGAGAAGAGAGACCCCCCAAAAGTAGAGAGAGTCAGGACTCCAAGTGAGAGGAAGAAGCCCCCCCAGAAGATGAAGCATCCCGCACCCCCAGGAAAGCTCGCAAATGAAGGAACTTGCTGTCAGTGAAGGGTTTGGTGAAGATATCAGCAACCTACTCGGAAGTCAAATAGTAGCGAAGGTCGATGACGTGGCCATGGATGAGCTCCCGGATGTAGTGCATGTGGATCTTGATGTGTTTGGTCTGTTGATGATGGACTGAATTCCGTGAGATCTGAATGGCACTCTGGTTGTCACAAAATATGATTGATGGTCGTCTGATCTAGATACCAAACTCAGTGAGAAGATTCTGAAGCCAAATGGCCTCAGTGGCGGCATTCACAGCCCCCTGATACTCGGCCTCAGTAGAAGATAGAGCAATAAAAGACTGCTTCTTGCTCGACCAACAAATAGGACCTGAACCAAGTGAGAAGCTGTAACCTGAAGTAGACTTGCGATCCTAAGAATCGCCTGCCCAATCTAAATCTGTGTTGCCCACCAAGTCAAGCTCAATGCTCGTTGCATAGTGAATCCCAAAACTGTGAGAACCTTGAATGTAGTGAAGGATCCGCTTGGCTACTTTCCAGTGCAGCTCATGAGGCTCCTGCATGAATCTAGAGACCATGCCTATAGCATATGAAATGTCAGGTCACGTATGAGTCAGATAAATGAGACTCCCAACAAGTTGTCAGTACAAAGTGCCATCAACAAGTGGAGAAGAACACTGAGCCTCAAGTTTGACTCCAGAAAGAAAGGGAGTCGAAGCAGGCTTACAGTCAGCCATATGAAACCTCGAGAGCAAATCTAGAGCATACTTGGACTGGTTGATGGTGATCCCAAAAGTAGACTGGTAGATCTTAATCCGGAGAAAGTAATGCAACAAGCCCAAGTCAGTCATCAAAAACCTGTCATGAAGGGTAGTTTTGACAGCCCCAATGGTGGATGAAGAACTCCCTGTGATCAACAAGTCATCAACATACAGAACCAAAAATAGGAGTGAATCATCCTGCTGCAGAATGTAGACATTAGGATCAGAATGGCACCGAGTGAACCCAACTGAGAGAAGGAAGGAGTCCATCTTGGCATACCAGGCCCGAGGTCCATCTTGGCATACCAGGCCCGAGGAGCCTGTTTGAGGCCATAGAGAGACTTCCAAAGACGGCACACAAGTGAAGAATCCTGAAGGAACCCCTGTGGCTGCTCCATGTAGATCTCCTCCTGAAGGTTACCATGAAGAAAAGCACTCTTCACATCCATCTGGTGTACTTCCCAATGATTAGCTGCAGCAATGGCAAGAACAAGTCAGATGGAATTCATTCGGGCAACTGGCGCAAAAGTCTCAGAGTAGTCAATCCTAGGAACCTGGGAGAATCCTTTGGCAACCAAGCAAGCCTTATACTTGTCAACTGACCCATCTGCTACAAATTTTGTCTGATAGATCCACTTACATCGAACAAGTTTTCTTCCCTTAGGAAGAGGGACAAGATCCCAAGTGTGGTTCCTCATCAAGGAACTATACTCCTCATGCATAGTTGTATCCCACTCAGGAATACCAGAAGCCTCATGAAAAGACTGTGGATCTTAGGTAGTAGCAATGAAGACATGTGGAGCATCCTAAAAATGTGAACGAGTCCGCCTGGTGTTTGATGGATCCCCAACCCAATCACCTGCAAATTGCAAGGTCTATCTAGCCCAAAGTGGACCAGAAGATGGAGAATCTGGAGGAGAATCATCAACCTCTGAATGATGACTAGGAGAGGAAGGAGGTGAGTCCTCTAAATCACTCTCCGCATTGGAAGTGGAGGTAGAAGACTGCTCAGGTGAATCTGACTCATCAGAAGATCTGTCATGTATCCCAAGTGACTCCAATGTCAAAGTAGGAGTTGGAGAAGTGATAGAAAGTGAGCTCAAAGAGCCCTCCTCAAACTGAACACTCCTCTCAATGAACAACTCATGTGTAGTAGGGTGGAGCAACCGATAGCCCTTCACACCATTAGGATAACCTACAAATATGCAAGGTCTGCTCTGCGGATCCAAGACCTTGTGTTTCTCTAAAGGAATGTGGGCCCAAGCAGGAGAACCAAAAACTCAAAAGTGCTTAACTGATGGTTTTCGACCACTCCAAGCTTCAAAAGGAGTGACTCCCTTCAAGGCTCGGTGAGGAACATGGTTATGGATATAACAAGCACAGTTAATGGCCTCTGCCCAATACTGTGGTGCAAGAAATCTAGAGTGAATCATGCAATTTGCCATTTCCTTCAAGGACCTATTCTTCCGTTCTGCAACACCGTTTTGCTAAGGATTGTATGGAACTGAATGCTGTAAATCAATCCCCTCTGAAGTGCAAAACCTCTCAAACTGATGGTTGACATACTCACCACCATTGTCAGTGCGCAAAACTTTGATGGCTTTCCCAGATTGCTTCTCTACAAAAGTTTTGAAGTCCTAAAAATGATCAAATACCTCTGACTTCTATTTGAGAAAGTACACCCAAGTATATCAAGAAAAGTCATCAATGAATGTGAGGACATATCTAGCCCTGCTGAAAGAAGGATGCTGAAATGGACCAGCCAAATCACTGTGAACTAACTCCAGTATATGTGAAGCTCTCCATGCCTTATCTTTGTCAAACTTTTCCTTAGGATGCTTACCAAGAATGCAACCTTGGCAAACACCACCTAAAAACTAAACTAAAGGCAACCCTGTGACCATGCTTTGCTAGTTGAGCTGCTGCAAGTAGCGGAAGTTAAGATGGCCAAACCGCTCATGCCATAATCTACTCACATCATTAGAATGAGTGAGCAAAACAGTCAAAGGAGGATCAGGAACAAAGTGAGAAAATAGATAAGCTGTGACTGATTATCTACTCTCCCAACTGCAACTGTAGAACCACTATGCAACTCACGAATCTCCACTGAATCAGGTGTGAACTCAACCCGCTTGCCTGAACCTGTGTGAGTGATCTGGTATACCGATAGGAGATTAGTTGATAATGAGGGCACACAAAGAACATCATGGAATGTGCCATCTCCCACATCAACAGACCCTCTCCCACACACCTCAATAGGAGTGTCATCACCCATCAAAATAGAAGGCATAGTACACGGCTCCAAAGATGCAAGTTCTTCCTTAGATGAAGCCATGTGGTGCGAAGCACCCGAATCAAGAACCCAAGTGGATGGTGAAGAAGCAACTGCAACAAGGGCCTTGCCCTTTCCTTTCCCCTTGTTGTTTTCTTTTGCCTTATTAGACCCCTCATTAGAACTCTGTTTGATAGACTCAGGAACACTGATATTATTCTTCTCAAGAATGTGTGTCAAGTGATCAATTTGTTTCTTTAGACATTTATGTTCATCATGACCGGTTCTTTTACAATAGGCACATTGGACCCTCTCTTTCTTAGGCTTGTCGCCCTTGGAATATTGGGTCTCATTAGTTGCTTTTGAAGCAACCGTTATCTGATCCTTCTTCTCCTTGCTATTCTTCTATTTCTTATCCTTACTATTGTTGTTACTACTTTGTCCTTTTTGTTCTTTTGTGCCTTAGTTGGTAGCCAAGGCATGTGACTTAGAGGACTTAAGAGTGACCATCTGAATTAGCTTGTCTTGTTCCCGAGTGAGATTGACAGCAAAATCATCTAAAGATGGCATGGTGAATTGAGTACCAAGTGCACCCTTAGTAGCATAGAAAGTAGAAACAAACACAGAATATTATGAACTTAGCTTAGAGAGAATACTAAGAATCAGTTGTTCATCTTTCTTTTCAATTCCACATTGTTTTAACTGCAGCTTTAGTGATTTCAATTTAGTGAAGAAATCTTGGATTGTGTTGAAATTGCCTGGACTTAAACTAATTAGTTCATTTTCCAACATATGACCCCTCATTGAATCTTGTGTGCCAAATAGTGTTTCTAGTTTTTTCCAAATTTTATTTGGTGTATTCAAAGACTCAATGTGAAAGAGCAAATCAGGAGAAACAGACAAACACAATGTTCCATATGCCTCATCACATTTGTTAAACCACTTAGGCTTATCTTCATCTTTAGTAGGTTCAGTTTCAAGTCCCATAGTTATCCTATTTAATCCAACTTTCCTTAAGTGAATTGTCATGCGTGATTTCCACTCAAAGTAATTGTATGGAGTTAGGATGGGCAGATTTGTTTGATCCATGATGAAGAATTGCAGAGAAGAAGTGATGAAAAGAAGAGAACCCAACCAAGACAACTCCCCCCTTTTCACTCAATCAAAGAACCCCCCCAAGAAAATATGATTTGGCACTTTATATTAGTGCGTTTACAATTGCCACTAGTAAGAAATAATAAGTGGTCTTGATTTCAATGCATTATAAAACCCTCATGAAGAGCATATGCTGAAAATACAACTTTGGCACAATACTTAGAGAGATAAATAGCACCACTGCGATCTACTTGAAAAATCATGCACTTTCAAAAAAAGAATCGCCTCGTTACGAGGTCGTATGTGAAAGTTATGATCCTCCAAAGTTCCCAAAACAAGAACTGTGCAATGTCACGACTGAGAATCTACAATTTCTAAAAAATATTGGCATCAAAATAAAAAAACCTCTACACTAGTGCATAGAGCACAAAAAAATAGCCAAAATAAAAAAAAATTCGTGGGAAAAGGAGTCCGTATGAGCAAGAACGGAGCATTTGAAAAATGCCTTCAAAACTGCAATTGCCAGCGGAGAGGGGTCCTGCTGTAGCTTTTTGAGAGCGTTTCTGCAAAATATACAGACTGCATGCAAAAATGGAAAGATACCCAGATGGTTTTTCTGTGCTATGAACAAAACTCAGAAGGCATTTTTCTTGCAAATGCACAAAAGATGTTGCTCCAGTGTAAACAGAACACCTTTTGCTACAAAAAAATGACCCTAGCAACCAAAAAAATGACATGCAAAGGCTGAATCAGATGCTAGAACCTGCAATATTGATTCAAAAGACCAAATATGCAAGCTGGTTGTCAGATTTGAGCTTGAAACCCTAGTTCCGCAACTGTGTATGACAATCTCCGATTTTGGTGAAACGAAAGCCAAATCTGACTTTCTTAAGCCTCCTGGACGCGTTGGAATGGCCAAAAATGCTACCAGTATAACCAGAAATGCTACAATCACCCAGATTTCATAAAACACATGTGCAACCCCAGAGATTAAAAAAGTTTCCGTCAAACTTTTCTGATTCTCAAGATCATCCGAAGATGCAAGAGAAGAGCATACTGGGTTTTTCGAAAAACTGTAATAAGGTTTATTAGCCCCCCCTGAATCTCTCAAATATGGAAACTAAAATATACTCTTGCACATAGAATAGCTCTGATACCATGTTAGAATCTGAAAAGATTAATAACCCAGAAAACTAGTGCAAATGAATAGATATCTAAACTATGAATGCAAATGATGCGAAATCAAAATAGCAACATAGAGTCAGTCTCCAATAGAGTAATGCAAATGCTAGAAACAAAATAGAATTAAGAGGATGCAAAAGCAAAAGATACAAAATACAAGCCAGGTAGCATGCTTATATAGACTAGGAAGAGGGATGAGATGGCAACACCGACCAATGAGGAGCAACCATCTATTGGACTAAAGATAGCAAAGTATCTTCCCAAGATAGCTAATGGATGCTCACATGTAGGAAGGTGACACCTCACAACCACTCACCTAATAAGACATGCTTTATTAACCTAAGCGAGATTAATAAAAGTGTAGGAAAAACCTAGGAATATAGGGAAAAATAAATAACCCAACTAGGAAATAAAAACCTACACTAACAAACATTTCATTTGCATTTCACCTTCTCTCCTACTTGCTGCTACGCCACCATGACTATGGTTTGGGAGCAAAAATTGTATGATTCTGGGTTGATTGTGAGAGTTTTCAGGCCGATTTCCTGAGCAACATGTAAGGTAAGTTGTTTCTACTAAGATTTTGACCTCCTCTTGTCAATTTTGAAGGCGATTTTGGGCCTCTAAGGCCACAATTTTGACTAGTTCTTATGCATTTTTCTGGCTCTGACATGGCCATCACACTTGTATTGCATTTTGAGTATGTATGAGGCCGAAATGAAGGTTACCTTGAGGGAAAAACTGTGATTTGACAAATGAATCAGTAGAGAAAAAGAGGTAACTCATTTTTGCTATATATTGCTCTTCATTTTCTGAGATTTTTTGTTGTATATTCGCTGCCAGAGGCACAACTTGGAGGATTCTGTGTATTTTATTTGAAATGAGTTCAAAAACAATTCAATTTTTCCTTTACATCTGCATTTTTTGGCTCCAAATGAGCTTGACCCATGCTACAAGAATGAAAAACTTGCAAAAAAAATGTCTCTGAACTTCTCTGCATTTGAACTCTGTGGCTTTCTTTACTGGACTTTTTGCATCAGATATTCCTTTGTTCTAGAGCAGCAAACCATTGACAAAACATTTCATTTTCTATCTCTGTATACTTTGGTCATTGATTGATCTCACTTAGAAATATTTCTCTGTATCTGTCATTGGGTTCTAAAAGCAAGATTTCATTAGAACATGGATAAAAATGAAATATGGAATGTGTTTACTTTTGTCTTTCTCATCACAAAGTATAAATGCTGCTCTATTATGTATATACTGTATCATTTATTTGCTCTTATGCTTCTATAATGAGGCAAAAATGAAGCATCCTCCTTCTGATACCTGTCAATGAACATGTCATTTATTATATCCTTTGAAACTTGAAGGCATTCTGCATACTGATCTTGCGCATGTAACTCATTAAAGCTAATGGGAAAAAATGAGATATGCTATCTGTTCCAGTTGGTGCTTCTGTATCTCATTACCCTTGAGCTCTTCAATTCTATATCTGCATATTATACTGTACCTTTTGTATTGAAAAGAAATACCATCTATGACAGTTACAGTTTCAACCTAACTTGCAATATAATGAGGGACTGGAAAAATATGAGAATGTTGCTATTTCATACAGTGTATCTGCATATCTTATCATGTTATTTTGTCTTCTCTCCATAAGATAATACATATACCCGAGCTTGTATTTCTTGTAATGCATTGACTGTGACATACTTGTCACTTCATTGTGCTTGGTGTTTGAACTCCTTCACTATTTTTAGACATGACTGCCCCTCTATAAGTCATCTTGATGTCACTAATGGATGTCAAGAATTTAGATGTTCTCCCTTGCTCACTGCTGCTCTCCATTCCATCAAGATTGTACTTTTACTCTACTTTCGGTTCCTCTTATATGTAAGCTAGTTGATCATGGCATGACATTTGGTACAGGGTTGTTTCTTTCATGGTGGCTTATCAAATTGCCTTGGTGGTTTATATTGCCAATATACATTTGTGACATGATTGTCACTGCATTGTGCTTCTTGATCACCTTTCTTGTTTGTCCCTTATGTCTGTATGCTATGACTGTTACTCTTTGAGTTTGGACTGTTCATTATCATGGCTGTCACTCTTACATGACTATATCATATATATGTTCTTCATTCACAACAAAATGATAAGTACTTGTCCTATTGCTTTGTGGCATTCAATCATTCTTTAAGGATGCATATGGCTATAGCATAACTTTTTCAACATTCATGTAGTCTTGTAGCAATCAACCTTTTATGGCTGCACTTCATTCTTGTGCTTTTTTGTATATGACAAAACCGTACAAATAGCCCTTCCATGTACTTGATACTTGACTGTCCATTTGATGGCTATACATGTTCAAACTACACATTTGCATCTCATATGACTGGGACAGCCAACTGGAAATGTGCATTCTTCATTGGTGACTCAAGTTGACTTTACTTGCTCATCTGATTTGTCAATTTTACCTTGAATGTACTTTGTGGCTCTCTTGATGGCATAATGGATTCCTTATACCTATTCTATATGACAAATTGACTTATTTGTTTCTCATGTTTGTATTGAGATTGAAAACCAATTCTTTCTTGCATCAAAAATAAAGTATGCTAGGCTCGACCCTTGTGGGAGCCCGTTTTACCCCACACACTGCAACATTAAATGAAACAATCAGCAATGAAACTTTACCTGTATCTACACATTGGACAAACTTGTTAGACAAAACCATGAGTTTTAGATTTGTTCTTTGTTTTCCTTTGATATATATGATGACTGTAGACTGATATAATGCATTATAGGAGTAAATTGTGCTTGTAATGATGATGTATATGCAAGGATTTGGTATCCCGATCTTTGACACAATTTTCTCCTGTCTCTTTGCATGTATTTTGGAGCAGTAGGGTGACCTCTATGAAGGAGCTAAAGATGAAGTTGCTCAACTGCGGGGGTTCATCATTACAAGGCAATGACGAATCCCTTGTCTTTATTTATGCTTTCATTTCTATATGCATCATTTCCTTTTCTAATGCATTATGGTAGTCATTCCCACGGCTTGTGTGGGAGCATTTCATTTGACATTCATAAATAATGAAAACACCTTTTAAAATATGCAATGTTGTATGGTTCTTCTTGATTGTAAATAATTGCATTTATCTGAAGTTCTTTTATGGCATTTTTCTCTTGGAAAAACACTCATTAATAACCAACATGCACCTCTTAAAACTATAAAACTTAACCAGCTCCACTTGATTGAGCTGGAAAATAGAAATGGGTAACATTTCTAGCGACATCTGCATGGTGCTTACCTACTAAGTACCTAGACCAGCTGCCTAAAACTATCTGTTGGGCATAGAGTCACTCATACTTGACCAAACTTCAAAAAAACATTCTTTCCATTGCTACAACTTACTTCAAACTGCAATCTCTTCTAACCCATCAAGTTCATGTGTAAGGTTGATGATAGTGAACCAACAAAAATCACTATCATTAATGATATGTATCTACTTGATGGGCTAGAAGGGGATAATCAACAAGAACACCTCCTCAGCAAACTGCTGCAATTTATTACAGATCTATGAGGGAGATAGGTATGATGTGTGATAGTGAATACATGTATTCACCGTCTCATATGATGGATGTCTACACATATAACTATAGTACATTACAAAAGTTTGAAACCTTGTGCACAACCAGACCTAGGAACAACTAACAACTGTGCAGAAACACACTTAGGGAAATGAAATCTACATCTAATCTACTATGCAACGGCACTTATTTAACATCAAAAACTAAACCTACCCTACATCTAACTAGTAGAGGTGCTGCTCAAACATGACCATTTACTAGTTCTTTGAAATAACTTCCCATCCTCAACAATTTACAATATATCACATGCTCATGAGCAGACTCAAGGAGGTGGATAATTGACAAAAGTATAACCAACTGCCGTAATGAGATTTGGAGAAAGAAAACAAGTCCACCTACCTCATGATTTTGATCATGCTTGTTGTTGTTCTAAGGCATGTAGGTAGATTGGACATGCTGCTCCTCAGTTTCAATCTTCTCCTCAAGTGCGAGCATGACTGGTAACACCTTGTTAGGCTTGATTTGAGCTAGATGTTTGATAGGACATTTGTTTGAACTAATGAACCTTAATCTCTCTTTGCTAGCTTCTTGCTCATGTATTACTGATTCCTTATCTTGCTGATTGGAATGTTCTATTTATGTATCTGTAATTGCTCTTGCAAATGAACCATCAAGATGTTCAACCTCTTGATCAAGAAGCTAATACCCCTGCTGGATAACTAAGAAAAGGTCATCAATCTGCTGCTCATTTGGTTTCCCCTCCATTCTAGAATGCAACTCTTCATCAACAAATTGTGGGAGTCCTTCAAAATAGTTCATGTTGTCCTCTTCTATAGGCTATAAGGCATTTTCCTCTACAACTTTTCCTAAATGAAGGATGTAACTTTCATCCTTGGAACAATTAAAAGAGGATCCATCTTTGTCAAAAGAAGACAAAGGCTGATCCATAAAAACAAACAACTCTTCCTTTTCAGTTCCATCACCAATTTGTTTGAAAGCTTGCTGTTTCAAATGTCCAGGATTTTCCTCCTCTAAAGGTGTTGTTTCATCTTCTGATTGTGAAAAAGATAACTCAAAGTTATACTCAAACCGGTCCTCTTTGTAGCAGCCCTCTTGAGGAAACAAAACATGAATGTGTTCCCAGTGTTTGTAGCATTCTTTAATTTTCAAAGCTGGTTTGACATCAAGGTTAGCACAAAACTCCTCCAGACCATTCCAAAAACAAACTTCATCATGATCCTCTTGAGGAATGTTGGCCTCTTGAATATGCTTGATGTCTTTGGGCTTCCCTTCAAGGTCTGAAAGTTTTTTGGTTGGGGCACCTTCTTTAACCTCAAGAACAAGGCCATCCTTTTCAAAGTACTTCTCCAAAGTGTTGTCTTCTTGCCGATTCAATGAAATATCTCTGTTGTATTGAAGAAGCTCCTCTTCACAAGGTTGAGTTGAGACATCAACTTGTTCCTCTTCTAGGGCAAGAAAACATGGTAGCTTCTCAAACAACCTATTTGTCACCCCTTCATCACTTCCAAGTACTGATTGCTTCTGTGGCATAACACAAACACTTTCCTCTTCCTTTTTCTTTCTAACTTCCCATGAAAAAGACCACACAATAGGTCCTCCTTTGAAGAGACAAATAGTATCTAGACAAGATGGTATATGCTATTTTATCTCCTCTTCTTTTGCTTGCTAGATGCTAGAGCATGGTTCTGTTTGTATGTTTGGTGGAGGCACTTCACAGGGTGAAAAAGATGGCCCTTTCCAACTTGGAACCTTAAAGGTAGAAGGCTGCTTGAAACTTGGAATTTCAAACATTAGAGAAGGATCATTGCTAGGCTCAACTTGACTTATAGTGTGGATTTGTATGAGACTAGGAAGAGGAGAAGGGTTTTGGACCTTAGGCTCTTGAACCTGAGCTATTAATTGCATTATTTGCTCTTCCTTGGCAACAATTTGCCTACTCAAGAATTCCTCTTTACACATTCTTTTCCTTTCCACCACCTATTGATGACAAAAAGCTTGGTATGATTGCTCCTCTTGCTGCATATTATACTCCTACTCCTTTGTGACAGCCTTAAATTTCCTTTGCAAGTCTAATGCTACCTCCTTGATACTCATGTCATTAACATCTTGAAGCTGATTCAAAGGGTAGCTATGCTGGTCATGAGCAAAATGATCTTCTTGAAAATGATTACAGGCATGGATAGGTTGCCAGGAAAGCTAAGCAGGGGTGGGAGGGTGGAAAGCATGATGATTATGCTTATAATCTGGTGTTGGTGGGTTATTTGGGACAAAACGGGCAGCATATTCTGCTTGGTATGGGTGGTAAGAAGTGGTATAAGTAGGATTTTCATGGAATGGAGGGTTATAAAACCTATCTTCACTAAAAGAAAATATTATGCAGCATCAAATTAGCTGAAAGTTCATGAAATGTTCACAAGAATAAAAATTAGGTCTAATTTTAGTAAAATAAGTACATACCAGCACCCATCTTCTTGAAACCAGTGGTTATTTCTTTCTAGAGTCGCTAGGTGTGTAAAGAAAATGCCTCCAAAAGGTTGAAACTACTATTGTACACACCAAATAGCAGCAACAAAATGTATAAACTAGATTGAGAATCTGTTTCACAGTCCCACCAGGTGTGCCAAAAACTATTGTCTCTTAGATTTGCACCCTTGCTAAGTTGCAGAACTTGGCAATATGGAGAAACATGGGATCTTTCCAAGACTGTGGATCACATGTGATGGAAAGAGCCTCCAGAGAAGGCTGGCTTCCTAGCTAGTTATCACCTAGAAACCACTGGATTTACAAAGGAAAAGGGAAAAGGAATGCTTTAAAAATGAAATGTAAAATTGTAAAATGAGAACAAGGGTGATACACCAAACTTGATATGATTTATGGAACTCAGATTTGCATACACTCAGCCATATACATCAAGGACTAAACCTGCACAACCTATTACTGTATGCTTTGCAAAAATACTTCACAAAGAGGCCTAAATGCATTAACCTTTTAAAAGGAAGCTAACTTCATAGTTAAAAAAGCATATACAGTTTTAAGACACAGTTTGCAACCTACACAAACACACTTTTTGTAGAAAGGTATTTGAAACATGAGACAAAACCTAAGGAGATAAAACTAACCTCACAAATGACTTAATCAAATACTTGGTAATACACAATGCTGCATAAATAAGAAGGCAAAACCTGACCATCAATGGTATCCAAAGTCTGTTCTATATTTCATATCTCAAAGGGGTTGCAAAAACATGCTCAAACATAGTAAGGATTGCAGAAAAATCACTAACTCTAGATTTTACATGAAAAGAACTCTTCTACAAAGAGTCAAATGAATCGCTATATACCCTCCAAGTAGCTACAACAAGATAAGGATGAGAAACCTCCATGGTTGTGCATCTCATAAAAGTCCTCAAAATATCTGTCTAAAGTCCTCCAAAATGGGTTCCCAATGCAGAAAAAGTCAAGGCATGTCATCACCCACCATAAGAGCTACAGAAAATGCCCTTAAATGGTCTTTAAGGCCATAAAAATCAAGCCAAATATCTCAATAACTCCTCAACTTGTTTGTCAACCTCAACCTACAGCATCATTAATGTTTGATATTTGCACAATAAATGCTTAGCCACCTCTCTTTGACCACATCTGCAAGCATCCTCAACTTGCCCTTTGCACAATAAATGTCATAAACACAATTATTTTTGCATTTAATCACCATTAACTAAGTGGTTTATAACTACACCACTTAGTTAAATGTTTTACATTACAAATTTATTACAATTCCATGCAGAAAATAATGGCACTTAGGACATAACATTTAATCCCCCAATTTTGCATAGTTTGGGGACAAATTAAATGTTGTGAAAGAATGACAAAGTAATCAATGAGACTTACTTTGCCATGTGTGATTAATTCACCTATCATTGCCTTTTGCATTTTTATTACAAATGATAAAGTAATTCATAATTCATTACTTTGTCATTCATTTACAATATTTAATCTATCTCTAGATTATGCAAAATCAACATAAAACACCTTGTAATTCCTAGGCAAAACACGACCTCCATACACTTGCATCATTACCCACATTTCTTTCCATGGTCTTGATACAAACATCATGTCATATTACATTTTTCATACATCATATCGCATCCTTATGACTCCATATGCAATTTATGCATTTCACAATATGCATCATTATGATCACATGCTTTTGAAGGTCTAATGCAACATATTTTAAAGTAACCCTTATGCCTCCCTATACACATTACAATGCCTTATACTTCCATGCATATGTAATTACAATATTATGCATTATGCATCACCTTATCTCTCCATATGCATTTAAAAACAAGACATGCCTAGCAAGATAAGGCACTCGAATTTATGCTTTCATAATGTTTTTGACTCGACTTTGAGAAAGAATCAAAAGGTAGAAAAAATTGTCTCATGGCCCCATGTGCAATGTGATTAGGTTTTTTAAAGACTAAAAGTCTTTACCATGGGCACGAATAGATAACAATGATTTTGTTTTAAAACAAAAGTAAAAAAAAAAATGGAAATTAGGTCTATTCGACCCAAAAGGAGGAAAAACCTAAAAACATTTCATTTGCATTTCACCTTCTCTCCTCCTTGTTGCCGCACCGCCATGACTAGGGTTTGGGAGGAAAAAATGTATGATTCTAGGTCAATTGTGAGAGTTTCCAAGTCGATTTCGTGAGCCACATGTAAGGTAAGTTGTTTCTACTGAGATTTCAACCTCCTCTTGTCAATTTTGAAGGTGATTTTGGGCCTCTAAGGCCACGATTTTGATTGGATCTTATACATTTTTCTGGCTTTGACATGGCTGCCACACCTGTATTATTTTTTGACTGTGTATGAGGCCGAAATGAAGGTTGCCTTGAGGGAAAAATTGTGATTTGACAAAACAATTGGCAGAGAAAAAGAGGTAACTCATTTTTGTTGTATATTGCTCTTCATTTTCTGAGATTTTTTGCTGTATATTCGCTGCCAGAGGCACGACTTGGAGGGTTCTATGTATTTTTTTTGAAATGAGTTCAAAAACACTTCAATTTTTCCTTTACATCTACATTTTGTGGCTCCAAACGAGATCGACCCATGCTACAAGAATGAAAAACCTGCAAAAGAAAATGTCTCTGAACTTCTCTACATTTGAAATCTGTGGCTTTCTTTATTGGACTTTTTGCATCAGATATTCCTTTGTTATGGAGTAGCAAACCATTGACAAAACATTTCATTTTCTATCTTTGTATATTTTGGTCATTGATTGATCTCACTTAGAAATATTTCCCTGTATCTGTCATTGGGTTCTAAAAGCAAGATTTCATTAGAACATGGATAAAAATGAAATATGGAATGTGTTTACTTTTGTCTTTCCCATCACAAAGTATGAATGCTGCTCCATTATGTATATACTATATCATTTATCTGCTCTTATGCTTGTATAATGAGGCAAAAATGAAGCCTCCTCCTTCTGATGCCTGTCAATGAACATGTCATTTATTATATCCTTTGAAACTTGAAGGCATTCTGCATACTAATCTTGTGCATGTAACTCATTAAAGATAATGGGAAAAAATGAGATATGTTGTCTGTTCCAGTTGGTGCTTCTGTATCTCATTACCCTTGAGCTCTTCAATTCTGTATGTGCATATTATATTATAGCTTTTGTATTGAAAAGAAATACCATCTATGACAGTTACAGTTTCAACCTAACTTGCAATATTATGAGGCATTGGAAAAATATGAGAATGTTGTTGTTTCATATAGTGTATCTGCATATCTTATCATGTTGTTTTGTCTTCTCTCCATAAGATAATACATATACCTGAGTTTGTATTTCTTGTAATGCATTAACTGTGACATACTTGTCACTTCATTGTGCTTGGTGTTTGAACTCCTTCACTACTGTTAGACATGACTGTCCCTCTGTAAGTCATCTTGATGTCACTAATGGATGTCAAGCATTTAGATGTTCTCCCTTGCTCACTGCTGCTCTCCATTCCATTATGATTGTACTTTTACTCTACTTTTGGTTCCTCTTATATGTAAGCCAGTTGATCATGATATGGCATCTGGTACAGGGTTGTTTCTTTCATGGTAGCTTATCAAATTGCCTTGATGGTTTATATTGCCAATATACATTTGTGACATGATTGTCACTGCACTAGGCTTCTTGATCACCTTTCTTGCTTGTCTCTTGTGTCTATATGCTATGACTATTACTCTTTGATTTTGGACTATCCATTATCATGGTTGTCACTCTTACATGAATGTATCATATATATGTTCTTCATTCACAATAAAATGATAAGTACTTGTCCTATTGCTTTGTGGTATTCAGGCATTCTTTAAGGATGCATATGGCTGTAGCATAACTTTTTCAACATTCATGTAGTCTTGTAGCAATCAACCTTTTATGGCTGTACTTCATTCTTGTGCTTTTCTGTGTATGACAAAACCATACAAATAGCCCTTCCATGTACTTGATACTTGACTGTCCATTTGATGGCTATACATGTTGTTCAAACTACACATTTGCATCTCATATGACTAGGACAGCCAACTGGAAATGTGCATTCTTCATTGGTGACTCAAGTTGACTTTACTTGCTCATCTGATTTGTCAATTTTACCTTGAATGTACTGTGTGGCTCTCTTGATGGCATAATGGATTCCTTATACCTATTCTATATGACAAATTGACTTAGTTGTTTCTCATGTTTGTATTGAGATTGAAAATCAATTCTTTCTTGCATCAAAAATAAAGTATGTTGGGCTCAACCCTTGTGGGACCCTGCTTTACCCCACATACTGCAACATTAAATGAAACAATCAGCAATGAAACTTTACCTGTATCTGCACATTGGACAAACTTGTTAGACAAAACCATGAGTTTCAGATTTGTTCTTTGTTTTCCTCTGATATATATGATGACTGTAGACTGATATAATGCATTATAGGAGTAAATTGTGCATGTAATGATGTTGTATATGCAAGGATTTGGTATCCCGAGCTTTGACACAATTTTCTCTTGTCTCTTTGCATGTATTTTGGAGCAGTAGGGTGACCTCTATGAAGGAGCTAAAGATGAAGCTGCTCAACTGCGAGGGTTCGTCATTACAAGGCAATGACAGATCCCTTGTCTTTGTTTATGCTTTCATTTCTATATGCATCATTTCCTTTTCTAATGCATTATGGTAGTCATTTCCATGGCTTGTGTGGGAGCATTTCATTTGACATTCATAAATAATGAAAACGCCTTTTAAAATATGCAATGTTGTATGGTTCTTCTTGATTGTAAACAATTGCATTTATTTGAAGTTCTTTTATGGCATTTTTCTCTTGGAAAAACACTCATTAATAACCAACATGCACCCCTTAAAACTATAAAACTTAACCAGCTCCACTTGATTGAGCTGGAAAATAAAAATAGGTAATAGTAATTTCTTCTCAGAGGACAACTTTTAGTTTTCCCATCCAAGGAGGTCTTTAAAAATGGATTTGTTGTTTATTAGGGGGATTCTTTTTTATGGTGGTAAAATTGAAGAGCTCAGAAGGGAAATGTGAGAGAATTTGTGCTCCTATCTGTTTTAATAGTCATGAAGGATTTATGTTCGTATGCTGTTAATTATTCTTGAAGTTGATTATTCTTACATCTAATTGGTTATCCATTTTCTCCCTTTATATGCTCTTCTCTAAAATATGATTTAGAAGATTTTGTGCTTTTGTAGCTGATCTAATTCTTTGTTCTCTCTTGGAATTGTGATGTGTTTCTTATGTTCATAGAAATATTTCTTTTCCTTTTCTCTCATTTTTCCTTTCTTTCCTTTTGGTACTTTTTGGTTAAAAGTGCTCAAAAATACAAAAACCCCATCCTACGAGGGAGCAACCCCTCTTAAATGCAGAGGAGAATCATTAACCTCATAATGATTTCTCCATTTGTTGGTGCATTTTTTTGATGCTTGTTGGGTGAGTCAAATATCTTTGTAGCGACAAAACTATTTATCAACAAGTACTTATCATAAGTTGGAGTGAATTTATATCTTGTAGTACATACTATAAGTTGGGCGAAGTTATATACTGCAGTACATATCATATATTGGAGTAATTTTATATATAGTAGTACATTCCATAAATTAATAATTTAACTTAAGTTTCCAACAGTAACTTTATTTTAGTAAAGAAACTTTTGTTTTATTATTAATAGGTTGTTTTGAAAGGAAGACAAAAAGTGACTTTATAAAGTGGGTTAGGGATGGGGATCCAAAAGTAATTTATTTTATAAGGATTTAAAATGTCACTTTTAAATTACACTTTTGGAGGGAAAAGAAGAAAATAGAAAATAATATTTTATTTTCCCAAAAGTGCCTATAAAAGGAGGATTTGAGCTAAGAAAGAGGTTACCTGCTCATTTCAACAAATTTATTTTCTCAGCAATGAACATATGTTCTTCTTTCTTTCTCGAGGACAAAAACCCTATGGTATTGCACGTTTCGAGGATGAAAACCCTCCTAGACTTTTAGTGAAATTCTATATGGGAATTGCCATTGTGCTTTAGTAGATTAAGATTTCCATATTTTTAGTCACAATTTGGGTTTTGAAGATTTTTGGGTTTCAGTTATGGTTTGTAGATTTCAATATTTTAGGTTTGCAAAGATTTTTGAGGTTTGTGAGTTTTTAGTTTGCATGTGTGGTTGCGAGGTTTATTTCAGATTTGTGGGGTGTTATATATTCAGAAAAATACAATTTTTTTAATATATTTATGGTATGTTTCAAGTATTTGGTGTGTAGTGGTTTCGAGACTTATTGGACATTTACTTTAGATTTATATGTGGATTTATTCCATTAAATGTATATATATATATATTATGCTAATGGAAACAAAAATATAATGATTGATTTTGAAGAGGTTGAGGGCTCTTGAAAGAGTAATACCATTTTCCCTTGGTGGGCCATACAAATTTATGATATTGTCTACCTAACTTGCTAGCCATACAAGTTCAAATATGAGGTGATTCCTCTAAAGAATGTTGGTAGCACTCGGAATAATGTTTGAGGGGGGGTATACTATGTGGGGAGTGTTGTACCATTTATAAATGGTAATTTTTGGTGATTCAAAAATGTTATTAGATTTGCAGTAGTTTAGGAGGCATTTAAAAGGGACCGTACATTAGTCTATGATAGACTTATTACTTGGATTAATGCTAGTTTGTTTCCTACGGTTGGATGTATAATCAGGTTTTGGACCAGTTTGTAGCTCTCTCTCTTCATCTATACTTTCAATTATATAAACTCATATAGGTAACTCTTTTATGAGATTTTAGTTTTCTTTCCAACTGCTTGACAAAATGTCTACTTTCAACATGTTAGATAATTATTTGATATAATTCTTGGATTGAAAAAAAAATTCTTATATTTTTCATTGTAATACTCTAGACGGTTTACCACTAGAAGTTTGATTTCAAGCACACCATTGTAAAGATCTTGGTCGGTTTATCTACTGGATCCTCTCTTTACTTTCGATACTTTTTGTCTTCTTAGTGTGTATTGAAATTAGGTGAATTAGTATGCCATTTGGCATTGACACAATTCTGCTTGCATTCATCTAGTTTGGCTTGATTTAGAATTTACATGCACTATCAACTAGTTTGGCTTGAGTGATTCTATGGTTTGCTTTAACTATAAATTGGACAATGTGCTACCAATATCTATCATATAATTCCATTATCCTCATTCTAATTTCTATATTCTCTCACCTTTCCCACATTAGAAACTTGGTGATTAGGAAGAATTAGAATTTGAGTGATCATACAAAATTATGTGGATTTGAGCTAACCGTCCTACAAGGGACATTACAATGGTATCATAGCTAGTGGTGTTTCCATCCTATTGGAAAGTTAAATCCTTGTTGTAGATCTTTAGTTGCTATCAAGTTTCAATATTTGTATTCCAATTTCAAAAGTTGCATGTTTTGAGTTTACCACTTGTTTAGATGTGATAGAGAAATGGTCATTTTGAGAATATTTGTTAAAGATGTTATAGACTTTGCAAGATATGAAGAAAGAGTTAATTATTCTGATTAAATAAAAGGATAGAAGAGTTGAACAAGAAATATCATTAGTAAATATTCAATTGGGTATTTCTAGAAGAGAAGAAGAAAGAATGGTGGAGCAAAGTTAGTTAATAGAGGATATCAAAGCTTTCCAGAAAAGGTATAAAAATCTTGATCCTAATATATAAAAACATATCTCTTTCACATATTTCTTCAACTTGGAAATGAGAATCCATTGAGAAGATTTCAATAGAACTGACCTCACAAGAATCTCAAAATGTTTAGCAAAGAACTGTTTCAATAGAAGAAAGAAGAACAATTAAAAACAAAGCCTCAAGAAGCCATCAAAAGCATTATAGCACTTGTGAAGTTAGTGCCTAGAAAAACCTTTCATTATAAGGCACCTCCTTCCAACTTGTAGAAAAAAGGCTCTCCTATGGAAAAATAAAAATATGATAGTAGGAATGAACTTAGAAGACAAAACTTTGCTTCTCATTCAAAGAATCTTGGGAACCAAGTCACAAATTTTGGAGGAGAGAAGAGGTGAAATCAAATGAAAAACCAGAGAAATCTATTGAAGATTTAGAAAAGAAGGTGATCCATCTAAGCTACAATATGAAGAAGAAGATGAAAATTTGATTTCTATCAAATGTTTATACCAGTAGAACGGTGATGAAAACAAAGAAGAAATTGTGACAGTGGAACATGAGGAAGAAGAGAAGTTAGTTTTATAAAATTTTGAAGTTGTTAAAGAACCTAAGTTTTAAAAGGAAGAACACTCAATGCATATTGAGGAAGACACAACTAGTTGGGAATCAAAAGTTATGGTTTTCAAGGACAACTACACAGAATTGGGATAGCATGAAGGTTGGTCTAAATAGGAAAACAAGAATAGTTTTCAATCCTTCTTAGACAACCCACTTTTTGAGATGGATGCAGAGATTTATTTTGATAACCCACTCTTTGAGATTGATGTTCCTATTCAAATCACATCCGTCAATCCTCTAATGATTGAATCCACGTCATTCAAGGATTCAAGGGTGACTTGTAAGAAGTTGGAGAAGATCTTTCAGTTAATCCCAAATTTCTAAATCTTCAATATAGTGGAATTGATACAAATTTCTATAAGGCATCAAAAGAAGAAAATAATCTCTTAGGTCATTCCTATGATAGTTCAGAATATGTTAAGAATGTTTCAAATCAAAAAGTTTATGAGGTGGAGTTCCAAGATGACTTTGTTAAGAGACATACACTTGAGAAAAGTACCTCAGAGGATACTAATGTTGGTTTTCAACTTGCTAAAATTTTCAAATCAACAAATAAGCAACTTGATTATCTTCACAATTATGGTTCAAGGCATGAAAGCAATGATGTTTATTGAAGTTTGAAATCATTACATTCCTTTCATGTTACACAAATTTGTTGTAAGAAGGAGGGTGAAAGAATTCAATTATGTCTACACATAAGAGTATGGGACTTGGGTGTTTCATTGGGACATTTAATATCAAGAACAAAGGGCTGTCCTTTTTTTAAGATTAGTGGTTTGCTAGATACAAAAACAATAGTTTTCTCTTCTTGCATTGATTTTGATTCAACTTTATCTCTTAACATTGACATTTGTAATGGGTTGGATCTATATGGAACTGATAACACATTTTGGAGAAGATTGCTTGACAACATTAAGGAGGATATAAAATTTATGACTTCTTGTTGTAGTAGAGTGGTGCGGTGAAAGCATGGTGAAGAGTTCTTGAGATTGATTTGGGATCCTATAATTTGCAGAGTGATTCAGTCGGAAAGGGGTTGGAGAACTGAATCAACATTTCTTGAGGACAAGTAATCTTTGGGAAGGGTGGACTCTCATGTTCCCTTTTTTGAGCTTTGGGTATGAATTTATATATTGTAATATTTATCATAAGTTGGAAAAAAATTATATATACTGTAGTACATATCATAAGTTGGGTGAAGTTATATACTCCAGTACTTATCATAAGTTGGAATGAATTTATATATTGCAATACATACTGTAGTGAAGTTATATACTACAATACTTATCATAAGTTGGAGTGAATTTATATATTGCAGTACATTCCATAAATTAATAATTTAACTTAAGTTGCCAAAAGTAACTTTATATTATTAGAGCAACTTATGTTTTATTATTAAAATGTTGTTTTGAAAAGAAAGAAAAAGATGACTTTATAAAGTGGCATTAGGGATGGGGGTCCAAAAAGCAATATTATTTTATAAGAATTTAAAAAGTCACTTTTAAATTACACTTTTCGAGGGAAAAGAAGAAAATAGAAAATAATATTTTATTCCCAAAAGTGCCTATTAAAGGAGGATTTGAGAAGTGGTTACTTGCTCATTTCAACAAATTAATTTTCTCAAGAATGAACATACATTCTTCTTTCTTCTATGAGGATGAAAACCCTTTGGTATTGCAATTTTTGAGGAGAAAAACCCTCCTATCCTTTTGGTTCAATTCTACACAGGAATTGCCATTATGCTTTAATAGATTAAGATTTCTAGATTTTCAATCGTTGTTTGGGTTTTGAACATTTCTAGGTTTCAGTTGTTGTTTGTGGGTTATTGTATTTTGGGTTTGCAGAGATTTTTGGAGTTTCTGATTTTTTAGTTTGCATGTGTGGTTTCAAGGTTTGTTTCAAATTTTTGGGATGTTATATATTCAAAAAAATACAAAAAAAACATATTTGTGGTGTGTTTCTAAAATTTTGTGTGTAGTGGTTTCTAGACTTAATGAATATTTAATTCAGATTGATGTGTGGATTTATTGCATCATATATATATATATAGCTAATGGAAAAGAAAATATAATCATTGATTTTGAAGAGGTTGAGGGATCTTGAAAGAGTTGTACCATTTTCCCTTAGTGGGTCATACAAATTTATGACATTGGCTACCCATCTTACTAGTTGTATAGGTTCAAATATGAGGTGATTCCTCTAAAGAATGTTAGCAATGCTTGGAATAATGTTTGAGGGGGGGGTGGTCGTACTATGTAGTGAGTGTTGTACCATTCATAAATGGTAATTTTTGGTGTTTCAACAATGTTATCAGATCTATAGCAATTTAGGAAGCATTTAAAAGGGACAATAAATCAGTCTATGACAGATTTATTACTTGGATTAATGCTAATTTATTCCCTATAGTTGGATGTATAATTAGGTTTTGGATCAGTTTGTAGCTCTTGCTCACCCTTCATCTATACTTTCAATTATATCAACTCATCCAAGTAACTCTTTTATCCTATGGATCCTATCTTTAATTTTAGTACTTTCCTCCTTCTGGGCATGTGTCAGAATTGAGTGAATTAGTCTTCCATTTTGATATTGACGCAATTCTACTTGTATTTAGTTAGTTTGGCTTGATTTAAAATTTGCATTTACTATCATCCAGTTTGGCTTGATCAATTCTATGGTTTACTTTAACTGTAAATTAGATGTCTTGCCACTAATATCTATCATATAATCCCAATTTCCTCATTTTAATCTTTATATGCTCTCACCTTGCCCACATTAGAAACTTGGTGATTAGAAAGAATTAGAATTTGAGTGATCATAAAAAAATATGTGGATTTGAGCTAACCATCTTGCAAGGGACATTACAAATTTTGATTCTATTGGAATGTGAAGTCAGTTTACTTATCCCAGCAGTGATGAGTAGTCAATAATGAGTACCACAAACATTACAAATTTTGTGATCATATGCCACGTGGACATGCAAAATTGCATATGGAAGTATCACTTGCGTTTTTATGGATGAAAAGAGATTTGTATTTTGCATGTATTTTTTGTGGTTATTTAAGTTAGTCGAGCTTGAATGCCAAGGCATGAGAAAAGTTTTTGTAACTGAAAATTTTTTTTGAGAATAAAATTGAGAGATCTTTGCCCATGGGTTTTTATGGTACATTGCCAGGTTTTCCATGTAAATTTGTGTTGTCTATTTTGTGTTTTTTATTGCTAATTCACTATTATTTCAATTCTTCACCACTTATTTTTCTAACAGTTGGTATCAGAGAAAATGATTTTTTCCAGAAATTATTTTGTGGGTTTTTATCTTTGTGAAAAGAAATGATAGGAGGCATGGTTACCAAATTTAAGGTTCAAAAATTTGATGGTTCCAATTTTTCTTTGTGGAAATTAAAGGTTCAAGCCTTATTAGTGAAGGATGGATGCACCTTGTCTCTCAAGTGGACAACGTCAAAACCTGCAGCCATGAAGCAAGAAGAATGGGATGAACATGATAACATGGCTAGAGCTACAATTCAACTATCTCTGGTTGATTCCATTTTATTCAATGTTACAGAGGAGAAAATGGCACATGACTTGTGGACTAAGCTCAAAAAGTTATATGAGACCAAGTCATTGGCAAACAAAATTCTGTTACGATGACAATTATATAATTTAATGATGCATTACAATTCTTTAGTCATAGATAATCTCAAAAATTTTAACACATTGAAGAGCAAGTTGGCTTCAGTGGAGGTGAAAATTGAAGAAGAGGATAAAGCGGCTATACTATTGTGCTCTTTGCTTGAACCTTGGGATCAACTAGTTATGGCGAGTAGGTTAGTAACTCAGCACTAAAGGCGAAACTTATCTTTGAAGATGTGGTAGCCATAGTAATTTTTTAAGATTCAAGGCATAAGACATCTCAAGGGACTTCTTCCTCTGATGCCCTTGTTGCAAGGGGAAAAACTCTAGAAAGAGATAAAGTTGAGCATGGACAAGCTAGGTCAAAATCCAAGGGGTGGAAAAGAGTTAAATGTTGGAACTGTGGAAAAATAGGGCATGTCAAAAAGGACTGCAAGTTGCCAAAATCAAACAAATAAGGCTTATGCTTTACTTATTGATGTTGGTGAGCCTAGCTCATATCAGGAGGCTTGCAAAGATGAAGATGCAAATAAATGGAGAAAAAGCCATGGATGAGAAGATGAGAGCTCTACATAAAAATAAATCATGGGAGCTTGTTCAATTCCCTAAGGGGCGAACAACTATTGGCAACAAGTGGGTCTTCAAACTAAAAAGAGATATAAATGATAATGTGGAGCAATATAAAGATTGGTTTGTAGCCAAGGGGTATGCACAAAAATCTGGTATTGATATTGATGAAATCTTTTCACTTGTGGTGTGGTTAAGTATAGTTAGAGTTGTTTTGGCTCTTGTTGCTAGTCTTGATTTGGAGTTACAACAGTTAGATGTTAAAACAACTTTCTTGCATGGTGATCTTTCTAAGGAAATTTATATGTAGTAACTGGAAGGTTTTGATGAAAAAGACAAGGAGAATCTAGTATGCAAGTTGAACAAATCATTGTATGGTTTGAAACAAGCACCAAGGTGTTGGTAAAAGAGATTTGATTCCTTCATGATGAGTTTGGGTTTTAGTAGATGTGAGGTTGATCATTGTACCTACTTTAAAAGGTATGAAGACTACAATTTTATTATTTTTCTTTTTTATGTAGATGATATGTTGGTAGCAGATCCCAAAATGCATAGAATCATCGGGTTAAAAACTCAGCTTGCTAGTGAGTTTGAAATGAAGGACTTAGGAAATGCAAATTAGATTCTTGGAATGACGATACATAGAGATAGAAAGAATAGGAAGATTTGGTTGTCACATAAGACTTATGTGGAGAAGATTTTACAATGCTTCAATATGCAAAATGCACAATCAGTTAGTACTCCATTTCCTATTCATATTAAATTGTCTTCAGAACAGTGCCCTAACATAGAAGAGGAGAAGACACAGATGTCTTGTGTACCATACTCATTAGTAGTTGGTAGTCTTATGTTCACCATGGTATGCACCAAACCAGACATTGTACAAGCAATGGGTGTAGTCAGTCATTTCATGGGGAATCTAGGTTGTGATAATTGGATGACTGTGAAGTGGATTGTCAGGTATTTGAGGGGAACTTCTGATGCTACTATTTGTTATAGTGGGAGTAGTCTTCAGGTTAATGGATATGTGGACGTGGATTTTTGTGGAGACAGAGATAAGAGAAAATATACTACAAGTTATGTTTTCTCCTTAGTAAGAGATGTTGTTAGCTGGGTTTCAAAGTTACAAACAGTGGTGGATTTGTCTACTACTGAAGTTGAATATATGGCACTGACACAAGCTAGAAAGGAGGCAATCTGGCTTCAAAGACTCTTGGGTGAACTGCGGGTAAAGAAATATAACATGGTGTTGCATATTGATAGCCAGAGTGATTTACACTTAGCACAAAACTCAACTTATCATGCCAAAATGAAACATATTGATGTACAATATCACTTTGTACATGAGGTGGTGGAAGGAGGACAAGTCTCTTTGGCTAAGATACACACTGATATACATCCAACAAATATTTTGATGAAGCCTACTAGTAGAGAGTTCATATGGTGCAAAACTTCTCTTGGATTGCACATCACTTGATGGTAGGTAGTAATGGCATTGGTCTCTCAATAGGAGGAGTTATTCGAAAGGCAGAAACTTGACTTCAAGTGGGCAATTGTTGGAATGTAAATTCAGTTTTACTTATCCCAGTAGTGGCGAGTAGTGGCGAGTAGTCGACAACGAGTACCATAAACATTATAAATTTTTTTGGTCATATGCCACATGGACACCATGTAAAAGTGCCACTCACACTTTTATGCATGAAAATCTATCTTTAGATTTGATTTGTATTGTAGATTAGATAATGCAAACAAGGTAAAATATTAACTAAATGCAATAAAAACAAAGCTATACCTCACATGCAAAACCCAATCTCATCAAGGGAGGAAGAAGCCTTTGCACCCAAAACAAGCTCCTAGACAAAGATTATCCCTAGACTATGGATTTCAATGTGAAATGCTCTTCAATTGTGCAACTCACTATCCTAGCTCAAGAATGATTTTGGCATGGTAACTTTGCATAAACTTGGAGGATGAAAATGGCTTGGGAGAGGTTGTATTTATAGATTTTTGGAGGGGATTTTGATCCAAGGGTGGAGATTGATTGGAAAGATCAATGGTGGAGGATAAAAGTGATGTGGAGGGCCTAGATTTGATCTTGGAAGATGGAGGGCTAGGAATAAAAGTGAATCTTTTATTCATTTTTGGGAAAGGGGTGAATTAATGAGGTTGAGTGAGATGGATTATTTGTGAATTAAAAATTCACATGGGGAAGGGTAAAATGAATTAAAAATTCATTTGAGGAAGAGTGGATATTAATGAGTTATGACATGTGTAAGGGGTGTAAGAGGCATTTAATGAAGATTATGACAAATGTGTATTAAAAATTGATTTATTTGACATGGAAATCAATTTTTTATTCATGGGTTGTGGGGAGAAGTGTTAATTAAGGTGATTAACCTAATTAATATGGCTGGAATAGATTAGCAAAGGGATTAGTGGGAGGATTAAATTAATTAATTAATGATTTAATTAATTAATCTTAAGGCCAGGATGAGGTAGGATAGGGTAGGCAATTAAATAATAGCTATTTAATTGTCTAGAGTAGGGATAGGTTAATTAGTAGGCTGGATTAATTAGTTAACATGGTTTTAACTAATTAATTAGATTTAGAGAAAATGGGGGAATTGATTTAATAAATATTGCCTATTTACTAAATCAACTGGCTAAGGTTTGGACTATTGAATTAATGAAATTAATTCAATTTTGAGGATAAAATGGTGTGGATTTAGAAAATGAAAGGGGTAATTAATTAAATAAAAATTTAATTAATTGGTTGGAAAGGAAATTGGTGTGTTTAGGGATGTCAGGGGTCAGTTTATTGGTCAAGACATTTTTAGGTGTCTACATGTATTTTACATGTATTTCATGGTTATTTAAGTTAGCTAAGCTTGAATGCCAAGGCATGAGAAAAGTTTTTGTAACTACAAATTTTCTTCTGAGAATAAAATTGAGAGTTCTTTGCTTATGTTTTTTCTTGGTACATTACCAGATTTTCCACGTAAATCTGTGTTGTATGTTTTGTTCTTTTTATTGCTAATTCATTGTTATTTCTATTATGTACTACTTATTTTTCTAATAGATTCTTCATCTTTCTCTTCTCTGTTGTGGTTTCTTTAGTTTCCAGATTTTATGGGATCTATATATATTGCATGAATTGTGATAAAATAAATTGGGAGTTGTTTGAGTCTTATTGCTCAATATTAGGAGCATTTGTAGTGTTTTATGATTATTATGTAGTTGAGGACATAAAGTGTTGTTATATGGAGCCTAATCAGACTTGGAGGTTAAATTTACTCTATTTTTATCAGCGCGGTTTCCCCCCAAATTATTTAACGAGGTCAAGGGGCAATGCCCCTTGCGAGGGTTTGGGGGTAGCGCCCCCAAGACAGGGTCATACTAGATAATAATCAATTTGATTTACTAGATAATAATATTGGACTCTCTATTGGTGGATGTAGCTTGGGTTTGGGTGGACCACGTTAAAACTTGTCTCTCATTGTTATTATTTCTGTGTATTTCCATTCCTTTGTTTAATCTTTATTTGCATTTAATTGATATTTTCTTCATGCAAGCCCTAACAAGTGGTATCAAAGCAGGTTGTGTTTGATTATCATCTGCAGAAAGGTCTCACGGTTGAGTGGGAGCAATGGTGGACGAGGGTAAATTTAAGGTAGATAAATTTAATGGGCAGAACTATCAATTATGGAAGATGCAGATGGAGGATTATCTCTGTCAGAAAGATTTATGGAGGCCGTTGGAAGGAATAGCTAAGAAACTGGCAGCAATGACTGATGAGGATTGGAATCTTCTAGACAGAAAGGCACTAGGAACCATTCGATTGTTCTTGGCACCATCTATGGCATTCAATATAACAAAAGCGATGACAACAAGTGAAATGATGAAAGATTTGGCTAAATTGTATGAAAAACCCTCAGCCTCAAATAAGGTATTTCTCATGAAGCATTTGTTTAATCTAAAAATGATTGAAGGTAGATCTATGATAGATCATTTAAATGAGTTTAATATGATTACCAGTTAGTTAACTTCTGTAAAAGTGAAATTTGATGAAGAGGTGAGGGCTCTCTTGGTTTTATGTTCTTTGCCAAAAAGTTGGAATAGCTTGGTAATGGCTGTAAGTAACTCTATCTCTAGTTCAAACAATTTGAAATTTTATGATGTTGTTGGTGTTATCCTTAGTGAGGAAATGCGATGGAAAACCTCAGGAGGGTCCACATCAGGTGGTGTTTTGAATGTAGAAAGTAGGGGCAGATCAAAGGAGAGAGGAAAAGGTTCTAGAGGTCATGGGAAGTCACGAGGAAAATCAAAGGACAAGAGGTCCCAATCCAGAGGACAAGAGGATTGCTGGTACTATGGGAAACTAGGTCATTTGAAGAAAGATTGTTAGTCTCGAAAGAATAAAGAAGGAGACAAACAAGAAGGCAATAAGGAGGCAAATGTGGTAAGTAATAAATTTGAAGATGATGATTTGATTCTTTCCCTAGATAATGTTGATGATTCATGGGTTTTAGATTCAGGGGCCTCATTTCATGTTATGCCCCATAGAAGTTATTTTCTTGATTATGTCCAAGGGGATTTTGGGCTAGTTTATTTGGGAGATAACAAACCTTGTCAGATTGTTAGAAAGGGAAGAATCAAGATTAAGTTGTAGAATGGGAATCATTGGCTACTACAAGAGGTAAGGCACGTTCCAAGGCTGAGTAGGAATTTAATTTCAGTAGGGCAGCTAGCTGATGAAAGTTGCATAGTTACTTTCAGTGATAAAAATTGGAAGGTTTCAAGAGGCACCTTAATAGTAGCAAAAGGTGTAAAAGTAGGCACCTTATATCTTTGTATAGGTCATACAGTTCCTTCTACTTTAGCTGTTGTAGAGAAAAAACAAATAGGTTCATGAATAGTTGCTGCAAGTTCGCAGGAAGAGACTGAAATAGTTGCTACAGGTTCTAAGACAACACTATGGCATAATAGACTTGGGCATATGAGTGAAAAAAGTATGAAGGTACTTCATTCTAAGAAAGTTTTACTAGGTCTGAAATGTATTAATATGGATTTTTGTGAAAGTTGTGTGTATGGAAAACAAAAGAGAGTCAATTTTCTCAAGGATGGGAAGCAAAAGAAAGATGAAAAGTTGGAGCTTCCACATACAAATGTATGGGGACCAGCTCAGGTATCTTCTCTCGGTGGCTCTCAATATTATGTTACATTCATAGATGATGCAACTAGGAAGGTTTGGATTTATTTCCTTAGGTAGAAATCTGATGTATTTGAAACATTTAAGAAATGGAAAGGCTTGGTTGAGAATGAGACAAGTAAAAGATTAAAATGTCTCAGATCTGATAATGGTGGTGAGTATTATAGCAAAGAATTTGAGGATTATTGTTCCTTTAATAGAATTCGTAGGCAGAAAATGGTTCTAGGGACTCCACAAAAAAATGGAATGACTAAGCGCATGAATAGGACAATAATGGAGCGTGCAAGGACCATGAGATTACATGTTGGGCTGCCTTTAAACATGTGGGTAGAGGCTGTCAATACCACTATATATTTAATTAATAGAGGTCCTTCAGTTCCTTTGGGTTGTGGTATTCTAGAGGAAGCATGGACAGGTAAGAAGGTGAGTTATTTTTTTCTCAAAACCTTCAGATGTGAAGCATTTGCACATGTAGATTCTAAAAATAGAACCAAGTTGGATGCAAAATCAAAAAAGTGTATCTTAGTTGGATATGGCATTGATGAATTTGGTTATAGGCTTTAAGATGTTGAAAATCTAAAAATTGTGAGAAGCAGGGATGTTGTATTCAATGAGAAGGTGATGTACAAAGATCAATTGTAGCAGCATGAGAAGAAAGAAAAGGATTATGTGGTGTTGGATGATACTCTAGATAGTGATGTTCTAGAGGTTCCTCATGCTCTGCAACAACAACAAGAAATACCACAAACTCCAGTGAATGTTAGACAATCAACAAGGCTAAGTAGACCTCCTGAAAGGTTTTATCCCTCTTTGTATTCTATTTTGTTAACAAATGCTAGTGAACTAGAAGGGTATGATGAAGCTATATAGGTGGATACAAAGGTTTAGTGGGAGCTTGCAATGAAAGAAGAAATGGACTCATTGTTGAAAAATCAAACTTGGGAATTATGTAAGTTGCTTGCAAGTAAAAAGGTTTTACCAAACAAATGGGTTTATAGGTTGAAAGAGGAAGATGGAGGTAAGAAAAGATTTAAATCCAGGTTAGTTGTAAAAGGATTTGCACAGAAAAAAAGGTATTGATTTTGATGAGATTTTTTCTCCGGTTGTTAAGATGACTTCTATTCGTACTATTTTAAGTATTGTTGCTGCTAAAGATTTGCATTTGGAATAGCTAGATGTGAAAACTGCCTTTCTCCATGGTGATTTGGAGGAGGAGATATATATGGAACAACCCCAAGGATTTGAGGTCAACGGTAAGGAGAAACCGGTGTGCAGATTGAAGAAGAGTTTGTATGGCTTGAAACAAGCACCTCGGCAATGGTATTTGAAATTTGATAGTTTTATGGCTAAGCAAGGCTACAACTGGTGTAATTCTGACCATTGTGTTTATTTTAAGAGATTGGATAATGACAACTACATTATTTTATGTTTGTATGTTGATGACATGCGTGTAGCAGGGTCTAACATGGATCACATAAGAGAGTTAAAACAACAGTTAGCAGAATCATTTGCTATGAAGGATTTGGGGGTAGCAAAACAAATCCTTGGTATGAAAATTTGTAGAGATAGGAAGAACAGAAAATTGACTCTATCTCAGGTTGATTATGTTGAAAAGGTGTTGCAGAGATTCCATAGGGAGAATGTAAAAGTTGTCAGCACACCTTTGCCTAGTCATTTGAAATTGACTAAGGAGATGTGTCCAAAGACACAAGAGGAGGAAGAAAAAATGTCCAAGGTACCATATGCTTCAACTGTATGAAGTTTAATGTACACCATGGTATGTATGAGACTAGATATTGCACATGCTGTAGGAGTCATAAGCAGGTATATGAGTCATCCCTGATTGGAGCATTGGAATGCAGTAAAATTGATTCTCAGATATTTGAGAAGTACATCCAATAAACACTTATGTTTTGGTGGCTCTAATACTAATTTAGCAGGCTATGTGGACTCAGATTTGGCAGGGGATATTGATACCAGGTGGAGTACTATAGGTTATGTCTTTACTGTAGGTAGGACAATAGTGAGTTGGATCTCTAGGTTGTAAAAGGTGGTTGCTTTATCCACCACGAACGCAGAGTATGTAGCTGTAAGAGAGGCAAGCAAGGAGATGATATGGCTGCAATCTTTCATGGAAGAATTGGGCAAACAATAGGCTACCAGTTATTTGTTTATGGATAGCTAGAGTGCCATACATCTTACAAAAAAATCTACCTTGCATTCAAAGACCAAACACATACAGTTGAGGTATCACTTCGTTCGGTCGATGTTAGATGATGGACAGTTACGGCTGGAAAAGATACATACAGATGAAAATCCAACAAATATGTTTACGAAGGTAGTGACAAGGGAGAAACTGAGCTCCTCTTTAGCTTCAGTTGGTCTTCAAGACTAAAAACAAAAAATTATAATAGTAGAGTCTAGGGTGCTTATTTCCAGTGGGAGCTACAGGGTCAGCAGTGTTATGATCAGTCTCCAAGTGGGAGATTGTTGTTATATGGAGCCTAATCAGACTCAGAGGTTAAATTTACCCCACTTTTATCGGCATGATTTCCCCCCAAATTATTTAACGAGGTCAAGGGGCAGCACCCCTTGCGGGGGTTCAGGGGCAACGCCCCCAAGACGTGTCCAAGGGGCAGTGCCCCTGGCATGCTCCATGTCATGATACAGGGTAGGGTCGAGGGGTAGCGCCCTCGAAACCTCCAATGATTTTTTATTATTTTATAAATGCATCAGGAGTTATTTTTTCTATTGGATGACATAAAAAAACCCTATTTTTGTAACTGACATAAGGCTTGATAAAAGAAGCTAAGGGCTAGGGTTTTCGTTGATATTGTATTGTAGCATTTGTAACGATATTAAGTTGCAAGGATTGCTGGTTGTAATCGGTTTGATTTACTGGATAATAATATTGGACTCTCTGTTGGTGGATTTAGCCTAGGTTTGGGTGAACCATGTTAAAACTTGTCTCTCACTGTTATTATTTCTGTGTATTTCCATTCCTTTGTTTAATCTTTATTTGCATTTAATTGATATTTTCTGCATGGAAGCCCTAATATAAAGTTTGTAGTAATGAGCTATAATTGGTCATGTTAGAGCATTTACAAGCTCTAAATTAAGACTATAGGCCAACAATCAATTGTAACAAGCCAATTTGCAATGCTAAGTGAGCTTTCTAACACTTTGGTGGAGGTTTTACCCACAAGGGGTTTCTCCCCATTAATTCTCTAGCTCATTTTTATGGTATGCCTCTATTTTCTAATTTCATGCTACATGTTCATTCTAACTAAATAATTTTAGTCATTTATTATTCTCAAATTTTAACTCACATTTTCATAAGATTAGTGGCTAGACGAGAAAAATATCCTTTGAAGTTTATGGATTAGATGGTATCAAAGCTAATGCTTCTTTTGGGAGGGTGGTATCAATGCTAATATTTACTTTTGGGAAGTGGTATCACAACCTATTCTTTCCTTGTGGAGTTTTTATTGTTGATATGAAGGTACACAACTTAGTGCAAGTGAAGAATCTCATTGCCTTGTTGAGAGACAAAGTTATTCCCAAAAAGATCCATAAACATAGATGAAGAAACAAGGTTCTTCAAGCTATAGGTCATTATTTCCGAGTTATCTCAATTGGTGGAGACTACAACTTGCCATATGGAGACTCTAATGGAGAAGTTAATCTCATGGGAGAGCAAGGGGACAACTCACTCCATAGAAGAGGAAAATTTTCAAGGCAAACCAAGCCTACCAAGTAAGCTTCAAGATGAAGGCAAGAAAATTGAGACCTCATACTTTGAAGGAGATGGGGGTTAGATACAACAATGGCTAGAGAAATTTGAGGTATATTTTAGTTTACATTCTTGTAAATTGAAAGAAAAGAAATAATGATTTGTATTGTTTTGAAAGCCTCTTAATTTTTGTGGTTGTTCGAAAACATGCTAAAATTAAATCTTGGGTCATTTTAAGATTTTTTTAGGCAAAAATGTAACCCTAGATGTCATGAAGGGGATAAATGCATGGAGGTAGAGATAGAAAGTATTCCTACTCATTGTCCATCATCCTCAAAGACAAGTGGAGAAAAAAACTAATATTAAAAAGACAAAGAAAGAAAATTCAAAACCTACTTGGCATTGTGGACATTGTAGGAAAGATGGTCATGAAGAATCCTATTGTTGGAAGTTACACCTAAAGAAAAACCCTATAAGAATGGTAAGAAAGGTTAAAAATCTTCACATCTCTCTCTTAAGGATAAAGAGGTTAAAGAGATAAATTACAATTCAAGTTTGCATTCTAGGTTTCTTGTACTTTTGTTAAACATATTTGTTATTCATGTTCAAATCATATGGATAGTTGGAGATAGAGGTGTACCAAGTTTTGGTTCATGTTATTTTGTGGTGTAAGTTTAGATGGCATACTTGTCATTTTTAATTGAGTTCCTAGCTTCTGGGGACCAAGAACTTCCTAATTGAGGAGGTTTGATTTTAAAAATGGGTCTAATTTTTGTACTCCATGGCATACTTCTAGATAGCGGTTGGATCTTTAAATGTAGTTATGTTGTAGGACCAAAAATAATGGACACATGGAGTGAAAATTTGAATATTTTTATATATTCAAATTCCTCTTAGAAAGCTATGCAATTTTTTTAAAAATGGCATTACATTTCAAGCCCACATGAGAAAGTTATGGCTTAGTTAAAATTGTTGTTGAAGTTGCTACTGAACTGCCATAGTTGTTGCTAAAGTTTGAAACATTTTTTAACTTTTAGAATTAATGATGAGGTTAATTTGGTAGCTTATAAAGGTGGCACAATCATTGTATGTGGCAAAATAGACATCATACATGTAGCCAAAACATAACAACAATTGCAAAAAATACCCAAAGGAGTGAGTTTTGATGTTCAAAAAGTCTGTGTCTTTATCTTGGACTCTTCTTTGTTCACGGTCTTTTTAGTTTCCAAACATCTTGATATGGATCAATTGGAAGTTTTTTTAGTCTTTAGGAACATTTATGGGTGTTTAAGCTCATATATTATTACTATCATGTAGTAGAGGACAACATATTTGTAAAACTAAGTTATAATTGGTTGTGTAAGAGTGTTCACAAGCTCTAAAGTAAGTCTGCATGCTAGTGGTCAATTGTAACAAGTCAATTTGGAGTACTAAGTGAGGTTTCTCACACTTTTGGTGGAGTTTTTATCGACAAGGGGTTGCCCCACATTAACTCTTTGTCTCCTTTTTTTAGCATTGTCTCTTTTTTCTGATTTTAAGCTACATGTTCATTACAATTAAATAATTTTAGTCATTTATTATTCTCCAATTTTAACTCAAATTTCTGTAAGATTGGTTACTATGCATGAGGAATATCCTCTCTAGTTTATAGATAAGTTTGGGGCTTTGTTTGGTAGCCCATATGTCTATATCCAAGATGTCATTTCTTCAAGAGATAAAAAGTATAGGCTAGTCAAATATAAGAAAAACTAGTGTCTTGAATCTTATGTTGACAACTCCTAGATTTCCATGGTGAGCATTTTGTATGCTAAGCAACTAATTAATACAAGTAGCAAATTTGCATTGTTTATGTTAAAGGATAAGCAAAAAAAGTAGGTGGCTATAATGAAAATAACTCATGGGTTGCATACTAACAAGGAAAAGAAGGGCATATATGAGTTGGTACAACAATTTAAGGAGTTGTTTCTAGAGCCTAAGGGGTTGCTACCAATGAGAGAAAATGAACAATCCAATTAAAGATAGGGATTTATCGACAAAGCATAGTTCTTCCAATGAAGTGAAAACAAAATTGAAAGGACTTCTTAAACAAAGAGTAATTAAACCAAACACCTCATTGTGTGGTTCTCCTATAAGAGTGGTGCCTAAGAAGGATGGTACATAGTGTATGTGTTATGACTATCAAGCCTTGAACAAGATGCCATAGAAATAGACTCTCATTGTCATAGACTAATGATCTATTGGACCAATTGCAACATGATAAGTATTTTACCAAGTTTAATTTAAAATTAAAATATCATCAAGTTCAAGTTAAGGAGGAGGATGCATAGAAAAACAACTTTGAGGACAAGTCAAGGGCTCTATGTATGGCTAGTACTTCAATTATATTAAACAATTCACTTCCAACCTTCATGAGATTGATGAATGAGGTGCTAGAACTATTTATTGACTCTTGCATGATAGAGTATTTGGATGATATTTTGGTTTTTATCAAGACTTATGAGGACTATTTGTTGCATCTCAAACAAGTCTTACAACTTTCTTTTAAGTGGTAAAACAATATGAGTTTGAAAAATAATCACATCTACCTTGGACATGTGATTGGATATGGAAATATAAGGATAGACCTAACAAATATAGAGTCCATAATGAATTGGCCAAGAGCATCACGTGTCACCAAAACAAGAAACTTTGTAGGAGTAGTGCAATACACGAGAAATTTTTTCAAGGATTTTTCATCCATAGAAACACTTTTGCATGCTATTATAATAGTTGGTAATTGTTTTAAATGAGGCATAAAAAAATAAAATGCTTTTGAATAGTTTAAGTACAAAATCATCAGTGCACCCATTTCAGCTTTGACAAATTTCCAACAACCATCTAAGGTAGAAATAGATACATGTGACTATGCTATGAGGGATATTTTGTTGTAAGGAAGAAAAAACCAATTTCCTATCACTTAGAATTCTTTCATATAGCTATCCTAAAATATTGTAATATGACAAAGAATTGCACTATTTAGTATAAGTAGTGAACAAATAGTAACACTACTTGTTGGGAAAGGAAACAATTGCTCATACTGATCATCAACCTCTTCAATATCTACAAGCTCAAATAAAGTTAGAATATACATGAAATTGAAAGTGGATGGGCTTTATACAACAATTCCACTTAGTCATCAAGTATAAGAGGTGTGTGCCTAATAAGAGCATTGACATGTTGTTGAGGTCACCTTTGTTTTCAATAGTATGCACTATTTTCCCAATAGGAACCCTTCAAAAAGGGGCTTTATGTGAAGGAATACAAAAAATATGAAGACTTCAAAGATTATACCAACAAAAACTAAGTGGTAAGAACACTAAATTTAAGCTAAAACTAGCTTTTTATCTTCAAGATCGATTACCTTTTTAGCTGGGCAAGTTGTGTTTCAAAAGAAAGAAGGTTGTTCTTGAGGGAATCTCATACCTCCAAAGTATTTGGTCATTTTGGGGTCTCTAAGACTATTTCAATCCTTCAAAGCTATGTATCTTGGCCATAAATGCAAAATGATCTAAGTTCATTTGGGGTTGTAAGTTTTGTAGTGTAAGTAAGCCAACCAATTAGAAGTTGGGGTTGTGCCAACCACTATTGGTTCCTTCACATCCATGGGATAACATCTCAATATATTTTTTTTGATAACTAAGAGTGGGGGGGGTGAATCAGTTATCTTAATTATTTCAGCTTTCTGAACTTCCTTAACAATTAATGCAGTATCAAATCAATTAAGCAAACATAACCATGAAATGGAAATAACATCAATACACATGACACAATGATTTTGACATGGAAAACCCTGTTAGGGGAAAAACCATGAGGTGATTAACCTAAGATTGTATTCTCTATTAGAAGAATAAGATAGTACAAAATGGCACTTGCCAATTAGGGCTCACTGCCCGAGCACACTGCTCACAAGAGGCTCACTGTCTACAATAGTTTATACAAGGAAACTAGATACTTGAACTGATGAGAAGCATCCACATATGCTAAGGTTCAGTTCCAGTTAGGTTCAAAACACTGATCTGCTGCACTTCATTCTTCCTCTTCTTGGTACTGTTATCCTGTCACATATCAGACTTGCCTTACTGCTTTCACACTACTCTTCTACTTTTATTCGCACACTTCAACACACACACCTTCACTCATACCGAAAACAATCTGGTATATATATCCGCACCAAGGATTTCATCCACTTTCTAGTCGGCATCCAGAAGACTTATTATTTTCCCAAACTCTTGGTCTGTCAGTTGAATCCTTGCTTATCAAGTGATGCGTATCAAAGAGATGCTCATAGAAGTCATCAATCATGTCAGCCAATCATGAATGATACCTTAGTAAGCTTGTTCATCATCAATATCTCATCTGGATTTAGGTCTGATGCTCTGCCAGTTAGGTCTTCCTTTGTCTACTCTGCCAATCAGGAACCCAACACTCAAGTGCTCATATCTGTTCACTCTTCTACCACCGGAGGCTAAGTCCTTGGAATATATCAGTTAAGGTATTCCTCTTGACTTCCCCAAATCTGCACTTTACTAAGATACTTCCTTTGAGAGATCTAGACCTGACTGTCGAACCTTGTTGCCTGCTCTGTTCTTGCTTACCAGACCATAACACTTCTTCAATCTGACTTCTGGTAAAGACACACCATGTCCTGTGGATGTGTGGGATGGACTTTGTTGCCATCAATGACAACACTAATGAAGCCACACAGTGTCTCTTGCCAACAATCTCCCCCTTTGGCATTGATGGCAACACTTAGTAAAAAATGACTAAGTGTCACACTATCCTCCTCCTTGGCTAATGCTCTGTTCTTATGAACATTTTCTGGAGCTCCCCCTTAGCTGGATTCCTCATTTTTCACTACTCCTCACTCCCCCTTTGACATCAATGGCAAAGGGTGGGGTCCGCACACCAAAATTTGCAAAACTCAATCTATACTTAATTGCATAAGTATATTATTTGGTTATACTTTATATATACTTTAGTATATCTACAAAAGTGTTTTTCAATTGTACAAGTTCTGTTGCCCAACTCAGCTTCATCCTGTCCAAAATTGAGATGTGACTACTCAACAGGAATGCAAAAGCTTCTACCTTCTTGAGATCTGTCAGATCACTGGTCTGGGTTGTGGCCTGAGCATTAGTTAGGGCTTCATGCATGGCCTCTAACTTAGGGATAATGATCCCTCTAAGTTCACTCAACTTGTTTATTCTATTTTTCTTCTCCTTCTCAAGTGTCTTTATTTCATTTATGACTGCAATAGTCTGACACTCTTGATTTACTATGGAGGAGGATAGAGGATCAAAACTTTGAGATAAACTTAACAGTTTATCCTCTTGCTCTTTTACTTTCTTCTCAATGTCCTTGGTCAATTTAGGCTAGGATAAACAAAATTTATATATATCTCCCCCATCTTTGAGAGCATTTTCTAGGTTCTTTATTCCGATATTCATAACTCTCCTATCATTTGATATTAACCCTTGTACCTCTGATAATATTTTTACCAAAAACTCCTTCCGAACCTTATCTTCTATTGACTTTTCTAAGGAATCAAAATGTGTGCTAACACTATTAACTAGAGATTTGAGATTACCGGATGAAGAGGCTGAGGGATCCTTCTGAAAAGATGGCAAGATCTTCTCCAATACACCAGATGCAATTTCTATAAGCTTGCAATCTTCCATGTGAGACTTCATAAGCTTTTCTTTTGCCTTTGCTGAAGTAAAGGATGCTAGCTTTATGGTTTGAACCGGGGAGAGGGAGTCAAAATTGAATGGTCCTTGAAGAAGTTTTAGTTCATCAAATTCCATCATCTCTTTGGTTAAGAACTCTTCGACTGCCTCTGTTGTGTCTCTTGTCGAAGACAGAGTTTTCTCCCCTTCTGCACCCTTACCACTATCATCTGTGGCCTTCTCTATTTGAGTTTTCTCTCCTTCTATAGCCTTACTACTATCATCTTCTTTTTCCTTCTCCTCTGCTTCTTGACTGATCTTCTCTTGTACTCTTTCTTTTTCTTTGGATCTGGAGTTTGTAGGGGAAACCGAAGGAGAGATGTTTGCTTGATCATGGACCTCCTCTTCCAGAGCAGAGGAATCTAAGTCCTTACCTTTTTCTTCACCTGTCTCCTTTACCTCTTCTGCCACTATCTCATTAGATTCTTCTTCAACATCTGTAGCCGAGGGATCATCACCTAAGTCCTCTATAATAGGAATGTTGAATCTTTTGTATGCATTCTGGAGGATCTCTTCTGTCTCTTTTGCTACTTTGTCAATTTCTCTGAGCATAAGCTGATTCATTTTAGCTTTGCTTCGGAACTCATCCTTACAATCTTTGAAGATCATATTCTTCTGCTTAGGAGTGATTGAAGGATATAGCTGAATAGCTATCTGTTCTCGGATCTCAAGATCCTTTGCCATAGCATTATTCTTTCTTATTTCTAATTCCTTTTCTAGGATTTTGGGAATAAGAGATATGATTTCAATAAAAGCCTTGTTGTAGATATTCAGATACCTGACTATGGCTTCTTGCAAGATCTTTTGGTCAGCTTCATTGTAATCATCATAGAATTCAACCATTGGTTGAAGGTTCCCATCCACAGTAACTAATTTTATGATGTCATCAATGCACAGAGTAGGCTTCTCAACAAATTCTTCTGTTACTTCTTTAGTAGAGGGTTCACCGGATGTTTTCCTTTTCTTCTTCATTTTCTTTACTTCCTCATCTGATTCTGTCTCTTCTTCATCCTTTTGGCTTGTGTAAGA
The DNA here is from genome assembly GCA_027924645.1 of Cunninghamia lanceolata. NCBI lineage: Eukaryota > Viridiplantae > Streptophyta > Pinopsida > Cupressales > Cupressaceae > Cunninghamia > Cunninghamia lanceolata. The sequence goes on along the minus strand of BSBN01001327.1, from coordinate 3,525,032 downwards.
CCTTGTTGCCTTTTTCTTGGTTCTCTTCTCTCCTTTTCCGGATGTCTAAGCTTCCAGTTTTGAAGCCTTTTAACTCTTGGAAGTGGCAGGTGCAGAGCTTTTGGTTGATCTGGTCTGGGAGGGGGCTTGCACCGGAGCACCTTCTTTTCCAGTTTCTTGCTTTTCTTTCTCTGCCCTTTCCATTTTCTCTCTATTGGCATCAAGTGCCTCTTTTGAGACTCCATGCCTCCTAGCAAATTCTTCTACCTCTTTTCTCACTTTTCTCTTCATCTCCAGTTGTCTGAGCTCCACATGGATTTTTACACTTAATTCTTCAAAGGTTCCAAACCTTTCTGCCTTAGGATCCTTGGGCTAACTTAGCATGTGTTGAACATGCAGCTCTACAATTTTCTCATCAACTTCATACCCCATTGGCATGATCCACACTGTTCTTGGTTCCATTGCCTCCATTAGGCATTGATCAGTTTCTACCATAAAGCATATTGTATTCTTATATTTTTCAACTAGCGATTGAGGAATTCTTTCTCTGGTTTGCATCATGTTCTGAAAGTTCTTGAAATAGCCCCAGAGTGTTGTGTTTTGTGCCTTGGCATCACCAAGTCCATGCAAGTAATCTCTGATTTGTATGGCAACCGGTCTATCATTTTGCCATATCCAGCCACTAGATTCGGGTAGCTCATTCATATAATAGAAGAACAAATAGAGTATCAATCCACCATATTTGAAGGAGTTCTTCTTGTCCTTCTTTAGCTTCTGCAGATTTTCCAAAAGTTGGTTCATAAGGAACTCATAGAGATCATAGTCAACATTCTTCCTTAACATTTCCTAGGCAGTATATATAGCAGTTCTGGATACTGAATTCTCCCTACTGGAATGATATGTCTTATATCCAATTATCATTGATACAAACTTGATATCCAAATCTGTGATATCCTTAATTGTCATTGCTCTTTTATCAAATTTTGATTCAGCAGCCTCACTTACAATTTGGTTTTTGATAGATTTGAGAGTAGGCATCCCACCGGTTGAGTGTAATCCGGTTAATGCCCTAATGGAATCCTTAGTGATCTTAAATGACATGTTCAACCATATAAAGTTATCATGTATTCTACTTAGAACATACCGGACCCATTCATCTTCTAGAAAATAGGGGAAATGAATGCACTGTGCAAAATGTTTGTCTTGGGTAGCCTTATACTGAGGTTTGAGATCAAAAGAGTCATCTATTAACTGATTGTGATAGATATCTGACAGCTTGGATTCCCCAAAATTTTCAATGTTCGCATGAATATATGCCGTAACATCTTCAACATGCAAAACCCCATGTGGAATGCTGGAAAAAGCCCCTAAGGGATCCACTTCTAGAGATTTGTAAGGCTGTTTCTTAAATTTGGGTCGAGGCCTATCGGAAATCTTTACAACATTTGGAGTATCCATCTTCAAAAGATTTACAGAGAGATATTCAACAACGAAAAATACCTTTTATGCTTCTAGGGTTCGCTGAATGAGCTGGATTAATTTGCTGGATGAATCGACTTCAACGGTTGATCTTTGAGAATTTGAAACAATTTGTTGCAGAGGTCCTTTTCTCTTCTTCTTGAATGCAAATGTGCAAATGACAAATGAATGAACCCTTTTATTTTTGGGAAAACCCTAATTTCATATTGCAATAAATGCGCAACACAAGTCATTCTAGTTGCCTTGTTCTCCTTGTTCTGAGAAAGATCTTTTTCCAGATCACTGAGATATGCTTCGAATTATACTTGGTGATTATTGACAATCTATCTTTCTTTCCTCAATCATTTAATCTCTCCGCAGATCAAGATTCCTCAATTTTGAATCAACTCATATCTAACTGTGAGAATCCTACTTTTACCGGATGATAGTCAAACTGGATCTATCTTGGAAGATTAGACTCTTCAAACCTTCTTGCGGATCTTTCATATCTTTACCAAACCTTCTTTAGATGTTTCTATGAGAAGCCTTTAATACGCAAACTTTCATGTGCCAATTTTGGGCACCTAATGACTGGCTGGGGGGAAATGTTTTTCTTTTGTTACTCCCCCTGAGCTAGAGCTCATCTATTTAGTTTCTAGAAGGAATATCAGCACCAGATTTTGGTGCGGATCCATCCTCAACATTTTATGTACTCCTCTTTACCCAAATCTTGTTCATCTCCCTTTGAATTTCATCCACATTCATTTTTCCTTTTCCTTTGTCTTGGTTTTGATTATGATGTACCAGACCTTTATTGTTCTGATTCTTACTTCTGCAGAATTTGGCAATATGACTGGATCTATTGCAATTAAAGCAAACAACATTTCTTTGCATATTTGACTGATATCCTCTTGATCTACATTGATTAGCCATATGTCCCATTCTATTGCATGCAAAGCATCTTCTATTGAATGAATTGTTTATTTGCATATTTCTACACTCATGAGATTTGTGACCATACCTTTTGCAATTAAAACACTGTCCAGAGAAGGATGAATCAGACTAGTTCATTCTTCTTCTACACTGATTTGCTTTATGACCAAAATTATTGTAGTTGTGGCAGTATCCATTGAAGGATGGATATCTTTGAGCATTTGGTTGCCTTATCGGAGGTCTTCTAGGCCTGTTTCTTGGATTTTCTAATCTAGAGTTCTTCTGACCGGATCCGAAGCTTTCACCTTTCTCGTACCCCAAGCCTTGCTTGTCATCTACCCTCTTTTGGCTTTGAAGAAGAACTTCAAGTTGGGCAGAGCTTATCTTGAATTTCTCTTTGTATTCATTTGCTATTTGAAGATCCTTTTTAAGAGTGTCAATCTGATTCTCAAGTTGTTCTTCATTATCCCTAGCTTCTTCAAGATCAGATTCAAGATGCCTGATTATTCTATCCATTTTGTGGCAGTCTTCCGATTTCTCTTTGAGAGATTGTCTTAAATCATCTTCAGTTCTTCTTTTTTCTTCAATTTCTTGGGTAAATTTCATAACTCCTGATTCCATTTCATGTCTTACCATAATGACCTCTTTTGATAACTTTTCACATAACTTGGTTTTCTCCTTCAGATCTTCATTTGTACCATTGTCTTCACTTTGACTTGCCAATTGCTGAAGTAGATCTTTTCTCTTTTTCATAGAGATACTCAGTTTCCCTTTTAGTTCATTTATGAAATCATCAGCCTATTTGAGTCTTTCCTTCAATTCATTGACTTCAGAGTTAGATTGCTCAAGATCATCTAGGGCAGACTAAAGTTGTTCCCTCATACCATACACATCCATTTGAGTTCCCAGATCTTCCTCAAGTTGTTAGGCTCTGTTTGGAGGAATTTGGCTCTAATACCAATTGTTGATAACTGAGAGGGGGGTGAGTCAATTATCTTAATTATTTCAGCTTTCTGAACTTCCTTAACAATTAATGCAGTATCAAATCAAATAAGCAAACATAACCATGAAATGGAAATAACATCAATACACATGACACAATGATTTTGACATGGAAAACCTTGTTAGGGGAAAAACCACGAGGTGATTAACCCAAGATTATATTCTCTGTTAGAAGAATAAGATAGTACAAAATGGCACTTGCCAATTAGGGCTCACTGCCCGAGCACACTGCTCACAAGAGGCTCACTGCCTACAATAGTTTATACAAGGAAACTAGATACTTGAACTGATGAGAAGCATCCACATATGCTGAGGTTCAGTTTCGGTTAGGTTCAAAACACTGATCTACTGCACTTCATTCTTCCTCTTCTTAGTACTGTTGTCCTGTCACATATCAGACCTGCCTTACTGCTTTCACACTACTCTTTTGCTTTTATTTGTACACTTCAACACACACACCTTCACTCATACCGAAAACAATCTAGTATATATATCCGCACTGAGGATTTCATCCACTTTCTAATCGGCATCCAGAATACTTATTATTTTCCCAAACTCTTGGTCTGTCAATTGAATCCTTGCTTATCAAGTGATGCGTATCAAAGAGATGCTCATAGAAGTCATCAATCATGTCGGCCAATCATGAATGATACCTTAGTAAGCTTGATCATCATCAATATCTCATCCAGATTCAGGTCTGATGCTCTGCCAGTTAGGTCTTCCTTTGTCTACTCTGCCAATCAGGAACCCAACACTCAAGTGCTCATATCTGTTCACTCTTCTACCACCGGAGGCTAAGTCCTTGGAATATATCAGTCAATGTACTCCTCTTGACTTCCCCAAATCTGCACTTTACTGAGATACTTCCTCTGAGAGATCTGGACCTGACTATCAGACCTTGCTACCTGCTCTGTTCTTGCTTACCAGACCACAACACTTCTTCAATCTGACTTCCGGTAAAGACACACCATGTCCTGCGGATGTGTGGGATGGACTTTGTTGCCATCAATGACAACACTAATGAAGCTACACAGTGTCTCTTGCCAACAATTTTTGTAGAAGGACTACCTATGAAAAAACAAGGCCATGAAGTAAGATGTGTGTTCTTATTCCATGCAAGAAGACTTTGATAAGTAAATATGTAATTGAGTTGTTCTTTACACGTGTGGGTGCATTTTGGTTTTCTAGAAAGTATCATTTTAAATCATGACTCAAGTTTTTTGGGGAAATTTTGGTGTGCCTTATGAGAAATAATGGACACCTAATTGATTAGGTCAACAACATTATATCCTCAAACTGATTGTCAAACCGAATTGGAGAAGAAAATGCTCATACAAATATTAAGGGGCTATAATATAAGGCATCCAAGAACATGAAATGAGAATTTAAAATCTATTTGACACTTATAATAGGATTGTTCACGCCTTCACCAATTTAACACCTTTGAGACATGTTTTAGATTTCTACCACCTAGTCCCTTAGACATTGTTTTGGGACATCCACACAAAGAGGGAGAAAATGTGGATCTAGAGATCCATAAGACCAATAAGTTCATAGGAAAGATTTCAAAAATCCATCTTTGGCTTCATGAGAGGTTGTGGGAACTCTCACAATCCAAGTATAAGCAACTATATGATCAAAAGATATATTACCTCTAGTTGAAGACCTTGCTCCAAGTGGACATGAAGAGTGGGGGGAAACGTGGTGTGATGCAGGAGCACCCATGTTCACAAGAGATCCTATGTCAACCAAAATTTTTTTTTTAGGTTTTAGTTCAGTTTTGTTTTGTTTTGCTTTCTATTGTGTTGGTTTTGGTCTTTTGCTTTAGGAGGATTTTTAGATGCATTTTGGTCAAGTTGAAGACACCACCTTGTATAAGGGATTAATGGGTACTTGCAGTTTCAATTTGGTGAAAATTGGGTGAAAATTGAAGTTATGACAAATTAAAGTTTTGAGCTTTCTTAGGAACAAAATCAAGATTTTAGGGTGTTCTGGGAACATTGAAAATCTATAATGGGTTCCAATTGTTATTGAAATCACTGATGGGTTCTTAAGACTTAGTTCTTTTTTGGTGGAGTTCTTTTGATTGGGTTGTTCCACCTCTCCTAGAAATCTTCGACGAAACAAATGGTTCCTATTGTCTTCAACATCTCTGACAAAGTCTTATATGATTCAACTAAGAGAGGCATAATTTTGAAACACATCTTATAAACCATGAAATAAACTTGTGCAGGTTGAAAAACATAATGTGGAGTGCAAATTGCAACTTTATATATAAAATGAAATCCTAACATAGAAAATAAAATGCAATAATTTCTACACAACCCTAAAACAACATAAAATTAGGAAGCCACATTGGTCGGGGGGCACATATCTCTATTACGTGAAGAGAAAGTTTATGAAATCTAGCCATGCATTTGGGATAACCTTAAATAAAAACATGTCCTTCCATCAATGCCACCAACCACAAATGTATACCATGTTGCCTACATCTTTTCAAAATGTTATGAATCAATATATGAGCTAACTAAGAGAGACATAAGTTTGAAACACATCTTACAAACCATGAACTAAACTTGAGTAGGTTGAAAAATGCAATGTGCAATTCAACCTACAAACTTATATATAAAATAAAATCCTAACATAGAAAATCAAATGTAAAAATGTCTACATAACCTTGAATGAGATAAAATTATGAAGCCTCATTAATTGGGTTTCACATAGCTCTTTTACATGAAGAGAAATGTTGTGAAATTCACCTATGCCTTTGAGATAACTTCAAATGACCACAAGTCCTTTCATCAATTCCACCAACCACAACTACATACCACATTGTCTACATCTTTTCAAAATATTGTGAATCAATATATGAGTCAACTAAGAGAGGCATAAGTTTGAAACAAATCATTCAAACAATGAACTAAACTTGTGTAGGTTGAAAAACACAATGTGTAGTTCAACATGCAACTTTATATATAAAATGAAATCCTAACATAGCAAATAAAATGTAATAATTTCTACACAACCATAAAACAACATAAAATTAGGAATCTACATTGGTTGGGGTGCACATATCTCTTTTACATGAAGAGAAAGGTTGTGAAATCTAGCCATGCCTTTGGGATAACCCTGAATCACCACAAGTCCTTCCATCAACACCACCAACCACAACTAAATACCACATTGTCTATATATTTTCAAAATAGTATGAATCAATATATGATCCAACTAAGAGTGGCATAAGTTTGAAACACATCTTACAAACCATGAACTAAAATTGTGTAGGTTGAAAAACATAATGTGTAGTTCAACCTGTAACTTTATATATAAAATGAAATCCTAACATAGCAAATTGAATGTAATAATTTCTACAAAACCATGAAACAATATAAAAATAGGAAGCCATATTGGTTGGATTGCACATAGCTTTGGTACATGAAGAGAAAGGTTGTGAAATTCACCCATTCATTTGAGATAACCTTAAATGACCACAAGTCCTTCCATCAATGCCACCAACCACAACTAAATACCATGTTGTATACATCTTTCTAAAACATTATGAATCAATATATGAGTCAACTAAAATAGGCATAAGTTTAAAACACACCTTACAAACCATGAACTAAACTTGTGTAGGTTGAAAAACATAATGTGTAGTTTAACCTATAACTTTATATATAAAATGAAATCCTAACATAGCAAATCAAATGTAATAATCTCTTTAGAACCCTGAAACAATATAAAATTAGGATGGCACATTGGTTGAGTTGCACATAGCTCTATTACATGAAGAGAAAGGTTGTGAAATTCACCCATGCATTTGAGTTAACCTTGAATGATCACAAGTATTTCCATCAATGTCATCAACTACTATTAAATACCACATTTTCAACATCTTTTCAAAACATTATTATAACATCAAAAAATGTCCCCTTGGGGGCTTTCCCTCTTTAGGTTTAGCTCCCAAGTCTTTTGCATGCATTTAGGACATCTTCATAATTTGGCATCCCGATGGAATGAGCCCTAGGTAACATGACAAATGGGACCTAGGAGGACCCCTTGAGCTTGACCCTGCTCAAAATAGGGGGGGAGGACTTGGGCACCTGCACCCTAGTCCTGACCTATTTTGGGGTAGTCCCAATTTTTGGGTGTCAGTTTATGATCGTTATTTGGGTCCTATGCCGACATAGTAAGTTTGAATTATGAAAATCTTGGTGGGAGTGTTTGTAGTTGCATATAAAAGCATGTTTAGGTATTCATTTAGAAACTAGATGGCAATTGTGATGTTCAAGTGTTTTCAAGGTGATTCAAGGCTTTCATTGTGTTGCAAGAGCAGATTTGTGTGGTTTATGTGTTTGTGTTTGCAGATTTGAGCATCCATTTCATCATGGAATGAAGAGCATCTTCCTCCCATGATATCTTCACTACAAGGTGGCATTATATTGTGTTTTCATCATCATTTCCTTTGGTTTTTGTCTCTTCCTCACAAGGGCACACACTCTCTATCTGACAATAGTGTTCGAAGACTTAAGTGTCCTCCAGGGCTTGACTAAGAAAAGCCTCTAAACACCACAACCCCCTCCCAAAGTTTTCATGGTTGTAGGTTACAAGTTGCAGAGCTAGGAAAAGTGAAGTTGCAGGAAGGCATCTTGAAGTGTCAGAATTACAGAACAGAAGGGAAAACAACACCCTGGATTTGGGTGCCCGCTCATTAGGCCTCCAATTTCTGTGATGGGAAAATCTCTGGGACTGTAGGGAAAAGTTGCAGACTGAGTTTTTAAATCCGGACAAAAAGTAGGCCATTGGACTTGGGTGCTCGCTCTTTTTTCTCTAACTTTTCTGCCTTGGAACCCTAAAAATAGGTACTTTGTGATTTGATATTTTACATCTCTCTGCAAGAGCTTTTTCTGTTATTCATCAGTTTATTGTCATATTTGCATAATTAGGGTTTTAATGGTCAATTAAGCATAAGAGAAGGAAAATTGATAATTAAACACCCTAATCCAAGCTTCCCTACATCTCATAGTGACCTAGGGTATGATAGTGCCTAGCCACTCAACCCTAGATCCTTGAATGCATAGGGTGAAAGGAGGATTCAAACATCTAAATACCAAAAACAATAAACAATCCAATTTTCCCCTAAACAATTATGAATAAATATGAGTCAACTAAGAGAGGAATACATTTGAAACATCTCTTACAAACCATGAACTAAACTTGTGTAGGTTGAAAAACATAATGTGTAGTTCAACCTACAACTTTATATATAAATGAAATCCTAACATAGCAAATCAAATGTAATACTTTCTATAAAACTTAAAATGAGATAAAATTAGGAAGCCATATAAGTTGGGTTGCACATAGCTTTACTACATGAAGAGAAAGATTGTAAAATTTACACATGCTTTTGAGATAACCTCTAATGACCACAAGTCCTTCCATCAATGCCACCAACCACAACTAAATACCACATTGTCTATGTCTTTTGAAAACATTCTAAATCAATATATGAGTCAACTACAAGAGGCATAATTTTGAAACATGTCTTAAAAACCATGAACTAAACTTGTGTAGGTTGAAAAACATAACGTGTATTCGAACTTATAAATTTTTATATAAAATGAAATCCTAACATAATAAATCAAATGTAATAATTTCTACACAACCCTAAAACATAAAATTAGGAAGCCACAGTGGTTTGGGTGCACATATCTCTGTAACATGAAGAGAAAGGTTGTGAAATCCAGCCATGCCTTCGGGATAAACTTGAATCACCACAAGTCCTTCCATCAATGTCATCAACCACAACTAAATGCCATGTTGTCTACATCTTTTCAAAACATTGTGAATAAATATATGATTCAACTAAGAGAGGCATAAGTTTGAAACACATCTTACAAACCATGAACTAAAATTGTGTAGGTTGAAAACACGATGTGTAGTTCAACCTGCAAATTTATATATAAAATAAAATCCTAACCTATCAAATCAAATATAATAATTTCTACACAAACCTGAAAAACATAAAATTAGGAAGCCACATTAGTTGGGGTTCACATATCTCTATTACATGAAGAGAAAGGTTGTGAAATCTAGCCATGCATTTAGGATAACCTTGAATCACCACAAGTCCTTCCATCATTGCCATCAACCTCAAATAAATACCACATTGTATACATATTTTTAACACATTATGAATCAATATATGAGTCAACTAAGAGAGGAATAAGTTTGAAACACATCTTACAAACCATGAACTATACTTCTGTAGGCTGAAAAACATGTGTATTTCAACCTGCAACTTTGCATATAAAATGAAATTATCTCGCAACAAATAAAATGCAATAATTTCTGCACAACCCTAAAAAAACATAAATTTAGGAAGCCACATTGGTTGGGGTGCACATAGCTTTGTTACATGAAGAGAAAGGTTGTGAAATCCAGCCACGTCTTTGAGATAACCTTGAATGACCAAAGTCCTTCCATCAACAACACCAACCTCAACTCAATATCACATTGTATACATATTTTTAAAACATTATGAAATAATATATAATCAAATAAGAGAGGCATACATTTGAAACATGTCTTACAAACCATGAATTAAACTTGTGCAGGTTGAAAAACACAATGTGTATTTCAACTTGCAAGTTTGTATACAAAATGAAATAGTAATGTAGCAAAAAAAAATGTAATAATTTCTACAAAACCTTGAACAACATAAAATTAAGAAGCCACATTGATTGGGGTGCACATATCTCTATTATGTAAAGAGAACAGTTGTGAAATCTGCCCATGCCTTTCGAATAACTTTGCAAGACCACAAGTCCTTCCATCAACACCACCAACCTCAAATAAATACCATGTTGTCTAAATCATTTTAACACATTATGAATCAATATATGAGTCAGAGAGGCATAAGTTTGAAACACATCTTACAAACCATGAACTAAACCTGTGTAGGTTGAAAAACACAATGTGTATTTCAACTTGCAACCTTGTATAGAAAATGAAATCATAACACAATAAATCAAATATAATAATTTCTACACAACCATGAAAAAACATAAAATTAAGAAGCCACTCTGGTTGGGGTGCACATAGCTCTATTACATGAAAAGAAAGGTTGTAAATCCATCCATGCCTTTGAGATAACCTCAAATGACCACAAGTCCATCATTACCACCACCAACCTCACATCAATACCACATTGTCTATATCTTTTCAAAACATTATGAATCAATATATGAGCCAAATAAGAGGCATAATTTTGAAACACATCTTACAAACCATGAACTAAACTTGTGTAGGTTAAAAAACACAATATGTATTTCAACCTACAACTTTGTATAGAAAATGAAATTGTAACGCAACAAATAAAATGTAATAATTTCTACACTACCCTAAAACAACATAAAATTAGGAAGCCACATTGATTGGGGTGCACATATATCTATTACATGAAGAGAAAGGTTGTGAAATCCACCCATGGCTTTAGGATAACCTCAAATCACCACAAGCCCTTCCATAAATGCCATCAACCTCAAATAAATACCATGTTGTCTATATTTTTTTTAACATATTATGAATCAATATATGAGTCTTGCTAAGAGAGGCATATGTTTGAAACACGTCTTACAAACTATGAACTAAAGTTGTGCAGGTTGAAAAATATAACGTGTATTTCAACCTGCAACATTGTATAGAAAATAAAATTTTAACACAACAAATCAAATGTAGTAATTTATAAACAACCCTGAAACAACATAAGTTTAGGAATCCACTTTGGTTGAGAAGCAAATTACTCTTTTACATGAAGAGAAATGTTGTGAAATCTAGTCATGCCTTTGAGATAACCTCGAATGATGAAAGTTCTTCCATCAACTCCACCAACATAAACTCAATACCACATTGTATACATCTTTTCAAAACATTATGAATCAATATATGACTCAACTAAGAGAGACATAAGTTTGAAACACATCTTACAAACCATGAACTAAACTTGTGCAGGTTGAAAAACACAATGTTTATTTCAACCTACAACTATGTATAGAAAATCAAATCATAACACAACAAATCAAATGTAATAATTTTTACATAACCCTAAAACAACATAAAATTAAGAATCCACTTTTTTTAGGGTGTACATATCAATATTACATGAAGAAAAAGGTTGTGAAATCCAACCATGCCTTTGAGATAACATCGAATAACCACAAGTCCTTCCATTATCACCACCAACCTCACCTCAATACCATGTTGTCTTCATATTTTCAAAACATTATGAATTAATATATGAGTCAACTAAGAGGCATAATTTTAAACACATCTTACAAACCATGAATTAAACTTGTCCAGGTTGAAAAACATAATGTGTATTTCAGCTCACAACTTTGTCTATAAAATGATAGTCTATAAAATTATACACAACCCTAAGAAAACATAACATTAGGCATCCACTTTGGTTGGGGTGCACATAGCTCTATTACATCAAGATAAAGGTTGGAAAATTCAACCATACATTTTAGATAAGCTCAAATGAAGACAACTCCTTCATCAACACTACCAACCTCAACTTAGTACCACATTGTCAACATCTTTTGAACATGTTACAAATTGACATTTGACTCAAGTAAGAAAGGCATAAATTTGAAAGACATCTTAGAAATCATGAACTTCTTAGTTTAGGATAGACAATTGAGAGGGGAAGTGAATCAGTTGTCCCAAAACTTTCTTTTCTTTAAACACAATAATAAATCCTTTTTGTAATTCAACAGCACAATAATAAATCAATCATGGAAGCATAATGTAATAATTCAAGAGCAGAAACACATTAACACATATGACACCAAGATTTTAACGTGAAAAATCTAGTTAAGGGAAAAACCACAGGGTGACTAACCCAAGATTGTATTCTCTATTAAAAGAATAAGAAGAACAAAATGGCACATGCCAATTAGGGCTTACTGCCCGAGCACACTTCTCACAAGAGGCCCACTGCCTACAGGAGACACATTGTCTACAGAATAATAAATATTACATACTTGAACTGGAGATTAGCATCTTCACCATGCCTGAGTCAATTCCATTTAAGCTCAATACTTCTGCTTTGCTTTTCACTCTTCTCTTCTCTGCCACTTTCTCATCTTCCTCGATACTTTGAAATGACTTCACAACTCTTATTTATAAAAGACATCAACTTTGGGATAATCATTAAAGTTAGCACAATACATACTTTATTTTATTATAGAGCAAATACACAAATACAACTTGACTTATTTCAAAAGACTTCATGTGAATCACCACACTATCGGCCACACACATCTGGGACTTCAATCTTCTTTGAGGAAAACACCATGCTTCACAGAACATCTTCAAGATCATCTGCAAGATGTGTAAATCATCTAGTCGACCATGATTAGGAAGAACATCATTACCCAGAAGTAAATCTTCAATTATGAGCTCAATCTTCAATGCGGACCGCCAACAAGAACTGGACACAATCTAGAGACCCCCACAAACTTGCCTGAATCACCAAGAACATCCACACCACTTCTGCTCACCGAAATCATTCGCATCTTCATTCGGATCCTCAAGAACATAGTTTGTCATCATTGTCACATTGGAATAAAGGCTTGCAGATCTCCAGACCACAAACCAATTGAGTTGTCAATTCACATTGGTTTCCTAAACACTCCACCAAATCCACATAACAAGATATTGCATTTCTGGATCTCACCGAACCTATTTGTGTCACTCTATCACCTCTGAACATATGCCAGAACCAGTTTTGGTCATATGGCCATAACTTCTCCAAATCTTTATGCAAACTTCTCAAATCTTGACTGGATCATCTTTAGACACATATCTACAAACCCTTTGATGTGCATCCTCTGATCTTCATCTTATCTGGGATCTTCACTTTATAGAGCTTCACTGTCTTCATTGTTCTTCTCTATTTCTGATAGGACTAATTTTCTCAATATCCTCAGCACATAGCTCATCCAATCCTTGACATCAATGCAACAGGAGTATGTTGACATCAATGACAACACCGATTAGGCCCATACTTGCAACAGAACTAAACTTGTGCATCTTTAAAAATCTAATGTTTATTGCAACTAAAAAAATTATATACAAAATCAAATATAATAATCTGTATACAACCCTATCAAACATAAAATTAGGCCACCCCTTTAATTTGAGCTACAGTTTGGTGGACAGTGTAATGAAAGAACTTGCACAATAGAATAATATGATAGGACATATGTTGTAAATACTTGATAATATTATGCCACTTCGAGGGGGCAACTTCCAAAAGTCTCCAATGAGAACACAATTCACAATATGATCCTAATGACTAACCTCTACTTCTTATATATACCATACTGAAGCCTTGAATATCACCTAGGCTAACTTAGATACCAAAATATATCACCTAGTTTGACGTAAATACCTATATAAGTTTATATTAATGATTATATGACTTAATTAAGAGTTAAGATAGCCACAGGCCAACTACTCATAACCATATACCAATATAATATTAAGGGCATAGCATGCCCCCCCTTTCAAAGAAGCATTATCCTCAATGCTAATCAATTATGGATGTTTCTACACAAAATCTTCATCTTCCCACATGGCATCTTCAACTGGTAAATTCTTCCACTAAATGAGATACTCTATGATTGTTCTAGTCCTCAAATTCTGTGTGTGTGTTTGGAAAATTAACCCTAGATCCAAAATGATTCTTCCTTCATCTAGATCTGGTAACACAATCTGTGTAGAAATCTGTCAACCAATTACCTTCTTCAAAAAAGAAACATGAAAAATTGGATGTATCTTTGTTTTGGATGTATCTTTGTGGTGTAGGGGCACCCATGGTCCACTTATGCATCCAAGAGTAAGAACTTAGGATTTTTGGTTTTGTTTATGTTAAGTCATGTAATAAGGCCATTTTGAGCCATTGTTGTCCATTTGGACCCATTTGTATAAGTTTGAGGTCAATTAGTTAAGTTTTGCCAAAAAGGAATATGTAGTGTAATGGTGACTGTCCACCTTCCACTCAAGCTTGTTACAATCATGAACGGTTGATGTTGGTCTGGGGACTCCAACTGAATGTAAGAGGCATAAATAAGCCTCCCATACATGACCCAAAGGGGAATGGATGATTTTGGAGACAAAGCAATACAAAATAACTCTATTTTATAAAAATTTTACTCCTTCCTGCTACTCCCTTTCTCTGTACGGATGTGTATGGACGTGTCAGAGGCTGAGTTCAATTGGGAATGAAAGGTCTTTGAGTCTACTTGCTAATTCTTTTGGTTTCATCTAATTTCATTAAAATATAAGAAAGTTATAGTTGTTTTCCTTCAGATTGGTCCAAACCCTGATTAGGGTAACCAATGGGCTAGAAAAATGTATAACTTGTTGCCCAGTAGGTAAGATAAGCCCAAATTTGGTTAGGATGAACTCTATCAATATGTACTATGATGCTCCAAAGGTTGCAAAGGAAAAAGTGAAGGTTGGCACGTGTGAGGAGGTCTGTACAGCCTGATAACACCATGTATTAGGCTTAGAAACCCTAGAAGCATAGGGATTTGATGAAAAGGCTATCAAAAGAGGGTTTAAGAGCTTGGAACAAGTCATTGAGAGTAAATTAGATGTGTTTAAAGCCCCTGGAACTAAGATAGAGGCTACTGTTCTAAAAAATCCTACTGCTACCTAGCCTAGATGCCTATTAGGCATAGTCAAGAACTGAGACAGTCAATTTTAGAGCCCTTCCGTACAAAGGAACCCTACCTCATTTTCAAATATGTTTTGTAATAGCCAAAAGAGTATCTCAAATGGGTTTTGTTCTCTGGAGATCAGGTTTGTAGGAAAAGTTATGGTCAAAAAGGCCTTTTTAGAAGGCTACTAGGATTAAGGGCAGTTTGTGAAGAAATGCCCATTGTTTGATGGTTCAAGACTCTAGAGGTAGATTGATTGAGTTAGTTTAGTGGTTTTACACCCCTACTCTACATCAAATTGGTATTAGAGCGCAAAGATTTGGGCAAGGAAGTTTTGGGAGTTTTGTGTATTATCTTTTTTGTAGGTTGAAGCAAGAACCTGGATACCAAAAGACTAGGCCAGGGGAAAAGAAAAGAGCCTAAGGTGAGGTATCACAAAGACAAGAAGCATTGAGAAGAAGCAAGGTGAAAGAGACTTTCTTGAGAAAGAAGAATGGAAATGTTCAGAAGGTTAGTCTATGGAGACTTGCAGAGTAAGGAGTTACCAAGCAAGAAACAAGTGATGAGAAGATAGAAAAGTGAGATAAAGAAGAAAGATGAGAAGGTAAAACAAATTAATATTGAGCAATAGATAGCAGAGCTGAGACAAGCCTTGGAACAAATGGAAAAAGTTCAAGAAAGAATGGAACTTGAGATGCAGCAGTGTCTTGAGAATGCAGAACAAGAAAGTGGTTGGCTTTTACCAATAAGAAAGAGGATAAAGTGGCCTATCAAGAAGGTCATTCATAGAAGGTAAGAGAGGACATCAAAACCAAGCCTTGGAGAGTCTTTGTTGATGATGGAAGAGAAAAAGCCATCTGAGGAAGAGGAAAAATGTAAAGAAGATGGGTCCATTGAGACTCAAGATTTTATCTCTAACAATATTTGTCAGTATGTGTTCACAGGTGCAGCAGATGAAAATGAAGATGGAAAAGGGTATAAAGACAAAGGAGAAGTGAAAGAGAATGGATTTGAGTCCAATGTGCAAGTTGAGCAAGGTGAGTTGCTAGCAAACACAGTGGAGGGTTTAGATTTTTAGTTGTTAGGCTGTAAGGACAGAGCTTTCCATTTAGTTCACCATGTTAACCATATGCCATTTGAGTTTGAGGATGCAAGGAGATTTATGTCTACTACTAGGATAGTAGAGAGGGCTGTAGATGGGGAAGATCAAATTGCCATTGTGGGTTTGCATACCAAGCTACTTCAATCAGGTGTTGCCATGTTGAAAGAGTCACTAAGAGAGTGTGAGAAGTAGAGCAAAGATGACATAACCGGGGATGGTTCTCCACAAGTAGTTACAAAGGACAATGTTAACATTGTTATTATCCAAGTGCAGTAGGAAGAGCATGAATAATCTACTAGGAAGACTAATCAATTTCAATTGTCATTGCATGAGGTATCTCTGGAAGGTGAATTGCACCATAGTTTATATAATTCTTATATGTTTTGTCAAGGGTTATCAACAGTTGCAAGTAGATTTCATCCCTTAAGTCAAAGAAAACAAGCAACTTGAGTTTGATGCTACACATACACAATATAGAGCTACTATTTCAGATGTTCAGGCACTGTTCAAAGAAGAATTTAGAGGTGCAAATGGGGGACAAGTTTATTTTGACAAGTTCAAATATCTTTGCCAAGTGTTCAAGAAACCTAAAGTGAAGATGAAGCAAGCATGTGACTATTTCAAAGAAGACAATATGTAGGGATTTAAAGACATTAGACAAGAGATTTCAAGCATGGTTCTCATGTTGCTACCCTCCATTCAAGTGGAGCTTGAATCTTTTCTTCCCTAGGAGTATGGTGCAGGGGCACCCATGGTCCACTTATGCATCCAAGAGTCAAAACTTGGGATTTTTGTTTTGTTTATGTTATGTCATGTAATAAGGCCATTGTTGTCCATTTGGACCCATTTGTATAAGTTTGGGGTCAATTAGCTAAGTTTTTCCAAAAAGGAATATGTAGTGTAATGGTGATTGTCCACCTTCCACTCAAGCTTGTTACAAACATGAATGGTTGAAGTCGGTTTGGGGACTCCAACTAAATGTAAGAGGCATAAATAAGCCTCCCATACATGACCCAAAGGGGAATGGATATTTTGGAGACAAAGCAATACAAAATAACTCTATTTTCTACATTTGTTTTACGCTTTCCTACTGCTCCCTTGCTCTGTACGGATATGTACGGATGTGTCAGAGCCTAAGATTGATTGGGAATGAAAGGTCCTTGGGTCTACTTGCTAATTCTTTTGGTTTCATCTGATTTCATTAAAGTATAAGAAAGTTATAGTTGTTTTCCTTCAGACTTGTCTAAACCCTGATTAGGGTAACCGGTGGGCTAGAAAAGTGTATAACTTGTTGCCCAGCTGGTAAGATAAGTCCAAATCTAGTTAGGATGACTTGTACCAATATGTACTATGATGCTCCAAAGGTTGCAGAGGCAGAAGTGAAGGTTGGCACGTGCGAGGAGATCTGTACAGCCTAATAACACCATGTATTAGGCTTAGAAACCCTAGAAGCTTAGGGATTTGATGAAAGGCTATTGGAGGAGGGTTCAAGAGCTTGGAACAAGTCATTGAGGGTAGATTAGATGTGTTTAAAGCCCTGGAACTGAGATAGAGGCTATTGTTCTCAAAAATGCTACAGCTACGTAGCCTAGATGCCTATTAGGCCTAGTCAAGAACTCCAACAATCAATTTTAGAGCCCTTTCGTACAAAGGAACCCTATGTCATTTTAAAGTATGTTTTGTATAGTGAAAAGGGTAACTCAAATGGGTTTTGTTTTCTGGAGATCAGGTTTGTAGGAAAAGTTATGGTCAAAAAGGCTTTTTTAGAAGGCTACTAGGATTGAGGGTAGTTTGTGAAGGAATGACCATCGTTTGATGGTTCAAGACTCTAGAGGTGGATTGATTGAGTTAGTTTAGTGGATTTACACCCCTTCTCTACATCAAATTGGTATCAGAGCCCAAAGATCTGGGCAAGGAAGTTTTGGGAGTTTCGTGTATTGTCTTTTTTGCAAGTTGAAGGAAGAACCTAGATACCAAAAGACTAGGCCAGGGGAAAAGAAAGGGGCCTAAGGTGAGGTATCACAAAGATATGAAGAATTAAGAAGAAGTTAGGTGAAAGAGACTTTCTTGAGAAAGGAGAATGGAAATGTTGAGAAGGTTAGTCTGTGGAGACTTGCAGAGTAAGGAGTTACCAAGCAAGAAACAAGTGATGAGAAGAGAGAAAAGTGAGATAAAAAAAAAGGATGAGAAGGTAAAACAAATTAATATTGAGAAACAGATAAAAGAGCTGAGATAAGCCTTGGAACAAATGGCAAAAGTTCAAGAAAGAATGGAACTTGAGATGCAGCAGTGTCTTGAGAAGACAAAACAAGAAAGCGGTTGGCATTTACCAATAAGAAAGAGGATAAAGTGGCCTATCAAGAAGATCATTCAGAGGAGAAGGCAAGAGAGGACATCAAAACCAAACCTTGGAGAGTCTTTGTTGATGATGAAAGAGTAAAATCCATCTGAGGAAGAGGAAAAATGTAAAGAAAATGGATCCATTGAGACTCAAGATTTTATCACTAACAATATTTGTTAGTATGTGTTCACAAGTGCAGTAGATGAAAATGAAGATGGAAAAGGGTATAAAGACAAAGGAGAAGTGAAAGAGAATGGATTTAAGTCTAATGTGCAAGTTGAGCAAGGTAAGTTGCTAGCAAACACAGTGCAGGGTTCAGATTTTCAGTTGTTAGGCTGTAAGGACAGAGCTTTCCATTTAGTTCACCATGTTAACCATATGCCATTTGAGTTTGAGGATGGAAGGAGATTTATGTCTACTACTAGGACAGTAGAGAGGGTTGTAGATGTGGAAGATCAAATTGTCATTGTGGGTTTGTAGACCAAGCTACTTTAGTCAGTTGTTGCCATGTTGAAAGAGCCACTAAGAGAGTGTGAGAAGCAAAGAAAGATGATATAACTGGGGATGGTGCTCCACAAGTAGTTACAGAGGACAATGTTAACATTGTTATTATCTAAGTGTAGTAGGAAGAGTATGAACAATCTGCTGGGAAGACTGATCAATTTCAACTGTCATTGCACGAGGTATCTCTAGAAGGTGAATTGCACCATAGTTTATATAACTGTTATATGTTTTGTCAAGGGTTATCAGTAGTTGCAAGTAGATTTTAGTCCCTTCAAGTCAAAGAAAACAAGCAACTTGAGTTTGATGCTACACATACACAATATAGAGCTACCATTTCAGATGTTTAGGCACTGTTGAAAGAACAATTTAGAGGTGTAAATGGGGGACAAGTTTATTTTGACAAGTTCAAATATCTTTGCCAAGTTTTCAAGAAACCTAAAGTGAAGATGAAGCAAGCATGGGACTGTTTCAAAGGAGGCAATATGCAGGGATTTAAAGACATCAAACAAGAGATTTCAAGCATGGTTCTCATGTTTCTATCCTCCATTCAAGTGGAGATTGAATCTTTTCTTCCCCAGGAGTATGGTGCAGGGGCACGCATGGTTCACTTATGCATCCAAGAGTCAAAACCGGGGATTTTTGGTTTTGCTTATGTTATGTCATGTAATAAGGCCATTTTGAGCCATTGTTGTCCATTTGGACACATTTGTATAAGTTTGAGGTCAATTAGTTAAGTTTTTCCAAAAAGGAATATGTAGTGTAATGGTGATTGTCCACCTTCCAGTCAAGCTTGTTACAAACATGAATGGTTGAGGTCGGTTTGGGGACTCCAACTGAATGTAAAAGGCATAAATAATCCTCCCATACATGACCCAAAATAACTATATTTTCTGCATTTTTTACACTTTCTTACTACTCCCTTGCTCTGTACGAACATGTCAAAGGCTGAGATCAATTGGGAATGAAAGATCTTTGAGTCTACTTGCTAATTCTTTTCGTTTCATCTGATTTCATTAAAGTATAAGAAAGTTATAGTTGTTTTCCTTCAGACTGGTCCAAACCCTGATTAGGGTAACTGGTGGGCTAGAAAAATGTATAACTTGTTGCTCAGCTAGTAAGATAAGCCCAAATCTAGTTAAGATGACCTGTACCAATATGTACTATGATTCTCCAAAGGTTACAGAGGTAGAAGTGAAGGTTGGCATGTGTGAGGAGGTCTGTACAGCCTAATAACACCATGTATTAAGCTTAGAAACCCTAGAAGCTTAGGGATTTGATGAAAAAAGATATTGGAGGAGGGTCCAAGAGTTGGAACAAGTCATTGAGGGTAAATTAGATGTGTCGGAATCCTTGGAACTAAGATAGAGGCTACTGTTCTCAAAAATCCTACTGCTACCTAACCTAGATGCCTATTAGGCCTAGTCAAGAACTGAGACAGTCAATTTTAGAGCCCTTTCGTACAAAGGAACCCTACCTCATTTTCAAATATGTTTTGTAATAGACAAAAAGGTATCTCAAATGGGTTTTATTTTTTGGAGATCAGGTCTGTAGGAAATGTTATGGTCAAAAAGACCTTTTTGGAAGGCCACTAGGATTGAAGGTAGTTTGTGAAGGAATGCCCATTGTTTGATGGTTCAAGACTCTAGAGGTGGATTGATTGAGTTAGTTTAGTGGTTTTACACCCCTGCTCTACATCAGATTGGTATCAGATCCTAAAGATATGGGCAAGGAAGTTTTGGAAGTTTTTTGTATTATCTTTTTTGTAGGTTGAAGGAAGAACTTAGATACCAAAAGACTAGGCCAGGGGACAAGAAAGGGGCCTAAGGTGAGGTATCACAAAGACAAGAAGCATTGAGAAGAAGCAAGTTGAAAGAGACTTGCTTGAGAAAGGATAAAGGAAATGTTGAGAAAGTTAGTCCATCGAGACTTGCAGAGTAAGGAGTTACCAAGCAAGAAACAAGTGATGAGAAGAGAGAAAAGTGAGATAAAGAAGAAGGATGAGAAGGTAAAACAAATTAATATTGAGCAATAGATAATAGAGCTGAGACAAGCCTTGGAACAAATGGAAAAAGGTCAAGAAAGAATAGAACTTGAGATGCAATAGTGTCTTGAGAAGGCAGAACAAGAAAGCCGTTGGCATTTACCAATAAGAAAGAGGATAAAGTGGCCTATCAAGAAGATCATTCAGAGGAGAAGAAGGAAAGAGAGGACATCAAAACCAAACCTTGGAGAGTCTTTGTTGATGATGGAAGAGAAAAAGCCATCTGAGGAAGAGGAAAAATGTAAAGAAAATGGGTCCATTGAGACTCAAGATTTTATCTCTAACAATATTTGTCAGTATGTGTTCACAAGTGCAACAGATGAAAATGCATATGGAAAAGGGTATAAAGCCAAAGGAGAAGTGAAAGAGAATGGATTTGAGTCAAATGTGCAAGTTGAGCAAGGTGAGTTGTTGGAAAACACAGTGCAAGGTTCAGATTTTCAGTTGTTAGGCTGTAAGGAGAGAGCTTTCCTTTTAGTTCACCATGTTAACCATATGCCATTTGAGTTTGAGGATACAAGGATATTTATGTCTGCTACTAGGAGAATAGAGAGGGTTGTAGATGGGTAAGATCAAATTGCCATTGTGGGTTTGCAAATGAAGCTACTTCAGTTAGTTGTTGCCATGTTGAAAGAGTCACTAAGAGAGTGTGAGAAGTAGAGCAAAGATGATATAACTAGGAATGGTACTCCACAAGTAGTTACAGAGCACAATGTTAACATTGTTATTATCCAAGTGCATTAGGAAGAGTATGAACAATCTGCTAGGAAGACTGATCAATTTCAACTGTCATTGCATGAGGTATCTCTGGAAGGTGAATTGCACCATAGTTTATATAACTATTATATGTTTTGTCAAGGGTTATCAGTAGTTGCAAGTAGATTTTATTCCCTTCAAGTCAAAGAAAACAAGTAATTTGAGTTTGATGCTACACATACACAATATAGAGCTACTGTTTCAGTTGTTCAGGCACTGTTGAAAGAAGAATTTAGAGGTACAAATGGGGGACAAGTTTATTTTGACAAGTTCAAATATCTTTGCCAAGTGTCCAAGAAACCTAAAGTGAAGATGAAGCAAGCATGGGACTGTTTCAAAGAAGAAAATATGTAGGGATTTAAAGACATCAGACAAGAGATTTCAAGCATGGTTCTCATGTTGCTACCCTCCATTCAAGTGGAGCTTGAATCTTTTCTTCCTCGGGAGTATGGTGCAGGGGTACCCATGGTCCACTTATGCATCCAAGAGTCAAAACTTGGGATTTTTGGTTTTGTTTATGTTATGTCATGTAATAAGGCCATTTTGAGCCATTGTTGTCCATTTGGGCCCATTTGTATAAGTTTGAGGTCAAATAGTTAAGTTTTGCCAAAAAGGAATATGTAGTGTAATGGTGATTGTCCACCTTCCACTCAAGCTTATTACAATCATGAATGGTTGAGGTCAATTTGGGGACTCCAACTGAATGTGAGAGGCATAAATAAGCCTCCCATACATGATCCAAAGGGGAATGGATGATTTTGGAGACAAAGCAATACAAAATAACTCTGCTTTCTACATTTTTTTACTCTTTCCTACGGATGTGTCAAAGGCTAAGATTGATTGGGAATGAAACATCTTTGAGTCTACTTGCTAATTCTTTTGGTTTCATCTGATTTCATTAAAGTATAATAAAGTTATAGTTGTTTTCCTTCAAACTAGTCCAAACCCTGATTAGGGTAACCAATGGGCTAGAAAAATATATAACTTGTTGCCCAGCTAGTAAGATAAGCCCAAATCTAGTTAGGATGACCTGTACCTATATGTACTATGATGCTCCAAAGGTTGCAGAGGCAGAAGTGAAGGTTTGCAAGTGTGAGGAGGTCTGTACAGCTTGATAACACCATGTATTAGGCTTAGAAACCCTAGAAGCTTAGGGATTTGATGAAAAGGATATTGGAGGAGGGTCCAAGAGCTTGGAACAAGTCATTGAGGGTAAATTAGATGTGTTTGAATCCCTGGAGCTTAGATAGAGGCTACTGTTCTCAAAAATCCTACTGCTACCTAGCCTAGATGCCTATTAGGCCTAGTCAATAACTGAGACAGTCAATTTTAGAGCCCTTCCATACAAAGGAAGCCTACCTCATTTTCAAGTATGTTTTGTAATAGACAAAAGGGTATCTCAAATAGGGTTTTTTTTTCTAGAGATCAAGTCTGTAGGAAAAGTTATTGTCAAAAAGGCCTTTTTGGAAGGCTATTAGGATTGAGGGCAGTTTGTGAAGGAATGCCCATTGTTTGATGGTTCAAGACTCTAGAGGTGGATTGATTGAGTTAGTTTAGTGGTTTTACACCCCTTCTCTACATAAAATTGGTATCAAAGCCCAAAGATCTGGGCAAGGAAGTTTTGGGAGTTTTGTGTATTGTCTTTTTTCAGGTTGAAGGAAGAACCTGGATACCAAAAGACTAGGCCAGGGGAAAAGAAAGGGGCCTATGGTGAGGTATCACAAAGACAAGAAGCATTGAGAAGAAGCAAGGTGAAAGAGAATTGCTTGAGAAAGGATATTGGAAATGTTGAGAAGGTTAGTCCGTGGAGACTTGAAGAGTAAGGAGTTACCAAGCAAGAAACAAGTGATGAGAAGCAAGAAAAGTGAGATAAAGAAGAAGGATGAGAAGGTAAAACAAATTCATATTGAGAAATAGATAGTAGAGCTGAGACAAGCCTTGGAACAAATTGAAAAAGTTCAATAAAGAATGGAACTTGAGATGCGGCAATGTCTTGAGAAGGCAGAACAAGATAGCGGTTGGCATTTACCAATAAGAAAGAGGATAAAGTGGCCTATCAATAAGATCATTTAGAGGAGAAGAAGGCAAGAGAGGACATCAAAACCAAACCTTGGAGAGTCTTTTTTGATGATGGAAGAGCAAAAGCCATCTGAGGAAGAGGAAAAATGTAAAGAAAATGGGTCCATTGAGACTCAAGATTTTATCTCTAACAATATTTGTGATTATGTGTTCACAAGTGTAGCAGATGAAAATGAAGATGGTAAAGGGTATAAAGACAAAGGAGAAGTGAAAGAGGATGGATTTGAGTCTAATGTGCAAGTTAAGCAAGGTGAGTTGCTGGAAAACACAGTGTAGGGTTTAGATTTTTAGTTGTTAGGCTATAAGGATAGAGCTTTCCATTTAGTTCACCATGTTAACCATATGCCATTTGAGTTTGAGGATGCAAGGAGATATATGTCTGCTACTAGGACAGTAGAGAGGGTTGTAGATGGGGAAGATCAAATTGCCATTGTGGGTTTGCAGACCAAGCTACTTCAGTCAGTTGTTGCCATGTTGAAAGAGTCACTAAGAGAGTGTGAGAAGCAAAGCAAAGATGATATAACTGGGGATGGTGCTCCACAAGTAGTTACAGAGGACAATGTTAATATTGTTATTATCCAAGTGTAGTAGGAAGAGTATGAACAATCTGCTAGGAAGACTGATCAATTTCAACTATCATTGTACAAGGTATCTCTAGAATGTGAATTGCACCATAGTTTATATAACTATTATATGTTTTGTCAAGGGTCATCAGCGTTTGCAAGTAGATTCCAGTCCCTTCAAGTCAAAGAAAATAAGCAATTTGAGTTTGATGTTGCACATACACAATATAGAGCTACTATTTCAGATGTTCAGGCATTGTTGAAAGAAGAATTTAGAGGTGCAAATGGGGGACAAGTTTATTTTGACAAGTTCAAATATCTTTGCCAAGTGTTCAAGAAACCTAAAGTGAAGATGAAGCAAGCATGGGACTATTTCAAAGAAGAAAATATGCAGGGATTTAAAGACATCAGAAAAGAGATTTCAAGCATGGTTCTCATGTTGCTACCCTCCATTCAAGTGGAGCTTGAATCGTTTCTTCCCCGGGAGTATGGTGCAGGGGCACCCATGGTCCACTTATGCATCCAAGAGTCAAAACTTGGGATTTTTGGTTTTGTTTATGTTATGTCATGTAATAAGGCCATTTTGAGCCATTATTGTCCATTTGGACCCATTTGTATAAGTTTGAGGTCAATTAGTTAAGTTTTGCCAAAAAGGAATATGTAGTGTAATGGTGACTGTCCACCTTCCACTCAAGCTTGTTACAAACATGAACGGTTGAGGTCGGTTTGGGGACTCCAACTAAATGTAAGAGGCATAAATAAGCCTCCCATACACAACCCAAAGGGGAATGGATGATTTTGGAGACAAAACAATACAAAATAATTCTATTTTCTACATTTTTTTATGCTTTCCTGTTGTTCCCTTGCTTTGTACGGATGTGTAAGAGGATGAGATCGATTAGGAATGAAAGGTCTTTGAGTCTACTTGCTAATTCTTTTGGTTTCATCTGATTTCATTAAAGTATAAGAATGTTATAGTTGTTTTCCTTTAGACTGGTCCAAACCTTGATTAGGGTACCCAGTGGGCTAGAAAAATGTATAACTTGTTGCCCAGCTCGTAAGATAAGCCCAAATCTAGTTAGGATGATCTATACTAATATGTACTATGATGCTCCAAAGGTTGCAAAGGCAAAAGTGAAGGTTGGCACGTGTGAGGAGGTTTGTATAGCCTGATAACACCATGTATTAGGCTTAGAAACCCTAGAATCTTAGGGATTTGGTGAAAAGGCTATTGGAGGAGGGTCTAAGAGCTTGGAAAAAGCCCTAGATTTGAGATAGAGGCTACTGTTCTAAAAAATCCTATTGCTACCTAGCCTATATGCCTATTAGGCCTAGTTAAGAACTAAGATTGTCAATTTTAGAGCCCTTTTGTACAAAGGAACCCTACCTCATTTTCAAGTTTGTTTTGTAATAGCCAAAAGGGTATCTCAAATGGGTTTTGTTTTCTGGAGATCAGATCTATAGGAAAAGTTATGGTCAAAAAGGACTTTTTGGGAGGCTACTAGGATTGAGGGTAGTTTGTGAAGGAATGCCCATTGTTGATGGTTCAAGACTCTAGAGGTGGATTGATTGAGTTATTTTAGTGGTTTTACACCCCTTCTCTACATCACTTTGTTGTAGGTTGTAACTCCATCTTGTAGGATACACTATCAATCTTCTATAGAATCTGGTATGGCCCATAATCTTTTAGTGACAACTTATTGCTTTGTGTTTGTTGCTTCAAGGACATCTACTTATATAGTTGTAATCTCAAGAAAACCTAATCACTAACCTCAAAACTCCATTGACTACGATGTTGGCCTACTTGTTATTTCATTCTATTTTGTGTCATGGCCAAATTTTCTTTGAGCCCTAAAAGTACCTATTGTTGATGATTCATGTGATCCTCTACTACCTGAACTCTTGGTGCCATCTTCCATGTTGATGTGATGGATGGAGGATGGCATCCATATAATGCCATAAATGGGGATATTTTTTAATATAAGTATGGAAGGAAGTGTTGTACCACAATTCTACAAGTGGTAGCCAATCCACCCATTGAGATTGCTTATCTGAAGTGAAACAACATAGATATCCTTCCAAGCACTTATTGGCAACCTCTGTTTTCCCATCAGACTAAGGAAGGTTTAAAGAGATACAAACTAATTAAGTACCCAAACAAGATAATAAATATGTCCAAAAGTTTCTAGTAAAGATAGGATCATGATCACTAACAATAACCCTTGGGGTACCATGTAACTTTTGTATATTTTCCATAAATTCTTTTTCCACTGTACTTGCTATAAAAGAATGAGATAATACAATAAAATGGGCATATTTGGTTAGATGATCCACAACTACCATGATGACAATCTTACCTTTAGATCTTGGAAGGCCTTTGATAAAATTCATGGAGACCTCTTCCCACCTCTAGCTAGGAGTAACCGAGGACTGCAAGAGACCGGGTGTCTTAACTATCTACCCTTTATTTCTTTGGCATATCAAACATTCTACCATAAATTTTTGAACATCACCTTTAATACCTTCCCAAAATAAATCCTACTTGATTCGATGACATGTCTTCAAAAATCTTGAATGACCCCCAACTGGAGAAAGATGGAGCTCTTTGAGAATCTTGTATTTAAGGGTGGAAGTTTTGCATAGGTACAATCTCCCTTTACACCACAAACAATCACCCCTCCAACAAAACTTATATGAAATTCTAGGATTAGTTTGCAACTGTTGAATGAAATTTCTTGTAGCCACATCATTCTGCCACTCTACTTTGTCTTCTTCCACTCGATCTACTTGTACTATTGAAATGGGACACAATAATGCTTCATCCTTCCTAGATAGTGCATCAACCACTATATTCTCCTTTTCTATAGACAATCTCAAAGTCATACCCCAACATCTTAGTGACCCATTTTTGTTTCTCTTGTAATGATAACCATTGCTCTAAAAATATTTGAGGTTGTGATGATTTATCTTGACTTTGAAGTGTCTACCGATTAGATATGGTCTCCACTATTTCATTGCATGAAGAATAGCTAGCATTTCCTTCTCATAATGAGCTTGGATTGATTCTTACTCTTTAATTAAGGACTTTCAAAGGCAATGGGACTTCCCTCCTACATGAGAACTACTCCCATACCTTTTTTGAAAGCATCACTCTCCACAATAAAATCCTTCATGAAGTCAAGAGTGGCTAGAACTGGAGTGATACACATAGCCTCCTTCAATCTCTCAAATGTTGTATTAGCTAATTCATTCCATTGAAAAACATCTTTCTTCTATAGAGTTGTAAGTGGTGCTACTATGTGGCCATAGTTATTCATAAATGTTCTTTAATATCTAGTGATTCCAAGGAAACCCCTCAAATTCTTAATGGTTGTAGGAATAAGCCACTCTACCATACCCTTAATTTTGTTTGCATCAACCTTTACTCCTTCATGTGACACTCTGTGACCCAAGTACTCCACCTCTTTGAGACCAAAAGTATATATTGGAAGGTTTAGCATAAAGCTGAAGTTGTTTGAGGACTTGTAATGCTTGATCTACATGATGCAAATGCTCTTCCCAAGTCTTTCTATAAATCAATATATCATCAAAGAACATTAATATAAACTTCCTCAAAAATGGATTAAAGATGACATTCATCAAACTTTGAACTGTAGATGGAGCATTAGTAAGACCAAATGGTATCACTAGAAACTCATAATGACCCTCAAGAGTCTTAAATGTTGTCTTGGGAATATCGTCTTCCTTAATTTGAATTTGGTGATAACCTGATCTAAGATCTAGTTTTGTAAAAAGCATAGCACTATTCAATTCATCTAGTAAATCATTAATGACTGGAATAAGAAACTTATATTTGATGGTGTACTTGTTGAGCTCTCTATAGTCTAGACACGTGCCAAGTGTCATCCTTCTTACGCACCATCACCATAGGAGAGAAGTAGGCACTCTGACTATACCCTATAATACCTGCTTCAAGCATCTCCTAAACTATCTTTTCAGTCTCATTTTTTGTATATATGGGTACTTGTAAGGCCTGATGTTGAGTGGTTGGCTCCCTGGTACTAGATGAATGGAATGATCCTAATCCCTTTTTGGAGGCAATCCTTTAGGCATATCCCCAAAAACCATTGAGTGACAATCTATAATTTCTTGTATATCTAGCTAGATAGGAACATTTGGATGAGAGGCTGCTAATGAAAACAATTGGGCCACAAATCTATCAGCCCCCTTTTTAAGCATCATTTGCATTTGATGAGAGCTTACCATTTTTGGGAACTTTGCATACAAGCCTCTTAGTTTGAATATACTTCCCTCTAAATGAAATCTCATGAATAGATTATGGAAGTTCATCTCAATTGTCCTAATGTAGTGAGCCACTCTACTCCCAACACTAAATCTACTACACCCATGGGAATAGAAAACATTAGACAATCAAGTTGATATTCTCCCATGGTCAATATGATATGGAATTTTCTTGAACAACTGACAGTACCCTATCTGTAATTTGGGCCTAACTTCAGATGATATATGAAATAATTCAGATGAGTAGCTAACTTCTTGTTGATGAACTTGTGAGTGCTTCCTGAGTCTATCAACACTGTTACTCTCTCTTTCTTCAAGAAACCCACCACCTTGATACCATCTAATCCATAAACTTCAAAGGATATTTTCTCATGTAGTCACCAATCTTATGAAAATGTGAGTTGAAATTTGAGAACAATAAATGACTAAAATTATTTAGTTAGAATGAACACGTAGCATGAAATTAGAAAATAGAGGGATACCATAAAAATGAGATAGAGAATTAATGGGGAGAAACCCCTTATGGGTAAAAACTCCCGCATAAGTGTTAGAAAGCTCACTTAGTATTGCAAATTAGCTTGTTACAATTGATTGTTGGCCTATAGACTTAATTTAGAGCTTGTAAATTTTCTTACATGACCAATTACAACTCATTACTACAAAATTTATGTCCTCTACTACATAATAATCATAAAATACTACAAATTCTCCTAATAATTAAGTAACAAAACCCAAACAACTCCAAATTGATTCATATCAGCATTCATGTATTATATATAGGTTCCATAACGTTTGGAAACTAAAAAGACCACAACAGAGAAGATGAAGATGAAGAATCAAAATTTGTAATGTCCCTTTCAAGATGATTAGCTCAAATCCACATAAATTTTTGTGATCACTCAAATTCTAATTGTTTCTAATCACCAAGTTTCCAATGTGGTAAAGGTGAGAGCATATAAAGATTAAAATGAGGAAAATGGGATTATATGATAGATATTGGTGGCAAGGCATCCAATTTATAGTTAAAGCAAACCATAGAATTGATCAAGCCAAAATGGATGATAGTAAATGCAAATTCCAAATCAAGCCAAACTACCTAAATACAAGTAGAATTGTGTCAATGTCAAAATGGAAGACTAATTCACTCAATTTTGATACACGCATAGAAGGATGAAAGTATTAAAATTAATGATAGGATCCAATGGATAAACTAACCATGATCTTTACAATGATGTGCTTGAAATCAAACTTTTTCAGAGTTGATTAGTAGGTTCTTGACCATCAAACTTTCACATGTCCATCTTTGGTATGAAGTGCCTAGAAATAGAATGATTGGAGTGTTGATCCATCTTGAGATCTGATTCAAACCCCCAAGAATCATGTCCCTTAGAAATATTTTCTCCCTCCCAGTTTTGATTATGTGAATTTTCTCCCTTACAATTCACAACATTCACAAGGGAATCCATTTTCCTGGACATTTCACCGATCACCATTTTCATTGATGAAATATCTTCCTTCACCTTGGAGATTTCCTCATGCACATAATTAGTATAATTATTCCCACTTTTTGTATCCTCCTTGTCTAGAGATTTTCAAGGTGTGGCAAGATTCTTTTTTCCTCTTGTTGTTGGCCTCGCTATGATGGGATTTTTTTTGCATTAAATCACACAAAATAAATACAATTAATCTGAAATTTTTACTTTAACATACCAGGGCCTAGATCTCACCTCCCAAAAAAATCTTAAATAAATTCGTTAATTTGCAGCATTGAGAGAAATTGGTGGAAACCCTAATTTCACAACTTCAAATATGATCTAAATGAACTCAAATAAGGATTTTAGTAGCTTCAATATGTTTTTGAAAAACCCACTAAATGTTTTGAAAAGATTGGTGGAAATGAGAGAGATATGCACTTCCCAAAATACCCTCCAAAATTAAAAAAAAAAAAACTTATTTTTTGCCTTCAGGGTGCCAAGATTATGCTCTAATACCGTTTGTAATGAAAAAACTTGCATAATAGAATAATATAATATAAAATATGTTGTAAATACTTGATAATTTTATGCCATTTCGAAGGGGTTGTTGCACATATGCCACCTAAGGTTGTCACTGATGTAGTTGTTATTGATGTCAACACATTTCTTGGATGCTTATGTTGATGATATACTATGATGGTGTGCTAATAGTGATGTTGCTAATGTTTGTGGTTGGATGTTGTACCTTGTTTAATGTCAATTAAGGTTGTGTTAAGTATGCTTGTTGTCAGCAGAGATGATATCATGATGATATATTAAGATGGGAATTAAAAGCATTAAGATGATAATTAGAAGTAATGTTGATGTTGGGGAGATGTTGTTGATGGCCTGTAGCATGTTGTATGCTCTCTCTTGTTGTTCCTAAGAAAGTATGTGTTGCTAAAAGAAGGCTCTGGTCTCCAGATGTTGGTGAAGGTTTCTGATGCAGGAAGTTGCCTTGAAGACTGTTTGGGAGAATACTCCACATTCCTCTGCATTTGAAGATATGGTCGTGCGGTTTAGAAGTTAAGATCAGTATGTTGAGAAGGTGCTAAATTCAAAGTTTCATATCATTTGTCCCTCTACAGTGAAAGTTACAAGTGACAGACTTTCAGTCTATGCTCTAGCAGAATAAAGTGATGATGAAGGTTGGTTGGAATGCTCCTCATTCCTCTGGAAGTGAAGATTTGTCCATGTGGTTTTGTGGACATGTTCAAGGATGTTCAATACATGTTATTTTGTAGTATCAGGTGATTTAGAGGTCTGCAAGTTCAGTTTTCAAATGTCAGTGTGCTATAGATAGTTTAGGATGCCCAATTGTTCTATAGAACATATGTTTGAGTACTTGTGCCAGTTGGAGATTGTACATATCAGTTATCAGAGTTTATGTGGACATTTTACTTGTCTCTATGTTTCTTAGGTTTGAAGCACATGTAGATCTTTCATGTTTCTAGTACTGCACAAAGTTTTCAAGTCAGTTTGTGAAGAGTTATTGTTGTTGAGGCTGACTGAGGTATGTTGGAGGTGTGCGCCACAAAGTTGTTGTTGTGCAAAGTTCAAGGAGTGTTTGGAGATGTTCTAGGGGTCATGCCAATTCATCTGGGAGAAGAACAAGTAATGTTTAATCATCCATGAGTATTGTTAAGTTGTAACGACTGATGTGCAACAAGCTTCATGTTTTCTTTCTTAAGGGTGACTTAATTCAATTATGTGAAGCGTGTGGATGTTATTCTTTGAAGGATGATGTTGTGAAGGATGTTTAGGACCGGGTTAAGCATGTGTTGGAATCTGCAAGGCATGTTTCTCTTCCTGGAGTTGTGTATAGTTCATGTTAGGGCTTGTCCTCTACATGTTTCATATTGTTTGATCTCTAGCCGAATTGTGAAATGTAATATTATTATTGTCTCTGGCCAACTTATAATGTAATAAATGTAATATCATGTATTTATTGTAAACCTAGTTGATCTAGGTGAGGCATGATTGCGAGTATGAATGTGCGAAGTGAAATGTGGAAGTGTAATGCATTATGATGTGTGATTGAAGGAGAAAGAGTAGAAGTGATAGATCATGTCTGAATTCATTTTGAAGATATTTTGTGACAGAAAGGAAGTGAAGAGTGTTCCTAATTGAATCGATCATCAAAAGAGGAGGAAAAAAAGGCAGAATTGCAATCATCAAAGAAGAGTGAGCTTCATTGTCAGTTTCAGACAATAGAAGGATTGGCATGCTGTAATCATTTTACAGTTTGTTCTCAATTTAGGGAGTAGTTTCTTCCTTGGGTTGTAGCTCTAAAACAAAGTTTGCAGGGAGTTGTAGCTTCCTTGGGAGTGACCCTAAAACCTTTCTTCAGGGAGTAGTTGCTTCGTTGGGTTGAAGCCCTAAAACAAAGTCTACAAGGAGTACTTGCTTCCTTGGGTTATAGCCCTAAAACAAAGTTGTAATCTTTATAGTAGTGAGCTTCATATATTGTGAGTTAATCCTCATCGTGGTTTTTCCCCTTTGGGCTTTTCCACGTACATCTAGTGTTATGTGGTGTTATGCATTGTGTTGATCTTTTATGTTTGTTAGTGTTGTAATGTTTAAGTTTTAATCTGCTTCAGAGGATTTTAGATTTGTTTGGATACTGATTCACCCCCTCCCTCTCAGTATATGGGTGTGTTCAACAATTGGTATTAGAGCTAAGTTACTCAGAAGAAGCTTAACCACTTGAGGAAGGTTCATGATGGCTCGTAATGGACCTCACAAGGCACCTATGTTTGATGGAACAAATTACACCTTTTGAAAGCTGAGGATGGAAGGCTATCTATCTTCTCTAGGTTTTGGTGTTTGGCACTCTGTCAAGAATGGTTACACTACTCTTGCAAGTGATCCTATAGATGCATATGAGATTAAGTTGTATGATAACAATGCTAAGGCAAAGAGTGCTATCATGAGTGGGCTAGATGATTCAAAACTTCTAAAAGTAATGGGTTGCAAATCTGCTAAGAATGTGTTGTGACCTAATCACACATCACCCCATTGCAAATGGGGACCCCTAGTTTTTGCTTTCATTTTTCCTAGTTTAGTGAGTCTCCATCCAGAGTCTTGATCAATTTCCATACAAATGAGAAATTAGGGAAATCATCCATCCAACAAGGTGCAATTTGAGATAAATCCTGGAGAAAAGAAACAATAAAATGATGTTGAAACTGAAACAGAGAAAGAAGAATCAAAATGACAAAATGGCTAAGCATATAAAGTTGCAAATTCCACTCACCCATGGAAATTGCGCCCAAAATTGGGATTTCCGCTCACATGTGGAAATTGCACTTTTTTCTTGGAGGCTAAAAATGATTGAAATTTTCACTGTTTCTCCTCTGAGAATTGGTTGGTGATCGAAAGTTTTAGCATTTTTTGGGTTAGCATGATGATTGAGATTGCATTGAAAACTTGGAAAAGTCATCATTTTTTTGCCAAAATCACATTTTCCATGCTACCATGGAATTTGTGCCTAGCATAAATGGGCATTCAATCCTTGAGGTTTCATTATAGCTTGCCAAAATCCAAAATCAACTTTGAAAACATTGAAATCATCCTTTAAATTCATTTGAAAATATTTGAAAAATCTATCAAAAATCACCAAAAAACCTTTGAAAACTAAAAAATTGCAAACTTTGGCATCAAAATGAGAAAGGTGCAAATTCAAGGTATAGCTGGAAAGTGCACCAAAACAAGGCAAGAAAAATGCAAATTCAAAGGTAGCTGGAAAATGTGCCAATCAAAGGTTCACAATTTTGTTCAAAAAGGGTAAAAATTCAATCTTCTTACTTGAAATTTATGAAAATTCATTGAAAATCCATTGGAAGCAACAAGTCTTAGCTCAAAAAAGGGCACAAATTATAAAACTATGTGGAAATTGTGCCCAAAAGAGAGGAAAAAATCATAATTTCTAGTGGTGAGCTGAAATTGCGCCACTTTCAATCCACTCACATTTGCATTACCTTCAACAAAATCCACCAATCATGAAATCAAGTCAGCCTCTAGGAGAAGAAATTGGGTTTAAACAAAAGAAAATACATAACTTGGCCAACCTACCTATAAGGAAGTGAGGTGAAGGCGCTATAAATAGAGGTGTTGAGTGATCATTTTCATATCAAATTAAAATTGGAAAAAATAGATTTTAAGAGAAGAAGCAGCGCCTAAGGAGTAGAATTTCTTCATTAGCAAGGGTGAATTTAGTAGAAGGAAGAATAATCAATGTTTTATTTCATCATGCTTTTCCTTGCCTCATGATCTATTAGTTTATATTTTGTGAAATTCAATGAATAGCTTTCAATTTCTCCCATGTATTAATGAACTTGACTTGATGTTATCAAGTACTATGACTTGTGAATTTTCATCTTGCAGGTATGTGAGAATCCGAAGGAGAGGCATCTAAAGGAGCATCTGGAGGATCAAGACATCATCAAGCTCTTCCACCACGCATCCAAAGAAGGCACCGTCACCGGAACACTGCACTTCACCGAGACATCATCAAAGTTCACCATCATCCTACCTCCAGAGAGAAGAACTTAATCATCCCAAGGAAGTGGAATCAATCCATGGAAATCCAAGAGTAAGAAGAGGAACAAGCATAACATCGCAAGGACAAGGATTACATCCAAGAACCCATGCCAATCCAAGCTAATCCAAAAGGAAATACAACATAAGACAAAGTTTCCAAGTTCAAAGAACATCCAAGAGATAACCATGTTGAGGTGGCATCTAGTCGTCATCACCCAATTAAATTTTTCCACATCGACATGTCTAAATACATTGAACTTGGGCATCCAAGTTCAAGATAAGGATGGAACTTTCTAGAATATCATGTTGTAAACATCTCATTGGTCGAAAGTGAAAGTAGTTGTAACTACCTTGTGTTGTCCAAATCTTGGCCGTTGATTCCAAAATCAATCTGGGCCCTCCATTGTAATTCTTGAGCTCTATATAAAGCTCATTCTTCTCATTTGTAAAGGGGGACTATTAGATATACATTAGATAAGAGTTGTTGTAGGCAAGTAGACTAGGAGTAGAGTAGAGGAAGCTCTTTGAAAGTTGTTGGAGAGAACTTGAAATTGTTGTAATCACTTCCAAGATTAATACATTTCTCATTGAATTGGTGACAATTGTGTTGTTTTGGAACGTTGCATGGTTTCTTATTTCTTGAAGATGATTGAGATGTGTTTCCAAGTAGAGTAGATTAGAAAGTTCATTGATATAGTGAATACATTGTGAAGATATTTGGTGGATTCCTAGGTTCATACTTTTGATGGTTTGTCACTGGCAAGTCATTGTGCAAAGTTAGCCTGAACCTCAACTTATTGCAATAGTTCGATTGTTGATGCTTGTTTGAGTTGCGCTAGCAGTGGGTACTCAAATGTGTGTCTACAATATGAAAATCCTTAGTCATCCTTGGGAGATTGCACTTGTTCTACGTAGTTGTTTAATTCATTATGGAGAAGTAGAGCTTGTTATGAAGGAATTTGTCTATCTTAGCATCATTCATTGTCTCATTGTACTTAGAAGTAGAATAGATTCTCTCCAAACCCTTGATCTTTTTTGCATTTTCTTTGTAATCATGGAATTAGGAAGTTTCCATCCATGAAAAGGAGTAATAAGTCGAGTAAAGAAATAAATCCAACGTAAGTCCCTTTGTGTTTACAGCAAAATCACATCATATGTCTATACTAAGTCTATATCCAATGTATTGTCAAGACCTGACATTTCGAACCTTGGAGTCATCTCATTGGATCACGTAGTTTAGCCTTTGAGTATCTTTTTTCAAGAGAGGATAGAGTACTTAGTATTTTATTTTGCATGTTGCCTTGTGCATAAAAAACACATCAACAAGATGTCTAGGTAAAACTTAGTAGCATTTATGAAGGAGATAGTAAAGTGAAGCAAGCCAAGATGTAAATCTTGAAGAGCAAATTTGAGACCCTGAGGATGGCAGAAGATGAAGACATTACCAGTTATATGCTCCGAGTGGATGAAATAGTTAATGGCATCAGAGGTCTTGGTGGAACAATGAAAGAAGGTGAGATTGTGAAGAAGGTGTTGAGATCTCTCGCTAAATCTTACAGTCATAAGGTATCTGCTATTGAGGAGACTCAAGATTTGGATCACTATACAGTAGATCAATTGTTTGGCTCTCTCACAGCCTTTTGAAATGAGAGAATTTGAAAAAGGTGCTCTAAAGAAGGAAGCAACATTCAAAGCAAGCAAGAAGATAGAAGATGAAACAACTAATCAAGATGATGATTTTGATGAGGTAGAGGAAAACTTTGTGAGAAGATTGAAGAAGGGAACCTGCAAATGCAAAGGTAAGTTACCTTTCAAATGTTTCAATTGTGGGAAAGTTGGTCATTTCGCATCTAAATGTCCTTTTAAAGAATCAAGGGGTAGTAATAAGAAAGAGAAGTTCAAAAAGGGTCCTTATTCCATGGAGAATAGCTGCTCTTTAAAAGATGAGGATCATGATTATTTAAATGATGAAACACTTTTCATGGCCTTGATTGTTGGTGACAAAAATGGTGATATTGGGAAATGTGAAAAGTCTAATACCTTGCAGGATGACCAAGATAATGAAAAATCAATGGTTGTATGGACTGCCTTTCATGCAAAAGAAGCCAATGCTTGGGTAATTGACAGTGGTTTCTCTAACCACATTACTGGTGACAAGGAGAAGTTTATCAGCCTTAAGAAGTGGAATGGTGGAGTTGTCAAGTTTGATGGTGATGAGTCAGCACAAATATGTGGAAAGGGTGCTATAACTATTGATTGGAAGAACATGATTAAGGATGTCCTCTATGTCAAAGGGATAAAGCACAATCCTCTCAATGTTAGTCAGATTGCAATAAAGGATACAATCTTACTTTTCATGCCAAAGGTTGTGAAATCAAGAAGGCAGGGTTCGAAATAATTGTTGTAGAAGGTATTAAGACATATGGAGATATCTATCATCTAAAGGAGGTAAATGGAAGAACCTATTTATTGGCTCAATCTAGTGAGTGTTGGTTGTGGCATAAGAGAATGGGACACATCAACTTTGATAATATGGTAAATATGAGCTCTATTCATGTGGTGAGAGATATGCCTAAGATAACCAAGCCTGTAAGCACATTATGCAAGGAATGTCAAATGGGAAAGAAGACAAAGAAAAATTTCTAAAGCAAGAAGTATTCTTCTACAATGTCCTTGGAGCTGATTCACACTGACCTATGTGGTTCTACAAGAACAAAGAGTCAACAAGGTGAAAGGTATTTCATGTTGCTTATTGATGATTACTCTAGAATGACTTGGGTTACTTTTTTAAGAGAAAAATTAGAAGCCTTTGTTAAGTTTAATATTTTCAAACCAATAGTTGAGAATGAAATGGATGCTAAGATCAAATGCTTAAGATCTGATAGAGGGGGTGAGTTTACTTCAAATGAATTCAAAAAGTTTTGTGAAGATCATGGTGTTAGGAGACATTTGTCTACTCCTAGGACCCCTCAGTAGAATGGGGTAGTGGAGAGGAAAAATAGGATTGTGCAAGAGATGGCTAGGGCAATGTTGAAAGATGGAGATCTGCTTGATATGTATTGGAAGGAAGCAGTTCACACTGCTATCTATCTACTCAATAGAGTACAATTAAGTTTTAATAACACTAAGACCCCTTATGAGATATGGTATGGAAGACCTCCCACTGTCAGATACTTCAAGATCTTTGGCAGCAAATGCTACATCAAGAAAGATGAAGAAGACCTTGGAAAGTTTGATTCAAGGTGTGATGAAGGGATCTTTCTTGGTTACTCAACTAGAAGCAAGGCCTATAGATGCTACAACAAGAGATTGGGAAAGATGATTGAAAGCACAAATGTTAAGGTAGATGAAGACTTGTATCAGATCTCACAAGAACAAGAGGATTGTGGATCTGATATACCTCCCTACATTGAAGAATACGAAGAAGAGGAGGAAGAAGAGAAGGACCAAGAATCAGAGTAGATCCCTAAGACTCCAACAAAGTATGTTCAAAGGAATCATTCAGCAGCAAATCAAAGAGGATCATCTTGGGAGTGAGTTGCATTCCTTGTCTAATACTATTTAGATTGGAAGGAGACTCTTTGAGATCTCAACATGGAATTTTTAGAGGTTTTTGTTGTGGATTATGCACACTTGTTGGCCAAATTATTCCCTAATTTTCAAGGGTTGCATACAATCATTGTGGGTGATAGAGTTGGGAGATATACTTGTTGACTCAAGTTGCTCCACTTTGCAAATACGAAATCTAGATGTTATAGCATGATGGTATTTGAGCATCTAAATTTGCATGGTGTTTTTGGTAGAAATTATTTCATTTGATAGGTACAAGGTCTAGACTTTATGGACATTATGACATGATTCATCATATTGGCATGGTGATACTTGAGTACCTAGGTTTACAATTTCTTGTGGGCAAGCAATTCTAGGCAATGCAGACTATCATGCCCCCTTTTCTAGACTAAAATAATCAATAGTATTATTTTAATTTTGGCTCAATAATTTCTAATTTTAGGGGCAACTTAATAATGTTATTATAATTAAAATAAAATGTGTCTTTAAACACTAGTATTAAAATAAAAAGTATTTTTAAATACTTGGAGAGAAATTTAAATCCAAGGGCCTGATTGGGAAAGCTATATCAAAGAGATGCCTAGCTTCATTTTATCATCAAGATTTCGTTTGACATTTTCATTGTGAGCTTTGTGTTTGAACTTGCATCTAAGGATGAAAATGCTTGGCTATTTTTATGAGGTTTAGGAAGAAAAACCCCTCTTGGACTTCCATCTAGGAGGTGAGGATGAAAACTCTTGATTGTAGCATTGACAATTCCACACAAGAGTTTATGATGTGCTGATTTGGAGATTTTATGCATATCTTTAGGTTTTGGCAAAAAGATATTGGCAAGAAAATAATATATCGTTGTTTTTTATAGTGCTTGGAATTGATTTCTATCATCCACTTTGAGCATCACATTTTGGAAAGTTGTCATAATCACTTGTTGGCAGATATATGAGGGTTTCATGCATTATTGTCGTCGTTTGGAACATTTATTGCATCTTTGGAGGTTGTCAAGAAGGGCGAACTAGCATTTTATCATTTCTTATTGAAGGTGTATCACATTGGCATATTTTAGTGGGTGATTTACATCTTGGTGCCCCTTTTGGGCCATAAATTGAATGATGATCTACATATTATCAGGGGCAAATCCCTTTTGGAGGAGCAAATCATAGTTTGACATCATTTTGGACTCTTCTAAGGCTGCGATTTGCATATGGCATAGCATTTATGACATTTTGAAGGGTGAATTACATGCAAGGAAGGGTGATCATCTTGAGGTCACCATTTTGACATTGTAAGGTGTTGTGATCTACATTTTAGCATTGTTACCAGCTGCCTAACAATCCATACAACCCCTATTTGCAATCGTACAAGTCTTCTTTGGCTGTACAAATCAATTTGGTATCATTTTGTTCCATTTCTGCATTTTTTGTAAGGTGATTTGGCATCACAAAATTCAAAAATATTATTTTGGTGATATTACTTCAATATTGTACTTGTGCCATTGTTCAAATCCCAGATCTAGAGTTTTATGATATTTTATATTGCTGTCATGCATTTTTCCAACCATTTATTATCAAGTGCAACATTCAAATTTATCTAATTTTCAATCACAAGGGTTTCATATTTTCAGTTCTTTTGCTAGTGAGGGTTTTGGTCTCCTACAATGATTTAACAACTAAGCTCTTAAAGTTGTGACTTAGAGATTGGACATCTAACCTGAATAGCTGTCTTAATCACTATGGAGATGCATTTCACTTGTCAACCCAGGGACGTGAACTTGAAATGGGTCAGCACAGTATGTGCACTAAGAACTTCCAAAGTATCCACATTCACTCTATAGCTAAGAAAGACATACTGCTGAAGATAAACTGCTAGGAAAGAAATAACATGAATGTTGAACATCAACCGACAGCTATTCTAAGCTCAAGTACATAACAGAAAATAAAAGTCTGGGCAAACAAACAGGAAACTACTCTATCTGCTTTGGCTACAAGAACAGACACAGAATAGAATTCTAGTGGTTGCAGGAACATTCAATGCCAAATTTAACTAATTTCTTAACATAAAATACAACTAAACTAAAGGATGGAATGCTTACTAAGTGGGCCCCCTTGGATGAGTATTCCCTAAGACAAATGTAAAATCAAAAATGCGAACTTATAACTTTATTTTATTCACTAGAAAACATGAGTACAAATGAACATCGTAACTGAAAACTGGATAATGCAATTACAATCTCTGATTAATCAACCCTTCAGAAGGAGCATCAAAGTCTTATTTATAGAAGGAAAACTACAAAACTAACTACCTAGCAAGGTAGTCAACTCCAATAGAATAGGAGGATGCCACTTTAGGGAAAGCACATAAAGTGGAGAGGAGGTTATGCATGCATGGAATCTGGTCAAGCAAGTTGCTTCAATGCAGATCTAGCACAACAGTAACTCCTAAATTTGCTCAACAAGTAATTAAGACCAGTTATAAGGTAGTTATCTTCCCTCCATTTAACATTTGAATGATCACTATGTTTGACTTTTATGGCGAGTAACCAACCGGCAGAATCTTCCTTGACTTTATGGTTGCTAATTATATCTACATAACAATATTAGTACACACAATAATTGCACATTTGTAACTACCTTAAAGTAACATTCATTAACCATATGTAAAATTAACATAGATAGTTCATATAGCATGTCATTGTCATAAAAGATTATAAGAAATAACCTATACCCAACATCTTATAGTTTTGAAGAAATGTCATAAAAAGATCAGGATCAAAGTACCAAAGTCCAAGATAACTACAACAATTGGATAATAAAGTTTAACAAAATCAAGTCATAAACTAGACTCGTCACTCTCCCCAACCTAAGACTTTGTTGGTCCTCCAGCAGAGGAAGGGTTGTTCTTTTGTTTAGTTAATGCCCTAAAATTAGCAACTACCAGCTGTCCTATATCAGTTTCTCTGGTGCGTGAGTTAGGATCCCAATAGAACCCTTGCTGCCTATCCAATCTGTTCCATCTCTGCCTCTCTTCAGCAATATCATACTGGAAAAATATATAATTTGGTAAAGGCCACAATAGGATAGGTGGTTGAAAGATTAAGGGAAGCCAGAATTGCCCCTTTGTGCTCCCAATTTGTATATATCTATCCACTCTTTTACATATTGCAGTATAGTTCAGCTGAGAGTGAGGCTCTGCTTGTTTTAGCTCATCAGACAAACTGTTCCACCTTTGTGTCAAATGTCCCTTCACATATTCTCCAATAGTGTTTGCAATCTTCTCATATTTTTTGTAAGTTGCTTCTCTCTCAGGCAGGATTCTGTTACCATAGCTTGGCCTATAAAGCATTCTATGCCAATCATTGAAAATGCTTCCTGGATTTCCAGATTCATCTCTAATGGGCAAGGGAGTGCTGAATTCTAATTGCTTATAAGCCCTGAATTGCTGTCCCCAACTAATCTCATTTTGCATCCAAGACATAAATGCCCTCAATTGAACATCCCCAACATACAACAAGGGGTTCCACTCATGGTCTTGGGACACAGCATAATTATGTAAATAGAATTCACACAACAAATTCTTTATTTCAAGAAGAGCAATCCAATAAGCATTGAAAAATTCAAGAGGAGATTCAATGGAAGGGTTCAAACTGGAAACAATCCTTGCTAACTTAAAAGAGAGGTACCTTTCCTTTAAACGTAGAGCATAGACTCTTGGGGGAGTTCTGCATCTCATGCCATAAATTCATGGCTACCATATGCATCAAAAAATTAGGAGGTCTATGTATTCCTACCAAAGACTTTCCTGGCGCAGATGGTTGACCTTCATATAGCACAAGCTGCAGGGTTTTTGATTGTTCAGCCAATTCTAGCTGCAAGGTGTCTTGTTGCAGGAACTCCTGTTTATCTTCATGTCCATGTCTCTCAATATGTTCAGCAGTGGAAGCAAGGTCTGCCAGAGTCACATTTGTTGCTTCCTCAGTTATGTCTTTTTATTCAACATTCACATGCCCCATTGGGGCCTCTGTATCCTCA
Source organism: Cunninghamia lanceolata (assembly GCA_027924645.1). Lineage (NCBI taxonomy): Eukaryota > Viridiplantae > Streptophyta > Pinopsida > Cupressales > Cupressaceae > Cunninghamia > Cunninghamia lanceolata. The sequence continues at coordinate 3,482,589 of BSBN01001327.1, read as the reverse complement.
GCTGTCATTTCTTCAACCCTAGGACTTGTCTGTGGAGGCGCACCAAAGGCTAGCTCAGCAAGTCTTGATTTACTAGGACTCTCGTGTTTCTCTTCGACTGCAGGAAGAACAGTGTCAGCGTTCCATTTCCTAGAGTGTGGCACCTTCCTTCCTATGGTTTGCTTTTTAGTTTTACCCTTCTTTATTTCTGCCCTTCTCCTCTGTGCCCTAGTTTGAATTAAATTGCAAAGAGGAACATCATCATCATCAGAATCTGAAGAACTTTCTTTGCTTGCATGCTCTGCTTTAGAAGAACTAATCTCAATAGCTTGTTTTGTTGCAGGAGGGTTTGCACCAGAAGTTGAGTTTCCTGGAGTAGCTTCAACAGAACACACTCTTCTCCTAGTTCTATGAGGTTGCGGCACAACCACATGTCACAAATGGCTTGGTCTTATTTGATCAATATTTAGAAATTCCTCCCAAGTCATATCAGACACATCATGCAAAGACTTTTCAACTAGCAATTTGATCAAACAATGGTGGGAAACAGAATTAGCCCTACCTTTTTGGGTCTCGGTGGCCATGATTGAGAGAAGGTGGTATAGCATGTTTGGCACATTCATGCTTCTCCCATGCCTCATATGATTCAGCAGTTTGAAATGCACATAATGAAGATTCGACAAATGACCTTCACAAGTAATGTACTTCACAACATGAACAGCTACCTATTTCCATGGGTCAGGCAGAGAGGTTCTTTTGGTTCCTTGTTTGTCTATAGTCAATGGAGGATCACCAGGTTCTCTAAATTCGGCCCTAGCTAACCTGGTGTCTCTGGTAATAGGGTAATTCTCGCCATTGGCAAGCAGCCCTGTAACTTTTGCAATTCTTTCTTTAGTAGCCAACACCTCCAACCCTCTTACCTTGGCTTTACCTTCAGATAATGTCTGGGCAAATTCTAACGCAACATTTTCATCAAAACCATTCAGCTTCAAGAAATAGTCTATCCACCCACAATTTCTAAACTCGGCCTGGCTGAGTGCATCTTGCAATAATACATCATGAACTGTGGGTTCATTCTGAATTAATCCACCTCCCATTGACTTAGCTGTCTGAAAACAATCACACGACAAAGTTTTTGTTTTTCTGCAAAAAGTTTGAAAACTAACTTCACCTTCCTGGAACCCTGTTAAATTTTCAATTACTCATGTCGTCTAAATTTTCCTTTTTTGGAAACACAAGATTAAGACAAGGGTAGTATAGGCAGTAATGAATAATCGATGAAGGCTATCATCTCACACTTGTGAGCCGTCATCTCACTCAAAATTCAAATCATTCAATTTTAAACTTTGCTGACATGCTAGCATAAAGCATAGGGACTGACACGTGGACATCATATTGACACTCCCTCCCCAACCTAAATCTGAGCATGTGTCCACACATGCGGAATGGTGATGCGTGATAGGACAAGGAAGGGATTAATGACATGCTACGAAGAATATTGATATTAATGTACACTAATTAAATGAATGTACCAAAAGATAATTAAGAGAGAACTATTAAAGTGTGCGTACCTTGATGTGTGGAAGATCGGTTGCAAAAATCATGGAGAAAGTATAGGTCAGTGTTTAAGAATTTATTGAGCAATGAATGAAAGTGGAGTGGAAGAAAGCGAGGTGGGATGAAGTGTAATCAATACACGTGATTGAAGAGAGAATAATGGAAATCAGTGGGTGGATGGGCTAATGGATGAAGAAGTGGACTCCCACAAATGTGGAAGTCTTTATTATGACAAGTGTCATACCTTGGTTAGCTAGAAGGAGGGACACTAGGTCCACTACCTTTGGCTGTAGGAAGTTCAGGAGTTGCATGCTGACTGAATTGTTGCTGGAATTCTTCTTCTGAAGTTGGCTTGTGATACAACCTGAGGCGATGACCATTGACTAACAACTTAAATCTGACAGGGTCAATGGTGGTAAGTTGAACAGCACCATTGGAAAAAACTTTAGCAACCTCATATGGTCCTAGCCACCTTGTCTGTGGTTTTCCTACATTATCCTGATACCTTGAGTCATAAAGCAAAGCCTAGTCACCAGGCTGGAATTTCTTATCTTTGATGTATTTGTCATGCCACTTTATTCTTTGATTCTACACCACTTCTGTGTGATGTAAGGCTACTTTCCTCATCTCATCCAAAGCATTGAGCTGCATGATTCTTTCCTTTTGTGCCTTAGAGAGATCCATCCCCAAGTCAAGTGTAGTCTGAAGAGTCTTATGTTCAAATTCAATAGGCATCATGGTTGTTTTACCATATAGTAACTCAAAAGGGGTGAAGCCGGTAGTTGTTTTCCAGGTTGTCCTATAGGCCCAGACAGCTTCTGGTAGCCTATTTGCACAATCCTTCCTATGGACAGCCATAGTTTTGGTCAAAATGGCTTCAATTTTTCTGTTAGTCACCTCAACTTGGCCATTAGCCTGAGGGTGATAAGGAGTAGATTTCTTATGCCTTATGTTGTACTCCTGTACTAGTGCTACAACTAGGGTTGAGGTGAATTGAGCTCCTTGATCAGTCACTAATTCTCTGGGAACTCCATATCATGTGAAAATTTCCTCATAGAGAAATTTTGCAACCTTACTATCTCTTGCATGTTTCATGGCCTTAACTTCTACCCATTTAGTTACATAATCAGTGCATACTAAGATATAGGATTTACCATTAGATAGAGGATCAATGGGTCCTACAAAATCTAATCCCCACTTATTAAATGGAGTAATCACAAGCTGAGGGTAAATGGGCATCTCATCATATTTTTTTGGCCATCCCATCCTCTAACAACTGTCACATTTCTTGGTATATCTTGCTGCATCCTTGTGTAGTGTAGGCCAGTAATAACCTGCATTCAAAATCTTCATTGTTGTCTGCCTTGCTACAAAATGTCCTCCACATGGTTCATTGTGACATGCATGCAAAATGTCATATGTTTCATCTTCTCTCACACATCTCCTCATGACATTGTCTCGTCCAGTGTAGAACAAACATCTAGCAATCCATGAAAAAGGAAAAGACTTTTCAATGAGTACCCTTCTCTCCTTAGGAGAGAAATGAGGAGGGAGTCTTCCTGTGACCAGATAATTGGCTGTGTCAGCATACCAGGGTGTTTGCACAGTGAGTGAAAACAAATGTTCATTAGGAAAATAGTCATCAATGACTTGGTTGTCCTCTGATGTAGTCAGTCTTGAAACAAAGTCTACAACCACATTGGCCTTCCCTGGCTTATCCACAATAGTGATGTCAAATTCCTGCATTAGCAACACCCATCTTGCTGATCGACCTGATGTTAGAGATTTGTTCATAAGATACCTAATGGCTGCATGATTTGTGTGCACAAAGATTTGATAGCCTATTATGTAGTGCCTAAATTTGTTGAGTGCATAGATGACTACTAGCATTTCCTTCTCTATTACTATATAATTGAACTCAGCACCCTGTAAGTTTTTGCTGACAAAATAAATAGCATGCTCAATGACTCCTTTTTGGCCTAAAACTGCTCCTATGGCATAATCTGATGCATCAATATGAATGTGGAAAGGAAGTTCCCAATTGGGCCCTTTAAATACAGGAGCATGGGTTAATGCTACCTTTAAATCAGAAAATGCTTTGTTACAGTCTTCATTCCACTGAAATTCCGCATCCTTTGTGAGAAGAGTATATAATGGGGATGTCATTTTGCTGAAATCTTTGATGAAACGTCTAAAGTACTCTGCATGACCCAAGAAGCTTTTGACATCTTTTTGCTTTGCAGGAATGGGCAAATTGATGATGACTTCAATCTTTGTTGGGTCTACTTGGATTCCTTTAGGAGAAACATAGTGGCCAAGTACTACTCCTTCCTGCATCATCATGAAGCACTTTGCACTGTTCAAGAATAGATTGTGGTCTTCACATCTTTCCAATGCCTTCCCTAAGTTTTCTAATGCCTCTTCAAAAGTAGCACCATAAGTAGTGAAATCATCCATATAGATTTCCACACAATCATGTGAGATATCTGAAAATATGCTAATGACTGCCCTTTAGAAAGTTGCAGGTGCATTGTATAAGCCAAATGGGAGTACTGAGTAGGCATATGTCCCCCAAGGACAGGTAAATGTTGTTTTCTCTTGATCTTCAGGTGCAATCTGAATCTAATTGTAACCGTTGAACCCATCCAGAAAGGAAAAGTACTTCTTTCCTGCAAGTGAGTCCAATACATAGTCTATGAAAGGAAGGGGGAAATGATCCTTTTAGGTGGCAGAGTTTAATTCTCTGTAATCAATACAGACTCTCCATTTCCCTCCCTTTTTGGGCACAAGAACCAGAGGAGACACCCACTGGCTATTTGAGATTGGGTAGATAAAACATGCATCTAATAGCTTCTGCAATTCCTCTTTGGCAATTTCTCTTAGTGCAGGGTTGATTCTCCTTTGTGGCAATCTTACTGGTGTACAATCTTCCTTTATGTAAATCCTATGGATGCATAATGTAGGATCTAGTCCTTTCATGTCATGATAATCCCATGCAAAAGCATTCTTATGTTTTGTTAACAAATTTGTCAAAAACAACTGTTGTGCTTGAGTCAATTTACTGTTGATATTCAAATATCTTTCTTCTGAAATTTACACTTGAGTTGTTAAGTCTACCATAGTTACTTCATTAATGCTTGGTACCTTAATTTCTTGTGGAAGCAAAGTGTGTAACATACCTAATACTACAGGAAAAATGGGAATAAGTATCTTCACTAGATCAGTAGAATGAGAGGGTGATGCTTCCTCTACTTCACAATGATCTTGAATTATGTTAGACAACACCTCCTCCTCTCCTTGAAGCTATAGGAAAGAACTTCTGCCTAACATCATAAGCTGCTCCACAGAATGAGCTTCCTCCGCCTCTTCACCAACATGCGGCCAAACAGGATTATCCATATCATGAGATGGTTGTGCAGGTGGGTAAAGAACAAGTTTTTTAGTGCTTCTCCCATCAGAGATGGTCATGTCTCCTGACCGGCATCCAATATAAGCATCTATTGTGGCTAACCATGGCCTTCCCAGAATGATGGGGTATCCTCCCAATGTAGCTTTAGGAGAAAGTATCATGAAATCAGCTGGATATTCCCATGAGTCCAGGGATACCACAAGGTCCTTGACTATCCCATCAAGTTTAATAGTAGAACTATCAACAAGCTGCAGGATAGTAGGAGTAGGTCGCATGGTTGCAACATTCAGTTGTTCCAGGATATCCTTGGTCATTACATTTATGGTTGCTCCTAGATCAATCAGAGCATTTCAGATTTGGATCCCATTTATAACAACTCCTACCACAGGACTTCTTGGATCATTATATTTGGGAACAATCACTTTCCCAAGCATGATGTCAGCCAATTGTCCCACCACATGAACCATAGTGGGGTCTTTCCTTTTTCTGCCTGGCTTCTTAAGGCATGCGTCTTTGATTGCTTTTCCATATATAGGAACATCTTTTATGGCTTGAAATAGAGGGATCTTGACACATACTTGTTTCAACTACTCTAGAATGTCAAACTCTTCTTCTACCTTTTATTTCACAGTTTCTAACCTTTGTGGAAATGGTGGTTCTTGGGCAGTCTACTTGATTGGTACTGGTTCAGGATTTCCAGGTGCATTTGACTGAATGGGGATTTTGATAGGTTCCTCTTCTTCTTCTTCAGAAAGCTCAGTAATAACTGGTTTGGAAGGAGCTGCCAAGGTAGTTCCTGAACGCAGGTGGATATTACTTACATTCACAGCATATGCAGGGAATTGATTTGGATCAGCAGAATATACTAGTTGTTGCTGTGGTCTATTATTTGGATTAGGTGAGTGTTGAGCTGGTAACTGAGTAGGTTTAGGTATATTTGAATTGGAGCTAGAAGGTGGAGGCATTATAGCAGGTTGTTGGGGCTGAGAAGGTGACTTCATGTAATTAGTGGTCTGATTTGGCCATTGTTGTCCTCCTCTCCATTGAGATGTTTGTTTTCAGTTTCCTGGGGGTGACTGCCAATTCCCCTGAGGCTGTTGCCACTGAGGTGCAGGGTTTTGGTAATTTTGCCAAGTTTTTTGAGGCTTATTCCAAGGCTAAGGTGGATATCCTCCATAATTAGATGGAAATGGTTGTTGCCATTGGTTACCAGATGCATAAGTATTAAAATATGGTCCAGCAACTGATAATGGATATGGTGACATACCTTGTCTTGGAACCCATGGCCTCCTTTGTGCAAAATAAAAGACTTAATCTTCTTCAACTTATATTGGCTTGAACTCAAGTGGAATCTACTTACTATCAATGTTAGCTACCATTTTGCATCTGCAGTCCCTCTTCTTTTGTCTGCAATGAGGACAATATTCTGCCAACATTGCCTCGGCCTCTTCATGCTTCTTCTTTACTTGAAGTGTGTCCAACTGGGTGGCCATATTATTTATAATATCTTGCTTAAAATCAGATAGCAAGTGACTTATCTCCATCCTTGAAACTCCATTGGTAAAGGTTTTGCCCAAAAGGGAATGGTAACCTCTTCCTTTCTTTATGGTTGCTCTAGAATAATTCTGACACAACTTCTTAATATCCTCCCAAGACACTTGGGTAATATCTCCTCCTCCCATTAAATCCAAGGCATCTGTGTAATGCTCACTTATTCCCCTGAGGAAGAGCAGTTTCTGAGACTCCTCATTGAGTGCATGATGGGGAGGCTTTTGTAAACAAAACAAAAACCTTGAGATGTAATCCTCCAAACTTTCATCTTCTTTTTGCTGCATTATGAAAATATCATTTCCTCTCATATCTCCACTCCTACAGTAGTCTTTATACTTCTCAAGAAATTTGTCTTTCATTTCATCCCAAGTATTGACAATATCACTACCTAGACTCATAAACCACCTTAATGCAACATCTTTCATGGTAGTAGGAAACAACTTAAGCTTATGAGCATCAGTAGTGTAGTCATAGCTTCTGCAGAGGATATCAAATTCTAACAAGAAGGTGTCTGGGTCCTTTGTTGTAAGTCCATAGAACTTGGGGAGAGTTGAAGCAGGGATGTTTTTGAGATTATCCACTTCATTTTGATGAGCAATCAGAAATAGAAAGGTTGGTTGATTGGGTACATTTTGGGCAGCCATAGCTGCTTGACCTATTATCAAGGCAAATGGATTATCAACCAGGTTTTGGGTAACTTGTTCTTTAGAGGATGTTTCAGAACTATTGAAATTAGGGAATGCATCAAGAAAAGGATTCACTTCTACTTCTTCTGCTGGGTAAGTTGAATCATTAGGAAGGAATCTCCCTAAAGCATCTCTTCTCCTACCTCTATGAATGCAATATACTCAATATCAGCGACTTACAAAAATGTTGTGAATGGATTGTAGATGGTTACTTCCTGACTAAGAACACATTTTAAGGGAAAAAAACTACAAGAAATAATACTAAAGATGACTCCAAAGATCTTCCTAGTTTGACATCCCAGACAACGGCGCCAAAAATGTTGGTCTCCTACAATGATTTAACAGCTAAACTCTTAAAGCTGTGACTTAGAGATTGGACATCTAACCTGAATAGCTATCTTAATCACTATAGAGATGCATTTCACTTGTCAACCCAGGGACATGAACTTGAAATGGGTCAGTACAGTATGTGCACTGAGAACTTCCAAAGTAGCCACATTCACTCTATAGCCAAGAAAGACATAATGCTGAAGATAAACTGCTAGGAAAGAAATAACATGAATGCTTAACATCAACCAACAGCTATTCTAAGCTCAAGTACATGATAAAAACTAAAAGTCTGGGCAAACAAACAAGAAACTACTTTGTCTGCTTTGGTTGCAGGAACAAACACATAATCGAATTCTAGTGGCTGCAGGAACATTCAATGCCATATTTAACTAATTGCTTAACAGAAAATACAACTAAACTAAAGGATGGAATGCTCACCAAGTGGGCCCCCTTGGATGAGTATTCCCTAAGACAAATGTAAACTCAGAAATGTGAACTTATAACTTCATTTTATTCACTGGAAAACATGAGTACAAATGAACATCGTAACTATATTACTGAAAACTGGATAATGTAAATACAATCTCTGATTAATCAACCCCTCATAAGGAGCATTAGAGTCTTATTTATAGAAGGAAAACTACAAAACTAACTACCTAGCAAGGCGGTCAACTCCAACAGAATAGGAGGATGCCATTTTAGGGAAAGCATAGAAAGTGGAGAGGAGGTTACATATGCATGGAATCTGGTCAAGCAAGTTGCTTCAATGCAGATCTAGCACAACAGTAACTCCTAAATTAGCTCAACAAGTAATTAAGACCAGTTACAAGGCAGTTATCTTCCCTCCATTTGACATTTGAACGATCACCATGTTTGACTTTTATGGCGAGTAACCAACCGGCAGAATCTTCTTCGACTTTATGGTTGCTAATTATATCTGCATAACAATATTAGTACACACAATAATTGCACATTTGGAACTACCTTAAAATAACATTCATTAACCATACGTAAAATTAACATAGATAGTTCATATAGCATGTCATTGTCATAAAAGATTATAAGAAATAACCTATGGCCAACATCTTATAGTTTTGAGGAAATGTGATAAAAGATTAGGATCAAAGTACCAAAGTCCAAGATAACTACAACAAGTGGATAATAAAGTTTAACAAAATTGAGTCATAAACTAGACTCATTAGAGGGTTTGAAATAATAAATTTTAGTTACCTTCATTAGTTACCAGCATTATGTTTCTTTTCTACATTGTTGTTTTAGTTTTCCATCTGTTCAAAAGATTTAGAAAATTATACAAAAAATACAAAAACCATAATTTGGGGACATTACATATGCACTTTAGCTATTTGTTTCTTGAAATCATGAGGTGTTCAATTGTCTAATTCTTTATCGTTGATATAGACTAACTAATCTCTAATTTAGCTAGTAATTAACATTCATATGTGTTTTTCCTTCAAAACTTTATTTACGGTTGAATACTAGTATCTACTTCAACCAATAGGAGGTTGAAGTTATCCACTTGTGCTTGAGAGTATTCTCCCTTATATATGAAAATGTCACTACAAGTCTTAACTGTTGATAGTCTGGTGCTTGCATCCAAGGAAAAAACATAGTCACTCAGATATTTACATTTATGCAAAACTCCCTTTTTAATCTTGTACAATGTGCATACCTATAAATTATGTTAGTTTTAGGTTTAGTTAGATGTTAGGGAGCTTCTCCTTACAATTTGGGGAACAGTTCTATCATATGTGTTGCTCCATTTTTTGTTGTTTGGCAACAAACAAATTAAACTGCTCACACTTATGGAGCCAAATTATTGATTGAGGGTGTTTGAACTTGATTATAGCCATATAAATAAGAGTTATGAATTTATGTGGAATCAACATTGTGAAATCCATCTCTTGGCTTGGTGATTTTGGAGGTCCCCCCCCTCAAAGTGGCTCAACTATCTTATTTCTATGTTTTGATATATTAGTGATAATTTATCATATTGGGCCTAATCTCCTATTGCCCTTCTACTATATTTGGTATTCGTTTGTAGAATATTGATGTTTTTTACCAAATCTATGTTATTTCAGTTGCATAATATAGAAATATAATTACATATTTGCTAGACTTTATATATTTAACGAGATGCAAAATGTTGTTGATATGTGCACCAATATGAGCTACCTAAAAGATAAGCACGTTCATCTTTTGTAGCACATGGACTCAAAGCCTCTTGCATTAGTGTTGATAACAAAAATGTGTCATTTCATAAATAATACTTAAGTCTGTGCCCTCAACATCCATCGTGTTCCAAATCCATGTAACATACACCCTTGGTATATGTTTTGCTCTATATGTTTTTATTTTTTCTTGTTTGATGTTTAGGGTTTCATGGGTTTTGCTTGCATGTTGGTTTTTGCATGAAATACATAGAAAATAAGGTATATAACGAAAACCCAGAAAATATACTATGTATTTACACAAATGGACAAATACCCAAATCATAGAAAGTGCTAAAACTAATTATAGAGACATACCCATATGAGAATCTTCAACTTTGCTTTATTGCCGAAATTGCACCAGCTTACAATGTCATGTAAAATCACCAGGAAATGCATACATATGAAGTTCTCCACAAAATACAAAGCTGCAGCGATAAATACAATACCCAATGCCGAGGATGAAGGTTTTAGTTGTTACAAATGAAGTAGAAATGATACCCCAAAACCCCACATCCCTCCACAAGTGGTACGGCCTGGCTGCTGGTTGTTTCAGCACTGAATGATATAAAAAAAACCTCATCGAAATCTCTGCATTAGACTATAAATGGCTGCCAATATGGTGCGACCTCAATGGAATGAAGAACAACTGCAAATTTTCCTGAAAACTCCCACGAATACCTTGAAGGATGTACGACCTGCTGAAGAATAAGTACGACCAGCAATGGAAATCTATCTCAGTCATAAAACCTTCAAAAAAACTATCAAATTTGCCTCTTAAAACTGTTTTAATCATTTGCATATCAAACTCCTATGAATATGTCCATATCTTGCTCAAATCTTCATAAAAAAGTATCTGGCGAATGCACAACTAAAGCCTCTGGATGAAGCCTCCAAGTATCCCCCCCTGATGCGGTCTCTCATGCACGAAGAAAGGTGATTTTGCAGAGGGTTTCATCTCCACAAACCGATATCAAACCCTAGAGCCAAGTTTCAAAGCCAATGCACAACAATATCCCAATATGAGAGCAAATTTCATAAACTTCGCATTTGTCAAATGAGCTCTTTTTTGCCTTTTTGTTCCTCTCCTTTCTCCAATGCCCAAGAGGGATTTTTTAATATATTTTATTTTATGATTTTTTATCCCTTTGTGCCTCCCATGGGCGCCCATCTCCTAGGGGACCACCTTTTAAGTTATAACTTAACTTTATAAAGCGACTTTACTTTATAACTTAAAGTTATATTATGTCTTATAAAATAACATAAGTTAAATTTTTTAATTTAACTTATATTGTGTTCAATAATGCTCTAGACATATTGAAACCATGAGTCTCGTGCAAAGGTCCTCCTCAACTACCCTGCCAAAAATAGCCAGTGCTCAGCTCTGACTTCATATAAATAGTAAGTTATCCAAACTGACCCCCTAATCACCTCCATCAGCCTACGAGAGTCTGACCATAGGCTAATCCCTGTCCACTGATCAAATGGGCTAAATGGGGGACATTACAGTCTGCCCTCCCCAAGATTGCTTGTCCTCAAACAATCTCAGCTCAAGATGCTGTAATATTTGCTCACTCTCCCAAGTGGCATCCTCAACTAGTAGATTTTTCCACTTCACCAGGTACTCCCTAATGATCCGTTTCCTCGGATTCCTTTCTCTGGTGTCAATAATAGCTTCTGGTACCGAGATTAGCTTCCCCTCCTCATCCAATGGTGGAAGCTCAACTGAAGGAATCACATTGTGGCCAAGAGCTTTTTTCAACCTGGAAACATGAAAAACATTGTGCACCTTACTATTAGCTGGCAACTCAAGCTCATATGCCACTTCTCCCATTCTCCTGATAATCCTGAACGGACCATAGAACCTGGGTTTCAATTTTTCTACTCCACTCTTCTTGAGAGTGGACTGTCTATAGGGTTGGAGCCTCAAATACACCATATCTCCAACCTCAAAACTCCTCTCTACCCGATGTTGATGAGCATAAAGCTTTTGCTGATTTTGTGCTTGCTGGATGTCTCTGAGTTCCTTCACTATATCCTAACTCTCCTGTAATAGATCTTTTGCCTTTGGCACCCGACTATCACCAAGTAGCAAATCTGTAAGGCATGGGGCATCATATCCATACAAAGCCTTGAATGGAGACATCCTGATCGACATGTGGTATGTCATGTTATAGCAATACTCCCCCAAGTGTAACCATCTAACCTGAGCTTTCGGCTGCCCCGCCACATAATTTTGAAGATACCCTTCCACCCATTTGTTCACTATTTTTGTCTGGCCATCTGTTTGTGGGTGGTAAATGGTACTAGGAGTCAACTCAGTGCCACATAATCTGAATAGCTCCTGCCAAAATAAACTCAGGATCTTACTATCCCTCTCACTCACTACACCCCTGGGTATCTCGTGTAATCTGAAGACCTCCCAAAAGAACAAATCAGCCACCTATACAACTGTGTATGATGCTGAAATGGCGAAGAAGTGCGCAAATTTGGTCAATCTGTTGACCACAACAAATATGTTGTCCTTCCCTTGTGCCTCAGGTAGCCCTGTAATGAAATCCATGTAGATATATTCCCATTTTTTATTGGGAATCAATAGTGACTGTAGCAGTCCTGCAGGATAAGTATGCTCATGCTTATTTTGCTAACAAGTAGGGCATTCACAAACATACTTGAGGACTTCCTCCTTAAGTCCTTTCCATGTGAATCATTCCCGAATTTGCTTGTATGTCTTAAAGAATCTATGGTGACCAGCAATGGGAGTGTCATGGAAAGTCCTTATGATCTTATGTTTAAACTGTGAGTTAGGCACCAAAAGTATTCTATCTTTGTATATAATCAAATCCTGCACTATAGAATACATGTCATCCTTAATGGTGCCCTCAATGACTCCTGCTGCCCAAGAGTCCTTAGCATATTCTACTAAAATCCTCTCTTTCCAATCAACAGATATCTCCCTAAATAAGCACAAATGGGGTCTCCTCGACAAAGCATCTAGAACTATATTTCTTTTCCCCTTAACATATTCAATGTCGAAGTTATAAGCCTGAAGTCTGCTTACCCACTTCTGTTGTCTATCGTTCAAGTCCTTCTGGTTCATAAAATACTTAATGCTATTATGATCTGTTTTGATTATGAATTTACCTCCAACCAGGTAAGGCCTGAACTTGGCCAATGCATGCATGATGGCCAACATTTCTTGGTCATATACCGAGTAGCTTCTCTCAACACCCCGAAGCTTCCTACTTTCAAATGCTATTGGGTGCTTTTCTTGCATCAATACTGCCCCTATTCCCTCTCTTGAAGCATCACACTGCAACTCGAAAGGTTTGGAGAAGTCAGGAATCGCTAGCACGGGGCACGTAGACATTAAGTGCTTGAAGTGATCAAAGCACTGTTGAGCTGTGTCATTCCACTCAAAGGCTCCCTTATTTGTCAAATCTGTCAACGGTGCAGTTGTATGTGAGAAGCCTTTTACAAACCTCCTGTAGAAGCCACAAAGCCTGAAGAAACCCTTAAGCTGTGTGAGGTTTGTAGGTGGGGACCAATCGACAATTGCTTTTATCTTTTCTGGATCTACCCTGACGCCATCAACATTGATAATGTGGCCCAAATAAAGCAGCTCTGTCATGCCAGGGTCACATTTGGACTCTTTCGCATAGAGGGACTTACTCTCCAAAATATTCAACACCTCCTCTAGATGTCTCATGTGCTCATCCTAACTCCTGCTGAAAATCAGTATATCATCGAAGAAGATCAATACAAACTTCCGAAGCTGCTGTCTAAAAATATGATTCATGCAACTCTGGAGGGTAGTAGGGGCATTGGTTAACCCAAACGACATCACCAAAAACTCAAAGTGGCTGTAATGACACCTGAAAGCAGTTTTCTCTATATCTTCTGCCCTCATACGAATCTGATGGTACCCTGATCTTAGATCTATCTTAGAGAAATAGCAAGCCCCATGAAGTTCATCAATCAACTCATTTATGTGGGGTATAGGATACCTGTTCTTTATAGTCTTCTTATTCAATGCTTGATAGTCAATGCACATCCTAATTGTCCTGTCCTTTTTTACCAAAACAACTGCAAAAGCAAAGGGACCCTTACTAGGCCGAATGTATCCCATCTCGAGCAACTCCTTGATCATCTTCTTTATCTCATCCTTAAGTCTCTTAGGATGTCGATAGGGAGTAATCATGATGGGCTTGGTCCCATCCTCCAACTCTATGACATGCTCTATACCTCTGTCTGGTGGCACCCCTGGAAGTATATCTCCAAACACTTTATTGTGCTTGGTCAAAAGCTTCTAAATGTCTGGATGGTAATTGCTCTTAGGTTGTGGTGGAGATTCTGGCATGATAAGGCATTCTGCTGCCCACTCTACTTGGTCATGTCGTAGCATTCTTTCCATTCTTTTAAGTGATACTACTCGTTGTCCACCATCTGACAAACCTCTGAGACATATTTTCTTCCCCTTAAATTCAAATTTCATTTCCATTTTGTTTACATTCATGGTGAACTCTCCTAGCCACCTCATCCAATGCATGCCTAACACAACATCTGTATCCCCAATACCAACAACATAGAAATCATCAACCAGCTCATACTCACCCATAACAATCTTTAACCCAAAAATTTTCCTGTTGCATGTCATCTTGAACCCGTTGGCTACCATAACTTTGAAGCCTTTGAATTCTTCTACCTGCAATCCACGTCTAGCTACCAACCTCTCATCAATAAAATTATGTGTAGCCCTTGTGTCAATGAGAGTGATGATATGCTAACCTCCAAGTACTCCATGCACCCTGAAAGAGCCAACTTTCTAAAAACTAGAAAGCTGGGCGAGGTTCCCATCACTACCAGTGCTGTGCTATGAAGAAATCTCATCCCCACTGTCCTCATGGTTTGAAGGTTGATCTGAAGATGAATCTGATGCTTCTGACTGTGTCTCCTTAGCTGAATAATATTCTATTAGTTTGGCTTTGCCTTGTGAGGGCATTTGTGTGAAGGATCCCATGGCTCTTTGCAGTGAAAGCAAAGTTTCTTCCTTCAGTACTCATTGAGCTGATCATCAATTAGTTTATTTGATTTTTCTTTTGTATGCCCAAAGTCTTTCTGGAAGGGTCTCCTGTCCTTCTCCTTATCCCTCCTATGCTGAAAACCCTTAGACTGGAATTTGCTTCTCCACACTGAAGGCTCCATATCCCTGGCCGTTTTCATGGCCTCCTGTAGTGAAGAAGGGTCCAATCCCTTGACCCAACCACATAATGGATCTATCAACCCATCAATAAAGAGCATGATCAATTGACGCTCTGAGATATCTCAAACCATCACTGATAGGTCCTGGAACTCAAATATGTATGAATCCACTGAACCCACCTGTCTCAACTGTGCCAGTTCCTTAAACTACATTTTTGGATCCTTCTTATCGAACCGGTCTATCAACCTGGCAATGAACTTAACATATGAGGTAATTTGATCATGACCCAGAGTGACTTTGCCATTACTCCACCATTTGTGTGCACTACCTTCCAAGTGTAATGCTGCATAAGTTATGGCATTTGTCTCTGGCATAGGGCTTATCTGAAGATAATTGTCCAACTTTTGGACAAAAGCTCTAGCTGAAGTCTTACCAGACCCATCGAAATAAGGCAATGTCATTTTGCTTACCTTCTTCTGTAACTCCTGATTCGATTGCCTATTTCCTCTACGGGGCCTACTTCATTATGAGATTTGAATACTCCCCAAATGTCATCTCAGCTCTAAACTCCTCACTAGATGCTTGCCAATCCCTCAATATCTCATCTTGGAACTCCAACTATGTGGCCTCCTATTCAGGAACATTGTTCCTAGGAACAAAGGTGGGAATGCCTGGTCTATCTCTTGTGGTCAACTGAGAGGCTCTTCTGTTGGTGGCTGAAGCCTCACCCTCATCATCCCTGTCGTTGTATCTATCTCCATTATGCATGTCACCATTATGCCTATCACCATTATGCATATCTGCATTATTTTTGTTACCATTATTCGGATCACTGCCATTGTTGGCCATGTTCTTGTCACCCGTGTTTATGTTCCTGTCACGGTCATTGTTGTTATTCTTGTTGTTCCTGTCATCTCGGGGTAATAACCTAGCGAGGATCTGTGTTAACTCCCTTTGAGATTCCTGCATTGTTCGTTTTATGGCGAGCTGCCCCTAGCCAATGAATTCGGGATTTCCCGCATGCTAGGCTCCTCAACTTCTCTGTCACCCATTTCTTCTCCCTGTACTAAGATCTCATCTAAAAATGGGTCTGTCACTGTTACTAGATTCTCTAGTTCTTCTAACTGTGGTACCTATGTTTCTTGTTGTAACCTGTTTCTTCTAGTATTGTAGTGGTGTGTCAATGACTGCATAGGTAACATATCTCAATTTTTTGTCTGCATGTTGGTGTTACTCTCACAGGATAGTAGAATCTTCTACTCTGATACCACTATAACATACACCCCTGGTATATGTTTTGATCTATGTGTTTTTGTTTCTGCTTGTTTGATGTTTAGGGTTTCATGGCTTTTGCTTGCATGTTGGTTTTTGCATGAAATACATAGAAAATAAGGCATATAACGAAAACCCAGAAAATATACTATGTATTTGCACAAATGGACAAAGACCCAGATCATAGGAAGTGCTAAAATTAATTACAGAGGCATACCCATATGAGAATCTTCAACTTTGCTTTACTGCCAAAATTGCACCAGCTTACAATGTCATGTAAAATCACCAGGAAATGCATACCTATTAAGTTCTCCACAAAATATAGAGCTGCAGCAATAAATACAATACCCAACGCCAAGGATGAAGGTTTTAGTTGTTACAAATGAAGTAGAAATGATACCCCAAAAGCCCACATCCTTCCACAAGTGGTATGGCCTGGTTGTTGGCTTTTTCAGCGCTGAATGACATCAAAAAAACCTCATCGAAATCTTTGCATCAGACTATAAATGGCTGCCAATATGGTGCGACCTCAATGGAATGAAGAACAACTGCAAATCTTCCTGAAAACTCCCATGAATGCCTTAAAGGATGTACGGCCTGTTGAAGAATAAGTACGGCCAGCAATGGAAGTCTATCTCAGTCATAAAACCTTCAAAAAAACTATCAAATCTGCCTCTTAAAACTGTTTTAATCATCTGCATATCAAACTCCTACGAATATGTCCATATCTTGCTCAAATCTTCATCAAAAAGTATCTGGCGAATGCACAACTGAAGCCTCTGGATGAAGCCTCCAAGTATCCTCTCCTGATGTGGTCTTTCACTCACGAAGAAAGGTGATTTTGCAGAGGGTTTTGTCTCCACAAATCGATATCAAACCCTAGAGCCAAGCTCCAAAGCCAATGCACGACAATATCCCACTATGAGAGCAAATTTCATAAACTTCACATATGTCAAATGAGCTCCTTTTTGCCTTTTTGTTCCTCTCCTTTCTCCAATGCCCAAGAGGGATTTTTTTATATATTTTATTTTATGATTTTTTATCCCCTTGTGCCTCCCATGGGCGCCCATCTCCTAGGGGACCACCTTTTAAGTTATAACTTAACTTTATAAAGCGACTTTACTTTATAACTTAAAGTTATATTATGTCTTATAAAATAAGTTAAATTTTTAATTTAACTTATATTGTATTCAATAATACTCTAGACATATCGAAACCATGAGTCTCGTGCAAAGGTCCTCCTCAACTGCCCTGCCAAAAATAGTCAATGCTCAGCTCCGACTTACTATAAATAGTAAGTTACCCAAACTAACCCCCTAATCACCTCCATTAGCCTACGGGAGTCTGATCATAGGCTAATCCCTGTCCACTGATCCAATGGGCTAAATGGGGGACATTACAATCCATTACAAGCTTTGTCATTGCTACATCCAAAGTGGATGCACAAGACCTTCGATATTGCCAACTCCAATAACGCTTGTAGAAACGTAAAAGGTATTCAAAGATATCATATGTTTGCTATCATAGTGTTGTATAGACCAAGTCATAGAACTAGTTCCTAGTTTGGCATTTGCCAATTTACTCCTAAGTTAAACATCATAGATACAATGAAGAGATCATGAAGAAAATCAATAATTGTTGAACAAAGGTTTTATAAACCTAGTAGATCACCTTGTGAACTGACCATCATACAATGCAAAAGAAAGATTGACAGATTAATAAAATAATCAGCATTAGTTGCAGTCCACAAGTTGGGCATAGACTTACTTTTATTTGAATAAACATGGCATATTCTTATGAAGATGCAATTAAGCTTCCATTCACATCTTGATACTTTTTTCCCATGATATGTATCTTTTTCTTTAGCATTTTGTAGAGAAAACACTTAATAAAAGGTTTGGAGCTTTGCATGATTTCTTGAGAAGAAAGAAATCGTATTAATATTTGTGAATGAGTAAAATATACAGAAATTAAGAACAAGTAATCTGTGAGCCATTCACTTTTTGGAAATGATAAAGAAACTAGTCAAAAGAAATGTTAAATCATATTAAATTCAATAATGATTTCTCTGTGTGAACTAAGCTACCTTCATAACATGGTTTGTTGTTAGTCAAGAGTAAAGTACAGGCAAAACATATTTCATGATCATTTTCCCTAAGAGTTCTTTTTTATAAAAAATGGTACAAATTATTGTTAAAGCCTTAGTTTAAAGCAATTTCTAGGGGATCTATTTTTATTACCTCCACGTCTAGGGGCAATAATTTCAAGGTTTGTCTACTCCGCAGGCACGATTATATAGTTTTCTAAATCCCAGGGCAGGATATTGTGTGTTTGCTTTAGTACTTTCCATAATTGAACCTGATAAACTTTTGTATTGAGAGAATTTTCATATAAATTCTTAGTCAAACATATTCATTTTGCACCAAGTAGTTTAAGTGAGCTGGTTATCTTGACTAAGGCGTAGTCAAGCAGGTTGGAGATCAACTTATGCATATTTTGGGTATTCATTTTATTTTCCTGTATGGTGTCACTCAAGGCACTCGACTGTTCTGAGCATATATGCACTCAACCAAGGTATTTGACCTAAAGGAATAGGAATAGGATTACAAGGACCATTACACTCAAATATTGGGAGAAGAGACCAAGGGAGAGTACTCATTATCTTCATAAAGGACAACTTTTCCCATTCAAGACTTTGCAAATAGAAATTAAAGAAATCTTGTTAGTCATATGATTGAAATATTTAAAACTTAAAAATCATACTTCCAAATGAAGAGATCAGAATGTTACATGTTCTGCTATGTTTCTGCATTTCCTAATGTCAGGAATGTCTATGAAGATTATGTGTGCACTCTCTTTGTTAATAACATCTCTGGACAAAATTAACAGGCTCTTAGGAGCTAAGGATATATATATAGGTAGAAAAAATGCACACTTAGAAGTTAAGCATACACTTCACAAATAAATCCTGCAGAAGAACCCACGTCACTAGATGTACAGACTTCTTGCTTTACTAATTACTAATTTCTGCCCTCTCAGGAAGGATCAGTCCTTTCAACCACTTATATAGATTTCTCTATTGTTTGTATGCACTCTATAAGGGAGGACTTTTGTGACATCGCTGACATCAGTGCCTCATGAGTTTTACTGTTCTTCTTCAAAAGTGAAGCAGCAAACAGCACCTGGAATAATTCACAAGAAAATTAGCAGTGAAATGACTGTTCAAGTAAAAACATAACTCGCTTGAATTTATTTACTCATCTTCTTGTGAATGTAAGAAATGCACATGAAATGAAAACAGAATAAGGATCTAATCATAGTCATACTGAAAAATTCAAGAAACTTTAAACAATATCTGGATCTTGTGTATTTTTTTTAGCTAACCATGTCACATTGGAATAATTCAACATTGGCACAATACTTACTGCCCATCGGGTAAGATTTTGTTGTTGTTCTTTACTAAGTGGAGGTTTGCTTCTGTTTATGAGCCTCTGTAGATGAGGCACTATTAGTAACTTGCTTAGCTTATTCAGAAAAGATAGAAAAAAAAATCAGAATAAGCATTTACCAATTTTGAAAACCTAGAGAAAGAATAGTGTAAAACCTGAAGAGAGAAAAGGTCTGCAGATTGGCCAACAACTTTATCGTATCTTAAGCCCTCAGCTGCTAATCCTGCCATAGATACAACAGCTAATCTGAAAGATGCCTTATGTTAGTCCTATATAGACAAAGATACTTCACCATTTGTGTTCTTACAATGAAAACAAAAGAGAAGTTTCAGAAAATTCACTGCAATTAAAATTCCTAAGCATTCATTTAGTCTCCATAGGTGTATCCATTTTCAGCCATTTCAGAGACCCGTGATAAGAAATCTTTCAATTTCATTCACTTTAAAGACATATACACATTTACACCCTATATAACATTGCCATGCACCACTCCATAATTAGCTCCCCAATTTACCTCACACATCATACCATGAATATTATTTAACTAGGGAAGAGAATCATCTCAACACTATTTGAATTTGCCATGATATTCATGACCAGAGTAAGAGAATTAATCCAAAGAAACTAGCTGAAAAACGAAAATGTGGTAGTCAGCTGCAACTTTCATAATGTCTCATTCCTTGTAAGAGTTGTGATTGTAAGCATGAAATATAGCTTAGTTGTAATTAGTTACTTTTGGTTTGGTCGTCGATGTTAGTTGTCCTCCTGATGGTTGTAAGTAGTTGGTGACGGTTGGCAGTTTAGAGCAACCGTCGACCACCTTTATATGTTAGTCATGCTGTTGTATTCAAGACCGCATTATTGATGCAAGACATTCTTGTATACATCTTTGTAAGTGCATTATTCTTGAAATATAATGATATCATCCTCTTATGAGTATTTGATGGGAAATTGTTATGAAGCTTTCATGTTTTCTGTATAAGTTGTCTTGTTCACTCTATGTGATTCAATCCTAGTCAATTAGGCAGTAAACATTTGGCGCCGTTGCCTATACGGAGTCGGGTTGAGTAGTCGGTGACAGATGGCATGTTATAACGGGTCAGCTGATGGAAGAACCACAACCTAATGAGCAGACAGAAGAGTATCGCGAAGAAAATGACCGAGAGGACGACTTGACACAAGATCTCATACACCTGTGGAGCATATCAGTTAGGGAGCACGTACAAAGGGAAGCCAACGCTAGAGAAATACCAGAGAACCAAATCTGGGATAATCTGGTAGTGAACAACGAAGTTGACAACTTCACCCACCTTCCAAGGCTCCTAGCAAGACACTATCTAATCTTGCAAGACTTGCATGAGGAGCGAGAAAGAGAGCAACACCATCATCAAATATTGCAGCAGTATGAGGAGTGTACGAAATGAGAAGAAGAAGAGCGTAATATTGACCGACGTCATACGTCGAGAAATTAATGCCCTTACGCTTGAATAAGGACAGGAACCTGCCCTAGGTTTGTACGGCCTGTTGACGATTGTTTTTAGACAAGTCAACAATAGAGTAAAATACTGAGTATCCAACTCTCCTTGAATAAAGCCTCTCGAATGCTAAATTGTGTGATCAATCGAGACAACTCCAAGGTTCCTTTCTTATAACTTATGATGGATAAACTCAGTGATTACATGTGATCTTGCTGATTATCACAAAGGGACTTACGTTGGATTATTCTTCTTTCATTCAGTTTATTTCTCCCTTGAGTGTGGATGAAGTATGTACAGTGCATCAATGATAAAAAAAGGAAAAAAAAGATAGGGTTTAGGGAGCTAATCTAAGGTCAATGAAGTAAATGATGATGCGTGAATAGACAAACTTCTTAATTAACCTAACTCCACTTCGCCAAGGATGCCTACAACTACATGGAGTTGGTGCAATCTCCTAAGGTACGCGAATGGTTTTCAAATCATGAAGGTTCATATAAGCACCCATCGGATGAGGCAGCTCAAACAAGCATCCACAATCGAACTCAAGCAAATTTAAGCTCAGACTAGTTTTTTACACAACACTTTACTAGCAATGAATGTTAAAAGCATGAGCTAGGAGTTGATCAAATATTCAGTATAACATACATAACATCAATGAGCTTCTAATCTACCTGAAACATCTCTCCACTTCATCAAGATACAAGAAATTATGTCATTCCACAAGACAACACTTAACACCAAATAAGCTCCAATGTTTTTGTATTAATCTTGAGAAATATGTACAACTTCAAGTGCTCTCAGAAAATTTCGAGAGTTTCCTTTATTCTACTCTTACTTTCCTACCAACTGAACTCCTATCTAATCTCTAATGATCTATATATAATCTCTAATGATTTTACAAATGAGGCAACAAGGCCTTTATATAGAGCTCTAGGATTACAATGAATGGCCTAGATCGATTAGCAAAGCCAATGGACTAGATTGTGCCAACAAGGCAGTTTATTACAACAAATTGCTATTTTTAGTACATAAGATAGGCAATGAAGGCACGTTTTCCAAGAAGATAAGATAAGATGGAATCTTTGGAGCAGCTTCCACATAGGCGTCCTCTCTGTCTTCTTGCTTGTTGTAGATGCATTGAATGTAGTCATATGATGTGGCTGATTATGATTGGATGATGATGTGTACTTGCCATGTAGATGCCACCTCAACAAACTTGTGGATTTCAACTGCTAATTAAATATGCTTTTGGGCATATTCCCAAATTGTATCATCTGTATGATGTCTTTGAGCTGATTTCTTTGATACTTGAATGCTTGGGAATGCTTTGTTGATCTTGCCTTGTTCATCTTCTTGTAAACTGGATGTGTATGATGTTTGTTGCTCACTTGACTAACTCTGTATACTTTCTTCTTTTGTAGGATGTAAGTTGATCTTCTTTGGATTCTTCATATGGAGTAGTGTATATGATGATGATGTTGCTTCCTTCATGTAAGAGCAGATGATGATGCTTCATTGAGTAGGAGACTCTTTTGGTACTTGAAGATGGTGAGAACTTGAAGCTTGATAGATGGATGAAATGCTCCAACATGAAAGGGTCCTTTGGAGTGTAGATATTGATGATAACACCTTCCTTATATGTGGAGTAGATGACTTCTCAAGGAGGCTTGAATGTACCGGAGGAACTTGAAACTTTATAGATGTCTTTGGGATGTTTGATGATAATGAAGATGAAGGGTGTCGGCATGTTGAATTTGAAGTGATCACTTGGAGCAGCTACATGATGTCTTCTCCAACATGGCAACTTGTTTGACTTCCTTGAATGAAGGTGACTCCGGATGTTAGCTCCTTAGGTGACTTCTTAGCTCAATCCAAGCTTCTGCAAAACAAATCAAGAAGCAATATCAATCACTTGGCTTTACAACACAAAATAACCATTATTAAACATTTTCTAACACCCTAAGCATGTTTCCAAGCCAAAGCGCATATCATGGATCAATTTCTAAGTATCTTAATGCTTCAAATCATTATTAAAACCTTCAAAAAACTCCCACCCTTAGGCGCATTGGATCATGATTTAGTTGTTTGCATAAGAATTTCACTTTTGCCAACTACAATCAGCCTTCTTGGTGTAGGTGCACTAGATGGAAATTTCAGATCCTCTTGAAATGAACTCATTTTACTCAATCAAACTCCCTCTAACTAGCACATTGGATTGATATTCGGTTGTTCATGTGAAAGAGCTCTTGAAAACTCAAATCTAACCTCATATGGGAGTGGCGCAGCAGATGAAGACTTTGAGTTTTGGTTGAAATTTGTCTTAAAACTTTACTTGAAACTCCCATGAGATTGGTGCTTTGGTTGAGGATTTCAACCTTTGGTTGAAATTTGTATTTAAATTCTGAGTTTCCTTACTCCAAAGGATGGCGCATCACATTGACATTTCATCCTCTCTTAAAATCCTTCACCAAGTTTAAGTCTGACTTCATTAAAAGATGGTGCAGCAGATAGCAATTATGATCTTTTCTTGATTTGGCACATTACATGAGGGTTTTGGATCTTCATTGGCAAGTTACTAAGGTGGCGCACTAGTTGAGGAATTAGGATCTTCTTGGAAGCTTTTGAAAAACTTGAACTCAATCCCACTCCAAGATGGCGCAATGGATGAGTCGCATCACTTCAGCATTTTGAACTTTCCTTCTCAATGGTGCAGCAGATGGGGATTCTGTTTCTTCCTTGAAATCTTTCAAAAAACTTGAATTTAACCTCTTTCATAGGGGCGCATTGGATCAAGCGCATGGGTTAAGCAATTTGGACTTTGATTAAAATACCACCTTAACAAGGGCGCATTGGATGTTGAAGTAGATCTTCTCTTAAAATTTCACCTTAAATCCTTATTGCTGATTCCTAGATGAGGGCAGATTTGGTTGAGGCACAGCAGATCAGCATGTTGGATCTTCTTGAAAGGTTTTAAAACTTGTATAAAACTTGCATTTATCTTTACCCCAAAGTGGTCGCATTGGTTTAGGCACGAGAGTTGAGCATTTTGAATCCTCTTGACATTCATTGAAACCTTCATTTCTCCTTTATGTATATGGCACATTGCTTAAGGAACTTGAAACCTTCTTAAAATGTTCTAAAAATCATCATTGTCTCTCCTTCTCAAGGGCGCATTGGATCAGCCTTTTGAATCCTAAAAACAAACTCTTTCCTCCTTGGTCGCATTAGATCAAGATCTTGGTCTTTCCTTGAAATGGGCGCCTTGGATCAAGGTTTTAGCTCCTCTGGTTGCTTCTTGAGATTGACATCATCTAACAAGGGCGCATTGCTTTAGGCGCAGTAGATCAGCATTTTGCTCTCCTTTTTTAAAATCGCTCAAAACTTCCATCAACACCTCTTCCTAGAATGGCGCATGGGATGGGGCGCATTGGATTGGCATCTTGAATCCTCTTAAAAAACACTTAAAACTTCAATTGACACCCATCAAAATTGGCGCTCCAGTTAGGTCACTTTGGTTGAGGGTTTTAATTTCTTCCTAAAAGATGCCAAAACTCAAGTAAAATCACCTTTAAATGATGGCGCATTGGTTATGGAGCAAGAGATCATCATTCCACCTTCCTTATCAAGGGTGCATTGGTTGAGGCACATTGGTTAGGGATCTTGATTTCTCTTCAAATGACATTTAAAACTTCACTTCACCTCCTTCAAAATGGCGCTCCAGTTGAAGCGCATTGGTTCCATGTTTTTGTGCTCCGGTAGAAATTGAATTTCTTATACTTTAAATATTTTTCAATATACCTTTCAGGATGTTTGAGATAGGTCTCGAATCCACCAGATTTAACATGCAGATTATAGAATTTGGAGGATCCACCAAATTTCAGACTTGGTCAATTTTTCAGGATTTTCCAGATATCAGGATATCAGACTTAGTCAGTTTCAGGATCTCAAACATACATCAGGATTGATTTTAGAACGCAAAGAACTCTTTTAAATTAAAGAACAACCACTGGCTTCATCATGAAACAAACCTAAGACATCATCAAAAACTTAATGCAAAGCATCAGAGCTCAAAAAAAAAGGGGTCCCCATTTGCAATGGGGCGATGTGTGATTAGGTCACAACACGGCCTAGTTTGGGAAATAAAACAACAGCCAATAACCAAAACACTCCTTCAATCTGCTCACAAAATCTGCTCCCAAACACCTGAAATCTGATGCATAAGCCACACACCAAAATGGCGAGGAAATGCTAAAAAATGAAGCTCAAACCAGTCACAAATTGGTACGGCCTCCCCCAGAAATGGTACGGCCAGAAATACACACCATACAGATTTCAAAAACTCATACAAACTACTTCATTTCGGTCTGAAATCTTTGCCCAACCTCTTCTCAATAAATCTACAATCAAATTCTTCTTATAAACCCTAGAAATCTGCAACAATGAATCTCCAGCATAACCTCTTTATGAAGTTATTAGCAAACACCCTAGAGAGATCTTTAACTCCTGTGCATGCTGTTCTCTGTGAGGGTTTCCGTCCTCAAGAAGCAAAAAAAATGGTGAACTCTGTTCAGCCAACAAAAACCTGTGTATAATATTCAAGCATAACCAAAAGATGAGCTCTTTTCTCTTTTTTAACTCCTCCAACCCTAGTCGCCCTTTTTGGAGGAATTACAAATTCACTTTAAATTAAATCCTTGTCCCCTTCACTTTGGATGCCTCACTTTATGTTTTATTACTTGACTTCATTAAACCTCACTTTTCCAAACTAGGCGCTCTAAGTCCAAGATAAACAGTCACATTATAACTTTTAATTATCATTAAGTTAAATCTTTAATTTAACTTAACACATTAATGATAATTAAAATATATTATCGTTCCTCCTCAAACAGACGCCAATGGACATCGGTTGAAGACACCCATCCTGATGGAGTATGACTGGTGCCAAGTGGCAAAGTTGGTGCCGAGCAGTGACCCCTGCTAAAAATAGCAACTGCTAAAAATAGCCATAATGGACCAAGTGTTTGAAAACACTCCAGAAAAGGTTGTCGCGAATCCCTTGACGACTCTGAGCTCAATGCAACATCTGTAAGAAACAACTAGCTGATCTGTCAAGTCATTAACCCCCTTGAAGGGGTTCCCTAACAACCATGTTAGCCTACGGGAACCCAAATAATAGGCTAACCATCACCAACTGTCGGATGGTTAGGAAGGGGACATTACAGTCCGCCCTTCCTGAAATTGCTTGCCCACAAGCAATCTCAACTCTGGATGCTGTAATATCTGCTCATTCTCCCAAGTCGCATCCTCTACCGACAAATTTTTCCACTTCACAAGGTATTCTCTAATGACCCTCTTCTGCAAAGTATGCTCTCTGGTGTCAATGATTGCCTTCGGAATAAGGATCAGCTTGCCCTCTTCATCTAGAGGCGGTAGCTCCGTAGAAGGGACCACCTTGTGCCCAAGTGCCTTCTTGAGGCGTGATACATGGAAAACATTATGAACCCTTCTCTCCGCCGGCAACTCTAACGCATAAGTCACCTCCCCAATCCATCTGGAAACTCTGAATGGGCCATAATACCATGGCTTCAACTTCTCGGCACCACTCTTCTTGAGAGTGGACTGTCTATAAGGCTGCACCATCAATTAAACCATGTCACCAACCTCGAAAGAACACTCAACACGATGTTGATCTACATATTGCTTCTGTTGATTCTGAGCTTTCTGTAAATTCTCCTTCAAGGACTTCATAATATCTTGACTTTCCTGTAATAAGTCCTTTACCTTGGGCACTCTACTATCCCCAAACAACAAGTCTAGGAAGTTCCGCGCTTCATAGCCATATAATGCCATAAATGGTGAAATCTATGTGGACATATGGTAAGTGGTGTTGTAGCAATACTCACCAAGGTGGAGCCACTTAACCCATGCCTTCTTCTACCCTGCAATGTAGTTCCCGAGGCATCCCTCCACCCACTTGTTAACAATTTATGTTTGCCCATCTATCTATGGGTGATAACTAGTGCTAGGAGTGAGTTCAGTTCCACTCAACCTGAAGACTTCCTGCCAAAAGTGACTCAGGAATTTGCTATCCCTGTCACTCACTATGCTTCTGGGCAACCCATGAAGCCGGAATACCTCTCTAAAAAATAGATTTGCAACCTGTGTTGCCGTGAATGTGGCTGAGATAGCAAAAAAATGTGCGAGTTTCATCAATCTATCAACCACAACATAGATACAGTCCTTACCTTGGGCAGCCCTGTAATAAAATCCATGGAGATGCATTCCCACTTCTAATTGGGAATAAGGAGTTGTAGTAAACCAACATGATAAGAATGCTCGTGTTTATTTTGCTGACAAGTAGGGCACTCACAAACATACTTAAGAACTTTTGTTTTGAGTCCCTTCCATGTAAATCTTTCCCGGATCTGCCTATAAGTCTTGAAATACCCAAGGTAACCAGCCATAGGAACATCATGGAAAGCCCTCAAAATCTTCTTCTTAACCTCAGACTTAGGTACCAAGAATATCCTATTCTTGTAAATGATGAGATCATTTAGAGCAATGTACCTATCATCCTGAAAGGTACCCTCTATAACACCTATAGCCCACTGATCCTTAGCATACTTTGTTGAAATTAACTCTTTCCAATCAGCTGTAATTTCCACTAAGGAACAAAGGTGCGGTCTCCTGGACAATGCATCAGCAACAATATTTTTCTTTCCCTTGAGATAAATATGTCAAAGTCATAAGCTTGCAACTTACCCATTTCTGTTGCCTGTCATTGAGGTCTCTCTGATTCAGGAAATGCTTGAGGCTGTTGTGATCAGTCTTAACAACAAACTTGCCTCCCACCAAGTATTGTCTGAATTTGGCTAATGCATGCATAATAGCCAACATCTCCTTATCATAAATGCTATAACCTCTCTTGGCACCCCACAACTTCCTACTCAAACGCTATGGGATGCTTATCCTGCATCAACATTGCACCTACGCCCTCTCCAGAAGCATCACAATCCAACTTGAATGGCTTAGAGAAATCAGGAATAGTCAATACTGGGCAAGTGCTCATTATCTGCTTGAACCAATCAAAACAGTGTTGTGCGTCATTAGACCAAACAAATGCCCCCTTCTTTGTAAAGTCTGTAAGTGGGGCAGCTACCTGTGAGAACCCTTTGACAAACCTCCTGTAGAAACCGCAAAGACCAAAGAATCCCTTGAGCTGTGAGAGATTCTTGGGTGGAGGCCAATCAATGATCGCTCTAATCTTCTCGGGATCCACTCTAACACCCTCAGAGCTGATAATGTGACCAAGATACAAGAGCTCGGTCATGCCAGACTCACACTTAGACTTTTTGGTGTATAGTGACTCCCTCTCCAAAATGCTCAACACCTCATCAATATGCTATAGGTGTTCCTCCCATGTCCTGCTAAAACTCAATATATCATCAAAGAAGATGAGAACAAATTTCCTCAACTAATCTTGAAACACCCTATTCATGCAGGACTGAAATGTAGCTGCGGCATTGGTTAAGCCAAAAGGCATAACCAAAAACTCGAAGTGTCCATAATGGTATCGGAATACCGTCTTCTCCACATCTTCTTCCCTAACTCGAATCTGGTGGTATCTTGATCTCAAATCTATCTTCGAGAAGTAGCAAGCACCATGTAGGTCATCTATGAGCTCATCAATACGTGGGATGGGATATCCGTTCTTTATCGTCTTCTTGTTCAGGGCCCTGTAGTCAATACACATCCTCAACGTCCCATCTTTTTTCTTCACCAACACTACTGCAGAAGCAAAAGGGCTCTTACTTGGCCTGATGTGCCCCATCTCGAGAAGCTCTTTGAAAGCCTTCTCAATCTCGTCCTTCAACCTCTTCGGATGCTTGTAGGGAGTAATAATGACCAGCTTGGCTCCCTCCTCCAACTCTATCACATGCTCAATGCCCCTCTCAGGAGGCCTCCCAGGTGGAATGCTACTAAACACTTTGTTGTGCTTGGACAACAAAGCTTGAATATCTGCGTGGTAATTGTGCTTCTGCTGCTCTGTAACCGTGGGCATAATCAAACACTCTGCTACCCACTCTACCTGATCATGTCTAAGAAGCCTCTCCATCCTCTTGAGAGACACCACACGTAAACCACCATCTGACATTCCCCTAAGCATATGCTTCCTCCTATCAACCTCAAACTTCATCTCCATGGTACGCAAGTTGAGGTAAAATTCTCCAATAGCATGAAGCCATCTCATAGCAAGGACCACATCCATCTCCCCCATGCTCACAACATAATAATCAGCCTGGAACTCATAATCACTCAACTGAATAGTCAAGTTAGGAATCCTCTTCTTGCAGGTGATAACAAAACCATCTGCTACTCTCACCTTGAACCCTTTGAATTCTTTTGTCTTGAGTCCCCTTTTAGCAACTAGCCCCTCATCAATGAAATTATGAGTGGCCCCTGTGTCAAGAAGAGTAACTACCCTTTGTCCCCCAAGAACTCCCCGAATCTTGAATGAACCCTCTTTCTGAATGCTAGAGAGTTGGGCTATGGGTCTATCATCTTCCTATTCTTTTTCGGACTCGCCTGAAGAGTTGTCCTCTGAATCCTCTAAATCAGCATGCTGATCTACATCTTCATCTGTTGATTCTTCCGCTGAAAAATACTCTCTGTTTAGCCTTAGCTTGGGCAGCACACTTATGCGATGGATCCCAAGGCTCCCTGCAATGAAAACACAATTTCTTCCATCTGAGTATGTTGAGCTGATCACTGTCTAATTGGGAGGGTCCCTTCTTAGGTGGATTGGAGTCTCTCTGAAATGGTTTCTTGTCCTTGTCTTTCTTATGAAAGAACCCTTTGGTCTGAAATTTGCTCCGTGAAGTGGAAGACTCCATATCTCTCGCTTTCTTCAAAGCATCCTACAAAGAAGGTGGACTAAGGGCCTTAATCCAACCTCTCAAGGGATCAGATAGACCATCAATAAAGAGAACAGTCAACCTCCGCTCAGAAATGTCGGTCACCATCACAGATAACTTTTGGAATTCGGCCCCACTGTTTCAATTGAGCCAACTCTTTAAACTACAACTCAAGATCCCTTTTGTCGAATCTATCCATCAACCTCTCAGTAAACTCTGCATAAGAGGTAATCTGATCATGGCCCAAAGTAACCATACCATGGTGCCACCACTCGTGGGCACTAACATCAAGATGAAGAGCAGCATATGTAATGGCTTCATCCTCCGCCATAGGACCGAGCTGAAAGTAGTTATCTGTTGTGACATTTTCACACATCACCCCATTGCAAATGGGGACCCCCTCTTTTCTCGCTTTCCTCGTTGTTTTTGCTTTGATCTTGTAGTTTCTTGCTCGAATCCATGAAGCTAAGAAAGAATGTCCGAGCAGTCAGCTCACAAGGAACATTAGGAATGCTTGAAATAGTGAATTTCCTTGAGGATAAGTGAAACCCTGACTATCATTCCTCGATCAAAACTGACCAATCCATGGCATAGGTCCATCATTCCATAGGAAAGGTCCAAGTCTTGCACCCTTAGCATAAGACTCCTTGACGAATAAGAAGATCCTTATCCAGGAATCTTGTTCCAGAAAAAAATTCATGTCCAGAATCCGGTTCCAAGGTCTATCCGAATTCTTGTTCCACAATTCCAATCCATGTTTCAAACTTCAGAATCTGGAGGTCCTTGTTCGCAATTCCATTGCAGTGGTCTTTGTCCTAAGTTCTTGTCTAGGGTCCTACTCCAAAACCCACCATGATTTCTGTTCCAGAGCTCTTAATCCAGAGTCCAGAGTGCACCAAGGGCTTGTCATTCCTTGCCGAGACTCATCGATCCCTAACTTGAAGTAATGGAAAATTCCAAAGATGACTACAGGGGTTCCATGATAAAAGAGGCAGTTCCTCGTTCCAAGGTATAAATCCTCGTTCAAATGTCAAGAAGCTTCATCCAGAGTGAATAGAAATTCCACAGTTCAAGGCAGGAAAACCCAAGATCCTCAGGAAGGAATTCCTGAACTGGATATTCCTTGACAGGAAGGAATTCCTGAACTGGATTTTCCTTGACAGGAACATTCCTGAACTAAACATTCCTTGATCCACTCCAAAAGGGCGACCTTCTACCTTGCAAGAGTTCCGGACAGGAAAATTCCTTCACTTAGTGAAATTTACAAAACAAGGAATTCAAGGATCATTCCATTCCAAGACCCACCCTGAAGCTGCGACTTTTTGCCTTGGAGGAATTCCTGAAGAGGAAATTCCCTGACCATCAGGAATTTGCGACCTAGAAAATTCCTCCTTGACTGTCAGGAATTTGCGACCTGGAAAATTCCTCCTTGACTGTCAGGAATCCAGTTCAGCCTGGAAAGTGCGACCTGGACAGAGGGAATCCTATTGGTACTGAAATGTGCGACCTAGGAAATTCATCCCTGACTATTTGATAAATTCACCATGAAAATGGGAGATTCCTTGAGGGGATGGAAGAAATGAAAACTCCGTATTTCGCCATGAAAATGGGAGATTCCTTGAGAGGGATGGAAGAAACGAGCTCTGTATTCCGGATCCCATGTCGCCATTGAACCTTCGAAAGACTCCGAGTTCACCAACTCCGTATCCCGCTATGAAGATGAGAAATTCCTTGGGGATGGAAGAAACGAAGGATGGAAGAAATGAACTCTGAATCTCGCCATGGAAATGAGATTCCTCGAGGGGATGGAAGAAACGAGGGATGGAAGAAATGAAAGTCCCGTGTTTCTAATCCCGTATCAATAACTGAACCTCCGTAAAAACAACTCAAAGTGTACCTGATGCAAAACTGAAATCCCACTCAAAATTGAAGAAAACGATTTTTTCCAAGGCCAAAATCCATGAAACTGGACAGGCAGGGTCAAAGGCGCAAAATCCTTTACCTGTTGAAATGTGCGCTCCAAGACAATTTTTGTCCTTGGGCGCAAAATCCTTTACCTCTGGAAATGTGCGCTCCAGGACAATTTTTGTCCTTGGACGCAAAATCCCTGACCTACTGAAATTTGCGCTCAAGGACAATTTTTGTCCTTGGGCGCAAAATCCTTGACTGCTGGGAATGTGCGCTCCAAGATTGTCTTTGGGCGCAAAATCCTGCACCAATGGAAATTGTGCTCCTTGGGAACTTAGCCATTTTTCAGTGTCTCTTCGGGTAAAGGTATATTAAAAAATATATTGAAGTAGAAGTTGAGAGATTGAATTTCTTATACTTTAAATATTTTTCAATACACCTTTCAGGATGTTTGAGATAGGTCTCGAATCCACCGGATTTAACATGCAAAATCTAGAATTTGGAGGATCCACCAGATTTCAAACTTAGTCAATTTTTCAGGATTTCAAGATTTCAGACTACCAGACTTAGCCAATTTCAAACAAATAAGTTGCAAAATCATTCAAACGGAAGGAACCCCTGACTCAAGGAGAATTTGTCCAAGGTCGCATAATCCCCAACCTCAGGAAATCCCTGACATCAGGAATTCCCCGACATTAGGAATTCCTCGACAGGCCAAATTCCCTGACAGGCCAAATTCCCCGACAGACCAAATTCCTCGACAGACCAAAATCCCCGACCACCGACAAAGCAGAAAAAGACAAAAGATCTAAGTCGGCTGGGTCATACAGTATGGCGGCTAGGGTTTTTCTAGGCTAACCTAAGTCGGCCAAGTGGCAAAGAAGGTTTAAATGCCTATATAAGGCCGCGCTCAAGTCACTTTCAATCATTCTAATTCAATTCCAAACCAAGAAAAGCAGAAATTCACTTTCCAAGGGCAGAAATTCATCCTCCAGGACAAGTGGAATTCCAGGATGAGCAAGAATCCCTGACCACCTGGAAATTGCTCCCTGACCTGGAAATTCCTCCTATCCACGCCTGGTAACCCTAGAATGAAAGAAAAGTCAGTCGAGTATGAAGAATGCCAGAGAATGGGGGAAATCCTTTGTTTGTTCAGGAATTTATAAGTGAAATTGATCAAAACTTGCAAAATCATTCATGTTTCATTTCATATTGCATTGCATTTATGGATTTTGTGCATCATGACTATTCGAGGTTTCCCTTGTTTTGCAGGAATCCAAGACAAGGATAAGTTCCATGAGGAAGATGAACAAGGATGATCCGAGGCAAGCAAGATGGATGCAGAGAGTTCAAGCACCGGAAATGATGACCATTTCAAGGATCCAGGAGTTCCGACAATAAGAAGACTACACATGCATACTGAGGGAAGGGAAGGCAACATCAAAGATTCTAGTTTGGCGACAGGGAGACTTCGCACAAAGGGATAAGGAAGATCAAGATGTCCTTCCAAAGATTTCAAATGACAGAGAATGCCTGCATCAAGGATGGTGGAATGGGAGAAATCACTCCAAGTCCAGTATCAAGGATTCCAGTTCCGGACAAGAGGATCAATCCTTGGAAAACCAAGAGGATACACTTCAAGTTCACCATCCATCAGGAAGAACGGGAATCCACGCCAAGGATGAGGAATTCCAACCCAAGAATCCAGGATAGGGAATTCTATTCCACGACAGGGAATTCCAACTCAGGAAGGAATTCCATTCCAGGACCCTAAGGAAAGTGCGCCCCTACTCAAGGAAGGATTCCTCCACATAAAAATCCTGTTCACCTTGGAATCTGCGATCAGGATAAAGGACTCCAAGACACCATGGAATTTGCGACCAAGGAGTAGGACAAACAAACAGTTGACTGGTCTCACCTACCTACCAAGCAGCTTAGTCAACCAGGACAGATGGCAACTTTTCATCCAGGGCAGGTGGCGTCCAGGACAGGTGGCAGCATCCCATGGAGCCTATGACATGTTCATCCCTATCTCTTTAGGGTTTGCATGGATTTCGAGGGGATCTGATCTCCTCACCTCCTCTTTGTATTCTGTTTGCCTATAAATAGGCTGAGGGGCCTCATTTGAAGGGGTCTTCTTTCTTCTTTCATTTTCTTAGGCTCTTAGAGCAAGTAGTTAGTTAGCTGTTAATTTTTGTTGCATTCCATTTCTGGAGCAAGGAACTTTGAAGAATCAGCAAGATTGTTGTAAGACATTCCCAAATCAATACATGGACATTGAAAATTGGTGTTCTTGATATTCTTTGGATTGTGGCATGGTTTTTTGACTTCTTTGAAGCAAATCATAAGCTCCAAGATCGAAGTTGTTTCATTTCTATTTTCTTTCAAAGCTTTTCATTAGTTAGAATGATGGAGATTATTACTGTTGAATGATTGAATCTACTTGTTCATACCATTGGTGATCTGTGGCTTGCAAATCACCGTGCATGGTTAGCCTGAACTAATCCTAAGTCTAACTTCGACTGTTCTACATGTTTCAGTTCCATGTCCCTTGCAGGAGCAGTCTGAAAATCCTTACTCGCCCCTCAGAAGATAGCACCATCCCTGCCTAGCTGTTGTCTCATGACGAAGCAGAGGACTGGTTCCAGTTTCCATCTTCAACAGCAGTCATTTCCATTGATTAGATTCCTGAACCCTTACCCCATCTTTTGCGTTTTCTTTTAGATTTTCGCTAGGATTAGTTTTTCAGAGCCTCATTGCCAAATCATCCGCCTCTTCAAGAGTGGAACCTAGGAATTCCAAGTTGTCCACTTGTGAAGGAATTCCATTCACCCACAAGTCTGAGTCCCAGGAGTGAATTCCATGTCCATGAAGGAGTAATCCCACGTAAGTCCCCCTCGTGATTACTAGCAAATCACATCATTCCACTGAGTCTATCCCCATGCATGTCAAGACCTGACATAAAAGGAACCTTGGAGCAGTCTCATTCGATCACGTAGTTTAGCGTCTGAGAAGCTTTATTCAAGAGAGGATAGAATACTCTGTGTTTTATTCTAATGTTGTTGTAGTCACAAAAACCTCATCAACATTATCTAACCTATGTATCCAAACTCTGGTTGTCGTCTTTCCCGAGCCATCAAAGTATGGAATAGATAACTTACTTTCTTCGATAGTTTCTGATTATGAAGTCTGCCACCCCCACCTCTATGGGGTCTATGCCTCAATTTGATATCCATGTAATTGCGGAATGACATCTCAGCCTGAAATTCTGCCCCTGAATCCCTCCAATCCCTCATTATTTGGTCCTGAAACTCATGCTTTGTTGGTTCATTAACAACTGGAGGGTTATCCCCTGGAGGAAAGGTAGGCATACAAGGTCTAGTGTTCATTGTTCCAACCACAGAACGCTGATTCTCAGCCCTATTATTGACTGAACCATCCCCATTATCACCATTCCTTCTATTGCTATTACCATCACCATGTCTCCCATTGCCATTACCATTACCATTGTTATTATCATTGTTGTTTCCCTCAATCTACTGAGCCAAAAGGGCACAAAGTTGATTCATATTCTATTGCAGCTCTCACTGTCCCCTAGCAAGATCATTTAAAATATCTCTAGTACTCAGTTCATTGTGATCTCTATCACCCATATCTACCTCAATCCTGTCAACACCTACAAATAGATTTATATGTGCCGGGATTTCAAGGTTTGGATTTGATCTGTTTCTTCTCAAATAGTATTGATGAGTGTTAGGTTGCATTACTCAAAGAGATCACTGCATGTTCATCACAACAACCGCACATGATGGCAAGAAAACCTGGCTCTAATACCACTGTAATGTCCCACCCTAGTTTTTTCCTCTATTGTTTGTTTCAGTTTTGAAATGTTTTATAGAAGATAGATATGCAGAAGTTTTTTCATAATAGATATAGTTGCAATAAATACATAATTTAAATAACTCTTCTAAATAACATTTCCATAACACCCACATTCAGCAATAAACTAAAAGTACAATAACTTATCAAAACTAGAGATACCCAGATGGGGAAGAGTCATTTCAATGAATAAACAAACATACCCATTTGTTGTTTTATAGTTTATCTAGTCTGAAATGAAGATTACAACAACCTGGAGCTATACAACCATCACCAAATACATCAAACCCTAGTTTCTCCTCCTTAGAAATGATGAATAACAATTGAGAAACCCTAGGCGCCTCCAATGACAGAGATTTGAGGCCTAAACACTAGGCGCTTTGGCCTTGAGGTCACACGCTCTGCCTTAGGTCTGTACGGCCTAGTTTGGGGAATAAAACAACAGCCAATAACCAAAACACTCCAATCTGCTCACAAAATCTCCTCCCAAACACCTAAAATCTGATGCATAAGCCACATGCCAAAATAGAGAGAGGAAATGCTCAAAAATGAAGCTCAAACCAGTCACAAATTGGTACGGCCTCGGCCAGAAATAGTACGGCCAGCAATACACACCATACAGATTTCAAAAACTCATACAAACTACTTCATTTCGGTCTAAAATCTCTGCTCAACCTCTTCTTAATAAATCTGCAATCAAATTCTTCTTATAAACCTTAGAAATCTGCAACAATGAATCTCCAGCATAATCTCTGTATGAAGTTATTAGCAAACACCCTAGAGAGATCTCTCAGTCCCGTAGATGTTGTTCTCCATGAGGGTTTCCATCGTCAAGAAGCAATAAAAAATGGTGAACTCCATTCAGCCAGCAAAAACCTGTGTATAATATTGAAGCATAACCAAAAAATGAGCTCTTTTCTCTTTTTTAACTCCAACCCTAGTTGCCCTTTTTGGAGGAATTACAAATTCACTTTAAATCTATGTTCCCCGGGGACGCGTCCCCTGCCTTTTTCTGGCCGTACCCGTACCAGGGACGTCCCGGGGACGCGGGGACGGCCAGGAAACGTCCCCTGGCCGTCCCCTTTTTTCCGGGGACGTCCCCTTTTTTTAGGGGACTTAGGGGACGGCTAGCCGTCCCCTAACCGTACCGGGGACAGCTAGCCGTCCCCTTTTTCCCAGGAAACTCCCAACTCAAAAAATTAAAAAAAAAACATACTTTTGGCAGGAAACAAAGAAATAGTTAGCAAGGCTGCCCTGAATTGTTTTTGTATTCATTGATTATTGCCATATTTTATTTTTTCCTACTACAAATTTGTCAAATACTTGATGTACTGATCATTCCATCTCCTTCACTGTTAGTGATGTAATCTACATGGGAACCATTGCATCTACATTTCCTTCCTACGCAGCAATTTCTTGTCTAAGTTCTTTAGCTTGGATACACACAGTTCATCCATATGTTGTTCGTATGTGATTGATTAACTTGCAATTCTATTTTGCTGAAGCCTGAAGCTCATATACTTTGAACTGGTCCAAGCCAATTCTCATGTGACAAGTTGAAAAAGTGTAATGTTATGGTTATGTATGCATGTTTTAATGTTCTATAATGTCTATAATGAATGCCTTATCAATGTTATCATTTAAATATTTGAAATTTCCTTATATTTTTTAAAAAAACATTATTTTAGTAGCCGTCCCCTGCCGTCCCCTAAAAAATGGCCAAAAAAAAATGCCGTCCCCGAAACTCGTCCCCCCGTCCCCGCCCGTCCCCGTCCCCGGTACTTGGGGGAACATAGCTTTAAATTAAATCCTTATGTCCCCTTCACTTTGGACGCCTCCCTTTATGTTTTATTACTTGACTTCATTAAAACTCACTTTTCCAAACTAGGCACTCCAAGTCAAAAGATAAAAAGTCACATTATAACTTTTAATTATCATTAAGTTAAATCTTTAATTTAACTTAATACATTAATGATAATTAAAATTAATCATCGTTCCTCCTCAAATGGACACCAATGGACATTGGTTGAAGAGACCCATCCTGATGGAGTATGACTGGTGCCAAGTGGCGAAATCGGTGCCGAGTGGTGACCCCTGCTAAAAATAGCCATTGCAAACCAAGTGTCCAAAAACACTCCAGAAAAGGTTGTCACGAATCCCTTGACGACTCTGAGCTCAATGCAACATCTATAAGAACCAATTGGCTGATCTGTCAAGTCATCAACCCCCTTGAAGGCGTTCCCTAACCACCATGCTAGCCTACGGGAACCCGAATAATAGGCTAACCATCACGAACTGTCGGATGCTTAGGAAGGGGACATTACAACTGAGTACACCACTGAAGCAAAACAATAAGAATGCATTACCAGGTGGGTATTGAAACAACCGAAGAGGAAACAACAGATTTAACAATAATAGTGGGGGAAGAAGCCATGTACAATATGACGGGAAAGGATGACCAATGATTGAATGTCATCAATGAAGCGAATGGGGGCACTTCGCTCAGGAATACCCAAACAACCAGAACAAAGTGAGCATGCCATGCAAATGGTGCAGACCCGGTGACCATGAAGACAATGACTACCCGAAACAAAAGGGCACTATCAACCTGATCGACATAGAAGAAGAAAAGGATGAAGTCTTTGTTGTCACCAGAGCACAAGTGAAGAAGACAACCTACCCTGACCCTCGTACGTAGAAGGAGAGACTCCGGGAAGCAAGAAAAGAAGTTGAACAAACTATGGAAACAAAATGGAGATATTCAAACCAAAAAGCAAGCACATCCACTCAGTTGAAGTCCGATAAAATATTGCAAGTCAGGGACTGCAAACCACCGTGCTGATATGGATGGCTGACCTTTTGCAGAGTATGTCACAATTAAGGGTGGCGATATCTAATGTGGTGGACCAGGAGCAAACAACCGAGAAAAATACTAACGAAGATGTTATAGTGGAACCACCACTGCGTGGCAAGCAAGTCGTCGACCTAATGTTGCTGACAATCAACAGAGGATAGAAAACAGTCGTTGTACATATGGAAATTCTTGGGAAGAACTTGAGGAATAATATTGTTGACGGAGGCTCCGGAGTGAATGTGCTATCAGAGGAGACATGGAAAAGCCTCGGGAAACCCACCCTGTGCTTGCAGAACTTCCAGCTAGTAGGCGCCGATCAACATGGGATTAAAGCACTCAGAGTGTTAATGGCTTAAAAGGTAACGATTAGTACTCAACAATTTTTATTAAATTTTGTAGTCATCACAGTACAAAAGGCAACATATGATGGACTCCTTGGCCGAGGATGGCTAATAGCTACGAAGGCTGACCACAACTAGAAGAGAAATACGTTGTCAATAGAAAATAAGGGCAAGAAGTTTGTGATTGACTTGAGAACCTCTTGTGACGTTTTCACACATCGCCCCATTGCAAATAGGGACCCCCTCTTTTGCTCGCTTTCGCCGTCATTTTTGCTTTGATCTTGCAATTTCTTGCCCGAATCCATGAAGCTAGGAAAGAATGTCCAAGCAATTAGCTCACAGGGAACACTAGGAGTGCTTGAAGTAGTGAAGAAAAAGGCGACTCTCCTGAGGATGAATAATGCCCTACCTATCATTCCTCGATTAAATCTAGCCATTCCATGGAAAAGGGTCCAAATCATTCGCCCTCAGCATAAAACTCCTTGATGAACAAGGAATCTTATTCCAAAGTTCCTATACAAGAATCCTATTCCAAAGTTCCTATCCAGAATCCCGTTCCAAGCTCTATCCGGATTCTTGTTCCAAACTTCCAATCCATGTTTCAAACTTCAGAATCTGGAGGTCCTTGTTCGCAATTCCATTGCGGTGGTCTTTGTCCTAAGTTCTTGTCTAGGGTCCTACTCCAAAACCCACCATGATTTCTGTTCCAGAGCTCTTAATCCAGAGTCCAAAGAGTGCACCGAGGGCTTGTCATTCCTTGCCAAAACTCATCGATCCCTGACTTGAAGTAATGGAAGATTCCAAAGATAACTTCAAGGATTCCATGGTGAATGAGGTAGTTCCTCATTCCAAGGTATAAACCCTTGTTCAAATGTCAAGAGGCTTCATCAAATGCGAATAGAAATTCCACAGTTTAAGGCAGGAAAACCCAGGACCCAGTCCAACTTGATACTTGGAAGATCCTCAGGGAGGAATTCCTGAACTGGATATTCCTTGACAGGAACATCCCTAAACTGGATTTTCCTTGACAAGAACATTCTTGAACTAGACATTCCTTGACCCACTCCAAAATGCACCTCTAGGCAAGGATGATTTCCGGACAGGAAAATTCCTTCACTTAGTGAAATTTGCAAACAAGGAGTTCAAGGATCATTCCATTCCAAGATCCACCCTAAAAACTGTGACTTTTTCCTTGAAGGAATTCCAAACAGAAGAAGAATCCCTGAAACCTAGATGAACTTTGTCCTTGAGCGCAGATTCCTGATACAGCTGGATCTTGCGCTCTAGGAACAAAACTGTCCAGGTCGCATATTCCATGACCTCCTAGAATTTGCGCTCCTAGAGGAAATTTGCCCAGGTCGCACATTCCTGACCCTTCTGGAATTGCGCTCCTAGACAGCAGGATTCTAGTGCATTCCTAATCCAGTCTGTAGGTACCGGCACGAAGAATCTTGTCTGGCTGG
The DNA here is from genome assembly GCA_027924645.1 of Cunninghamia lanceolata. Classification (NCBI taxonomy): domain Eukaryota; kingdom Viridiplantae; phylum Streptophyta; class Pinopsida; order Cupressales; family Cupressaceae; genus Cunninghamia; species Cunninghamia lanceolata. Next base: position 3,442,087 of record BSBN01001327.1, on the reverse strand, counting down.
CAAATTTCACCATGAAAATGGGAGATTCCTTGAGGAGGATGGAAGAAACGAAAACTCCATATTTCCCCATGAAAATGGGAGATTCCTTGAGAGGGATGGAAGAAACGAAAACTCCGTATTTCACCATGAAAATGGGAGATTCCTTGAGAGGGATGGAAGAAACGAAAACTCCGTATTTCGCCATGAAAATGGGAGATTCCATGAGGATGGAAGAAACGAAAACTCCGTATTTCACCATGAAAATGGAAGATTCCTTGAGAGGGATGCAAAAAACGAAAACTCTGTATTTCCCCATGAAAATGGGAGATTCCTTGAGAGGGATGGAAGAAACGAAAACTCCGTATTCTGGATCCCGTGTTGCCATTAAACCTCCGTAAGGTAGCTAGAGTTCACCTTCTGCAAATTTGACCGCGAAAGGGGGAGATTCCTTGGGGATGGAAGAAATGAAAACTCCGTGCCTCGAATCTTGTGTCAATGATCAAACCTCTGATGAAACAAACTAAAATTCACCCTTTGCCAAAATTAAACTGAAGGAAAAGGATAAGTCCTTAACCAAAATCCTATTCCTCAGGGAATGTGCGCCCTTGGAAGTTTTTTGTCCAAGGCGCAAAATCCTGTTCCTCAGGGAATGTGCGCCCTTGGAAGTTTTTGTCCAAGGCGCAAAATCCTGTTCCTTAGGGAATGTGCGCCCTTGGAAGTTTTTGTCCAAGGCGCAAAATCCTGTTCCTCAGGGAATGTGCGCTCTAGCAGAAAATTGGTCTAGCTCGCAAATTCCTTAACCTTGTAGAAATTGCGCTCCTAGACAACTGGCCAACAGGAGGACTCTCTTGACCCAGTCATGGATGCAACTGAACAAACTGAACTCCGGAACTTGCAGGAAGATATGCCAAATGGATTCCATTTCCCTCCACGGGTGATTCCTATCCAAAATGAAGCAATAACCTTCATGAAATTCCTCAAAGAAAAAGATCTCCAAAACTTAGCAAAGAAGGACAAGAGAATTTGGAAGGAATCCCTTACTAGAAGAAACCCAGGACATCAGGAAATCCCCGATAGTGGAATTCCAGGACTCCTTGGAATCCCTGACTGACTAAAATCCCCGACCTTAAGGAATCCTCGACCTCAAGGAATCCCCGACCTGGGTAGCAGGAAATTCTTGTTGACAGTGAAAAATGCGACCTGGACAGGAAGGACTCCTGAACCAACTGGAAGTTGCTCCCTGACCTGGAAATTCCGCCTGTGCATGCCTAGTAATCCTAGAATGAAAAGAAAAGTTAGTCCAAGTATGAAGGATACCGAAAGGTGATGAAAATCCTCTATTTTGTTCAGGGGTTCATAAGTCAATTTGACCAATTATGCAAGTTTAGTTCCTGTTTTATCTTTTGTTTGCATTACATTTAAGGATCTTGTTCATCATGACTACTCGAGGTTCCCCTTGTTTTGCAGGAATCCAAGATGAGGATAAGTTCCATGGGGAGGACAAACAAGGATGATCCAGGACAATCAGGATGAATGCGGAGAGTTCAGGCGTCAAAGGATGGCCATTTCAGGTTCCAAGAGCTCCAATAACTAGAAGACTACACATGCATACCAAGGGAAGATGAAGGCATTGCTCCATTCAAAGGCATTGATTTCATCAGCACGCCCCTCTCTTCCAACGCTCAACATGACTGGCACAAGGAAGGTGTTGGTGCTCATTTTGACCTGGAGACTAAGCTTGCTTGTTGGAAGGTTTCTTCATTCAAACCCTAGGTATTCCTGTCCATCAGCAGGAGCTTGATCTATCGGCTGGAGTATTTTTGGTTCCACCAATGTGGTGGTGCTCTGCCATCGGGATGACTTCTGTCATCGGCGTATCTTCTTTCTGGTTTCCCGATGGGCATGTGTCTAGCCGACGGGGGGGGGGCAGCGTGAGGCTTGTTGGTCATCACTGTGATTAGTGCTATCGGCCAGGGTTCCTTTTGTTGCTCCAACGATGTGTCTGGCCGATGGGAGCGAGGGTTTTGATGTGCCATCGGCACGACATTGAATATCGGGTGAGCGGGCAAGTGTTGGGCCGACGATGTATGTTTGGCCGATGAGGAGTCATCGGCGTGTGTCTCGCTGACGAGGGTTTTGAAGGTTACCGGTGTAGCACTCTTCATCGGCAGAGGAATTTCATGCTAGACCGACGGTCTAAGTCTGGCCGATGATGATTTAGGCATTGTGTTCATCGGCGTAACATGTGCGATCGATGAAGGATTTCTGAGTTGTGCCGACGGCGTAGGTTTGGCCGATGAGGTGTCATCGGCATGTGTCTCACCGAAGACCCGGATGTGGTATGTTGTTGGCGTGACTTTGTGTATCGGGTGAACTGTGGATTGCTTGGCCGATGGTTTATCTCTGGCCGATGGGAAGTTTTGAGGAAGATTGGGGTGTTCGTCGGCAAGACCTTTGAGATCGGCAAGCGTCAATTTTGTTGTGCCAATGGTCTATGTCTTGCCAAAGAGGGTGTATTTTGCTTAGCCATCGGAGGGACTTGATAGATCGGTGAGAGTTCGTTTGACTTGGCCGATGGTTTTTGTCTTGGCGATGGGCGTGTATGGAGTGGTCATCAGTGAGTCTTTGTTCGTCGGCGGGGAGGCTTTTGGGTCTGCCGATGGTAGTTGTCTGGCCGACAGGGGATTGTGATGGGCTTCATCGGTGTAACACATGAGGTCGGCCAGAGGATTTTTGGATGCTCCGATGGAGGGGGTCACGCCGATGGGGGTGCAGAGTGTAGTTTGTGGTCATCGGCCAGACTATTGATGTCGGGATGAGTTTTGTGGAGTTGGCCGATGGTTCTTCTCTGGCCGATATGGAAGTTGTAGGCTTTCGGGAGGTGTAGCGGTCGGCGAGACCACTGAGGTCGGCAAGAGATCTGCGGGGTTGGCCGATGACTATGTCTGGACGATGGGCTGTTGGGCGAAGGCTTGTGTGTCGAGCGCGGCAAAAGCGCTCGACACTTAGTATGCATGCGGCCCCGTTTTTAAACTAATAAAGTGATCTCTTCACCGTGCATGTGGGATTATTCCCCTGTGTATTTTCAACCTGTGAAGAAGCATGTTTCGGCGGGAAATCCTTTTTGAATGCAGCGACGGTTTTCAAGCGGCTGCGGGTGGTTGAGACCCTTAATGGCGACGATGCAGGGATGTGGGCAATGGTACACATGGTTAGGTCGCCTAATTTTTGAATGAAGACCCCAGATGGTGGCGCATGGCTCGAGGCCCCCCTTTGTCTGCTGCATTAATATTTTCTGAGCACCATTCCTTCTGAGGACTGTATCTGGCAGATTTTTTGTCAAAGCCATGTAATTAATGCTGAGTACGCTTCTTTAGCTGTTATAAGCAGGAACTGTTACTCATTTTAGGTTGTTGAAAGTTGAATATTTGGCTCTGTAACACAATACAGTTCGTTTTGGTTGCTCTGTACAGTTAAACCTGTGAGTTTATGTATCTCTTGTTGTACGTTTTTGCATGAATCCACTGATTTCATGGTTAATTTTATATGAGAAATGCTATGTTAGCATGTGTTTTGTTAATTCTGTCTCCAGTATTGCATGTATCTTTCTTCTGAGTCTGGATATTTAAGCAATGTTTGAGACTCTAGAACATAGAATTCCTGTGTTGAATGTCTGATCTCTTAACTTTTGCTCAAGGGGTAGATTAAATTGTTCTCAAATTGAACATTGGGAAGGGTATACTGCAGTAGGGATGCCACAAGTATAGATAGCTTAACACTCTGTATTGGGAGATATCTGTAAGGCAAGTATCACATATGTCCCCCTGAAATCCAGTTTTAGCTGTTCATGCTGATCATTCACAGGTGTATGTCTACTGACTCCAGGCCCTGGATAGGCACCTGAAATATTCCGAGCCAAATTTTTTTGCTTTTTCAAATTACAAATTACAAACCAATGCACCTGTTAAGGTTAGCAGCTAAACCAAAACGTTGCTGAAGCAACTCTAACCAGAATGTACACCAGGATCCCGATGTGGGCAAGATGTGAGCATTGGTCAGAGGATCTTAATCAAAATGCTTATGCAATAACTCTAACCAAGAATGGCGCCAATGATGGCGAGCATATGGTCAGAGGGTCTTCTACACTAAGTACTGAAAGAGAACTCGACACCAAGTATGTGCTACCCAATCCAATATGGAGTTGAGGCGACCATAAGGCAGAGTATTACAAATTACAATGCTTGAAAGAAATAACTGTAATGCTGAAAATACTCAACACCCAGAATGTGCTTTCTATCCCGGAATGGGAAAGTAGCTACCATAGGGCGGAGGTAAAGTAAATACAAAAGCAAATACTGGAAGTAGAGTTGAGCATTACAAATCAGAATTGAACAAAATTGAGAATTACTGCCAGTACTACTGTCAGTTTACAAAATGAAGCTCATTCGCCTTTAAATTAAAACCAGCAACCTATGAATTTACTCATATGCTCATATCTCCCTCATAACTCATCCAACTGACTTGAAACAAAATGCAATATTCCCTAAGAATGATGATGCTTAGGATAGAACACTGAAAACAGATCAAAATGCCATGTATTATTTATGCACAGATTCCAATGCACCAGCAGATGGTACGGCCTTCAAGAAAGGGCGATCTGCCTTTAAAAAATCATAGCTATCTCAAAAAAATCTGCAAACTGGAGGAAAGTGACGCCTTGACCAGACAATGAGAATAAGAGAATACCCAGAACAATATTTTTGTTGTTTTTTGACTTATGAATAAAACACAAATCTGCTGTAGCTAAAAATGCAATGCTGGAAAAAACTCTAATATGCAAAACTGAACTAAAGCCAAAAGCTGATTACAATGCACAAATCCCAATGTAAACTCACAAACTAGACTATTTCACCACTAGTCGCTATCTTTCAAGCGAGAAGCAATGCCAAGCTAGGAGGCATTCATTCCTCGAAGCAATCCCAAAGCCAATCCGGCAGCATAACATTATCAAGATTTTGGATGCCGAAATGAGAGCACTCTTCCTCCTTTTATACTTTTCCAACTGGGAGTCTCTAAAATCCTCTTGCATATGGGATAAAACATGAGAGGGAAAATAATATAATCCTCTTTTTCAACCTCACCCTTAAAGTCCCCTCTTTTAAAACAACATTAATATTAAATAATAATGTTTACTTTACGGACTTTAAAACGGAGGCCAAGATGAAGTCAGAATTCAATGATCTATAGCTCGTTGGAAAGGTCTTGACAAGACGAATCCAACCCCACTCTCAAAATCCCGTTCTGGTGCCAATCCTGAACTTACTAAAAATAGCCGTAACCAACAGGGACTAAGGAGAACAAACCCGGAAAGAAACCGCCAACCAAACCACAATCCACAAACAAAAGCAACCACCAAAACATTAAACCCCAATTTCAACCTCCGAGTAGCCTACGGGTCTTCGGAATAGGCCAACGGTCAATTGTAAAAGATCAAGCTAGAAAACGGGACATTACAGTCCGCCCTTCCCAAGATTGCTTGTCCTCAAGCAATTGCAAGCCTGGATGCTGCAGAATCTCATCATTCTCCCAAGTAGCATCCTCCATAGGCAAGTTCTTCCACTTCACCAAATACTCTCTGATAGTTCTTTTCCTCAAGGAACGCTCCCTGGAATCAAGAATCTCTTCTGGAATCAAAACTAATTGTCTTTCTTCATCCAAAGGTGGCAACTGTGATGAAGCAACAACATTGTGTCCAAGTGCCTTCTTGAGGCGAGACACGTGGAATACATTGTGCACTCTGCTAACCGAAGGTAGCTCCAACTCATAAGCTACTGCCCCCACCTTCCTAGTGACCTTGAACGGCCCATAGAAACGTGATTTGAGCTTCTCAGCTCCACTTTTCTTGAGAGTGGACTGTCTATAAGGTTGTAGTCGAAGATAAACCATATCTCCAACTTCAAAAGAGCGCTCAACACGCCGCTGATCAGCGTACATCTTCTGCTGATTCTGTGCAATCTGAAGATTGTTCTTCAATGAGTTCAAGATATCTTGACTCTGTTGCAACAAATCCTTGGCCTGAGGGGCTTTGCTATCACCAAACACCAAATCAGCAAAGCTAGGAGCCTCATAACCATAAAGAGCCATGAAAGGTGACATCCTTATTGACATGTGAAAAGTAGAATTATAACAATACTCGCCCATGTGAAGCCACTTCACCCAAGCTCTTTGCTGATCCGAAACATAGTTTTTCAGGTAACCTTCCAACCGCTTGTTCACTATCTCCGTCTGTCCATCGGTTTGAGGGTGATAACTAGTGCTTGGAGTAAGCACTGTACCACTCATTCTGAAAACCTCTTGCCAAAAAGTGCTTAGGAACTTGCTGTCCCTATCACTCACAATATTTTTTGGCAACCCATGTAATCTAAACACCTCATGAAAAAACAGATCTACAACTTGGGCTGCTGAAAAAGAGCTGGCAATGGCGAAGAAGTGAGCAAATTTTGTTAATCTGTCCACTACAACATAGATACAGTCTTTACCTTGAACCTTGGGCAACCCTGTGATGAAGTCCATTGATATGCTTTCCCATTTTTGATTGGGAATGGGAAGAGGTTGCAGAAGACCAACTGGTAAAGTATGCTCATTTTTGTTCATCTGACAAGTGGGACACTCCTGAATGTATCGTTGAACCTCCCCTTTCAACCCTTTCCAAGAAAATCTTTCCCTAATCTGCCTATATGTCTTGAAAAACCCTTGATGACCAGCAAGTGGAATGTCATGAAAGGTCAACAAAATCTTCTTTTTGAGCTTAGAATCAGCCACCACAAAGATTCTACCCTTGTAGTGTATCAGCCCTTCGACCACTTTGTACCTTTCATCAAGAAAAGTACCCTCAATGATGCTGGTTGCAAACTGATTTTTGGCATAATCAGCAAGCAACATGTCCCTCCAATTAGCTGTAAGCTCACACAATGAGCTCAAATGAGGTCTCCTAGATAGAGCATCAGCCACAATATTGTTTTTCCCTTTGACATATTCGATGTCAAAATCGTAAGCTTGAAGCTTACTCACCCACTTTTGTTGCCTCTCATTCAAATCTCTTTGATGCATGAAGTGCTTGAGGCTATTGTGATCAGTCTTGACCACAAACTTGCTTCCCACCAAGTACTGTCTGAACTTAGCTAATGCATGCATAATGGCAAGCATCTCCTTGTTGTAGATGGAGTAGGTCCTTTCAACACCTCTTAATTTTCTGCTTTCAAACACAATGGGATGTTTGTCTTGCATCAAAACAGCCCCAACTCCTTCACCGGATGCATCACACTGTAGCTCGAACGGCTTGGAGAAGTCTGGGATAGCTAACACCGGACAAGAGCTCATGATCCCTTTAAATTTATCAAAAGTAGTTTGAGCCTTTTCTGACCAACAAAAGGCACCCTTTTTCGTGAGGTCAGTAAGAGGAGCAGCATTCTGAGAGTAGCCCTTAACAAATCTTCTGTAGAATCCACAAAGACCCAAAAATCCTTTCAGATGAGTCAAATTCTCAGGAGGTGGCCAATCAACAATTGCCTTGATCTTTTCAAGATCAACCTTCACTCCTTCAGCACTGATTATATGGCCAAGGTAAAGTAACTCCATTCCAAATTCACATTTGGATTCTTTGGCAAACAAACTGTCTGATTCCAAGATGCTAAGCACTTCCTCCAAGTGCTTGAGATGTTCTTCCCATGTCTTGCTGTAGATCAGGATGTCATCAAAAAATATCAATACAAACTTCCTCAACTGCTTCTGAAAGATTTTGTTCATACATGACTGGAAGGTAGCAGGAGCATTAGTCAACCCAAATGACATGACTAGAAACTCGAAGTGGCCATAGTGACATCTAAATGCTGTCTTCTCAACATCGGATCCTCTCATCCGAATCTGGTAATAACCCGATCTCAAATCGATCTTTGAAAAGAACTTGGCTCCATGTAGCTCATCAATGAGCTCATCTATCCTCGGGATGGGATATCGATTTTTGATGGTGCTTTGATTCAAAGCACGATAGTCCACACACATGCGGATGGTACCGTCCTTCTTCTTTACCAGGACAACTGCCGAAGCAAAGGGGCTCTTGCTTGGACGAATGAAGCCCATCTCCAAGAGTTCTCGAATGTTTTTCTCAATCTCGTCCTTTTGCTTCTTAGGATACCGATAAGTAGTTGTAATAACTGGTTTAGCTCCTTCCTTGAGCTCTATGACATGCTCCGAACCTCGATCAGGAGGTGGTCCAGGAGGTAAATCAGCAAACACCTTGCTCTTCTTTGTGAGTAAAGACTGAATATCAGGAGGGTAGTCTCTCTTTGTTTCAACCGGACTAGCAGGAAGAATCATACACTCTGCAGCCCACTCAACTTGATAATGACGAATCAACCTCGCCATCCTCTTGAATGACACAATCCGAGGACCACCATTGGACATTCCTCTTATCACTACATTCTTCCCTTCGGATTGAAACTTGAGCTCCATGGTTTGTAGATTTAGAGTGATCTCCCCGAGTGAACGCAGCCATTGAATGCCTAGGACGGCATCCGTATCTCCAATTTTGACTACATAGAAGTCGTCCTTGACTTCATAGTTTCCCACTTGCATGGTCATGTTTGAGATCTTCTTGGTGCAGGTGATGTGAAAACCATCAGCAACCATAACCTTGAAGCCTTCAAACTCTTCTGTTTGCAGCCCCTTCTTTGCCACTACAGCTTCGTCAATGAAGTTATGCATTGCTCCAGTGTCAATCAAAGCAACTATGCATTGCCCCTTAATCATCCCTCGAACTTTGAAGGATTCATTCCTTTGAAAGCTTGAAAGTTGAGCCAAAGTGCCTCCACTTCCCTTTTCATCTTCGGATTCCTCTAGGACTTTTTCCACTTCACTGTCTTCAGAATCAGACTGCTGGTCTGACAAATCAGAATTACTTTCTTCAGCTGAATAGTATTCAATTTGATGTAATTTGCCTCCTTTTGGGCAAACATGATCTTGGGACTATTTTTCTCTACACCGGAAACATAACCCTTTTCTTCTGAGTTCATTAAGTGTCTCGGGATCCAACCTTGTGACATGAGGTTGATGCTGTTTGAACTCCTTATGCTGAGGTTTTTTTCCTTTATCTCTTTTGTGAAATGATGGCTTGGGTTGAAACTTTGCTTTAGGAGCAGCCCACTCCATGTTTCTTGCCTTCTTCATTGCCTCTTGTAGAGAAGGTGGATCAAAAGCTTTAATCCAACCCTTGAGTGGCTCCGTCAATCCTTCACTGAATAGGATCACCAAGCGCCTCTCAGTGACTCCTGTGACCATGACTCAAAGCCTTTGAAACTCAGCTATGTAGGCATCAACTGTACCATATTGCTTAAGTTGTGCCAATTCTCTGAAATGCACTTCTGGATCTTTTTTCTCAAATCTCTCTATGAGCTTATTGGTAAACTCATCATAGGTAGTGATAGACCGATGACCCAAGGTGACTAGACCATGGTACCACCACTCGTGCGCCACCCCATCCAGGTGTAGTTTAGCGAACTTAATCGCCTCCTCCTCCTCCATGGGTCTAAGAGCTAGATAGTTGTCTAACTTCTGTATCCAAGCTCTGGCTGAACTATTGTCACTCCCATCAAAATGTGGAAGCATAACCTTGTTGATAGCTTGATGCAAATCCCCATGAACTATTGTCCTCCTTTGTTCATAATGTCTTCCTTGTCCTCTATCCTTCCTTTTATGATCCATAAAATCATTATAAGACATATCTGCCTTAATTTCATTAGGTAGAGAATCATACTCTGCGCGGCCGAGTCTCAACTGTTCGACAAATGACACATTTTCTTCTGGATCAAGATGAGGTTTTACTGGTGCCAAGAAAGTGGGTTTGAATGGCCTGGAAGAAATGTTTGTGTTATTTGAAGCAGGCTGAGTAGCATGTCCGTTATGTTGGTTGGTGGCACTGTGTTCTCCACCATGTCCTGAATTGTTCAGTAGAGGTTGGTTCTGACCCATTCTCCCCATCATGAGAGATATCATATCCATTAAAGTATCCATCTTCCTCTCGAACCTCTTTGCCGGACTTAATGATCTTTCTCTTCCTTTCCCATTTTTATCTTTGTTACCTCCCGACGTCCCCTCATTATCCCCCATTTCTCCTTCAAGAGAAGACTCCCAATTGGCTCTTAATACCTCTGAAGCTGTCTGACCTTCTGGGGCCTAATGCCAATGAAACTGACTGGTAGCCTTCTTGTATTCTCTTGCTAAGTACCTCTGTTCTCTGTCACTCATAGAAGGTTGTTTTCACAGGATGGCATGATGCGTGGCTCTGATACCACTGAAATATTCCGAGCCAAATTTTTTCGCTTTTTCAAATTACAAATTACAAACCAATGCACCTGTTAAGGTTAGCAGCTAAACCAAAACGTTGCTGAAGCAACTCTAACCAGAATGTACACCAGGATCCCGATGTGGGCAAGATGTGAGCATTGGTCAGAGGATCTTAATCAAAATGCTTATGCAATAACTCTAACCAAGAATGGCGCCAATGATGGCGAGCATATGGTCAGAGGGTCTTCTACACTAAGTACTGAAAGAGAACTCGACACCATGTGCTACCCAATCCAATATGGAGTTGAGGCGACCATATGGCGGAGTATTACAAATTACAATGCTTGAAAGAAATAACTGTAATGCTGAAAGTACTCAACACCCAGAATGTGCTTTCTATCCCGGAATGGGAAAGTAGCTACCATAGGGCGGAGGTAAAGTAAATACAAAAGCAAATACTAGAAGTAGAGTTGAGCATTACAAATCAGAATTGAACAAGATTGAGAATTACTGCTAGTACTACTGTCAGTTTACAAAATGAAGCTCATTCGCTTTTAAATTAAAACCAGCAACCTATGAATTTACTCATATGCTCATATCTCCCTCATAACTCATCCAACTGACTTGAAACAAAATGCAATATTCCCTAAGAATGATGATGCTTAGGATAGAACACTGAAAACAGATCAAAATGCCATGTATTATTTATGCACAGATTCCAATGCACCAGCAGATGGTACAGCCTTCAAGAAAGGGCGATCTGACTTTAAAAAATCACAGCTATCTCAAAAAAATCTGCAAACTGGAGGAAAGTGACGCCTTGACCAGACAATGAGAATAAGAGAATACCCAGAACAATATTTTTGTTGTTTTTTGACTTATGAATAAAACACAAATCTGCTGTAGCTAAAAATGCAATGCTGGAAAAAACTCTAATATGCAAAACTGAACTAAAGCCAAAAGCTTATTACAATGCACAAATCCCAATGTAAACTCACAAACTAGACTATTTCACCACTAGTCGCTATCTTTCAAGCGAGAAGCAATGCCAAGCTAGGAGGCATTCATTCCTCGAAGCAATCCCAAAGCCAATCCGACAGCATAACATTATCAAGATTTTGGATGCCGAAATGAGAGCACTCTTCCTCCTTTTATACTTTTCCAACTGGGAGTCTCTAAAATCCTCTTGCATATGGGATAAAACATGAGAGGGAAAATAATATAATCCTCTTTTTCAACCTCACCCTTAAAGTCCCCTCTTTTAAAACAACATTAATATTAAATAATAATGTTTACTTTACGGACTTTAAAACGGAGGCCAAGATGAAGTCAGAATTCAATGATCTAAGCTCGTTGGAAAGGTCTTGACAAGACGAATCCAACCCCACTCAAAATCCCGTTCTGGTGCCAATCCTGAACTTACTAAAAATAGCCGTAACCAACAGGGACTAAGGAGAACAAACCCGGAAAGAAACCGCCAACCAAACCACAATCCACAAACAAAAGCAACCACCAAAACATTAAACCCCAATTTCAACCTCCAAGTAGCCTACGGGTCTTCGGAATAGGCCAACGGTCAATTGTAAAAGATCAAGCTAGAAAACGGGACATTACAGCACCGATCTTGCTTTGTGTTTGTGTTACAACCATGTCCAGCTTTGCATCCAAACTTAAAATCAAAATCAAAATTTAAAACAATCTTTAGGACATTAGAATTAGTTTTAGGATCCTCAGTCCTCTGTCTACAACTGCAAATAGGCCCAAAGCTAGCCCCTTTGCTCTTATCTTTCAGTTTTGGTCTACTTACAGGAGGACTTATCTGCTTTCTGTCAACATCCCAGCCTTGTATGTATATCCTCATGGATGTTGAGTAGGGAATACCCCCCTAGGTTTTGCAGAGCCTGAAGAAGAAGAGGAGATAAAATATAGAGTCTATCTCCTACACTGTTGGCCCCTGGCCCAGAGATCCTGTTGATCATTGGTGGCTACCTTGTAGGGAAATCTGGGAATAAGCATCCAGTCTGAGAAAAAACCAACAGAAGGCAATGTCAAAGGATTCCGGTTCTGGACAAGAGGATCAATCCTTGGACAACCCGGAGGATGCACTTCAAGTTCACCATCCATCGAGAAGAATGAGAATCCACGCCAAGAGCAAGGATTCGTGCTGGTGCGAAGGAAAATATAGCAGGGATGGAATTTCAATTCCAAAGTACATAGCACCAAGACAAAATTCCAAGGATCACTCCAAGAATTGCCTCAAGATTGACCTGATTTCCATCCTAGAAGGAATTCCACAACAAAAGTTCCTTGACCCCCTAGATTATGCGCCCAAGAAGAAAATCATTCCTAGTCGCAAAATCTTGTTCCAAGTGGAATTTGCGACCAGGACAAGTGGATTCCAGGACACCATGGAATTTGCGACCAAGGAGCATGATAAACAGATAGTTGACTAGTCTCACCTACCAACCAAGCAACTTAGTCAATTTGGCGTCCAGGACAGGTGGCAACATCCCATGGAGCCTATGATATATTCATCCCTATCTCTTTAGGGTTTGCACAGATTTCGAGGAAATCTGATCTTTTTTCACCTCCTTGTTTGCTAGCTAGCCTATAAATAGGCTGAGGATGCCTCATTATATCTCTCCCTCTCTCTCTTCCATCAGTCTGATGCTTCTAGAGCACCCTAGTAGTTAGCTTTCATTTCTGCATTGTATTTCTGAGCTGAAACTCCAAGGATCAGTTGGATTGTTGTAATACAGATTTCTGAAGCAATAATATATGCATTTAAGAATGGTGTTCGTATATTTCTTTGGATTTTTGGCATGGTCTTATTGATTTCTTGGAGCAAATATGAAAGATATTGAAGTTCTTTCTTGTATTTTCATGCTTTCGTTAGATAGATGTGATGGAAATGTTCTTGTTGAATGATTGAAGTTGATTTGTTCATACCATTTGTGATCTGTGGCTTGCAAATCACTTTGTATGGTTAGTCTGAACGTAATCCATGCTTAACTTCGACTGTTTCTGTATGATCAGTTCCATGTTCCATGAAAGGACAGTGTGAAAATCTCTGCCTCTACCCCAGAAGATTGCACCATCCCTGCCTAGTTGTTGTCTCGTGACGAAGCAGAGGACTGGTTCCAGTTTCCATCTTCAACAGCGGTCATTTCCATTGATTAGATTCCTGAACCCTTACCTCATCTTTTGCATTTTCTTTTAGATCTTCATTAGGAACAGTCCGTAAGGAACCTCACTGATAAATCATTCCCTATCCGGAAGTGGAACTAAGAGCCTATGCCTTGGTTTCCTTGGAAGAGATAGTGAAATCCAGGCCTTTCCGTGGAAGAAACAGTGAAATCCCAGTCTCTCCGTTGGAGGAAGCAGTAGGTTCCAGGTTGTCCATTCACGAAGGAGTTTCATTCACCCACCAATCCGAGTCCCAAGAGTGAATTCCATGTCCACGAAGGAGTAATCCCACGTAAGTCCCCCTCGTGATTACCAGCAAATCACATCATTCCACTGAGTCTATCCCTGTGCACGTCAAGACCTGATACAAAAGGAACCTTGGAGCAGTCTCATTCGATCACGTAGTTCAGCGTCTGAGAAGCTTTATTCAAGAGAGGATAGAATACTCTATGTTTTATTCTAATGTTGTTGCACTCACAAAAACATCATCAACATAAATTGGCGCTAGAAGGAGGGTCGTTCAAGGAATTACTCCATTCATTCTGGGCATGAACTACGAATTGTCCTGTTCATTCCAAGGTTTAAGGAAGGATTGCGGCATCCATTTCATTTCTCCATCAAATGCCCAACGGAAGAGAGAAGGAATGCTGAATGAATTCCGGACTGTGAATGTGGAACCAAAGTAAGCTTTCAAGGAAGAATTTTGAGATTTGCTAGATCTCATCATATGTGGAAAATACAAAAAAAATAAAAAATAAAAAATTCAGAAAATAGAAAAAAGACATGGATTTCGTAGGACCTTCAAGGCAATTCAATGTGGATCATCCTGAAGTTAACCTTCTCTAGCTCTGGTGGAATTTGAGTGCACAACTTCACCCTAAGAGTTTAAAAGACTTTGCATCACGGAGGGAATGTAGAATCCACGAGACCAATGGACACGATGAAATGTATTGTCTAACATTTCTGTCTAGGATGGAATTAGCAGTGCAAGGGAAAATTTCCTTTTCACAAGTGCATGAGCCAGTTGTTCCTACGAAGGTGGTGTCCGACGCCCTGTTTGATGAAAGGGAGTTCTTCAGAAGTTTCAAGGAAATGATCAAGAAGATATTAAGCATTGAGAAGGATTTGCCTGCAAAAGACTTCTTGATTCCAGGTGGTTGGTGCCGGATTCATAACACAGCTCATTCAGAACTCACATGTTCATCTTGTGTGGAAACTATTCGTCAAGTCAAGGAACAATTGAGGTTGGAAGAGGAATCCAAGACACGATTGAGATTGGACATCTTGTGGAGCAAGGGTCTTCAAGAAATCAATTATCCATCCAAAGGAGAAGACTTTCCCATTCCATCCAATAGTGCAGACAATACAAATGGCTCTGATAATCAAAATACTATTGAGGAGAACAAGTTTGCATATCTTCTTCCAAGAAAGAATGAGCCTGCTGAAGGAAAAGCGGAAAAGGAAATAAAAGATGTTCAGATAAATACATGTGACGATCAAGATGTTCATTCCTCCATCAAAAATGAAGGTGACTTCAGTCCATTGCAAGAGGAGGAAATCCTTGATGAACACCCGTACATGCTACAAGAGGAAGTCATTGAAAATGAATCACAAGGAATTTCAAGCATCCTTGGAGAGGAAGACAACCTTATGGATATGTTGAATAAAAAGGTACCAGCTATTGAGTCCAAGGAAGAAGAACAGTTCGAAGGGGCGCTAGAAGATCCAAGAAAGGAAGTGCCTGAACAGCTTTTGCCAAAGTTATTCCAAGATGAACGAGTTGCTGCAAGAGGAATGATCCATCATCAACTGCGACCTCCTGATATGTTGATGGGAAGCAAACAATATCCACTAGAAGACGAAGTATCCCAGGTTGTCTCTTTCCCTGCCTTTAGTTATGGAAGTTATAATTTTGATTATGGCAACTTAGGGAAAACAACTTGTTTGTGGATAAATCATGGACCTTTTGAATTGCCACAATTGATAATCCTGCATGAGATTTTGCTTGAATATGAGAAATATAGTGTGCAAGATGCTTACTCTGAATTCAAGGATGAATTCGCTAGATTCGAACTATCACTTGTGCATTATTGCTCCTATTCATTTTGAGAAACCATGCTAGATCATGTATATATTTAGGCCTTTTAAGTATTGTTCACTCTTTGCTTGTGGTTAGATAGGTTTCTTTTCAGTTTGCTTTAGCTTAGGTTTACTTTCTATAGTTTGTTTGCTTTCCTTAGTCTAGGTTTGCTTTCCATAGAGAGGATGTCTCTAGGTTTAGTGTATAGCTCGCTTCAGTTAGTTGTTTTCCGGGGTTCCCAACCTGTGAAAGGAGGTGTTGAACTTCTAAAACACAATCTGGCACTTCCACCGTGAGACTCATTCCTTGGATAAATTGCTCATGAGATTGCTTGAATCTTCAGGATAACTTTTCTTTAGCTTATCTTCTGTTAAGATTTGTACTTGACTCAAGATTAGAATCATACATTACATCTCGACATGAATATCTTTGATTATATGTTTAAAGTGCTTAAATTTTTAAATGAACACTTCCTAGTTTTCCTTTGAGAAACTCATATCAAACGGATGCATTCGCTGTGAGCTCCATCGTTAGTGTTTGGATAACATGTTGCTTGCTCTTGGAAGATAAATTGACTGTTTAGAATAACTTGAAGTATGTTGAGATCTCATACCTTACACACTAAAGAAATTTGGGAGTCGCTAGGAGAGACTTTGTGATCTTACATTAAGTGAAAAATCCATGGTCCACCTTTGCCGCCATCGGAATTCCACACCCAGCTATCTGAGTTATCAACGTAACCTATGCCATCAAAAAACATATGTAGCAAGGGTAGCAGTACTGCATTGTACTCTGCCGAATTCTAGATTAATTGATAATTGAAAAGGAAAAAAGGAAAAAGAACAAAGCACTCAATCACACACTATAACTCAATTAGATGGACAATTGATCAATCTCTACCGGGGCTATGGACGCTCGCTGGCAGTGGGGCTCTACTCGAGTGGAATTACAAGACAAACCTGTCAGGGCTATAAACGCTTGCTAGCAGCGGGTGTCCAGGTAGTTAAGGAGGTGCGTACTAATCAAGTAGCTTAATGTAAAGGAACTTTGATGACCCTAGTTGCTTACAGATGGGAATGAACGCAATCGCACACACTGGATCTTTAGGATATGAATGGTTGTATTAACCCTTTGATTTTGAAGCCTCGACCAAGTCTTCATGTTTATCTGACTTAACGTGTGGGTGTGCACAAGGATGTTTGAAGTCATGACTCATGTTTATCATTGAAGCACTTGAAGAACTTTAAAAGAAAATGTTTCTTTAATGCAACAACAAAGATGGATGTCTTGATATAACCTATGACTCTCTTCTCCTTTCGAGTATATTTCTTAACTGATAGATGGCCTTAAGGAATTTGTATTGTTGATCTCGAGTTCTGAGTGGACCTTTTATTCTTGGAATGTTCAGGAACATTTGTTCAAAGGTGGCGCTAGATGTTGTGACGTTTTCACACATTGCCCCATTGCAAATAGTGACCCCCTCTTTTGCTCGCTTTCGCCGTCATTTTTGCTTTGATCTTGCAATTTCTTGCCTAAATCCATGAAGCTAGGAAAGAATGTCCAAGCAGTTAGCTCACAAGGAACATTAGGAGTGCTTGAAGTAGTGAAGAAAAGGGCGACTCTCCTGAGGATGAATAATGCCCTACCTATCATTCCTCGATTAAATGAAAATCTGGCCATTCCATGGAAGGAGTCCATCATTACATGGAAAAGGGTCCAAATCATTCGCCCTCAGCATAAAACTCCTTGATGAACAAGGAATCTTATTCCAAAGTTCCTATCCAGAAATCCTATTCCAAAGTTCCTATCCAGAATCCCGTTCCAAGGTCTATTCGGATTCTTGTTCCAAACTTCCAATCCATGTTTCAAACTTCAGAATCTAGAGGTCCTTGTTCACAATTCCATTGTGGTGGTCTGTCCTAAGTTCTTGTCTAGGGTCCTACTCCAAAACCCACCATGATTTATGTTCCAGAGCTCTTAATCTAGAGTCCAAAGAGTGCACCGAGGGCTTGTCATTCCTTGCCGAAAATCATCGATCCCTGACTTGAAGTAATGGAAGATTCCAAAGATAACTTCAGGGATTCCATGGTGAATGAGGCAGTTCCTCATTCCAAGGTATAAACCCTTGTTCAAATGTCAAGAGGAGCGAATAGAAATTCCACAGTTTAAGGCAGGAAAACCCAGGACCCAGTCCAACTTGATACTTGGAAGATCCTCATGAAGGAATTCCTGAACTGGATATTCCTTGACAGGGACATCCCTGAACTGGGTTTTCCTTGACAGGAACATTCCTGAACTAGACAGTCCTTGACCCACTCCAAAATGCACCTCTAGGCAAGGATGATTTCCGGATAGGAAAATTCCTTCACTTAGTGAAATTTGCAAACAAGGAGTTCAAGGATCATTCCATTCCAAGATCCACCCTGAAAACTGTGACTTTTTCCTTCAAGGATTTCCAAACAGAAAAAGAATCCCTGAAACCTAGATGAACTTTGTCCTTGAGCGCAGATTCCTGATACAGCTAGATTTTGCGCTCTAGGAACAAAACTATCCAGGTCGCATATTCCATGACCTCCTGGAATTTGCGCTCCTGGAGGATATTTGTCTAGGTCGCACATTCCTGACCCTCTTGGAATTTGCGCTCCTAGACAGCAGGATTCCAGTGCATTCCTGATCCAGTCTGTAGGTACCAGCAAGAAGAATCTTGTCTGGCTGGCAAATTTCACCATGAAAATGGGAGATTCCTTGAGGATGGAAGAAACGAAAACTCCATATTTCCCCATGAAAATGGGAGATTCCTTGAGAGGGATGGAAGAAACGAAAACTCCGTATTTCACCATGAAAATGGGAGATTCTTTGAGAGGGATGGAAGAAACGAAAACTCCGTATTTCGCCATGAAAATGGGAGATTCCTTGAGGAGGATGGAAGAAACGAAACCTCCGTATTTCACCATGAAAATGGGAGATTCCTTGAGAGGGATGGAAAAAACGAAAACTCCGTATTTCACCATGAAAATGGGAGATTCCTTGAGAGGGATAGAAGAAACGAAAACTCCGTATTCCGGATCCTGTGTCGCCATTAAACCTCCGTAAGGCAACTGTTGGTGCCTGAATCGACTGTCAGTTTTCGAGCAATTTTCATGCAGGCACCTTCCCAAAAATCCAAAAAATTCCTAAGTTTCTTCTAGGTCCATCGGTGTGAGTGTCTTTTGTCTTGGCAATCATGTTGGTAACAGTGGTATTTTCTTCCATCGCCAAGACTTTGTCTATCGGCGACCGAAATTGATGTCTTTCCGACGAGGCTAGTCTAGGCGACAGAGTGTGGTTCGAAGCCTTCATCGGCGAGATTATTGCTATTGCCTGAACTATTTTGAGTTCCACCGATGTTGGGGGTCACCCCGATGGAGGTTGCCATCGGGGTGACATCGCTTATCGGTGCAGCATTGGTATGTTGCTCCAATATGGCTTCTCTGGCCGATGGAGGTGGCAGGTGGTTGGAGGTTTTTGGGCTTTCTGCTCTGACTTTGAACATAAGGTGTTCACATTTTGAAAGGCATTTTTGCTACAGATTCGGTCCTTGGTCTGGTGTACCAGTCTATCTTGGCTTGTAAATGATAATTTTCTGTATGATGATTTTCTATGCAGATTGATTTTAAATGAAAAACACCTGGTGTGTGTGTATTGTTTCTGATTGTCTCTTGTCTGTCATTTGTTTTTCTTTCAAACAAGATTGTCAAGGACTTCCAAATTTTTCAGTGTATGCATACTGTGTGTCTGATTTATTGCATCTACTCAAGGAGTGGTTAAATAGGCTTTTGATCAGATACAAAGGAAAATAGATTGCATCATAGGATCTGTTAAGTATGATCATAAGTAATACTCTTTCTTGGACATGTTGTTAGGCAGTAGCATTCTTCTCAAGTCCTCTGGATATGAATTCATGTTGTCATAGGGAGACATTTACATTCTTAGATTTGACTCTGCTGCCCAGATAAGGCACTGGTTTGGGAATCTGTCTGTTCAATGGGTCTAGGAAAGTCCCATAACTCCAAACATCAAATCAAACCATTTCTTCCTTCCACCTGTTAGTTGTAGGAGTAGGAGTAGGAAACCCCTGCATGCTCTCATACCTAACCAGACATATGTGTCCAAGAATGTTGCCAACCTTGTGATTTGTTACACAAATCTTGGTCCATACATGAGAGTATTCTACCTGTTGCTGTCAAGTTAAATCCTTATGTCATTGAGCTAGTCAAGGTTATATCTTTATTAAATAGGGACACCCCCCTTGGTGCGGCAGAACCATAAGTGAAGGGGAGGAGCTCACGCAACCTCCTATATTTAGTTGGCTGAATCTGCCTGTGCATTAGAACTGGCAAACCCTAATGCTGATTTAGAAGAAAAACCAACAGTAGCTAGAGTTCACCTTCTGCAAATTTCACCGTGAAAGGGGGAGATTCCTTAGGGATGGAAGAAAGGAAAACTTCGTGCCCCAAATCTTGTGTCAATGATCAAACCTCCGATGAAACAAACTAAAATTCACCCTTTGCCAAAATTAAACTGAAGGAAAAGGATAAGTCCTTAACCAAAATCCTGTTCCTCAGGGAATGTGCGCCCTTGGAAGTTTTTTGGCCAAGGCGCAAAATCCTGTTCCTCAAGGAATGTGTGCCCTTGGAAGTTTTTGTCCAAGGCGCAAAATCCTGTTCCTCGGGGAATGTGCGCTCTAGGAGAAAATTGGTCTAGGTTGCAAATTCCTTAACCTTGTGGAAATTGCGCTCCTGGACAACTGGTCAACAGGAGGACTCTCTTGACCTAGTCATGGATGCAACTGAACAAACTGAACTCCGGAACTTGCAGGAAGATATGCCAGATGGATTCCATTTCCCTCCACGGGTGATGCCTATCCAAAATGAACCAATAACATTCATGAAATTCCTCAAAGAAAAAGATCTCCAAAACTTAGCAAAGAAGGACAAGAGAATTTGGAAGGAATCCCTTACTGGAAGAAACCCAGGACATCAGGAAATCCCTGACAGTGGATATCCAGGACTCCTTGGAATCCCTGACTGACTAAAATCCTCGACCTTAAGGAATCCCTGACCTCAAGGAATCCCCGACCTGGGCAGCAGGAAATTCCTGTCGACAGTGAAAAATGCGACCTGGACAGGATGGACTCTTGAACCAACTGGAAGTTGCTCCCTGACCTAGAAATTCCTCCTATGCATGCCTGGTAAGCCTAGAATGAAAAGAAAAGTTAGTCCAAGTATGAAGGATACCAGAAGGTGATGAAAATCCTCTATTTTGTTCAGGGGTTCATAAGTCAATTTGATCAATTATGCAAGTTTAGTTCCTGTTTTATCTTTTGTTTGCATTACATTTAAGGATCTTGTTCATCATGACTACTCGAGGTTCCCCTTGTTTCGCAGGAATCCAAGACGAGGATAAGTTCCACGGGGAAGAAGAACAAGGATGATCCAGGACAATCAGGATGAATGCGGAGAGTTCAGGCGTCGAAGGATGGCCATTTCAGGTTCCAAGAGCTCCAATAACTAGAAGACTACACATGCATACCAAGGGAAGATGAAGGCATTGCTCCATTCAAAGGCATTGATTTCATCAGCACACCCCTCTCTTCCAACGCTCAACATGACTGGCACAAGGAAGGCAACTTCAAAGGATTCCGGTTCCGGACAAGAGGATCAATCCTTGGACAACCCGAAGGATGCACTTCAAGTTCACCATCCATCGAGAAGAATGAGAATCCATGCCAAGAGCAAGGATCCGTGCTGGTGCGAAGGAAAATACAGCAGGGATGGAATTTCAATTCCAAAGTACATAGCACCAAGACAAAATTCCAAGGATCACTCCAAGAATTCCCTCAGGATTGACCTGATTTCCATCCTGGAAGGAATTCAACAGCAAAAGTTCCTTGACCCCCTAGATTATGTGCCCAAGAAGAAAATCATTCCTAGTCGCAAAATCCTGTTCCAAGTGGAATTTGCGACCAGGACAAGTGGATTCCAGGACACCATGGAATTTGCGACCAAGGAGCAGGACAAACAGACAGTTGACTGGTCTCACCTACCAACCAAGCAGCTTAGTCAATCTGGCGTCCAGGACAGGTGGCAGCATCCCATGGAGCCTATGACATATTCATCCCTATCTCTTTAGGGTTTGCATAGATTTCGAGGAAATCTGATCTTTTTTCACCTCCTTGTTCGCTAGCTAGCCTATAAATAGGCTGAGGATGCCTCATTATATCTCTCCCTCTCTCTCTTCCTTCAATCTGATGCTCCTAGAGCACCTTAGTAGTTAGCTTTCATTTCTGCATTGTATTTCTGAGCTGAAACTCCAAGGATCAGTTGGATTGTTGTAATACAGACTTCTGAAGCAATAATATATGCATTGAAGAATGGTGTTCGTATATTTCTTTGGATTTTTGGCACGGTCTTATTGATTTCTTGGAGAAAATCTAAAAGATATTGAAGTTCTTTCTTGTATTTTCATGCTTTCGTTAGATAGATGTGATGGAAATGTTCTTGTTGAATAATTGAAGTTGATTTGTTCATACCATTTGTGATCTGTGGCTTGCAAATCACTTTGTATGGTTAGTCTGAACGTAATCCATGCTTAACTTCGACTGTTTTTGTATGATCAGTTCCATGTTCCATGACAGGACAGTGTGAAAATCTCTGCCTCTACCCCAGAAGATTGCACCATCCCTACCTAGCTGTTGTCTCATGACAAAGCAGAGGACTGGTTCTAGTTTCCATCTTCAACAACGGTCATTTCCATTGATTAGATTCCTGAACCCTTACCTCATCTTTTGCATTTTCTTTTAGATCTTCGTTAGGAATAGTCCGTAAGGAACCTCACTAAGAAATCATTCCCTATCCGGAAGTGGAACTAAGAGCCTACGCCTTGTTTTCCTTGGAAGAGAGTGAAATCCAGGCCTTTCCGTGGAAGAAACAGTGAAATCCCAGTCTCTCTGTTGGAGGAAGTAGTAGGTTCCAGGTTGTCCATTCACGAGGGAGTTTCATTCACCCACCAATCCGAGTCCCAAGAGTGAATCCCATGTCCACGAAGGAGTAATCCCACGTAAGTCCCCCTCGTGATTACCAGCAAATCACATCATTCCACTGAGTCTATCCCTGTGCACATCAAGACCTGACACAAAAGGAACTTTGGAGCGGTCTCATTTGATCACGTAGTTCAACGTCTGAGAAGCTTTATTCAAGAGAGGATAGAATACTCTGTGTTTTATTCTAATGTTGTTGCAGTCACAAAAACATCATCAACAGAACCTAGACTGTCAGTGAGGAGATGGCATCTTCGGAATCTGACTCGGACACAGGGGAGGCATCGGTCAGAGAAGGAAGGGGGCCTATGGAGCCCAATGATGAAGGGATACTAGAATTACAGGAGTGTTCTGAAGACAAAACAAGCTCATTTAGAGGCCTTTTCCACTGGCAGATGGAGGAGTACAATGCTTTCCAACCGGAGTGCAATATGATCCAGATAATAGAAATTGGAGAAAGCTCTCGACCGACAAGTCGTACATCTGAAGGAGAAAGTTCTCGGCCGACGAGTGAAACACTGGGGAACTCTCAGCGGACGAGTGAAACACTCGGGAACTCTCGGCCGACAAGTGAAACACTCGGGAACTTTCGACCAACAAGTCAAACACTCAGGGAAGAGAACTCTCGACCAACAAGTCAAATGCTTTAAGGGAACTCCCAGCCAACAAGTCACACCCTAGAGAAAGATGATGCTCAGCCGAGAACAAGTCATACCTTTCCAACAGCGTATGAAGAGTATAAAGAGGGAGATGTCAGAATAGACAACACACTAGCACATAAATTTGAACCAGATAAGGTAATCATGTACGAAGAACCCTCGACGAGGAAGGTGAACCTTGGAGAAGAAAGCAAAGCTCAACTAATTCTAGTTGGAGATGATTGGGATCTAGTACTTAAGGCAGCCGCATTTAAAATTTTCTTAGAGTATAAAGACGTGTTTACTTGGACCTATAAGAACCTGAAGGGAATACCTCCAAAGTTATGTGTACATAGAATCCCATTGGTACCAGGAGCAAGACCAGTAAGGAAAAGACCTTATAGGATGAACAAGAACTATGCAGCAAAAGTCCAAGAAGAGATAGAAAAGATGCTTGAAGCCGGCATAATTTTCAAAGTAGAGATGAGTGAATGGGTATCCCCGATTGTCATCTCGCTTAAGAAGGAAGGAGGACAAATCCGGATATGCGTAGATTTCAGGTGCCTGAACGCAATAACCATCAAGGACCCCTTTCCAATCCTATTCATAGATTCAATTCTCGAAGAAGTGGCTGGACATGAAATTTACTCCTTTATGGATGGTTTCTCCAGCTACAACCAGATCAGCATAGCCGAAGAAGACAAATTGAAGACTACATTTGTGGTAGAAGATGGAGTATATGCCTAGAACCGGATGTCATTCGGATTGTGCAATGCTCCAACTATCTTCCAGAGGATAATTCTCCATATCTTTGGCAAAATGTCAATGGGGAACTTCAAAGCCTTTCTCAATCATTGGTCAATTTATAGTGACCAACAAATCCATTTGAGGGCTCTCACTGAGTGCATGGAGCATTGCAGGTCTGCGAGACTGGCCTTGAACCCGAAAAATGCCTATTCATGGTACCACTAGGCAAACTTCTTGGACATATAGTCTGCAAGGTAGGGTTAAAAGCAAACCTGGATAAGATACTTGGGTTATTGTACAGATGGAAGCACCGTGAGATATTACAGGTGTCAAGTCCTTCCTTGGCCACGTTGGTTATTACTGGTGGTTTATAAAAAACTTTGCACAAATCTCGTACCCTCTGGACATGCTCACTAGGAAGGGAGTAGCATGTATATGGTCTGACGAGCAAGAAAAGGCCTTCAGTGAATTAAAGGTAAGCTTGATTAGCTCGCCTATCCTTGCCTACCCTGATTGGGATAAAGAATTTCATGTGCATGTCGACGCCTCAAATTTTGCAATCGGGGCTAGATTGGCACAAGTCGGGCCGCAAGGACTTGACGACCCAGTGTTCTTTGCCAGCCGGCTACTCTCAAATGCAGAGCACAACTATAGCAGGATGGACAGAGAAGCACTGGGAATGGTCTACACGGTGCAGAAGTTCAGGCACTATTTATTGGTAACACCTTTCCCTTTCTTCGTAGATCATCAGGCATTGATGTATCTGGTGAACAAGCCAATTATACAAGGTCGTATCAGTAGATGGTTACTACTCCTTCAAGAATTTACATTTACAATAGTAATATGTCTAGGGAAGAGCCATGTTATAGCTGACCAGCTCTCTACAGTTAAGTCAGAAGAACCACCGGAGGGGGTGAATGAAGACTTTTTGGATGCACATTTATTCTAGATCGCTACTTTACCGCCATGGTACGAAGATATTGGTGAGTATCTATCTACCTCAACAATCCCTAGGGACATGCCGTCGGGTGACAAGAGAAAACTGGCACTAAAAAGTGAGGCATTTCAGTTAGTAAATGGACTCCTGTATAAGATGGGGCCTAATCACATACTCTGAAGGTGCATCATGAGTGAGGAAAGAGAGTGAGTATTGCAAGAAGCCCACGAGGGGTTGGCTGGCGGGCACATGGGACCAGATGCTACGGCGAGGAAAGTTCTCTTGGCTAGGCTATGGTGACCAATGCTACATACAGATGCCTGAGAATGGGTAGTAGGCTGTGATACTTGCCAAAGGGTAGGAAAGCCATTGAAGAGAGACTACATGCCACTCTCACCTTCGCAGCCCCATGAACTATTCGAAAGGTGGGGACTAGACTTCATAGGCCCATAAAAGTCAGCCAACTGCATCGATACCGATACATGGTGGCGACCGAATACTTGACGAAGTGGGCAGAGGCTCAAGCATGCGAAGATAATACAGTGTTGATCACTGCAAGGTTCATTTATGAAGAGATAGTCACAAAGGATAGCATTCCTATCTAGTTAACAAGTGACAGAGGAGGGCATTTTGTCAACCACGTGATTCGGTTGATGCCGAGTGAATTTAAAATATTCCACACACTATCAAGTCCTTATTATCCGAGAGCAAATGGACAGGCAGAGTCAACAAACAAAGTATTAATCTCGGTTATTCATAAGTCATGTGGTATCGAAGGAACAGATTGGGAAGAGAAGTTGCCAGCGGTACTTTGGGCTTACCATACAACATACAAAATGACGACGGGGCACATGCCTTTTCAATTAATGTATGGCCAAGAGGTCGTGGTACCTGCAGAATACCTGGTTCCAAGACTTTGGATAGTAGTGGAGAATCGGCTTGGTGATATAGAAAGCTTAAAAAAGAGAGACTGTTTCAATTGAATAAACTTGACGAACGACAGGTCTTGGCACAATAGGCAACGGAGGTGATGAAGAAACGATGGAAATACTAGCACGATAAACATTTATGGAGAATGAACTTCTAGCAAGCCCAGTTAGTTCTCAAGTATAACGGTTGTAACGAGATAAAACTGGACAAATTCAAAGTGAGGTGGTTAGGACAGTTTCGAGTATGGGGAGTACTGGAAAAACGGATCTATAAAACCGGAGAACCTCGACGACACAATAATCAAAGATACAGTAAATGGGTCCAATCTCAAGATTTACAAAGGCAGGAAGTCATCTCAATAAACCTTATGGAGTGTGGAAACGGAGGAGAAATGCAAAGTGAATTTGGAAATGAAGTGGAATATGAACCAAACGAATATGGATATCATGGAGTAGAAGAATGTCCTGTGAGTGTGGACATAAACAAAAGAATCAACGGAGCGGCTTTTCCGAGCACACACTTGGACGAAGTCACTAGTTATTTTGGGCCAAAAGTACGATCATTGAAGATTTATGATTACTAGAGGTTATATTCACCCTACATTGGCATGAGAGAGGGTATAGTGGACAAAACCAACTTCAACCCTTGGGCAAACCGAGAGGACCAAAGTACTGAAGAGGACGAGTGGGATGAGTGGATAAAAGAATGCAACAAAATACTAGATAAATATGAATTTTTATTGCCAAAGGAAGAAGCAATCCCACCACAAGCAAGCTACCTAGTGGACAGTACAATTATAGTGGAACGTTTAGGCTACTATGACGCGCTATGGGAATTTAGTGAGAGAAATTTGCCAAATGGGGCACCCTGAAGCGCGCCACTACCAAGACCATAGATGTGCAAGCAATATATAATCCACGGAAATTCAGTCAATGGGAAATCCATAACATGGCTCCAAGAGCCAGAAGGGTTAAAATTGATTGACGTAAGAAAATTATATAACAGAATGGAAGAGGTAAGTTTTGTCAATCAAATTTTTAAACTAGAATGAATAGAAAGATGTTGTCCAAATGACTGTTTTACAGGGGCGAACACCACTTGTATTTTTCTCAATGTCACAGAAATCGAAAAACTGAGTGGTGCAACATGGAATACGGCAACACAAGATGATGGACAAACAAAACAAAAAACGTTTAATAGATATGGCAAAAGAACAAGAAGGCAGAAAGATTGAAAAAGTAAAGTACATAAAAGACCCCGACAAGCAGACTATGAAAATGGTAATTCGCAAAAAATGTCGGAAATCAAAGGACAAGAGAGAGAAAAAAGAGAAAAAATTAAAAACAAGGGTAAAAGAAAAAAAGTAAATGGAAAAAGAAAAAATAGAAAAGAAAATTATAAAGGGGCCGTATAAGCCCCTTCATCCCATGTCGTATGAGTTCAGTCCGTACGAGTGCATTATCAACATGAGATCGCCACCGTATGAGTATTGTGGGCCGCCGTACAAGTGTTCTTTTGTAAGATACCCAACTAATTCTACCAAAATTTTTCCTTACTTAGACAATTTTACTTGCTATCAACTCATCAACTATTTCAACAACACAAAGATATATATCAAAGATAACTATTTGAATGAATCAACCTTAAGCTGGGTACTTGTTTTATTACTTGATTCAATCATCTCACAATGTCTTATTACATGAGTAATGCTTTCAATGGCATGAAGTTACACTTTATTCAAATGGAATTACAAAGCAGGCCTTGGAGCCTTGATGATTACAATGGGCGCCTATACTTGATCGACTCAATTGAACTCAACGATGTCAACTGAATGTCAACACCTCACAGTACAACAAGGGAGCATCACCTTGTCAGTTGAGGGAGCATCACCCCAACACTTGAAACTCGTAGGCCTCAAGATTACAAGCTCAACAGCTTTGCAGAGAGAATTTTGTCAAAATGCATAGATACCAAATGAATGAGGGAGCTCCTCCTTTTATAGGCCTTCCAAAGGCAATGAAGGCACGTTTTTCAATGCATGAAGAGGAACCAAGGCACGTTTCCCAAGAAGCATATTCAAGGGAATATTCCATCTGATGACTCATTCTGAGTTGGCAAGCTTATATAGAGACCTTGACACGGATCCCGAAGACATTCTGTCGACCAATGAGAGCTCAGGTAGTTACAACTACCTTATCTTCTGACTAGGCGCCAATTGTTGATCCAGGCGCCCAATTGAGGTAGCAGAGTTATGAAATAGGCGCTATTCCAGGCTAGGCGCATTCAGGAGGTGAGAAAATAGCTAGGAGTGCGCCTTGCATGTAAGATGACTTTCCTTGGCGATTCTTCAAGTCCTGATGTTCTGGGAGGTGGAATGCTTCAACTAGGAGTGAGCGCCTAGCTTGGGAAGAGCTTCCAAGTGTTGTTACCTTGATCCAAAGAGGTATCTGGACTTCAACTTAACCAATCTCCTTAAGGCGCTCATTGAGATTGATCAAGGCGCCACTTGAGGGTTAGGCGACACCAAGGAAGTGCGCCATATCTTGACTGCAATCCTAGAAGTCCAACTAGACCCTAGGCGCCAAAATGACTTTGCCACTGCTTAGCTTTCAAGACCAAATGCCAACTGGAGATGATATTGCGCCTTGCTAGGGTTAGGCGCCAAATTGGGGTTTGCAAAGAAGCTAGGCGCCAAACTGAGGGTGTAGAGGCAGGAGGATGCGCCTGGCAAGTCTAAATGTTTTCCAATACTTATCAATCATTCAATGAAATCTTTTGGACCTTGATGAACCCTCTGGGGTCTAGGTGTTGATGAGTTCTAGGCGCCAATTGGAGGTTTGTAAAGATGCTAGGCGCCAAAATGGAAGTGCTGCATCAAAAGGTGCATCTCACATATCTTTCTACTTGACCTCCCTGTTTAGGCGCCTATTTGAAGTGATGGAGAAGCAGAAGGCGCCTTCACTTACTTAACATTCCTCTAGACTGAGATAACAACCTCTCTTGAAAGGATGACCTTCTAGTCCACTAGGCGCCATTGCAAGCAGGTTACATTCTGATCTAGCACCCAAGTATCAATGTGCACAACTTCCACTTTGTAGTGACAAATTGTCTTTAATTCCACAATGAGGCGCTAATTCATAGTCATAGAAACTTACCTTAATGTCTTAGGTAAATTAAGCGCCTATTAAGGTTTGCAGGAATAGGAATAGGCGCCTAGGCGCTCATTGAGTGTCTATTGAATGACAAGCCAGCGCCTTGGCTCAATAGTCTCTCTACCTTGTTGTAACCTTACAACACCCTAGGCGCTCCTTGGGGACAGTTTGAATGGAGAAGTGCGCCCAAGGTTCACTTAGACATGATCTTTGAAAAATTGCAATGTAAGAGTCACTTTGAGGATCAAAACATTCTTTTCTTCCAAAGCGCCCTAGATGATATGATTGAAGTGCTTCAAAGCTTGATGATTCTTGTTTAGGCGCACATTTGACATTGAGCAAGCTAGAAGGTGCGCCTTGACTCTAGGAGTCCTGCCTTAGTAAATTTTGGCTTCCAGACTCAGCCAATTTCAAGTTTCTGACTTTGTTCCTGCAAAACAAAAGTTGAGTTAGTCAAAAACCACTTCATTCCCTCATTATTTAGAATTAGCCTCCGGGAATGATCAATAGGCTAATCCATTCTTTACTGGATGATCAAGCCGGAAACGGGGACATGACATCTTTGCTTCCCTCTCGCCCGCTGTACGAGTTTTAGTTTTGCTAGCCATACGAGTTAGGGTACTCCCTGCCATACGAGTTCTTGGAGAAATTGCTGTACAAGTTCTATTATCGTTGGCCGTACGAGTGTCTACACAATCTGTCGTACAAGCTTCTCCAATACCTGTCGTACAAGCTTAGGAACCACCATCCGTACGAGGTGATCTATTGCCTGTCATACAAGTTAACTTATTCTCTGTCGTACGAATCTACTCACTCTCTGCAGTATGAGTCCATCAGCTTGTTCAATCCGCCATACAACTCCATCAATTCACTCAACCTGTTGTACGAGTCCATCAGCTCATTCATTCTGTCATACAAGTCTCTTATGAGACCGTTTCAACTCGCATTCCGTACAGAATTTGTTTTGCACTCGGCCTTACTAACCTGCATTAGGATTTCCGTACACATTTTGGCATGCCGATGCAAGCACTCGGAAAGAAGTTATAATAACCACTTATAGAAAGAAATAAATTGGCCAGAGTGGGTTCAAAAGTTGATTATCGGAGATTGTGAATTCTCCAAAGCAGGTGCAATACAACAAGTATCCACAGGAATGATGGCAAGAACAACAATTCGAGAAGAGTCACTAGCAAAGTTTAGACTGAAGATTGCAATGGATACAACAACACAAAAGAAACAACCCTCCAAAGGCAAAGCAAAAGAAAAACACAGGGTAGACTCTTTACAATTGGAGAGTTTAATAGCAGCCAAGTGCAGAAATTGGTGGGCAAACCATCCAGCTAACCATCCTCTCAAAATAGCTCTCCAAAAGGCATGGGTAGACAAGGTGATACAGGTGCCATATTTTAATTTCTAGGACTTTGAATTTTTTTTTAAAAGTATGGTGGCAAACTATAACACACGGTATCAACAAACAATCATAAAATATATGAATACATCAGTCACAATCACCTTCAGACCAGAGGATTTTTTAACGGGCTCTTGGTATCCTGCGCCATGGGTTCTCAGTATCCAAACAAAAAATCTCACCAAGTCAGAGAGAGGCCACGCTTTAGAAAGTATGTAGGATAGATCTTAGTGACAAGGAGAAAGCAAATCTTCGGGCTACAGGTAACAGAGGGTTACGTCGGGACCAATTGGCAAATGACGAATGGAGGTGTCTAATGGATGTGATTAGAGCCACGTTGATGGGAGCCACCCGCTCCTCCAACATTCCACTTTGGATGACCGACTACATGATCGGCCTAAGTGATGGGACCTTGTATAACTAGGCAACGGTATTGTCAGAAAGGATACATGAATTTATGAAAATGACACGCGTCTTTTTATATGACGCAACATACTATAGCCCTTCTCCTGGATGCTATTCACACTCAGGTACCCTCACTAGTAGGTGGCCTGTTTCAACCAAATGAGGAGTATGATTCTTCTTGGCCCACAATTTTCAGATGGACAAATTTACAGGCTCCTGTGTAGACTGGAAAAGGGGAAGAGCTCAAGTTAGCCAGCAAGAAGAGGAAAGCGCCAATAGTAGAGTCATCCTCAGAGGATTCACATAGTGCAGAGACACTGGGGGAGGAAGAGGATTGCATTAAGGTCACCTCATTAGCCTCGGCCACTCTTCCTTTGCTGGATAATATTTCAGTGTAGCCGCCGAGTGAGATTACAGTACCGAGCGATGTCCCAGTACAGAGTGATATTCTAGTTCAACCGAGTGCTATTCCAGTGCCATGGGGTAAGATTAGGATGCCATTGAGTGATGATCCAGTACCTCTTCCTGTTGAGGAACTCACTCCAGCTGTTTTCAGATGGTCACCGAAAAATTTTGCACAGGTAGACGGTTGTAGCTATTAGGAGCCCCCATCAGGATTACAGATTTTCCTCCGTTGAGCCCCCCTCGAGAACTAGCATAGCCGGAGAGTGAGCCAGTCGTCATCATTCCATTGCCTACTACTTAGGTGCAAGGAGTAGAAATACCACAGCTAGAGCCATGAGGCCCTTGGGTCGAGCATGGACCTACAGTTGATCCTGCCAGAGTGGAGGGAAAACCCCCAGCAGCAGAGGCTTCATCATCACATTCAGGACCTGATAGTCCATAGGATGTGAATATAGAGTTATTCAAACCTGACTGAGGGGATCCATTTGCGCCAGTCTTGAGATATGTGCAGGACCTCCAACCGATAGGGGCAATTATCAATGAGGTTGATATTGCTTGAGGACTAGATAGTATGCACTCTCCCTTAGTTCTCTAGGAGGCTCGGAGGATTGAAAAGTTTGTTATGGAGGACTGTCACACAAAATTTACACGCATTTTTGGTTGGCCAAATACATTCACCCCGAAGATGAGAGCTGCCTGGCAACTAAATAGGATTGTCCCTTCCTTTGGAGGCGGGGATGGTCATGTACTAGTTGCATTATACACCATTGAGGAGAACTTTTGGGCACTATTTTATGTACGAGAGGATGAGCTCAAAAAACATGTCACAGTGACGGCAAAGTTTGAGGAAGCTACTCAAATATCTAAAAAACTCAGAGAGGCTATGGATGAGCAAACCATTAAGTATCAGCGGCAGCTGGCTCAACAAGCTGAATTGACTGAATTAGAGAAGCACAAGGTAATAGCACGGGAATATAACTTGGAAGACAGGGATAAGGAGTTGGCAGCAAAAGAAATTGAAATCGGTGAGCTCCTGCATGCTCATGACACGACCAAGAAAACCTTGTTAGTACTCATGAAAAAACCAAACAGGAATTAGAAGACCTCCTCAGTGCCCATGAGAGGACTAAGAAGCAACTAGAGGAGGCCGTACACATGGTCAGGGTGACTCGGGAGAGGGAGATTACAGCAGCACATCATCTTAGGCAAAGCACAGAAGAGGTCTACCGACTGTGGCATTTGGTCTCACAGCAGCACACGTCTACTCCTTCAGTTTATACACAACCAGGGACGCCCCCTCCCCCTGCTTCTCAGTAGAGGTTTATTTTGGGGTTTCGTCTTTTGGGTTTTTGTTAGTCCTAGTCATTTGGAAGACGACTAAAGATTTTGGGGGGGATGATGTAAACGTGAAATATAGCTTAGTTGTAATTAGTTACTTTTGGTTTGGTCGGCGAGGTTAGTTGTCCTCCCGACGGTTGTAAGTAGTTGGCGACGGTTGGCAGTTTAGAGTAACCGTCAGCCACCTTTATATGTTAGTCATGTTGTTGTATTTGGGACCGCATTATTGATGCAAGACATTCTTGTATACATCTTTGTAAGTGCATTATTCTTGAAATATAATGATATCATCTAGTTATGAGTATTTGATGGGAAATCGTTATGAAGCTTGCATGTTTTCTGTATCAGTTGTCTTGTTTACTCTATGTGATTCAATCCTAGTCAATTAGGCAGTAAACAGTGATCCATTATGATCATACTTGTTATAAATTCATATTAAATAAACTGGTGAAAACTCATTAGAATTTACCGCCATTAACCGTTGAAGAGAACCGACTTTGTTAACACGATAAAAACATTTTTGCACAGCAACATAATCCTGAGATATGGTCACCAGATAGTTATTTAAGGGAAGACTTATACAAAAGAATGGTTGTCCATTATGATTTCTTAAAGAAGTGGGTCGAGAAAGTTTATAAGCAATTGAGAGCTTATAATTGTGCTAATTTTGTTAAGACAAACATCATGAAACATGCAAGGCTTTAACTATTTTCATGAGAATGCTTCACTACAAAGCTCAAGAAGACATTATTTTGGTATAAACTTCCCTGCATATAGATAGAAACAACATGAACCAATGCACCCTAGGGATTAACTGCACCAGAAAAAAAAGGCTTTTGAGTAAAGCTTATAGGAGACAGCACTTGTTTGGCTACTGTGCTAGCATTTACATGATTTCACTAATTTTAACAGAATTTTGTTCAATCCATGGCAGATATTCAGTTACTAAAATATTCTCATATTTAACACCCAGAGAGGGATGATTCTTTTGTCCTGAAGAGAATATATGAAGCTCGATAAATAGGCTTTTCACTTAATTTGGAAGCTGTGCAGTATTATACATAAATGGAATCTTGGTGATGGCTGTATCTGGTGTCTTCAAACTGCTTTAGGATCTCTTAAATCTCTTCCTACAATGATTGGTAGATTGCTATCAAGGAAAGAGGTTTGCATATGAAATAATAATAGGAGATCTAAGTAGGTTGATTGGTTCTCATGGAGGGATATTTCCAGGGATCTGGTCCTTGATGATAGACATGATCACCATGGTTGATTTAGACGACAGGTTTAAGGGAGGCCTTGAAGGTGTTGAGCCAAGGTAGAGAGGCCATATTTGGCTAAATGATAGATCATTTGTCTGCCTTTTTTTGATAAAGAGAAAATTATATTAAGAGTAAAATATTACAAAAATAATTTCTCCTTTAAAATCAATTCTCTGCTTTGACTCACATGCCATTTAAATAAATATTAGGCCCAAACTTAGATTTTGTTCTGAATTAGAACTCTAGAAGGTTGGTTATGAATGATAAGGAAGAATGGCATAGCAGGATCTAACACTACCTGGTCCAGACCTTTTCCCTTTCAGCTTAGATTCCTAGGGTGGTAAGTTCTAGTCCATGTACAGGCTAGTTAGAACCACTCTTACTATGGTTGAGGTTTTTGTATACTGTAATCTGGCAGACGGGAACTCAATGCATATCTTTTGGTACTGTGAACTAAATTTCCTGGACAGTTGTGGTTCATAGTGGTCAATCATATCATGTTATCCTTTGTAGCTGGTCACTTTGGTTGCTTCTTGTTTGTGGCATGCTCTACTTTTCTCTCATACCTTTGGAAAGAAAAATATAATGCGACTTTTGAAGGTTCCAAAAAAATGTTTTGTGGCATGGATTTTGCTAGTTTTTTGGATGGCTTAGCTAATCAGGTTGTTTATATGAAGATCCTATCACATAGGAAGCATATAGTATCTTTTGATTACAGAGGCTCAATAGAAGATGCTTGTTCCTTTTGTTTAGGGGGAACAAGTGTTGCAATGACAGGGTTACCATGATGTGTATTTTATTTTGCATATAATATATGGTTTAGTTTCACATCAAAACAAATAGAATCTCCTGACATTTCGATCAACAAATTTATACAGACATACACCATGTTTTTCACCTGTCCAATTCTTTTTCATCAAGCTGGCCGCTGTATAAGCGCTTTTGCAATTTTTCATCAGCCAGGTTAACATGCTCTTTTCCAATGTCCAATGAGTATCCCACAATCGGAACACCTAGTAAGTATGCAACTGCACATTTGCAAAAACAAAGAAAAATTTCCCGAGGTCACACCAACATACCTGAATCGAAATGTAAGCTAAATATCAACAAAGACAGAGACATTCAGAGGCATAAAAGACCACTTTATCATTTACATTTCTATAAAATTTTGTTCACCTTTAACTGGATTTGCTTCGCCAACAGTTTCAAAATTCAAATGGAAAATACAGATTTTAAAAATGCTCAAGTTTCAATTTTATTAATTTTATTGAAAATAAAGTTGCAATATGTTGTTGGGAATTGGGATGTTACGTGTTTTTATCCATTTTTAACAAAAATGCAAATTAATCAGAATTTTCCTGATTAATGAGTGTCTTGAGTTTTTTTCTTTTGAAAATATAGGAAATTTGTGAAATGGGAAAATTTGTGATTTTTTATGTGAAAACATGGGAGAGTTTGTATTTTTAAAAAAAGGGCAGAAATATTTAGGATTTTCAAAGAATAAAGTCCAAATGATATATCTACTTTTAGATGGTGAGAGCAGTCGTCAATTTGTCTAATCGTAGATGAAGTGGTTAGGTAGATCCTTTAAAGCGTTCACTAAAGTGATTTCCTCGCTAGTGCATCACAAGGATCAGATAGAACACAAAGTAATGACAAAAATTGAAGGGAGTTGTTCCCTATTTATAGTTGGTCTTTTGCTCCCAGAGCATGTCAACAATCTTATTCCCTGTGGCAGGCTCTCCCTTAAGAAATTAGTTCATTTAAGTTGGCTACATCCAAAGAAGGAACTGTGATACCTCAATATCACATTAAAAGTGTAAGATACCCAACTAGTACGAACTGAAATTTTTCTTACTTAGACAAATTTACTTGCACTTAACTCTTCAACTACTTAGTCTACTTAACATCACATATGAAAAGATAACAAAGGCAACTTGTATGAATCAACTTGAAGTTGGGCACTTGTATTATTGCTTGATTCAACTTATTGCAAATGTCTTATTACAATGATGATTGCCCACAATGGCATGAATATACAATCTTATTCAAATGATTACAAGAAAAGGCCTTGAAGCCTAGATGAATACAATGCTTTCAACTTCTACACAACTAGCTCTATCTCACTGGTTGATGTAGATCACTTCCATTGAACCCGATGATGTCAACTGGATGTCAACACCTCACATTGCAAGAAGGGAGCATCACCTTGTTAGTTGAGGGAGCATCACCCCAACACTTGAAACTCGCAGGCCTCAAGATCACAAGCATAAAGCTTTGCAGAGAGAAATTTCGCCAAAAGATAAGATGTCAAATGAATGTAATATCCCTTGCTCAAACTGACTTCTTGTAACTGATTTTTGGCTCAAGGAATATCGTCAAACACTTTGCTAACAAAGTATGTTCTTGCTGTTTTTGTATTTCAGTTTGCTTTGCTTGATGAAATTGGAACATAAGATGATGCAAATGCCTTGAAATAAATGCTAGATGATTAAACTACAAGTATAGCATGAAATGCAAGTGTTTTTTGGTATTTTTCCAAAAGCAATAGATGACTTATGCAAGTATAAATCAACACCTACAGCCAATTGACATTTTGTCAAACAGTTGGCATGCATACTATAATGCTATTAAAATGATCATTACATTCAATATATGACTCCCAACTTATTACTCCTTATTAAAATGCAATCCTCAGGTACAATGCTAGCATGAATTCGCCAAGACTCTTGGCTTGGCAACTCCTAAAGTCTGAGTATTATAAATCTAATATAAAATGTGCATCTACAGCTACCTTATGACAGCCACCATTACAATGCCAAATGACCAATTTAAATGATGTAAATTTAATGTAGAACCTGATATACAAATCGCCCTTGAGTTGAGAAGTCGTGGTAGCCAAAATCCAATGCATATACTTATCAACATGCACCAAGTTACTGTAGCGAATCACTGTTCATGGCACTGTCCACGTCACTGTAGCGGCACTGTTCACGTCACTGTAGCGCAACACTGTTCACGGCACTATTCACGGCACTGTAGCAGCCAACAAAAAACTTCTAATCTGCAAATTAATACCTCCAAACCCTTGGTTAATACTTCAGATTTAAGCACAAATGAAAGGACTGAAGTATCCCTTTCAATTTGTAACCCTTCGGAGGATATTTCACCACCTCAGTTATGCTAATCTATGGGAGTTTTCGTTCCCAAAGACCAAATATGCAGAAACCCTTGGCTCTACAGAACTCATCAAATGCAAATGACAATAATCGGATGCTTGGAAGCTTGCCTTGCCCCTTCCTTTATACTTTTTTTAATCTCACTTCAAGAGGCTTCTAGAAAAATCTTATTATTTTATTTTAGTGACTTTAATGATATAATGTGTATTTTAAGTCACTATATTAAATTAATTAAATATAAGGTTACCTTTTGATTTAAAATTAAGTAATAACCTTATAAAATAATTAATTTAATAATATATCCCTTATTTCGTCAATTAGCCTTCGGGAGATAAAGGCTAAATTACTCATCATGAAAATCACCTAGGAAGGGGACATTATAATGAATGAGAAAGCTCCTCCTTTTATAAGCCTTCCAAGGCAATGAAGGCACGTTTTTTCAAAGCATAAAGAGGAACCAAGGCACATTTCCCAAGAAGCATATTCAAGAGAATATTCCACTTGACAACTCAGTGTGATGTGGCAACCTTACCCAATGCACCGGTAAGGATCCTAATGTTCTCTCTGGCCAATGAGAGTTCAGGTAGTTGTAACTACCTTATTTCTTCTAGACGCCACTTGAAGTGGATTTGCTCATGAAATGGCACCTTATGGGTTCTAGGCGCACATCTTGGTAATTTGAACTGGTGATTGCGCCCAACTGAAGACTAGGTGCCAACAGGAGATGATGTAACTAGGAAATGATCCCTTGTGTTGTCTTCACATTCCGGAGGAAGTCTACTAGCTCCAACGCCAAGTCAAACTACTTGAGGCGCACTTCTGAGTCTGTGTAGGAGGAGACTAGCACCTTGCATTGGATTCACCTTCATGCATGTGGTGGTTTACACTTGAAGTCTTTGTGGTGAAGTAAAACACCTAACTCACCAAGCGCCCTGACTAATTGAAGTGATTGGAAGCTACCTTCCCACTTAGGTGCACATTTGGAGGATTTGCAATAGATCTGGCGCCTAGGGATAGTTTTGACACATTCCCACAAGCTTAGATCACAGATTGAAACTTCCAAGTGTTAGATTGACTCCTATGAAATGAGCGCCCAACAATCTCCCCTCTTGAAGATGTCTCTTTCTCAACTAGGCGCACTTACTGTCAATTTGGCTAGGAATTTGCGCCTAAGTTCCAACTCATCATCTTTTCAAGGCAATTTGAAAGCAACTTGACTTCAAATGGATATGATCTTGCCCCCTGATGGAGTGCCTTGTATCCAAACTGGTTTTGAGGTCTTACATCTACCTTAGGCGCACTTTTGAGGTAGTCTTAACTGGTATCTGCGCCTAAGCCTTGAAACCTCAAGATACTCACCCAAACTTCATCATCCATCTAGGCGCCCTAGTCAAGAGGCTTAGCTAAATTAAGCGCCTCATCTCAAAATCATTATCCAACGCTAGAAGAGACCCTTTTTATACTAGGCGCTCATTGACAAGTTGCCAAAGGAAAAATGCGCCTAGAGATGAATATGTCATTACTTGATCAATTCAATCATTCCACTGGATCTTATTGAAGGTGAGGTTTCACTTGATCAATCCTTGAAGGAATTCACCACTTGCAAAGGAGTCTAGGCGCAGTATGAGGACTAGGCGCACTTTGAGTGTTGTGAAGGCTAGGAAGTGCGCCTAACTCACTTAGACCACTTCAGTGATCCCAAACTCAACACTAGATGATCCTGCAAGTTCAATAGATTCACATCATACCCTCAGATGACTCCACTCTCTTGATTATGTCCTTCAAAACCCAAGGCGCACATTTGGGAGGTTCATCATGACATTTGCGCCCAAGCATGAAAACTTCATCCACACCCACTCCACTTATCTCAGTACTAGGTGCTAGGTTGGAGGAGGTTAATTACATGGAGCACCTCAAGTTAGATCCCTCACTGAGTGCTATAAATGAACTTGAAAGCTAGGCACCATAATGAGCCTAAGTTGCCTAGAAATGCGCCCAAACATCATGATAACATCACTTGACAAGGTGACCACTTGAGCTGATAAAATGACTCTCAGACTTAGCCAAATTTGCTAATCTTGTCACAATTCCCTTGAAGGAATTTTTGACTTATTCCTGCAAAAGCACAACATTGAGTTAGTCAAAAACCAATTTCATTCCCTTATCATTGGTATTAGCCTCCGGGAATGATAGATAGGCTAATCCGTTCTTCACTTGATGATCAAGCCGAAAACAGGGACATGACAAAAAGCATTTTGATTCTTGATTGCAACCTGATTCTTTTTGAATCATATCCTAGTACAAATGCATACAATAGTTTGTACAACTGACAAATTAGCATTTGATACATGGTCAAAACAAGTAGATTGTAAAGATCACAATGTTAGTGTGTAAAAAACGTGAGACAAAGGCTTTGGGCAAGAGTTGTGTAACATACACTGTTGGATAGGGTTTTTGTGCCAAAGTTTTTTGCCTATTCTGAGTGATGTTACTACTGTTCTGTTTTAGGGTTTTGTGTGTATGTTTGCATGTATTGTTTTTGCATTGAAAACATAGAATAGAAACAATATAACAAGAACCCAGAAAAACTAAAGCAAATATGAACAAAATAACGAAGACCCAGATTGTATTATGCCAAAATATGAATTACAATGACATACCCATTTTGTGTTCTTCAACTTCATACATTTGCCGTAATGGACCAGCAATATACGTTGTCTGGAAATGCCTCTAAACACCTACAAATGAATGAGCTCTGTCATATGAATGCTGGCAGCATAATATTAAACCCTAGGCGTCCATAATGTTGGGTAAATGAGTCCCAAAGAGAAGATTTTGGCTGACTAGAAAACCCACGACCTGTCCTAGCCTGTACAGCCCAGCTAAGGTAAATGGCAGCCACAAAACAATCTGATAATGCTCAAAACCCTTGTCAATATGAGGCTGTTTGATCTGCAGATTGATTACCAATCTCAACACCCAAGAATAAGGTGAAATGTCTTCAAAACACAATCAAAACAGCTGCTGCATAAGGTACGGCCATGGCTGAGGTGTACGGCCTGTGCAAGAAGGTGTATTCAGTCCCAAAACTCCTTGAAAATCCCTGAAATCTGTTATCAGATATTTTCCCTGATGCTGCTCACAAAAACTGATCAATACCAACATGATATCTCCATCAAATCTCCACCAAACTGAATCAACTGAAAGCCCAAATGAAGCTTTTGAATGAGACCTCCGAAATCCTTCCTAATGTTATCTTGCAAACACGAAGAAGGTGACTCTGGAGAGGGTTTCGTCTCAACAGAATCAAACTCAAACCCTTGAAGCTCAGCTCCAAAGCAATGCACAACAATCCAATATTTTCCAAGTGAGTGAATAATCAAATGAACTCTCTTTTTTCTCTTTTATCAATCCTTCCTCAAACACCCAAGATGGGAATTATTTAATTATTTTATGACTTTTCATTAAGTCTCCACAACACCATGAGGGTGCCCATTCCCTAGCCACCTCACTTTAAGTTATAACTTAATTTTTCTAAGTTAAGTGACTTTATAACTTAAAGTCACTTTAGCCATAAATATTATAAGTTAAATATTCAATTTAACTTATATATCGACAAATAATACCTTGGCCACGTCGAAACCACGAACCAAGTGCTAGGTGCATCCAATCCAGCAATGTTATAAATAAAAAGTCGATCCACACTGCACTGCCTGACTTACTATAAATAGTAAGTCCTAGTGAATTTGTCCAATTCGACCCCCTAACCAATGCCATTAGCCTACCAGAGTCTGGTAATAGGCTAATCTCCTCATCTAACTGCCTGGGCTAAATGGGGGACATTACAAGTTGACACACTATGTGGGTTACATTAATGGGGCCTAATAATGAGGATGCCACAACAGGTAGCCAAAGTGTAGATTGCAAGGAGTATAATGGGACTATATGCGAGGATAATAATGTTAATATGACTAAATATGAGAAAAAAGGGTTTGAGCAAGAGTTTGATAGCCCTATGCGAGATAAGTGAATGAGGCCTGATACTTTGAACATGACAAGAGGAAGCCTAAGTGTAGATTGGAAGGAGTAGACTACAAGGATCATGGGGTTTTGATAGGCATTGGGGATGACAATTTCATCAGTGCTAATGCAGGAATTTAAATAAGGGCGCAACCTACTCTATCTAATTTCTAACAAAGAAAGAGGACATTTCAAACCACTAATCAAGTACCAACTATTAGTGTAGATTTTTATTTTCCTAGTGGCTTATTTATTTTCCTTTTTCCTAGATTTTCCTACACTTTTATTAATCTTGCTTAGGTTAAATAAAGTGAGTTTAATTAGGTGAGTGAGTCATTTAAGGTGTCACCATCCTACAAGGGAGTTATATTTACTATGTTTAGACCATTTGGTGGTCTCTCCCTATTGGTCGGTTTTGCCACTGCCACCCTTCTCTGTGGTCTATATAAACTCACTATCTAGGTTGTATTCTGCATCTTGTATGGCAATTCTGCCAATATTTTGTAGCTTCTTCTTTGAGCTCGTAATGCAATTCTGTCATCTTGACATTTGCATATCTCTCGGAATCACTGGTTTGCTTTTCTTTATGCATTTACAGTTTTTGTAGCTTAGATCTCTCTTAAAAAGTTTTTGGGTTATTCATCTATTTCAGATTTCTAACATGGTATTAGAGCTTTTGTTTTGAGAGTTTTGAGTTCATAGATTCCTGATTGAGAGATTGAGTTCTTAGTGAGTTCTTGTAAATCCCGTATGCTCTTCTCTTGCATTTTACAATGATCTGGAGAATCAAAAAGGATTTATCAAGACCCATTAACCTCTTCATTTTGC
Source organism: Cunninghamia lanceolata (assembly GCA_027924645.1). Lineage (NCBI taxonomy): Eukaryota > Viridiplantae > Streptophyta > Pinopsida > Cupressales > Cupressaceae > Cunninghamia > Cunninghamia lanceolata. The sequence goes on along the minus strand of BSBN01001327.1, from coordinate 3,400,174 downwards.
ATGTGTTTTGTGAGATCTAAGTGATTGCAACTATTCTGGTTATACCGACAATGTTTTTTCATTATTCCAACACATCTAGGAGGCTCAAGAAAGTCAAGATTGGCTTTCGTTTCATCCAATTTGGAGATCGTTTGACATAGTTGCAAGTGAAGGTTTAAAGCTTATATCTAGTGAACAATTTTCATTTGGGACATTTTTGGGCCAAAAGGACCTCACCATTGCGTCCAAAAGACCCAAAAACCCCTATTTTGATATAAATTTCGCCTACTTTCGATGTCGGGAGAATCTGTGGCAAAAGTTTTTTGCCAAGAAGGTCGTACAACCTCCCCAACATGCAGACCAAGGTAAAATTCAAATATTTTTTCCTGCTTTTTTTTTAATATCAAATTTTTCAAAAAACAAGTTTTGTTTTTCTATCTTCTTAAAGGTTTAAAAAATTGTAATTTTTTTTTTAATTTTTAGAGTACCAGAGGGTACCTGCGCAAGCCTTGTACCTAAGGCAGGCCTGCAAGCTTTGCCTTGGGCCTCAGGCCCCTTTTAATAGGCGGCCCCTTTGAGTATAGGCCGCAGCCCCTTTAATAAGGGCGCAGACTATTAAGCACATTTATATTGAGAGGGGGTGGGGGGGGGGGAGGGGGTGAATCAATATAAGTTAATCTTTTATTTATTAAAACTTAATATCCATTATAACACCATTCACACAAGATAACACAATTAAAAGACACAAGATTTACGTGGAAACCCTTTCTAGGAATAAAACCACAAAATAAAATTCTCTTACAAACTTTGTAGGCACCAACCTACTGGGGACACCAATCCCCACTGCTAAGCACCAACTTAGCAAGAGACACCAATCTCTCCAATATGGGGCATCAACCTCTCTAATATGTTTCCCTTCTTGAATTTGCTCTTTCAACAAATAATATTCATATAATTTCTTCACAAAATCTTCCTTGAATGATCTTCTATTATATCCTTCTCAAATCTGTTGGTGTTTGTATGATGTTTCTTCTACACTCCACACACCTTTTCCTTCCACTTCTCTCCACTTTATATCTTTATGCCTCTACAAGGAGATGTTGATTCAAAAGTGGGACGACTTCTCACCAAGGGTGACGTCCCTTTGTTAACACACACCTTTTGAGAACTACCTTAACACATTAATTATCGCTGCTTTTTGTCGTCTTTAATCGCTGCCTTGTGAATGAATGATAATCACTGCCTTTAATCCATACTTAGCATCCTTTACTTGGGCGATTTATATATGTATAAACATGTCTTGGAATGCCAAGGGTGGTCGGCTAGCATGAAAATAATAAATTTATTTGTAATTTCTATATTGCTGAGAGGGTGCCAAAGTATGGGTCGGCCAGCAAACAACATATAATACATTTCTCTTTCATAGTCGGCCATCTTGAGTATAGAATAAATGTCTCATTTATGAAATCAACCCAGCGCTGCCATATGCATTGGAATGGGTGATTTAGTAGCCTTTGGCCTTAGCAACCTTATGCGATTTCTTTCATTGACATTATGCTTACCTTGCCTTTGACATCAATGACAATAATTCTAACATGGACCTCTACTTTGGCCACACTCCTTTCATGGGATTTGACCCCATTTCATAATTTTTTTAATTTGTTTTTCAAAAAATCTTTTAAACATTGTGTTCAGCCCTTTGGCCCTTGGAAACAACACTTGCTTTGCCAACAATTTGGCACTCTACCAAATTTATCTAATAATCAGGTGATTCCGTCAATTTTGGCGAAGCACTAAACTTTCCTAAAGGTTCACCAAACTTGGCAAAGTTCTTTTTTATTTGGCGATCCTCTATACTTGGCAGCACCCCTATTTTTAGTAGCAGTTCTGTCAAATTTGGCGGAGGTTGATCTTTTGCAACTCAAACCCCTCTCCGTTGGAGTTTCTAGATTTGAAGGCGAACTTTTGAGGCCCCGTTCTGGGTCATATTGGCTCCTTTTCCTGAGCATTTTTTTTATTTGGGCTAATTTTTTGCGCTCTAGGCACTAATGCAGACGATTGGTTATTTCAATGCATGGATTTTCTAGAAATTGCAGATTCTCACAAGTGACACTGCACAGTTCTCATTTTGAGAACTTCGAAGACTCATAACTTTCACATACGACCTTGGATCGATGTGATTCTTTTTTTGAAAATACATAATTTTTTGAGTACTTTGCAGTGGTGCTATTTGTTTCACTTGATTTTATTCCAGAATTGTACTTTCAACATATACTCATTTGTTGAGAATTTTGTAAAGCATTGAAATCAAATCCACTCGACATTTCTTGTTGGTGGTAATTGTAATCGCACTAAATATAAAGTGTCAAATCATATTTTCTCGGGGGGGTTCTCTGATTGAGTGAAAAGGGGGGGTGTCCTGTGTGCTCTCTTTGAGTATTCTGCATTCTGCACAATAATCTGTTTTTCTGTATTAAAATGGATCAAACAACAGTACCAATACTCACCCTATAACTACTATGAGTGGAAGTCCAAAATGACTATGTATCTAAAGAAGCAAGGGTTGCATCGAGTAGCTATGGGTCTTGAAACTTAAGCAACTCTAATTGCAGAAAAACCAAAATGGTTTAACAAATGTGATGAAGCATATGGTACTCTTTGCATGTCTGTATCTCCCAATCTTTTTCATGTTGGATCTGCATCAAATCCAAATGAAGTCTGGACAATCTTGGAAGGGCTCTTTGGTAAACAAGATGAATTAAGGGGACACCAATTGGAGAATGAGCTCATAGGGTTAAATCCATCTAATTTTGATACAATTGAAGATTTCTTCACAAAATTAAAAGCCATTAGATTGCAATTGAAATAGTGTGGGATTGAGAAGAACAATCAATTGATTTTAAGCATTCTTTTCAAATTTGGTCCTAACTATTCAATTTTTATTTCTACATTTTATGCTACTAAAAGTGCCTTAGGAACCACATATAAAATGCCTTCTCTTGATGATTTTGCAAATGAACTCACAAAGGAACAAGATAAGTTGGTTCAAATAGGCACAATTAAGCCCTCTAAATCTCATGCTTTGGCCGCAAGTCAGGGCACTAAAGATCAGAAAGGGTTAGGTAAGCAAAATAAGAAACAACAAAACCAAGGAGAAAAGAAGTAAGATCATAAAGGTTGTCTCTAATGCAGCTACTCAGGCCTCTTCTTCCAAAGGCAACAAGCCTAAGAAGGAGAAGGCAAAATGTGCCTATTGTAAGAAACTTGGTCATGATGAATGTAATGTGCCCTTTCCATCAGTGATTATCCTGGTGATCGTTAGCCTTATTCCTTTCTTTCCTGAAGGCTAACTAGGTAAATTTAAGGGAAATGACTTTAAAAGTATTAAAGTTAAGTTGCTCATGGTTTAACTTTATATTTTTAATTGACAACTTATGTTCTTTTTAAAAGTGTTCTTTTGCCTAAGTGAGCGCTTATACCTTGGTGGGCCTATAAGAACCCAGTCTAGATCTGTCCTGAAAATAACCCTACTGTCCTAAAATTTCTGATTTGTTTTTCTTGAGTTTTACTTAGGGTTTTGAAGTCTTGTTTTCACCAATGTGTTTGAAATGTTCTGTAGATGGAAAGATTGCAATATGATAATGAAATAACACCAAATGATGACTGAAAATGAAATAACCAACTCACTTATACAACCAAATATCAACACAAAACATAATAGAACATACCCGGATAGAAGATTGGCCTTTTTATTGAATAGTAGTTGGTTGATTACAGACAATAATGGTCTGATATAAAAATCAGACTTGCATATGAATGCAATAGTGTCCAATAAGATGTACAAATGAGTCTCCAATGATGCAACAACATATGCCAACTTAGTAGTGATGAATGTCAATGAAGATTTAGGCCAAATGTCAATCCTTAGAAGCCTGATTATAATCCTATAGCTGCTGATATGCAATCGGATCATGAAACCCTAGCCAAAATGTCATGTCCCTATATCGAATTGATTATTAAATCGATATATATATTAAATATAATAAATCAAATATTAAATATATTAAAATAATAAATTAAAACATATATATATGTTCTATTATAAATATTCTAACCTAATATAATATATTATTATTATTATAAGTATCAATATAAATATAATATTAATGATTTTATAATATAATAATAATTAAATAATATTTATATAATATAATGATTCTATAGGAATCGGATCTAAGGTTAGCGCTCACTAAGGGAAAGAAATGCCGTGCATGTATAAAATAGAGACCAAACAAAGATCATATTAATAAAGACAAACAGTGATTAAAAGGCGCCAGTTATAAAAGTCGGCGATCATGAATATGGAATACCAAACAATGTGCGATTTCATCCTTATAGTTAAAGACATCAATCTCATAACGAATCAATGCAATAAGGCAATCAAGGAAGAATATTAAAGAACCACGGATTAGTAAAGATAACAGCAATCTGAAATGGCAGCATGAAGGAAGGTGATTATTGAATGCAACCGGTCAGAGATATATAGAGATCGGTGGGCATTGAAGCAATGGGCATCTCTTCTCATCATGGCATCAGATCATATCTTCTTCTAACCACAAGCAGCAATCATTCATGAGAAAGCAAGGAAGAAACTCAGAAATCTTCCAATCAGCAGCAATCAGACGTAATTCATGACAATCAGTAATATGATTTGAAGTTTTATAACTCAGCAAACATAATACTCATTCCAAGCATCAAGCACTCAGCAAGGAATTCGAATATGATTTCATCATGGAGCAATCTAAGCATCATCGAATACTCTCAAAACTCTTATTACCTATACAAACATCAGCGGCATTTCATCAGCAAGGGGATCTCATGGGAATATCAATAACCAAGCATCTCATCGGCAGCAATAGCAACTCATCAACTTACAAATATCAACGAATCATATATCAGATCAGCATCACATATCTCATCCGGGAATCAATGAATGCATCTCAGCAATAATAAATATATCATCCTTACCACCAGCGAATCACTAAGGAAGCATTTGATATAATCAGCGAATTATCTTATCAGCATGGGATCACATCCTCTATCAACGACCAACACAACAGAACATTAGCGAATCCCCTCATGATCGAATCTCATGGGCATCTCATGCTAATATCATATACCATCAAATCATAATCAGAACATCTCATTCAAAGATCAGGGATCATCAATCTATCAACAGTGACTTCTTATTACACAACAACAAATCAGCATCTTATCAACCAATTCAATAGTCCAAAGAAGACATTCAAACAGCGATCAGGCAGAGAATAATTCTGAGTCTAATATATATCATGAACAGAGATTCAATGTTATGGACAGCAAACTATATAAGGAGAAACAGAAAATGCTCTTCAATATATATATATATATATAATGATGGGAGGACAAGTAGGCATTTGAAGATCATTCCTCAAGCATTTAAATATCTATTATCAAACAGAGATTAGTATTCATATATATACATCAGCATTCAAAATATCACTTGAAAGAAGAATAAACATCTCATTTCTAAATAGATTGGATCTCATATCATCTCATACATTATTATCATATCAAGTAGAGTTATTATGTATATTACACATATATCAGCAATCTATTCTCAAGGAGTCAAGGTATCTTATATAGTATAAACAAGCCTCTTATATCAGCAACAGCATATTCAGTGTTATATCTGCCATTATATCAGCTATTCCAAGCAGCCATCACGACAGCTTACAAGGTATTCTTATCAGCATTACTTATATGATCATATGATCCTCATTATCAATCTAATCAAAGAATATATATATATATATATATATATATATATATATATATATATATATATATATATATATATATATATATATATATATATATATATATTGAGATAAAGTTACTGAGGCATAATATTGCCATACATATCTATTTATCCATCCGATAGTGATGGAATGATATCTAGTTCCCATTGAAGAAACAATACTCATAAGAAAGTATTTTCTAGTTCCCATAGAGGAACAATATTCATAAGAAGGTATTATCTTCGTGATCCATAGGATCACTAGATCGAGAGGACGAGCTCCTTATTGGTATGATTTCTCTAACCTTGCTCATGATATACTAGGGATAAGCAAATCGTGCCATGTCCTTAATCTTATCTATTACCCCTAGGAGGACAGTTGAGTAGTTAAGGAAGTGCGGATGTTATTATTATTATTATTAAATCTCATAGGGTAGGTGACTCTCAAGTGGATGAAGTATTGCCGGGTGTGCAATGAAGTCCCTTTGAGCCAAGAAGTGAAGTATTACCAGGTGTGCAATGAAGCTCTTGGGCCTATACCTATGGAGATGACTTACACGGTAGGTGACTCTCAAGTGGGTGAAGTATTGCCGGGTGTGCAATGAAGTCCCTTGAGCCAAGTAGTGCCGGGCGTGCAATGAAGCCCTTGGGCTTATGACAGTGGAGCATGGTGAACCCCAAGAGGTGAAGTATTGCCGGGTGTGCAATGAAACCCTTGGCCATTATTATCCAGTGCCTTAACAAGTATACCCCCATCCTCCGATAGGGTTAGGATAGATTAACGACCGAGCATGCCCAAAGTATATCATGAGGCCTAAATATGGTTAAAGTATAAATAGATTTGGATTTATGTACTTGTTCATTATTATTGACTATGATTATGATATTGCTAATCATATTGATTATAAAAGAATATATGTATTTGTATATGTGTTAATGTCTGTGATTGCAAAAATTGGATAAATGCGCACAACGGTAACATTACACTCATATTCATTGTTATTGATCATGATTATAATGTATTGATTTCATTATGGAATTGATCTTTTAAAGTACTAATGTCTCTTTCTAGTAGTTATTCTTGTGAACGGGTTAAGAAATCAAGGATAACCTAAAGGGGGACATTACACAAAACCACCAAAATATGCCTCCAAACCCTAGCGATAGGTGCCAAATTGAAGTGTTAATCGTCTAGGATGAAAATATGTCAATCCAACTACAATGTCGTGGCTGGAAATACACGGATCTGAACTTGTAGGTGAATTTCAAAGGTCTGATATGAGATTCAGCTTGCAAAATAAGAGATTTCACCTCCAATGAAGCTACCAAAACATGAAATATCATCAATACATCATAGCCATGAAACCAAATAGTGAAATCTGCCTCTTAATGTCTTCAAATCTGAATAATAAAGCCTTCAACATACTTGATATCTTCAAACTCCTCAATAACCTACAATATGCTCAATGATGGATTCTAGGTGAATCCATCTCCCATGGTGGATTGGGTTTTTGTCCAAACCACTATTATCCAAGGGTTTTCGTCCTAGATACTGCTGAAACTCTGTTACAGCCAAGAGAAACTCTCTAAATCATGCAAAAGCCAAATCATAGAATGATGCAAAATGATGCCGAATGATGCCAAATGATCTCTTTATAACCCTTTCACCTTGGGCGCCCAATTTCAATAAAATATAATATTTTTTCATGTCCACCGCCAAAAGAAAATAATATTATTTTATTTTCTTTTTATTTTATTTTATTTTCCTCCAATTTGGACATCCCACATAAATAATAATAAAATAATATTATTTTTTCTTTTTCTCCATTGAGCGGCCACCCTTGGCTTAATAAAATAATATTTTAAATAATAAAATATTATTTATTGTCTTTTGCCATCCTTTTTATTTTTTCCTTATTTTTTCTCTTTTTCTACAAGAGCGCCAATTTTTGTGGGAAATATTATAATTTAACTTCACTTCCAATATTTCATTTTTCCATCTTTTTCTTTATTTTCCATTTTCCCACCTAGGTCGTTTTTCCTCTTGGCATAATATTTTAATATTTTTGGCTTTTCTAAAAATAATATAAAAATACCAAAAGCCAAAATATAACTTCATTTCATCAAAGAAAAATAGTTGAAGCCATAAAATTCAACATTCCATTCTCCAAGCCTCAACAACATTCGTTTTTCCAACCTTGCTCAAAAAGGGGACCTTACAGGGCCCCTCATGAAGTATGGCGTTCAAATAAAGGAGAGGATTAAATGGTAAGTATGGCGTTCAAGTTGAAGGAAGGATATTATTTTATTATTTTATCTTGAGCACCCTAACTGGAGGTTATAAAAATAGTTTGCTAGCTCATTTGGAAGTTTGTGCTATTGAATATAATTTTGCTTCTTCCGTGAACTTGTGTTGTTGACCAGAGTTTATTCTTGGGGTCGTTTAGCCTCATACTTCGTCTAGTTTCGGTTGTGAAAGATCAACCCTAGCTGGAATCTGAGGTGTTTTTGCTTCTAAAAACACAAAGCTTTAATGGAGTCTTCATGCTGTGGAGTGGAAATGAATATTTTTGACATTTTTTGATGTAGTTTTGGAATGCTGATTTCAAATATTTTTTGGTGTGAGGATTTGAGCAATTCTTCAAGTTTCATGTGTTTTGTTAGTACCAAGAGATAGCAGTTCATTTTCTGCTGAAGTCGTACCTTTCCTAGGCAGCCGTATCATCTTTCTTTGCATAAAACAATAATTTATGGTGAGATGGATGATGATTCAGTTTGTTTTGTCTTTTTGTGGTCACTAAAGACAAAAAGAATTTTGATCATACCCTTTTGGTAAAGAAGATTAGATTGCAAGTAAGTCCGTACCTTTTGAGGAGTCGTACCATCCAAGAGGGGGGGCGTGAGAAGTAGGAAATAAAGCGCTTTATTTTTGGGGAGTCTGTTACTCCAAAATGAGTTGCCTAGCCTAGGGCAAATATTGGCAAATGGTTTTGGGGTGAATAGTTGGAATTTGAAGGAGTTATGAACCAAAACATGGATTCTGACCTGCTGTACCAGCATATGGTACAAGTCAGATTATGATTTTTGTTTATTATGCTATGTTTATCAGTTTGTTAAAGGCAGTTTTGGTGTGGATTGGAGGGTTGTTCAGTGATATGTTCAGCTATGGGAGTTTGTGGTGTTTTGGGTGAGCTTCTGTGCATTTCCAAATTTCTGATTTTTGTATCAGACCTCAGTATGTTGCTGTTAGGGTGCTTTCAAAGGTGTCTTTTCAGTGTTGCTTCATTACATCCATAATCATCAACAAAGCTTCATGGGTATGCTTCAGAATGATGTTTGGTGACTTCCTAACTCTTCATATTCTGAATTTTAATGCTACAGTAGTCTGTTTCAGTTTTGATTAGAATTAGTAATTTATTGCAGCGTGCCCTAACCCTTGTGTTAACTGTTATTAGTTGCAATATTGATAATTTGTAATATCCCTTGCCACTTTTGAACCCAATATGCTGATATAAAGCTCAAGGAATATTGTCAAACACTTGGCATACAAAGTCTGAACCTCTTGTTATGAATTTTCTGATTGTCTTCTTTGAGTTCATAGGCTGCTAATGATGTTATTGAATGCTTCTAACAATGCAAGGTTGTTATAGAAATGATGTACTAGCTGTTTCAGACCTTTGGCATACCTATAAGTGACTGAAATTAACTACTACAGCTGGTTGACATATTGTCAAACACTTTCAATGCATCCTAGGATAGCTGATATACATCTATATCAACAAGACATTAATACAAACGCTTGACATGCATCTAATCCATTTCCAAATGAAAGGCACATATAAATCTCTATGCAAATGAACACTTACAGCCAATAGGCATTTCGTTAGACATATGACATGCAAACTAAAATGAGGGTTGAAATCACTACAACAAGTATGTAACTTATCACTCCTTTATTGATTGCAATCTAAAGTACAATGCTAATATAGAAAGCATATCCAAGACTCTTGGCTTACAATGAAATGCAATTACAACATAAAATCTGATATGGATATTCTCCTATAGTAGCAACCTTACAATGACAAATATTATGTAAGATACCCAACTAGTTCTACGAAAATTTTTCCTTACTTAAACAATTTTACTTGCTATCAATTCATCAACTATGTCAACAACATAAAGATATACATCAAAGATAACTACTTGAATGAATCAACCTTAGAGTTGGGTACTTGTCCTGTTACTTGATTCAATCAACTTGCAATGTCTTATTACATAGGTAATGCTTTCAATAGCATGAAGTTACAACTTATTCAATGGAAATACAAAAGAAAGACCTTGAAGCCTTGATGATTACAAATGATTTCTTTACTTGATCAACTCAATTGAACTCAATGATGTCAACTGAATGTCGACACCTCACAATATCACAAGGGAGCATCACCTTGCTTGTTGAGGGAGCATCACCCCAACACTTGAAACTCGCAGGCCTCAAGATTACAAGCTCAATAGCTTTGCAGAGAGAATTTTGTCAAATGAACAGATGCCAAATGAATGAGAGAGCTCCTCCTTTTATAGGCCTTCCAAAGGCAATGAAGGCACGTTTTTCAATGCACAAAGAGGAACCAAGGCACATTTCCCAAGGAGCATATCCAAAGGAATATTCTTCTTGACAACTCATCCTGAGTTGGCGATCTTATCCAAAGGTCCTGACACGGATCCAAATGCTATCCTTCTGACCAATGGGCATTCAGACAGTAGTAACAACCTTAACCACTTCTTGAAACACTTAGGCGCAGTTTAAGGGTTCTTCTGACTGGGGGCGCTAGCTGTGGAGGATCTCACCAAGGAGTGCGCCTAAGTCATAAGTTCTCATCCTTGGATGATAATGTCTTAGGGAGTGAACTCCTCTTGATCCATACTTAAACATTTGAAGATTTGGAATGTTCAACTCATCACCTCACAAGGTAGGCACATATTTGAAGGATTTACAGAGGTTTTGGTGCCTAGGTTCTAACTTGTCATCATTTCAAGGAATTTTGAAAGCAATTTGACTTCACATGAACATAACCTTGCCCCCTGCTGGAGCGCCTTGCATCTAAACTGGTCTTCGGGACTTGTATCCACCTTAGGCGCAACTTTGAGGTAATTTTGACTAGTATCTGCGCCTAGCATCTTTATGAAGGTGTTCTACACTATTCAAACTCTCTAACACTTGCAATCAAACCCTTTGAAGTTCCTTTTTAATCTAGCGCCCTCATACAGAACATTAACATCTTGTCAAAGTCTGCAACTTCACCTAGGCGCACTTATTGGCAGGAAAGAAACTAGATTGGCGCCTTACCTTGAAAGGCTTATCTTCTATGCAAATGCTCGCTTCTGGAGTCTTGAAATCAAACAAAATACTTCCCTTACCAAGCGCCCTGACCTCTTGAGGAGTCTGGAGAGCATATTCCTACTTAGGCGCATTTTCAAGGTCATTGAATCTTGTCTTGGCGCCTAAGATCACTGCATCAAACAACTTGATCTCCATTGAACATCAAACTATCATCTAACATAGGGCGCTATTTTAGGGTTTGCACTGTCATGATCTAGCGCCTAGGCGCCTTTAGGAGATTACTTCAACAAGAAATGGCGCCTTGTCACTTGGGCATATGTTTGATATGGAGGGGTGCTCAACTGAAAGTCCACTACCTTTGATGCCTTTGGAATCTTGCCTTCACAAGTGACTTCTGGACTAGGGCGCATATCTAGAGTGCCAGAGACTCAATCTAACACCTTAGCTTCCACAGGAGATTCTTTTGAACAAGAAATGGCGCCTTTATCCTTAGGCGCCTATTTGAAGTTATACATCATTTTGGCAACTTAAGTTCACCTTAACAACTCAACCATACTTGCCTCCGACAAAACTCCTTCTTCAACCTTGGGCGCAAATTCAGTGTCCTGAAATCATGCATTGGCGCCTTGATGCTCTAGGCGCTCATGATGGAAGATATGACCTGATGCTAGCGCCTTACTTAGAAAACTTCATCATGTTGATGAATCAACCACTTCCACTGAATCTTTTGTACGCGAGATTTCACTTGATCAATGAATTCACCATTGGCAAAGGAGTCTAGGCGCAATATGAGGACTAGGCGCACTTTGAGTTTTGTGAAGGTTAGGAAGTGCGCCTAACTCACTTAGACCACTTCAGTGATTCCACACTCAACTGGAGGATCCTGCAAGTTCAATAGGTTCACATCATATCCTTAGATGACTCCATCTTCTTGATTACATCCTTCAAAACCCAAGGCGCATATTTGGTAGGTCCAACATGACATGGGCGCCCAAGCATGAAAACTTCATTCTACCTTGCTCAAGTCCATATCTGATCTAGGCACTTGGTTGGTGGAACCCCTCCAGGTGGAGCGCCTTCTGTTTGAATCCTCATCTTCAATGCCAGAAGTGACTTTTGAAGCTAGGCGCCAGAAGGACTGTGTTCTGCCAAAATGGGCGCCTTGCTCATCACTTAGTGGATTCTGACTCAAAACTCCTTGATTCTACCTACAAAATAACACACAGAGTTAGTCAAAACCCATTTCATTCCCTTATCATTCAGAATTAGCCTCCGGGAATGAGGAGTAGGCTAATCTAATCATCACTTGGTGCTCAAGCCGGAAATGGGGACATGACATGTAAATTATAATGGAACCTGATTATGAAGCTAGGAATGATCTGCAAATTGAATGGCAATGCTTCTTTAATTTAATTGGAATGTTTGAAGCCTCCTTATGTGAAATCATCCCTCCTTGAGGAGGCTGCCCCTGCCCTTGCCTGGTGATATTCTGTACAAAATTAATGCAGCAATAAAACTCCACTTCTTGGCACCTGAAATGATCAGTAGGACCAAAGGATCAAAATGCAACAATGCCCAGAACCATAGGATGCTTCAATGATGAGATATGAACAAAAATGTCTTGCCAATGGCACCCTTGCTGTAGTATATCAGTTCTCAAAATTAATTAATTGCAGCCTTGAACCTCCTCCAATTTGCCCTAGAAATGATTGTCTTGGCAAAAGGAATTGATTGCTCAAATACCCAAAACGATTTGATGCTTCAGTAGTGCACAATGACCAAATATCCATGACTCACATAGGCTGTTCAAACCCCATAACAACAGACTGATGTAAAATTGCAGACCTCAGAAAACCCTTCCAATGATTGAAAATAAACTCCAATTAAAAATATGTAAATCTTCCAATGTAGCACAAATTGGACCCTTGAAGTGAAGCCCACAATGAAGCAATAATTCAGCTGATATTTCACAACCTCAAAATTGCATAACGAATGAGAGTTTTCGTTCCCAATGGCTCAATGGCAGAAACCCTAGCTGGCTCCTTCACCAAACAAACACATCAAAGCAAATATCAATTCCTGGATGATATGAAGCTTGGCTTGAGCTTCTTTTATATTTTTTTTCAATCCATCTCCAACAAGCTTCTAGTAAGATACTAATATTATTTTATTTTAGTGACTTTATGTTATAATGTTTTATTTAAGTCATTTTATTAAATTAATTAAATATAAAGTCACTTTATAATATTTATTTATTTAATAACCTTACAAATAATTAATTTAATTATTATCTCCTTTAATTTTCCAATCCAACTGAATCCAGGAAACCAACCACCGATCAAGTGACTACCTCAAGAAGACCCCCTAACCATGCACATTAGCCTACGAGGGTCAGGAATAGGCTAAACCATCCACAAACAACATCAGGGTAAAAAGCGGACATTATAGTCCGCCCTCCCTGAAATTGCTTGTCCCCAACCAATCTCGGCTGTAATGAAAGCTCTCGCCCACTTGGATCCCAAGGGAAGATCTGTATAATGTCCCTGCTATCACCAAACAACTCCTATAACACCAGCACTAGCACAACTAACTGAACTTGCCGAATCAACTCAATCCTGCTATTAGGTGTCACAGGAGTAGAAGCCTCAAAAGGAAGTGTTGATGATGTTTTTGTGACACCACAACAATAGAATAAAATACTGAGTATCCTATCCTCTCTTGAACAAAGCTTCTCAGACGCTGAACTTCGTGATCGAATAAGACTGCTCCAAGGTTCCTTGAAAGTCAAGTCTTGACGTGCATAGGGATAGACTCAGTGGAATGATGTGATTTGTTGGTAATCACAAGGGGGACTTACGTATCAGACTTAGTGTTCAATGCTCAAGGAAGAAAGTCACGGGTTTCGATGGATTCTGGAGTCTTGGACGTGGATTCCTCTTTTCCTGGACTGGATTCTCAACTTCTGGCGGAAAAGATCTAAGTTCAACCAGACTAACCTATGCGGTTAACGAATGATTTTGTAATAGGCTCTTCTATAATCTACTCCTAAGGAAAATTCAAGGAAAATGAAAAAAGATAGGGATAGTGGATGAGAGTTCAGGGATCTAAATGACAAGAAAGACTACTACTAAAGATTGATGCTGGAACCACACTTCTGCTTTGTCATGCGACAAAAGCTAGGCAGAGATGGTGCAATCTTCTGGGATACTGGCAGGGATTTTCACACTGTTCTGACATGGGACGTGGGACTTGATCATTCAAGAACAGTCGAAGTTAATCTTGGAATCAGTTCAGACTAACCATACAAAGTGATTTGCAAGCCATAGATCACAAATGGTATGAACAAATCAGCATTCAATCATTCAACAATAAAATTTTCCATCATATTAACTAACAAAGGCTTGAAATAAAGGAAATAACTTGAATAACTTTCAGATTTGCTTCAAGGAATCAATAAGACCATGTCAAACATCCAAAGAATCATATGAACACCAATATTCAATGCTTATATTCTTGCTTTAGAAGTCTATATTACAACAATCCAACTGATCCTTGGAGTTTCAGCTCAGAAAAACAATGCAGAAATGAAAGCTAGCTACTAGGGTGCTCTAGGAGCATAAAAAATGATGAAAAAGAGAGATAAAATGAGGCATCCCCCAGCCTTTATATAGGCAACCAAAAATACATTAGGTCAGAAAGGAAATCAGATTTCCTTGAAATGTGTGCCCCAAGTCAAAAACCCTAGGAAAAGTAGGTGGGGTCATCAGATCCTTCAAGTAGGTGACTGCCACCTGTCCTAGACGTCAGAAGGTGAATGGATGGTCACCACCTGTCCTGGGCGTCAGGCTGACTAGGACTCCTAGACAGGATATCCTTGTCCTTCCAGAACTCCCTCCTGCTCCTTGGTCTCTGCTTCCAGGAATCTGGTCAAGACGACTTCCAACTCCTCCATAGGAATGCTGGGCATATTCCCAATCCGGAACTCCATGACGAATGCGGTAGTGGCATAGGCAATAAGGATGTTCTCCCAATCTGCCCTCAACTCCTGAATACTGTTCATGAAGGTTAGGAACAAAGATGCATCCTCGAGATGGGATTCCTGGGTAGGATACTCAGGCTTGAAGTATATATTCTGCATCTTGTCCTTAAATTCTTCCAAGTTGATCATTTCATTCTGAGCCACCTCCAGGTCGAACCAGTCCTCCATGGACACGAGGATTTTGTCCTAGATTTCTCTCAACATGGTGTGAGCTTGAGTGACATCGCCTTCAATCTTCTCCAGATTATCCCTCTTCATTACCAAGGCGGAATACCAATTGAGGAAATCATATGCTACATTAGCCTGTATCACCTTATCTCTCACCAAGTCTTGCTTCGGAGTGTTCATTAGTGCCTTTAGGCTGGGAATAGTCTCCTCTCGAACTATGGTGAACTGCTAACAAACTTCTAGAACTGCTTGAGTTTTGTCCATGAGTGCTGCAACTCTACCATTCACCTGGACGAGATCTTCCAGGAACTTACGGGCTCTATCCAAAACCTTCCCCATCCAGTCCTTTGCTGCATGGCCAGCTGATTTCAAAACTTCTACTCCGGCCACTGAATCCCTGGTTATGCTTGGAGGTTGGGCTATTGTTCCCTGAGCCGACTACAATGGGCCTATGAGTTGCTGGATGTACTGCCTCAGTTCTTCATTTTCCTTCTTCAACTGGTTCTTCTTTTCTTCTTCCTTCCTCAACCTTTCTCGGATGGCAACAACAGAATCCTCCAGCTCCATTTCTTGATCCTTCATGGTTGGTCCAAGATCGACCTTCACTATGTCAAAATCCTCAGGACTGATGTCTTCTTTTGCCTCGCTCATCCTGGGAATTGCTACCTGTACTCGGCGAGACCCCGATTCATCTCTTGTGATCCTGGAAAACTTCTTTGCTCTCTTTGGATCTGTGGATTTCCCTATCCTGGCTAGGAAATTACCGAGTTCGGTGGAAGGATCACTCTTCCTGATTGTCTTCTTCCGCAACCTGTCCTGTAACCATTTGGGTTTTACGGATGGATTGACTTCCTTCTGTGGTTCCTGCGGCTCTTGATCAACTTGTGGTGTGGATATCAGTACTTCACCAGAATTGAACTCTTCATCGAGGAACTCCAAATCAGGGTGATAGAGCATGTCCTCAAGTCGGACCTCTCCTGGATTCCGTGATGAGGGGTTAGGCTGACTTCCCACCACCAGGCTAGGAGTCTGTTCCCGGGTGGAATCCATGGACTCACTATCTTCCTGATCCACTTGCTCATTCGGGACCATTTCCTCCTCCAGGGGTCCTTTACCCTTAACTGTTTGCATATTGTCATTGAAAAAAGATCAACCTCCCAGACGGAAGAAGTGCTGGCAGAGTGAGGCCTACTTGCATTTTGCTCCCCCTGGTCAAGCCTGCTGATAGGCTGCTTCCGAGCTTTTACTCTCTTCGCTAGTGGATCCTCCGCAGTCCTATTCCTTACTTTCTGTGTTCCTATTCCTTGTTCCTTTGCAGGAGTTTCTTCGGTCATGTCCTCTCTAGAAGACTGAGAATCCAAGTCTCCCATCAAGTCATAAGTCGGGCGGATGCCCCTCTTGTGCAATTTCTCCGTCTGCTGGTTTATCCATTTTTGTGTTATCATTAGCACGGGTGCCATTAGATCGTTTAAGTGGGTGACCTCCAGATCGGACCAAACCAAGGGTGGAAGAGGCTTATCCTTCTCCTGTTCGAAGAATGGCTGGACTTGCCTTCCATCCTCCTTAACTTGATCCGGGATTGAAAAGATCTTGGTGGCCCTGACCATGTCGACTGAAAGCCGGGAACATGTTCTCCTCCGCACTTCGAAGTCATCCTCAGCATTTGCCCAGTGGTCCTCCAGGTGTATCTTATGTCTATGCCTCCTTCCACATGCTATCCAGGTGGTATTGAACGGGTCAAAGTTCTCTCGCAAGGAATGAGTCACCAGGTTATAGAATTGTAGCTCCTCTTCGGATCTTTCGGCGACTTGGAGAGATGGGCATGCTTCGACTGCATCTTCCATCTAGACTAGGTAGGCTACCCCGGCCTTCTTCTTCTGAACTTTGTCATATGCCGAGAGTTGCCTTGTCAATTCCAACAGGACCATCTTGTCCGACGGATATCTTGGCAGTCTATACGGGTAGGTGGAGAATCCTTGCACTCGGATGTATGTGAACTTTGAGAATTGGATGAACCAGGAGCCATAAGTCCTGATCAACTGCTTGGACTCAGGTGATAACCTTTGGTGAGTGCCTCCTTGGAGGGTCCTGGTGATGTGCATGGCAAATGCGTTGTTAAACCTCCTAAAATGGTTTATGTTTTGGAGATGAAGCTGGGTGTAGCAATCATAGACTCTGACCTGTCCTTCTTGATTTCCGATACGTCCCTTCCATGATAGTCCTCGATATTTATTATTCCTCGCCAGCATATAGATCACCTAGGAACTCATGTAGAAGACCTTTGATTCCTCCAGGTTTCAGAATTGTGCATCAATACTATCACTGAGGAGTCGAGCCCAATCAATCATCTTTGTCCCAGCAGTGGCCTCCTCGATGTAGTAGAACATCCATGGCTCGAAGGTAGAGGACTGAGGACTTCCCATGATCCTGTTCAGCATGTCGACAAGGTCTCCATGCTCTTGCTTGAAGTCAGATTTGACGAATGTCCTTGGCAACTTGGAATGGTGAGGCCTTTTCTTCTGCATCCATGACTTGTTGATGATCCCGAAACAGGTTGCCGGATCGGCCTGGAACATGTCGGCTGACTCCTCCTTGCTTGTGTACTCAATGGGACTATAGACAAGAATGTTGAATGTCTCCGCAATCTTTTCCTTGGAGAAGTAGGCCACCACTGTGTTGTTGCGATCAACAACCATCCTTCATTCTGAATCAGCTCAGAACAAGGAATGGCGGGCAGGAAACACGCAACGGAGGCAACTCCGTTCCAAACGATCTTAGCTGCAAGCTGGGATGGAGGACGTCCATCTACTCCGGACATTCGCTTCCTAATTTCCTCCATGCTCGAGGGATGGATGTTGGTGTCTCCCACGTTTGCCCATTTTGAAATGATTCTGGACTCTAGGAGTGTCCCTCTGAGGGCAGCCTTCATTTGAGTTTGTCTTGAAGAGCTCACCTTGGCACTTGCCATTCACTTGTGGAATCAAGGCAAGAAATAGCAAAGTATAAGTTTTTAAAGGGGTAAGGATGGAGGCAGGATGGGGGTTCTTATTCCCACACATGAAAAGTTAGTACAACGAATTTATGCATGTGGGACTAAAATTTTATCAATGCCAAATATATAGGAAGGAAAGAACAAGAATATCCAAAATGAGAAGAGTTATCCTTTACATACCTTTCTTTGAATAATGGACTTTTGACTTCTAAGTAGATTCAATGATGAATTTTCTGATTTTCTAACTTATTTCTGATTTTGTGCAGGAGTTTATGATTTTTCAATGTATTCCTATCAAGAAATCTGCCCTTTCAACCTTCAGAAATTTTCAGTCCTTATGAAGAATTTGTCTTGGAATGAAGGATTTTTGTCTTGGAAGATGAAGTCTGCCCTAGGAAGATGAATTTCTGCCCTTGAAAACTTCAGAAATCTGCCTTAAACCTACAGAAATCTGCTCCAATGAAGACCTTCAGCCTTGGAAATGGTGAAATCTGAATTCTCCTTGGATGAATTTGCCCCTCAAGTGATGAAATCCCTTCCTTGGAGTGATAAGGAATGAAAATTCTGCTCCTAGAAAGTGAAATTCTGCTCTTGCTGCTTTAGAATTGTGTTTTGAATGAGAAAAGGAAGGTGAGCGCCCATCCTTTTATAGACAAAATGACCCCCTATGCCACTTGGCCGACCTAGGTTGGTGGAATAAAAACCTAGCCGCCATACTCCATCACCTAGCCGACTTAGTTCTTTGTCCTTTTCTCCTTGGGTCGGTGGTCGGGGATTTCAGTCAGTCGGGGAATCCACCTGGTCAGGGAATCCACCTGTCCTGGAGCACATATTCCACTAGGTCTTGGATTTTGCGCTCAGGACAAAAGTCTTCTCTAAGTCTGGATTTCTTCCCTCCCAGACTTGCTTTCAAATTCTTGTCAAAATTTTGCTAAGTTTTGGAAATTTTCTCTGATGAATTTCATTCAGGTGAAAGGCTACAATTTTGCACTTGTGAACAGGCATCCATTCATGTTACATACTTCCGGAGGGAACTGGAATCTATCTAGCACCTTTTCCTGCAGGTCTTGCAGTCCAACTGTCCAGGAGTGCATATTCCACTAGGTCCTGGATTTTGCGACTTGGACAGAATTCCTCCAGGGGCGCAAAATCCAGAGCGTCCCGGATTGTGCGACCAAGACAAAAAATCTTCCTGGGCACACAATCCAGTACCTTCTGGAATTTGCGACCAGTATTGTCCTTGACCAGTTTTTACAATTTCTTCAAGATGACTAAGGACTTATCCTTCAGTTTGTCGTTTGAGTGATGTTTCAGTTGTTTCACAGAGGTTTGATCATTGACCCGGGATCCGAAACAAGGAGTTTTCCTCCATCCCCTTTAGGGAATTTCAATCTTCATGGCAAAATTTTCCTAACAGATGGTGAATTCTTCATTTAGGCACCTGCATACTAGTCCTAGAATGATTTCCTGACAAGTTGCAAAGTTCAGACCAGAATAGGAATGCCCTGATCCTGGGGCGCATAATCTAGTAGCTACTGGATTATGCGACCAAGATAAAAAACACCCCTGGGCGCATAATCCAGTACCTACTAGATTATGCGACCAGGTATTAAATCCTTTCCTGGGCGCATATTCCAGTTGGTACTGGAATATGCGACCAGGAATATTCTTGTGCACAGTTTCCAAGTTCTTCAAGAGGAGTATCTAGAGATTCAATATCTCGAAATTGTTCTAAGTCCCTAAAAAACTCTATTGATTTGAAAATCCTCCAAGTTATGATCTGAGATTGAGTGAGTCCTGGATCGGGATCAAAAGGACATTCCTTGGATTGGACTTCCAGACTGGAGCTACCGGCCCGGGAACTAAGTTCCATAATGGAAAGATGAACATGCCAAGGAGTGATAGGCTTTGTCTAATTCAGGACCTCGTCAGGATAAGAATCTAGATAGATCTTGGAATGGGATTCCGGGTAGGGATTCTTTGGAACAAGACTCAAGGATAGGAACTTCCAGACAGGACTCTGGATTGGACTTCCAGACTGGATTCCTGGACTGGAGTCCGGGAATGATTTCCTAAGTGGGACTACAGTCTGGAACAAGATTAGAACTGAGTTCCATGCCGGGAGTGGAGTGGGTTCATTTCTTAAAATGGAAAGATAAACTCCTTCTCGAGGATTACCCAGGACAGGCAGTTGGGGTTCCAAACCCGTGTAGGAGGGATCTTCCGTGTTCACTTCTTCGAGCACCAGTGAGCCAACTTAGACCATTAACATCATCTGAGGTCTGAAATCACGCTAGAAAGTCCGGGATTAGAGCAAAAATCCGGGCTGAGTGAAAAAGAGGGGGACCCAATTTGCAATTGGGGTTGATGTTGTAAAAAGGTCACAACAGGAAGCAACCCCAAAGACAGACCATATTTGCTTCCAATCTCTATCATACAAACCATCTATCACATGCGCCACTAAACCATGCATCTGAAATAAATCATGTACATGAGGATCAAATCTAAAGCTGTATGCACTCCTCACTATGCTCATCTCTGAAATCTCCTCTGTGAGCCCTGTTTGAAATCCCGATGCACTGGAAGGATCCCAAACGCTACCATCAATGCTCATCTCAGAACTGGAGTCAAGAGAGTGGTCAACATCTAACTCAAAGAGTGGATTATCATATGACCATGTAACATCTTTTTCTAGCAAGGGATTGTGAACCATCTCACGCTCCTCCTCCTGAACCACCTCCTTCTCTCTCTTCCGGTCCAACTCCCTACACAAGGAAATAGAATGCAAGTTCCCCTCTACAATTCCCCTCAACACATATTTCCTATTATCAACCTCAAATTTCATTTCCATTTTAGGCACGTTGAGGGTAAATTCCTCTATGTCCTAGAGCCATCTCATGCCCAACACTATGTCCATCTCACCCATGTTGACCATATAGAAATCAGTCTGTAACTCAATCATTTAACAACAAGGTGAGATTATTAATCCGTCTAGTGCATGTGAGGATATATCCATCAGCAACTCGGACTCTGAATCCATCAAAATCCTCGACCTGAAGTCTACATCTAGCCACGAAACCCTCATCAATAAAGTTGTGTGTTGCTCCTGTGTCAAGCATGGAAATGCAACGCTGTCCCTCGACTATTCCTCTGAATCTGAATGCAGTCTCATCCTATACATTAGCAAGGAATGTGAAAGGAGCCAAATTCCCATCAGCAAATGCCTTCTCATCCTGATCAACCCCTGTAGCAGTTTGCTGATCCGCATTTTCGGAATCGGAATCCTCATAATATACCCACATAATACGATTTGCCTTGCCCTTAGGCCTCAAAGGGCAGTCATGATCCCTGTTATATGGTACCTTACACCAATAGCACAATTTCTTTTTCCTCAACTCCTCACGTGACTCCTCATCCACCATGCTTGTTGATTTCTTTTTCTTATTAGCAAATTGTTGAGGATTCTCATTGCTGGTAGAAGGAACATCCTTATGTGAACCTTTGCTTTTTGGGGCTGTGAACTCCATACTCCTAGCCTTCTTCATAGCCTCCTGAAGTGAAGGGGGATCAAAAGCCTTTATCCATCCTCTTAGTGGTTCCAATAAGCCCTCAATGAATAGCACAACCAATCTCCTCTCAGATATATTGGAGACCATGACTGATAATTTCTGAAATTCACTAATGTAACTCTCCAAACTCCCAGTTTGCTTAAGCCGAGCCAAGTCTCTGAAATATGTCTCTGGATCTTTCTTATCAAAGCGTTCCACCAATCTATCGACAAACTCCTAATATGAAGTGATGCTACTATGATGCAATGTCTCTAATCCATGGTACCACCAATCGTGGGCTGCTGCCTCCAAATGAAAAGTAGCATATTTTATTGCATCCCTTTCTGTCATGGGTCTAAGAGTCAAGAGGGTGTCTAGCTTATGAATCCAAGCCTGAGCTGTAATCTTCCCACTACCATCAAACATAGGCAATGTAACTCTGCTAGTGGCATACATCAAATCATTATTTTGATTTCTCGATCTTTTTTCTTGCTTTCCCCTGTAGTGTTCTCTTCTTTGACTTACAAATCTATCAAAGCTTATGCGCTCCCTGACCTGTGGTGTCAATAATTCCCACTCATCATTCGCTTCCATAAGAGTATCCGCGAACATTTCTTCACCCTCTACTTTGGTATTTTTCTCTTCTTGCTCATTCATCAAAAAGGTAGGGCGTGTAGGCCTATCTACGGTACGGGAATGTACACATTGAGCCCTCGGTGTCCCAACCACACTCCTGTTATACTTTTATACTTTTTTTTCAATCCATCTCCAACAAGCTTCTAGTAAGATAATAATAATTTTTATTTTAGTGACTTTATGTTATAATGTTTTATTTAAGTCATTTTATTAAATTAATTAAATATAAAGTCACTTTATAATATTTATTTCTTTAATAACCTTACAAATAATTAATTTAATTATTATCTCCCTTAATTTTCCAATCCAACTGAATCCAGGAAACCAACCACCGATCAGGTGACTGCCTCAAGAAGACCCCCTAACCATGCACATTAGCCTATGAGGGTCAGGAATAGGCTAAACCATCCACAAACAACATCAGGCTAAAAAGGGGACATTACATAATTTAAGCTTGGATGTTAGTACCACCAGTGGTTTAGTTGTTCAAGGCTTCCCACTGAACAAGTGGATGTGCCTAGGTTTATCTTTCTGTATCTCCCACTGAACAAGTGGATGCCACTACATAAGTGGATGTTTCCTTTCAATTTTTCTTCCCACTGAAAAGTGGTGTTTCCCACGATTAAGTGGATACCTGTTGCATAAGCGGATGCCCACTGAATAAGTGGAAGTTGTTATTATTGCATATTCAGTTTTGAATGCTAACTCGGAAGCACTTGTATGCTCTCACCTTGCCCACATCAGGATCTGGGTGATCACAAGAGTGTAGAAGAACTTAACCATTGGCATCTTCTCTGTGTGGAATTTCAAAAAAAAACTAGGGTGCTCATTACAATGAACATAAGTGTTTAAAGAAACAGATTGATCACCTTACACATCTTCTTGAAAAGAACAATATTAAGGTACCTGATTTTGTAAGAGTTCATCATAGGAATCTTCAAAGGACACAAAAAAAATTAAGGGGAAACGAAAGGGCAAGGCCCTAGTTGTTGTTGCTTCATAACCTAATTCCTGGATCATTGACTCGGGTGCTTCGCACCATATGGCTTCGTCACAAGATGGTTTTGCATCTTTGGAGCCATGTTCTATGTCATCTATACTAATGGGTGATGACACTCCTATTGAGGTGCATGGGAGAGGGTCTGTTGACATGGGCGAAGGAACATGTCATGATGTTCTCTATGTTCTATCTTTGTCAACTAATCTCCTATCTGTCTACTAGATCACTCACACTGGCTCTAGCAAGCAGGTTGAGTTCACTTCAGACACAATGGTAATCAAGAAGATGCATAGTGGGTCTACAATTGCTACGGGGAAGGTGGATCATCTGTCCAGACTAAATCATTTTTCTCACTTTATCCCTGGTTCTCCTTCACTTGCTTTGCTCACTCACTTAGATGAGGTGAGTTGTTTGTGGTATCAGCAATTTGGCCACTTGAACTATCGCTACTTGCAACACTTAGTCAACAGGGCATGGTTGCAAGGTTTCCTTCTATCCAATTTTTTGGAGTTTGTCAGGGGTGCATTCTTGGTAAGCATCTTGAGGAAAAATATGATAAAGGCAAAACATGGAGGGCCACACAACGTCTAGAGTTGGTTCATAGTGACTTGGCAGGCCCATTTCCACATCCTTCTTTCAACAGGACTTGATATGTTCTAACTTTCATTGATGATCTTTTCAGATACACCTAGGTATAATTTCTCAAACAAAAGTCTGAGGTCTTTGAGTCTTTTTAGGACTTCAAAGCTTTTGCAGAGATATAGTCTGGGAAGACCATCAAAATTCTGCGTATAGCTAATGGGGGGAATATGTCAACCAGAGGTTTGAGAGGTTTTGTGCCTTTGAGGGCATTGATCTTCAGCATACAGTTCCCTACAATCCACAACAGAATGGTGTCATAAAACTAAAGAACAAGTCCTTGAAAGAGATGGCCAACTGTATGATTCACTCCAGGTCCATGACACCTCAGTATTGAGCGGAGGCCATCAACTATGCGTGTTATATCCAGAATAGGGTTCCTCACTGTCATGTCCCCATATTAAGGCAATTGTATAAATTAAAGATTTAAACATCATGATAAGACGAAGAAATCGCTTCATTCAAATATGATGTTAGTCGTCGATGATTTGAATGGTAATCACGTATATGATAATATTTAATAAGTATCTATATAGTATTATTAATATGTAATAATATTAAATAATATTATATATAATTAGAATACATTATGTTTATTGTATTATCAATTTAAGCATTATTATGATAATATAATGATACTATTAATTATAATATATAATTCATAATATATAAATATTGTCCATACAAATATCAAAATAAAGTAAAAGATTAAATATCATTATTATTAATAATGATATAAATTAGACAATATATAATATATAAATATAAATAATAAATATAAGTATTAATAATATAGATATAAATATATTATTATGATTATAAAACTGATATAAATATATCTAATACATATTATAATAACGAATATGTATTATAAGCAACCAACGAATATAAACATTCATATTAAGGCAGCACTAATATTAATTAAAGCTACTAAAAGAACAAAGGTAACGGTTAGGGAAAAGACATCATCTTTAAGAAAATGATATGTCCCTACATAGAGATATGGGGGATATAATATGGAAGGATTAGACGGGCATTCAAATGAAGGATGCAATACAAATCTCAAAATCATATACAAACAATTCTGCAATATAGGAAGAAAGCATCGAATCTATAAATCAGCAGAAGAGACAAAAGGCAGTCTAACGAAAATAAATAGCAGATCAACAAGGAATAACAGCATTGAGAGTTAGTAGGCATGAGTTTTCCACAGTCCTCTCAGACCTATTGTAGACACCACACATTCCCCTACCTACAAATTAGCCACCTTCCTTGCCAAGATGATCTCCCCACTGGTAGGTAAATCTGATACCTTCATTAAAGACTCTACACACTTTGTTGATTTCATTCATGACAAGAAGGTGGAAGATCATGAGATCCTGGTTAGCTTTGATGTGGTGTCCTTGTTTACCAAAGTCCCCATGGTTGACTCTGTGGAACTCATCAGGCGTAAAACTAATAATGAGATAGCTTCTTTGGTTGATTTATGTCTGCGATCCACTGTCTTTATGTTTCAAGATGTTGTCTACGAGCAATCTGAAGGAGTTGCCATGGGTTCTCCCTTATCTCCTGTTGTCGCCAACCTTTATATGGAGCATTTTGAGCAGTTAGCCCTTCACACCTTTCCTCTCAAACCCAGATGGTGGAAACGTTACGTCGATGACACCAACATTTGTTGGCCTCATGGCCTTGATAATTTAGAGCTTTTCCTCTCTCACCTTAACCAGTTGGTGGATTGCATTCAATTCACTAAAGAGCTTGAGTGTGACAACAAGCTTCCTTTTCTGGACATCCTGATCATGAAGAAAAAGGACGGTTCCCTTGCTCAAACCGTCTACAGGAAGTCCACACACACCGACCTTTACCTCCATGCGTCTTCTCACCACCATCCCTCCCAAAAAGCCGGTGTCCTTAGGACACTAGCTAATCGTGCCTATCGTATTTGTGATATTGACCACATTGACTAAGAGCTCTCCCACCTATCCCAAGTGTTCAAGCTTAATGGTTATCTCCATAAGTGCATTTACTGGGCCTTTAACCTTGCTAAGAGTCGTGTTCACCCCAAACCTAAGCCTGATGTACCAAGTGATACTTGGGTTGCTACCCTCCCGTACATAGAGGGCCTCTCTAATAAAATCTCTAGAATCCTACGCAAGAAGGGCCTCCGTTGTACTTTCAAACCCGTCTCCACTCTTAGAAACCTTATCCCTTCTATCAAAGACCCTAGAGATAAGCTTATCAACTCCGGGCTCTATAAGATAGTCTGCTCCTATGGGACACCTTACATCAGTGAAACAGGTCAATCCATTAGCACCAGGATTAAGGAACATAGTGCAGACATTAGACACGATCGCATCACCAAGTCTGCCTTAGCTGAGCATTCTTACAATACCAAACACCATATTTGTCTTGAGCATGCTCAAGTCTTGGTGAAAGAAGATTGTTTTTACAAGAGGAAACTTCAAGAAGCGATCCTCATTAAATGTCACCCATCCAACCTCAATCGTGATGAGGGGTGGCAACTTAGCCCAACCTAGGAGCCTTTACTAAACTCCCTCCAATGCCACTCCAACCCTTTGTGATTCTCCTGGCCTTGTGCCATCATCTCCTCTAGTTGTATCCCTCCTTTCTCTCTTCCTTTCACCCTCTCTTCCCCCTTCCCCCACTTCTCCCCTCGTGTCTCTTTTGTGCTCTATTACTCTCCCCCCTTTGTTTCTTGTTCCTCGTAGGGTGCTTTGTCCTCCCAACTCCGTGGTTCTGAATCCTGGTTTCGGTATGCATTCTTACTTCCTCTCCAACTTGCCCTCCCCCTCCTTTTTGGCCTACTTTCTCACTTCCTTGCTTATTTTGTTTTGTATATCCTCATGTATCCTTTTTATGTTATGGTTTATTTGGGCCAAATTAGGTGATACTTTTATTTATAGTGGTTTTGTTTCTTTTAGTTTTTGTGGTTTGGCTTTGGTGTCCATTTGTCTTTGTATATGTTTAATGTTATTGGTTGTTTATATATTTTAGATGTTATTAATTAATATACGTTATGATTTTGTCTTTTTGTCCATATATATATAATATTATTCTTAATGAGTATTCTCTTCACATATCTTATACATCATAGTTTCATATTACATATTATGCATTACATGGTTACATTTCTAATATACATATTCCTATATTATATTTATTATCTCGCTGGGTGTGTCATTTTATTATTTTTATTTTATTATTATATCTGTTATTCAACAATTATATTTATCTTTATATATATTTAGTATGTTATTCGTTACACTTTATTTTATTTTATTTTTATTATTATTACCATATTGATATATTTATCATATATTCATATATTCATGATTTTTATTGTCACATATCCAATAATTTAATTATTATTCCTTGGACTTTTTATCCATTTTATTATATTAAAATACATCACGGTTTCGCCTATTGGGCTTTACATGTATAATATCATTCTTAGTAATTATACTTTTACACATTATTGTATTAAAGGCATCATATTTTCATAACTGATATTATTCATTTCTTGGAATATATGACTTTGATATATATTTTACTTTTCTTCTTTGGTCTTTTTATGTTAATAAATGATGTGTATTTGTATCATATACTATTCATATTTGCCCCCTTTTTTATACTTCTTGCTATTATATATTATTCACATACATATATATTCTCTATATATATTTATGTCTTAATATTGTTATTTGTTCATATTTGTGCTTATGTGGATTCACATACCACAATTATGAATTAGTTGTGTTTTTATTTTATTTGTCCATCCCCTCTCCTCGTGTTACAGTCCTATCTTACCCCCCTCCTCTCCATTCCCTTTATAAGGTCAGTTCTTGCTATCCAAACACACTTTCTCTTCCTGATGATGGATCATGGTGCATGATCCGAAACGTTGAAGCAAGAACATACACAGTTTAATCCAGAAGCACTATCTACATTACAGCATTGAGAGTTATCAAAGACACAGCAAGAAGAAATTACAAGGAAGATACAGGGCAGACAAGGTAAGTCTGCAATTATATCAGGTAGGTTTTTCATTAAGTGTTTAAATATAGAATATAATATATGTTAGTAATATTCTAGTATAGATTGTGTAAAATAAATAGTGAATTCATAAATGAATAAAGTTAAATAAATAAAGATATATCAATAGGATGAACTGATTTCATGATCATAAATAAGAAATGTAATGTTGGAATAACATAATTATGGTAGAAATAAATGAATTATGATTAGAAGGTGAAATTAAGTATTAATTAATTATCTCATGCTTGAAGGTAAATAGGAATGATATGAAACCATTTATATGTTAAATTAAACATAAATGAATTATCAAGGAAGCCTAGTATGAGGCTATCAATAAAGGATGAATTAAGGTTCCATAAAGGAACAAGAATAGAGATGTAAAGATCTCAAATTGATAAAATTGTGGCTCACGAACTTATGATGTAATCAAAGGGATGTTCAAGCCTCATCCTTAATCACTTTTATCAACCCATGAGTATGGGGTTAAGGATGTAAAATTGGACCTAGGTAATGTAATGTCCCTTTTATGCCAACTGGGGATTATTTTATTATTTTATTTTAAACAATAACTTTTTGCCAAAATAAAAGAAAATAAAATAATAAAGTTACTTTTGGAGCTATAAAAATAACTTGAAGTTGGAGAATGGAAAGTTGGCAAAATAACTTAAAGTTTGGAGAATGGAAAGTTGTAACATACACCCCACTGTATATGTTTTGCACTGACTGATTTCTCTTTGTGTATTGCTGGTTTGAATTTACGTTTTCATTGCATGTGTTTGCATGTATGGTTTTTGCAACAATAACATAGAAAATGCAACATATGTGGAAAACCCAGAAAAAATAGCGTAGATATCAACAAACTAATACCAACCCATATTATATTTAGCCAAGATATGAATTATAAGTACATACCCAGATGGAGGTTTACAACTTCGTCTGGATGCTGTCGTCGGATCAGCAGCATAATACCATAGAATTGCTCACAATTCAAGGATATGTATATATTTTGGATTACAAACAGTAGCAGCCACAAATTCTACTCCAAACGCCAAGAATGTGAGAGTCCAACGCTGCAACAACTTTGAAGAATCACCATCTTCGAAACCCATGACCATGGCTGGAAAGTACGGCCTCCATGGCAGCAATAAACAGCAACAAACTCAAATAAATCTCATTCCCTTACTACTGTTTTGGTCTGTATATGTCTTCAGCCCCAAATCGACCCCTTTTGGAATGATAGCAGCCGCCAAAGATGAAGTAATTGCAACTTCTAAAGAGTACGGCTCAATGCAACAGTACGGCCAGCAGCTGGGTGTACGGCCTAAGTAAATACACCAATAAAAACTCTAAACTCTCCTCCAAAGCATTAAATCTGATCACTACTAACTCCTCCTTCTCTGCAGAACCAAACTTTATCAGAACACTTTCATTCTATGCATAAAACTCCTCAAAAATGTGTTTCCTGAAAGCACAAATGGAACTCCTGAATGAAGCTCACGAACCCCTTCCTGATGCACTCTCTCATACACGAGGAAAGGCGAAATGCAAAGGTTTCCGTCTCTGCAAATTGAAGATCAAACCCAAAGAGCCAAGCTCAAAACCCCAATGCTGGAGCAACTCAATATCCGAGCAAAAATCACATAAGCAAGCATATGAAATGAAGCCACTTTTGAGTCTTTTATTTGTCTTCCTTCTCCAACGCCCAAGAGAGAGTATTTTAATTTATTTTTATTCAAAAACATCACCTTGTACCACCATGAGGGCGTCCATCCTTAGGAAGGTCACTTTAAGTCATAACTTAAATAAAGTGACTTTATAACCTTACTTTATATTATGTCGATCTCATAAATAAATATGAATTAAATCTTTAATTTAATTCATTTCGCACCACATGAAGTTTTCTAGCCGTGTCGAGACCTCGAATTCTCATGCCCTGTCCAGATATGTCTGCCCTGCTAAAAATAGAAACCCTGGCTCCCAACTTACTAAAAATAGTAAGTCACTGAGATGACTTCCTATACACATCCACTAGCCTACGGAAGTCAATTATAGGCTAATCTGTAATGTCCCCCACTTAGCTCACTCCAGAGGATCAGGATTAGCCTATAATTGACTTCTGTAGGCTAGTGGATGTATATAGGAAGTCATTTCAGTGACTTACTATTTTTAGTAAGTTGGGAGCTAGGGTTGCTATTTTTAGCAGGGCAAATATGATTGGATAGGGCATGTGAATTCAGGGTCTCGATATCACTAGGAAACTCTAGTTGGTGAGAAAAGAATTAAATTAAAGTTTTAATTCATATTTATTTCCGAGACCAACATATAATAAAGTAAGGTTATAAAGTCACTTTATTTAAGTTATGACTTAAAGTGACTTTCCTAGGGATGGATGCCCTCATAGTGGTACAAGGAGATGTTTTTAAATAAAAATAAATTAAATAACTCTCTCTTGGGCGTTGGAGAAGGGAGACAAATAAAAGACCCAAAAGTGACTTCATTTGTTATGCTTGCTTATATGATAGTTTGCTGAGATATTGAGTTTTGCCCATGCCTAGGGTTTGAGCTTGGCTCTTTGGTTTCGACATCGAATTGCAGAGACGAAAACCTTTGCAGATTCGCCTTTCCTTGTGTATGAAAGAGTGCATCAGGAGAGGGTTAAGGGAGCTTCATACAGGGGTTCCATTTGTGCATTAACTGGATTCATTTTGGTGCTGATTGGTGCAAGAAAAGTTCATATTTTCAAGAGTTAGTGACCTACATCGAAGGGCAGAGATTTATATAGCAGATTTGAGAACTTTGGACGAGTTTTATGGCTGCCGTACTGAGTTTCTAGCTGGCCATACCCTCTGACCTGCAGGCCGTACTTCATGGGAGGCCGTACCTCTTCTAAGTGTTGATTTCATTGCTTGTTTGGCTTCATTTTGGAGGAGAATTTGGTCGCCACTAGAGGGAGACCATTGCTGATGCAAAACAGAAAATGTTTGAAGGAGTTCTTGCTGTCATTTGCCACTACATGGGCCGTACTAGCTGTAATGGACATGAGTCTTCCAATTAATTAATGAGCTGCCTATTGTGTCATTTTTAATCATCAAGGAGGTCGACTTGGACTAGGATTTGATCTTCTTATCATTGCAGAAGTAAACTGTAGCATTTCCAGAAGTTGTGAACAAATTTCCGTGCTTTGTATGGCTGGCCCTCCGTCAGCATCCATATGAAGTTTCAAAACTCCATCTGGGTATGTACTCATAATTCATATTTTGGTTAAATACAATCTGGGTTGGTGTTAGTTTGTTGATATCTATTCTATTTTTTCTGGGTTTTCTTTATATGCCGTATTTTCTATGATAATGTTGCAAAAAACCCTACATGCAAAACATGCAATAAAACCCTAAACTGCAAACCAGCAAAAACACAAAAATCAGTCAGTGCAAAAACATATACAGTGGGGTGTATGTTACAGTGGTATCAAAGCAGAAAATCTTGCCATCCTGTGGGGACAATATGACATGCAGTTGAAAAATGAGACAAGCAACCGTCGGACAGATATCCTTTTAGACATACCAGGGCAAGGCAAGGAATTCAGGAAAGTGAAATACCACAGTTAGTAGAACCTGAGGGACTAGTACCTATAGTTGACCCATTTGAGGAAGAGATAGTGGTTGCAGCTACTGACGAAGACTCCTTAGTTTCGCGCACAGATCCATTTGCAGGAGAGTTACCCCCAAATACAAGACATACAGAAGAAATGGGTGACCGGGAGGTTGAGGAGCCTAGTTTATGAGAGATCTTGAATGTGCTCACCAGGAGCTCAGTGGCATTAGAGAGAGCGCTGAGGGATTCTAGACAGGAGATGGAGACACAGGCTGAGATAGGACACTCCCTTGCACAGTTGCTTGATGGGTTGAATAACAAAGAAAATCACTGTGACAGGAATAGGTATAATGGTGACAGGAATAGGAACAATGACGATGATAGACAGAGAAATAACCAGGGTGACAGGAACCGGAACAATGATGGAGACAGGAACAGGCATAATGTGGGTGATAGACATAATGGTGACAGGATCATAGGGGACAGGAATAATGGAGATCGAAACCATAATGGTGACAGACACAGGGTCAAAGATGATGAGGATGAGGCTTCAGTGACTCATCGGAGGGCTTCACAATTTACAATAGGAGATAGACCTAGCATCCCTACATTCATTCCCAGGAACCATGCCCCTGAACAGGATCCCACACAGGCCGAGTTTCAGGATGAGATTCTGAGGGATTGGAGAGCCTCTAGTGTAGAGTTCAGAGCTGAGATGACTTTTGCAGAATACTCTGACATTAGGTTAAGGAATAGACCTCGCAGAGGAGGTAGACCTCAGAACCAGGAACTACAGAAGAAAGTGAGTAAGATGACACTTCCCTATTTCGATGGATCAGGAAAAACCACTGCTAGAGCTTGGGTGCAGAAGCTAGATAGTTATTTGCAGATTAGTCCTATGCCGGAGGAGGATGCCATCACTTATGCTGCATTGCATTTGGAGGTAGTAGCACACAAGTGGTGGAGTAACGGGAAGGTCACACTTGGGCATGATCAGATTAATTCATATGTAGAGTTCACAGCCCGTCTGATTGATAGATTTGATAAAAAGGACCCGGAACTGCAGTTTAAGGAGTTAGCACAGTTGAGGCAGACTGGATCATTAGACTCCTACATTTCTGAGTTTCCGGACCTATCTGTCATGGTCCCTGATTTATTTGAGCGTAGATTAGTGATTCTCTTCATTGATGGACTATCAGACCCACTCCATGCTTGGGTTAAGGGATTTGACCCTGCTACACTCCAGGAGGCCATGAAAAAGGCCCGAGACATGGAGACATCAGTGTGGAGGAGTAAATTTCAGTCTAAGGGATCTTTTCATAGGAGGGACAAGGAGAAGGAGAAAAAACCATTCCACACGGATATGGATCAGCACAGGGATAGATCTAATAGATTGACAGATGAACAGTTGAATGAGTACCAAAGGAAGAAATTGTGCTTTCATTGCAAAGAACCATGGGACCCTTCGCATAAGTGCTCACAGAAGGCTAAGGCCAAACTTATCGAGTACTACTCAGCTGAAGAATCACATTTAGAGGGATCAGATACAGAATCAGATCAGCATTTAGAGTGCCGTGACAGTGGAGATGAGAGAGCTTCACATCACAGTACTGATAGTGGTGTTTGTATTGCCCAGCTGTCAAGTTTTCAGAAGGTTGGTTCTTTTAGGGTGCGTGGTGTACTAGGTGGGCAGCGTATTATCACCCTTATTGATATGGGAGCCACTCACAATTTTATTGATGAGGGATTAGTTGCTCGCAGAGGACTAAAAGTGGAAGAATTTGAAGGCTTTAAGGTGATGGTTGCCGATGGATTCAAAATACACTGTACCAGGAAGATTTCAGGGCTGAAAATCATCATGGGGGACTATGAGTTAGTGGATGACTTCTACGTGGTTGGCATAGGGGAAACAGATGTAGTGCTTGGCATGCATTGGATGAACCAGTTGGAGGAGTTCACAATAAATCTTAAGAAGATGGAAATGAGGTTTGAATATAATGGGAGGAAAATATGCCTTAGGGAAATTTCAGATGGTGGGCCTAGAGTTGTATCACTACGAAGGATGGAGAGACTCTTGAGACATGATCAGGTTGAGTGGGCAGCATAGTGTCTTATTATGCCCGAGTCTCCACCACAACAGAAGGACAGTTACCACCCTGATATTCAGAAGCTGTTAACCAAGCACAGTAAGGTGTTTGGGGATATACCACCTGGAGTACTTGCTGACAGAGGAACAGAGCATGTCATCGAGCTAGAGGATGGGACTAAGCCCATCATGATTACACCATACCGTCATCCAAAGAGGCTTAAGGATGAGATTGAGAAAACTATCAAGGAGCTTCTGGAGATGGGACATATTAGGCCTAGCAAAAGCCCATTTGCTTCTGCGGTTGTATTGGTTAAGAAGAAGGATGGGACAATCAGAATGTGTATTCACTACAGGGCCTTGAATAAGAAAACTATAAAAAATAGGTACCCAATTCCCAGGATAGATGAATTGATAGACGAGCTACATGGTGCCTGCTATTTTTCTAAGATTGATTTGAGATCGGGATACCATCAGATCAAGAGGACGTTGAGAAGACTGCTTTCAAATGTCACTATGGTCATTTTGAGTTTTTAGTCATGCCTTTTGGGTTGACTAACGCACTTGCGACCTTTCAGAGTTGTATGAATCAGATTTTTAGACAGCAGCTCAGGAAATTTGTTTTGATCTTCTTTGATGATATTCTAATATTCAGCAGGACTTGGGAAAACCA
The DNA here is from genome assembly GCA_027924645.1 of Cunninghamia lanceolata. Lineage (NCBI taxonomy): Eukaryota > Viridiplantae > Streptophyta > Pinopsida > Cupressales > Cupressaceae > Cunninghamia > Cunninghamia lanceolata. Next base: position 3,365,590 of record BSBN01001327.1, on the reverse strand, counting down.
TTTGAGACACCTAGAGGAGGTTTTGAGTATCCTGGAGAGTAATTCACTCTACGCCAAGGAATCTAAATGTGATTTTGGAAGGACAGAATTACTTTACCTTGGCCACATTATCAGTGCAGATGGAGTCAGAGTGGATCCAAAGAAAATAAAGGCGATAGTTGATTGGCCTCCACCCACAAACCTCACACAGCTTAAGGGGTTTTTTGGACTTTGTGGGTTCTACAGACGATTTGTTAAGGGGTTCTCTCGGATAGCAGCACCATTGACTGATCTAACGAAGAAGGGAGCCTTTGGATGGAGTGTCACAGCCCAGCAGTGCTTTGACAGGTTCAAACACTTGATGTCTACATGCCCGGCTTTAGCAATCCCTGACTTTGCTAAACCTTTTGAGTTACAGTGTGATGCTTCTAGAGAGGGGATTGGGGCTGTGCTAATGTAGGAAAAACACCTGATAGCTTTTGAGAGCAAAAAACTTCGGGGTGTGGAGAGGAGTTACTCGGTATATGACCGAGAGATGTTGGCCATTATGCATGCATTGGCCAAATTCAGGCAGTACCTGGTTGGGGGTAGATTCATAATCAGGACAGATCATAATAGTATCAAATATTTCATGAACCAGAAAGACCTGAATGACAGACAACAAAAGTGGGTCAGCAGGCTGCAGGCTTATGACTTTGACATTGAATATGTCAAGGGGAAGAAAAATGTAGTTACAGATGCGTTGTCCAGACGACCTCACTTGTGTTCGGTTGGGGAGATCTCTGCTGATTGGAAGGATGAGATCATGGCAGAGTATGTTAAAGACTCTTGGGCTGCGGGAGTTGTTGAGGGCACTATCAGAGATGAGAAATATTCTATGGTGAGTGATTTGATTATGTACAAGGATAGAATATTTTTGGTGCCCAATTCACAGTTCAAACAGAAAATTATCAAAACTTTCCATGACACACCAATGGCTGGCCATCCTAGATTCTTTAAGACACACAAACAAATTCGGGAGAGGTTTACGTGGAAAGGATTAAAGGATGAGGTACAGAAGTATGTTCGTGAGTGCCCCATTTGCCAACAGAATAAGCATGAACATACCTTTCCAGCGGGATTACTACAGCCATTACCCATTCCCGATTAGAAATGGGAATGCATCTCCATGGATTTCATTACAGGGTTGCCGAAGGTACAGAGTAAAGATTGCATCTATGTGGTGGTTGATAGACTCACCAAATTTGCACATTTCTTTGCTATTTCAGCAACCTACACAGCTGCTCAAGTGGCTGATCTATTTTTCAGGGAGATATTCAGGTTACACGGGGTACCCAGGAGTATAGTCAGTGACAGGGACAGCAGGTTCCTGAGCATTTTCTGGCAGGAGTTGTTCAGGTTGTGTGGTACAGAGTTGACTCCTAGCAACCCGCAAACTGATGGACAAACAGAGGTGGTAAATAAATGGGTTGAGGGGTACCTACGTAATTATGTTTCGGGGCAGCAGAAGGCTTGGATCAGATGGTTGCATCTAGGGGAGTACTGTTACAATACTACATACCACATGTCCATTCAGATGACTCCTTTCAGGGCACTCTACGGTTATGATGCCCCTTGCTTTACAGATCTCTTGCTTGGTGACAGTCGGGTGCCTAAGGCTAAGGACCTTTTGCAGGACAGCCAAGATATTCTCAGAGAGCTTAAGGAGAACATATAGCAGGCACAGAATCAGCAGAAGTTGTATGCTGATCAGCACCGAGTGGAGAGGAGTTTTGAGGTTGGAGACATGGTGTACTTGAGACTCCAACCCTATAGGCAGTCCACTCTCAAGAAGAGTGGAGCAGAGAAGTTAAAACCCAGATTTTATGGTCCTTTCAGGATTATCAGACGAGTGGGTGAGGTGGCTTATGAGCTTGAGCTTCCATCAAATAGCAGGGTGCATAATGTGTTCCACGTTTCTAGGCTTAAGAAAGCTCTTGGCCATAATATAGTTCCCTCTGCAGAGCTTCCACCCTTGGATGAAGAGGGTAAATTGATCCTAGTACCAGAGGCTATCATAGATACTCTGGAGAGGCACCTGAGAAAACGGGTTATCAGAGAATACTTGGTCAAGTGGAAGAATTTGCCGGTAGAGGACGCCACCTGGGAAAGTGAGCAGATACTGCAGCATCCAGAGTTGAGGTTGCTTGAGGACAAGCAATCTTGGGAAGGGCGGACTGTAATGTCCCCCACTTAGCTCACTCCAGAGGATCAGGATTAGCTTATAATTGACTTCTGTAGGCTAGTGGATGTGTATAGGAAGTCATTTCAGTGACTTACTATTTTTAGTAAGTTGGGAGCCAGGGTTGCTATTTTTAGCAGGGCAAATATGATTGGATAGGGCATGTGAATTCAGGGTCTCGATATCACTAGGAAACTCCAGTTGGTGAGAAAAGAATTAAATTAAAGATTTAATTCATATTTATTTCCGAGACCAACATAATATAAAGTAAGGTTATAAAGTCACTTTATTTAAGTTATGACTTAAAGTGACTTTCCTAGGGATGGATGCCCTCATGGTGGTACAAGGAGATGTTTTTAAATAAAAATAAATTAAATAACTCTCTCTTGGGCGTTGGAGAAGGGAGACAAATAAAAGACCCAAAAGTGACTTCATTTGTTATGCTTGCTTATATGATAGTTTGCTGAGATATTGAGTTTTGCCCGTGCCTAGGGTTTGAGCTTGGCTCTTTGGTTTCAACATCGAATTGCAGAGACGAAAACCTTTGCAGATTCGCCTTTCCTTGTGTATCAAAGAGTGCATCAGGAGAGGGTTAAGGGAGCTTCATACGGGGGTTCCATTTGTGCATTAACTGGATTCATTTTGGTGCTGATTGGTGCAAGAAAAGTTCATATTTTCAAGAGTTAGTGACCTGCATCGAAGGGCAGAGATTTATATAGCAGATTTGAGAACTTTGGATGAGTTTTATGGCTGCCGTACTGATTTTCTAGCTGGCCGTACCCTCTGACCTGCAGGCCGTACTTCATGGGAGGCTGTACCTCTTCTAAGTGTTGATTTCATTGCTTGTTTGGCTTCGTTTTGGAGGAGAATCTGGTCGCCACTAGAGGGAGACCATTGCTGATGCAAAACAGAAAATGTTTGAAAGAGTTCTTGCTGTCATTTGCCACTACATGGGCCGTACTAGCTGTAATGGACATGAGTCTTCCAATTAATTAACGAGCTGCCTATTGTGTCATTTTTAATCATCAAGGAGGTCGACTTGGACTAGGATTTGATCTTCTTATCATTGCAGAAGTAAACTGTTGCATTTCCAGAAGTTGTGAACAAATTTCTGTGCTTTGTATGGCTGGCCCTCCGTCAGCATCCGTATGAAGTTTCAAAACTCCATCTGGGTATGTACTCATAATTCATATTTTGGTTAAATACAATCTGGGTTGGTGTTAGTTTGTTGATATCTATTCTATTTTTTCTGAGTTTTCTTTATATGCCGTATTTTCTATGATAATGTTGCAAAAAACCCTACATGCAAAACATGCAATAAAACCCTAAACTACAAACCAGCAAAAACACAAAAATCAGTCAGTGCAAAAACATATACAGTGGGGTGTATGTTACATAATCCTGATCCTCTTGAGTGAGCTAAGTGGGGGACATTACAAAAGTCACTTTACAAAAGGAAAAAGAGGAAAAATAAAATAACATGACAAATAAAATAATATTTTAATGCCAAGTTAAGGAAGGAAAAAAAAAAGAAATAAAATATTATTTTATTATGGAGGTGGACTTGAAAGCAAAATAAAATGAAGTGAATTTGAGCACCCAACTTGTGGGTTATAAAATGAGCGTTTGGGAGTCATTTGGATCATGGTTGTATTTGTCATTTGATATTGGAGATTTTCTCTTTGGCTACAACGGAAGTTGAGCTACGAAATCAAGGACGAAAACCCTTGCATTTCAAGGTGAGTTGGACGAAAACCTAGCTCATCAATTGGAGATTCCGTGACAGGGATCTATTTGTACTTCATTGTTGATTGTTGGAGAAGAAGATCAGATTCGAAGGAGACATCATTTGGCGAGATTTGTTGCATATTGGCTAGGGATTTCCCCTAGGATTTGAGTGCCACCTTCTAGGGCAAGAGCGACCAATTTTGGAGGGTGATTTTTGGTGTTTGTTTGTTGTTAGGGTTTGAAAGAATATTCAAATTTTGGAACAACAACAGATCAGACCTGTTCGCCCTTGTTTGTTGGAGTTATTATGATTATTATCACAGCAGGACTTTCGCTTGAAGAAATAAATATGGCTATGTTTCTGTAATTGGTTTTGAGCTATTTTGTGAACTAGGTCTTTGCCTTTTTGCTCATATCTCTTGTAAATTTCCTAGGTATTGTTGTTTTAGATAATAGGGGATATTTTATGAACTAGGTTGTCAATATTTTGTTAAAATACTGAGTATTTATGCTGATATAAAAATTTGGAATTTTCAGTCATGTATTCCCTATGTAATGTTCAGTTTTTGAGTTTAAAATTATTATTGCGATATCTTCTATTTCCCTGCATTATATTGTTGTATCAGAGCATAGTTAAAAATCAGAAATCTTGTGGTGTTTTGAGCAAAATCTTGATAGGGGATATTACAGTGGTATCAGAGCCAGGTATCTTGCCAGCCTATTGGGGGTTTAGCATTGCATGTCAGAAATTTCAGTTGCATGTTAGTACCCAGTACTTGCATGTCAGTTTTGAGACTACCCAGATGCTTGCATGTTAGTTTCATGGGCCAAGCAACAGTTGCGTGTGAGCATTCAGTGATATTATAGAAAACACTTATATTGCCTGCCTAAGGGTATAAATCAAAATTTGTTTCACTCATACAATTGACAACAATGGCTAGACGAAGTTCAAGTTCATCAAAGAAGGGTAGTTTGACTTCGAATGATAGATTTATGAAGGAGTTTATGAATGGCATGAATGATCTCAAAAAGTCTTATATGCAATCCCAACAACAATTAATGACAACTGTTATGTCTCTTGCTCATCAAGAAGAATTCAAGGAACTTGTTGGTGATGATGTAGTTTTAGCTTCAAAACAGAAATTTGATGAAGAAGATGGCCAATCAGGAAAACAATCATCTATGACCGTCACACCTATGAGGTGGTTTTCACATGAAAGGGCAGATTTCAGTTGTGAGATGGAGGATACAACATTTGAAACAATCAATAAGGAGCACATGTGCCTTGATAATGATCACAAGGTAGAAGAGTTTTCTGTCATATAAAGTGCAAAATCAGTAATGTATGATGGCAACTCAGAAATCTCAGCATACAATGAACAAAGAAAGTTGGATAGGACTGATTTGGATTCACGGGATGTAGCTGTTCATACAATTCCTAAATCAGCTTTTGGGGAGACTCCTGAAGTAGAACACTCTACTCATTACTTTGATGGTGATCCCTTGAGTACACAGGTTGAAGACCAAGCTTTCACATAGGAGGATAGTAAAGATATTGTCATGATGGAGACTGAATTGGAGATGCATGGTCATAGAGACAAATCAAAAATGTTGCACTAAGGTTTTGAATGTCATCAGTCATGTCCCTTGAAAGGGGAATTGAAGGTGAATGATAGTCAGATTTTAGCAGCCCTAACTCACTTTGATGATATTCAAAAGCTGATGTCAAATTTGTGTTGGGAGGCACTAATGGGTCATGAAGGTTTGGAAGGAAGTATATCTCTTGATGACTTGCAAAAACTCGAGGCTTTGGCAATAGTGAAGTCAAGCTATCTACATTTACTTGCTGATAGAGATCATCTCCTCACACTTGGTGAGATATATTGGGATGCCTTGAGAAGAAAAGAAGATGAGGTGGACAAGCTCACCCTTGAGCTTGAGGATAGAGTGGATTCTTTGAAGGGCACTCAAAGGGTTCTTCAAGAATTGAAGGAGCATAAGCTTTGTTGGAAGGTGACAAAGAATGGATACATGGAGAAAGGACATGAAGGGTCCTATGATGAAGACATGAAGAGAAAAGAGACAAATATACATGACTCAGTTTGCAGCCATGGGACAGATGTTATGGCACATGACACACTTGGTTTTCATTTGGAGACAAGTGATTTTCAGTTGAAGCCATTTTTTGGAACTGCATTTGTAGAACATGAAAACAAGGAAGAGGATGCGACTAAGGAGCTGAGGATGGCATGATAAGAGTTGACAGCAGGTCTAATTTTCTAATTCATGACAGCAATCCTATTCCGTCATCCATAACAACCACTTCACATGAGGAGAATAAGGTTGAAGAATCATCCAAGTTTGGCACTGGTGATTTGGGTGAAGACACTATGGAAAGGTATGAAAGTTGTCTTGATTTTCTAATTTGGAACAGCGATTTGTGGGATTTGCATAATCCTACTCATGAGGATGGCAGTGAAAAGATTTCTTCTATGGTTGGCATTCATTTGGGAGACAAACATGAGGTCTTATCTATGTGTCTGAGACACATGAGGACCAATTTAGTACCGCATGTCATGGCAGAGGAAAAGAAGATTCAGGACGTGGCAAATGAGGAACGAGCCTTGTATGGTGGAGAAGTCAAGATTGAGGTATGATTCAGAGTTCTTTGTTTGTTCACAGAGTTTGCTTCACCGTTACTTAGTGTCACTTCTTTTGGAGAGCCAATTGAATGGTCACATCACAAGCTTGGATAGCATTATGGAGAATGCACTTTGTGGATCAGCCACTAGTGTTATGTTTGCACATGTGAATAGAGACATCAGTGATGCAGATTTGTTTTGGTCTTTGATCATTCATGGAACACTTGAGGAGTTTGATTGTGGTGCGTCTCATTTTGATGAGGACTATTGGTTGGAGTATGCAGTTTCTCTTCTTCAAAAAATTGGGATGCATGACATGGAAGCACTTGCATGTGATTGGCATACTCTGGAAAGGCAATTGGCTCAGCAGCCTCGGTATGGAGACATTGCTATGACTGGTGATCTTGAGGCAAGAATGTTTGCGTTGCAGCTCGACTACGGCATTGGACACAAGACAATTGTTCAGGAGTTTGGAGAGGAGTTGCATCATCTCTTCACCATTGGAGAACGACAGAGGGGTCATATTCTATTACCCTATGATCCTGGCAATGTTAGTTGCATCTGCAAGGGCCTGATTTTCAATCACAAGGTTGTTATTCTGTTTTACATCAGCAATCTAGGTGAAGCGGTTATACACTTTCTTGCACCTATGTTGGGTATTCTTCACATTCATGGGAGCTATACAAGAGTTGGAGATTGGTTCTATATGCTTCCAATTCTTCATGTTTGCAGGATGTGATGACATGGTGATTTGGGATCTAGGTGGTGACAGGCTTGACACTTGGGATCTAGATGAGTCGCTTCACAACTCATGGAGTTTGGATGGTGTTTTTGACAGTGTGAAGCAACAGAAGCTTGGTGACAAGTGGTTGTGTTTCAAAATTCACATTCTCCATCACTTGTTTACAGGCATGATTTTCTTTAGGGCTTGGATTTGGCATGGTGTTTGGTCTTGGTTGGACTTGGCACTCATTGAGGATGAAGCTTCTGAGGACTTGGAGATTTTGGTGTTTGTGGTTGAGAGCATTGCATTCCTTGGAGGATGGAGCCGAGTTGAGTTCGAGTGCATATGGTTTTCGCTGTAGGAGCTCACTTCGCATTGCATTCTTTGTATTCTTTTGGGAAGCGTCAACCACAGGATGAGGTTTTGTGAAAACACAAAATATTTGACTGGATGGAGATACTTGTCTTTTGACGGTATTTGGCAGGTTGCAAGTTTGTAATTGCTTGGAGACAAGCAATCTTGAGTGGGGAGGATTTGTAATGTCCCTTTTATGCCAACTGGTGATTATTTTATTATTTTATTTTAAAAAGTAACATTTTGCCAAAATAAAAGAAAATAAAATAATAAAGTGTCTTTTGGAGCTATAAAAATAACTTAAAGTTGGAGAATGGAAAGTTGGCAAAATAACTTAAAGTTTGGAGAATGGAAAGTCACTTTACAAAAGGAAAAAGAGGAAAAATAAAATAACATGACAAATAAAATAATATTTTAATGCCAAGTTAAGGAAGGAAAAATAAATAAATAAATAAAGTATTATTTTATTATTGTCATGTCCCCAATTTTGGAGTAACTTAAAATTGTTTTAATTGTAAATTAATTTTGTAAAGTATTTTATTTACTTTATAAAATTAATATTTTATTTAAGTTACTAAGTCAGTAGTACTACACTTTATTAAAAAGTGTTGTGAACAAGCATTTAAAAAAAGTACAAATCCAAGCATTTAATAAAGTTCATGTAAAAGCATTTAAAATGCTTTGGTCTGATGTGTACATGTAAACTCTCATTTAATAAAGTTAAGTTGGGCCTAATTAATGTAATGGCTTTAAAAGCAAGCCTGAGAGTCATTGTTGAGCATGCTTTTTCAGATGTTTTTTCAGATGCTTATGCTTGGTTTGGTGTTGTCTTTTAACAAACTATATTCAGCTAATTGACAAGGAGATGTTCCCTTGCATTTGTTGAGCCAAGGAGATGTTCCCTTGGTGAATTGTAGAGGTGAAATCATCTCAGATTTCACATCTGAGCTTCAAAGTGTTTTTGGTATTGTTTGGGTTTTCGATATTTGGTCGGAGACCATTTGTGAGTTTCATTGAAGATCTATGTTCGCAGACATTGTTGAAAAGTTGAAAATATATATATGCAGATTTGAAGATCCTATTTGTGCATTGAATATATGGTTTTGATTTGAAATATATCTCTATTTGTATTTGTTTAAATAATTGTTTCAGATTATATCAGATATTGAAATAATATCATAGTGTAATCAAACGCAGCCTTAGAAGATCGTGGAAATTCACCAAAGGAAGACATATCTACATCACTGGTAATAAAGAGTCCTTCGCAGCTCTTAAGGAATTCGTGGTATCTTTTAGTAGTTGCCGCCCATAGAAGAATCGCAGCTTCATCACATAGAGACATTTGATAAAAAGGGAGTTATTAATATTTGTGAATGAGCTGTGGGTATCAGCGAATTATACAAGGAGAGTCTTGAAAATTATAAATTATATTGTGATGGTGGATTGTGGGACCCGTCACCAAAATTCAAGATTTGTTTTCCTGGCTGCTGATTTCAATGAAATGCATTGTATTTCATATGAGCTCCTTTGATAGAAATCGTGGGTTTATGAAGAGTAATTTCTATATCACATGGGCATTTGATATTAAGAGAAATTTATGAGTTTAGAGTTTATATTGTTGCTGGCAAAAGGGAGACAATCTCTGACACAATTCCAACAAGTTATTGGCATAGTGGAATGTGGGGCCCAAAAGGAAGTATGCAACTCATAATTTCCTAGTTTCAATATTTGACTCCAAAGAGTTGGTACGCAGCATTAGAGATTATTGGTATTTGTTTGGAGTGATATTTTAGTGGGAAGCGGGATCCAGCAGCAACTAACATCAGAGGTAATAAAAAGGATTCCACTAAGTCTTACGCAGCCTCTACATACATAGGAATGTCAATTGATCACCTACAGACTGGCTGGTCTACAGCAAGGACATATCTGAGATAATTATAGCAGTTGCAGCATTCATTGAAAGCTCTGAAGGGCAGCAATTTGTATTAGCAGGCCATCTATTTCTACCATCATTAAAGTCCAGTGATAACATATTGGAATTGATTTGGCATAAATCTGGGCAGCAACCTCATCTGGGAAGTATTTATTAGTGGCTAGCAATCAGACTGAGAGGTATTGGGCATCAGTATTGTTTGTCACTGAAGTCCTTCACCATAGCAGATTAGACCACTGAAATTGGTATGTATTCATCATGTTTTCTGAGTTGTGACAACATTTTATTATTTGTAATTGGCTATGATAAAGCCATATATCTGATATCCATTTGTAAGTCTGATTTGGAACAGTGATATCTCAGTAATTCCATAATCATTGTTAGTATTGTAATCGGCAAAGGCATATTGTGATTGTTAAGCTGCCACTACCTATTGTTCATTGTCAATTTGCATTTTGTAATTCATGTTCCATGATTGGTAAAAGTGCAAACAAAAGAGATTGATTTTCAGACCTAGGGATTTCATTGAAACAATTGCAAGATTCAGAATCTTAGCATATATCCAAGAAGGGATATTAAAATTATGGAGGTGGACTTGAAAGCAAAATAAAATAAAGTGAATTTGAGCACCCAACTTGTGGGTTATAAAAGGAGTGTTTGGGAGTCATTTGGATCATGATTGTATTTGTCATTTGATATTGGAGATTTTCTCTTTGGCTACAACGGAAGTTGAGCTACGAAATCAAGGACAAAAACCTTTGCATTTCACGGTGAGTTGGACGAAAATCTAGCTCATCAATTGGAGATTTCGTGACAGGGATCTATTTGTGCTTCATTGTTGATTGTTGGAGAAGAAGATCAGAATTCTACATCAGATTTAAAGATCAGATTCGAAGGAGACATCATTTGGCGAGATTTGTTGCATATTGGCTAGGGATTTCCCCTAGATTTGAGTGCCACCTTCTAAGGCAAGAGCGACCGGTTTTCGAGGGTGATTTTTGGTGTTTGTTTGTTGTTAGGGTTTGAAAGAATATTCAGATTTTGGAATAGCAACAGATCAGACCTGTTCGCCCTTGTTTGTTGGAGTTATTATGAATATTATCACAGCAGTACTTTCACTTGAAAAAATAAATATGGGTATGTTTCTGTAAATGGTTTTGAGCTATTTTGTGAACTGGGTCTTTGCTTTTTTGCTCATATCTCTTGTAAATTTTTTGGGTATTGTTGTTTTAGATAATAGAGGATATTTTATGAACTGGGTTGTCAATATTTTGTGAAAATACTGAGTATTTATGCTGATATAAAAATCTGAAATTTTCAGTCATGTATTCCCTATGTAATGTTCAGTTTTTGAGTTGAAAATTATTATTGCAATATCTTCTATTTTGCTGCATTATATTGTTGTATCAGAGCATAGTTAAAAATCAGAAATCTTGTGGTGTTTTGAGCAAAATCTTGATAGGGGATATTACAATGGTATCAGAGCATAGTTAAAAATCAAAAATCTTTTGGTGTTTTGAGCAAAATCTTGATAGGGGATATTACAGGTAACCCTCAAGTGGATGAAGAACACCGGGTGTGTGTGAAGTCCCTTGAGCCAAGAGACGAAGGAGCCCGGGTGTTGGGAGAAGCTCTTGGGCCTATGGTATTATGAGCTCATAATAAATGTGCCCGACGGTAGGTTTTTCTCAATGGGATGAAGAATGCCAGGTGATGTGTGAAGTTCCATTGAGTCAAATGGTGAAGGACCACGGGTGTTGGGAGAAGCATTTGGGCCTCCGTGTGGGATGGTTAACGCCTTAACAAACCATGCTCATGTGGAAGACAAGGTTGATTAATGATAGGGCTAACCAAGAACTCTCTTTAGATAGCGCATGGGAACGATGGGAGAAAGAATATGAATATGAAATGTATGAACTTGATATGAATCATAAGTATAGAGATGAAATGTATGTGATTATGATTAAAGATTATAAGCCTTAAATACAATTGTAGAAAATATATGAGTTTGACACTTACTTATTAACTCTAATTATGACATGAAAAGAAGAATTGAATACTAATGTTCTCTTTTTTGTAAGTTGAAATTGTGCAAGGTTGTGAGCAATTTGAGCTTACTAGAAGGGGACATTACACTCACCGAGCTGTGAAGGGGGTCACTCCTTTTCAAGCTTAGACCGGTCGGTAGCCCACAGTAAAGTACTTTCTGGGGTTTGGTTCTCCTACATGGGCCCACATTCCAGCAGAAAAATGCAAGGCTATGGATCCACAAAGCAAGCCTTGCATATTTGTTGGGTACTTAGATGGTGTCAAAGGATACAAGCTTCTTCACCCCACCACACATGAGTTGTTCATCTAGAGAAGTGTTCGATTCGAGGAGGATATTTTCAGTTCTTCTCCTACCACTTCTCCATCTACCATCACTTTGGAAACACTGTGACATGATGATAGTTCTTCTAAGGATCTTAATCCTCCTGATCTTGATGAGGAGTCTTCTTCCTCCACTTCAGATGGCGACGATGATGATGAGGATTCATCTTCCTCCTCTCCTAATCATCATTCAGAGGGTGATGATTCTCGTCCAAATTCTCCTGATTTGCTAGCCACTGGGCCTCTTTGGGCTTGTCAAACATTGGAGTCAACAAGTGATTAGGTTGGTGATCCTTCAGATGTAAGAAAAACAAGGTTACAATTTCAGAAGGCTCCACATCTCTTCATTGCTTCAACTTTCGATCCACAGTCTTTTCGAGAAGCTTTTGGTGTCTCTAAGTGGGACGTTGCTATGCAGGAGGAGTTCAATTCCTTGGAGAGGAATCATACTTGCGATTTAATTCCCCTTCCTACGGTAAGGAAACGTGTTCAATGCAAGTGGATCTATCAAACAAAATTTGTCACATATGGGTCGGTTGATAAACATAAGGCTCGCCAAGTCGCTAAAAGATTCTCCCAGGTTCCTGGGATTGACTACTTTGAGACTTTTGCGCTAGTTGCGAAAATGTCATGTCCCCATTTCCGGCTTGATCATCAAGTAAAGAATGGATTAGCCTATTCTTCATTCCCGGAGGCTAATTCTAAAATATAAGGGAATGAACTGGTTTTTGACTAACCCAATCTTTTGTTTTGCAGGAATAAAGTCAGAAACCTAAAATTTGACTAAGTCTGGAAGTTTTGGAGCTTAGGCGCTTATTTCACTCCCAATTTCCTTAAAGGGCGCCTTGATAAGAAAAGTTGATAAGTTTCTAGAATGAAATCTTCTAGGTGAATTGGATGGTGAAGAAGGCCTATACACCTTAGGCACTAAGTATTTTGCAAGAGATCCTTGAGGCGCTTGATCTTCCATGAGGGATTGAGTGGGTAATTGAAACAACCGGAAGGACTTTTAAACTCTAGGAGCAAATATCATGACAAATTCACCTGAAGTGCGCCTAGGTGGGAAGATAGTTTCAAATCACTCCAAGTAGTCAGGGCGCTTGGTTAGATAGGTGATTTACTTCACTACAAAGATTACAAGTATGAGTGCCACATGGTTGAAGGTGAATCAGACTCAAAAGTGCACCTTGGTACTTGGGCGCTAGACTGTGATTGATCAACTTAAGGAATGCGCCTAAGGTTAGAATACATCATCAAATATGCGCCTAGCAAGTTGAGATTGTTGAAAGAATATCCAAAGCATACAAGGCGCCAATTGTTAATCAAACTACCAAGAATGAGCGCCCAACTATGTGAGGTGCTAGCTCATGTTTCTAGGATACCAAATGGGCGCCTAGAACCAAAAGGCGCCAATGCATGGTTTCAAGGATCCTCCATTGGAGCGCCTAGCCCAGATGGATGTAGATTGAAAGTTTTAAAGCTAAGTGATGTCTCTTAAAGTGAACTACCAGCCCAGGCGCTTGTGTTGGGTAAAACTCTTTGGCTCTGGCGCCTAGAATTGGAAGCTTTGACTAGTTTGGCGCCTCACTTGCCTATCTCACCTTCAAAATGCGCCTTGGTTGGATGGTCATCATTGATGGCGCCTAGTGAAATGAAAAGCTATTTGCATCTCCAGAGGATCAAGATTGGATTAGGAGATCATCCCTGCAGTTCAGATTGTCAGTTGAGATTAGAGAAGTGTTAAAGGAGTGAAGGCGCTCTTCTGGGTCTTCATCACTTCAAATGGGCGCCTAAGCTAGTTGAGGCGCATGTCAATTCCACTGTAACTCCAGATTGGCGCCTAGGATCCAGTCATTTCCTAGGACGCAGTTCTATTCACCCATGACCTTGGTTGATGTCTAAACTTGGAAACTCCTTTGGAAAGCTCCTGTTGCGCCTAGAAGAATGAGTTTGGGATATCAACTTGGAAAAGGCTTAGAAATTCTTCAAAGATGTTAGGCGCCATCCCATGGCTCTGGAACCCAGTTTTGGCGCCTTCAAAAGAAAACCACTGGAAGGAACTTGTAAGATAAGGCGCTATTAAGAAAAACATCTTGAAGCTTTGACCAGAGGTTGAGGTTGTAAACAACAAATAGGAAGTCTAGAACTCTAGGCGCATTCTAGAGTCTCTGTCAACCTTCAATTGGTGCCTAGTGATGGTGAGGTGCAGTTTCATGAAGGAACTATATCAAATAGGCGCCAAGACATGAAAATAGCCTTAAACGCTGTCAAAGAACCCTCAATGAACATTCCTACAAGATGTCATGCATGTTAAAGTCACCAGAAAGGTTAGGCGCATTTCCATGCCTTTACTACCTCAGTTGGGCGCCTATGACTTGTTGATGATTGTTTTTAGACAAGTCAACAATAGAGTAAAACACTAGAGTATCCCACTCTCTCTTGAATAAAGCTCTTCAAAGGTTGAACTATGTGATCCAGTGAAGTAACTCCAAGGTTCCTTTTTATGATTCCTGATGGGTTAACTCAGTGATTACATGTGATCTTGCTGATAATCACAAAGGGACTTACGCAGATTCTTCTTCATACTTGTTTAGCTTATTCCTCCTTTCAGTGTGGATGATGTATTCAAGGTCTCAATGATAAATAAAATGAAAAAGGTTAAGGGTTCAGAAAGTTAATCTAAGGTCAATGTAGCAATGATGATGTATTGAATAGACAAACTCCCTGATTAACCTAACTTCACTTCGCCAAGGATGCCTACAACTACATGAAGTTGGTGCAATCTCCTAAGGTTACGCGAATGGTTTTCAAATCATGAGGGCTCATATAAGCACCCATCGGATGGCGCAGCTCAAACAAGCATCCATAATCGAACTTATACAAATGATAGCTCAGACTAGCTTTACACAACATTTCACCGGTGATGAATGTTAAAAGCATGAGCTAGGAGTTGATCAAATATCCAACATAAACATGCATTACAACAAAGAGCTTCTAATCTACTTCTAATCTATTTGAAACATCTCTCCATTTCATTGAAATACAAGAAACCATGTGATTTTGCAAGACAACACTTAAACACCAAGCGAACTCCAATGTTCTTTGCATTAATCTTGAAAATATTTACAACAATTTCAAATTCTCTCAGAGAATTTTGAGAGTGTCTCCTATTCTACTCCTAAAATCTAAAATCTAAATCTATATCTTACAAATGAGGCAACAAGGCCTTTATATAGAAGTCCCACAATGAATGGCTAAGATTAATTCAATAGCCAAGGGTCTAGATCGTGCCACCTCAGAGGTAGTTACAACAAACTTGCTATTTTTAGCACAAGAGAGGGAGGCAATGAAGGCACGTTTTCCAATGTGATAAGGTAAGGTGAAAGCATTTAAAATATTCCTCCACATAGGAATCCCTTTGGCTTCTTTCATTAAATGATACATTTAATGCATTTAATAATGCGGCTAATCAAAATTGAATGATGTGTACTCGCCACATAGATGCCAACTCAGCATACTTTGAAAATTGTATCATCTTTATGTGATGTATTCAATGTGATTGCTTGAACTTGTATGTTTAGGAATACAACTTGTTGATCTTGCCTTGTTCATTCTTCTTATAGACTGGATGTATGATACTTGTAGCTCATTGGATTAATCACATGAGTCTTTCTTCTTGCAGGTAAGATATATGATGATCTTCTTTGTAGCTTCTTGATGTAGATGATGATGAACTCATTCTTGAATTGGAGTAGATGATGAAGACTTGAAGTAGAGTAAATGATGATGCTTCATTGATGACATGGAGTAGGAGACTCTCTTGGACTTGAAGGTTGAATGGAGCTTGAAGTATGATGGATGAATGTCCTTCAATCATGAGGCAACTTGAAGATGAAGTAATCCTTCATGATGATCTTTGGAGTAGCCCCCTTTGAAATGTAGACAATAACACCTTCTTTGGACGTAGACTTTGAAGCTTGAAGATTGAGAGATCTTGACTTGAAGCTTGGAAGAAGTGCCTTACTTGATGATAGGATGAAGATGAAGTAGTGCACTTGGCATGTTGATCTTGAAGTGACCTTTTAGAAAGGTGTTTCCTCTGCAACTTGAAGGTTACTTAGTTACTTGTCCTTGATGACTCCTTGACTTCATCAACACTCCTCTCAATGATGGAGCTTGATGATCTTCAAAGGCGGCTAGCATGATGCTCCTTACTCCTTGCTTGAAGGTGATTCCTCGGATAACTCCTTAGCATCATTGATGATCCTACAAGTCAAGGTAAACGATATATCAATGACCTCATAAGGTAAAACAACTTTAAACATGTAATAATGCCATTTCAAACTTAGGCGCAAATATAGGTAAAAATAAGAACAAAGTGTGCCTAACACAAATTAGTCCCACATTCATTATTTCAAATGATTTCTAGCAATTGTAAAGGTTTAAACAAGTCAATCCACTTAAAAGATTCATTCAAAAGATATCTCTCAACACAATTTCTTCCTTAGGCGCCAGAATAAGGTGGCAGAGGTAGGAATGGGTGCCTAGTCTTTGAAGCTTTATCCTTGTCATTTTTTGGGCTTTGAATGATCAAATGCTCTTTAAAGCAACCCTTTCTCTATGAGAGCCCACTTTATCATGCAAATTTAGTTGTTCTTTTCCAAGGCGCCAACCTAGGTGGCAAAGGTAGGAATGGGCGCCTAGTCTCAGAGGTCAATTGATGTGATTCTTTCCAGGGCGCCAATTGAGTTTGGCATGAAAGTGCAAGAGCGCCTTAGCTTAGATGTTGTCTTCTTCATAGTCAAGTGTACTTGCAAAGTAAAACATGTTGAAATTTGCGCCTAAACTTGATATCTTTAGCCTTAACTTCATATTCCTTTCAAACCATTCACTTCTTGGGCAAGAATTTGCGCCTTACCCAATCCTTCAAATCGTTATTAGGCGCTCAAACTCACCTCTTCAAGGCTATCTACCTTCTAGGTGCCCACTTAGGCCTGTGCTAATAGGAAAATGCGCCCAAGGTTCTTGACTCTTGATACTCACAGAAGAAGAGCGCCTAGTTTCACCATACTTGTTAATATCTGATGATGATCTCAAGTTGCTTTTACCAAGGCGCCTAAAATGATTCAGTTAGGCTTCAAGGCGCCAAAACCATACAACTTCAACCTAAGGCGCACTTTGATGGTCCTCCCTCGTCGAATTCTTGGATA
This sequence comes from Cunninghamia lanceolata, assembly GCA_027924645.1. Lineage (NCBI taxonomy): Eukaryota > Viridiplantae > Streptophyta > Pinopsida > Cupressales > Cupressaceae > Cunninghamia > Cunninghamia lanceolata. The sequence goes on along the minus strand of BSBN01001327.1, from coordinate 3,348,429 downwards.
TTTAAGGTCTTTTATGTCAATTTGAATCAAGGCGCCTATCTTGGAGAGATTGAAGGTTGATTGTCCTCTAGGCGCACTTTTGGGGTCTCTGCAAGTGGGGAAATTGCGCCTAAGTACTAGAGCAAATTCGCGCCTTGAAATGTAAGTCGCCAAGGTAAGGTATATTGAAAAATATATTTAAGTATAAGAAAAATTTCTTATACTTTAAATATTTTTCAATATACCTTTCAGGATGTTTGAGATAGGTCTTAGATCCACTGGATTTAACATGTAGATTATAGAATTTGGAGGATCCACCAGATTTCAGACTTAGCCAATTTTCAGGATCTTCAGGATCAGGATACCAGACTTAGTCATTTTCAGGGTCTCAAACATCAGGATCAGGTCATCAAGGGGCTCTAAGACTCAAACACCACTGACTTCATCATGCAATAAATCTAAGATATCATCCAAGACTAAGCAAAGCACTGGAATTCAAAAAAAGGGGGTCCCCATTTGCAATGGGGTGATGTGTGATTTGGTCACAACATGACTCATTGGGCGCCATTCCATGTTTGACTGCTTCCACTTGGCGCCTGATCAGAAGATGAGGTAGTTGTAACTACCTGAGCTCTCATTGGTCGATAGAATGTTTTGGGGATCCGTGTCAAGGTCTCTAGATGAGCTTGCCAACTTAGAATGAGTCATCAGTTGGAATATTCCCTTGGATATGCTTCTTGGGAAATGTGCCTTGGTTCCTCTTTGTGCATTGAAAAACGTGCCTTTATTGCCTTTGGAAGGCCTATAAAAGGAGGAGCTCTCTCATTCATTTGGCATCTATTCATTTTGACAAAATTCTCTCTGCAAAGCTATTGAGCTTGTAATCTTGAGGCCTGCGAGTTTCAAGTGTTGGGGTGATGCTCCCTCAACAAGCAAGGTGATGCTCCCTTGTTGTAATGTGAGGTGTTGACATTCAGTTAACATCATTGAGTTTGATTGAGTTGATCAAGTGTAGAAGTCATTGTAGACATCAAGGCTTTAAGGCCTCCTTTTGTAATTCCATTTGAATAAGGTTGTAACTTCATGCTGTTGGAAGCATTATCCATGTAATAAGACATTGCAAATTGATTGAATCAAGTAACTAGACAAGTACCCAACTCTAAGGTTGATTCATTCAAGTAGTTATCTTTGATGTATATCTTTATGTTGTTGAAGTAGTTGATGAATTGATAGCAAGTAAAATTGTTCAAGTAAGGAAAAATTTTCGTAGAACTAGTTGGGTATCTTACAGAAAATGAATTCCATCTTACTTGTTCTTGCCATTGCCGTAGACCATCATTGGGAAGTTCATCAAATGGATGTGAAGAGTGCTTTTCTTCACGGTGACCTTCAAGAGGAGATCTACATGGAGCAGCCATAAGGTTTCGTTCAGGATCCTTCACTTGTTTGCCATCTTCAAAAGTCTCTCTATGGCCTCAAACAAGCCCCTCGGGCTTGGCATGCCAAGATGGACTCCTTCCTTCTATCAGTTGGGTTCACATGGTGCCATTCTAATCTGAATGTTTATATTCTACAGCAGGATGATACTCTCACTTTCCTTGTTCTCTATGTTGATGACTTGTTACTGACAGGGAATCACTCATCCACCATCCAGACAATGAAAATTGCCCTTTATAATCGTTTCCTGATGTCAGACTTGGGCCTTCTGCACTACTTCTTGGGGATAGAGAGCACTCAGTCTTCGTCTAGTATCTTCATTGCTCAGCCCAAGTATGCACTTGATATGCTCTCCAAATTTCGCATGGCTAACTGTAAGCCTGCACCGATTCCATTTCTGTCAGGGGTCAAACTTGAGGCTCATTGTTCTTCACTGTTGGTGGATGCTACCTGTTGTGACCTAATCACACATCGCCCCATTGCAAATGGGGACCCCCCTTTTTTTTGAGTTTTGATGTTTTGCACGAAGTTTTGATGATGTCTTAGAGCTATTTCATGATGAAGTCAGTGGTGTTTGAGTCCTGTAGTCCCTTGATGGCCTGATCCTGATGTTTGAGATCCTGAAAATGACTAAGTTTGGTATCCTGATCCTAAAGATCCTGAAAATTGGCTAAGTCTGAAATCTGGTGGATCCTCAAAAATCTAGAATCTGCATGTTAAATCTAGGGATCTTAGACCTATCTCAAACATCCTGAAAGGTATATTGAAAAATATTTAAAAATTCAATCTCTAAACTTCTACTTAAATATATTTTTTAATATACCTTACCCTCTGCGACTTCCAAATCTAGGCGCAAATTCACTCTAGGAACTTAGGCACATTTTGTCCACTTGCAGAAGCCCAAATGTGCACCTAAGGCAGAAACCCAAATGTGCGCCTTGAGCAAGGAGAGAGTAAACTAAGGTGCCTTGATTGAAATTGATGTTGGGAAGCCTGAAACATTAAAAATCTGACAAGGAAACGCCCTATAAGTCTAGGCGCCATTTCATTCCTAAATGACACCGTTTGGGCGTCTTGAGTTAGAAAGCAGTTTAATTTGTCCATTTTGAGCGCCCTGAGGAGTTAGGACTTCAAGATTGTTTCTAAGTTGATTTTCCTCTAGGCGCATTTTTCATCAAAATCACTTCATTCTGGCACCTTGAGGATAGAGTTTAGGCGCCTCTAAGGAGGCAGTCTATTTTGATTTCCAAAGTTGATCTAACATGCCAAGTTAAGCCCTATAAATCCAAATAATGAACACTGAGACCAAGCCTGATGTATGTTTGAGATCCTGAAATGACTAAGTCTGGTAGCCTGATATCCTGAAACACTAAAAAATTGACTAAGTCTAGAATCTGGTGGATCCTCCAAATTCTATAATCTACATGTTAAATCCAGTGGATCTGAGACCTATCTCAAACATCCTGAAAGGTATATTGAAAAATATTTAAAGTATAAGAAATTCAATCTCTCAACTTATACTTTAATATATTTTTCAATATACCTTACCTTGGCGGCTTACATTTCTAGGCGCGAATTTGCTCTAGTACTTAGGCGCAATTTTCCCACTTGCAGAGACCCATAAGTGCGCCTAAGGTGGAGACTCCAAATGTGCGCCTAGAGGAAAATCAACTTTCAAATGCATCAAGATGGCACCTTGATTGGAATTGATTTAAAAGGCCTTAAACATCAAAAGATTTGACAAAGGAATGATTCAAGAGTCTGGGCGCCATTTCTATGTCCAAATGATCATCAAATTGCACCTTAGATTGAGGTGGATGAGTTTAGGCGCCCATTCCTTGTTGCTCTGGTCATGTTGGGCGCCTTGATGTGAGATGAAGTTGAAATCTATGATGGATAGCGCCTAAGGGTGATGTAATCATACAAGGATGTAGGGAAGTGTTAAGAGCCTTTAGAAATAGCAAAGAATAAGCAACATCAAGGTGGCGCCTTTTCTTGTCCAAACCACCCATTTTGGCGCCTTGAAGAAGTAGGCTTTCCAAAGACACCTTGCAATTCTCTAAGACTAAAATTCATTCAGAGGAGTCTAGGCGCCCTTCACTATCACCTTTGAGCACCTAAGAGTATGGGGGTTAAAAAGTCATCTTGAGTTTCCAAATGGAGCAATTGCATCCAAGTAGCAAGTTTAAGACCACAAGTATGAATCCAAATTGAATATAGGCGCCCTTTTACTCATCTGTAAACCCATTTTGGCGCCTGAGGGAGAATTTGCATTGAAAGACCCCTTTTTGAATGAATCTCTTAAGGGAGATTGACTCCTTTAAACTATTACAATTGTTTGAAATCATTCAAAGTAATGAATGTGGGATTAACTTATGTTAGGCATGTTTTGCTCCACTTTTCACTTATATGTGCGCCTAGACTTGAAAAGGACTTATTTGCATGTTTAAAGTTGTTTCCTTTGTTATAAAGTGATTAATATTGTTTCTCGTCTTGTAGGAACATCAACAAACCTAAGGAGCAAGTCCCTGGGGTCACCTTCAACCAAGGAGTGAAGTCAAGAAATTGTCGTTGCAAGAAGAAGCGTCATGCTAGCCACCTTTGGAGATCACTTCAAGATCATCATCAAGTTGCATCATTGAGAGGAGTGTTGGTGAAGCCAAGGAATCATCTAAAAGACAAGCACCTGAGTCACCTTCAAATTGTAGAGGAAACATCAATGACATGATGTTAAATCACATCAAGTTCAAGTATACTTCATCATATCATCATGTCAAGGATACTTCACCCATTAAGCTTCAAGACTCATTAAGCTTCAAAGTCTCCTTGAGAGGTCATCTACTCCGCATCCAAAGAAGGTGTTATCATCTACACTCCAAAGGGCTACTTCAAGGTCAACATGTCAAGTGCACTACTTCATCTTCATCATATCATCAAGCTAGGCACTTCATCTATTTAACTTCAAGTTATTCAACTTCAAGTCCAAGAGAGATCTCATACTCTTTATGAAGATGCATCGAAGAAGATCATCAACTTCCCTGCAAAAAGAAGAAGTACAGTGTTAGTCAAATGAGCAACAAGTATCATATATCTATTTACAATGAACAAGGCAAGATCAACAAGATACATCTCAAGTGTTCATCATCAAAGCAATCACATCGAAGATATCATACAAATGATACAATTTGGAGAATGTGCCCAAAAGCATATTTAATAAACAATTGAAATCCACAAGATATGCTAAGGTGGCACCTATGTGGCGAGTACCTATCATCATTCAATTATATCAGCCACATTATTTCAATTGCATTCAATGTATCATTTAATAAAAGAAGCCAAAGGGATGCCTATGTGGAAGATGCTTTAAATGATTTCATCTTATCTTATCACATTGGAAAATGTGCCTTCATTGCCTCTCTATAATGTACTAAAAATAGTAGTTGTTGTAACTACCTGTTGAGGTGGCATGATCTGAGCCCTTGGCTACATGATCAATCTAAGCCATTCATTGTAATCTGGACACTATATAAAGGCCTTGTTGCCTCATTTGTAAAACCAGTAGCTAGTAGATCAGAGATATAGTTTTGTAGGAGTAGAATAGGAGAGACTCTCGAAATTACCTGAGAGTACTTGAAATTGTTGTAAATATTGCTCAGATTAATGCAAGGACATTGGAGTTCAGTTGGTGTTTAAGTCTTGTCTTGTGGAATGGCATGATTTCTTGTATCTTGAATTGAATGAAGAGATGTTTCAAATAGATTAGAAGGTCTTTGATGTAATGTATGTTTGTATTGGCTATTGATCAACTCCTAGCTCATGCTTTTAACATTCATCGCTGGTGAAGTGTTGTGTAAAGCTAGTCTGAGCTTTATTTGCTTAAGTTCGATTGTGGATGCTTGTTTGAGCTGCGCCATTCGATGGGTGCTTATATGAGCCTTCATGATTTGAAAACCATTCGTTTACCTTAGGAGATTGCACCAACTCCATGTAGTTGTAGGCATCCTTGGCGAAGTGGAGTTAGGTTAATTCAGGAGTTTGTCTGTTCATGCACCATCATTGCTTCATTGACCTTAGATTAGATTCCTTAAACTTTATCTTTTGTCTTTTCTTTATCATTGATACATCATCCACACTGAAGGAGGAATAAGCTAAATGAAAGATGAAGTCTAATGTAAGTCCCTTTGTGATTATCAGCAAAGATCACATGTAATCACTGAGTTAACCCATCATGAATCATAAAAAGGAACCTTGAAGTTACTTCACTGGATCACATAGTTCAGCCTTTGAAGAGCTTTATTCAAGAGAGAGTGGGATACTCTAGTGTTTTACTCTATTGTTGACCTGTCTAAAAACAATCATCAGCACTACCTTGTATCACCAATTAGTTGGGAATCTCATATACTTGACTCACACGAGGCCTGATCTATCATATGTTGTGGGCCTAGTCTCTAGGTTCATGTAGGAGCCACATGAGTTGCACTAGAAAGCAACTAAGCATATTATTCACTATGTACAAGGCACTCACAGTTATGGGATTAACTACGCAACGGGTGTGGATATTGACTTGGTGGGCCATACTGATTCAAATTGGGCATGAGATTCTCAGGATCACAAGTCTACTTTAGGGTATTGCTTCACTTAGATCTGGTCCAATTTCTTGGTCAAGCAAGAAGCAATCTATAATTGCTCTTTCATCTACAGCGACTGAGTATCGAGGAGCAGTTAATGCTACTACTGAGGCCATTTGGCTTCAAAACATTCTCACTAAGTTTGGTATTCCCTTTCGGAAGCCTATAATCATCTTTTGTGACAACCAAAGTGCGATACAGATCTCTCGCAATCTGATCCATCACCAGCAAACCAAACACATTAAGATCCACATGCACTACGTTCAGGAGTTGATTCATTGATCTCAAGTACTTTCCAACATCAGAGTAGATTGCAGACATGTAAAATCCCTAACTGGATCTGCCCTAGAATTTTGATTTATTTTTTTCTGCTCAAACCCTAATTTCTGAATTCTGATTTTTATTTCTGATTTATAAACAAATATAGCAGCGAATATACAAGTGCCAATGATGCCAAATAAACATGGCAAATAATGCTTCTAAATGATGATCACATCAAACATGAATTACACCATGAAATACACAAGATATAGCCATCCAAATGCAACACAAAGTCTGATTTTCTGAGTGTAAATCTGCTACTACAAATCAGAATATGATGACTGGAAATTACATCAAATCATGGGCTCAAACATGATCAAACATAGCCCGGAATGCTGGTGTCCAAATCAGACCTATAGCATAGGTTTGTACATACTAAATGATGAAGAATGATGCACAACAAACCCTCTGTCATGTCCCCGTTTCCGGCTTGATCATCAAGTAAAGAATGGATTAGCCTATTTGTCGTTCCCGGAGGCTAATTCTAAAATATGAGGGAATGAAGTGGTTTTTGACTAACTCAATTCTATTGTTTTGCAAGATCCAAGTTAGAAACTTAAAATTTGGCTAAGTCTGAGAGCCATTTCATCTGTTCAAGTTGTCAGGGCATGAGGCGAGGAGTGGCGCTATCTTTGGAGATGATGTGAGCAACCTTTGAAACATCATACACTTCAAAATTCAAAGGAAATTGGCTAAGTCTAACTAGGCGCATTTTCCATGCCAAATCCTCCCAAATGTGCGCCTAGTGGTAGCTACTCTGATATGCGCCTAAATGGAGAAGTGGCTTTTTAAATCTTTCATTCAATCAAGGCGCTCACTGGGAATAGTGTTCTAACTCACCTTGATGACTTCAAATGTAAGCATTTGCAGGGGAAGCATTTGCAGGGGAGATGATCATTCAAGTTTAGGCGCAAATCCCTCCTTGTGCAAGCCTAAAGGTGCGCCTAACCTAGGAGATGCTTCCAATCCACTTGGATAAGAGGTATTTATGAAAGATGAGATGAGGTTTTGACTTAAGGGAGTAAAGTCATCTTAGGCACCAAGTTGTGATCAAACAACATTGACTGAGCGCCTAGGCATTTCAAGGCACCTAAACAAGACTCCAGTGGGTGAATGGTCCTCAAGCTCCTCAAGAAGCCAAGGCACTTGATAAGACAAGTGTTTTATTTCATTTCAAAGACTTCAAGTATGAGCGCTCTCAAGGAAGAATTGGGCAATTCAAGACTGGGCGCCAAACCTATATCATTTCATCTCAAAAATGCGCCTCATGGATAAAATGGACTTCAAACCCTCCAAGTCATTTAGGCGCTAATAGGCATGATGTTCTGGACTTACCTCAATGCCTCCGGAAGTGAACACTTGCATGGAAATGAGCCCTTCAAGGGAGGGTGGCAATTCACCTTTCCACAAATATCAAGATGCGCCTAAGAAACTTGTTCCAAAAAGTGCGCCTAAGTATGGAAAGATCTTTCAATCCACTCAAAATGAAAGGCACTTGGCAGAGGTTGGTGTTGTTGACTTAGATATGGCTTGAGATGAAGATTTTAGCAAGGAACGTCCACTTCCTTCCTAAGGCACCAATTTGCACTCTTTCCTACCCTAGAAATGCGCCCTAGTCAAGAAGTCAATTGGGAATCATTTCCAACCTCCCAATTGCGCCCTCCTTTGGAAAGCTCCTGTTGCGCCTAGAAGGATGAGTTTGGGATATCATCTTGGAAAAGGCCTAGAAACTCTTCAAAGATGTTAGGCGCCATCCCATGGCTCTGGAACCTAGTTTTGGTGCCTTCAAAAGAAAACCACTTGAAGGAACTTGTAAGGTAAAGCGTTATTAAAAGGAACATCTTGAAGCTTTGTCCAGAGGTTGAGGTTGTAAACAACAAGTATATGGCTAAATGAGTCTAGGCGCACTTCCCAGTGTGAATGGCCCAGTTCTGGCGCCTAGCTAAAGAGTGAGCCAAAAGAAGTAGTTTGAACATTAGAAGTCAGGCGTTCATTTTAAGATGAAGCATTCCACCTTCCAAATCAACAAGACTTGAAAGAATTGACAAAGGAAGCCAAGGCACACTTTCTACTTGTTTTCACCTCCAGAATGCGCCTAGCTTTGAAAGGGGTTAGAAGATGTTTGTTAGAGTTTTCCAATCAAGGCACCCAATAAGAAAAGTTGCTATGTCTGCCTCATACATAAAGGTTTGTCATCTAAACGCCCATCTTTGTCTCCACTCCCTTCAGTTGGCGCCTAGCATTGAGAATCTTGCAATTATGGCGCTTAGAATCTAAAAAGTCCTTCACTAAATATTGTTAAGTATTTTGGCACCTATCCGTGACTCTGCTACCTCAGTTGGGCGCCTAGGTCTACATTGGGCGCCATTCCATGATCACACTACTCCAAATGGGCGCCTAGTCAGAAGATAAGGTAGTTGTAACTACCTGAGCTCTCATTGGTCGACAAAATGTCTTCGGGATCCGTGTCAAGGTCTCTGGATAAGCTTGCCAACTCAGAATGAGTCATCAGATGGAATATTCCCTTGGATATGCTTCTTGGGAAACGTGCATTGGTTCCTCTTTGCGCATTGAAAAACGTGCCTTCATTGCCTTTGGAAGGCCTATAAAAGGAGGAGCTCTCTCATTCATTTCATATCTAATACTTTGGCGAATTTCTCTCTGCAAAGCTTGTAAGCTTGTAATCTTGAGGCCTGCGAGTTTCAAGTGTTGGGGTGATGCTCCCTCAACAAGCAAGGTGATGCTCCCTTGTTGTAATGTGAGGTGTTGACATTCAGTTAACATCATTGAGTTTGATTGAGTTGATCAAGTGTAGAAGTCATTGTAGACATCAAGGCTTTAAGGCCTCCTTTTGTAATTCCATTGAATAAGGTTGTAACTTCATGCTGTTGAAAGCATTATCCATGTAATAAGACACTGCAAGATGATTGAATTAAGTAATAAGACAAGTACCCATCTTTGAGGTTGATTCATTCAAGTGATTATCTTTGATGTATATCTCTAAGTTGTTGAGTAGTTGATGAGTTGATAACAAGTAAAATTGTTAAGGAAAAATTTTAGTAGAACTAGTTGGGTATCTTGCACCCTCCAAAATGGCGGTGCTTGCAAGGATGATGGTGGCTGCTAGAGTTAGGGTTCCAAACTCTCCAAATGATGAAATCGTCTCACACAAGCCAAAGTCGCCCTCCTCCGAAGGTGGCGCTCCAAATTAAAGTAAAACCCTAATGCAATGACAACACAAAATACCACCAAAGATACTGCTCCAATGTTGATCTGAAAGTCTGAATGTGCAATCAAGCTCCAAGTCTCCAATGAAGTACAAATTGAACTCTGTGATGAGTCCACCTCAAGATGAGCTAGGTTTTCGTCCAACTCACCAATTTTCACAAGGGTTTTTCGTCCTTGGAATAATGCTCAACAAATGTTGCAGCCAAATGAGAAAACTCAATGAGAAATGATAATGAATGGATGGTGAAATGACTCCAAAAGTTCCTTTATTTATAGCCATCTTTTCCTCCTCCAAATAGGGCCGACCCTATTCTTGGCCGACCTCATGGTAGGCGCCAAAAATTAAATCATTTTATTTTATTTTATTTTTCTGAACTTGGGCCCTTTTTGGCACATGTTATTTCATTTTTTGACCTCTTCCTAGGTCGTCCACCTCAAAGGAAAATTATTTTGATTTATTTTATTTTTTCCCGAGGCTCACAAAAATATCCGAAGTCATTTCTCATCATCAATTAGCCTGACAAAACTAGTTAAATATATTATTTAAATAATCAGAATATTCCCTTGCTTCTTCAACCTAGCCCACGAGAATAAAATAGGCTAGCCGACTCCAATGGGTTATCACTCGGAAAAAGGGGACATTACAAGACATCTTCACCAAACCCTTCACTGAGAGCAAGTTCCTTCATTTGCAAACTTTGTTGGGGGTGCAACAGGTGTCCACTTTTGGGGGGGCTTCTTAGTCCTCTTTTCTCTCTCTATTCTAGGGGGTGTTCTCTCTCTATTTGTGGGGGGGCTTCTATTCCTTTGTTTTGGGGGGGCTTCTTCTCTTTGTGGGGGAATTCTTTGTACATGGGTATCTCATTAGGCTTCATTTGTCAGGACCCATCTTTTCACCCACCTAAGCTACGCTTAAGAGGGCGTGTTAGTGTAGTTTTTTATTTTTCTAGTGAGTTATTTATTTTCCTATTTCCTAAGTTTTTCCTACACTTTTATTAAACTTGCTTAGGTTAAATAAAATGAGTTTAATTAGGTGAGTGGGTCATTTGAGGTGTCACCATCCTACGAGGGAGTTACATTTACTATGTTTAGACTGTTTGGTTGTCTCTCCCTATTGGTTGATTTTGCCACCTCCACCCCTCTCCCTGGTCTATATAAACTCACAACCTAGCTTGTATGTTGCATCATGTATGGTAATTCTATCAATATTTTGTAGCTTCTTCTTTGAGATCGTAATGCAATTCTGTCATCCAGACATTTGCATATCTCTCGAAACCGTTGGTTTGTTTTTCTTTATGCATTTACATCTTTTGTAGCTTAGAATCTCTCTTAAAAAGTTCTTGGGTTATTCATTTGTTTCAAATTTCTAACAACACCTAGTGAGAAAGATCAAATGAGGAACAAATTGATTTTAGAAGTCATAATTTTGTACAGCCACTTTCAGTCATTAGCCATTTAGTCAACTCAAAAGCAATTCCAACCTTGCATGAGATAGATAAAGGTTGCCCAAGTCCTATGATGATTGGAAAGGGAACCCTATAAGGCATTGTGATTCAGATTGTTCCGATATGAGAATGAGGCAGTTCCAAAATATACTAATAATGAAATAGTTAGCATGAATACTAGGTGAGTTAAGGAGTTCATTAGCAAATTCGAAAAAAGATATGGTGGCTAGACTAAAGAAATGATGTTTCATGGCTAGTCTCATTTTGCAAACACAAATAAAAAATGAAATTGGTGACATCCACCTCCTATGATTGAACTTTTCATGGAACCTTGAAAACAAGGATTAAAAAAGTAAAAAAAGAAAGAAATTCAAGAAAGACTTAGTGTATATATTGAGAGATTCAAAACATGACACCAAGAAAGAGAAGTACATTTGGTGGACATATAATTGCATGGAGGGACACTCTGGTGTGTTACAAATGCAAATTGGCAAGATTGTGGGAACAAATGCTAAGGACTTATTGTACTAAAATAGCAACGCATATAGTCCAACAGAAAAATATTTCATCCAGACTATATTGGTGAATTTTTCTTCTAGTGTATAGCAGATTTCAAGGCTTTATTGAGAGCCAGAAAGATTTAGCGGCTATATTCTAGAACAATGGCCTCAAACTATTTAGCGGGTTCATCCTCTGGTTTTTATTTGCTATAGCAATTGCAAAATACAGGTTATCGGTGCCAATCTATTAAGCATGGAATCGATGAGAAAGAAAGTGCAAGCTAATTTTCCTCACCTAAAACATCCCTTTGGAAATTAATCCCCCATACACACATGAAAACCATAGTTACCTGCAGATGTGATGGTATGGATACTGGTACAGGGACAGGGAAGCCATTAAAATTAGGATACATATGTGATTGAAAAAAACTATGACTATATTATATATAAATGTAGTCACCAAAAATTGCAGGTACGGGGATGTGGTCCTTCTTCTTAACAGGAGTTTCTGATTAACTATGATGCAACCACATACATATGCATGCCCACACAGACAAAAAATAGAGACTCTTACTAAGCAGCATATCCTATCATTAGAGCTCACAAACTGATGATTTTGCTGAAGACATTAAATGGAAGCATTGCTTTTAAAAATTGTCATCTACATAATGTGTCTTCTCTCATTTGAGAAACTGTCCATGGTCTAAGAAGTGAAATTAGTCATAAAAAATATGCAAATGTCAAGGAAATACTGATTCTATGTAAATTACAAAAATGTTATTGAGTGCTTCACCTAGATGAGTATGCTATTAAAGCATGATTTACCAAGAAAATGAGCTGCTTCATGACTGGCAATCCGCTCTTGGTAATCAGGAAAGAATGATGAAAAACCATCAATAGCAGCTTGAAGCAGCCTGGGAAAAAAATTATTATTTTTTACATTAACCGTGATTGACAATTGCTGACAAAGTCTTTGAAGACATGGTCTAACTATTGCAACCAAAACAACAATTACCTTCACTATAGACATCTACCCAAACTTCATGTATGATATGAATTTTATAACTCTTCAAAACATTATATTTTAGAGAAATTGAAACAAAGAATGTATAGGATTTACCCTGGAGCAGTGCTTCCAACAGCCAATACCACCAAAGAAATACTTCCGACCAAATATGGTACAAAGAATCCCCAGTCCTAAAAATTACAGTAGGTGAGATGTATTTTCACTGCCAAATTCATGCAAGTATTCATTGCCAGTTCTCTCAGAAATAAATAAAAATGTGCAATTTACTGTTTATCTAGGGAACCTAAGAACAAAAGTAATTTTTCAAAGAAAAAAGAATTTTTCAGGTCCCACTTAACGGTAGATGTAACAAAGAATGATACTATAAAATAAACTCATAGGATTGTCTGAACCAGAATTTTGTCTAGACCAAAAGATGGATGCTTAAGGAGATCAGAAAGAGAGTGTTCCTCAAAACTTTAAAGCAACCCAAAGATGAAAGAAAATAACCTACATGATGCAAGTAAAATAGAGAATAACTTAAAAACATTTTGAAATAAGTTATGCACACCCCCAAGGTCATTGCCATAGACTAGTCTATCCATGTCATTGCATCCTAGTTAATATATACCATGTCATTTGTGGAAGTTTAAATAGAAACACGGCTCATAGATTACTGCCGAATGTTAATGTAGGTTTTTATTTTCCTAGTGGGTTATTTATTTTCCTATTTCCTAGGTTTTTCCTACACTTCTAATTAAGCTTGCTTAGGATTCATAATGTGAGTATTAGTGTGAGTGGGTGCAATGTGCTGGCATCTTCCTTGGAAGTTACACTTGCCTATTTTAGGCTATTGTGGTGGACTCTTCCCATTTCTCATATTTTCCACCTCTCCCTCTCATTTTCTATATATACTCACCTCCTAGCTAGTCTTGCATATTGATTCAGAATCAAGTGAATTAGTCTGTCATTTTGGCATTGATGCAATTCTATTTGCATTCAACCAGTTTGGCTTGATTCGGAATTTGCATTCACTATCAGTCAATTTGACTTGATCGATTCTATGACCCTGCTTGATATTGGTGGTCAGCTTGCCGCCAATATCTGTTGTTTATTTCCATTGTCTTCATTCTAGTCTCTGTATGCTCTCACCTTGCCCACACTGGGAACTTGTGTAATGTCCCCTTTTTCCGAGTGATCACCCAATGGAGTCGGCTAGCCTATTTTATTCCCATAGGCTAAGTCAAGAATGCAAGGGAATAATCTAATTAATTAAATACTAAGTAATCCTAATCCACTTTGGATTATTTATATTTAGTTAATTAGGATGGACCTAATTGTAATGCCTTTTTATAAAATAAGCCTCTTGGAAAAATAAAATAAAAAAATATATATAAAATAAATTGCCAAGGGAGGTCGGCCAAGAGGGAAGAGAATAGAAAATAAAATAAAATATATATTGCTAGAGGGAGGTCGGCCATGTTGAGGTCTTAATGGATGGCTATAAAAGAAGGAAGAAACAAGTTATTTCAATCATTCATTTCATATCAATTCATTGGAGATTTTCTCTTGTGGCTGAAACTTTGGTTCAACATATTCCAAGGAAGAAAACCCTTAGGAATATTGGTGGTGAAAACCCAATTCCATCTTGGGGGTGGATTCATACGGAGTTCACATTTTCACTTCATTGGAGATTGGAAGGAAAGAAAGAGCTTCAAAGATATATTTATTTCTGCAGATTTGGAGGAGAAATCCTAGGGCCAAAATTGTGTGATTTGTGGCCAAATATAATTTTGGAGATTGAAGATATATTCAGATTTTTAGATCAGATTTGGAGCACCAACTTTGGAGGATTTTGAGCGAAGATACTTGCTAGGGTTTTACCCTAGGTTGAACGCCACTACCCAAGGAAGGCGATTTCACTTTTTAGAGCATTTGTTGATCAAACCCTAGCCACCACCTTCCTTGTGCATGCCATTTTTCATCTTCTTGGAGAGTACTGCCTATTTGGAGGATTCACCCATCTAGGGTTTGCTGTTAGACATCATTATTCGCCATTTTTGGTATTTATAAACCTATGTTTAGGTCTGATTTGTAAGAGCAGAAATCTGGGCTATGTTTGGGCATGTTTGAGCCTATAAACTTGATGTAATTTCACTTCAGAATAATCTGATTTGTATCAGCAGTCATAGAGATTCAGAAATCAGAATTATTTGTCATTTTGTTTGCACTTGAATGGTCAAATTATGTGGTTGAATTCATGGTTGATGGTACATGATTGGCATGTTTATTTGAGCATTTGGCATATGTATATTCGCTGTCCAAGATCATTTATAATTCAGATTTAAGGTTTGAGAAGAAGAAAAATCAGAAATTTAGGGCAGATCTGATTGGGGATCTTACAACTTGGTGATCAGAAAGAGATAGGATTCAAGTGATTGCAAAAAATTTTAGAGGGTTTGGGCTAATGGTCGTGCAAGGGACACTACAACACTACAATATGCAAGTTTTTTATATGGTAGTCAAACCATTGAGGATTGTTACACTTGGCGATGGATGCTTAAATATGTAAGTTGTTTGATGCTAATTTGGACTTCTCATGAGGCAATTTATTGATGAGTCATCTAGAGATTGACAAGGTTATTTGTTCCAGATCAACTAACAAAAAACAAAATCAGATTCTTTGGGTCATTTAAATGCTATGATATCTATTCATAGTCAACTTGGCTCAATTGTAAAATCAAACTTTGAGTTGGTGGCAAGCTCTGCAAAGTCTTTTGTTGATGGATGCAAGAGATATTTGGAGACCAAGTTGCTAATTGTAGACAAGGTAGTTGAGAAGTAAATGATCCTTAGCCTATTTTCATGCCAAATGTGTCATGCCCCTATATTAATAATTTATAATTGAATATGTTTATGAATTGATTATTTTATTGTGAGTTTATTATTCATTCAAATTAAAGATATGAATGAAACTAGTAATGATAAGAATCTATTACTATATCTATTGTAAAAATTAATCATTAATATTACATATCTATCATGGCCAACTCTTGTCATAAGCCGTTTGAAGCATAGATTTTTTTTTTGGTTCAGTAAGTGAGGGATTTTTAGGCTGGCCCACTCCAGCGGAGGTCACAATGGGGACCTCCTCCCCATCCACATATTCCACTTAGAGCTTAGAAGCCACTTAATCAACTCAATTCAACTGAAGAGCCACGATGTTACTCGGGGGATTCGAACTTGGATCTCCATCTTGAGAACCTTATGGCCTTGCCATTTAAGCACAACCCCTTTCACTGAAGCATAGATTATTAATATGCACTTGGAGTTCGAATAAAAATAAACAATGTTGGTTAAGTGGCCGACCTCCCTATACATGGAGTGCAATGTTCATATAAGACAAAAGAGTTAATTAAAGAAAAGAAGAATGTGTGCGATCTGTTTTATGAAGGAGATTAATATGTGTAAAAGGTGTAATGAAATAAATCAAAATGATATATTTACATGATACAGCAAAGCTCTATTTAAAAGAATTACAAGATGTTTCAACATATTACAAAACAGATGTTTCTAAATTAGATTAAACCTAATCTAAAGAGCAGAATAGAAACAACCTAAATATGTTACAAAGTTGACCATTAATATAAACTATTTAGTTTTATTTTAATACCCCCCCTTAATGGTCAATCTATCAAGTACACCAAGGTGCCCCCTAAATTTGACACACTTAACCAGGCTTAGAGACTTTAACAGGAGCTGCTGGGCTCTTGGACATAAAAGCATAGAAAGCAGACTCCTACTCAGTGTGCTCTGCAACATGAGCATTCGAGTTAGACTCTCCTTGCTTGGACTGTTCAGAAACCAAGCATTTCTGGCAATCTTTCTTGATGTGGCCAAACTTGTGGCAATAATTGCACTGAATATTCTTCTTCTTGGAAAAATCTTGGGGTTGACCTTGGCTGGTCTACTGAAAGGGCTGATTCTGGCCCTTATTCTTCTGAAAGGACTTGGCAGTAAATGCCTGCTCCGTGGAGGATGAACTAACACTGCTACCGAACTATTTTCTCCATCGATCCTACTGCAGAAGTTTGTTGCACAGCTCTAGAAACTTCAAGTCAACATTAGCTGAGGTAATGTTGAGAGTCTCGATAAAGTGCTCATAAGACTTTGGTAGACTTTTCAAAGTGATGACTACCATATCTTCCTCCTCCATCTTCTGACCAATCGCCTCCAACTGATCATGGATGTCCTTGATTAGTGTGAGATGCTCCTGCAGAGACATCTTTTCATCCATCATGATCGAAAGAAGCATGTTCTTCAGAAAGAACTCGCGGCTCTTGTCGGACGTTTCATGCAAATCCTTTAGATGCTTCCAGATTTCTTTGGAAGTCTTGCCTGACAGAACCTAAGGCAGTTGGTCATCGGTGACCGATAATTTAATGAGCATGACTGCTTCTCGATTCTACTCATCGAACTTATCCTGATCTTTACCCGCCGTTGGAGGGCGTGTAGTTTTGCCCAAAACAATCTGGTCAAGGCACTGATATTCAAAAATGGTTAACATTCGCTGCTTCCAGGTGTTGTAGTTACGACCATTGAACTTCTAACTGCCTTCCAACAAGATGTTGGGCAAGGACGCCATCTTTTACATTTTTTGAGGCACGAAAAAATGGAGTACAAACTGATGGCACAAAAAATAAGGCAGATTGACGGCACAAACTCCAAGATTGAAAAACAAGCTTGAAACCCCAGCATGGATTTCAAGGTACAAATCCCAAGAGCACGGAAAACACAGGCTCAAAAAAACCTGAACACGAATTTTGAGACAAAAAAGAAAATATTTCTGCAAAACCCTAGCAGGGTCTGCACAAAACCCGAGGTACGAAATCTGGTCGCTGGGCACAAGGAACTTCAAACGGCAACTGTGAGAGAGGTTGGTCAAGTGTGTGACCAAGGAACAGAGTCAGGCGCTGTAAGCACTGATGCTGGAAACATCCATTGACTAAGCTAGGCGCTAGAAACAGAATCGTGACCAAACATAAAACCGTTGTCCAATGAATTGGAACCGGTGATAACAATAGACACCAATCAAACAACAGCAGACACGATAAAAAAAAAAAGATGTCCACATAAATCGCGACCAATCAAGAAGCTTTGCAGAAAATAAAGACCCCTTCGACGCAAAAAGACTTCACTAGCGGCTACAAAATTCAAAATGTCGATGTTGAATGAGGAACGACGACCATAGAACAAGAACTGATGACCAGAAACGCCAAAGAATCACCAGAAAGAATCACGCGAATTTGTAGAAGCCGCCGATGGAAAACTATAACCAGAAAATCACAACTAGGAAAATAAGGAGCGACCACAGAGGGAAAAAAATGCGTCTTCCAAAATTGCTAGCTCAGAGATGATGAATCTCGCCAAATCCAAAAAAATGAACCAAGAAACGTCGATGAAATCACATCAACCAGAAATCGCGAACCGGTTGTAGGTAATCCAACTATAGGGATTAAACCCTAAACGCAAAGAATAAATCATGACTCTTTGAAGGAAAACAAAAACCGCGATCTGGGCAGAGAACCAAAAACAAAACACGATTAACAGAGGTCGAATTTGCAGAAAAAAAAAAAAAGAGTTGGGGAGACGTACGGTCGTCCGTACATCATACGGATTATACAGAGAGTGCCAGAAATTAAAAATTCGAAAAAAATAATTTCCCGCTCGAACCCACTCTGATACCATGTAATGAAATAAATCAGAATGATATATTTACATGATAGAGCAAAGCTCTATTTAAAAGAATTACAAGATGTTTCTAAATTAGATTAAAGCTAATCTAAAGAGCAGAATAGAAACAACCTAAATATGTTACAAAGTTGACTAATTAATATAAACTATCTAATTTTATTTTAATAAAAGGCAGCGATTTAATTATGAAGGAGAGCAACTCACATTTGGTGTGATAAAAGACAAAATAGTATATAAGACAAAGATCTTATAATATACAAAAAAGTGGACAGCGATCATAAGGAGCGACTTATATTTAAAGGCAGCGATCAACATTCTACATGGTACGATTTGTTAAAGGAAATTAATAGGCTGCGATTCCATTTGTCAAAGGGCAGCAATTCATTTGTGAAGGGACAGCAATATGTTTTGAAGTATTGCATCTTTTGTGAAAGGTGGAATTCCTTGTGAAAGGGTGTGTCCATCACCCATATTGAGAAAATATAAAAGGTAAGAGTTTTGTGATTTAGAAAGCCAGAATCAAAGGATATATTTTTTGAGTTTGAAATATATATTTCTGATATATTTTCTGAGTATAACAGCAAGAAAGTATATTTGAATAAAGATATTAATGCAATAAGCCTGCCATTTGAAAGGGTAGCAGTGGATAACAGCAAAGCATAAATTGTTACAACAAATTTGATATTATTTTACTTGGTGCAATAGCAGATAATTATGCTACACCCTGTCCTTATGTATTCATAAATGTTAATTTATGTTAATATTATACTTGTATTCTATTAAGGGACAAATGAATATCTATGAATTATTTCATTTATTTTCTATATAGATTTATATCTAAAATACAGTAAATAAGATTATGGCTATTAATTTTGATTTATAAAATAACTATGCTTATATACATATATAATATATATTCATGATAGACAAGGGTGTAATGTCCCCTTTTTGCAAGTCAAAATTCTCCTTACCTTGCACACAATTTCAACTCACAAAAAGAGAACATTAGTATATTTTCATTTAAAGCCACATATAATAACATTGCCTTTATTCTTTCTATGATCAAATATCAACTCATAACTTAGTTCATCATGGATTACTATCAATACACATTGCTATGATCAAAGCTATGATTACTTTCAGATGCAATTCACTTTTATTATTCTATGATCATTTTCTATGCATATCACTATTATGAATCTATAGTTACTTTCAATGCATATCATTATTGTTAATCTTATGATTGCTTTCAATGCCCATTATCTTTCATTCACATTTCACAAGTTAATCTTATGATCACTATTCATATGCCTTGCATATCATTAACATTTCACATGTTACTTTCATGATCATCATCAATATGCCTTGCATATTCTTATCATAACATTTTACATGATCTATGATTATCAGCAATATACATTGCAATCTATTTATCTATTCATATGTCATTTGTTAACAACCTATGGGAGATTAGGGGAGAGTTACCATTATCCACTATGGGGCTCTAATGTCTCTATCCTTGGACTCAATATCGTATCCTTAATACCTTAGAGTCAAGGCCTCTTGAGACTCCTTGGTACTCTTATGATGCCTTACATCAAGTAACCAAGGCCTATACATCACTATCCTTACACTATGGGTACCTTATACCTCATGTGACAAGGCCTCTATGTAATAAGCATCCTTTGCATCATGGGTACCTTATACCTCATGTGACAAAGGCCTTAATATTACCCATGTGGCCTCTTGGTACTTTTCCTTTCACCTCTCATATTGGGTTAGCAAATCACATATCATTATACATAATTGTTTACAAGATGAATCACTTGAATTATTGCAAAATAGATATATTATAAATGATCATTCTATATGATTGTTTACATTTCATTATTCATGATGATTATATCATCATGGATAATGGAATGTACATATTGCATTACTAAGAATGGCTGTGCATAAATTAAGGTTATCATGACAAATGCATTTATGAGAACAAGCATATGATTGCTGTTCATAAATTAGAGATATCATAATCTATACATTTATGAGAACAAGCATATGACTGTTCATAAATCAGAGTTTATCATAACTGATACAAAATACATTATTATGACCAATGAGTATGACTGACTACACATTATATTGTCAGCGATTGACTATATAAGAACAAATGCTATCATAGTCATGAATGAAATAGAAATAACAATTTCTTCATACCTGGGCCAGTATGACAGCCGATCAGACAAAGAGAATAAGAATAATATGAAGATGCTTACCCTTTCTTTCTTACAATAATCGTTGTTGCTGAATATATATATTCTTCTTCGTTCTCCCTTCTTCCCCCCTTTATTCGCTGATTCATTGATCAATACTTTATATCCGGTGAAGGGTTACTTCTTTATCAAGAGGCATTGTTATGATGATCGCCACCCTTCATTTTATTTGCATCGCTTGTATTAAGCATAACTTGTATCAACCGGTCATACATTTTAGTTCAATTCCCTTTTTCTTTTAATAGTAAGCACTCCTTAAATAAGGATCGTATCATAATAGTCTTAAGTCCTTTAATATAGTGAATCGCTGATTATTAATCGCTATTACTAGTTTTTTATTTATTTGCATTGTCTTAATAAATCTGATCGCTGCATAAGTTAATGATGTTCAGTCTAGTTATATGTGATAGACGATATCCTTTGTCTTTGCTTATGAGGTCAGCCTTAATATTAAGCAATTTTATTTTTTATTAAATATTTATTTTAAGTCTGATGTAATCTAACTTTGTATAGTTGGTGTGGGAACGGTCAGCACCTGACAAAGAGTCAGAATTTGTCTCCAAAAGGGAAGACGAGATTCCACCTTATTTCATAAACTCCTCCATATGTATATTTTATATTTACATATTAATATATGTTTATTTATACTATATATTTTATATTATTATAATAATATTATATCATGATTATTATAATAATATTTAAATTCATATTTGTTTTTTCATCCTTTCTTGAGTAAGCCTTTTGTCTTATATGCTTATGTAAATATATTTATTCTTTATTTATATATTTATATTATGTAATACTTATATCTTATATATTATATATTATAATTATATTTATCATATATAAATATAATAATGTATTCTTGTTAATAAATTATATTTCAATATAATAATTATTTTATATTATTTAATATAATATTATTGCTTAATATTATATTAGAATAATATTCATATAATAATATTATTTAATATCATTTATTAAGTATTATATATTAATTATATTATGTGTTTATTTAAATACCACGTTTTATGAAAGCGACTTTAACGTCTTTTGACATGATGTTTAAAGCTTTAATTTAAACAATGTCTTAATATCGGAATATGACAAAGGGATTAGTATATTCATGACCCGGTCCTTAATCTTTCTCTATTGCCCCTCATGAGGATTGGTTGGGTTGTTAGGGAGAGATAGAATTAATGTCTCACAAGGAAGGTGAGCCTCGAAGTGTATGGACGGGTGTTCCTGAAGCTCTCGGGCCAAGTGGTGGTATTGGCGAGTGTTCATGAAACCCCTGGGCCTAACTTGTGGAGAATAGTTTTCTAGTGCCCTAACATGGTTATCCCCCATCCTCCGTAGGGTTGATGATTAGGTAAGAGATAAGGATTGGGGCTTAAATATAGTGATCATCGAGTATATTATGAAATCTAATTAGTCCCTAGTTTTAATGATCTGATTTAGGGTACAATAAGTATGTTGAAGTATGTTTATTATGTAAAAACAGGCATACTCCAAGTAGGGGACATTACAATTGGTATCAGAGCCTTTATCCTGCCATCTTGTGAAAGGTAAGTAAATGCAAACTTACCAAAGGAGGAAACAAACAAGCAACAACAACCCTATTCAAAACAATAACATGGGTGAACCAATGAGAAATGAATTAAAAAACATTCATGGAAATGACAACCAAAGCATTAATGGATCAAAATGACAAAACAACCCAAGTACTTCTCCAAGCCCTACAAAACATGGGTAATGCAATTGATAATCTCAAGACCAACTCTTCAAATGGGAAAGACGTAGGGTCTAACCTTTCAAAAAATAATAACGTATCCTCTAAACCTAGGTTTCCAAGACCCCCTTTCCTACCTAAGGAAGTTAGACCAAGGGAGGAAGAAGAAATTAATCCACCCTCAATTAGCACCAAGGATATTGCCATAGCTTACGCAAGTTTAGACCCTGAGGTTAGGAAAACTATACCATTTAGGGAATTTTGTGAAGCAAAGAAAAATGAGACACCTAGGAAAGAAAAGAGGCATCCAAATAAAGACTTGAGACATAAGGTAAATAAAGTAACTCTTCCAAACTTCAATGGATCGGATAAAATCACAGCCCATGCATGCTTACAAAAGTTGAACACCTATTTTACCCTTAGTCCAATGACAGAGGAAGATGCTATCCAATTTGCTATCCTACATTTAGAAGGATTGGCCTACGAATGGTGACACAACGGAATCCACACCCAAGGGCACCAAAATATAACATCCTATGATGAATTTTCACAAAAACTTATTAAAAGGTTTGACTGAAAACATCCCCAAAAAGATTTTAAAGAACTGACTCAATTAAAGCAACAAGGAACAGTAGAGGATTACATAGCTAAATTCCAAAAAATTTCAGTCAGGGTTTTAGGAGTTGAGAGGATAGGCTCACCTATCTATTTGTGGAGGGACTGAAAAATTCACTTCGAGGATTGATAAGTGCCCTTAATCCAATATCACTTGAGGATGCCATTGAAAAGGCTTTGAGACTAGAAACCTCGTCAACAAATAACAAACCCTCAAATGATCATACAAAACCTTTCCACAAGAAAGAGAGATTCCACAAAGTCTTCTCTTTCAAAGATGAACTTAAGCACAAGAACTTATGCTACAAATGCAAGGAACCATGGGAACGAGGGCACATTTGTCATAAAAAAGAATTTGAAAAGAAAAATTTGTGCTACAAATGAAATGAGAAAAAGGGAACCGGGGCATAAATGTGGAAAAAGAGGTCAAGCACACAATATAGAAGTCCTATCCAACGAAGAAATATGGGAGGAAAATGAAGAAACTCCAAGTAAAAGAATGAAGCATGATGACCAAGAGCATGGGTCCTTAGCCGCAATATCTAAGGAATCCAAGCATCACCCTTTTAGAATTAGGGGTATCCTCAAAGGACAAAAAGTAACAATGCTTGTAGATAGTGGGGCAACTCACAACTTTATTGATGAAAAATTGGCAAAAAGAATCAACCTAGAAACAAAAGATTTTGAAGGTTTTAAGGTAACTTTGGCTGATGGATCTACAACTCCATGTACACAAAAACTTACACAATTAAATCTCACTTTGGGGAAACATCCAATTAAAGAAGGATTTTATGTTGTAAACATGGGAGACACAGATGTACTTTTGGGTGTTCCATGGCTGCACTCCTTGGGACGCTTTACATTAGATTTCCAAAAATTGGAACTCAGCTTTGACCATGATGGACAAAGGGTTATACTACAAGGACTATCTAATGGTTCGCCAAGGTTAGTCTCCTCAAAAAGAATGGAAAGAATTTTTAGACATAGTCAAGTGGAATGGGCAGCTCAATGTATGATCCTTGACAAGTCTACCCCACAAGGCCAAGCCATACATATTGATATTCAGCCAATTCTTAAGAAACACAAAAAGGTATTTGACAATATTCCCCCGGGTTTACCTCCCAAAAGAGGATTTGAACACATTATAGAATTGGAAAAAGGGACAAAACCTGTAATTATTACTCCTTATAGACATCCCCAAAAATTTAAGAAAGAGATAGAGAAAACTATTAACAAACTTCTAGAGATGGGCCAAGTTCAAGTCCTTTTGCATCATCAATGGTGCTTGTTAAAAAGAAGGATGGTACGATGAGAATGTGTAAAGATTACTAAGCCTTGAATAAGAAAACTATTAAGAACCGTTACCCTATCCCTAGAGTGGATGAACTCGTTGATGAAGTTCACGGGGCCAAATACTTCTCCAAAATTGACTTGCGGTCAAGTTATCACCAAATAAGAATGAGAGAAGAAGACATTCCAAAAATAGCTTTTAGATGCCATTATGGACATTTTGAATTCTTGGTCCTACCTTTTGGGTTAACTAATGCTGCGGCTACATTTCAGTTGTGCATGAACCATACCTTCAGGAAGCAACTAAGGAAGTTCTTATTAATATTCTTCGATGACATCTTAATTTACAACAAAACTTGGGAGGAACACCTTAGGCACATTGATGAAGTCTTAGGGATTCTTGAGCAAGAATCATTATATGCTAAAGCTTCAAAATGTGAATTTGGACTAGAGGAAATTCTCTATCTAGGTCATAAAATCAATGCACAGGGAGTAAGTGTGGATGAAGAGAAATATCTAGGTCATAAAATCAGTGCACAGGGAGTAAGTGTGGACGAAGAGAAATATCTAGGTCATAAAATCAGTGCACATGGAGTAAGTGTGGACGAAGAGAAAATCAAGACTATTAAAGAATGGCCCAAACCAAGAACCCTAACTCAATTAAGGGGATTTTTGGGTTTATGTAGTTATTACAGAAGATTTGTTAGGGGATTCTCTAGAATTCTAGCCCCCCTGACAGACTTAACCAAAAAAGGAGTTTTTGCTTGGAATGAAGTAGCTCAACAAGCCTTTGAGAATCTAAAAAAGATAATTGTCATGTCCCCATTTCCGGCTTGATCATCCAGTAAAGAATGGATTAGCCTATTGATCATTCCCGGAGGCTAATTCAGAATGATAAGGGAATGAAGTGGTTTTTGACTAATTCAATTCTATTGTTTTGCAGGATCCAAGTCAGAAACTTAAAGTTTGGCTAAGTTTGAGAGCCATTTCATCTGTTCAAGTTGTCAGGGCATGAGACAAGGAAGAGCATACAATTGCCTAGGGCGCACTTTGCCTCCTGTACCACCTTGGAACTGCGCCCCACCTCAATTCTTCATTCACCTACAAGAGAACATCACAGGACAAGTGGTTGAGTACAAAAACAAGTATCATTGATGAGGCGCACTTTCTGAGTCTTGGTTATCTCTAGGAAGCGCCTAACCTGGGAAGGCGCCTATCCTGGTTTCTACCTCTTTCAAGTTGGCGCCTAGCATGGAGGACTTTGCAATATGGCGCCTAGTCAGAGATAAGGTAGTTGTAACTACCTGAGCTTTCATTGGTCAACAGGACGTCCTCGGGATCTGTGTCTAGGTCTTTGGGTAAGTTTGCCAACTCAGAATGAGTCATCAGATGGAATATTCCCTTGGATATGCTTCTTGGGAAACGTGCCTTGGTTCCTCTTTGTGCATTGAAAAACGTGCCTTCATTGCCTTTGGAAGGCCTATAAAAGGAGGAGCTCTCTCATTCATTTGGCATCGATGCATTTGACAAACTTCTCTCTGCAAAGCTGTTGAGCTTGTAATCTTGAGGCCTGCGAGTTTCAAGTGTTGGGGTGATGCTCCCTCAACTGACAAGGTGATGCTCCCTTGTGATACTGTGAGGTGTTGACATTCAGTTAACATCATTGGGTTCAATTTGAGTTGATCAAGTATAGGCGCCCATTGTAATCATCAAGGCTCCAAGGCCTGCTTTGTAATTCCATTTGAAATAAAGTGTAACTTCATGCCATTGAAAGCATTACTCATGTAATAAGACATTGTGAGTTGATTGAATCAAGTAATAAAACAAGTACCCAGCTAAAGGTTGATTCATTCAATTAGTTATCTTTGATATATATCTTTGTGTTGTTGAAATAGTTGATGAGTTGATAGCAAGTAAAAATTGTCTAAGTAAGGAAAAATTTTGGTAGAATTAGTTGGGTATCTTACAATAATGAGTACTTGTCCCGTTCTAGCCATTCTCGACTTTACACTACCATTTGAATTGGAATGTGATGCATCTGGAGAGGGCATTGGAGCAGTCCTTGTGCAAAATAAACATTGCTTTTGAAAGTCGCAAACTCACTACAACTGAAAAACTTTACTCTACATATGATAAAGAAATGTTGGCCATTATGCATGCCTTGACCAAATTTAGACAATATTTGGTTTGTGGGAAATTTGTGGTTAAAATAGACCAAAATAGTCTGCAATTTTTTCTACGTCAAAGGGATCTAAATGACCGTCAGCAAAAATGGGTTAGCAAACTGCAAGCTTATAACTTTGATATAGAATATGTAAAGGGGAAGAACAATGTTGTAGCAGATGCATTATCTCGCAAACCCTACTTGTGCACCATAACAGGTATTTCCGTGGATTAGAAGAACTCTATTATTGCTGAATATGCCAAAGACCCACATGTGAACAATATCCTCGAAGGGAACATACAAAATGAAGAATATAAAGTAATGGAAGAACTTATCCTTTATAAAGACAAGATATATCTTACACCAGGTTCGAAGATGAAAACAAAAATCATTGAAGAATACCATGATAATCCCTTAGCAGGACACCAAGGTTATTTCAAGACTTATAAACAAGGGAAAAATATTCTTGGAAAGGACTTAAGAAAGATGTACTAAAACATGTCCAAGAATGTATGACATGTCAAAGGAACAAAACTGAACAAACACATCCAGTCGGCCTCCTTCAGCCTCTACCTATACCAAACCAGAAGTGGGATAGTATCTCTATGGATTTCATAATAGGCCTCCCTAAAGTTCAAGGTAAAGATTGTATATATGTGGTAATAAATCGGCTAACCAAGTATGCTCATTTCATGGCCATATCTACAGAATACAGGGCACCTCAAGTGGCCAAAGTTTTCTTCAAAGAAGTTTTCAAATTACATGGCCTGCCAAGAAACATCATCAGCGATAGAGATAGCCAATTTCTTAGCCTATTTTGGCAAGAACTCTTTTGTTTAACAGGAGCAAAACTCACTCCAAGTACTAGTTATCATCCACAAATTGATGGGCAAACGGAAATTGTCAATAAATGGATTGAAGGGTATTTAAGGAACTATATCACAGGCCAAGAGAATTCTTGGATCAAGTGGTTATATCTTGGGGAACATTGTTATAACACCACCCATCACATGTCGATAGGAATAAGCCCCTTCAAAGCTTTGTATGGGTACGAGGCAACATCATTTGGGAACTTAATCCTTCCAGAAAGTCATGTTCTAGGAGCAAAGGATTTTGTGCAACAAAGTATAGACATCATAAATGCTCTTAAGGATAATCTACAACAGGCTCAAAACCAACAAAAAATGTCTGCGGATCAGAAGAGGATTGAGAGGACATTTGAAGTGGGAGATTTAGTCTTCCTAAGACTACAACCTTACAAACAATCATCCCTCAAGAACAGTGGAGCTGAGAAACTCAAGCCTAGATTTTATGGACCCTACAAGGTTTTAAGGCGAGTAGGAGAAGTGGCCTATGAATTGGAGCTACCTGTTAGAGTTGGCTATGATTGGAGCCACCCAAGATCTAGGACTTCATGAAAACACAAGAGAGATCAACTGAGAGAATAATGCTATTCTATCAATGAATGCAAAAGAAGGATTGTTGTTACAATGTACATGATATGCCTTGCTTATAAAGGCAAGGTGAGAGCTAGAAAGGTGGAGTGGAAAGTGGAGATATTCCTACAACATGTGCCAATTAGAGGATGATAGCTAATTGCACATGTGGAGGATAAGACAACTCACTCCAACTATCAACAACTCAACACACAACTAAACTTAACCAGACATCTAGAAGACTTACTAAGTCAACTTAACATGTGTGATTTATGTGTGATGTGTGAATATTATTTAACTAGTAAATAGTTAAATAAGATGAATTATCCACACAAGGATAAACCGGTTAGGTGATAAACCTGTTCACACCAACACCCCCCCTTAAGTGCATTTTAGGGAGTAGTTGACTAAAGCAAGATGCAATGGTGGATGATAGGTCCCAGCTACTAGGCCATGTTAGGTACCCATGTACAACAAATCTCAAGTGGAGAAAAGGAGAAAACCTCATGGGAAAAAACTCGTCTCCAAAAGTTAGAATGTATGAACAATGAAAGTGAAAGAAGTGATAGTAGGACTCAACATGACCCCCCAAGGACAACTTCGATCACATATATACAATCAAATACCCCCCCATAGGAGAGCAAGTGTGAGACTATAGGTCCCCCCCACAATGAAGTAGCTCCTGTGCCGATGGTGAATGCCTGAAGAATGCTGGAAAGTGTCCTGTACCTGCAAACAATATTTCTCCCCTTAGGAAGAAACAAGTCCAAAGGCTAATGTCGAAGAAACTCCATCTCAAGGAATGAGGGAAAAAGCCTCATGATGTATGCCTCTGAAAACTGCTCAAGTGTCCACATGTCAGAATCAAGGAATGCCACAATGTAATGAGGTGTGACCAATCCAAAATCCTAGGTAGACTCATGAAGTACAACCTCCAAAGATGAAGTAGATGGGATAACAGTTGTGCTATAACTGTCATCAAAGAGGAGAGATATCCCCTCAAGTGTGTCCTCCAAATCTGTAATATGAGACTCACAAAACAAGTCTGATATACCTGCCAAGAAAGTATCCCACAAAGCTATGTCTGAAAGACCTGTATGATCCTGCTCAACTGAAGTAGACGAAACCATGTCGAAGTCAATCTCTAAAGATGTAGGAGGATGAGGTGATGGAAGCTCAGCACTAGTCTCATGAACCAAAGTAGATGAAAGAACACCAAGGTTCAAGTGACCAAACTTCTCCTCAGAAACATGATTCACACTTGATGCATGAGTGTGAATATCAATCAATGGATGATCATCATCAGAAGAAACAAAATGGGAGAAAGTATATAGGCGAGATGCATGATCAGCCATCCCAACAGCAATGATGTCTCTGCTCTCCAAGTCCCGTATGATCACAGAATCAGGAGTGAACTCAACTGTCTTGCCTGCACCACAATGAGTAATCTGATAGATGGAAAGGAGATTGGTTGACAAGGAAGGTACACACAACACATTGTTGAATGTATTCTCTCCAATACCAATTTGTCCTTTTCCAGATGCATGCATGTATTTATTGTTACCTATCAAGATAGGTGTCGAAGTACATGACTGAAATGAAGAGAACATCCCTTGTGAAGATGCCATATGATGAGAAACTCCTGAATCAAGAAGCCATCTCTCTAACTGAAGACTTGTTGAAGCAAAGAGTGCTTGTCCTTTTCCTTTGTTTGTCCCATTTGGCAATGCCTGCTGTCCCTGTATGTGTAGATGATGATGGTGTCGAAGAAGAGGATGTACTAGGTGATGATGATGGCATTTGGATATTGCGCTTTTGAATAATGTGAGTCAACTCCTCCAATTTCTTCTCATAACACTTATGCTCACCATGTCCTAGTTTCTTGCAAAACGCACACTTTGGTCTCTCCTTAGATGATTCCTCCTTGGGAGAGGATGAGGACTTAGGTGATTTGGTTGACTCTTTTGCTTGCTCATTGTTCTTGAGATCTTTATTTTTCTATTTCTTGCCTTTGCTAGTTGAAGCCTTTTGATCCTTAGAACCTTGACTAGCAAGAAGTGCTTGAGGTCTAGGAGACTTCAATGTGCCCATGTGTACTAACTTAGCTTGCTCCCTTGTGAGTGATGCAACAAACTCATCAAGTGAAGGCATTGTGAAAGCTTTCCCAAGTGCATTCATCATAGTATAAAAGGTAGAAACAAAAACTGAATAGTCAGGACCAAGCTTGGCAAGGATTGAAAGAATCAATTGAGTGATTTTAGTTTTGTGAAGAAGTCTTGGATGCTTGCAAAATCGGTTGGATTCAAACCAATTAATTCATTCTCAAATTTGAAACCTCTCATTGTATCTTGTTTACCAAAGAGATTTTCTAAGGTAGTCTACACTTCATTAGGTGTTGTACAAGATTCAATATGAAAAAGAAGATCAGGAGAGATAGACAAGTATAGTGTTCCATAGGCTTGATCACATCTATTATACCACTTTCTCTTTTCTGCAGCTGCAGTTGGTTCAATTTCTATACCCATTGTTACTCTATGAATTTTCAACTTCTTAAATGAATCTCCATTTTAGTTTTCCACTCATGATAGTTATATGGTGTGAGTAGAGGAAGTTTGGTTGGATCCATGATGCAAGAGTACAAAAAAGAACACAATACACCCCCCTGTTACTCAATCAAAGAGATCACCCCCCAAAAAAAGAATGATTGTGGCACTTTATACTTAGTGCGATTTACAATCATCTTCAAGGGACCAAAAAAGGGAAAGCATCAAAATCGCTTAAAATTGAGATTCAAAGGAGATTACAATTGCTCACAATGATTAACCACAGCAAATAGATTGCTTCAAAACAAGTTTCACTTCCTCAAGTGCTACAATGCCCAAGTTATCACTCCAAAGCCAAAAAATCAACAAATGAAATAAAATGAACTTGGAGCAAAATCTGAGAAAAGTGCATGGATGGATTTGAAGAGCTCCTGAATATCTTTCTAATGCTACACGAACCGCGAAAATCGGAGATCGTGGCAGAAAGTTGTGAGCTCGAAAGCGAAAAACAAAGATCTGTCTTCAAACTGCTGTAGCAATCACCTGCAACAGAATTTCATAAAACTGCTGACACCACTGCGAAGTGCTCTCTGTCAACTTTCCGACGATATCTCATTTGCCCGATTTCGCCTCCGTGGGCAAAAGTTATGCAAAAAAGAAAAAAAGCCCCCTTTTAGGGCTTCGAGGGGCAAAAATGGCCCCCTGGTGCTGATGTCAGCACTGACGCAATGATGACGTCAACAAAGAATATGCCTGGAATATTCTTTTTTGCCGGAAAAAAATGCCTCCCGAAAAAGCAAAAAAATGCCAGAAAACCACCCTTCTAGGCACAAAACCGCCTTCAGAGAGTGAAAACCGCCTGTTTTGTGGGCGAAACAGCCGCTATTTCTGGCGAAACCGTTTGTTGTGCTGGCAAACCGCCTTATAAGAGTCAAAACCGCTGTCTGGCGTGAGATGAGGCCGCAATTTGTAAGACTGCCAAGCGGTTTGCTTTGGAAGAAGGCCACCGGAGGTCGATATGTGTGGTCGTCGAGAGTAATTATGGACGGCAATTACCGCTAAGATCTTGGACACTGTCAAGAGATTGTTAAGCTGGCCCCTAACGGATCCCATGAGTTGGCAGTTTTGAAACCGCTAAGAGTTTTGAACAATTTTTGCCAGTTAAGCACAAGGCGAAATATGATGACTGCCAGTTTATGGTTGGTTTCCACTATTGAAGGCCACGATTTTGTGATACCGCCAGGCAACTGAAGATTGCCACGAATGTTTCAGATCGCTGGAGATGGTGGATCGGTCGCCGAACTGTGTGCAGAGACTACCTGAGAAGATTTATGGCTGTCGAGATAAGGTTTTATGCCTGCCGGGAATATACTCCGCCAGGCATTGTTTTAGATCCCGCTGGAGTTTGTTTGGAAGACCATCGTGTGAAGACTGCTGATCACTGGTAGGAACAACTGACGAGTTTAGAATAGAACCCGGTGTGAATTTAATTTAATGGCGTGAAACTAAGCTCACACAGACCGCCAAATCTCAGAGAACTGCCATGAAAGATAAGGGCCATCGCTGGAGGCTGGCCGCCGGGATATCGTCTACCAGGATGTGGTCGTGGATCATAGATGTCGACGAACAATTAACTGCTGGATCTCCATCGGGATGGATATGCCCATTGTCGATGATGGCTATGGCGCCCGCCGAAAATGGATTTGGCTGTCAAACCAATAAACACCGCCGGAAATGATTTTAAACCACTGCCGATTAATAATTGTTCGAATGTCCGTTGTGGATATGTGTCCGACTACTCGTGCAAACCACACCACGTGGCGTACAGACACTGGATCGCAGTACCTACAGGTACTTGCCACTGCGTAGGTGTCCCTGGTACGATCCACCAAAAAATTCCAAAGATTCTGCAAAAAGAAACTAAAACAGAATAAATGATTTAATCTGTGTTCAAATTTATTACCCGTAGGATACTATGACGACTGCGACTGCACAGTACGACTCCAACAGAGAATCTAGAATATACTTCCTGCGCAGGGAATATTCTCTACAATCCGTACGATGTCGATTCGCAAAAAAAATTTGCCTTTGCTACAACTTTGTCCGATTTGGACGATTTTATAGTCGATCCTTATTGATTTGGCCGCTCCAGACGCAATGGCGATGTCCGATTTGGGCCAAATTGCTCTGAAACTACAAGTATCTCCCGGATCATGCCAAAGAGCCCCAAATTGAAACCCTCGTCAATTTTGCCTCCGATGTCCGATTTGGATGAAACAAAAGGTGATCTTGACTATTTCGGCTACTCCGGACGCAATGGTGAAATCTGATTTGCAACAACACGCACTGAAATGCACCTGCAATACAAGGGCATGAAGAGAAAACCCTCACAAAACTGATGTTTCTATCAAGTCTTTCTGATTCTCCAGGTCATCATTCGATGCAAAAGAAGAGCATACTCAACTATCAAGATCCACCAAGAATTACACTCAAGATCTCTCAAAAATGGCTAACACAAAGTGATTCTTCCTAGAGCTCTGATACCATGTTAGAGTTGGCTATGATTGGAGCCACCCAGGATCTAAGACTTCATGAAAGCACAAGAGAGATCAACTGAGAGAATAATGCTATTCTATCAATGAATGCAAAAGAAGGATTGTTGTTACAATGTACATGATATGCCTTGCTTATAAAGGCAAGGTGAGAGCTAGAAAGGTGGAGTGGAAAGTGGAGATATTCCTACATGTGCCAATTAGAGGATGATAGCTAATTGCACATGTGGAGGATAAGACAACTCACTCCAACTATCAACAACTCAACACACAACTAAACTTAACTAGACATCTAGAAAACTCACTAAGTCAACTTAACATGTGTGATTTATGTGTGATGTGTGAATATTATTTAACTAGTAAATAGTTAAATAAGATGAATTATCCACACAAGGGTAAACCGGTTAGGTGATAACCCTGTTCACACCAACA
Organism: Cunninghamia lanceolata; assembly: GCA_027924645.1. Classification (NCBI taxonomy): domain Eukaryota; kingdom Viridiplantae; phylum Streptophyta; class Pinopsida; order Cupressales; family Cupressaceae; genus Cunninghamia; species Cunninghamia lanceolata. The sequence goes on along the minus strand of BSBN01001327.1, from coordinate 3,315,091 downwards.
CTACCAGCTAATAGTAGAGTCCACAATATCTTTGATGTATCTCAACTTAAAAAGGTATTGGGACAGCACGTCATTCCATGTCCAGAGCTGCCTCCTTTGGATGATGAAGGAAAATTGATTCTAGAACCCGAGTACATTTTTAACATGCGGGAGAAGAAGTTGAGAAACAGAACCATTTTCGAGTATCTCGTTAAATGGAAGGGTCTCCTGTAGAAAACGCAACGTGGGAAGGAGTTGAAATTCTTGATCATCCAAATCTAAAATTGCTTGAGGACAAGCAATCTTGAGTGGGGAGGACTGTCATGCCCCTATGTTAATAATTTATAATTGAGTATATTTATGAATTGATTATTTTATTGTGAGTTTTTATTCATTGAAATTAAAGATATGAATGAAACTAGTAATGATAAGAATCTATTACTATATCTATTGTAAAACTTAATCATTAATATTACATATCTATCCTGGCCAACTCTTCTCATAAGCCGTTTGAAGCATCTTATTAACATGCACTTGGAGTTCGAATAAAAATAAACAATGTTGGTTAAATGGCCGACCTCCCTATACATGGAGCGCAATGTTCATATAAGACAAAAGAGTTAATTAAAGAAAAGAAGAATGTGTGCGATCTGTTTATGAAGTAAGGAGATTAATATGTGTAAAAGGCAGCGATTTAATTATGAAGGAGAGCGACTCACATTTAGTGTGATAAAAGACAAAATAGTATATACAAAGAAGTGGACAGCAATCATAAGGAGCGACTTATATTTAAAGGCAGCGATCAGCATTCTACATGATACGATTTGTTAAAGGAAATTAATAGGGTGAGATTCCATTTGTCAAAGGGCAGCAATTCATTTGTGAAGGGACAACAATATGTTTTGAAGTATTGCATCTTTTGTGAAAGGTGGTATTCCTTGTGAAAAGGTGTGTCCATCACCCATATTGAGAAGATATAAAGGGTAAGAGTTTTGTGATTTAGAAAGCAAGAATCAACGGATATATTTTCTGAGTTTGAAATATATATTTCTGATATATTTTCTGAGTATAACAGCAAGAAAGTATATTTGAATAAAGATATTAATGTAATAAGCCTGCCATTTGAAAGGGCAGCAATGGATAACAGCAAAGCATAAATTGCTACAGAAGATATGATATTATTTTACTTGGTGCAATAGCAGATAAGTATGCTACACCCAATCCTTATGTATTCATAAATGTTAATTTATGTTAATATTATACTTGTATTCTATTAAGGGAAATAAATGAATATCTATGAATTATTTCATTTATTCTCTATATAGATTTATATCTAAAATACGATAAATAAGATTATAGTTATTAATTCTGATTTATAAAATAACTATGCATATATATATATATATATAATATATATTCATGATATACAAGGGATTAGTATATTCATGATCCAGTCCTTAATCTTTCTTTATTGCCCCTCATGAGGATTGGTTGGGTTGTTAGGGAGAGGTGGAATTAATGTCTCACAAGGAAGGTGAGCCCCGAAGTGGTATGGACGAGTGTTCTTGAAGCTCTCAAGCCAGGTGGTGGTATTGACAAGTGTTCATGAAACCTCTAGGCCTCACTTGTGGAGAATAGTTTTCTAGCGCCCTAACATGGTTATCCCCCATCCTCCGTAGGGTTGATGATAAGGTAAGAGGTAAGGATTGGGGCTTAAATATAGTAATCTGTCATGTCCCCAATTTTGGAGTAACTTAAAATTGTTTTAATTGTAAATTAATTTTGTAAAGTATTTTTATTTACTTTATAAAATTAATATTTTATTTAAGTTACTTAAGTCAGTAGTACTACACTTTATTAAAAAGTGTTATGAACAAGCATTTAAAAAGTTCAAGTGCAAGCATTTAATAAAGTTCATGTAAAAGCATTTAAAATGCTTGGGTATGATGTAAACTCTCATTTAATAAAATTAGGCTGGGCCTAATTAATGTAATGGCTTTATAAGCAAGCTTGAGAGTCATTTGAAGTCATGTTTGGATTGTATGCTTGGTTTTGGGTTGTGTCTTTTGACAAACTGTATTCAGCTGATTGATAAGGTGATGTTCCCTTGCATTTGCTAAGCCGAGGAGATGTTCCCTTGGTGAATTGTAGAGGTGAAATCATCTCAGATTTCACAACTGAACTTCAAAGTGTCTTTGGTTTGATTGTTGGGTTTTTGCCATTTGGTCGGAGACCATTTTTGTAAGTTTCATTGAAGAATCTCTGTTAGAAGACATTGTTGAATAAACCAGATATTTTTGATATTATTCTTGCAGGGTTTTAATTGCAATTTCAGTGATTTATAAGCAAGAATAATTTTGCAATATTTGTTGATTTATAGATATATGTAATTATCTTGGTATTTTCGGTGAAGATTTGATTGAAGATTTGATTGAAGACTTGCAGATTTCATTGGAGATTGTAATAAGAACTGAGGAGAGTTCGTGGGTCCCAGAATATACCACACAACCTTGTTTGGAAGTGTGATGAATATGTTTGAATGTTAAATGGAACCTATTCATGACTCTGCTACCTCAGTTGGGCACCTAGGTCAACATTTGGCGCTTAGTCAGAAGATAAGGTAGTTGTAACTACCTGAGCTCTCATTGGTCGACAGAATGTCTTCGGGATCCGTGTCAAGGTCTCTGGATAAGCTTGCCAACTCAGAATGAGTCATCAGATGGAATATTCCCTTGGATATGCTTCTTGGGAAACGTGCCTTGGTTCCTCTTTGTGCATTGAAAAACGTGCCTTCATTGCCTTTGGAAGGCCTATAAAAGGAGGAGCTCTCTCATTCATTTGGTATCTAATCTTTTGGCGAATTTCTCTCTGCAAAGCTTGTAAGCTTGTAATCTTGAGGCCTGCAAATTTCAAGTGTTGAGGTGATGCTCCCTCAACTGACAAGGCGATGCTCCCTTGTTGTATTGTGAGGTGTTGACATTCAGTTGACATCATTGAGTTCAATTGAGTTGATCACGTGAGGAAGTCATTGTAAACATCAAGGCTTCAAGGCCTTCTTTTGTAATTCCTTTGAATAAGTATGTACAATCATGCTATTGAAAGCATTATCTATGTAATAAGACATTTGCAAGATGATTGAATCAAGCAATAAGACAAGTACCCAACTTTAAGGTTGATTCATTCAAGTGGTTATCTCTGATGTATGTCATTAAGTGTTAAGTAGTTGATGAGCTAAATTTATTGAAGGAAAATTTTTAGTAGAAGTAGTTGGGTATCTTACATAATCATCGAGTATATTATGAATACTAATTAGTCCCTAGTTTTAATGATCTGATTTAGGGTACAATAAGTATGTTGAAGTATGTTTATTATGTAAAAACAGACATACTCCAAGTAGGGGACATTACAAAATGTGGACTTGACGAACATTTCAACCTATTTTCTTCTTTCTCCAAAACACCATGCATGTCATCATTGGGCAACAAGGTTATGGTAGATGGCTACTTACCATGAAAGCCATTTGCTTGCACATGTGCCTGAAAGGACCCTACATCTTCATGAATGACAAAAGCAGCACCCTCTCCCACCACCATCTACTCAGATTTAACATTACACCCAACTTCCACATTCATGTTGTCAATATCAACCTCCATTAATTACATGCTATAAACAACCTCCCCCGGTTCACGAGCAACCTTTTGTAGTGCCTTCACATGTCAAGGAGAATAGAACATACCAACAAGCTAGGTTTATAAACTACTCATAGGAAAAAATCCAATATAAAAAGAGACATAAAACATAAGCACCCAAACAATAAACCACACCACCAAACAAATAAAGACCACAAGAACAAAATGCAAAAAAAAACACCAACGGGGGCAAGACCACAAAGGGACAAGAAAGAAAGAAAGCTAGAACGAAAACAATGGAGGACGACTCTTCGCCTTCCACACCAGAGCTCTCCACACCAGCTCCATCATGATTTATTTCACTCTCAATTGCCAAAAATTTAATATTTTATTTTTTGACTTTAGTTTTGAAATTTTAATCTACAATTTATTTTAATTAAAAAATGAAAGTAAATGATCTTTTGACTTGGAATTTTTTAATTTGTTTTAATTTTTTTTAACACTATATTAGGTTGCTAAGACTTGATTTGTCTCACACAGTTATCTTGAAATAACTTGTGAAGGTGTGAGAGGCATTAGGTGCCACAGTAATCAACAACGTTTGGAGTGTATGGAGGTAGTCCAATACAAAGAGAACCTAAAAGGTCAAAAGTATTGGTCTTGGATGATGATTGGTGGACTCATGTGGAGTATATGTTGAGTTTCATTGATCTCATCATGAGTATGATCAGGTTCACTGATACAAATAAGACATGTTTAGGCGAGATATATGATGCATTGAATCCATGATGAAAAAAAGGTTTAGTAGCAATTGAAAAGAATGACCCCTCAAACATTTTTCAAGCAAGAGAAATTTTTTATGATTGATCAGTCACCTCACTGCATCTCCTAGTATTTTCTTTGACCCATAAGTATTATAGTACAAAGATACTTTCTTTGACCAAGAGGGTGCCACCATGCAAAGATGCTAAAGTTAGTGAAGCGTACAAGGCGACATTCACTAGACTCTTCCCTGATCTAGGTGTAGAGGACATAATCGTGAGCAAGTTTGGGAATTTTATAGCTTCAACGTGTACAAAAAGGATGCTCATATTTGTTGGTGCCTCCATGGAAAGGATCTATTTACCTATAACCTCTTGCAACTAAAACTCTATCCCAGGTATGTATTTTTTATTTTTTAACTCTCATATCTTTGGCAACTATAATTTTAAATGTTGTATTGATTTTGTCTTGAATCTCAACAAGTTTCAAGTTCCTCTCCAACTAAGTAGAACTATAGTCCATACTCCTTTATCAACTCAATTAAACGCAATTGTTTGGCAGCAAAAAAAGAAGAGTAGTGCTAGAGCATCCCAACTTGAATGCTTTTATTGTTCAATTTTCCTTAAGTCTCAATCAAGGATGAGGGGCATGAAGCTGCTACACAGGACTTGCATAATATGGCTAGCAGGAATGGCACAAGTGTTGCTTGTGGTTCTAATGAATCAGCTAATGATGTTGATGCTCTCAATAAAGAGCAATATGATGATTTGTATTGATTTTCCATGTGTAATTGCCCTAATATAAATTATAAACCATTTTGATTTACCTTTAGAATTTGATAATTGACATTGGATTATCAATTATCAGCTATGTTTTGTATTTAATTTTGTGCAAATTACAGTTATATATATACACACACAGCCGAAACCCAATCGTACAGAACTGGGGGAAAAAGTTGGTAAACTACTGAACCCAAACCAGCAACTCCATTAACGTTGTTGTGTGTCATTCAGTTGTTGTGTTGGGTTAGTCGAGGATTTATAACAAAATGCCTATGTTAGGGGAAGAAACATCACTCATAAGATTGTTTCAAACATATTTGCATTTCCAAAAAGGAAAGAATAATGAGGGATGCTCATGAGAAGTAACACTTGGAAATCCTTATTTTAAGGGCTTTTCTTTTCATTGATCTAATATTAGCAAAAATATACAACTAGAACTTCACGATATGCAGTATAATACCCCAGGAAGCTGGCCAGCGAGAACAGCTATAAAACCTGTGCTACCCACCACAGTGAACAAAAAAGCTGCCTGCACAACCGGAAACAAGGTGTCAAAGGAAATCTACTTAACAAAAATGTAACAAGACAGAAGAATGACACTGATTTATGAAACAGTAATTTTACAGTATAAGTTTATCGCAATTTCATAAATATGTAGACCATGGTGCAATATATATATATAATTTGAAATCTTAGTAAGAAACCAGATCTTGTGTATTGGAAATTGAGTCATTAAGAATACAATTTATTATGTGAAAGCAAAAATAGCTCAAATGTCAAACCCATGCAAATTCTCCACACTCCAAAAGTTATATACACCATGAGACCAAAAAAGAAACAGAATAATTGCAAACCAACATTCGCAGGCACCCATATGTTCAGAAAAAACTTCATAAACAAAATAAACTTAAAGTCAATTTGAAATAATCAGATTCTTTTAACAAAATATGGAAGACCTCTATTGGATACTTGCATCATTTCGAGTGCTTGGGATTGCTAAATTTTCTGCATTTTTGATTCCTAGAGAAGTCAACTCACGCATAAATGTCTGCATCAGAAAAAAACATTAGCGTAAATGAAAGCAAAATATACTTGATAAAAAGAATTGGCAACTTGTGCTAGACATCTAACAAGCATGTAGAATTTACAAGTGAAATGCCTAAAATGCATACTTGCAAGCAATAAGTTTTTCAAGCATTCTGCCATATGGCAATTTGAATTAGTGACAAACCGTGCGTCGTGAGACATAAGGCTGAGAATTCCATTTTTTAGCCCATCCAGCTTGATTTAGTTGGTCCATTGCTTCTTTGACAGAATCTCCATCCTTCTGCATTTCCCTTCTATTAGGTAGTATTCTTTCCAATTATAAGATATAAACCTAGAAAATTGATTTTCTAAATAGATGACTAAGGACCAAAAATCCCAAATTAGTGTCATGTCCCTATACTAGTAATTTATAATTGAATAAATTATGTATTATTCTTTCAAATCAAAGATATGAATGATATTATAAATTGAATATATTTAAATAATATTTATTTAAAACAATTAACAAGATATATTATTATACTTATAAATAACACATAAATAATAATAATATATTATAAATATATCTAATAATATAAATACAAATATTCTTATATTTATCTTATATTATAATATCAATATAAATAATAGAATATAAATCATATATCATTTATTATGATATAAATGATATAATATAAATAATATAAAATTAATAATATATCATTTATAAATGATATAATATAAATACAAATAATATAAATAAACATCTTTTAACCTATCCTCTTATGATAACGGAGTTACATATGGTTAGAACTAGTTTTACCACAACTCATAAAGGGAATTAATATAAAGTAATAAAAATTATAAGAAGGTACGTATGTATTTTACGCGAAGCATAATAAGAGATGTGTCTCTTCGAACATATCCCTTGAAAGGGAAATAAATAAAGGTTATAAGATAAAAAGTAAAAACAACAAGAAAAAAAAGATATTTTTTAAGATAACACTTCTGAGTTAAATACAACTTTGATATTGAAAATAAATAAATATAATAAAGAGTAATCGTATTTAATTTATATAAGAGCATAGCACACATTGAGAGATTGGAGGTAAACTTGTTAGGAAGAAGTAGCATTAATACCTCAAAGGTAGATAAGACCGGCGGTGGAATGGACCATGTTACATCATACTTAGGCAATGGATAAGCCCTGCGGTGGAATGGACCATGCTACATCATACAAGGGCAATAAGTAAGACCTGCGGTGGAATGGGCATGTGTTACATCATACAAGGGCACTACCCGTAGAGGATGATTCATGCAACCTAACAAGACATAGTACCCCATCTCCACTAGGGTATGAAAATAAATAAAATTAACATATAATAGACAACCTTAAGTATAAATCCACTTAAGGATTGAATAATTGAATTATTGATTTATGTTGATACTATTTATGTGGTTACCAACCCTGATTTGATTATTTTAATATGATTTATTGATCTTATCTATTACTAATGTTTCCTTTAAGAAGTAATTCTCATGTGCAAGGTGGAAAATAAGGATCTTCTTAAAGGGGACATTACAATTAGCAATATTGACTAAGATCAAATTGCATGCATGTGCACACAAGGACATGTTTACACATACTTATTATAATTGGGAAAAGGCATGAGTGTGCGTCCAAACCGTTAATGTAACATACACCTCACAGTATGTGTTTTGCACTGACTGATTTTTTTGTTTTGCTGGTTTGAAGTTTATGTTTTTATTGCATGTGTTTGCATGGATGCTTTTTGCGACAATAACATGGAAAATGCAACATATATGGAAAACCCAGAAAAAATAGAATAGATATCAACAAACTAACACCAACCCAGATTGTATTCAACCAAAATATGAATTATGAGTACATACCCATCTCACAGCTCACAACTTCGTCCGGATGTTGTAGCCGGATCAGCAACCATGGCCATAGAAAATTGTTCACAACCTCATAGACATAAAAGATTTGGTGTTACAATCAACATTAATAATTTGCATACCCTGGGACGTTGAGAATGTGGCAATAGTATCCTCCAACAAATGAAGATTAGTGCACAAAAAAACTCAGTATACTCTCTAAGCTGTACGGCCCAGCTGGAACAACAAATCAGCAATTAAACCCATGAAAATCTGTGTCTTTTCCCTCTGTTTGGGACTGTATGAGACTGCAACACCAAGTCGACCCTGCTGTGAGGAAGAACAGCTACTAAAAACCACTAAAGGTACAGCAAACAAGAGGTACGGCCTCTATAGAAGGTACGGCCAGCAGATATATAGTACGGCCAGCAGAAATAAGGAACAATAACCTCAAAATTACTCCATAAATCATCAAATCTGATCAATAAAATCTTTCCCTCAGCTGCAAGTACTTGTCTTCGGAAGATGTGGTCATTTCATGCTCAAAACTTCTTCAAAAGTATCCTATGAATGCACAAATGAAGCTCCGGAATGAAGCCTCCTCTTACCCCTTTCTTGATGCACTCTTTCATACACGAGGAATGGCAAATCTGCAAAGGTTTCCGTCTCTGCAAATCGATATTCGAACTCAAAAACCAAGCTCAAACCCTAGCACGGGCAAACTCAACATGAGAGCAAAATATCATAAGGCAAGCATAACAAATGAAGTCACTTTTGGGTCTTTTATTTGTCTCCCTTCTCCAACGCCCAAGAGAGAGTTATTTAATTTATTTTTATTTAAAAACATCTCCTTGTGCCACCATGAGGGGTTCCATCCCTAGGAAAGTCACTTTAAGTCATAACTTAAATAAAGTGACTTAATAACCTTACTTTATATTATGTTGGTCTCGGAAATAAATATGAATTAAATCTTTAATTTAATTCTTTTCTCACCTACTGGAGTTTCCTAGTGATATCAAGACCCTGAATTCACATGCCCTGTCCAATTATATCTGCCCTGCTAAAAATAGCAACCCTGGCTCCCAACTTACTAAAAATAGTAAGTCACTGAAATGACTTCCTATACACATCCACTAGCCTACGGAAGTCAATCATAGGCTAATCCTGATCCTCTGGAGTGAGCTAAGTGGGGGACATTACAGTCCGCCCTTCCCAAGATTGCTTGTCCTCAAGCAACCTCAACTCTGGATGCTGCAATATCTGCTCACTTTCCCAGGTGGTGTCCTCTACCAGCAAATTCTTCCACTTGACCAAGTATTCTCTGATAACCTGTTTTCTCAAGTGTCTCTCCCGAGTATCTATGATAGCCTCTGGTACTAGGATCAATTTACCCTATTCATCCAAGGGTGGAAGTTCTGCAGAGGGAACTATATTATGGCCAAGAGCTTTCTTAAGCCTGGAAATGTGGAACACGTTATGCACTCTGCTATCTGATGGAAGCTCAAGCTCATAAGCCACCTCACCCACTCGTCTGATAATCCTGAAAGGACCATAAAATCTGGGTTTTAACTTCTCTGCTCCACTCTTCTTGAGAGTGGACTGCCTATAGGGTTGGAGTCTCAAGTACACCATATCTCCAACCTCGAAACTCCTCTCTACTCGGTGCTAATCAGCATACAACTTCTGCTCATTCTGTGCCTGCTGTATGTTCTCCTTAAGCTCTCTGAGAATATCTTGGCTGTCCTGCAAAAGGTCCTTAGCCTTAGGCACCCGACTGTCACCAAGCAAGAGATCGGTAAAGCAAGGGGCATCATAACCATAGAGTGCCCTGAAAGGAGTCATCTGAATGGACATGTGGTAAGTAGTATTGTAACAGTACTCCCCTAGGTGCAACCATCTGATCCAAGCCTTCTGCTGCCCCGAAACATAATTACGTAGGTACCCCTCAACCCATTTATTTACCACCTCTGTTTGTCCGTCAGTCTGCGGGTGGTAGCTAGTGCTAGGAGTCAACTCTGTACCACACAACCTGAACAGCTCCTGCCAGAAAATGCTCAGGAACCTACTGTCCCTGTCACTGACTATGCTCCTGGGTACCCCGTGTAACCTGAATATCTCCCTGAAAAATAGATCAGCCACTTGAGCAGCTGTGTAGGTTGCTGAAATAGCAAAGAAATGTGCAAATTTGGTGAGTCTATCAACCACCACATAGATGCAATCTTTACCCTGTACCTTTGGCAACCCCGTAATGAAATCCATGGAGATGCCTTCCCATTTCTGATCGGAAATGGGTAATGGCTGTAGTAATCCCGCTGGAAAGGTATGCTCATGCTTATTCTGTTGGCAAATGGGGCACTCACGAACATACTTCTGTACCTCGTCCTTTAATCCTTTCCATGTAAACCTCTCCCGAATCTGTTTGTATGTCTTAAAGAATCCAGGATGGCCAGCCATTGGTGTGTCATGGAAAGTTTTGATAATTTTCTGTTTGAACTGTGAATGGGGCACCAAAAATATTCTATCCTTGTACATAATCAAATCACTCACCACAGAATATTTCTCATCTCTAATGGTGCCCTCAATGACTCCTGCAGCCCAAGAGTCTTTAACGTACTCTGCCATGATCTCATCCTTCCAATCAGCAGAGATCTCCCCAACCAAACACAAGTGAGGTCGTCTGGACAACGCATCTGCAACTACATTTTTCTTCCCTTTGACATACTCAATGTCAAAGTCATAAGCCTGCAGTCTGCTAACCCACTTTTGTTGTCTGTCATTCAGGTCTTTCTGGTTCATGAAATATTTGATGCTATTATGATCTATCCTGATTATGAATCTACCCCCAACCAGGTACTGCCTGAATTTGGCCAATGCATGCATAATGGCCAACATCTCTCGGTCATATACCGAGTAACTCCTCTCCACACCCCGTAGTTTTCTGCTCTCAAAAGCTATCGAGTGCTTTTCCTGCATTAGCACAGCCCCAATCCCCTCCCCAGAAGCATCACACTGTAACTCAAAAGGTTTAGCAAAGTCAGGGATTGCTAAAACCGGGCATGTAGACATCAAGTGTTTGAACCTGTCAAAGCACTGCTGGGCTGTGTCACTCCATCCAAAGGCTCCCTTCTTCGTTAGATCAGTCAATGGTGCTGCTATCTGAGAGAACCCCTTAACAAATCGTCTGTAGAACCCACAAAGTCCAAAAAACCCCTTAAGCTGTGTGAGGCTTGTGGGTGGAGGCCAATCAATTATTGCCTTTATTTTCTCTGGATCCACTCTGACTCCATCTGCACTGATAATGTGGCCAAGGTAAAGTAATTCTGTCATTCCAAAATCACATTTAGATTCCTTGGCTTAGAGTGAATTACTCTCCAGGATACTCAAAACCTCCTCTAGGTGTCTCAAATGGTCTTCCCAAGTCCTGCTGAATATTAGAATATCATCAAAGAAGATCAAAACAAATTTCCTGAGCTGCTGTCTGAAAATCTGATTCATACAACTCTGAAAGGTTGCAGGTGCGTTAGTCAACCCAAAGGGCATGACTGAAAACTCAAAATGACCATAGTGACATCTGAAAGCAGTCTTCTCGACGTCCTCTACCCTCATCCTGATCTGATGGCATCCAGATCTCAAATCAATCTTAAAAAAATAGCAGGCACCATGTAGCTCGTCTATCAATTCATCTATTCTGGGAATTGGGTACCTGTTTTTTATAGTTTTCTTATTCAAGGCCCTGTAGTCAATACACATTCTGATTGTCCCATCCTTCTTCTTAACCAATACAACTGCAGAAGCAAATGGGCTCTTGCTAGGCCTAATATGTCCCATCTCCAGAAGCTCTTTGATAGTTTTCTCAATCTCATCCTTAAGCCTTTTAGGATGACGGTATGGTGTAATCATGATGGGCTTAGTCCCATCCTCTAGCTCGATGACATGCTCTGTTCCTATGTCAGGAGGTACTCCAGGTGGTATATCCCCAAACACCTTACTATGCTTGGTTAACAGCTTTTGAATATCGGGGTAGTAACTGTCCTTCTGTTGTGGTGGAGACTTGGGCATAATAAGACACTCTGCTGCCCACTCAACCTGATCATGTCTCAAGAGTCTCTCCATCCTTCGTAGTGATACAACTCTAGGCCCACCATCTGAAATTCCCCTAAGGCATATTTTCCTCCCATTATATTCAAACCTCATCTCCATCTTCTTAAGATTCATCGTGAACTCCTCCAACTGGTTCATCCAATGCATGCCAAGCACTACATCTATTTCCCCTATGCCAACCACGTAGAAGTCATCCACTAACTCATAGTCCCCCATGATGATTTTCAGCCCTGAAATCTTCCTGGTACAGTGTATTTTGAATCCATCGGCAACCATCACCTTAAAGCCTTCAAACTCTTCCACTTTTAGTCCTCTGCGAGCAACTAATCCCTCATCAATAAAATTGTGAGTGGCTCTCGTATCAATAAGGGTGATAATACACTGCCCACCTAGTACACCACGCACCCTAAAAGAACCAACCTTCTGAAAACTTGACAGCTGGGCAATACAACCACCACTATCAGTACTGTGATGTGAAGCTCCCTCATCCCCACTGTCATGATACTCTGAATGCTGATCTGACTCTGTATCTGATCCCTCTAAATGTGATTCTTCAGCTGGGTAGTACTCAATTAGTTTGGCCTTAGCTTTCTGTGAGCACTTATGCGAAGGGTCCCATGGTTCTTTGCAATGAAAACACAATTTCTTCCTTCGGTACTCATTCAATTGTTCATCTGTCAATTTATTAGATCTATCCCTGTGCTGATCCATATCCCTGTGGAATGGTTTTTTCTCCTTCTCCTTATCCCTCCTCTGAAAAGATCCCTTAGACTGAAACTTACTCCTCCACACTGATGATTCCATGTCTCGGGCCTTTTTCATGGCCTCCTGGAGTGTAGCAGGGTCAAATCCCTTAACCCAACCACGGAGTGGGTCTGATAGTCCATCAATGAAGAGAATCACTAATCTACGCTCAGATAAATCTGGGACCATGACAGATAGGTCCTGAAACTCAGAAATGTAGGGGTCTAATGATGCAGTCTGCCTCAACTATGCTAACTCCTTAAACAGCAGTTCCGGGTCCTTGTCAAATCTGTCGATCAGATGGGCTGTGAACTCTACATATGAAGTAATCTGATCATGCCCAAGTGTGACCTTCCAGTTACTCCACCACTTGTGTGCTACTCCCTCCAAATGCAATGCAGCATAGGTGATGGCATCCTCCTCCAGCATAGGACTAATCTACAAATAACTATCTAACTTCTGTACCCAAGCTCTAGCAGTGGTTTTTCCTGATCCATCAAAATAGGGAAGTGTCATCTTACTCACTTTCTTCTGTAGTTCCTGGTTCTGAGGTCTACCTCCTCTGCGAAGTCTATTCCTTAATCTAATGTCAGAGTATTCTGCAAAAGTTATCTCAGCTCTGAACTCTGCACTAGAGGCTCTCCAATCCCTCAGAATCTCATCCTGAAACTCGGCCTGTGTGGGACCCTGTTCAGGGGCATGGTTCCTGGGAACGAATGTAGGGATGCCAGGTCTGTCTCCTGCTGTAAACTGTGAAACCCTCCGATGAGTCACTGAGGCCTCATCCTCATCATCTCTGACCCTGTGTCTATCACCATTATGATTTTGATCTCCATTATTCCTGTCCCCTTGGTTCCTATCACCATTATGTCTATCACCCACATTATGCCTGTTCCTGTCTCCATCATTGTTCCGGTTCCTGTCACCCTGATTATTTCTTTGTCTATCACCATCATTGTTTCTATTCCTGTCACCATTGTACCTGTTTCAGTGACGGTGATTTTCTCTATTATTCAGCCCATCAAGCAACTGTGCAAAAGAGTGTCCTATCTCAGCCTGTGTCTCCATCATCTCCCGTCGAGAATCCCTCAACTCTCTCTCTAATGCCACTGAGCTCCTGGTGAGCACATTTAGGATCTCTCGTAAACTAGGCTCCTCAACCTCCCGGTCACCCATTTCTTCTGTGTGTCGTGTATCTGTTGGTAACTCTCCTACAAATGGATCTGTGCGCAAAACTAAGGAGTCTTTGTCAGTAGCTGCAACCAGTATTTCTTCCTCAAATGGATCAACTATAGGTACTGGTCGCTCAGGTTCTACTAACTGTGGTATTTCACTTTCCTGAATTCCTTGCCTTGCCCTGGTATGTCTAAAAGGATATCTGTCTGACGGTCGCATGTCTCATTTTTCAACTGCATGTCATATTGTCCCCACAGGATGGCAAGATTTTCTGCTCTGATACCACTGTAACATACACCTCACAGTATGTGTTTTGCACTGACTGATTTTTTTGTTTTTGCTGGTTTGAAGTTTATGTTTTTATTGCATGTGTTTGCATGGATGCTTTTTGCGACAATAACAAAGAAAATGCAACATATATGGAAAACCCAGAAAAAAGAGAATAGATATCAACAAACTAACACCAACCCAGATTGTATTCAACCAAAATATGAATTATGAGTACATACCCATTTCACAGCTCACAACTTCGTCCGGATGCTGTAGCCGGATCAGCAAGCATGGCCATAGAAAATTGTTCACAACCTCATAGACATAAAAGATTTGGTGTTACAATCAACATTAATAATTTGCATACCCTGGGACGTTGAGAATGTGGCAATAGTATCCTCGAACAAATGAAGATTAGTGCACAAAAAAACTCAGTATACTCTCTAAGTTGTACGGCCTAGCTGGAACAACAAATCAGCAATTAAACCCATGAAAATCTGTGTCTTTTCCCTCTGTTTGGGACTGTATGAGTCTGCAGCACCAAGTCGACCCTGCTGTGAGGAAGAACAGCTACTAAAAACGACTAAAGGTACAACAAACAAGAGGTACGACCTCTATAGAAGGTACGGCCAGCAGATATATAGTACGGCCAGCAGAAATAAGGAACAATAACCTCAAAATTACTCCATAAATCATCAAATCTGATCAATAAAATCTTTCCCTCAGCTGCAAATACTTGTCTTCGGAAGATGTGGTCATTTCATGCTCAAAACTTCTTCAAAAGTATCCTGTGAATGCACAAATGAAGCTCGGGAATGAAGCCTCCTCTTACCCCTTCCTGATGCACTCTTTCATACACGAGGAACGGCGAATCTGCAAAGGTTTCCGTCTCTGCAAATCAATATTTGAACTCAAGAACCAAGCTCAAACCCTAGCACGGGCAAACTCAACATGAGAGCAAAATATCGTAAGGCAAGCATAACAAATGAAGTCACTTTTGGGTCTTTTATTTGTCTCCCTTCTCCAACGCCCAAGAGAGAGTTATTTAATTTATTTTTATTTAAAAACATCTCCTTGTGCCACCATGAGGGGTTCCATCCCTAGGAAAGTCACTTTAAGTCATAACTTAAATAAAGTGACTTAATAACCTTACTTTATATTATGTTGGTCTCGGAAATAAATATGAATTAAATCTTTAATTTAATTCTTTTCTCACCTACTGGAGTTTCCTAGTGATATCGAGACCCTGAATTCACATGCCCTGTCCAATTATATCTGCCCTGCTAAAAATAGCAACCCTGGCTCCCAACTTACTAAAAATAGTAAGTCACTGAAATGACTTCCTATACACATCCACTAGCCTACGGAAGTCAATTATAGGCTAATCCTGATCCTCTGGAGTGAGCTAAGTGGGAGACATTACAGTTAACAAATAAGGAAAGATTTATTTCACAAGCCACCGACTCAAATAACAAAAAATCATTGAAAAACAGTAACCTCGAAATTATGGAAGGAAAATCTACAAAGGCTTTATGTATCATGCTGCAACCTTGGACCTGGATGGTGTCCATCCTGATCTGTGCAGTACATTCTAACAATCTGCAATTGTTGGAAAGTCATAGACAGAACAGTAAAGACAATCCAAATGAATTAATGAAAAAGAAAGGAATTCATTGGCAAGCCCACAAAACTAGATGGACCAATAGGCATAACTAGGTGCTATGAGTTAACCAGGACCACTGTAAACATCATAAGAGAATTTATGGACATGAGGAGTATAGAAATATTTTGTATATTATACCCACCTCCTACCTCCTATTTTTTTCAATCTTCTCTCCTCTCATATTCTTCACTTTGTCCCCCTTCTCTCATGATTCTTCTGTTCTTTTATCTCACATATACTATGTAGCATGTGACTATCTTATTATCTCCTATAAATAAAAATTCTGTATTCGAGGAAAGATGCCTAGAATTGAGTATTTGTAAGAACCCTTGTCTAATCTGATCCAACTTTCTGAATTTTCTGATTTTGTTTCTTCTTTGTTTTCAATAGTTTTTATGAGTTTTGAATGAATGCATGTATTTGTCATGTTATGATATCAATATATAATCATTTGATGCATGAAATAATGACACATAGATGACTGAAATTACAAATCAGATCTCTGCTATAGATTGGAACAGCAGATTACTTTATTTCAAATTGAAGATTTGAAAAGTATTTCACTACAACAACATACCAGATTTATATTAGAAAGATATGAGGCCAATCATACAATGATATGAGCTGAGATACATATCAGATGTAGGGCAAATCTGATTACAATTTCTAATCTGGTAATGGCTGAAATTGAGTCCTTCAATGGCTATGAATCTCCTATAATGGTGCAGCGATCAACTCCTATGGTAGCCTCCAATGCTGGGACGATAATCGGAGATAAAAGATGATGCAATTGACTGATCCACCGAACTGAAAATGGCTGCAGAGGTTTGATACAAAGTTCTGATTGCAAAAATGTTGATAACAAACCCTCCAAATGGAGCGCTAGCATTTGCAACAAAGGGCAATTAACCCTAGATGAGAAAGATGCCAAAAACAATGTGAATTCTACCTTCAAACCCTCGGACCTGCAACTTTGAAATTGTTTGATGAAATCTGAATCACAAATTTGAGTGTAATTTGATGTTGCCAAACCCTAAAATTCACTCTAAATGGGAGCGCGACTCCTCAAACCCTAAGTGATGAACTCTAGATGAATATATATCATTGAAACCTCATGATCTGCACAAAATTCGCCCATAACCTGCATAAAACTCCAATCCCAAGCGCCAATATAAAACCCTAGCTTGAATGATGTTTGCCTTTCAAACCCTAGCTTGAATGATGTTCCTTTGTAGCTCCAATTATGTTGAAAAAACCTACAATTATGCCCAATGGTAAACCCCAGGTGGATTCACCTCACAAAGTGGAGTGAGTTTTTGTCCAAACCACTAAATTCTAAGGGTTTTCGTCCTTAGAAGATTGCTGAAACAAAGTTGTAGCTCAAGAGAAAATCTCCAAATATCAAATGACAAAACTCAATCATGAATTATGATCTCCAAAGTCCTTTTTATAAAGCCCAAGTGGAGCGCCCAACTTCATAATATTTTATTTTCATTTCAAGTCCACCTCCTCAATAAAATATTATTTTATTTCTTTTTTTCTTTTCCATCCTCAACTTGATCAGCCAAAATAGAGGAATAATGTAATGTCTCCATTTTCAGGTTCTCTTGCAGTATAGTTGGCACTGACCTTGTGGATGTGTGTCAACGTTATCAGAGGAGTTATTTGATGATTCCAATGAGCTCATGTGGTCTAGAGGACTCATATGCCATTTTCCGGGGTGATTTTTGGCTCCTAGTGTGCTTTCCTAGAATCTTGGAGAGCGTGTCTATTTATAGTAAGTCACCCGATTGGCTTCGATTAGCTTTATTCTTCATCAGGATCACTCCAATGCAATCAGTTTTCGATTCTGATGCATTCCGACAGTTTCCACAAATTGGGTATATTAATGGCTTTATTTTAATTATTTAACTAAGGTCGCTAAATATTATTTAAAATATTTTAAAAGCACCTTAGTGTTATAGCTCGTTGGAACCGGGATGAAATGTTTTAAATCGTGGATGGATAAAATAGGGACCTATTGATGATTGTTTTTAGACAAGTCAACAATAGAGTAAAACACTAGAGTATCCCACTCTCTCTTGAATAAAGCTCTTCAAAGGCTGAACTATGTGATCCAGTGAAGTAACTCCAAGGTTCCTTTTTATGATTCATGATGGGTTAACTCAGTGATTACATGTGATCTTGCTGATAATCACAAAGGGACTTACGTAGACTTCTTTTATTTCATTCAGCTTGTTCCTCCTTCAATGTGGATGATTTATATACAGAGTCTCAATGATAAAGAAAAGTAAAAAGGATAAGGGTTCAGGAAAACTAATCTAAGGTCAATGAAGCAATGATGAGGTATTGAACAGACAAACTCCTGATTTAACCTAACTTCACTTCGCCAAGGATGCCTACAACTACATGGAGTTGGTGCAATCTCCTAAGGTTACGCAAATGGTTTTCAAATCATGAAAGCTTATACAAGCACTCATTGAACAACGCAGCTCAAACAAGCATCCACAATCAAACTTAAGCAAATAAAGCTCAGACTAGCTTTACACAACACTTCACCAGCGATGAATGTTAAAAGCATGAGCTAGGAGTTGATCAAATATTCAGTACAACAAACATTACAACAAAGAGCCTCTAATCTACTTCTAATCTAATTTGAAACATCTCTCCATTCAATTCAAGATACAAGAAACCATGTGCTTCCACAAGACAACACTTAAACACCAAGCGAACTCCAATGTCCTTTGCATTAATCTTGGGAATTATTTACAACAATTTCAAGCCCTCTCAGAGAATTTCGAGAGTCTCTTCTATTCTACTCCTACTAGTCTAATTTCTAATCTCTATTCTATATCTCATGAATTACAAATGAGGCAACAAAGCCTTTATATAGAGCTCCAGATTACAATGAATGGCTAAGATCAATTTGATAGCCAAGGGCTCAGATCATGCCACCTCAGTAGGTAGTTACAACAACTTTCTATTTTTAGTACAAAAGAGAGGCAATGAAGGCACATTTTCCAATATGATAAGGATAAGATGAAATCATTTAAAACATCCTCCACATAGGGGTCCTCTTGGCTTCTTTTATTAAATGATACACTAAATGCATTTAAAATGATGTGGCTGATATGATTGGATAATGATAGGTGCTCACCACATAGGTGCCACCTCAGCATATCTTGTGGATTCCAACTATTAATTCAATCTGTTCTATGGGGCATATTCCCAAATTGTATCATCAATGTATGATGTCTTCAATATGATTGCTTTTGATGATGAACACTTGAGATGCATCCTATTGATCTTGCCTTGTTCCTTCTGCTTGTAAACTGGATGAATACATGTTGCTTCACTTACATGACTTTGTGATGTTTCTTCTTCTTGTAGGATACTTGTTGATCTTCTTTGATGTTCCTTCATATAGAGTAGTAGTAGAAAGTAGATGAGATTTATATCGCTTCCTTCATGACTTAGAGTAGACGATGAAGCTTGCTTCATGAATCGGAGTAGGAGATGATGATGCTCCTCCATATAGAATAGATGATCTCTCTTGGACTTGAAGTTGAGAGAACTTGAAGTTGAATAGATGAAGGATCCTTGGAATAATTTGATGAAGTGTAATCCCATGGATGAATGCCTTGGAATGATGGCAACACCTTCCTTATGATGACCTCTCAAAGAGACTTGAAGCTTGGATGAGTGAATGCCTTGGATTGTTTGATGATGGATACTTGAACTTGATGTAGATCTCTTGGAATGATGCTTCCTCTGAAGAGTAGGAGATTCAAACACTTGCTCTTGATGATCACGATGTAGTTGATGAAGTGCTTCCTTGAGAGCAGCCACATGCTGATCTTACAGCGATGATTGATGAAGGAGCTAGTTGATACTTGAAGTGGTCCAATAGGGTATCCTTGAAGTTGACTTCACTCCTAGCATGAAGGTGATTCAAGCTTCTTCTTCTTTGATGACTCCTTAACTCAATCTATGCTCCTACAACACAAAGGAAGGAAACAACATCAATTCCTTTTAATAACTGATTTCATAATGCATAGAAATCTTCCAAATACATTTAAGCATTCAACAACCTTTATCATCAAAATAGACTTCACTTTTGAAAACAATAGGAGATGACAACAATAATGATACTTCAAAGAACCCGACTTAAACATAACATGGAGTGCAGCAGATAGGAATTTTGTCTTCTCCTAGCGCATTAGATCTACTTTTTGATCCCTGAGATTTCCCTTTTAGCAATGGCGCAGCAGATGATACTTTCAAACTCCTTTACAACCAGTGGTTTGGATAAGCATTTTAATTTCTTCTACAAATCAGCCTTTTGGCACAATGGATCAAAGGTTGGAGATCTTCTTGATGTTGACGCACTAATCTTCTTACCTCATCCAAAAGCTGGCGCATTGGTTGAGGATCTTGATTTCCTCTAGAAACATTATGAAATTTGAATTTAAACACTTAGAATCTGCCTTTTCATCTTGGCGGATTGGATCAAGGGTTTGGAGTCTTCCTTGATGTTTAACCTTTTCTTCTCACTTACCCTCCATCAAGCGCATTAGATCTGATTTCTGAGTCTTCTATATGGCTGGCGCATTGGATGAGGTGTTCAAGATCTTCCTAAAAATGAAATGCATATACCTTAGATCAAATTTTCACACCCTCAAAGGCTAGCGCACCGGTTGAGGGGTGAGAGATCTTCTAGAATTGGCGCATTGGTTGCCTATGTTAGAATCCTCTAGCATTTTGCACTTTGGTTAAGGGGTTGAAGATCTTCTTGATGTTGGCGCAGCAGTTCAAGTGTTGGGAATCCTCTTGAATTTTGCTTTAAAACTTGACTTTACTTCCCTCCATAAGGTGGCGCACTAGATAGAGGTTTTGGTTTCTTCTAGAATTAGCACACTAGATGGGTCGCATTGGATAAGGATTTCAAAATCCTCTTGATTTCTACCTAAATTTGTAATAAACCCCTCCTCCAAGTGCATTAGACCTTGATTTTGAATTCTTCTTGAAGTGGTCGCATTGGTTGAAGGTGTTAAGATCTTCTAGAATTTGGCGCGGCGGTTGAGCATCTTGAATTCCTCTAGAATTTGGCGCGGTGGTTGAGCATCTTGAATTCCTCTTGAAACATAAGCATTTTTGCTTTGGGCGCATCACTTCAAGTATTTGGAATCCTCTAGGGGTGGCACATTGGATCAAGGTGTTAAGATCCTCAAAAAACTTCACTCATTTTGGCGCATCACTTCAAGATTTTAAATCCTCTGGAAAGGCATGGAAAATTGAACTAAAATAACCTCCCATGAAATTGGCACATTTGTTCAAGGTTTGGAATCCTCTGAAAATATGCCTTAAAACTTGGGTTAAGTCCTCCTCCTCTAGTGGCGCATTGATTCAAGAATTCGATTTCCCCTTGCTGCGGCGCATTGGTTCAAGGATGAAGGATCTTCTAGAATAAGGCGCATTGGTTGGCACTTTTGATTTCCTCTTCAATCATCATTCCAAAACCTTGCTCTTCCTTCAAAAATGGCGCATTAGTTGGGCGCATTGGTTGAGTCGCAAGTGATCCACATCTTATTTTCTAGTCGGAAGCGCATTTCGTCAAGATTTTGCGCCAATCTTACATCCTGTCGCACTGGATCAAGATTTTGGATCCCCTAGAACAGTTAGGCGTTTTTCAAGGTCTCTCAGGGTAAAGGTATATTGAAAAATATATTTAAATATTTTTCAATATACCTTTCAGGATGTTTGAGATAGGTCTCGAATCCACCGGATTTAACATGTAGAATCTATTTGGAGGATCCACCAGATTCCAGACTGAGTCAATTTTTTAGGATTTTCAGGATTTCAGGCTACCAGACTTAGTCATTTTCAGGATCTCAAACATACATTAGGGTTGGTCTGGATGGAAATTTGATCAAGAGTCTTCATCACTACAAGTTCATGTTTCAATTGAGACCTCTAGTTATAGAGCAAAATCTTCTAGGGAAGAGACTCATTATTGGATTGGCAGAGGAAACGGACCTAAGGCATCATCAAAACTTCATGGAAAACATCGGAGCTCAAAAAAAAGGGGTCCCCATTTGCAATGGGGCGATGTGTGATTTGGTCACAATAGGACCTTGCGTGTCAATTTATCATTATTTTAATAAAAAGGTCTTTTTCAGAGCTAAAATAGAGTTTAAATTAAAAAGTGAATTTTAAAATATAAGCTTTTGGAGAGTTACGCGGGAAAGTATAAAAGGAGGTTGTGAGAGCTCATTTGGATTATGTAGTTTATTCTATTTCTCTAATTAAAACCCTTGTGGTTCTAGAGATCGAACTTGGTTCATCTCAGTCTTCTTGAGGACAAAAACCCTCTTAGAGATGATCAACTCCGGTGGTGAAAGACCCTCCCAGGTTGATTGCTAGTAAACTTATTCAGAGTTTACGCTTTGCACTTCATTGCAGGTTTGACATTGTTTAGAATTTCAAAGGAGGTATTTATTTGCAGGCTAGCTTGGAGGATTTCATTGTCCAATTTGTGGATTTGTGCCAAATACAAATTGGAGGGTTGATGTGATAATGGCAAAGAAGATTATAGTGGATATTTAAAGGAAATGCTATAGTGATCGCTATAGTAATCGCTACAGTAATCGCTATAGTGGACGCTACAGTAACTGTTGCCATGAATGCTACAGTATCACTACAATACCTGCTAAGGATTTGTGAACAATACAAGCAGTAGTTTGAAGGTATAAAGGAAGTCATTGCATGTCAAAGACTGATCATTGTCCAAAGGAATGAGAAATCAGTCATGGAATCACTCAAACCCTAGGTGCTGTTATGTGAAGAGTTTGTTGATATATCAGACTTCATAATTGTTTATCAACAGTCCCTTTATTTGTAATTGAAGCCTTCATTCATTGTTATATCAAAGGAGAATAAATCGGGTATGTTGCATTGGAATGAAACGATTCAAATCTTCAATTTGAATGAAATTATCTTGTTGTTCTAAGTTATATCAGACTTTCACTGTGTTATAACAGTCCTATATTTAGCATTGAAATTATTAGCAAAGTGTTTGTTTATTGTT
This sequence comes from Cunninghamia lanceolata, assembly GCA_027924645.1. Taxonomy (NCBI): domain Eukaryota; kingdom Viridiplantae; phylum Streptophyta; class Pinopsida; order Cupressales; family Cupressaceae; genus Cunninghamia; species Cunninghamia lanceolata. The sequence continues at coordinate 3,291,973 of BSBN01001327.1, read as the reverse complement.
GCAAAGTGTTTAGTCCTTGGTACTATCATTTGGTAAATGTGTTTTATGTTGAAACTCAATCATAACAAATATCAAACAACAAAACAAAGTCAGAAATCGGTCAATAGACAGTTTGCATGCCAACTGTTTGACGAAATGTCAAACTATGGAAACTGAAATTTAAGGGCAAAACAAGGGTGGGACACTACAGTGGTATCAGAGCTAGTTTTCCTGCCAGCCTGTTAGAGTTTAACATTGCTACAGTTAATCAATTGCATGATTAGTTTCAGCAGTTGCATGTTTGTTTTCTGAAGTCATGGCAGCTAGAGGAAAAAAATCTAAGATGTTTGATTGGGAAAAGACCCACAATGATCTTGTTAATAGTCAGCAACAAATGAAACAGCAAATGGCCCAACTGATTGCACAGATGAAGCAAAACAATAATGGTAACAATACTAATAATGGTGGAAACAATGCACATGGAAGAAATAATGGAAATAATGGTGCAAATGGGGATCACTCCGTCAACAATAGGGCTGCTCATCAGCATACTGTTGCTGGAACAACCAACACTAGGCCTCTTATGCCTAACTTTGCCCCAAGGAATAATCCTCCAATTGAAAATGAACCAACAGAGTAAGAATTGCTAAATCAAATAATAACAGATTGGAGAGCTTCGGGGGCTGATTTCTAGGCTGAAATATCATTCAGTGATTATTTGGATATCAGGTTGAGGCATAGAACCCATAGAGGTGGAGGTGGAAGGCCACAGAACGATGATTTGCAAAGGAAGGTGGGTAAGTTGTCCATTTCTTATTTTGATGGTTCTGGAAAGACTACCGCAAGAGCTTGGGTGCAAAAACTTGACACTTATTTTCAGCTTAATCCTATGGTTGAAGATGAATCAATTGAATATGCAATTTTACACTTGGATGGTAGTGCACATGAATGGTGGTACCATGGGTTGGTTACTTTGGGCCATGACCAAATTGATTCTTATGTTGAGTTTGCAGAGAGGTTAATTGACAGATTTGATAGAAGAACTGAAGAACTCTCCTACGAAGGAGAAAATGACTTACTTCATGAGACATGCATGACAAAGTACCAGAATGACCTCATTGAAGTACATGCAGCTACAAATGATGGGATAGATGCTATAACAGGTATTGCATGCAATTTTCAGCGTGATACAATTTTTGGATTAGCAAATAATGATGAGCATCCAGAAATTGAAGATGTGTATGTGTAAGATACCCCACTATACTTTAACCAAATTTTTGCTAACTTTTTTTTTTCCTTCTTACTTCAATTAATCAACATCTAACATAAATGAGATCAACATGAATTGAACAAACAATGAAGTTGAGATATCTTATTGCAATTGTTAATACAACTTCTTATTACATTCAATAGATGCTTAATAGCATCAATGTTCATCTTAATACAATGATTACAAAGATAGGCCTTAGCGCCTAGTTTGAACAATGATGGCCTTCAAACCACAAATATCTTGTCTTCAAGTTGCTAGTGTCTTCAACATGTAAGTAACTTCAAGTTGCAAGTAACAACTTCAATCCAAGAAATATCAAATAGCCAAAGATGCCAAATGAAGTCGCTCTCCTCCTTTTATAGTGCTCCTCAAGAGCAAGAGGCAACCAAGGCACGTTTTCCAATGAGCATATTCGAGAGGAATATTCCATTGAGATGACTCACTTCTGAGTTGGAAGCCTTTATCAAGTATGCTACCCAAAGTTACTCTGAGTTGAGATCCTTATCCGGCACGCCATCCAAGGTCATTCTAGGACCCACTACTTGCACGATACTCAATGAAGCTTAGGCGCACATTGGAGATTGTAGAAATGTAATGTGTCGTACCTGTTTGTATTTTTTTAAAATCTTAATTGTGTGATTTTATTAGATTTTTGTGTGTTCTTTCAGATAGACAAAAGATGCAGAAGGGGGTCTTATGTTTTCCTGCAGATGTAGTGCCGGAGCACACAATATATAGCATAGAACCTAAACCCAGAAAATATACAATGAATCTGAAGAAACTAAAGACAACCCAGATAGTAAAATAGCCAGGAAACAATTACTATCACATACCCATATGAAAATATGCAACTTGGTACAGCCGCCGGAAATGGACCAGCAAGTGGGTATGGCTGGAAATGCATCAAATTTCCATAGAATGTCACCAATGTCTCATACAAAATATAAGAGCAACAACTGAAGCACTAAACACCTCCCAAAGACCATGAATGAGTAGTAGAAGCAAGGAGAAAAGCTTCCCTACAATACTCCAAACTCCTCTTTATGCAGTACGGCCAAGCAATGGAAAGGTACAGCAGCAAGGAACTACTTCAAACACTTTGATTTCTGCCTTCTATACCATCCATTATCAACTTATATCAACAATAGGAAAAGATCTTTCACTCAGCACAAGAAACAACCTCAAATGTCTCCATTTCAGCACATATGTGAATGCCGAATACATCCATCGTCAATGGCACCGTTGGGTGGTCTTTCACACTTGTGGGATACCGTCACTAATGGAGGTTTCCGTCTCCAATAGCCTAATGCAAATTCTCAACTCCAGAAACCCTAGCAGAGCTCTCACAAGCAAATATCAAAACATAGCATAATCCCAAATGAGCTCCAATTGACCATTTTTATCTTCCTCCAAGATAGGTGTTGGGCATTTAGGAGGGAAAATAATATTTAATTTCACTTTATGCCTCCTAGGGATGAGTGCCAAGGTCAAGACATAAGCTTTTGTCTTTATTTGATTAATTTCACTTTTCCGGCAAAAATATAATAAAGTCCATATTAATATAAATTAATAAATCTTCGGACTTTAAAATAAGTATGAAGACGGTGTCGGAATTCAATGATCTTTAGCTCGCCGGAAAGGTCTCGACGAAACGCATCTATTCCAACTCTGAAAATCCCGAACCGACACAGTACCCGAACTTACTAAAAATAGTAACGGCCAAGAGCCCACTGAACCAACCACGAGGATGCCAACTGGATCCACTAAATGTGAACCAAGACTCTGTCACTGCCAAGGACCTCCAGAGCCAAACTAACCACAGTTCCCTAACCCAACTGCTAGCCCACGGGAACTCCATGATGGACTAACCATGTGTCTAAAAGGGGACATTACAGTCCGCCCTCCCTAAGATTGCTTGCCTCAAGCAATCTCAGCTCAGGATGCTCCAGAATCCACTCGTTCTCCCACGTAGCTTCCTCAACTGGTAGGTTTTTCCATTTGACCAGGTACTCTTTGATAATCCTCCTCAAATTGCGATCCCTGGTATCAATGATTGCCTCAGGTACCAATATCAACTTCCCCTCATCATCAAGAGGAGGCAACTCAACTGAAGGTGTCACATTGTGCCCTAGTGCCTTCTTGAGGCGAAAAACATGAAACACATTATGTACTCTACTCCCTGCTGGTAACTCCAACTCGTAAGCCACTTCACCAATCCTCCTGGTGACCCTGAAGGGTCCATAATACCGTGGCTTCAACTTCTCCGCTCCACTCTTCTTGAGAGTAGATTGCCTATAAGGCTATAGCATGAGGTAAACCATGTCACCAACCTCAAATGATCGCTCAGTCCTTTGCTGATCTGCATACTGCTTCTGCTGATTCTGAGCTTTTTGTATGTTTTCCTTCAATGCCCTCATGATATCCTGACTCTCCTGAAGGAAGTCTTTGGCCTTCGGGACCCTACTATCACCAAACAGTAAATCAACAAAGCTCGGTGCCTCATAACCATACAATGCCATGAAGGGTGACATCTGGATGGACATGTGGTAAGTGGAATTGTAGCAATACTCTCCCATGTGAAGCCACCTAACCCATGCCTTCTAATGCCCTGAAACATAGTTTCGGAGGTATCCTTCCACCCACTTGTTCACTATCTCCGTCTGACCATCAGTCTGGGGGTGATAACTCGTACTGGGTGTGAGCTCTGTCCCTAACAACCTGAAAAGCTCCTGCCAAAAATTACTGAGGAACCTGTTGTCCCTGTCACTGACAATGCTCCTGGGCAACCCATGAAGTCGAAATACCTCACGAAAGAACAACTCTGCAACCTGAGCTGCAGTATAAGTGATAGGAATGGCAAAGAAGTGTGCATACTTTGTCAACCTGTCCACTACCACATTAATACAATCCCTGCCTTGGACTCTAGGTAACCCTGTGATGAAGTCCATAGAAATGCTGTCCCACTTCCTGTCGGGAATGGGCAGGGGCTGTAATAAACCTCCTGGAAGTGAGTACTCTTGCTTGTTCTGCTGACATATTGGGCACTCTCTCACATACTGCATCACCTCGGTCTTGAGGCCCTTCCAAGTGAACCTCTCTCTGACCTGTCTGTAAGTTTTGAAGTATCCTGGATGCCCTGCCATAGGCAAGTCATGAAATGCCCTCAAAACTTTTTGCTTCATCTGTGAACCTGACACCAAGAAAATCCTGTCCTTGTAGATGATCAAGTCATTTACCACTATGTACCTGTCATCTTTGATGGTGCCATCAATCACTCCAGTAGCCCACTCATCCTTAGCATATTCTGCTGAAATCAATTCTCTCCAATCATCAGCTATAGCACCTAGTGCACACAGATGAGGTCTCCTGGATAACGCATCAACAACAACATTCTTCTTTCCTTTGACATAAACAATGTCAAAGTCGTAGGCCTGTAACTTGCTGACCCACTTCTGTTGTCTCTCATTCAAATCCTTTTGTCCAAGGAAATGCTTCAAACTGTTGTGGTCTGTCTTAACCACAAATTTACTGCCCACCAGATACTGTCTGAACTTAGCCAGTGCATGCATGATGGCTAACATCTCCTTATCATATATGCTGTAACTCCTCTCCACGCCCCTCAACTTCCTACTCTCGAATGCAATGGGGTGCTTATCCTGCATGATTACTGCACCAATGCCTACGCCCGAGGCATCACACTGTAGCTCGAAGGGTTTGCTGAAATCCAGAATGGCTAACACAGGGCAAGTACTCATGATCTGTTTGAACCTGTCAAAACACTCCTGTGCCTTATCAGACCAACTGAAAGCATCCTTACGAGTCAAATCAGTAAAGGGAGCAGCTGATTGAGAGAACCCCTTCACAAACCTGTTGTAATATCCACAGAGGCCAAGAAATCCCTTAAGATATGAGAGATTTTTTGGTGGTGGCCAATCCACAATTGCCTGAATCTTTTCCGGGTCTACCTTCACACTACCAGCACTGATGATATGACCCAAGTATAGCAACTCGGTCATCCCAAACTCACACTTTGACATTTTGGCATACGACTCACTCTCTAAGATGCTCAGCACAATGTCAATGTGTTTCAGATGCTCTTCCCATGTACTGCTGTAAATTAGTATATCATCAAAGAAAATCAGCACAAATCTCCTCAACTGCTCTCTGAACACCTTGTTCATACAAGACTGGAAGGTAGCTGGAGCATTGGTCAAACCAAATGGCATGACCAGGAACTCAAAGTGCCCATAATGACACCTAAATGTTGTCTTCTCCACATCCTCATCTCTGACCCATATCTGATGGTAACCGGATCTCAAATCAATCTTGGAGAAGTAACAAGCTTCGTGCAACTCATCAATCAGCTCATCGATTCTGGGAATCGGGTACCTATTCTTGATTGTTTTCTTATTGAGTTCCCTGTAATCAATACACATTCTGAGAGTCCCATCCTTCTTTACCAATACCATGGATGATGCAAACGGACTCTTACTAGGCCTAATGTGACCCATCTCGAGAAGCTCTTTGATAGCCTTCTCGATCTCATCCTTATACCTCTTTGGGTGCCTGTAAGGTGTCGTGATTACTGGCTTAGCACCCTCCTCCAACTCGATCACATGCTCAAAACCTCTATCAGGAGGTTTACCTGGTGGAATATCACTAAACACTTTGGTGTGTTTAGTAAGTATAGACTGTATGTCAGGAGGATACACATGCTTCTGCTGATCTACTGCAGGCATCACCATAACCTCAGCTGCCCACTCCACCTGATCATGTCGAATCAGTCGCTCCATCCGCTTGAGAGAAACAACTCTCAATCCACCATCTGAAATGCCTCTGAGCACATGTCTAACTCCGTCCACCTCAAACTTCATTTCCATTGTCCGCAAGTTGAGAGTGAACTCCTCAATATCATTCAACCACTTCATACCCAACACAACATCCATCTCACCCATACCGACAACATAAAACTCTGATTGGCAAGTGTATCTGTTCAGTTGGATTGATAGATTGGGTATCCTCCTAGTGCAGGTAAGTACAAAACCATCCACAACCTTCACCTTAAAGCCCTCAAATTCCTCGGTTTTCAGCCCTCTCTTGGCGACCAAGCCCTCGTCTCTGAAGTTATGAGTGGCACCTATGTCAAGTAAGGCAATACATCGCTGCCCGCTCAGTACCCCTCTAATTCTGAATGATCCTTCCTTCTGAATACTCGTGATACGGGCTGTGGGTCGAGCTAGATCATCCTCTCTATCTGACGCTTCCCCTGAGCCCTCTGATTCTCCACCCTCGACCTCTGAATGGTAATCCGAGTGGGGTTCCCCATCAACAGACTCGGCGGCTGAAAAGTACTCTAACTGTTTGGCTTTTCCTTGGGCAGCACACTTGTGCGTGGGATCCCAAGGCTCTCGACAATGAAAACAGAGTTTCTTTCTCCTCAAGTCATTCAGCTGATCGCTGTCCAATCTAGAAGAACTCTTATGCTGTTGTCCTGCATCTCTCTGAAATGGTCTCCTATCCCTCTCCTTATCTTTCCTTGGCAGAAATCCTTTGGATTGAAATTTATTCCTCCCTACTGATGATTCCATGTCCCGGGCCTTCTTCATGGCCTCCTTAAGTGTAGTAGGGTCAAAACCCTTCACCCATCCGCGAAGTTGATCTGACAATCCATCAATGAAATGAACAACCAACCTGCGCTCAGTAATATCCGGAACCATAACAGATATATCCTGGAAATCAGCAATGTAGGAGTCTACTGATCCGCTCTGTCTCAACTGAGTCAACTCCTTGAACTGTAACTCTGGGTCCTTTTTATCAAACCTGTCGATCAGTCTAGCTGTAAACTCCACATATGAAGTGACCTGATCATGACCCAATGTAACCTTCCCATTACTCCACCATTTGTGAGCAGTCCCCTCCAAGTGTAGAGCTGCATAAGTAATAGCGTCCTCCTCTGGCATGGGACTAATGTGCAAGTAGCTGTCCAATTTCTGGACCCAAGCTCTCGCGGTGGTCTTACCTGATCCATCGAAGTAAGGAAGTGTCATCTTACTTACTTTCCTCTGCAGTTCTTGGTTCTGTGATCTACCTCCCCTCTGAGGTCTACACTTAGTCCTCATTTCAGAATATTCAGCAAATGTCATCTCATTTCTGAAACCTTCACTGGATGCTCTCCAGTCCCTCAGAATCTCCTCCTGGAACTCTGCCTGAGTAGGATCCTGTTCAGGAACTTGATTCCTGGGAGCAAATATCGGAATACCAGGTCTATCTCCCGCAGTGAACTGTGAAGCTCTACGGTGATTAACCGAAGCCTCATCATCATCTCTATCTCTGCACCTATCATCATGATACCTGTCCCCATTATTCCGTTCTTCCCGATTCCTATCACCATTATGCCTGTCATTCCCATCATTCTTGTTCCTTTCTCCCCCATCATGTCTGTTTCTATCACCATCCTAGTACCTGTTCCTATCACCTCCATTGTATCTGTTTCTGTCACCTCCAAGGTACCTGTTCCTGTCACCTCCATTGTATCTATTTCTGTCACGGTGATTGTCTAAGTCATTACCCATCCGTTCGATGGCATGTGCTAACTCAGCCTATGCCTCTACCATCTCACATCGAGACTCTCTCATCTCTCGAGTAAGTGCGATCAAAATGTCACGCGCACTAAGTTCTGGTTCTTCCCTGTCACCCATATCTCCTGTAGGACATGTAACTGGTGGAAGCTCTCCAGAAAATGGGTCCGTCCGTGATACCTGAGAATCGTCCTCAGTAGCTGCTACCACTATCTCAGTATCTGACTCAAAAGGATCTATTACGGGAACTGGATTTTCTGGATTATTCAACTGCGGAGCCTGTGTTCCCTGTCTTGCCCTTGTACTTCTGAACAGATATCTATCAGCTCGTCGCATGTCTCATTTTACTTCTGCATGTCAAAACTGAACTCACAGGATGGCAAGATCTTTAGCTCTGATACCACTGTAATGTGCCGTACCCATATGAAAATATGCAACTTGGTACAGCCGTCGGAAATGGACCAGCAAGTGGGTATGGTTGGAAATGCATCAAATTTCCATAGAATGTCACCAATGTCTCATACAAAATATAAGAGCAACAACTGAAGCACTAAACACCTCCCAAAGACCATGAATGAGTAGTAGAAGCAAGGAGAAAAGCTTCCCTACAATACTCCAAACTCCTCTTTATGCAGTACGGCCAAGCAATGGAAAGGTACAGCAGCAAGGAACTACTTCAAACACTTTGATTTCTGCTTTCTATACCATCCATTATCAACTTATATCAGCAATAGGAAAAGATCTTTCACTCAACACAAGAAACAACCTCAAATGTCTCCATTTCAGCACATATGTGAATGCCGAATACATCCATCGTCAATGGCACCGTTGGGTGGTATTTCACACCTGTGGGATACCGTCACTAATGGAGGTTTCTGTCTCCAATAACCTGATGCAAATTCTCAATTCCAGAAACCCTAGCAGAGCTCTCACAAGCAAATATCAAAACATAGCATAATCCCAAATGAGCTCCAATTGATCCTTTTTATCTTCCTCCAAGATAGGCATTGGGCATTTAGGAGGGAAAATAATATTTAATTTCACTTTATGCCTCCTAGGGATGAGCGCCCAAGGTCAAGACATAAGCTTTTGTCTTTATTTCATTAATTTCACTTTTCCGGCATAAATATAATAAAGTCCATATTAATATAAATTAATAAATCTTCGGACTTTAAAATAAGTATGAAGACGGTGTCGGAATTCACTGATCTTTAGCTCACCGGAAAGGTCTCGACGAAACGCATCTGTTCCAACTCTGAAAATCCCGAACCGACACAGTACCCGAACTTACTAAAAATAGTAACGGCCAAGAGCCCACTGAACCAACCACGAGGATGCCAACTGGATCTACTAAATGCGAACCAAGACTCTATCACTGCCAAGGACCTCCAGAGCCAAACTAACCACAGTTCCCTAACCCAACTACTAGCCCACGGGAACTCCATGATGGACTAACCATGTGTCTACAAGGGGACATTACAAGAAACCAAGATTGGCGCCTCTCCTAAGCTGGGCGCACTTTTGAGGTGGCAGAGGCTAGAAGGTGCGCCTCAACATCAACACTTGTCTTCTGACACTTAAACAATTTCCAAACATTGGCAATAGATAGATTATTTTCCTTGCAAGTTGATGAGTCCTCAAGGCGCAATTGAGGGATCCAAGTGAGGCACATATCCAGGGTTGAACAAGAGGCAAAGTGTGCCTCAAACATCATGATGTTTTCTTGTCTTTGATTAAGATCTTAGTTGGATGAATGATCCCTTAAACAAGTTTTACCTCCTAAACAAGATGAATGATCAAATTGTGACTTCCATTTCATTTCTAGCTTAGGCGCATATTTAGGGCTCTATAGTCATGAAGTTGCGCCTAGCATCTTCAGGTAAGTTTCAACTAAGTTCAAACCTTCAAGGCTTCTCCAAATGCAAGTTTGCCAATAGCAATGATAATGTCTCAAGATCCTCACCTTAGGCGCAAATTGAGCTTTCTATAGAAGGCACAAATGTGAGGTTGAAGATGAGGAAAAGTGCACCTCACTCTCATAATACTTCTCTTGTCATAGATGATGATTTCAATTGAATGGATGATCTTTTGAACAATCTTTAACCTTTGATGATCAATTTAACCTTCCAATTCACTTCCTTGCTAAGGCGCAATCTCAAGGTTGCACAGGCATGATCTAGCACCTTAGACATCTAGGCGCACATTTTAGGTTGTAGGATCAAGAAGTGGTGCCTTGACTCTTAGGCGCACATTTGGAGTTGTATAGTAGCAATCTTGCGCCTTAAGTCCTCCTTGACTTATTTTGATGACTTTAATCACTTCAACTCCTAAGAACTCCTCCTTCTTACTTAGGCGCAAGTTCAAGGTACCAGAGTCATGAGTTAGCGCCTTAGTCCTCTAGCTAGTTCCCTTGGCACTTTGAAGTTCTCCAATTCATGTTTGAGTGTTTAGAAACCACTCATCATTGAAGCGCTCAAATACTATCTTCCTACTCATGTTTGAATGGATCCGCCTAGATCACTTAGCATGTTTTTCAACTGTTTCAATTCACTGAATAGGCATCAAGGCATTTAGGAGACTTCTTTCCTTCACATGACTCAAAATGACACTTCATCTATTGTTGAAGATCTTCTCTTTGCAAGGCGCAAGTTTTGAGCTCTACAGATGGAAAAGTGCGCCTAGCACTAAGACAACCTTATGTCACTTGATAAAGGTCTTGACGTGCAAAACAAAAGTTCAATAGCCAAAACCAAGTTCATTCCCTTATCATACGTATTAGCCCACGGGAATGATGAATAGGCTAATCCGTGTTCATTGTTGACTTATGCCGGAAACAAGGACATGACAGTCTCCCCTTCTCGGGATTGCTTGTCCTCAAGCAATCAAAGGTTAGGATGCTCTAAAATCTTCTCTCCTTCCCACGTAGCATCCTCAATTGGTAAGCCTCTCCATCGAACCAGATATTCTCTAATGACTCGGCTCCGCAATTTGCATTCTCTCATATCAGTGATGCCATCTGGCTCTAGAATCAACATTCCTTCATCAAGAGGCAGAAGATCAAGAGAGGAAACCACATTCTGACCTAATGCCTTTTTGAGGCATGATACATGAAATACATTATGAATGCGGCTACCTAATGGCAAATCCAACTCATAAGCCACTTCGTCAACTCTCCTTACAATTCTGTATGGCCCATAAAACTTTGGCTTGAGTTTTTCTGCACCACTCATCTTCAAAGAACTTTGTCTGTACGGCTGTAAACGCAGGAAAACCAAGTCATTTTCTTCAAAAGATCTTTCCACTCGATTTCTATCTACATACTTCTTTTGTTGATTCTAAGCATGTTGAATGTTATCCTTAAGAACTCTAAGGATATCCTGTGTGTCTTGCATCAACTCCTTAGCTCGAGGAGCTCTACTATCATCGAAAGCCAAATCAACAAAGGAAAGAGCATCATATCCATACAATGCTCTGAATGGAGTCATGCCAATAGACATGTGATAGGTGGTATTGTAACAATACTCACCAAGGTATAACCATTTTACCCATGCACGTTGATGCCCAGCGACATAGTTACGAAGGTATCCCTCAATCCACTTATTCACAATCTCTGTTTGACCATCTTTTTGAAGGTGATAACTAGTGCTAGGTGTTAGCTCAGTGTCTATAAGTCGAAATAGTTCTTTCCAAAACATGCCAATGAATCTACTATCTCGATCACTTACAATTGTCTTTGGAAGGCCATGCAAACGGAATACTTCTTTGAAAAATAGTTCTGCAATCTGCAAAGCTGAATAATCCACTGCAATAGAATAGAAGTGTGCATACTTAGACAATCTATCAACAACAACATATATGCAATCTCTACCATGTACCTTCCGAAGACCTGTGATAAAATCCATTGAGATACTTTCCCATTTCTGCTCAGGAATAGGCAAAGGTTGTAAACCGGCAGGAAAAGTATGCTCAGACTTGTTCTGCTGACAAGTCAAACACTCTCTAACATGTTGTAGGACGTCATCCTTGAGACCCTTCCAATAGAATCTCTCACAAATCTACCTGTAGGTTTTGAAAAACCCTGTATGCCCTGCTAGAGGTGTGTCATGTATGGCTCGCAGTATCTGTTGCTTGAGTTTAGACGCAAGTACTAGGAAAATTCTGTCCTTATAATAAATTATATCATCAACGACCTTGTACCTATCATCTTGTATGATACCATCCATGAGTTCGCATGCAAAAGTAGATTTAGAATACTCAACTAAAAGTTGAGATTTCCAATCAGCTGAAATCACACTCAAGGAACAAATAGTAGGCCTCCTAGAAAGAGCATCTGCAACAATATTCTTTTTTCCTTTTATAAACTCTATATCAAAGTCATATGCTTGGATTTCTGAGACCCATTTCTGCTGACGTTCATTCAAATTCTTTTGTTCCAAGAAGTATTTCAAGCTATTGTGGCCAGTTCTAGCCACAAATTTCGCACCTTCCAAATACTGACGAAACTTTGCCAAAGCATGCATAATGGCAAGCATCTCCTTGTCATAGGTGGAATATAGGCACTCCATATCCTTCAATTTTCTGCTTTCATATGCGATAGGATCCCTATTCTACATTAACACAGCTCCTATTCCTTCTCCTGATGCATCACACTTAAGAATGAAGGATTGTGTAAAATCTAGTAGTGCTAGTACTGGAGTGGTACTCATTGCCTCCTTGAGCCGATCAAATGCTATCTGTGCCTTAAGGGACCAAAGAAATGCCCCTTTCTTATTGAGATTTGTCAATGGTGCTACCAATTGTGAAAAGCCTTTAACAAATCTCCTGTACTAACTACAAAGTCCCAAGAAACCTCTCAACTCGGAAATGTTCCCTGGTATAGGCCACTCCTGTATAACCTTGATCTTCTCATCTTATACTTTAACTCCTTTAGCACTAATCATATGCCCCAAGTAGAGAATCTCCTCCATCCCAAAATCACACTTGGAAGCCTTAGCATATAGTGATTGTGCTTCCATGACTCCAAGTACCTCATCAAGATGTCGAAGATGCTCATCCCATGTCTTAATATATATCAAAATGTCATCAAAGAACACCAACAAAAACTTACGCAACTGCTTATTGAAAACATGATTCATGCAAGACTGGAATGTAGTAGGTGCATTAGTAAGACCAAAAGGCATAACAAGAAACTCATAGTGTCCATAATGGCATCTGAATGCTATCTTTCGAATATCCTCCTCACGGACACGAATCTGATGATAACCTGAACGAAAATCAATCTTAGAAAAATACACGGCCCTGTGTATCTCATCAAGTAGCTCATCAATCCTAGGTATAGGGTACCTGTTTTTGATTGTCTTCTTATTCAAAGCTCTATAATCAATACACATTCGCATAGTACCATCCTTCTTCTTCACCAACACCACAAAAGAAACAAATGGACTAGATGAAGGTTGAATGTGTCCCATGTCAATCAACTCCATGATTGCATTCTCAATCTCAATCTTGAAGTGTCAAGGATGTCGATATGGTGTAATATTGATAGGCTTGGTCCCATCCTCTAACTCAATCACATGCTCAAAACCACGATCTGGTGGTCTACTTGGAGGAATATCACCAAATACCTTACCATGCTTATCCAATATAGATTGGATATCTACATGATACTCTCCATCTGAAGAAGACTTAGAAGAAACGTTCACTTGAGCTGCCCATGCAATATCATCATGTCGAAACAATGTCTCCATGCACCTAGCTGAAACAACTCTAGGTGCTTCATCTGAAATAGCTCTCAAGATAACTTTCCTTCCCTCATGAATGAACTCTATCTCCATCTTCAAATCCTAAATATAGCGACCAAGTGAATGCAACCATTGCATTCCCAAAACAATATCTATGCCTGAAAGTCCAACCATGTAGAAATCATCTGTCAATGTATAATCTCCCATCTGAATACTAAGCTGTGACACTTTCTTCTGACAACTCATAGTAAAGCCATCTGCTACTGCAACTGTGAATCCCTCAAAGTCCTCAGCGTGTAAACCACGTTTCATAACTAAACCCTCATCAATGAAGTTGTGAGTGGCTCCACTATCCACCAAACAAGTGACCCGTTGTCTCTTGATAACACCCTTTATTCGAAAGGCATGATACCTAGGAACTCCTGACATAGAAGCAAGTCACTTTATCTTCACCCGTATCAAGCTCCAATGTAGGCTGATCCTGATGATCCTCATTTGAAACTGAATCCTCATGTACATCACTATCATCATCTGAAATTACCTCAATAAGATGTGCTTTGCCCTTCCCAAGGCATCTATGTCCTAGTTCCCATGGTTGCTTGCAAGAAAAACATAACTTCTTCATTCTCAATTCATCTCTCTCTGCTGCAGAAGGATTAGACTTAGACTGAAATATTTTTTTCTAATTAAAATTAGAGCCCTTGAGGAAGTTCTTCTTTGGAGTGAATGTAGGAGTAATATCCAAATCAAGTGCTAACTCAATTGCCTCCTCAAGTCCTCAAGTGTAGTTGGATTATGTACCTTAACCAACCCTTTGATCCTATCATTCAACCCTTCAACAAACAACATAGTGATTCTTCTATCTGTCATATCAGGAACCATAACCACAATCTTTTGAAATTCATTCACATATGAATCTATTCTACCACTTTGTTTCAACTGTGCAAGCTCCCAGTAGTAGACCTCCACATCCTTGCGGTCAAACCTAGTAATGAGTTTTTAAAAAAACTCATCATATGAAGTGATCATGTTGTGATGTTGTGAAACAAGTCCATGATGCCACCACTCATATGCTAGACCTTCCAAATGCATAGTAGCAAAGTGTATAGCCTTTTCTTCACTCATGGGCTTGAGTGTAAGAAAAGTATCCAACTTATTCACCCATGCTCTAGCACTTAGCTTGCCACTGCCATCAAAGCTAGGAAGAGGAATTTTATTCAACGCATCCTTGTATTCCTTTGGTTGTGCTCTTCTTTGCCTTGGCCGATTCACTCTACCTCTTTGATTATCTCTTTTTTGGCTCATGTAATTGTTGAAATTGATTCTATCCCTTACATGCTCGGGAAGTGAATCATACTCATCAACCAAAGATATGATATTCTCATCAAAAAGAACCTCTTCTTCTTCATCCTGTGCCTGCTCCTTTTCTACTTCATCTTCTCTAGGAAGAAAAGTAGGCTACATAGGTCTCTCAACTGTAGGTGTATGAGTCCTTCTACAACGTGGTGGTGATCTTCCTGTTACACTACCTGCATCCGGATTGTTTTGATTATCCCGATTGTTATTATTCCTGTCACCCATCATAGCTTGAAACATCCTCTCAATATTTGTATTTGTTTGTCGCTGTTGTTCGTCCATCTCACGCTAATTATTAACCATGTCCCTTAACATATTGTCAATTTCATCTTGTGCAATACCTTGCCTTCTATCACCCATTGTACCTGTTCTTCTTCTATAGTGATACAGTAAGGGATCAACGTAATAGCTCATAACCCATAGGCTGGCAGGATCCAAGCTCTGATACCACTGTAAGATACCCCACTATACTTGAACTAAATTTTGCTAACTTTTTTTTTTTCTTTTTACTTCAATTAATCAACATCTAACATAAATGAGATCAACATGAATTGAACAAAAAATGAAGTTCAGATATCTTATTGCAATTGTCAATACAACTTCTTATTACATTCAATAGATGCTTAATAGCATCAATGTTCATCTTACTACAATGATTACAAAGATAGGCCTTAGCACCTAGTTTGAACAACGATGGCCTCAAACCACAAATATCTTGTCTTCAAGTTGCTAGTGTCTTCAAGATGTAAGTAACTTCAAGTTGCAAGTAACGACTTCAATCCAAGAAATATCAAATAGCCAAAGATGCCAAATGAAGTCGCTCTCCTCCTTTTATAGTGCTCCTCAAGAGCAAGAGCCAACCACGGCATGTTTTCCAATGAGCATATTCTAGAGGATTATTCCATTGGGATGACTCACTTCTGAGTTGGAAGCCTTATCAAGTATGCTACCCAAAATCAGTTAGTCTGAGTTGAGAGCCTTATTCGGCACGCCATCCAAGGTCATTCTGGGACCCACTGCTTGCACGATACTCAATGAAGCTTAGGCGCACCTTGGAGATTGTAAAAACCAAGATTGGCGCCTCTCCTAAGCTAGGCGCACTTTTGAGGTGGCAAAGGCTAGAAGGTGCGCCTCAACATCAAGACTTGTCTTCTGACACTTAAACAATTTACAAACATTGACAATAGCTAGATTCTTTTCCTTGCAAGTTGAGGAGTCCTCCTCAAGGCGCAATTGAGGGATCCAAGTGAGACGCATATCCAGGGTTGAACAAGAGGCAAAGTGCGCCTCAAACATCATGATGTTTTCTTGTCTTTGATTAAGATCTTAGTTGGATGAATGATCCCTCAAACAAGTTTTACCTCCTAAACAAGATGAATGATCAAATTGTGACTTTCATTCCATTTCTAGCTTAGGTGCATATTTAGGGTTCTAGAGTCATGAAGTTGCGCCTAGCATCTTGAGGTAAGTTTTAACTAAGTTCAAACCTTCAAGGCTTCTCCAAGGCTTCTCCAAATGCAAGTTTGCCAATAGCAATGATGATGTCTCAAGATCCTCACCTTAGGCGCAAATTGAGCTTTTTAGAGAAGGCGCAAATGTGAGGTTGAAGATGAGGAAAAGTGTGCCTCACTCTCATAATACTTCTCTTGTCATAGATGATGATTTCAATTGAATGGATGATCTTTTGAACAATCTTTAACCTTTGATGATCAATTTAACCTTCCAATTCACTTCCTTGCTAAGGCGCAATCTCAAGGTTGCACAGGCATGATCTAGCGCCTTAGACATCTAGGTGCACATTTTGGGTTGTAGGATCAAGAAGTGGCACCTTGACTCTTAGGCGCACATTTGGAGTTGTATAGTAGCAATCTTGCGCCTTAAGTCCTCCTTGACTTATTTTGATGACTTTAATCACTTCAACTCCTAAGAACTCCTTCTTACTATGACGCAAGTTCAAGGTTCCAGAGTCATGAGTTAGTGCCTTAGTCCGCTAGCTAGTTCCCTTGGCACTTTGAAGTTCTCCAATTCATGTTTGAGTGTTTAGAAACCACTCACCATTGAAGCGCTCAAATACTATCTTCCTATTCATGTTTGAATGGATCCTTACCAAGGCGCACTTTGGTGGTTGAACAGGTGGGAAAGTGCACCTAGATCACTTAGTATGTTCTTCAACTGTTTCAATTCACTAAATAGGCATCAAGGCATTTAGGAGACTTCTTTCCTTCACATGACATCAAAATGACACTTAATCTATTGTTGAAGATCTTCTCTTTGCAAGGTGCAAGTTTTGAGCTCTACAAATGGAAAAGTGCGCCTAGCACTAAGACAATCTTATGTAACTTGATAAAGGTCTTGACGTGCAAAACAAAAGTTCAATAGCCAAAACCAAGTTCATTCCCTTATCATACGTATTAGCCCACGGGAATGATGAATAGGCTAATCCATGTTCATTGTTGACTTATGCTGGAAACGGAGACATGACAGTATGAGATCTATGATGACACCATTGGAAGGTATGCATATGATAAGAATTTTTACATCACTAATGGTGAAATTTGATTGGCTGGAAATTCCAAATTAACAAGTAACTTTGAACACTCAAATAATTCTAATGAAGTTAATTCAGAAATTGAAGAATTTAGCAAGGCTAGCAATGGAGAGGAAGTTGATTTTGAAATTCATACCAATGAAAACAAATCAAAAAATTTGAGGTTTGTTGAGCAAAGTTTCTTTGCTGATTTTGATCAAGAGCCTAAAGAGCTGCAAGCTTTGAAAGACAAATTAGTGGTTTCAGAAGAGAAGATTGTGGAAGCTCTATCGAGGTTTGATAGTACACACAGTTTTGTTGAAGACCTCTTCTAGAAGGCTCAAGTTGAGGAGAGACAGAAGGGCATTAAGGATGGAACTGCCCTTGCAAATTTACAAACCATCAAAGAAGCTTTACAGGTAATGAAATCAGATTATTTGCATTTGCTCTCAGATAGAGATCGTGCCATCAAGTTTGTGGAAGAGTGTCATGTCCCCTCTTTAGCGCTGTCTAGCAGAGACATGAGAGTTGACCTATCATCCGGGTTCCCGTAGGTCAGCAGCGTGGTTAGGGGACCTATCCAGAGGCAGTGTAGCTTGGCACAGAGCTTTACAGGCCTTTCCAGTCAGTTTTTGACAGTTTCCTATTTTTTAGGAAGGGTTCCTATTTTTTAGGGTTTGACCGAGAGTTGACCAGGAGGCATCAGGGGACCTCCAGGAGCATTTTTGGAGTTTTGGTCAAATTCCTATTTTTTAGGAGGTATCCCTACATTTTAGGGAGGCACTGTCAGTTGGCATGACACGTGGCGACATCACCAGTAGCGTGGGCTTCAGAAGTTCTCAGTTCAGGATGGCCAGGTGATGGATTTGGAATAATTATTGAATATTAAAGTGTGGCTTTAATATTTAATAAAAATAAATAAAATAAAGTGAATAACATGTCACTTTATATTAATAAGTTATTAAAAAGTCCCCCACCTAGTTGACACAACGTTGTGTTTAAAAAGTGGGCTTTTAATAATGAAGTTGGGCCCTCAACTTGGGCGCCCAACTTGGGAAGTCTTCATTAATAAAAGGATCTTTTAAAGATTCTTAATTTTGATCCCTTTTGGAACCCTAAAGTGGACGCCCACTTTGGGAAGTGCATAAAGTGACTTTGAAGTGCTATTTGGATCGATCTTTTTGCATATCTTTTGAAGCTTCATGGCAGCTCTGATCTCTGTGGAAGGGGGCAGCAGCATTCAGACTCTTGGGAACGAAAACTCTCAAGGATTTTGGTGAATTGGACGATAACCCAGTTCTTGTTTGTGGGAGGCCTACTCTGGGTCTTCATTTGTGCATCATTGGACAGATTCCAGGGCATGTTATTGCAGATCTAAGCTTGCAGCAGTGCTAAATCAGTTTTATCCTTCAGATCCTTCATTCTCAGTTGCATGTATAGCCTCTTCTAGGCCAATATTGCCTTTGTATGCAAGTAGGGTTGCAAACCAGGCTTCCATTGAATATTAAAATACAGATCTGATGGGTATGTGCCTCAATTTCTCATGTGTTATCTTTCTATCAGTTATTATTTATTTTTAGTCCATTTTATTTGAGGTTGCAGCTGTATGTATTTCTATTTGCCATCTTGGCAAATACACATCTCAAGAAAATTGAAACCCCTTCTGCATCTCCTCTCTAGTCTGAAAGAAAACAAAAAAAAAATAATAAAAATCATAAAACAAATTAAATCACAAAAAAACAGCACTTCATTTCAGCAACAGCACTTCATTTCAGCAAAGGGATCCATCAGGGATCTTTCAGTGGTATCAGAGCCTTTGACTTGCCAGCCTGTGGGGTTTAGAGATTTGCTTTCTATGCATACAGACAGGTATTACACACGCAGGACAGCCCAAAACGAGCTTGGGATTGGTACAGCAGAGGAACCAGTAATGGCTGAAGAACAGAGAAATGCCAGGAGAGATCAAGATGAGGAAGAGAGAGAGATGATGAGGACCCTCATCAACACTCAACCTAGGATTGCTCAGACCCTTGACAGGATACAGGATGCCTTGGAACGATTGGAGTTAGATAGAGGCAGACGGAGCAGATCAGTATCAGTGGCGGGAAGCCAGCATAGTCACAGGTCACACGCATCAGCTAGGAGTTCCCATCATTCCCCTAGGCGTGGACAGGCCAGGGATAGACCCTTACTTCCTCAGTTTGCACCAGGTGAACGGCCAGCACAGATAGAGCCACCAGAGGTGGAATTTCAGGACTCAGTCATGGCGGCTACAGCTGAGTGGCGAGCCTTACCCCCTGAGGTCCGGGATGTCTTTCCTTTTCCACAGTATTGTGCACAGCGCAGAGATTCTACCAGGTTTAGAGGAGACCGAGGCACTAGACCACAGCAGCAAAACTATGACCTCAGTAGAGCTACTGGGAAGATCACGTTGGCTACATATGCTGGTACGGGTAGTACGAGTGCACGTGCTTGGGTGCACAAGCTGGACATATATTTATCCTTGAGACCCATGCCTGAGCGTGAGGCTATCCAGTTTGCTGTCTTACATTTAGATGGGGTTGCCTATGATTGGTGGCATCATGGACTGGTCACCCAGGATCATGCCTTGATTCATTCCTATGCAGAGTTCACTGAACGACTCATTACCCGGTTTGACCGTAAGGACACAGAACTCTACTATAGGGAGTTGGCACATCTTAGACAAACAGGACATGCTGAAGCTTATGTTAATGAGTTCCAGCGTATTGCAGTTATGGTACCTGATATGCCCCAGAGGCGTAGCGTGATGTTATTCATTGAGGGGTTACAGGATAGGCTTAAGGGATTGGTACGTGCCTTCCAGCCGGCCACTCTTAAGGATGCCATTGATGTGACCTTGAGATTGGACACCACTCCCACTTATCAGTCGGATAAGAGGCCATTCAGGGAATCACGGCCTTTTCAGAAGGCCAATACTCCACAGTTCAGAGATGGACAGTCAGCTAGACCTCCTAGGATGGATCAGGAGTCACGGAATGATTTGAGGAGGAAGAAATTATGCTTCTCCTGCAAGGAGCCTTGGGAGCCCGGACACCGCTGTATGGGTAAGGGCAGAGTTCACTTGGTTGAGGTCACATCTGAGCTTGGGGATGAGGAGATACCAGACACCGACATTGAGGACAGCCCTGAGGAGGTTATTCAGGAGCAACCCCAGCTAGAGATAGACATCCCCGATTCATCGGCGGCAGCCAAAGTGACTATGGCTACCCTATCCAGTTATCCCAGGTTCCATGCCTTTCGGTTAAAAGGAACCTTACAGGGACAGCGAGTCATGAGTTTGGTTGACACAGGAGCCACGCACAATTTTATTGATCAGAAATTGGTGGAGAGGCGTGGATTACAGTCTGAGGTGTTCGAGGGTTTTGGAGTTAAGGTTGCAGATGGTGCAGTGTTGGGTTGTACTCGGAGGATCTCACAGCTCAGCATTCAGATGGGTGATTTTACTTTGACGGATGACTTTTATATCCTACCCTTAGAGGATTATGATGTGATTTTGGGTATGCAGTGGTTACAGGGTATTGGGAGATATATTATTGATCACCACCGCATGCAGTTAGAGTTCCTATCTGGCGGGAAGAAGGTGATCTTGAGGGCAGCCTCTGACGGTGGACCCAAGGAGGTATCTTCTCGCAGGATGGAGTCTATTATCAGACATGATGATGTGCTCTGGGCTACACGTTGTTTTGTGAAATCCAAGACACCCACTCCTCAGGATGCTAGAGCATTTCATGTTGACATACAGACAGTGATGGATCGGCATGGCCGAGTATTTGGTGACATACCTCCTGGTGTACCCCCGGATAGAGGGTTTGAGCATGGGATAGAGATGGAGGATGGAGCTAAGCCAGTGATCACCACCCCGTATCGTCATCCTAGAGCATACAAGGATGAGATTGAGAAGACTATTCATGAGCTGTTAGATATGGGTTTCATTCGCCCCAGTTCTAGCCCCTTTGCTTCTTCTGTAGTACTGGTTAAGAAGAAGGATGGGACCCTACGGATGTGTATAGATTACAGGGCCTTGAACAAGAAGACAATCAAGAACAGATACCCTATTCCGCGCATTGATGAGTTGTTGGACGAGCTTCATGGAGCCATCTACTTCTCTAAGATTGATCTTCGTTCAGGCTATCATCAGATTCGTGTACGAGCAGAGGATGTACACAAGACCGCCTTCCGTTGTCACTATGGGCATTATGAGTTTCTGGTGATGCCTTTTGGCCTTACCAATGCTCTAGCCACCTTCCAGTCATGTATGAACCATCTCTTCAACAAGCAGTTGAGGAAATCAGTTCTAGTGTTCTTTGACGATATTCTGATCTACAGTCGTACTTGGGAGGACCATCTCAGACATGTTGAGGAGGTACTTAGCATCATGGAGAGTCAGTCTCTATTTGCTAAGTTGTCCAAATGTGAGTTTGGACTTAGAGAGGTCCTATATCTGGGTCATGTGATTAGTGCTGATGGGGTGAAGGTGCACGAGGAGAAGATTCAGGCAATTAGAGATTGGCCACACCCTCGGAACATTACTGAGTTACGGGGTTTCCTTGGTCTATGTGCTTATTACAGGCGATTTGTGAGGGGTTTCTCTCAGTTGGCAGCTCCCTTGACAGACCTCACAAAGAAAGGGGCTTTTAGATGGACAGAGCAGGCACAGGGAGTCTTTGACAGGCTCAAGGAGGTTATGAGTACTTGCCCAGTTTTAGCACTTCCCGACTTCTCGCAGCCCTTTGTACTTGAGTGTGATGCTTCCGGTTTGGGCATAGGAGCGGTTTTGATGCAGAACCGACACCCCATTGCTTTTGAGAGTCGGAAGCTGCGGGATAATGAGAGGTTGTATTCTACATATGATAAGGAAATGTTGGCTATTATGCACGCATTAGCCAAGTTCAGACAGTATCTTGTTGGCAGCAAATTCGTGGTAAGAACAGACCACAACAGTCTGAAATATTTCCTTGATCAGACAGAGCTCAATGATCGTCAGCAAAAATGGGTGAGCAAGATTCAGGCTTATGATTTTGACATCGAATTCATAAAGGGGAAGAATAATACTGTGGCTGATGCACTTTCTAGAAAACCATCACTTGCTGCCCTATGTTCACTGAGCAAGATTTCAGCAGATTGGAAGGCTCAACTTTTAGTTGAGTACTCCAAAAATCAGCATGCTTGTGAGGTCATGGATGGTTTGGTGTTGGATGATAGGTACACTGTGGTAGATGAAGTCATCTACTACAAGGGCAGGGTGTATCTGGTTCCTGGTTCTCAGTTGAAGGAACAAATTATGCATGCTTATCATGATACTCCGACAGCAGGGCACCCAGGTTATGGTAAGACCTACAGGGCGGTTCGAGAGAGATTCTCTTGGAAGGGTCTCAAAGCTGATATCTTACGTCATGTTCGTGAGTGTTTGACGTGCCAGCAGAATAAGTCTGAGCATACTTTCCCTGCTGGTTTATTACAGCCGTTACCTATACCGGAGCAGAAGTGGTCAGGGATCTCCATGGATTTCATTACAGGTCTTCCTCGGGTGCAGGGGAAAGACTGTATCTATGTTGTAGTAGACAGGTTGACTAAATACGCCCACTTCTTTCCTATTGCAGCTGATTTCACAGCATCTCAGGTGGCGGAGTTATTTTTCAGAGAGATATTCAGGCTCCACGGTCTTCCCAAGACCATAGTGAGTGACAGGGATAGTAGGTTCATGAGTTCTTTCTGGCAAGAACTTTTCAGGCTCACAGGTACGGAGTTGACACCCAGTACCAGCTACCACCCACAGACAGATGGGCAGACCGAGATTGTTAATAAGTGGGTTGAGGGGTATTTGCGCAGCTATGTGTCAGGACAGCAGAAGGCATGGGTGCGTTGGCTATATCTAGGAGAGTATTGCTATAATACTACACACCATATGTCTATTGCTATGACACCTTTTAGAGCCCTCTATGGTTACGAGGCATTATCTTTTGTTGATCTGGCTGTAAGTGACAGCAGGGTGCCCTTGGCACAGGATTGGTTACAGGAGAACCAGGACATCATGAGATCTCTCAGGGAGAATCTTCAGCAGGCACAGAATCAGCAGAAGGTCTACGCTGATCGGCATAGGACTGAGAGAGTATTTGAGGTGGATGACATGGTTTTCCTGCGGTTGCAGCCTTACCGACAGAGTACCCTTAAAGGGGGTGGAGCTGAGAAGCTCAAGCCTCGCTTCTACGGACCATATCGGATTCTCAGGCGTGTGGGAGAGGTTGCTTATGAGATTGAGTTACCACCTGAGAGTCGGATTCATAATGTGTTCCATGTATCTTGCCTGAAAAAGGCACTGGGGCAACATATTGTAGCATCACCCGATTTACCTCCCTTGGATGAGGAAGGTAAGCTGACTCTGGTTCCTGAGGAGATCTTGGAGGAGAGGGAACGACGGCTGAGAAGTAGGGTGATTCGGGAGTACTTGATTCGTTGGAGGGGACTCCCTATAGAGGACGCCACTTGGGAGGGAGAGTCCATTTTACAGCATCCGACCTTGCAGTTGCTTGTGGGCAAGCATCTTCGAGAGGGGAGGACTGTCATGTCCCCTCTTTAGCGCTGTCTAGCAGAGACATGAGAGTTGACCTATCATCCGGGTTCCCGTAGGTCAGCAGCGTGGTTAGGGGACCTATCCAGAGGCAGTGTAGCTTGGCACAGAGCTTTACAGGCCTTTCCAGTCAGTTTTTGACAGTTTCCTATTTTTTAGGAAGGGTTCCTATTTTTTAGGGTTTGACCGAGAGTTGACCAGGAGGCATCAGGGGACCTCCAGGAGCATTTTTGGAGTTTTGGTCAAATTCCTATTTTTTAGGAGGTATCCCTACATTTTAGGGAGGCACTGTCAGTTGGCATGACACGTGGCGACATCACCAGTAGCGTGGGCTTCAGAAGTTCTCAGTTCAGGATGGCCAGGTGATGGATTTGGAATAATTATTGAATATTAAAGTGTGGCTTTAATATTTAATAAAAATAAATAAAATAAAGTGAATAACATGTCACTTTATATTAATAAGTTATTAAAAAGTCCCCCACCTAGTTGACACAACGTTGTGTTTAAAAAGTGGGCTTTTAATAATGAAGTTGGGCCCTCAACTTGGGCGCCCAACTTGGGAAGTCTTCATTAATAAAAGGATCTTTTAAAGATTCTTAATTTTGATCCCTTTTGGAACCCTAAAGTGGACGCCCACTTTGGGAAGTGCATAAAGTGACTTTGAAGTGCTATTTGGATCGATCTTTTTGCATATCTTTTGAAGCTTCATGGCAGCTCTGATCTCTGTGGAAGGGGGCAGCAGCATTCAGACTCTTGGGAACGAAAACTCTCAAGGATTTTGGTGAATTGGACGATAACCCAGTTCTTGTTTGTGGGAGGCCTACTCTGGGTCTTCATTTGTGCATCATTGGACAGATTCCAGGGCATGTTATTGCAGATCTAAGCTTGCAGCAGTGCTAAATCAGCTTTATCCTTCAGATCCTTCATTCTCAGTTGCATGTATAGCCTCTTCTAGGCCAATATTGCCTTTGTATGCAAGTAGGGTTGCAAACCAGGCTTCCATTGAATATTAAAATACAGATCTGATGGGTATGTGCCTCAATTTCTCATGTGTTATCTTTCTATCAGTTATTATTTATTTTTAGTCCATTTTATTTGAGGTTGCAGCTGTATGTATTTCTATTTGCCATCTTGGCAAATACACATCTCAAGAAAATTGAAACCCCTTCTGCATCTCCTCTCTAGTCTGAAAGAAAACAAAAAAAAAATAATAAAAATCATAAAACAAATTAAATCACAAAAAAACAGCACTTCATTTCAGCAACAGCACTTCATTTCAGCAAAGGGATCCATCAGGGATCTTTCAAAGAGACCTTGGATGCATTCCAAGAGAAGGAGAATGAGATTCATAGGCTTTGCCTTGATCTTAGCCTAGCTCACCACTCTCTTTATCAAGCTAAAAATCAGTCAACAATTGCAGCCATGAACAAGGAACAAGTAGCAGATGCAAGATTCATGGATATCAAGAAACTAGTTGAAGGCATTGATGAGCTCCAAAAAGATTCTCATGTGGAGCCAAGTTGTTCACCGATTTATGAAGAAGAATTCAGCAAGGATGAATTATTGCATGAAGATTGTAGCATACCACTTGTTGAAGATTTGGGTGCATATCACAAGGAAGTGCCAAGCCTTGTGGTTGGTAATCCTCCAAGGAGACCACCTGATAAGGAGTGTGAAGCTTGGGTGGAAGATGAGGATTTCACTTGGAATGTGATGATACATGGAGGCAACAACATTCCTAACCTTGAGAGGGTTTTAAAGGTAGATTTTGAGCTTGCTAGAATTTTCATAACAGCAATAGAAAAAGCAAGTCCAGAACTTATCTTGCATGAAGATTTGGTAAGACAAGAGGCTAAGCAAGATTCCTTCTCACGGGGCAATCCCCCTCTTGGATTGGAGGTTGATTTGACTTATGGTAGCTTCAAAACTCCTAGTGCTTGGAAGGTGCAATTGGTTCATAGCACTTGGATTCATTGCATGAGAGGGATTCATTTTGGAAAAGATGCTTTTGAAAGCATTAGGAGCTCTTGATGAGGATCACATGAAAATCAGAATGGCTCAGTGCAAACATATTGGAGAAGATTCATGGTTGAGTTTCATTACAAGGGGTCATCAACAAGGGTTGTTGGAGACTAGTGATGATAGAAGGCATGTTCCATGGAGGATTATGGAACAAAAATTCAGTTTTGATGCTGCTGTCCTCATTCCAATTAGTCAACACATGATTTTGGTTACTTGCATACAGGTGATTTGGCAAACATTTCCAGCCATTGAGTGGATTTTTTCTTTGGTGGGAGTTGAACGGAAAAAATAATTCCGTCATTGGAGAGGTCTCTCCAATCAATTCCATGCTCACATCTCCTATGTATTCAGGAGGTCTTCTTTATGACAGCTGCTGCCCTAGCATTACAACACTGATTTTGTCAACAACAATTAATGAGCAGAGTGATTTTGAGTACTTGCAGGTCTTATGGCAGCAGGTTGTGGGAGAAATTTCAGACATGATTCAGTTAGTTCTAACTTCCACATTGGTGAGTAGTGGTTATTATAGTCAATTCATGTTGCTGGTCTATACATCTTCAAATGTTACATTGATGATTGCAGCTAGTTGTGTGAGTTGGTATGCTCAAGACTGTTATTGAGATTAAGTGTTAATGAGGTGTTATCAGTTTATAACAGCGGAAGCATTCCCAGGATAGCTATGAATCAAATTTTCAGATTTAAGTTGATATCACTTAAGTCACCTAAGGTTGGGAATATTTAAAAGTGACTTAAGTGTTATAGCTCGTTGGAAAGGGAAAATGATTTATAATTTTTTGGGCACATAAAAGTGAGTGCTTATTCTTGGGAAAAGGAAGAATTATTAAAATAAGTGAAAAAGTCATTTATTTTTAAAAAAAATGAATTCCCTTGTAACCTAAAAAAGTGCCTATAAGAGGATGTTGAGAGCTCATTGTTGGGTTTTATGCTTGAGATTATACTGTTATGCTGCAGGAATGAACCTGTGAATTCTTTATACCTTCTTGAGGATGAAAAACCTCTCGAAGAAGTTCAGTTTCGGTGGTCGAAGATCCACCCTAGCTGAAAGGAGTGACTTCATTCAGGAGTGGCATAGTGTTGATATGGAATATGATGTTTTTTAAGAGTTTTGGTTTGAAGAGTGTTGCTATATCACCTTGTGATGGATTTTGGTGTGATTTTGAATAGATTTTGGGAGTTCTATATGAAGTTTGTTGTTTACCTATGATGGCTGTACCTTCCTGGTCGTACCAGTGCATGAGGACGACTTGTTTTTTGGGTGTGATCATTGATGTTGGTTGCAGATTATGTTTGGGATGATATTTGCTATGTGTGGGCGCCCATTTCTATTTATATTCCTTTGAGTTTAATACAGATATAATATTGTTATGGTCAATCGTGCCATTTAGGCCCAACCGTACCATGTCAGAGGGGCGTGTGGGATTTGAGGCAGTTTGCTCAGGTTTTCATATTGAAAACACCTTTGATGGCGCCAATGAAGGTATTGTAGCACATTTCACAGTTGAGTATATTGTCTTTTCATTGATGCCAAAAATGGTAGTATCATCAGGAATGGTCTTCATCAGTAAATGGTATTTATCAGTGACATAGTCTTCTTCAGTGATATGGTCTTCATGGTATGGCATCAGTGACATAGTCTTCTTCAGTGATATGGTCTTCATGGTAATGATTTCAGTGATGTGGTCTTCAGTGAATAGTTTTGGTTCAGTTAAATGGTGTGGATATGTGACATGTTCTATGTCATGTTATTTAATTATCAATTGAATAAATGGTATGTGTGACATATATGATATCTGATCTATAGTCATCTATAGTTAGCAGATGTGGTTAGGTTAAGAACTTGGAGAAAAGTTAGATCATATGGTATAAAGATCAAATTACATGATATAAAACTTTACATGTTTATTACATGATATAAAACTTTACAAAATCTAAACCTAGAATGAAAAACCAAAATTAAACTGTCATAGCACTTTTAATTTAATTGGCAGTTGACCGGTCGAGGAGGTCATCGGGCTTTAAGTAACAACTTGAGGGTATGAGCCTCGTTGTTTTACCGGCCCCGTGCGTTAGGTGTTTGGTGAGCGCCGGTGTAAGCTTCTAATATGGGCGCGAAAAAGCCGATCAACGGCTATATTTTGAATAATGATTGGCGGGGGTGTCCTCATCGGAGGGTGTAAATTTAAACGGAGCCTCATATAACAGTTTCTAAATTTGACGGGTTCAGTGTTAAGGAAAGGCAAGAAAATCATGTTTTTTTGTTTCTATTCTAGGAAGACAGCGAAGCCCAAGAGATGTGGAGTATTGAAAGATGAAGTTAGAAAGTTAGTTAAGTTTTTTGTTAGATCTGGAAGGTTTCCCATGACAGAGAAGATAAAAAGAATGTAGTCTTCATTTTGGTGTTTTTAGTTTTTATTTTTTGAGAATGTGAGATGAATGAAAAATGATGGTGGAAGTTGAACAATTTTTTGATATTATTGTTTGATTGAAATTCTTTTTGCATATAGAGATTTTGTATGGCAGATATATAAAGTTGCAGATGAGAGATGACATTTGAGTATTTTTTTGGAAGAAGTTTTTGGAGAATGGAATTGTTGTTTTGAAATGTATTTTTGCAGGTATGGAGAATCATTTTTCAGGGATTTATGTTGAGAGTTTGAAAGAATGTTGATTCAAAAATGAATGGAGTTCTTCAATGATCATGATGGATTAATGTTTGTTCAGAGAAAGTGAAGGTGATTAAAGACTATAATTTCTCAGAGAGGATAAATTGTTCAGTTTTGCACAGAGAGAGCTCAAGAAATGGTGAATTAGTTTGAGATTGTTTTGCAGAGGTATGAAATATTTTGAAGATCAAAATTGAATGACTGTAGGTGTTGAAGAAAGTTAAAGGTTGATTGCAAAAAATTTATTTTGTTTGTCTTAAAAGGGAGAAATAAGGTTTTGTTTTTTATTGAAACAGGGAAATCCCCTGAGTTATAATTTTTCATTGAATGTGATGTTGTAATGTCAGTGAGACATGCAGAGAAGTACAATATGCCAGTAAGGCAGAATTGTAATGTCAATGAGACAATTGTAATCAGAAATTTGAGTTAAGCCAGTGAGGCAGTTGAGTGGTTTTTATACCCCAGGAGGGTTTTCCACTCGGGAAATTTCTTGTGTCAAGTTTTGTTTTGATACTATGCATATTTTCTTTGTTCTATCTGAAGAATTCTACATTTGTGAATTTAAATTAAGAAAAGGAGTAAAAAGTGTTAAAATTGTTAACAACACTGATTCACCCCCCCTCTCAGTGTTGAGTGTATTCCTACAGGTATTGTGTAGTGTTGGGAGTTTAGAGTTGGTTTGATATCACTTGTGCAATCATTTGTGGGTATTTGTCACTGTTGGGCAGTCCGTACAACAGAGTTAGTCTGATTTTTAATGCAGCCTTTATCAACAGTGATTCTCCTTGATTTTGATCATTTGTAGGGAAGTTTATATGAGCTTATGATGATGCTAATGAAGTGTGTAGGTTATTATCAAGAAGCTATACCATTCTGAGTGTTGGGGGTGCTTATTAAATATAATTATGTTTGTATTGCAGCCTATTACTTCCATTGTAATCATTTAATTATATTGCAAACATTTTGTAACCCCTAGATGGTATGACCGCCAGTGTGGATAAAAGATTTTTTATTTCTTTGGCTTTCCCGCTGAATAAGTGGAGGTGATTTGATTTATTGTTCATTCTTCCACTGAATAAGTGGTGTATTCCCACTGAATAAGTGGATGGCCGCTGAATAAGCGGAAGTTGTTATTGGTTTCTATTTGCAAGGCATTTATTTGATCAGCTAAAGCACTATATGCTCTCACCTCGCCCATCTTGGGAACTTGGTGATCAAAAAGTGGGGAGGTGTTTACTTGGTTGCATTCTTTGTGCTAACTCTGTTGTTATCATTGTATAAATTTGAAACAATTTTGGGGGTAGATCATTACAGTGGTATCAGAGCTGGTGATCTTGCTATCCTGTTTGGGTTGTTAATAACTCTTTGCAGACCTTCAGTTGAGGAACAAAATTTCAGCCTTGCATGTTGGTGATCAGCACTTGCATGTGTGTGTTCAGTGATTCAATAGTTGAAAGAATTTGTTCAGTGGACGTGAAAACATGGCATCTCAGTGAAAATAATCTGTGTGAAAAGCTTTTCAATGCAGGGATGAAACTTGAATCTTTGCGATGGTCAAAAGAGATTCTTTTCAGCACTTTGGAGGAAGTTGAGAAATGGTCGTTTAAAGTTCCTCAGTCATCTTCTGAGGTAATGCGGATTGTCTTGGTTCCTTTAATGACTTCGTTGGGTAAGCTTGAGTTGTTGAGGCATCCAGACAATGATGTGAGACTTGCAGTTATCACATGCATCAGTGAAATCACAAGAATAACAGCTCCTGAAACTCCTTATGATGATGAAAAGATGAAGGGGATATTATAGTTGTTCGTGGAAAGCTTTCATGGTTTGGGTGACATCAAAAGCCCTTCTTTTGCTAAGAGGGTCAAAATCTTAGAAACTATTCCCAAGGTTCGAGCTTGTGTGATGATGCTAGACTATGATTGTGAAAACCTAATACTCCAAATGTTTGGCTATTTCCTTGCTGAAATTAGGAAAGATCATGATATGGATATTATGTTAGCAATGCAAAATATCATGACATTGGTTGTTAATGAGAGAAATGATGTTCCCCATCCTCTCTTAGAAGTCTTATTGAACAACATAAGAAAGGATGATCAAGATTCTCTATCAACTGCTAATGTGCTAGCTGAAATGGTTACTTACCAATGTGGAGAAAAATTGGAAGCATACATGGCAGCAAAACAGGATGAAGATGAAAAGCTCACAGCTGAAATAACTGGTTTTGAGCCTATTACTGAGAAGGATGAGCCTTTTTATGATGAAGACAATGTCTCAAATCAAAAGGCATGCATAGAGGAGTTCCAGAATGATTTATTTGAAGAATATTCAACTGCTAACAAAAAGTTTGAGCTTGCTGGAATTCCGAGAACAGCAACTGGTGATGTGCATATACATCACTCCAATGAAGATAATCCAGATTTGGAGTGGGAATTTCCCATGCATGAAAGACAATAGTTTGACTTCTCAGAAAGTTCAGATGGAGAGCATGTTGAAATGGAGCTTGTTAAAGACTTTAAATCAGCCCTTAATAATGACTCAATGTGTGAGTATGGTGCTGCCATATCATTTGATCAAAGTGACTATGAAGAGGATACAGATTTCAGGGGACTTATTGCTCCTAAAGAAGAGGAATTTTCAGAATCCTTGCTACTCAAAGAGTCAAGGCACTTGAGTGAACAAAGTCCTAGAGAGTTGTGTGAGTTGAAGAATCAACTCTTGGTCTCAGATAAGAAGGTGATACAAGTCCTTGTCAGTTTGGACAGCTCACATGAATTTGTTGAAGACCTCATTTGAAAAGCCCAAATTGAGGTGAGACAAAAGGGAATTGAGAATGGAATCACCCTTGCAAATTTGCAGATTATCAAAGATTCAATGGAGACCATGAAATCTGAGTATTTACATGTGATTAGTGACCATGATCATGCTCTTGATATTGCAAGAGAGAAGGAGAGAAAAGTGGATGAGCTCATCTTTGAGCTTAATGCGACAAAAGACAAGTTGCATTGTTCCCAATTGGCACTTCAAGGAGTTGAAGAACAACTGCCTATTGTTACAAACTTGAGGGAACTAGAAAAAAGTGCATTGACAAAAGAAATCAAGCTAGTGATTGAAGAGCTTGATAATCTCCAAGAAGAATTTGATTTGGAGGTCTTTCCGAAGAAGTCAAAAATTGCAAATGCTGATTTTAATGGATTTAAGCAAGAAGGGAGTAATGATTTTCACATTCATGATAACCCTCTCTTGTCTTAGATGCAGAAGCAACTTATGATAAACCTCTTTTCATATTGAATGATGAAACAACTCCTGATAGAGGTAACACATTTGATGATAACATCAAGATATGCAATCCAGGAGCAGTTCCAAAACTTGTTAGAGTGTGGTTCTCACTTTGTAGGTGTAACAGAATCATATCAAGAGGAAGTACTGAACTTTATGGTTGGTAATCCCCCTGGAAGACCACCGGATATGAAATGTGCAAATGAGGAGACAGATGAAGATTGCATTTGGAGTGAGATGACACTAGGAGGCAACTTCATTCCTAACTACATGTGGAATTGGAAGGTAACTTGGGTATGCAACTTGATGATTTCAGTTGAAGGTCATTTCCTTGTTGGTACTCGCTTTGAGTTGCATCATGCTTGCATGAAGTTTTGTCTTGAGTTTTGGAGTTGGCCAACAAGTAGGACATTTCATAAATTATCTGAGTTAGTGAGTTGTAATTCATGCCCATCATATGTAGTTGGAGATGAAGTTTCTGCACGGGACGTGATGGTTCATGGTGACTTCAACCTCTTTGACATTAAGAAGTTATCAAAATGTGGTTTTGTAGTTGCTAGAAATTTCATTACAGTAGCAAGAAAGGAGGTTTTAAGCTTGTTACTTATGAAGCTCTGAAGGAAGGACCTAAACATGACATCTACATGTTTGACAATCCATCCTTTGGATTGAGCGATGTTCTAACTTATACTAATCCTTCTTTGGGGTTGGGTTTGAAGACAACAATTACTCCATGTCCCTTAGTTGTTGATGCTTTCATGGATGGGTTACAAGAGATTATCAAAGAAATCACAAACTTCCATGGTGAGCAAGATGTTATGGATGGCACTTGGAGCTATGATGTGTATTTTTCTAGGTATGTTGGAGATCATTCTTGGTTGTGTAAGATACCCAACTAGTACTAACTAAAATTTTTTCTTACTTAGACAAATTTACTTGCACTTAACTCTTCAACTACTTAGTCTATTTAACATCAATATGAAAAGATAACAAAGGCAACTTGCATGAATCAACTTGATGTTGGGTAATTGTATTATTACTTGATTCAACTCAAAGCAAATGTCTTATTACAATGATGATTGCCCAAAATGGCATGATTATACAATCTTATTCAAATGATTACAAGGAAAGGCCTTGAAGCCTAGATGTATACAATGCTTTCAACTTCTTCACAACTAGCTTTATCACCCTAGTTGATGTAGATCACTTCAATTGAACCTAATGATGTCAACTAGATGTCAACACCTCACAATGCAACAAGGGAGCATCACCTTGTCAATTGAGGGAGCATCACCCCAACACTTGAAACTCACAGGCCTCAAGATCACAAGCATAAAGCTTTGCAGAGAGAAATTTCGCCAAAAGATAAGATATCAAATGAATGAGAGCTCCTCTTTTTATAGGCCTTCCAAAGGCAATAAAGGCACGTTTTTCAAGGCATAAAGAGGAACCAAGGCATGTTTCCCAAGAAGCATATTCAAGGGAATATTCCACTTGACAACTCAGTGTGATGTGGCAACCTTACCCATTGAACCGGTATGGATCCCAATATCATTTTGTTAACCAATGAGAGCTCAGGTACTTGTAACTTACTCTAGGCGCCCAACTGAGGTGGTCTGATCATGACCTTGCGCCAATTGAGGGTAGTGGAGACTAGAACAGGCGCCTTTCCCAAGCTAGGCGCTCCTTTGAGGTGGCAAAGGCTAGAAGGTGCACCTCATCAAGAAGACTTGTCTTTTGACACTCAACCACTTTTCTAACATTGGTACAAACTATAATGCTCTTCCTGTGATGTTTACTTGCAAGTAAATGAAGAATCCAAGTGAGGCACATATCCAAGGTGGCACAGGAGGCAAAGTGTGCCTTATGCAATTTGATGTTCTTTTTGTCATTTGATCAATATCTTGGCTTGATGAAGGATCCCTTAAGCAAGTTTGATCTTCTTAAACAAAATGAAAGGTCAAGTTGTGATTCCAATAGCCTTATTTAGCTTAGGCGCATTTTCAAGGTCCTAGAGTCATGAAATAGTGCCTAACCTCCTTGAAGTGAGTTCTAACTTCATTCAAGCCTTTTAAAGAGTTTCTAAGCCTTTTCCAAGTGCAACTTAGGTATCAATATGGATGATGTTTCAATATCATTCCTCTAGGCGCAATATGAGCTTTCCAAGGGAAGACGCAATTGTGAGGTTGGAGATGAAGAAAAATGCGCCTCATTCACAATCATGTTTTGCTTATCTTCAATGATGATTTCTTGATGCAACTTAATCCTTAGATAATA
Organism: Cunninghamia lanceolata; assembly: GCA_027924645.1. Lineage (NCBI taxonomy): Eukaryota > Viridiplantae > Streptophyta > Pinopsida > Cupressales > Cupressaceae > Cunninghamia > Cunninghamia lanceolata. Next base: position 3,257,653 of record BSBN01001327.1, on the reverse strand, counting down.
CATTTTAACCTCCTTGTCAAGGCGCACTTTCATGGTTGTTTGAGCAAGAGCTAGCGCCTCAACACCTAGGCGCACTTTTGGTGATGTAGAGAAGTAGATGTGCGCCCAAGTCATCATTTGATGCCTTCAACAACTATAAACCCCTTTGATGATGCATTTTATCCTTTCAAACCACTATCTTGCTAAGGCGCATTTCTAGGGTTCCAGAGTCATGATCTAGCGCCTAGGCGCCCATTGAGGATTCCTTGATCAAGAAATGGCACCTTGATCCTTAGGCGCATGTTTGATGGGGTAGGAGTGTCAACTAGCGCCTAGGTTTACTTAGGCAAATTTATGATCTCCAAACTCAATTTGATACTCCCGGATGCTTAACTGGAGGTCCAACACTTTAGATGCCATTGAATTCTGCCTTCACAGGTTAGGCGCTCTTTGAGGTTGCACAGAGGCCCAAGGGCGCCTAAGACAATTGCTCAATTCACTTAGTCAAAATCATCTTGGGAATCCATCAATCCTTTCCTACCAAGGCGCCTTGTTTGGTATGATAGATGTGCCTCATAACATGATGTATCTAAGCTAGGTGCCATTTGAGGCTGGAGGAGAAAGAAAGTGCGCCTAACCTCACTTAGGCAACTTCTGGTCTTCAAAACCTTGATTCAGTGTGTTGACAAGCTTTAATGATGATATGCTTATCACTTTGCACTTCCAAACCTTGATAGAGGATTCCAAATCCTTAGGCGCTCATTTGGTACCGGACAGATAGAAGATGTGCCCTGGCTTGAAGAGTGAAGGTCCTGCTTACTTGGCTTCCAGACTTAGCCAATTTTGCCAGTTTTATCACCAGTTGATAGCTTTTGACTTTGTACTTGCAAAACAACACATTTAGTTAGTCAAAAAATAGGCTCATTCCCTTATCTTACGTATTAGCCCACCGGGAATGATGAATAGGCTAATCTGGGTTCATGATTAACTCATGCCGGAAATGGGGACATGACAGGTTGGGTATCGATGTTTGGGATCCTCAACAAGGATTGACGGAGCTTATTGGGAATGGTAGGAATGATCCTTGGAGGGATAAGGATTGAAATTTCAAAATTTATAGTGTTGTTCCTTTCCTTACCAGCCATTTTGTGATTCCAATTGTTCACCTACAAATGGATTGGAGAGAGATTTTAAGTAAGGATTGGAGCAATGAACGAATGGTTACTCTTGGGAGTGTTCCATGGCAAGGAATGGGTCAGATTTTTAGTCTTGGGCTTGTTGTTTGGTTGCAGGCCAGCCACCTCACATCTTGGTTTGCTCTCATTCAAGAGAGTTGGCACATTATTTCTTGTCAAGAAAGTAAAGGGTTTCAGTTGGAGATTAATTGGAAGTGTTTCCCAGCCACTTCTGAGTTGTTTTTCTGCAAAATAATGCTCATCTCACATGCTTATACTTGGGAACTCCATTGGTACTGTTGTTGTCCCTTGTGTAGAGTGGTAAAATCATATTGTACTTCGTTGATTCCAGTTTTGAACAACAGTGATTATTTGTTTCTTCAGACCTTCCTAAATCCGAGAGTTCATCTTATGAAGGTTTGTGATGTAAACTTTGATAGTTTACTCTCGGTGTTGGTTCAGGACAACGAATTTTCACATGCTTTGGTTTATTATTCAGAGACCCTTGGAGTTGGAACATTGGGAGATTTCACAAGTCCTCTTGATTATGTTAGAACAATTCAAAGGAGGCATATTAGATCCAAGCAGTGTTTGGTTGAGTTCGAAGAATCCTTGCAAAGGATTGTTTCCCTTTTGCAAGAAGTGTGGAGAAGGTTACGATTGCAGTTATGGCACAGCATGACACATTGTATTTGGGGCTTCACAAACCTCCTAGATTGATTTGGGATCCTGGAGTAACATTATTCATAATGGATCTGATGATTGTGTTTCACAAATTGCTTGAGGGCAAGCAATTTCGAGGAGGGTGGACTGTAATGTCCCCTTTTTGGCGCATAGACCTTTTGTGCGCATTATGCTTGTTCCTAGTCATCTCGAGGCTATTCGTCATGTTTGAGAGACCTCCAATGTTTGTGGAGTGTCTGTGGATCAGTTTTTCAGAGCAATTGATTATGGCATTGAGCTCGGTTGGTGTTCAGGGTCATGATGATGCTTTCAAAAGCATTTTCGGCTTCTCGGTTTGCTCTCCAAACTTCTTGGAGAAGCCATCTATTTATAGTAAGTCGCCCAGATGGCGTCATATTTCATCCCAAACCTTTCGGAGTATGTTGGTATGGTTTATTTTGCATTTGCTTCAGTTTGGGATCTTCCGCAAATATGGTGATTAAATGAGCTATTTAATTAATGATATCACTTAAGTCACCTAAGGTTGGGAATATTTAAAAGTGACTTAAGCGTTATAGCTCGTTGGAAAGGGAAAATGATTTATAATTTTTTGGCAGATAAAAGTGAGTGCTTATTCTTGGGAAAAGGAAGAATTATTAAAATAAGTGAAAAAGTCATTTATTTTCAAAAAAAAAAAATTCCCTTGTAACCTAAAAAAGTGCCTATAAGAGGATGTTGAGAGCTCATTGTTGGGTTTTATACTTGAGATTATACTGTTACGCTGCAAGAATGAACCTGTGAGTTCTTCATACCTTCTTGAGGACGAAAACCCTCTCAAAGAAGTTCAGTTTCGGTGGTGAAAGATCCACCCTAGCTCAAAGGAGTGACTTCATTCAGGAGTTGCACAATGCTGATATGGAATATGATGTTTTTGAAGAGTTTTGGTTTGAAGAGTGTTGCTATATTGTAGTTGGCCGAGAGTGTACTTGGTCGGCCGGGCGTGATAAATAAATAAGACTTTAGTTAGTGAGTCATAAATAAATAAGACTTTAGTTAATGTTAATATTTTCTATGTACTTGTCATGTTAGTTGTCTCAGGAATTAAGTTCCCCGACTAGTGATTAGTTGTTGACATGAAGCGTCGTGACGGTTGGTTCCTCAGCCACCGCTAGCGGCTATTTGTACTTGAGTCAATATAGATGGGAGACATTATATTGGTACTTATGATATTATGTTACATGCAGTTACATTCTACTGTTACATTCTAGTACAGCAAATTGTACTTGGTTACCGTGAATAATAAATGAAGTACTATTTTGCTGTGCAATATGCATTCATGATTGTTCGTACTTGTCTATGTTCTGTTGATTCCCGTTTACTCTCGTAGTACGTCGTGAGTACTCCAGTGAGTAAACATTTGGCGTCGTTGCCTAAGCGAATCTGGTGAACATCAAGACAGGAGAATGGCGTCGTGATGGGGCAGCCGACTGAAGAGCCAGTACAAGCAAACGAGGATCGTGAAGACGCTCTGACGGAAGACCTCAGCAATCTGTGGGAAATCTTGTTGAAGGACCACGTACGGAGGGAGGCTCTCAGGCAAGAGATCCCTCAATCGGTCATATGGGATTGATTGCACATCAACCAAGAGGTCGACCATCTCCTCACCAGACTGCCAAGATTGATAATGTGCCACTACACTATCTTAGAGGATCTCCGAGCTGAGAGGGATCAGGAACAAAGGAGGCAACAGATACTGCAATGGTACGAGGAGAGAACCAAGCGGGAAGAGGGGGAACGAGATACAAGCCGAAGACATACATTTGGCAACTAAGGCCAATACGACTGGCAATTAATGCCCGTATGCCTCAACAAAGACAAAAACCAAGTACATAAAGAGCAAGAAACTGCCGAGGAACAAGTACGGAGATCATTAAGACTCAAAGAACAAGAGAACCGACGGAGGAAATTAAAACAAACCACCGAAGGAGTAGATGAAGATTGGAATGAAATAAACCAAAATATTGTCTACCCTGGTGGAGAAACTGACGAGGGGAACTTCAAAACACCATCAGTAACAAATAGAGCAAAATATAAAATAAATGAAAATGAAAATGAAGTGACAGAAGAACTTGAAAACAGCATACATCGTAAGAGAGAGCTGTCCATATCGGATGACGAAGGGCCGAGAGTTCGAAGATCTGAGCCTAAGACCCCAAGGCAAAGGGAGTACCGGAACGAACCCCAGGAGACTTGAGGTGTAGAGGAAGTTGACAGAGGGCATGGGGGAGACTCGTACGTGGCCGAGAGTGTAAGTGACGCACCGAGACGTAATGGGAGAACCAATCTAGTCAGGTCTAACACACAAGGAGGGCATCGGAGAAGGATGGTGACTCCGCCAGTCGAGAGGTAAAAGCTGCCAAAGCTCATGGGGAACAGGTCAAAAGATCCAGTACGGCACTGAAAGACGTGCGAGATGATTTGGATAGCCAATGGACAAGATGATATGGACTATTGGCTGAAAGCATTCCCAGCGACGCTGAGAGACAGTGCCATCGACTGGTACATAGAACTGGACCAAGTACACAGGGCATCATGGAGATTGCTCAAGAAGGCATTCCAAGATGAGTTCAAACTCCTCAAGGATTACAGTGAAATTGTAGCAGAAATCTACAATACGAAGCAAGGGAAGCACGAGAACGCGCGTACCTATAACCGGAGACTCAAAGACTTGTTGGGAAAACTCGAGACCCAACCGGCCGATGAATTAAAGAAGCGATGGTTCATCGAAGGCTTGCTTCTGTTGCTAAGGAAAAAAATGAAAGTCGTACCTCCGTCATCGTACACCGAAGCGTACAATTGGGCGATGGATATAAAGAGCGAGAACAAAACATCCTCCCAAGGAAAAAGGAAGACAGTTGACGAGGAGAGTACGGAGGACAACGACGACAGTGAGTCAAAAACGGTGCAACCACTCCGGAAGGATATGATAAGAATGATGAAAGAATTAAAGGCCGACAAGGAGAGCACGAAAGAAGCCACAATTCTGAAGGAAGCCAAAGAATTGTGGTGTACGAATTGCAATGGGGAAGGTCACAAAAGCAAATTGCTCGAAGAAGTTGTTCTGCAATATCTACCAAGTGATGGGACATTCCATCAAGGAATGCCCATACAATCTGAAAGCAGGGGGTACGCAAGTACTCTTCACTCAGGGAGAACCGTCAACACCGCCGAATACACCACCGAAGCCCCAATACAATAGCAATGCATCCTCTGGAGGTTACCGAAGCAACAGAAGTCCGAGAAGCAAGATATAGTATGATGGTAAAGGAAGGCCCAACACGCACAACACCATCACAGTTCAACATGGGACATGATTCCTTAGTGGTACATGAGGCCAAGAGGATCTCGGTGTTTACGAAGCTGGCTGAGACTACCAGGCGAGAGTTGCCGAAGAAGGATCGAGTGTTGGCTGAGAGGAACAGAGTGTTGGCTCAGTTGGCTCAGGAGATGGTTGCCGAGCGGACGAGAGTTGCCACTCTCGAGGGGCAATTGGCAGAGAAGGACCGAATGTTGGCCGAGGAGGATGCAGTCCTGAGCAAGAGGGATAGGCAGTTGGCGGAGAGGGACACACAGCTGGAGGATGCACAACGTATGGCAGTGGACGAAAAAGACAAAGACTTGGCTAGCCTGTTTTTGGTTTTCAATCGTTTGGAGGACGACTACTTTGTGGGGGGGATGATGTAGTCAGCTGAGAGTGTACTAAAGAGACCTAATGTCTCAAGTTACTATTTGGAACCTCATTCATTCCTTGGTCATCGGCCACACTGGAGCATCGGCAGACCTTGTCAATGTTACACCGATCTCTTTGGTCTCACCGATGGTAGTGAGCTATCGGGTTGACTTTCTGAATCGGCGGGAGTGAGAAGCCTTTGGCTGATCTGCGAGGTTACACCAACGAAGGTATGTCTATCGGCATAAGGTTTGCTGTCGGCAACACTTGTGGAGTCACTCCGACAGTTCGGGTTACTCCGATGGGAGTTGGTATCAAAGATCAATACATCGGCGTGAGAACCACTGTCGGCCCAGCCTTGAGATGTTGCTCCAATAGTCTTGTGTCTTTCCGATGAAGGCTTGAATCGGCAAGACCATAACTTTCAGTGCAGTTTCGAAATGTCACTGCGACGGCCTTCGTTACTCCGATGTAGGTTGAATGTTTGGGCATCAGTGGGACAAGGAACCATCGGTGTAAATCGTGGAGTGAGCTCCAATGGTTTGTGCTATCCCGATGAAGCTTGGACTAGCATCATCGGCAACAAAATGCCGACGATAGTCATACAGTGTGTTCGGGTATATAAACTTGGATGTCCAACGCGACCTGGTGCATTTGGGACTAATGAGTCCTCTTGAATGTGAACAGTTATGGGACGGTTGGAAGACAACGGTGCTGGGTCAGTTGAATCGAACAGTTAGGGCAGAAGTTAAAAACGGTTCTGCTCTTGAAGACTGTGGATATATACAAATCTGGTGACGTCGTCGAAGTTGATGAAGAGATTCGATCATATTGTTCATTTTGTAGATGTACAGTTAAATTGAACTATTTGTATGATTTGAGAATCGATACCTGACCGAGAAGGCTGAGATCTTTATTGTAATCGTTTTAAGCTTACTGTAAATAAAGCTTGTCTCTCTTGTGGTGGTGGGTTTTTTACCCGAAAGGGTTTTCCCATGTACATCTGGTGTTGTTCTCTGTTATCTTACATGTTTATTCTGTATTTTCTGGTGTGTTCATCTGTGTATTTGAATTAAACGTTACCTGTCTGCATTATCCCCTTTGAATTGACATTAGGGAAGCTGTATTCCGCACCTCTGCTTTCCTTACAGTTCGGTCGAGCGTGATAAATAAATAAGACTTTAGTTAGTGAGTCATAAATGAATAAGACTTTAGTTAATGTAAATATTTTCTATGTACTTGTCATGTTAGTTGTCTCGGGAATTAAGTTCCCCGACTAGTGATTAGTTGTTGACATGAAGCGTCGTGATGATTGGTTCCTCAACCACTGCCGGCGGCTCTTTGTACTCGAGTCAGTATAGTCGGGAGACATTATATTGGTACTTATGATATTATGTTACATGCGGTTACATTCTGATGTTACATTCTAGTACAGCAAAGTGTACTTGGTTACCATGAATAATAAATGAAGTACTATTTTGCTGTGCAATATGAATCCATGATTGTTCGTACTTGTCTATGTTCTATTGATTCCCATTTACTCTCATAGTACATCGTGAGTACTCCAGTGAGTAAACACTATATCACCTTGCAATGTATTTTGGTATGATTTTGAATAGATTTTGGGAGTTCTATATGAAGTTTGCTGTTTACCTATGCTGGTCATACCTTCCTGGCTGTACCAGTGCATGAGGACGACTTGTTTTTTGGGTATGATCATTGATGTTGGTTGCAGATTATGTTTGGGATAATATTTGCTATGTGTGGGCACCTATTTCTGTTTATATTCCTTTGAGTTTAATGCAGATATAATGTTGTTATGATCAGCCGTACCATTTAGGCCCAGTCGTACCATGTCAGAGGGGCGTGTGGGATTTGAGGCAGTTCGCTCAGGTTTTTATATTGAAAACACCTTCTTTAATGGCGCCAAGGAAGGTATTGTGTAGTGTTGGGAGATTACAGTTGGTTTGATATCAATTGGGCAATCATTTGTGGGTATTTGTCATTGCTGGGCAGTCCGTACAGCAGAGAGTTAGTCTGATTTTTAATGCAGCCTTTATCAACAATGATTCTCCTTGATTTGATCAGCTGTAGGGAAGTTTATATGAGTTTATGATGATGCTAATGAAGTGTGCAGGTTATTATCAAGAAGCTATACCATTATGAGTGCTGGGGGTGCTTATTAAATATAATTCTGTTTGTATTGCAGCCTATTACTTCCATTATATATTTGCAAACTCAAACACCAAATTTGCCTTTGCTTCTCATAGCAACTACGGAATGTACTTCGATGATGACGACATAGTGGCCTTTGGTCGTAGCGATTTCTTCTTGTCACTAACACCACGTCTTCTGCATCTCTAGGTATCACCACGTAACTTATTTATTGAACATACTCCATCCTTTGATATCAATGACGTTCTTTGACAATCTCTTCAACCTTCGACATTGAATAACAACACTCACTTTGACATTCTCATCCATATATCTTGGACAACTAATCCAACAATCTCCACTACAAACTCTTTGACATTAACGACAATATGTCTTCTCACCTTTGACATCAATGACAAACATTCCAACAATCCCTAAGCAACATAATTAGCATTTGTAAGGAAGGTTGGTGAGTAATGGAACATGTGCTCTGATTTCATGTCCTTCGTAAAAATTTCAAAAGTGCAATATAATTTTCAGAAATAGCTTTGCTGTTCCAGAATGCAATTCTTCTACATAAAATTCCAGTCTTCGGCAAATTGGCTCCCAATTGTATTCCCCTCTAGTTAAGTGTCTCTTCGAAATTCTCAAGTGTGATTTGAAAAGAAAAAAGTAATATAAAAATGGGCCAAATATCTTGACGAATAAAAATTAGGAAATCAACCAAGTTGATTGAGGGTTTTCAAATTTTGCAAGCAAAAATGCTAGTAGTTTGTTATAGCTCACCACTAAAGGCCTTCAAGTTTTGCAATACAGACAAAAAAATACTGGTGATTCGCTATAACTCAATTTCATACGTAGCACATGAAAAATACCCAATTGGCAATCCGATTGTACTAAACAGAAATATGAAAACAAAAAGGTGTTAAAAACAATTACCGCTATGATGGCAGCTTCTAAAGTCTTGAAATCTGTATCCACACCAGCAGTTGCAGCTCTAATTTTAGATAGTTTAGGCCTGTGCTTGCTTCTGTTGACCCTGCCATGGCTGAGTGCACTGGGAAGAGCAATCTGCCAGCGTAGCAGACTGAGGGCGCTCATACTGCTTACTGGACCGAGTGGTTCGCCATTGTACACGGTCTTAATATATGGTGTTCAGAGGATAATGTTCTATTCCTGTAATTCAAATTGAAAACAATCGAATGTTTTAGTTTTAAAAAAATAAAATGCAATCAATTGGCAAACAAATTACCTTAGATAAAAGAATTAGGACTAGTCCAAATAAACACTATAATTAATGTTTATAAATATGGAAATTAAATAAATCAAATTTGGGGTATTTAGTTTTGATTTTGATAAGGATGGGTCTCAAAAATTCTTTCATTTAGATGTCATAATTTTACAACCTCTTTGATGATGGTCATTGACCTCTTTGATGATTGTCATTGACTTTTAAATCTAACTACATATTGCGGGGGCTCACTTTCATGAGTGTGGAAATGAACTTGACACAAGAAATTGAACTTGTAACTTGTAGACCTAATATGGAAAAAGTTTGTTATCTAATATTTGTATACCTCCTTATAAATGTTCTAAAATATACATAAGGACTAGTAATGTTTGAAAGCACCTTTCGGGAATCTACTGAATCGTGAGGGTCAAACTCTCCTCAGTTAGACCCCTAGATGGATCGATTCAACGATGATGAACCAAGGTCAAGAACAACAGGCAACAATATACTTTTAGGATGATGATGCAATGTTGATATAGTTTGTTTATCCAATTGCAAATAGAATTGTAGATGTGCTCTATGGATTTATAGGTAATTATTTTGAATTAGGGTTAGTCTTTAAATGCACCACCTTAGTGTGTAATTTGGAAAATTTACACTTTAGTTGGCTCATAATGGTCAAGTGAAAAAGGCAACAATGTTTTAAATTTTGAATTTTAAAAATGTATGCTTTAAATACATGGCTCAAAACTAATCTAGGTCAGTTATGCACCCATATCTAACCCAAGGTAGGAAAAATAGAATATTTAGAGAGTGAGATCAAATCTGGGGATGAGTGATGTCAAGATTTATGGATGGACAACATTATTTGCCAACTTCCATGTGAAATAGACTATCTTACACACTAGTTGATGCATTAAATACAACCTTGTCATTGTGGGCCCAAAACATAAGGGACAAGCACAAGTATGCAATTTTCATTATTACAATTTTTAAAGGTACATTTTGAATTATCTCTATCTATTTTTGGTGGCTATAAAGAAATCAATTTGGTGTATGGGGTTTATTATTGTAATGGTGAAAAATGGATATTATCACTTTTCCCCTTCATTTTGAACTCACTTTGATCCATTTGTCAAGTTAATGCATTGACTAGTGTACAAAATGATGTATTTTGCATGGAAATTGGAAAATAAACTAATTCTTGTTAGTGTGAACATAGTATATTCCCTAACTCGTTTCATATTATGTAATAGTCTACACTAATTTGTTTGTGTTTTTGACAAAAAGTATTGGAGTATTGTGCACAATATGGATTACTGAAAAGATAAATATAGGTATTGCAATAAACTCACCAAAATGAACATGCAAGTTGCCTTTACTATAGAATGATCTGACTGGGATTACAACAACAAAATTCAAGTATTTTAGCAATCTGAAACTGATATAAATTTACTAACCCTCATTTTTTAAGCTAAATACCAAATATATATAATATTAGACTGTGAACAAAAATGAATATGAGCCAAATACCAATATGCAATAGTCTGAGTTAAGATGCAACTAATTTCCCAACTATATGGCCAGATTACAAACCTCCCACATGGCGGCTATAGGTATAAAGTGTCCAACATGCAATACAAAGGTGCAGTTAGCATTTTGGAACTCCAAAACCTCCAAAATATGAATCGACTCACACTCTCCTTCACATGTCCCACTTCCAAATTTGTATGGCTACTTTCCCTACTAAATTTTGGTACTATTAACTGTTGAATGCACAAGACAACTGAGAAGGGGGTGAATCAGTTGTATCAAAAAATTCAAACTCTCATAAAATTAAACACATCCATATCAGTTTACTTAAACCATTAATATGTTGTGAAGGTTAAACATGAAATGCATATAACAGAAACTTAAACACATCAACACCATGCACAAGAGAACACTAAATTTTTACGTGGAAAACCCTAAAAGGGAAAAACCATGGTGAGGATTAGCTCACAATATAAAGTAGTATCAATACCGAATTACAAAGAGGCTCACTACCGAAGGGCTCACTACCCAAAAGAATGCTCATTGTAATAGGCTCACTACCAAAAGCAGTGGCTTACTACCATGAACTAATACGATAGCATCTACCACATGCTTGAGTTCAATTCCAATGAAGCACAATACATATCACCTTCACAGCCTTACAACACAAATATTCTCATCTTCACATCTACACTACTACACACGAATTCTTTTCACTTATTTATATCAATCATTAACCTTGAAACATTCACCAAGGTCAGCAACACATTCTACAACCTTTGTAACAATCTCCAAGGTCAGAAAACATACATAATTCAAATTAGGTCTAGACCTAAACATTCCCGTGGTGGAAAGGAATGAAGGTGAAAACATTTCACAACTTAGCTTGGACCTAAATACATCTTCACATGCTTCAATACACTTCCTCAATCCACAAAGCACATCCACAATTAGTGTTAGCACCCAGGTCGGCTAAACTTGTGCAAACACCAAGAACACTTAGGCACAAGCTTCCAAGAACACAATCATGACTTACGGACCATGCACAACACTTTAACACATTCTAGAAACATCCACGAACAACCTTAAGTTACCTGAGAACCAACAAAATCATCTGCAACACCTTTCACCTGAAGAAGGTTCATTGTCTACTCACAAACAATGCTGTCGAACCTTGCTACACAATAACTTGCTTTCCAGAGTACCAAATCATAATTTTTTTGGAATGCAGATAGCTAAGGACCTTATAAACATATGTCCAGAATTGCACCACCTGAAACCACTTTGCAGAGAAATACAGAGCAAAATACTTTCTCCCAGACACCGCTGCACAACCCAGAAACTCTATCGATTACAGTCTTCAAACTGGTGAACATAACTTCCATTGCACAACGATCCAGACCACCAAATTTTGGATTTAGCATCTTCAAACACTTCTTAACAACATATCAAAATCTCACACTCTGCTCTTCAACACAAAATAAATGCGGAGCAAAAACTCAGACAGTATCCTGCAAGCCAAAATACTCTATAACACACTATTTCCTCTGGGGAACAAATTTTCTCAAAAGCACTTGGAAACTCAGCAATAGGAACAATATACTAACATCATCATCACTTCTACAAGCCATTCAAATCACTTTGACACAATAAATTAATCAACTAATAACATCAACCTTAGAAGATACAGTTGACACCAATGACAACACAAGCATGTTAACATCAATGACAACACTAATTAGCACATACTTGCAACAATCTCCCCTTTTGTCATTGATGGCAACATATGATGTGAAAAACCATCATGACACAATTCTGCACTAATCTCATTCTCCCCCTTTCTTTTATACATCTTACCCTCCCTTTTTTTTTGACATGAACTCTCTCCCACTTTGACATCAATGACAAAGGGTGATTCACCTTTCTCAAGCTTTCTCCCCCTGAATATGATACTGCACATACTTGCACTTGTTCTTAACTGCTATGAATGCTTCCCTCCGACTGCAACACTCTTCAATGTCACCACCTGCTCCCCCAGGGAGGTAGCCTCCACAATCAGTGTAGAAAAGAAATAACTCTTGAATCACACTAGACTGATGCACTTCCTTATGCATCTAGTTCAACAAAGGAGGAGCAATAACCCCCAACTTTTCCCCAAGATACTCAAATGTGTCCTTAGGAAAAGCCTTGGTGAATATGTCAGTAATCTGATCCTTTGTAGGCACATACTCAAGCTTCACTTTTTTCTCTACAACCTTCTCTCTCAGAAAGTGATACCTGATAGAAATATGCTTTGTCCTTGAATTCATCATTGGGTTCTTTGAAATGTTAATGGCACTAGTATTATCACAGAAAATAGGAATTGGATCATCAGACTCAACTTTGATATCCTTCAGATTTTGTCTCATCCATAGCACTTGTGTGCAACATGATGCTGCTGCAATGTACTCTGCCTCTGCAGTAGATAAGGATATTGAATCCTGCTTCTTACTTTGCCATGACACAGCTCTCTCTAAGAAAGAACACACCACCACTTGTACTTTTCCTATCATCTACACATCTAGCCCAATTTGTATCTGTGTAGGCCCTTAGGTTGAAGTCACTGTTCTTAGGATACCACAAACTATGATCTGGAGTGCCTTTCAAATAACTGAATATTCTCTTTACTGCTATGACATATGACTGTCTAGGATCTACTTGAAATCTTGTCACAAGACAGACTACATGCATGATATCCAATCTGGTAGTAGTTAGGTATAGCAGTCCTCTAATCATTGATCTATATTTGCTTTGATCAGCCTTAGGAGATTCATCATTTTTGCTTAGCTTGCAACCAGTTGTTGTTGGAGTACAGGACCACTGAGAGGGGGGGTGAATCAGTGGTCTATAATTCATGACATCTTATGCACTTTTTAAATTTACAAGACAAAACATGAGAGAGACTTCAATAATCTATCAAACACATATGCACAAGTATAATGATGAATAGTTAGAACAAGACTTTATGAACAAAACATTAAGACACACATACATAGAGGCTTAAACCATAACACATATTTTGATGAGTGGGAAACCCTCATAGGGATGAAAACCCACTCTAAAAATTTGCCTCATTGGCTTAACTGAATCTTCCAATTACAAAGCCTCACTGGCAAAAATGTGAACACTTTCAATAACTCCAAAAGAATAAGATGTACAATTAATGATTCTATGTAATCAAGTATGCACCATTTTATCTCACTTGTTTAATTGTAGTATTATGATCATTAAGATTAGATCATCTCCTTAATCTGCGTTTGTCATTTAATTGATGAACAATAAGACCTTGTTTGACATTGACCACATAACTATCAATTCACTACACATGCCCCTGCAATTCATATCAAAGATAATATAAGCAATAAACTTCTCAAAGTTATCTCAGACTCATTAAGAAAACAACATCCCTCTTCTTATGATAAATCAAAACTGTCAATCAAAATGCAATATCACATGTTCTCTATTTTTCACAGTTCAAAAACACTACATCACTTTCTTTAATTCATGTCAAGGACATACAAAAACTCTCTGCAAGGTAATCAATGCAATCTCTATAATAAAATCTGCTCCTTTGACTATCAACAGTCCTCTCCCTCTTCAACATGCATCAACTCTCCATTTTTTTGATTTGCATCTCAATCAACACCCACTTTACTGCAATTCATACATATATACATCTCTCAAAAGAACCTGAACTTTATCTTCAAAAATCACACACAAATAATGTCTTCAATATTTCATTTTTGTTCTCAATTCAATATCCCATTCATAATGCACCTGCAATGTTATTAAAAAGGAATGATCCTTCATATTCTTCTCCTCACTACATATTCATTTTCCCAACTCATCAATCTGTTCATCTTCTCCCAAAAAAATAAAAGACTATAAATGATATCCATTAAATAAAATCTTCAATTAATTTAATCAATTTGCCCCTAAAAAAAAAACCTTTCTATCTTTGGACCCCACACTAATAGCCCATTTGTGTATAAAAAATAACAAAAACTCTAAAGCTTCCAAAAGGACATAAAGCTTTTAATCTTCTTCTCATTCTTAGAAACAAAAAATATTCTTCATTAGATGCCTTCAACTCCTCGAGATGAGTCAAAATTAGAAAGGAAATCTTCTTAAAAAGAATGCTTTAAAACCCACAAAAATGCCTTTTTGAAATACTAAAAATAGCCTATTAAAAGGCAAAACTCTGCAGTCATAAGAGTGTGACATCCAAATGCACGTCAAAGATTGACCATGAAGGAGAAGATTCCAAGTTTAAATATCAGCCTCTCATCTTTATTCGCTTGCTCATCATGTTTTAGAGAAGACCATTGAACTTTATTTTGGTGCCCACGTGCTTGGAAGCATATCAGTGCATGCGGTAGAGCAAGGTGAAGGGCCGGTTAGGTCCACGATGAAACATCCCTTCGATAGTTCGTCTTAAGTGATATGACCTCTAATAGGGAGTCCACTTCACTTTATAATAAAGTGCTTTTTAAGATGGACAGGCATAGAAGTAAAGAGAAAGATATTAAGGTGTTAGGGTTTAAAACCTTACACAATAAAAAAACTTTTATTCAATTTCAGCACTTGAATAAATTTTCAAATAAACAAATACTATGTCTACTGTCAAACACAGCATACCTCTGATGCAGAATATCAAACCATTGATATGCATAAAGAAGATAGACTTCAAATCATCAATATCAATCAAAATAAACAACCTTCAACTGAGATTTGACCATTGATATGACATGAAGCCATAGCTTGAAATGTATCAGACTGTGATCATCAACTCAAACCTTTCAAGTCAAGAATAATAAGCATCACAATATGAAGCATGGTGAATGAACTAAATCTTGTCATGAAGCAACATTACATCCTCTGAATGGAAGATCAATCATTGCATTTTCATACCAATCTTACTGAGAGCATGTAGAAATCATGTTCCATTTGCAAGAACAATGACATCCCAATGAAAGCAACAACACAACAATGTACCTTGAGTGTGAATGAACAAACTGGTCCTATCAACCTGCAATGTGTACAAAGCATTATCAAACAATCATCAATCTTCATATCAACACAAACTCATGTAGTTGAATGCCAACATCAACAAGATAAAGTGATCAAGATCAACTATTCTTGATCAACACAACACATAACATGCATACATCCTAATTCAATGAAGCATGAAGATCTTGAAAAATCTTGAAGTATAAACTTCTTCCAATTATCAACAAGATGAAGTAAACAAAGACATCCAACAATCTGCATAACCTCCAAAATGAAGAACAACAATTTGACTCTCTACATGATGTAGTCATCAAACTCTTGATCAGAAATCAATCAATAGAACTTAAGACCTCCTAATTTGTAATGGCAACTCTTCCTGTCATTATATATGAAGATGAATGTATCCTTTGTCAACTTTGTGAGAAACAAGACAATTATGAAAGCATTATTCTCCTAATCTAAGTTGAAGACAATACAATGAAGGAACATCAAAAACTGTAATACCACTATTCAATACTGTCATTGTAAACTCCCACATACATCAACATCATCAAGAACACACTGAGCTTCAATACACTTCACAATAGCATTGCAAGATCTCTGATCTGATCCTCTTATTCCAAGTCCTGATAATCATCATGAATGAGTAACATATATGGATAACAAGCATTATGGAGCACTATGAAGCACCACTGTGAATAGTATGACAACTATCTTTGCATCAACAACTCAACACCTTTTTGACATCAATGACAATCTACTTTCATCAGTTGTCATGGGAGTACAAACTAGTTTAGATTCTTCCATTCCAAACTTCTTCAACAATTTCTTGACATACTTTGATTGTGAAATAAAAATGTCCTTATTTATCTGATTAATTTACAGTCCATTAAGTTCATCTCACCACACATTGACATCTCAAATTCTTTTTTCATCTTATCTGCAAAGTTCTTACACATACCTTCATTTCCACTGAAGATTATGTCATCCACATAGACCTCAATAATCATAATTTGATCTTTGCTTACCTTGATGTACAAATTACTATCTGCAGACCCTTTACTAAATCCCTGTTGCAACAAATACCTGTCTAATCTAGCATACCAAGCTCTGGGAGCTTGTTTTAGTCCATACAATGCCTTCTTCAATCTACATACCATGTCTGGTTTATCTGATAACTGAAATCCATCTGGTTTCTCTATATATACTTCCTCTTCCAACTCACCATTTAGAAAATCAGACTTTACATCCATTTGATATACTTTGAAATCCTTATGTGCCGCATAAGCCAGAAACAACCTAATAGCTTCCATTCTTTCCACTAGAGAAAAAGTTTCCTCATAGTCTATTCCTTCCACTTGTGAGTAGCTTTTGCATACAAGTCTAGCTTTGTTTCTTACCACTTCTCCATGGTCATTCAACTTATTCTTGAAACCCCACATTGTTCCAATCACATTCTTATCTGCAGGACTAGGGACAAGTTCCTAAGTCTTGTTCTTTTCAATTTGCATCAATTCTCCTTCCATTACTTTGACCCAATGTTTATCTTTACATGCTTAAGAGACTGTTTTAGGTTCAACCTTTGAAATTAAATAGAGATTTACCTGTTCTTCTGCAATTCTTCTTCTTGTCAAAACTCATTTGCTTTTGTCTCCATGATTTGATCCTCTGAATGATTCTTTTACACATACTTGGGAATTTTAGGAACCCTTTCCGAAGCTTCTTCTTCATCAATCTAAACTTCCTTGTCTTTGTCTTCTTCAACTATTTCTGTATCAATAGATTCTTCAGACTCATCCATTTGGCTCTGAGATTTTTTGAATATCTTCATCTACCTGCACATTTGCAGTTTCAACAATCTTCCTCGACCTTTTGTTATAGCACCGGTAAGCTTTGCTCTTAGTAGAGTACCCAAGGAATATACCTTCATCACATATAGCATCAAACTTTCCCAACTCTTCATCTCTTCTGATATAGCATTTACTTCCAAAAACTTTGAAATACTTCACAGTAGGAGTTCTTCCATACCACAACTCATAAGGTGTTTTTGTTCCATTTTCTTTGACTTGCACTCTATTCTAAATGTAGATAGCAATATGAATAGCTTCTTTGCAATATGTTTCTGGTAGGTTAGCTTCTTTGATCATTGTTCTAGTAGATTCTTGAACTGTTCTATTCTTCCTTTCAATGACTCCATTTTGCTGAGGAGTTCTAGGGGCAGACAATTGTCTCTTTATCCCATGTTCTTCACAAAAAGCATTGAATTCATTTGAGGTGAACTCACCACCTCTGTTAGACCTCAAACACTTGATTCTCAAATCCATTTCATTTTCAACCATTGCTTTAAATGCCTTGAACTTGTCTAAGGCTTCTGATTTTTCTTTAAGAAAAGTAACCCAAGTCATTTTTAAATAATCATTAATAAGTAGCATGAAATACCTGTCACCCTGTAGACTTCTTATTCTTGTAGGACCACACAGGTCTATATGCACCAACTCCAATAGGCTGGTAGAGGTTTGTTCTTTACTTTTGAAACTCATCTTTGTTTGCTTCCCAAATTGACATTCTTTGTAAATGGCATCAGCAGGCTTCACAATCTTAGGCAGGTCTCTTACAACTTGAACTAAACTTATTCTCACCAGATTATCAAAGTTAATATGACACATTTTCCTATGCCATAACTAGCTTTCATTTGTCTAAGCTAAGAAACAACAATTGTCAGTACCTTTCAATTGATAAACATTACCATGAGTCTTCTTACCAACAACAATTATTGTTATGAAGTTTTTCCTTATCTCACATCCATTGTCCTTAAACATCAGATTGTATCCTTTGTTACACATATATCTAACACTTAGAAGATTATGCTTTAATCCTTTAACATAAATAATATCATTTGTATTATGCTTTCCATCAAAAGTAATTTACCCTTTTCCACAAATCTTACTAGCTGCATCATCAGCAAATCTAACTAGTCCTCCATCATACTTTTCCAATTTGACAAACTTTCTTTTATCTCCTATCATGTGATTTGAACATCCACTGTCAATGATCTATTCATCATTTTCCCTTTTTGCATGAAATGCAGACATCACATTCTCTTCTCTCATAATTCCTTCCTCCGCACAACTTTCAAGGTTAGTAGAAACAAGTTCTTCTTTTAGGGCAACAAACAAGCATTCGCTAGTATTACCATCTTCAAAATTAGATTCATCATCAGATACACCTTCATCATCTTTAACATACTAACTTTTCCTTACCATCTTACCTCTACCTTCTTTGTTCTTGATCGTCAAATTTCTATCAGGGCATCTTGAAGCATAATGGCCAATCTTACCATAACTGAAATATTTGAAAGGCAACTTACCTCTGAACTTATCAGTTCCCTTTTACATTATGTTTAAAAAGTTTGCCTCAATCTCATCAAAGTCTTCCTCATTTGATTCCACAGCATACTTATCTAATCTATCAGTCTTTTCTAATTTGGCTTTAAAAGCAGTCTCAACTTTCACAGGACACTCAGTAGTGCCAAATTCTCTCATTTCAAAAGCAGTCAATTTTCCAAGCAATTGGTCTTTTGAGAGCTTACCCATATCTAGCAATTCTTCAATGGCAGACACTTTATTACTATAATATTTGGGAAGTGTGCTGAGTATTTTATTCACAACTTCTTCATTAGTAAGATTTCCACCAAGACCTTTGATGTCATTGACAACTTCATCAACCTTCTGCATATAGCTTGTTATGTTCTCATCTTCAGACATCTACATAGTTTCATATTTAGACTTCAAGTTCTGTATCTTGGCCTTTTTAACAGATTCATATCCTTCATAGATATCCTTCAATTTTTCCCAGATCTCATGAGCAAATTCTAGATCCAAAACTTTTGCCATTTCAATATTAGATAGAGCATTCAATAGGGCATTTCTAGCATTGCCATTAGTCTCATAAGCCCTAATATCCATTGTAGTCTCCAAATCATTATCAGGTATTTTGTATTCCTTTTCGACCATTCTCCACACATTATAACCAAGGAAACAAGATAACTTTGCATTCATACCTTCCAGAGGGCATAATCAGTTCCATCAAATTGAGAAATGTCTTTCTTGTGCGCCATCCCAGATCTACCTTAAGCTATTAGGCTTTCTTCTAAGGAACCCTCGCTCTAATACCAATTGTTGAATGCATAAGACAACTAAGAGGGGGGGGGGGTGAATCAGTTGAATCAAAAACTTCAAACTCTCATAAACTCAAACACATCCATACCAGTTTACTTAAACCCTTAATATGTTGTGAAGGTTAAACATGAAATGCAAATAACATAAACTTAAACAAAACACCATGCACAAGAGAACACCATATTTTTACATGGAAAACCCTAATAACATAAACTTAAACACAACACCATGCACAAGAGAACACCATATTTTTACATGGAAAACCCTAATAACATAAACTTAAACACAACACGATGCACAAGAGAACACCATATTTCGAGCATTACCATTAGTCTCATAAGCCCTAATCTCCATTGCAGTCTCCAAATCATTATCAGGTATTTTGTATTTCTTTTCAACCATTCTCCACACATTATAACCAAGAGAAATAAGATAACTTTGCATTCATACCTTCCAGAAGGCATAATCAATTACATCAAATTGAGGAATGTCTTTCTTGTGCGCCATCGTCTACCTTAAGCTATTAGGCTTTCTTCTAAGGAACCCTCGCTCTGATACCAATTGTTGAATGCATAAGACAACTGAGAGGGGGATGAATCAGTTGTATCAAAAACTTCAAACTCTCATAAACTTAAACACATCCATACCAATTTACTTAAATCTTAATATGTTGTGAAGGTTAAACATGAAATGCAAATAACATAAACTTAAACACAACACCATGCACAAGAGAAAACCATATTTTTACATGGAAAACCCTAAAAGGGAAAAACCATGGTGAGGATTAGCTCACAATATAAAGTAGTATCAATGCCAAATTACAAAGAGGCTCACTGCCCAAAAGAATGCTCACTACAATAGGCTCACTACCAAAAGAGGTGGCTCACTGCTAAAAGGGCTCACTGCCAAAAGAGGGCTCACTGCCCAAAAGAATGCTCACTGCAATAGGTCACTGCCAAAAGAGGTGGCTCACTGCTAAAAGGACTCACTGTCAAAAGACGTCTCACTACTGTTGGGAATTAAGGTGTCTCAACCTTAGTAATTCCTTGCATTATTTTTATTGTATTTATTTATTCATTGCCTATGTTGTAAATTAATTGTAAATTCCATATTGTCATTTTGTGGGATTTGACATGGTGATGTGTCATCCTACATGGAAGATGATAACTTGTAATTTTGTCCTCACATGAGGAGATAGGCATCCCACTTTGTGGTAGGAATATTTTGCCATGTGTTAGTATCTTGGATGTTGTGTAAGGGAATATTGACCGTAACGGTCATGACAGATTCCTATGACGGAGTTATGACATGTAAGAGTCAGAAATAGGAGATGCTATGATAGGTGAAGACATGTGTCAAAGAGCATCTTTGAAAAAGGCATCTTTGGGTGCCCCAAGGTGGACTATGACATGTTGTAAGAGAATATGCTATTTATAGCCTATGTATGATAGATTCTGACAAATGCTCTTACGACTCTTACGACCATCATAAAATCTGTCATAGCAATTACAACTTATAGCCCATTTTGGAACTAGGTGACCTCTTTGGGATGGGGACTATGGACAAGTGTCAAGAGCATCTTAGAATGTTGACCAAGTATCCATAGGCGTGGGTTTTGGGCCATGAGGCCAAGTTGGACGCCCATTCCAAGATAGAGGCAATTTTGCCTTGTATTTTCTATATAAATAGGTGCTTGGAGGAGGAGATGTATTACAGGTTTGACAGATACTATTACGCTGCCAGTTTGTCTCCAGATACGAGTGTCGAAGACTCCTGAGAGCTTGCATTGCAAGTGTGTTGTAAACATTCTTTGTTTTGATAATACACTGTGCAGGTTTTGGAGTGTGGGGTTTTTCACCCGATAAGTGTTTTCCCCACGTATATCTTGTGTCTCTCTTCTTTTGTCTCACTTTCTCTGTTATGTGTTTGCTGCAATATCTCATGTTAATGGTTTAATGTTGGTGTAATAGTTAGGATAAATTTGAATTTGCACTCTCCTCCCCTCATTAGATTAGTGTAGGAAGCGATTTCCACACACCTAGATTCCTTTCAGTTGGTATCAGAGCCAGGTTAGTTTTTTGGTTCTAGCTATTGGGTAGGGCTTTTTTGAGCTAATCTTAGGTTGAGTGGGAGTCTTGTGCAAAGTATTCTATATCTTATTGCAGCAAGGAGATGGCAACCACATCCAGAAGGTTAGAGGTTGACAAATTCAATGGCACTGATTTTAAGTTGTGGAAATTGAAGATGGAGGACCTACTTGCTTATCGTGACCTATGGGAAACGGTATCCAGTGTAAAACCTGCAGCAATGCAACAAGTTGATTGGGACCTCAAAGATCGGAAGCCTAAGGGTCTCATAAGACTCTGTTTAGCTAACTCTGTCGTGTTAAATGTCCATGAGGAGAAGACAACGAAAGATCTTTGGAAGAAGTTGGGTGATGTTTATCAGGCCAACTCCTTGGTAAACAAACTTTTTCTAAAAAAGAAATTATTTTCTCTAAAGATGGAAGATGGAGGATTTATTTTGGATCACATGAATGCTTTCAACATGATCATTGCACAGTTGACATCTGTGGGTATGAAAATGGAGGAGAAGGATCGATGCATGACCCTACTTTGTTCTTTACCAGATTCGTGGGATCATCTTGTAATGGTTATTGGAAGCACCACTACCACCTTCAAGATGGAAGATGTGGTGTCCTCGCTGTTATCTGAAGAAATGAGAGGAAGTCTTCTGAGGCAGCCAAAGAGGCTCTTGCGGTTCGTGGAAGACCCAAAGAGAAAGGGAAGAAGAAGGACAAGAAAGGTGAAAAGGCTAGATCCAAATCCCGTGGGAGATCCAAATCTCCTAGAAAGTCCAAGGCTCTTTGTTGGAACTGTGGTAAAACCAGGCATTTCTGAAAGGAATGCAAAGAGGAGAAGAAAAAGAAGAAGAAAGCTCCTGATTCAGATTCTAACAAGTCACAAGATGATGGTGATGTCTTCATCATAGCCCTGGCCACCCATGCATCTGATGATGTGTGGTTGATTGATATTGGTGCATCATTTCACATGACCTCGCATCAAGACTGGTTCACAAAATATGAAGAGTTTGATGGTGGAAGAGTCTACCTAGGTGACAACTCTCATCTAAGGATTGTTGGTCATGGAAGAGTCTCAATCCGATTCCCTAATGGACGAGTGAAGGGGATCACTAGAGTTATGCACATTCCAGGCCTTGCACAGAACCTGCTTTTTGTAAGTATGTTGAATGATGCAGGTGTGTAGGTTATCTTTTCAAAGGATGGATCCAAGATGACAAGAGGATTTATGGTGCTTGCAAAGGGTACTCTAAGGGGTACTCTATTTTAGTTGGAGGCATGCACTTCACAGTGCAATGGTTCTTCTAACTTAAGAAAATGAGCTTCTGTCACTTCATCCCCACCATCTGAACATGCAGTGAAAAAATCTGTTGTAACTGGTTCCGATGGTTGTGCACATGCCATGGAAACCAAGCTTCCTGCTGAAAAGACTATATTATGGCATTTGATATATGGCCACATTGGTGAGAAGGGTCTATGTACCCTAAAAAATAAAAACCTCTTTGAGGGGTTAAATGATTGTAATCTCGAGTTTAAATTTTGCGAACATTGCATTTATGGAAAACAAAATTGTGTTAAGTTTTACTCTAGTTCTCACAAGTCTTCTAGTGTATTGGATCTAATTCATTATGATGTGTTTGGTCATGTGAATGTTCCTTCGATTTCAAAATATGTATATTTTGTATCTTTCATAGATGATTACAGTAGGACATGGGTTTATTTTAACAAAAGCAAGACTAAAGTCTTTAGTCGGTTTAAGAAGTTTAAAGCCTTTGCTAAAAATCAGACTTGTAAAAAGATTAAGTGTTTGAGAACTGACAATGATGGTGAGTTTTGTTTGGCAAAGTCCAATAAGTTCTGCAAAGAGCAAGGGATTAAAAGGCATAAGACAACTCCATACACCCTGCAACAAAATGGAGTTGCAAAGAGGATGAACAAGACACTGATGGAGAAGGCTAGGTGTATGCTTAGTTGAGCAAGCCTTGAACAAAAGTTTTGGACTAAAGTTGTAGCCACTGCTTGCTATCTAGTAAATAGATCTCCTACATTAGCTCTTGTTGGTAAGATACCTATGGAGGTGTGGTCTAGTAAGAAGCCTTCAGTTAGACATCTTCATATTTTTGGTTGTGAGGCATATGCACATGTACCTAGGAAGAAATGGTCTAAACTAGAGAACAAGGCTGTTAAATGTATTTTCATTGGCTATGGTGTTAGTGTGAAAGGATACAAGCTTTGGGATTCAGTGGCAAAAAAAGTGTTGTCTAGAAGAAGTGTTATCTTCAAAGAGCTAACACCTTCTTCCGTTGTTCTACAGCCAGAACAAACAAAAAAGAAAGAGGATGTGGTTCAGTTTCCTTCTACCCCTGAGAAGACTGAACAGACAGACCCTGTGAGACCTGATGATGAGGAGAGCTCTAGCAGCTCTGAAAGCTTAGAAGAAGACGCAGAACCTCAACCTC
Source organism: Cunninghamia lanceolata (assembly GCA_027924645.1). Classification (NCBI taxonomy): domain Eukaryota; kingdom Viridiplantae; phylum Streptophyta; class Pinopsida; order Cupressales; family Cupressaceae; genus Cunninghamia; species Cunninghamia lanceolata. The sequence continues at coordinate 3,233,422 of BSBN01001327.1, read as the reverse complement.
AGCCATTAAGGAGGTCTACATGAACAAGAAAGCAACCTGATAGGTTTGGTTATTAATTACTTGATTCTAGTTGTGCTTTTGCTTTACTTGCTAACACTGATGAACCTAAAATTGTGTCAGAGGCTATGGGTATGAAAGATGCAGGTTCCTGGAAGGAGGCCATGGAAGATGAGATGGCTTCTTTGGAAAAGAACCAAACATGGGACTTGGTGCCTTTTCTTGATGGATGGAAACCCATTGGATGCAAATGGGTGTTCAAGAAGAAATTTGGTGCAAATGGTAGTGTTGAAAAGTACAAAGTTGGATTGGTTGCAAAGGGGTATTCACAAGTGGAGGGAATTGATTATGGTGAAATTTTCTCTCCCATTGCAAAGCTAACATCCATTTGATTTTTGTTATCTCTTGCAGCTGCTTATGACTTAGAGGTAGAATAGATGGATGTGAAGACAACTTTCCTTCATGGTGATTTGGAAGAAGAAATCTACATGTCACAGCTAGTGCATTACATAGTGAAAGGTAAAGAAAATTTGGTTTGCAAGCTTAAGAAGTCTTTGTATGGTTTGAAATAGTCTCCTACTATGTGGTACTTGAAGTTTGATGCCTTTGTGTTGTCAATTGGATTTGTGAGATTGAAATCAAATCACTGTGTGTATTATAAGTTTGATGGTGATCGTATTCTCATTGTTGCATTATATGTTGGTGATATGTTGCTGATTGGGAAAGGTAAGAATATGATTTTTGATTTTAAGTCTCAGTTGGCAGCACAGTTTGAAATGAAAGATTTAGGGGCAGCCAGGTAGATTCTAGGAATGGAAATCAGAAGAGACAGAACTAACAGAAACCTTTGGTTAAGCTAGAGTAAGTATGTGAAGATCATGTTGGATAGGTTCAGCATGGCAGATTGTAGACCATTGTGTGTTCCTGTTTCATTGGGGACAAAGTTGTCTATTAATGATTGTCCAAAATCTCCTAGTGAGGTGGAGGACATGAGCAGAGTACCTTATGCTAGTGTTGTTGGTAGTTTGATGTATGTTATGGCCTACACAAGACCAGACATTGCCCAATTAGTGGGAGTCCTTAGTCAGTTTATGGCTAATCTTGGATAGGTATATTGGGATGCAGCTAAGCGAGTGTTCAGATATTTGAGGGGTACTTCTGAGTATTCCATTTGCTATCATGGCAATGCTATAGGACCTCCGCATTCAGTTAGTATTCATGGATTTGTGGATTCTGATTAGGCAGGTGACATTGACAACAGAAGATCCACCAGTGCATATGTGTTCACAATGTTTGGTGGTGCAATTAGTTAGATGAGTAAGCGACAACATGTGGTTGCTTTGTCCACTACAAAAGCTGAGTACATGGCTGCAACTCATGTTTGTAAGGAAGCCATTTGGCTTAAGAGATTGTGTTCAGATATTGGTGTTGATGCAAGACAGATTACGATTTGTTGTGACAGTCAGAGTACAATTTGCCTTGCGAAGAATCCAACTTTCCATGCCAGAACAAAGCATATTGATGTATAGTTTTGCTTCGTGCGAGACATGGTAGAGAATGAGAAGGTAAATTTGGAGAAGGTAGATACTTTGAAGAATGTTGCAGATGTATTGATGAAGCCAGTGGGCACAAAGAAGTTCAGATGGTGTTCGGAGTCTATGGGCCTCTCGGCCTATAGCAGTTAAATCCTGTTATTCTATTGGCTCTTACAAGGTGTTTGACAAGTGGGAGAATGTTGGGAATTAAGGTGTCTCAACCTTGGTAATTCCTTGCATTATTTTGATTGTATTTATTTATTCATTGCCTATTTTGTAAATTAATTGTAAATTCCATATTGTCATTTTGTGGGATGTGGCACGGTGATGTGTCATCCTACATGGAAGATGATAACTTGTAATTTTGTCCTCACATGAGGAGATAGGCGTCCCACTCTGTGGTAGGAATATTTTGCCATGTGTCAGCATCTTGGATGTTGTGTAAGGGAATATTGACCGTAATGGTCATGACAGATTCCTATGATGAAGTTATGACATGTGAAGACGTGTCGAAGAGCATCTTTGAAAAAGGCATCTTTGGGCACCCCAAGGTGGACTATGACATGTTGTAAGAGAATATGCTATTTATAGCCTATGCATGACATATTCTCTTACAGCTCTAAGTTGTAAATGCTATGATAGATTCTATGACTGTTGTAAGAGTCGTAAGAGCATCTGTCATAGCCCATTTTGGAAATAAGTGACCTCTTTGGGATGGGGGCTGTGGACAAGTGTCATGAGCATATTAGAATGTTGACCAAGTATCCATAGGCATAGGTTTTGGGCCATGATGCCAAGTTGGACACCCATTCCAAGATAGAGGCAATTTTGCCTTGTATTTTCTATATAAACAGGTGCTTGGAGGAGGAGATGTATTACAGGTTTGACAGGCACTATTATGCTGCTAGTTTGTCTCCAAATATGAGTGTCAAATACTCCTGAGAGATTGCATTGCAAGTATGTTGTAAACATTCTTTGTTTTGATAATACATTACGTAGGTTTTAGAGTGTGGGATTTTTCACCCAATAAGGGTTTTCCCCACGTATATCTTGTGTCTCTCTTCTTCTGTCTCACTTTCTCTTTTATGTGTTTTCTGCAATATCTCATGTTAATGGTTTAATGTTGCTGTAATAGTTAGGATAAATTTGAATTTGCACTCTCCTCCCCTCATTAGATTAGTGTAGGAAGTGATTTCCACATACCTAGCTTCCTTTCAACTACTAAAAGAGGTGGTTTACTGCCATGAACTGATATGATAACATCTACCACATGCCTGAGTTCAGTTGCAATGAATCACAATACATATCACCTTCACAACCTTACAACACAAATATTCTCGTATTCGCATCTACACTACTACACACAAATTCTTTTCACTTATTTATATCAATCATCAACCTTGAAACATTCACCAAGATCGGCAACACACTCTACAACCTTTGAAATAATCTCTAAGTTCGGCAAACATAAATAATTCAAATTAGGTTTGAACCTAAACATTCCCACAGTGGAAAGGAATGAAGGTGAAAACATTTCACATCTTAACTTGGACCTAAATGCATCTTCACACGCTTCCTCAATCCACAAAGCACATCTGCAATTAGTGTTAGCATCCAAGTCAGCTAAACTTGTGAAAACACCAAGAACACTTAGGCACAGGCTTCCAAGAACACAATCATGACTTGCAAACTAGGAAGAACACTTTAACACATTTGGGAAACATCCACGACCAACCTTAAGTCACCTAAGAACCAACAAAATCATCTGCAACACCTTTCACCTGAAGAAGGTTCATTGTCTACTCACAAACAACACTGTCGAACTCTGCTACACAGTAACTTGCTTTTCAGAGCATCAAATCATAAATCCTTTGGAATGAAGATATCTAAGGACCTTATAAACATATGTACAGAACTGCACTACTTGAAACCACTCTACAGAGAAATGCGGAGCAAAATACTTTCTCCTAGACACCTCTGCACAACCCAGAAACTCTGTCAATTACAATCTTCAAACTGGTGAACATAACTTCCACTGCACAACGATCCAGAGCACCAAATTTTGGATTTAGTATCTTCAAACACTTTTTAACAACATATCAAAATCTCACACTCCACTCTTCAATACAGAATAAATGCGGAGCAAAAACTTAGACAATATCCTTCAAGCCAGAATACTCTTCAACACATTGTTTCCTCTAGGGAACAAATTTTCTCAAAAGCACTTGAAAACTCAGCAACAAGAACAATATGCTAACATCATCAACACTTCTACAAGACATTCAAATCACTTTGACACAATAACTCAATCAAATAATAACAACAACCTTAGAAGATACAGTTGACACCAATGACAACACAAGCATGCTGACATCAATGACAACATCGATTAGCACATACTTTCAACATTAACAACTAAAATGGTACAACCAACAACTAATATCAACCTAGGAATGGCACGGCCTTCCTTAACTAGTATCCACTAAATATTTCCCTTCAAATATACTTAATAATTTGCTCTACAAATCTCTACAAAAAAACTCTCAATCTTTCCACCAAACTAGAAATGAATAAGGCACCAACACAAAGATATCACCTGAATAAATTTGGTACTGCCAACATATAATTTCTTCACTTGATGATTCGATAAGATTTGCTCTATAAATAAATATCAATAATCTGCCAAACTGAAATCTTTAACTATCACCAAAATCTTCTAACATTTAGCATGTCTGTGAATCTTGGATGAATTCACTCATAAAATGGTAAGGAGGGTTTTCATCCTTGAAACTATTCTTTGTCGAAGGGTTTTCATCCTAAGGCAAAAATGTTGAACAATGTTCAATCTTCAAGAAGCTAGGGTTTGATAAAATGCACCAAATGAATTTTTGCTCTTTAACTCATTTTTATACCTCTTCAAATAATGGAAATATTATATTTCATTTTCCCCCTCAAAGTGACTTTCAAAATTTCTTTTTAATTTAACTTTACGTTTGGGCCCCAAAATAAGTCACTTTATAATACTATCCAACCTTATAAAATAATTAATTAAATATAAGTCATCTTTAAATTGAACATCTCTAGACAACTTAATTTAATTAATTAATTATTCCCTTGCAACATCCCAATTAGCCTATATGAATTAAAATACTCTAAGAGTCTTCATAATTCTTCATGTTAGCATTGGCATTACATATTATGTCCTAGAATCACACTTGCATACTTAAGCTTACTTAGGTTACTTATTATTTGTGTCTCATGTCATAGGATTAAGACACTTGTCATGATCTTAGTAAGACTTAGGGTTTCATCCTTGTCTTTATAACAAGGGTTTCATCATTGTACATTGTACCATTTTATATGCATCTAATCAATTCTTTAGCTTCATAAATTGCTTCTCTCTTGTGTGGAATATTGTTTTGGTTGTAGGTGATCCTTGGCTCCTGTAGAGTTATTCATCAACTTTTACATGGTATCAAAGCTTTCCAATCTATAATTTCCTTTCCTTTTTTGGAAAGTTTTAGCTAAGATCTTTCATATGGTGTATCTTGGTGACAAACAAACTGCACAGTTCAGTTGAGAAGGCTCAAAAACCTATAAATCCATATAAGGCACAATGGGATTTGGTGACCAAAAAATTGAGCTTGTTTTGGGGGTTGACTAGGTTACCACTATACCAATCCATATAGTCGTATGGATTCATATGACCACATAGCCACCATTAATATAGCTGCAAGATATGTGTGAAGTATATTCCTTGCATTTGTCATTAGTCCTCTGCATCAACATCTACATCAAGTTGCATTAAACTTGGTATGATTTTAGATTTTTAAGGTTTTTTAATTTAAAAAGTTGTAGGTATGGCTATGTAAGGCTGAAAGCAACACCTACACCAGTTGTCTATGCAAGGATCAGTAGGTGGTCACGGGGAGCCATCCCCCAGTCACACCGAACCCTAAAGGGGCTTACGGTCTAGGTCGTGTCATAGTGGCACCACTGTAACTTGCTACCTCCATTGAAGAATTCCTTGAATATTGTCATTGTCATTGCCAAGATCTACCCCATCACCACTCAACCTATGGTATGCCCTTGTACCACTACTATTCATCCCGAGCTAGCGGCACTACCCTAATAGTGCAAGTGTGCTTTTTTAAGTCATAAAGGAGGACTCTTTTGGGAGGCCATAACTTGAGCATACAGTGTTAGATTTTTTCAAACAGATAGATGTTGAAAAGTTGCTTTTGAGAACTACACATCCAGCCACTTGGTTTTTATAGATTTTTCCTTAGGTACTTATTATAGAATCACAAAGTATCAATGGCATTACAAATTAGAAGTTCTTGAGGGCTCAGAGCAATTTATAGGAAGAAGTGCTAAGGCTAATTCCATTTACCATCCCTCCATGAGCCACCCTGATTCCATGACACAGAATTAAATTTGCATCCTGTTGGTGCCTAATTTCACTATCAGTTTCTGAGCAATTTTCATGCAGGCACCTTCCCAAAAAATCCAAAAATATTCTAAGTGTTCGACCTCCTCAGCAATTTTCAACAGCAGCATCATATTTTCTTCCGAGGTGGTCAGCATCATCATGATTTTCTGTCGACCTGGTTATCTATCAGGATCATCATGTTTCAATATCGGGTGATGTTTAGACATCATCCCGATCCTGTAGTAGAGCTACAGTGCACCCTGATATTCTTGCGGGGGGTGATAATTCAAACATCTGGTGATCTTCCAGATATCATCCTGCCCCAATATGATGATGATGTCACCCCGATCTTTCGAAGGGGTCATTTTCTAAGTTGTTCAAATCCGACCTGATGTTCTTTGAGTTAAATGGGTCATCATCATCATCTGGTCTACAGTGCATCATGATATTTTGTATGGGGGGTGATATTCTGAAATATCAGGTTATCTTACTAATATCACCCCGGCGCCAATATGATGATGACGTCATCCGGATATGAGACTTGCGCGGTATGCAGGCGGATGATGATGATGTCAGCAGGATATGACGGTGACGTCATCAAGATTTTTGAAGGCATCGGCGAGACCATGGGCATCGGCAAAGGAGTTTTGTGCTAGCCCGATGGTCTATCTCTGGCCGATGGAGCGGATTGTAAGGTAGGCATCGGTGAGACAATTGAGATCGATGAGAGATTTGTGGGGTTGGCCGATGGCCTAAGTCTTAGCGATGGGCTTTTGGAGAAGGAGAGTGTGTCAAGCGTGGCAAAAGCGCTCGACACCTATCATGGTCGCGGCCATGCTTTTAAAGTGTTGAAAAGGTTGCTGTGGGGTGCATGTGGGATATTTCGACCCTGCATATTTTCAAATATCATGATGATGTGTCTTGGCGGGAAATGGTTGCGACGCACAGTATTTTGCATTTCCCAAGGCCGCGGGTTGGTGTGCCATTAATGGCGATTGTTGCAGAGGTATGGGCGATGGCATAGACGGATCCAGTACCTGACTGAAGTTGTACATCCATGGCTGGCGGCTCATGGCTCGAGAACCTCTTCTGTTCCCTCTTCTGCCTGCCGCATTCAATGCATTGAGCACCATTTTTCTGATATTGTGTATCTGGTGGGATTTTTGGTCAACTATGTAATTAATGTTGGGAACCTTCCTTGCTGTATATAGCAGGTTGTGTTGCTTATTTGAAGGTTGTTGAAGGCCTGAGGCATTTTTGTGTAAATAATGAAGAACAGGGCATGATCTTGGCTATTTTATCCCATTTTGGAGTTTATGAGTTGCAACATGAATGTATTTTGCACATATTTTCAGTTTCAGTGTTAATGTTATATGAAAAATGCTTATTGCATGTGTCTATCTGCTTGTCTCCATTTGCTGCATGTTATTCTCTTTCTGTTGAATCTGGTTGCATGTCAGCAGGGATATCTATAAGTAGAGGTAGTTAGGTACCCATTCTTGGGTGATGTTTGTATGGCAAGCATCAGTCCAACCCCCTGAAACTTGAGTGAAAGTTGCAAACCATCTGTTATATACGTCTAGTTGACTCCTTGCCCAATGGATAGGCACCAGTCTGCTCCTAGATCAGTAGTTATGAGCCAAAACCCCTTGTCTTGCATCTCGGACATTATGTCCGCCCATTTCATCACTTCCACCTGTTAGTTGTAGGATTAGGAGTAGGAAAACCCCTGCATGCTCTCATACCCGACCAGACATATATGTCCAAGAACGTTGCCCACCTTGTGATTTGTTACACAAATCTTGGTCCATACATGAGAGTATTCTGCCTGTTGTTGTCAAGTTAGATCTTTCTATCTTTGAGCTAGTCAAGGTTATATCTTGAGTTATAGGGACACCCCCCTTGGTGCGGCAGAACCAGAAGTGAAGGGGAGGAGCTCACGCAACCTCATGTATTAGTTAGCTGAATCTGCATGTGCATAGGAACTGGCAAACCCTGATGCTGATTCAGAAGAAAAACCAACACATCCCACAAAGCAACGAGCCCTTACAGAGAGAACTTGCAGTTAGATAATTGGCAGTTAACGATTTTCAAAATTGGTTGTTAATGATTTTCAAAAAGAATACATGAATCTATAACTGAGAAAATTGCATATTAAAAGACATGCCAAAGATGCTGAAATGTAGGGGTAGAGATGAAACTAAAAAAGGCAGCTAAATTTTCTTAGGAGGTATTGCTTAAAAAAATTACGAATCTTTGACAATCAACTAAAAATGCAAAAATTCTTCATTTTATATTGACACATTTGTTACTCTATCTTGATACAAATCATTTGATTTTTCTAATTATTACGTTTAGCTATTTTTATTTTATTTTATTTTTTATTTTAAAATATATTTGTAAGAAATTGTAATGATTTTCACAATTCAATATCATTTGTTGGTATTTAAAGATATTTATTTTCATTCATTTGGGACATGCCCATAATGGAATAAAGTCTTTTATTCACATATCTTCTCTCATCTTCGAGCAATGAAAGAATAATCAATAGCCAAACATTTGGATTTGGTGCACTAAAGGAAGTAACAAATCTACATTCTTCTTACCAAGCTTTCTTCTTATGTCACTATTCTCTATGATGATATATATTTTTTGAATCATGATAATGAATTAGCTACTACTTCATCCTTATATACTCCTCATACATCTAGGGATCTTGAGTCATGACATTTTACCTAACAAGCATTTCTTTTGTACATCTCATGATATTTTTCCTCCATGTGCCTCTCTTCATGAGTCTAGTGATGGAGATACACATGTTTCACCTTTATTTACACGTGTTAATACACCTTCAATGCTCCAAGATATACTTATTGATTTGGGATCACCTATATATGACAATTACCTTAGTAATGAGTTTTATAATTGTATTTCTTCTATCACTAGTGGCATGCCCCTATATGATCCATCTCTTTCACTTTCACATGAGGTTTCTAATCCTTTTTCTTCATCTTGTACATCATGGTCTATTCATGGTATGTTTACTAATGAGAATAATGATAGTCCTCTATCTTCTCATGATGGAGATGATGATTGTATACCTTACACACATCATAATGACCCAAATCCCATAGACTTCTCTATGCATCATGATGGCGTATACCTTTTTGATAGAGACTTACATGTGGATATTCTCATGTCTTCCTTAGATCTATCTTGCATTGATTGTGGATCATATCAATCTACACCTTCTTTTAAAGAAACACATGGTTTAGACATACTTAAGGATGGAGAACAACATGAATTTATGAGAGTATTTACTTGATGCAATATGGAGATAATATTGATCCTAAATTTTTCATCCATGAATTAACTACTATTAAAAATAATTTATAATGAATCGATGATTGATTTTAATAATAGGTTTATCTCTACAATGAACAAAGTTCCTCCTCATCTTAGGCCAAGTGAATCCATATGCTTAGTTTTATATTGTGGAGCCTTTCAAACTCAAAGATATGATTTTTACTTCAAGATAAAGATATTTTTGTCCTATTTTGTTTCCCAGCCAAATAGCACAAATCCATAAAATCTCTAAGTGTTTTCCTTATTTCCCCTTAAAGCCCTAAGTTTTACTATCATATCTTACTTTATGTTATAATCCATCATTGACTATCTAGCTAGGATACCAGTCGTTTAAGTAATAACCTTGAGTCCTATATGTCATGAAGTGACTGGACCCAAGTCCTAATTTTTACCTCTTATTTCCCATCAAGTCATGTTCTTTATCAGTTCTTAAGTCCTAAGTCTTTCTAGGGGCCCGAAGGTGCCACATGGTAGGATATCGCAAGCTCGTAGACCGTCAAAGCTCGCAAACCGTCGAAGCTGACGTCATGTTCCCACTGTGGGGTTGCGAAATGAGGACAACTTTAAGGTATATCATGGCCTATGGCCATATGATCAATGACTCAATTGGATGAAGCAGATCATGCCAGGTATCGAAGGATGAAGTGAAGAGGTGGGGTCCTTAAGGATCGAACAGTATCACAGTCTCACAGGAGAATCTTATCTGTAGGAAAGATTTTATGCACGGCTGCAAGATGATGACATGTAGCCTATTCCTTTATTCTTCCTCCTTTTTGAAGGCTATAGCAGGCAACTTCCAAGGTGCGCCACGTGTCAACGCGGCACAAGTTCTAAACAAAACAAAGAAAAGTTTCCCTCCGGCTTGCACTGTTTGGACACATGGCATGTTGGCGCTCCTCAAGAAATTTTAAGAGAGGCTCCTCAAGTTTGTGCGAATGCTCCACGTGGAGGAGGATAGAACTTAAGTGTCAGCAGGGCATTTCATTAGACACCATGGCATTTTTTCTAAGACTCTTACCCTCATCAAGCCTCATCTAGACTCCTCGTGAAGTCATGAAAATTGCCACATAGATAGAATCTTTGGGCCTCAATGCAGAATCAAAAGGGAAAGTGATGGCCGTTGATTCTAAAAGTAGATCCATCTACTATCAGGATTCAAAAGGAGATTCTCTGACATCCCGAAGGCGTGAAAATGTAGACTTGGCTGACAGGGGCATTTTAGAAGTTAATTTATTCAAAGGATTCAAAGCCATTGAAAGCACAAAGGTTCAAAAGTTAAAGATTTAAAGTGTTGTAAAAAGATTTGCGCGGGAAATTTGTCTCATATGCCATCAATGTAGGTGCTATGCCTTACAGCTACCCCTTTTCAAATATTTGTTGCATTTATGGTTGTAGGTGATGAATCAGTTGGGGCATTAAGGAGACAAGATATCTCACATCTACCTCTGAGCTCTCAATATTTTATGCATTGAATTTTTTGTAGATAGGACATGCCTTTACAGGGATACCTTCTGTCAAAGCCCATGGGGATGAATTTATTGTGGCAAGTGACTTAGGTCAAATGGAAAATCAAATGCTATATATGTTAGACTTAGGGCACACAACTGAGAGGGGGGAGTGAATCAGTTGTGTAAAACTTCAATTTACACACTTAAATCCTCTTAGTGATTAGCAGTATATTAAACATGAAACATAATGCATTCAAATCAAAAGCAGGAATTCATCAACACATAAGACACCAAGATTTTGATGTGGAAAACTCGGTTAAGGAAAAAAACCACGGGGTGATTAACCTAAGAATGTATTCTCTGTTAGAAGAATAGAAAGAACAAAATGGCACATGCCAATTAGGGCTCACTGCCCGAGCACACTGCTCACAAGAGGCTCACTGCCTACAAGAGACACACTGTCTACAAAGAAATAAGTATCACATACATGAACTGGAGAATAGCATCTTCACCATGTTTGAATCAGTTCCATTAAGCTCAATACTTTTGCTCTGCCTTTCGCTCTCTTCTTTGCTACCACACACTCATCTCCACACAAAAAAGGTGAGTTCAAACTGACTTCGCAATCCCTTGTTTATACAAGGCATTAACTTAGGAATGATCATCTAAGTCAGCAAACATTCATAAGATCATCCGCCAGATGCATAACTCATCCAGTCGGCCTGTCTCAAGAAGAACACCATCATACAGAATACTCTTCAATTGCGAGCTCCAACTTCAATGTGGACCACCAACATGAACTAGACACAATCCAAAGACTTCCACAAGCTTGCTTGAATCACCAAGAACATCCACACTTCTTTTGCTTACTAAAATCCTTCTCTCCTTCATCCGAAACCTTAAGAACACAGTCTGTCATAACTGTGACAAAAGAATAGATGCTTTCAGACCTTCAAACCATGCACAAATAGAGTTGATATACCACAAAGACTTCCTCAACACTCCCTTAAATCCACAGAATAGGAAACTTCATTTCTGGATCTCACCGGACCTTTCTTGTTACACTCTGTCACCTCTGAACACCTACCAAAACCGATTTTACTCGAGCGGCCACAACTTCATATCTTCATGCAGACCTCTGAAATCTCTACTGGATCACCTATAGACACATATCTAGAAACCCTTTAATCCACATCCTCTGATCATCATCCTATCTTGGACTTTTGTCTTATAGTCATCATTGTTCTTCACTGTTCCTGATTGAGACTAATTTTCTCAATATCCTCAGCTCACGGCTCATCACGACCTTTTCATTAATGCAACAGGAGTATGTTGACATCAATGAAAACACCGGTTAGGCCCATACTTGCAACAATCTCCCCCTTTGTCATTGATGGCAACATATAATGTGAAAAACCATCAAGACAAGAACTTCTCCTTACTGTCACAACTCCCCCTATCAACAACAACCATTCACATGTCTTCTCTCCCCCTTTGACATCGATGGCAAAGAGCACATACTTGCAATTTCACCATTTTAGAATCATACATGCTGCTCCCCCTGAGTAGCAGCTCCCATCAATCCAGATCACAAGATATGACTATGATATCCACCGGACTGATGCACCTTAGTTCATCACTGGAGGGGCAATAACCCCTAACTTCTCCCTGGGATACTCAAAAGAGTCCTTAAGCAGAGGTTTAGTAAAGATGTCTGCAATCTGATCCTTGGATGACACAAACTCGAATTTGACTTCATTTTTGTTCACTTGCTCTCTCAGAAAGTGGAACTTGATAGATATATGCTTGGTCTTTGAATGCAACGCCGGATTCTTAGATATACTTATAGCACTTGAATTATCACAGAAGATTGTGATAGGTTCCTCATACTCCACTTTGATATCTCTTAGCATCTGCTTCATCCACAAAACTTGAGTGCAACTACCTACTACTACAATATATTCTGCTTCAGTTATAGACAGAGATATTGCCTCTTGTTTCTTGCTTAGCCAAGAAACCAATCTCTTTCCCAAAAAGAATGCTCCGTCACTGGTACTCTTCTGGTCATCCACATCTCCTACCCAATCAGCATCTATATATGCATGAAGAGAGAAATCATGATCTCTAGGATGCCACAGACCATACTCAACCGTCCCTTTTAGATATCTAAAAATCCTCTTGATTGCCATGACATGGGATTCTCTAGGATCAACTTGGAATCTAGCAACAAGACCAACAGCTTGCATAATATTTGGTCTAGTTTGAGTGAGATACAACAATCCTCCAATCATTGATCTGTACTTTGTCTAGTCTACCTTAGGAGAGTCATCATCTTTGCGCAACTTACATCCAGTTGCCATGGGAGTATTCATTGGCTTTGAATCTTCCATCCCAAATTTCCTCAACAATTCTTTTACATATTTGGTCTGAGAAATAAAGATTCCTTTCTTTGTTTGAGTAATTTGCAGACCCAAGAAGAAATTCATTTCACCAAGCATAGACATCTCAAACTCACTTTTCATTTGATTTGCAAAAGCTTTACACATACTATCTCTTCCTCCAAAGATGATATCATCAACAAATACTTCAACAATCAAGATGTTTTCATGATCAATTTTGAAATATAAGTTACTATCAGTAGTACCTTTGTTGAAACCAATCTTCAAAAGATGCTTGCCCAATATTTCATACCAGACTCTTGGGGCTTGCTTTAATCCATACAATGCCTTCTTTAACTTGCAGACCATATCACCATGATCAGACAACTGAAATCCATCTGATTTCTCTATATACACTTCCTCTTCCAAGTCACCATTTAGAAAGGCAGACTTGACATCCATCTGATATACCTTGAAATCCTTGAAGGCAGCAAAGGCAAGGAATAATCTGACTACTTCAATTCTTGCCACCGGAGCAAAAGTTTCTTCAAAATTAATTCCTTCTATTTGAGAGTAGCCCTTGCAGACCAATCTAGCTTTATTTCTAATTACTTCACCAACTTCATTTAGTTTGTTCCGGAAGACCCATTTGGTTCCAATCACATTCTTGTTTCTAGGTCTGGGAACAAGATCCCAAGTATGATTTTTCTCAATTTGCATCAACCCTTCCTCCATTGCTTTGGTTTTCTTCTATTTGAGAGTAGCCCTTGCAGACCAATCTAGCTTTATTTCTAATTACTTCACCAACTTCATTTAGTTTGTTCTGGAAGACCCATTTGGTTCCAATCACATTCTTGTTTCTAGGTCTGGGAACAAGATCCCAAGTATGATTTTTCTCAATTTGCATCAACCCTTCCTCCATTGCATCATTGCAGGCTTCATTTATTGTCTTAGGTTCAATCTTTGAAATCAGACAATATTCACTTGAATTTTGAGCAATTTTCCTTCTAGTTTGCACACCTTTGCTTTTGTCACCTATGATCTGATCTTCAGAGTGGTTCATTCTTATATACGTTGGAACTTTGGGAGCTTCTTGCACTTCTGCTTCTTGATCAGGCTTATTCAAACCTATCTCTTCTTCTTGATTTACCGGATCAATTTGAATCTGATTTTTAGAAGAGGATTGAACTCCTTGAACCAGAACACCATTCTAATCATCTTCATCATATTCATAAAACATTGAGGGTTTCTCTATTCCCTTATCAACCTTCACATTTGTACTTTCTATCATCTTTCTTAGTCTCTTGTTATAACACCGGTATGATTTGCTTTGAGTAGAGTAACCCAAGAATATTCCTTCATCACTTCTAGCATCAAACTTGCCTAGATCTTCATCTCTTTTGATGTAACATTTGCTACCAAAGACTCTAAAATATCTTACAGTAGGACTAATGCCAAACCAAAATTCATAAGCTGTCTTACCGGTATTACTTCTGATTTGTACTCGATTGAGAGTATAGACTATAGTGCTGACAGCTTCTCTCTAATAGATCTGAGGAACATTTGCTTCCATCATCATGGTCCTAGATGCTTCCTGGATGATCCGGTTATTTCTCTCCACTACTCCATTCTACTGTGGAGTCCTAAGAGCAGACAATTGTCTCTTAATTCTATGTTTCTCATAGAACTCTATGAACTCACTAGATGTGAATTCTCCACCTCTATCAGACCTCAGACATTTCAACTTTAATCTTGTTTCATTCTCTACCATAGCCTTGAATATATTGAATTTCTCAAGAGCTTCTGATTTCTCCTTTAGAAAGGTTACCCACATCATCTAGGAATAGTCATCAATTAGCACCATGAAGTACCTATCACCTTGAATACTCCTGGTTCTTACCGAACCACAAAGATTAGTGTGAACTAAGTCCAATAATCTGGTAGAGGACAGTTCCTTACTTTTGAATGAGACTCTGCTCAGCTTACCCAACTGACATTCCTTGCACAAGCTGTTAGTAGGTTTCACCAATTTTGGAAGATCTCTTACAGCCTGAGTATTGCTTATCTTGATGATATTATCAAAATTCACATGACACATCCTTCTATGCCATAACCAACTTTGATCAACTTGAACAAATAAGCAACTTTTACTAGTACCAACCAAGTGGAAGATATTACCTTTAGTTTGAGTACCGGATGCAATCTCTATTCCAGATCTTTCAAAGATTTTGCATTTTCCATCCTTGAATCAGAGATCATAGCCTTTGTCCACCAACTGTCCAACACTGGGAAGATTGTGCTTCAAACCTTCAACATACAGTACATTACTAGTTTTGTTTCTTCCATCAAAAGAAATAGTTCCTCTTCCTTTGATTCTACCAGTAGAATTATCACTAAATTTTACCACTCCTCCTTCATACCTTTCCATATCTACAAACTTATTTTTGTCACCTGTCATATGGTGAGAGCATCCACTATCAATGACCCAATCATCCTTCTCTTCAATTTGGGTAGCCAGAGCTCTTTCCACAGTCTTAAGATTGATAGATATAGAGGACAATGGATCTTCTTCCTTGATGGCAATGAACACCCATTCATTTCCAGATTTGTTTCCTATCTCTGATTCATCATCTGTTACTCCTTCATTATCATCATCTTCATGTACATAGTAACAGTTCTTTTGGAACCTTGGTTTGTTAGGATTTTGCCTTGAAAATATTTTCGGAGACCTTGAGGCAAAATGACCAATCTTATTGTAGTTAAAACACTTAAAAGGTAATTTTCTTTCATACTTACCGGATCCTCTTGGCAGCCTCTTTGCAATAAGGGCTTCAAGTTCAGCAGTTTCTACTTCTTCTTCTTCTAGATCTTTTCTTGCTTTTTCATACCATGACAATTTCCTTGAAGAATTCTCTCCCGGATCAAACCTTTGTTTACCTTTAACAGAGGCACTGGCTTTGAATGCAGATTCAGTCTTGGGGGAGTCATCTCCAAACTCTGTCATTTCAAATGCAGCCAATTTCCCAGCCAATTGATCTCTTGTGATAGTTGTATGGGCTTTGAATTCTTCAATGGCAGTAGCCTTGATTTTGTAAGAAGCAGGAAGGGATTTGAGAAGTTTACCAACAATCTCATTTTCATCCAAGACTCCACCAGCATTTCTAATTCCACAAACCATCTCATTCACTCTTGGCATAAAAGTGGTTATATTTTCATAATCTCTCATCTTCAGTTTTTCAAATTTCCCTTTTAGACTCTGTAACCTTGCACATTTTACGTACTGGTCTCCTTCATGCAAAAGTTCCAGTTTATTCCAAATCTCAAAGGTAGTTGGTAGGTCAATAACATTTGAGAGCTCTGAGTCAAATAATGTGCTTAAAAGAGCCTCTTTGGTCTGCAGATTATTTTCAGCATCTGTGATTTCATTTAGGGTTGTCGGACCTCCCTGTGGAGGTACATACGCTTTTGTAACCATGGACCAATATGCCATTCCCATACACTGAAAGTGACATTTCATGCGACCTTTCCAAAGAGCAAAGTTGGTTCCATCAAACTTTGTACTATCCTTCTTGTAAGACGACATCCTGGATCTCCTCAAGCAGTTAAGCTCCTTTTAGAGGAACTTAGCTCTTATACCAATTGTTAGACTTAGGGCACACAACTAAGAGGGGGGGTGAATCAGTTGTGTAAAACTTACTCCAATTTACACACTTAAATCCTCTTAGTGATTAGTAGTATATTAAACATAAAACATAATGCATTCAAATCAAAAGCAGGAATTCATCAACACATAAGACACCAAGATTTTGACGTGGAAAACCCGGTTAAGGAAAAAAACCATGGGGTGATTAACCCAAGAATGTATTCTCTATTAGAAGAATAGAAAGAACAAAATGGCACATGCCAATTAGGGCTCACTGCCCGAGCACACTTCTCACAAGAGGCTCACTGCCTACAAGAGACGCACTGTCTACAAAGAAATAAGTATCACATACATGAACTGGAGAATAGCATCTTCACCATGCTTGAATTAGTTCCATTAAGCTCAATACTTCTACTCTGCCTTTCGCTCTCCTCTTTGCTACTACACACTCATCTCCACACAAAAAAGGCGAGTTCAAACTGACTTCGTAATCCCTTGTTTATACAAGGCATCAACTTAGGAATGATCATCTAAGTCAGCAAACATTCATAAGATCATCCACTAGATGCATAACTCATCTGGTCGGCCTATCTCAAGAAGAACACCATCATACAAAATACTCTTCAATTGCAAGCTCCAACTTCAATGCGGACCACCAACACAAACTGGACACGATCCAAAGACTTCCATAAGCTTGCCTAAATCACCAAGAACATCCACACTTCTGCTTATTGAAATCCTTCTCTCCTTCATCCGGAACCTTAAGAACATAGTCTGTCATAACTGTGACAAAAGAATAGATGCTTTCAGACCTTCAAACCATGCACAAATAGAGTTGATATACCACAAAGACTTCCTTAGCACTCCCTTAAATTCGCAGAACAGGAAACTTCATTTCTGGATCTCACCAGACCTTTCTTGTTACACTTTGTCACCTCTGAACACCTACCGGAACCGGTTTTACTTGAGCGGCCACAACTTCTTCATATCTTCATGTGGACCTCTGAAATCTCTACTGGATCACCTACAGACACATATCTACAAACCCTTTAATCCGCATCCTCTGATCATCATCCTATCTTGGAATTTTGTCTTATAGTCATCACTATTCTTCACTGTTCCTGATTGAGACTAATTTTCTCAATATCCTCAGCTCACGGCTCATCCAGACCTTTTCATTAATGCAACAGGAGTATGTTGACATCAATGACAACACCAGTTAGGCCCATACTTGCAACAATATATACATGTCTCAAAGATGTATTTGGGGGTTGGTTGTTGTTCTGGACTGTTATGCTGCCAGACTTTTTGTTGTCACAAGTCTTCTAATACGATTGCAAGAACCAGTAGAATCTGATGCATTGTGCCTAAAGCTAGGCCTTTGATGTCTTCTAGTTGGTTCACCAATGAATGTAATAGGTTATTTTGTATCTATTTCTGCTACAAATTGTTCTGCTTTGTAATGGTTATTTGACCTCTATGATCAATATAAACTAAATATTGCCTCTCTCATTATTCTTGCACTATGTTTATTTGATAGATCTAAGTTGTTTTTTGTGGATAAAATGGTCTCTTCCATAGTTTTCTCTTTCTTCCCTAACCTCTGTTTGAACTTGCATGAGTCTCTATGATTCTCCTTCGGCTTTAAGATCATTACTGTGTTATGTCAGTGTAATCCAACACACTAAATCTTGGTGGATCACCTTTTCCCTTTGTTTCCCTCTCTCCCTTTTCCTTGGTGATCATTAGTGTAGGTTTAGTCTATTTCTCTAGGCCTTAAGCCTAGAAAAAGGAACCAACCTTATCTGGAGGTCTGATCTCAATATTGCAAGGTCCCACACCTTGAGATCATTCCCATTGTGTCATTAGAATGCTTGGACTCTCTCCAAGCTAGGTGCAATTCTATGTGACAACAGTTTCTGGCACACCCGGTGGGACCAACTTGATGAGCTCTATCATCCGTTGAAGGATCTGGTGTGCTCTTCAGTGCATCTTGCCATTCGGGGCATTCTTCAAACACCATGGTGGCTCTGATGAACAAATCTACTAGTGCAACTAGTCCATGCACTTAAAGAACTCCAAGGATCAGGATTTCGGTGGTTTTCCTGGTCTATTCTACTTTTAGAAGTATCTTAAATCACCTGGTAACTCTCTTCTGGTATGTTTCCAGTCGCCAGAGCAGACCTATTCCCCTTGTTTTCAAAGAATATTTTGATACATCTCTACTTTTCAATTCTCTAGTATGTCAAGCTATTATGGAAGTCATGGCCTTTTCCATTCGTTGAGCATAGGCTCTCCTATATCATCATAACATTCACACCACTGTCATCGCCCTGCTAAGAAGTAGACCCTCTGTGGCCTTTAATGGTGGAAGCCCTCTCAACATTGCATAATATGATGACATCCAAATTTCATCTCTGAAGGCTATTCCCTTTTTCATCGGTGAAAACTCAACCACACCTACTAAGCATATCCAAGACATTGCCAATATATGCTCTATTCACAATGTTACCTAAGACAATGTCACGGTAAGGATCCTTGCTTCTTCCTTGAAAGGAAAATCTCTCCAGTGGTACAAGGGGTTACCTGCAAGTTCAATTCATGACTGGTATGAGTTAGGAGAAAGGCTCTATCAACGTTTTGAAGAGAAGAGTGACCACATGTCACTAATAGAGCAGCTAGCCACTATAAAAGGGCTCCTTATGAATTCATGGTGGATTTCAATTTCAGATTCCAAAAAAACTGGTAGAGAATCCCACCATTGGTGAGGCCTTCTACTAATGTTACATTCTTGTATTATTTGAGATCCCTGAACAGTGATATCGCTATCATGATCCAATCTCTAGGAGGGGATGTGTTACCTAATGCTTATGAGGTAGCTATTAGGGTAGAAAATTATTTGACTCTAGCTAGAAAGATTGCCCCCAAGTGTCCAATGCCATTATTTCCAGAAGCCCCAGTCATACAACCAATTATGGCACCAATTCCTACAGCTAATGTGTCATACCAAGCCCCTAATTAGCTCTATTGGCCTAGCGGCAACCTTGTTAGGGGAACAATCAAAGACAAAATCAACTACGCTGTGTTAGGCCCCTAAATTCCATGAGATTAGCTACTACAAGTACATCAGGCATGCTTGTTCCAATCCAGAACAACCTGAATCAAGGTTATGATCAGTGCCGATCATGTAATCCATCATCAGTCCCAAAACAACAAATTGGATCTAGTTAATAGGCTGCGATGGGACAAAGGCAAATGTAGGACGAATGTGTGTTCTTGAATTGGCAAGTGGATGATGTTGCCTTGTTCATAAACTACCTAGTGACATTGAAGATGAAGAAGGCATGGAGATACCAACTTTGATAATGGACCAGCAATGTGGGGATATTAAAAATGATGGCGGATTGTTGTAGGTTGAGGCCAAGCAAAAAAGTGAAATGCCAGCCCATGAGGAGAAAATGAGCAGCCCTATACTGAAGAGTGTAGAGGACTTAGAGGAGACTCATTTTTGGGATGAGCTTGATGTTTTCTATTCAAACCTGGATAGTAAATTAGTGCCTCTAGATGAGCTAAATCCTAATCCATTTGAGCAAATTGAGGAGGCATTCATTCCTCCAATTGATATACAAGGATCAGAGCATTCAAAACAACATCAAGAGAAAGAAACATAGCAAAGGCATGAGATCAACTCTGTTGATTTGCACGTCATCTCAAGGGGATGTCCTATCAGGCATTTATCCCAGCTAGAGACACATCAAGAATAGTCACCACTTGTCATGCTTGCCTCAAAGCATGAAGTTGAGCATGATGAAAATGAGTGGGATCAACCCATTTATTCACCTCTTGGTAGCAACATCAACAATCAGTTCAGGTGAGTTTATCCCCATTCTTGGGGGAGTGCTCCATCAATTTGTTATATGTCAACTCCTTCCCCATCTCTTGATAACTATCCAAAAGCATGAAAAACATTGTAAGTTGTTGAGAAAGGGAAGTTATTTTGAAAAACTAGTTAATGGTTTTGTTTAAGATCAGCTCTGGTTGGTTAGTTTAGGTGTAGGTTAGTTTTGTTTTTGTTTTAGGTTTCCTTTAAATAAGTGCCCTTGCACTTTGTTGCATTCTCATTAGGAGAATGTATGCTTGGTTTGTTTTGTTTTGTCCCGGAGGCAGTGCTTAGTTTATTTTGACCCAACCTTGTTCTTGTTGCTGGCCCTTTGACTCTGTGCCCGATGGATTGATAAAGCCACTGGTTTCCATTTGTTTAGCAGGAAAACACCCCTAAGAAGTCACCAAAATGTTGTCTTATTTTTCTTCCTAGCCAAATAGCCCAAATCCATAAAATCTCTAGGTGTTTTCCTTATTTCCCCTTAAAGCCCTAAGTTTTATGGTCATATCTTACTTTATGTTACAATCCATCATTGACTGTCTAGCCTAGGTTACCAGTCATTTAAGTTATAACCTTGAGTCCTATATGTCATGAAGTGACCGGCCCCAAGTCCTAATGTTTACCTTTGATTGCCCATCAAGTCATGTTCTTTATTAGTTCTTAAGTCCTAAGTCATTCTAGGGGCCCGAAGGTGCCACATGGAAGGATATCGCAAGCTCGTAGACCGCCTGTTGGTTCCCAAATGAGCAGACATCAAACTCTAAAGATTTGCCACTTCTTATGCTCAAGTTTGATGGTAGACTTGGCCAATAAAGATAGGAGATTGTTTGCACGTGTCTCCCCTGCACTTTAGGTTCTGTCGTACTTGGGAGGGTATTCCCTTATTCACAACCAAAGATTCATCTTTGACTGACTTAGGCAGAATGCTCTCACATATGGACCAAGATTTATAGGCTGAACCAAGATTGGCCTATCGCACTAGTTGAGAATGAGAGCATGCAAGGTCCTAACCCTACTCCTACAAGTTAACAAATTGGGATTTTGAAATGATTTTGTTCTTTGAGTTGTGGGACTTTCCTAGACCCTCTGGACAAACAAATCCTCAAACCAATGCTTTATTAGGGCAATAGAGTTAGACCTATTAATGTAAACGTTTCCTTATGACAATAAGAGTCCATATCCAGAGGACCCAAGATAAAATATTGCTGCCTAACAACAATATATCCAAAAAAAGAGTATTATTTGTGACCATACTTCACATATCCCTCGATATCACATATTTTCCCCTACATTTGATCTAAAGCAAATTTAATCCACTATTCAAGTAGATGTAGAAAATCAGACATACAATATAGCAGATGTACATTGAAGAACTTAGAAACCCTTGATAACTTTGTTCAAAAGGAAAATGATAACACCAAAGGAGATAGTCATAAACAATACACACAGATAGTGTTTCTCATTTAACTCAATCTAGACAGAATATGTCATTCAAAAATTTATCATTTACAAAATAGAAAATACCCCTGCACTAGACAAAGAACTAAGTCTGCAATAGAAAATGCCTTCCAAAACACGAATATCTTATATCCAGAGTCAAAAGAACAATCCCCAATCCATCTCTCCTGTAGAATGGCCATGAATTCCTTTTTAAAGGAGTAAACAAGCTACCAACCACCTACATTCTGACAAACTCCCTAAATGATATAGTTAGATTTTCTGATGAAATCTCATTGGCGAAGCAACCTCAACCTCGTTTGAATGAGAAGATTTGATATTTTATTTGTGGTCGTGCAGCAGATTCATTGATTGCAAAGTGGAAAAAGGCAGGAATGGGGCTGACAGACAACTGCTCCAAATTTTAAACTCAGTCGTAGATTCAGGCTTGTCCCTTTGCTAGATCGATAGTCGCTGAGCCTGAAAATCCACATTAGCACCATTGGAAAGTCCATTGCCAATAAGATTGCACCAATCAAGCAGTCTTTCCTTTGCTAACTTTTCCATCTTTGCATTTGATCTGGACATGTGGCACCCCATCGCAGCATCACAGATGATAGTGGGTCACCACCAAAGTGCCCTGCGCGGGCGTACAAAATCCCCCATGCGTCCCCACCTCCACTCGCTCTTTACTTATTTAGTCAATATGAGGCCATGTGTCACCCTATCGCAGCGGCGCAATGAATATTCTTCCTAACAAAATCCTTATGCATGCTCGCGCGACCGTTAGATTTAGGTCCTCCTGCAGATCTCTCCCTACTTCGACACTTAGCAGCATATGATTCATTAGTATGGGATCTTCAATTTAATGGCTATAAGCCACATTTATTTGACAACTATTGCATTATCGCGGACATGCAAGGGGATGATGACATCATCATAAAAGCACCGCGACACTGTGATAAGCGACCACATGGTACTCTCAGGCCCCATAAAGATTTAAGACTTAAGACATGATAGTGCGATGGGCTATGAGCGGTAATATTAGGAAGAAGAGGTCAGTCACTCTATGACATCAGAAGGCTTAAAGTTATAACTTGAGTGATTGGGGACCTAGGATAAGTGGTTAATGAAAGAATAGATCATAAAGTGAAAGGGGACCGCAAGACTTTAGGGTTTAAGAAAAAAGGATAACACTTGCATGAAACAAACTCAAAACCCTAAAACTAGGTGGATACCACCATTGGCTTTGGCTCGGGGACATATGTCTCTTGCAGGCATGGCAAGGATCCAGCTATCTCTAGAATGCAGACTAGGTGCCTTATCCATTGGGCCACATATTCACCACACCAACCTGGATCACAATTTGCACACTTGAATTTCACTTGGTGGCCCAGGACCACCAAAAAGGAAAAACCAGTACTTTCCTCTGTCAAATATCTTGTTTTCTTTTGATTGCTTCAGGTGAAACTTGAAAGCATTGAGTTGTCTGCAGCATTTATTCTTATTGTCAACTGTGCTTCTGCTCTTTTCACATTTAACTTCTTCAGCAAATCTACAGCAAAATTGATCTACTTCTGGTATCCATAGCTGTAGATTATCTTCTTCACATGTCATCTTTAGATCAAAAAAGATGAAAAGCTCATATGAAACAAATGAATCTACATATGAATTTTGCCCACTTTCAAACAATGAGACATTTTCTATATTGAACATGCAATATTCAGGCACAAGCAACATTTCATACTCATATTCCTTTAGAAATATCCACATTCCCATCATTATTGTGCTCAACAGTTTCATCATTAAAGTCCACCTAGAATGCCTCAAGAAAAGGCATAAAAAAATCATAACAAAGCCCGTCGTCAAAAGCCTCATAGTCACCTTTACTATCACAATCAATACTATCCCATGCTGTATGAACATCTATAACCTTCACATCTGAATGGTGACCCTGATTTTCCTCTTCACCAATACACTGATATTCAAAAGTAAACATTTCAACTTCTGCATTGTAGAGATGGTCATCATCCTCAAGGAAGCATTCATATTCAACATTCATATATATTTCATCATCTGAAAGGTTCATACATGGGCCTGAATGTTGACAAACCTTAGCACACTCCTTGTCATTCCTTGAATCAACATCCTCTGTATTCAAAGTAAAAATTTCCATATCTGCCTTGTACAAATAATCATGAACAACCAGGATATGCCTTTTGCTGCAGGACGCATCATCATGTATATCTTTTATTTCATCATCTAAAAGGCAATTTGTGTCTGCAAATCTTTCCTCCACAGGTGATTACAATCTTTGCCTTCATCATTGTAGGATGTACCCTCATTCCTCACAGCAATTTCTTCATTTTCATATGTTATACCATGATCTCTCCCAGTGTTTTGAAGTATATCTCCTTCTGTAGAATCACTTCTTAGTGAGCACATGGGAGAAACTGAAATATATTTACTTTGAAAAATATCCTGAAGGCATGCAGTCATGTATCCTATTGACATCCCATACTTCTGATTATTTTCAATATCCATTGCAAATCTGTAGGCCTGGTGCAATGTGGTAGGTTCCTTATCTCTCAACAAATAGCTCATTTCTTCATCAAATGTAGCCAGATAAATTGTCAAGCATAATGCATCATTAGGTCTCATATGTTTAGGAATATGCTTGAGCAACTTTGTAAACCTTAAATTAAAAGCTAGAACAAACTCATCATTTTCCTTTTGAATGTTCATGAATTGAATAATCAATGATGCCACATCAGTCCTTTCACCAAACTATTCTAGGAATGCACTTTCTAGATCTAACCATGAAGAAATTGAACACACAAGCAAGTTTGAAAACTAGACCCTAGCATCATCCTTTAATGACCGAACAAAGAGTCTCAGTACAACATCTTCAGCCTCAATCTCATAATCTTCTATTAAATCACATAAATTTTGCAGATGTTTGTTTGCTGATTCAGAATTTGCTCCACTATATTTTGGCAAAAACTTTCTAATCTTACTGGGGATATCATTTGGGTAACCAATAATACTATTGAAATTTAGGTTCTTATATCTTTCAATAAAAAATGGCCTTTTCTGAGAACATGACCAGGACTGTTGTTCTATTCTAATCATTTTGAATGAAAAAGATGGAGTACTTGGGAATGTATTGTAGCCTTGAACAGGTTCAATCAACAGAGTCACCACCTCCAAAGAGGACAAGTCAGCAAGAAGGCACTTTAGTTTCTAGATTCACCATATTAGCAGGGCACCATACAATCCATCTTTGACTATGCTGCAACAAAAGTAAACAGAGTCACCACCCTCTAGAGGGAATGATAAAACAACATTCATGTGCTAACTCTACATACCCACAACATAGGCCAGCACTGGTATTTAGAGACTCCACAAAACAATTTGACAATCGTCCCCAGTAGAGTCACTAGTTTTGTTGGTTCCCAAATCACCAGACATCAAACTCTAAAGATTTG
Organism: Cunninghamia lanceolata; assembly: GCA_027924645.1. Taxonomy (NCBI): domain Eukaryota; kingdom Viridiplantae; phylum Streptophyta; class Pinopsida; order Cupressales; family Cupressaceae; genus Cunninghamia; species Cunninghamia lanceolata. The sequence goes on along the minus strand of BSBN01001327.1, from coordinate 3,207,815 downwards.
CCACTTCTTATGCTCAAGTTTGATGGCAAACTTTGCCAACAAAGATGGGGGATTGTTTGCACGTGTCTCCCTTGCACTTTAGGTTCTGCCACACCTGGGAGGGTATTCCCTTATTCACAACCAAAAATTCATCTTTGACTGACTCATGCAGAATGCTCTCGCATATGGACCAAGATTTATAGGATGAACCAAGATTGGCAATGTTCTTGGATTATTGCACTAGTTGAGAATGAGAGCATGCAAGGTCCTAACCCTACTCCTACAAGTTAACATATTTGGATTTTGAAATGATTTTGTTCTTTGAGTTGTGGGACTTTCCTAGACCCTTTGGACAAACAAATCCTCAGACCAATGCTTTATCAGGACAATAGAGTTAGACCTATTAATGTAAACGTTTCCTTACGACAATAAGAGTCCATATCCAAAGGACACAAGATAAAATATCACTGCCTAACAACAATATATCCAAAAAAAAGTATTATTTGTGACCATACTTCACCTATCCCTCGATATCACATATTTTCCCCTACATCTGATCTAAAGCAAATTTAATCCACTTCTCAAGTAGATGTAGAAAATCAGACATACAATATAGCAGATGTACATTGAAGAACTCAGAAACCCTTGATAACTTTGTTCAAAAGGAAAATGATAACACCCAAGGTGATAGTCATATACAATACACACATATAGTATTTCTTAATTAACTCAATCTGGACATAATATGTCATTTAAAAATTTATCATTTACAAAATAGAAAATACCTCTGCACTAGACAAAGAACTAAGTCTACAACAGAAAATGCCTTCCAAAATGTGGATATCTTATATCCAGAGTCAAAAGAACAATCCCCAATCCAACTCTCCCGTAGAATGGCCATAAATTCCTTTTTAAAGGAGCAAACAAGCTACCGGCCACCTACATTCTTACAAACTCCCTAAACGATACAGTTAGATTTTCTGATGAAATCTTCTCGGCAAAACAACCTCGACCTCATTTGAATGAGAAGATTTGATATTTTATCTATGGTCGTGTAGTAGATTCATTGATTGCAGAGTGGAAAAAGGCAAGAATGGGGCTGAAAGACAAATGCTCCAAATTTTAAACTCAGCCGTAGATTCAGGCTTGTCCCTTTGCTAGATTGACAGTTGTTGAGCTTGAAAATCCACATCAGCACCATTGGAAAGTCCATCACCAATAAGATTGCACCAATTAGGTAGTCTTTCCTTCACTGAATTTTCCATCTTTGCATCTAATCTGGACATGTGGCACCCCATCACAGCATCGCAGACAATAGCAGGTCACCACCAAAGTGCCCTGCGTGGGCGCGCAAAATCGCCCATGCGTCCCCACCTCCACTCACTCTTTACTTCTTTAGTCAATATGAGGCCATGTGTTGCCCTATCGTAGCCACATAATGAATATTCTTCTTGACAAAATCCTTATGCACACTCTCGCGACCATTAGATTCAGGTCCTCCTACAGATCTCTCCCTACTTTGACACCTGGCGGCACATGATTCATCGGTATGGGATCTTCGATTTAATGGCTGTAAGCCACATTTCTTTGATAGCTGGTGCCTTATTGCGGCCATGCAGGGGGACGATGACATCATCATAAGAGCACTGCGACACTGTGATAATCAACCACATGGCACTCCTGGTCCCCATAAAGATTTAAGACTTAAGACATGACGGTGCGACGAGCTATGAGTGGTAATATTAGGAAGAAGGGGTCGGTCACTCTATGACATCAGAAGGCTTAAAATAATAACTTGAGTGACTAGGGACCTAGGATAAGCAATCAGTGAAAGAATAGATCATAAAGTGAATGGGGACTGCAGGACTTTAGGGTTTAAGAAAAAAAGATAACACTTGCATGAAACAAACTCAAAACCCTAAAACTAGGTGGGTACCACCATCGCCGAAGCTAACATCATGTTCCCACCGTGGGGCTGTGAAATGAGGACAGCTATAAGGTATATCGTGGCCTATGGCCATAGGATCGATGACTCAGTTGGATGAAGCAGATCGTGCCAGGTGTCGAAGGATGAAGTGAAGAGGTGGGGTCCTTAAGGATCGAACAGTAGTGCAGTGTCATAGGAGAATCTTGTCTACATGAAAGATTCTATGCACGGTTGCGAGATGATGACACATAACATGTTCCTTTATTCTTCCTCCTTTTTTAAGGTTGTAGCGAGCAGCTTCCAAGGTGCGCCACATGTTGGTGCGACACAAGTTCTAAACAAAAGAAAGAAAATTTTCCCTCTAGCTTGCATTATTTGGACACGTGGCATGTTGGTGCTCCTCAAGAAATTTCAAGAGAGGCTCCTCAAGTTTGCGCGAATGCTCCACGTGGCGAAGGACAGAACTTAAGTGCTAATAGGGCATTTCATCAGACACTGTGGCATTTTTGCTAAGACTCTTACCTTTGCCGAGCCTCATCTAGACTCCTTGCGAAGTTGCAAAAATTGCCACATAGACAGAATCTTTGGGCCTCAATGCAGAATCAAAAGGGAAAGTGATGGCCGTTGATTCTAAAAGCAGATCCATCTATGGTCAAGATTTAAAAGGAGATTCTCTAACATCTCAAAAGCAGGAAAATGTAGACTCAGCCGACATGGGCATTTTAGAAGTCAATTTATTCAAAGGATTCAGAGCCGTTGAAAGCACAAAGGTTCAAAAGTTAAAGATTTAAACTGTTGTAAAAAGGTTTGTCTGAGAAATTTGTCTCATATGCCATCAATGTAGGCGCTATGCCTCTTAGCTGCCCCTTTTCAGATATTTGTTGCATTTATGGTTGCAGGTGATGAATCGGCTGGGGCATTGAGGAGACAAGATATCTCCCATCTGCCTCTAGGATCTCGATATTTTCTGCATTGAATTCTTGCAGATAGGCCATGCCTTTGCAGGGATACCTTCTGTCAGAGCCCATGGGGGTGGATTTATTGTGGCAGGTGACTTAGGTCAAATGGAAAATCAAATGCTATATATACATGTCTCAAAGATGTATTTGGGGGTTGGTTGTTGTTCTGGGTTGTTGTGCTGCCGAACTTTTTGTTGTCATAGGTCTTGTAATGCGATTGCAAGAACCAGTAGAATCTGATGCATTGTGCCTGAAGCTAGGACTTTGATGTCTTCTAGTTGGTTCACTAATGAATGTAATTAGTTATTTTGTATCTATTTTTGTTGCAAATTGTTCTTCTTTGTAATGGTTATTTGACCTCTATGATCAATATAAACTAAATATTGCCCCTCATTATTCTTGCATTGTGTTTATTTGATAGATCTAAACTATGTTTTGTGGATAAAATGGTCCCTTCCATAGTTTTGTCTTTCTACCCTAACCTCTGTTTGAACTTGCATGAGTCTGTGTGATTCTCCTTCAGCTTTGAGATCATTACTATGTTATGTCAGTGCAATCCAACACACTAAATCTTGGTGCATCACCTTTTCCCTTTTTGTTTCCCTTTCTCCCTTTTCCCTGGTGATCATTAGTGTAGGTTTAGTCTATTTCTCTAGGCCTTAAGCTTAGAAAGAGGAACTAACCTTATCTGGAGATCTAATCTCAATATTGCAAGGTCCCACACCTTGAGATCATTCCCATTGTGTCATTAGAATGCTTGGACTCTCTTCAAGCTGGGTGCAATTCTATGTGATAACAGATACCTAGACCTTAAGGGAAGCTTATGCTTAAGACACTAATATAGAGTGAAATTTAAGAACTTTGAGAAAAGACATTATGAGGGTAGATGTAAAGTTGTTTCCTTCTAAAAGGGGTAATCCTAGCAAACCACCTCTTGTATATATAACAAACTTGACAAAATCATAGGTACACTAAAATAATTATCTTATAGAGTTGCAAGGAATAAATTTTTTTTGCCACCTTAGAATTCTAGGCAACATAATAATGAAAAGCCACACCTAGTTAATATGCCTTATAATACAAACTAATCAAAGAAGCCTAATCAAGGTCAAAAATAGACAACATAAGGGAAACCAAACCCCATACCACATGAAAATGAAACTCTAGACCCACTAAAAAATAATGAAGTGAGCATGCAAGAGGAAGTACCTTGGTTTTATCCATGCTATATGTCCCATAATCTTATTAAGTGTTGCAAGGAAGCAAGGTGTGCAGAAATAACTTCCTACACTAACCTTGTGAGGAGTGTTGTAATAATAACTTAAAATTTGATCTAAATTTATTATAGAAAATAGAGAAGCACATTCATAAATAGATAAACAACACCATAACATAGTGATTTACACATGGAAAACCCTTTCAGGAGAAACCCCACACTTCAAAACTTGCACAATGTATTATCAAATCAACAATGGATTACAAGACACTTGCAATGCAAGTCTTTATAGGAGTATTTCATTAGCTTTCAAATAAGGAGTAAATCTTCATGATGTAACCAAGGAGTTTTCAAATTCTTTTTGTGTTTTTGTTTGTTTTCTATGTTTTTGTGATTTTTTTATGTATGCAACTATTTATGAATGCAAAACAATATTTTTTTTCTTTTTATGATTTTTGAATGTTCTAATTATTATGAAGAAAATATGAATGCAATCTAAGATGATTTTTCTTATGCAAAGTTTAACCTATGTTTTTTTGTGTTTTCATGAGTCGATTTTTGCATCTAAACTAATGAAAAGTAAATAACAACTAACTTAAAGCAATGAATGAAATTTAACTAGGAAAGCAAATAACAACTATACTAGCAATGGAAAGCAATTCTATTCTAACAATGCAAATCATATCAAGAGAATATGAACAATCAATATTACTTTCCCAAGAGAAAATTGGTGATCTAATTAACTACTAAGCATATGAAAAACTTGGCATAAATTTGGTGCATGATCTTGGTGTATCCTTAAAAGTCCTTTTGTGGCAACCTCCTCTCCTCTACAGAAGTGGGGTCCTCCTCTTGGAAACACGGACAAATATAGAAGCAATGGATTCAAGTATGAATTGAGTAATGATGATTTTGTGAGATGAGTTGAGCTATGGGAGCTATGAAAGCACTATGGCTTGGGCTTTTGAAAGCAATTGGAGAGCAAAACGATGCTATGAAGCTTTCCCCCAAGTCTAGGTTTCACATAGATAGCTAACTTACACATGGTGCTCGAGAATGGATTTTTATCATGATACTCGTCCAAGGCATCATAAGAATGGTTTTCACCATTGGACACAATTTTTCTATTTACTATTTTGATTTTTTTGTTCTTATTTATTTTTATTGGGATTTTTAGATTTGGATTAGGATTGGGATGTTTGGATTTGGATGATGGATTTTGAAGTTTTGTATTTGGATTCAAGCATTTGTTTCCATGGTGAGATAATAGTATCCCATTCTAAATAACTACTCCACATGAACCATGTTGCTAGTGTTATGTTCTATGGATGTTGTTGTGAATCATTTTGATTCCTAAGTTGGCTTCTCATAAATGTAAACATGGTACCATCGTAGCCCCTATGTTCGAGGATGTTTCCAAGGAAAATGTAATGAAAGTCTAGTTGTATGAAGGATGTATGGTGGTTAAGTGAAAGTTTGGATTAAACGGGTGTGATTGTGGATGTGCGTTCCAAGGATAAGGGATTCAATTATGAAAAAGGGGTGGATGGAAGGAGAGGATTGTGGAGGCATGAGTAAATTTCATGGGACCAAGGGAAATTAGGACCAACAATTTCACACACCATGATGCATTCTGCGATTAGATTTGCTTTGGATTTAGATTTTTTATTTTGGATGTATGGGATCCAGGATTTGGAGGAATGCTTAGATTTGTGGATTTTAGATTTTGGGCATTAGGGACCCATATGGAGTTGAACTTAGGATTGGGATGCTTGGATTTGGATTTTTAATATTTAATTCAACTGGAGCAGTACAAGGTGAACAACAATTTTATATTATTCTCAACACCATGAAGCATTTTCTATTATGGGGGAGGAATAGCCTTTCCCAATTCACAAAGCTTATGGTGTGTATTGAGATTTTTAAATCACCCACTCACCCCATGCTGGGATGAATGTGGGATAATTGATCAAGCCAAGCAATGTGCGTTAAGCTTTATAATTCAACATTTTTAATATTTAATTAAACTGGAGCAGTACAAGGTGAACAATGATTTTATATTATTCTCAACACCATGAAACATTTTCTATTATGGGGGAGGAATAGCTAGTGCAAGAAACTAAACTATTTCAAGCTTTTCACCCTTGAGCCTCTTTCCCAAATCACAAATTTTATGGTGTGTATTGAAATTTTTAAATCACCCACTCACCCCATGTTGAGATGAATGTGGGATAACTGCTCAAGCCAAGCAGCGTGCGATAAGCTTTATAATTCAACATTTTTAATATTTAATTAAACTGGAGCAATAAAAGGCGAACAACGATTTCTAAATTAGATTTTAGATGGGGGATGTGAATTTTTGGATTTGAAGATGGAATTGGATTTTGGATATTTGGATTTGGATGTTCCACTTTGATTCATTAATTCTCTTTGCTTTGGATCCACATTACTTTTTTTATTCCTTTTTTAATTGGTGAACCCATGTTACCTTTTGGAATGATTTTGATTTTTAACTTGATTTTGATTTGATATTGCATGTTGATGCTTTGTAACATGGTGATCCTTGGATTCTTATGGGCTCTTTGCTTCATACACTAGTGCATACAAATTGCTTCCAAAGTCTATGTTATACTCCCATGGGGAAATATTATCTTGTAATCCCATGAATTTTGTGATAGAATCATTATTTTGGAATAAGCCAAATGATGTGTGATTTCATTGGTCTTGATCAATGAGTTTAGGTGATGGATGGTCAAGGTTGATGATAGGGAAGTGGTGTTGGTGAAAGGGTTGGTGGTAGCAAACTCTTTATAGGATTGATGTGAGGAAACTATTTTGATTTTGGAAGAAGTTTTCTTAAGATTTGTGGAGGTGTTATCAACATGTTTAGATTGTTCATCTTAACATTTGTAGTCGATGCCCTAAAATCCTTGATTCACATTAACATGTATAGGTTCCAAGATTCCTTGCTCATGGAGATCTAATCCTTTGCCTTGATATTTCATTATTTGACACATTTGATTTGCAATATGATACTTGTCAATTTGGAAACAAGATAAATCCATCTTTAGATAAGCAAGCATTTGTGGTAGTTTTAATTTGCTCTTTACAAGAAGACCAAATTAGACAAAGGTAGTTAGACCAAGCTGATAGGGTTTTTATGTTAGGATGGTATCAATGTTGGTGCTTTGACCTTGAGAGTGTAAGGGATCATGAAAGGAATTATCTTGGCTACTTAGATCTTGATTTGGTTGGGTACGAGTTTGGGAATGCTTTGGAACAAGCTAGATTGACATATCCTTATTTGCTTTATCGACAACATGGATGAGTGTCATTTTTATTTGATATCTCCTTTATCAATTAATGCATGGATATACTCCCCTATTTTTGCACATGGATTGATGAGGGGTCTTTGAATCTTGTGGGTTTTATGGATCTTTTGGACTTTAAATTTGACAAATTTGATGGACCTTTAAAAATGTCAGGTTTTATTTTCCCACATAGGTAGACTTGTAGGGATGATAGATTTAGGAGGATCTGGAACATTCTTGATAGGCTTTCAGTTGATGATTGCATTTTCAACAACACACTTGTTGGCAAGAGACACTATGTGGTTTCATAAGTGTTGTCATTGATGGCAACAAAGTCTATCCCACACATCCGCAATACATAGTATGCCTATACTGGAAGTCAGATTGAAGATTGTTTTGGTCTAGTGAACAAGAACAGAGTATGTGACAAGGTCCGACAATTAGGTCTAGATCTCTCAGATGGTGTAACTCAGTAAGTTACAGACTTGGACAAGTCGAGAGGGGTATCATGACTACTATATTCCAAATATTTAGCCTCCGGTGATAAATAAAGAAAAAGATATGAGCATCTGAGTGTTTGGTTCCAATCAGGTAGAGCAGACAAAGGATGAACTGACCGACATAGTATCAGACTTCAATCCGGATGTGTAAAAGGTCCTGATCAAGCAATTTGTGATATTACACATTGTTAGCCAGCATGATTTATGACTTCTATGCCTATATTTTTGATACACATCACAAATCAAGCATGGATTTAGCCGACAGATCAATAACTTGCAAATATCTTGAGTGTTCTTGTTGCCGACTAGAAAGTTGATGAAAATCCTTGATGTGGATATATATACTAGATGGATTCTAGCATGTATGTGTGTGTGTTGAAGGTATGAATAAATAAGGTGCGAAGAAAAGTAGGATTAGTGTGAGAACATCAATTCAAGTCCAGTATGTGACTGAATAACAACATTAAATAGAGGAAGAATGAAGTGCATCATATCAATATATTGTGCCTAACTGGAACTAAACTCTTACATTTGTAGATGCTTCTCATTAGTTCAAACAATTGATTATCTTCTGTAAGTTCTGTAGACAGTGAGTCTCTTGTAGGTAGTGTGCCTCTTGTGAGCAGTGTGCTCAGGTAGTGAGCCCTAATTGGCAAATGCCAAATTTGTACTCCTTATTCTTTTAACAGAGAATATAATTTTGGATTAGTCACCCCATGGTTTTTCCCTTAATAGGGTTTCCACGTAAAAATCCTTGTGTTATGTGTTGATTTCATTTTTCAGTTCTTATGATTGTCTTTCTTTCCATGTTTTGATAGAGCACTAAATGTTAAGATAAGAAAAGAAATAAAGAAAGATAAAAGTTATAAAATAACTTATTCACCCCCCCTCTCAGTTATTTGCATTGTTCCAACAATTGGTATAAGAGCCAACTTCCTTTTAACAAAGCCTAACAACTTGAGGAAGATCTGGGAATCTCAATGGATGCATATGATATGAAGGAACAACTTTAGTCTGTCCTAGATGATCTTGAACAATCCCACTCTGAAATCAATAATTTGAGAGAAAGACTCAAACAAGATGATGAATTCATAAATGAGCTAAAAGAAAAACTTAGTATTTCTATGAAAAAGAGAAAGGAACTACTTCAAAAATTAGCCAATTAGAGTGAAGTCAATGATACTAATGAAGATCTGAATGAGAAAAATAAGCTATGTGAGAAGCTGTCAAAAGAAGTCATTATAGTAAGGCATGAAATGGAATCAAGGGTTATGAGATTCACCCAAGAGATTGAAGAAAAAAGAAAGATTGAAGATAATCTAAAGCAATCCCTCAAGGAGAAAATAGAGGACTGCCACAAAATGGACAGAATAATCAGGCATCTTGAATCTGATCTTGAAGAAGCTAGAGACGATGAAGAACAACTTGAGAATCAGATAGACACTCTTAAACAAGATCTTCAAATTGCAAATGAATACAAAGAAAAATTCAAGATAAGATCAGCCCAACTTGAAGTTCTTCTTGAAAGCCAAAAGAGGGTAGATGATAAGCATGGCTTGGGATATGAGAAAGGTGAAAGATCTGGATCCAGTCAGAAGAATTTTGGATCAAGAAATTAAAGAAACAAGCCTAGAAGACCTCCGGTAAGGCAACCAAATGCCCAAAGATATCCATCCTTCAATGGATACTACTTCAATTGCAACAATTTCGGTCATAAAGCAACTTAGTGCAGGAGGAGAATGAATTAGAATAATCCATCCTTCTCTAGACAATGTTTTAATTGCAAAAGGTATGGTCACAAATCTCATGAATGCAGAAATATGCAAATAAACAATTCATTCAATGGTAGATGCTTTGCATGCAATAGAATGGGACATATGGATAATCAATGCAGATCAAGAGGATATCAATCAAATAAGCAAAGAAAGTTATACGTTACAATTGCAATAGATCCAGTCATATTACCAAATTCTGCAGAAGCAGAAATCGGGATAGAATATGTTCGGTGGAAAATGATTAGAAACAAGATAAGGGCAAAGGTAAAGTGAATGCGAATGAAGTTCAAAAGGAGATGAGCAAGATTTGGGTAAAGAAGAGTAAATAAAATATTGGGTATGGATCCACATCAGAATCCGTTGCTGATATTCCTTCCAGAAACTAAAAAGGGTGAGCTCTGGCTTAGGGGGAGTCACAAAGAAAAACAATTTCCCCCAACCAGTTAGCTAGTGCCTAAATTCGGCACATTGAGTAAACATCTGAAGCTGTAGATTAAATGGTTCTTAGAAAAACCCCCAAATAACCTTCAGTCAAAATGTGAAAGTTTCGCATGGAGTTTTGCAAGATTTATAACCGCTCAAGTTAATCTGGTTCTGACAGCTATTCGGTAAAGTAGAATTTCACAGACAGATCCGGTATGATTCAGAATTGAAATGCTTTGATCTGCAGACCCATGGCATGATTGAAGAAAAGAAGATATGTTGTCAATCCTTACTGACAATGATTCTAATTTCGGCATAGTGATTCAAGAAGATCTCTCTCAAAACAGGGCAACCGGATAACTTAAGTTGTACATTTATTACAAAAGGAAATTAGGGTTTGCACAAAGATAAAAGGGTTCTTTCACTCATTATTTACACACTTGCACTCACGAAGAAGAAAAGAAGAGCTCTGCAAAGAAGATTCTACAATTCACTCAAGATCAACTAAAAATTGAATTCAACCAGTGATTCGTTCTAGCTCCTGCTTCAAACCCTAAGGCGTGAAAAGGTACTTCCATTCTTGAAATCTCTCTCTGAATCTCTTTCAAAATGGCTACTCTAATGGTTGTCAATATTTCTGATAGGCCGAGACCTAAATTCAAGAAACACCCTTACAAATCTCTAGAAGTTGATCCCTTAGGGGTGTTTTCTAGCATTCCGCACAGAGTGTTGCATGTAGAAGATGTTAGGGTTTATATCCATGCCAATATTGAAGAATTTGGAGACTCAAAATTGATGGACATTTATCACAAATAGCTAATAGATGAAAATTTTGAACTCAAACCTGAATTCAAGGTCTTCCGGGACAAACACTTCAGACATTGCATACATTTTCCATGTTTTGTAGAAGATGATTGGGTCCGATATGTTCTAAGTAGGATGCATGATAACTTTATGTGGCTAATGAGGGCATTCAAGATAACTAAAGATGCCATTAGGACAGTGACCAAACTGCATTCATTCGGTGGGTTACCTGCACTTAAATATATGAAGAACCAAACAATAAATAAAGCCACCAGATCTAAATTTGACAAAAGAGCAATGACCGTAGATGACAGTACAGATCTGGATGTCAAGTTTGCCTCAATGATAATTGGCTACAAAATCTATCATTCGAGCAAGGAGAATTCTATGTTTGGTACAACAATCTATGCTGCATATCAGATGTTGAGGGAAGATGTAGATTATGATCTATGTGAGCTTCTTCTAAATTAGCTGTTGGAGAACTTGTAGAAGATCAAAAAGGATAAGAAAAATTCCTTTAAATATGGTAGTCTAATACTGTGTCTGTTCTTCTATTACATGAATGAGCTACCTAGATCAAATGGCTAGGTCTGGCAAAATGATAAACCAGTTGCAATTCAGATCAGAGATTACATGTATGGACTTGGTGATGCTCAAGCCCAAAACACAGCTCTCTGGGGTTACTTCAAGAACTTCTAGAGCATGATGCAAGCTAGAGAGAGAATGCCACAGTCCATAGTTGAGAAATACAAGGACACAATTTGCTTTATGGTTGACACTGATCAATGTCTAATGGAGGCAATTGAGCCAAAGACTATGTGGATAATGCCTATGGGATATAAAGTTGATGAAAAAATCTTAGAGTTACATATTCAACACTTGTTGAGCCAGCCCAAGGACTATGAAGCATAAAGGTTTGGGACCTTTCAAGAGCTAAGTGTAAAAATACATGTTGAGTTAAGACAACCGGAGATAAAGAGGAAAGTAAGAAAGGAAGTTGAAGAAATTGCCAAAAGATTTGGCTTATCAAAAGAGGTTGTAGACGCAAATAGAGAGAAAATGGAAAAGGCAGAGAAAGACAAACAAGAAAAGAAAGGAAACGTTCTGGTGCAAGCCTCCTCTTGGACTAGATCTTCCAAGAGCTCTGCACCTGTCACTCCTAAAAGCTCAAAGGCTACCAAACCGGAAGTCAAGCCATCTAGCAAAAGTGAAAAGAGAATGAAGACCAAAGCCTCAAGAATATATACAAGCCATAAGGATGATGAAGAAACAAAATCAGATGAAGAAATCAAGAAAATGAAGAAGAAGAGAACATCTGGAAAGTTCTCTGCTAGCAGAAATGAGGAAGAGAAGGTAGAGGAATTTGTTGAAAAGCTCACTCTTTCCATTGATGACATCATCAAGATAGTTACTATGGATGGGAACCTGCAGCCGGTGACTAAGTTCTATGATGCATACAGTGATGCTGACAAGAGAATGCTAGAAGAGGCTACTGTCAAGTACTTGAACATCTATAATAAAGCCTTCATTGAAATTATATCATTGATTCCTAAGAGCCTAGAAAATGTACTTGAGCTGAGAAAAGACAATGTAATGGCTAAAGACTTAGAAATCTGGGAGCAAATAATGATTCAGCTTTACCCTTCTATCACTCCAAAACAAATGGATATGATTTTCAAGGACTATAAGGATGAGTTCTGGAGTAGGGCGAGAATGAATAAACTCATGCTTGGAGAAACTGACCAAGTAGCAAATGAAACAAAAGATATCCTCCGGAATTCTTTGAAGAGTTTCAATCTTCCTATTGTAGAGGAAATAGATGAAGAACCTTCTACCATGGATGTTGAAGGATTAAATGTAATCAATGAAGAATCTTCTGACAAGGATGTAGAAGGATTAAAGAAAATAGATGAAGAGAAGTCTGAGGACTTAGATTCCTCTATTCTAGAAAAGGAAGTTCATGAAGTAGTAAACATAGATGACATCTCTCCTCTGGATCCCACTATAGCTATTCTAGACTCTGAAGATGAAGGAGAAGGTAGAAGAGAGGAGAAGAAGATTCAAGAAGAAGAGGTTAAGGGAAAAGAAGAAGAACAAACATAAAAGACTAATGATGACTCGTCTGATATTTCAAAGAAGTATCAATCTCCAACAAGAGACACTGCAGAGACAGTGAGGAACGTCTTAGACAGAGAAATGATGGAGCTGGATGAACCTAAGCTATTTCAAGGACCACTAAATTTTGGCTCTCTCTCCCCAGTTCAAACAATGAAAATAGCATCTTTTGCTCAAGCCAAAGTAAAAGAAAAACTCTTGAAATATCACATGGAGGACTGTGAATTGTTGGGATTGCATCTGGGATGGTAGAGAAGATCATGCCATCCTATCAAAAGGATCCTTCGGCCTCACCATATGGTAACTTGAAAAACTTAGTGAATTCTATTAACACTCATTTTGAATCTCTAGAGAAATCAGTAGAAGCAAAGGGCCGGAAGGAGTTTCTGGGAAAAAGATTCACTGAGGTGCAAGGAATTATTGCTAATGATAGGCAGACTCTAGATATTTGAATAAAGAGCCTTGAAAATTCTCTCAAAGATGGTGGAGACCTATTCAAATTTTGTCTGACTTGGCCTAAAGTGACAAAAGATATTGAGGAGAAAGTAAAAGAACAAGAAGAAAAACTGTCAAACCTAGTTCAAAATTTTGACCCTCTTTCCTCCTCTCTAATGAATCAAGAATGCTAGGCTATTGTTATAATAAACTAAATAAAGAGACTAGGCAAAGAAAAGAAGAACATAATGAACATAATGGTGAACTCAGAGGGATAATTATCCCTAAGCTAGAGGCAATGCATGAGGCATTGACAGATGCTCAGACCATAGCCTGGACTAGTGATCCAGCAGATTTAAGAAGGGCAAAAGCATATACATTTTTGTTGAGTGGTCACATCTCCATTTTTGATAGGATGAAGCAGGGTTGGGCCATAGAGTTTGTACAACTGAAAACTACTTTTGTAAATATACTTAAGTATATGTAAGTATAACATATGATTTATATATACTTATGTGGCCATGTATAGAATAATTTTTGCAAATATTGGTATGCGGATTCCGCCCTTTGCCATTGATGTCAAAGGGGGAGTGAAGAGTAGTGAAAAATGTGGAATCCAGCTAAGGGGGAGCTTCGGTAAAATAGTGTAAAAGACAGAACATCAGCCAAGGGGGAGTTACTGCGACACTTAGATATTTTTCACTAAGTGTTGCCATCAATTCCAAAGGGGGAGATTGTTGGCAAGAGACACTGTGTGGCTTCATAAGTGTTGTCATTGATGGCAACGAAGGCTATCCCACACATCCGCAGTACATAGTATGCATTCACCGGAAGTCAGATTGAAGATTGTTTTGGTCTGGTGAATAAGAACAGAGTATGTAACAAGGTCCGACAATCAAGTCTGGATCTCTCAGATGGTGTAACTCAGTAAGTTGTGGACTTGGACAAGTCAAGAAGGGTATCATGATTACTGTATTCTAGAGATTTAGCCTCTAGTGATAAAGAAAGAAAAATATATGAGCATCTGAGTGTTGGGTTCCAGTCAGGCAGAGCAGACAGAGGATGAATTGACCGACAGAGTATTAGACTTCAATCTGGATGTGTAAAAGGTCCTAATCAAGCAATTTGTGATATTACACATTGTTAGCCGACATGATTTATGACTTCTATGCCTATGTTTTTGATACACATCACAAATCAAGCATGGATTCAGCTGATAGATCAATAACTTGCAAATATCTTGAGTGTTCTTGTTGCCAACTAGGAAGTTGATGAAAATCCTTGACGTGGATATATATACCAGATGGATTCCAGCATGTATGTGTGTGTGTTGAAGGTATGAAGAAATAAGGTGTGAAGAAAAGTAAGATAAGTGTGAGAACATCAATTCAAGTCTGGTATGTGACTAAATAGCAACATTAAACAGAGGAAGAATGAAGTGCATCAGATCAGTATATTGTGCCTAACTAGAACTGAACTCTTGCATTTGTAGATGCTTCTTATCAGTTCAAACAATTGATTATCTTTTGTAAGTTCTGTAGATAGTGAGTCTCTTGTAGGCAGTGTGCCTCTTGTGAGCAGTGTGCTCGGGCAGTGAGCCCTAATTGGCAAGTGCCAAATTTGTACTCCTTATTCTTTTAATAGAGAATACAATCTTGGGTTAGTCACCTTGTGTTTTTTCCCTTAACAGGGTTTCCACGTAAAAATCCTTGTGTTATGTGTTGATTTCATTTTTCAGTTCTTATGATTGTCCTTGCTGCCATGTTTTGATAGAGCACTAAATGTTAAGATAAGAAAAGAAAGCAAGAAAGATAAAAGTTATAAAATAACTAATTCACCCCCCCCTCTCAGTTATTTGGATTGTTCCAACAACACTTGTATTTGATAAAGAGGGATGACATTGGATTAGTGATGTTGCACGATTCCATAACTTTGCTCTTGCTATTTTGGTTACAATTTTTGGTAGTAGTCCTTGGAGGAAATTTGTCATGACTAAGTTGTATGAGATAGTAGTGGATTGTGGATTGTATATTTTACATGATTGGTAGTTGGATTGATGGGATTGATTATATTGCAAAGATTTTGAGGATGAATGTTTTGTATAGGAGGTGTGCAGGTTACTAGTCGCTCACATAATGTTGGGAATTTAGATATGGATTAGCTATGAGGGCCTTGGGCTAGAGTAGTGTTTACCTACTCAATGTAACCATGATGATGACCAATTGATATTTGATTTGGATTTAATGGATAGCTAGTGCTAGGAGGTTCTTGGTCTAAAGGATTTTGATTGTTCATGATTGGATGATTAAAGCCTATGCTAAGATTTCTCAAAATAGCATCTTTAAGGTTATCATTGGTACATTCTTCTTGGTCCATGAGACTATCATCATGATCATTTGCAAAGGGGTTTATAGAATGGTTGTGACAAGTGGAGTCATCAAAATGAAATGGATTTGTAATCGTGATGATTTTTGTTTTGATTTGGGATGGACGTTGGACTTTGGTACATTTTATTTTGAGATTTTGGTATTTTAGGATTTTGTTTGATTTGGAAGATCTAGGATTTTAGATGGTTTGATTTTGGATGGACTATGGACGTGTTTTGATTTTGAAGACCTAGGATCTTAGATGGGTTTGATTGTGGATTTTAGATATAGGAAGCTTTTTGATTTTGGGATTTTAAATTATTAGATTATTTAAGGTTGGATTTTTGGACTTTGGACTAAGGATTTGTTTTGATTTTTGGATGTTTTGATTTGGACCAAGGATTTGAGTTAAGTTTGAAGATGTTGAACTATGAAGTTAGATTTTTTTGGCTTTTGAGGATTTTTTTATTTTTAGTTTTGTTAGATTTTTGGATGTTTTGACAAGTTTAACACAAGGTGCAAACAAGACAAGCACAAGAACAACCTATTTTATTCAAGGAGGATTATTTAGCTTATGAGCTCACAAATATACCTAGAATTTGTCATAAATAGTATAGACCCATGATCTTAGAGCACTAACCATAAGAATTTATTTGTGGCCTACTATTCTAGTTCTAAAGGTATGATGCGAGTAACTTCTCAAGGATAATCGCTTATTGGTGCATCATAAGTGACAAACAACTGAAAGGTTCTTATGCCGGGTTGAATAATGGCTTACTAGGGAGTCTTCAATATACTCAATGGTAGGTGAGGCATAAATCCATGTGACAAGGGTTTTATTTAATGGCTTGGATTGAGAGGGTAACCCCCCCTCCATCACTTGGAAAACCATAAAGCAAATTCTAGATTAGCTCAAAATGACTCCTCCTCAGAATTTGTAAAGCTTGTTGGAACATGGGCTTTGGGCTAGTGGTTGGTGATAAAATACAAGTCACTAAACCCCTCAGAAAATAAAATAAAGGGAGACACAATTGCTTTTGATTTCCAAGTTTATCAAAAACTAACAAGGAAATGCATACACGATGTTATGCCTCACATAACACAAGTGTTTAGAGTGCTTTATCACTAAGATCATGCAAGAGTGCAAGGGGAGAGAATACATTAATCTATCCACACAAACACAACACATAAATTATTGAGTTTATTTTGATCCTAAAGTTCACACAAAGTGCAAGAGAGCATACATAAGAACAATCACACATACACAAACACAAATGAATGAGTTGCTTTTGATCTTCAAGATTGCATGAAGCACATGAGGAGAGCATACGCAACACCAATCAGTCAAGCACACAAAACAAAATAAATTGACCTCTAATTAATTAAAATGTGTATGAAATGTGTTTGAAGTTAGTAGTTTTTAAAAATTAGGGCTTCACCATATAATAATCATTGCAATCAAAATGGATCAGAGGAAAATAAATATCCCTACAAAGTTAGAAGGCATATTCTAATGAAAAAACAAAGAAAAAAAACAAATAAACTACACCATTGTGTAGTACTCAAAAACATGAACATAAAAAAATCCAAATCTGAGTTCATTTGTGAAAGTTATAAGGCTTTGAAAGTCTAAAAATCATGACTACATAACAAAATCTATGAGAAAATGTAATTTCTAGAAAAATATGAGTCATAAGAAAAAAACAAGCTATACCACTATGAAGAGCACAAAATACTACCCTATTTTTTAAAAAATAGAAAAACACCTCCGTATGGCCAAGAAAAGGCCTCCTAAAGTTGGTCTCCTTTGTTGAAAAGTACATTGGAGAGCATTTTAGGATCTTGGTGGTTGGTTGGTAGCCCATGGACAATGAATGAGTAGCATCACTAGTGGAGGTGGAGATAGGGCAACTGAGTGTAGGGTGAGTGGTTGCATGGTGGATCAGTAAGGAAGAGAGGTCATGGCTAAGCTTGAAGGAGCGATGAAGGGTGAAGGAGAGTGGTAGAGGTGTCAAAGGAGTTGTCGCTAGCTATTGGTTGTTGGAAAGGTTGCCAATGGTAGATTGGATATCAACAATGGAGGTTGGGCATAGGTCTTGACCTTGCCACCACTACCAATGGTAGGGCTGTAGGGTATGGGGTATCATGCATATCCCTTGCATAGGCTATAAGACCTTAATTAATAAATATATAATTTAAAAACTAACGCGCAAGATTTTATTAATCGAGAGAAAATATGGAATATTTCACTACAGACCTCTAATGCATGAATGTATAGGGTACAGATCATATGAATGTATGGATAATTAACTATGTAAATTCTGCAAAGCTAAAAAAAAATTAAAATTTTTAGACACCAAACCCTATCGAGTCTTATTTTGATTTATAAGTCTTTAGGCCTTTGAGAATCAACGGTTAGGTCTATTTTTTCCTAGGATACTCCCAACAAAACTTCATGACCAAATCTCTCTAAAAAGGTAAGACTCTACAAAATCAAGCTAGCAAAATCCTACAAAAACAAAGATTAAAGGGGCAAGGTCCCGCCGGGCATGCCAAAATATGTATGCCAAAACATAGAATAAAACAAGGGACAATGCATGAAACAAAGTTCCTATTCTAAATCTAGCCACACCTTTGATTGAGCAAAGATAATGCAAGATAAACAATGAAAAATAATAAAACTCTGTCATCAACACTCTCTTGATGCCTTAGATGTGCTCAAGATTGATATTGACTGAGAGAAGACGTGTGGTTCATCAAGCATTCAACAACATATCCTTTCTTTTCTTCCACTTTTTCCATATGATTCGTATTTGAGAGAGGGCCTCTTTATAGATTTTGTTGTCACTCAGATTTGCACCCTTGCTAAGTTGCAGAACTTAGCAATCTGGAGAAACATGGGATCTTTCCAAGGCCTGTGGGTCACTTGTGATGGAAAGAACCTTCAAAGAAGGCCAGATTCCTAGCTGGTTATCACCTAGAAACTACTGGATTTGCAGATGAAAAGGAAAAGAAATGCTTAAAAAATGAAAAGTAAAACTGTAAAATGAGAACAAGGGTGATACACCAAACTTGATATGATTTATGGAACCCAGATTTAAATACACTTGGCCATAGACATTAGAAACTAAAGCTACACAACCTATTATTGTATGCTTTGCAAAAACACTTCACAAAGAGGCCTAAATGCATTAACCTTTTAAAATGAAGCTAACTTCATAGTTAAAAAAGCATATACAGTTTCCAACCTACACAAACATACTTTTTGCAGAAAGGTATTTAAAACATGAGACAAAATCACAAGGAGATAAAACTAACCTCACAAATGACTTAATCAAATACTTGGTAATACATAGTACTACATAAATAAGAAGGCAAAACTTGACTATCAATGGTATCCAAGGTCTGTTTTGTATTTCACATCTCAAAGGGGTTACAAAAACATGCTCAAATTGAGTCAGGATTGCAGAAAAATCACTAACTCCATAATTTACATGAAAATAACTCCATTACAAAGAGTCAAATGAATGACTATATACCCTCCAAGCAACTGTAACAAGATAAGGATGAGAAACTTCCATGGTCATGCATCTCATCAAAGCCCTCAAAATATCTGTCTAGAGTCCTCCAAAATGAGTTCCCAATGAAGAAAAAGTCAGGGCATGTCATCACTAAATATAAAAGCACTAGAAAATGCCTTTAAATGCTCTTTAAGGCCATTAAAAATCAAGTCAAATCACTGCAATATCTCCTCCATCAGTTTGACAAATTCTCCAACCTTCCCTGCAACATCATAAATGCTTGGCATGTGCACAATAAATGTTCAGCCATATATCTTTGACCACATCTGAAAGCATCCTCAACTTGTCCCTTTGGACAATAAATGACATAAATACAATTATTTCTGCATTTAATTAACATTGCATAAATGGTTTCTAATTACACCACTTAGTTTAATGTTTTACATTTCAAATTTATTACAAACCTATGCAGAAAATAATGGCACTTAGGACATAACATTTACTCCCCTGATTTTGCATATTTTGGAGACAAATTAAATGTTGTGAAAGAATGACAAAGTAATCAACGAGACTTACTTTGCCATGTGTGATAAATTTGCCTATTATTGCTTTTTGCATTTTTATTACAATTGATAAAGTAATTCATAATTCATTACTTTATCATTTGTTTACAATATTTAATCTATCTCTAGATCATGCAAAATCAACATAAAACACCTTGTAATCCCTAGGCAAAATACAACCTCCATGCACTTGCATCACCTCCCATATACTTTGCATCATTACTTGCATCTCTCTCCATGGTCTTGATACAAACATCATGCCGTATTACATTAGTCATATATCTCATTGCATCCTTATGACTCCATATGCAATATTATAATGTTTTATACCTCCATGCATATGTAATTACAACATTATGCATTATGCATCACATGCTTTGAAGGTCTAATGCAATATATTTTAAAGTGGCCCTTATGCCTCCCTATACACATTACCATGCCTTTCATATATCATCACACTCACTATATGGCCTCACAAAACAACTCATACCTAGCAAGATAAGGTTCTCGACCCTATGCTTTCATAATGTTTTTTGACTTGACTTTGGAAAAGAACAAAAGGCATAAAACATATTGTCACAGCCCCATGTGCATCATGATTAGGTTTCAAAAGACTTTAAGTCTTCACCATGGCACGAATAGATTGTAATGATTTTGTTTTAAAAACAAAAGTCAAAAAATACTATCAATGCAAATTAGGTTGATGGATGAAAAGGAAGAAAAAAAACCTAAAATTTCTCATTTTGCATTTCACCTTCTCTGCTACCATGCTGCCATGTCTCTAGGGTTTGAAGGCATGAATGTTTGATTCTAGTCGATTCCTAAGGGTTTCAATGCAGAAATTTTGAGGATTTTGCAAGGTAAGTTGTATTCACTGAGACTTTGACCTTTTGTTGTCGATTCTAGGCTGATTTTGGGCTGATTTTGCTATCTTTTGATGCATCTTCTCTAGTTTTTTGGTCGACCACCATTATGCATTGGTTTTCACTCTCTAAGGCCATTCTGGGAAGTCATTTGAGGAAGAAAATATGTGTTTTTCACACAACAAATAACAGAGAAAAATGTAACTCATTTTTGCTGTAGACTGCTCTTCATTTTCTGAGATTTTTTGTTGTATATTCACTGCCAGAGGCACGATTGTGAGGGTATTCTGTGTATTCTTGCTTGAAATGAGTTTGCAAAACTTTTGATTCTCCTTTACATCTACTCTTTGGCTCAAAAACAAGCTCCAACTATGACAAAACAAAAAAAAATATGTAAAGAGACATTCCTGTGCATTCACTGGCCGCGATTTGATGCGGCATCTCCAAGCATTTTTGTGTTTGCATGAGCTCAATATGGTACTATAGCTCGTGGCCAACCTTGTATACCTACCCACTACTGGGTGTCTTCAAAGCTTGCACAAACTTGAACACTTGACAACTTCACATTTGAGATTATTCTTTTAAAAACACCAATTCAACTTTGCATGAAAAAAATATAGTTTGATTGTTGTTCCTTCATAGACTCGAACTGGGCTTTTCATCATTTTCAATATGTAGAAGATAGTAACATCAAATATGCAAAATGCAAAAAATAACTCTCATGAGCTCAAACTATTTATTTTCACTATGATTGCCTTCATCTGATCATCATTTCACATTGATCGCATCTAACTGTAATGTGGCATATACCATTTTGCTGTTCTTATTGCATTATGGACATAGCTGTAACTTATCATTTGTTTCCTTTACTTCTGTAGATAAACTTTTCATGGCATTCTATATCATTGAATGGGTTTTAAAAAGCAAACCTTTCCTTCTCTTGTAGTAGCAAGTTTGTATATATTCATTTTGCTTCTTATAACATACTTTGTATACAATGGCAGCTTCTCATTTTATCTCCTGTAGCTGTGGATACACTTTTGTTTAGCATCATTTGCATACATTATGAAATGTTGAAATACTAGGGTTTTTTTTAAAACAAACCTTTCCCTGTAAAGTTTTGAGTACATTTTATCACTGATGATAAGGACACATTGCTGTCCTTGTTTGATTTTCATTAGGGATTGGTTTACAAGACCCTCCATAACAACATATGCAAATCACCTTTATCTTATATACCTGTAGCAACATTTTTTGTTTCCATATATATATCCAATTCGATTTGCATTATTCACTTGTATCAGTTATATTTGTAACTCTTCATGAAGTCTCCTGTAGATACTATGAGCATTTGATGAACATGTTATTGAAAGTTTTGCTATCTCTTTACCAGGGATGCTATGCCTTCACAAAGGTCTTGTAAGAAAATCCTACATGGAATATATGATCCTTCTTGGTATATTCCATGTGTAAACATATAATACAGTCAATTATTGATGCTGAAATGGTTTTGTAATACAGACCTTCAATCTATCATTTTGTTATACACTTGCTTTGTCTATATGATGATGATAAACATCTGCTACTCCATGCTTGGTGTTGAGACTTGTTCTTGTCACTGTCATCATGTAAAAGATGAAGGCTCCATATCTGTCACTGTAAATACAGTTGATTGATCTCTCATACTTGTTATACACTTGGCACAAATGAGAAAATGATGAACCACCTGTAGCTTCTGATGTGATATTACTTGTATGAGATATTCCTGCATTCTTGTTATCTCCATACTGCTACTACGTAGACACCTTGATGTTCTTGCTGCACTCATAACCCTGTTACAGTCATCCATTTAGCATGCCTTTAATCTCTTGGGATTGCATGGCTCTCATGAATGTTCATTGTTCTACTGCTGTCCATTCTTATGGGTTGTTCCATGTGTTGACACTCATTTTGACCAGGGGATGATTTGTCATGATCAGGAGGTTTCTTCATTTGAAGCCTTTATCTTCTTGCCCATTTTTTCTAAGTGTTGGACCTCCTCAGCATTTTTCAACTGCAGCATCATATTTCTTGAGGAGGAGGTCATCGTCATCATGTTTGTTTCGATGATGGTCATCATCATCATGTTCTCCTTCGACCGGTTTCTCATCGTCATCATCATATTTCAACTGTGGGGTGATGTTTGGTTTTTATCATGATGATGCTGACGAGCTACAGTGCGCCCTGATCTGCTTACGAGGGTGATTCTTCAATGTCTCCGGTGATCTTCCATTTATCACCTTGCGCAGGCATGATGATGATGTTGCTTATTCTTTGAGTTGCTCGACCTAACTTGTTTTATCCTAAGGGTCGTCGTCATCATCATGATATTTCCAGTTTTCATCCTGCTGCGTGCGGAGGTCATCATATTTTCTGCCTTCATGATATTTCGCCGGGGTGATATTTTTATCATCGGGTGATCTTGGTTATGATCATCCTGATGATGTTGTTGAAGAGTTTTAAGTGCGACCCGATATTCACTGGGGTCATCATATTTCGAACGTCAGGATGATCTTAGTCAATATCATCCTGATGATGTTGTATCACTTCTTGTTCGTTGTTTCTTCATCCTGATGATGCTGACGTCATCCTTATCTCAGGGTGATATCTATTTCTCTGCCTATCTGCATCATGATATTCCGAAGGAAGGGGTGATATTTTCATATCACCCGGATATATGTTTGCTCGAGCATCATGATGATGCTAATATTAAGGAGATATCCGCCTGCTGGCTTCGCGCATTATCTACTGGGGGTGATCTTTTCAAGCGGCATCATCATATTCAGCTTTCGCCCCGATCTTATAGAGGAGCTACAGTGCAACCTGATATTTTCACATCAGGAGGATATTTCCAAATATCCGGTTGTCTTCCGAATATCATGATGATGTTAATATGATGATGACGTCATCAAGGTCCGGGGGGGTCGTATTTCTAACATTGATCATCTTGAAGAGACCTCCTGATATTTGCAAACATGATGATGACGTCGTCTGGATATGAGGAGGTGCGCAGTAGGCAGATATCATGATGACGTCAGCAGGATATGATGATGACGTCATCAGGATGTCCATCGGCCAGACTTTTGTTATAAGCTCAGCAGGAGGACGTTCCTCCGAAGGATCAGGTTGTGCCGATTATCATGAAGGTTATGTTTCAAATATCATGATGACGTCAGGGTGATATTTCGGGCAACAGGATATCATGCTGCTGGAGGATGATGATGATGAAGTCTATACTAGTGTTGTCAGGAGCAAAAGCACCGACATGATATATGCTCATGACCTAGTATATAAAGTGCAAAGGAGGTTGCTGCGGGGTGCATGTGGGATAATGTTATCCTGCATATTCGAAACATCATGATGATGAATCTCGGCGGGAAGCGGTTGCGACTGTCTGTTTGATGTTCTTCCCGAGGCCGCGGGTTGGTGCGCCATTGATGGCGATTGTTGCAGAGGTATGGGCGATGGCGTGGACGGATGTAGTACCTGATTGAAGATCTGAATCCCTAGGCAGCGGCGCAAGGCTCGAGATATCTTCCTGTCTCCTCCCCTACCTGCTGCATTCAAGTTTGAGCGCCATTTCTGTGGTACGGTACATCTAGCGGGAGTTTTGGTCAACCTGGTAGTCAATGCTGAATACGCCATCCTGCTATATGATGCAGATGGTGTTGATCATTCAAGGTTGTTGAAAGTTGTGAGTTTTTGGCTCTGTAATCCATAACCAGCTGATCTGGTTGCTCTGTACAGTTATCTTGTGAGTTTATGTATCTCCTGTTGTAGGACTTGGCATGAATCCACTGGTTTCATGGTTGATCTTATATGAGTAATGCTGTTTAGCATGTGTTGTGTTAATTCTGTCTCCAGTATTGCATGTATCCTTCTTCTGGATCTGGATGTTTGCTTATGTTTAGATTCTAGAGCATAGAATTCCTATGTTGAATGTCTGATCTTTTAACCTCTGCTCAAGGGGCAGATTAAACTGTTTTCAGGTTGAACATTGGGAAGGGTATACTGCAGTAGGGATACCATAAGTAGAGATAGCTCAACACTCTATATTGGGAGATATCTGTAAGGCAGATATCATGTGTATCCCCCTGAAATCCAGTTTTAGCTATTTATGCTGATCATTCACAGGTGTATGTCTACCGACTCCAAGCCCTGGATAGGCACCAATCATGCTGTGTTCTTGTGTTATACACCATGTCCAGCTTTGCATCCAAATTCATATCAAAACACTTCATACCTCCACCTGTTAGTTGTAGGAGTAGGATTAGGAACCCCCTGCATGCTCTCATACCCAACCAGACATCATGTCCAAGAATGTTGCCAGCCTTGTGATCTATCATACAGATCTTGGTCCATACATGAGAGTATTCTGCCTGTTGTTGTCAAGTTAGATCTTTCTATCTTTGAGCTAGTCAAGGTTACATCTTGAGTTATAGGGATACCCCCCTTGGTGCGGCAGAACCAGAAGTGAAGGGGAGGAGCTCACGCAACCTCCTGTATTCAGTTGGCCTGAATCTGCCTGTGCATTAGAAGTGGCAAACCCTAATGCTGATTCAGAAGAAATGTCAACAAAATGGCGACTCTGCTGGGGATGGACTAAAAAATGATATACTTGTGGCCCATCCGAGTCACTAACAAAATGATGCTCTGCTGGTGGAATGAACCTGGAAAAGTAGCTTTCAGCTATTGAAAATTTTGTCCTCTCTGGAGAGGTGGCGACTCTGCAAAAAAGATCCCAATGCACATGAAAGATGGATGTATGTGATGTGACAAAAATGTGTTGTACATATTCCTGCATCTGTATGAGAAAAGGTACCTTGTTCCTTCTCCTTTATATTTGTTGTTTTATTGCATAGGTTAGATGCCAGGGGAAGCCTTAGGTCTTAGACAGACAAAGGATGTCTAAGAGTAGGATTTTTATGAATCCAAGTATGAGTTATCCCACACTCAGTGGTGAAATGTTGGATAAAGGAATAGAAGAGATAAGAAATAGGTTGATATTCTTAGAGGCTGAGCAGGCCCAGTTAAGAAGCAGTAACCCTGTTGTGTCTGCCAGTCAGAAAGCTAAACCTCCTGTCAGCCCTTTTGATCCTTTGTATGACCAACTGGATTTGTCATTGGTGGATTATAGAGTAGAAACTATGCCTGCTAGGATATACTGTCAGATGCCTAGATTTAGTGGTCACAATGTATGTGATGGGAATGCACATATCCAAAATTTTCAAAGTTTTATGGGAAAATATTCATTCAGAGATGAGGATATGTGGATGAGGTTTCTTGTTAGGTCCTTTGATGCAAAAGCAAAAGACTGGTATTTGAGCTTTCCAAAGAGATCCTTTGCCTGTTGGGATGAACTTGCTGACTGTTTCAAAGAAGAATTTGCAAAAGAACCGGCTGATCTTGTTGCAGAATTGATGAGAATCAGAAAACAAGATGAAGAGCCATGTGTTGATTTCAGTCATAGGTTTGCAGTAGCCCTTTCACATGTCCCTGAAAGTTTTAGACCTGATATTTCAGCCTGTGTTGGCATATTCTTTGAAGCTTTTGAGGAGGGCTTTAGTGCAATACTGAGGGATTTCAAGGTGACAAGTATGCAGATGGCATACAGGTTCATAGAAAAGATAGAAAAAACCAGAAATGTGTACCTGCTGAAACCCCTGTCCCCAGGCCTTGGTGTGAGAAATGGTTATGAAGCTGCAAATGACCAAATGATTATGGCATCATGTGCAGATAAAAATGAAAATAAAAGCATAGAGGTTGAGACTGCTATATTTGAACATAATGCTAACAATACTGCTCAACTGGATTGTTTACCAGTTGAGGATGCCAGTGAAAGGACTAATGAGGATTCCCATTGCAATGATGAGGCAGCTGACCATGAAAACAATAATGAGGTTGTGGACAGCAATGAGCAATTTTTGGAATGGACCTGTGGAGATAATTGTGAGTATTGTACTCAAGACAGAGAAGATATAAGCAAACAGAGAAGCAGTCCTATGTGTGACCCATTGCCTATCTTTCAAACACATGGAGATCATGAAGAGCAGTCAGAAATTGAAATAAGTGCTAGTTCAGAGCATGATTGTTTTTCATTTGATGGCTGCTTTGCTTATGACACACAGGCTGATACTCCTCCACAGAGTGAATCCATTGGTCATGAAGAGATGTGCTCTGCTGCCCATGAACAAATGGCATACTATGATGAAACTGATGCACCTGGGTCACCCATTTATGACACATATGGTGATGAGGATCTGTCTGAGTATGGTGGGGATCTAGACACTATTTTTGGCTTGGATTCTGTTTCTCATCATGATGAAAGAGGAAACAACATACATCAGGTAAGTGATTGTGAAGATGTGCCTGATTTGAAAGAGATGCCAGAGCCTGATCTTTTCCAGCCTGGTGTACCAGATGGTTGTGTACATGATGTACACAATTGTGATTTTGAAAGCTTTTCTTTTGATGAGCCAGCATATAATACAATGAGCCTTGATCTTCCTAGTTGTGTGGTGGACTCTGAGTGTTTCCTATTTGCAGTCCAGCTAGGAGATCATGTTGCAATGCATGATGATGATATAGGTGATAAGTGTTATATGCCATATGAACATGCATTGTTTGATATATTCTGCACCCACATGTCACATGATGCTGAGGGTTATCTGCACAGGGGTGATAATGACAAGCCAAATCAGAGGGTTGAATATGCAGATGACAAGATTTGTTTGTGGGTGGATCTTTGTAGTATCTCCAAGCTTGACCCAGTGCATGCAGATGAAAACAAGATATTTGACAAAGGGAGATACATGTTTTTCTTTTCTTGGTGGCCTTAGGCCATCAAGTGTGTTGGGTGATGTAGGTCAGTGCAGTATTTGACTCTGTGCCCAATGGATAAGGGACTGGTCTGCATCCCAGAGATCTGGGGTTCTCGCTGCAGGTTTTCACCTGCACGTCCCCAGACAGAGCCACTGTTGACACTCATTTTGACCAGGGGATGATTTGTCATGATCAGGAGGTTTCTTCATTTGAAGCCTTTATCTTCTTGCCCATTTTTTCTAAGTGTTGGACCTCCTCAGCATTTTTCAACTGCAGCATCATATTTCTTGAGGAGGAGGTCATCGTCATCATGTTTGTTTCGATGATGGTCATCATCATCATGTTCTCCTTCGACCGGTTTCTCATCGTCATCATCATATTTCAACTGTGGGGTGATGTTTGGTTTTTATCATGATGATGCTGATGAGCTACAGTGCGCCCTGATCTGCTTACGAGGGTGATTCTTCAATGTCTCCGGTGATCTTCCATTTATCACCTTGCGCAGGCATGATGATGATGTTGCTTATTCTTTGAGTTGCTCGACCTAACTTGTTTTATCCTAAGGGTTGTCGTCATCATCATGATATTTCCAGTTTTCATCCTGCTGCGTGCGGAGGTCATCATATTTTCTGCCTTCATGATATTTCGCCGGGGTGATATTTTTATCATCGGGTGATCTTGGTTATGATCATCCTGATGATGTTGTTGAAGAGTTTTAAGTGCGACCCGATATTCACTGGGGTCATCATATTTCAAACGTCAGGATGATCTTAGTCAATATCATCCTGATGATGTTGTATCACTTCTTGTTCGTTGTTTCTTCATCCTGATGATGCTGACGTCATCCTTATCTCAGGGTGATATCTATTTCTCTGCCTATCTGCATCATGATATTCCGAAGGAAGGGGTGATATTTTCATATCACCCGGATATATGTTTGCTCGAGCATCATGATGATGCTAATATTAAGGAGATATCCGCCTGCTGGCTTCGCGCATTATCTACTGGGGGTGATCTTTTCAAGCGGCATCATCATATTCAGCTTTCACCCCGATCTTACAGAGGAGCTACAGTGCAACCTGATATTTTCACATCAGGAGGATATTTCCAAATATCCGGTTGTCTTCCGAATATCATGATGATGTTAATATGATGATGACGTCATCAAGGTCCGGGGGGGTCGTATTTCTAACATTGATCATCTTGAAGAGACCTCCTGATATTTGCAAACATGATGATGACGTCATCCGGATATGAGGAGGTGCGCAGTAGGCAGATATCATGATGACGTCAGCAGGATATGATGATGACGTCATCAGGATGTCCATCGGCCAGACTTTTGTTATAAGCTCAGCAGGAGGACGTTCCTCCGAAGGATCAGGTTGTGCCGATTATCATGAAGGTTATGTTTCAAATATCATGATGACGTCAGGGTGATATTTCAGGCAACAGGATATCATGCTGCTGGAGGATGATGATGATGAAGTCTATACTAGTGTCGTCAGGAGCAAAAGCGCCGACATGATATATGCTCATGACCTAGTATATAAAGTGCAAAGGAGGTTGCTGCGGGGTGCATGTGGGATAATGTTATCCTGCATATTCGAAACATCATGATGATGAATCTCGGCGGGAAGCGGTTGCGACTGTCTGTTTGATGTTCTTCCCGAGGCCGCGGGTTGGTGCGCCATTGATGGCGATTGTTGCAGAGGTATGGGCGATGGCGTGGACGGATGTAGTACCTGATTGAAGATCTGAATCCCTAGGCGGCGGCGCAAGGCTCGAGATATCTTCCTGTCTCCTCCCCTACCTGCTGCATTCAAGTTTGAGCGCCATTTCTGTGGTACGGTACATCTGGCGGGAGTTTTGGTCAACCTGGTAGTCAATGCTGAATACGCCATCCTGCTATATGATGCAGATGGTGTTGATCATTCAAGGTTGTTGAAAGTTGTGAGTTTTTGGCTCTGTAATCCATAACCAGCTGATCTGGTTGCTCTGTACAGTTATCTTGTGAGTTTATGTATCTCCTGTTGTAGGACTTGGCATGAATCCACTGGTTTCATGGTTGATCTTATATGAGTAATGCTGTTTAGCATGTGTTGTGTTAATTCTGTCTCCAGTATTGCATGTATCCTTCTTCTGGATCTGGATGTTTGCTTATGTTTAGATTCTAGAGCATAGAATTCCTATGTTGAATGTCTGATCTTTTAACCTCTGCTCAAGGGGCAGATTAAACTGTTTTCAGGTTGAACATTGGGAAGAGTATACTGCAGTAGGGATACCATAAGTAGAGATAGCTCAACACTCTATATTGGGAGATATCTGTAAGGCAGATATCATGTGTATCCCCCTGAAATCCAGTTTTAGCTATTTATGCTGATCATTCACAGGTGTATGTCTACCGACTCCAAGCCCTGGATAGGCACCAATCATGCTGTGTTCTTGTGTTATACACCATGTCCAGCTTTGCATCCAAATTCATATCAAAACACTTCATACCTCCACCTGTTAGTTGTAGGAGTAGGATTAGGAACCCCCTGCATGCTCTCATACCCAACCAGACATCATGTCCAAGAATGTTGCCAGCCTTGTGATCTATCATACAGATCTTGGTCCATACATGAGAGTATTCTGCCTGTTGTTGTCAAGTTAGATCTTTCTATCTTTGAGCTAGTCAAGGTTACATCTTGAGTTATAGGGATACCCCCCTTGGTGCGGCAGAACCAGAAGTGAAGGGGAGGAGCTCACGCAACCTCCTGTATTCAGTTGGCCTGAATCTGCCTGTGCATTAGAAGTGGCAAACCCTAATGCTGATTCAAAAGAAATGTCAACACCATGTATGATATAGGACTATTCACTTGCACATATGATCAATAACTTGATACTTCATAACAGCAAAAGGAAAATACCTGCTTCTTTGTGCACTATTGTCCTCTTTCCATGACAATGATTTTTTCCTCTCATACGAGACAATTGTCCTACTGCTGTCAATTCTCATAGCTGCACCTATATTGACTGTGACTGTCGTCTTTGTGTTGTTCAACTTTCTTCGTTATATTTGTTGTCATCTTCATGACTGTTTCATCAAACTATTTTTAAGGTCATGATTTTGATACTGACCTTGATAGTACATGACTATTTCACACCCTACTCTCATTGATTGTCACTTTGTGAATAGGTCTTGGCATTTTGCTTTAGATTCTCATATCTATCTTTCTGATATGTTGTCCCATGAATGACTGTTTTTGGCTTTGTGACTGCTCTTCATTTTTTCTATTCACTATTTTTTTGTAAGTTGCATACTGTTGTTCTATGATAAGGATAACATATTTGTAAGTAAGATTTCATCCATTTTGGAGATCTTGGCTCTGATACAAAACAATCATTAAACAATGACCTGACTTTCATGACCTCTGCTTGCTGATTGCATGATTGTTTTGGACTGTTTGCTGGCTTCATGCATCTTATGAGTAAGAATCATTACATATATGCATCTTATGATCTTTATGACTTGACAAATCAATGATATGTTTCTTTTCTAGTCATGTTGCCAACAATATCTTGTAATCTATAGTAGTAACATCAATCATTTTGCTAATATAGATTATAAGATATTGTATCAAAATGACTACATGTAATGACTTCTTATCTTGATTTCTCCTCAAAAGTTGAAAGTGCATCATGCTGGGCTCAACCCTCGTGGGAGCCCATTTAACCCCACATACTGTAATATTATTTGAAGTAAACAACAATGAAACTTTACCTATATCTACACATTGGACAAACTTGTTAGACAAAACCATGAGTTTCAGATTTGTTCTTTGTTTTCCTCTGATATATAAGATGACTCTAGACTGATATAATGCATTATAGGAGTAAATTTTGCATGTAATGATGATGCATATGCAAGGATTTGGTATCCCAAGCTTTGACACAATTTTCTCCTATCTCTTTGCATGTATTTTGGAGCAACAAGGTGACCTCTATGAAGGAGCTGAAGATGAAGCTGCTCAACTACGGGGGTTCATCATTACAAGGCAATGATGGATCCCTTGTCTTTGTTTATTCTTTCATTTCTATATGCATCATTTCCTTTTCTAATGCATTATGGTAGTCATTCCCATGGCTTGTGTGAGAGCATTTCATTTGACATTTATAAATAATGAAAATGCCTTTTAAAATATGCAATGATGTATGGTTCTTCTTGATTGTAAACAGTTGCATTTAATTGAAGTTCTTTTATGGCATTTTTATCTCGGCAAAACACTCACTAATAACAAACATGCACCCCTTAAAACTATAAAACTTAACCAGCTCCACTTGATTGAGTTGGAAAACAAAAAATGGGTAACATTTCTGGTGGCATCTGCGTGGTACTTGCCTGCTAAGTACCCAGACCAGCTGCCTAAAACTATCTGTTAGGCATAGAGTAACTCACACTTGATTAAAACTTGAGAAACATTTCTTTCCATTGTTGTAACTTACTTCAGACTGCAACCTCTTCTAATCCATCAAGTGCATGGGTATGGTTGGTGATAGTGAACTAACAAAAATCACTGTCATTGATGATATGCATCTACTTGATAGGTTAGAAGGGGATAATAAACAAGAACACATTCTTAGCAAACTACTGCAATTTATTACAGCTCTATGAGGGAGATAGGTGTGATGTGTGACAGTGAATACATGTGTTCACTATTTCATATGATGGCTGCCTACCTCATATAACTGTAGTACATTACAACAGTTTCACCTCTTGCACATAACCAGACCCAGGAACAACTAACAACTGTGCATAAACACACTTAGGGAAATGAAATCTGCATCTAATCTATTGTGTAGCAGCACTTATTTAACATCAAAAACTTCAGGTAATATGTACAAATAGGTAAGATCATACCTCAGAAACAATGCTTGAGGTGAATCCCATTGACTGGGATTGGCTCCATGTTACCATCTAGCTTAGACAGCTAGAAGGTATTATGTTGTTTACGTTCTGAAACAATATAGAGCCCACTCCAAAAAGCATCGAACTTAGAGTGCTTTCTAGGTTTGCTTTTCAACACATCCCATTTTAGCACTATGTCACCCTCCTAGAATATTCTTGGAGATGCTCTTTTGTCAAATGACCTCTTCATTTGAGATTGGTGATGCTCTATGTTCCTCATGGCATTATTTTTGGTTTCTTCAAGGTCGACTAGCTAAGATAGCCTTACTGTCATAGGGCCTTCTTCTAGCATGTCCAGCCGATTCACCAAATCAAGTGCTGGTAACTCAAGTGTGATAGGAAGCCTAGCTTCATTGCCATACACCAACATGAAAGGTGAATGCCCTGTTGACCATTTTGTAGTAATTCTATCAGCCCATAATGCTAATTTTAATTGTGTATGCTAGGCTCTCTGGTTACCCTCCATGGTCTTCTTGATAATTCTGATTAAGTTCTTATTGGTGGATTCCGCTTGGCTATTGCCTTGTGGATAGTAATTGGAGGATGTATTAAGATAAATACCATTTCTTATAACCCAATCGGAGATTCTGGAACTGACAAAGGCAAGGGCATTGTCTGAAATAATAGACTCAGGGACTCTAAATCTGATAACTAGCTCTTCATAAAAATTCAGAACAGTAGAATCATTGGCCTCTTTAAGTGCGACTGCTTCAATCCACTTAGTGAAATAATCAGTTGATGTAAGAACCCACTTATGGCCAGCATTGGATGGAGGGTTTATAAGTCCAATAAAGTCTAATCCCCACTTCATAAAGGGTTGTTCAACCTAAACTAGTTGCAAAGGTAAGGGTGTCAACTTCTCTTTTCCGGCAAATAGAGCACATTCCTTGCACTTTTTGACCCATAAGTGTGCATCCTTAAACAAACTGGGCCAATAATAGCCACCTTTCATCACCTTAAGAGTTGTTGCTCTAGGTGAAAAATGGCCTCTAGATGACCCCTCATGAAATTCATGCAACACTTTCTCAACTTGGTTAGATTCAATACACCTCAACAATACTCCATTGAAATCTTTCCTAAAAAGTAAACCGTTAATGAGTACATAAGGTATAGACTACAATATGAAATACCTTCTTTTGGCTCTATTCAAGTCCTGAGGACATTCACCAGTTTGCAAGAAATGAACCATTTCTTGCACCCAATCAGTAACAGGAACTGAAACAGTTGTTTGCTCTTGATCTTGCAATGATAGAATAACTTCTTGTTCATGTTCTTCTTTGTTGATAACACCATCAACAAGCTATTCACACAACCCTTTACCCCTGACCAGCTTGGTAACCTTAATGTACATGTCATATTCCATTACCTTAGTCACCCAGCCAGCTCTCTTATCACCGAGATCCTTAATAGAAATTCCTTCACAATCGAATGAGCAACCTTAGATTAATCTTATATACTTGACAACATGTGTCTAAATTTCTTTAAACTTCTTATAACAACAAGCACATGTTTCTCAACGAAGTTGTACCTTAGCTCATAATCCTTCAATGCTTGATTGAAAAAAGCTAAAGGTTGCTCCATTTCTAAATCATTCTTCTGTACCAACATAGTAGAAACAAAATCAACATTACAATAAACATATAAAGTGAATTCTTTAGAAAAATTAGGATTCAGGAGTGTAGGTACAACTGCCAATGCTTCTTTAATAAGATCAAAGCTCCTTTTTCCCTCTCTAGTCCAGCTGAAAGACACGTTCTTCCTCAACATAGTAGTTAGTAGACTTAACAAATCAGCAATATCAGCAATGAATCTCTTGACGAAGTTGATTCTACCAATGAAACTCTATAGACCTTTCTTGTGTGCTGGTAAGGGGAGGGCCAATATTGCACTTATCCTTTCAGGGTCAATGGTGATACCTTGTTTTGACACCACGTAACCAAGCAATCTGCCCTCATGGACAACAAACACACACTTTTTGGGATTAAGTGATATCCCAAACTCCCTACATCTCTCAAAGATCTGCCTTAAGTGGTTTAGATGATTCTTGACCTCTTTGGAGAAAATAGTAATGTCATCAAGGTAGACTAGGACGGTCTTGTACATTAGGCCTTGAAAGGCCATATCCATAGCCTTTTGGAAGGTTGCTCTAGCATTGGACAAACCAAAGGGCATCTTCTTGTAAGCCATAGTCCCCCATTTTGTGGTGAAGGTTGTTTTATACTGGTCTTCCTCTTTCACTAATATCTGATTGTAACTGGAATAACCATCTAGTAAGGAAAACCCCTCTGATCCTGAGACTACTCGAAGTATCCGCTCCATGGAAGGCAAAGGATGACGGTCTTTCAAGGAAGCTCTATTCAAGTCACGAAAGTCTACACACAACCTTCTCTCCCTATTTTTCTTCCTAACCAACACAAGGTTGGAAACCCATGAGGTGTGCTTAATAGGAAAGATTATGCTACTCTCAATCAACTTGTTCAGTTATTTTTTTATAAGAGACTCTAATTTAGGATTCAATGGCCTCTGCTTCTACCTAATAGGCTTGGCATTAGGCTCAAGTTCAATAGTATGTTGAGAAAGAAGGTGATCAAATCCTCTTAAATCACTATACTCCCATGCAAAAATGTCACTAAATTCTTGAAAAATATGAATAAATGCATGCTTTTCTTTTGTTGTACATACCTTGCCTAGTTTAAGAAGCTTACCCTTGAAGATCTCAAACTCTTCATAGTGATCTTGCTGAACTTGTATGCTGGACTTGGGTTTTGTAGCTTCATCATCAGTATTAAAAATGGACTCTAAGGTGACCAAACCCTTTGGCATCTTGTTATTCTTGAGCTGAATGATTTGGTCACCATACTGGTGTTGTAGCCTCTCTTGGTTAGCATGAGAGAATTCAACTTCTTCTCTCAAGAAGTTTACAATCTGCTGGTCACTTTCAAACACTTCCCAATGTGTGTTGTTATCTGGTACAATAGGCGTAACAACAACCTTAACATGCTAATTAGTCTTATCACTACTAATCTCTTTCGGAATATCATATTCAACCCCTACAGTAGCCAGCCTATCAGCATTTTTATTTTGATTTCTAGGTATGGATATCAAGTTAAATGCATCAAATCCCTCTAAGAGGTCCCATACCCTATGCTTGTAAGATTTAAGGAAATCATTTCTTGCAATATTCAGGTTTCTCACCTGATTAACCACCAGTTCGTTGTCCCCATAAACTTTTAGATAGCTAATACCTTTTTGTCTTGCCCATTCCAAACCTTGAATAAGAGCTTCGTATTTAGCCATGTTGTTAGTACAGCTAAAATAGGATCTAAAGGCCAAATAGTACTTCTCACCCTTTGGGGAAACAAGCATGCATCCACCACCGGCACCCACTTTATTCCTTGAGCCATCAAAAAATAGTTCCCAGACCTCATTATCCTGCTGCCCATCTTGTTGTTCTGCACTTTTTTCAATGTTAGGCAAAAATGAATCATCTTCGTGCATCATATACACACCCAAACCGGCCTCTTCCAGGTGCTCACATGGACCAACCACATGAGTCAGATCTGCCCACTTGTCAAGAAGAACTTCTGGTATACCTTAGATTTGTGTACTACCTTCTTGAACAACGGGCTACTCCTCTTATTCACTTGCAACCAAGTTGGCATTGATGGGACATGGAGTGTAAGGCTCAATATGGTATTTGGCAATGGGTTCCAACTTGATAGTCACCTTAGTGCCGTACCTAGTTCTAAACAACATATGAGACCAATCTGAGGACAAGTAACCTCCTATTTTTGCAATAAAATCCCTTGACAAACAAATAGTGAAATAAGGAGGTAACTCAATGACATAGATGTCCTGTGGGATAGAGAAATTTGGATAGGCATGAAGAGTCAAACTCAGTCCCTTTATGACATCTACTGTACTAACAGCAGTTCCATCCAGCTAAACAACTCCCTTCTCTAATGGCTCATATTCAATTCCTAACTTGTCAACAATCTGTTTGGGCATGACAAAACTGCTAGCACCTGAGTCAATCATGCAGTTATGGACTAAATGGTCACCTATGATCAAGGACACATAAAATGGTGGGGGCCTAACCTTTGAAGCTTGTTGTTCTTTATCATTTCCAGCCATATTTGTCAGCACAACCTTAGACTTATCTATATTAGGCTCTTGAGACAAACTTAAATTTGATAAGGTTGATTGAAGCAAGTCATTTTGGCCAGGGATATTTAGGGAATCCCACATAGACATAGATACATTCACTTTTTTTATATGCTCAAGGATATTGAAAGCAGATGTACCTGATTTAACTTGGCTTTTGGGGGCAGCCATGTCACTTTGAGTACAAGCTAGCTGAATTGGTGGATTAAGTTGCTGCTTGACTACCAAAGGCTGAATTTTTGATGAAACTTGAATTATCTCATCATTTGATGGGTTAGAAACACCTTGATCCACGTTTGGCACTTGATGCACATGGGTTTGAACTTTATCAAGGTGCTGCCCTTCATCTATAGCCCTCTTCTTGTTGCATGTATTAGTTGCAATTGAAGAACCAACTTGGTTCATACCACATAATTCCTCTCCTTGCAAACTTAAGAGTGTTGTCTCATGTACCTGTTCTTCTTGCTAATGGACATGAGGTTCTACAGACACATTAGACTACATTGCTGGACTTTTTTGAACCATCAAAGCTTGGTTAATCACCCCATTGGCACAAGTACTTTGGTTATGGTTCTGATTGCAAGGAAAGCACCAATCATAGTCCTAAGCCAAATTGTTTTGCGTGCGTACAATCTCCTTCGAAGAACTAGCAGTGTTTGGGTTGTAAGCTTGATAAGGTTTAGAGTAAAAGGCTTGTCTTGGACCTTGATTATTTGGCTGATATGGAGGCCTATATGGCTAGTTTTGCTGGTAATTAGACTGAAATGGGGACTGATAAGGTCTAAAACTTTGACCTTGCTGCCTCTTGAGGTTCACTATATCATTACCAAAAGATTGTAACAGTCCTTTGATCTCCTGTAACTCAAAAGATTGAGTTTGAACAACATTTTCCTAGTTATTAGGCGAGATTTTAGGTGCTGGTAACGTTGGTGCAACGGGTATAATAGCTATGGGAGGCACATGCATTGGTATTGGTGGCTGCATAGCAGGGAATATCGGCAAAGGAGGTCTAGGGGCAATTTTACCAACCTATATGAGGCTGTTCTCAACTCTTATAGCTATAGCATAGGCTTGAGGTAAGGAAGCTCCTCCCATAGATTGAACAATAATAGAAATATCATTTTTCAAAGCTCTCAAATAATATAAGAAAGCATGATCAACAGTAGGCCTTACTGTTGGTGGGATTCTATCCCATGTCTTCTGAAAATGGTGGTTGAAGTCTGACATAACCTCGTGGGGAGCCCTCTTAATTGTAGACAACTGCTCCACTAATGACAAATGGTTTGATTTGTATTCAAAGAAACTGCACAGCTCCTCTCCCAAATGATCCCATGAATCTATGGAGTTAAGTGGTAAGCTTCTGAACCATTGCAAAGCCTTCCCTTTGAGGAAAGCTGCTAACAATCTGATTGCAACATTTTCTTCTATCACATGATGGACAACACACAGGTTTGCAACACATTTTATATGCTCAGCCGGAGTAGTTTGATCTTCACCATGAAAATATGTAAACTTTTCAAAGCAGCTACAGGAATATCATCATGTTGAGCCAAATTCAGCAAGCTGCCTTGGTTGAATGCAACAAATGGCTGATTTCTAGCTGCAAGAATCATTGTAACAGGGATTCTTGGGAAAATATGAGTTCTAACAGTAGGAGTAGACTTGGCTCTCCTAGAATAAACATGATTTGTCTTGGGTTTCTCAGCTCTTATCCCTCTTCTCCTAGGTGGGGATAATTGCAAATATTCAAAGGATGAAAGACTACTTCTGGTTTGTATCCTTTTCATAAGCTGAAATGCACTGATTTTACTAAACTAAAGCTCAGAGTCGCTAGGAATGCTAAAGTATATCTCCTAAAGACCAAAAATACTATTGCACACACCAAATAACAGCATAAGCTTCCCATTCTAGACTAAAAAATAGTTCACTGTCCCACCGGGCATGCCAAAAACTGTTGTCTCTCAAATTTGCACCCTTGCTAAGTTGTAGAACTTAGCAATCTGGAGAAACATGGGATCTTTCCAAGGCCTGTGGGTCACCTGTGATGGAAAGAACCTCTAAAGAAGGCCAGCTTCCTAGCTAGTTATCACCTAGAAACTACTGGATTTGCAGAGGAAAAGGGAAAAGGAATGCTTAAAAAATGAAAAGTAAAACTGTAAAATGAGAACAAGGGTGATACACCAAACTTGACATGATTTATGGAACCCAGATTTGCATATACTTGCCATAGACATCAGAAACTAAACCTACATAACCTATTATTGTATGCTTTGCAAAAACACTTCACAAAGAGGCCTAAATGCATTAACCTTTTAAAAGGAAGCTAACTTCATAGTTAAAAAAGCATATACGGTTTTAAGACACAATTTGCAACCTGCACAAACACACTTTTTACAGAAAGGTATTTGAAACATGAGACAAAATCAAAAGGAGATAAAACTAACCTCACAAGTGACTTAATCAAATACTTGGTAATGCACAGTACTACATAAATAAGAAGGCAAAACCTGACTATCAATGGTATCCAAGGTCTGTTCTATATTTCATATCTCAAAGGGGTTACAAAAACATGCTCAAACTGAGTCAGGATTGTAGAAAAATCACTAACTCCAGAATTTACATAAAAAGAATTTCATTACAAAGAGTCAAATGAATGACTATATACCCCCCAAGTAGCTGTAACAAGATAAGGATGAGAAACCTCCATGGTCGTGCATCTCATAAAAGTCCTCAAAATATCTATCTAAAGTCCTCCAAAATGAGTTCCCAATGAAGAAAAAGTCAGGGCATGTCATCACTAAACATAAAAGCACTAGAAAATGCCTTTAAATGCTCTTTAAGGCCATTAAAAATTAAGTCAAATCACTGCAATATCTCCTCCATCAGTTTGATAAAATCTCCAACCTTCCCTGTAGCATCATAAATGCTTGGCATGTGCACAATAAATATTCAGCCATATCTCTTTGACCACATCTGAAAGCATCCTCGACTTGTCCCTTTGCACAATAAATGACATAAATACAATTATTTTTGCTTTTAATTAACATTGACTAAGTGGTTTATAATTACACCACTTAGTTTAATGTTTTACATTTCAAATTTATTTCAAACCTATGTAGAAAATAATGGCATTTAAGACATAACATTTAATCCCTTGATTTTGCATATTTTGGAGACAAATTAAATGTTGTGAAAGAATGACAAAGTAATCAACGAGACTTACTTTGCCATGTGTGATAAATTTGGCTATTATT
The DNA here is from genome assembly GCA_027924645.1 of Cunninghamia lanceolata. NCBI lineage: Eukaryota > Viridiplantae > Streptophyta > Pinopsida > Cupressales > Cupressaceae > Cunninghamia > Cunninghamia lanceolata. Next base: position 3,167,831 of record BSBN01001327.1, on the reverse strand, counting down.
GCCTTTTGCATTTTTATTACAAATGATAAAGTAATTCATAATTCATTACTTTATCATTTGTTTACAATATTTAATCTATCTCTAGATCATGCAAAATCAACATAAAACACCTTGTAATCCCTAGGCAAAATACAAGCTCCATGCACTTGCATCACCTCCCATATACTTTGTATCATTACTCACATCTCTCTCCATGGTCTTGATATAAACATTATGCCGTATTACATTAGTCATATATCTCATTGCATCCTTATGACTCCATATGCAATATTACAAGTCTTATACCTCCATGCTTATGTAATTACAACATTATGCATTATGCATCACATGCTTTGAAGGTATAATGCAATATATTTTAAAGTGGCCCTTATGCCTCCCTATACACATTACCATGCCTTTCATATATCATCACACTCAACATATGGCCTCACAAAACAACTCATACCTAGCAAGATAAGGTGCTCGACCCTATGCTTTCATAATATTTTTTTACTTGACTTTGAAAAAGAACAAAAGGCAGAAAACATATTGTCACGGCCCCATGTGCATCACGATTAGGTTTCAAAAGACTCTAAGTCTTCACCATGGCACGAATAGATTGCAATGATTTTATTTTAAAAACAAAAGTCAAAAAACACTATCAATGCAAATTAGGTCAATGGATGAAAAGGAAGAAAAAACCTAAAATTTCTTATTTTACATTTTACCTTCTCTGCTGCCCTACTACCGCACCACCATGTCTTTGGGGTTTGAAGGCACAAATGTTTGATTCTAGTCGATTCCTGAGGGTTTCAATGCAGAAATTTTGAGGATTTTGTAAGGTAAGTTGTATTCATTGAGACTTTGACCTTTTGTTGTCAATTTTGGGCTGATTTTGGGCCGATTTTACTATCTTTTGATGCATCTTCTCTAGTTTTTTGGTCAACCACTATTATGCATTGGTTTTCACTCTTTGAGGCCGTTCTGGGAAGTTGTTTGAGGAAGAAAATATGTGTTTTTAACACAACAAATAGTAGAGAAAAAGGTAACTCATTTTTGTTGTAGATTGCTCTTCATTTTTTGAGATTTTTTGCTATATATTCGCTACTATAGGCATGATTTTGAGGGTGTTCTATGTATTGTTGCTTGAAATGAGTTTGAAAAAATTTTGATTCTCATTTACATTTGCTCTTTGGCTCAAAAACGAGCTCCAGCTATGACAAACAAACAAAAAAATATGTAAAGAGATATTCCTGTACATTCACTAGCCGTGACTTGATCCGGCATCTCCGAGCATTTTTTTGTTTGCATGAGCTCAATATGGTACTATAGCCCACGACCAACCTTGTATACCTACCCACTGTTGGGCATCTTCAAAGCTTGCACAAACTCGAACACTCTGCAACTTCACATTTGAGATTCTTCTTTTTAAAACACCAAGTGGGTTTCAACTTTGCATGAAGAAAATATAGTTTGATTGTTGTTCCTTCATAGATTCGAATTGGGATTTTCATCATTTTCAATACGTAGAAGATAGTAACATCAAATCTAGAAAATGCAAAAATTAACTCTCATGAGCACAAACTGTTTATTTTCACTGTGCTTGCCTTCATCTGATCATCATTTTGCATTGATTGCATCTAATTGTAATGTGGCATATACCATTTTGTTGTTCTTATTGCATTATGGACATAGCTGTAACTTATCATTTGTTTCCTTTACTTCTGTAGATAAACTTTTCATGGCATTCTATATCATTGAATGGGTTTTAAAAAGAAAACCTTTCCTTCTCTTATAGCAACAAGTTTGTATATATTCATTTTGCTTCTTATAACATACTCTGTATACACTGGCAGCTTCTCATTTTATCTCTTGTAGCTGTGGATACACTTTTTTTAGCATCATTTGCATACATTATGAAATATTGAAATACTAGGGTTTTTTTTAAAACAAACCCTTCCTTGTAAAGTTTTGAGTACATTTTATCACTGATGATAAGGACACACTGCTGTCCTTTGATTTTCATTAGGGATTGGTTTACAAGATCCTCCATAACAGCATATGCAAATCACCTTTATCTTATATACCTGTAGCAACATTTTTGGTTTCCATGTATATGTCCAGTTTGATTTGAATTATTCACTTGTATCAGTTATATTTGTAACTCTTCATGAAGTCTCTTGTAGATACTATGAGCATTTGATGAACATGTTGTTGAAAGTTTTGCTATCTCTTTATCAGGGATGCTATGCCTTCACAAGGGTCTTGTAAGCAAATCCTATAGGGAATATATGATCCTTCTTGGTATATTCCATGTGTAAACATACAATACAGTCAATTATTGATGCTGAAATGGTTTTGTAATACAGACCTTCAATCTATCATTCTGTTATACACTTGCTTTGTTTATATGATGATAAACATTTGCTGCTCCATGCTTGTTGTTGAGACTTGTTCTTCTCATTGTCATCATGTAAAAGATGAAGGCTCCATGTTTGTTACTGTAAATACAGTTGATTGATCTCTCATACCTATTATACACTTGGCACAAATGAGACAATGGTGAACCACTTGTAGCTTCTGATATGATATTACTTGTATGACATATTCCTGCATTCTTGTTATCTCCATATTGCTACTATGTATACACCTTGATGTTCTTGCTGCACTCATAACCCTATTACAGTCATCCATTTAGCATGCCTTTAATCTCTTGGGATTGCATGGCTTTCATGAATGTTCGTTGTTCTATTGATGTCCATTCTTATGGGTTGTTCCATGTATGATATAGGACTGTTCACTTGCACATATGATCAATAACTTGATACTTCATAACAGCAAAAGGAAAATACTTGCTTCTTTATGCACTGTTGTCCTCTTTCCATGACAATGATTTTTCCCCTCATACGAGACAATTGTCCTACTACTGTCCATTCTCATGGCTGCACCTATATTGACTGTGACTGTCGTCTTTGTATTGTTCAGCTTTCTTTGTTATATATGTTGTCATCTTCATGACTGTTTCATCAAACTATTTCTAAGGTCATGATTTTGACACTGACCTTGATAGTACATGATTGTTTCACACCCTATTCTCATTGACTGTCACTTTGTGAACAACCCTTGGCATTTTGCTTTAGATGCTCATATCTATCTTTCTAATATGTTGTCCCATGAATGACTGTTTTTGGCTTTGTGACTGCTCTTCATTTTGTCTACTCACTATTTTTTTTATAAGTTGCATGATGTTGTTCTATGATAAGGATAGCATACTTGTAAGTAAGATTTCATCCATTTTGGAGATCTTGGCTCTGATACAAAACAATCATTAAACAATGACCTGACTTTCATGACCTCTGCTTGCTGATTGCATGATTGTTTTGGACTGTTTGCTGGCTTCATGCATCTTATGAGTAAGAATCATTACATATAGGTGTCTTATGATCTTTATGACTTGACAAATCAATGATATGTTTCTTTTCCAGTCATGTTGCCAACAATATCTTGTAATCTATAGTAGTGACATCAATCATTTTGCTAATATAGATTATAAGATATTATATCAAAATGACTACATATAATGACTTCTTATCCTTATTTCTCCTCAAAAGTTGAAAGTGTAGCATGATGGGCTCAACCCTTGTGGGAGCCCATTTAACCCCACATACTGCAATATTAAATGAAGTGAACAACAATGAAACTTTAACTGTATCTGCACATTGGACAAACTTGTTAGACAAAACCATGAGTTTCAGATTTGTTCTTTGTTTTCCTCTGATATATATGATGACTCTAGACTGATATAATGCATTATAGGAGTAAATTGTGCATGTAATGATGATGTATATGCAAGGATTTGGTACCCTGAGCTTTGACACAATTTTCTCCTGTCTCTTTGCATGTATTTTGGAGTAGCAGGGTGACCTCTATGAAGGAGCTGAAGATGAAGCTGCTCAACTGCGGGGGTTCGTCATTACAAGGCAACGACGGATCCCTTGTCTTTGTTTATGCTTTCATTTCTATATGCATCATTTCATTTTCTAATGCGTTATGGTAGTCATTCCCACGGCTTGTTTGGGAGCATTTCATTTGACATTTATAAATAATGAAAATGCCTTTTAAAATATGCAATGATGTATGGTTCTTCTTGATTGTAAACAATTGCATTTAATTGAGGTTATTTTATGGCATTTTTCTCTCAGAAAAATACTCAATAATAACAGACATGCGCCCCTTAAAACTATAAAACTTAACCAGCTCCACTTGATTGAGCTAGAAAACAAAAAATAGGTAACATATTTTTTGATGGAAATGTGAACGGTTTGGATTTGAGCTTAGATTAGATGGTGGAAGGCTATGATTAATCATATGCATAGGGAAGTGAGATGCTCATAAGTGGAGGTTTGAGATAGGTGCAAATGAATAAGACAATGATTGAGAAAAATGGAGGGTGGAGATCAAAAAAATATCTTTGTTGGTGGATGCTAACTTTATTTATTTTTAAATAAAGTGGTGGAGGAATGCGCAAAATGATTTTAGGTTGGGCTTAGGGCTATCTTTATGTGAATGGCTAGGATTAAAAGATGTGATAGGAAAATGGATGGTTGGGATTTGAGATTAGTTTGACCTGTGCCTTTTAGCTAGTCATGTGACTTAAATCAATTTTCAATTTATTTATGGATGGAAAAATGATTTGATTTATTTATTTATGATGAAGTGATATTAATTTGATTAAATAAATATATTTATTTAATTCATGAAGGGATGTTGGAGGATGAATTAATTTAATTAAATAAATACAATTTATTGGATTAGTGTCAAAATGTTTAGATGAAAGGTTAAATTAATTAATTATATAACATTAGAAGAATGGTTAATTTATAATTTATTTAATTATTATTAGAAGAATGTTTATGGGATTGAGAGTGTACTTTAAGTGTCTATAGTGCTCTATGAAATAGTATAGGAATTTTTAAACTTATTCATGATTATTGTATTTGGAGGAAATATATAATAAATGAGATAAAACCATTTGCATGAATATGGTTTTTAAACATGATTTTCATAATTCTTATATATATTTAAGATTTTATTTCATAGATATGTTTTTGGAGGAATTCATGATCGTTTGATCCTATGTGCATTCTTTAAACATGTACATGAATCAAAAGATAATACAAAAATAGTGTTCTAGGCCTATGTTGCCTTGGAAAAATGTGATACAATTGTAAACATGTAATATGATATTTCCTTCTATTTTATCATGCTAGGCATGTGTAGGAGTATATAATGTAAGCATCCTACAAATCTCATTTCTTCATTAGGCTCATTTGACAATTTCATTAATTCATTAATACCTTCCATAAACATGAGAGGGAGAGAGAGCTCATATGAACATATATCTTATTCATTCAATCATTGCATAATGGGGAACTTACACGGAGATAATATATGATATTATTTACTAAATCAAAAGCGTAAAAGAGATTAAGCTAGTATAACCATATACCCTATTGATATTCGTTCAATCAGTTATACAATGGGGAAATTACAAGGAGATAACATATAATTTTTCTTGCGCTAATTATTCCATTTTTGAAGGATTGTGTGTGTTCAAAATGGTTATTAAACATATTTTTATTTTCTTGAAAAAATATTCGAAGAAGCCATAAATGAGTTCTTATGGTTTTTAAGGAAACCTTGTATGATTTTATTTTGTAGAAAAATAAAATATATGATACATTATGCGGATATTTCCACAATAGCATGGAAAAGGAAAATTTATTGCATGTGTGTGCTCCCTATATCTTCCCTATGAACACTTTTGTGAAATTGTTCCTCTTAGTTGTGTAGTACTAATAGGTCAAGATGGACGACACTCCAATGTCTTATCCTACATCTTTCATCCTGTTGGATTTTTCTTCTGAATCAACATTAGGGTTTGCCAGTTCCTATGCACGTGCAGATTTAGCCAACTAATACAAGGGGTTGCGTGAGCTCCTCCCCTTCACTTCTGGTTCTGCCGCACCAAGGGGGGTATCCCTATAGCTAAAGATGTAACCTTGACTAGATCAATGATAGAAAGATCTAACTTGACAACAATAGGCAAAATACTCTCATGTATGGACCAAGATCTACATGATAGATCACAAGGTTGGCAACATTCTTGGACATATGTGTCTGGTTGGGTATGAGAGTATGTAGGGGTCCTAATCCTACTCCTACTACTAACGGGTTGAAATTATGGAAAGGCTGGAAGTGATGTTTGGATGCAAGACAAGGGGGATGTGGATCATAACTACTAACCCAGAAGCAGACCGGTGCCTATCTCAGGGCAAGGAATCAACTAGATGTATACAAGAGATGGTTTGCAACTGGCATTCAAGTTTCATGGGGTTGGAGCTGATGCTTACCTTACAAACATCACCCAAGAATGGGTATTTAGCTGCTTATACTTACAGACATCCCAACTGACATACATTCTTCTCCATACATTGACCTAAAATAGTTTAATCCACTCCTTGAATGGAAGTTATAGATCAAGCATGCAGCATAGAAATCTATACGCTAGAATCTATGAAACCCTTAGCAACCAGATTCAGAAGAAGAATGATATGCAGCAAAGGAGACAGACAGGTAAACACATGCATTACAACATTTTTCATAGAAAACAACAATGAAACTGAACATATGTGCAAAATACATTCATCATGCAACTCATAAACTCCAAAATGAGATAAAACAGCCAAGAGATGCCCTGTTTTTTGTTATTTACACAAAAATGCCCCAGGCCTTCAACAACCAACCCTGAATGAGTAGCACAATTTGCCTTTTATAGCAGGAGGGTGCACTCAACCTTTCAGTACCATGGCACATCAAAATATCTGCCAGATATAACGCATCATCAGATTAGCGCTCAAACATTTAATGCAGCAGGGGGAGGAGGAGACAGGAAGTGGCCTCGAGCCCTGCGCCGCTATTTTGGGGATCTACATCCTCAGACAGGTGGTTGATCTGTCCGTGCCATCGCCCATACCTCTATAACATCTGCCATTAATGTCCACCTACTCGCGGCCTTGGGAAAAATAGTTAACTTTGCGCTCTTGAAACTTTCCCGCTAAGATATATCATCCTGATATTTCAAATCATGTGGGAACCATTTATCCCACATGCACCCCGCAGAGACCCTTTTAGCACTTTATACACCACGCTGCATGCAAACATACTGTCGCGCATTTTACCTTGTGCGACCAATGAGCCATCCACTAGCAGCCCATCGCCCTAACTCCTGCTGACGCCAAGACTCCATCAGTGTGACTCGTGCCGTCGGAGCAACAGAAAATACTTCTGCCGACCACATCGATCACGCCAATGCCGACACCATTTGCTTGGTCTTCAGCCAGACCCAAACCATCAGCGCACTCAAAAATTCCTTCATCGATATGCCTTGTCACGCTGATGGACACCTTACAAACACCTCATCGGCCAGACCCCAACCATTAGAGCGACCTCTTCCGGGCATGCCGACGCCACACATCACACCGATGAACATCCTGATGACGTCACCATCACATTCTACATACCGCGCACCTCCTCATATCCGGATGACATCATCGTCATATTTCAATATGAGGGGATCTTTGTAAGATGACTGATGTTAGAAATATGATCCCCCCCGGATCCTAATGACGTCACCAGCATATTGGGAAAAGGTGATAGTCGGAAGATCATCAGATATTTAGAAATATCACCCCCCCCACAAAATATCAGGGTGCACTATAGCTCCATTGTAAGATTGGGGTAATGTATGAATATGATTGATACTTGAAAATATCACCCCCTTCCTTGGAATATGATGAAGCCGATTAGACAAGTGGATATCACCCTGACATAAGAATGACGTCAGCAGCATCAGGGTGATCCAACAAACATGAAGTGATAAAATAACATCAGGGTGATCTTAACCAAGATCACCCAATGTTCAAATATGATGACCCCCTTCGGAAAGCCGGATCATACGGAACCTTGCAACAACATCATCAGGATGATCTTAACTAAGATCACCAAATGTTAAAATATCACCCCGGTGAAAGATCATGCAGGCAGAAAATATGATGACCCTCACAAGCAACATTAGGGTGATAACTAGAAATATGATGATGATGACCTCCTCAAAAGAAAAAATGATGTTGAAGTTGAAAAATGTTGAGGAGGCCCAAGGACTTAGAACTTTTGGATTTTTTGGGAAGGTGCTTGCATATACATATTTAAGCACCAACACATCCTTTTGAGCTTGGCTCTTGCAAAGATCCATATGTGTTGAGAAAACCATGCTTAAATGTGTATATGTGTGTTGCCAAATTTGTGCCTTTGACGAGTGTGTTTGCAATCCATGAGTTCATCTTTGTAGTCAAGTGGGATGGACCTTTGGGTTCCATATGGTTGGGTGGTAGACTTATCATTGTTGGCTATGAAATAGAGCCACGATGATCTATTCAGGAGCTTGGTGAGTTCCTAGATTTTATTTAATTTTAAATTTGCCACATTTTGTCATCATTGAGTGAATATGTGAATTAAGTGCAACTGTTACTTTTGAGTTAGTATGATGATATCGAAACATATCAATGTTTGTGCTATATGGAATGGTATGAGAATTTGTAAACTTATTCATGAATACCATATTTGGAGAAAATACATAATAAATGAGATATAAAACCATTTGAATAAATATAGTATTTGTTTACGTAATTTTCATAATTTTTATATTAAAGATTTTATTTCATAGATATGTTGATAGGTGAATTCATGATGGTTTGATCCTATGGGCATGTCTTAAAAATGTTTGGTTCAAAAGATACTACAAGACTTTTAACAAGCTGGCAAGTTGCGACTTCTAAAAAGCATTTGTTTGGAAAAGTTCATGTCTAGAGAGCAAAGTCTTTGCATACAATTAGTGCAACTAGGTCAAGCTACATTTACTATGGTGAGTTTCTAACTGTATTTTCTCAACAATTTGTAGTCATTCTTATTGTCTATGTTTTCCATGTTCCAAGGTCTCTACTATTGTGAAAGCAATGTAGTTGTTTTTTTATGTTCTATCAATTATTAGAAGTTATTTGGCATGCTAATACAATTGGTTTGAGGGTCTCAATTGGGATTGTGTTTACTTTTACTTTAACAATCATAGCTTAAGTTGTTGCACTTGATATTTCTTGTGTTAAGAGAATTGTATAACCAATCATATTCTTGGTTCAAGATAATATGTTTTGCTAAATCAATCACTCTATTTGAAAACAAACACAAAGTTCTCATAGATACTTCCAGCTATTTCCTCTATCTAGAAACATCCCACATCTAAACTAATAGAAGTGTAGGAATAGTTCTTAGACTAGCGTCATGGATAACTAAACATGTCCTTACTAAAGTTCAAGACCACTCCACTTAAACATCATCTATTTCAATGGTCAAATAGTGAATAGGAATTTTACACCTCATCCACAACAAAAATGAGTAAATACTTATCCTATTTTATTGGCTAAAATTGGCTTTTGACTGTTGAAGTGATTGATGTTTAAGAATAGCCTGTGAAGATCCCTCTGACTCTTAAACATTGGCACAGATTTTTTAAACAAACACACCTTGAATAATAAAAGAAATTCATGACCCGTTCGCTTATAGCAAGACTGATAATTTGAGTTAAAAAATAGAGTAACAAAGGAGAACAAATAAGAGCATGTATGTGTCCATATCCATGGCGTTCCCTCATTAGTAACTATAATTATCGCATATCATAACCAATTCAACGATTCTATCAACACCCAACGCCATGATTGGGCTAACATCTTTACCTTCAGAAAACTAGTGAGAAAGAAATATGATTTATAAACTGAAATATGATTTGAAACATTGTTACTCTGATGAAAACATTCACCAGGGAGACCCCAAACAATAGACAGAGGCAGACCCACAAGCTCTTACCAATAAAAGTGGCTACCAACAAACTGCTCTTAAATTGCAAGGAACTATCACATATAAATTAACGAGCTGTGACACAACTTAAGATGCAGAAATGACATCTTGGAGTGTTTTTACGATGCCAGATAAGGCAGAGCTCCAATGACTCACAAGATCCTCTTTAGATTGGCCAGCAATTGGATTCAACTCATACAAGCCTGGAATTTGACGGTCACCCCTGCCTGTCATATAATTTTTTTATGATGGCTTGGTCATTCAACTACCTTTCAATTGATGTTTTAAGAAAACTATAAGGTGTCAAAAAATGAGTGGATTTTTTTATATTGAAAGAATAGGTTACAAAAAAAATAGTCTAAAGATTGAGCAGCAATAACAACATAGTCACAAAAAAACTACAAACAATAAGACCAACAACTCCCAACCATTTCAGCAATTGAAAAGATGAAAGTGCCATAAAAAATTACAACCACTTAGGTGTCATTTCAAGGTAGAAAGTCTGTTCTGTTTGTGGACATTGAATGCTATCAAAAGCGACATAAAGGCATATAAATTCATTTCTATTGTGTAAATTGAAGTCTTAAAAAATCATTAATTATAAATTGAAAAAAACACAAAGGATTTCTTTTTTCTTGAACCAAACACTCCAATACAATTCCCACTTACAAATTGCAGTCATTCAAATGAAATTTCAAAAAGATAGAAAGCAATAAGTTTCACAAATATTGGTTGTACCTTAAGAGCAGCCCATCCACTCCATAAACCAACTTGCCCTCCTTTTGAACTCTAAGAGAACTTTGAATCACCACACTATGCTTAGGACTTGACTTGTTCAATTATATCACTGCTAAGAACATTTCCAATTTGGCTCTAACATAAGCATCTTGGTGCGTTGATAGAAAGGTGACCTTGGCCAATTGAATGACAATGGAGGAAGTAGCACCAATTTTTTTTTATCAAATAACATATTAACAAGTATAGATAAAGCAAATATTTGTTTCTAAACTGATTTTTAAAAATAAAAACAATAAATAACAAGTATAGATGTAAAGCAAAGTTTTGTTTCTAAATTGATTTTTAAAAATAAAAATAATAATAAAACAAAGCAAAGATTTGTTTCTAAATTGATTTTTAAAAATAAAAAAATAATAAAACAAAGCAAAGATTTGTTTTTAAATTGAGTTTTAAAATTTTTCTTTGAAAATATTCTAATTTAATATATTTTTTATATCAATTTAAAAATGTTCAAGATAAACATTGTAAAAGAAAACATCATTTATATTTCTATAAAAAATTATTATAAAATAATATATATTATAAATAAGAATATTATATTATATTACCTTATAATAAAATTTTACGGTTTAAGAATAATTTAAAGTGTCATATATATGGTTATGTAAAAATTTAGCAAGTCAAGTTATACGGTCTAATATATTTTAAAGTTTTAAAATACAGTCTAAAATGCCAAAAACGGCCAAATAGACCATCAAATTCCAGGCATGAACTCATACCTCCATTTTACCAAACAAGTCCCCTCGTCTTCTCCCCCAATCACCTGAAAAGTTGCTTGGTAATCATGGAAGCTCTTGATATTGGTGTCGATGATGGCGTAATCATAAGAATGGAGCCTTGCCATTTTGAGCCCTCCATTCTAACTCACTGCACAGGCGTTGGCACAAGACGATAGGAAAGCGAGATAAATAGAAACAATGACGTATCAAGGAATTGGGGGAAGGAGATTTGTCTTCGAATAGAACAATTCATGGTGGAGCCCCTAATGCTAGTGGGAGAGATGGGCTTGGAAAGTTTTAAGACTACGTAAGGGCAATAAAGGAATCAAACTTGCATCATCATTCAGGCCATCTCTCTCAAATGGGAAGGATTTGGCTCTCCTAGGGTTTTTTTTAGCCTCCATGTGCGCATGTCATACTGTAATATTCTATAGGAAATTCTTTGTGTTAACCTGCATTTATTGCGGTGCATTATCATTCACTAGGACTGAGGGCATTTTCCCACCTTTTATATAGCTTCAGTCTTTTATTCCTTCGCAGCTACTATTGCTGGAGTCGAAGGTTTGATGACGAACATCAATGGCTCTTTCACTACCCAAGCGTCCCCAAAAATTTGTTTCCAAGGTGTTTCACGAGGTATGTCCCCTGATTCACCCCTTGATATTGTGCTTCTAATACCAGAGTTTGATAATGCTTGTAAATGGCTTGAAAATTTTACCTTGATTGAGTATTTTGTGGGTAGAGTTATACCTAAAAGCATGCTTCATGACTAGGTTAGCCGGCCCTGGTCCCTAGATGGGATTTGCCTCAAGGCCATGCAAAACCTCACTAAAGGGTTTTTTCTTTTTCATTTTTTTGAAGCCAACCATGTTGAAGTTGTCCTCTCCTGGGGCCCATGGTCAGTCTGCTCGTCCCTCCTTGTGTTGAAACCTTAGACTCGAGACTTCTCTGTCTCTAATGAAAAGTCCATTCACATCCCTGTTTGGGTGGAATTTCTTGGCCTACCATTGTCGTGCTGGAACTTTCTTAGCCAAATAGCTTCTTCTTTGGGTTCTATTGTTTGTTTAGAACCGAAGAAGTTATATTCATCTCATCCCCAGCGATGTGTCTATGTTGAGGTGGACCTCTCCAAAGACCTCAAAGAGTCTATTGATATTCAGATAGGTCAAACCCGTTACTCTCAACGGGTTCAGTTTATCAATCTACCCAACACATGCTATTAATGTCAGTCATCCGATCATAAGTTACGGGATTACCCTCTGGCCACACAGTGGCTTAAGCCCTCAGCTTAGCCTGCTTCTCGGCTGGCACCTCTAGCAAAAGAAGATGAAGGATGGTCTACTATTGCTAGCTGAAAGGCTAAAAAATGCTAGCACTTTCAAACCCTCGACTAAGCCGACAGGCTTGGGGGGATCGACTCTAACCTCGTCTATTTCAAAGCCAGACGACGCTGGTACATCAAGCATGGCGAAAGTTTCTAAGGCTCCACTAGCGACTTCAACTGCGGCTCTGCCGTTGGCTGTGACAGCTCGACAGTCTTCTCCCCCGCTCATTGGGCAAAGGAGGTCTTATAGCCCATTTGGGCGATTGGCAGAAAGTGAGTTTGTACCACGCACTCGACAACCAATGTCTCTCAACTTTCAAATTGGAAGCTTCGAGGAGGTGGTGCTGCATAACAAGAATAGTTATTCTGCTCTTAATGGGTTGGATAGGAAGGATATGCCCCTTGACGATCGTTAAATGAATTGTATTTCTTAGAATGGGAGAGATCTTACAAACCTCCCTCAGAAATATTCAGTTCATGATTTCCGTTCAAAGTTCCCCAGTTTAGACATTTTTTGCCTCTAGGAAGTTAAAATTTTAGGTTTTTTTTCTGTCTGCAACATGCTGTGTGATTTGGCCTTCTAGCCATGTTTTTTGCAGTAACCATGAAGCTGGTCGTGGTGGAGTTGTCACCTTTCTCACCCACGTGGCGTTAGTTGCTAGTTGATCATGGATGTGACCTCACTAACCGCGTTTTGTGGACTCTTTTCAATATTGACAATCATTCCTTTGGGGTTATTAATGTTTATGCTCCCAATGATGCTATAGAGAGATCTTCCTTTTGGCATTGGATTGCAAATTCAATGTTGGACACCACTTGGGTTTTATGCGGGGACTTCAATATGATTGAAATGGCCTATGATAAATGTGGTGCTTTGCTGATGCATTGGACAACTGGTGAAAAGGAGGTGTGGTTCCATATGCGTAATAAATTGGGTCTGTTTGATCACAATGTAGGCCACCGCCTTCTTAATTCACAATGGAACACTTGGAGCAATTTGTGAGCTGGACCTGACAGGGTTTTAAAGAGGCTTGATAGAGCTATGATATCTGCTCAATCTTTTTTCACCTTTTCCAACTATTATTCCTTGCCAGTGGAACTATTGGCTAATGCAGTCTTGTCGGATCACTTTCTGATCCATTTCCGTATCGAGTGACAGTGTTCAAGACCCAAACCATAGAAAAGTCATTTTTTCTAAACATGTCTCTTCTCAATCACAAAGCCATGACATCTCACATTCAACTTGTTTGGAATTTAGCCCCATGCCCTTTGCATGGTGTAGGCTAGATTTCTTGGTGGAATGATGCAATCACCTGTACCTCACAATTTCTTCGCATTTATGGGAGGCAACTTGCTCAATTTTTCTGCCACTCATATGATGCCACCACCCTTGACCTCCACCTCACCACCATCGCTTTGGAGGCTCATCCATTTGACTCTGCCACCTAGCTCTAGCTGGCTTAGCTGAGGCAGCAGAAGTAAATTGTAGATGCTCATTCAGCTCAAGGAGCGCAAATCAAAGCTCAGCTTCACTAGCTTAAGATTAGGGATTAAGTTTCTAAGGAATTTTTTCAAGCTCTCAGAGCTCGTCATACATCCCAATTAGTTAAACAAATCCATGAATGTTAGCAACTTCTTCATGAACTTCCTGCTATCATGCAAGCCTTTGTTCGTCACTATGAACAAGTGTTTGTGGCTCAAGATAATACTCCTACTAAGCAATTTACTTTGCAGTTGTGACATCAGAAAATGTCCCCTTAAGGGCCTTTCCCTATTAAGGTTTAGCTCCCGGGTCTTTAATCTGCATTTAGGACATCTTGCATCATATTTTGGCATCCCGATAAGAAAACCCCTAAGTGTCATGGCAAATAGGACCTAGGGGGACCGCTTGAGATAGACCCTGCCTAAAATAGGGGGGAGGACTTGGGTGCTCACACCCTAGGCCTACCCTATTTTAGGTTAGGCCCAAATTCAAAGTGTCGGTTCGTGACTGTTATTTGGGTCCTATGTCGACACGACCTAAGTTTGAATTACGAAATTCTTGGCAGGAGTGTTTATAGTTGCATATATAAGCATGTTTAGGCATTCATTTGTAAACTAGATAGACCTTAGATGATTACTGTGATCTTTATGCATCCTAAAGGTGATTCAAGGCATTCATTGTGTGGCAAGAGCAGATATGGTGTTGTTTATGTGTTTGTATTTGTAGATTTGAGCATCCATCTCCTCATGACATGAAGAGCTTCTTTCTTCCATGAGATCTTCACTACAAGGTGATATCATTTATGTTTTCAAGCATTTATAATTTAGTTTTTGCCTCTGTCCTCCAAGGGCACGCACTCTCTATCTGACAACGGTGTTTGAAAGACTTGAATGTTTCTCCGGGGCTTGATTGAGGTAAGCCTCTAAACATCACAACCCCCTCCCCATTTTCTCGTGATTGCAGGTTATAGGTTGAAGAAGCAAGAAAAGTGGAGTTGCAAAGAAGGGTTGCAGAGTGTCAAAATTTTAGATCAGAGTTGAAAACAGGGACCTGGACTCGGGCGCCCACTCATTATTCCTCTGGATCCCACAACGGAGAAATCTCTGTGACAGCAGGAACAGGTTGCAAATAAAGTCCCCAAATCCTGACAAAAAGCATGGCACTAGACTAGGGCACCTGCTCATTAGTCCTCGACTGTTCCACTTCTTGAACTTTAGAAACTGGTACACATTTGTTTGTTATTTTACATCTTTCTGTAGCAGCATTTTCTGGTATTTGTCTGTTTGCTTCCGTATTTGCATAATTAGAGTTTTAAGCATAATTGGGCACAATCAAGCAATTATATCACACAAATCCAATTTTCCCAACATTTTAAGTGACCAAGGGTCTGATAGTAGAGTCTTACTCGACCTAAGGTCCTTGAATGCTTTAGGGTGAAAGGAGGATACATGCAAACCATCAAATCAAAGACTATCACAATTTTACCCTAAACATTTTGGTGAACCCATGTTTTAAATGAATTTGGCACCTTTCTGAGTGTTTTTCTTCAAATTTATAGTGATTTCATTCATTCATCTTATTGCATTGGAAAAATTACAAAAAAAATTGAAAATTTTGAAAAAAAATTGCATTCTAGGGTTTGCATTTTCATAAAGTTCTCATCAATTAATTTGAATTTCATTAAATTTCTGATTTTTATATTAGATCTGAGATAAATTGCAGAAAATTACAAAAATTCAATCACTTGCATTGCATTTTCATCATAAAATTGCTAGGGTTTTGTTAGAAATTTTGAATTTCTCATATAACCTAGTAATTTCAAAAACTAGGGTTTGTAGGTAAAATCTTGTTTTAGATTTTTCTACTGATCCTAGACACTCATTCAAATTTGCATTTTCCTGTAGTGTTGCATTTTAGTGCAAATTTGCATTTAGATTTCAAAAATTTGCATTTTTACATAGAAAATTTCAACAAAAACTAGCATTTTTCATTGATTTTCATTAGATTTGCACTTGCATTTTGCATTGTAAGGTTTGAAAATTATTTTCAGATCTGAGTGGAATTAATTTTCATCATAAATCCGATTGCAAGACATCCACATAGCATTTTACATTAAGATCTTATGCCTAGGGCTTGAAAAACCTTGATTTTCACTAGATTTAGCCTTATCGACTCTCTAAATTTGCACCATCGGCATGTTGTGAAGAATATTTTTGCACTAATCGGCTGTTATCAGGGTTATTATCTGCTTCCCCTCCTAAAAATCTTCACAACACCTTTTTATTGGGCTCTTGTATTGAAATTTTGGTGAAAATTTGCATATTTTTGCTATATTGGCCCTAGGGTCTGACTTAGATTTGCACTTCAGGCATGTTGTGACAAATTTTATGGATTGAGGTGACTGATATCATTTATATTATTTTATTTACCTCCTAAAATTCCTTACAACACCTCTTTTTCTAGGTCTTGGAATTGAAAATTTGTGAAAAATTACATATTTTTGCTATATTTTCACTAGGGTTTGACCTTGGGTGGCACTATAAGTGTGTTGTGAGAGAATTTTTGGAATTAGGTGGCTGTTATTACTATTATAATTGGCTTTCCATCATCATTTTCCTCACAGTACCCTTTGTCATGCTCTTTTGCATTGAGATTTGGTGAAAAAATTGCATATTTTAGTGTATTTTCACTAGGTTTGGACTAGTCATCATCTTAGATTTGCATCAAGAGTGTGTTGTGACAGATATTATTTCTATATTGGACTGGTATCACACATATTATTTTCTTCCCCTGATCAATTTCCTTACAACACCTTTTCTTTCATATACTTGCATTAAAAAAGTACAAAAAATCAAGCATTTTAGGTCATTTTTGCATATAGTTTTGCACTTGGCTTTTGCATAAATTTGGAAAAGCTTTTAAAATCTGATCTTGCATTGATTTAATACATATACACATGGCTTCTAATCACAATAAAAACAATAGGTTCCCTCCTAGGCCCTACCTGAAAAGAAAGGTCCCTGAACTTGAAATCGTGTTTACAACTCATGATAGAACAATTGGAGACACTAAAGGACCTCTCTATATCAATGTGAAAATAATGGGAAATCCTTTGGATGGAACCCTTATTGATCCTAATTGCATGACCAATGTAGCTACCGAAGAGTTTCTTTTTTCACATCAATTAATGCAAGGATCTTATGAACCTTCGGATATGATGATTAAGACACATAAGGGAACCTTTATAAATACTTCTGGGAAGATTCTTTATTGGTCACTATATTTGAGAAACATGTAGAACAATGGTTTGATGTTGTCCCTGTTTTTGATCTCTTTCGCATAAAATTGGGACACCCATGGTTAAAGGCTATGAAAGTTGTTCCTTCAACAATTCATAATTGTGTAATATTTCCTTTGAATGGACAAGCAATTACTATGCCTTGTAATAAGTATAAACCTTTGGTTACAAGAAGAAATTGTACATTAGATTACTTTTGGGAGAGATCTGAAAAAGAACTAGAGCCATGAGTAGACTTTAACTTTTTGAGCTATAGAAACTACAAAATGAAATTATTACATCAAGTGACCAGTCCTCCTAGACAAGACACATCAAAAGACAAACAACCTACATTTGAAGATAATCCTAGACCAAAGGGAAAAGGACCCTATGCTGAGGTTCCTCCCCCATCATCCTTACAAGGATCGAGAGGTAATTGTTGACAGCAAAACATTCCACCTAGACAAATGAAATTTGATCCTGGTGCTTCCTCTTCTAAAACATAGAAACCTATGAAAGAGAAAAACACTACCTTACAAGAGATAAGTGGTAAGACAATAAGAAATAGAAAAACAAGAGAAAGGAGGAGGAGACAACAAGAATATGCCCAACGACTTGCATCTCAACAAGAAAACTTTGAACCAAACATAGATGATCCTAAAAATGAGCAACTTGAAAACAAGAACAAAAGTTGGGCTATGGTACCTTACGTCCCACTTTCCTCTACAATTTGGGAGTGGGAAGATGACGATGATTTTCTTGATGACAACACTTTGTTCGAAGACCCTACTAGGTAAGTATTTCTAACCCTTTATATCTCGTGATGTGTTCCCCCCTTGATGTGTTATGTGTTGTTTAGGCCTCCTGGGATGACCCTTGATTCTCTTGTAAGGTCTGGGATACCAGGAGACCGCCTTTGTTGTGACCTTCTTCTATTTGTATAATCATTCTTTTATATTGACCTCTCTCTGTTTTCACTGTTGTGTGTTGTGTCTTATGGACATAACGTTACGGTTGGTGGCTTGGGGGCACCCTCCTATGTGACTGCCCCTAAGACACTTGTTTCTCCTCTCTTGATTTATTATTTCCCTTCCTCTAGTGTTTCTATCTAGCGGGCAGATGACAAAAAACATTTATACTGATGCAGACCTAGCATCCCTTTAGTGAGAAATCAAAAATTGGACTTAGTTCCTAATATGATGATGGGGTCAAGTAATATATTATCTGACACTTGGCTAGTAGAAGCACTCCGTGCTTTCTGCGTAGTGATTTTGATAATGTTTTATCTCACTTACAAACCTTAACAATACGGTTGCTCTGTGCACTTTGTTTGTCTTTGAATCTCGCCTTGGTGACACTCGGTTATGAGATTTTTGTGATATAGCCCCATGGTTATCCTCGATCTCTAAATTTGTAGTATAACCTTGGCTCTTTGTGTGATTGATCATATGCATCGATGTTGTTGTTTATCATCTTAAATGGACACTAACATATTTCTTGCAGGGATGTGTTTGTGGGAACATTTGGCAATTGTAAAGTACATGTCACCTTGGGGGGGCATGGGCTTTCCGAGAGTCCGTGTTCCCTTGTGTGTTTTCTTCCTACCTTAATGTGCTTCATATTGATACCTGATATCAACCACCTTAAGGTGGCGGCTTATATAAGGTAAGCTGTATGTTGTAGATGTTAGCAATGTGCTTGTCCTTAGGTGCAGTCTTAAATACTAGTGGCGATGAGTCCCTCCAGCACTCTGAGTTTTGTTTGCAATCAATCAATCATCAATCATCTTAAGCCCTCTATGGAGGTGGGGATGGTGTATTTCTCGAAGAGAGTGCATCTCCTGTCATTTTCAAAAGTCCTCCGCGGAGGCGAGGAGCGGTTCTATGACTAACTCAACCCTTAAGCGTGTCTTCGATGATTGTTGTGGCGAAGCCCAATCATCGGTGTGTGCCTGTAATGTGCTTGAGATGGTGATGAACCTAGAAATATGAACACTCCATCGCTTGTCTGTTGTGTTTTCTCCGTATCTTCAAAGTGTGTGTGTATGGTGTGCTTGATTTCTCTGGCGTGTCTATTGCCCCATGTATAGTTTAAAGACTAACGCAATGAGTGTTTCTTGCATTATGGGAGGTTTTGCGTGTCTTGCGTGTGTGTTGCCCCATACGCAGTTTAAAGACCAGCGCGATGAGTGCTTCCTAGATTATGGGTGGTGTGTTCACTTTCCTTGTACTTGCATTTGCATTTCATATATATATGAGAAAAAAAGAAAAAGAAAAGAATAGAAATCATTCATGTCTTCTATGCATTCAATGTTGTATTCTCCATGTTTTGCGTGACTGTAACGGCCTTCTTCATGTTTTGCATGCTTGTTCTTGCCTTCTCTGTGATTGGCGTGTCTTCTCTGTGCTTGGCGTGTTTGCTGTGTTTGTTGACCATAATTTAATGCATGTATTGACCTTGTGTTTATACATACATTAAAGTGGGGGCTAAATGTAACGTCAGAAAATGTCCCCTTTGGGGCTTTTCCCTCTTAAGGTTTAGCTCCCAGGTCTTTAATATGCATTTAGGACATCTTGCATGATATTTTGGCATCTTGATGAGAAAACCCCTAAGTGTCATGCAAATAGGACCTAGGGGGACCACTTGAGATAGACCCTGCCTAAAATAGGGGGAGGACTTGGGCACCCAAATTCAAAGTGTCAGTTCGTGACTATTATTTGGGTCCTATGCTGACACGGTAAGTTTGAATTACAAAATTCTTAGCGAGAGTGCTCGTAGTTGCATATATAAGCATGTTTAGGCATTCATTTGTAAACTAGATGGACATTAGATGATTATTGTGATCTTTATGCATTCTAAAGGTGATTCAAGGCATTCATTGTGTGGAAAGAGCAGATATTATGTTGTTTATGTGTTTGTATTTGTAGATTTGAGCATCCATCTCCTCATGGCATGAAGAACTTCTTCCTTCCATGAGATCTTCACTACAAGGTGATATCATTTTTTTTTTCAAGCATTTATCATTTGATTTTTGCCTTTGTCATCTAAGGGCACACACTCTCTATCTAACAACGGTGTTTGGAAGAATTGAATGTTTCTCCGGGGCTTGACTGAGGCAAGCCTCTAAACACCACAACCCCCACCCCATTTTCCTATGATTACAGGTTACAGGTTGAAGAAGCAGGAAAAGTAGAGTTGTAGAGAAGGTTTGTAGAGTGTTGGAATTGTAGATCAGAGTTGAAAATAGGGACCTGGACTCAGGAGCCCACTCATTAGTCCTTTGAATCCCACAACAGAGAAATCACTGTGACAGCAGGAACAGGTTGTAGATAAAGTCCCTAGATCCTGACAAAAAGCATGGCACTGGACTAGGGCACCTGCTCATTAGTCCCCGACTGTTCCGCTTCCCAAACTTTAGAAACTGGTACACATTTGTCTGTTATTTTACATCTTTCTATAGCAACATTTTCTGGTATTCATTTGTTTGCTTCCGTATTTGCATAATTAGGGTTTTAAGCATAATTGGGCACAATCAAGCAATTATATCACACAAATCCAATTTTCCCAACATTCTAAGTGACTAAGGGCCTGATTGTAGAGTCTTACTCGACCTAAGGTCCTTGAATGCTTTAGGGTGAAAGGAGGATACATGCAAACCATCAAATCAAACACTATCCCAATTTTACCCTAAACAACAGCAATGTCTTGCGGTCGTCCCATGTTGGCTTTCAAGTGCTCGACAGGTTATATGTGACCAGATTCTCACTCAAGTTGACCTTAAGGAAGTGGTCTTTGTTGGAACTAGACAACTGAGAAGGGGGGGTGAATCAATTGTCCCTCAAAATCTTTTCTGCCTTTAACCTTCTTTATTATCTTACTATCAGATTAGTAATGTAAACATTAAAGCATGAATCAACAACATAAGAACAGAAACATAATCAACACACTTGACACCAAGATTTTGATGTGGAAACTCAGTTACGGGAAAAACCATGGTGGGGGTTAGCCCACAAAATGCGTACCCTATTAAAAGTATTTAGAAAATAGAAGGCACATGCCTTCGGCACATTGCCCTGAGCTCACTGCTCAAAAGGAGAGGCTCACTGCGTACAAAATTTATTTAGAAAGAATTAACTGAGAAATAACATCTACTTCATGCCTGATTTAGTTTCAATGAATGCTCTAGAACTTTCGCTTTGCCTCAAACTCTTCTTCACACTCTATACTACTCTTGCTTCTTTCCTTCTCTGCTCTGCTCCTGATCCTTCCTTCAGATTTTATTTATTTTGCACAAGGATGATTCCAATACTTCTTCAACAAGTATTTATATACTTCATCAACCTTGGAATGATCAACAAGGTCGGCTAAACTTGATGCGGATCGTCACACTGTTGGCCAAACACAACTGAGACTTGAATTTGCTTCTACAACCACTCCATGCTTCATAAAAATGTTTTTAAGGCATTTGCAACAGGTTAGGAACATTTGGTCGGCCAAGACTGGGAAGAACATCAACTCCAAGAAGAAATCTTCAATCAATAGGCTCAAACCTTAATGCGGACCTCTAACATAGTAGCCATAGGATCCAGAGACCTCCACAAGCACATTGAATTCACCAATAACATCCATTCTAAACTAAATTATCAGAAGCAATTGAATCTTCCTTTGGAACCTCAATAACACTCTCTGCCATGACTGTCAAGCTAGAAGGATAGCTTGCGGACCTCCAAACCACGAACCACTGGTGTTGATGATACACATTGACTTCCTAAACATGTCTTTAGATCTGCAGATCACAATTTTATATTACCGGAGCAATCCGGACCTCTTTTCTCTGACCCTGTCTTTCCTGAGTATTGTAGGAACCAATTCTACTCAAATGGCCATAACTCCTTCGAATCTTCATGCGGACTTCTCAAATCTTGACTGGAGCAACCAGTGACAATCCTCTACACATCCACATGATCTACATGCATTAATTGTTATTAATTTTCTCAATACCTTCAACAATCCGGTCTTCTATACAGACAATAAAATAGGATGCAGTTGACACTAATGGCAACAAGAATATGTTGACATCAATGACAACACCACTTAGGTACATATTTACAACAATATCCCACTTTGTCATTGATGGCAACATATGATGTGAAAAACTAAATCTAACCATCAAGACAAAAATTCTCCCCCTTTCTCTTCTCACTTCTGCAACTTCTTTCTTTACTACTCCCCCTAACATCAGCAACTAGTTTTTCACATGACTTCTCTCCCCCTTTGACATCAATGGCAAAGGGCAAATATTTGCTATCTTTTCTCCCTTTCAGACTGATCCCAAAAATTGCATATTGACTACTCCTCCTTTGAGTAGTACCTACTTAACATCAATCCGTATCACAAGATATGGATGTGAATTCCACCGGAATGATGCACCTTAGTGCATCTTAGTTCTGCTCAGGAGGGGTAATAACCCCTAATTTCTCTCTGAGATGCTCAAAAGTATCCTTGGGAAGAGGCTTAGTGAAGATGTCTGTAATCTGATCTTTGGAAGGCACAAACTCCAACTTGACTTCATTCTCATTTACTTTCTCTCTCAAGAAATGAAACTTGATAGATATATGCTTTGTCTTTGAATGCAATACTGGATTATTTGAGATGCTTATTATGCTAGAATTATCACAGAAAATTGTGATTGGCTCCTCAAACACAATTCTGATGTCCTTCAACATTTGCTTCATCCACAAAACCTGAGTGAAATTATTTGCTGCTGCAATGTACTCTGCTTCTACAGTAGACAAAGACATTGCGTCTTGCTTTTTGCTTATCCAAGAGACCAATCTTCTCCCCAAGAAGAATGCACCACCACTAGTACCTTTTCTATCATCCACATCTCCTGCCCAAGCAACATCTGTATATGCATGAAGAGTGAAGTTATTGTCCTTTCGATACCACAGTCCATAATCAATTATCCCCTTGAGATATCTGAAAATTCTTTTAACTGCCATAACATGGGATTCTTTTGGATCAGCTTGAAATCTGGCAACAAGTCCAACTGTATTCATGATGTCAGGTCTGGTCTGGGTTAAATAAAGCAATCCTCCAATCATTGATCTATATCTTTTTTGATTTACCTTGGGAGAGTCATCATCTTTGCTTAGCTTGCATCCGGTTACCATAGGTGTACCTAATGGCTTTGAGTCTTCCATTCCAAATTTCTTTAGCAATTCTGTTACATACTTGGACTGAGATATGAAGATACCATTATCTGATTGAACAATTTGTAGACCTAGGAAGAAATTCATCTCACCAAACATTGACATCTCAAACTCACTTTTCATCTGATCAGCAAATGCTTTACACATGCATTCATTTCAACATCTTCAAGATCCTTGTCTTTACAAGTCTGTTTGATCTTGCAGAAGAGCTTTCACTCGGATCATATCTTTGTTTTCCATCCACATTGGCTCTAAATGCAGATTCAGACTTGGGAAGAGAATCACCAAACTCACTTAATTCGAAAGCTAAAATTTTGCCAACTAGATGATCTCTTGTAACCTCTGAGACTGTCCTGATTTCTTCTATAGATGCAACCTTATGTTTGTATGAATCTGGTAAAGATCTGAGTACTTTTGATACAATTTCTAATTCTTCCAAAGTTCCACCAGCACACTTGATTCCACTCACAAGTTCATTTATCTTTTGCATGTAGATTTTGATGTTTTCATCTTCGCTCATCCTCATAGTTTCAAATTTTCCTCTCAGACTTTGCATCTTTGCACATTTGACATATTTGTCACCTTCATACATATACTCCAACTTTTCCCATATTTGATAAGCAGTTTTTAGACGAAAGACATTTGTCATTTCTAAATCAGTCAGGGCACTCAACAAGGCTTCTTTAGCTCGAAGATTATTTTCAACATCTTTGACTTGATCAGGAGTTGAAGGACCTTTCTCTGGAGGTTTATACTCAACACTGGTTATTGCGCAATAGGCATCACCCATGCATTGCAAATGGCACTCCATGCGATCTTTCCAAAGAGAATAATTTGTTCCATCAAATCTTGGACTATCCTTCTTGTAGGTTGACATCCTAGATCTCCTCAAGCGGTTAGGCTTTTATAAGAGGATTTGGCTCTAATACCAATTGTTGGAACTAGACAACTGAGAGGGGGGGTGAATCAGTTGTCCCTCAAAATCTTTGCTGCCTTTAACCTTCTTTATTATCTTACTATCAGATTAGTAATGCAAACATTAAATCATGAATCAACAACATAAGAACAGAAACATAATCAACACACTTGACACCAAGATTTTGACGTTGAAACCCGGTTAAGGGAAAAACCACGTTGGGGGTTAACCCAAAAAATGTGTACCCTATTAAAAGTACTTAGAAAATAGAAGGCACATGCCTTCGAGCGCCCTGCCTTGAGCTCATTGCTCAAAAGGAGAGGCCCACTGCCTACAGAATTTATTTAGAAAGAATTAACTGAGAAATAGCATCTAGTTCATGCCTGATTCAATTTCAATGAATGCTCAAGAACTTTCACTTTACCTCAAACTCTTCTTCACACTCTATACTGCTCTCACTTCTTTCCTTCTCTGCTCTGCTCCTGATCCTTCCTTCAGATTTTATTTGTTTTGCACAAGGATGATTCCAATACTTCTTCAACAAATATTTATATACTTCATCAACCTTGGAATGATCAACAAGGTTGGCTACACTTGACGCGGATCATCACACTTTCGGCCAAACACAACTAAGACTTGAATATGCTTCTACAACCACTCCACGCTTCATAAAAATGTTTTTAAGGTATTCGCAATAGGCTAGGAACATCCGGTCGGCCAAGACTAAGAAGAACATCAACCCCAAGAAGAAATCTTCAATCAACAGACTCAAACCTCAATGCAGACCTCTAACATAGTAGCCATATGATCCAGAGACCTCCACAAGCACATTGAATTCACCAATAACATCCATTCTAAAACAAATTATCAGAAGCAATTGAATCTTCCTCTGGAACCTCAAGAACACTCTCTGCCATGACTGTCAAACTAGAAGGATAGCTTGCGAACCTCCAAACCATGAACCATTGGTGTTGATGATACACATTGACTTCCTAAACATGCCTTCAGATCCACAGATCACAATATTATATTACCGGAGCAATCCAGACCTCTTTTCTCTCACCCTGTCTTTCCTGAGTATTGTAGGAACCGGTTCTACTCAGATGGCCATAACGCCTTCAAATCTTCATGCAGACTTCTCAAATCTTGACTGGAGAAACCAGTGACAATCCTCTACACATCCACATGATCCGCATGCATTAATTATTATTAATTTTCTCAATATCTTCAACAATCCTGTCTTCTATACAGGTAGTAAAATAGGATGCAGTTGACACTAATGGCAACAAGAATATGTTGACATCAATGACAACCCCACTTAGGCACATATTTGCAACAATCTCCCCCTTTGTGATTGATGGCAACATATGATGTGAAAAACTGAATCTAACCATCAAGATAAAACTTCTCCCCCTTTCTCTTCTCACTTCTACAACTTCTTTCTTTACTGTTCCCCCTTACATTAGAAACTAGTTTTTCACATGACTTCTCTCCACTCCTCCTTTGAGTAGTACCTCCTTAACATCAATCTGGATCACAAGATATGGATGTGAATTCCATCGAAATGATGCAACTTAGTGCATCTTAGTTCTGCTCAGGAGGGGTAATAACCCCTAACTTCTCTCTGAGATACTCAAAAGTATCCTTGGGAAGAGGCTTAGTGAAGATGTCTGGAATCTGATGTTTGGAAGGCACAAACTCCAACTTGACTTCATTCTCATTTACTTTCTCTCTTGAGAAATGAAACTTGATAGATTATGTTTTATCTTTGAATGCAATACTGGATTCTTTGAGATGCTTATTGCACTAGAATTATCACAAAAAATTGTGACTAGCTCCTCAAACACAATTCTAATGTCCTTCAACATTTGCTTCATCCACAAAACCTGAGTGCAATTATTTTCTGCTACAATATACTCTGCTTCTGCAGTAGCCATAGATATTGCCTCTTGCTTTTCGCTTATCCAAGAGACCAATCTTCTCCCCAAGAAGAATGCACCACCACTAGTACTTTTTCTGTCATCCACATCTCCTGCCCAAGCAACATCTGCATATGCATGAAGAGTGAAGTTATTGTCCTTTCGATACCACAGTCCATAATCGATTGTCCCCTTGAGATATCTAAAAATTCTTTTGACTGCCGTAACATGGGATTATTTTGGATCAACTTGAAATCTGGCAACAAGTTCAACTGCATTCATGATGTCAGGTCTGGTCTGGGTTAAATAAAGCAATCCTCCAATCATTGATCTATATCTTTTTTGATTTGCCTTGGGAGAGTCATCATCTTTTCTTAGCTTGCATCCGGTTACCAAAGGTGTACCTACTGGCTGTGAGTCTTCCATTCCAAATTTCTTTAGAAATTCTTTTACATACTTGGACTGAGATATGAAGATACCTTTATCTAATTGAACAATTTGCAGACCTAGGAAGAAATTCATCTCACCAAACATTGACATCTCAAACTCACTTTTCATCTTATCAGCAAATGCTTTACACATGCATTCATTTCCACCAATAATGATATCATCAACAAAAACTTCAACAATTAGAATGTCCTCATGATCAATTCAGAAGTAGAGATTACTGTCAGTAGTACCTTTGCTAAATCCTAGCTTAAGCAAATGTTTATCCAATCTAGCATACCAGGCTCTTGGAGCTTGCTTGAGTCCATACAAGGCTTTTCTTAATTTGCAAACCATATCTCCCTGATCAGAGAACTGAAATCCTTCTGGTTGCTCAATGTAGACTTCTTCCTCCAAATCTCCATTCAGAAATGTTGATTTCACATCCATTTGATATACTTTAAAATATTTGAAGGCAGCAAATGTAAGGAATAATCTAACTACCTCTATCCTTGCGATCAGAGCAAAAGTTTTTTCAAAATAAATTCCTTCCACTTGAGAGTAGCCTTTACATACCAACCTTGCCTTATTCCTTACCACCTCAGCATCTTCATTTAGTTTATTCTGGAAGACCCATTTGGTTCCAATCACATTTTTGTTCTCAGGTCTAGGAACTAGATCCCATGTGTGATTCTTTTCAATTTACATCAATTCCTCTTCCATTGCTTTGACCCAGTTTTCATCATTGCAAGCTTCACTAATTGATTTAGGTTCAACCCTTGAAATCAAACAAATCTCTTCTTGATCTTCAGACATTTTTCTCCTAGTTTGAACACCTTTACTCTTATCTCCTATGATCTGATCTATAGGATGATTTAACCTTACATACCTAGGAGTTTTGGAGATTGTTTGAGCTTCTGTTTCTTGAACTTGTTCCTCGTCATCTGTGCTAACTTCTGGAGTCACCGATTCAAACTGAATCTAGGTCTGAACTTGAACTTGCCTTCCTTGATTTTGACTTTCATCTTGATCATCTGAATCATATCCGGAGTACCTGGAATGTCCTTCCTTGCTTTCATCAACTTTAACATTCGCACTTTCAACAATCTTCTTCAATCTTTTATTGAAGCACTGGTAGGCCTTACTTTGAGTTGAGTATCCTAAAAATATTCCTTCATCACTTCTTGCCTCAAACTTACCTAAGTCCTCATCTCTTTTGATATAACATTTACTACCAAAGACTCTGAAGTATTTCATTGTAGGAGGATGACCAAACCAAAGTTCATAAGGAGTCTTACCTGAATTTCCTTTGATCTACACCTGATTAAGAGTGTAGACAACAGTACTCACGGCTTCTCTCCAATAAACTTGAGGAACATTTGTTTCCATCATCATGGTTCTGGGAGCTTCTTGAATGGTTTGGTTCTTTCTTTCCACAACTCCATTTTGCTGAGGAGTCCTAGGAGCAGATAATTGTCTTTTTATTCCATGCTTTTCACATAAGGCACCAAACTCACCAGAGGTAAATTCTCCACCTCTGTCAAATCTCAAACACTTTAATTTCCCACCAATCTCATTTTCAACCATCATCTTGAACACCTTAAACTTGTCAAGGGCTTCTGATTTTTCTCTTAGAAAAGTTACCCACATACATAACATCATTGGTGTTGTTCTTGCCATCAAAAGAGATGGATCTTCTGCCACAGATTCTACCAGCTGAGTTGTCTCCAAATTTTACAAGTCCTCCTTCATAGTTTTCAAAGTTCACAAACTTACTCTTGTCACCAGTCATGTGATGAGAACATCCACTATCAATCACCCATTCATCCCTTTCAATAACCTGAGTAGCCAAGACACTTTCCAGATTTTCATAGCTAGCAGATTTAGTAGACACCAGATCTTCTTCTTTGATAGCAATAAATACCCAATCATTTTCAGAGGAGCCTCCATGATCAGATTCATCATTTGTTACCCCTTCTTCTCCATTTTATTGGACATAGTAACATTTCTTCTAACTTTTATACCTGTTAGGGTTAGGTTTTGAAAACCTTTCCGGACATCTTGAGGTAAATTAACCAATCTTGTTACAAGCAAAGCATTTAAGTGGTAATTTTCCTTCATACTTACTGGATCCTCTTGGCATTCTTCTGGCAATAAGAGCTTCAAGATCTGCTATTTCTATTTCAACATCTTCAAGATCCTTTCTTGTCTTTACAAGTCTATTTGATCTTGCAGAAGAGCTTTCACCCGGATCATATCTTTGTTTTCCATCCACACTGGCTTTAAATGCGGATTCAGACTTGGGAAGAGAATCACCAAACTCACTTAATTCGGAAGCTGAAATTTTGCCAACCAAATGATCTCTTGTAACCTCTGAGACTGTCCTAATTTCTTCTATAGCTGCAACCTTATGTTTGTATGAATCTGGTAAAGATCTGAGTACTTTTGATACAATTTCTGATTCTTCTAAAGTTCCACCAGCACACTTGATGCCACACACAAGTTCATTTATCTTTTGCATGTAGATTGTGATGTTTTCATCTTTGCTCATCCTCATAGTTTCAAATTTTCCTCTCAGACTTTGCAGCTTTGCACATTTGACATATTTGTCACGTTTATAGAGATACTCCAACTTTTTCTAGATTTGATAAGCCATTTTTAGACCATAGACATTTGTCATTTCTAAATCAGTCAGGGCACTCAACAAGGCTTCTTTAGCTCGAAGATTAATTTCAGCATCTTATACTCAACACTGGTTATTGCCCAATAGGCATCACCCATTCATTGCAAATAGCAGTCCATGCAATCTTTCCAAACAGAATATTTTGTTCCATCAAATCTTGGACTATCCTTCTTGTAGGTCGACTTCTTGGATCTCCTCAAGCAGTTAGGCTTTTATGAGAGGATCTGGCTCTGATACTAATTGTTGGAACTAGACAACTAAGAGGGGGGTGAATCCGTTGTCCCTCAAAATTTTTTCTGCCTTTAACCTTTTTTATTATCTTACTATCAGGTTAGTAATGTAAACATTAAAGCATGAATCAAAAAAATAAGAGCATAAACATAATCAACACACTTGACACCAAGATTTTGACGTGGAAACCCGGTTAAGGAAAAAAAATGATGGGGGTTAACCCACAAAATGCATACCCTATTAAAAGTACTTAGAAAATACAAGGCACATGGCTTTGGGTGCACTGCCCCGAGCTCACTGCTCAAAAGGAGAGGCTCACTGCCTACATGATTTATTTAGAAAGAATTAACTGAGAAATAACATCTACTTCATGCCTGATTTAGTTTTAATGAATGCTCAAGAACTTTTGCTTTCCCTCAAACTCTTCTTCACACTCTATATTGCTCTTGCTTCTTTCCTTCTCTACTCTGCTCCTGATCCTTCCTTCAGATTTTATCTGTTTTGCACAAGGATGATTCCAATACTTCTTCAACAAGTATTTATATACTTCATCAACCTCGGAATGATCAACAAGGTTGGCTAAACTTGACGCAGATCATCACACTATCGGCCAAACACAACCGAGACTTGAATATGCTTCTACAACCACTCCACGCTTCATAAAAATGTTTTTAAGGCATCCGCAACAGGCTAGGAACATCTGATCAGCCAAGACTGGGAAGAACATCAACCCCAAGAAGAAATCTTCAATCAACAGGTTCAAACCTCAATGCGGACGCCTAACATAATAGCCATATGATCCAGAGACCTCCACAAGCACATTGAATTCACCAATAACATCCATTCTAAACCAAATTATCAGAAGCAATTGAATCTTGCTCCGGAACCTCAAGAACACTCTCTGCCATAACTATCAAACTGGAAGGATAGCTTGCGGACCTCCAAACCATGAACCATTGGTGTTGATGATACACATTGACTTCCTAAACATGCCTTCAGATCTGTAGATCACAATTTTATATTACCGGAGCAAACTGGACCTCTTTTCTCTCACCCTGTCTTTCCTGAGTATTGCAGGAACCGGTTCTACTCAGATGGCCATAACTCCTTCAAATCTTCATGTGAACTTCTCAAATCTTGACTGGAGCAACCATTGACAATCCTCTACACATCCACATGATCTACATGCATTAATTGTTATTAATTTTCTCAATATCTTCAACAATGCGGTCTTCTATAGAGGCAGCAAAATAGGATGCAGTTGACACTAATGGCAACAAGAATATGTTGACATCAATGACAACACCACTTAGGCACATATTTACAACAATCTCCCCCTTTGTCATTGATGGCAACATATGATCTGAAAAGCTGTATCTAACCATCAAGACAAAACTTCTCACCCTTTCTCTTCTCACTTCTGCAACTTCTTTCTTTACTGCTCCCCCTTACATCAACAACTAGTTTTTCACATGACTTCTCTCCCCCTTTGACATCAATGGCAAGGGCACATATTTGCTATCTTTTCTCCCTTTCAGATTGATCCCAAAAATTGCATATTGACTACTCCCCCTTTTAGTAGTAACTCCTTAACATCAATTCGGATCACAAGATATGGATGTGAATTCCACTGGATTGATGCACCTTAGTGCATCTAAGTTTTGCTCAGGAGGGGTAAAAACCCCTAACTTCTCTCTGAGATTCTCAAAAGTATCCTTGGGAAGAGGCTTAGTGAAGATGTCTGCAATCTGATCTTTGGAAGGCACAAACTCCAACTTGACTTCATTCTCATTTACTTTCTCTCTCAAGAAATGAAACTTGATAGATATATGCTATCTTTGAATGCAATACCAGATTTTTTGAGATGCTTATTGCGATAGAATTATCACAGAAAATTGTGACTAGCTCCTCAAACACAATTCTAATGTCCTTCAACATTTGCTTCATCCACAAAACCTGAGTGCAATTATTTGCTGCTGCAATGTACTCTGCTTCTACAGTAGACAAAGATATTGCGTCTTGCTTTTTGCTTATCCAAGAGACCAATCTTCTCCCCAAGAAGAATGCACCACCACTAGTACTTTTTCTATCATCCACATCTCCTACCCAAGCAGCATCTGTATATGCATGAAGAGCGAAGTTATTGTCCTTTGGATACCATAGTCCATTATCAATTGTCCCCTTGAGATATCTGAAAATTCTTTTGACTGCCATAACATGGGACTCTTTTGGATTAGCTTGAAATCTGGCAACAAGTCCAACTACATTCATGATGTTAGGTCAGGGCTGGGTTAAATAAAGTAATCCTCCAATCATTGATCTATATCTTTTTTGATTTACCTTGGGAGAGTCATCATCTTTGCTTAGCTTGCATCTGGTTACCATAGGTGTACCTACTGACTTGAGTCTTCCATTCCAAATTTCTTTAGCAATTCTTTTACATACTTGGACTGAGATATGAAGATGCCTTTATTTGATTGAACAATTTGTAGACTAAGGAAGAAATTCATCTCACCAAACATTGACATCTCAAACTCACTTTTCATCTGATCAGCAAATGCTTTACACATGCATTCATTTCCACCAAAAATGATATCATCAACAAAAACTTCAACAATTAGAATGTCCTCATGATCAATTCTGAAGTAGAGATTACTGTCAGTAGTACCTCTGCTAAATCCTAGCTTAAGCAAATGCTTATCCAATCTGGCATACTAGGCTCTTGGACCTTGCTTGAGTCCATACAAGT
This sequence comes from Cunninghamia lanceolata, assembly GCA_027924645.1. Lineage (NCBI taxonomy): Eukaryota > Viridiplantae > Streptophyta > Pinopsida > Cupressales > Cupressaceae > Cunninghamia > Cunninghamia lanceolata. The sequence continues at coordinate 3,135,146 of BSBN01001327.1, read as the reverse complement.
CTTTTCTTAATTTGCAAACCATAGCTCCCTGATCAGACAACTAAAATCCTTCTGGTTGCTCAATGTAGACTTCTTCCTCCAAATCTCCATTCAGAAATGCTGATTTCACATCTATTTGATATACTTCAAAATCTTTGAAGGCAGCAAATTCAAGGAATAATCTAACTGCCTCTATCCTTGCGACCGGAGCAAAAGTTTCTTCAAAATCAATTCCTTCCACTTAAGAGTAGCCTTTACATACCAACCTTGCCTTATTCCTTACCACCTCAACATCTTCAGTTAGTTTATTCTAGAAGACCCATTTGGTTCCAATCACATTTTTGTTCTCAGGTCTAGGAACTAGATCCCATGTGTGATTATTTCCAATTTGCATCAATTCCTGTTCCATTGCTTTGACCCAGTTTTCATCATTGCAAGCTTCACTAACTGATTTAGGTTCAATCCTTGAAATCAAACAAATCTCTTCTTGATCTTCAGACATTTTTCTCCTAGTTTGAACACCTTTACTCTTATCTCCTATGATCTGATCTTCAGGATAATTTAACCTTACATACCTGGGAGTTTTGAAGATTTTTTGAGCTTCTATTTCTTGAACTTGTTCCTCATCATCTATGCTAACCTCTTGAGTCACCAGTTCAAACTGAATCTGGGTCTGAACTTGAACTTGCCTTCCTTAATTTGACTTTCATCTTGATCATCTGAATCATATCCGGAGTACCTGGAATGTCCTTCCTTGCTTTCATCAACTTTAACATTCGCACTTTCAACAATTTTCTTCAATCTTTTATTGAAGCACCGGTAGGCCTTACTTTGAGTTGAGTATCCCAAAAATATCCCTTCATCACTTCTTGCCTCAAACTTACTTAAGTCCTCATCTCTTTTGATATAACATTTACTACCAAAGACTCTGAAGTATCTCATAGTAGGAGGATGACCAAACCAAAGTTCATAAGGAGTCTTACCAGAATTTCCTTTGATTTGTACCCAGTTAAGAGTGTAGACAACAGTACTCACAGCTTCTCTCCAATAAATTTGAAGAACATTTGTTTCCATCATCATGATTCTAGCAGCTTCTTGAATGGTCCATTTCTTTCTTTCCACAACTCCATTTTGCTGAGGAGTCCTAGGAACAGATAACTATCTTTTTACTCCATGCTTTTCACAGAAGGCATCAAACTCACCGGAGGTAAATTCTCCACCTCTGTTAGATCTCAGATACTTTAATTTCCCACCAATCTCATTTTCAACCATCATCTTGAACACCTTAAACTTGTCAAGGGCTTCTAGTTTTTCTCTTAAAAAATTTACCCGCATCATTCAAGAGTAATCATCAATTAGCAACATGAAATATATGTCTCCTTGCACACTCCTAATTCTAGCAGGACCATAGAGATTAGTATGTACCAATTCCAATCTCTCACTTGAACCTTGTTCCTTACTCTTGAATGAAATTTTATTTTGTTTGCCCAATTGACATTCTCTACATATGTTATTAGGTTTTACAAGTCTTGGAAGATCTCTTACAGCTTGAGTGTAACTTATTTTGACAATGTTGTCAAAATTTACATGACACATCCTCCTATGCCATAGCCAACTTTGATCTATCTGAGAAATCAAACAACTTTTCCCAGAACTACTTAAGTGAAAGTTGTTACCTCTGGTTTGAGTACTGGATGCAATTTCAGTTCTGGAGCTCTTCAAGATTCTACATTTTCCATCCTTGAACCGAAGATCATAACCCTTGTCAACCAACTGTCCAACACTAAGAAGATTATGTTTCAGTCCTTCCACATATAGAACATCATTGGTATTGTTCTTGCCATCAAAAGAGATGGATCCTGTGCCATGGATTCTACCAGCTGAGTTGTCTCCAAATTTTACAAGTCCTCCATAGTTTTCAAAGTTCACAAACTTACTCTTGTCACCAGTCATGTGATGAGAACATCCACTATCAATCACTCATTCATCCCTTTCAATAACCTGAGAAGCCAAGGCACTTTCCATATTTTCACAGCTAGCAGATTCAGTAGACACCAGATCTTCTTCTTTGATAGCAATAAATACCCAATCATTTTCAGAGGAGCCTCCTTGATCAGATTCATCATCTGTTACCCCTTCTTCTCCATTTTCTTGGACATAGTAACATTTCTTCTGACTTTTATACTTGTTAGGGTTAGGTTTTGAAAACCTTTCCGGACATCTTGAGGCAAAATGACCAATCTTGTTACAAGCAAAGAATTTGAGTGGTAATTTTCCTTCATACTTACCAGATCCTCTTGGCATTCTTCTAGCAATAAGAGCTTCAAGATCTGTTGTTTCTATTTCAACATCTTCAAGATCCTTTCTTGTTTTTACAAGTCTGTTTGATCTTGCAGAAGAGCTTTCACCTGGATCATATCTTTGTTTTCCATCCACACTGGCTTTAAATGTAGATTTAGACTTTTGATACAATTTCTGATTCTTCCAAAGTTCCACTAGCACACTTAATGCCACACAAGTTCATTTATCTTTTGCATGTAGATTGTGATGTTTTCATCTTCGCTCATCCTCATAGTTTCAAATTTTCCTCTTAGACTTTACAGCTTTGCACATTTGACATATTTGTCACCTTCATACATATACTCCAACTTTTTCTAGATTTGATAAGCAGTTTTTAGATTAAAGACATTTGTCATTTCTGAATCAGTCAGGGCACTCAACAAGGCTTCTTTAGCTCAAAGATTATTTTCAGCATCTTTGACTTGATCAGGAGTTGAAGGATCTTTCTCTGGAGGTTTATACTCAACACTGGTTATTGCCCAATAGGGGTCGCCCATGCATTGCAAATGGCACTCCATGTGATCTTTCCAAATAGAATAATTTGTTCCATCAAATCTTGGACTATCCTTCTTGTAGGTCGACATCCTAGATCTCCTCAAGTGGTTAGGCTTTTATGAGAGGATCTGGCTCTGCTACCAATTGTTGGAACTAGACAACTGAGAGGGGGGGTGAATTAGTTGTCCCTCAAAATCTTTTCTGCCTTTAACCTTCTTTATTATCTTACTATCAGATTATTAATGTAAACATTAAAGCATGAATCAACAACATAAGAACAGAAACATAATCAACACACTTGACACCAAGATTTTGACGTGGAAACCTGGTTAAGGGAAAAACCACGATGGGGGTTAACCCACAAAATGCGTACCCTATTAAAAGTACTTAGAAAATAGAAGGCACATGCCTTCGGGCACACTGCCCCGAGCTCACTGCTCAAAAGGAGAGGCTCACTACCTACAAAATTTATTTAGAAAGAATTAACTAAGAAATAACATCTACTTCATGCCTGATTCAGTTTCAATGAATGCTTAAGAACTTTCTCTTTGCCTCAAACTCTTCTTCACACTCTATACTGCTCACGCTTCTTTCCTTCTTTACTCTACTCCTGATCCTTCCTTCGGATTTGATCTGTTTTGCACAAGGATGATTCCAATACTTCTTCAACAAGTATTTATATACTTCATCAACCTTGGAATTATCAACAAGGTTGGCTAAACTTGACGCGGATCATCACACTGTTGGCCAAACACAACTGAGACTTGAATCTTCTTCTTCAACCACTCCACACTTCATAAAAATGTTTTTAAGGCATCTGCAATAGGCTCAAACCCCAAGAAGAAATCTTCAATCAACAAGCTCAAACCTCAATGCAGACCTCTAACATAGTAGCCATATGATCTAGAGATCTCCACAAGCACATTGAATTCACCAATAACATCCATTCTAAACCAAATTATCAAAAGTAATTGAATCTTCCTCTGGAACCTCAAGAACACTCTCTGCCATGACTATCAAACTGGAAGGATAGCTTGTGGACCTCCAAACCATGAACCACTGGTGTTGATGATACACATTGACTTCCTAAACATGCCTTCAGATCCACAGATCATAATTTTATATTACCGGAGCAATCTGGACCTCTTTTCTGTCATTCCGTCTTTCCTGAGTATTGCAAGAACCGGTTCTACTTAGATGGTCATAACTCCTTCAAATCTTAATGCGGACTTCTCAAATATTGACTGAAGCAACCAGTGACAATCCTCTACACATCCACATGATCTGCATGCATTAATTGTTATTAATTTTCTCAATATCTTCAACAATGCGGTCTTCTATACAGGCAGAAAAATAGGAAGTAGTTGACACTAATGGCAACAAGAATATGTTGACATCAATGATAACACCACTTAGGCACATATTTGCAACAGTCTTTTCTATGGCCAATGACAAAGCCCCTGGTCTTGACAGCTTTCCTTGTGAATTTTACACAACATTTTGGGACACTGTGGGGAACGACCTACATAATGTTTATCTTGGTTGTTGGAAAGGCGGCCAATGGTAGATTGGATATCAACGACAGAGGTTGGGCATAGGTCTTGACCTTGCCACCACTACCAATGGTAAGGGTGTAGGGTATGGGGTATCCTATGTCCCTTGCATAGGCTATAAGGCCTTAATATATTATATATTAAAAAATAACAGACAAGATTTTATTAATCAAGAGAATCTATGGAATATTCCACTATAGGTCTAAGGCATGAATAGGGCCATGCTTGTGTAGGGTACAGATCGTATGAATGTATGGATAATTGACTATGTAAATTTTGCAAATCTAAAAAAGTTTTAAAATTTTTAGACACCAAACTCTATCGAGTCTTATTTTGATTTATAAGTTTTCCAGCCTTTGAGAATCAATGGTGAGGTCTATTTTTGCTGAGGATGCTCCCAAGTAAACTTCATGACCAAATATCTCTAAAAAAGGTAAGATTCTATAAAATCAAGGTATCAAAATCCTACAAAAACAAAGATTAAATAAGGGACAAGGTCCCACTGGGCATGCCAAAATATGTAAACCAAAATATAGGGACAATTTGCATGCAACAAAGTTCCTAGATTCTAAATCAAGCCACACCTTTGATTGAGCAAAGATAATGCAAGATAAACAATGAAATATAATAAAACCCTGTCATCAACACCCACTTGATGCCTTGGGTGTGCTCAAGATTGTTATTGACTGAAAAAAGTGTGGTTCATCAAGCATTCAGCAACATATCTTTTCTTTTCTTCCACTTTTTCCATATGATTTGTGTTTAAGAGGTCTCTTTATGGATTTTTTGATGGGTATGTGAACGGTTTGGATTTGATCTTAGATTAGATGGTGGAAGGCTATGGTTGATCATATGCACAGGAAAGTGGGATGCTCATAAGTGGAGGTTTGGGATAGGTGAAAATGAATAAGACAAGGATTGAGAAAAATGAAGGGTGGAGATCAAAAAAATATCTTTGTTGGTGGATGTTAACTTTATTTATTTTTAAATAAAGTGGTGGAGGAATGTGCAAAATTCTTTTAGGTTGGGCTTAGGACTATCTTTATGTGAATGGCTAGGATTAAAAGATGTGATAGGAAAATGGATCGTTGGGATTTGAGATTAGTTAGACCTATGCCTTTTAGCTAGTCATGTGACTTAAATGAATTTTCAATTTATTTATGGATGGAAAAATGATTTGATTTATTTATTTATGATGAAGTGGGGTTAGTTTGATTAAATAAATATTTTTTATTTATTTAATCCATGAAGGGATGTTGGAGGGTGAATTAATTTAATTAGTTAAATAAATACGATTTATTTAATTAGTGTCGAAATGTGTAGATGAAAGGTTTAATTAATTAATTTTATAACATTAGAAGAATGGTTAATTTATAATTTATTTAATTAATGTTAGAAGAATGTTTATGGGATAATGTTATGTTAAAATGTGAGAGTGTATTTTAAGTGTCTATAGTGCTATATGAAATGGTATAGGAATTTGTAAACTTACTCATGATTATTGTATATGGAGGAAATATATAATAAATGAGATAAAACCATTTGCATGAATATGGTTTTTAAACATGATTTTCATATTTCTTGTATTTAAGATTTTATTTCATCTCGATATGTTTTTGGAGGAATTCATGATCGTTTGATCGTATGTGCATGCTTTAAACATGTACATGAATCAAAAGATAATACAAAAATAGTGTTCTAGGCCTATATTGCCTTGGAAAAATGTGATACAGTTGTAAACATGTCATATGATATTTCCTTCTATTTTATCATGCAAGGCATGTGTAGGAGTATATAATATAAGCATCCTACGAATATCATTTCTTCATTAGGCTCATTTGCCAATTTCATTAATTCATTAATACCTTGAGAGAGAGAGAGAGAGAGAGAGAGAGAGAGAGAGAGAGAGAGCTCATATAACCATATATCCTATTCATTCAATCATTGCATAATGGGGAAATTACACAAAGATAATATATGATTTTATTTACTAAATCAAAAGCCTAAAAGAGATTAAGCTCATATAACCATATACCTTAATGATATTCATTCAATCATTATACAATTGGGAAATTACAAGGAGATAACACATAATTTTTCTCGCGCTAAATTATTCCATTTTTGAAGGATTGTGTGTGTTCAAAATGGTTATTAAACATATTTTTATTTTCTTGAGAAAATCTTGGAAGAAGCCATAAATGAGTTCTTATGATTTTTAAGGAAACCTTGTGTGATTTTATTTTGTAGAAAAATAAAATATATGATCTATTATGTGGATATTTCCACAATAGCATGGAAAAGGAAAATTTATTGCATGTGTGTGCTCCCTATATCTTCCCTATAAACAATATTGTGAAATTGCTCCTCTTAGTTGTGTAGTACTAATAGGTCAAGATGGACGACACTCCAATGTCCTATCCTACACCTTTCATCCTTTTGAGCTTGGTTGCAAAGATCCATATGTGTTGAGAAAACCATGCTTAAATGTGTATATGTGTGTTGCCAAACTAAATGAGATATAAAACCATTTGAATAAATACGGTGTTTTTTACGTAATTTTCATAATTTTTATATTAAAGATTTTATTTCATAGATATTTTGATAGGTGAATTCATGATGGTTTGATCCTATGTGCATGTCTTGAACATGTTTGGATCAAAAGATATTACAAGACTTTTAACAAGTGGCAAGTAGTGACTTCTAAAAAGCATTTGTCTGGAAAAGTTCATGCCTAGAGAGCAAAGTCTCTGCATACAATTAGTGCAACTAGGTCAAGTTGCATTTACTACGATGAGTTTCTAAGTGCATTTTCTCAACAATTTGTAGTAATTCTTATTGTCTCTGTGTTCCATGTTCCAAGGTATCTACTATTGTGGAATCAATGTAATTGCTTTTTTACGTTCTATCAATTCTTAGAAGTTATTTGACATGCTAATAAAATTGGTTTTGAGGGTCTCAATTGGGGTTGCTTTTGATTTTACTTCAGCAGAATCATAGCTTAAGTTCTTGCATTTTATATTCCTTGTGGTAAGAGAAATTTGTAACCATTCATATTCTTGTTTCAAGATAATATGTTTTGCTATATCAATCATTCTATTTGAAAACAAACACAAAGCTCTTATAGATACTTCTAGCTATTTCCTCTATCCAGAAAGTCACACCTCTAAACTAATAAGAATGTAGGAACAGTTCTTAAGCTCGCACCATAAATAACTAAGTATATGGTTACTAAAGGTGAAGACCCCTCTCACTATTACACATTGGCACAGTTTTTTCAAACATACACACCTTAAATAATAAAAGAAATTCATAACCCGTTGGCTTACAGCGATACTGATAATTTGAGTTAATGAAAATGGAAATGGATCCTTTTATAGTCTAGGATGTTGGGCAACCTGATTTTGGGTCTACAGGGGGCTTATAACATATGAGACTACCTCATACTACCAGTATGATAACATATGAGACTACCTCATACTACCAGTATGTATGTAGGAGGCACCTAACTGTACTTCTAATATGAAGCATACATACCCTACCCCTACAAGATTTGAACTTGTGACCTCTCTTTCAAAAGACAAGTTAAAAAACAGAGTAAGAGTAAGAAAGGAAGACAAATAAGAGCATATCCCTGTCCATATTATTGGATATCATAACCAATTCAACGATTCTATCAACACCCAACGCCATGATTGCGCTAACATCTTCACCTTCAGAAAACTAATGAGAAAGAAATATGACTTCTAATCTGAAATATGATTTGAAACATTGTTACCCTGATGAAAACATTCACCAGGGAGACCCCATACAGTAAACCCACAAGCTCTTACCAATAAAAGTGGCTACCAACAAACCGCTCTTAAAATTGCAAAGAACCATCACATAAAAACTAACGAGCTGTGACAAACTTAAGATGCAGAAACCACATCTTGGAGTGTTTTAACGATTCCAGACAAGACAGAGCTCCAATAACTCACAAGATCCTCTTCAGATTGGCCGGCAATTGGATTCAACTCATACCTCCATTTTACTAAACAATTCCCCTCATCTTCTCCCTCAATCACCTGGAAAGTTGCTTGGTAACCCTGAAAACCCTCGATGTTGGTGTCGACGATGGCGTAATCATAAGAATGGTGAGCATAATCCAAGGCCATGATTTTTTCCTTGGCCCAAAGAATTCCAGTTGGAGTTGAAGAGGAAACATAGCGGATGCAGCCGGGTCCATTCTCTGGCGTCCCCTCTACTCTTTCGCACACTTCCAGGCCGGGGTGCCATTTTTTCATTGCACAGAAGTCGCTGGTGATCTCCCAGACAAGCTGCAGAGGACCGGCCACAGGAACTTGGATTGAGCCCTGCCATTTTGAGCCCTCCATTCTAACTCACTGCACAGGCGTTGGAAGTTCCAGAGGTCAGGAATGCGACATAAATAGAAACAATGGCGGATCGAGGAATCGGGGGAAGGAGATTCGTCTTCGAATAGAACAAACAAACCATGGTGGAGCCCCTACTGCTAGTGGGAGGAATGAATTTGGATCATTCATGCCAACTAAATGAAACCCAACTTGGAAGGGTTAGGTTAAATCTAAAGTATTGTGACGGAGAAATTAATAGCCTGTTATTTTCTATATAGTATTGGTGTTTGTTTTGCTGTGAATGTTTTAAGGTGGTAATATATTGACATCTGACATATTTTCATATTAGATTCGGTTTATTCATCTTTATTTTATTCTTATTTTGTATTATTTTCCATAATGTTTTGCATTTCAATATCATCATTTTATCCTTTCAAATTATTTATGAAGGATGTAGGATTGATCCAAATCAACCTTGTATAGTATAGATATGGTGTCTCTTTCCTTCAATCTACCATGAACATGTAGGGCCTCCTTGGCACTAATGGAAGCTTTCCTCCTCATTTTCTCTAAAAGTAAGGCGTCAATAACATCATCAACCTTCAAAGTTATAAAAGTACTACCAATGACCATTACCACACATTTGTTTTTCATTTCAATACCATCATTTTATCCTTTCAAATTATTTATGAAGGATGTAGGATTGATCCAAATCAACCCTATATAGTATAGAAATGACCCACAAAATTTAAGTCTTCAAATTCAAAGTCTAGTTTTCCTCCCCCCTTCCAACTAGCTGTTACGAGTCGACTTAACACATGTTTCATGCAACATGTTGTTATGTAATGGTATTTAAAAACAATCATTGTGCACTTAAATATATGAGGGAAATAACGATCATGATACTTAGAGCACAATTCAATTCTGAAGGGCAATAAAAGAATTGAACCTACATCATCATTTAGGCCATCTCCATGTTTGTGAATATTGTTTTTAGTCTTTCTCATTACTGTTAATTTTCTCTACCAAGGAGTTTGACCTTGGAGAACTCATTCACCTATTAAGTGGGAAAGCTCCTCAATGGTGTCTTTAAACACCACCTTGACTTCTCAGATGTTCAACAGGCGAAGGTGAATAAATCCAAGAACATTTTTTGTTGAAGATCATTCTCACACATCCTAGATCAATTCCACATATCAGATCAATTTCATGGTAGTTGGGATTGATCACATAAGGCACAATGTCGATTTGCAAACATTTTTGTGCCATTTTATACTTTAAGATATTCATCAAACCAAGCTAAACAATTTCACAACAATGGTGAATCATTCCATGTACCATCAAACCATGGTAAAATGCAAAAACTCCCATGTCCAAATTCGAGAATAGTAAATGTAACTCCCAATGAGCCATGAATAGTAAAAATAATCTTTGCACTAATAATAGACATCATCTTTGACTTGTAAAGCCTCCATAATGGCTCATTTTGGTAGGCGTCCAAAATCATCACCCAACTCATATGGGACCCACCGATAACATGTAAGATGTTGTACTACTCAATTCTCATGCCCAAGTTGAGAAATATGTTAAAAATTAATTTGTAACTACCATTGCCAATTCCATCTCCTTTATGACTGCTGTTACAACTAATATTCCAAGTCAACAAGGTGAATAATAATTAAATAATAATATCTCTCAAGGACACGGGTGCTTAAGTACCCATTCCAAGATTGTTAGAGATGCATAAAATAATAACATTAGGATTGTCATTAAATATCACACTATCCTAACATTTTCCTACTCGATATTATACATTGCAATGACATCCAAAGGAACAATAAAATATATCAAGTACAAGATCCAATGCCCATGGCCTTCCTACATCAAGAGAACTTCTTTCTCACCGGCTTCGTGAGGGAATCTGCAACATTATCCTGAGTGTCAACCTTCTGCAACAAGACCTTACCATTCTCTACCATCTCACACACAAAGTGATACTAAACATCAACATGCTTAGTATGAGCATGGTACATGGGATTTTTGGCCAAAAAATAGCACTATGATTGTCATAAATAATTCTAATCACCTTGTAATCAAAACTAATACATGCACAAAGTCTCTATAATCATACTGTTGTTGGCTTGATTGGCATATTGTGTGTTGGCATTGATGTCAACTTATTTATGGATCAGGTGTTTAAGATGTTTGATCAGGTTTTTACATAGGAGCTTGTGTTTACACAAGAGTTTGTGATGTGACATTATGTTCTAAGATTGTTGACAAATGGCAAAGTGGCACATTGTGTTGGTGTTTGTTGGAAAGTACATATATTGTATTCAGATGGTCTTAATGACAGGTTGCCTTCAAGTGATGTTCATGCCTCAGGATCATGCTTCATGTTATGATGCTAGTACAGGAGTTGTTATGGAATTGTTGATATGGTATGTCTTGAAGTTTATCATGGTGTCACATTTGCTACATATTCACAGTGCTACATGCTTCATAGTTCATCTTGATGCAAGAGTTGCTTCATCAGCGTATGCTTGATTTGTGCATTGTATTTAAGGAGTTATGTAGGAGGTGTGTTGGTTGATACAAGTAAGGAATATGACAGAGGAAGAACCTTCTTCACAGTTGCTTCATCACATGGCATTGTGTTTCTTGATGGTACTTGTTTGTTGATGATGTTGATCATCACATAATGCACTATGTTTCTGAAATATGATTTGAAACATTGTTCCCCTGATGAAAACATTCCCCAGGGAGACCCCAAACAGTAGACCCACAAGCTCTTACTAATAAAATTGGCTACCAACAAACCGCTCTTAAATTGCAAGGAACTATCACATAAAAATTAACGAGATGTGACACACTTAAGATGCAGAAACGACATCTTGGGAGTGTTTTTACAATGCTAGATAAGGCAGAGCTCCAATGACTCACAAGATCCTCTTCAGATTGGCCGGCAATTGGATTCAACTCATACTTCCATTTTACCAAACAAGTCCCCTCGTCTTCTCCCTCAATCCCCTGAAAAGTTGCTTGGTAATCCTGTAAGCCCTCGATGTTGGTGTCAACGAGGGTGAAATCATAAGAATGGCGAGTAGAATCCAAGGCGGTCATTTTTCCTTGGCCCAAAGAATTCTGATTGGAGTTGAAGATGAAACATAGCGGACGCAGCCCGGGTCGTTCTCTGGTGTCCCCTGTACTCTTTCGCACACTTCCAGGCCGAGGTGCCACTTTTTCAATGCACAGAAGTCGCCGATGATCTCCCAGACAAGCTGCAGAGGAGCGGCCACAGGAACTTGAATGGAGCCTTGCCATTTTGAGCCCCCCATTCTAACTCACTGCACAAGCATTGGGACGAGATGGCAGGAAAGCGAGATAAATAGAAACAATGGCGTATTGAGGAATCGGGGGAAGGAGATTCGTCTTCGAATAGAACAATTCATGGTGGAGCCCCTAATGCTAGTGGGAGAGATGGGCTTGGAAATTTTTAAGACTACGTAAGGGCAATAAAGGAATCGAACCTGCATCATCATTTAGGCCATCTCTCTCAAATGGGAAGGATATGGCTCGTCTAGGGTTTTTTTTCGGCCTGTGCGAATGTCATACTGCAATGTTCTGCAAGAAATTCTTTGTGTTAGCTTGCATTTATTACTGCGCATTACCATTCACTAGGACTGAGGGCCTTTTTTTGCCCTTTATATGGCCTTAGTCTTTCATTCCTCCACAGTTGTTGCTGCTGGAGTCGAAGGTTTGACGGCGAACACCAATGGCTCCTTCACCGTCCAAGCATCCTTAAAAATTTGTTTCCAAGGTGTTCCACGAGATATGTCCCCTGACTCACCCTCTGATAGTGTGCTTCCAATACGAGAGTTTTATAATGCATGTAAATAACTTGAAAATTTTATCTTAATTGGGTATTTTGTGAGTAGAGTTCCACTTGAAAGCATACTTCGTGATTGGGTTAGTCGGGCTTGGTCCCCACATGGGCTTCGCCTCGAGGCCGTGCAAAACCTCAATAAGGGGTTTTTTGTTTTTTGTTTTTTTGAAGCCAACCATGTTGAAGTTGTCCTCTCACAGGGCTCATGGTCAGTCCATTCGTCCCTTCTTGTGTTTAAACCTTGGACTCGAGACTTCTCTGTCTCTGATGAAAAGTCGATTCACTTCCCTATTTGGGTGGAATTTCCTGGCCTACCATTGTCGTGCTAGAACTTTCTCAGCCAAATAGCTTCTTTGGGTTCTATTGTTTGTTTAGAACCGAAGAAGTTCTATTCAGCCCGTCACCAACGACGTGTCTGTGTTGAGGTGGACCTCTCCAAAGACCTAAAAGAGTCTATTAATTTTTAGATAGGTCAAACCTGTTACTCTCAACAGGTTCAATATATCAATCTACACAACACATACTATCGATGCCAGTCATTTGATCATAAGATACGGGATTGCCCTCTGGCCACATAGTAGCCTAAGCCCTCGGCTTAGCTTGCTTCCAAACCGGCACCTCCAGCAAAAGAAGATGAAGGATGGTCTAATGTTGCTAGTCGAAAGGCCAAAAATACTAGCACTTCCAAACCCTCGGCTAAGCCGACATGCTTGGGGTATCAACTTCGACCCTGTTACACCCCATGTGTTTATATCTACTTACTATTTACCTAGATTGGTTAATTTGTTTGGAAAGTGAGTGATTATGGATTTCTGCATCTATATATGTGTTTTTATCCATTTACTATAGATTGGATATTTTGTGAAAATTGAAGTAATTATAAATCTTTGCATTTATGTGTGCTATTTATCTTGAATGCAATATGATGAGAAAAAGAATAATGCAATGTCTTATATTTAATGTAGTTATTGTTAATTAATGATGATATTTTGATCAACGAACTACTGTGGCGATGATCTAAGTGGATGCAGGAACATGTTGTCCCTCCAAAAGGGAGGGGAGGTATCACTCAGGAGGAGGACTTGATTTGGTAACTTTAGTAAAACCTATATTGAGCATTCACACACTCACAACCCTATCTTGACCTAGGTTGTGTCAAGTCAGTTGGGTAGCCGTAAGTGATGTTTGTTGTGAATCTTGATTGCAAGTTTGATGATCGTGTGAGAACTGTGATTTAATCTGCATGTTGATAAGTTTACGATTGCATAGACAAAGTTTTATTGTGAAACGATTTTATGTTATGCATATGTTTATGTGGTTGACGTTCATGTCACCAATGTATGTGTAGTTTTCATTTATTTGTGTCGTCAGTATGTGGGTCATGAGTTTATTCGGTTTTGAGTGAAGTCGATATATATATGTATGGTATCTTTTGTTATTATAAACATATAGATATATATACATGTGTATACATAGTTATTTATGATTTGCGAGATATTGATGAATTGGTGAGAACATTATTATGTCTATGTGGATTTCATGTCGATTTTATTGTAATACGTGAATGCATGATCAATATGTTAGAACTGATTTTATTTACAATTTATAATAATAATACTAATAATAATAATATCATTAATATACTCCTATATTTTTAAAAATATGTAATTTTAATACTTTTGGAAAAAATGATATTGTTTTATTAAATATTATCCATTTGATATATTGAATATTATATATATAGTTTATAAAAAGTTAAAAAAAACACGTATTCCTTAAAAAAAAAAGGGGGGGGGGTTTATTTAGGTTATAAATTTAGTTATAAAATCTAAAAAGGCACGTATTCATTAAAAGGGAAAGACCTTTATTAAAGTTAATAAAGTTTTTAAAAAAAGTTTATTAAGGCATGCAAAGCCCTCCATATAGGGCATGCGGCCTAAAACAAAGGAAGAGTAAACATAAGCACTCACCTTAACACGTAGGTATGGAGTTAAAAGTTAGGATAAGTAAGGTATTTAAAAGCCTTACCTCATGTCTTATTGAGTGCTCATGTAAGCGCATGGGTTTAGGGAATATATGCACCTCTCGGTGAATTTTTTAACAAACATTTTTATTTTTATCTTAGCCGTGGAAAATGAACTAATTTTAGATTTTGTTAAGCATGTCCTCATTGTGTCAACATTTTTTGAGTTGGTTAAGCATGTCGTCATTGTATCGACATTTTTGAATTGGTTGCAGTATAAAAGGGGGTGCTCTCCCTCATTTTAACAGGTACCTTTTTTCTAATCAAGAGTCTTCTCTTTTCAAATTTGAGTTTTGTGTTAGTGTTGAAAGTTTGTCATTTTGCTTTTGTAAATTGTTCTATTTAGAGGAGCTCTCTCTCTCATTCGAATACACACAAGTTTTGCTAAGAGCATTCTTATTTTGCTATTTTCATTTTTGAATTAGCATTATTTTTTGTCATTTTTGCTTTGAAGTTGTGAAGAAAGATTTTGGAAGTTTAGAAGGAGAATTGTTTACTTGGAAAGAGGTTTTAGTTCATTGGAAGGAGCTTAAGCAAGGGAATCTTGTTGATTCATTTGGGAACTTATATCACATGCATGGGGATTTCTCATTTATTATGCTTTTATGTTTTGAAGGCATTTTGTGTTGAATGCATTGTTATTTATCAATGTGATTGTCAACTTGATTATATAATAGCATTTATATTTATATATATCTAAGTAAGTGAAAATTGTGTTGTGAAAATAAAAATTAATCTCAGTAATAGAGATTTGTGTCTATATGTGACTTTATGTATATTTATCAGTTTGAGTAGGATTAGCTGATTGTATAAGGGGAAAGACAATAAACTATAATTTTGCAAGTAGAGTTATTTCGACATAGGTGTCATGATGAAACTTGGGATAGTTAACCTTGGGATATGTTATCCATGGAAGAGGGGGAATAACCTAGAATAGAGTTTGATGTAATTGTTAAGCAAGAATATTCCTGGGATTTGTTGATCCATGGGAAAGGGAATATCCTATGTGTAGAGAATGATGCATTTGTTATGTGGGGTTATTCCTGGGATTTGTTGATCCATGGGTAAGGGAATAAATTTTGTATAGAGATTGTTGTCTTTCCTAATCGAGATAGAAGGGTGGGTGAATATGAGACAAGAAAATTTTGGTCAAAGTGGTGTAAATTGCCAATGTTTACACTGTCTAGGTTCACTGTGATCCAGGTTTGCATTTCTAGTAGGGATTTCATATTTTGATGGTTGTAGCCATAGTATGATAGTACTAGTTAATATAGTACACATCACCTTGCTCAAATTAGGCCTATTTTATTTGGGGTTACCATACCAATCCCTTCGTCAAAGGGTAGGGTCGTTTACCAGTTTGGTAAATGTGCAAGGACCACAGTTAGTCTGTGGTTGGAGGTAAATCGCTTGAGTGATGCTTCCCCTCATGCAATTGGTGGCTAGGAATATTAAAAACAGACAAGTATACAATCATGTATCTCCATTTTTCAATTAAGCTCTTGAAGCTTGTACATGCATATTATGAAAAAATTGTAAAGATGATTATTCAATTCTTTTATTAAGGAAATGAAATTTGATTTATGCAATGGGAGTTTGGAATATGTTTCAAATGTGTATTTAATCAAAGGAATTTAAGGAAAATTTTTATTGCATTAGTATTTTGATCTATTTACTTTCAAAGTTAAACAAGTGGTAAATCTTAGTTGGTAGAACAAGTGGCATGTTATAGACCCCGTCTGTTTCAAAGCTAGTCGACTTTGGTACGTCGAGTGTGGTGAAAGTTTCTAAGGCTCCACCAACGACTTCAACTATGGCTCAGCCATTGGCTGTCACAGCCCGACAAGCTTCTCCTCCACTCATTGGGCAGAGGAGGTCTCGTAGCCCATCTGAATGATTAGAGAAAGGTGAGTTTGTACCACGCACTCAGTGTCTCTCAACTTCCAAATTGGGAGTTTCAAGGAGTTGCTGCATAACAGGAATGGTTATTCTACCCTTGATGGGCTGGATAGCGAGGATATGCCCCTCAATGACAAATGAATTGTATTTCCTAGAATGTGAGAGGCCTTACACACCTCCTTCAGAAATATTCAGTTCATGATTTCCGTTCAAAGTTCCCTGGTTTAGACATTTTTTGCCTCTTGGAAGTTAAAATTTCAATTTTTTTGCTGTCTGCAGCATGTTGTGTGATTTGGTCTTCTAGCCATGTTTTTTGTAGTAACCATGAAGCTGGTCATGGTGGAGTTGTCACATTTCTCTCGCCCACATGGCGTCAGCTACTGGTTGATCATGGATTTGACCCCACTAACCATGTTTTATGGACTCTTTTCGATGTTGACAATAATTCCTTTGGGGTTATTAATGTTTATGCTCCCAATGATGTCGTAGAGAATCTTTCCTTTGGCGTTGGATTGCAAATTCAATGTCGGCCACCACTTGGGTTTTGTGCTGGCACTTCAATATGATTAAAATGGCCATGACAAATGTGGTGCTTTGTCAATGCATTGGACAACTAACAAAAGGGAGGCATGGTTCCATATGCGTAATAACTTGGGTCTTTTTTATCCCAATGCAAGTCGCCGCCTTCTTAATTTGCAATGGTACACTTGGAGCAATTTGTGATGTGGACCTAACAGGGTCTTAAAGAGGCTTGATAGAGCCATGATATCCGCTCAATCTTTTTTCACCTTTGCCAACTGTTATTCCTTGCTAGTGGAATCATTGGCTAATGCGGTCTTGTCAGATCACTTTTTGATCCATTTCCGTATTGAGTGGCAGTTTTCAAGACCCAAACCACAGAAAAGTCAGTATTTTCTAAACATGTCTCTTCTCAATCACAAAGCCACAGCAGATCACATTCAATGTTTTTAGAATTTAGCCCACACCCTTTGCATGGCGTGGGCTGGATTTCTTCGTGGAATGATGCAATCACCCATACTTCACAGTTTCTCTACATTTATTAGACGTGACTTGCTCAATTTCGTTGTCGCTCGTATGATGCCACCACCCACGAGCTTCACCTCACCACCACCACTTTGGAGGCTTAGCCATTTGACTCCGCCACCCAGCTCTGACTACCTCAGCTGAGGTAGCAAAAGAAAATTGCATATGCTCATTCAGCTCACAAAACACAAATCAAAGTTTGGCTTCACTGGCTTAAGATTGGGGATAAAGTTTCTAAGGAATTTTTTCAAGCTCTCAGAGTCCGTCATACATCCCAATCGGTTAAACAAATCCACGAAGGTCAACAACTTCTTCATGAACTTCTTGATAGCCTACAAGCCTTTCTTCATCACTATGAACAAGTGTTTGTGGCTCAAGATAATACTCATGTTATGCAATTTTTTTGCAGCAGTGTCTTACGGTCGTCCTCTGTTGGCTTTCAAGTGCTTGGCGAGTTATATGTGACTAGATTCTCACTCAAGCTAACCTCAACGAAGCGGTCTTTTCCATGGCCAATGACAAAGCCCCTAGTCTTGATTGCTTTCCTTGTGAATTTTATAAAACATTTTGGGACATTGTGGGCAACGACCTGCATAATGTTTATCTTGAAGCCATGCAAACTAGTTCTTTAGGTTCGCTTATAAACAAAGGAAATATCAAGTTCATACCTAAAGCTAGAGATCCTGAGGATATCAATCATTAAAGACCCATCACACTGTTGAATGTCTCCTATAAGATCATTGCTAAGGCGTTGGTGCTCAAATTTCACTCGATGTTACCTCTCATTGTTTAACCTGAAGAGATGGGCTTCATTAAATCCAGGTTTATCTTGGATAATATCATTGCAATTTGGGAAGGAATGGAGTGGGCTCGCCGCTCTCAAGAACTTGCGTCGTTTATCAAGATAGATTTTTCTAAGGCTTATGATCGCATTGAATGGCCTTTCATTCTTGCTATGCTTCAAGCTCTTGGATTTGGACCCTGTTTCATTCACATGATCCAAATGTTATTTTCTGATGCCTCTACTTTCATCACTATTTCTAGCTGGCAATCTAACTCTTTTGGTCTTTTCAGATCTATCCGAGAAGCCTGCCCCCTTGCTCCTTCTCTTTATGTTTTAGCTGCAGCGGGCTTTGGTCACTTGTTATCTCAAGCAGTTTCTCAATCCCGTGTTAAGGAAATTTCCCTTCCCAATTCTACTTAGTAGCTAGTGAATAGTCATTTTGTTGATGACTCTTATTCACTCTCATTGAGGATGAGGAAAACATCAAATAGGCCCTTTAATGCCTGGATATTTTTTGTCAGGCCTCCAGTTTAAGCATTCAGTGGTAGAAAACTTTGTGTTATAGGCAATCTTTCCCCTCTAAACCAGGCTAGCTAGATTCTTTTGGATGGAAATGGATTTACCATGGGGAAATCTTCCATTTTTTGGGCATTCCTTTTTCTTTCCAAGCCTCTCCCTTGGAGCTATGGCAAGCTGTTATCAATGCTAGAATTGAAAAAAAATACAATATTGGATTACCTTGAACCCTTATCGTTGGTAGGAAAATTTCAAGTCTAATCCAAAATCTTATTAGCCACACTTGTTTTCTACTCTTCATGATGGATCCCTTCCAAAGCCTCTTATTTGAAAATTGAAAAATTGCTTAGAGATTTTATGTGGGCTTCCCATGACGGCACTCAAGGTTTTCACCGAGTTGCTTGGGATTTTTGTTGCCTCCGTCATGACATTGGAGGACTTGGTTTGATATCCATTTGCCAACAAGGCATTGCCTTGTGTGCTAAATGGATTATTCAAGTCCTTCAAGGCAATAAAGCTTGGAAAGTTCTTGTTAGACACTGCATTTACACTGGCACTCCTATAGGTTGACCAACATGGAAAGGATTGGATATAGGTACCCTTCTCATTTTGAGAGAATCTATTTCCATTCAAGGTACTTTTTCTATCAAGAGCATTTGGAAAGCTTTGGAAGCTCTCAAACCTTGGCTTCATTGGCTTAGAGATGATTTTTGCAATGGCTTATCCATTAACCATCAATCCATTTGGTGGTCCCCTGTTTTAAGCAATCAAGATCGGTTGCTTGCAAAGCTGCTTTGGGTTCGGACATCAAAGTTTTTTAAACATGGGATTCATGTTCTGCTTGACTTTTTGCATCATGAACCAAGAATTTCTTATCTTGTCTCGAGTTCAAGCAAAAGTGTAGGCTTATTAACATAGATCATGAGACTTACTAGTTTTTCATAGAGGCTATTCCTCAAATGATTCATAAGTTGGGAATCAGATCCCTCAAGCCATGGTGGAAAGACTAGAAATGGTACCTAGACACTCCCTTTCAGAGTTAAAAAGCTTATAAAGGTTACTCTTGGCTATCTCCCCATTTGCATATGGCAGAACAACTGAATTACCGTTGGAATCTTTAGTCCTCTCATGGGACTTGGCATAGACAATTTCAATGCGTTTGGTCTGCTATGGTTGAGCCTAAGTTGGCTCATTTTGCTTGGTGTTCACTATGTCAAGGCCTCCCCCTAGAGGATCACCTAGCTCATATGGGTGCTACCATTCCTCATTGCCCATTTTGTGGGAAGCTTGAGTCTCTCAAGCACCTTTTTTGGTTTTGCCCTCGAGCTCAGGAATCATGGAATTGGATTCATGATTTGTTTCGGCCTTTCAGACCTACTACCTTTTTTGGCATATGGTCTTACTTGGGGACTGACCCTACTTCCCCACAAATATGCTCAGATCTAGCATGCTTTCAGAATGGAAATTCTTTTTAGCATTTCGAAAGACAAATAATGCTACTATTTTCAATCATTGTTCTACTCATAAGCACTTTTCTTTGTATACTAAAGCTCTCATTTGTTCTAATGTTCTAATGCAGATTCAGGTGCAAGCTAGTAAAGTTACACTTGAAGTCGCCCATCTTCAGGAGCTGATGGACCATTAAGGAAATGCTCCCTGCACTATTGCACGGGTCCCACTGACTCTTCCTCCTCTCAAGGGTGTCGGCATGGTCGTAGTCAGTCCTCTCGACATAACTAGAGGGACCATGGTGGAAACCATGGTGATCGTGATCATGGCTCTCATTCCCGTGGCCCTCAACCCTCCAAGGACTCTGCTACTCGTGGGGGATGGTCTTTGCCTTCCGGACCGCCATCTCCATGATGGGATACTGGCTGGCCTGACACAAGCAAATTTCCTCGGCTGTAGCTTGTCATTTCCCTAGTTTGCACTTAGCCTCCTGAGGAGAATGAAGATGCTACTATTGCTCTTGACAGTGGGGAGCCTATTGAGGCCCTAAGAATTTTTGGGGGAAATCTAATGACAAAGATCCTCCACCCTCTGCCGTTCTTGCTCTTGATGCTTAATGTTATTTGGGCTAGGCCCATTGTTTGTGTCTTTTCATGTTTGCCTATTAAGGCTTTAGACATTATGTTTTGATCGCCTTTTGAGGCTATGACTGCATGGGTGTGAATTTTTACCACCCTATCTTTTTTGTGAATATGTATTATTTATTGCTTTAATATAAGTTAAATAGGATATTCATCAAAAAATATTGTAAATATTGTCTTTAGTCTTTCTCATTATTGTTAATTTTCTCCATCAAGGAGTTTGACCTGGGAGAAGTCATTCACCTATTGAGTGGGAATGCTCCTCAATGGTGTCTTTAAACACCACCTTGACTTCTCAGATATTCAATAGGTGAAGATGAATACAATCAAGGAGATTTTTTTTGTTGAAGATCATTCTCACACATCCTAGATCAGTTCCACGTATCAAATCAAGTTCATGGTAGTTGGGATTAATCACATAAGGCACAATGTCGATTTGTAGACATTTTTGTGTCAATTTAAACTTTGAGATATTCATCAAACCAAGATAAACTATTTCACAATAATGGTGAATCATTCCAAAACAACATCAACATCATTTATACATCATCAATCCTAGGGATAAGTATACCTATTCTACTATTTAATTTTTCCATTTATTTCAATTCTATTATCTATCCCATCTCTAATATCTTGGTTAGTTGTTTGTTAATTTATTGCATTTATGTAATTAACCTAGATCATTTTATGTAGAGGTATTTTTACCTCTACATTTTTGACAAACTCAACACTTACTTGCACAACCTAGGGTTTCCTCTTAGGGTTTCTTCTCTTGCATTAGGATTTTAGATCTAATTTGTTTGTTTGTTTATCTTTCATATCAAATTTGCTTAGGGTTTGATTGTGCTCTTGCGTATATATTTATTGCTCTACTTATTTTAGAGTTAAATGCTTGATCTTATTTTTCTCCCACACTACCCTCCCTTGTTTTGGCCTTTAGGGTTGCATTTCACACTTGTTTTGAAAATTTGATTACTGACTGATTTTTTTATTTAAATATCAACACTTAGGTCATTCCCATATCATTTTATCTTCTAGGGTTTTAAGAGTTATTTGCATGCCAAAATATCATCCACCTCATCTCCAGTTGAGAAGAAGGGCACACTTGAACCCTCAAATGACCAAATTTTTTGAGAATGGTCATGTTGATACCTATAATGTATGACTATTGTTGTTACAGTTTGATGCAAGAGCATCCTAGAGTTATTTATTTGTTTGCAGGTTTTTATTCATTACTCAGTCACAAAAGAATCTATTGCACATCATTGTAAGTTTATATCTGGTCTCATGGTTTTGAGAGTATGATTTACAGGGATGCATCAATGTCATATCCATGTTTCAGAAGATTTAGATCACTAGAAAGGTATAAATTGGTTTATGAACATCTACTAGGTTGATAGGCTTGCATAATTTCATTTTTCTTCATTTGCTCTAGGTTTCTAGAAGTTTGTGCCAACAAAGGAATATATATGGAGATACATTTGACATGAGGAATTATGATGAGCACCACACCATGATCTTTCACTCCATTATCACTGCATTTGATTAAGGGACTTATTTGCACACTTAGTTGACTACATTTTTTGTGTGGCATAGAGCTTTGCACCACCTTATAGCCAATGCAGATCATTTCCTAGGATTAATATTGATAAATAAACATCAATCATGATCATTTGAAGGCACTAAGAAGGAGTCAGGAAGAATTTAGTTAGAGTTGAAGGTCCGAGTGTGAGCATGAGGATGAGGGTTCAAAATGGAGTATGGTATTGATAAAGATAATGAAGATGCAAATATCATGGAATGTAGGAATGTATTGAGTTTCATTTGAATCTTTTAATTTCATATTTAGTAATCAGACAACTACAACCTAGCATGTAGGAAGCCCATTGCGATATATTATAATCATTCATAACTGAGAAATCAATAAAGTTTGTGTTGTTTCATTAAGTTTTCACTGTGTATGTTGTATGTTTGTTTGTGTTGCATGGTTGGACAATTCTTCACTAGATTCTCCATCCATGGCTACATCAAGTGGTATCAGATCATAAGGTTGGAATCCTGAGGAGAACAAGATGGTATCACAAAAGTTTTTCTTGTGAACAGATCACCGAATTAAGGCAACCTACAAAAAACTTTTCAATAGATCAGTGATTGAGAGGTAGTTGCAAGGAGTGATTGTAGACAGACCGCCAACCTGAGGTAGTTTGTACTAGATTTAAAGGAAAGATGTCATCCTGAAGAGTCCAAGGTGTTTCTAACATTTCCAGAAAAATATAATTTCTAGAAAGAGAGGTAGGAGAGAATAGAGTCCAATTGGAAGCTTTGAAAGAAGATAGGAAAAGAGGTCTAAACTTTAGGGACATTGATGAGAGTGATGAGGATGAGACCGCAAGAGAATATGTGTAAGATTTGGAGGACCTAGAAGAAAACAATTAGATTTGGTAAAAATGTTGAAGGCAATTTCAAAAATCAGTAAGAGACCTAGAATTAAGATTCCTAAGGAGTGTTTTTACAATGCCAAACAAGACAGAGCTCCAATAATTCACAAGAACCTCTTTAGATTGGCCGACAATTGGATTCAACGCATACCTCCATTTTACCAAACAAGTCCCCTCATCTTCTCCCTCAATCACCTAAAAAGTTGATTGATAACCCTGGAAGCCCTCAATGTTGGTGTCGACGATGGTGTAAACATAAGAATGGTGAGTATCCAAGGCCATGCTTTTTTCCTTGGTCCAAAGAATTCCAGTAGGAGTTGAAGACGAAAAATGTTGAAGGCTATTTCAAAAATTGGTAAGAGACCTAGAATTAAGATTCCTAATTATTGTAGTGATTTGAATCCTGAAGAATTGATTGATTGGATAAATGATTTGGATGAATATTTTGAGTATAAGGAAATTGTAGATACTCAAAGGGTTAGATTTATAAAAACTAAGTTGGAAGGACATGCTATATTTTGGTGGAAATAAGTATAATTAGAAAGAAACAAGAGGGGAAAAGAAACGATAAAATGGGATAGGATGGTTGCAAAATTTAAGAGGCAATTTATACTAGGTGATTATGAATTGGAATTGTTGAAGAGGTTGCAAAATCTAAGACAATGGGATAGGACTATGAAAGAATATATTATAAGCTAACCATTAGGATAGGGCATAGTGAAGCAACCAAAGAGAAGGTTGCAAGATATATCAATGGATTGAGAAAAAGCATCCAAGAAGAACTAAGTTTGGTTATGTTAACAACCATAGAGGAGGCATACCAATTTACAACCAATGTGGACTTGAAAACCTAAATAGGAGGTTTGAAAGTAGGCAAAACCAATAGAATGAAGAGAAGAAAGACCCCAAAGAGATCATAGTGCGATAATAGAACACCCTGTAGAGAGGAAAGAATGGTTCACTACACATACCATAGGAGCAATGGAATGTACCACAATGAAAGATGAAGTAGTAATACCTATCACAGAGATAACACCTACCACAAAGATAGAGATGATGGTAGTTTCTACCGCAAAGACAAGGAAGATGGTGACACATACCCTAGTGATAGATATCAAAGGGGTAGAGGAAGATATGAGAGAAATGAGAGGATAACTTTTAGAGGAACATGTTTAAAGTGTGGAGAAGAAGGGAACCAAGCATTTGAATATTCTCAAGGTCAAGGAAAGAGAGCATAAAGTAGCGCAAGAGATACATTTGTGGATGATGAACCCCAAAGATATATGAATCAAAGGATGACCCTGAATATGGAGGATCACTTTTCATGAGGAGGGCTTTGTTGAAATGCTATGATGAAGAAGACCTAGTACAAAGAAAGAACTCATTCAAAATTAGATGCAAGGTAGGGGGTAAGTGTTGCAAAGTTGTCATTGATAGTGGTAGTAAAGATAACATGGTATCTGAAGAAATGGTTGATAAATTAAACTTGAAGAGGTTGAAACATCTAAAATAATATGTGATTGCTTGGCTATAGAAGGAACATAGGGTGATGATCAATAAACAATGTTGGGTAAAATTCAATATTGGGGGATCTATGATGCAGGAGCATCCATGGCAAATTAGCAATCTTGCATCACCAAAAATATTTTAATTTATGTTTGTTTGTTTTCAATAAGGTTTATGGGCTTGGGAAATAATATTTTAATTTGCAACAAATATAATTTCCTTGGCCATATTGGTAAATTTAATTTTTGTGAAAAAAATGCCTCAAATAGTGGAGAATATCTTTCCTAGGCAAAGGCATTAAATTCTATTTTAGTGGGGGCTGATTTTTTTTGTCATAAGTGGGGTTGATTCTATCATAAGTGGGGTTGCCAAGAATCATGGAATTACTAACACTTATTATTGTAACTGTCATAGTGTAAAGAATCTTGTAAGTGGTCTTTATGTCCCAGGTTGGTGGACCTAACTCCCAGAATTTTATTTTATTAATTCCAAAATTTGTAACTCCAAGATGGGGGGTCGTAATTATGAGACCCAGTATTGGTAAAATGAGCATAACTTTCTCATATCTTATTGAAATTAAGAAATTAAACATGTTCTGGAAATATGGGAAGGAGAGGCACGAAACCTAGAAACCATTTTAGAAAATTCCAAAAATTGAGGGCGCGGTGAAAGGAATAAGTGATGGGTTTTTATTGGAGCTGGGAGAAGAAAAATTGAGGAGAGACCTAGATGTTGGGAAATGCGTCGAGGATGTTGAAAATTTATTTGTTGCAGGTGTTGCATGTATGATTTCAGGAAGCTTAGAAGCTTCATGTTGATGTAATGAAATTTCTTATTGAAATAAAATAAGTGTTATAGATTTCTCTTCCATTTTTCTGTTGTTTCACTTCATTTGTAGCCTTCTTGCATAGGCTTTTGTGTTGGTATTTGTTGCAGATTTGAAAGGGATTAGTAGCTCCCTCTGCATCAATTGGTATCAGAGCTCAGAAGATTTGGGAAAGAGAGTTTGGTTTGTGTGTTTGTGTTTGTGCAGGTTGAAGAGAACCTGGTTGCCAAAAGACTAGGTAGAGAGAAAAAAAGAGACCTAGGTGAGGCAAAGATAAAGAGAAGCAAGGAGAGACTTGCTAGAGGAAAGATGGATTTGTTTAGAAGGTACTTGCAGACTGGGGGTTCACAAAAGAAGAAGCAAGAAGAAAAAGAGAGGAAGAGGAAAGAGGAAAATATGAGGTAAATAGAGGTTGAGAAAGAGATAAGAGAACTGAGGCAAGCTATGGAAGAGATAAGTAGAAGAATGGAAGATGAGATGGAGTAGTTGCTCAAAAGAGCACTCAGTTGACACTTGACAATAAAAAAGAAGGTATCATGTCCTATTAAGAAGATAGTTCAAAGAAGAAAACAAAGAATAGTTATGGAAGAGGAAGTTACAGCAATAGGACAAATTGAATGCAGCCCTGAAGTACAGCAGCAAGAGATTGATCAAATCCTTTGGAAGGAGATGACAAGTTTGGACAAAGAGGAATACTACTTTGTATATGAAATTCCTAAGCAATTAATAACTATGATGGAGGAATTAGAAGATGTTGTTCATCAAAGGAAACCCTTGGAGGACAATGTTGAAGTAGAGTGCATGGTGCAAGGAAGCAAGGAGGAGACCTCAAGGTCTCAATATTTTATTTCTAATATTTCATTAGATTATGTATGTGCAGGTTATAAAGAACAAGAAGAAGTGCCTACAATGTATGAAGATGATGGTGAAGAAGATGTTGCCAAAACACTTAAGGAAATGATTTCCTTTTTAGATGAATATGCTGCCAGTGAAGATGCAGATGATATTACTAAGGTATATACACAAGAAATGGAATTTTGGAGCCTAGAAGCTGAGAGAATGTTGAATAAGAAATGGCATAAGAAAAATAAGAGGGAGAAGGACTAGGGATAGTTGCAAAGATGAAGGACAAGTTGCAGAAGAATTGGAGGACCAGGAAGAAAGAGTTGACTTGCATTCAAGAGGACTTGAATTTTCTTTTCTCCGAGAGTCTGATGCAGGAGCATCCATGGCAAATTAGCAGTCTTGCATCACCAAAAATATTTTAATTTCTATTTGTTTGTTTTCAATAAGGTTTATGGGCTTGGGAAATAATATTTTAATTTACAACAAATATAATTTCCTTGGACATATTGCTAAATGTAATTTTTGTGAAAAAAATGCCTCGGTAATTTGTAAATGCCTCAAATAGTGGAGAATATCTTTCCTAGGCAAATGCATTAAATTCTATTTTAGTGGGGGCTGATTTTTTTTGGTCATAAGTGGGGTTGATTCTGTCATAAGTGGGGCTACCAAGAATCATGGAATTACTGACACTTATTATTGTAACTGTCATAGTGTAAGGAATCTTGTAAGTGGTCTTTATGTCCCAGGTTGGTGGACCTAACTCCCAGAATTTTATTTTATTAATTCCAAAATTTGTAACTCCAAGATGGGGGGTTGTAATTATGAGACCCAGTCTTGGTAAAATGAGCATAACTTTCTCATATCTTATCAAAATTAAGAAATTAAATATGTTCTAGAAATCTGAGAAGGAGAGGCACGAAACCCATAAACTATTTTAGAAAATTCTGAAAAATGAGGGTGCGATGAAAGGAATAAGTGACAGGTTTTTATTGGAGCTGGGAGAAGAAAAATTGAGGAGAGACCCAAATGTTGGGAAATGAGTCGAGGATGCTGAAAATTTATTTGTTACAGGTGTTGCATGTATGATTCCAAGAAGCTTAGAAGCTTCATGTTGATGTAATGAAATTTCTTATTGAAATAAAATAAGTGTTAAAGATTTCTCTTCCATTTTTCTGTTGTTTCACTTCATTTGTAGCCTTCTTGCATAGGCTTTTGTGTTGGTATTTGTTGCAGATTTGAAAGGGATTAGTATCTCCCTCTGCATCAATTTGCAATAATATTTCCAAGGGACTTGGAAAAGTTTCAAGTTAGGTTGTATGGTGCAGTGCACCTAGAATAGTCATTTAGTTAAATTTTTGAAATTTTTAGTTGTTAAGGCAAAATGAAGTTTGAAATAAATGTAATAAAGCCTTGAAAGGAAAAAACATATAGTGGAGATCAAAAATATTTATTTATCTTTAGTGGTCTGCAGTCCTCTTAAGACTGTGACAGTCTATATTTAGTAAAAGCAATTTTTTAGTAAAAAGCAGTCAGTTTAGGCTATTCTTAGCCTTTTTCCACGATCAGAATCTATGTAGAAGGATATAGATATGGTGAAAATACATTGTAAAGGAGGTTTGGTTGAATGAGGATGATTTTTGATGAATTTTAAGAAAAGGAAATGAGAAAATATTGTTTTGTTGTCCCAATTTTTTTTTTCTGTATTTTGTTGTTGTTGCAGACTATACCACGAATTTGTAAAGCATAGTTATGCCATGAAACCTTTTGGATGTGATAGAGGGGTGAGATAACTATCCAATCCCATTGGTTTGAGGTCATTTCATTCATTTTGTGAAAATTATCACGTTTTTGCTAAAATCTGTCCAAAACCCTATTTTTTGACTGCAACAGTCCTATTCCTAGCCATTACACGCCTCTGTATGGACAGATATAGGGGCAAGCCATATATTTATGGAAAGAGGGTTGAGATAAATTTCAAATGGTTCTAGTATGGGGTCTTGATTCAGTTTATAGAAGGAGATATTGTATTTTTTCTAAGACTGCCTGTCATATCAGCAAACCCTTGATTTGGGGGTTTTAGAGAGGTTTTAAGTTTTCCCACTTCATGATGTTGTATTAGAACCCAAAAATAGGTGGAATTAGTTTAAAATGGTGTGTTCTCTAATGGGTTTTGTATGCAGGAGCAGGGTACAAACAAAAGGTGAAGATTTGATCCATTTAGCCTCTTTGTGACATGAATTTGGCCAACTAGCCTAGTTGGAGTGAAATTTTGATCATCAAATGAGTTGAAATGACCTTATACCCATAAAACCTCTGAAATTGGTCTATTTGATATGTTTATAAGCTCACCAAAGTGGAATTTTGATTGTGGGCTAGAGATTTTGTGTACTTCCTTTGTAAAAGTGGGCTAATTACCCTCTATGACAGCAGGGACAGTCAAAATTAGAGGCTTGTGTTCCAAAACAACCCACCTTGCATGTTCAGTATGTTGTGTAACTACATAATAGGTACTTGAAAAGGCATTTTTTTGTGGGTTTGTCATGTATTTTGAAAGTTATGCTTCAAAAATCTCTCTGACAGGGCTACAAGGAGATAAGTCAGTTTGTGAAGGAAGTGGTACAAGGAGGTACCCTCAGTGCATTTTGATCGTTTTGTGAGCTTGGGACAGTCAAACCTAGTTGGTCTAGGGTCCCTAGGAAGTTTGGAAAGGTTCCCATGTATATGAACTTAAAAATGGAGTTGTTATGTAGTGTTAGGAAAATGGAGAATGAGTGGACAGTCAAGTCCAATTTGAAGTCAAGTATTGTAGTTGGGTCTATTGAGGCCTAAAAGGAGTTGTTTGCCCTACCATCCCCTGTATCCTTTTCTTCCTATGTGGTTGTTTTAGATCCTTTGTGTTGTGAGCTCTGCATCAATCTACCATGATGAAGTCGTGTGATGTATGTCACGTGTTTTTGGGAAGGCCATGGCAATTTGATAGGGAAGCTATACACAATGGGAAGACAAACACTTACATTGTAAAATGAATGGTAGGATACATAAGTTAATACCACTAAGAGATAGAGAAAGTCAAGTTTGTAGCAATGCCAAAACATGTTTGATTGATGGGAGAAGGTTATTGTATTGTATGGGACATGAGAATGTATGTTTTACATTGATACATAAAGTATGTAGTACCAAAGATGCAAAGAACACCAGTGCAAGTGATGAGGAGCTGTCACAGGAGATATTAGAATTGACGGTAGAATATAAGGACATCATATCAAATAATATGCCAGATGGGTTGCCACTAACAAGGACTATTAGAAATCATATGGATCTAATTCTAAGATTCATTTTACCAAATAATGCACCACATAGGATGACACTAACAAACAAGTGCAAGAGTTGCTGAGGAAAGGTTTGATTAGAGAAAGATTGAGTCCATGTGTGGTACCTGTGGTACTAGCACCCAAGAAGAATAATGAATGGAGGATGTGTACTAATTCTAGGGAAATTAATAAGATCACAGTGAGGTATAGGTTCCCAGTGCCAAGGATTGATAAAATAATGGAATGTTTAAGTGTAGCAAGGTACTTTACAAAGATTGATTTGAAGAGAAGTTATCATCAAATTAAAATAAGGTAAGGAGATGAGTGGAAGACAACATTCAAGACTAATGAAGGACTATATGAGTAGTTGGTTATGCCTTTTGGATTAACTAATGTGCCAAGTACATTTATGAGATTGATGAATGAGGAAATGAGGAAAATTTTGGGCAAGTTTGGATTGTTTACTTGGATGATATCCTGATTTTTAGTAAGACTAAGGAAGAGCACCTAGATCATATTAGACTAGTTTGTAGAGATTAGTAGAGGATAAATTTCTCATCAATTTGAAGAATTTTAGCTTTGTGAATGAGTTGGTATACTTGGGGTTTGTGATCTCAACTGAAGGTTTGAAGATGTAGAGAAAGTTAGAGAAATTGTGAAGTGGGCTACACTAACAAGTGTTTGAGAAGTAAGATCTTTTCATGGGTTGGCAAGTTTCTATAGGAAGTTCATCAGGAATCTTAGTAGTATTTGTGCACTACAAGTTGAGACAATGAGGGAAGATAAAAAAGAATTCAAGTGGATGAATGGAGCAAACAAGAGCTTTGAGTTGCTAAAGAAGAAGGTGATAGAACAACTAGTGCTAGCTTTACTAGACATCAATCAAATATTCCAAATTGATTGCGATGCAAGTAGAAATACAATTGGGGTAGTATTGATGTAGGGGCATCCTGTTGCACTCTTTTTGATGCAAATTGTTGTCATGTGCTAATTGAAAGTTTCTCTGCATCATTTTTGGTATCAAAGCTAGAAGTTCTCTGGGAAATGATTTATTCTTTTGGCTAATGTGGTTTAGTGAGATTTGATGTTTAAGGATGGCTCTTAATAAGAAGAAAGATGGACAAAGGGCATCATCATTCTTAAATACTTTGTTCAAAGTGGCAGAGGCTATAGGAGGAAGAAATGGCAGCCAAGAAAGAAAGCAAGTTGGAAAAGGAAATATTATTCCGGACTACCTGCAAGTCCAAAGGTAAATACTATCAAGTTCTGATTTCTGATAACTGCATGGATAATATTGTTTCTACATATATGGTAGATAAGTTGGGTTTGAAAAGAATACAACACGTCGCACCCTATTTTGTGAGTTGGCTTCAAACAGGTACCCAGGTAACCATAAGTGAGCAATGCAAAGTTGAGTTTCAAATAGGCCCTTATAAGGATGGAATAGTTTGTGATATTATGCATTTGGATGTATGTCACATTGTGTTTGGAAGGTTGTGGCATTATAGCAGGGCAACAAAGTATAACAGGAAAAACAACACATATGAGTTAGACAAAGATGGGAAGAAATATGCATTAACAACCTTGAAGGATGAGTGCACTAGAACTGAAAGCTTGTTGTTAAGTGAGAAGGACGTACAACAGTATGAAACAGAGACAAATGAGGTAATGGTTGAGGTAACAAATTTTGAAAACAAAATGTTGTTTAAACCAGTTGAAAGAGAAATGGAAGAAATTTCTTTTGAATTTTCTCAAACTAATGAAAGTAATAGTGACGTTGATGTTGAAGTGGGTGATGTTCAAGAAGAAGAAGAAGAAACAACAAAAGAGGCTGTAGAGGACTCACGAATAGTCCAAAGAGAAAAGATAGTCATGGACGATAAGGAGATATCATGGTTTTCAAGAGAAGAACCAAGAGATGAAAATGTTGATGTCAAGGAGACTAAAAGAATGGACGAGCAATTCAAAAATAACAATGAATGATTGAGTATGGTTGAGGTTAAACCAAAGATTTTGGAGAATAATGAAGAGAAAAGAATGTATGGAAAACAACATGAGGTGGATGAAGAAGTGAAGGATGAAGAGGAAGAATATGATTTCTTTAATATGTTTGTCTCCTGTGCAGGTGAAAAAAGACAAAGTGGATGACAGCAAAAATAAATTTACATTGCAATCCAAGCTCAAGCTAGAACAAGAAAACAAAGGCACATGGCTACATTGTACCAAGTTGGCCTTGGCTCAAGAAGCACGTTGGTGGACCGAAAAGCACAAGTGAACCAATTGAAACAAATGTAGTTGAGATCCAGCAAAAATAAAACAATGCATGCATGCAAAGGAACTGGAAGACAAGAAAGAAGATTCATATTTGAGATGGAACTCAAATTTTATTTTTCCTGGGGAGTATGATGCATGGGCATCCTAATGCATTCTTTTTGATGCAAATTGTTGTCATGTGCTAAGTGAAGGTTTCTCTGCATCAAGTACTAATCCAAGAAGGAATATGAGTAGCCTATTTTAGTGAGAAGTTGAATGATGTCAAGATATCCAATCTATCACTAGGAGTGTTATGCCATAGTTCAAGCATTGAAGAAATGGAGGCATTACTTGTTGCTCTAGGAGTTTGTGTTATACAATGATCACCAAGCATTATAGGGTAAGTGCACAAAGATGAGGGACCAAAATGGGGTCTTAAGTTGCCACTTTTTTTTTTTCTAAAATCAGGAAACATTGATGTTGGATGAGAAATTGAAGATAGCTACACTCAAAATTTGAAGATGGAATGAAAACAAGAGTTGTAGTGCTCCGAATCTAGTTTCTAAACTACTAATTTTTTTCTAGAAATGGTTGAGATTAAGGGGTTCAAAAAGGGGGAGCACACAAATTGGTCCTATTTTGCTCAAAAAAACATAACATAGCGTCTGGTGTGCTCCCCCTAAAATGTTAACTTTTTTTTAGTATTTCAATAATCGCTCTAGTGAGAAATTAGGTAACACCATGTAGTTTATCCCTGATTTTTCTGATAATTTTTTAATGAATAATTGATTTTTTACTAATTTTTAAAGTGGACACATCCTAAAAAATAGAAATTTGAGTGTGCTCCCCCCTAAAATATTTGAAAACTAATCGAAAATTGAATTTTTTTTTTGAATTCGTGTAGAATGGAGTCTAGTTTCTAAAAATATAACTTATTTCAATTTTTGATGAACGGTTAAAAATACTAGACACTGGTTTTTGACAAAAACTCGACACACTTACAAAAGAAATTCAAGATGAAACACTAAACGTACTCAAAATGTGAAATAAATTATATGGTTAGATAGCTAACAGAGAGCTTAAGATTATGGTGGTATTTTTTTGAGTTTTCATTGAAAAAAGTGCCATCCTGATAGGGAGCACACTCCAGATTATCTCCAAATTTTGCTAAAAACTGATAATAACACGTCAAACAAAGCACATCATAACGTGAGCGCGTTATAACATGCTCGTGTTATGATGAGCATAACTGGAAATACACATGCCAATTGCATTTGCTTGAAACTTTCTAAATCCTTTTCAACAAATCCATTTTTTGCATATCTTGCAATCATTGCATTCCATTATAGAACATCTCTTTGAGGTGTTACGTCTTAAAATTGACATGCCTTGTCTATGCTTCCACACTTTACATACATGTCTACAAGGGCAGCTACACTTCATATCATCTCTCTCTATATTTCTCTCCCCTCTCTACGTCCTACCCTTTCTCTGAGTCTCTGCTTCCCTCCCCTCTCTACCTCCCACATTCTCTCTCACTCTCTTCTTCCCTCCCCTATCTACCTTCTATTGTCTCTCTCACTCTCTACTTCCCTCTCCTATCTACCTCCTACCCTCTTTCTGAGTCTTTGCTTCCCTTGCCTCTCTACATCCTACCTTCCCTCTCACTCTCTTCTCCCCCTCCCTCTCTACCTCTTACTCTCTCTCTCTCACTTTCTACTTCCCTCCCTTGTCTACCTCCTACCCTCTCTCTCTTCTTCCTTGCCCTGTCTACCTCCTACGGTCCTTTCCCACTCTCTACTTCCATCCTGTCTCTACCTCCTATCCTCTCTCTCACTCTCTACTTCCCTCCCCTCTCTACCTCTCCTCCTCATTATTCCCATCCAAAGAAATTTCATAAATTATCTTGTTTCCATTTCATTGAATCCCAATTTATATCATCACCCATATTTACATGTCCTATTCTTCTTACATGTCCATGTTCTTTGTCAAAAAGGGAGAGAGAAGGGAGTCCAAAAGGGAGAGAGGATGGAGATGGAGGGGAGAGAAACTTGGGAGACATAGCTAGTGATAGGGAGAGAGAGAGAGAGAGGGTGGGTCGGGTTTATGAGTTTAGGATTGCTTAAGT
The DNA here is from genome assembly GCA_027924645.1 of Cunninghamia lanceolata. NCBI lineage: Eukaryota > Viridiplantae > Streptophyta > Pinopsida > Cupressales > Cupressaceae > Cunninghamia > Cunninghamia lanceolata. The sequence continues at coordinate 3,100,877 of BSBN01001327.1, read as the reverse complement.
TTAGGGTTTAGGGGAATCATTTAGGGTTTAGGGGTTTAGGGCTACTTAGGTTTATGGTTTATGGTTTAAGGGTTAGGTTTAGGGGCATTATTTACGGTTTAGGGATTTTGGGAGAGAGAGAGAGGTTTAGAGTTGCTCAGGTTTAGGGTCATTATTTAGGGTTTATGAGCTTAGGGTTGCTTAGACCTTTAGGGGAATTATTTATGGTTAATGAGTTTAGGGTTGCTCAAGTTTAGGGTTTAGGTTTTTGGGTTAGGGTTCAGGGGAATTATAAATAGGGTTTAGGGGTTTACGGTTGCTTAAGTTTATGGTGGGTTTAGGGGTTAGGGTTTAGGTGTTAGGGATTTAGGGTTGCTCGAGTTTAGGGTAAATAGGGGTTAGAGTTTAGAGAGAGAGAGAGAGTGAGGGGATCGATAGATATTGGGAGAGATCTAGGGAGATAGATGTTTAGAGTTGCTTCTAGGGTATGGTTTAGAGGTTTGGGGTTTAGGGTTGCTCAGTTTTAGGGTTTAGGGGTTAGGGGTTAGGGTTTAGGGGAATTCTTTAGGGTAACTTAAGGTTTATGTTTTAGGGGTTAGGGGTTAAGGTTTAGAGGTTTAGGTTAGGGTTTATAGAGAGAGAACTGATAGGGAGATATAGAGGAGACCAAGGGGAGACATACGGAGATAGAGGGTGAGGGACATGGCTAGAGACATAGGCAGAGAGATTGAGAGGTAGACCTAGATGATAGAGACAAGGAGATAGGGTTTAGGGTTGATTTGATTTAGGGTTGATCAAGTTTAGGGGTTAGGAGTTTAGAGAGGGAGAGATATAGAGATAGAGGGTGAGGGACATGGCTAGAGACATAGCCAGAGAGATTGAGAGGTAGAGAGATGATAGAGACAAGGAGATATGGGTTTAGGGTTGATCAGGTTTAGAGTTTAGGGGTTAGGAGTTTAAAGAGGGAGAGATAGGGAGATAGAGGGTGATGGACATAGCCAAACACATAGGCAGAGAGATTGAGAGGTAGAGGGATGATAGAGACAAGGAGATAAGGGTTTAGGGTTGATCAGGTTTAGGGTTTATGGTTGGTATATATGATGTATAGAATGGTGTAAATGACTAACATATTGGCGCTTATGATGTTCTGATGGCTCCTGTGTCTGGCAGAGGGTAGAATGACACTTGTGACTGGCTAGATGTAGAATAATGTTTGTGATTGATAGGTAGGTGCTACTAAGGAGCATTTTGGCACATACGATATACAAAATGGTGCAAATGACTAACAGATTGGCACTATGATCTTCTAATGGCTACTGGTGAGGTATTTGTTTGATTTTGATTTTTTTGGGATCATTTGAGATGGAGCTTAGATTGATTTGGGATGGAGTTGGGATGAAATGGATTGGTTTAGGGATGATGAGAGGTGAAAATTACTAGATTAGGAATATTTGGGAATGATTAGAATGGTTATAGGGATGGTCTGAAGTGGTTTAGTACTGATTAGGGAATAATTAGAATGATTTAGGAATAGTTTAGCGATGGTATTTGAGATGAAATCTAGGTTGATTGGAAAATGATTAGGGATGAAGTTAAATTGATTTGGATGTGATTTGGAATGGTGTGAAGTGGTTTAGGGCTAATTATAAGTGGTTTAGGGATGATTAGAGATGAAATTGAATGGATTAGGGATGTTTTGGGATTGATTAGGAATGAATTTGGTTGGAATGAAAGCTTAATGTTTTCATGTTTTTACATTATAGAGATTGGGGAGAGATAGGGAGATAGAGGTTTAGGGTTGCTTCCAGGTTTTATGGTTCAGGGACCTTAGGGGTCTTGGGGTTTAATGTTGCTCATTTTTAGGGTTTAGGGTTTAGGGTTTAGGGTTTAGGGACATTATTTAGGGTTTAGGGGTTAGGGGTTAAGGTTTAGAGGTTTAGGTTTATGGTTTAGGTAGAGAGGAGAATAGGGAGATATAGAGGAGACTGAGCCTGGGAGAGATATCTCTATCTCCTCTATCCGTCTCTCTAACTATACCTACCTTTGCTTCTAGGTTTTATGGTTTAGGGACCTTAGGTGTTTAGGGTTGCTAGATTTTAGGGTTTAGGGTTAGGGGTTAGGGGCATTATTAAGGGTTTAGGGTCTATGGTTTAGAGGTTTAGGTTTATGGTTTAGGTAGAAGGGAGAATAGGGATCCCTATCTCTATCTCTTTGGACATATGGATCTCTATCTCTTAATCTATCCCTCACTACCTCTCTCTCCTCTTTATCTCTCTCCCCATCCTTCTACCTCTTGAAATATCTCTCCCTATGTCTCTAGACATCTTTTGATCTCTTTCCCTATCGAGCTATCTATCCTCATAACTCCATCTCTTAATATACCCCTCTCTACCTCTCTCTCTGTATTTCCCTATCTATCTCTCCCTTGCAGGATCTCTCTACCTATATCTCCCCTCTCTATATATGTATCTCTATCTTTCTCCCTCTATAGACCCCTTTCTCTATCTCGATCCCCATCTCTCCCTTTCCCCATCTCTATATCCACCTATCCTCTCTATCTCCATGTCCCTCTCTATCTCTCCATGTCTCCCGATCCCTCTTTATATATAGGATAGAGAAATGAAGAGAGAGAGAGAGAGAGACTCTCATGTAGATACAAGGTTACCTTTATGTTATCATTCTTCCCATAACACGTTTGCATTATTGGAAGCATGGAAAATGGTAAAAAAGCATGTGGGATCCGTGTTTCAGACCCCACATGCCTGTTATTCATGCTTTTCACAAGTATATCAGACAAAAAAATGCTTTTCATGTTGGTTGACTAATTGAGAATCATTTTTATATGAATCCACCACCTTTTTTTGTTTTTTCAACGTAGAAGAAGTGATTTTTCATGTTTTTGGAGAAAATTTGATTAATTAAACTAAAAGTTTCATGTTTCATGTGTGATTTTGTTTCAAAGCTAATTACCATTGATATATAGATTGAATTTGATGATATATGTTTGTTTTTTACATAAATTTTACTACTATTCTAGAATTATATAGAATTCATATTCAAACTTGAGAAAAATAAGAATTTGAGGATTTTGAAGCCATCTTTTGGAGAATTGGTCAACTGCAATATCGAATTCTAAGGTATGTTCAATTTTAATTCACATATATATGTTCTTATGTTCTTTTTGTCTTTATGTTTTTTATGTTCTTGTATGTTCTTCTTGACATATATGTGTCTAGGTATACCAGTTAGTTCAGTCAAAGAGACTCCAAATTCTTTATGTTTCCACCTTGTTTCCGCCCTTCATGCCTTTATTTCACCTATTTTCAGCTATACAAGAGAAAAACATTATCAAATACTTAATAAAATAATTTTAGTGAACAATTGTTTGTCATACTCATATTCAAGTGTATACATGGAGCCAAAATTGATTTTGGAACTCTTAATTTTTGCCTTAGGATGACATAAGATGATACAAAGGGAGTTACAAGGAGATAAAACACTAAAAAGGAGGTTTTCATGAGTGTAGGACAATCATGTAAGTCTATATAACAGTCCACTATCATAGTCTATATATAACCCTACTGCCATGTATGATCCTCCTTGCATTTGAAGGTCATTTTACAATGCTATGAAAGTTATAATTTATTAAAAAGTGGTCCTTCTTATTGCATCTATGTACAATGAAATTCATACATTTATACACTGTTTACAATGAATGTGTAAAGAGTTCTCTTCCTACAACTATGGACATGCTACAACTAAGATAAGAGTTTGTGCACATTACAATAATGAAAACCATCACTGTTATGCTACAACATGCTACAAGTCATCTATGTTACATGCTACAACATTTATGTTACTATGGAACACAAATCTGCATGCTTATAACACCCAAAACATGTCATCACTAGCTCTTACATTCTCTATTTTCCTTGTCCTTTCTTGACCTCCAAGTGGCCATACTTCTCATACTCACCCATAGTGAGTGAAACGTACTACTTGCTTTCCCTAAAAGTGAAAAACTTGAACACAACTCAATCCATAGGAAAAACTTGGAGTGCTAATCAAATGCCCCTACAAATGAAAGCTACTCACACTTATCTCCTTTGCAAATCAAGTAAATACTCTATCCAAGTAGATCATTACATACTAACATCATTGAATGTTGATGTAGACTCATGTGAGAGTTGTTCTCTCTCTGAATTTGATGTTTTAGTGTGCTTTTTTTTTTCCCTTTGTGGTTGCTTACTCTCGCGTTTGTCATTTGGGTGAATCTCTAGATGAAGCTTCCAACACTTGTCATAACAATATCCTCCAACCTTGAAATAAGACCAATAGTTGTTATCTTTGTACATACTCAAATCAACTTGTTTGTTATCTTCTTTGAGTTTGTTTTGGCCTTTCTCTTCCCTTAGTTTTGGAGAGTTACTTCAACTTTCTACTTCTTCAAAATTTCCACAGACCCCTAAACTCAGTAAATAGTCCTTATTCAAGTTGCCAAACTCCCAAATCCACACTCACATTCAATTGGCATGATCATTTATGATGCAGACATAAGAAGGAATTAAACAGTCCTTATTCGTGTGCCAAACATCGCATTTGTTCGGGGCAGCAGGCTACCGACAAAGTCCCTTAAGCGCCCTAAGAGGAAAAAATTGCCAAACTTTGACGTGACAGTTCTCAGAATTCATGGCAGTCGGGAATGTTTTGTTTGGACCTATAGGTGCACATGGGGTCTGTCCACAATAACCTCTCTCAGTTTCGTTTAACTCCAGTCCATTTGATCATGTCAAAATCAAACGCATTCTTGCAAAATGCTTCAATTTCATGCAGTGGAAAGGTTGCCAGGTGCCATATTTTTTGTTCTGCTCATTGTGGGGTTGAATGGACTGTGCCAACACATCGGGGCGGGTGGGTAAATGCTAGAGGAGGTCTCATTTCGTGTGCCAAGCGTCCCAGTCGTTCTGGCCTGCAAGCTACCGACAGCTAGCACCTTTTGAGTTTGTCGGTAGCTTGCAGCCCGAAACGACTGAGACACTTGGACCTACAAACGAGACCTCCCCTAGCATTTACCCACCCACCCCAATGTGTTGGCAAAGTCCATTCGACCCCAAGACCTATGGAATGCAAAATTTCAGTGTTAGCAACTTTCTACTTTGTCAGTAGCTTACAGCCCCGAATGACTGGGATGCTTGGCACACGAAATGAGACCTTGCCTACCAATTAACCACCCACCTTGACGTGTTGGCACAGTCCGTTTGGCCCCACGATGAGCAAAACAAAAAATATGGCACCTGGCAACCTTTCCACTGCATGAAACTGAAGCATTTTGCAAGAATGCGTTTGTTTCCAGCATAGTCAAACGAGCTATAGTTGAACGAAACCGAGAGAGGTTATTGTGGACAGACTCCACATACACTTGTAGGTCCAAACAGAAGGTTTCCAGCTCCCACAAATTCTGATAACTGCCCTGTCAAAGTTTGACAATTTTCTTGTCTTAGGGATCTTCAAGGACTTTGTTGGTAGCCTGCTATCTCGAACAACTATGGTTCTTGGCACATGAAACGAGACCTCCCTTAGCATTTAGCCACCCACCCAGACGTGTTGGTACAGTCTGTTCACCCCCAAGACCTGTGGAATGCAAAATTTTAGTGTTAGTAACTTTCTACTTTGTCGGTAGCTTACAGCCTTGAATGACTGGGACGCTTGGCGCACGAAATAAGACCTTCCCTACCAATTACCCACCCACCTCAATGTGTTGGCGTAGTTCGTTTGGCCCCATGATGAGCAGAACAAAAAATATGGCACCTAACAACCTTTCCACTACATGAAACTGAAGCATTTTGCAAGAATGCATTTGATTCTGGCACGGTCAAACGGGATAGAGTTGAACAAAACTGAGAGAGGTTATTATGGATGAACCCCATGTACACCTATAGGTCTAAACAAAAGGTTCCCACTGCCACGAATTCTGAGAACTGTCCCGTCAAAGTTTGACAATTTTCTCGTCTTAGGGATCTTCAAGGACTTTGTTGGTAGCCTGCTGTCTCGAACGACTGCGGTGCTTGGTGCATGAAATGAGACCTCCCCTAGCATTTAACCACCCACCCAGACGTGTTGGTATAGTCCATTCACCCCCAAGACCTGTGGAATGCAAAATTTCAATGTTGGCAACTTTCTACTTTATTGGTAGCTTACAGCCCCGAACGACTGGGACGCTTGGCGCACGAAATGAGACCTTCCCTACCAATTACCCACCCACCCCGACATGTTGGTGCAGTCCATTCGACCCCACAATGAGAAGAACAGAAAATATGGTACCTAGCAACATTTCCACTACATGAAACTGAAGCATTTTGCAAGAATGCGTTTGATTTCGGCACGGTCAAACGGGTTGGAGTTGAATGAAACCGAGAGAGGTTATTATGGAAGGACCCCATGTGCACCTATAGGTCCAAACGGAAGGTTCCCAACTACCACGAATTCTGAGAACTATCCCGTCAAAGTTTGGCAATTTTTTCCTCTTAGGGCGCTTAAGGGACTTTGTCGGTAGCTTGCTGCCCTAAACGAATGCGACGCTTGGTACACGAAACGAGACCTCCCCTAGCATTTACCCACCCACCCCGACGTGTCGACGAAGTCCGTTCAGACCCACGAGGTGTGGAATGCAAAATTTCATTCCTAGCACCTTTCCAATGCATGAAACTGAAGCATTTTGCAAGAATGCGTTTGATTTTGGCACGATCAAACGGACTGGAGATGAACGAAACTGAGAGAGGTTATTGTGGACGGACCCCACATGCACCTATAGGTCCAAATGGAATGTTCCCAGCTACCACGAATTCCAAGAACTGTTCTGTCAAAGTTTGGCATTTTTTTCCTCTTAGGGCGCTTAAGGGACTTTGCCAGTAGTTTGCTGCCCTGAATGAATGCAGTTCTTGGCACATGAAACGAGACCTCCCCTGGCATTTACCCGCCCACCCCAACGCGTTGGCAAAGTCCATTTGGTCCCACGAGCTATGGAATGCAAAATGTCACTCCTACCACCTTTGTTAATTATCCTTTGTTACTACATAATTGTCTAGACTTTGGGACAACAGTTATTACTTTTTCCATGGGTCAAGAAATGAACTACAGATTGATTTTTCAGAAGTTATGAACCTTATGCATGTCTAGGACAACCTGGGCATCATAAAAATGAGTTTTTATCAAACCTACAACAGCCATGAACCTTTGACATGGTGCTTCATTGTTTCATCATGGTTTCATGGAGTTTTTAGTATGATGAGAGAATGTTCTTTCCTAGATTATGAAGTGTCCATGACAAAATTTCACACCTAGACCACTATATGACATAAATACACCCAATATGGACTTAGTTAGACCTTATAGAACCAAAAAAATATGACTTGGACATACAAAACTCACTAAAGACTCTTATTTACAACATTTGACCAACATTGTGAAGGTGCTCCTGCACCAATGAGGATGGAGAAAGACTTTTATGACACATTTGACATGATTTTGACTATACCTCTTGATGACTTTGAGTAAGGCAGGGGAGTTCTAAGTTGTTGTTCCAACTATTATAAGAGTCTTATTATAGCTGATAGGAAGGATATTCATTGTGAAGTTCATAATATGAACTTGATCTATCAAACCTTGCAATAGAATTTACCACTTTATAATGGGAATTGATAATGAAGTTTGTGGTACAAACTCATTTATGCAACAGCCCTGTGAGACATGTATGCAAATTTATGAAACCCATTGATAATGTTGTAGTTGAATGTGGAAGCATGGACAAGCAAATGTGATTGGCGGGTGTAAAGCAAAATTCCACAACCTTAGCCAGTATCCTCCTTGCCTATGCCAAAATGGACATCCATCAAAAGGATAAAACATATGGGAATTTTGTTAGATGTTGTAGTTGCAACTGCCCTCAGAGACATGTATGCAAAATGTGGAAGCATAGATAAGGAATATAAACTGTTTGACATAACACCTCAAATAAATGTCGTCTCATGGAATGTCATGATTGTAGGATATGCATACAATGGATTTTTTGAAAAGGTTTTAGATACTTTCAAGAAAATGCAATTGGTAGGTGTAAATCCAAATTCCACAACCTTTGCCAGCATCCTCCTTGCATGTGCCAAAATCAGGTCATTGGAACAGGGTATGGACATCCATCAAAGCATGAAGGATATGGGAATTGTATCAGATGTTGTAGTTGCAACTGCATTGAGAGACATGTATGCAAAATGTGGAATCATAGACAAGGAACATGAACTATTCAACAGAACACCTCACAGAGATGCCATCTAATGGAATGCCTTAATTGTAGGATATGCACAAAATGGATTTGTTGAAAAGGATTTAGACACTTTAAAGAAAATACTGTTGGTAGGTGTAAAGCCATATTCCACAACCTTTGCCAGCATCCTCCTTGCCTATGCCAAAATGGGATCTTTGGAACATGGTATGGACATCCATCAAAGCATGAAGGATATGGGAATTCTATCAGATGTTTGTAGTTGCAACTGCCCTTAGAGACATGTATGCAAAGTGTGGAAGCATAGACAAGGCACGTGAACTATTTGGTATGATGCCCCAAAGAAATGTCACCTCATTGAATGCAATGATTGCAAGATATGAACAAAATGGATTTTTTGATAAGGCATTAGAAACTTTCAAGCAAATGTGATTGGCAGGTGTAAAGCAAAATTCCACAACCTTAGCCAGTATCCCCCTTGCCTATGCCAAAATGGACATCCATCAAAAGGATAAAACATATGGGGATTTTGTTAGATGTTGTAGTTGCAACTGCCTTCAAAGACATGTATGCAAAATGTAGAAGCATAGATAAGGAATATAAACTGTTTGACATAACACCTCAAATAAATATCATCTTATGAAATGCCATGATTGTAGGATATGCATACAATGGATTTTTTGAAAAGGTTTTAGACACTTTCAAGAAAATGCAATTGGCAGGTGTAAATCCAAATTCCACAACCTTTGCCAGCATCCTCCTTACATGTGCCAAAATCAGGTCATTAGAACAGGGTATGGACATCCATCAAAGCATGAAGGATATGGGAATTGTATCAGATGTTGTAGTTGCAACTGCATTGAGAGACATGTCTGCAAAATGTGGAATCATAGACAAGGCACATGAACTATTTGACAGAACACCTCATAGAGATGCCATCTAATGGAATGCCTTGATTGTAGGATATGCACAAAATGGATTTGTTAAAAAGGATTTAGACACTTTAAAGCAAATACAATTGGTAGGTGTAAAGCCATATTCCACAACCTTTGCCAGCATCCTCCCTACCTATGCCAAAATGGGATCTTTGGAACATGGTATGGACATCCATCAAAGCATGAAGGATATGGGAATTCTATCAGATGTTGTAGTTGTAACTGCCCTCGAAGACATGTATGCAAAGTGTGGAAGCATAGACAAGGCACGTGAACTGTTTGGCATGATGCCCCAAAGAAATGTCACCTCATTGAATGCAATGATTGCAAGATATGAACAAAATCAATTTTTTGATAAGGCATTAGAAACTTTCAAGCAAATGTGATTGCCAGGTGTAAAGAAAAATTCCACAACCTTAGCTAGTATCCTCCTTGCCTATGCTATAATGGGATCTAGAGAACATGGTGTGGACAACCATCAAAGCATAAATGATATAGGAATTTTGTCACATGTATTGTATTTGCAAAGTTGCCCTTGTAGACATGTATGGAAAGTATGGAAGCATAGACAAGGCACATGAACTATTTGAAATGATGCCTCAAAGAAATGCACAATCCCACATAATTCAATGATTGCAAGATATGCACAAAATGGATTATTTGAAAACGATTTATAAACTTTCAAGCAAATGCAATTGGCACGTGTAAAACCAAATTCCTGTAACAATAATTGATTATCATATTAAATATTTAATATAAACTGTCATCTACATAATGTCATGAACATAACATCTAGTTTATATAAAAAGCCATATAGGCATGTCCAAACAAAGCCATACAGGCAAATATACAAAATATACATCGGATTAACATACAAAAACTTATGTCTACAAAGCCATCTAGGCATACAAAAAATGTCCCAAAAACTAGTTTCCTATGGACTTTTATGAAATAATCGGCGGACGTTCTTTGACTATGAAGATGGAGAGCCAGTCCGTGACTCATCCTCTCTATGTCGTCGAGTAGACCTCTTTGAATAAAGTTCATCCAGGTGCACCTATTAATACAAACAAACAATATGCACATTAGTATAGAAAATGTATCAAATATATAGCATTGAACATATGTAATTGATCACTTACTGCCAACTGATGATCACTCTCCGTCATCTTTTCTCTAGCTTCTTCGTCCGTAGTTGGATGGACTAGAGTTGTGACCTACTGTAAGAAGCATCAAGAAGCAAAATTGACTAAACATAAATATCATTTATATGTACATCAAATGACATGAGATAAAACAAGAAATACAAAATTATGACATTTTCATGTTATTAGCTCATACCTCGATCAAAGCATTTGCAGACATTATGGCTGCATCAATGCCTCTTTGTGCTAAATCATGAACATCAGGAGGAGTCTCCAGATTCAGCATCTGAAAATCAAGTTCAAGATTAATCGACAAAATAAATACATAACATTAGTTTTAAAATGCATAATGATTAGAAATGGTTAAATTTACCTCCGTATAACTGGTGGGTTGGTGTCCAGGCGACCAAGGATACAGTGCAGTTGCCAGTGACTATTGAAATCATCAAATTGTCACAAAATAATATTACCATTAACATATCTTCAATAATTACGATCATGTGATAAATTACATACCTGCTGTCTTGACCTCCTCTCATAACCTGCCAGTGGATGACTAACGGAGGTAGGATGAAGACTCTGACCCTAGAAAGTCATTGCGCAGACAATTACATACATTTGACTTATAATATAGATAATCATATAAAAATAATTACAAATTTCAAATAACAATATATTAAATCATAATGAAACTTGTAACAAATTACCTGAGAGTCAATACCAAATGTATGCTATAAGAGATCATCACTGAGAACAAGATCATCCAATACGGATGCCCCCATCAATGGATGTTGCCCCTGTGTCGCATCATCCTGCCCCTGCGTCGCAGTATCCTACGGAGAGTCCTGTCGTGCGCCCTGCGTCCCATAATCACATAGGTTCCCACATGTACTACACAAATGTGGGGACACATGACGCCTACTACTCACACCCTCATCAACCTGGGTAAGATCATCGGCATGCTATGATAGAGTTTGGGTGAGAGTAGTCAGTGAATGTAACGTCTCCACCTCAACACTCTCTTTCAAAGCCAAAGAGAGTGACCTACGATCTGGCCTCCCTTAGGGTATAGGCACACGGTTTTGACCTCGCTGAGCCCCGGGTCTATCTTGGGCAGAGCCACCACCTCTACCCTGGAAATCACAAATGTCAAAATAATTTGGAATCTTATTGAGGATGAACTCGCAATAGAGTTTCCTCGGGAAATATTGTGGTACCTCATCATTATCGCTTGGACGCTCATCGAAGACCATGTACCATCTATCCCAAAAGTGTTGAGATATTTCTTCATTCCTACACCAATGTATAGGAAACCGTTTGCAACTTTCTTCTAATCTTTGACCGGTTTTGGGATTGGTAAAGTGTTCACATAATTTAGATTTTGTAATTTTTTCATTCTTGACTTGTTCATATGTTAAGCCATCGGCATAAAATTGCCAACACCTCTCCCTATAGTCTTGGAATTCGGTGATTTGTTTTGTCACCGAATTTGTGTAAGCAACAATCTCCTCTAGTGATTTTGCAAGTGTCCTCTTACGATCAGTGGTTCCACTTGGATTGTTTAGGGTTTCAATAATAGTCTAAAGATGTTTCTTATTTTCTTCTATTATCCCTAGGTAATGTTCTTGATTATCCCTTACACTAAAAGGAGGTGAAGGTGGGTTTGGAGAGTTTGGAGGGTTTTGGGGGTTATTTTCACCCTCCTCAATTGGATTTAGATTTTCTGCTTCTCCAATAACTGTAAATGCAATATAAACATAAATCAAGCATTGCAAAACTAAAAAATTGATCTAAAACTAACAAATTCAGACAAACCCTACCTTCTTCCTGTGTTGAAATTTGCACGACGATATCTTTGGCGGCGAGGTGGCATTGTGAATTGCTTGTTTTCTCACTTGCACTTGATCGAATCTCCTTTTTATCAACACGAGCACGTTTTGCTTGCTTTCTTTGCTGCTCTCACTAACCTGGGCGCGGGTGAATGTGTAGAAAAAGCTTTTTTTTTTTGCTTTTATTAAAACCAAAACGCGAGTGCGTTATAACGCGCTCACGTTTTCCTTCGATTCTAGAGATGGTGGTGACTTTTTGGTCCCCCATCTCCTTGCATTTACCCTATAGTACTTGAATAGTCAAGGTTAGGTAGACCGGAGACATATGCATTCAGTTGAGTTCATGCAAAGTTACACTTTTTTTGCTAAAACATAGGAGTGGAAAGTCAAATAAGGTTGTTGATGCATTGTGTAGGAGACAAAATCTATTAACAAAGATGACCGTATAAGTAGTTGGTTTTGAAGAGCCAAAGCATTTGTATGAACTTGATCCTAATTTTGTAGAGGCATGGAAGGCATCTAAAGAATTGGTAAGCATGGATAGGAGTAGATGGTTAGATTATTTGATCGAGAATAAAATGTTGTTGAAGGGTAGTCAATTATGTATACTTAGAAATTCAATGAGGGAAAGTTTGATTAAGGAGAAGCATTGTGATGTTTTAACTAGATATTTTGGGTTAGATAAGATAGTTTCCTTGATGAGTGAGAACGAGTTTTTGCCACAAATATACAAGGATGTAATGAAATTTGTTCAAGGTTATAGGACGTGTTGAGTTGCCAAGGGGAGCAATCAAAATGTTGGTTTGTATAAGCCCTTGCTAGTATCAAAGAGAAACCCCTCTATTTTCCTAAGCCTCTCATGTTACCATTCCTTCCTCTATTGTATATGCACTCATCCAAAAAGTAGATAAATTTGAGTTAAAACTTGATAATATGCCTAGGGGCAAGACACTAATAATTTTTTTGAAGCTAGGCATACACCATTATCATTTGAGATTGTTAAATATCATCTAACGGTTGGTTTTATGGAACCTCACTTTGAGATCTATAGTGTAAAAGGTGACCCAAATACACATTTGTGCTCTTTACCTATAGCATGTTTAGACTTTGATTATGAGGATAAATTGTTTCTAAGGACTTTAACGTATTATGCTATTGAATGGTTCTTTTCATTGCCTCATGAGTCCATACATATATTTTTTGATTTGAGTAAGGCATTATTGAAGCAATTTAAAGTTAATATGGACCTTAAAGTTACTATTTTTTATTTATTTGAGTGTTCCCAAGGACCAAATGAGTGTATCAAGTATTATGTCATGAGATTTCAGTCTTTGTGTTTTTAGTTGCACCATTCCTTGCATGATTTGGAGTTGTAAAATATTTTGTAAGCTTATTCATGATTATTGTATTTGGAGGAAATATATAATAAATGAGATAAAACCATTTGCATGAATATGGTTTTTAAACATGATTTTCATAATTCTTGTATTTAAAATTTTATTTCATAGCTGTTGTTGCACCAGGGAATTCATGGTCGTTTAATCCTATGTGCATGCTTCAAACATGTACATGAATCAAAAGATAATAAAAACCAATATTCTAGGAAATGCCATACAGTTGTAAACATGTAATATGATATTTCCTTCTAATTTATCATACTAAACGTGTGTGGGAGTATATAATATAAGCATCCTACAAATCTCATTTCTTCGTTGGCACAGCTGTTTTAAACAAACACACACCTTGAATAATAAAAGAAATTCATGACCCGTTCGCTTACAGCAAGACTGATAATTTGAGTTAAAAAAACAGAGAAACAAAGGAGGACAAATAAGAGCATGTATGTGTCCATATCCATGGCGTTCCCTCATTAGTAACTGTAATTATCGCATATCATAACCAATTCAACGATTCTTTCAACACCCAACGCCATGATTGCGCCAACATCTTCACCTTCAGAAAACTAGTGAGAAAGAAATATAATTTATAATCTGAAATATGATTTGAAACATTGTTACCCTGATGAAAACATTCACCAGGGAGACCCCAAACAGTAGACAGAGGCAGACCCACAAGCTCTTACCAATAAAATTGGCTACCAACAAACAGCTCTTAAATTGCAAGGAACTATCACATATAAATTAACGAGCTGTGACACACTTAAGATGCAGAAACGACATCTTGGAGTGTTTTTACGATGCCAGATAAGGCAGAACTCCAATGACTCACAAGATCCTCTTCAGATTGGCCGGCAATTGGATTCAACTCATACCTCCATTTTACCAAACAAGTCCCCTCGTCTTCTCCCTCAATCACCTGAAAAGTTGCGTGGTAACCCTGAAAGCCCTCGATGTTAGTGTCGACGATGGCGTAATCATAAGAATGGTGAGCAGAATCCAAGGCCGTGATTTTTTCCTTGGCCCAAAGAATTCCGGTTGGAGTTGAAAAGGAAACATAGCGGATACAGCCGGGTCCATTCTGTGGCGTCCCTTCTACTCTTTCGCACACTTCCAGGCCGGGGTGCCATTTTTTCATTGCACAGAAGTCGCTAGTGATCTCCCAGACAAGCTGCAGAGAACCGGTCACAGGAACTTGGACGGAGCCCTGCCATTTTGAGCCCTCCATTCTAAATCACTGCACAGGCGTTGGAAGTTCCAGAGAGCAGGAATGCGACATAAATAGAAACAATGGCGGATCGAGGAATCGGGGAAGGAGAGATTCGTCTGCGAATAGAACAATTCATGGTGGAGCCCCTAGTGCTAGTGGGAGGAATGAAATTGGATTATTTTTAAGACAATGTGGGCCTTCAATAGTCTCCCACATGATTCATGCCAACTAAATGAAACCCAACTTGGAAGGGTTAGGTTAAATCTAAACTAGCAAGTAATGGGTACGTTGAAATTGAAAGAGTATTGGTGGATTTCATTTTCACAATCAACCACCGTTGATTTCATTTTGTGAATCTTTCATGTTTCTTTAGATTTTTTATATAAAAATCTCTCTCTCTCTCTCTCTCTCTCTCTCTCTCTCTCTCTCGCGGGTAAATTGATTAAGGTGGAAGATGTGCAGAAATTGACAAAAGAAAGATTTGATGAAATGATTAATTCAATTGGAGGTTTTGATTTGATAATAGGTGGAAGCCCTTATAATAATTTAATAGAAAACAAGAGTATCTCTCAACATTGTTTTGCTCTCTTCTCTCTTTCTCTGTCTCTCTATCGAGCTCTCCTTTCTATTTCTCTTTATCTCTTTCTGTCTCCGTCTCCCCCCCCCCTTCTCTCTCACGCACTTCCTCTCTATGAGATCTCTGTTTCCCTATGTTTTTCTCATGTTTCTATCTTCCTATGTTTTCAAAATGACACTCTAAAAAGACTATTGGTGCATCAAAGAGATTCCCAAAGGTTAAGTTAATACTCTTGCATGGAGTTATGATGTTTGTATTATTTAATTATATGTGTGTTGATATGAGTGATATGTTGGTTCTTTTCTCTTAGCCCATTTGTTGTTATTTGGTGTATCAAAAATCCTAGTTAATTCATTGGTAGTCGCACTTCTTGGTATCCCTAGATATTAAGAATCACCTTTTTCTTGTAGTTTGGGACATTTCCTATTTTGCTCTGAAGCCTATTGTTAGCAATGAAGAATTACTTTAATTTAGTTTCTTTCAGGAAGACAAAGAGTGGAACACAAGATAATGTAATCTAAAAATGATAACCTATGTATCTAGTTCCTCCATTTACAGTTGGTTGCCCATAGATTTTCCTTTCTTGTTAGTGGAAAGCTCTATTTCTTAAAAGTGTTTTTTCCATGATAATAAGGAGTTAGGAACTAAGGGGATCTCCTTGCCTTAAGCCTCTAAACTATTTACCCTTTTGGATATTTATTGTGATGGAGAATGAGGGGGTGCAAATACAACATTGTATCCAATCAATCATATGTTTGTTGAATCTAAACTTTCATAGAATCTTTAGGAGGAATTTCAAATCACACTTGTCAAATGATTTAGATATGTCAAGCATTATAGCAATCCCTAACCAACGTTGTTTTGGTTGAGTGGAGTTCTTGGCTAAGATCATGTCCTTCATATTGCATGTATTGGTTGTTCATCCACTTACAATAACTTTATAAATTAGTGAATGTTCTAACTCTTCCTATCTCCATTTTTGTAGATACACCATAATTTAGTGGTATACCCGAATGATGCAAAGCAACCTTTGGAACTCTAGTTCTAGAGATCAAAGAAAGGATGTTGATTATTATAGTTTTTTTAGCACTAACATTTGGTCTATATATAATTAATGACTTGTGTGTTGGTGTGAAAGATGAGATGTTTATATAGGTACATGAAGATAGTGAGACATCATCCAAAGATTTAACATTGTATCATTTTATGCTTGTTTACTTTTTATTGCATATTTACTTTGGAATGTATGATTCATGTAGATTCACACACACCAAAGTGGGGGAAATTTAAGAGACAAAAGTGCATATCATGCATTTTAGACCTTCATTTCATGACATTTTGCATAGATGTCATAATTACATAATCATAGTGCCCAATTTGACCTATTTTGTACAAAGCTAACTCTTACCAAAAACCATTAGCCAAACATCACTACAAATCATCTTAACCTTGACCAATACACATTTCAAGTCATAAATGGACTAGGTTGTATGACACAACATAGTCCACCTCATTCAAAATTCATATCTCGTGATCCAAAGATAACCCTTTTGAAAACTATTTCTTATATTTTCAAACCATGTACTGAAAACTTCATATTGCACAACCATGGACATGTATTTAAGGACATTCCCAAGTCATTAGAATCCAATGGGGGAATAAAATAGAAATCACATAATCACACAATAGCATATTGCATTCAAGAGCACTCGAGGCTAAATTCTACATAATTGAAATGCACTATTACACCTATAGATCATTTATGTATCTACATTACATGCTTGACATGCTTGCACCATCATGTTCTCTACTCTAGAGGCTTGACTGCCATCGAGACATTTCAAGAATCCCTCCTCTCATCTTCAAGCAATCCCTAATGTCTTTATAAGCACAACCACATTCATAAACATGTCTAGAAGACAAAGGCAACAAATTCTTGAATGTTGAACCAGTAGAAGACAAGGTTACACAACTTGGATAGATTTGCATGGTACAACATAGTCCACAATTTTGTATTCTTTTCTATAAGGTATCCTCAGAGGTTTGATAGCTTATCCATATCCATATTTTGCATCTCATGTCATGTGTCAAAACATACCACACAAATAACTATAAAGTTAACCATTTATCTAGCTAAAATAGATCAACATCTACTCCTCCTTTAATTACTCTAACTGTAACAGTCTTTTATCTACATTTAATTCATTATTAATTAAATGTAATAATTTTAATAAATCTAAGATTAATATAAGAAAATATAATAAATGACTGCTTACTTTCTCCACATTACATTAATGAAGAGCAACTTATAATGTACTACATATCCCTAAAACTTTAAGAATAAAAAATTAGACTTAAAAGTAACTAACAAATACTTAAAAGGTGCTTTCTACTAAATAAATCACACTATGCAATCATTAACCAATACAAATGAAAATAGCATCGTTATAGTAATGATTACCACTCCCCTCTGCACATGTACATACACATTGTTGGAAAATGAGTCATACTTGAACCATAGATAGACTAGTAACCAAGTGAGTTGGTAGTTCAATGGTGGACCACCCTAGCAACTAATGGCTAGTCCTAGGTTTGACTCCTAGATGATTCATGGAAAAGTTTAACAGGATCTAGCCCACCCCGGCTCTGCAAACTTGACTCTGAGCAATGATAACCTTAATACATACACCTACTCATAGTTTGAATTATAAAATCAAGAAAATCATAATGATGGGGAAATGGGTGGGATAAAAAGAGAGAAATTTATATTGATTTGGCAATAAGGCATGCCATTACAACAGCACCCATAACAACCAAATGGGTGTGCCAAACTTAGGCAGCCACAATTTAAATGGGTGGCCCACTAAACCATAAACTTAGGCTAAGGCATACTTTACACGTTGGAACTATGAAATGAGAGAGCCTAGAATGTTGGACCTTATGCGAATTTATCCTTGTTAACTAGTGAAATGATAGTTAATCACAAGGGAATTTGCTCTCTTTAAATAAACATTAAAGACAATAAACAACGAGACGAATTCAAATTTATCTTGCATTGATCAAGGAAATATCTCGGCAAAATCGATTATGTTTTCTTTCTACAAATAGAAAATATAGTAGGTGTTGTGTAGTGGTTGTATCTACTTATAAACTGTTATCGTGATTAGTTTAATTTGTATAAATAAGTTTATTTATAAGTAATATTATAATAATGTGTGGATAAAATATGTCGACTTTTTTATATTTAAATATATGGAAGTATGCACCTAACATGATTAAGAATACTTTCATAAAATAAATATTGAGTGTAAATTACTCTTTTGAGAGCATTTTATGTATGGTAGATAGTTCTTTATAGAAACGAAATGACTACTAGCATTTCACTGAAGCTTGACTTTGAAGATGAAGACCCCTCTCACTATTACACATCGGCACAATTTTTTAAAACAAACACACCTTAAATAATAAAAGAAATTCATGACCCGATCGCTTACAACAATACTGATAGTTTGAGTTAAAAAAACAGAGTAAGAAAGGAGGACAAATAAGAGCATGTCCGTGGGCTATTCTTAACTATCATCCATTTCAATAGTCAAAGGTTAATTTTGGCCAATAAAAATTAGGACAAAAATTTACCATTTTTTTATTGTGAATGAGGTGTAAATTACTATTGACCATGTGACCATTAAAGTGGATGATATTTAAGTAGAGTGATGTCTGCGTCCATATCAATGGTGTCCCCTCATTAGTAACTGTAATTATCACATATCATAACCAATTCAACGATTCTATCAACACCCAATATTTTTATTGGACAAATATTTACCATTTTTTATTGTGAATGAGGTGTAGAATTACTATTGACCATTTGACCATTGAAGTGGATGATATTTAAGTAGAGTGATGTTCGCCTCCATATAAATTAACCAATTCAACAATTCTATCAACACCCAACGTCACGATTGCGCTAACATATTTCCCTTGAGAAAACTAGTGAAAAAAAAATATGATTTATAATCTGAAATATGATTTGAAACATTGTTACCCTGATGAAAACATTCACCAGGGAGACCCCAAACAGTAGACCCACAAGCTCTTACCAATAAAATTGGCTACCAACAAACCTTTCTTAAAATTGCAAAGAACCATCACATAAAAACTAACGAGCTGTGACACAACTTAAGATGCAGAAACCACATCTTGGAGTGTTTTAACAATTCCAGACAAGACAGAGCTCCAATAACTCACAAGATCCTCTTCAGATTGGCTGGCAATTGGATTCAACTCATACCTCCATTTTACCAAACAAGTCCCCTCATCTTCTCCCTCAATCCTAGCCGGGTCCATTCTATGGTGTCCCTAGGAATGCGACATAAATAGAAACAATGGCGGATCGAGGAATCGGGGGAAGGAGAGATTCGTCTTCGAATAGAACAATTCATGGTGGAGCCCCTAGTGCTAGTGGGAGGAATGAATTTGGATTATTTTTAAGACAATGTAAGGGCCTTCAATAGTCTCCCACATGATTCATGCCAACTAAATGAAACCCACCTTGGAAGGGTTATGTTAAATCTAAAATATTTATTTTCTATTTAGGCTTGTGTTTGTTTTGATATGAATGTTTTAATGTGATAATATATTGACAAGTGGCATATTTTTATATTAGATTTGGTTTATTCATCTTTATTTTATTCTTATTTTGTACTACTTTCTGCACATTTGTTTTGCATTTCAATATCATCATTTTATTCTTTCAAATTATTTATGAAGGATGTAGGATTGATCCAAATCAACCTTGTATAGTATAGAAATGATGTCTCTTTCCTTCAATCTACCATGAAATGTAGGGCCTCCTTGGCACTAATGGAATCTTTCCTCCTCATTTTCTCTGAAAGTAAGGTGTTAATAACATCATCAACCTTCAAAGTTATAAAAGTGCTACTAATGACCATTTCAATACCATCATTTTATCCTTTCAAATTATTTAAGAAGGATGTAGGATTGATCCAAGTCAACCTTGTATAGTATAGAAATGACCCACAAAAGTGAAGTCTTCAAATTCAAGTTCCAACTTTCTTGTCCCCTTCTGACTAGTTGTTATGAGTTGACTTAACACATGTTTCATGCAACATGTTGTTGTGCAATAGTATTTAAAAACATTCATTGTGTACTTAAATATATGAGAGAAATATCAATCATGATACTTAGAGCACACTTCAATTCTGAAGGGAAATAAAAGCATTGAACCTACATCATCATTTAGACCATCTCCATGTTTGTGAATATTGTCTTTAGTCTTTCTCATTATTGTTAATTTGCTCCACCAAGGAGTTTGACCTTGGAGAACTCATTCACCTATTGAGTGGGAAAGCTCCTCAATGGTGTCTTTAAACACTACCTTGACTTCTCAGAGGTTCAACATGCGAAGGTGAATAAATTCAAGGAGAACATTTTTGTTGAAGATCATTCTCACACATCCTAGATCAGTTCCACATATCAGATCACATTCATGGCAGTTGGAATTGATCACATAAGGCACAATGTTTATTTGTAGACATTTTTGTGTCAGTTTAGACTTTGAGATATTCATCAAACCAAGGTAGACAATTCACAATGGTGAATTATTCCATGTACCATCAAACCATGGTAAAATGCAAAAACTCCCATGTCAAAATTTGAGAATAGTAAATGTAACTCCCAATGAGCCATGAATAGTAAATATAACCTTTGCACTAATAATAGACAACGTCTTTGACTTGTAAAGCCTCCATAATGGCTCATTTTGGTAGGCATCCAAAATCATCACCCAACTCATATGGGACCCACCAATAACATGCAAGATGCTCAACTACTCAATTCTCAAGCCCAAGTTGAGAAATATGCTAAAAATTAATTTGTAACTACCACTGCCAATTCCACCTCCTTTATGACTGTTGTTACAACTAATATTCCAAGTCAACAAGGAGAATAATAATTAAATAATAATATCTCTCAAGAACATGGGTGTCTAGGTACCCATTCCAAGATTGTTGGAGATGCATAGAATAATAACATTAGGATTGCCATTAAATATCACACTATCCAAACATTTTCCTACTTGATATTATATATTGCAATGACATTCAAAGGAATGATAAAACATATCAAGCACAAGATCGATTACCCATGGCCTTCCTGCATCAAGAGAACTTCTTCTTCCTCACTGGCTTCATGAGGGAATTTGCAAAATTATCTTGAGTGTCAACCTTCTGCAACAAGACCCTACCATTCTCTACCATCTCACACACAAAGTGATACTATTTACATCAACATGCTTAGTATGAGCATGGTACATGGGATTTTTGGCCAAACAAATAGCACTATGATTGTCATAAATAATTCTAATCACCTTGTAATCAAAACTAATACCTGCACAAAGTCTATATAACCATACCGCCTCCTTAGAGGCATGTGTAGTATCCATAAACTATACTTCAATGGTGGACAAAGCAATCATGGGCTACCTCTTACTCATCCAACTTGCTACACAACCAAACAGAGAAAACACATAGCCACTAATGGACCTTCAACTATCCAAGTCCCCTACCCAATCTACATCCACAAAGCCTTGTATATCTAATGACATTCACATTGTCAATACCACGATAACATAAACAATAATTAGAATTCTCACACAAATATTTGAAACCCTCTTAAAATAAGTCCAATGTTCCTTACCAGGGTTAGATATAAACCTGTTCAAAACTCCCACTACTTGGGGCAATAACTGATCTAGTGCAAACCATTGCATACATTAGGCTACCAACAACACTAGCATAAGACACATTAGACATAACCTCAAAATTATCATTTGATTTGGGACACATATCTAAAGAAATCTTAGTGCCAACAACAAATGGAGTACCCATTGGTATATAATCATGAATACTAAACTGCTGCAAAATGGTATCAACATACTTATTCTGACTTAACCAAAGCTTTCTATGTACCTGATCCCAATTGATCTCCATACCGAGAATGTATTTTACAACCCCCAAGTCCTTCATATCAAATGTGCTAGAAATTTGAATTTCAAGCTACCTAATCATGACCTTGTTGTTACCAATAAACAATATGCCATCCACATATGAGACAATGATTAGAATCTAAGTATCAATAATTTTGACATAAGCATAATGATCCTCCTATCTCCTAAAAAAACCCAAACTCAATGCAAAGTCATCAAACTTCTGGTACCACATCCTAGTGACTATTTCAAACCATACAATGATCATTTCAACTTGCAAACCAAATATTCAAGTTCCTGTTCACAACAAAACCATCAAGTTGTCACATATAAATCTCCTCAAGATCCCCATGCAAGAAAGTAGTCTTAACATCCATTTTCTCAATCTCAAAATCATCAAATGCTTACAACCAAGGCACATAAGGAATATAACATTATTGAACAATTGTGAAGCACACAAACTAAGATATACTTGTGGGATTTAATGCATGCATCTTGGATATACATGAATATCTTACAACGGGCTTTGGTTAGCATTATTGTTAAATTAAATACCAAGCTTGTATAAGTAGCAACTATCCTTGAGACCATATCCAATCATGATATTATAATTACACTTGAACCTAAGGAGCTCACACCCATCATAATCATTTAAGATCATTACCACTACATGTCGTGATTGGGTATGGCATAACAACCATTAAACATGACTTATTCTACAATGTTTCAAGCCTTAACATGTGTAGTGAGGATTTATTACATCATCTTAAGATAGATGTACATCTAAATTACAAAAAATATATGGTCATTATTAAAGGTTTCGATAATATCGAACAAGAACCACTAGGTGCAATCACATTACAACTTACACGAAGACTAGTTATGCTTAATACTCTATATCATATGATGCTCGGTATATTATTGTACAATATTCTTTTAGGGTGCATGTAGATACATGTCATGAGGGAAGTTCCATCAACTCTCCATTGATCAATTAAATTTACATTGAAAGACAAAGTATACACGGTTAACTCTAATGATGATCCATTTAAATTATGCCAAATAATGGAGTTGCACAACCCTATTACACTGATAAATAAACACACTTGAAAACCATCTAAGCTTCTTGATGAAATTAATAAGCAATGGGCTAATCATGAACAATGATATTATTGGGGAACTCTTGAATTTACACCCACATGCATGGGAGAGTATAGAGTGAATGCTAATAATTTTGGCATTGCTCTCCTATATATAGATCCGTAAACTTGTGGCCAAATTCTAAAAATAAAGCAAGACAATAAGGCTACATAATCTATCAATGGTGTTTATGTTTGTAGTAGTGGATCATAAATGGATGATACTCATAGTAATACATCTTTACCATCATTTTCACAACTTCAAAAATAATATGACCTTGGCTTTAATATTTTACAAAAACTATGGATATAAAGGTAATGACTTAGGTCCTCATGAATAGGGTATTCTTGAATTTATACAACTTAATATCATATTAGCAAGGAAGATATTAGTTATTTCCCTCCATATTTTGTGAAATCCATGAACATTCTCATAAGAAAATAGAACATTTTGTATGCATGACATCCCTTGACAAATAATTTCCACTACCTATATTAAATCATGAATTATCTTTAGTTCTCATAGATACTCAAGGGGGAACCGTTTACAATGATTAGGCCTTAGATGAGTACCTCGATATACATGTCAATCTCCCCTTTGATCATCATGTTCAATGCTATCCATATGTCATGGATGCACAATGTTGTTTTGAAGAGTTCATCCCTTCTCACACAAAACCATGGCATATGCAAGTGATCTTTAATTGTGGATGATGCAAAGACACCTAAGTCAATGGTGCATGTTAACATAGAAATCCATGAATGTACCCTTTTCTTCATAATTTTTTTCTCCTTTTTAACACCTAGTTTTTAAAAAATTATCCTTGTATTTTTCCTCTATGCATTTGGGATTTGTAAAACAATGCAATTATCCCTATGACACTCCATTCTTGATGATAAAAAAATAGCTCCCCTTGCTTTGTGGCTTGCCTTCCTTACCTACACATGTTCCTTTTACATCTACATAGCCTTTTCCTTCCCTACCTATAGATGTTCCTTTTACATTTAACTATCCCTTACCTTCCATAGCAATAGATTTTCCTTTAATACAAACCTATCCTTCATTGCTTACATGTTTTCCTTTTACATTTACAAGGCCCTTGCCTTCTTCATTATTTGCAAGTTTTCCCTTTTGCATTTGCATGGCCCTTATCTTCTTTCCTTACATGGTCCTTGCCTTCCCTAGGTACATTTTTTTCTTTTACATTTTCCTATCCCTTGCCTTCTTTTATTTGACATGACCCTATCTTTTATTGAAGCTTTACATGTTTTCCTTTTACATTTATGTGGTCCTTTCCTTCTTCATTATTTACAGGTTTTCCATTTTAAATTTACATGGCCCTTGCTTTCCCTACCTATATGTTTTACTTTTACATTTTCTTGTCCCTTGTCTTCTTTTACTTTAGGACCTCTGCCTCATTACCAATGTTCCTTTTACTATACTTGGCTTATTTCTTCTTTGCTTCCATAATCATTGCCATCATCTTACACACTACATTATAGTCTAGTTTCCCATTTGAGGGCATAATTTATTACAAATTATCACACCACATCATGCATGCATGCATGAAGACATCTTATACAACACTTATCATTATGCTCTTACATGATTTTGTTTGGCACATGGCCATGTAGTTTACACACCATGTTACCTAGTTTCCTTATTGGGGGCATATATCGAACTATATCATGCAAACCAAATACTTTCTCTCCCTTTGGAGCTCACAATCAAACAATTACACATCACTCTAATGTGGCATACCACCATTACTTTGCAAGACCACAATCTATACATAATTTGTTACATTACTCTCCCATGTTGACATTTAACATGTATGGCCACACAGTTTACACACATGATTATGCTTACTCAGGGAACAACATTGGGGGCAATGCCATATGCTTACCATTATGTGATTTATACTGATAAAATTATACAAAGCATATCTAGGATGATTGCATCATCGTATCATGGCATTCCAATACTTTGCTTCTCTCTCCTCAAATTGAATGCACAATGCAATCATACACCAATTTGACGGTGGCATACAACCATGTCAAACTATCCAAATTTCTATGAACATACTTTGTGGGGGCCACACCAATTCTAACTCCACTTAACCCTATGTGTCAATTGGAATGTCATGCACACATTTTGTGGGGGCCACATCGATTCCAACTCCATATTGTTGTATCCATCATGATCCATTTTATATCACTTTCCATGTGCATACTTGATGGGGGTCACAACACTTCCAAATCCACATCACCTTAGGTGCCATGTCATATTGCTCCAATTTTTGCACTTTATTGCAACTTCACTCCACACCTTTTTCATGCTTTGAATGATTATTATATATTTTTTAGCACTAACGCTTGATGTATATAAATAATGACTTGTGTGTTGGTGTGAAAGACAGGATGTTTTTACAGACCTACATGAATATATTGAGACATCATCTAAAGATAGAGATAACATATCATTTTATGCTTGTTTACTTTTTATTGCATATTTACTTTGGAATGTATGGATCATGTAGATTCACACACACACCAAAGCGAGAGAAATGTAAGAGATAAAAGTGCATATCATGCATTTTAGACCTTCATTTTATGACACTTTGCATAGATGTCATAATTACATAATCATAGTGCCCAATTTGACCTATTTTGCACAAAACTAACTCCTACCAAAAACCATTAGCAAAACATCACTATAAATCATCTTAACCTTGACCAATACACATTTCAAGTCATATATGGACTAGGTTGTATGACACAACATAGTCCGCCTCATTCAATATTCAAATCTTATGATCCAAAGATAACCCTTTTGAAAACTATTTCTTATCTTGTGAACCCATGCACCAAAAACTTCATATTGCACAATTATGGACATGTATTTAAGGGCATTTCTAGGTCATTAGAATCCAATGGGGGAATACAATAGAAATCACATAATCACACAAAAGCATATTCCGTTCAAGAGCACTAAGGACTAAATTCTACATAATTATTTAATGTACTATTACACCTATAGATCATTTATGTATCTACATTACATGCTTGACATGCTTGCACCATCATGTTTTCTACTCTAGAGGCTTGATTAACATCAAGACATTTTAAGGATATCTCCTCTCATCTTCAAGCAAGCCCTAATGTTCTTATAAGAACAACCACATTCATAAACATGTCTAGAAGACAAAGGCAACAAATTCTTGAATGTTGCATCAGCAAAAGACAAGGTCTCACAACCTGAATTGACTTGCAAGGCACAACGTAGTCCACAATTTTGTATTCTTTTGTATAAGGTATTCTTAGTAGTTTGATAGCTTATCCATATCCAAATTTTGCATCTCATGTAATGTGTCAAAACGTACCACTCATATAACTATAAAGTTAACCATTTATCTAGCCAAAACATATGAACATCTACTCCTTCAATTACTCTAATTGTACCAATCTTTTATCTACATTTAATTCATTATTAATTAAATTTAATAATTTTAATTAAATCTAGATTAATATAAGATAATATAGTAAATGACTTCTTACTTTCTCTACGTTGCATTAATGAAGAGCAACTTAGAACGTACTACATATATGTAAAACTTCAACAATAAAAAATAGACTTCAAAGTAACTAACAAATATTTAAAAAGTGTTTTCTACTAAATAAATCACATTATGTAATCATTAACCAATATAAATGAAAATAGCATCATTATAGTAATGATTACCGCTCCCCTCTTCACATGTTCATACACATTGTTGGGAAATGAGCCACACTCGAACCATAGATAGAATGGTTACCAAGTGAACCTGTAACTTAGTGGTAGAGCACCCTAACAACTAATGGGCGGTCCTAGGTTCAACTCCTAATTGATCCATGAAAAAGTTTAGGGTGAGTGCAAAAAGTTGGGTCCACTTTTTACCCAAAGTGGAAGTGTTTTCCCTGAAAATTAAAATGTCACAGTTGGAGTCAAAATTTGAAGCACTTACACATAGAATCTTAAGAAAGTCCAGTAATATGAAATGTAGTATTTTGAATCTAGTTTTCAAATATGTAATTTATTCTAATATCCAGATGATACAAATTAATTTTGCATAAGTTCGTACAAAAACCACTTTTTAAAAGTCACTTTTTTAGGACCATACCATGCACGTGTACGACCATCATAATTTGACCTAAATAAAAGTATTTTTCTAAATCCTTTTTTTTAAATATGTGTATTATAGTGAAGTTTGATGAGGATATTTTTTTATAATTTTTTTCCAAATATTTTTTTTATTAATTTTTTATTGGCCCTAATTGTTGTTTTTGAAAACCCTTCATGTACAACCAACATAATTTGAGCTAAACTAATCATAAAATGATTTTTTTTCATTGTGTAAAAAATAATGTGTAGATTGATGACATATAATTTTTTATTTTTTTTTAACTTTTTAAAATTAAAGTTATTAAAAAAATGCAAAAACTTGTCATTTCAAGTTTATGGACCAATTTGCTCATAAATTAATTATAAAATAGAAAAACAAATCGAATAAAAAAATTACATATTTGAAAACTACACATCGTCGTCTATAATGGGTTTTAATTTCGTAAAAAAAATCAGAAAAAAATATCGTCATCTATATTGGTAAAGTTAGTCTTTTCTCTTGTTCTAAACATAGACTTGTACTTGCAGGTCCAAGGCTAGGAGTCGGCTTACCATGCCTTTCCTGAGCCTAAAACCAAACTAAAACCGTAGGTTTTGATTTCTTGCTTTTAGGAACGGGTACATGTTCCTTTTTTGTAGGAAAAAAACAAGCACACAAGGCTTTTTTTTTAAATTAAATACTTGTTTAGAAATGGGTACTCGTTCCTAAATGAGTACCTATTTAGGCTCAGGCACCCGTTCCTAAGCGGGTACCCATTTAGGCTTGGGCACCCATTCCTATCAGGATTTTTTTTTCCCTGATGTTTCCCCTATATGTGAACCCAACTTCTTGCTTTTACTGTTTAACAAGTTCTAACCTAGCCTAACTCTAGCTCTGTTGACTTGGCTCATAGAAACGACAACCTTATTACATACTTGGAGTTATTAAATCGAGCTAATATGATGCAAGAGCACTCAGGCGCACGCGCAATCCCGCGTCAACCAAAAACAACATTTCAATTTTGCTTGATTTTGTTATGTTTTGTCAATTCAGTTTGGTTGATTTCAATTCGCTTTTGACTGTCGCAACTATCTTGGCGAAATCTTGGGTCCTTTGTCACATTTCCACTTCGCATGCATTGTGGCAGTTTGGGTTTGATGGTGTGCCATCGCTGAGTGTCGGTGTCCAATTTACATGTGTCATGTACTTGTTGAAGTGTTTCAGAAACATTGCAACATCATCGACAAAGCATTTGAAGAAGTCGTCATTATTTCCAAGGAGCCATCAGATGAATTTGGTATCACCATTCTTGTCTCTGCAGAGTTTTGAGTTCCTTTTGGATTGTATCAATGGAGGCGAAACATATTATATTTCCTTGAAAACTATTTCATGATTTTTGAGTAGTGGTGTGGGCACATTGACTTACCATTGTCGCCCAAGTTTGAAATTTATTTGAATGACAATAAAATTCCTTGTTTGATGGGGGCGACGTCCCATTTTCCTTTTTGTTATTCATATTTTCCTTTGAAATTGAAAGGCCACGGTTCATATGGGACGATTTTGAATATGTGAGGGGGGTCCATTGAAAAATGGCACCGCCATAATGGAGAGCGGAGCATACTAAACAGGGATAAATTAATAATCTGATTGATAAAAGAAGAGGCGACGCCTCACATTTTATTATTAATCAGATCTTCTTTGAAATCTGAAAAGCCATGTTTGATATAACATTCAGATGTTAAAATTTCTGGTGGTCGATGGGGCAAATTATTGCTGGGCGGCTGTATATCTGCTTTGTTTGAAAGGTCAAAAGACCATTCCAAGGCCAAAAAGGGTAATTTTCTGTTTGGTTTATACTTTGAAATCCAACAAATTTAAATTCTCAGCATATAATTCTTTGAAAGGTGTCGATTCATTTGCCAAGGGCGATCCATTCACAGATTTCTGGTTTTATACATCATAAAAGATAGGAAAAACATAGAGTTTGGTTTTTGGTTGCTAAGGATTGAAGCAAGAGTGAACCGAGCGGCCAGTTGGAGGCATAATTTACACGTTGGAACTACGAAATTAGAGAGCCTAGATTGTTGGACCTTATGTTAATTTATAACTAGTGAAATGATATTTAATCATAAGGGAATTTCCTCTCTTTAAATAAACATTATAGACAAGAAACAAGGAAACGAGTTCAAATTTATCTTGCATTGAGCAAGGAAATATCTAGGCAGAATCAATTTCGTTTTCTTTTTATAAATATAAAATATAGTAAGTGTTATGTAGTGGTTGTATCTACTTATAAACTGTTATTGTGATTAGTTTAATTTGTATAAATAAGTTTATTTATAAATAGTATTATAATAATGTGTGGATAAGATATGTTGATCTTTTTTATATTTAAATATATGGAAGTATGCACCTAACATGATTAAGAATACTTTCATAAAATAAATATTGAGTGAAAATTATTATTTCTTGCGAGCATTTTATGTATGGTAGATAGTTTTTTATAGGAAAGAATTGATTACTAGAATTTTGTTGAAGTTGACTTTGAAAATGAATTGAATTGGGAAGCATCTTATTATTCCCCGAAACAATGAAATTGCTTTTAAATTTTATGATAGTTTTAGAAGATTAATTTTGATTGGTTTATCTTGTGTATATTAATTAAAAATTTGAATTGAATGGATGCATAATGAATTAGCTAAATTTTTATTGTTAGAATTTTTTTGCCTTGATCTTGGATGTCTAAATCATAGTAAGGAACTGATTGTATTTATAAATACCTTTGAGGAATCTACTGAATTGTGAGGGTCATGTTCTCCTAAGACAAACTTTAGGAGGACCTAATTAATAGCTTTAGAATAATTATCTAGGACATATATGCATGATGCAATGTGCTAATTTCACAAAAATCAATGACCCTCACACACTTGTGAGAAGACATCATAAATTAATGCACATAATTTGAATGTAGAAATAAATTTAATGCCCCCTTGATTTCTGTGAGTGAGGGAGACAATAAGGCCCTAAATTATCCACCTAATCAGAATTTGATTTCATATTTGAGAAATAAAAATTTCATGTTGGTGACAAAAATTTGAATAAATAATTGGTTGATTTGGAAGAGAGAAATCTACCAAGGAAAAAAATCATGATTGCTATAATGCCCAAGGCAAGAACTAATAAGTGATGCAAACATGTTTTCTTATACTACTAAATTTATACTGACAATCATATTTCAAGATGCAATAGGTATGTCAATTGTGTTGAAATTGGGGAGCCGACTATTTATTATTTATGGATCTAAAGATCTTTTAAATAGGAAAAATATATAGGAGATGCACCTCTACATATAGATACACCAGAACTATGATGGAAAAAGTTTATATTTCCAATACTCCACCATAAACTTTATTTCATCACACACAAACAAACAAAACAACTAGATGATGGGGGTTGCCTATAACAAATAGGCTTTTGAGATACCCATGTGCAAATGAAAAACATTTAACACCAACCCCTTCTTGAAAGCATACAAACTAATCTCTACTCAAAGGCTTGGTGAAGACATATGCAAGATACTCATTGGTTGGTCTATAGACTAGTTCAATTTCCTTGTTGAGGACTACAAGCATCCAATATTGCATGGGTTGACATACAAGTCTGATGATGATTTGGCGATCCAAGTCATGACCCATGTGGCATGCTCAATTCTCCTCACAACCATTTCCATCTTAATGGAAGCCTTCCTAGCACCTTAGTATCATCCTTTGTGTCTCCTTCACCTTTGTTTTCCACCCTCTTGGCTTGCATGTCCTCACATTCTAGAACTATTGTCGCCTACCTTCAGCTACAAGGGTGTCTGGGAGACATCATGATGCAGGAGCATCCGGGTCCACAAGCAATCTTGCATCAACCAAAAAGATTTTCAACTTTCTATCTTGTTTTGTTGGTGTTTTTGGCTTTTTTGTTGTGTTGATTTTGGTTTGTGCTTTAGGAGAGATTTAGATTAAAATTGGCCAAGTGAAGAGCATCAAATTGTAGAAGAGATTAATGAGTATCATCAATTCAAGTTTGGTGCAATTCAGACAAAATTTGGTGAAGTTAGAACAAATTGGCCAAGTTCAAAGTTCATGAACTCTTTAGTTCGTTGATCACCCAGTTTGTCGTTTTCATGGTCACCAATTGAAGAGTTGGACGATTGAAGAGTTGGCCGGTTGAAGAGTTTGCCGATTGTACGGTCGGTCGATTGCATTGTTTCACTGAAAAGAACTTTAGCCCAATATTCTTTGTTATAAGCAAAGTTGGAAGATTGTAAACTTTGTCTTTCACCAACAAGTTTTAGTGTCGGTCAAATCATTGGTTGTGGACTCTTTAGTGGCCTGATGGCTTACCTTGCTGACAAAGACTTTGAAGAAGAAAATGAGTTCATGAAATCCCATTGTCACTGATTCCACTGTTCATGGAGATGCAAAGTCATCAATGAAGCTTAAGTTGATGAACTTTTAAGTTCACTAACCTCTTTTTTTGCCTATCGTCGAGTTCAAAAGTTTTAAAACTTGTCGATCTTCGTCAATAAAGAATTTTGTAGCATTAAATCAATGGTTCGCGAAAGACATAATTTGTTGATAAAGAAGTTTTCTATGCCGATATATATATTATTTTGGCTAATAATATGTCAAATAACAATCATTAATGATTGGTGTTTCAGTTTCTCAACTATCAAACGGTTCAACTTCTTGTAAGCGGTTTAACTTCCTCTAGGGAGACATATAAAAGAACAAGAGTAGATTTTGTTTAAAAAGGAGAGGGGGTGGCTGAGAGAGAATCACTAGTATATTGGGAAATTGTTATCGAACAAATGAATCTGGGAATTGGGGCATAATACATGTGGATATTGTGTAGGCGAATTGTTACCAGAATACCATTGTTTTGTATCAAAATGTATTTCTTGAGCATTGTAATGTTGTATATAAATAAAGGGTTCTGAATTTTATTGTTTTGTGTAGAAATTTTGTGTTGTGGTTGCGTAACTTTATATTGTGTTACGTGATTGGGTTGTTTGATAAGACTCCCTTATCATGACTGCGTCACATCAAGCTTCCTCAGGTGATCCACATTAAGTTGTAGGGTTGCCCAAGTGACATGTGTTGGTAAGAGGGTTGACTGTTCCCTCAACATAGGTTAACTTGTCATAATATAGCATGTGCATGAGTCACTTCCTTTTGACTATTTTTTCTCTAGTTTCCCTTTTGATCACCAACTTTTTGCCATTGTTTCTTCCTCACTTTCTTTCTTGATTTCATTCCTATCCTTAGCCTATTTTTCCTTTGATTTTACCTCCTCTTTTCCTATTTAAACTCCCTTCTCTCATTCATAAGGGAGGAGAATAGAGAAGAGAATTCTTGCATACAAAAGATTTGAGCAATTTCAAATGTTATTCTCTCTGTAGGGTAGAAGGATTGTTAGGCTACCTTTGCAAATCTTTTGCTAGAAGCTAGATGTATCCCCTACTCTATAAATGGGATAACCTTTAGAATATTCCATGCCTCTTTGTAAATCCCAACCTTGAATCCTCATATCCAAGATATAGCCTCACCCACGTATCAAAGGAAGCTTCTGAAGCTTTCCTTCCTCCCAAATTAATCCTAGTCTAGATGTTCCCTTTCCATCAAGCAAAGTAACCCAAGGATGGAAGAGGAGAAGAAACTACAAATTAAGATAGACCCTCTAACGACCCCAAACACAATAGTTGCAAAGAAGCTTCAAAGCTTCACCTAGGTTCGTTAATCTCAAAAATATTTTCATTTAAAATTTCATTTGCTTAGTAATTAGATCGTTTAAATTTGTTGAAGGACTATAACATTTTTTTGTTGTTTCTTACTTAGTTTAAAATTCACTTCCTTAGGTAGAATTAGATTTAAGTTATTTTTTGCGTCTTGCAAATAGATTAGAAGTTTATTTGAAAGTTTTTCTCAAAAATTTAAAAAAAATCAAAAATACAGTATAAGCTACATGCAAAGTCATATAGAAATAATTAGTTGCATGTAGTTAATTAGTTCATATTAATTTCAGAAGAAAAAAAAAAAATGTTAGCGTTTTATTTTGCACCTTTCAGTGTGAATGTAAAATGAACAAATGTGCAGTAGAACCGCTCTTCAAATTTGTAGGGAAAGCTCCCTGTAAAAGAAAACTAACTTAAAACTACACAATATGTACTCGCAATTTACAGTGTTTTCAGGGGTTTTTTATCAGTAATGTTGAATAAAACATGAAATTTGCAATCTTTTATTTAGTTTTGTGACGTGTGAAAGGTAGAGATGCACTTTCAACAACGAAGCAAGGATTTTGTACTTTTTTACTGGAATCAGAAACTAGACTACACGCTTGCACTATTTAACTAAATTCAAAGGCTAAGCAAGGCAAGTACCACGGATTGGATTGAATAGATTAACACAAACACATAATTATGAATGCCAACACTAAATCGGGTACAAGATAGTACAAACCAACTGCTTAAATCACCCACTTCATTTGCGACACAAAGTTCACAAATTTATTGAACCGACTTAACCTTCAACGCTGGAAACTACACATTGCAATAACATCCATTAGCAAAAATATGCATAATAAATGTTCTTGAAAGAGACAAAAATTACAATTCAAACACCATGTGACTAACAACTCTAGCATAATGAGGCATAAGAATTGCCTCTTTCATTGATGTTCATTCACAATTACAATTGATTTATGTACTGTGAATACTGAATATTGTAAAATGCTAACTCATAAAAAGCTCTGAATTCTAATAATCAATCTTGAATTCCAAAATCTCGATCCTTGTGCTTGTGCAAAGTACTTATTTATACTACTACAAAGCAAATGCATGAAAATAATAACTTAACTCTAAATTTAACTGACTAGTATTTGCATGACATGCAAACTTATTGCAATATATCTGCTCCACTGAAACTGAAATTAAATCCATGCAATTGCCAGTTCAACTGATGATCAAAATCATGCAAAGTCCATTTGAACTGTGACTTCATGCTCACTTCCTCCCGCATGACAGGTGAATTGGAGTTGACTCTGGATGATGCTATAAATAGAAAATGCCAGAAATAGTGCAAGAGGCTAAAAATAACATGTTTTGAATGTGATTTTTTTCTTGATGAGGGTCGATTTTAGCCTGTGCTAAAAATAGAAATTTGTCACTGGTGGCTCTGGGTGTTTCTAAGTTGACACAATTTTTTGGTGAAGGTTGGCGAATCCTTTTCCTTGTACAGGCATGTAATAGTTTTCTTGCTTGGATGTTGACCTGTATCCTCTATTTTGATGATTGGATGGCTAGCGTCTTCTTTGTTTTTGACGTGAGCTTCCTGAACTTTGGTGTTTTAATCTTAGCACACTTCTGTTGGTATTCAAAGGCATTTTGTGTTGTTGACTGGGCACTGGCCATGATATTCTAGGAGCTTTCATTTGGCTGCCAATGCGTCCCCATATGGGCCTTAGCGTGGCACTTCATCTGCACACTAGATGTGTGAGGTTTCACTTGAACTAGACGTTTTTCCCTTTGAAATGGTGCTCTTTCTTGTCAAAGCGTGCCTTGAATACATAAAACATGTTTTCAATACACAAAGCACGCCTTGAATACATAAAACGCTCCTTCAATACACAAAGTGTGCCTTGAATACATAAAACGTGCCTTACAAAATTGGTGTGCCTGCAAATTAACTTGTGCGCCTCATTATGAACAAGTACGCCTCAGTCTAGCACTCTTCTGCCAACTAAGGAGCGCTTTTTGAAAGCATTTGGAGTCTTCTTCTTACTTTTGCTAGAAATTTGAACCTGCGGAGTTAGTGGAAATATCAAGGGAATAGGTGCAGATGAAACTCCGTTTAGACAAAGTCATTATTATACAAGGTTTTCTTCGCATGTGTACAACTTACCAAAAAAAAAGAAAAAGAAATAGGATAGATTGTTTTTTGCATGCACTCAGATTAGTATTCTTAGTTACAATTTTTAACTTTCGAAAGTGCAAGACAAGAAGAAAGAAGCACTCGATTCCATCATGAGGTATTCAATAAACATTAAACAAAATATCAAAGAAAGTAAACATCACAACTTTGACAAAGCAAGAAAACAATCCAAAATCACTCTCTTTTGAGTCTCCTATCTCTCACCTAGGCTTTCACACCAAATGTGTCTAGGGATCAAAGAAGCCTAGATTGAAGTGGTTTTAGACAAAATTCAAGAGAACATACCCATTCTTAGGAAAAAATGAGAAAACCTTGAATACACTTAAGGGTTATTAACTCATTTGGAAGTTTGCACATCATTTGTGTAACACTTCTTTCAATGTCTATGGAGTGTGGAGATGAAGTAGATGTTGTCCTTAAAGTTGTATGAAACAAAAAAACATCGACCTTAACTTCCTTTAAGCAAATACCATTAAATGAGCCAAATTTATGACATGCAAACCAAATAGAAAACTTGTGATAAGTTTTTGTAAGGCCACGAACATTCAATGAAATTATTTTCATATGGAGCAATCCTCCATGGCGAGTTATGTTTGGTCATCCTCAACAATAAAAACTACGAACTTATTACCCAAGAGTGTATGCTAGTTTGACGAAAGATGTTCACCAAGCAAACAATGCAACTTTTGCCTCCTTAATCTGTCCTTGATGAATCATCATTGCTTGGCAATGGGCTACGAGACCACCTAGAGGATTAAGAACTCGCACTGGATGTCCCAACAAACAATCAATTACCTTGTGCTAGCAAAATTTAAGTGTAGTAGCTAAAGATGGGGCCACATAGCAGGAGGAATTAGATCATTCGTACAAATATACTACTGGGCTTTGGTAGCAAGAGTTGACTCACTAGGTTTGATTATTAAAGTATTATTGTAATATTTAGTTTATAATGGTCAATTAGTCTTTAGAATAGACTTTAGGAATATTCTTTATTCTTTTAGTTAAGTTCTTATCATTTTGTTTTATTAGTTGTCGCCTAATTGTTGCTCTTATCCTTTCGGGATAAAGCCTTTAAGGATGCTTTGGCTCTTGAGTTAATATTGAATATCTTGGTAATCATTTCTGTATTTTATATTATTTTATGGTATCAAAGCCCACCTTGGGATTGGCGAACACTGAAGAGCTAGGGACTACTGCCAGCAGTGACAATTCAAGGAACGTTTCTCGACGTGAGCCCAGTTATATGCCAAAAGTCGCTCTACGGAATTGTATGGAGTTGATCGAAATATTCAAGGGTTTCGTCTGGTTTCAAATCACGTTTTTTTAATTTTTGATAAAAATCATGTCTGTTTTTATCTGGAATTCGCAAGTTTATTCAGGCAGAAATCGTGGGTTTTTTAACTCAAGGGTTTTGACCAAATTTTCGCACCCCTGTTTGGGCCATTTTTTCAGAAAATAGCGGCTTATTTTCATCTTAAGGTTGCACGTTTTTTCTTCGTGAGGCACAGAATCTCCTTCTGCAGGAAATCGCGCTGGCGTTTAAGGCCATTTTTTTGTGATTCTGCAAGTTTTTTTAAAGTTTTTTCTGCACAAATAGAGGTTGTGCGTGGGTTTTGTTCAGTTTTTTGGACAAAAATGTAGGTGTTTTGAGGCGGTTTTCTACATGTGTTCCTCAGTAAATCACATTGTGCCTATCTTGGAGGGATTTTCTCAGTAAATCGCATCCCATTATTCATCTATTCCTACATCTTTTTTAGGTCGCAGCTTGGGTAGAAGATTATTGAAGGTTTTTAATTTTTTTTTTTTTAATTGTGGCATTTTTTGCATTTTTTGGACGTTTTTTATTAAAAAACTTGGTCATTTTCAAGGTGCCTAAGGTTTCTAGGCATATTTCAGACCTAATTGTGGAGGATTTTTATCATTTTTAGGTGATTTTTGACAAAATTGTGGGTTCTTTTTGCCTATTTTTCACAAACAATGGATGGCTAGGGTTTTCAAACCCTTTTGTGGACATTTTTGTCACCTTTTTTTGATGATTTTTTTACAAAATCGTGACCTCTGCTAGGGTTTGACAAGTATTTTGCATCTTACAAGAGGGAAAATGGCTTCATTACCCAACATTATGTTGGAAGGCAGCTAGTGTTCCACTCGCAAGAATTATAAAACATGGAAGCAATGTATGCTCACGATCTTCAAGTACAGGGGTCTCGAAAAGATCATCCTCTGTACCGACAACCAGCCAACAATTGTGGATAAAGACCAGGACAAATTTGACCAGAGGGATAGATAAGCCATCATGTTAATAAAGTTATCAATAACAGATGAAATGCTTACAGAGCTACAGACAAGTACTACCTCTATGGCAATTTGGAAGCACCTACAAGATGAAATGCTTACAAAGCTACAGACAAGTACTACCTCTACGTCAATTTGGAAGCACCTACAAGATCTGCACAAGATGTTGATCATGATGGATGAGAAGATGTCTTTGCAGGAGCATTTGTTGAAGATCAAGGACATTTGCAATCGGTTATCAACCATAGGTCGGAAGATGGAAAAAGAGGATACGGTGGTAATTACGATGAAAAGCTTACCACGAGCCTATGAACAGTTTATTGAGACACTCAATATCACATCTACCAGTGTTGCCCTGAAGTTCGAAGAGCTATACAATAATCTCTTGCAGTAGGACAAATGGAAGAAACAGTTTGGCAATAGCAATGATACACAAAGTGTGGAACAAGCATTTGCAGCCAAGGACAAGGGCAAAGGCAAATGGCCTCAAAAGAAAGGACAGAGTACTAATGAAGATACTTCACGGAATCTCAAAAATATCACGTCACTATTGTGGTAAAATGGGCCACATGAAGAAGCACTACAAAAAAAGGTTGGTTGAATAGAAATCCAACCAGGATGGGCCTTCGCCAAAGGCTCATGTCGCAGAGCATTCTGAGGAGTCAGTCTTCTATGCATTCATAGCCAAACGACCTGCAGATCAGTGAAAGTCATCTATGTGGTACATCGATTTTGAAGCATCTCATCATTTTACTCACATAAAAGATTGGTTCACGAAGTACATGACTTGCTCAAATTTAGTGATTTTCGGTGGTGATGAGTACACATTTGTTGACAAAAGGAATGTTCAGATATCCTTTGGAGACAAAAATCTTATTTTTCTCAATGTGTACTATGTGTCGAGAATGGAGCTCAATTTTCTCTCAATGAGTCGGATTATGATCCATTGTCCCAATATGGATGTCATCTTTAGCAAACACAAATGCTACATAGTTGAAAAGGAGTCCAAGAAAACCATTGCAGTCGATATCGAAGATCACGGTTTGTATTGACTTGTTGATACTAGACGGGTTCAGGTGCGTGCAATAGCAACCAAGAGTGCATATGATATCAGTACACTTTGGCATCAGCGGTATGGGTACCTCAACTTACCTTATCTCTCTCAATTGGCTTGAGAGAATTTGGTAGAGGGATTACTTGACATTCAGCAGCAGATACAGGGTGTTCGCAGAGCTTGCCAAGCAAGGAAGTAGCACAAAACTCCTTTTTCAGATGGACAAGCTTGGAGAGCTACAAGAATCATACAGCTGGTTCATGTAGACATTTGTGGACCAATGAACACGGCATCGATCACTAGTGCCAGTATTTACTTCTATTTGTAGATGATTTCAATAGAAAAATGTGGGTGTTTTTTCAGAAGTCAAAATCAAATGTGTTTAAGGAATTTCAAAAGTACAAAACATTAGTAGAGAAAGAGTCTAGTTGTTCAATAATCACTCTTAGATCTGATAATGGAGGTGAGCTCTGTTCAAACAAATTCAATAACTTTTGTGCTAAACATGGAATAAAACGACAATTTACAATACCCTACACTCCACAACAAAATGGAGTAGTTAAGAGAAGGAACCATATTATTATGGAGATGACCCGGTGTATGTTGGAGAACAAGAGTGTTCCCAAGAAATTTTGGGCTGAGGCAGTCTACATTATAGTTTACCTACTCAACAGGTCTCTAGCACAGGGAGTGAAAGAGAAGACCCTAGAGGAAGCTTGGTCTAGGAGGAAACCAAAAGTAAGTCATCTTAAGGTCTTTGATTTTATTGCATATACCTAGATTCCAAATGCAAAGAGAACCAAATTAGACCCTAAGAGTAAGAAGTTAATGCTTACAGGGTACAGTGAAAATCATAAAGAATACAGGTTGATTGATATTGACACTGAC
The DNA here is from genome assembly GCA_027924645.1 of Cunninghamia lanceolata. Classification (NCBI taxonomy): domain Eukaryota; kingdom Viridiplantae; phylum Streptophyta; class Pinopsida; order Cupressales; family Cupressaceae; genus Cunninghamia; species Cunninghamia lanceolata. The sequence goes on along the minus strand of BSBN01001327.1, from coordinate 3,061,030 downwards.
CGCTTGACTTTTAGCAAAGATGTGATTGATGAGGAAACTGGGCCCTTCCAGCTTTCTTCAGCAATCAAGATTATCGAAGACCAACCTATCAAGGCTAAGGACTCAGGTGTTCAGCGTCACGAAGCTCCACGTGAAGGGAGGAAGGATTCTAAACATGTGGAGTCTCCCAGGTAGGTAAATGTACCTAAATTCACTGATGATAACTTGGATCAGCATCCAAATGATACAGAAATAAGCAGCCCAAGTCATGATGACGACAATAATTTGGATGGAGAGGTTTCTAAGAAGAGACCAAAGTGGTGGGAAAGCACCATTGGCGATGTTCGAGTAAGTGAAATGATTAAGGGCAGATCATCCAGAGGCAAAAGCAAGCAGAACACAGTTAACTTTACTCTAATGGCTAACATTCAAGGAATTTATGAACCTCAAGAGTTTCAAGAGGCAAAAAGAAAACTTGAATGTGAAAAGAACATGAAAGTCTTATGAAGAATAAAACTTGAGATCTTTCAAATCTTCCACCAAGGAAGAAACCCATTGGCTGCTAATGGGTGTACAAGGTCAAGTACAAAGCAGATGGTACTCTTGACAAGTACAAAACTCAATTGGTTGCAAAAGGCTTCTCACAAAGAGAAGGCATTGACTATGAGGAAACCTTTGCTCCTACAACAAAGATGAGCACCATCCGTTTAGTTCTAGCCATGGTAACTCAGTTTGGCTGGAAGGTCCATCAAAAGGACGTAAGAGTGCCTTCCTGGATGGCAACTTGAAGGAAGAAGTGTACATGTCACAGCCTTAGGGTTTTTGAGGTCACAGGACTGAAGAAAGCTCTATATGGCCTAAACTAGGCACCCAGGACATGGTACATCAAAATTGACAGGTATTTGGTTGAACAATGATTCCAATGGAGTCCTTCGGATCCAAATATATATGTTAAATGCGTAGACAATGATATATTCTACTGGTAATTTATGTAAATGATATCATTTTTTTTAAATGCTCCTGGTAAACTTTTTAATGTGACCGATGACACTGGCACGACATGCTCTCTGACTCCACAGTATGTAGATGATATCATTATTACAAGTAGTGAAGCATATTTGATTGAATAAATCAAATGTAATTTAAGTAAAGCTTTTGACATGACTGATCTAGGCCCCCTACATTACTGCCTAGGTGTAGAAGTTTGGCAAACAGGGGGTGGTATTGTTATTTCTCAATCTATATATGCTAGGATTTTGCTCGTCAAGTTTAAAATGACAGATTGCAAAATCTCGTCCACACCTATGGAGAAAAGGTTGAAGCTTTCAGCCAAAACAAACTCAAAGGTTGTAAATGAGTCAGCGTACATGCAACTAGTGGGCAGCCTTATACATCTTACAGCGACTAGACTTGAATTGAACTATGTTGTGGGTTTCATTTTCAAGTTAATGACAACACCAAAAGCAGAACATTGGGTTGCAACGAAGAGGGTGTTGAGATATGTGAAAGGGACACTTGACTTTGGCATTTTGTACAACAGAAGCAAAGATCCTAGGTTGGTTAGCTTCATAGATTCAAATTGGGCAGGTTTTGTTGATGACAAAAAATCTGTTTCTAGGTATGTTTTCAACCTTGGCACGGGTGCAATCACATGGCCCAACAAGAAGCAATAGACAATAGCTCTTTCCTTGACAGAAGCAAAGTATCGAGGAACAAGAAAAGCAACATGAGGCAATATGATTCCGGAAGATGCTTTCAAGCAAGGTCTTCGGCCGTGCTTTGTGACAATCAAGAGGTGCTAAAGCTTGCCAAGAATCCAGTTTTCCACAAGCATACCAAACATGTGGAACTACATTGTCATTTCATCAGGGAACTTGAAAATGGATTAGTGATGTTGCAGTATTGTCCTTCTGAAGATCAAACTACAAACATTCTTACCAAATCTTTGGGTCTTGACAAATTTGTAAAATTTTGAAATAAGCTTGGTGTAGTTAGTAGATTGACCATTAAGGGAGAGTATTAAAGTATTATTGTAATATTTAGTATATAATGGTCAATTAGTCTTTAGGATAGACTTTTAAAATATTCTTTAAATTTTTATTCTTTTGTTTTATTAGTTGCCGCTTAGTTGTCGCTCTTATCCTTTTCGAACAAAGCGTCTGTAACTCTTTAAGGATGCTTTCACACCTTAGTAAATATTTTGAATATTTTGGTAATCAATCTGTGTTTTATATTATTTTATTGACAAAATTCAAAGTTGAGGGCTTCCCTACCATAGTATTTGAACCCAATAGCTTATGAGCCAAACATGGCATAAAAGTACAATCCTTGATTTTATGGTTCAATAAATTGGCATCTAAAGCAAGTGTTCAAGAGAAAAATGTAGGACAGCTTCTACGAAAAGTGAAAGGTACTTGCTTGTATCTCCATAGGCTCTTTAAGATCGAAGGTGGGGTTCACCTCAATACAAACCCATTGGTGGAGACAAGCAAAATAGAACCTTTCCAACTCATGATAAATAAAATGCTCGAAAAGCTAGATAATTTGTTCCAAGAAAGCCCAAAGAGGAACTAGATGACCTAAAAGCTTGAAACATACAGGAAGGCCTACTTAGAGACTTGAAAATCAAATGTCTAGTGAGACAACAAAAGGGAGTTTTGCATAAGCTAGAAGCTAGAGTGGTTTAAAAGTGTGTATACCTACTTGGTATCTTTGAAATAAAATAGAAAAAGATAAACCAAAGTGAACTTTGATGCCAGAGGGTTTCCAAGTATGCTTAACCCAAGTAGTCAGAGATTGCTCTAGGAAACACTACCAACATAATAAGCAATTAAGCTATAATTCTTATACAACTAGCAAACAAAATCAACACCTATAGGATAAACATTTACAAGGGGTATCATTCTTGTTACCTTGTCATAGACCTTGCTTAGAAATTTCCACACTCTCTTTGGGGACTTCTCTATGGTTTGTAACAAAGGTTGCATAAAGCAAGACAAGAGCCATATTAATAGACTTAATTTAACCTAAGGGCAGAATTAAGGCAAAATTAATGAGGAAACCTTAAATTGTCCCACACAAGCAGTCTAGAGAACTGGGAAGGGTCAAACAGAAAGCCCTAAGATGTACCAAAGCCAGACCATTAACGTCATTTGTTAACATAACTAACATCTAAACATTCAATAGAGAGCACGTGTGCAAGAAAAATGTACTGATATTAAATTTTGCTTTGTCATGCTGAAGCTCGTGCAGATGCCATTACAATTTTTTGCAATCAAAGCTAAGGAATTCATCCTACAAGGCCCAGTCTGATGGAAATTTCTACCATCCAAAGTAAAGCTATTTCTAAGTAGTGCCATTGAAACTAACATTTAAGAATCCGATAAGAATATTTTTTGACAATAAAAATGAGTTTCAAGTCTAATCATAGGACACAATGCCTCCATTCTCTGGCACTATTCTCAGAAGCTAATGCCTCTTCAATTAGCAAATTTTATTTCAACATATGAAGGAAGCATTATGATTCTTGAAATCTGTTTGGTCTAAAGGCATATTTTGACAGAATTACCAATACTTCATTGCTGTATAATTATGTTGTGTATATAGCTCAATTATTCAATTATGGTGTTGGAGTTTGGGAATTGAATGAATTTAATGCTTGATTAAGTTCTTGTGGACTGCTTTGAAGCTGAGTTTTGATATGTATTTTTCTCTTTGAATAAGGAAGAACTAAAAGCATTTTCTTGTCTGTTTAAGGAAACATATAAGATGAAATAATTATCACAACTTGCAGACGCACTAACTCTCTGTTTAAAGTCCCAAATATTTTTTAGTATAGACAATTGCACCATGTATACAAAATAGAATCATCCTTTGTGAGACAACGCATGGGCCTTGTATGCCTCCAGATGCAAAAGCAATTTTTGCAGAACTGTAACAATATATACTGAAACTGCAAATTTGAAAATGTTAAACAGTACAAATTGATGTATATTAATTGTGAACATCTAAAAGCATTAATTATTAAAGTACATAATTACTCCAATTTCCCATAGATCTTATATTGTCACTTTTGTTTCAAATGGATGAAACAGTTGCAAGTTAAGCTAATAAGCCCATGCCAACCCCATGGCAATAACCTTGCCAACATGAATAACAAGGTGTACATTCAGTGCCATGTAACTCATTTACATTTATGATGGGTAATCAGCGTTGATGCCCAAAATGCGAACTTTGTGCATATTTGGAAATTTTGCAATAACTAAAATACCCACTGCTAAAGTATTCAAGAATAGCGCAGGATTTTGATAGTTTGTTGTATGGCATGCAATTAAATACCTGCAAATATGTACAGAAGGATGAGATCATTCAAAAAAAAATTGTTCCCAAGTATTCATGACGAGCTAACATTACAAACTAAAAGAGGCAAGTGAAAAAAAATATACTGACTAGATCAAAATGGAAGATTGTGACCAAGTCAAAAAGTATAGCCTCACTCAATATGACAATAATTTATACAAGAGTTACACTGTATTAGGTGGGCCCTGGGAAATGGACATAGTAATAATATAGCATGCATCATAGGCTCTAGCAATCAACCACTTGATGCAATTTGGTACTAAAAGTTACTCATTAGTTTACATGATTAAGTGGTGCCCTCTCACGTGCATATTGAAAACTGCATGCCCCCTGTTAGCATTTTAATTTGTCTTTTGTGACAACACAAAACAGTACAGCACACGAAGATAACCTCTCTTAAAATCAGCAAGGGAAGCTCCCTAAGATCTAAAACTACTCCTAATTCTAAAGCTACGAACAAGAATTAACAGTCATGCACACTATACAAGATTCTCAAAGGAATTTTGAATTAAGGGAAATAATTGAAAGTAAACCTAACCTATCTTTTTGGATCTCAAAGGTTGAGCACAAGACATAAAATAGGAGATTTTTTTATGAATAAAGCTTGCAACTAAAAAAAAATCAACATAAATAGGAATGCTTACTAACTGGGTGAAAGTAGAGACCAGTAGATCTGTTGATGTGTTTTCCTTGCACAGACAACGCAGCATAAAATACTCGCGTATTTTATCCTCTCTTGAACAAAATCACTCAGATGCTAAACTTTGTGATCAACTGAGTAGACTCCAAGGTTCCTTATCTTCAATTCTCGACTTAGGATAGCTTGTTTGGCAAAGATGTGATTTGCTGTTTCATACAAAGGGACTTACACTTTGGTGTTCAACGGCAGGAAAATACCGTTTACACTCGCACAAGTTGTAACAATCGCTTCAAGGCTACACGCTATGATAAACTTATGATATGGCAATTCAGCTCTTGGTCCTACTCTTAACAATGTTTTTTTTTTTTTTAAAAAATGCAAAAGACTGGGTTTAGAAAGAATATCTAATCTAAGTGCAAGCTATCATCATCAATTCCCGGAAATCTCAACCACGCTTTGCTTCGCCATGAGACAACAACTCCACAAAGGTTATGCAATCTTCTAAGGATAAGTTAAAAGTTTTCAAATTGTTCAATGAACAATTGAAGTGACGCTTGTGATATGTTCAGACTAACCTTACACTACAACTTGCCAGCGACAAATCATAAAAGGTATGAACATATAGAGATTTCACTAAGTAATCGAAAGACAATGACCTCCACAAACTAAAGCTAACAAACTTTGAAAGAAATAAACTAAGTTAAAACATTGAATGCGAGTGAGTACTTAGCAACCATGCAACTTGCAAAGAAAACACAAAATCACCATGAATAGCTCAACAATGAACTTGTATTAATCTCAGCAATGTCTTAGCAACAGCTCTAATTTGCTCAAAACTCATTATACAAAATGAAGAGGAATGAGGCTTATATAGCCCTCAAAATACAATGAATGGCCAGGATCAATTTGGATTCGATGGCCCAGATCATGCCACATCAAAGGTGGTTATAACAACTTTCTATTATTAGAGATATACAAGAAGCAATAAAGGCACGTTTTCCAAGGTGACACCTTGGCGCCTATGTGGACTGCCAACGTGGCATTTATTTCTTATGTTTATTCTTTTCGACCAATGCCACGAACTTGGACACAAGACCAGAAATGTCTTCAATTGGTACATTTGGCGCATATTGAATGGCCCTTTCTCCATTTGTCAAATCTGATGTGTACATGACAAGTGTCTTTTCCCATTCTGTCATCCAAGCTTGATGTGTACCCATGAATGTAGAAAGCGAAGAAATATTGTCCATCTGCTCTCCAGTGATGTTGTGAACATTGTCAAAGTAGGATGCATGTATGTGATTCCTCAAGTCTTCAATATTAAACTCTCCTGAAAGACCAAACATATCATTGATTGAACTAAGTATCCTGCTTCGAATCCTTTGTAGTGCACTTCTTATGCGAACACTTTCACTTTCCACTCTTTCAAGAACTTGCTCCTTCATCTGTAGGTTGTAATACCAAAAACAAAGATCACATGACGAATCTTGTTCAATTACATTCCCATCCATCAAAGCTGTCCTTGTAAAATCTATCATATCCTTCAACTGTGGCATGAGATTTTGTTTAACTATTTCAAACCCTGAACAGGTATCTAAAATGACTTGAATTCTATCCAAAAGTCTTGAGACTTTCTCAAATTGTTGAGCAATTTCGCTGATGAATCCGTCCATCTTATTCTTCATTCTGTCTACCCATCCTTTCACCATTAGAGCAGATGATCTCATTCCTTCTAACTGTTCAATGGATTCTTGTGAAAGCATCGCTGGTGGTGTAGATGTTCCCTCACGCTGATGAAGTGGATTCATCAATTGCCGAATATACCTTTTGAATGCCAAGTTTTCCTGTTCCAAATGATTCCTCTTTTCTTTTTCTTGCCTTAACCTTTCCTTGACGTTCATGATTGAATCGTCCAACTCTTCTATCTCTTGATCTTCTATAGTTGGACCTAAGTCAAAAGTGGCTACATCATAGTCTTCCGGAGCAATATCATCCACAAACTTATCAACTCTAGGTACTGCGATGTGCACTTGCCTTGAACCTGAACTGTCCCTTGTGATTTTGGATAGTCTGGTTGCTTTCTTCTTTTCTTTATCATTTCTTACCTTGCTTAGCAATTCTTCTACATTGAACTCTGTTTCTCTCTCAACAATGGTAGTCTCTTTCACTCGTTCTCTTAACCATTCTGGTAAAGCAGACAAATCTTCATCAACCTCTTCTTGAATCCCTTTCCCTGGTGTTAATGGCAATGCTTCTTCATCAAAGGCATCTTGAGGTACTTGCATTTCCTGATTTTCTTCATCGCCTTCACTCATGACTACCTCATAACCTTCTTGTATACTGTGATGATGTTCCTCAAATTGATTCTCACGCAAGGTTGACTCCAAAGATTCATGTACATTTCCTTGATCTTGCACATTTGGCGCCATGGGAATTTCTTCTCTTTCTTGGTTCTCCACAGTAGAAGTCATGTTGGCCATTCCTGAAAGGTCTTCTCCTTGTCTAGAAGAAGTGCTAGCTTCGTGAGCTCCACTTGATTTTTTCCTCTTCCTACTACCTTCACCTTGTGGGCTTGCTAGTTGTTTTCTTTTCCTTGGCTGAGCTTCTTCTCTTGAACTGTCACTGTAGCCACTAGACTCACTATTATGCTCACTACTAGATTCATTATCACTGGCTTCTCGAGAATGTTGAGAATTTGCATCTTCCATCAAATTGTAAGTTAAATTATGACCCTTTTGAATGAGCTTTCGTGTTTGTCGATCCGCATAATTTCTAGTGAATCCTATAATTGTTTGCATCCAACAATCATCATGTGTTATCTCCCTTTCGGCCCAATTGAGGATGAATGGTCTCTCAGCATCATATAGACTTTGTGACATAATTCTATCAGTTTCTTCCAATTGATCAGGTATGCTGAATACATTGCAGGTTCTCACCAAATTCCAAGTCAACCTTGAATTCCTTTTGATTTTCACGTCCTCTTCATCTTCCGCGTTAGCCCAATGGTCTTCAAGATGCTCTTTGTGTTTATATCTCCTTCCAAATGCCTTCCGAATGTTGTTGAATGGATCAAAGTTATCTCTACTTAAATCATGAGGTACAATGTTATATGCTTGCAATTCGATTTCTGAATTCAATGCTGCTTGTAATGACGAACAAGTCTCTAACTTTGCAACTCCAATTGGGAAGTGAATTCCAGCTTTCTTCTTGCTCTTTTGAATCTTGTCGTATGCTATTAACTGCCTTGTCACCTCTAGCAATACCATCTTGTCAGTGGGATATCTTGGTAAACGGTAGGGATAACCTGAAAATCCTTGAATTCTTATGTAGGTGAATTTTGGAAATTGAATGTACCATCGGCCAAACTTCTTCATCAAATTCATAGCCTCTCTAGATAATCTTTTATGAACATTTCCTTGCAAGGTCCTTACAATAAACATGAAGAAAGCATCGTTGGCTCTTCTATAGTGGGCGATGGCTTTCAACTGCAATTGCGGATAGCAATCGTACACGGGAAACTGTCCGGCGCCATATCCAATATTACCTTTCCAAGTCAGTCCGGCGTATCTTTCACATCTCGCTAACATGTAGATGACATATGAGCTCATATAGAATGATTTTGTTTCTTCCAACCTTGTTAGCTGATCATGAATATTGTTACTTATCATTTCCGCCCAATCAAACATCTTTTGGCCTTTCGCTATCTCACTTATGTAGTAGAACATCCATGTTTCACATGTTGATGACTGTGGACAACCCATGATTCTACTCAAAAATATCACCATATATCCGTATTCGGGAAGAAAATCGGACTTATGTAGTTTCTTTGGCAACCTACTGTAGTGATTCCTCGGTTGTGATATCCACTTTGCATTAATCTCTTGCAAGAAATCCTTTGATTTAGCATCATACACCTGCTGCGCATACTCCTTAGTGCAAAGTGTAGTCTTCTTATACTTTGGAATGTTGAACGTATTTGCAATAGCTTCCTTCCTCAGATAGGCCAACACTTTCCCATCTCTTGTCTCAATACATCTGCTTTGTCGGTTATAATGGCAAGCACATTCCAACATCAACTCCGCACTCGGGAATGCAGGCGGAAAGCATGCTGCCTGAACGATTCCATTCTTGAGCATTTCTTGAATAACCTTGGAATGAGTGGGCTTGTTCAACTCCTTCTTGATTTCATCCATGTTGATGTGTCCCAAGTTAGTGTCACTCAGGTTCCTCCATTTTGACGTAATCTTGGTTTCAGGGAGCATTCCTTTCATATCGCTCTTGAACATCGCTTGGCGATCCTTCGAACTCATCATCTACCTACAAGAACGAAATTGCTTGAATTAGAATATTAAAGTGATATTGGATATAAAGGGGATCCAAACACTTAATTTCACTCTCCTAATGAATGTGGGATAAATAAGCTTCAATTTAAATCATTTTTTAATCACCTATCCCGAAAATTTATCAAATTTGCAACAAAGAAAGCTTAACATACCTTGGCTGCTTATCACTGAAACTCAATGAAAATAATACTAAGTCTGATTTTTATTTTTTTTGAATTTCTGCAGGTCTACCTTTTAATTTTCTGCAGGTCTACCTTTTGAATAGATTGACTTGAAAATTATCTCCTTTCTTCTTTGTAGCACTTGAATCCTAGACTTGCTTTGCAAATTCGCCTCTCATTTATGATAAAATCTGCCCTTCAAAAATAAATTTCTGCTCTTACTTATTGCTGCTCTGCTCTGCTTCTTTTTTGTTTTTGTTTTTTTTATTTTGCAATTGAATGTGAAAATGAAGATTAAAACCTCTCTTTTATAGTGTTTTCACTTATCTCCTTAGGGCAGGTCGGCCTACTTCAAAGCAATTTTTTTTTTTTTTGTTAAAAATTTATAATTTCCTCCCTTAGGCCGACCTAAACTCATGTTGAAGCAAATTTTCATTAAATGTACAGATGAACTTTCATGAGCGGAAATTGTAATGTGCAGAACATTATGCGCCCTTGTAAGAACATTTTCCTCAAAAACTTATCATTTTTCTTTCACATATTCTGACTTCCTCATGACAGTCTTGTGCAGTTTGGGCGGCAATTTCATAGGGCAGAACAATTTCCTTATTTTCAATTCACCCTCTAGCTAAGGCACAAAATGTAAGGGGCAGAACAATTTCCCCATTTTGCATACACCATATTTAATTAAATCTCCACATTTTGTCCTTAAGCGCAAATGCAAGCATGTGTGCACTTTCACTTTATCACCTTTTGATAAACCTTCACTTGGAGTTTTAAAACAAGATTTGTAGTCTTCATCATGACAGCCTAGGGCGGAAATTGTAAGAGGTAGAACATTATGCACTCCTTTTGAGATCACTCCAATCTTGCATTTCTCCAATCTTTAAACTTTCCTCCCACAACCTTCAAGGCAAATTGGATGAACAACACTTCCTCGTGGACTTTTGGTGAACATTGTTGAGAACAATTGTCAACTAGAGAGGGCGGATTTTGAAGACTCTAGAACAATTTGCACCCTTCCCTTTTATCATTACTTAATCATTCATTGCTTCAATCATCTTCATACTTCTTCCTTTCACTAGGTATCTTCTTCAAAGGTTTGTAAGTACTTTTCCTTTAGCGAATTTCACTTGATAATTGAACCACTTAGCATCTTGGATCAAAGCTTTTTCCTAGGGCAGAAATTGCAAGCTCTAGAACATTTTGCGCTCTTGCCTTTTTGGTGAACATTTTACTTATCTTTAATCAACACTTCAAACCTTCACTTCAAACTCCTCAAGACAAGCTTAGATTGGTGACATATCTCACACTCGACAAGTTTTCTTAATGCAAGCCTTGGGCGCAAATTGCATGGAGTAGAACATTTTCCCCACTTCCATTTCCAGACTTGGTCAAATTTTGCACACTTTCACCTTGGGCGCAAATTATAAGCTTGAGAACAATTGGCAACTAGGGAGGGCGGATTTTGAAGAGTGCAGAACAATTTCCTCCATTTTGGTATCAATTCATCAAACTCCAACTTTCTTCCAATTCCACAAAGCAAATTGTCATATTCTTTGCAAGTATTCTCGAGAATTTGTCAAAGGCAATCATGCATTCAAAAAAAAGGAGACCTTCAACCTAGGGCGCATATTGCATAAGGCAGAACATTTTCCACCCTCAAACTCATCCTCTAGGGCGGAAATTGCATGTGTGAGAACATTTTCCCCATTTGTCAACACTTAGCCAAATTTTTGAGTTTTGATCTTCTCTGTCGCTTGAATTCTCATTGCTTTTGCTTGGGCGGATTTTAAAAGCTCTAGAACATTTTCCCCATTTTCTTGGGCGCATATTGCATGGTGTAGAACAATTTCCGCCCAAAGTCCAAGACTTCAACTTTTTTCGCTTGATTTTGACTTGTCTAGATGGAAGTATATTTAAAAATATATTTAAGTATATGCATATACTTTAAATATTTTGAAATATACTTCCAGGATGTTTGAGATAGGTTTCAAATCCATAGGAGTTAACATGCAGATTCTAGTTTTTTGAGGATCCTCCAGATTTCAGACTTAGACAATTTCAGGATCTCAGAACATCAGACTTCAGGTTATCAGACTTAGTCAATTTCAGTGTCTTAGGGATCACCTTCAGTGTTTTCAATTGCACCTTACTTGATGGATGACCTTCCTAATTTCTCATATGCAAGGAGATTGAACAAGACTCAAACAAAAACCCTAAAATTACTAAGTAAATCACGAAAATTTGGGGGTCCCCATTTCCAATGGGGCGATGTGTGATGAGGTCACAACAAGATCCACATAAACAAGAATATAAAACAAAACTAATACTAACAATGAAGCCATAGTGCAAGATTTAAGAAAAGCAAACCCTTAGAAGCATATAAAGTTAGTAAGATGAAAGACTAAGTGTTAATACAAATTTTAACACAATTCTTTACTGTAATCCACTTATGAAAACCATAGCAGCACAAATCTTTTGCGGAAAAGTCGGCAAACCAGAAGTATAAGATTTTTTCAAAAAAATAGGGAAAAAATCGGATTACAAAAAAAACATAAAAAAACACAAAAAATGGGAGAAAAACTTGCTATTTTTGAAATTCGAAGGCATTTCAATAGCATAGAGATATAGAAAGCAAATAAAATTGAGAGTTTAGCCCATTACTTGTGGAATATAGATTTTTGTCATTTATCTAAAGTTGTCGGTCCTAGGACGGGGATTGGGACAGGGTACGCTGATACGGAAATTTTTTCCCCCGATTACAGGTTATATATATTGAAACCTTGGGCTTGCAGCCCACTATTAAAGGTAGGTCCTTGGCTTCAAACTATAATTTGAGAGGGGGGGTGGGGGGCTCCTTTCCACCCCAAGTTGTAGTGTCGGGTAGCCCCAGGGTCGCAGTTGCCGCTTTGAATTTTAAGCATCGCTGTCTCCTCCTGTCCTTTGTCTCCAATCTGGATACATAGTACGGGTGTTTGGAATCTATTTGATGAAACAAAATAACTCATGCATCTCCGTGCCTTTAAATCCAACAACTGAATATATATTAAGTATTACTGTATTGTGTATATAAATTATAAATTATAGTTATATTGAGTATTACTGTATGTATATATACACAATAGTAAATACAAAAATACTCAATATAAATATAACTTATAATTTTATATATATTAAAAATTATAAGAAAAATAATATATATATATATTGTGTGTATAAATTATAAGTTATTGTTATATTGAGTATTATTGTATGTATATATATGTACACAATAGTAAATATAGTAATACTCAATATAACTATAATTTATAATTTATATATATTAAAAATTATAAAAACAATAATATTCATAATTGTCGATAAACAAAATATTTATATACCTCATATATATCAAGAAAATGAAAGCTACATGGGTCACTAGTGGACGCAGCATAATCATGGATGGGTGGATGTATATCAACCATCGTCCACTCATCAACATCATGGTCACATGTATAAAGAACCCTTACTTCCTTAGGGTTGTTGATTGTTCAGGGCACCGCAAGGATGCAGATTTTCAATTCCAAATCCTTAAGAGAGGCTATTGAGGAGGTTGGGCTAGAGAATGTGGTGCAAGTAGCAAAAGATGCAGCATATGTGTCCAAAGTTATAGGGAAATTAATTGAGGCAGCCTATGGGCATATTTGGTGGACTCCTTGTGTGCATGCCATGAATAATGCACTCAAGGACATGGGCAAAATCAGATGCATCAAGAAGGTGGTGAATGATGCTAGAGATGTGTAGATGTTTATCTGCAACCACCATAGTTCACATACACTCTTCAAAACCTTCTCTAAGGAGCTTTAAAACCTGTAGAGACTAGATATGCCTCATATTTCATTCTTTTGGAGAGGATGCTTGAGTTGCAAGAGGGATTACAACTAACGGTCATGACAATAGAGTGGAATCGGTGGCCTGATTTTAAGTCTAAGCAGGGGAGGAGGGTGAAGCATGTCGTGAAGAGTGACACTTTTTGGGCTGATGCAAAATGCATTGTTGCCATCATCACTCCAGTATTCAGAGTATTTAGATATAGGGATGCAAATGCACCTACCCTTGGAGAGGTGTATGAGTGTATTGACAATATGCTTGGCCAAATGAAGGCCATTGTACAAGAGAAGGACGCCACGTTACAATTCTACATGAGCATATTCAGCCAGTCATTCATCACCGATGGGAGAAGCTCAACCCTCCCTTGCACATGGCTGCCTATGCATTAAACCTGAAGTGGTATGTGCAAAGGCCTGACAAAGTTACCCCTATACAAGATGCTAAGGTGAAGGCAGGGTTCATGAAAGCCATTCAAAAGATGTATGATTCTATACAGACTAGCATCATTCCTATTGAGTGGACAAAATTTGCCACTCTTAAGGGATATTCTGTAATGTCCCGTTCTTGGAATGGTCACCATTAGAGTTGATTTGGGCTTCTCTCCCCGCTTCGGGACTTACGGAAGATGTCATGAGCAATGACTTGTCATAACTTGATGCTTGCATTCATGCCAAAAGAAGAATAAAGGGCGCCTTGTTTAAACTTTCATTCATGATCACATTGTATGGAGGTTGCTATTGTTACCTTGGGCGACTTATAATGACTCCAATATTCTCTAACACCTCATGCAGAAATATAATATCCCTAGGCTAAGCGCTTGAAGAAGATAAAATAATAATCAAATCTTTAATTTGATTATGTCTAGGTGCTCTATTGATTGGAGGCTGGTCGGCCCTCTTGGAGAGAAAATGTCATTTAAAAAACAAAGCATAATTACCCTAGGTCGGCGAGGTTGAGAAGGGATAAGTTCTTTATATATACAAGCTCATTTGGCATTGCAAATCATATCATTCAAGCATTCATTCATTTATACTTGGAGAGCAATCTCTACTAGGAGCTTGGGATGAAAACCTCAAGTGACTGAGGAGTTGGGCGCCAATCTAGCTTCTCATCTTGTGGATTCTATGACGGGGATTCAAGTGAGCGTCATCATCATCAAGGGCAGAAATCACATCAACTTTGGAGTGCATTCATCGTGGGCAAATTGATCTAGGGTTTACCCTAGCTTGGAGCGCACCTCTTAGAGGTGAAGACTACTTCATTGGAAGCGAATTGGACGATACATTGGCTGCTAGGATTTCTTGTTTCAACAGTTCTGCTACAGCAGTTAGGGCAGACCTCATTCGCCCTCCTTCTCGGGCATATTTTGGCATGTTTGGTATGTAACTTGATAATAAACACTTTGCCATATGATTTGTGACTTGTGGCTGTTTGCCCTAGTCAAATACTTGTCATTTTGGACTGCATATTTCCAGTTTATAACAGCAGATCAGTTACCTTCATTTATGAGTTGATATCATGGTTGCAATTGTGTATTTCATGGTGAATATCAATTGCATTATTGGGCTGATCATATGAAGAAGTTATGTTGATGTTTTGATGTGATTTATGATAATTATATGCTATTGTTCAAAGTCTGATTTGGAGCAGAAGTTAGGGTTAGGGTAGAATTAGGGTTCAAGCAGAAAAATCAGAATAATAGCCAAATATCCCATTTAGGCTATTACAGTGGTATCAGAGCCTTGATCTTGCCATCCTGTGGGACATCATATGAATTTTGAAGAAGAGAAATATATCACATACAGGAGGAGACAACATATTGTTAGGCCCGAAATAGAGGAAAAAGGTAACATGAGTGAACATAGTGATGAAGAACCTCGTGAAGACCAAGGCACAATGGCGTGTAAGAACCCTCACTTGTTCTAACTGAAATTTTTGCCTTGTTGATCTAAATTTTCTGATTTAGTTTTCTTGCAATTCACTTGTGATTTTCAAATTTCGTTTTCAACAATGAGTTTATAATATCATGTAGATGGAAAGGTTCCAAGCATAGGTCCAAATAACAAGTAATAAAGATGAAACATAGATATTAGGCAATCAAATACATCACATAAACATGAATGAACATACCCGGCAAAGATAGCTTATCTTCTTTATTGAATTTGAAAGCTGATTACAATTGGAGAGGACTAAAAAGTAAAATCAGTCAAGTCTGATTTGAAATTCAGACCTGCAATTACATCCAAAAATGCCAAATTATATGTCCAAACCCTACCCGTATGAATGGAAGATGAAGATCTATGAAAATATGATGAAATGCCAAACTGGGTATGATAGAAATGCAACTGTAACAGCCTTATAGAGGTCTGATATGACTGATGAAAACCTGTATCTGCTGCTGATATGAAACCCTGATGTGAAATGCCAACAAAAATACCAAAATATCACTCCAAATGCAAGCGGCCATGCACCAAAGGAAGGCGATTAGGGTTAGGAAGCTCTATTGATGATGAAACCCTCCTATAGTTGCCAAATAACCCTCATATTTGAAACTGAAACCACTTTGATGACTGCTGTTACAAAAATCAGAACATGCAATATAGGCTGTGCCAAGCGATCCGATAGAAAACCCTCTATAAGCAATTATTGATGAAAATAGCTCCAAACAAAAGCCAAATCTGCAAATGAAACTCCATGAAAACACTCCAATTAAGCTCTATGATGAACTCTATTCGAATTCACCTCTCATGGTGGATTGGGATCATCCCCAAACCACAAAAATTCCAAGGGAACACCACCTTGAACAACTGAAATTCACTTTCAGCCAAGAGTAAACACTCAAATGTAAAATTTGTCAAATGATCAAAAGATACAAAATGATGCCAATCACCTCTATTTATCCTTTTCTCTCCAAGGGCCTCCAAATTTGACAAACTATAAACAATTTCGAATACACCAATAATATCAAATCTTCAATTTGATATTTTTAAATGATTTTCACCTTGAGACGCCAATATTTAAAAAAAAAAACTATATTACCGGTCCTCCTGCATTTTCCCCTGGGTCCTGGTTCGGTCCGGCCCGGGTCCGAATCCTGGTCCGGTCCGGCCTGGGGTACGGCCAGGGTTCGCCCTTTTCACTGTGGGTCCGTCCAGGCAGAACCCGGACAGAACCCACGGCAGGACAGCCAAAAAAGCAATTTTTTTGATTTTTTTTTATAAATCTAGGCAATTTTTTAATTGTTTTTGGTGATTTGACTCACTCATGTCAACATAATTTTGATTTTTTTTTATTATCAAGGTCATATTATATATATCCTTAAGGCATCAAGTTAAGGTAAATGCCAAATGGAACATATCCTTAACTCATTCTTTCTCTCACTCTTTTTTTCCCTCATTCTTTTTAATGTTTTCTATTTATATTTTATGGATTCTTAATTCAAAATCTAAAAAAGAAAAAACATTAAAGAAGACAATAAGAGAAAAGATGCACAAAATTTTTGATGGTGACCTCGTGGGGGCGGAACATTTTACTTTTTTAGGCATACAGAAACAACCATGTGAATGCAAGTCACTGATCCTTTCAATACTGATCTACATTCTGAAAGTCTGCTACATTATCAAGGTCATATTTTTCACTTGTGACTTGGAAGTGAACATTGTTTGTTCGTAGTGAAAGAACAGATTAGAATGCCCAGATTTATAAAAAAATAAAACTGGGTATTATAATTTTTATTATCAAGGTCATATATCATGACATTCGACATTCGTGTTTGACTAATTGACATTGTAGTGTTTTTAATTTCTAATACTAGTGTGGTTTTGTTTATTATATAATCATATTCATGATGCTATGGTATTCTGAACTTAATTACTGCTGCAAATATGAATATATTTCTAATTTTTATATGTTTTTGTATGGGCGAAAACGAACCCACACCCAAATTTTTTTTGACCGAACCCGCGACCCAAACCTACGAACCCGAACCCGAACCAATACCAGGACCGGTAACTTAGAAAAAAAACAATAAAATAATATTATTTTATTTTTTTCCTCCTCTTCCACCTAGGCGCCGATTTTCCCATTGAAAATATTTTTTTTAATTTTTTTTTAACTCCTTCCTTGGGCGGCAATTTTTGCAATAAAATAATATTTTATTATTTTATTTTTTCCTTATCATCCCTTGGCATCGATTCCTCTTGGAATTAAATAAATAAAATATAATATTATATTATATTTTATTTCTCCAACAAATTTTCCAATTTCAATCTTTAAGTTGTCCAACGCATAGATGCATTACTCGCCAAATACTCGCCGAGTTTTGAAAAACTCGTGAGTTTTTTCAGGCGACGAGTTTTTCAAGCAAAAACTCGCAAAAAAAAAAACAAGAGTTTTTGTGAAAAACTCACGAGTCCGCAGAGAAAGCTCGCCCGCGTGGGAAAAAGTGATTTCGGCACGGTTTAAAGGTTTTTTTTGACTCATTTTTGGTCATTCTACTTGCTCCAAACTAGAAAAAAACTCCTCCAAACCATTTTACACCTATTTGCAGCAATTTGGCATCGATTGAACAAGATTTTGAGGCGGATTCGAATCAAATTTGAAAGGCAAATCAGATTTCCAGGTAGGTTCTTGTTTTTTTTTCTTTCTCTTTCTTTTTTTGAAATTTCTTCTTCATTTTCGAAGCATCTAAGTTTAAAAAACATCATGAATGTAGTATAAATGGATTTGTATTGATCCAAACAAGATTTATATTCATAAAAACAAGATTCATCACTATTTTGTTTGCATTTTTTCTGATTTTTTCATTTTTTTCACATTTTTATCATTTTTTTTCATTTTTCTTCGTTCTTCTTATTTCAATCCAATTTTTTTTTGTTTAAGTCTTAGATTAGTTTGCATTTTTAGTAATTTAGAGTAATTTGTTTATTTCTTCATTGTTTTCATATTTTTTCCAAACCCTAGTTAATTTTTTTTTTTGTTGAATCCATTTTTTTTGGAACAAAATGTTTAACTTTAGAATTTTACATTAGTTTAAATTTAATCTATCAAGTAGAAATCTAATTTAGGTTGTTTTTTAATTTTCTATTAAAAAACTAACAACTTGTGCTTTCTCTTTGTATGTGCAGGTTAATTTATAATGGCAGATAGAGATGCTTCTATATCCGGTTCAGCCTCAGGCCCTGTTGCATCATCATCATTTGTAGGCAAACGTCCTCCAGGAGCTAGAGATCCTACGTGGAAATATGCCTATCTAGGACCGTACCCTGGCTCAATTTTTTGCATCAAATGCCAAAACGTATACCGTGGAGGCATTAACCGCCTCAAATACCATCTTGCAGGCATCAGTCGTCGTGATGCGAAGGCCTGTACTGGAACCACGGAAGAAATAAAAAGACAAATGAATGCCATACTTGCAGCCGCAGAAGAAAGAAAATTACAAAGGGAGAAGGCAAAGGCAGCCGTGCAAGCATCCATAGCTTCTTCTCAAGGTGCTCCAGTCAACCTTGAGTCGGATGATGATGCACTTCAGGGCATAGTGGGCTCTCTTTGTGGTCCACGTAACCGAAGGCAACCCACCACCACTGCGAGCCCTTCATCTACTTCCAGTAGAGCACCAGGATCAGCACCTACACGCACAGTAGATAGTTTTTTTGTGCCTAGAAACACACCTGGATCACAAACTTCCTTAGAGGCAACTGGGTGGAATAAGGAGGTGCATGAGCATGCATACATTGCTTGTGCCGATTTTTGGTATTTCAACAACATCCCTTTCAATGTAGCAAATTCTCCTTATTGGCATAATTTGGTTACTGCACTGACGGTTGTAGGAAAGGGCTTCAAGGCACCTTCTCGCACAGAATTGAGTGGGAGGTTAGTTAATTTAATCTTTTACGTTTAAGTTTTTGATAAATTTATGTTTTTTAATTTATAGAAATTTATGATGAATTTAAGCTATTTTTTGTTTACAAACAAAATTTTTGTACTTAATTTCACTTTGTACTTGTAGGTTGCTTACAAATGCAAGGGATAGGGCAAGGGCAGTGGTGGAAGACCAAAGAAATGAATGGAAAAAATATGGCTGCTCTATTCTTTCCGATGGGTGGACGGATGGTAAAAACCGCACCATCATTAATTTTTTGGTAACTTGCAAGAATGAAGTGGTGTTCTTGAAATCAATGGATGCCTCCAACATAGTGAAAAATGCAGAAAATTTGGCTAAAATGTTGGAGCAAGTTTGCATGAAGGTTGGGATTGAAAATGTTGTGCAAATAATTACTGACAATGCAGCAGCATATGTGGCAGCTGATAGAATCCTCCAAGAGAGACACCACACAATTTTTTGGACACCTTGTGCAGCACATGTCCTTGACCTTCTTTTGGAAGACATAGGCAAGCTTGATTGGGTCACACCGATTGTAGAGGATGCAAGGAGGATCACAAAATTTATCTACAATCACCCTTGGGTTCTTAACATGATGAGGGATTACACCCAAGGGAAAGAGTTGGTGAGATCCGGTGTGACAAGGTTTGCAACGGTTTTCTTAATGTTGCAAAGCATTCTTGGTGCATTGGGGGCTTTGAAACAAATGTTTGTGTGCCCAAAATGGACAGAATCATCTTATGCGAAGAAGCCAGAAGGAGACAAGGTTGCATGCATTATCTTTGACAAAGTATTTGTAGAAAGAGCTGCAGAGATTGTGAAGGTAATTTCAAAACTTCGAATTTAAATTCAAATTGAATATTTATTTATTTTTAATGTCTTTCATTGTAAATTAGTACCTTTAATCTTTTTGCATTTTTATATTGTAGGTGTCGGAGCCCTTGGTTAGAGTCCTCCGCTTGGTAGATGGGGATAAAACCCCAATGGGGTATCTTTATGAGGCCATGGATAGGGCCAAGGAAGCTATTAAAACTTATTATAAGGGGGACAGCCTCAAATTGATCCCATATGGGAGATTATTGATAGGAGGTGGAACAATCAACTCCACCAACCCATCCATGCAGCAAGGTACTTTATGAACCCCCGTTTCTTCCATTCAGGCACCTTCTCAGATCCTACTGGAGAGGTTATGGAGGGCCTCACTTCTTGCATTCAGAGGATGACACCCCAGGCTGAGGTGGCAGACCTCATTGTTGATGAATTGCAAGCTTATAGAGAAAGAAGGGGTAGGCTCTTTTCTTCAGACCTGGCTACACAAGCAATAAACAATCAGTCACCAGGTATAAAATTTCAAATTTACAAGTTACAAACTTACAAGTTACAACTATTGATAATTTGATATTTAATATGTTTTGAACTTTTCACTTTCCTTTCTAAGTTTCTAACTCTTCAATATTTTTTTTGCAGAGGTTTGGTGGACAAATTGGGGTAGAAATACCCCAATCTCCAGAGATTTGCCCTCCGTGTCTTATGCCAACCATGTAGTTCATCCAATTGTGAGCGCAACTGGAGCTTATTTCAGGCCATCCACACAAAGAAGAGGAACAAGCTAGCTCAGAAACGCCTCAATGACCTTGTCTATGTGCAATATAATCTTCGGCTGCGCACAAGAAGGGTAGAGGAAATATCAGATGATCCAATTGATTTGGATGAGATAGATCCTTACAGTGATTGGATAGGGCAGGATGAGCAGCCTTCATTGTTTTCTGAGGATGAGATCTATGATTTGGAGAGACAGGCAATGGAGGAGGGGGCTGCCGCTGGAATCAATGGATTGGGATTCTCATTGGATGACATTGAGGATGAGGAGGATGAGGAGGATGAGGAGAGTCAGGAGACATTGCCACCAGGACCACTACCAGCATCTACATCTAGGATGGAGGTTGAGCCACGGTTTGTCATGCCGAGGAGGGAGGAGCCACAACAGATTCTTAGGACTAGACCTAGTTCTACCACTCCCCTAGTTTTCAGTAGACTTGGGAAGGGGAAGGGGAAGAGGAAGATGTAGTATTTAGTATTTACTTTCAGTTTCAGTTTTACAAAAACAATTTGCTATTTCCATTTTGTTTCAGACTATCAGTATCAGCGCATTCCTCATGAGGATGCCATTTTGTATCCAATTTACTTTGAAATCAATCAAATACAACTAGACTCAGCTTGTTTCTCATTTATTGACTTGTTGGATGCATCTAATCATTGAATTTTGCAAAAAAAATGTGTTTTTAATGAAATTTAAACAATTTTTTAAGTTGCCGAGTTTTTGCGAGTTTTTTGCCGAGTTTTTGCCGAGTCGAATTTTTCAGGCTTGGCGGGTTTTTGCTTTTGGCGAATTTTTCAACTATGGTCCAACGTTTATTTTTTCCATCCTTCAATTTTGCCTTGGCATATTATTTTTGGCTTTATAAAAATATTATAAAATAATACTAGCCAAAAACACAAATAAAGTGAAGTGTTGAGCCAACTTTCTAGCTTCCAATCCTTCAATGTCCAGCTCAACCCAAATCATCCCCTTCCAACTAAAGTTAGCCTACGAGAATGGTGAATAGGCTAACCAACTCCTCCAAAGGTGATCACTCCAGAAATGGGGACATGACAGTCCTCCCTTCCCAGGATTGTTTGTCCTCAAGCAATCGAAGATTAGGATGCTGTAAAATCTGCTCTCCTTCCTAAGTAGCATCCTCCAATGGCAAATCTCTCCATCTCACCAAATACTCTCTAATCACCCAACTACACAACTTGCGCTCCCTCATGTCCAAGATACTGTCAGGCACTAATATCAACATACCCTCTTCATCAAGAGGTAGAAGATCTGGAGAAGAAACAACATGTTGTCCCAATGCCCTTTTGAGGCATGACATATGAAATACATTGTGAATATGGCTACCTACTGGCAAAACAAGCTCATATGCTACCTCTCCAACTCTCCTCATAATCCTGTAGGGACCATAAAACCGTGGCTTGAGTTTTCGTGCACAACTCTTCTTCAAAGTACTCTATCTATAAGATTGTAGGTGCAAAAATACCAAGTCACCAACATCAAATGTCCTCTCAACACAGTGTCTATCAGCATACATCTTCTGTTGGTTCTGTGCTTGTCGAATATTATCCTTAAGTGTCTTAAGGATGTCTTGTGTATCTTGCATCAACTCCTTAGCTCAAGGAGCTCTGCTATCATCAAAGGCCAAATCCATGAAAGATACTGCATCATATCCATATAAAGCCCTGAATGGAGACATGCCAATCGACATATGATAGGTAGTATTGTAACAATACTCACCCGAATGTAACCACCTAATCCAAGCACGTTGCTGCCTCGCAACATAATTGCGA
This sequence comes from Cunninghamia lanceolata, assembly GCA_027924645.1. NCBI lineage: Eukaryota > Viridiplantae > Streptophyta > Pinopsida > Cupressales > Cupressaceae > Cunninghamia > Cunninghamia lanceolata. Next base: position 3,038,404 of record BSBN01001327.1, on the reverse strand, counting down.
AGATTACCCTCAACCCACTTATTCACTATCTCAGTCTGTCCATCCGTCTGAGGGTGATAACTAGTGCTTGGTGTCAACTCCGTACCAACTAATAGAAATAGCTCCTGCCAAAACACACTGAGAAATCTGCCATCCTGATCACTGACACTGATCTTTGGAAGGCCATGCAAACGAAACACCTCTCTAAAGAACAACTCTACAACCTACAGTGTTAAATAATCTGCTGAAATAGCATAGAAGTCTGCATATTTGGTCAACCTATCAACAACCACATATGCAATCTCTGCCATGTACCTTTGGAAGACCTGTAATGAAATCCATGGAGATACTTTCCCACTTCTGCTCTAGAATAGGCAATGGCTGAAGTAGACCCGCTGGGAAAGTATGCTCTGACTTGTTCTGCTGACAAGTCAAACACTCTCTAACATGCTACAATACATTATCCTTGAGACCCCGCCATGAGAATCTCTCTCTAATCTGTCTATAGGTTTTGAAAAACCCTGGATGCCATGCTAGAGGTGTGACATGAATGGCTCTCAATATCTGTTGCTTAAGTTTTGATTCAGGTACCAAAAATACCCTGTCCTTATAATAAATCACATCATCAACAACCTTCTACCTATCATCCTGAATCAATCCCTCCATGATCTCGCATGCAAATGTACTCTTAGAATACAAAAACTAAAAGTTGAGATTTCCAATTAGTTGAAATCTCACTCAAAGAGCAAATGGTAGGCCTCCTAGAAAGTGCATCCGCTACAATGTTCTTACCCTTCACAAACTTGAAGTCAAAATCATATGCTTGTATCGTAGAGACCCATTTTTGTTGCCTCTCATTCAAATCTTTTTTCTCTAAATATTTCAAGCTATTGTGGTTGGTCCTAACCACAAACTTCGCACCTACCAAGTACTGACGAAACTTTGCCAAAGCATGCATAATGGCAAGCATCGCCTTGTCAGGAATATAGGCGCTCCACATGCCTCAATTTCCTGCTCTCAAATGCAATGGGATGCCTATTCTGCATCAAAACAACCCCAATACCATCCCTTGATGCATCACACTCAAGTACAAAGGACTGTGTAAAATCTGGCAGTGCCAACACTGGAGTGGTACTCATCACCTCCTTGAGCCGATCAAAAGCCATTTGTGCCTCATCTGACCAAAGGAATGCCCCTTCTTAGTGAGATTTGTAAGTGGTTCTGCCAACTGTGGAAAGCCTCGTACAAACCTCATGTAATAATTGCATAGACCCAAAAAACCTCTCAACTCTAAAATGTTCCTTGGAGTAGACCAATCCTGTATAGCTTTGATCTTCTCCTCCTGAACTCTAACCCCATTGGCACTAATCACATGCCCCAAATAAAGAATCTCCTCCATCCCAAACTCACACTTGGAAGTCTTAGCATACAATGATTGGGCTTCCATAACATCGAGTACCTCATCAAGATGTGGAAGATGCTCCTCCCATGTCTTACTATATATCAAAATATCATCAAAGAAAACCAATAGAAACTTACGCAACTGCTTATTGAACACATGATTCATGCAAGACTGAAATGTAGCAGGTGCATTAGTAAGACCAAAGGGCATGACAAGAAACTCATAGTGTCCATAATGGCATATGAATGTTGTCTTAGGTATATCCTCCTCACGGCCACGAATCTGATGATAGCCTGAACGAAGATCAATCTTAGAAAAATACACAGCCCTGTATAGCTAATCAAGTAGCTCATCGATCCTGGGTACAAGGTACTTGTTTTTTATTGTCTTCTTGTTCAATGCTCTATAGTCAATACACATCTACATAGTCCCATCCTTCTTCTTCACCAAGACAACCGAAGAAGCAAATGGACTAGATGAAGGCCGAATGTGTCCCTTATCAATCAAATCCTTAATGGTGTTCTCCGTCTCTATCTTTAAGTGTCGAGGATGACAATATGGTGGAATATTGATAGGTTTGATGCCCTCCTCTAACTCAATCACATGCTCAAATCCACGATCTAGTGGTCTACTTGAACGAATGTCACCAAACACCTTCCCATGCTTATCCAATATTGATTGGATATCTACATGATACTCTGAACTCGCGAAAGAAGATTTGGAAGATATAGAAACTTGGGTTGCCCATGCCACATCATCATGTCTAAACAAAGCCTCCATACGCCTAGCTGAAACAACCCTAGGTCCTCCATTAGAAAGTGCTCTCAACACAATCTTTTTCCCATCTGTATAAACTCTAGCTCCGTCTTTTGAAAGTCCTGAATGTAGCGGCAAGAAACTGAAGCCATTGGACTCCCAAAACAATGTCTATCTCACCAAGTCCAACCATGTAGAAATCATCAGTCAATGTATAATCACCCATATGAATGCTAACTGAGATACCTTCTTCTAACAACTCATGGGAAAACCATTTGCAATTGTCACTGTGAAACCTGCAAAGTCCTCAGCCTGTAAACCACGCCTCATAACTAATCTCTCATCAATGAAATTATGTGTGGCTCCACTACCAATCAAACAAGTGACTCGTTGTCCCTTAAGTACCCCTTTCACATGAAAAGGATGATACCTAGGTACTCTTGAAAGTGTAGCAATAGTAACTGAACATGTAGCACCTGTATCATTAGCCTCAAGCTCCAATGTAGGTTGCTGCTCCGTGTGATCAACATCACTATCTGACCCTGTATCTTCATGTGTCTCACTTTCAACATCTGAAATCACCTCTATAAGATATACCTTGTCTTTCCCAAGGCATCTATGTCCTAGCTCCCATGGTTGTTTGCAAGAAAAGCATAGTTTCTTCCTTCTTAATTCATCTCTCTCCATAGAAGAAGGATTAGACTTAGGCTGATTAAGTTTTTTCTGATTAAAACTTGATCCTCTAAAACTTTTCTTTTGGTTTTGAAATGATGTGGGATAGGTGTCCAAGTCAAGTGCAAGCTCTATAGCATCATCCAAAGTCTTAGGCTTATGTACCTTCACCAATCCTCTCATCCTATCATTCAAACCCTCTACAAACAACATTGTGACTCTTTCAGGCATTTATGGAACCATGACAGCAATCTTTTGAAACTCATTAATATAAGAGTCCACTCTACCAACTTGTTTCAATTGAGCCAATTCCCTGTAGTAGACCTCTATATCCTTCCTGTCAATCCTGTTAATGAGCTTACGTGAGCTTACGTGTAAACTCAACATATGAGGTGATCATATTATGCCCCTATCAAACAAGTCCATGATGCCACCAATCATAGGCCAAGCCTTCCAAATGCATAATCGCAAACTGAATGGCTTTTTCTTCACTCATTGGCTTGAGTGTAAGAAAAGTATCACACTTACGTATCCATGCCCTAGCAGTTATCTTACCGCTGCCATCAGAGTTAGGTAAAAGAACTTTGTTCAATGCATCTTTCAATTCTTTGTGTTCCTTTTTAGGTTTTTTCTCTTTTTGGCTCTTCTTCAACTCCCTCCTTTGAGTCATGAATTGGTTCAAATTAAGGGTTGTCCTAATATCGGTTGGAAGTATGTGGTACTCATCATATGCAACCATGATATCATCGGTGAGATTTGTGACTTCTTCCTTTTCTTCGGATGGTTGTTCTTCTGTTATGGGCACAGACTTAGGACAAAGTGGTCTATCTAAATTTGTGGCAGCTGCTCTACCTGTATGTGTAGTCTCTCTACCTGCATGTGTAGGCTTTCTACTAGGAATGCTATGCCTTCCACTACTCACACTCCTCGATCTCGTTGAACGTGAATGATCCAACCTCAATCGATCAATTGTTGTAATCAAACGGTCCTGAAACTGATCAAACATTTGCTGTTGTTGTTGGGCAAAAGTAGTCAAGAAATCATCAACATTAGGCTGGTTATCCCTTCTTCGACTTCCACTTCTACCTCTCTTCATATTTGTATGTTTACCTACAGCTGGATTTTCTCCTTCTTGCTGACCTGTTCTTCTTCTATGGTAATGATACATGTGTGGACCAACTTCCGGTGGCTGCATAACCCAATAGGCTGGCAAGATCTAGGCTCTGATACCACTATAAGCTCATTTGTTCTAACTGAAATTTTTGCCTTGCTGATCTAAATTTTTTGATTTAGTTTTCTTGCAATTCACTTATGATTTTCAAATCTCATTTTCAACAAGTTTATAATATCATGTAGATGGAAAGGTTCCAAGCATAGGTCCAAATAACAAGTAATGAATATGAAACATAGATATTAGGCAATCAAATACATCACATAAACATGAATGAACATACCCGACAAAGATGGCTTATCTTCTTTATTGAATTTGAAAGATGATTACAATTGGAGAGGGTTGGAAAGTAAAATCAGTCAAATCTGATTTGAAATTCAAACCTTCAATTACATCCAAAAATGCCAAATTATATGTCCAAACCCTAGCCGTATGAATGGAAGATGAAGCTCTATGAAAATATGATGAAATGCCAAGCTGGGTATGACAGAAATGCAACTGTAACAGCCTTAAAGAGGTCTGATATGACTGATGAAAACCTGTATTTGCTGCTGATATGAAACCCTGATGTGAAATGACAACAAAAATGCCAAAATATCACTCCAAATGCAAGTGGCCATGCACCAAAGGAAGGCGACTAGGGTTAGGAAGCTCTATTGATGATGAAACCCTCCTGTAGTTGCCAAATAACCCTCATATCTAAAACTGAAACCACTTTGATGACTGCTGTTACAAAAATCAGAACATGCATATAGGCTGGAAATCACCAAAAACCCTCTCTTTTGCCAAGCGATCCAATAGAAAACCCTCTATAAACAATTATTGATGAAATTAGCTCCAAACAAAAGCCAAATCTGCAAATGAAACTCCATAAAAACACTCCAATTAAGCTCTATGATGACCTCCATTTGAATTCACCTCTCATGATGGATTGGGATCATCTTTAAACCACAAAAATGCCAAGGGGAGTAAACACTCAAATGTAAAATTTGTCAAATGATCAAAAGGTACAAAATGATGCCAATCACCTCTATTTATCCTTTTCTCTCCAAGGGCGTCCAAATTTGACAAACTATAAACAATTTCGAATCCACCAATAATATCAAATCTTCAATTTGATATTTTTAAATGGTTTTCACCTTTACACGCCAATATTTAAAAAAAACCAATAAAATAATATTATTATTTTTTTCCTCCTCTTCCACCTAGGCGCCGATTTTCCCATTGAAAATATATTTTTTTATTATTATTTTTTAACTCCTTCCTTCGGCGGCAATTTTTGCAATAAAAAAATATTTTATTATTTTATTTTTTCCCTCTCCTCCCTTGGCGTCAATTCCTCTTGGAATTAAATAATAAAATATTATATTATATTATATTTTATTTCTCCAATAAATTTTCCAATTTCAATCTTTAAGTTGTCCAACGTTTATTTTTTCCATCCTTCAATTTTGCCTTGGCATATTATTTTTGGCTTTATAAAAATATTATAAAATAGTACTAGCCAAAAATACAAATAAAGTGAAGTGTTGAGCCAACTTTCTAGCTTCCAATCCTTCAATGTCCAGATCAACCCAAATCATCCCCTTACCACTAAAGTCAGCCTACGGGAATGGTGAATAGGCTAACCAACTCCTCCAAAGTTGATCACTCCAGAAATTGGGACATGACATGGTGGCACTCAATAATATTGCAAGAGGGCAACAAGAGCTACTCCATATGTTGAATCGTTTTATGAGGCAAAACCTTGGCAACAATGGAGGTGATAAGAGGCAATCAACACAATGGGCACCATGATGCAAGCACATCCGGGAATCAAAGTGAAGCTCCGATACGTACATCTCATTCTTCTATGCCAGGACGGCTCATGCCTACATTTCTAGATCAGCCAAGGGTCACGAAGGAGGAACCACGAGTTCAAGGAGAGACTTTTGATGACTATTGGAAGGAGTGGATAGCACTAAGCGTTGAGTGCAAAGAAGCCTTGCCATGGAATGATTTCTACCAAGTCAAGTACAGGAACCAAGACCGGCCTCGAGAAAGGAGGACTTATCATCATACAAATCATGAGTTGCAAAACAAACTAGGGAAGGTCAACATCACGCCATTCGATGGCTCAAGGAAGATCATGGCACGGGCTTGGATTCAAAAGTTAGACAACTACTTTACATTAAGCCCTATGGTTAAGAAGGATGCTATACAGTTTGCCACACTACACTTGGAGGGAGATACAGTTGATTGGTGGTACAACGGCTTGGTGACCCAAGGACATGACCGCATCACTACATACTTGGAGTTCTCTCAAAGATTGATTGATAGGTTCGATGATGTGAACCCGAAACAGTTCTTCAAATATTTGGCACAACTCAAATAGGATGGTCCGATGGATGCATATATTACGGAGTTTTAGAAGCTTGCCATGTTGGTGCCAAATGTTTCGGAGACACAACTAACATTCCTATTCATTGAGGTACTTGAGGAGCCGATTTGTGGATGGGTAAGAGCCTCGGATCCTCCGAGACTAAGGGAAGCAATCAAGAGGGCTCGAGGAATGAAGTTTTCGGCACCTGCCAAACCCATGTTTCAAAGCAAGCTATTTCAGAAGGAGCCAAAGAGGAACATTCCAAAGGATGAGCAAAGGAGGCCCATGCTAGATTTTGAGACAAGAAATGAGATGCGAAGGAAGAAACTGTGTTTCACCTGCAGGGTGCCATGGGTGCCGGCACATAAATGCCAAGGCAAGGCCAAGGCATACTACATTGAGGTCTTCTCCGATGATGAAGAAGTTGCCCACACTAGGCCGAAGGAAGACATGGAGGCACGACACGAGGAGATCAATGACACACAAAGTACTATTACATTTCTTTCCAGTGTTCCGAAGCATTATCCTTTTAGGATTAGAGGTGTGATCAAAGGACAAAAAGTGTCTTGTTTGGTGGATAGTGGTGCTACACATAATTTCATTGATGAAGGATTTGTGGTCAAAAGAGGGTTGCAAGTAGAAGAGTTTCCAGGGTTTAATGTCCTCTTGGCGGATGGGTTCAAGATGAACTGCACAAGGAAGATATCTCATCTTAGCACTCAATTGGAGGACTACACTTTTGAGGATGAGTTCTATGTGGTTGGCATTCCAGAGAAATGGAGGTCGTTTTGGGCATTCAATGGCTCAAGTCTCTTGGGCGATACATACAGGACTTCAATAAGATGGAGCTAGAGTTCACTCTAAATGGCAAGCAAATCATACTGAAGGCCAAGTGGCGATAACAAACTAGTGAGCATGGCAGCTAAGAGGATGGAGGTCCAATTCAAATTGGAGGCACATGATTTTCAGCTAGAGGCCCCCCTTGAGTCTACACGCATTGGAGGACATGTGGCGAAGGTGAAGGAGATAAAGGAGGAGCTCGAGGACCATGAATTGAGGTATGAGATACATCTGATTTTCTGATTCATAGCAGCAGTCCTGCCTCTTATATGACAGCTACTTCTCATGAGGAAAACATTGCGGAAGAGGTCCCCGAGATAGATGCTTGTAACCAAGGCATGGAGTTGTGTGAGGGTTGGTTGCAGCGGACAAGGAGAGCAAAGGTATTAGCTGCCCAAGCGAGGTTTACATTTGCAGGAAATCAAGGAACAATGTCAACAATGGGACCAGGCAAGGGAGCAGAAGGAGACACATCTACAATCTATACTTCTTCCAAGGGAAGAAGATGTCATGGTGGAATATACAAATTTGGATGAGCAAGTAGAGAGGTATGATTCAAAGATCCTTGTATTTGATTTGCATCATGATGTAGCTGACTTTGAGAGCCCTTTGAAGGCTCAAGCAGTAGAGGAGCTGGGGAGTTGTAGAGTCTACACTTAGTGGATCAGCCACTAGTGTCTCGATTGCACCTGAAGAGGGAGTCATAAGGGATAATTCTTTGATCACTCGTGGAGGAGATATGGAGTCGGGTGATACTATGATACGATTCCATCATTCTTTGACGACACATGAGGCTGTCCTATGTCTGAGATTGATTGTCGAGAAACCTGCATGGAAGGAGTATATCTCAGAGGTATGGAAGATTCTTATGCCAAGGTATAGTATTACCTACATCACTGTTTTGGAGACACTAGGGTTTGCTTTGCAGTTGGCATATGACACCGGAATTAGAGATGTGCTTGAGGTCACTAACATTCCAGCCCTAGTACATGAGATTCTTTGGCATACTTGGACAAGGGATTCTATTTCATGGTGCATGGATCTCATACTGAGTTGGTGGATGACAACAACTGTTGGGGTATTTTGTAGAGTATTGGACCACCACTTCACCACTAGAGGATGGCATATGGATGATATTCTATCATTCCAGGTCATTGAAGGGATTATTGACAGCCACATGGGGTTGATTTTCAGTTGGGAGGTCACTGTCCTGATTTACATCAGCCACCTTGGAGGAGTTGATATGCATTTGCTTGCACCAATATTGTGACTTTTGCACATTCATGAGAGGACGACTGGTGTTGAAGGTCGGATTGATGATGTCCACACTTTGAGATATTCTCATCTTTTCTTGATTGCCGAGTATGATGATAGGATGATTTGGGATCCACGTGGAGGTATGTTTGGCACATCACTTCATTGGAGTGCTGAGGGCTTACTTCACATCTCATGTAGCACTACCGATGAGTATATCAGAGTGGTGCAGCAGAAGTTTGGAGACTTGTGGTTGTGTTTCAGGGATCACACCCTTCACCATTTGTTCTTCAAGACTTCGGATTGGATCATCTATTGCATCTCGAGGAGTGGCACCTTGGGAGCTTTAGGGTTTGTTGCACTTGTGGTTGCGGGCATATTTTCTGGAGAATGGTGCTTGGTTGGACTCAAGCGTGTATGGTTTCAACTGTTGGAGTTTGCTTTGCACTGCATTCTTCCATTTCTTCTTGAAGGCAACAACCACTAATGGATGATTTGTACGGCCACCGGGCATGCGCGCAGATGGAGATACATGTCACTTGACACTATCTCACAGTATAAACACTTGCCATTGCTTGAGGACAAGCAATTCCGAGAAGGGAGGACTGTAATGTCCAATTCTTGGAATGGTCGCCATTAGAGTTGATTTGGGCTTCTCTCCCCGCTCCAAGAATTATGGAGGATGTCATGAGCAATGACTTGTCATATTTGTACGGATGCCATGTTGATGCTTTCATTCATGCCAAAAGAAGAATAAAGGGTGCCTTGTTTACACTTTCATTCATGATCACATTGTATGGAGGTTGCTATTATTACCTTGGGCGACTTATGATAAGTAATCCGATATTCTCTAACACCTCATGGAGAAATATAATATCCCTAGGCTAAGCACTTGAAGAAGAAGATAAAATAATAATCAAATCTTTAATTTGATTATGTCTAGGCGCTCTATTGATTGGAGGTTGGTCGACCCTCTTGGAGGGAAAATATCATTTAAAAAGCAAAGCATAATTACCCTAGGTCGGCCAGGTTGAGGAGGGATAAGTTGTGTATGTATACAAGTTCATTTGGCATTGCAAATCATATCATTCAAGCATTCATTCATTCATACTTGGAGAGCAATCTCTACTAGGAGCTTGGGATGAAAACCTCAAGTGACTAAGGAGGAGTTGGGCGCCAATCTAACTTCTCATCTTGTGGATTCCGTGACGGGGATTCAAGTGAGTGTCATCATCATCAAGGGCAGAAATCACATCAGCTTTGGAGAGCATTCATCATGGGCGAATTGATCTAGGATTTACCCTAGCTTGGAGCGCACCTCTTGGAGGTGAAGACTACTTCATTGGGGGCGATTTGGAGGATACATTGGCTGCTAGGGTTTCATATTTCAGCAGTTCTGCTACAGCAGTTAGGGCAGGACCTCATTCGCCCTCCTTCTAGGGCATATTTTGGCATGTTTGGTATGTAACTTGATAATAAACACTTTGTTATATGATTTGTGACTTGTGGCTGTTTGCCCTAGTCAAATACTTGTCATTTTGGACTGCATATTTCCAGTTTATAACAGCAGATCAGTTCCCTTCATTTATGAGTTGATATCATGGTTGCAATTGTGTATTTCATGGTGAATATCACTTGCATTATTGGGTCGATCATATGAAGAAGTTATGTTGATGCTTTGATGTGATTTATGATAATTATATGCTATTGTTCAAAGTCTGATTTGGAGCAGAAGTTAGGGTTAGGGCAGAATTAGGGTTTAAGCAGAAAAATCAGAATAATAGCCAAATATCCCATTTATACTATTACATATTCAGAGGAAGCCAAGATGGATAGGGAGACTATTGCACAGGAGGATCCCATTCTATGGTGGACTATGCATGGGCCTAATTCTTTGACAACCACACTAGCCATTCATTTGTTGTCCCAAATTTCTAGTTCTTCTATTGCTGAGAGGCACTGGTCTACTTATAATTTCATCCACTATGTTAAGAGGAACAAATTTACCTCTAAGAGGACAAAGAAACTTGTCGCTGTACATAGAGCCTTGAATCTCATTGACCGCAACACACCTACGTACAAGGAGAGTTCAGCAGCCTGATGGGATGTAGAGCCAGAGGAGCCAACACAAGTGGATGAAGATGCAACACAGACAAGGATAGTTGGTATTGCTTTGGAGGAGCTTGACCTTGAAGAGTTTATCTGTTCTAGTGATGAGGAGTTTGTCCACCAGACTTGGGGGATGAATGATGATTTGAGGCACTAGGCCATTGGCTAATTGTATTTGGATTTTGAATGTAATCATCATTTTGAAATTTTGAACATAATATAAATATATTGATATTCGGCATTTTCAATGTTCAATGCAAGATTTCAAAGTTTCATATGTTATTCCTTGTATTTTTTTTATAACCATTTTTTAAAGTACTATATATATTTGTTTTTAAAGTACTATATATATTTGCACCACCACTCCATCGTCATTCCCCCGCTGTCCCCCCATCGTCCCCAAATCTAGGCCCTTGGTCCCCCGATCCCTGTCCCCTCGTCCCAAGACTTCGTGAACACTGGTAAAACACCAACTTTATAGGTATAGCTCTAAACTCATCTCAATCTGAGAGCAATCCAATAGATCCTCCAACACCTTATTACAAAACAGAAAACTTATACAACCAATAACCCATACAGAAATCATGCTTGACCAATTACTTCAACACTAAGTTGCAGGGTTCTTTAGAAACAGCCGCCGTACCCGGACCGGGACGTCTGGGTACGGATTCTCATACGGGTCCTCTGGGGTTTCGTCCAGGGTCCTGCCCGGGGCCCCCGGGTTCTCTGTGGGTTCTTTGTTCTTTAGAAACAGCCACCGTACCTGGATCGGGACGTCTGGGTACGGATTCTCATACGGGTCCTTTGGGGGTTCGTCCAGGGTCCTACCCGGGGGCCCCGGGCAGGACCCTAGACGAACCCCAAAGGACCCGGGCGAACCCAAAAGAACCCGTGGCCAGGCAGCACCAAAAAACGCTTTTTTAAAAATTTTAAAACATTTCATTAACATAAAAAACAATTAGAATGCCCTAGTAACCCTAAAAAGCACATTTGAAACTAATAAAACATAAAAACATGACTTCTTTTCATTCATTCATGCAAACAAAAGGGAGAAAGTTCATTTTTTGTCTCCAAGCCACCATTGTTGGTTCTTGAAGGTTGCTGCCTCTTTCTTCGAAGGTGAAGGCTAGGAGAGTGAAAGAACTACACCAAAAGGGAAGGAAAAGTTGCACAACGAAGATTTAGCTACAAAGGTGAGTGATTTTTGTAATTTTTTCCAAGTTTTCATGAATTTGTTCAAGATTTTTGAAGTTTTTCAATTTTCTTTCAACTTTTTTTTTGGTTTTTTTTTAAGTTTTAGATTTTGTTTGTAAACCTTATATGCATAATAAAGGGGTTATAATGCCCATTTTTTTTCTTTTGTTTTGTTGTATAATTTTATACAGAATGGCTCATAGTTCTGCTTCAGTTGGTTCTCTAGACAAGCCGTTTAAAATTGATGCATCATCACCTCTTTGGCGACATACAACCATGATAAAACAATTACCTGGTGGTGGAGGTTATTTTTGGCGTTGTAACCAATGTTTGAAAGAATATAAGAGCTTATATAGTCGAGTGAAAGCTCACTTATGTGCTATTCCCGGCACGGGTATAAGAGTTTGCCTAGGGCCGAATAAAAAAGGGTTGTCAAAGCAACAAATAGTGGATTATATCAAGGAACAAGAGGATGCCGATATGCTAAGTAATAGAGAAAAGGAAAGAGTGCATCCTCTTTCCAATAAGGGACCACAAAAACCTCTTGTTTGCTTCACAAAACCGGCTGGCCCACATCCTTTCATGCCACCACCATCTTCTGGAGAAGACACTACTCAATCTAAATCCCGTAAAAGAGGCCCATTGGAAAAAGCCTTCAAGAATGAGTCAAGGGAAATTGCAGATGACAGCATTGCTCGTTGCATTTATGCCAATGGACTTCCTTTCAACCTTGTTAGATCACCATATTGGCGGGATATGGTGTCCGCAATTGCCAAGGCACCTAGTGATTATGTTAGCCCTGGATATGAAAAGGTGGGCACCACCTTATTGGCCAAGGAAATCAAGGATACATGGACTGAAACAAGAGTGTCCATCATTTCTGATGGATGGAAGGATTGCAAAAATAGGCCACTAATTAATGTCATTGCAGTGTCGCCTAAAGGGGCTATGTTTTTGAAAGCGGTTGATTGTGAGGGGCAAGTGAAGGATGCAAGCTTCATTGCCGATATCCTCATACAAGCCATTGACATGGTGGGCCCTGAAAACGTTGTCCAAGTTGTAACAGATAATGCTAAAAATTGTAGGGCAGCTGGTTCAATAGTGGAGGGTAGATATGGGCATATTTTTTGGACACCATGTGTCGTTCACTCTCTCAACTTGATGATGCAAAAGATTGGCACACAAATTGAGTGGGTCAAGGAAATCTACATAGAGGCCGAGGAGATTCAAATGTTTGTGACAAATCATCACATGTCACAAGCCATCTTTAGGACCTTCTCCAAATTGGAGTTGTTGAAGCTAATTTTATTTTTATTTTTATTTTTTACTTTTAGCATATTTAATATTTTTAAATTTTTGTTAAGTTGCTACTTGCTACTTTTTATTATTTTATTTTTTATATGATGTTACGTTGCCGAAACTCGTTTCGCATCACACACAATTGTCTTGCCACGACTTGTGAAGGTGAAATCAGCATTGGGTGCCATGGTCATCGACACTCTTTGGAGTGTATGGAGGCAATCATAGACAGACAAAGCCCAAAGAATCAAAGCATTGATCCTTGATGATGAGTGGTGGGTTCGTGTGCAATATGTTTTGGATTTCGCCGAACCCATCATGAGTATGATTAGGTATGCAGATACGGATCGACCATGCTTGGGTGAGATTTATGATGGTGTGGACTCCATGGTTGAAAAAATAAAGACCATAATAGAAGCCAAGGAGCAAGACCCCACAGAAGCATTTTTTAAAAGAGTACAAAGGACCATTGTTGACCGTTGGAACAAGATGACCACACCCTTGCATCTCGTAGCATTTGCTTTGTCTCCAAAGTATTACAGCAGAGAGATACTTACCCTACCAAGGAGGGTGGCACCATATAGAGATAAAGAGGTTGCTAGTGGGTACAAAACTGCATTCAAAAGACTATGTCCATATGGAGATTTAGAGAAAATTGTCTCATGTGAATTTGGTGAGTTCATATCTTCAAAGAATCAAGATGTTTTTGCTCTTTGAGACAAGTACAAAAAAGATGCTCAAGAATGGTGGTACCTACATGGCCAAGACTATTTTCACCTTCAACCTCTTGCAATAAAAATTCTATCTCAAGTATGTATCTTTTTTTTTTAAATTAACTTCCTCATTTTTCTTTCTAATTTTAAAATTTTATGGTATGCAAATTTAACTTGTATCGTATGCAAATTTAACAGGTTGCAAGTTCATCTTCAGCTGAGCGGAATTGGAGTACATACTCCTTTATCCACTCAGTTAAACGGAACTGATTGGGTGCAAAAAAGGCCGAGGATTTGGTCTATGTGCACTCTAACTTGCGTCTCCTGTCACATAAGAAACCTTATTACAGTGCGGGAGCAACAAAAAATTGGGATCTAACACCTAAGTGTGCTGATTTAGATGCTACTGCTACACAGCTTGCAGTAGTCTCTATTGATGAGGTCCATGATGACAATGAGGCTACACATGACATAGACCTGCCTACTAGGAGTGGTGTTCCAATTGATTGTGCTTCAAATGATGATGATAATGCTTTGGATGAAGACCCATATGATGCTTATTAAGTTATTAAGACTTTAAGTTATTGAACAATGGATATTGATTGTAATTTTGAATTTTCATTTTCTAGTGACATTTGACTCTTTTGAGAAATCACTAAATTATGTCATAGACTCATGAATTTCAATTCATGAGTATTTTGATTTACCTTAATGCAAGTTATGACATATGAGGTATGTTGATAATGATATTTTATTATGTTGTTTATAACTTTATTGGCAATTTGAATTATGAGTAATACTGTTTTTAATTTTTTAACTTTTAAGTTTTAGTCTTAGAGTTTACTGTTTTAAATATAAATTGCCGTATCCGCGTACCCGAACCCCATACCCGTATCTAAACCCGTACCAGGACCGGCAACTTAGATTCAACACTACAAAATACCTACTACAAACTCCATGTACAAACTACTATTGACTCCATGTTTCAAACTACTTACTATAGATGATATATCAAACTTCCTATTCAACTATGAAAGCACACGTTATTGGTAATTCCTTAATCCCTTGTAAGAACCCTGTCTAGATCTTAACTGAATTTTTGCTTGCTACCCTGAAATTTCTGATTTGTTTTCTGAATGTTTCACTTGGGTTTTTGATGTTTTGTTTTCACATATATGTTTGATATGATATGAAGATGGAAAGATAGCAATTTCACATTCATATAATACCAAAAGATAACTGAAATGAATTAAACCACCTCACATACAAATCCCAAAATCAAGATATCACATAATAGAACATACTCGGATGAAAAGCTTGGCAACTTTATTGAAATGATGATGGCTGATTACAACAGTCAAGGTCTGATTTTTGTTTCAGACTTACATATGCATGCGAAGATGATCAAAATGTGATCCAATTCATCAAAGAATGATGCAACAATGACCCAATGTGTCCTCCTTAGCTGGCCACCTTAGGAATGATGAATCCTTGTAAAGAAATGAAGACAAATCCAACATAAAGTGACTGATATGAAACCTGTAGCTGCTGATATGAAATCTAAGCACAAACCCTAGCCAATACAAGCCCAAAAACTCCTCCAATGCAAATCGGCTATGCCCTAGAATGAGGCGATTCGGGTTTGGAATGTATATATGACCTTGTAGCCTCAAAATATGATGATCAAACCCTCTGATCCATGACTGAAATGAAATTGCAGAGGTCTGATATAAAAATCAGAATATTAAAATATGTTGCCAACCAACAAAAACACTCCCAAATGTTTATCGCTCCACTTACAAACCCTTATTTGACCTTTGTTGATGAAAATATGATCAAATAACACTCAGATCTGAATTACTTTGCCTCCAACCTGCAATATATCTTCAAACCCTAGCTGAACATGCAAACTTTCTTGAAACCCTAGTTGTTTGAAGCATCGCAGCAAAATCTTTTTGGGAAAATTTTGAAAAATCAAAAGTATAAGATTTTTTCAAAAAATCGTGAAAAAATCGGGAAAAAATCAGATCTCCGAAAAAAGTAGAAAAATACAAAAAGGAGAGGAAACCTGTTGTTTTTAAATGATATAAATTTTATAATAGAATAATAAATATTATATTTTAATTTTATAATATATAACTATTAATAATATAATATATAAATATAATAATATTTATAATATATTATTATATTTATAATAAATAATAATAATATAATATTATATTATTATAATATATTAATGTAGAAAAATATAGATTAATGATATAAATATTATATTATAATATTATAAATATTATAATAGAATAATAAATACAAATAATATATTATATATTAAAATATTAATATTATATTTTAATATTAAACATATAATATATTATTAGTATTTATTATTTTATTTATAATACTTATACATTAATATATTATATATTATAAATTATATTTAATATTTATACATTAATATATTATAATAATATAATATTATATATTATATTTAATTAGCCGATAGGCTTTTATATGTGAGCATTATAGTGCTCTGAAAATTGTGTCACGCGGTAAAAAAATTCACCGAAAAAATTTTTGAACTTGTCAATTGTTCTCACACCGTATAAAAATTCACGCCGGAAGATTTTCCGAACTCGTCGGTTGTTCTCACGCCGTAAAAAAATTCACGCTAGAAGATTTTCTGAACTCGTCAGTTGTTCTCACGAAGGGAAAAAATCGTGTGAGAAACAGTCTCATGTTGTTTAAATATCGGTGGCTCGAATCATTAGCCGTAACGAAATGAAAACAGGCGATACGAAATGCATGAAACCCTAGACACCCGAAAATCTAGATAAAACACTGTTGACCTCGATTTATATTAAAAATCCCCATTTTTTTGGTAAAAAATCGCCTCACTTGGCAATTCACGATTTTTTGGCGATTTTTGCTTCTATGGTTTGAAGCTTTTATCTCCATGAAAAACTTACAATAAGCTCAATAATGGATCCTAGGTGAATCCATCTCTCAAACTGGGATGGGTTTTTGTCCAAACCACTAAAATCCAAGGTTTTCGTCCTTAGATATCACTAAAACAAAGTTGCAGCCAAGAGACTCTCCAAGAAGTTAAAATTGTCAAAATGATCAATGATGCCAAATGACCTCAAATCACCTCCTTTTATCTTTTTCTCCTTAGGCGCCCAATTTTGACAAAATATAATGAATTTTCAAGTCCATAGCCGACATAAAATATTTTTATTTTATTTTATTTTAATTTACCCAATTTGAGCAGCGGCCAGGAGAGAGAAAATAATATTAAAATAATATTATTTTATTTTCTTGCTTTTTTCCACTTAGGTGGCAATTTTGTGGGATATTTTATAATATTTTAATAATCAAATATTATAATATTCATTTCATCTTAAAAATTCTCTTTTTCCACCTTTCTCCAATTTTCTAATTTTCCCATGTGGGTCGTTCCACCTCTTGGCATAATATTTTAATATTTTTGACTTTTGTAAAAAATATTATAAAAATACCAATATAGTCTTTTTCCAACTTTGTTTCACCATAGAAAATTAGTTGAAGCTATAAAAATCAACATTCCATTCTCCAAGCCTCAACAACATTCACTTTTCCAAGCCATGCTCAAAAAGAGGACATTACATCCCTGCACACAAACAAACCTACACACAATAGGTAGTAACCTGTGATCAAAATGACTTGTCTATGGCCAAGTAATCGGTCTACCTTGAATAACTACAATAATAAGAAATGCTATGATAGCCACGAGTTTATTACAATATAAAACTCTTGCAACAATCTAAAACATTCACAACCTTCTGAAAATATAGACTCCTACTCTCGACTATAACTCGCTACCAGACACAGATATCTCTAATCTGAAACAACCACACCTCTTGCAACCAAACTGGAGTATCAAACACTCCTCTATAGACAAAATGAATCATTTTCTTCTTCCTGAATTTACTACTTATCACAGTCAAATGTTTTACTATCCATATATATGAACCAGATTCTAAAACATTCACAACCTTCTAAAAATATAGACTCCTACTCTCGACTACAAATCGCTACCAGACACAGATATCTCTAATCTAAAAGTCACACCTCTTGCGACCAAACTGGAGTATCAAACACTCCTCTATAGACAAAATGAATCATTTTCTTCTTCCTGAATCTGATGCTTATCCTAGTCAAATGTTTTACTATCCATATATATGAACCAGATGGTTTTAATTTTAGGAATATGCCTCAGCTAAGAGCCACCATGGGAGATGCTATCAATAGAAAATCACAATCAAAGTTGTCCAAAATATGGCTACAGGAAACCAATGTTGAGTTCACCATATTTCATCCACAAGCTGTTGATGCCAAACAAATTAAAATAAATGAGATAGCCACCCATGACCAACTAATAGACTTAATTCATTGACCCCCATTTTGTAACAACCAAGGATATAAGGTCGCGTAGACTAGAAACTAGCCATCCAGTGAAAAATACTACATAACCCCCAACAGGAGGATAAAACGTCTGGGTCCTGTTGTGACCAAATCACACATCGCCCCATTGCAAATGGGGACCCCCTTTTTTTTTGAGCTCCGATGTTTTGCATGAGATCTTAGATGATGCCTTAGGTTCATTTCCTCTGCCAATCCAATGAGTTCCTCTTCTAGGAGATTTTGCTTTATAACTGGAGGTCTTATCTGTAGGATGAACTTGCAGTGATGAAGACTCTTGATTGAATTCTATCCAAGTAATGAATAATGAGACCCTTCTTGATGTATGTTTGAGATCCTGAAAGACTGAGTCTGGAGCCTGAAACCCTGAAATCCTGAAAAATTGGCTAAGTCTGAAATTTGGTGAATCCTCCAAATTCTATATTCTGCATGTTAAATCCGGTGGATTCGAGACCTATCTCAAACATCCTGAAAGGTATATTGAAAAACATTTAAAGTATAAGTAATCTCTCAACTTATACTTAAATATATTTTTCAATATACCTTTATCCTCACGAACCCTGAAAATGACCAACTACTCCAGAGGATTCAAAAAGTTGATCCAGTGCGACGGCATATTAAGGTGGCGCAAAATCTTCATAAATCACGCCGCTTTCAAGATGATTTCAAGTTGATGATCCCTTGCGCTTGAACAAATGCGCCCAAGGATAGAGGATAGAAGAGGATTCCGAACCCTCTAACCAATGCGAATTTTAGAGGATTTCAAACCTTTCATCCAATGCGACCAAAGGTAAAGGAGGGATTTTGGTTGGGATTGTTACACAATGCGAATTTTAGAGGATCTCAATCCCTTGGTCCAATGCGCCAAAGAAGGAGGTGATTCTTTTCAAGTTTTAAGGCAAAATCAAGAGGATTTTCAAATCTTTATCCAATGCGAATTCCTAGAGGATCTTCTATACCCTATCTAATGCACCAAACATGAGGGAGATTCATAAGGTGTCATCCAATGCGAAAATCTTAGACCTCCAACCACTACGATCACTTCAAAGAGAATCCAAGGTCAAGGCTTCGAGCGAATTTTAGAGGAAATCAAAGCTCTCATCCAAAGCGCCTAGAGGAAGAGGATTCGAAAGGTGTGAACTAGTGCAACTACTTCAAGAAGAAACTAAAATCAAGTCTTAAAGTGAAAAAGCTGGAGGAAACTCAATTGTTAAACCAAAGCACTTAAGGAAGGGAGATCTCCAAAACATGATCTTATGTGCCAGCTCTATGAGGATGAAAAGGAGTTGAATCAAAACAAGTTTCAAGGGGATTTTGAAACCTTTATCTAATGCGAAATTCTAGAGGATCTTGAATACCTCAACCAATGCGCCACTAGATAGGGTGGTCTAGTTCAAGATTTTAAAGGCAAATCAAAGGGGAATTCAACAACCTTGAACCAATGTGCTCAACACCTTTCCAGAGGATTTGAAATCTTGAAGCAATGCACCAAGATGGAGAGGCAGCTTCTAAGTGTTAGAATGCAAATTTTAGAATGTTTCCAGAGGATATCACAACCCTCAACCAAAGCGACCAAGTTAGAAGTGATTCAAGACTAATTTGCAAGAATATAATATTCATTTTCAGGAAGATCTTGAAGTCCCCATCCAATGTGCCTAGAAGGAGGAGAAGAATTCAGGTTTGTAAGAAAAGATCAAGAAGAAATCAAACCTCTCATCCATTGCGCCACATATGGGAAGGCTTTGATACACTTTGAAGGATATTTCAAAAATCTTATCTAATGCGCTTGGAGGATGATTTAACTCAAGTTTGAAGTGATTTCTAGAGGATTCCAAACCCCTCAACCGATGCGCTAGCCCTTATAAGATTTGAAAGTTGATTCAAGGCACTTAAATCAGTGAGAAACCTGAATTATCAACTAGTGCGCCAGCTTTATAGAGCAGGGTTTTGTTAAGTAAAATATCTTTTGATCAAGAGTTAAAATCTACATCCAATGCACTTAAGGTTGGAAAGGTTAGAAATTGATTTATAATGATTATTTTGTGTTGTAAGATTAAGGATTGATATTATTTCTTCCTTTGTGTTGCAGGAGCTAAGGAGTCGTTAGAGGAGCAAAAGTCTAGAACCGCCTTCATGCTAGAAGGGAAGACAAGAAAACATCCATCCAAAGGACATCATCTTCATCAAGACTTTCCGAAGGCATCCACTCTACTTCAAAGAAGAACCTCATGTAGCTGCTCCAAAGGATCTTCATATCATTAAGCATTCCAGAGACTTCTATAAAACTTCAAGTACTCATTCAGTATTCAAGTCTCTTTCTACATCTGATGGAGACGTTATTATCAAATACCTACACTCTAAAGGAGATTACTTCAAGATCATCTTCATGGAAGCATGTCATCATCTACATCATGATCATCTAGGAGACATTCATCCGGAGGATATCATCTTCATCAAATAAAGGCATTCATCTATCTAAACTTCAAATTTCAAGTCCAAGAGGTTCTCCTACTCTTCATGAAGGAAGCGACATCATCATCTCTTACTACTCTACTCTACATCAAGAAGCTACAAGGAGAAGAAAGAATCATGAAGTTAATCAAGTGAAGCAACCAGTATTATACATCCAGTCTACAAGAAGAATGAATAATAAGGCAAGATCTACAAGTTGTATTCCTAAACATTCAAGTATCAAAGCAATCACATTGAATACATCACTACAAGATGATACAATTTTCAAAGTATGTTGCGGTGGCATCTATGTGGTGAATACATATCATTTTAAATGCATTAAATGTATCATTTAATGAAAGAAGAAGGGATTCCTATGTGGAGGAATATTTTAAATGCTTTCGCCTTACCTTATCACATTGAAAAACGTGCCTTCATTGCCTCTCTCTTTTATGCTAAAAATAGCAAATTGTTATAACTACCTCTGATGTGGCACGATCTAGACCCTTGGCTATTGAACTAATCTAAGCCATTCATTGTAATCCTGGACACTATATAAAGGCCTTGTTGCCTCATTTGTAATTCAGTAGATCATTAATAGAGATATAGATTTAGATTGTAGGTAAGTAGTAGAATAAGAGAGACTCTCGAAAATTCTCTGAGAGGATTTGACGCTGTTGTAAATATTTTCAAGATTAATGCAAAAGACATTGGAGCTACTTGTTTGGTGTTAAGTATTATCTTGTGGAGTAACATGGTTTCATGAATCTGGATGGAATTAAGAGATGTTTCAATTAGATTAGAAGCTCATTGATGTAATGTATGTCTGTACTGAATATTTGATCAACTCCTAGCTCATGCTTTTAACATACATCGCCGGTGAAGTGTTGTGTAAAGCTAGTCTGAGCTTAATTATTTGCATAAGTTCGATTGTGGATACTTGTTTGAGCTGCGTCGTTCAAAGGGTGCTTGTATGAGCCTTCATGATTTGAAAACCATTCGCGTAACCTTAGGAGATTGCACCAACTCCATGTAGTTGTAGGCATCCTTGGCGAAGTGGAGTTAGGTTGATTAGGAGTTTATCTGTTTAATACATCATCATTACCTCATTGACCTTAGATTAGTTTTCTAAACCCTCACCCTTTTCTATTTCTTTGTTATTGAGACCTTGTATACATATCGTCCACACTGAAGGAGAGATAAGTTGAATGAAAGAAGAAAGATTTAATGTAAATCCTGTTGTGACCAAATCACACATCGCCCCATTGCAAATGGGGACCCCCTTTTTTTTGAGCTCTGATACTTTGCATTTAGTTCTGACGATGCCTTGGGTTCGTTTCCTCTGTCAATCCAATAAGAAGTCTTTCTCCTAAAAGATTTTTGTCATAACTGGAGGTCTCATCTGGAAATGAAGAATCTTGATTAAATTCCATTCAAGTGATGAACAATGAGACCCTTCCTGATGTATGTTTGAGATCCTGAAAAGACTAAGTCTGATAGCCTGAAATCCTGAAAATCCTGAAAAAATGGCTAAGTCTGAAATCTGGTGAATCCTCCAAATTCTAGATTTTGCATGTTAAATCCGGTGGATTCAAGACCTATCTCAAACATCCTGAAAGGTATATTGAAAAATATTTAAAGTATACTTAAATATATTTTTCAATATACCTTTACCTCACGAACCCTGAAAAACGCCTAAGTTTCTAGAGGATTCAAAAAGCTGATCCAATGCGACAGGATATCAAAGTGGCGCAAAATCTTCATAAATCACGCCGCTTTCAAGATGATTTCAAGTTGATGATCCCTTGCGCTCGAACAAATGCGCCCAAGGATAGAGGATAAACGAGGATTCCGAACCCTCCAACCAATGCACTCAATACAAGAGGATTCCGAGTACTTGAAGTGATGCGCCCAAAGTGGAAATTGCTTATGTTCAAGAGACTTTCAAGAGGAAATCACGTTGTTGATCCAATGCGCCAACATCAAGGATGATTTCAAAACCTCTATCCAATGCGCCAAAGGTAGCATAGATGATGATTCCGACTTCCCCATCTAATCCGCCAACTTGAAGAGGATTTTTAAGGTGCTATTAATTGCGCAAGTTCAAGAGGATTGTGACATGCCTATCTAATGCGAAAATTTTAGAGGATCTCAATCCCTTGGTCCAATGCGCCAAAGAAGGAGGTGATTCTTTTCAAGTTTTAAGGCAAAATCAAGAGGATTTTCAAATCTTTATCCAATGCGAATTCCTAGAGGATCTTCTATACCCTATCTAATGCGCCAAACACAAGGAAGAAATCGAAGGTGTAAACCAATGCGAAAATCTTAGACCTCCAACCACTGCGATCACTTCAAAATCCAAGGTCAAGTCTTAGAGTCAATTTTAGAGGAAATCAAAGCTCTCATCCAAAGCGCCTAGAGGAAGAGGATTCGAAAGGTGTGAACTAGTGCGACTACTTCAAGAAGAAACAAAAATCAAGTCTTAAAGTGAAAAAGCTGGAGGAAACTCAATTGTTAAACCAAAGCGCTTAAGGAAGGGAGATCTCCAAAACATGATATAATGCGCCAGCTCTATGAGGATGAAAAGGAGTTGAATCAAAACAAGTTTCAAGGGGATTTTGAAACCCTTATCTAATGCGAAATTCTAGACGCCGTTTTAAGGTAATTGGAAGAGAGATTTGAAGGTGCTAGTCCTAGAAGATTGTAAATACTTCATCCAACCCGCCACATGTGAAAGAAAATCTAGAGGATTCTAAACACTTCATCCAAAGCACCACTCTAAGGGAATTCAACAACCTTGAACCAATGTGCTCAACACCTTTCCAGAGGATTTGAAATCTTGAAGCAATGCGCCAAGATGGAGAGGCAGCTTCTAAGTGTTAGAATGCAAATTTTAGAATGTTTCCAGAGGATATCACAACCCTCAACCAAAGCGACCAAGTTAGAAGTGATTCAAGACTAATTTGCAAGAATATAATATACATTTTCAGGAAGATCTTGAAGTCCCCATCCAATGCGCCTAGAAGGAGGAGAAGAATTCAAGTTTGTAAGAAAAGATCAAGAAGAAATCAAACCTCTCATCCACTGCGCCACATATGGGAAGGCTTTGATACACTTTGAAGGAGGATTTCAAAATCCTTATCTAATCCACCACATGTAGAAGGAAGATCTCTTGATCCTAATCCCATGAGCTAGTCCAAGAAGAAGATCACAAACCCTCTATCTGCTACGCCAAACTGAACAAGTATGTTGGAGTTTTGACAAGCTTTAAAACAAACATCTAAAAGAAATCAAACCTTTGAACTAATGCGCCACTAGTGGAAGGTGGTCTAGTTTAAGATTTTTGAGGCCAAACAAGAAGAATTCATAACCCTCAACCGATGCGCCAGCCCTTAGAGGATAAAAAAGTTTGATCCACGGCATGTATTTCAAGAAGAACTTGAAATCTAGATCCAATACGCCTGAAGGAGGAGAAGAATTCAAGTTTGTAAGTGATGAGAAGAAGACTTTAAACCTTCAAACTGCTGCGCCAAAAGAGAAAGAGTTAGTTTTAAAAGTAAATTCAAGAGACTTTCAAGGAGAACTCAATTCCTTAACGCCAAGATGGGAGAGGTAGAATACAAGTGTCAAGGTTCAGATTTCATGATCAGATTTCATGAAACAGTAAGAAGATCTAAAACTACCCATCTGCTGCGCCTAGATCAAAAAATCAAGATCCTATCCCATGCGAGGCCTTTTGGATGAAGTCAGATTTAAGGTTGTTGAAAGCATTTCAAGGAGATTTCAAAAACCTGATCAAATGCGTCAAGGGTGATGAAGAACATGAAGACTTGATTGAGGGGTACTCAAAACTGTAATCTAATGCGCCAAAAGTAAAGGAAAAGTTTAGTTTTTCAAGGAAAAGATGAATTCCTGATCTCATACACCTTTTCAGCATATCCCAGTTGGAAGAAGTTGACTTAAAGTAAGTTTTTGTGAAGATTTCAAGAAGAAATTCAAACTTCAATCTGCTGCTCCAAGATATCCATATCTGCTGTATCAAGAAGGAAGAGTTTAAGGGTTTGAAGCTAGATTTAAAGACTCCATTCAATGTTCTACTTTTTATTTTGCTTTCACGTTTTGATTTTCTTTAGAGCTTAAGCAAATGATTCTTATGTATTTATGTTATAAAACCGAAGGATTGATGTTGTTTCTTCTATGTTGCAGAAGTGTGAATGATGAGTAGAGAAGCTAAAGTGTTGGAAGCACCTTCATGCTAGGAGTGAAGTCAACCAGTTGTCGTGTGGAAAAGTCATCAAATAGCTGCTCCACCATAAGGAAGGTGTTATCATCAAGTTGGAGCATTTCATATATTCTACTTCATTCAAGATCATCTTCCAGGAAGCATCATTTCAAGAGATCTATATCAAGTTCAAGTGGCATCATGTTCAAAAGACAAGGCATTCACTCATCCAAGCTTCAAGTCAAGTTCTCCCAATCTTCAAAGATCTATCAAGTTTCAGGTATCCTTGAAGAGGTCATCTACTCCACATCCAAAGGGGGTGTTATCATCTACACTCCGAAGGGTCACTTCGAAGATCATCATGCAAGATCACTTCATCAACTTCTACATCAAGCGAAGGCATTCATCCATCTAAACTTCAAGACTTTACAATTTCAAGTCCAAGAGAGATCTCTACATCATACATGAAGGTAGCATCGTCATCATCTCCTACTACGCTACTTCACTCTCCAAAAAAGAGCATCATCAAGGAAGATCATCAACTTACCTACAAGAAGAAGAAAGAATCATGAAGTTAATCAAGTGAAGCAACAAGTATCATACATCCGGTTTACAATTCAAAAACAAGGCAAGATCAACAAGTTGTATTCCTAGATATACAAAGTTCAAGCAATCACATCGAATACATCATTACAAGTTGATACAATTTTCAAGATATGCTGAGGTGGCATCTATGTGGCGAGTACACATCATTTTAAATGCATTAAATGTATCATTTAATGAAAGAAGCCAAAGGGATTCCTATGTGGAGGAATGTTTTAAATGCTTTCGCCTTACCTTATCACAGTGGAAAACGTGCCTTCATTGCCTCTCTCTTTTGTACTAAAAATAGAAAGTTGTTGTAACTACTTGTGAGGTGGCATGATCTAGACCCTTGGCTATCAAATCAATCTTAGCCATTCATTGTAACCTGGGCTTCTATATAAAGGCCTTGTTGCCTCATTTGTAATATAGAGATTTAAATTGTAGGTAAGTAGGAGTAGAATAGGAGAGACTCTCGAAAATTCTCTGAGAGGATTTGAAGCTGTTGTAAATATTTTCAAGATTAATGCAAAAGACATTGGAGCTATTTGTTTGGTGTTAAGTATTATCTTGTGGAGTAACATGGTTTCATGAATCTTGATGGAATTAAGAGATGTTTCAATTAGATTAGAAGTAGATTAGAAGCTCATTGATGTAATGTATGTTTGTACTGAATATTTGATCAACTCCTAGCTCATGCTTTTAACAGTCATCGCTGATGAAGTGTTGTGTAAAGCTAGTCTGAGCTATAATTTGCTTAAGTTCGATTGTGGATGCTTGTTTGAGCTGCGCCGTTCAATGGGTGCTCATATGAACCTTCATGATTTGAAAACCATTCGCGTAACCTTAGGAGATAGCACCAACTTCATGTAGTTGTAGGCATCCTTGGTGAAGTGAAGTTAGGTTTACTTAGGAGTTTGTCTATTCATCCAACATCATTACCTCATTGACCTTAGATTAGATTCCTTTAACTTTTATCTTTTTCTATTTCTTTATCATAGAAACCTTGTATATACATCATCCACATCAAAGAAGGAATAAGTCGAATGAAAGGAGAAGAGTCTATGTAAGTCCCTTTGTGTTTACCAGTAAAATCATACTTAGTCACTGAGCTATCTCTTACAAACTCATAAGAAAGGAACCTTGGAGTCATCTTGTTTGATCACATAGTTCAGCATTCGAGAGACTTTGCTCAAGAGGGAGTTAGATACTTTGTATTTCACTCTAATTGTTGACTTGTCCAAAAACAATCATCAACAAGTCCCTTTGTGTTTAACAACAAAATCATACTTAGTCACTGAGCTGTCTCTTACATAATCATCAGAAAGGAACCTTGGAGTCATCTTGTTTGATCACTTCGTTCAGCATTCGAGAGGCTTTGCTCAAGAGGAGTCAGATACTTTGTATTTCACTCTAATTGTTGACTTGTCGAAAAACAATCATCAACAGGTCCCAGCATAAAGAATAGGGAAATAGATAAATTTAAACTTGCATTGTGAGCATATGGTGTGGGTCCTAGCGAAAGTTTAGAATAGGAGCGCCCAGAATTAAATTCAAATACTCATCGATAGCGATCATGTATGTGGGCCCAAGGATAGGCTGATTTATTGCCTTTAAACAGCGAGGTCAACAAGAGGGCCCCATAAGAACAACACATAAACAAAAAAAAGAACATATATAAGGTTCACGTTCAGAATTTGTGGGCACCAAAGGAACCGCCCAACAGCAAAGAATCATAAAAGTAATATATAGACTGTCGTCAAGGATGCTCCTACAACAGCACATTAAAGCCAAATTGACTTCCTCGCGAGACTTCTTGTGAATCTTTGCCTCAATGTTAGACTTATTTGCAACTGCATCTTTCATTGCATTCATCATTGTGGTATAATACCACTTAGGAATCTTTTTGTGCACAAGAGATGAGAATTGAGGCGGAGAAAGAGGTGGAAATTGATCCATTGGAAATAAAGCCTCTTGTGCTTCTTCATCAAGTTCCTCATCTTCAGGTTCAGTAATTCTCGGTGTTCGAGAACTGATAGGTGATGGTGAGGAAGAGCTCTTGCTACATCCTTTTTCCTTATCAAAAACAACATCCCTACTGATGTACACCTTCTTTCCCACTATATCCATAAGCCAATATCCCTTCAACTCTAAACTAAACCCAATAAAATACATTTCAAGGACTTGTCATTTAACTATGTCCTTTGCACCTTGGGAATATTCATGAAAGTTGTACACGCAAACACTTTTGAGATGTGAAATTGAGGGCTTCTTACCATTCCATGCTTCTTTAGGTTTGATATTTTCAAGCACTTTAGTGGTTGCCCAATTCAACAAGTACACAATTGCATGAACCACTTCAACCCAAAATGCAAGAGCAAGATCTGCATCCTTTAAAATACATCACACCATTTCCACAATAGCACGATTATGCCTCTACAACATCATTTTGTTAAGGCATGTAAGCAGTGGTCAACTATCTTTTGATTTCATGTTCTTGCATTTAGTGTGAAACCTCCTTACTGGTGAGTTCCCATCCCCCTCGCTTGATCTAAGCGGAGGGCTCTAAGAGAGTGATCATAAGACCTTTCTGCAAGGGCTCAAATGCTTTGAATTTCTCAAAAGCTTAATCTTTGTGAGTCAAGCAATAGACCCAGATTTTTTAGAAAAGGCATCCAAAGCAGAAAATAACTGACATTATTATGACAGGGTGTCATAGGTCCACACAGACCGGTGTGCACCAACTCCAAGGGACCAAAGGCTCGTGTTTCTGCAACAAGAAAAGGAGTCCAATGTTGCTTCCCAGCAAGACAATTGGAGTAAATAACTTCTATTTTCTACATGGGGGAAGTCCTCGCCTCTTTTACTCAATGCAAGAAGATAGCCAAAATTGAGATGGCCAAATCTTCTATGCCAAAGCGTAGTTGATGAACTAGTTTTGACTACAAGTGCCTTTTCTTCTTGAGTGACATCAACAAGTTGAAACATTATTCCGACCCCTGAAGCACAAGCAACTTCGCCTTTGTGAGTCTTGTCTCAAATGAGACAAAGTTTCTCACTGTTATGACGATCAAATTCAACCTTAAAGTTGTGCTCTAGCAATTGACTTACTAATAGAAGGTTCTTTTTGAGCCCTGAAACATATAGAACCTTAGTAAGTTGACACTAGTGAGTTTTGAGTAGCAATGAAATATCTCCAATAGCCTATACTTCAAAGGATGTATCATCACCAAGGGAAACTTGCCCATATGAAGTTAATGGGGTGAGATTATAAAACCACTCTTGTTCTCTTGTCATGTGTTTGGAAGCACCAGAATCAACATACCATACAGGCCTATCAACATACAAAAAATCTTCTTCATCCGAATCACCAGTAGAAGCAACATTGCCATGTTGCTTGTCATGTTTTTTTCTACCAATAGGGATTCTTCTTGTCCCCCTAAGAATGCTTTTGTGATTTTCGCTAGCTAGATTCACTATTTGCAAAGGAATTGTACCAACATTCCTGGAGATTGTGTACCTTCTTCCCACAAATGAGACTTCTTTTTCTATGTAGTCGAGTTTTCATGTTTGGATTTAGATGAACTTGATGGACCACTCCAACATTTAGGTTGCTTTCCCTTCTATTGAGATGTGAAGGCTTGCTTGTCTTAGGAGTCTAAGATCTGGCCATAAATTGCCTCTTCTTGTTGAAGCAAATTCACCAATTCTTCAAAAGATGGCCTTTTGCTAGCCACATTGAGACATGTGACAAACATGTGAAAAGAAAAGGATAGTGCTCTCAAGACAATGGGTACATGAGATTGATCTAACACATCTTCCCCTAATGCTTGCAGTGATGTCCTGATCTCTACAAATTCCTGAAAAAATTCTCCACTTTTCCACCACTTTGCATTTGCAAACAATGTTACTGATATTGCAAATGAAGAATCTGATTTTGATTTTTGGCCTCATATACTATCTTAAGGCAATCCCAAGCCTCTTTGGCAATTGTGGTTGTCCGAATATGAGACTGGACTTCATCAAAAACACCGAACAAGATTATGAATTTGGCCTTTTGATTGACCTTATCATACTAGTTCTGATCAACACCAACTTGACCGGGTCTGGTTATTGTGCCAAAAACAATGTCCCACAAATCTTCAAACTGAAGTTGAGTTTGTACCTTGGTTTTCCAAGTGGCACAATTATCTCTTCTCAAAAGCTAAGAATCAAGAAGCATTATTTTTGGAGTAGTGGAAGCCATTTTATAGGATTTGGGGGGTCCTTATCTCTCCAACAACAAATTTCACTCGTATTTTCCTTGACGATTTATAGGATCGATGCCATAGAGTCGTCATTGCAACTATTTTAAGCGTTAGATGCAATACTTCAATACAACAGCATTACCTGAAAATGTGAAGAGGCTCCATTAATACTGAATGTGTGTGTTTTGTTTGTTTATTTGTTACAAAACATAGCAAAGAAATGGCTTGTAATTTTGAAATTTTTTAAATTGTGCTCCAAAATAATATTTTAAGTGCCAAAAAAAGAATAATATAGTTTTGTTTTCTTTTTACACCATATTATTTATGCACTTTTTGATTTTTTAATTTCTTTTAGATTGAAAATGATTTAACTTTTTTTTTTTAATTCTTTTCATTCGAAATGCTCCCTTTTTTAATCCTTATATCCCCTAAGACTTGAGGAAAGTAGGATATATTTAAAAATAAAATGCACATTTTTTTTATTCCACGCCAATATGTCTGGCGCTTTGTTGATGCACAACTTGGTCTTCATGCACTTCTATTGCTTCAAGACTTCTGCACACAATACTATGCTTTGTCTTCTCTCCAAGCAACTATCTGCTGTATTGCAAGCATTTCAAGCAACCGTGTGTGGCCAGAAATGGCAAAGAAATAGATTTTATCCCCTTGCTAGTTCTCCTCTACAGGTGCAGGACAACAATGATTTTCATGTGGAGATGTAGCAGGGTCTTTTTAGCAGCAAAAATGTGAATATCCTTTGTATGCCCTTATAATTTTTCACTCCAAGCTCTTGCATTCACAAATTATTTCTATTTGATGCATCTGGAATGGTGTTGAAAACCAGCCACACTTTCTTTGGGCAATAGAGATGCATAATCATATAATATGTTTTCCCATGGGTTGCAACTTATGTCAATCATTTGCCAAATTACGTTTGGCAAGTTGATTTCATTTCATGACAACCTTCCACACTCCTGAGATACCATTCATACTCAGTTTCCTCTACATCAGTGAGGCATCCTTCAGGAGCACGGGTTCATAGATCTACTGCAGAGAATTATTGCATCATAGGCACATGCAAATATTTGCTCTAATACCAAATTAGAATGAAGAATGGGAATCAGCAATCTATTATTGAGAGGAGGCTGAAAAATATACATGAGAATGTTTGGTAAATAACCAACTAGGCCAGGCAATCCAACCAACTATAACTATCTATGATAGCTATTATTTATGTTAGTAATATTTGTGAAGTATTATTAACATATTACAATAGTTTATTAGTATTACAATGGTTTTATGATGTAATGTGATATGATCATAATATTCCAACATAGAAAAGATGAAAGTAAAAATAAATGTAGTTGGAAAGTTTAGTTTTTTGTATGTTCTTCTAAACTAAAGAAAATAAAATAATAAATAAAATTTACTATAAAAATTATTAATTCACCTAGGAATTTGCATTAATTTTTTAATTCTAGAAAATTAAAATAATGAAAAGTATATTTTTGTTATTCAAACTTAATAGCAATTTTTATGGTTGACATTCTAATCCAATTCTCAAGGTGATCCAAGGGGGAGATCCTACAGATTAGCTAGAAATGCAACAAGATCATAGAATATATTAAGGAAAATAGATATGCAAACCAAAACACATTTGGATATAGAAGGCTTATGTAAATATGCCACTTCTATTCGAATTCAACAGGATAAATGTATAGAGAAGTAAGATGAAAATCTGTTATGCCTCTTCTACTTTACAGCAGGTATTTATACAAGTAGGTTGTCAGTTAGGCTTCACAAATATGCTAACAAGGGTCACACTCATTTGGTGCACTAACTATGTGGACAGGGTCATGACAGATGTCAAACCCGTATGGTGCAAGTTGTATTGCAATGATATGTGGCGCTGACACTGCCATGTGGCAAATGTGTATGGTACCAGTTGAATAATCATGTTCTAAGGCGCAAGGGCCACCAAGTGGTGCACCCATATAGAAGTATAACATGTGATTGTGAATGCTCCATATGTTGCACAAGTATAGTCTAACTAGACACCGTTATGTGCTGCAATGTGCAGGGCCAAAAGATGTGTGTGAGCACTGTTGTGTGGTTGTGTGCAAGAACTATACATTGAGGTGTGACAGTGTTGGGCGTGGATGCACAAGCACTATGTTGCACACATTGAGTGAAGCTGAGTGGACAGAAGAAGCTGTTGAAGAAGATGCACGAAGCTGTGTTCAGATCACATTCTTCGTGCCAAATTTCCTACAAGTTTTATCCTCGTCGAATTTCGAACCAATCTACTTAGAAATTTACCATGAAAATCTTATTGAAAAAATAATACAACAAATTGCATTCCAAATACATTTCAGATTTATGAGTTGTGCCTAATATCACCTTATAGAACTATTTGTAACGCTTAAATTTAAAGCATCACATTACATAATTAGAAAACAGCCTAAAAACTACGCTTCTACTAAGTTAGTAATGATAAATCAACCTACATTCAAATAATATGTAGAAATAAGCTTTCAATATGCAATCTAATGTAGATTTTCTCTCTTGATCTTCGAGTCGATGGTGAAATAATAAGGTAATACAAATCACATTATCAGTCTTGTTATCAACAATACAAGCAAAATGGAATCAATATCGGCTTGTTTCATTTTAAGTCAGAATAAAACCATCCACACTTCCAAAGGATTTCAGAAAATCAAAACATCAGCTTATATTATAATATAATTATTTTTAATAGCTCACATTTTGTCGTAGAAGGTAAGTATCCAATGACTAGAATTATAGTTCTGCAATTATTTAATAGGACTATTTGTTTCTAGGTCTATAAATTATTCAATGCAATGACCAATCCTAATTCAAATTTCAGAATAAAACATGCAATGAAAATCTACCAAAGAAATTCAAATTGTATGGCAGTTAATTGAATGAAACCCAACTTGATAAACTCACAATGCTAGAGGGACAATAGTCAAAAATTTCCTGTTGGTTGTGAATTGCCTCCCACTGTCCATTTGCTCCCACCATGTCAGCTTATTATACATTCCCTGATCTTCAGCAAATGGAGTGCCCTTTTTCCAATGAAAGAATGTGTAGGTCACCTAAATCAAGAAAACAAACATAATAAGAAATTATTAAAAAATAAAGAACGTGAAATGGAAATTGCTATCTTGTAGACCTCCACAGTTATATTTCTACACAAAAAAAATAAAAAAGATAGAATTATTCCAACTGAATCTGTAAAATTTTATATAAAAACAGAATAACTAGACAGATTGCTTTTAGTGGCTTAAACAAATTAAATATAAGATTTTTTGGCAAATAAGATAGAAGTTACTTGTGTGGAAACTTGCATTTAATTTAATATGTATGTAACACAAAACATAAGGGTGTAGAAAAACAGGCACACTTGTTGAAAAGATTTCAAACCTAGGTGATTGCTCTCCTAATGTTCTCAAAATTAATTTAATAGCAGAAAACATTGCATCAATCACACCATAGCTGAAACTCTAACAATGAAAGCATAAAAAATAAATTCAGCATACACAAATAATTACTCCTTCAAAATCAGCTTTTCATTCCTTTTGATTAAAGCTTACAAGGAAACCTAAGGCAAACTGCCAAACTAGCAACTACTAGGTTTATAAAACAGATCTGCACCTAGACAAGAAAAAGCAGCCTATCGTACAAATCTGTACAGTTGTATAGATGTTGTATTGATGTTGTATGGACGTCATATGATTTCTGCGCTTCCTCCTTTGCTGCGCTTCAGTTCTGCTCAACTGATCATTGTATCATCTTCTTTATATTTTGCCTGTCTTTATAGTTTTAGCTAAGATCTTTATCCACCAAAAAAGCCAATAAAGCAGTTGTGGAGATAAGTCTAAATCATTAATGCATATCTGCACTTTATTAGACAACTCAACATCTAAATATAAGACTTTCCCTTTTTTAATAAAAGTGAAATGCAAAATAGCAAAACTTGAATCACTCCCAGCATTTTCACACTAAACTTGTGTGAAAGTTCCTATTTGAGCTAAAAAAACTCAACACTCCCTCTTAGCAAAGAAGGAATTCTACACCAATCCAAGTCTGTCTAAATGATTCAAACTTCCCTTTTGCTAAAGGTTTGGTCAGAATGTCAGCTACCTACTACTGTGTGGAAATATATTGGAGCTTAATTGCTCCCTTCTAAATCATGTCACAAATGAAGTGATATCTGATCTCTATGTGCTTGGACCTGTCATAAAAAATTGGATTCTCAAAGAGTTTGACACAACTCTGATTATCACAATAAATGACCGTGGGATGCAACTCCTAATCAAACAATCCTGCAAGTAACTCATGAAGCCAGATAACTTCACAACTGGTTGTACTAGCTTGCATGTATTAATTCTCAACTGAGCTAAGTGCCACAAAAGTTTGCTTCCTACTGAACCAAGATATCATCGTTGAACCCAAGCTAAAGCAACACCATGTGGTGCTCTTCCTGTCTACTGCACTGCC
Organism: Cunninghamia lanceolata; assembly: GCA_027924645.1. Taxonomy (NCBI): domain Eukaryota; kingdom Viridiplantae; phylum Streptophyta; class Pinopsida; order Cupressales; family Cupressaceae; genus Cunninghamia; species Cunninghamia lanceolata. The sequence continues at coordinate 3,004,166 of BSBN01001327.1, read as the reverse complement.
TGCCCAATCTAAGTCTAAATACCCTTGCAACTTCACTTCACCATCTCTAAGATATCTCAAACCATATTCCACTATGCTCCTCAAGTACCTAAGCACATGTTTCGTTGCTATCCAAAGCTCCTGCCTTGGCTCCCCCATGAACTGACTCAAAGTGTTAACTGCAAAACATACATCTAATCTAGTGTTGACCAAATACATCAAACCATATTCCACTATGCTCCTCAAGTACCTAAGCACATGTTTCGTTGCTATCCAAAGCTCCTGCCTTGGCTCCACCATGAACTGACTCAAAGTGTTAACTGCAAAACATACATCTGATCTAGTGTTGACCAAATACATCAAGGAACCTATTAGTTGCATGTACAACATGGGATCCACCAACTCTGAATCTGAAGTTGTCACCTTCTTCAGATTAGTGATCATAGGTGTGGCCATAGGTTTGCAGTCTTCCATCCAAAATCGCTTCAAGATCTCAACTACATACTTACCCTACCCAAGGAAAATCTCCCTTGGTTCCTGCCAAACCTCCAAACTCAAGAAGTAATGCATCATGTCGATGTCCTTCATCACAAACTCAACAACCAAATTTGCTTTGCACCATGCAATGAGCTGTTTTGCACCTATAATAAACAAGTCATATACAAACAATACCAAAATAACCATATCAGTCCCAACAATTACATAATATAGATCAAGATTTGATTCACTCTTGGTAAAGCCCATACTTTCCATCTATCATGGAATATCATGCTCTCGGTGCTTGTTTGAGTCCAAACAAGGCTTTTTTAAGCCTACAAACATGGGACTCCTTCCCATTTACCTCAAATCCCTGAGGATTTGATTCACTTTTGGCAAAGCCCATACTTTGCAGATATCCATCTATCATGGAATACCATGCTCTCGATGCTTGTTTGAGTCCAAACAAGGCTTTTTTAAGCCTACAAACATGGGACTCCTTCCCATTTACCTCAAAGCCTTGAGGTTGCTCTATGTACACTTCTTCAATGACCCAATTAAGAAAAGTTAACATCCATTTGATATATTTTCCATCCCATAAATGAAACTAAAGACATAACTACTCTAATGGAAATGTATGTGGTGACTAAAGCAAATGTCTCCTCATAGCGCACTCCCTCTCTCTAGGAGAACCCTCTCACCACAAACCTCGCCTTGAACTAGTCATAGCCACAAAGCAAGGCTAGAACTGGTTCACCTTGTAACCTATAAAGATTGCCTTCCCTAATTCCTATTACCTATGTAGTATCTAGGCCATATTCTTTCGACCTGATAAGGACTTACTGATTCTTGAATTCTACTATATAGCCCTTGTCTTCCATAACCAAAACTGGAAGCAAATTCTTCCTAAGACTAAGAACAAGCAAAACATCATCAAATACTAAAGAGTTACTTGACTGGAGTTGAAAGGGAATTGTACCAACTCCTACTACCAGATACTTGGCATCATCACCAAGCTCGACCTGAACTCCTAAGTTATGTTCTTCTAAATTGCTAAAACATTGTCAAGCTAATGTCATATGCCTACATGCCCCACTATCCACATACCAAGCATCCCTCAAAATCGTGTTGGTAGAAAGACAACATACCATTGAGAAATCCTTCTACAACATGGCAGAAAACTCGTTCATCTAAGTTTCTACAAAGGATACTACTTGCTTTTGTTGTTTCTTACCTCTGCCCTCCTTCTTGTCTGGACATTGAGATGCATAATGACCATACTTATGACGAATAAAGCACTTGATCTTACTCGAGTCCTTTCCTAATTGTGACGATGAATCCTCATCCCTTCCCTTACCCTTGTTGGGCCCTTCACATTTCTTGGTTTGTCCGAGGGCTAAATTATCGTCACCACCCTTCTTGCTAGCTTTTGACTCCATTCAAGTTCCCTCCTAGATAGAGTCATCCCAAAGTCTTTCAAAAGAAGGAAGATTTTCACAGGCACAAATACCCTAGACAAATGTTTCCCATGAAGATGAGAAACCATTCAACGCCATGTTCACTAGCTTTGTGTCTTCAACCTTCTCCCCAACTGTTGCAAGTTGGTCACGAAGCTATGTGACCTTCATCAGGTAGCTAGTAACTAAATCTGATTTAATCATCTCTATGGATCTAAGTTTGTTTCACAATATCATCTTCCTGTTTATGTTCTCACTCTGGTAAAGACTAACTAGAGCATCGAACATCTCCTTGGTTGTTTTCTTCTCAGATAAATGAGGAATTAAATGATCTTTTACCGCATCCATGATCATTCACTTGGCCTTTATCTTTTTCTTATTATGAGTTGCTAACTATTGCAGATCTGTAGGTGAAAACACCTGATCTTTGACAATATCTCAAAGATCATTCTCTTCCAATAGCAAAGTTACCGACTTTCCTAGGCAAGAAATTTAAAGCACCTGATCCTTGACAATATCTCAGAGATCATTCTCTTCCAATAGCAAAGTTACGCTGACTTTCCAAGGCAATAAATTTAAGGCACCTTCCAATCTGTCCTGAAACCTAAGGCTAGTTGATGTCATTTTAAAACAAAATTTTCCTTCACAAAACTCCCATATTTGATAAGTAAGAAAAGCACAAACTATTGAAACCCTTCAATCAAAATTTGCTCTAATACCATTAAAAATTTTCAACCCTAGGTGGCTACCGTCCTAATGTTCTCAGAATTAATTTAATAACAGAAAATAAACATTGCATCAATCACACTATAGTTGAAACTCTAACGAAAGCATAAAAAATAAATTCAGCATACACATATATTACTGATACTCCTTCAAAATCAGATTTTCATTCCTTTTGATTAAAGCTTACAAGGAAACCTGAGGCAAACTGCCAAACTAGCAACTGCTAGGTCTATAAAACAGATCTGCACCTAGACAAGAAGAAAAAACAGCCTATCATACAAATCCCTACAGCTGTATGGATGTTGTATTGATGTTGTACGAACGTCATACGATTTCTGCACTTCCTCCTTGTTGCACTTCAGTTCTGCTCAACTGATCATTGTATCATCTTCTTTATATCTTGTGCCTATCTTTATAGTTTTAGCTGAGATCCTTATCCAGCAAAAAAGCCAATAAAGCAGTTGTGGAGATAAGTCTAAATCATTAATGCATATCTGCACTTTATTAGACAACTCAACATCTAAATATAAGACTTTCTCTTTTTTAATAAAAGTGAAATGCAAAATAGAAAAACTTGAACTACTTCTAGCACGTTCACACTAAACCTGTGCAGAAGTTCCTATCCAAGCTAAAAAAGGCAATAGAAGCAGTCCAACCACCTATATCATGTGATCTCTCATTCAAATAGACACTCAGATAGAAGCTATGCAAAATAGAAAAACTTGAACTACTTCCAGCACGTTCACACTAAGCTTGTGCGGAAGTTCCTATCTAAGCTAAAAAACTCAAGAGTTTTGAAGGCAATAGAAGCAGTCCAACCACCTATATCATGTGATCTCTCATTCAAAAAGACACTCAGATAGAAGCTATGCTAGAAGGCACATAGAGATATAGATAAATGCACTCATAAAATCTTAACCCATAAAGGATTAACTTATCTTATGCTACTATGCTCATACCTAGCGAATGGTGCATTAATCCCATGAGAGGCCTAGTCCAAATGATATCTAGAACAGCTAACTGAATATTCAAAGTGAAACACAAATCCATCCATTAGCATCATGCACAAGATGTAACGTGGATGGCACTCTGATCGATTTAAAGCATACCTATTAATACTTATTTTGCACATTTGTTTCCTAAGCCATCACTAGAAATAATTGCGGTTGCTCATGGATTAGGCCATAATGGCCACATCACCCTTAAGAAACAAGCATACATGAATTTTTATTTGAATATGTAGTTAGCAATGGAAAACCATTCTGAGATAAAAATACCTTCAATGTTGGGTCTTTAAAAGAAGAGTGGAGAATACCGTCAAGCTACAATGAAAGCAAATTTTGTTTTCTGATGACAAATGCATTCAAAAGGGTAATCATTTATTTTCCACCAAGTTTCCAGGATGGAGACGGCAAGAAACAAGGGAACACATTTCAACGACAACAGGGGATAGGAGGCCTTTTTCTAAGGGATGGCAAGGGACAACAATTAGAAAATAGGGGAAGTTTAAAACTATAGAAAATTTCAAATATTCATATGATAAGGCATTGACCATATTCATTAAATAACCATATTATGAAACATTTGAGCTGAATTTTAGAATTCATGAGTGAACATACAAACTAACAAAATTTCAACGTCTAATTATTTGAGTTTTCATTATCAATGTGCATATACAACAAAATGAAAAGGCCGAAGGCTACAACTACAAAATGCTGCTATGTCTCTACCTCATCTTCACCTAAATCAAAATCAAACTTGAAATCTAAGTCACTACCAATATGAGGGATTGTCTCATCCAATTGAACCCCAACCAATCCCTCCCATGCCTCCTCATCAATATGTGTGGCATCTTCAAGATCAACATCCCACCATAAAGTCGGAGTATGTCATTACTCAAGAGTTTATCGATCCCAAAGTCCCAAGACACTATGCACAACCACCAACTTCTCCACTTATTGAGAGATAAGCTTATATCTTGTGACTAAATGAATGAAGTTGTATGTAGACCAATTTCTCTCTCCAGCAGAGGAACTAGTATCTTGTGAAAGGAGGTGAACAGCAACCATCCTCAATTCTATTGCATCTTTGCCATGCCATGTCCGCCATCCAATAGGGTCAGAGTGAGCTAATGTAGCTCAATCTATCCTTGCCTCTAGTTTGTTGTAAGAACCCTAACTTGTTCTAACTGAATTTTTTCTTTGCTGGTCTGAAAAATTCTGATTTGTTTTGCTTGCAAAGTACTTAGGTTTTTTAACTTTTGTTTTCAACAATGAGTTTGTAATAACATGTAGATGGAAAGATTGAAAGCATACATCCAAATTACAAGAAATGAATATGAAATAGTGGTATTAAGCAATCAAACAACTCTCATAAACATAGATGAACATACCCAGCAATGATAGCTTATCTTCTTTATTGATTTGAAAGCTGATTACAAATGAAGAGGGCCGGAAAGTACAATCAGTTAAGTCTGATTTGAATTTCAAACCTTCAATTACATCCAAAAGTGCCAAAATACATGTCCAAATCCTAGCCGTATGAATGGAAGATGAAGCTCTATGAATTGTTGATGAAATGCCCAACTGGATATGACTGAAAAACAATTATAACAGCCAACTGTAGGTTTGATAAGACTGTATAAAACCTGTATCTGCTACTGTCATAAAACCCTAATGTCAAATGCCAAGAAAAGTGCCAAGAAAACACTCTGATGCAGGGACTTCCGGAGGTCATAACTTTTGACTCAGATGTGGGTTTTCTACGAAGTTTTAAAGGTGGATGCGTTATGAGATGGCTAGTGGTTTCCCAACCCACCCTAGTTGGTTGGACCTCATCTTGGCACTTTTTCGGGGCTTGAAACTTTCATCTTGGCCCTCAAAATGGCAATTTAGTGTTTTTTTTTAGTTTTTTAGAAGTTTTTTTTAATAACTCGAAACTCATGTTTCAAATTTAGGATGTTAGTTGGCTTTTCGTCCTACCTTAGCTTTAGGAAGTTTTTGGAAAAAAACTGGATTCTCAAGATATGATTGTAAAATTACCTAAAATGGCAAAATCTGACAATTGTCGAAATCTGCCAAAAAAGGTAATTTTTTGATTTTTTTTGTTTTCTTGGATATAAGAGAGTTTTCTCTCATTGTAACAGCAGAGTTGGTGAATAGAAAAAAACAAATTTCAGTTTCCAAATCTTTGGCTCTCACACATGATTAATGGCACAATTTTATTGAGTGTATGTTGTTGGCTACATCACCTGGTATCAGAGCAGGAAGATGGCTAGGAGAGGAAGAGGAAGAGGCGGTCTTGCCCAGATGCATAGAGAAATGCAAAATCTACAAAGGCAAATAGCAGAACTTACAACACGGATGGAAAACCAAAGACTAGGTAGAGAAGGAGACGAATCTGATGAAGAGATAGGTCGAGGATGCAGATCAAGATACAGACATGAAGAAGAGGAATTAGAAGGCATGAGTTTTGAAGAGAGGATGCTCAGGGCCTTAGAAGGGAAAAATGAAGGGGTCAAGGTAGATGTTTTAGATTATGCAGGTAGTCTTAAACCAGAGGAGTTGATAGACTGGTTGAATGACATGAGAAAATTTTTTGAATGGAAATCCATGACAGAGGAAAAGAAGGTGAAATTCACATGCACCAAATTAAAGGGTCATGCAATGATTTGGTGGGATCATCTTCAAAAGGAACGAACAAGGAAAGGCAAGGATAAGATCAAGACATGGAATAAAATGGAGAAGTTGAGAGAAAACATTTTGCCCGTAGATTATGCACAAACCCTTTTTCATAGGTTTCAAAATTTAAAGCAGAACCTCTCTTCTGTGCAAGATTATACAAATGAGTTTTATACGCTGTCTATACGTATAGAGCATCAAGAAACTGATGAACAGATGGCTGCTAGATATGTGAATGACCTGAAATTCTCTATTCAAGATGAATTGAGCATGCATCGACTCAACAGTATGGAAGAGGCATACCAATTGGCTCTAAAGGCTGAAGAAAAACAAACAGACAGTACCATCAGAGGCATAGAGGAGGAAGAAGGGGTACATCAACCCCATTTCGAGGAGGTTCGAATTATGGCAGGGGAGAGTCATCCCATGGATTGAAAAAACAAGTAGACACTCGACAAGATCCTCCGAATCAAGAATGAGGAAGGGGATTTCAAAGAGGTAGAGGTTATGGTAGCGCTAGAGGATGGGAAAACCAGAGAAGGCCTTTCACTTGTTTCAGATGTGGAGAAGAAGGTCATAGGGCATTTGAATGCTCAAATTATAACATGCAAGAAAGAAATCAAGGAGGACAACCTAGGGTGAACCTGATTCAAACGCAGCATGAAGTGGAAGGGACGGAACTAGAGGTTCCACCAGATGTGGGAGAAAGTCTCATGATGAGAAGAGCAATGGTCATTCCAGAGAAGGAGAAAACACAAGCCAAAAGCTCTGATGGTTCATGGCTTCGAACCAATATCTTCAGAACCAGATGGACTTCGGGTGGCAAGGTATGTCAAGTTATTATTGGAGGTAGTTGTGAAAATATGGTTTCTAAAGAAATGGTAGAAAAATTGAATTTACACTGTGAAAAACATCCTCATCCGTACAGCATTGCATGGTTTAAAAAGGGAAATGAAGTCATTGTTGATAAAAGATGCCTAATTAAGTTTAGCATAGGGAAGATCTATCAGGATGAGATATGGTGTGATGTCCCAATGGATGCTTGTCATGTGTTATTGGGAAGGCCATGGCAGTATGATAGAAAAGTTATGCATGATGGAGAGAAAAACACATACACCTCTTGGAAAGATGGCTCTAAGGTGATTTTATTGCCTCTCAAGGATGAAGAAAAAGGTGAGACCATGTTGTCTGAAAGAGATCTTGTTAAAGAAATGAAGGTGACAGGGTGTTGCTATGCATTAGTAGTAAAAAAAGGTGAAGAGAAAGACATTTCAGTTCCCCCAGAAGTAGCAGAGCTATTGAAAGAATTTGTTGATGTTTTCCCTGATGAATTGCCTGATGGTCTACCGCCAAAGAGAGATATTCAACATCATATTGATTTGATTCCAGGAGCGACTCTACCCAACCAAGCAGCTTATAGGATGAATCCAACACAACATGCAGAGTTGAATAAGCAAGTAACAGAACTCATAAGTAAAGGTGTGGTGAGAGAGAGCATGAGCCCATGTGCTGTACCTGCATTGTTGACCCCAAAAAAAGATGGAACATGGAGGATGTGCACTGATAGAAGAGCAATTAATAGGATTACCATCAAGTATCAGTTTCCTATACCTCGTATGGAGGACATGATGGATGTCCTTGCAAGGGCCAAATATTTCAGCAAGATCGACTTACGAAGTGGCTACCACCAAATCCAGATCCGAGAAGGGGATGAGTGAAAGACAACCTTTAAGACTGGAGACGGATTATATGAGTGGATGGTTATGCCATTCAAGTTATCAAATGCACCTAGCACATTTATGAGATTGATGAACACTATACTACGACCTTACATTGGTAAGTTTGTGGTAGTTTATTTTGATGATATTTTGGTATTTAGTAACAGCAAAGAAGAGCACCTACAACACTTGAGGATCATCTTTGGTGTGTTAAGCAAGGAGAAGCTCTATGCCAATTTGAAGAAGTGTAGGTTCATGCAGGACAATTTGGTTTTTTTTGGCTGTCATTTCTAAAGATGGTGTCAGAATGGATCCAGAAAAGATCAGGGCAATTCTAGAATGGCCTAGTCCAAGCAGCATCACAGAGGTAAAAAGTTTTCATGGCTTGGCCACTTTCTATCAAAAGTTCATTCGAAATTTCAGTAGTATTGTAGCTCCTATAACAGATTGCACCAAAGGAAGGGAGTTTGTATGGACGAAGGATGCTGAGGAGAGCTTTAAGTACTTGAAGCAAAAGGTAACAGAAGCACCTATACTTGCATTGCCAAATTTTGATAAGGTATTTGAAGTAGAATGTGATGCCTCCCATGTGGGAATAGGTGTTGTGCTTAGTCAAGCTGGAAAACCTATAGCTTTCTTTAGTGAAAAGCTGAATGAAGTGAGAAAGAATTATTCTACTTATGGTTTGGAATTTTATGCAATTGTTCAAGCATTGAGGCATTGGAGACATTATCTAGTTCCCCAGGAGTTTGTATTGTTTACAGATCATATTGCACTGAGATACTTGAACACTCAAAAAAAGTTGAATAGTAGACATGCCAAGTAGGTCTCTTTCTTGTAGGGCTACAATTTTGTGTTGAAGCATAAGTCTGGAAAACAAAATCAGGTTGCAGATGTGTTAAGTAGGCATGTTGCACTTTTGACCACAATGGAAACTGAGGTGATTGGTTTTGATGCCATCAAAAATTTGTATGAGTGATGATGATTTTTGGGAGATTGTGGAACAATTGAAGGCACCAGTATCTAGTAACTTGGATCACTTTAGGGGTGAATATTTTATGCAAGATGGGTATCTATTTAAAGGAAAACAACTATGCATACCAGCTGGTTCTATGAGGGAAAACATTATCAGAGAATTTCATAGTAGTGGGCTGGCTGGACATTTTGGCAAGGACAAGACAATAACCTTGATAGCAGATAAATATTACTGGCCAAAGATGAAAAGGGATATAACTAAGTATGTAACAAGGTGTAGAATCTGCCAAGTGGCTAAGGGACATTCACAGAATACAGGGTTGTATATGCCATTGCCAGTACCAACTGCACCATGGCCAGATTTGAGCATGGACTTTGTGTTGGGACTTCCACATACTCAACTAGGTAATGACTCCATTTTTGTAGTTGTTGATAGGTTCTCCAAGATGGTTCATTTTATTGCCTGTAAGAAAACTAATGATGCAACGAGGGTAGCAGAGTTATTTTTTTCAGAAGTTGTTCGACTACATGGTGTTCCAAAGACTATTTACCTCTGATAGGGATACCAAATTCCTCAGTCATTTCTGGAGGACTTTATGGAAGATGGGGACTAAGTTACAGTTTAGTAGTGCTTATCATCCTCAAACGGATGGGTAAACAGAGGTAGTCAATCGGAGTCTAGGAAATTTGTTGAGGTGTATTGTTGGAGAAAAGCCAAAACAATGGGACGTGGCATTACCCCAGGCCGAATTTGCCTATAATAGTTCTGTTAACAGATCAACGGGAAAGTCCCCTTTCCAGATTGTGTATGGCAGGAATCCTCAGGGTGTTCTAGATTTGGTACAGCTACCAATAAAAGATAGGGTCAATGATGATGGGGAAGCATTTGCAGAACACCTTCAACAGTTGCAGAAAGATGTGAGACAAAAGTTGTAGGACAGTAATGAGAGGTACAAGAATACAATGGATACTAGTAGGCAACATCAGACATTCAATGAAGGTGACTTAGTGATGGTATATTTGAGAAAAAAGCGATTTCCTACTGGAACATACCACAAGTTGGAGTACAGGAAAATTGGTCCTTGCAAAATTACAAAAAAGATCAATGATAATGCATATGAAGTCAGTTTACCAGATGATCACAATATTTCTCCTGTATTTAATATTTCTGATTTATATGCATTCCATGGTGAGGATGATGCTGAAGCTAGTCAACCAGAAGTGGCATGGCACCACCACATTCCCCATAAGAAGGAAAAGATTGCACAGGTTCTTGATAAGAAAACTATCTAAACTCGGCAAGGGCATTACAAGTATTTAGTACAGTGGGAAGGATTGCCACCAACAGATAGCACGTGGATTACAGAGTGGGAAGTGCAGAGGTTAGATCCAGTCAAATGGCAGCAGTTCGAAGACACTCACTTGCAGGAGCTGCGTTCTTTTCAACCAGAGGAGAATGATGCAGGGACTTCCAGAGGTCATAACATTTGACTCAGATGTGGATTTTCTACGAAATTGTACAAGTGGATGCGTTATGAGGTGGCCAGTGGTTTCGCAACCCACCCTAGTCAATTGGACCTCGTCTTCGCACTTTTTCGGGGCTTGAAACTTTCATCTTGGCCCTCAAAATGGCAATTTAGTTTTTTTTTCTAGTTTTTTAAAAGTTATTTTTTTTAATAACTCGAAACTCATGTTTCGAATTTAGGATGTTAGTTGGCTTTTCGTCCTACCTTAGCTTTAGGAAGTTTTTGGAAAAAAAACTGGATTCTCAAGATATGATTGTAAAATTACCTAAAATGACAAAATCTAACAATTGTCGAAATCTGCCAAAAAAGGTAATTTTTTTATTTTTTTTGTTTTCTTGAATATAAGAGAGTTTTCTCTCATTGTAGCAGCAAAGTTGGTGAATAGAAGTGTTTTTTTTCAGTTTCCAAATCTTTCGCTCTCACACACGATTAATGGCACAATTTTATTGAGTGTATGTTGTTGGCTACATCACACTCCAAACTCAAGCGGCCATGCACCAATGTGATGCAGAGGAAGGACTAATTCAATGCAACAAGACTGTTCTCATGCACTACATACAATGATATGACTCAAATAATGCTTGCATACACTCTAGTTCACCTTAGACACCTGATTTCAATGGCCCCAAAAGGCATACAACAAAGGAATCATGTGAAACAATGAAGCTTGGACTTATCAAGACCTTCTACAGTGCATATGAGTACCTCACAACTCAACCTTACTGCAAGCAAGTGGATTCATACATCTATGTTATCAAAACCTAAGCAAACTAGGGTTCTGCCCCTATTTTAGCAGGGTTTTGAGAGGAACAATCCTCTATAACTTTCTAGGATCAAAAGCTATCAATCCCAAACCTTAAAAATCTTGTAGCACACATCAAAACAGTACTTTCATAAGAATTTCAGAATTTTCCATCGGTTAAATCTCAAGAAATGAATGTTTTACTCATGAATGGAAACCCTAGGCTGAATTCTGCCTGTTTTCACAAAAAATGCTCTAAAATACACAAAACATAATGAAATCTCCTAAAACCAAATGCAAATGAAAGTATAAAAGCTTTTCCATCTTCCCTAACTGGTTGCAGGTCCGTACTGTACCGTACAGGGTCATACACCTGGGGTTTTCAGTCTGAACACATAGAAAAATGCATGAAAATGTGTCAAAATTGATGTATTACTTCTTCAAATTCTTCTCCAACCCTTTGGGTCATGTTTACAAGGCATATTTATGCTATTCCAAGCATCTCCCAACTTCCAACTGACCCACAACTGTTTTTTTTAACAAGTTTGAAAAAGTTGTCATTACAACATTGACAACATTTGAGCAACTTTTACATCTTTTGCCTAGATTGCCCCAAAATACTAAAAATGGTCCTCGATGACATAAAATAGTCTCAAATGACCTTATTTACACCAATCAAGCCAAAACAAGACAAAAACCAAAGTTGATCAACATTTGCAACAATAGTCCCCTTGCACCACAATGGGTGGCGATTAGACTTAGGAGCCAAAATTGATGATGAAACCCTATTATAAAAGCCAAATACTCCTCAGATCTGAAACTGAAACTGAAACCAATTTGCTAACTGCTGTTACAAAAATCAGACCATGTATGAAACGTGGAAATCACCAAAAACCTTCTCCTTTGCCAAGCGATCCAATTGTAAACCCTCTACAAGCAATTATTGATGAAAATAGCTCAAAATCAAAGCCAAATATGAATGCCCAACTCCATTGCTAGCTGAAAATAAAGATCCCTATCAAACCCTAGCTTGGAATGAAGCAAAAACACCATCAAAAGTCACCAAGTAAGCCCAATGATGAACTCCATATGAATTCACCTCTCATGGTGGATTGGGATCATCACCAAACCACAAAATATCAAGGGAACACCACCTTGAATCGACTGAAAATCACTTTCAGCCAAGAGCAATATGCAAAATGCAAAGTTTACCATAAGCAAAAGATGTCAAAATTGATGCCAATGACCTCCTTTTAAACCATTTCTCCAGGGCGACCCAATTAGACAAATTATAAACAATTTTCAAATCCACCAATAAGATCAAATCTTTAATTTGATATTTTTAAATGCCTTTCACCTTTGGACGCCAACATTTAAAAACAATAAAATAATAATATTTTATTATTTTCTCCTTTTTCCTCCTAGCGTCGATTTTCCTTGGGCAAATAATATTTTTTTATTATTTTTTTGCCCTCTCCTTGAGCGCCGATTTTAATTGGCAAAAATAATAATTTTTTATTATTTTTTTCTCTTCTCCTTGGCCATCGCCTTTTTGCCAATAAAATAATATTTTATTATTATTATTTTTTCCTTTTCTCCTTGGCATCGATTTTTTCCCTTTGGGAAAAATAAATAAATAAAATATAAACAAAAATTGCCTTTTTATTTATTTTCCAACTTTCAAGTCTCCAAGCCCTTGAATTTTGTCTTGGCTAAAATATCTTTATTTTTGGCTTTTATAAAAATATTATATAATATTGCTAGCCAAAAATACAAATAAAATCAAGTGTCGAGCCAACTTTCTCATTTCCAAGCCTTCAAGGTACTAGCTCAACCCAAATCATTCCCTTACCAATAGAGTTAGCCTACGGTAATGGTGAATAGGCCAACAAACTCCATCATAGATGATCACTCCAGAAATGGGGACATGACATTTGCTAAATGTTGAACACTGAAGTTTGACAAAAGCAATCCATTGCATTCAAAGTAAAGCTACCTCCTCAACATTAAACATCTTTCGAAGGGCCTTCATTAACCCTTCTTCCACCCCTTTATCATCACAAGGATGTTGCACATATGATACCTAAGGTTGTCACTGATGTGGTTGTGTGGTTGTCATTGATGTCCACACTCAATTTGGAACACTCAGCTTGGATGCTTATGATGATGATATACTATGATGGTGTGCTAACAGTGATATTGCTAATGTTCATGGTTGGATATCATGCCTTGATTAATGTCAAGTAAAATTGTATTGAGCATGTTTGTGGTCAGCAAAGATGATATCATAATGATATATTATGATGGGAATTAGAAAGCATTAAGATGAATGATGATATATTAAGATGGAAATTAGAAGCTATGAGAAGATGTTGTTGATGACCTATAGCTCGTTGTATGCCCTTTCCTGATGATCCTAAGGAAGTATGTGTTGCTATAAGAAGGCTCTGGTCTCTGGATGTTGGTAAAGGTTGATGTTGCAGGAAGCTGCCTGGAAGACTGTTTAGTAAAATGCTCCGCATTTGATGATACGGTCATTCAGTTCAGAAGTTAAGTTCAGTATGCTGTAAAGGTGCTAAATCCAAAGTTTCATATCATTTACTCCTTCGCAGTGAAAGTTATAAGTGACAGAGTTCCAGTCTGTGCTCTGGCAGAATAAAGTAATGATGAAGGTTGATTGGAATGCTCCACATTCCTCCGAAAGTGAAGATTTGTCCATGCGGTTTTGTGGACATGTTCAGGGATGTTCAATACATGCTACTTTGCAGTATCTGGTGCTTTGGAGGTCCGCAAGTTCAATTTTCAAATGACAGTGTACTACAGATGGTTCCAGATGCCTAATTGTTCTCAGGACATATGTTTAAGTACTTGTGCCAGTTGGAGAATGTACAGATCAGTTATATGAGTTTATGTGGACATTCTACATGTCTCTATGTTTCCCTGGTTTGAAGCACATGCAGACCTTTCGTGTTTCCAATACCGCACAAAGTTTTTAAGTCAGTTTGTGAAGAGTTGTTGCTGAGGCCGACTGAGGAATGTTGATGATGTGCGCCACAAAGTTCTTATTGTGTAGAGTTCAAGGAGTGTTTGGAGATGGTGTATAGGTTATGCTGACTCATCTAGGAGAAGTGCAAGCAATGTTCAATATTTCATGAGTACCGCCAAGTTGTAATGGCCGATATGCTACAAGTTTCATGTTTTCCTGCTTAAGGGTGACCTATTTCAAATGAGTGTGACGTGCGGATGTTATTCTTCGAAGGATGATGCTGTGAAGAATGTTTAGGACCAGGTTAAGCGTGTGTTGGAATCCGCAAGGCGTGTTTTTCTTCCTAGTGTTGCATGTAGTTCATGTTAGGGCTTGCCCTCTACATGTTTCATGTTGTGTGATCTCTGGCCATCTTGTACATTGTAATATTCTTGTTGTATTGGCCGACTTGTAATGTAATCAATGTAATATCATGTATTTATTGTAAACCTAGTTGATCTAGGTCAGGTGTGATTGCGAATATGAGTGTATGAAGAGCAGAATATGAATATGATGTGCAACTGAAGGTGAAAGAGCAGAAACAATAAGGGCTGTCCTGATTCATCTTGAAGACATTTTTGAGACAGAAGGAAAGTGAAGAGTTTGCCTAACTGATTGTCGAAGGTAGTGAGCCAAAGGCAAAACTTCTTGAAGGCTGAAAGCAGTGAGTTAGTAAGCTACAGAGAAGACTGTTGAAGAAAGTGCAGAAGTTGTCAAAGCAAAAGAGCAATCATCAAAAGAGGAGTGAAAAGGTAGAAGTGCAATCATCAAAGGAGTGAGCTTCATTGTCAATTTCAGGCAGTAGAAGGATTGTCATGCTGTAATCATTTCTGAGTTTGTTCTCAGTTCAGGGAGTAGTTGCTTCCTTGGGTTGTAGCCCTAAAACAAAGTCAACAGAGAATTGTAGCTTCCTTGGGAGTGACCCTAAAACCTTTCTTCAGGGAGCAGTATGTCATGTCCCCATTTCCGGCATGATCACCAGACAGGAGACTGAGTTAGCCTATCCTCATTCCCGTAGGCCAATTCATCAAAACAAGGGAATATTCCAGTTGAGCTAAGGCTTGGAAAGATAATGTTGTTCAGAGGCTTGGAGAATGGAACGTTGGTTTACACAACTCAGCTAATTTTCATTACAATGGCGAAGATGTTAAATAAATTAATGTAATTTTCTACATTAATTATCAAAAGGAGAAAAAATAATAATATTAATATTGGGCGAATCAATTGAAGGTGGTGGAAATAAAATAATATTAAATAATAATATTTTATTATTATTTAATGAGTGTGCCCAAGTTGGAAATAAATAAATTAAATAATTGGATCACCCAATTTGTGGGAAGAAAATAAATTAAATAAAATATTAATTTTTGGTGTGGAGCGCTCACCCTAGAGAAAGAAAAGGAAAATAATAATATTTTATTCTTTGGATCTTGGCGCCCACCTTGGGAGAAGAATAAATTAATAAAATAATATTATTTTTATTAATTTGGGCGGCCTTCTTTGGAGAATTAAAATAATAAAATATTGACTCTTTGGCTGACAAGGAGGGAAAAGTAATTCAAATCTTTAATTGAATTTGTCGGCCTATTTCGAAGGAGAAAGACGATCCAAGTATAAATTGAGGTTGATGGAGCCCATTTGGCATCACGAATCTTTTGGCAGTTAACTTTGGCATTGGTCTGCAATTTTATTGCAAGTTATTCCTAGGACGGAAACCCTTGCGAATAAGGTGTATTGGACGAAAACCCACTACATCTAGAGGTGGATTCATACGGAGTTCACATTTGCACTTCATCAGAGATTCCAAGAGTTGTTTGAGCTTCATCGATTCATCATTCGAGTTTTGGTCGAAGACCATTGTTGGCGATTTGAAGGTTGATGAGCATTGCATATCATTGAAGAGTTGTTGTGGATCCTTTGCATCTTTGAAGATTTCGTTGAAGACCATTAGATTGAAGATTCATTACACTTTGGGTAGAAGACGTGGTTGAAGATCATCATTTGAGTGTTGAATTTTAGAGGTTGTTGATTTGTTTGTGAGTGCCATTGTTGGAGGCGGACTAATGTTTCATAGCAACAGTGAATTCATCTCAGGCCCTAGCCGCTGCCCTAACATCATATTTGGAGCCGATTTACATTTCCATTGGCAGCGATATCATTCAAAGGAACTCGCCTAGGGTTTGGCAGTATTTGAGGACTGAGGCATCGTCAACATTATCCATTGAGGATCGATCTGCAGCAGACTTGTATCTGGAGCAGCGAACAGCATCCATAGTTCACCATTGGATAGTATTATACCAGCGATCTGCCCTAGTACAGCAGCAATCATTTGTGGAGACCAGTGATCAGACTGTAAGGTATTTTGCATCAGCATTAGTCATCATTGAAGACTCTCATCATAGCAGATCTGGTTTGGAGAAGGTTCGCTGCCTTGTGTTGATAGTTTTCATCATCATTTGGTATGTTCACATTGTAATACATCTCTGATTTGTATCAGCAATATATATCTTGTGCATCGGTTGTTATTTAGCCATGAATTTGATGTAATAGAACCTCTGAGCAATTTGATTTCTATAACAGCAGAGTTGACTTGATTTAATCATCATTTGCAATCAACCTCGTGTGTAATTCATTGTGAAATCCAACTAGCGTTTGATTGTATATTTTGCATTCATGTTTATGATGTATTTGACATGAAAATTGATGATATGAGTGTGTATTTAGATTCCAAGAATAAAATCAGATTTCAGTCCTAGGGTTTCATTGTGAAATTGCAAGATTCAGAAATTTGCTTCAAGAACCTAGAACGGGACATTACATAGTAACTTCCTTGGGTTGTAGCCCTAAAACAAAGTAAGCATGGAGTAGTAGCTTCCTTGGGTTGTAGCCCTAAAACAAAGTTGTAATATTTTATTGCAATGAGCTTCATATATTGTGAGTTAATCCTCACCGTGGTTTTTCCCCTTTTAGGGTTTTCCGCATATATCTGGTGTTATGTGTTGTTATGCATTGTGTTGATCTTTCATGTTTATGTTAATGCTATAAAGTTTAAGTTTTAATCTGCTCCGAAGGATTTGAAGATTGTTTGGATACTGATTCACCCCCCCCCCCTCTCAGTATCCGGGTGTGTTCAACAAAGGAAACACTCTCTCAGTTCTTGGTTCATACCATTTGCGATTTAGAACGTAGGCCGCCATATGATGAAGTGGAGTATTCATAGTGTTCCATCACCGAGTCTCAGTGGACCTGATATGCTCCACATATAATCCTAAATCAGGATCCCTAGTATGAAACGCTTGTATCATTGCCCAAACATGTCAAACATCTTGTAAATCTATCCAAGACTAAGAGAGTCTATATCAGCATATCTAATGACCAAGGTTGTCAAGAGACTGGTACTGGTACTGGTACGGGAGACTGGTACCGGTACCGGTACTGGTACGTCTGTTTTTGAAAAAAAGGAAACGGGGATACTTGGAGATGCCAAATTTTTTTAATATAATTTAGTAATTTTATTAATTTATTAATATGCTAACATTAAAACTGGAAATATCATGACATTGAACTTTCAAAACAAGAGACTGGTAAAGTTTAACATTAACTTCAAAGTTTAAACACACAAATGTCAAAGACTTCATACTACATATTGATATTACATTTTGAAATTCAGAAATATTGATAGCTTGATAGGCTGATACACTTACAAAAAACAAAAATCAGAAATCAGAAATCTATTGTCTACACTTCTATGTCATCCATTTCTAGGTCCTCAGCTATGATGCTCTCCAAATACTCATCACTCTCAAGCTCAAGTTCCTTTGTTGGCAGTAGAACTGAGGGTAAATCATTAAGGCCATCTGCTTCAACCACTTCATCTACCAAGGCTGCAACTTCTCCATCAAATGAAATTTGGTCCCATTTTGCTGAAGGACCCTCGTTGTACCCAGGTTCTACACAAGAGAGGAGAAGTAAGCTATGAAAGTACACTAGGTTCTCCGCTTTCTTTGACCCTAATCGGTTCCTCTTCAATGAATGAATAAAACCATAAGTACTTCAATTCCTCTCACAAGATGAAGAGTTGGCTACTTGTGAGAGCAATCTTATTGCAAATGATTGCAATTCAGGGGTTTCACCTCCATGGTTCCACCACCACCCTATAGAGTCTTTCTTTGCATGCATATCATATAAGGCTTCCACAGAAGAAAAATCACCATGCCCACATGAAAACTTCTTCCATTGAGTCCTCATAATTGAAGCATCCTCACCTCGGCCATAAATCGTTTTTATTGCAACCCAAAATCCCTTCATTACCTGTCTATCCTCATATGGAGCCCTCTTATTGGTCACTTGTAGATCATACCATTTAGGATTTAAGGCATAGGCAGCAGTAGCACAATGAAGAGGTGTGTTAAGTTTGTTCCATCTTCCATGTATCTTTTCTTCTATCAAAGGATATAGAGAAAGATCTTTTGCATTTGTTATTTTCTTAATTCTTTCACACATGGAATCTATTTCTTCATAAATTTCTCCCAAATATGGCTTGTCTGAATCTGCAAATTTTATCACCTCACATATGGGCTTAATAAAGTCCACAACAAATTTAACATCAGCCCAAAAATGGTCATCAAGAACCATACCTCTCACCTCAATTGCAGTATCTAATGTAGATTGTCTCCAAGCTGCCCATGCATCACTAACTATTGTGGAACACAAAGCTCTTTTGACTTCACAAAGATGCTCTAAGAAGAATAAAATAAGAAGCAAACCATGTATTAGCAAGTTTGAGGAGTTCCACCTTGGCAAATTTTCAACAAATGGCTTGTGTGTGGTGATGCTTACATATGAACACCTATATTTTTCTGCCCTTTTCAATGAGATCTGAGATCCACTAGAACTTGCCAATATTTTTAAGTGCATTATTCAACGAATGCACACATGGTGTCCAAAATATATGCATGTACCTTTTTTGCACCAACATGCTTGTTGCTTTACAAACAAGGGCAACATCTGTAACAACTTGGACTGCATGTGATGCCTCCACCTCCTTAATGTCATCACATAGCTAGTTATGAAGGAACTCTGCATTTTTTTTCTTGCCCTAAACAATCTATTGCCTTCAAACAATAAGGCCCTTTGCTACATGTTACCGTGATATTAAGTAGAGTACGAATTCTAGCATATGTCCACCCATCCATCACAATATTGCATCCTTCTATAGACCACACTCTTTTCATTGGTGTGGTTTTGTTGCTCTAATCAAACATTTTCTTTATCAATTAGAGTAGTGCAAAGCTTTTCATACCCAGGTGGTTTATATCCAAGTGGTCCATTATTGATAGCTTGGACCATCTCCACATAGAAAGGTGAGAGAGCAACATTAAACGGTATTCCATTTGCATAAAAGAAGCGTGCAATCGTTGCATAACCCGCTTTTCGACCTTGCCCATCAAATAATCTTCCAATGGGGTTTGAGCTGCCAATGTGCGATCTCTTGCGAGAATATCCTACTACCGCATCTTCTGTTGTCACATGAACATCTCTAGAAGACACATCCACCTCTGACTCTCTATTTTGATTTTGAGTTGCAACAATTGCCCCTATCGTTGAAGCATGAGAGCTCAAATTACACACTTTCCCATAACCCTTTCTTGATCCCTAAGAGCGCCATATTGTTCTACCTCATTTGGACTAGGATCTACACCTTTTCCAAGTATGTGAAGGAAATGAGCCCCCACCGTCATGTAAGTACCCTGCCATGACATTTCACAAAGCTTCCATGTGACGGTGGCTATTCCATCTGACCCCTTCGACCCTGGAACACGATCACACTACTTCCACAATGGGTACAAGCCTTGTTTTCCCCCACCTGACATATCTCAATCTATAATAGAATGAGAAAGACAAATAAATTAACCAAACATAATTATCACAATAGTAAAAAAATTATTACAGTAAAAAAAATCAAAATTTTAAACATGTTTGAGTTTCTGGTTTCAGTTTCATGATGAATATTAGTATTACAATCATATTCGTAACTCATAGCAGTCAAAAAAAACAAAACACCAGTAATACTAATTACTGGTAAATACTAAATAGTTGTGGCTAGAGTTGTGTCTGGAGTAATACTAATTACAGACTTACAGTTTTATTTGAAACTTGACATTAACTTTGGTTTTGTGTTTGTCTGAAGTAAATAATAAATTCAAATAAGTATAACTAATAAGTAATAACTATAATGCCTGTTATTACTGGCAAATACAAATATTTTAATATTTGTATTTACACTTACAACGATCCAAGTCTTTAGACTTTTAAGTTTTTCTTATATTGTAATATCAAAGATTCAACTATGATAATATCTGTATACAGTGTATAGTGTATAATATATATCTATTTATGATAATATGATATCTAAGCCCTAGAAAATAAAAAATCATCCCATAAAAAACGTGAATACGTCTCATAACAATAACATTTGAAACCCTACCTTGATCAGTAATGGCGTCTTTGCCTAGTCGATAGTCGCTCATAAACAGCCAAAGAAGAGTCACAAGTCAAACGTGGTTCAAATCAAGAGTTTTTTTTAATGTGAAAAGACTCCCTTTATACCCCCGCAGGATACCCGGAGACACGCGGAAGACACGTTCGGCTGTCTCCTAGAATGTGGGACGTCTCTACCCGCATCTCAGAGACGGGAGACACATCTCCGTCCCGGAAATGCGTCCCAGGTAGGGGAAGACGCATCTCCCTGCAACCTTGTTAATGACCCACACAATAGGTGAAATGGAGCAAACATATCTACAAACAAAAATTTCAAAAAGAATTAAAACTCAAATGACAGAGTAAATGTTAATAGAAAAAAAAAAAAAAATTACAAGTTACAAACATTAATAAATTAATAATTTAATAATAAAATCATAATTCTCTTACCTTATAGTGGACCATCAATCATCATCAAGGATCTTTTGCTTCACACTTTTTCCTTCAGTTGTGTTCACCACTAGCCATCTACACCACTCTGAATCAACCATCATTAACTGTAGAGGCTCCTGCACCTCAAGCATCCTCTCTAAAAAAATAAAAAAGCTAGCATATCTAGTTTTCACTAGTTTGAGGAATGCCTTCCTCAAAAAGTCTTGAAGATAGCATATCTAGCATATCTAGTTTCCATTAGCAAGCATATCTAGTTTCCACCAGTTTGTATATCTCACTTCTACCACCATTCTCTTCACCTAATCTATCTTCCCTAAGTCTTTCAAAGCATTGTTCAACACATGAACAGAACACAGAGTCCAAAAAATGTGCTTGTAAACACCCTCCACCATCATATCAACTAACGTACACACACATGTTGAATTGGTAACCACCTATACAACATTTGAGGTCCCAACCTCCTCTATGGCGTCCATTAAAATCTGAAATTGAAAGTTTGCATCCCTCCACTTTCTTGAACAATCAATAGCTCTAAGAAAATAAGAGCCAACTACACGTGACTATGATATCGATGAGTGATTGATCTCTACCATTGGTCCACCTATCTATGACAATAGGTCATCCCATCCTTAGCCAAGTTTGCCTCATGTCCTCCATCAACAAACTAACCTTAGAGTACTCTTTATCAGGGAAGTTCGTGAGTAGTTTATGTTCTCTAGGGGGGCATATGAAGGATTGCAACATTTATATCTTTCAACATTTGTTTTAAAATGGGGAGATTGTGCCACATGAAATGGGATGGCATTGGCAAAGAAAAATTTGGCAACCAAAGAATCTATCACTTCCTATGATTACACATTCAACATTCCTACCATTGTCCTCGGCCTCTCACTAGTCTTCCTCTTTCCTCTTGTAGAAACATCACCACTTGCAACCATGGATAGCATAGTAGATGTCATGTAATCTTCTAGCATACCTTTAGATCTTGCTTCACCCTCCATAAACAATCTACTTATCTCTACCTTCTCAGCTATAGTTATATTTGAACAAACCTTAACCCCTTGTCCTGTAATGCCCAAAACGTGACCAAATACCCTAGTGTAGCTCCCTCTAAAATCACTGTTGCACAAATGATGCAACAAAACTCTACTCCCCCTCAAATTTTCTTTTTTTGTCTAAATCTGTTACAAATTGCCAAAGAGGTTTAGAGTGTTTGAATGGGCCCTTCCCATAAGGTCTTAAAGGGCAGAAGGCATTCAAATGGGTTATGTGGCTGTTTCACTTCACCCACACCATGATGGACCCCCACCTGAAACTCCCCTTTGTTCTATGACAACAGCTTTATGTTCACTACTCTCACTGCTGCTCGTGCGAAGTGCAAACTGAACATGAAATTCAAATTTTAACTCTTGAAACTTAGAAAGATTTTTTTTTTAATTCTGAAAAAAAAGAACAGAGACACCTACCTATGTTGCTGCCCTTCTTCTTGTCACTAATGCTGCTGCCCTTGTTTCTATCATTCAAGTTCACTATTCAATTGTTCAAATTTTAACCTTCAACTGCCTGCTGCTGCCCTTGTTTGTATCTTTCAAGTTCACTATTCAACTGTTCAAATTTTAACCTTCAACTGCCTGCTGCTGCTTCTTTCTTTCCTGCTCGTGTTTTGGTTTGGAGATGTGGTCAATGGTAATAAAATTGAGCTGTTTTAGTGCTATAAAAGTGGTGTGGGGGCCTTGTGGCCCCTCCAGCAATCTTTTTTTTTTATTATTTTATCAGATCCAGGAGAATTTTTTTTGAATTTTTTTGAGCAACTGTAGGAAAATGTCTTTGACGTCCCTGACCGTTTCCTACGTGTTTTCAAAATGTTCCCCACCAAAAGTTGGAGTTAAGGATTGACCCAGGGAAATTTCCGAGGCATCCCCGTATGACCAAAACGTCCCAAGTACAGAGACACCCAAAAAAGACCTAGGGATGAAGCTAATCATTGATAAAAATGAAAGATTTAGGGAGCTCAACAGATGAATAGTTCAGAAGGCAGGATACTTGCTTAAGGTTTTGCAAATGTGGTAGCAATACCAAGCAAGACTGATCTTGGGGGAAACTCTATGGTTTTAAGCATGCTTGAGCCTAAGTAGTAGTGGGATGAGTGACATAGATTAAGTGCCAAGTGGACAATTCATGGTCATGAGAATGGGTGGCTGTGATCCACTACAAAAGTATAACAGGTATACAAGTTTGATAGGAGTGTGTATCTTTAGAAGTTGGGACTAGGAGAGTATGGTATCGTTTGCCGATGGGGGGGCCTACCATGGTTCTTCCCTTGGCATTCCAATTCCAACCAGCAGTACCTATTGATGGCCAGATTGACACATGCAACATAGGTAGAGCAAAGATCACCTTACCTCTCTACAAAAGACAATTGATCTTTGAATCAATTACCTCCAAGGTCCTAGGAGTTGGGTCACAACCGTACTATGCAAACTAAGTGGTCAATGTGGTTTGTTTGTTCAAGGGGCCTAGTGTAACTAAATCAATCTGGATGATGTTTAATCTAGATCCTTCTCTAATGACGTGTAAAAAAATCAAAAGAATCTAAGGTTATGCGAGAAGTATGGTGAGTACTTTCAAATCAATCCTTAACAACAAAAACCTGAGAAATCTAATTAACCTGTGATGTTAAGATCAGTTTATAACTGTACCATTCACATCACAGGTGCAAGATTCTAGGAAACTTACAATGAAAAGCAAAAATAAATACATATACCACTGTATTCCACACGCAGGTTTATTTATTAAATCCAAAATTCATTCACATAAGATTATCAATAATATCTGATACTTCCTCAAGCAATCAATTTTTCAAGAAAGTGTTTAGATACTACACCATGCATGAGCAGATAAATTTGTAGAAATTAGAACCATTTTATTGAATTTGAAATAGAAGCTATAATCCCAGCAAGATGCCACACTGGAACTTGGTTCTCTCCTTCAAATGTCTCCTTCTAACTACTGAATGATAAAAAAAAGCAAACCTAACTTATGCAACTCTAACTTAGATGCAAAATCTTAACTTCATCCGGGGCTTTCATAAGGCAAGTGTGGGCAATTTATAGTACAAGAAATCCCTTCAGCTAACTTTGGAACTAGAGTTGGTGATTTCAGAAAAGACTCTTGCAACCATTCCTTGTTTACTTCTCTCATGCAGACTAGGAAAACTGGCAGAATACTTTTCCAAATTTAGATTATAGCCATGCAGATATTCTAACAAGCACATGCAAAAATCTAGCTCGCTCAAAATTGGTAACCACTTTATAATTACAGTGGGACCCTTTTACAACGCCTAGAAAGAATAAATTAAATTGAATATTGGTCTTGCCAAAAATAAAGTCTTTAATTTGGAATTCCCAAAATAGAAGTGCCTTTGGCACTTTGTCTTTATTTATACATTTCAAAATATGTCAAGCATTTTTCTAGTTGATCTTCATCAAGTCCATCTAGCCATTCTAAACCTAAATTTACATTCTTCAAAACCTTTAGGAGAAAAATCTATTTGGGTTTTCATCAGTTGAACATCTTTTTCAATTACCCTAAAATTAGCTCTTACCTCCATGTATTTGTCTAAAGTTGTCTTATCAAAATCCAGAGCATGGTTCAGCTAATCTTCCATTTTCCTTCTAAGGGTATCTTTGATTGCTGCTACTGTGTCTAACTTTTGTTTGTCTTTCAGCAACAATTCGGGACTTATGACATCCTGCACAAAATCTTCAAAATTGCTCATAGCTTGACACATTTCTTTTTGAGCTTGCAAAATCTTGACTTTATATTCAACCATCAAATCTATTCGGAAGTTAATTACATTAATACATTTGCTAACAAAATCTGGCTCCACATCCTGAAGGATGCCTCCAGTCTTCAGCTCCGATGAGATCATTTTATTCAACTCCTTTAGGTGCCTAAGATTTTGTTCATACTTACTTTCTTCAGCCCTAAGGTTATTCATGAATGAATATATCTGTTTCTCCAACTGATAGGCTTGCTCATAAAATGAGTAACTTTGGTCCAAGACTTTATTTGCTTCCTCCAAGAATTGAGACACCCATTGATCAATTGTATTTGATCTTTTCTTCATTATTTGCAAAGAATCCACTTCTTGTTTTGTCATCAAAACTGGAGTATCAGAAGACATTACCTTCTATTGAGACACAAGACTGATGAGCTCCTTAATAAAAGTCTTCATTTGTTCCAATTGTAGTTTTAGTTCCTCCTTTGTTTGTTTATCTTTGTTCATCCTGGAGACCACTGTATCTACTGTAAACCCTAAAGAAGCAATTTCTTCTGCCCTTATCTGCTTGCCTAAGCTGACCCTGGATATCTAATAGTCAGTAATAGAGAGATCTCTATCATCTTTATCTACCAAGGGTGTGGCTATCTCTGCTACTCTTTCCCCTAATCCATTAGTCCTGATGGTAGAAAGGGTCCTAGGTTTCTTTGGAGTCCTGCCCCTATCTACTTGAGCTGTTAGGGCTTGTAAGTTTAGTGGCTTAACCACTACCTTTTGTCTCTTTTCTAAATTCAACTTTAGCCATGTGGGGATAGCAAGATCTTCCTAAAAAGCTTGATCATGTTGTTTTGTCAATTCATTTTCTTTATGTTGCTCATCTTGATTAGGGGCTTCTTCATCTTGGGTTTCCTCTTCTTGATGACCTTCCAATTGTGGAACCTCCTTAACTATTTCCTCTTCTTCTCCAAAAACATCTGTCATAGGTGTATCTGCATGCTCAGTTTCCTTTTCAATTATTTTCAGCAGTTCCTCTTGTTCTTCCTGACTTAGGATCTCCTCTGCCTTATCCTCTACGGGCATTTGCTCTTCTTGTTGTGGTTGCTCTGTAGAGATGGGCTTTGAAGCCATTATTCCTTCAAATACCTGCAAATAAGCTCAATGATGAATTCCATGTGAATACATCACATAGTGATTGGGTTTTCGTCCTTGAACACTACTGGAAACAAGTTTCGCCAAGAGAAATACTCCAAAATGCAAAAGCCAAATCATCAAGTATATGCAAAAATGATATCAATTTATGTCATTTTATAATCCTCAAGTTGGGCGACCCAATAGGACATATTTTTATGAATTTTCAAGTCCACCACCTGTTGTGACCAAATCACACATCGCCCCATTGCCAATGGGGACCCACCTTGTTTTTGAGCTCTGATGCTTTGCATTAAGATTTTGATGATGTCTTTGAGTCCCATAGTCTTCTGATGACCTGATCCTGATGTTTGAGATCCTGAAAATGACTAAGTCTGGTGGCCTGAAACCCTGAAATCCTGAAAATTGGCTAAGTCTGAAACCTGGTGGATCCTCCAAATTCTATAATCTGCATGTGAAATCCAATGGATCTAAGACCTATCTCAAACATCCTGAAAGGTACATTGAAAAATATTTAAAGTATAAGAAAATATTTTTTAATATACCTTACCCTCTAGACTTTCAGTTCTGGGCGCGAATTTGCTCTAAGACTCTAGGGGTCCTTTTGCTCCTCTGTGCACCTCAATTAGCGCCTAAGATTGAGACTCCAATATGCGCCTAGAAGAAAGCACACTTCCAACCAACCTCAAAATAGGCGCCTTGATTGAAAAGTTGTCAAGAGACCTCAAGAAGTGAAAATTTTGACAAGTTAAGCACATTGTGAACTTAGGCGCCTTTTCAGGTTCAAGTGATCATCAAAATTGTGCCTTAGGTTGAAGATGTATAGTTTAGGCGCCCTTCATGCATTAGACTATCCTTTTTGGCGCCCTAGCATGAAAGAAATGTTTAAACTAACTCCAAGTTGCACCTAAGATAAAAGAGGCATGACAGCATGAAAGTTTAGAATCAATCCTTGAAACATGGTTGAAAGACATTAAGTATGACGTCAAATTGAAGATTAGGCGCCCTTTTCTCCACTTCCAAGTTATTTAGGCGCCCAAATTCACAAGTTCAAGATCAACAAGTAAACTAGGCGCATTTTCCAGCTCACATCACCTCATTAGTGGCGCCTTAAAAGAAGATACATGGAGTGACACCTTAGATTTGGCGCCTTAGATGAGGGAGCCCATTCAAGACTTTTACAAGCATGAAAGATGATAAGTGCCAAACTCAAGTAGCATGGGCGCATATTTTCATACAAATGGTCACCTTTAGGCGCTTTAGGAGAGGTAGTCTATTTTGACTTTAGAAGTTGATCTTAACATGCTAAATTGAGTTCCGAGCATAAGGCGCTCCTTGCCTTCAAGTTCACCTACTTTGGCGCCCTGCATGGAATGAACTTCTTAGGTGCCTTTGTTTGGAAATTTGATATGTTTTGGCACCCTTATGAGGATTCTAGTGATTTTGGCGCCTAGATGAGAAATTCGCAAAAGGATGAAGTATAGAGCTTAAAGAGACATAGGCGCATTGCATGCTCAGAATCATCCTAGATAAGTGCCCAAGGGGTAAATAAGTCAAAATAACACCATAATAGCGCCTAGGAAAGGAAACTCCAAGTTTCATCATCTTAAGCGCCTTAGATGAAGGATTTTGTCTTGTGAAGGGTAAGTGAAAGTATACCACCCTACATTGACGCCTTTAAAAGAGAATGATGTATCAAGATTTTAGGCGCTACTACCCTCTGTGTTCATCCATATTGGGCGCCTAGCACCTAGGTGGCCCTTCATCATCAAGGAGCACATATTGAAATCTTACAAGTATTTAAGAACCCTTAAGAATGAAACAAGCATCATGCAGGCACAAGGCACACTTCCTTGTTTAAATAACCTCCAGAGGGCGCCTAAGGGAAGGGTTGATCATTGAGGTTAGTTTGAGCACCTAGGGATTCAAGAAGATCACATTTGGCGCCACTAAGCAATCAAGTTCACTCCAAGAAACTAGGCGCTATTTCACACTCAAAATCATCATCAAGGGCGCCTTGTAAGGAGAGAGCTTGAGGACATGAAATTAGATGTTCTTCAAATCATCAAAATCCAAAGAAGTAGGTCAACTAAGTTAAAGTGCCTTGGCTTGTCATTCCATACCTAAATGAGCGCCTTGGCTTGTTATTCCATACCTAAATGAGCGCCTAGATTAAAGTTGCATCCAAGGACATGAAACAACCCTTAGAATGGGCGCCTAGAGGGGAGAAGTCATCCTAAGACCTTCACAAGTGTTTAAAACATGAAAAACGCCAAGTATAAAGCTTCATGATGTTGGGCGCTCTTTCACCTCCCTGTAGACCTTATTTGGCACCCTAGAGAAAGCATCACAAATCTACATCTCCAAGTGAATTCCTAGAGAGAAAGGATCATTTTACAACATGTTTGATCATTCAGAGCCTTGAAAGTAGCAAATAGAACCCAAATTGACAAGGTGCCCTTTCATCTTCATACTACTTCAATTGGTGCCTTGAGGAAAATCACTCAAATCCATGTTTAAAAGTGGGCACTTTAGGAAAGGGAAACATTCTAAGACATTCACAATTGTTTGACATCATTTAAGATGACAAGTATGAAGCTATCATGTGTTAGGCGCACTTTGTTCCTCTTTTTACCTATATATGCGCCTAGACTTGAAGAAGAGTTATTTACATGTTTAAAGTGTTTCCTTTGTTATAAAGTGATTGATAATGTCTCTTTGTTGTCTTGTAGGAGCATCAACAAACCTAAGGAGCAAGTGCCTGGAGTCACCTTCATCCAAGGAGTGAAGTCAAGAAATTGTCATTGCAAGAAGAAGCATCATGCTAGCCACCTTTGGAGATCACTTCAAGATCATCATCAAGTTGCATCATTGAGAGGAGTGTTGGTGAAGCCAAGGAATCATCTGAAGAACAAGCACCTGAGTCACCTTCAAATTGTAGAGGAAACATCAATGACATCATGTTAGATCACATCAAGTTCAAGTATACAACATCAATGGCATCATGTTCGAAGACACTTCATCCATTTAACTTCAAGTTCCATTCGACCTTCAAGTCCAACAGTGATCTCCTACTCCGATTCATGAATGAAGCATCATCATCTACAAGTTGAGAAAGAAACATCATCATCATCTACTCTTCATGAAGATGCATCAAAGAAGATCAACATCAACCTACAAGAAGAAGGAACATCACAATGTTAGTCAAATGAAGCAACATATATCATACATATCCAGTTTACAAAACATGAACAAGGCAAGATCAACAAGATACATCTCAAGTGTTCATCATAAAAGCAATTACATTGAAGACATCATACAAAGATGATACAATTTGGGAATATGCTGAGGTGGCATCTACATGGCATGTACCTATTATCATTCAATCACAATCAGCCACATCATATGACTACATTCAATGTATCATTTAATAAAAGAAGCCAAAGGGACGCCTATGTGGAAGATGCTTTAAATGATTTCATCTTATCCTTATCACATTGGGAAGCGTGCCTTCATTGCCTGTCTTTTGTACTAAAAATAGCAAGTTGTTGTAACTACCTACTGAGGTGGCATGATCTAAGCCCTTGGCTATATGAAATGATCTAAGCCATTCATTGTAATCCTGGACCCCTATATAAAGGCCTTGTTGCCTCATTTGTAAAGTAGTAGTTAGTGATAGGAGAAATTAGGAGTAGAGTAGAAGAGACTCAAAATTCTTTGAGAGGACTTGAAGTTGTTGTAAATATTTCTCAAGATTAATGCAAAGACATTGGAATCCATTTGGTGTTAAGTGTTGTCTTGTGGAGTAACATGATTTCTTGTACTTTGATGAAGTGGAGAGATGTTTCAAGTAGATTAAAAGTAGATTAGCAGCTCTTTGTTGTAATGTATGTTGTACTGAATATTTGATCAACTCCTAGCTCATGCTTTTAACATTCATCGCCGGTGAAGTGTTGTGTAAAGCTAGTCTGAGCTTTATTTGCTTAAGTTCGATTGTGAATGCTTGTTTGAGCTGTGCCATCTGATGGGTGCTTGTATAAGCTTTCATGATTTGAAAACCATTTGCATACCTTAGGAGATTGCACCAACTCCATGTAGTTGTAGGCATCCTTGGCGAAGTGGAGTCAAGTTAATTCAGGAGTTTGTCTATTCATGCATCATCATTGCCTCATTGACCTTAGATTAGCCTTTCTGAACCCTATCCTTTTTCCTTTTTTTTTTTTTTTTTTATCATCGAAACCTTGTATATAAATCATCCACACTGAAGGAGAAATAAGCTAAGGAAATATGAAGTCTAATGTAAGGCCCTTTGTGATTATCAGCAAGATCACATGTAATCACTGAGTTAACCTATCATGAATCATAAATAAGGAACCTTGAAGTTACTTCACTGGATCACATAGTTCAGCGTTTGAAGAGCTTTATTCAAGAGAGAGTGGGATGCTCTAGTGTTTTACTCTATTGTTGACTTGTCTAAAAACAATCATCAACACCGCCATAGATAAATATTTCTTTTTTTTAATTATTTTTCCTCTCCAATTTGGGTGGCGATTTCCTAGAGGGAGATATAACAATAAAATATTATATTTTATGTTTGCTCATCAACTTTCCCATTTTCCATCTTTAAGTTATTTTTATTTCTCCAACTTGGCCGCTCAATCCCTTGGCTTATTATTTTATTATTTGGCTAAATAATATAAAAATACCACTTAGCCAAAAATAATATTAGTTGAGCTAACATTCCTTTTCTCAAACCTTGACAACATTCGTTTTTCCCACCTAGCTCAACCAAGTCATTCCCTTACCAAGTGTATTAGCCTACGAGAATGGTGAAGAGGCTAATATCCATCTCCAAGGTGATCACTCCGGAAATGGGGACATTACATGTTATGGAAGTTTCTTTATCAATATTCATTTGTAAAACTACTCCTCCTCTGCAGCTACATCTTCAATTAGTGGCTCTTGTTGATCCTGAATATTTCCCTCAAGTGTTTCTTTCACTCCTCCTTGCTCAAAGATTTATTCTTCTTAGCTTTGTTCTAGAAGAGAAGTAGTGTGAGGCTAAGGAGAATCTTCATGAACTCCAATAACAGGAGAGGCTGGTGGGGTATGCAATATTTGTACATCTTCATCCACAACCTATTTCACCACCTCTTCTTGTACCCTTTTTGTTGTTTCTAATTGTGCCGGTGGAGGAGATGTCTTCTCTAGAGACTTACATGTTCATGTGTAGACTCTTGGATATCTGATTGTTGTGTTGATGCCTAGTCAAGGAATTGATCAAGTGCAACTCGTGTAGGGAGGACCTACACTATAGGAACTGCCCCTAACCCAACCACTACTCCTACATTAGCAGCATCATATGTTACCCTTGCCTTGCACAAGGCTTCTTGCAATTGTTCTGGAGTTATGTCACTCATAGATCCCCTCATCTTCCCTTTCCCTATATCTTTCTTGCTCTTCTTGTAGACCTTAGGATATGAGGGAGCTAGTTCTTCAACCTTTTGTCTTTTATCTTTCTTCCCCTTGTCTTTGGTTCTGTCCAACTATGCAATTTTGGCATCCAACCATGAAAGGCTGAAATCCAAGACAACATGGCTGATTGATTCTACTAATAGGTTTTCTCTTAATGACCAGTTAATGGTGGGAAATGGTTCATTATCAATCCTTTTCAAATCATATGTTTGTTTCAAAATTTGGCCATCATCTGATAGCTCTGGAGGAATATCCTCCTTGATTTTAAAGGCCTTTAATTGGAAAGAGTTAACCTGCAACCGCTCTTTTTTCTTACTTCAAAAGCATCTTTACAATTAGCCCAGAAGTCTTCTAGAGCAGGTTCATGATCAACACAATACCTAATAACTTCTTTATTCTACCACTAGGATCAAAATTAGGTCTAGGTTGATAGACCTTGAAGTTCATGGCTTCCAATTCCTCATCAGTTGCCTTTGTGGATGCAATAGAAGTACATGAGCAAAAACCCCAAATCAAATGGGAATTGTACCCCAGTTTTATGTTTATATTGTAGCCTTTGGTGTACCTAGAGCATCTATCTAGAAAACTCCAACAAAATTACCTTATCACTACAGTACCTAGGCCAAAGGTAGGGTGCTTTTGTGAATCCTGAAATTCTTATGTAGGTGGATCTTGGGAACTAGATGAACCATTGTCCCCATCCCTTTATGAGTGTCATTGCCTCAATTGACATTCTTGCATTGAAATCTCTTGTTATGTTCTATAGAGTTGAAGTGATCTTTGATGCATTTGGGGCTTCCTTGTATTTGTACTTCATGGTTGCGAGCAATTTATCCAACTTGTCAGTCATTTATGTGTGCCTGCGATGCAAATAGAATCATATATTAGCCCATTTATACCATTAAAATTTATTGGATTTATAAAATTTTCAGTATTTTGGTCACTTTTAGGTTATCGGGTTCTGGGAGGACATAGGGATTTGGAACCTAATGCCTAAGTGCAAAGAAAACATGAGATTCCAAAGTGTAAGGTTGTTGGCTAGTCGAGAAACCGGGAGGGATCATGGACATCAAGACCAAGTGTAAAAGTGCTTGGTAACCCTAGAGTTCTGAAGTCCGGCAGAAGATAACATCGCAGAAACCAGAGATCTGAAAGGATCGCAAATATTGGGATCATAGTATTGTATCAGCGAGACCCAGATATTCGGAAGGATCGGGGATATTGGGATATGTTGCAAATGTTCCAAAGAAACCCAAAAGTCCGACAAATGTCTTTTACTCTCAAAACCAGGAGACTTAAGGATTCCCGAACAAAAGTCCAACATCCATAACGAAACCCAGATTCCACACTCAATATTTAGTCTATTCCGCCAAGTTTCGGGATCGGATAGGGTATAAGGACAAAAGGCCCATAAAGCGAGGATTGAGAAACAAGAGAATCAAGGATATTCAAATAAAATTCCAAAGTGCGCAAAAATCCCGAAACCCCAAATCATTCAACTTTGACTCATAATCGGCAGTCTTTCAAATTTTGAGGGAATCAAGGAACCCAGGACTGTTTTGAAAAAGGGCCACAGCAAAACAAAAACCCGAAAAAGGATTTTACATGAAAGTCTAAAGCAAAACCATCTAATCTTAACAAGAAATTCAATCTTAACAAGAAATTCAATCTTAACCAAAAACTTAATCAAAATTAAAAACCTAACATAAAAAAACTAAAGAAAAGGCCCTAGCTCGCAATTCCAAACAAAATCCAAACAAGGGAACAAACAAATAAATAGAAAAAAGAAAAGAAAATGCAAGAAACAACAAAGATTTCAAGAAGAAAATCCTAGAAAACAAAGAATTAAAATCAAAAACAAAGGAACCGACTTGGAAATCACAAAGGACGAAGGCCGAAAAGGACAATTGATCCCACAGCGTTTTCAATCTCCGAGCACAAGATCCTTCACTAATCACACAAATCCAACAACAAATCTAAATGTTTAGTGAGAAAAGGTGTTGGGTTATGCTCTAAGCTTGAAATTTTGAAATTTGAAATGCAAAATGCGAAGAGGAAAGTGAAAATCAATTATATAGGGGCTTATTCAATACATATATGAGCCATTAATACTTCCAATGTCATGGGAACCGTCCAGACCACAGGGTTTCGAACCTGGTTCCGATTCTTCACTAATCGCACAAATCCAACAACAAATCTAAATGTTTAGTGAGAAAAGGTGTTGGGTTATGCTCTAAGCTTGAAATTTGAAATGCAAAATGCGAAGAGGAAAGTGAAAATCGATTATAAAGACGCTTATTCAATACATACGTGTGCCATTAATACTTCTAGTGTCACGAGAACCGTCCAGACCACGGGGTTTCGAACTGTTGTAGAAATGACTGAATATGATATTATTATTGAATGAATTGATTGATTACATTGAGAGAGTGAATGCTCTTTATATAGAGGAATTACAAACAAGAAAATCCTAAAAGCTAGACAAAAGCTAAACTAACAAAGCATAACAAAAGCGATCATACCTAACAACTAAAAAGTGGAAGACTGAAAAGCAAAAGCAATCTACAACTAAGATTGACCATTATCTAAGATATATTTAAATATTAACTTAATACCCCCCCTTAATGGTCAATCCACTAACTAAAACTGAGTTGCCCCCCCTAAAGATGACAACCAAAACAGAGATAGGCTGGTCCACGAGCAACTGAAAAAGCAGGCAGAGGAGATGGCCTAGAAGGCGTAGAAAGCAGACTCATTCTGCTCAGTATGCTCAGCGACATGTGCTGATGGTGTTGATGCTTCAGACTTGGACTGTTCAACAGCCAAGCGTTTCCAGCAATCCTTTTTCATATGGCCAAACTTGTGGCAGTAATTGCACTGGATGTTGTACTTCTTGGAAGGGACCTGTGACTGACCCTGACTGAATGGCTGAGAGGGCTGATTGGAGCCCTGATTCTGCTGAAAGGACTTGGCAGTAAATGCTTGTTCTACTTCAGAGTAACATTAGTTGAAGTAATGTTAAGAGTCTCGATAAAGTGCTCGTAAGCAGATGGTAGGCTTTTCAGAGTGATGACTACCATATCTTCCTCGTCCATGTCTCGACCAATTGCCATCAAGTGATCACGAATGTCCTTGATTTTAGTGAGATGCTCCTACAAAGACATCTGTTCATCCATCATGATCGAGAAGAGCATGTTCTTTAAAAAGAACGCACAGCTCTTGTCAGACATTTCATGAAGATCCTTTAACAGATCCCAAATTTCTTTTGCAGATTTCCCAGACAGAACCTGAGGCAGCTGATCATCGGTCACTGATAACTTGATAAGCATCACCGCTTCACAATTTTGCTAATCGAATTTGTCCTGATCTTTACCCGCCACTTAAGGACGTGTAGTTTTCCCCAGAACTAGCTGGTCAAGACGCCGATATTCAAAGATAGTCATCATGCGCTGCTTCCAGGTGTTGTAATTCTTGCCGTTGAACTTCTGACTGCTCTCCAAAGGGTGTTGGTCAAAGACGCCATGCTTCACGTTTTTCGAAACACGAAAAAACGAATTATAAGCAGTTGGCACAGATACGTAAGCAGATAGATGGCACGGACAGGGAACACAGAAAGAAGCTGAAATAAAGATACAGAGGCACAGATCTCGAGATAAATCTAAACACAGATTTCAGGATACTGATCTCGAGAATACAGAAAGCAAAAGTTTAGAACATCTGAACACAGATTTCGAGGTAAAGATATTTCTGCATGTGTGCTGGGCACTGATTTCAAAATTCAAATCTCGAGTTTGCAGATGCTGGTCATAAGGAGATTTAGACGATCACTGAAGCTGGAGATTGACTCATAGCAAATATACCCGCCAGAAGTAGAGATGACAAACAGAACCTTTTCCAAGCAAACTTTAGAACTACCGCTTAAGGTAAAGGACGCCAATGCCCTCCTTCTAGCGCTAAAAGATAATGAAACCGTCGAATCAGATTTGCAAAGTAACAGAGATAAACAAGCTGCAGACAGCAATCAATGGTGATCACAGACCAAACCAGAGGGTTCAAAAGAAAAATCGCGATTTAGAAGGTGCGATTCTAGGCAACTCGTGGCTGCCAGACAAAGATAACTGGAAATCGTGACAGAATAATGGAGGATCTGCAGGTAGAACCGAACCCAAATCGCGGAAGACAAAGAACCAATGACAAAGAAAAAGCAGAGGATGCAAATCACTCCTTCAGAAAGGAGTAAAACTCCAAGCGCTGACCCAGAAAGAGATTAAAAATGTCCATGAAAAACAAGGGAAACGCGTACGCGACCTCTGATAAAAAGAACAGACGCACAAAATCCGCAACCACCACACGCGAGTATAAAAAAAATGTGACCTTCGTCAGGTACTAAACACCCATCACCGCTAGAAATCGCAACAATAGGGAACGCTGACTAAATAAATCGTGCAATCACGAGCATTGGAAAACCCTTGACCTCGGATATGCGTGCCAAGAAACAAGAAAAATGCAACAGTATAGATGCGATCAAACAGGTTTGAAAACCTTCAAAAAGAAAATCATGATCTTTGGAATGACGACCTCTGTAAATCCAGAAGACTCTCCAAAATTGCGATGAGTGCAGAAGGCGCAAAAAAACAATCGCGAGCTGAGTGAAGAATCACAAACTAAGGTCGACACCCAAAAATTTCACGAACAGTAATAAGATGAATTGTGCTCTTCAGCGACCCGAATCGATGAGCACATAGATTTAAAATCTAATCAAGTTCAAGCCTATGCTCTGATACTATGTTGCAGAAATGACTGAATATGATATTATTATTGAATGAATTTATTGATTACATTGAGAGAGCGAATGCTCTTTATATAGAGGAATTACAAACAAGAAAATCCTAAAAGCTAGACAAAAGCTAAACTAACAAAGCATAATAGAAGCAATCATACCTAACAACTAAAAAGCAGAAGACTAAAAAGCAAAAGCAATCTACAACTAAGATTGACCATTATCTAAGATATATTTAACTATTAACTTAATACGAACATGGTTCCGAGATGCTCAAGTTCCCCGGAACTTCGAAAGTTCAACCAAAAAAACAAAGAAAATAAAAGGAACCAAGCGAGAAACGAAACCTAATAGGGACTTGGGACAAAGTTCCAATGTCCAAAAAACTTCTGGAAGTCTGAACTTCCACAAAAGAACGCGGGACGGGAACTTCGACAAGACCCAGGAACCTGGGGTTTTGGAAAGCCCCAAAACTTTTCAAAAACAAAACTTAAAACACAAGGAAAAGTCCTAAAACTTGAAGCAATAACAAAATAAAATATCCTAAAAGGGAATCAAATTCTCAAAAAACACTCAAGGATCAAAAGAAACCAAAGAAACAAGGGAAACAACAAAAAAAAGGAGGGGGCCCATTTGCTAAGCAAAAGATGGGGCATGTATGCAAGGCATAACAATACCTCCTTGCACATAGATGATAGCCACTCTGTATCGTATTCCAGTGGTCAGAAAGGGACTTTAAACTCGGTAAAGAGAAAAATTCTTTGCAGTAGTCACTCTCATGGGGGCCATTTGAAGCTAATTATGTTGTGCAATCACAAAAAGCTCCCTTCTTGCCTATTGGTTGCTCAATGGCATCAGTTATTTTCAGGACATTATAGTAGCAATGCCTTAAGCATTGTGGAGAAGTAGAAGAAAATATTTCTTTTGATTGGCTTGATCCACATTTTTGGTTTCCAGGATTTTAGCAAAGGCCATGAAGAGTATCATTAATATTAGCTAAAGCTATATGGATGTAAGACTCATTCAAGTGAGAGCTATTAGTACTAACGGCTTTGATGTTTTGATCTTGTTTGACAGTTTCTATTTCAGATGGAGGGATTTTGGTCTGGTCCGTGTTGCCAATTAAGAAGAATGGGCTACTTGCTTTCTGTGCAGTAGGATGAAAGATGGTTGGTTGAGTGGGGATGATGGAAGCAGAGATCTAGTCCATGGTGGGGGAAGGAGATAAAGATTGCAATGCTTGTTCAAAATAAGCTCAGTGATTGAGTTAATTTTCATGAGCTGAGTAGTGTAAGTAAATAAGTTATGGCATTAAGACATTAAATTAGCCATACGAAATAAGGAAAACCATATAATTGACATATGCGCTTGGATAACTTGTTGAGAAGGCGAGCATAAATATCCAAAATAAACTATCTCTAAAACCAATAAATGCCCTTTCATAAATAATTTGTTAAAATGATTGTAACACTAAGCGTACAGTATTGGAGTTGGTCTTTGATGAGAACTGCTAAAAAAATAAGCATTGCAATTTGTAAACAGTTTTGATATTTTACAGATTTTTTTCTCAGATACTGCATTTTACCTGGAAAACATTGCAGGCATTTGAACTCATCAGAATACAAACTATCATGTCAATGGGATACAAATTGAAAAAATTGGTCGGGCTGGGGACATGCAATGAAATAGTTGTTCAGGGGTAAAAATATATACAAACAGATGCAGAGAGAAGGTTTGCAGGTTTGAATTCCAATTCAAGCAGGAATCTCCCTACAAACCATTTAGGACAGTCCAAGAACTACATAATAAGGACTTGTTCAACACATGAAACTGTGTAAAAGCCTCTACAGGCCTGCCATCCTGAAATTTGTCATTTTAGTTCTAAATAGATTCCTGCCTTGTAAACCCACATAAATCTATTCCTACGGGAAAAGGTTCTAAAGATCAGTATAAACCCTTTTCTTCAATGAACTCTGTTCCAGCCATCTGGCCAGCCAACCTTGTTAATCCACTTGGTAATGTCAACAAGAGTTTCATAGTGAAACGTCCCCTTACTCAAGTCCTCCAACCCCACTAACCCTTCTGCCATTCTGCAGAGACAAATTGAAGGAATCAACTAAGAAACTGTCAGATGTGTTTGAGTTCACTCAAAAGAACAGCTATTTGTCTTAGTGAGTTTGCTCTATGCAAGTAGATTTTCAATTCTTGCAAAGAAATTATGAAGGACAGTCATTATCTACATTTCTCATCACAAAGGTATATTGTAGCTGAGATCATGATGAACAAAATGAGGTTTCAAGTACTTGAGGTGGGACCATGGTTCTAAGGAAACAAAAATCACTATCATTGCCTAGATTTTAGATCTCATCCCAGATACTTCCATTCTGCCTTCAAGCCCTATTTGGGGAATGATCTTGAACCTCCCTCTGCATTTCTGGGTAGAAACAGCTCTCATAGCCATTAGCAATACATGGTTAAGTTCATATTGATTGCAAACAACACCTGGAAATGAGAAATTTCTAACATGTACCTTAATGTCTGTAGAAATCATATTGCACTTTTGGGCTCATCTTCATGGTACTAACCCGTTGAGTATGCCAATGCAACATTATGTTACAGGCAATGTACACACCATGGATATAATACAGCAGTCTGAAACAGACTAATTTGAAGAAAGCTGCCAGAATCACTTCAGACAATGCCAGATTGAATGCAGAAAAACCTAACTATAGAGACATTAAGTGTGAAATGGGTTTTAGAAAATGAAGTTCAATAAAAATAAAATAAAAGAAAATCAAAAAATTGCGCTAAATAAGGCTCTCTCTGGGAATCTACCGATACTTGATTCAGATGATAATACAGATAAAAGTGGGGCTAATCAAATCGTCTGCTAATACCGACTTTGAAGTTACCCCCAAGGATACCCAAGTTATGAAAGCAGAAGATCCACAAGAAGCTTTGTAAAAACCCAAAGGTGGTCCATTGAAGGAATTCATTCAGATCCCACCCCCTTTCCTCTGGCACTTGAGCTGAAAATATACTATAGACTCTTCCAGCAAACGCCACGACTTCTACAATGAAAGAAAAGTATGGGAAAAAATAGAGACAAAACATTCTAATTTAAACTGTCTTTTGAACTCAGTTAACTTTGCTTTTTGGTTATGGTCTTTCCCCTAGAACTATACTCAAAATAGAGATTCAAAGACTGATTTTACTTTTAAATAAATTTATATAGTATTATAGCAATCAAAAAGAAATGAAGTTGTTCAATGTAATGTCCCCACTTTGATAGAGTGGCCTGTCAGCATAGAAGTAGCATAGATGGGTGTGTTCGTAATTTTTGTTAGATAGTTAGGACTGAAATAAGATGGGCATGTGGTCAGATTGTCAGGTCTGAAGTGGACTGGGATAAGGTGATCAGTTGACTGTTTGGTTTCTACATTGATTGAGGAGTGGCTTTGACAGGTGACTGTTTAGACACTACCATTGATTGAGGAGAACTGCTCAATTATGTGCTGAAATTGAGAAAAGACTGTTCAGTTAAGCACTGAAATTAAGGAAAGGACTGCTCAATTAAGTGTGGACTGAGTTCCCATGATTGAGAATCACTGTGAGTTGGGTTTATAAAACAAAGCATAAGGCAGAAGAGAAGGCATCTTTTACAAGTTAATAAACATTCGACTCTCATTTCAGTGTTAACGGCATCGCTACAGCAGATGGGCGCATTGGAGACGAAACCCTTCAGGCATGAACCTATCATCTTGGGGACGGAAACCCTCAGGAGCAGTACATATCAGTTAGAATAGAGTTTGTATACTGGGAATACCCAGTAAGTTGTATTGGATTGGTAGAGTTCCCTTTGAATGTATGTTGTTGGCAAAAATTTATAAAAAATATAATTGTTGCTGGAGTATTCTGTGTCTATTATTTGTGCTTTTAGTAGGGGGTTACTACAGTGGTATCAAACCAAACATCTTGCCAACTTGTGGAAAATGGCGAGAAGTGGAAGACCCTTGACAAAAGAGGAAAGATCAGATTTTCTTCAAGACAAAGGCAGAGGTGCTATTAAGCATGGCAAAGAGCCAAGACAGAATGATCGAGCTGTTGGGATGAGGGTTGCAGCTTCTGAGTAGTATGCAAAATCCAATTCAAGCTAGAACATCACAAAGACGAGAAAGTTCAACTTCCATTCCAAAACTGGTTAGGCCCATGTTTTTTGCAAAAAGAAGAAAGATCAGACCCAAAGCTACAACAAGCTACAAAAGCACAGATCACTGAGCATGAGCCAGAGAAATTGGCGGATGAAGATGCAAACACTAGCAGCAGCACTCTTGCAACTCATTTATGAGTAGAATCAGAACAGCAGCAAGCAATAGAGGAGCAAATTGCTAAGCTTGAACCTCGGCATTTGGCAGGGCATAATAGATTGTGTTTTTCTACCTCTAAAGCATGCAGTGGACTATATTTATGTGAAATTGACATCACATTAGCCACATCAGATGATTGGAAGATTATGCTTAATCACTTCAAGGAGCAAAAATGTATTGGTAACTTAATATAATTACATTGTCCACGACATCCTAATGATCCACCAATTATGGTAGATTGTCAAGAAGTTGACTCATTCAATAATTCTTTGTGTAAACTACCATAGAATACTGCACTTGATTGTGGATTTAAGTGTCAAAGCTATCGTCATCATGGGAAGCACTGCAGTGCTAGTGAAAAAAGATGGGTATAATGTGTGGGAAAAAATGCACAGAGCTCCTTGCTCTCAAGTCTAAAATAATTGTTCTTGTATAATGGTTTGGGATCTTAGTCCACTGAAAGAATCTATGCGTAGAGGATGTACTTGGGAAAGACCAAAGATACTTGAACATCCAGCACTGCATTGCTTGTGGGCAAACAAATTCAGGGAGGGCGGATTCGTAATGTCCCCATTTTGACAGAGTGGTCTATCAACATAAAAGTCGCATAGATGGGTGTGTTTGTAGTTTCTATTACATATTTAGGACTGAAATAAGATGGGCATGTGGTCGAATTGTTAGGTCTGCAGTGGACTGGGATAAGGTGGCCAATTAACTGTTTGGTTTCTGCATTGATTGAGTTGACAGTTGACTATTTAGACACTACCATTGATTGAGGAGAAATGCTCAGTTATGTGCTGAAATTGAGAAAAGGGCTGCTCAGTTAAGCGTTGAAATTGAGGAAAGACTGCTCAGTTAAGTGTGGACTAGCTTCTCATGATTGAGGATCATTGAGAGTTGGGTCTATAAAACAAAGCATAAGGCAGAAGAGAAGGCATCTCTTACAAATTAACAAACATTAGTGATAGTGGCATTGATACAGCAGCTAGGTGCATTGAAAATGAAACCCTTCAGGCGTGAACCCATCATCTCGCGAACAAAAATGCTCAGGAGTAGTACATATCAATTAGTATAGAGCTTATCAGCAACGAGTACACGGTAAGTTGTATTAGAAGATAGAATTATTCAACATGTCATGCTTACTCATCATTCTTTCACATGCATGTTTGTGAAACCTACAAAGATTAATGCAAAGGTGGTCACAGAGAAAGTTTAACTACAAATTCAGGAGAGCACAAATTAGGGGCTTTATGATATCAAAGTTCACCCATTCTCCCTCTTCACGACATCCATTTTACTGCAGCGTGTTTGCAATACACATATGCAATAGGTGCAGGTGCAGGTTTTATTCAAGCATAGAGCCTTTTATTCTAAGACCCTTAGAATTTATACATCTTTGACAGATCATCCTAAATCGGATAATGCTTTTACATTATGTGAAGAATCCTCTGCTATCTAAGGTCTTTACATGATTCTTGTGCTCCAAAACCACAACCAAACAATACACTACACAAGCAATTTATTATAATGATCTCAATTGGACCAGCCTCTATCCCTTTGTCATAAGAACCTGCAACACTAATCACTGAGATGTTAGGCAGGAGAACAGAAAGAATGGTTGTGTTAGCGTTTTAATTCGCACCTTACAGTGCGACACAAAACGGGACAAATGTGATGTAGAATCGCTCTTCAAATTAGAATGGGAAGCTCCCTATAAATTAAAAACTAACCTAAAACTACACAATATGTACTTGCAATCTACAAACTTTACAGCGATTTCGGAGGTGTTTTCACAT
The DNA here is from genome assembly GCA_027924645.1 of Cunninghamia lanceolata. Taxonomy (NCBI): domain Eukaryota; kingdom Viridiplantae; phylum Streptophyta; class Pinopsida; order Cupressales; family Cupressaceae; genus Cunninghamia; species Cunninghamia lanceolata. Next base: position 2,961,580 of record BSBN01001327.1, on the reverse strand, counting down.
TCATGCTGAATAAAACATAAATTTGGGATCTTTTTGGGTTTGCCTAGTGTAAAAGATTGAAATGCTCTTTCAACACGAGGCAAAGGGTTTTATGCTTTTTGACTTGAATTAAATCTTACAACTACATGGTTACACCATTCAATTAAAAACAAAGACTGAGCAGGGCAAGTACACACAGATTGGATAAACACATAAACACGAATGCTATGGTTAAATTGAATGTAGGACTCGAAACAAAGCCACGAACTACATCTTCAAGATCATCTGCAATACAAAGCTTTCAAATTCATTGAAGAAACTTAACCTTAAGCACACATAACGATACATCTCAATAGATATTTAGAAGCAAGATAGGCATATTAAATTCTATTGAGCGAATAACAAAATCACAATACAATTGAATATCAAACAACTAGCAATTCCAACATAATACAGGCATGGGAATTGCAATTCATCTATATTCATTCCTTCCTCATTGATTGATACAACTCTAATTGATACCACTCTCCCCTCCTAAGTGCAAAAAAGCACTTATTTATATTGTTTACAAAGATTTACATGAAAATAAATTAAAGAGTTTAACTGCTACTCCTACTCTAAGAATAATTGATTGCATGAAATGCAATTTTTATTACAAATTATCTAGTCCACTAATACTAAAACTAAAACCATGCAACTATCAATTCAACTAACGATTAAAATATTACAATTATGCAACCTCCAATTAAGTTGTAGATCGAATTTAATGCAAATTATGACTCCATGCTCACATCTCTCACATGACGATCAAATAGAAGTCAACTCCAAGTTTAAAATAACAAACACTAAAAATAGCAAGAGGCTAAAAATAGAGCAAGCTATAAATAGCTCCAACTAAAAATAGCAAATTTCTGAATATGCTTTGTATCCCCAAAAATGACGATGGACTATTTTTAGCACGAGCAAAAAATAGTATTTTTGAGAAGGCAGCTCTGGATGATTCTGGTTTGACGACGCTTCTCTCTACTCTAACAAAATCTGGCAAAAATCTTTTGAGATGCTCTAAAAATCTTAGCAATTTATGAATCCTAGTGACTTGAATCCGAAAACCCTCGACTCTAATGAAGTCTTCCTTGAGCAATTCTATTAATCTAGAACTCTATCTTGTTGATTTTCTTTTTTATTCAATTCTGAGTTTTATTTCACAATCAAACATTTGAGAAGTGTATTCCATTTTTTATCTATCTTGTACAAAGCTTACTCTATCCCTTATTGAAAAGAAATTTTAATTTTCAGATGAATGACTTTTCACTTTGCCTCCTTTTGTGATGCGATTCACTTTTCCTAGCCGTTGATTTGGCAATGTTTTTGGCTTTTTCTGCAAGTGATGTGGGCGTCGAAATGATTCACCATGACTACATTCCTTTGGTTTTTCCCTAGCAGCAATTGTTGGCGTGTTGATTTTGGCCACTATAGTTTTCCTTGTTGCTAACATCTTTCTAAACTTCGGCGATCATTTGTATAGGCTTTGACTGATTTCCTTTGGCGGAGAACTTTTAATGATTTTTTGTCTTGTTTGTTGATCGCTGACTAAGCAAATGAAATGGTGCAATTTACTTTTGATAACCTTTTGATTGTTGTTTGTTGTTTGATCTTGCCTTTGGCGCTAATTTGGCATTTTGGACGCTATTGTTTTATCTTTTTGTTGTCGTCTTTTTCCTAGTTGCTGACTAGGCATCTCATCCTCCACCCTCCACAGTGGCCTGCCTTGTCTCCTGCGATCTGATGAAGTTGATTGTGTTTATCTTTGGGGATCTTTTGACTTTGTTGCATTGATTTTCCTTTTAGTTGTTCGTGGAAGGCTGCGATCTCTACTTTGATTTGTTTTTGCATGGCGATTGCCTATATATAGGTGTGCCCCTATCCAAAGGTAGTGCCTTTTTTTATTTTTTTAATTTGTTTTATATGGTATATGGTGCATGCTCCTGCGCTCCTGTAATGTCCCCTTCCTGATATTGCCCTAAATCTTGCCCTAGAATCACAAGTTTAGTGTAGTTAGGGTTATAACGTACCAATTAAATGCTTTAAGCAAGATGAATCTTGGTTTAGGTCCTGCAATCATGTTAGATAATATTGGAAATATAATTCATATGATCAAAACATATATAATGAATGTCTTATCTATTTAAACCATGTAAAATACATAACTATTTCAAATCTATATAAACTACACAATATCTATAGTGCATGATGGAAGATTAGCCATAATAGGACTTGGAGGAGAAACATGATAGGGCGCCCGAAGCTATCCTCATGCTAAGCCCAAGAGCGGATATACCATCCCTCTTGGCCCAAGTGGAAGACACACGGGCATCCAACATGGGGTGGTGTGCTTAGTGGATAAACTTGTATCTGCCTTCCCTATCCATGCTGTCTTATCCATCCTTCTTATGATTGAGACTCCTTGAATCCATCTCAACAACCAACCCATGTAGAGATCAACGAGAAAGCTACAATGGGGTGCCCGTAGATTCTTCTATCTAAGCCCAAGGGCGAACATTAACCCCCTTGGCCCACAAGTGGCAGACACGTAGGCATCCACCATGGGGTGGCGTACTTAGAAGGAAATCTAGTATCTGCTCCCCCTTCTTGTATTCACCTAATCCTCCACATGGTTGCTTATTGGGAATGAGCAATTTAATGACTAGTCTGACCAACAATTACATCAATAAACATATCTAGATTCATAAGAGATTATACATTAATAAACAAATCATCATTCACAATAATCATAATAGCGCATACCACAATATAAGACTGCTATATTGTAAGATGCAAATATATTAGCCAATATATATAAATATATATATATATATATATATATATACTTGATATATTTCCTTTTGCTTGATTCTTATATGTCTCCCTTCTAATGAAGATAGCTTCCTTGATTGCTAATTGATATCTCGGATATTTGCTGATTTGATTGATTCAATAATAGAATTATAGAACGATAGGCCAATAGAATAATAGAAGGATAGAATAATCGAAGGATAGAATGATAGAATTATAGAGTGATAGAAGAGTAGAAGGATAGAATAAAAGAATGATTGAATTATAGAGTGATAGAAGAGTAGAAGGATAGAATGAAAGAATGATATAATAGAATGATGGAATAATAGAATGATATAATGATAGAAGAATAGAATGAAGGAGGAATAATAGAATGATGGAATAATAGATTAATAGAATTGAGAGGATGATAGAGTTATAGCATATGATAGGATGGCTGCAATAAATAATTTTCTGCTGTTATCAATTATGGTATATATATATATATATATATATATATATATATATATATATATATCACTGCTGTTCTACTCTTGCAGATTTATCTCTGCTACCATATTATATTCTTTCTTATTGCTTGCCTGGCTTACCCCCTTCTCATCTTCCATTTATACCAATATATGTCTTTGTTAAGAGGACCGACTCCTTTTAAAAGACATATCACTTCATCTAATTGTCACAGCTTTATCAAAAGGGGATGTCCTTTATTAACACATACCTTTATGCCGATCACTGCTTTAAGATACTTTTATTTTTCCTCTAACATGATCGCTGCCTTTTGCAAATATAACTTGTTGTCTTTAATAGTGAACCAATACTCCTTTAAATATTAATCGCTGTATTCTTTTTATTCTCATTACGATTCCTCTTAACAAAATCGCACCTCATGTTATATTATATAATAAACACTTTGCCTTATCTGCTGTTTTGTATTATATAAACTACTGCCCTCCTTTAATAAATCGCACCTTCTATATTCTTTAATCAACACTCACCTTATGATTAATATATCCCTTGTATTCTTTAGCGTCCCTCTATTACGAGGTCGGTTATATTTGGGAGTCGGCCCTTTTCATTCAAGGAGAGTCGGCCTTCGTATCTAAAAATGATTTAAATCTTTAATTTAAATCATGAAAACAACTTATTTATAATTATTGTATAATGTCTTTAAGTATGGGACATTTCAACGTCATTACATTATTAATTATTTTTATGATTTTTGAGTTTTTTTTAGTTTTTAATTTTTATTTATTATTTTTAATAACAATTTTATTTTATTTTTTGCTGAATAAGTGCTACCATAGGGGGTAGCTCCCATTATATTAATCCAGGAAACAAAAACCGGCTTAACCAACAGCCGAAGAGGCTTACAAACTGGCACTAAACCAGCCAAGCATGTGCTATGGCACTTGGAGGAAACCAGACAAACAAAAACTAATTGTGCCACAGCACTCTGAGCCCATCTGCCAACTCCGCAGCCCTCTCAATTTGACCGGGAGAGAGGAGGTCACCATAGTTGCGTAGGAAGAATTCGAAGGTTTCCATGTTGTTGCGGTTGATACCTTGCCAATAGAGTGCTAAGGCTTCAGCGGAGACCATTGGAGATTCAGACACCATATTGACAGCGGCTGCTTTGAAAATTCCCCCAATAAGGCCATAAGTTGGGCGTTTGTCAAAAGCCGCAATCGCGGCCATGGCCGTGTCTCGCAAGTCTTCTTTAATGTAGGCATTAGCCAGCGTTTTCCCATGGGCCTTCCTTCCAGAAACAAGCACGCAAGTGGCCAGGAACTCTTCGTAGAGGTAGCTATCATGGACATGTTCCTCCGGAAAGTTGGCTTCTCCTATCACCTTGAGAATAGCTTCCGCAATATGGTCTGGGCCGGCCGTAAACAGACGCTTGATCCGCTCAAGCTTTGTCTCCTGCAGCGGCTCATCCTGATCATCAAGATTCTCTTGTGCCTCCCTTACTTCTTCACCATTCGAAGCAGACTCCGACGAAGACTCTTCCCTGTCGCACTGACAGATACACCCGCAGTTCATTTCCATTGTGGCGAGGAGAACGGAGGTGGCGATTGAGGTTTTCTAGGAGGCCGCAGCAAGGGCAAAGGCAGTACAGCCAAGCTGTTCCGTGGAGATCTACTGAATCCTCCATACCCAAGAGAGATAGAGAATCGTCCGGTTTGCGCCAGTGACCCATCATACCCTGCGGAATTCACAAGGGAAGGCCAGGCCAAGGATCACATGTTTCAGCTATGATAGCATCCTCTATCTGTTCGCATGCCACGTTTGCCAGAAAGTCCGCCGTCGAGTTGCCTTCCCGGTAAATATGATTAAGGGTGCAATTCCCCAACGTTGGCAAGATTGTCCAAATAACATCTGCAATATATTTGAGCCTCCAATTGTGAAGTTGCTTAGATTTGATGGCATTAATGCAGATGAGGGAGTCCCCTTCGATGTCGATGTCCAAGAGATTTAAGTCTTTGCATAGACGGAGCCCGAGAAGCAATGCTTCAAATTCTGCCTCGTTGTTAGTCCCTTCCGAAAGCCTTTTGGACATTGCTGCGACCAAATTACCAGCCTCATTCATTATGACAACTCCCGCACCCGAAGGCCCCGGATTACCTTTAGCTACGCCGTCAAAGTTTAATTTTAGCCTCCCCTTTGGTGGGGCAATCCATTTCGTAAGAGCTCTTGCTCGTTTTCTTTCCTCGGCCTCTTTGGGATGGAAGCTCTGGGGAGGAAGGACAAGAGACGGCCAGCTTTTCATTACCTCCCCGTCCCAGCTTGCAAATGGTATCAGGGGGGAGCTGGCCAGCCTTACATTGACCACTTCGCTGATGCCTGCCTCAACTTTCCTTAGGACAGATTCAAGGCTTGACTCTTTGACTAAAAAAATTTTGCTGTTTCTTTCACGCCAAATATGCCAAATTAGGAGAGGACTCACCACCCATAGGCCTTGCCAAGTTGTTTTCTTTCCTTTGGGCCATCCTTTAAAAAGATCCTCTATTTTATCAGTTAGGGCGCTGACCCAACCTAACTTTTGTCTTAGCCAATCCCAGCATTTGGACACAAAGGGGCAAGAGAGCAAGAGGTGATCAATTGTTTCTTCCGCGTCGCCACACATCACACATCTTGAAGGTCCTGCAATACCCAAAGCTTTGAGCCTATCACTTGTCAAGATCCGTCTATGAATAGCCGTCCATGCGAAGGCCCCAGCTTTGGGAAGTGTCCATCTGTTCCAACAAAGGAAGGAGGGCCAATCACTCTTTTCCTGTGGGTTCTGCATGGCATAACCAAACTTAACTTTGTAATGTCCCGATTTTGACCCTGTCCAACAGATCTCATCTTCCTTGCCTGAGGGGATAATTCTTCTAGCTCTGAGGGCCTTTCTTAGTTCCTGTCTTGCTTCCGTACTGATTTGAAAGGATGCAATCAGATCCCAGTTCCAGTCTGAGTCTTTGATGTAGCACGAAGTCGTTCTGCCATGGGCTGAGGACAAATCTCTCCACAGGTCGTTCAGCCCTGGGAGCTCGGCCAACAGAGGTAGACCTTTCAAGGAGTCTTCCCAAAAATTTGCATGGGAGCCATTGTGGATGGACCAGGAGATGTGGTCCGTTATTAGCCATCTGCACTGCTGCATAAAATTCCATATATGCGAGCCTCTTGGAGGGTTGGGTGTAGTCAAAAATACGGAGAGGGTCATCTAAATCAAGATACTTCATCCTTAGAATGCGGCACCATCTTGCTGAGGGGTCTTTGAACATCATCCAGACTAACTTGGCGCCTAATGCTATGTTTTGCTTTTCCATGCTGTGCAACCCAGCGCCCCCATCCCTTTTGCTTTTACATGCCACCGGCCAACCAATCAAGGGAAACCTTTTGATATCATTGGCTCCGTCCCAGAGGAACTTCTTGGAAATTCCTTCCACCAATGAGCAAGCTTTCCTAGTCACCTGATTGCAACTCATTTGAAATAAAGGGATAGCTGACAGGACTGCCTTAATCATTTGAGTTTTGCCTGAAAGTGTGAGCCATTCCCCTTGCCAAGAAGCCGCCTTGGAGCTACATTTCTGGAAAGTGTCGTCCCAAAGTGAGGTGCGGATTGTCCCTGTGAACAAAGGAATGCCTAGATACTTGCCTGGGATCTCCGCCTTTCTGAACTTGAGGATGGACATAATTTGCTTTTGTGTTCTGATACCTGTATTGAAGAAAAAGATGCTGGATTTTTCTTGGTTGATAACTTGCCCCGACGCTTCCTCATAGAGCTAGAGAAGCGCGGAGATATCAAGTGCTGAGTTTCTATGGGAGGAAGCAAAGAGAAGTGTGTCATCCGTGAACTGCTGATGGGTGACCAGTGGGAAATCATCAGCGACTCTGACACCAACCCACCTACCAGAGGCTTCCAAATGTTGAATGCTTCTACCTAGAGCTTTGGCCATAATGACAAAGAGGAAAGGCGATAGGGGATCACCTTGCCTGAGTCCCCTTGTGGGTTCAAAGAACCCACACGGGGTCCCGTTGACAAGAATGGAGTAACGGACCGAGGAAATGCATTGAAAGATCCATTCGACCCATCTTTTGTCAAAACCAAATTTTTCCATAATCTTCAAAAGAAATCTCCAGTTGACACAGTCATAAGCCTTACTTATGTCTAATTTTAAGGTCATACAGCTTTGATTTGACGAAGTGATAGAGTGTAAGGTCTCATAAGCCGAAATGATACTGTCAATAATATTCCTGCCTGATGTGAAGCCGCTTTGCTCTTCAGAAATGATGCAAGGAAGAATACCTTTCAGCCTGTTAGCCATTGCTTTAGAGACCACTTTGTAGATAGTGTTGCATAGGGAAATGGGCCGAAAATCCTTCAAAGACGTTGAAGCTGTTTTTTTTGGAATGAGGGCGATGAAAGTATTATTGATGTCCTTACTCATCTTTCTAGATTTCCTCAAGTCTTCCACTGCCTTCCAAATGTCGTTTTCCAGAAGGTCCCAGAATTCCTGGAAGAATCTTGCCGGAAAGCCATCCGGCCCAGGGGCTTTATCAGGCGCCAACTGGAAAACCGCAGCCTTGATCTCCTCCTTGGTAAAGGGCATCAGGAGAATCATTTTGTTCCCTGGAGACCACTTCAGGAATAATGTTCAGAACAGGTTGATGTTTCTGAACAGCGAAGGCTTCCTCAGAGGCCAGTAGTTTGCGGAAATAGGAAACCGCTTCTTGTTGGATCAGCCCTTCGTCTGATACCTCTATACCATCTTCTGTTTGTAGCACAGAGATTCGATTAATGCTGCGCCTTTGTTTCACAGAGTTGTGGAAAAACTTAGTGTTCAGGTCACCCTCAGCCAGCCAAGTTTCCCTCGACTTGGACCTCCAGAAGATTTCTTCCCTGGCCAGGAGTTCCTGATGAGTTTTCATGAGCTCCTATTACTTGTCAAATTCAAAGTTGGTCATGCCATTACAGAGAACCTCCTGATTTAAAAGTTCCAGTTCGGCCTCAATCCGATCTTTTTCTTTGAAAATGTTTTTAAAAGTTCCTTCATTCCAAACTTCGAGGTTTTCTTTGATCGCCTTCAATTTTTTCGCAATAATAAACATCTTTGAACCTTTCTGGACTTCTGAGTTGGACCACCACTGATAAATTAAATCCCTGAGGGAGCTATCTCGAAGCCACATCCTTTCAAATTTGAAAGGGCTTCTAGCTGGTGGTCTGTCTTCCTTTAGAGCTAACAAAATTGGAAAATGGTCAGAGCCAGAAATTGGAAGTATATGTGTCTCAATTGCAATAGGAAGCTCGACCCAGTTTGCAGAGAATAAGAACCTGTCCAGTCTTTCAGCTATATTGGTGAAGCCTTTGCGCCTATTAGTCCAGGTAAACTCTCCATTTTTGGGCGTAAGATCCAAAAGGTCAGAGTCTTCTACGAAGCGCTTGAAATCCTCCTGGCTCTGACTGACTTTGCAGGATCCCCCCTTTTTTTTCCTTGCTAGACAGGATTGTATTGAAATCCCCCCCAAGGATTAGAAGGTCATTTTTATGGTGTCGAATTAAATCTGAGATTGAATTCCATACCTCCAGCTTTTCATGTGTCTTAATCGGCCCATAAACATTCCACAGTAAAAATCGTAGGTGTGTTCGTGTATCTTCCACAGTCATTGCCATCCAGTTATCGGAATCGGCCAAGATCTTGATATCCGTTGTCCTGCTTTTCCATAATGCACACAGTCCCCTAGACACTCCTAAAGAGGGTCTGGAAATACCTTCCCAACCTTTACAAACATTACAGAGGTTTTCCCCATCCTTTGCTAAAAGCTTGGTTTCCTGAAGGAGAACTATATCGGCCTCCATCACCTGGAGATGACGCTTTAATAATTCCAGCTGAATATCTTCATTGGTTCCCAAGGGAGGCAATCCCTCCCTTGGTACTATTTACGAATTTCTTTAGGGTGGCTTGCCCACCTTTGGAGACCTCTTCTTCCCTTCGGACCTTGTTTGATTTCCTGCCCTTCTTTCCTTTTTTCCAGCTTAAATTGGGTTTCAGATTTTTAGCCGCTTCTTGGCTTATGAATCTTGCCTCAACTTCTCCAAGTTCGTCCTCATCCATGGATTCACACTCAGTCCATTCAGACTCATAACCTCCCCCTCTAAAATCTGCCTCATTTGCAGCTGATTTGTTATTCTTGGAGTCAGCTTGTGGTGTCAGTTTCTTAGTTATTTCTGGGTGATTAGGAGCAGTTTCTGGAACCCTAGATACTGAATCAGAGGAAGGGTCACATTTGGGGGACGCATCTTCCAGAGGAGGCATTGAAGGTGATGCCTCCGCATTCTATTTCGTTAGAAAGCGATTGTCCAGATCAAGGGCCGCATTCCGCTTCTTTTCTTTCCAAATCCAGTGGGCACCGTTAGGGCATCTGACCGAGTAGTGATCCCTTCGACCGCAATTGAGGCAAAAGAATTTAACTTCTTCCAATTCAACATTGACAATGCACGTACCTTGTTTAGTGTTGATTTTAACGGATTTTGGAGGGGCCTGGATTGCTGCCACCTTCAATCTCACATAGAGGTAGGAGTTTCCGTTTAAAATATCTTCGTCTAGCTCAATTAGCATGCCAAAAGACTGACCGATTTTCTTCTGGCATGCCGTCGACCAGCACTCAAGCGATAGGTTATACAGGCAGATCCATCTAGGAGAGGAGAACGGATTTGTTTTGCAAGGATCAAAAAGCAGAATCCATTCCTGGAGGAAGAGGGAGAAGCCCTCGATCTCCCATTTGCTGAAGGATAGGATGAGGTCCCGTTCCTCCTGACTCCGAAAAAGCACCATAAAGAAGCCTTTGGGGAGAAATTTGATGCATCCCAGCCATTTCCAATTTTCCAGAATCCAGTCTGTAATGGTCTTCCTTGCGAAATTTCTTCCCAATATTTTCCCAATTACAGCAAACTTGCGTAGATTTTCCAGATCCTGCTCCATTTCTGTAGAAAGATCCAGCTCGATTTGATTGATTGCTTCATACCCTTGGCGGATCCTCTAGTCCGAGTCCCGCCGAATCGTAGTCTTCCGCTTGCGCGCCATTCTTTTTTAATAACAATTATTATTAAATAATACTATTTTATAAAAAAATTTATGGTTTTCAGTTTTTGACTTTTTAATATTTTGTGTTTTAAACAATAATAATAATTTTAAAAAGTAATTAATAATTATTTTTAATTGTTAAAAGTAATTAATAAATATTTTTAATTATTAAAAATCAATAATTTAAAGTTAATATCGACGAACAAATACTATGAACACAAAACTTGACATTTTAGAATTTGACAAAATAAACATCGGAGTTTGACGACTCCACGTTTTACGACAACTGGACTTGACTAAACGGCACGATTATTGGACTATGACGCAATTTACGATTCACTCAAAGAATGACCTACGACTTGGTCCAACCTTGAAGTTGGCAATTTTTGACACATACAAATGATGATTTGATGATGCATAGTCAATTTTTGGATTGGATACAACATGCTGCAATTGTTTCCATACACTTTTGAAGATAAGAGAACCTGGTATTGCATCGCTTCGCTTGATGGTGTATAGCAACATGTCCAATGTTGCAATTTGCATCATGAATGACCGTATTGTTATTCAATTGGTTGGAGGTGCTTGAAACTGCAACCATATTGGTGATGGCAATGTCATAAATTACATTATTTGGACTTTTGTTGCCATAAGTGGTTCATGGATCCTTCATTATCCTACCAATCAAAGCCTAGGCAGTTACTATGTCATGAGAGTTCAACTCCATGCCCACTTTGTGATAAATTTTCAGACTGTGATAATAGATTCTGCACTCAGAAAATTAACGCTAACTGTAAATAAAAACTTCAATCAAACAGCAGACCTAAGTACGATAACCTGCAAACACACACTACTGAAGATATGAACAGTAAACATCAAAATCTATCTTATAATAAACTGAAATAAATTACACTGCACTCAAAATGGTTCTCACTCAATGTTTTTCGCTCTGCTCTCAGTTGTGTGCCTTTGGTCTCTTTTACAAAATAAGAGAAGCTTCTAGGTTTTACAAACACCCATTTCAGTGGAGTGCCACACTTAGGAAAAAATGATTTGTCCTAAAGAAAAAAACTAAAGCAAAAGACAGAAAGTGCCTTGTTCTAGAAATAAGAACAGCAGCTAATCTTTAGAAGTGCTCTAAATATAAGAAAAGCGATTTCATGCTAAATAGGAGTCCTGCACTTAGCTAAAGATAGAAAAAAAAAGCTGATGATTTCTTTGCCCTGCTGAAAGAGAACAGCAACCAAGTTACACATGCAAAAAATTAACACTCCACTCTCTTGTTGTGAGGAAGGTGTTTTCAATCAAACCTAGTCTCTACCTTAGTATTTAAAACTTCCCATTTGCTAGGGGCTTTGTCAAAAATATCTGCATCCTACGAATCTAAGGGTACATACTAAAGAACTATTGCTCCCTTCTAATCTCTCTTTGAGGAAATGATACTGAATGTCTATATGCTTGAAGAACTATTGCTCCCTTCTAAACTCTCTTTGAGGAAACGATACCGAATGTCTATATGCTTGGAGTGATCATGAAACACTGAATTCTCAGAGAGCTTGATACAACATTAATTGTCATAGTACCACGAACTTAGCAGCCCCAAAATTTGGTTTGGACTCAAGACTCAGCATGGACTCAACAAAAAACACTACCAAAAAAACAGCAATTAATGCATTTAGAGAAACACAAAAGTCTATTTTGATCATCAATTTGTCATAATTCAAACATTACGTGTCATATGACTCAAATGCCCAAAATTTGAAATTTTAAAGTTTCAAACCAAACAATACATTGTATTACTAAAAATTATAAATAATAATTGTATAACAGCACTATAACTATTTACATGTCAAAAAAAGCCAAAGACAATCTACATCCTCCTCTTCCCTCTACTAGTGTAACTTAATTTTTTGGGCCTCGAACTAGAAGGTAAGTCAACATCAACATGAGAATTGATTCTTTCCTAAAAAATGTCACTGTTTTCCTCCGATGCATCCACCTTTGCTACTTTAGTTGTTGCTCTCTCCAATTCAGCAATATCTTCGTTAGTAAATATGATATCATTATGTTCTTCTTCAACAATCCAATTAGCAAAAGAATCGATGCCATCCAAGTCTATGGCATCATGAAAAGGACCCTCCACCTTTTTGGATTGAAGGCAAAGGTTGTACCGAATGAAGACAAGGTCATTGGGGCACACTCTTGGGTCAACCTATTTCTCTTCTTTGTGTGAATGCTCTCATATAGACTTCAATTGCGTTCACACCTAGAAGCATTATAGGGCTGGGACAAATCACAACTAGCTAGCCTCCGAAGATTTGGTGTGCCAGCACTATAATTCGCCAACCACAAATCTACAAATAAAACATTTTAAAAGATATAAGAATTAAGTAAAAAATTTAGAACTTGTTAAAACTTTCAAATTTCTAATTTCTACTTTCTAGTATTAAGTTAAAAATTAAGGGATTATTTTTTTACTTGGCTATTGATGCCTCCCCCACGCACCCCTGAAGACCTCCAACTCATTAAGAATTATGTGTCTCTAATCTCGTCATCTAGTACCATCTTATCAATGCATGAAACAATGCCTACCATGACCTCCTCATCAACCCTAAACATATTAGAGAATTGGAACTTCGGGTTTAGGTAGTAAGCCAGGGCATATATCGGTTGGTAGAGTTGGTTTGTCCATCTGCAATCAATGATGTATCAAATGATCTCATTTTTTTTTTTATTTCCACCATAGTAATGCAAAATGGCCTCTTTGGCCTTATCCACGACCTCATAGAAATAACCCATCAGTATGCCACCCCCATCTATCAAATGCAAAACCTTGACCAAAGGTTCTTTCACCTAAAGAATTAAAAATAAAATTTAAATTATTACAAAATTAACTTTTAAAAAAAAGATAATTCCCTATAAAATTTAAATTTGTAATTATTACTTGCCCTAAGTAACTCTTCTACATTACTCATCTAAAGTTGTTCTTGCACACTTCTCTTCTGTTTTTTTGGAACATCAAGACTCCATCCAAGCATTGTTGAGACAAGGAACTAGGGCTAAAATGCTCTGCAAAATGAGGAAGTGTGTGGCAAATCATCACTCTTGGTTGCACAAGCTCCTTGCCATTCGTGTGATCTCTCATCAAAGGAAACACCCAAGTATGGTTGTAGATAAATTTGCTAACTTGTTTAGCATCTTCAACAACACTTTTGACCCATCCAATCTTTCCAATGTTCTCTAGCATCAAATCCAAGCAATGTGCAATACAAGGAGTCCAAGAAACAGTTGGATGACTCTCCATAATAAGTCTCCTTGTGGATACATATGTTGTTACATTGTCCGTGGCAATTTGGACAACATTCTCAACCCCAACCTCTTGAATCACCCCATCCAACAGATTGCATAAAGTCTCAGCATTTTTGACTTCATGTAAGGCATCTACGAACTTCAAGAACACCAATTTGCCACTTGAAGTCACTAAAAAGTTAAGGAGAGTCCTATTTCAGCCATCTGTCCATCCATCTAATGAGATGTTGTAGCCCTTTCCTTGCCATACTTTCTTTTGATCATCAACCACAAACTATGCATTTTTTTTGGCTTCCTCTAGCAATGGTCCACTCAAATCCTTAGCTATTGGAGTCTTGAACCTTTTACCGGCAACTGTCAGTGCATTTACCAACCCTTCCCAATATGGGTTGTTCACCACATTGAAGAGTAAATATTGTAGTACCAAAAGTTTATCACTGCCATCCTAGCCTCACGGTGTTTCTCTTTGTTCCAAGCAGTACCTTCAAGCTAAGGTTGTACTCATGAAACATTGTGTGGAATAAAAAAATTGGCTAAAGAAGGAAGATGGCTAGAACTCTTAGGAGTCTCACTAGTAGAGGAATGCGGATGACAAATGCGTGGGGCAACAAAGGAATCTGTAGATGTCTCAAGATTGGCATTCATCATCACTACCATTGCTTCCCATGTGCTCTTCCTTTCCATTTTTTTCATATCAAAACTAGTAATTAGGGCATCCATTTCTCTCATAACCTCATCGGATTGTTTATCACATGCCCTCACATTATGTCCAAGTATCTAAGCAAGGTTGTATTTTAATCTATTGATTCCTTCTAGCATTCCATGCTTCCATGCAAGGTCATTCCCACAACTATTATGTGTTGAACTTGCCATTGCTGATTTTAACATAGAAAAAATATTTCAGCAAGGTTTCGAAAAAAATATGTTATGGCAAACATTTATAAGATATAATAAAATGAAACTCTATACAGAAGAGTTGGGAAATGAGGAAAAAATAAAACTTGGGTATCATAATGCCCTAGGTTTTCAACACTTGTCATTTCAAATTCGAAAAAACAAAAACAAAACAGAGCTACATACATTTCTAAAATCCACTCCAAACTCTTACCTTCCAAAACCGTTCAAAACCCTTGTCTCAAGATTGCTTTGCAATTCAGCAACTTTGTTGGGCAAAAAGAGGGGGAAAATCAATGAAAAACAAAACATGAGTGCATGTCTTTTATGTTTTTCAAGTAGTACAATCTAAGTGCAAAACTTGCACATCCATACAGAAACTCGATCGTGCTTTTGTAGAGACTCAAGCGAGTTTTACCAAGATTGTGGCTAGGATTTGGCTCACGAGTTGTGGGGACCCAGTGCAATTTCTGAGTCAACTCGTGAATCGCATTGAGTCTCAACGAATCCACACCACACTTTCAAAATATGCGTAGTACACTATTGTCATCTCCAACATCTGATTAGTAATTTTTGTTATCAACTTGTGAAGCCAAATAGCCTCACAACTAGTAGAAGAGGCTGCTATGTATTTTGCCTTGGCTGAACTCAATGCTACTAACACTTGTTTCCTACTAAACTAGGATATCATACCTGACCCCAAGCTGAAATAAAAACTTGAAGTGCTCTTTCAAGCACTAGTGTCATGTCCCCTCTCTGGCCCTGGGTGTGTGACTTGGTCCCTTAGCCTATTTTTAATTTTTCGTAAGTTAATAGGTTGGGATTAGGAAAATTATTGTACAAGGCCACTTTATTTATTATTTCTAGGCCGCCTAAATGGAGCACAATAAGGCCTTTGTAACTCATAGTGTTATTTTAATTATTTTCGAGTAGAGTTACTAAGTCAATTTAAAATTAGATTTTTGGGAGGGAAAAATAAATATTTTAATTTTAAATTCCCGAGAGTCCATAAAAAAGGTTAAAAGGCTCATTTGCAACTCTCCATCAAAATTATCAAAACACTTGTATTTGAAATTGAGATTTGAGTTCATCTCTTGCCAAAGGACAAAAACCCTCAAGGCATATGGGGTTGAGGATGAAACCCCTCCATTCCAAAGGAGAAGTTCCATACAAGAATTTCCATTGAGCTAAATCTGCATTCTACTTTCAATTGTTGTTGGTGTGGAGATTGTCTTTCTGTTGGTGTGGAGTGTTCAACATATCTAGAAAAAATACAAGAAAAAATGGTGTTGTGTGTGTCCCAGATTTCTGTGGAGTGGTTTTACATTTTTGGTATGAAGTTTCTAATTCATGTGATGTTTAATTTAATTTGTTTACCAATCTAATCTTAGTATCTTTTGGAAGAGAGTATTACCTTGTGATGCAGCTGTACCCATTCTTCAATTCAGCTGAAATAATAAAATATTAATTTATCCAACATTCACCATAAACCAAAAAACCGATTAATATTTGAAAGCAAATGATATCGATAAATCTCAAATCTGTGAATCCTCCGCTGCAACACAAAATATCAACCTAGAGAAATCTCTGAAAACTCAAAAACCACAACTGAAAACCAAATACCTGGAAAACTCCACAAACAATAACCAAACATTGCAGAATCAAATGGCACAACTACAAGCATTCGGCACAAGGGTGAACTCCGTATAAATCCACTCTGTAAATTGGCTAGGGAAGATCTTTCACTTCTGAAACCAATATTCCCAAGGGTTTTCATCCTAGGGTTTTGTTGAACAAACTTGCTCAACCTCCACAACTAGGGTTTCAATAAAATGCAAATACCAAGAATGAATAAAGTGAGTCTCCAGATCTCCTTTTATATTTTTTTGTGGAACTTTCTCGAGGTAATATTTAAAAATCACTTTTTAAAATAAATCACTTAAGCACCATATAAAGTGACTTTATATTGTTTTACTTTTTGGACCTAGCTTAAGTCACTTTATAATATAACTTTGAGGAGCTTTTTAATTTAATAATAAAATACTAGTTACATTGTTTAATAAAATAAAGTTATTTCAAGCAACTTAATATTAAATTATTTTGATTGCTCAAAAAGGGGACATTACATACAACCTCCTATTAATAGATTTCTATGCACAACAGAGTTCTCCTAGACCAAGAAGTATTTTCATCAACACAGGAAGCTAAAACAACTGTTCAGTTTGGATTCCAAGTTTTGGCATGTGTACTGTTGATAGACACTTCCACAAATGCAACATCGTCTAGGACACTTCCACAATTGCAGTATAGTCTTTGTGTTTTCTAGTGTTGTAACACTGTCAAACATCTGTCCTCGAAAATCCACGTCTTTGCATTATAATTTTTATGATTCATTCAGATTACACTTCTTGTAATGTCCCAATTTTCCAAGTGATCACCTAATGGAGTTGGTTAGCCTATCCTATTCCCGTAGGCTAAGTCGAAGGGCTAAGGGAATGACCTAATTGATTAAATACTATATTTAATCAATTTATTAGGGCAAATTGATGATGAGAGATGACTTCTTATATTTTTGTGATGTCATGGAAAAAAAGAAATAAATCAAATTAATTTCCTTTGAGGTGGACGACCTAGTGAGAGGTCCAAAAATGAATTAAAATGTGCCAAAAAGGGTTCGCCCACATGAGGAAAAATTAAATAAAATAAATTGATTTACTTCTAGGCGCCCAAAGGGAGGTCGGCTAGAAGGAAAGGAAAACTAAAATAAAATAAAAGATTTTTGTGAAAAGGAGGTCAGCCCTATTTGGAGGAGGAAGATGGCTATAAAAGAAAGGTCATTGGGAGTCATTTGACCATCCATTGATATCATATTTTTTTCATTGAGTTTTTACTCTTTGGCTGCAACTTTTGTTGGCCTATATTCCAAGGACGAAAAACCCTTGCAAATACGGTGAGTTGGACGAAAACCTAGCTCATCTTGTGGAGGACTCATAACGGAGTTCTATTTGCACTTCATTGCAGACATTTGGAGGTTTGAAGCATTATTGCATATTCAGATTTGAAGATCAGATTTGGAGCAGCACTTCTTTGTGGCATTTTATGTGCATATTGCATTAGGGCTTTGCCCTAATTTGGAGCGCCACTTTGGAGCAGACTTGAGCACTCATTTTTAGAGGACAATTTGCGTTTTTGGAGCAGCAAACGCTAAGCGCTTGCCAAGGAAGGATTCGTCCGTCTAGGGTTTGGTGTTTGAAGATTATTTTGCATATTTTGGTATGTATAACCCTAGTTTTAGGCCTGATTTGTAGAGCAGAAATCTAGGCATATGTTTGGCATATTGGAGCCCATGAATTCATTGTAAAATCAGTCCAGAATATTCAGTTCTGTAGAAGCAGACTTCTTTAATCAGAAATCAGATTTATTGGACCTATGTTTGGCTCTTGAATGGTTGAATTTCATGGCTGCTATCATAGTTGATGATATTTACATATTTGGCATATTTTTATGGATGTTTGACATATATTTATTGGCTGCCTATCAGTGTTTATCATTCTGAAAATAAAAAATCAGAATTCAGTCCTAGGGTTTGAGCAGAAAAATAAATCAGAAATCTAGCGCAGAAATTTTTGGGCAGATCCCAATGGGGATATTACACTTCCCTTATTAATGGAGCTCTTGGTCCCCACGAAAGCTTACATTTGGGATTTAATAAAATTTCCCCCCATTTGTGAGATCTCTATGTGTATCAATACCAATAGCTACAACCCTTGTGATGCTCGAAGCATACTACAATGGATGCTATGGGTTAGAAATAATTAAAGAAATTCTCCCTACTTGCTACACACAACAAGTGGTACAAAAGAATTACATTGCCATGGAAAACATTCTACAACTCTTGGCCATGATATTTTACATGCTTCCAAACAATTCTCTTGCTTTCTTAGGGTGGAAATAAGCTTTTTGAACATTACCAAACTTACGGAAATGGTTGGAGTGCCAATCAAATGCCCATACAAGTGACAACAACTCACCCTTCTTCCCTCTTTGCAAATCCAACAGTGCCTTTTGTGCAGCTCCACAAAACCCAAGGGTTCGCAATCTACTCTGATATCAAATTGATTTGTAATTTCTCATAACCTATGCATGTAAAAATCATGAAACAAGAAAATGTGTATTGTGCTGCTTAATTAGAAATTGCAAATGATAGTTAAGAGAGGAAGAGGAGAATAAAAAACACCTTACTTATCCTAGAAACCCTCTGATGAGGGAAAAACTAGATTGTGGTAGTGGCAGTGGCAATTGCCTACTACCTATATTATGTAGTGAATTGGCATATACAATGAATATGCAAATGATACTAATACAATTTGTCCTTTGTTCCATTCAATCAAGACCTTGGCTATGGATGCAATCTACCCCTTACTTCATTAGCTACATATTTCCCTCGTTATGCTTCTAAACTCCTTTCCTTTTACCTCTCATCTCTTGGAACCACAACACACAATCGTTCTCCTTAATTCTGGTAGAAGAGGATACAACATACAATTGTTCTCCCTTTCATTAATCCAGTAAGGCACAACCTCTTATTAATAGATTCCTATGCACAACGGAGTTCTCTTGGACCTAGAAGAGTTCCGGCATGTGTATTGTTGGTGGAAACTTCCACAAATGCGGTATCGTTCAAGGCACTTATGTAGTGGCGGTATAATCTCTAAGTTTTCCAGCTTTGCAACACTGGCAAACATCTGTCCACAAAAATCCATGTCTTTGCATTACAATTTTTATGATCCATTTAGATTACACCTCCCTTACTAAGGGAGTTTTTGGTTCCACAAAAGCTTACATTTGGGGTAACGAAAAATTTTCCTCCATTTGTGAGATCTTTGATTGTATCAATTCCAATAGCTACAACTATTGTGATGCTCAAAGCATGCTACAATAGATGCTATGGGTTAGAAATAATTAAAGAAATTCTACCTACTTGCCACACACAACAAGTGGTACAAATGAATTACATTGCCATGGAAGAAAACATGATACAACTCTTGGCCATGATATTTTACATGCTTCCAAACAATTCTCTTGCTTTCTTGAGGTGGAATCAGCCAATCATTACCAAATTTATGGATATGTTTGGAGTGCCAATCAAATACCCATACAATTGACAACAACTCACCCTTCTTCCCTTTTTGCAAATCCAGCATTGCCTTTTGTGCAGCTCCACAAATCCCAAGGGTTCACAATTTGCGCTGATACCAAATTGATCTGTAATTTCTCATAACCTATGCATGTAGAAATCACGAAACAAGGAAATACATACTGTGCTACTTAATTAGAAATTAAATGACAATGACAAGAGTAAGAGGAGAATTAAAAACACCATATTTATCTTGGAAGCTCTCCGAAGAGAGAAAAACCAGACTGTGGCAGTGGCAATTGCCTACTACCTATATTATGGAGTAAATTGGCACATACAATGAGTATGCAAATGATACGAATACAATCTGTCCCATGTTCCATTCAATCAAGACCTTGGCTATGGATGCAATCTGCCCTTGCTCCATTAGGTGCATATTTCCCTTGTTTGCCTATACTTCTATGCTCATTTTCTTTTACTTCTCATCTCATGGAAGCACAACACATGATTGTTCTCTTTAACTCCGGAAGAAGAAGATACAACATCCAATTGTTCTCTCTTCCATCAATTTGGGAAGGCACAACATACAATTCTGTCCTCGCGTGTCTCTTTTACAAACCACTACAACCTCCTATTAATAGACTCTTATGTACAACAGAGTTCTTTTGGGCCCAAAAGAATTTCCATCAACACAGGAAGCTGAAACGGTGACTGTTCAGTTTGGATTCCAAGTTCTGGCACATGTACTGTCGGTGGACACTTATGCAAATGTGGTGCAGTCCACGACACTTATGCAATTGTGGTACAGTCCACGACACTTATGCATTGTGGTAGAGTCTGTGTGTTTTCCAGCTCTGCAGCATTGTCAAACACTTGTCCAGGAAAATCCATGCCTTCGCATTACAATTTCAATGATACATTTGGATTATTAATGAAAATACCTTTCTAGTTGTTAAAGTATTAATAAGGATTTGTGTGTTGCTTTCAATCAATAACTTCTTCCATGACTTATTACTGTAGTTTTATTAGTGCCATTGCCTCTGCTATATAATTGGTGTTGCATCCCACATCAATTGAAACAATTTAGCAATGGTTTTTTATTATTTTTGAAGACACATCCACCACTTGCAGATCCTAGATTTCCTCTTGCTGCTCCATAAAATTTGACTTTGATTATTCCTTGTGGAGGGGACCATACAATTCTAACTTCTACTTTTCTTTGTGATTCATTCCCATTATTGGGGAAGACTTCTATGTATTTTAAATATGGTGGACACATTTATTTTATTGTCTTGGTATATTATACTTCAGATTGGTGGGAATTTGAATCCAGGTCAGTCATTTACAATACACCCATTCACAGTTACACTACAATCCCCTTCAGACTTTTATGGATTTTAAATATGGTGGACATATTTATTCTATTTTCTTGGTATGTTATTTTCTGAATCTCTTAGAATTCCCGAGAAAAGGAGAACCAAGGATACTGGCTTTCAGTGGTAGCTCACCTATTTTGGTCAGTGCCAACCAGCCTATAAAAATCTACGTGTTCAAGGAATCCAATCAAGTCACCTTTCCTAAGAGTTTTGGGGACCATACAACCTATTCAGTAATCTGACTCCACAAATGTTTGGTTTTGAGGCCAGCCTACTGCAAAAATATTAAACTATCACTGTTCAAATAATAGACATTGAAATGAGTGTGCTCAAGGGCATTGATGAGAATAGAAGAAGAAATGACTTACTATCGGTGATTTGAATGTAATGGGGACTGCAGACCTAACAATCTGACCACATGCCTGTCTTATTTCAGTCCTAACTATCTAACAGAAACTACAAACACGCCCATCTATGCTACTTCTATGCTGAAAGAATCAATATGGGGACATTACATAATTAGCATGTATATATGTAGTCCTCCTTTTGATGGAGGAATGTCTAAAGATCCTCAACCTGAAGGTTGATCACACAAATACACCGAACACCCTTCCTCCAGACTCTGGAGAGCACATTAATGTGTATATGTGTATGTGTGTGTCTATATATAGAAAATATATAGAGAGAAAGAGGGTCGAACTAGATTCAATGTAACCATCCCCCATGTGAACGACAACAAGAGAATTTGTTGCCTAATTTTAGGTTATATCCTGTCAGCTATTCAACCTATTCCCAAACTATTTTTTTCTATATATTATTTTATGCGTGTAAGATTCTTATACAACACACATCCATTCAGGCACCCGCTTAACAAATTTTGGTCAGTATATCGCTATCTGAAACTTCCTGTTTCTTCTCCACAGTAATTAATAGTAAAAAAAACTACATGAAGCCAACTTTATACCATGACACATAAATTCTCTCAACATAAGTGTCATGATGTCAGCGCCTCATTGAATGAGAGAATGCATGCCCTGACCTCAATATGAGACCCCCATCCTCCTTTCACCAAAGGAGTGTTTGGCATAAATGCCCTAAAGGCCCTTCCTCCGGAAAGTGTATATTCGTAGGAGAAGTGCCTAAAAACCCTTGACCTGAAGGTCAATAGCATAAATTAATGCCCTAAAGGCCCTTCCTCCGGAACCTGCAGAAATGTATTTTTAGAGATTCAAGACAGATTCCAATGTAGTTACCCCTTGTGAACGACCACTTCCATTGAGTCGACGCTTTGTTTGCCTTGAGTTATACAGTTAAAATTTTGTACCCAACCTATTTTCTTCTATATATTATTTTATGCATCTGAGATCCTTTAATCAATAAATAACCAATCTCAAACGATTGTGAGAAAACTAACCATATAAAACCAAATTTCAAGCTGTACCCAATTCTCTAACATATATTGGAAACCCATAGAACTACAGCTAACCAATGAAAAACACAACTTAGGGATAATTGGAAAAGCCACTTACAAGAAAATGAATGAGACTGACAATAGTCCATGCAGTTCCTGGATTGCAGCCCAAGAGGGATAAAATTGCCAGCCACCCAGTGAAAATAAGGAAAATGTAAGATGTCCAGACACCAGGGTAATGAAACCATGATGTATTCTTGTTCATATCAACAGGCTGCACTACTTTTACTGAAAGGTTCTTCGCCAAGCCATCCTCTGTAGTCCCAACTAGGTTTTTCATCATTGAAAGAAAAATAAATAAAATTCACCCTACGAAACCCAAAATAATAAAAACTGATAGCAATGATGCTTCAGAGGCCGTATCGTTTAGTTGATTTCAAACACAGAAAAAGAATCGATCTGGGCTATAAATTTCAAATAAAAAAGGGCTTAAATTTTATGATATAGGAAGAGAATAACGTTGGGGGAATGTATGTAGACAATTCAAATTTGGACTCTGAATTGGGTTTGTTTAGAGTTGAGATAATTGACCTAAAAATGAGAATAAATATTGGATCGGACCTGAAGGGCTTCTCGGGTTGCTGGGGAGTCGAAGTTTCTGAGAGGGTTTTGTTTGAAAGGAGAAAAATTATCACGCCTTTTGAAACGAAAAAAGACCAGAGGTTGGAATTCAATGCAGAAGTAATCACAAGAAGGTTGGGCAGGTAGTGGCATAGTACTGCATTTTGAAATAGTGTAATAATAAAATTTGTTTTTTAATAAAATTTATGTTGTAGTAGAATTTATTTTGTTTTTTAAAATTTAATAATTTTAATAATTTTTTATTATTAATATTTGTTTTCTAGGTAATGGTTATTAATTTTTGTACCTTATGTTAGATTTTTCACTAATATAAACATGCATAATTGCCTCTCATAGTATGGGGTGAATGGTGTGAGCATGTTAAGAAAAAGTGAAAAACAAATTTAAAAAATAACTAAATAGCGAACATATTAAAACTAGCAATCGCACCTTAGTGTGCGATGGGTGTGCAATGGGTACGCCTAGAATAGGTGTGGAAAGGAGTTTTGTGTGGAGAAAAGCAAACATTATTTTTCATATGGGAAATTTAAAGTATACATAGTTTGTAAAATTGAGTTGCTAATTTCAATTAATAAGGGGGGCGTATTTGTAATAGTAGTAAAGAGGAATTTGTTATTTGTTTATAATATTAGTATTCTGAAAAAGAGAGTATAGAGAATATTTGCATATTTTTTGGCACATTTTGGTTTGTTGAAACCATGTAATGATGTGTGTTGTTGTTCTACAATGGTTGTTGTCCATCCATAATTTGAACATTGAAATAATGTAGTGATGTGTTGTTATCTTCCATTAGAAAATAAATGAAATAAATTAAATATGTTGATATATATATATATATATATATATATATATATATATATATATATATATATATATATATATACTACGTTGATAGCTACGTCTCTGCTTAGAACCCCCGAAGTGCTAAATTGACAAATCATACTTTGCATTAATCTATCATTGATGACCCTTGCCTTATGGACACAACAATGATTGATGCTATGACCCATTCCATTGATTACACTGAGCTACTCAATCATGTGCAATGACATACAAAGTGTACCCTGCAAACATGTTTGAAAAGAAAAGGAACATCTTTGACATGTCATTACAAAGCCCCCTGGACCTTCTAAGAAAATAATCTCTAACAATTATTGAGAATGGCCAACCTAAACACATGCTTGCTCATAGACCTTGCAAGAAAAATCATCTCTAACAACCCTCTTATCTATTAAAGTGTTGACACATAGGTTAAAACATTAGTGGCTTTTCTCAATCTATTATAAGCTTAACAACTGCATTGGCTTCAACCAAATTATGATATGTGAATCAAGTCAAGATAGAGATAGGGATAGAGAGATAAAGAGAAATAGAGATATAGAGAGGGAGACAAAGAGATATAGACAAAGAGGTAGAGAGATAAAGAGGCATATATATATATATAGAGAGAGAGAGAGAGGGAGAGGAAAAAAGACTTGATGAAATGATTAATTCAATTGAAGGTTTGATGGGCTAGAGGACAAGCATCCCTCTATTTTCTATGAATTTCCACATATCATGAATTATGTCAGGCATGCAATGCATAAGTGTAACTTGATAGAATAATGAAACCTTCATTTTGTACTAATTTGGACTTCAATATATTATAAATTCCTTATTTCTCATAGCCAAGTATCCCCCCCCCCAAATTGAAGAGGCTACCAAAAACAAACATTGAAAATTGTGGACATTATTGTTATTTTGATTCTATGTAGCAAATTTGTTTGTACAATTGACATGGGACTAACTACTGGTATGGATGTTGCCAATTATAGACCCCTATGGTATTCTGGTAACAAATTCTTTATTTTGTACTTGCTTTCACTTAAATAGATTAGTAATTTATTGTTTTTCATACTCATGTTCCCCCAAATTGAAAAGGAAACCAAAAATAAGTATTAAAAATTATGAACATTATTTTGATTATATGAAGCAAATTTGTTTGCACAAAAACCCATCACTAGAAACCATTTCATAAGATAAAGCTTAAAAAAATTATGTCTTCCAAAGGTTTATCTATAGAAAATAAAGATATAAATTTTGGTTTACCAAACCATGTTAAAGGATTGGTTGGATTTGGAGTTTTAGATCACCTTGTGTGTTGATAGTGGAAGTTTAAAGAGTTTGAGTAAGGCCCACCATAGTTTTACTTTTCATATGTGTATAGTATGTACCAAAGGGTGTATGAACAAACCATATCCTTATTTATGTATGATCTTGAACTAAAATTTATAAATTCAAAGTACCTTTTAGTTTTAAGTAGAGAACATGACTACATACATAACCTTCCTATGAATAATTATTTCCAAATTTTACCTTTACCACCCATGACAATTAAAATTACAAATTTCCTAAGACACAAAATCATTAAACATCATGGGATTACAAAACTAATCTTAACTGAATAAACATAGTGGAAAAAGGTGTTTCGTTGCATGATAAACTTGGGGCTACAATCAAGCATTCTAATGGAAAACCCTACATTACAAATCAGTCTATGGTACTTGTACAATGTAAAAAGTGGAGCTTGGTATGGGTTGGTCTAGATCATCTAGCTCCACTAGAACCTCATGAAATGATACTTTTCATGCCAACAATCCATTGATAAAGAAAACAGAGAGGGACTTTCAATCAGTTGTTTCATGCTAACAATCCAAAGGTGACATGTGTCCATTAGGAACTACACTTATGTTTCTTAAGGACTGAATAATTCACCTTTAAGAACTCTTTAGTGTACCCATTACACGCTAAAGTATAGCTATCTCTAACAATAGCAA
This sequence comes from Cunninghamia lanceolata, assembly GCA_027924645.1. Taxonomy (NCBI): domain Eukaryota; kingdom Viridiplantae; phylum Streptophyta; class Pinopsida; order Cupressales; family Cupressaceae; genus Cunninghamia; species Cunninghamia lanceolata. The sequence goes on along the minus strand of BSBN01001327.1, from coordinate 2,935,598 downwards.
CATCCCATTTCCAAGCTTCATTTATTCATACATGTCATGGCCAATACATTTCAAGTCCACCCTCATTTCACCAGCATCCCAGTAGTAGATGATCAATGTTTTGAAGCATTTTGTTGAAATGAATTGTGGCTATACCATCCATTCAAAAACATTCACAATGATATTGGTTCATTAGAACAAGATAGTAAAGCCCATCGGGAAAGAATTTGAAACAGCTTCCATCCATGGAATTTGCAATGTACATCTCTAGATCCTTCTAACTAGGGACATGCAATGCAAGAAGATAGTCCTAGCGAATGCCAAGTATGTACCTAGGCCAGCGATTTCAACTAGATGGGCTCGACATGCCTGGGAAACAAGAAGAGGATTGGTTAAGGGCACTATCATTTGAACATTGAAAGAATGTAGTGATATGTGTTGTTGTCTTGCATTAGAAAATAAATGGAGTAAATTAAATATGTTGACATGCATGCAAGTAAATTATTTTTGAATAGTAGTGGGTAAAAGCCGCCGGTATGCAAGTAAAGTTTTTTTTTTTGGTCCTCTTCTTGTTTCCCAAGCATGTCGAGGCCATCCAGTTGAAATGGTAGGCCTAGGTACATACATCAGTCTATCTTCTTGCATTGCATTTCCCTAGTCAAAAGGAGTTTCATCATTAGTGTTTGTCAATGGATCTAGAGATGTACAATGCAAATTCTATGGATGGTAGTTGTTTGAAATTCTTTCCCAATGGGTTGTAATGAACCAATATCATTGTGAATGATCTTAAATAGTTGGAATAGCATGCTTCAAAACATTGATCATTTACTACCAGGATGTTGATGAAATGAGGGGAGACTCAAACAATATTCGGTGTTAAGCATTCTTTCCATTTGGTGGACTTCTGAGATGCTACAAATGTCCATTTTTAAGCCAATTCAATAAGTGTCACTCTTTCCAATTGTATTGTTCATGCCATTTATGAATCAATGAAGCTTAGAGATGAAATGTTGCTATTGTTAGAGAAAGCTACACTTTAGTGTGTAATGGGTACACTAAAAAGGTATTAAAGATGAATTATTAGGTTCTTAAGCAAATGACATGTTTCCCTAAGTGTAGTTCCCAATAGACACATGTCATGTTTAGATCAGTGGCATGAAACAAATAATTGAAAGTCACTCTCTTTTCTTTATCTCTTTTTCCCTTTATATCTCTTATCTCTATCTCTCTATCCCAGTCTCTCTTTTCTCTATTCCTCTATCTCTGTCTCTATTTTTGTAAAAGTTCCATTTCATGAGGCTCCAATGGAGGTAGATGATCTGGACCAACCCATACCAAGCTCCACTTTTACATTGTAAAAGTACCATAGCTTGATAGTTGCACCATGTTGCCATGAGTGTCGAGTTGTAGATATTATCTTTCAAAGTTCTTGTATTGTGTAATCGATGCATTTATTATACTTTGACACTTTGTGCACATAATGATTGATTGGTATATTTTGTTTTTTGATTTATTGTTTGACATTTTTAGTTTCCTTGCTTGGTAATTTATTCTAAAATGCTTGGCCCTTAGTCCTTTTAGTCTTGTGTGCCTCATTTGATTAAAGGATGATTTGTTCATATGCGCATGATTCATGATGAGTTTGAGTTGTGCAAATATGGCATATTGTTTGATCTTGGGTTCATACTATCCCCGGTCATATGTTCAGTCATTGAAGTTCTTAGTTAGTCTATTTGGGAGTGATTAGTCCAATGGCTTTTCATTCATGCACTTGTCATTTTAAGTGTGACATTTTAAACTTTGGGTTTACCTGGTCGCATCTGGCCAAGTCACATGTTGCATTTAGGGTCATGTTGAAAATATTGCATCATTAATTTAAATTGAGCCACTAGGTTCTTGAGGGACTCTTGATTGTGTTCAATTTTAAAATGGGTTTCAATCATCTTGGTTCATCTGAAGAATGGTTGTGTTGCCAATGTTTTAAGTAATTACTCAATTCATCTTTTCGCGAGTCCTGTTAATATTCTAAATTTTTCGCTCTTTGAAGGGAGTAAAATGCGCAAACGGCAAACGAAATTCACAGCGAGGACATTTAAACGACACCTCTCTCTCCATCCCTTAATCTACATCTCTCTTCCCTCTTCCTTCTCTCTGTATATATATACATCTTTCTCTCATACTATATTAATTTTAACATGTAACCATTGAATTTTAAAATTGAAGTCCTACACCTTATAACTTTAATTTCACCAAATTGACAATCCATACTTTGATCATACAAATTAACTTATAAACATATTATAACAATATAAATTAAATAAAAAATGATTACTAATTACTATATATTTATATTATATTTAAATTATTAATCCAAAAAATATTAGTGCCATACATTCTTAATAACCTAAACCAGCTCAATTTTCTTAAGAAGAGTTGTAATGAAAATCTATTTAGAGATGTCATTGTATAACAAAAAGGGTTCCATGATGTCTTCAATCTATATCCTTGCATCCTAGTTTTTTTGTATGGCCGCCCTCTTTATATTCTCTATAAGATTGAACCCTCGTTTTAGTTAAAAATTATAAATGGCCACCCTCTTTATATTCTCTATAAAATTGAACCATCATTTTAGTTAAAAATTATAAATCGAAAACTACCTGATTTTTCTTTAAAATTCCCTTTTATATAAAGAATTAAAGGAATAGTTCTGCATCTTTAAAAAAAATTAGGCTAAAGGCAATGCAAATATCTCGTATTGAAATAAATTTCTCCATACTTTTTAAAAAGGCAATAGTGGGGTTTGGTTTTCCTATGCTTAATGAAACTATAGCATAGAAAAACAATGCAAATACCTTAAAAAATAGAAGATTGCCTCCACAGCGTTGGATCGATTCCTCAGAAGGCGAATCGTTTGTTTTCTGCTAGCGTTCCCCTTCAACTCACCTCAAATGTTGCAAATCAATATGCTTGCCTGAGTGATTTGCTTTCAACTGTTTTCCTTCCATGAAATTTTTTTGACACATTTTTTTTTCGCGTGAGAAAAACTGACGAGTTTAGAAACATTTCTGGCGTGAGACAAATAATATTTATGACACAAAATATATGTAAACAGTCTTTGAAACGATTGATGACGCAAATCGCCTTTCAAACTACGGAACTGCAGAAAAAACTGGCAAACCAACGGACATGGTGAGCGGTAATTCATTTTTTCGATGACAGCAAGATGATTTCAATCATCTTGCACCGTTCTCCCTGTCTTGCACCGTCGATCTCGAATCCAGCCTAGTCTACTTCACAAAGGGAATGCCTTCGACGTAATAAATAATCATAAACATTAAAAAAACAATAGCAACATTAATAATTAAAGCATATATAAAACATAAATGTTTGAAGAATCAATGAAAATCACAGGTATGAATCAATCAAAATCACATGTATGAATTTCATGATTTGCTGGAATAATGGTGTTAATTACAGGTATGAATTTCATGATTTGCTAGAATAATGGTGTTAATCGTGTATATTGCTAGAATATTAAAAAATTCAAATTCATTGGTAAAGTATAAAAAAAATTATGTGCATTTCATTTTGTTGTGTATTAGTATTAAAAGAGTTATTTATCAAAATTTTGTGTTGTATAATATGTAATTTAATTTAGGTAGGGTTTGAATTTTTTTTCGTATTTAGTTAGGGTTTAATCCTTTCATTTTTAATATAGATTAAGACTTTATTATTTTAAAAATATATGTAAACAACTAACCCAAAGTATTTATTATGTAAAGAAACCCTAATAAAATATAGTTATAAAATAAATTATTTATAAAATAACATTTTCCACCTTCACTAACGTTTGTAGATTTTGCATTAATCAAAACATATATACATATAGTGTGAAAATCTTAAAAGGTAAAACCCTAATTTATAAAATATTATTTTAGGGCACTTTATTAAACCCTATATTATTTACTTTGATATACTTTAAAAAATATATTTAAAAGAACTAACTTTGAAAAAATGGAAAAAAAAAATGTTACCATTAATCAAAACATATATACAATAGTAAACCAATCAAACATTATTTACCATAAATTTATGGCACTATAGTTTATTAGGTTTAGAATTTACTCAAAACATACATAGACATAGTAAACCAATCAAACATGTAATTTTATTTTCTATGCTTAATCCAATACAAAAAATATATACACGTAGTAAACCAATCAAACATTATAAATTTATTGCACTATAGCATAGTTTATTAGGTTTAGAATTCACTCAACTATATAGGGTTAGAATTCATGCCTCCTGGCTTTTAACCAAGATTTTTCTAGAACTAAATTTATAAAGTCATAAATTTATAAAATAAAATTACAAGTAATTTTAAACCCTAAATTTTAACCCCTAAAAAATAATTTTTTTACTATTTGTTATAAAGAGAAGGATATCTCTCTTAGTATTTTAGATATATTTTTTAAATATAGATATGCTAGTTTTTAACCAAAAATATTTAAAAATGTATTTTTTTTACAATTCTATAGGTTGAAATGTTTGAGGTTTTATTATAAACTTCACAAAAATTGAGATTTATTTTTTAATAAAGAAAAACCAATGAAACAACTCTTGGGTGTAATGGCAAACAATTGTCAATATATTCTCTATCATATATACTTTCCAAGTAATGTGAAAGAGGAATTAGAAGTTTATATTTCTCCTCAAAAATATAAATATACAAAATTTTTAACCAAAAAATATTTAAAAAGATATTTTTCCACAATTTTATTAGGTGAAATGTTTGAGGTCTTATTATAAACTTCACAAAAATTGAAATGTTTTCCTAAAGTTTTTTTTTGCTCTGCATATTTTTGAAATTGGCCACCATTGTCTCTCTAGGTTCATACCACGCTCTAGGTGCAAGAAGTATAGCCTTTTTTTTTCTTCTTTTTTTACCCGCATTTATTGTGGCTTCTTGGCCATTTAAATGCCTCTTATCACTTCTAACCCAACATTTGTTGCTGGTGTTGGTGGTTCTTCGGCTCTAAACAATGGCTCCTCCACCAACCAAGCATCCCTGGAAGTTTGTTATGAAGGTGTTCCACGAGGTAAGCCCTCAGACTCTCTTGCTGATGTGATCTTACCATCACAGGAATTTGATACTACTTGTTTATGGTTAGAGCAACATACTCTCATTGGTTATTTTGTAGGGAGAACTCCCCCTGAATCTATGCTCAAAGAGTGGGTCCAAAAGGCTTGGGTCCCTCATGGGGTCCGCCTTGATATGGTCCAGAATCTGACAAAAGGCTTTTAAAGTTAGACATGTTCAAGCAATTTTGAACCATGGCCCTTTGTATGTTCGGTCTTCCCTGTTGGTCTTCCAACAGTGGACACGATATTTTATGGCCTCTGATGATACCAAACACAGAGTTCCTATGTGGATTGAATTCCCTGGTTTGCCTTTGTCCTGTCTGCATTTCCTGCATGACATTGCCTCTTCTTTAGGAAGAGTTATTTGTGTTGAACCTGATAGGTTCTTTAAAGCACGCCCTCAAAAGTGTGTCTGTGTTGAGGTGGATCTTTCGAAAGACCTCAAGGAATTTATTAACATTCAAATTGGCCCCCTTCGGCACACCCAGAAAGTCACATACTTCAATTTGCCCAATACTTGCTATCGCTGTCAGTTAGCAGAGCATAAAATTAGGGATTGTCCTCTTGTTGTGCCTAGAACCTGAGTTCCTCCCAAGGAGACTGTACAGGCACGCCCTGTAGCAAACCATGTAGTAACTATGCCCAAGGAGGTGGTTTCTAAACCAATGGACACTTGGGCTACTATTACCAATCGCAAAAATTGAGTGAAACCCTCTGCAGATGTTCTTAAACCCTCTGAAGCAGTTAAAGAGGTTTTAAAGCTTTCTGCGAATGGCGGGAAGGACAACAATAAGAGTCCTCTTGTGCTGCCTTCGCAGCAAGCATCACCGCCAAGGGCAAGAGCCTGTGTCAATTCTTCTGTGACGCCTCGCAGGCGCTCTCGTAGCCGTGAGCTTCCTGAGGAGGGAGAAATTGTTTAGGAGCTTAAAAAACATCAAATCCCTCCTCTCCAATTTGGGTCAAACCCCACCGACTTTCTTCAGGATAGTTTTGCTTCATTTGGAAGCCTGGATTCTGGGGAGATGGTGGAGGATTTTAAATGAATTTTCTCTCTTGGAATGTTAGAGGTCTCACTAACCTCTCTAGGAAGTACTATGTTTGTGATGCTCTCCATCATTATGTTTCTCTTGATGTTCTGTGCCTGCAAGAAGTTAAAGTTACAGGCTTTCTTTTGTCTTCAGCTTGCCGTTGTATTTGGCCAGCCAGTAAACTATTTTCCACCGCCCATGAGGCGGGCAAAGGTGGTGTAACTACTCTTTTGTCTCCTTGGTGGAATGATTTAGTGGTGGATCCCACCAACCAGTTAATCTAGACGCTTCTTAATATTAATAATCACTCTTTTGGGATTATTAATGTCTATGCTTCAAATGATGCATCATAAAGATCTACTTTGTGGTGGTGGATTGCGGATTCATTGCCTGTGGCCACGTGGCTTATTTGTGGAGATTTTAATATGGTTGAAATGGCTACTGACAAGGATGTTGTTCTGTCTTTTTGGTGACCAGCTAGCGAAAGAGAGGCGTGGTTCCATATGTGCAATAAATTGGAATTTTTTGATCTCAATGTTGGCCGCCGTCACTCCAGTCCTTTATGGCATACTTGGTGTAATTTTTGGGCTAGAAATGATAGGGTATTTAAACGCCTTGATCGTGCTATGATTTCTGCACAATCTTTTTTTAACTTCTCCACGTCATCCACCCTTCCTATGCAGCCATTAGTGGATGTGATGTTGTCAGATCACTTTCCAATTCAGTTTGCCATTGAGTGGCAGCTCACTCAACCACGCGCCATGAAATCTCAATTTTTTCTGAACACTTCCTTGCTTGCTCATCAACCCACCTTGGCACACATTTCAACTATTTGGAATTTAGAATGCCGGTTGTTGCATGCTACTGGCTGGATTAAGTGGTGGAATGATGCTATTACTCGCACAGCGAGGTTTCTTCGCATCTATGGCTGTCAGCTAGCCAATTTCAGGAGAAGGGCTTATGAAGCTACTATCACTGCTTTGAAATTTGGTTCTAAAGCCTTGGCTGCTGAACCTTTTTCTCCTTCTAAGCAAGTCCTTGTTGCCAATTTATGGCATCAAAAACAAATGGCTGACTGCCATGCTTCCAGAGGAGCGCAACTTAAAGCTAGAATGCACTAGCTAAAAATTGGGAGCCGTGTTTCTAAGGAGTTATTTCTTGCTCTTCGAGCTAAACATTCCTCACACGGTATTAAGCAAATAAAAGAGGACATTGTTGTTCATACAGATCTGCTAGACATTCTCCAGACTTTTGTAAGACATTACGAAAATGTTTTCACTGCTCAAGATTACACTCCTGAGTGACAAACTGCTTTGGAGGATTATCTTACTGTTGTTCCAAACAGGCTGTCCTCAGCCCAGACTCACTTCTATGATCAACTTTTGACCATTGAAGACCTTAAAGAAGTTGTCTGCTCTATGGCAGATGGGAAAGCACCTGGAATTGATGGATTTCCTTGTGAGTTCTACAAAGCCCTTTGGGATTGTTTAGGAAAAGATTTACACAATGTTTACTTTGAAGCATTTCATTCCAATTCTTTAGGAAATATTTTAAATCAAGAAAACATTAAGTTCATACCTAAAGCTGGCGATCCGAAGGATATTTGCAACTGGAGGCCCATTACCCTCCTTAATGTCTCCTACAAAATCATTGCTAAAGCCCTTTCGCTCAAACTCTGCAACCTGCTTCCTTTGATTGTCTGCCCTGAACAAACAGGCTTCATTAAGTCCAGATATATATTAGATAATATCATTGCAATTTGGGAAGGAATGGAATGGGCCCGAAAATCAAACCAAAAAGAATTTTTTTAAAAAATTGATTTTGCTAAGGCTTATGATCGCATTGAATGACACTTTTTCCTTGCAATGCTTGCAGCATTAGGGTTTGGACCCTCTTTTATTCAATCTGTCAAAATGCTCTTTTTAGATGCTTCTGCTTACATCACTATCAATGGCCACCAGTCTCATACTTTTGGCCTTTTCAGATCAATCCGCCAAGGGTGCCCTCTTGCCCCAAGCCTGTATGTTCTTGCAGCAGAAGGTTTTGGTTATCTTCTTTCTCATTCAGTTTCCAATAGGCTTGTTCATGGTATTTCTTTACCAAATTCTTCCAACCAGCTAGTTAATGGTCATCTTGCTGATGAGTCCTTTTTAACCTTACTGGAAGAAGAAAATTTAGTTAAAAATGCTCTTGGTTGTCTGGAGACCTTTTGTTTGGCCTCAAGTTCTTCCATTCAGTGGCACAAGAGGTTATGCTACAGACAATCTATACTTCCCACTCCTCATTGGCTTCAACAATATGGCTGGCGCTGGGTTGGCCATGGTGAAATTTTTAGATTCCTAGGTATTCCTTTTGCGTTCCAGGGCACTTCTGCCACCCTATGGCAAGTTGTTCTTACCCATGTGGGGCAAAAACTTGTAATCTGGATTACTAAGCCTCTTTCACTGGTTGGTAAATTCCAGGTTTGTTCTAAGATCTTGGCTACAACCCATGTTTATTATTTTTCTTGTTGGGCTCCTTCAAAAAGCTCTTATGCCAAACTAGAAAAACTCTTACAGGATTTCCTATGGACCTCTTCTGATACTTGTCATGGTTTTCACCTTGTTGCATGGGAATTTTGTTGCCTTCCTAGAGATTCTGGAGGACTTGGTATTCTTTCTAATCACCGCCAAGGAACTGCCTTGGCTGTCAAATGGATTGTTCATGCGCTCACTGGTTGTGAGGCATGGAAGGTTTTACTCTGGCATAACATTGAAATGGGACATCCTATGCACAACCCGGCTTGGAAAGGAATTGGTTTTTCTACTCTCCTTGTCATGAGAGAACCAATTCAAATCTCAGGCACGTTTGTGGTTAAGAGCATTTGGAAAGCCTGGGAAAAAATTAAACCTTGGTTATGCTAGTCTGGTGATGGTTTTCGTGCTGGTCTTTCATTCAATCACCTTAATATTTGGTGGTCACCTCTCCTATCTTCTGCAACTCAACCTTTGGCTAAATTGCAAGGTTTAAAGGCTCTCAAATTTCACAAAAAAGGTGTTCAGACCATTTAGGATATGTTGCATAGGCCCACTATGAGCCTTTTGGCTTGGGAAGCATTCCGTGTAAAATTTTCTCTTTCAAAAGTTGATAAGCCTACTTATGACAGAATCATCATGGCTATTCCACCTGAAATGTTGCATAAGGTTGGAATTCAGTCCAACAAGCCATGGTGGAAGAACTGGAAATGGTATCCAAACACACCTTTGCATCATTTCAAGCCACGGATGGCTTACAGGTGGCTTTCAGCTCATTTACCCATGGCTGCCACTCTTAATAAGTGCTGGCTTATTCATAGCTCTTTATGTCTTTGGCATTCCAAGTTTAAAACTATTTGGTCTACCATTCTTGAGCCAAAACTTGCCCATTTTGCCTGTGCATTCTCTTTCAAGGCTTGCCTATTGGTACTAGGTTGTTTCACCTTGGGGTCCAGGATCCCTGTTGTCCTTTTTGTGGACAGGCTAAAATGATTCAGCATCTCTTCTAGTATTGCACCAGAGCTCAGTAATTCTGGTTATGGATTCATGATTTTTTTCGCCCTTTCAAACCTGAGCCATTAACCTAGCAAATCATCCTGCTAGGTGATTCACCTAGGTTTCCTAAAAAATTTACTCAAATCTGGCATATTTTCAAGGTGGAGATTTTATTTGCATTATGGAAGGATCATAATTCTTGTATATTTTCAGAAAGCAAAATTGGAACTTATGTTTCTCTATACATTTAAACTATTATTTGTTCTAATTTTCTTCTGCAGATTCAAGTGCAAGCTAACAAAGTTGCGTTGGAAGTGGCTCACTTACAAGAGTTGTTGGATCATTGGGGGAATGCTCCCTGCACTGTGGCTTGTGTTCCACCCTCACTGTCCTTTGTCAAAGCTCGCTCTCCTAACAGACACAGAAGTGGTTTGGCCAAAGATTCTCAGCCTCGCTCCCAGCTTGCTCCGCGTCACAGTGCTCATCGGCGAAGGCGCTCGGCCTCTCCACGTCCACGTGGATGGACCCCTGGTCGTGCTACTAGTGCAGGTGGGGATAACGTGGGGTGGCCCATTATGGATAATCAGGTAATACTGGTTGGCCTGCAATGGACAATGCAGGCTGGAATGCTCCTGGTTCTTCTCATCCACCAACTACAGGGTGGGATAATACTAAGGTTTTCCCTCGGTTAAATTTGGCTATCTCACCTCAGCACGAGGAGCCAAATGTTCAGAATGAAGAACAGGAAAATGAAGATGGTTGGGCTATGCCTGATGTCAACCCGGACCCCGTGGACATTTGGGGGAAACCGGATGACAAGGATCCACCATCTGCAGGAATGGCATTGGCTGCTTAATTCTATTTTTGCTTTGTTTTTATATGGGTCCTGTACCCTTTGATACTTTGTTCTAGATCTTTCTGGGCTTAGCCCATGTACTCTCGGGGTGTGCCTTTTAACCACCCGTTATTTTTTTGTGAAGTGTTATTTTATTTTAATAGATAACTTGCATTTTCATCCAAAAAAAAAAAAAATGTGATGAGAGGCTTTGTACTCAAGTGTAATAGTCAACATTTTGAAAAGATCCATTGTCATATGTATTTTTCAAATCATATGAAGAAGGAATTAGAAATCCACATAGAAATACAAGTTGAAGAAGTGTATGTAATACACATCTGAAGAGTTTTCAAGCACATTAAGTTTAAGAGGAATAAAATAATGAGTCTTTGTCTCTTTATATTTAAATTTCTATGTGAGAAGATGTTTAAAATGAACATACCATCTATCATGTTTTACTTGTCAAGTTTGCCAATAATAAAACATAGCATACATCTATCACTTTTCAATTTTATTTTGCCATTTTGCAATAGGATATGCTTTTTTTTTCCATATTCAATGATAACATATGATTATTTATAATTATATAGTTGTCTTCAACTATTTTTTAATCAAATGATATATTTTAATTAAAATTATTATTTATAGTTACCAATCAAAAAAATATATTATTTATAGTTAAGTGTTATAGTTGTTAGTACCTTCCTTTAAGCAAATATTATTGTATTCAAAATTCTTTTAACTTTTGATTATTTTTTTTTATAAGCTTAACTTCTGATTATTTTTTACTATGAGAGTTTATATTAATTTTTGCTAATGTAAACATACTCTTGTTAACAAAAACTCTTACCTTTTACTTTAATTTTAACAGTGATTTACATGTCAAAATATTAATATTTAATAATAAGCAAATTTAAATCCAAAATATTAATAATTAATAATAAAATTTATGTATACATGTATATAGTAAAATAAAATTGTTGTCATGTAAAATAAAATAACTCAAAGTAAATAAAATAACTTCAAGTTGATATCTTTAGTCATTTTTTAGATAGATTCCTATAGTGGCAAATCTTTCTATGTAGTAAAGGAGCTTTGTGACTTCAAAATATAAATTTATTAAATCTATATTTGGGGATCATATTTTCACCTAAAAAACCGTATGCCATGAACTCAAAATAAATTGTGTTAAAAATGCCTTTAATACTACATCATTATTATTTCTGCCTCTTTTAGTTTTGAGTGTTAGGGGAGAGGACTCAATACCCGCCCATGTTCCAATCGCAGTCATGGTGTGGCTCACCTAACCTCCCTTAAATATATGAAAAGAATAGTTGAGAAATAATATACTAGTAAAAATTTAATAAGGAACCAATACACGTACACATATACATGTGTAATAATACACTTCACATGTGACATCAAAGAAACAACCAATCATATGGTGACACACAATCATGAGGCGATCGATAATAGGTTCCTTGGTGCACATGTTTTGGTATAACTTTTTCTGGGTGTGTTTGGACAACTAGGGGAAGATGTAGCTGATTAGGCTACATCATTGATATCCAAAACCCCAAACAATAACTTTAAGCTCTTAAGTCACATACGAAGAAACCTAAAAATAACATAAAATTTTGATGTACCATTTAGGGGCTTAGGGTGCACAAAGTTAGGGTGGGCCGGTTCTGGATCATCACCCCTAATAAGTGTGAATCTTTAAATTAAAAGAAATTTAACAAGCAAAACTAAGGTAATTAGCCGATAGACTTTTAGTTGTGAGCGTTATAGTGCTTGAAATTGTCCCACACCATAAAATTCGAGTCAAAAAATTTTCAAAGTCGTTTAATAATGTTGCACATATAAAACAATCATCATTTATTTAATTAATCGAATCAATAAAATAATGATTTTTCAAATGTTCTTTTATCAGCCCCACCTGCTATGGGTGGATATGTGGTTAACAGCTTACGAACTTACTTTCACTGAGATTGCCATCCTATAAGATATTTTAATAAATTATTCAAGGAATATGCCGATAGATACATAATTGCTAAATATGAGATACAAGATGTCATAAAAAGGAACCTTCGTTAAATCTTAAATCCTAATTAAATATCAAAAACTATAATTAGGGTTTCTTTTAAGATGTACTCGTTTGTTTTCTCTCGATCGCCGTAAATGCTCAGAATTGTCTCACGCCGTAAAATTGTTTTTACACAGGATTGAAAATCTTCTAAACTCGTCGGTTGTTCTCATGTTGGAAAATATCGTGTCACCCAGGATGTTCTGTATGCTTGCCAGCAACCAACCGATCTAATACAGATTTCAGGAGTAAATGCAGAGTTCCCTGATGGATCTTTCACATATTTTGGAGTAAATGTAGAGTTTGATGGTAGATGGAGAGATTTTATGCATTAACTTGCCCCCTTTTATCACCGCCTCAACAATCTATAAATAAAATGAATTTTTGGAGACACAGCAGATAGCAAAAGCAACTGGAGACACACGACAGAAGCAGCTATAGACGTGAGTATGTATGCTTTCCATGGGTATTTAATTTTCATCCAATCCAAAAAATCTGTCGCTTTGATTGTTTGTTTGAAATGTTTACATTGAACTTGTTTTAAATGAATTGTTAAGTTTTAATTTCTCAATTATGGTAATTGAAATTGATATGGATGAACGGTTTTGAATTTATGGCTAGGAAGCCAAGGTTTATGTTTAGAGAATAGGGATTTTTGGTTTAGGTTTCTTGAATTGTAATTTATCATGTGCAGCACTGATTCCAATGCTTAATTCAAAATTCTTGTAAAGTTATAGTTTTTTTTTTCACAGTGGAGGTTTAGTTCAGTTCATGTAATCACACATACAAAAAGTTAAATAAATCACAGGTCTTGTTGATTGATCAATTGAATACCACATATTGGCGTAACAGTTGGAGGGAAAGATGTTGTTGATAGTTATAGATGCCCCCCACTTGAAGGATATTGAGGTCGAAAATGGTAGAGCATTTTTTTTATTGGATAAAGCTAAAAAAACTTTACAAGTATCAGATACAATTGTACAAAAACCAACAGCAAATGGCTGTTACCAAAAACAACAAAAAGTCATACTGCAGATAACAAAACAAAAGCATGGATAGCCACAGAATAAGACTACCAACACCACTACATGCCAAATGTTAGAATCCTAAAAGTAGTTGTACATACACAAACATGCACTACAATAGAACCACGGAGAAAGAAGACAAAAAAGGAGCTTGTGCCTGAGCAATATAAAGAGTAAACACAACACTAATCTAGAGGATAGCACACCCAGAACAAACTCTAGCTGTACACAAAAGGGGTTGCTTGCCAACAACCTTCTAGAAGGCACAAAAACAACCAGCTTCTCTAATCAACATCACAAAAAACAAGAAGAACAAGGAGTGAAAGGCACTCAAGCCCCCTCGACGTTATTTCTATCTGTAGGACCAACAAGAGCATCAAACAACCAACCTAAGCCTCTTCTTTCATCAGGAATAGGTACACTCCTGCCACACAGAGAAGTCTCAGGAATTCCATCTGTAGTTGTAGGAGCATGAGAAGTAAGATCAAACTTGAGGCATAACTTATTCGACATAACCTTGGCTTGAAGCTCAAAAAGAAGATGCTTAGCCTGTTCACTGTGATCTTCATTATTGATGCATTGATCATTGTGGCTAGAGAAAAAACTTATCACAAGAATATGAAGGCTGGAACAAATAGTCTGAATTTCAATTTCCAAGGGGAAATATGAGTGGGACAAAGCAACCAAGCACTACAATTTCTAGGTATTTTTAATGATAATGAGATGGTAGGAGCTGGTTATCAGGTTGTGGGAGGCAGAGGATCCAAGAAGAGAAGCTTTCCAAGACCAAGAAAAGTGGAAGAGGGCAGGAATGGAGTCCATAAGGTCAGCCCAGATCAATTTTACATAAGGGCAGAACCAGAAACAATGTTTAAAAGATTCAATCTTACCACATAATGGGCAAAGAGGGGGCGAGAAGATGAATTTAAGGCGGGTGCCCACCAAAAGTTTGGCGTGAAGAAGTTTCCAAGTAGTCAGTTGGGATTGTGAGTCAGCTTTGGATTTCCAAATAGATAGGCTGAGTTTGTTCCACCTGGCAGTTGGCACGATTGAAGTTGCATTTCCAATGAGTGTTAAGACACTGTGAAATAAGTAGTTTAGGCACAAGCTGTTTGTAGAGTGCCTTGAGGGGAAAAACTCTAATGTTGTTGTCATTTGGCCATCTCCAATCCTTGAAAAAGCTAGAATAACAACATGAAGAGATGAGGATAGTGAGGTGGGGGGGCACGAGATTCTAAATTTCTAAAACAGTAGTCTTGTCTCTATAGCTTAAATTGTAGCACTGCTTGAGGTGGCGCCATGACTTCCATGTGAAGCGTGAGAGATCCCAGAGATCCCTAAAAACTTGGATGCCTTTCTTGAAAAGACGTTTAGCTTTAAGTCTAGGAATCGGAGCCCACTGAGTATTGTTTACTTAGATCATACGGTTCCACTAAATTGAAGAAGTTGCAAAACTACTCCCATGGCTAAATGACTGGTCAAACCAAGACAAATTGCTAGAAACATGCTGCCACACTTTCCATATGCTATTAAGAGGAGCAGAGCCATGGATCTTAAAATATGGGGCTAAAAGAATCTTGTCATGCCATTGGACTGAACTCCATGATTTACCTGCAGTTGCATTCTGTAGACGGTATCAAAGTAAAAGTTCCCATGGAGCATTCCCTTCCAAAACTCTACCTATCCATTTGGCTGCAAGACAAACTCCTTGTGTGTAAGGATCGATGATACCCAAGCCACCCTTTTCCTTTGGGAGGATGTAGTGAGACCACGAGGTGGCAGGCATGCCTTTCTGGTTCCCCCATTTGGACCAAATAAAATTGCGTATTAGCTAAGTTAGCTGGTTATAGTAGGCATTAGAAGGCAACTAGCATGATGAAATATAGACATGGCTAGCCAATAGGATTTTATTAGCCACCTGTATACGCCCAGCCATGGAAATGAAATAGTTTGTCCACACCAACAACTTTGATTTGAGTTTGTTTAAGAACCACCGCCACATATCTTTCAACGAGACCCCAATTCCAAAAGGTGTGCCAAGGTAACGAGTAATGGCTATATGTTTTATCTCTTTCCATTCATTCGGTATCCATGGTGGATGAGGGCTGGGATGTGTCATCTAGAATTTAGTTTTGTGCATGGCAAGTTTAGACCCTGAGACAGTGCAGAAATAAGCAAGGATATCAAGCAAATTATTTGTATCTTCAACTATGTTTTGGATAAAAATCATACTGCCATCAGCGAAGTGGGAGTTTAGAGCTAAAGTGTTGTTAGGGAGGGCAATGCCATGGATGAGAGTGTGAGTTTGAGCATGCTGAAAGAGAAATCCAAGAGCATCAGCAATGAGGACATAAAGGAACGAAGCAAGTGGGCAACCTTGGTGGATGGATTTTTGGAGGGGGAATTGAGGGGAGAGGGCTCCATTAATAGCCAATCTTGCATTTGCATCCATGAACAACATTCTCACATGAGCACAAAAGTTAGGACTGAATTCCAGCCACTATAACATTTTAAGAATAAATGACCATCTTCTACGATCATATGCCTTATCATAATCTAGTTTGAGAATGAGGGCATCTTGAGCAGATTGTTGTGCCCATTCAGTAATTTCCCAGGCAAGCACCAAGTTATCTAAAATAAATCTGCCCCCAAGGAAGCCACTTTGTTCAGGCTTGACAATTTCTTGAGTGATGGGTTTGATTCTCTTGGCCAAGGTTTTAGCAATGATTTTATAGGATGTGTTGAGCAAAGTAACGGGGTGCCAGCCATTCACTATGTCTTCTTATTTACCTTTGGGAATCAACTTGATAAGTCCCTGGTTGATAATAGATCCTAGAGATCCAATTTCAATGCCCTTGAGATAGACATTGTAGAAATCCTCCCTGATATGTGGCCAAACAGGGAGTCCATCCAAACCCAGACTTTTCTCTGAGGCCAGATTGTACATAGCCTCCTTAATCTCTTCCAAGGAGAGATAGTGATCAAGAAATTGACTATACTCATGTTGAATTTTTCGGGGAATACAACTAGCTAAGTTATCTTCCAAGATAGGAATTAGGGGATCATTGCTTGTGATGTAGGAGCATCCCTAGTTCAAGAGCAATCTTGCATCAACAAAAAACATTTGCATTTCAGTTTGTTTGCAGTTCAGTTTGTTTCTTTTCCAGTTCAGTCAGAAGCAGCTTCTGTATTTTTGGTCCAGTTACATTTCAGACCTTGTGGAGTTGGACTTAGTATCTACATTCATTCATCTACATCATATCCAAAATTTAGAGATCCGCACTTCATTACCAGAAATATATCGCTATCAGAAGATCGACTATTTCTCAGAACAAAGCATTTGGATAATCACAGACAATCAGCTGAAGGAGAAACTTGCAGAAGCATTTCCCAATCTGTGGAGCCTAATGACACATCATTTAATGATCTTTGGTTCGTGGATGACCTTCTTCGAAGATCCATACATCATTCCATTCATTTTTCGGAAGTGTTCTATGCATTTAGGTCCGACCTATCTATGTACACACGTTACAGCTCTTCATTGGAGTTTGTGATCTTCTTTGGCCAACGCGGAGGAATCTGTTGATCTAGACTTGATATATATTAATGTAATAGATCCTTAGGAAAGCAATTATCAAGTTGTAAGCATATAGATAAGTTCATAGTTTAGATTTTGTGTGAAGGAGCTTCAAAGCTTTATCTTGCACATGTATGTAATCAAGCCTGTGAGCCCTAATTGTAAGCCCGCATGTTGCCGACCGATCTCTATTTGAATTCAATGATATACTAAATGACTAAATCTACATTTGTTCCATTTCTTTGAGTTGTTTCCGTTGTATTTACTCTTGTTGCACGGTCTGGATAGTTCATTATGTGACCCCTCCTACCGTGACTACACCAAGTGGTATCAGAGCGAAAGTTTGAATATTTGGGAGTGAATTGAGCGAAGTTGGTGAGGGAATTTCGTAAGATCTTGCTGTGGATAGATCGCCGAATTGAGGCAGGTTACTTATGTTGCAACCGATCGCCGATTGTGAGGCAGTTGTCACCTTGTAGCCTGATCGCTGAACCTGAGGCAATTTACACTTGATCCTAGGAAGAATGCCGCTGAGGAGAGTTGTTGTTGTTGGAACAATGGCTAGTAGAATAGATGAGATGATGGAGATAATGAAAATAATGCAAATTTGACTGGATGTTGTTGAAGAAGATAGGCGAAGAGGATTGACACCGAGACCTAATGTTGAAAGCGATGAGGAAGAAGAATTTCAATCTGTTGAACAAGCTGGCGAAACCCTAGGAGGTGATGAAGAAGAAGAATCAGATCAAGTAAAGATGTTGCGAACTATTTCAAAGATTGGAAAGAGACCTAGAGTTGATGTGCTGAACTATATTGGTAATTTGAACCCTGAAGAATTGATTGACTGGATAAATGACATGGAAGAATACTTTGAATATGAAGAAGTTGAAGATCTGGAGAAGGTAAAATTTGCAAAGACAAAGTTGAAAGGGCATGCTACTATATGGTGGAAAGAAGTTCAGTTGGAAAGAAATAGAAGAGGAAAAGAAAAGATTACAAAATGGGATAGGATGGTGACAAGTTGAAGAATCAATGTATACCTGCTGACTATGAGTTGGAGCTGTTGAAAAGATTGCAAAACCTTAGACAAAAGGAGAAATCTGTGAAGGTGTATACTAAAGAATTTCATAAAATGATCATAAGGATAGGACATAGTGAAGCAAGCAAGGAGAAAGTGGCTAGATACATCAATGGACTAAGATTGAACATTCAAAAAGAATTAAGCTTGGTAAGGATGACATCTTTGGATTAAGCATATTAGTTTGCCCTGAAGGTTGAAGAGAAGATGAATAAGAGGCATGATCAGAGATAGAGAGGAAGAGGAGGTAAATTTTAGAGAGGTAGGACTTATTCCGGAGGAGACAGATCATATCCGGAGCAGAACAAGTTTGACAACCCATTTAAGAAGGATGACAAAGATACTAATGCTTACTGGAGAAATGGCAGAAATTTTCATCCTAGAGGCAACTATAATTCTTACCGGAATGAAGGGTACAAAAGATAAGGAAGAGGATTTGATAAGAGAACATTCAGAGGTACTTGTTTCAAGCGTGGGGGTGAAGGACATAGAGCATTTGAGTGTAATCAAGGTAGTACAAGTAAGAGGACAAAAAATAGTGGAAGAGCAACCTATGTTGAAGAAGAACCTATTGAACTAGGTGACCCCTATTCTGTTGGTAAACCAGAGAAAGAAGAATCATTGGTGATGAGGAGAGCACTATTTCAAACAGAGACAAATGAGGAACCACCGTAGAGGAAGAGTTTGTTCAGGACAAGATGCAAATCAAGAGGTAAGTGTTGCAAAGTTGTGATTGATAGTGGTAGTTCTGATAACCTAGTTTCAAAAGAGATGGTGACTAAACTAAAGTTGGAAAGATTGAAACACCCTTAGCCATATCAGATAGCATGGATTCAGGATGATCATAAGGTATTGGTGAGTGAACAATGTTTGGTGAAATTTCATATTGGATCTTATCATGATGAAGTCTTGTGTGATATTATGCCTATGGATGTATGTCATATCTTGTTGGGTAGACCTTGACAATATGATAGAAAAGCTATACATGACGGGAGAAAGAATACATATACTGTAACAACAAATGGAAAGAGAATTACTTTGATTCCTTTGGAGGATGATCCTAAGAGTGAAGGATGTGGAAATGCTAGAATCTGTTTGGTAGATGGAAGAAAATTTTTGGATGGTTTGAGACATGAGAATATGTGTTATGCCTTGATTCCTAAGAAGCTTGAACCATTGAAGAAAGGGACTGAAGAGACACAACCGGAGGAGATAAGAGAGTTGTTGACAGAGTATGAAGACATCATATCAGATAATGTGCCTGATGGATTGCCACTTATAAGGAGTATCAGTCATCACATGGATCTTATTCCTGGAGCAAGTTTGCCTAACAAAGAAGCACATAGAATGACACCGACAGAGAATGAAGAATTGAATAGACAGATACAAGAATTGTTGAAGAAAGGTTTGATCAGAGAAAGTTTGAGTCATTGTGCAGTACCTGTAGTGTTAGCACCTAAGAAAGATGGAGAATGGAGAATGTGCACCGATTCTAGAGCAATAAACAAGATCATAGTTAAGTATAGATTTCCTTTACCTAGGATGGATGATATCATGGATTGTTTGAGTGGAGCAAGATATTTCACAAAGATAGACTTGAAGAGTGGATACCATTAGATCAGAATCAGAGAAGGTGATGAATGGAAGACT
Source organism: Cunninghamia lanceolata (assembly GCA_027924645.1). Lineage (NCBI taxonomy): Eukaryota > Viridiplantae > Streptophyta > Pinopsida > Cupressales > Cupressaceae > Cunninghamia > Cunninghamia lanceolata. Next base: position 2,915,689 of record BSBN01001327.1, on the reverse strand, counting down.
ACTTTTAAGATAAATGAAGGGTTGTATGAGTGGTTAGTGATGCCCTTTGGATTGACAAATGCACCGAGTACTTTCATGAGATTGATGAATGAAGTCTTGAAGAAATTCTTGGGTAAGTTTGTTATTGTATACTTGGATGATATTCTGATTTTCAGTAAAACACAAGAGGAACATTTGTGGCATATTAGACAAGTTTTGCAGAGGTTGAGAGAAGAGAAATTACTGATAAACATCAAGAAGTGTAATTTCATGATGGAAGAGTTAGTATATTTGGGATTTGTGATTTCTGCGGAAGGATTAAAGATGAACCCTAAGAAAGTGAGAGCAATTGTTGAATGACCTACACTGAAGAGCTTTGGAGAAGTTAGATCATTTCGTGGATTGGCTAGTTTCTACCAGAAGTTCATCAGAAATTTCAGTTCAGTTTGTAACCCTGTGACAGAGACAATGAGAGGTGACAGAAAGGATTTCAAGTGGACATTTGGAGCAGATAAAAGTTTTGAGTTGTTGAAGCAGAAAGTGATAGAGCAACCTTTTTTGGCATTGCCGGATTTCAATAAGGTATTACAAGTTGATTATGATGCTAGTGGAAATGCAATTGGAGCAGTGTTGAGTCAAGAAGGTAGACCTGTAGCTTATTTCAGTGAGAATTTGAATGATGCAAGGAGAAGATATTCAGTTTATGACCAAGAGTTCTATGCCATAATTCAAGCCTTGAAGAAGTGGAGACATTATTTGTTGCCTAAGGAGTTTGTGTTGTATACAGATCATCAAGCTTTGCAATATTTGAATAGTCAAGGTAAGTTGAATCAGAGACATATGAGATGGGTAGAGTTCATGCGGAGTTATACTTTTGTGTTGAAGCATAGGAGTGGAAAATCAAACAAAGTTGTTGATGCATTGAGTAGAAGAAAAAACTAGTTGACAGAAATGAGATTTGAAGTGTTGGGTTTTAATGAATTGAAGAATATGTATGAGGGAGATACTAATTTTGCAGAACCTTGGAAAACATGTAGAGAGCCTATTGTGACAGATATGAGTAAGTGGTTGGACTATTTCATTCAAGAAGATATGTTGTTCAGAGGAAATTAGTTGTGCATACCTAGAAGATCAATGAGAGATAATTTGATCAAGGAGAAGCATAGTGGCAGATTCACAGGACATTTTGGCATTGATAAGACAATGGCTTTGGTGATTGAAAACTACTTCTAGCCTTAGATACATAAGGATGTTCAGAAATTTGTGCAGAGTTGTAGAGTTTGTCAAGTTGCAAAAGGGAGTAGTCAGAATACTGGATTATATAAACCTTTGACAGTACCGGAGAGACCTTGGGAAGACATAAGCATGGATTTTGTGATGGGATTGCCGAAGACACAGAGAGGACATGATTCAATATTTGTAGTGGTTGACAGATTTTCAAAGATGGCTCATTTCATACCTTGCAAGAAGACAACTGATGCAGTGCATGTAGCTGACCTATTTTTCAAGGAGATTGTGAGATTACATGGATTACCCAAGAGTATAGTTTCAGACAGAGACACAAAGTTTGTTGGATATTTTTGGAGGACACTTTGGAAGAAGATGAAGACAGACTTGAAGTTCAATTCAACTTTTCATCCACAGACTGATGGATAGATAGAGGTAGTGAATAAGAGTTTGGGAAATTTGTTGAGATGTTTGGTTGGAGAGAAGACAGGAAGTTGGGATTTGATTCTTTCACGAGCAGAGTTTGCCTATAATAATTTAGTGAATAGGAGTATCGGAAGAACACCTTTTGAGATTATGACCAGAGTGAACCCTAAAGGAGTTGCAGAATTAAGAGATGTTGACATGGAAGAAAAGAGGAGTGCAGAAGCAAAAGAATTTGCAGATCACATGAAGATAGTGCATAATCAGGCGAAGAAGCATTTGGAGAATATGAACAGTAAGTACAAAGAGAAGGCTGATGAGAAGCGAAGACATAAGGAATTTGAAGTTAGAGATGAAGTAATGGTGTACTTGAGAAAAGAAAGATTTCTAGTTGGGAAATATAACAAGTTGAAGATGAAGAAGTTTGGACCTTGTAGGATACTCAACAAATTTGATTCAGGAAATGCATATGAAATGGAATTACCGGAAACCTTGGGTATATCACCTATTTTCAACATTGCAGATCTTTATTAGTATCATGGAACAGAGTCCAGTGACAACATGGAAGGAGACTTGAAGAAACAGTTACCACAACAAGCATCGGAGCAGATTGAAGACATTTTGGATAGTAGAGTTGGACATAGCACTAGAGGAAGACAATACAAAGAATATCTTGTGAAGTGGAAAGGCAGACCAAAAGAAGATTCATCATGGATTTCTCAGGTTGAGGTAGACAGTCTTGGTTCTCCCCTAGCCCCAACAAAGTGAGGGACTCACTTTTTTAATAACCCTGGATGTCTGATGCAAGAGCATCCCTGGTTCAAGAGCAATCTTGCATCAACCAAAAACATTTGTATTTCAGTTTGTTTGCAGTTTAGTTTGTTTCTTTTCCAGTTCAGTGCAGGCAGTTCAGTCAGAAGCAGCTTCTGTATTTTTGGTCCAATTACATTTCAGACCTTGTGGAGCTAGACTTAGCATCTACATTCATTCATCTACATCATATCCAGAATTTAGAGATCCACACTTCATTACTAGAAAGATATCGCTATCAGAAGATCGATTGTTTCTCAGAATAGAGCATCCGGATAATCACAGATAATCAGTTGAAAGAGAACTTACGGAAGCATTTCTCGATCTGTGGAGCCTAATGACATGTCATTCAATGATCTTTGGTTTGTGGCCGACCTTCCCCAAAGATCCAGACATCATTCCATTCATTTTCTGGAAGTGTTCTATGCATTTAGGTCTGACCTATCTGTGTACACACGTTACAACTCTTCATTAGAGTTTTTGATCTTCTTTGGCTGACGCGGAGGAATCTATTGATCCAGACTTGATATATATTGATGTAATAGATCCTTAGGAAAGCAGTTATCAAGTTGTAAGCATACGCATAAGTTCATAGTTCAGATTTTGTGCGAAGGAGCTTTAAAGCTTTATCTTGCGCATGTATGCAATCAGGCCTGTGAGCCCTAATTGTAAGCCCACATGTTGCCGGCCGATCTCTATTTGAGTTCAATGATATACTGAATGACTAAATCTGCATTTGTTCTATTTCTTTGAGTTGTTTCCATTGTGTTTACTCTTGTTACATAGTCTGAATAGTTCATTCTATGAACCCTCCTACCATGACTGCACCAGCTTGAATCATCAGTGAAGAGTTGTTTATAGTATTCGTAGAATGTTTTCATGATCATTTCTTGGTTGGTCTGTGGTGAGCCAACAACAGATTTAATAATAGAAATGTGTTCCTTTTTATGCTTATGTTGAAGGTATTGGAAGAAAAACTTGGTGCTCTTATCACCATCTTTCAACCATTACAAGCGGGCCTTCAATTGAGCACCTTTGTCCTTGTAAGCATCCATTTTGCAGAGCAAATTTTCACTATGGGCAACTGATTGTTGAAGAGGAATGTTGTTCAGATTGTTTTCTAAGAGTTTTCTACCTTGTTCTAGTTGTCCTTTAAGAGACTTCTCAAGTCTTCAACGTTTAGCCGCAACTCTCCTTCCAAAGTCATAAAGGAATTGAGTACAATGAGAGAGAGTTCTTTCCCACCAGCTGATCCATCTATCATTTTCAAGTTTAGGTTCAGCATTCCAGATAGCAAACAATCCATCAATGCAAGTCTAGTTTTGTAGATGGGAAATATTCAATTTGTAGGGAAGATCATTGGGCAGCGTAGTGGTGCCAGCAAGGGATAATGTGGTGAAAATGGGGAGATGGTCTGAGAGAGTGGCAATCAAATCAAGATGGACTAAGTGACCCAAAGAGGAAGGGAGAATTAATAGATTGGGAGAAATATAAAATATGTCCAAGCGGCTCAGCTTTCGCAAAAAGCCTTCACGACAGTTACTCCATGTGAACCAATGAGGCCTATGAGAGTCCATTTTGCCCATGATAGGATCATTCACACCTAAGGAATTACGGGCAAGGGTCCACTCTTCCAACTCCATTTGAGATAACTGGGAGTGGCTATCCCAACTACAATCAGCAAGATATTCCACCATGTTGAAATCACCCCAAAGAACCCACTCAGTGGCAGGTAAATTGGTTCGAATCCATTCCCACAAAGTAGCTCTCTCAGAAGAGGAGTTGGGGGCATAAATTGAGCAAAAGCCAAGAAGAATGCCTTGGAAGAGAGTGGTGACCCAGACACAGTTGTGTTGTGATGTTTTTAGTTTGCAACTCAAAAAGACAACTACTCTCGTCTCTTATTTCTTTTCCTAAATCTGGAATCAAGGTATCTATATTATCCTAAACATATTTCTGTGTTGGATCAAGATTCCCATTTTCCTCTTGTAACTTTGCCTTTCCTATGCATTTTTTGTATTCATATTCAATGATGTCCTTGCATATTTCACAACTTTCCTCAGAATGTTGCCTATCATGGACTCTACACCTATTTTTGTACAATTTACATTGGACCGGCAAATTGTGCTTAACGCATTCTTCCACCTCTTGTCTGATGGCATGACCAAATTTGTCTATTGCATTGTTTTCTTCATCTAAGGAATTTCCATCAGACTCAATGAATAATGCTATCCTATTGCTGACACATTTCTTTCTATTGTTTAACATCATGATCTCTTCAATTTGTACCCCATTGTTGGTAATTCTATAGACACCCGGTTCAACAGCAGCATATAATATTTCATTAGTTCGATTATACTCTGTTATCATATGTTTTATTCTGGGCTCTGCCTCTATTTTGAACTGGTTTGGGATGCCTCTCCAAGGTAACCACATGTGTGAAAAGTCAGTGGCCATATACCCGTTTAATGTCTTGGACCAATCCCTACTTAACAGCATTCCATAATTTACGGGTATATCCACTACTTGAATGTCAATGATTTGGCTTACCCTAGGGTCTGAAGCTAATTGCATTTGAATGTTCATGAGCTCTCCTATCACGCTAACCTCAGTCTTATCTAATTGTGTGACAACCTTGGCAGATTTGGTGGGAGTCAGCCCGAGAGTTTTACATATTCCTAAGGGCATTACATTGGCTAAAGCACCAGAATCTACCATGCAATTGTGTATATTCTTCCCACACAATCTAACAGTTAACAAGAAAGGGGGAGTATCCCTCTTATCTGCATGTATTACTACATTTGTATTGGAAGGCTGCTCAACTTTCTTATTCTTCTCTTTAGGTGGTGAATCACTATTAGGAACAATTATATCAGTAGACATCTCGTTTGTCATGGACGTATCCAGGGATTTTATAAAAGCATTTCTGATCCCTGGGGTCTTCAATAATTCATTTAGGGGTATACTGACCTTAATTTTCTTTATTTCCTCTGACAAGTTACTCATTAATCTTGTTGTCTTTATTGCTTTAGTTTTACTTGTTTGATCCTTTTGTATTGCTGTTCCATTATCTGTGTGCTGATTAGCTTTAAGTGTGGCAGGATTGTTGCTAGCACTCTGATCTGGGGGTGTATTGATATTATTCAGAGGAACGAAAGTGGTAAAAGGCCCTCCTGGCCTAGGGTTGTTCCTCAAATTGTAAGTGTGGCTTTTATTTGTCTGTTGAAAGGCCTGCACCTCTTCTGTTTCATTTAATATCTCATTTTCAGATTCAATGGGAAACTGAAAAGCATTTAACACAAAGGCCGATTCAGGATAAAGATTCTCACAACAGTATGGTTCATTTTCCAGCAATTCATCCTCTTTCTCTTCTGCAGTTGCAAAGGTAAACGTTTCTAAGACTAATGCTGTGTCATATCTTGAGGGTACTACCTCATTACCCTTGGGAATGAGAAATTCAGAGGTAGGAGGCTGCACATCTATGTTGAAAATGCTGGCTGCTAAGTGGAATTGCGGACAGTCGTGCTCAGCATGGGCATTGGTATTGTGAAATCTGCACCAATTTTTGGGTGCTGTACTGGCCATTTGTATGCCAGCTATTTGTTTTGCATCATGATTATCTATATTCTCAAAAGGAGAAGATAGAGTACCGTTGTTGGGCCCAGTGTTCCATGTCTTGGGTGGCCTAGGTTGATTCTGATTTCTATTATTATTGCCCCAGGTCCTATTATCTATCACTGGCCCCCTATTTTGCATCGGTTGCCCCTGGCTGGGGCCTTGATGCTGATTATAGCTTTGGTTCTGATTGGTCTGCTGATTTTGATTGAAACTATAATTCTGATTTTGGCCTTGGTTGTGATTTTGATGTTGATTGTAGTTTTGGTTGCCTCTTCCATAGAGGTTCTCATTTCTTAGTTGTGTCACTTCGGTTGTTAACCTTTTCAGATGTGCAGTGATCTCTTTGATTTCTTCCCTATCCTCTTGTGCTTTTGCCACAGTTGTATCCCTAGGAGGTTGGAAGAAAGGCTAACCATTGCTTTGACTGTTATTGGAAGTGCTAGCCGTGTAAGGAGTTATAGCTTGAATTAGGGTAGGACTATACACGGGTGTGTAAGAAGGAACCGGATTTAATAGTGGAGTGTGTTGCATAGAGGTTCCATTCCATGGTTGTGCTTGATTCTGCACCCCAAAACTTCCTCTATTAACAAATGGGTTATAAGTTGTATGTCTCATCTCTTGGTTCACTGAGGCTGCCTCTTTATAGGCTTTGGCTATTGAATCTATGTCAGGTTTTCTTTTGACAAACATGGCAGTTAAAGGATCCAAGGCAGCATAGTACATAGCCAACAAGGGATCATCATCTATGGTATAAGGGGCTACCAGCCTAGAATAGGCCTTTTGAAATATGTCGTTGAAATTATCAATCAGCTCTCCCTCACCACGTTTTATAGCAGCTAATTTATGATACAAAGCACAAGGGTCAATGGGTCCCCTAAATCTTGACAGAAATGCTTCTTCCATAAGCGGCCAGGAAGAAATGTAACCATTGGGCAAATTTACATACCAGCTAGATGCTTGTTCATTAAAGGTGTAGGGAAACAATCTACAAACCACATCCTCGTGCTCTAACCTAGCTCTAAAACATGCTTCCTTGAATATTCTAATATGGTCTTCTGGGTCCTGATGCAACTGGTATTTGGGACATATCTTTTCTGGATTTTTAGGCATCTCATGATAATCATTGAAGAGTATGGGAGAATTGACATCGAAATAAGCCATTGTAGGTGTTTGAGCTTGACCTGAACTTGTAGGAATACCTAGATTGATTGGTGGATTAGGATTTACAGGAGGATTGAGACCTCCAGGAGTGCCTGAACCAAGATTTAAAGATCTGAACAGTGATCTGTCAGGACTCACAATACTACGGATGTTAAAAGGTGACCCAGGTGGTGTTCCAGATGAACTTCCTGCTTGCGATATATTTGGATTCCAAATTAAAGGGTTCCTACCTCGCCTAATATCAGGTAGTTGCACAAATATATCCCCTGAACTGGATCTAGACCTAGTCACTCTATTACCGTTATTAGCCAGTTTGAAATAAACTCTAACTCAGAAAGGCCCTCCTTCTAGCGCCAGAAAACTGTTGGTGATTGTTTTGATGCAATCATAACAATAAGTTAAAATTCACATATAATGAACTGAAACTATACTTGAAAGATAAGAAGGAATCATTTAAGATTCAACTAATCCCAAGTCTACAATGGTTCGGTTGGTCAAGTTCAGTTGGTCAATGTGAAGCTGTAATGTTCAAGGGGCCTTACGTAGTTTAGAGTTTCTTTGTGGTTTACTAGACTAAGATTATGCAAAAGATCACGAGATATGTCAATACTTTTCATTCCTTTGCATAAAAGTGTTACTGTGCTACAAGTTTTAAATGGTTTTCTTGAATTATTGCAGCTTTCTCCTTCATATACTTATGAAAACTGTCTACTTTTAACTTTGTTATGCATACTTCTTCAAATTTGAGACAACTTCCTTTAGATTTCTATGTTTTCAGCTAAATATTTCAGATGGGTTGGGAAAAGTTAGAAAGATCTAATCTACACCTCATTTACTCTACCAAAGGATCTAATTGTTCTGTTATGCACTATGTAATACTACATCAATTTGATCAAATCCACAGTAAAAACCTTAAATGCAAGTTCTGAGCATTTTCACAAACATACATTTAAAATTGCAAGCTCTCAAAGATAATATTTCAAAACACAAAGAAGAGCAGGAGAACACTCAGAAGATAGATGCAGAACTCCAGATACTATTGTATTAGAAACAAATAGTCATACATGATTTACAATGTAGGAATGACTCTTAGTTTCATTGATCAAACTATAGAGAACTTACAAGCTTTACAGATACAATAAGGAAGCCAGACATTCCACGCACACCTTACTGCAGACAAACAGGCGACCTCCTTCTACTTCTAAATTATGCTAAGCTAACTCACTGTGTGTTTTCTAAAAATCCCTGTTGTAAAATATTACAGTGTAGAGAGGCACAATATAAAGGCTTTCTGATTGTCCTCACTACAGCAAAAAAATAACTAAAACCCTTGGTTCAAACCCCTGGTTACAGCAATAAATACAGATGAACCAATCCCTCAAAATATCTCTGAGCAGTGTCAAATCTGGGCGAAATATTGCCCCTTCTGAGAAGCTTTACAGATACAGCAATAACTTCTGTTTGTCTGTTGTAGTAATACCTTCAGCTGCAATTTTGTCCTTCATTTGGTCGGCCTTGACTTCTTCACACTTCATCTTTATCTTCCTGCTCCTGAAATCAGATTTTCTTCTTCCATGAGGTCACTGTGTTGAATTTCCAGCTGCTTCCTCAACTGCAAGCCTGTAAGACAAGACAAGCAATAAGTATCACATTTATCAAATAAACAGCAGGAAACTCAAAATATCTGTTAAAATAGGGTGACTATGCAAAAAAGTGGAAATCTGGCTCAGAAACCCTAAAAAACGCATTCCAAATGTATACAGATTGCCCAAAACCAAACGGGTCAACCATCGCTAAGTAGAAAAAATGCCACGGGTGCCAAAAATGTGTTTTAAAATTCCCACCGCTTCGTCCATTCCCGCCCATTGGCGTGATAATCACTATCGGCGCGTCCAAAAAATACTTGGGCGATGTTCGTTATTTGGCCGATGGCCTTACTCGTTATTTCTTCCTTGTTTCTTTCCATCGGCGTAAGTCTGTACTATCAGCGAGCCTCAAAATTCTTTCGCCGATCATTCTCTTCCATTGATGCTTCTTTGCTGCTCTCCATCGGTGTGAGGCTTGCCCATCGGTAAGCCCAAAATTTCCTTCACCGATCGCGTTGGCTATGCCGATTACCCTTGTATTGGCGAGAGTGTTGCTGATGTCATATTGGCCTTTATTTCCTTCTCATCGGTGAGAGATTCGCCATCGACGAACTCTAAATCTTCCTCGTCAATCCTCATTGTTAGGCTGATGGCCCCTTGCACTTTATTTCCTCTTCATCGGCGAGAGATTCACCATCGGCGAACTCCATATTCTTTCCACCGATGCCTCTTTGCTTTGTTCCATCGGCAAGAGATTCGCCATCGGTGAACTCCATATTCTTTCCACCGTTGCCCCACTTGGTCGATGGCCTCTTATTTCCCTCTATCGGCGCAAGTGTTACCGATATAGCCTTATCGGCTTGCATTTCTTTTTTATCGGCATGAGGATCGCCATCGGCGAACTCACAAATTTCTTCGCCGATTTTCACTGTTTCATCGATGTCATTCGTCAGTGAGACTCTTACCGACAACCCTTCATATCATCCACCTTACTTCCATCGCCCTGACCTTGCCCATCGGCAAAGGTCCAAACGCTCGCACCGATCTATATTGCTTGGCTGATGACCTCCCATCGGCGAGAGATTATACCATCAGCGGGCACTAAACTTCTTCCTTCCGATGGCATTTGCTTTGTTTCATCGGTGAGAGATTCCACTGTTGGCGAGCTCCTTATTTCCTCCGCTGATGCCTCAACATCCTTACCTTTCCTTGTATCGGCCCAACTTTGCCCATCGGCAAAGGATTTTCGACCACCGTCGATTGCATATGCTACGTCGATGCCCGATATCGGCGAGAGTTTTGCCGATATCCATCTTCCCATCCTTCGCATTTCGGCTAAGTCCTCTCTTTCTTCCATCGGCCTGACCTTGCCCATCGGCAAAGGCTCAAAAAACTTGGCCGACAACTACCACTATACCGATAGCCCTTGGCTATCGGCGAGACCATACCCTTCGGCACGATGAATTCAAACTTGGCCGATGCTCTATGTTACGCCGATCACTTACCTCGGCTATAGGCTTACCAAAGCCTGTGAACCTGAACCATTGAACCCGACCACTATCGGCATGACTCCCGCCAATCTCTCTTCTATTTATACTTTATCGACGAGAGATTCCACTTCGGTGGAACACTCCAAAGCCCCACCGATGGCAACTGTTATGCCGATCCCCATTGTTTTGAACCCGAACCATTGAACCATCGAAAAAGGTTCAAAACTGAAGTTCAAAGTGGCGGTTCAAAGATGTAAGACAAAATAACAACCCGCCCTTTAAGATATTTTTGAACACGCCGAACCACTTTGAACCCCGAACCTTGAACCACGAAAAAAGCTTGAATGCGCAGGTTCAACGCGCAGGTTCAAACCTGCGAAAAAACACACTTCCAATGAATAAGTAATGGCGATTAAAGTGAATCGATGTATTTTCTGCAAAACAATCAAATGCAACATATAGAGTGGAACCCAGACAAAATTGCCCACGACCCGGAACCACTAAGTATGAAATTTTTTGAAATTTAAAACAAATGCCAACAAGAAAAAGGGCAAACAACTGACTGTTTATCATGCAAAACCTGATAGTACATTTTACCTAAATGATCATAACTTGCAAAATATGATGAATTTTAAGATGTTTCAAAAAGCAACCCTGGCTCAATTTTTACAAGGAATCCAACCATATTATGCAATGGTACTGAAAATGCAATTTTCTATATTTTTAACAAGGTTTGCAAATCTGACTCTCTTTTCCCTTTACCACCAGACAGAACAAACACAAGCAAAAGCAAAAAAGCAAAGCAATAGCAGGGGTCCTCATTTTGCTGAGGAGCAAAATGGGGCATGTTGTGAACATCAAACAAATTGTTGTTGGGGTCTGTTCCAGAAGAAAGAATTGACTTAGCAAGCCAAGGGGCAAGTCCCAACACAGCTCCCCCACAACCTTCAGGGTGGTCAGTATGAAAAATCAAGCCTCTTTCCAAATGACAGCAAGCAAAGCATCAAGACGGGTGTTACTAACTTCCACTTCTTGAAGCATAATGACATCAATATGGTTGTTCATGATAGACTGCTTAACATGATACTTGTGAGAAGGGATTGTCAATCCCCTCACATTCTATGATTGTATGGGGCAATTCATTGTGAATTGGGAATCTCCTCATTCGTGAGGAGAGTATTAAACTGATTTGAAGACAATAAGCTATGGGAGTCAAGAGAGCCATCAATAGGAGGTCTCTCCCTTGAAGTAGACCGTGAACGTGGCCTCATAGGGCTTGTAGGAGGAGATCACATTGGGCTATCTAGTTGAGAGGATGGTTTTATAGGGTTAGCTAAGATAGGCTAGGACAGAACAACAAGGGATTAGGCATTAGAGAGGGAAGGGGGGGCAAATTCTATCCTTTTTTTAGGGAGCCTTTTCTCAGTTTGAAGAACCTCTTTGAAGGAAGCATTACCAGGGGGAAGGGGGGAAGGGATAGGGGAAGCTAGGGTAAGAGGTGTCTCGGAAGAGGAGGGCAACGAAGAGGTGAGTTGTTGTAGTTGAGAGGACCAGGGATTCTTAGGAGCCTCTATAGAGGATGGATTGGTGGAGTGGAAATCAAAAGAGGATGTAGGAGATGGGTGAGGTTTGCGGTGAGGACAGTCTCTAATGATGTGGCCTTCTTGTCGGCAATAAAAACATGCATTAGGTTTGTTAAGGTAGGTGATCCGCTGGGAAAACTCAAATCCAGGGCCCAAAAGCTTGATGGCACTAGGGAGTGGTTGGTTTAAGTCCATTTCTACACAAACTCTAGGGTGTACTTTGAGACTAGCCCATTTGTCAGTGTTAGGTTTGCACTAGATGACCCTACCCAATTGAGCAGCTATATCTTGCAGAAATGGGCGAAAAGCTAAGTTTACGATGGGAAGCTCAACCCACATACGATATTTGGATTTTGATATCCCATCTGGGTGGAAGTCAATATCCTAAGCTTGAAGGTAGAAAGTCTGACCACATATTATCCAGGAACCATAATGAAGGGCCGCTTTAGCATGATATGGGTCCATGAAGGTGCAGGCTACATATCCCCGGCCTAAACCCCTAAATGATTCTATTACCCATCCCTTCTATTCCCAGTTTGTACGGGTCCATTTGAAAAAGTCTTGTTCAGATGGGACACCTTACAAATAAAAAAGAATGATTGGTCTTGTTTTATAATCTTCTATCACTTCAACAATGTCATATGGAAATTTTAACATTATGGTCTTACCTCTAGATGAGTCGGATGATGGAGCAGGTTGACTGTTACTCGCTTTAGGCATGTTTGGAGTAATAATCTGGTTGTTGGACGGGTTAGGAATAGACATCTAGGACCCAGCAGCAGGAGATTTCAAGGTGGTTTTGTCATTTTGTTGGTCTGCAGAAAAAAGGGAAGGATGATCTGCCTGTGTAGTCTCTTTCTGAGCAGCAATCTCAGGAATTTCCAGAGCCCCTTTTTTCCCTCACCTTTTTCTTCATCGATGTTGCACGTGGGTTTAGAGTTGATTGGGACCCGACCGATGTAGGCTTGGCAGCTTGTAAGACTTTTGATCTAGTCATCATGGTTAGGGATTTTGTCGTCAAATTTGTCTTAGGGTTGCAAATGTTCTCCAACTGTCATTTCTCCTTAGGGTTTTTGTAGTCGTTCTCTCGGCACTCCGTTTCTCTCCTTCAGCTAGTATACTATTAGTGTTGTTTACAACTACCAATATGCTAATTAATACAATGGCAGATCTTAGCTCGAACACATTAATCTTTTTTTTTTTCGATAGAGCATTTCTTTAGTTTTACTTTGTTTTTTGTTCTTTCATTTTTTAGTTTTACTTTGATTTCTGTTCTTTCGTTTTCAATCTGACCACTCACGAGCCTTTGGAATATTACCCTAAATAAAAGTAAAGGGCTGCACATTGTTTGTTATTCTGGAGTTAAAAAGTTTTTATAGAATATTACAATCCTGTTTTAAAAGATGTTAAATTTGCTTCTGGATTTATATTTCTTTTGGATTTATATTTCAGCAATTTAGAAGCATGCAAATTTTATATTTTAGTTTTAGCTAGACCCTATATTTTGGGTGAAGTTTATTTATTTATTATTTTACAGTAGCTGATTTGGACATAAAAACTAAAACACAGCCTACACACATTTTAAAAATCTAAAATTACAAAATTAGAATAAAATTATAACTGACATAATTAAAAATAAAAATAAACCAAAAAAATTATAGTGGACATAGGTAAGTGCATCAGTAATTTTCTTTCACTTGGACATGTGGCTTTACTTAAATATCATCAACTTCAATGGTCAAACAGTCAATAGCAATTTTACACCTCATCCACACACTAAAAAGTGGAAAATATCTGTTCTATTTTTATTAGCCAAAATTGACTCTTAAATCAAAGAGATGTACACTCAGTTTTGTTATAAAATATTTATATACTTCAAATATTAATGCACATAATCCTACTTTTTTTTAAATTCTTTTAAAACTGTATGATTTCGATGAAGTTTTGGGGTTCCTTGTGTTTAGATGGGAAAGAGGGATTGTTGATTTTTTTGTGGTATGGGGGTTTTAGCTTGAATCCTCCTTCCCTCTAAAAATTCCAAGGGATTTTCAACCAAGTTGCTTCTCCACTCGAGAGGAAAATGACCTATCAGGTTGGGTTGCCACAAGGGAAGCTGGGAAATTCAGAAGTTATCACACAATGTCTCTAATTAATGCTTTAATGCTCTTGAAACCCTAATTTAAGCAAAACAATAAGTAAATCTGCAAATTAGGACATATGCTATTGAAATAAAACAAAGGGGCAGAGAACCTTAACTCAGTATTTTTCACAGTTCAGAGAACGAAAATGTCGGGGACAATGGTGATGGCACCCAAGTCCAAGATGCATCTTTTTTTGTATAATCCCGATCTCCTTCCGACACTGATCTCTGATGTACCTTCAGTTTCTAGTAATTCAGATGCAGAGGACACTGTTGATGGCACCCTAGTCCGTTGAGGGAGATTCTTCTGGATGTCAGAAGCTCTGTAATCGCTGATTGTCACTATTTAGTCTGTTTCTATAGATCCAAATGCGGAGGACAATGTTGATGGCACCTGTGTCCTGAAATGTTGCACAATGTCTGCTTCTTTTCAGATCCTGAATCTACACTGTCCTCCAATCCTTCCTGTAGCTCCACTTTCTCCAGATCTGATACCTATAACTTGCAATCACAAGGAGAATGGTAGGGGGTTGTGGTGTTTAGAGGCTTGCCTCAGTCAAGCCCCGGAGAGACATTCAAGTCTTCTGAACACCGTTGCTAGATGAGAGTGCATATTCCTGCGGGATAGAGGTAAAATCCAAATGATAATGATTGAAAACACAATAGATGTCACATCGATGATGAAGCTCTCATGGAAAGAAGATGCTCTTCAATGCCATGAGGAGAAGATGTAATCCAACCTACAAAAACAAACACAATAACAATGCTCTACTCTGCAACATAATGAAAATCACAAGTATGCCAATAGCTCACAATTATAAACATCTTCTAGTTTCTAAATGATAGCATACACATGCTTATATATGCATCTACAAAGATTCCCACCAATAATTTTGTAATTAAAACTTATGATGTTAGCATGGGACCCAAATAATGGTCACAAACCTGACATTTGAATTTAGGGCAGACCCAAAATAGGGTTGGACTAGGGCGCTAGCGCCCATGTCCATCCCCTGTCTTTGTTTTGAGTTCATCAAAATAGTCCCCCTTAGCTCCCATTTGTCACAAGGCCGAAGGGTTTTCTCATCGGGAGTCTGAGTTATTATGCAAGATGCTCTAAATGCAATCTAAAGACCCAGGAGCTAAACCTTAAGAGGAAAAAAAAAGCCCCCAATGGTGCATCTTTCTGACATAACATTTAGCCCCCACTTTAATGTATGTATAAGGTCAACAAACACAACAAACATGCCAAACACATTAAAGACAATAACAAGCACGCAAAACACGGAGAAGACAATTACAGTTACGCAAAATATAGAGAATACAATATTGAAGATGGTGGAGGTTAATTGTCATTGATGGAAAAACTACATGATGCATTCTCTCTCTCCCCCTTTTTGACATCGGATGACAAATGCTATTACCTCCCCCTGTGAAAAATAACTCATATACATCATTAGCAAGAGACTAGCAAATTATGTTGATATCAATCAACTGGGTACCTATTTCTTGGATCACAGGCACTATTACTGACCTTGTTATCTTTATACCAACCAAGAATTGAGATACCACTTACCCAAATCTTTGATACCACTAGTCTTTGTCAAAAGATTGAAGGCACTGATCACTTTTGCAATTTTCTGTCCTAAACTTATCCTGAAAGCTCTGTCCTTGTACATCTACATATTGAACAACTTTTCAACTTGAGAGAAACAAGTCACCATGAAACACACATCTGAAAACATACATCCTGAAGCACATGACCTGAGGATAACATAATGTGAGTCACACTAAACAAAGCATCAATTTGCTATTATAAACTACCCATAGACTGTACCATATTCTGCATACATAAAATGAGACCTATTACATCATAAAATCTGCACAAAAGAGCACTGTCCTGATAGAATGAAACATGCATATCTATCTCAACACAATACCACTTCTTGTCACTACACCAATATGAAGATGAAAAAATGACATATATCTGCTATCATATACAAACGCCTGATGACATCACTTGTGGTTGCAAAACAAATTTTTATAACAAACAATTCTTTCCTAGTCATCAACCCTTTTTGACCTAAATGACAAAACTCCAAGATCTCCCAAAGCATAAAGTATGATCGCAAAAAAATGACTCTTAGGTTTTAGAAGAATCGAGCCTTTGACATGTCACATATGAACTTGAACACCATGCAAAGATAACATAAACACTTCAACACCCATAAACACCAAAATGAAGACTACTCATAACACTATTCACAACTCATGATGACATGATGACCACTTTAGAGATGACCTCGCCAAGAATTCCATGATAGTAACAACAAGATACATCTTAATAGACAATCAACTTGCAACAACCTGCAACCAATATACTCCTACACACACTTCTTGGCATGATGAAGAATGAAGACCATCTGTAAGGAATGAAGATTATCTTAATGAAGACCATTCTCCTGTCCCTGCACATGACACTTTTTACAACACAATCCCAAATCTGATATATACAAAACCACATCTGAAACACACTACAATCAACAAGAACTATTGTCTCTTGAGTGTATCATTCAAATCAGCCCATCAAGTCTATACTGCACCAAGAGACTTCCAATACTGAGAGAAAACTGTACTTTAATATTCTGATTCTAATTGCACCCTGTCACTGTCCACTGCCTACAAATTGAAGTTATGACAACACCCTATCTTATTACTCAAGAATGAAACTCAAACCAATCAACACACTTCAGCTCAATTGAGATCACAAATTCAATCAACAAATTTTCAAAAATCAAATGACTACATGTTCTCTATATGGCTTGCCAACATGTTAACTATCATAGCTCATAACCATTGATCACTAAATAACCAAAGAGATAGCTTGGATAACTACGTCCCTTGAAATGATATTAGGTCTCTCAAATGGAAGAGAGATGAACACCATGAAGAAAACTTTTGACATCAAAGTGAATCTATCATCTCACTATGAAAGATACCACTACAACAATATAGAGACATTCATTTGAAATGCACTGAATGAATTCTAGAGACAATGAACATAATCAATTCCTTCTCCACTTGCTCCTTGATTGTAGTAACATGCATGGGGGGTAAGAGATAAGACATTAATCAACTCCCCCTCACTTCATGCTATATGTTATGCAACTGATGAAGTGACTTGTGCAAGATGCACAAGTTTAGGATCCGTCTTCTCTTGACTTTGTTTCTACTTCCAAACTTTCACAGGTTCTTTCTTCTGTTCAGGTTTCTTCTTCCAAACCTTTTCAACCTTTTTCTTTTTCCAACCTTTCAAACTAGATGATACATTACTACAACTATGTGCTTTGTGACCAAGAGAGTTACACTTGAAACACATAAGATTAGCATTCCTTCTGCAATCAACTGCTTTGTGTCCAAAATGATTACAGGTATAACAATAACCAAAAAATTAATAATTATACCTATACATATATTCTTGTCTTGCTGGAGGAGCCCGTCTTGGATTTCTCTTTTGATTGTTCATTTTGATAAACTCATCTTTAGTTTCAATCTTCTTTTTGGCTTCAGGAGCAACAATATGATAACTTAGATCAATTTTCCTTCTTGGAGTTTCTCTAACTTTAGAAAACTGTCCCTTTTCATAACCAAGTCCAGTAGTGTCTCTATGTTGTTTTTGTTTACCCAACATCTCATGTAACTTGCTTGTGCTCTCTTTAAATTTCAAATTCTTTTCCAACTGCTTCCTAACATCCTCAAGATCTTTTCTTAAAGAAACTATTTCTCCTTCAATCTTTTAACATTCAACTATTTTAGCTTTCAACTTAGACTTTGTTACATCAGCTATCCTCTTAGCTTCCTCAACCTCTGTCTTTAGATTGATAATTAATTTATCTGATTCACCTACTTGATTCCTCAAATCTATAATCAGATTTCTAGCATCTTCAAGGTCTGAAAGTGCTTTGTTTTTGAAGTCCGTTTCTTGTTGTAGCTGCAACTCTAATTTCTAGTTCTCCTTTTTATATTTCTTGAGTTCACTCAGAGCACACATGAGTTCTCCTTCTATATCAATTTCTTAACTCTTGTTCATCATTACTCATAATGTGATCTTCTTCTTTTGAATTTAATGGTGTTTGCCTTATTCATTGTGTTTAAGAGTTGTTCATGCTTCAACAGGAGGCTTCACATGAAGGTATTCATGTCTCATCCTATATTAGGAGATAACTTGTTCATAAGATGACTCAGAACAAGATAATGATGCTGCTGGCAAGAGACACATTATAGATTCATGATTGTTGTCATTGATGGCAACAAAGTTCATCCCACACATCTACAGGACATGGTGTGCCTATACCGGAAGTCAAATTGAAGAATGTTGTGGTCCGGTAAGCAAGAACAGAGCATGTGACAAGGTCTAACAGTCAGGTCTAGATCTCTAAGAGGAAGTATCTTTGTAAAGTGCGGACTTGGGGATGTCAAGAGGAATACCTTGACTGATAGATTCCAGGATTTGAGCCTCTGGTGATGAAAGAATGAAGAGATATAATCATTCAAGTATTGGGGTCCTGTTTGGCAGAGCAGACAGAGAAAGAACTGGCTGGCAAAGCATCAAACACTATTCCAAATGAGATGTTGATGGTGATCAAGATTATTAAGGTATCATTCAAGATTGGCTAACTTGTTAGATGACTTCTCTAAGTATCTCTTTGATCCGCATCACTTGGTAAGCAAGGATTCAACCGACAGACTAAAGTTTGGGGAATACTGACTATTCCGGATGCCGACTAGAAAGAGGATGAAATCCTTTGTGCGGATATATATACCAAATGGATTTCGATGAGAAGTGACGTTGTGTGTGCGAAGAAAAGTAGAAGAGCATAGGGAAGGCAGTAAGGAAGGTCCGGTATGTGAAAGGACAATAGCATAAAAGAAGAGAAAGGGTGAAGTGCAGTAGATCAATATACTAAGCCTAATCGGAACTGAACTCCAACATGTGTGGATGCTTCTCATCAATTCAAGTATATTATTACTCTCTTTATAACTTGTAGACAGCGAGTCTCTTGTAGGCAGTGACCCTCTTGTGAGCAGTGTGCTCGGGCAGTGAGCCCTAATTGGCAAGTGCCATTTTGTACTTCTATTGTTCTAACAGAGAATACATTCTTGGGTTAGTCACCCCGTGGTTTTTCCCTTAACAGGGCTTTCCATGTCAAAATCATTGTGTTATGTGTATTGACTTTGTTTCTGCTTTCATGTTTATGAATGCTTATTTGCTTTGATGCTGCACTAGTTGTTAAAGAAGAACAGAAAGTTAAATTAATCAAGATAACTAATTCACCCCCCCTCTCAGTTATCAACAATTGGTATCAGAGCCAAGTTCCTCCAAAAAGAGCCTAACAACTTGAGGAAGATCAGGGAATTAAAATGGATGTGTATGGTATGAGGGAGCAACTTCAGTCTGCCCTAGATGATCTTGAGCAATCTAATTCTGAAGTCAATGAATTGAAGGAAAGACTCAAACAAGCTAATGATTTCATAAATGAACTAAAAGGGAAACTAAGTCTCTCTATGAAAAAGAGAAAGGATCTACTTCAGCAATTGGCAAGTCAAAGTGAAGCAAATGATACAAATGGAGATTTGAAGGAGAAAACCAATTTATGTGAAAAGTTATCAAAAGAGATCATTATGGTAAGACATGAAATGGAATCAAGAGTTATGAAATTTACTCAAGAAATTGAAGAGAAAAGAAAAACTAAAGATGATCTAAGACAATCTCTCAAGGAGAAATCAGAAGACTGCCACAAGATGGATAGAATAATCAAACATCTTGAATATGATCTTGAAGATGCTAAAGATAATGAAGAAAAACTTGAGGATCAAATTGTCTCTCTTAAAAGGGATCTTCAAACAGCAAATGAATACAAAGAGAAATTCAAGATAAGTTCTGCTCAACTTGAAGTTCTTCTTGAAAGCCAAAAGAGGGTAGATGACAAGTGTGGTTTGGGATATGAGAAAGGTGAAAGCTTCAGATCCAGTCGGAAGAAGTTTGGATCAGAAAATTCAAGGAATAGGCCTAGAAGACCTCCGGTAAGGCAACCTAATGATCAAAGATATCCATCCTTCAATGGATACTGCCACAACTACAATAACTTTGGTCACAAAGCTAATTAGTGCAAAAAAGAATAAATCAGGCTAATACATCCTTCTCTGGACAGTGTTTCAACTGTAAAAGGTATGGTCACAAATCTCATGAATGCAGAAATATGCAAATGAACAATTCATTCAATGGTAGATGCTTTGTATGCAATAGAATGGGACATATGGCTAATCAATGCAGATCAAGAGGATATCAATCAAATATGCAAAGAAATGTTGTTTGCTACAATTGCAATAGATCCGATCATATTGCCAAATTCTATAGAAGAAAAAAAGGATAAAAGGGGTCCGGTGCATCTTCAGAATCAAGACAAAGGTAAAGGAAAAATGAATGCGGATGAAGTTCAAAGGGAGATGAACAAGATTTGGGTGAATAGGAATACAGAAAATGTTGGGGATGGATCCGCACCAGAATCTGGTGCTGATATTCCTTCCAGAAATTAAGAAGTGAGCTCTGGCTTAGGGGGAGACAAGAAAAAAAACATTTTCCCCCAGCCAGTTAATTGGTGCCAGAATTGGCACAAGGAAAGTTGCAGATTAAAGGGTTCACAAAGGGACATCTAAATAAGCTTTGGTTAAGAGATAAAAGATCCGCAAGAAGTTTTGAACAGGTTGAAGACTAATCCGGTTCATCAGTCATCCGGTGAGAAGTAGGTTTTTCACAGTTAAATCCGACATGATTCAAACTATGGAATCTTGATCTACGGATATACCAAATGATTAAGGAAAGGAAGATAGATTATCACTATTCTCCAAGAATAACTCTAAGTGTATCTCAGTGATCTGGAAAAGATCTATCTCAGAATAAGATGAACAGGGCAACCAGAATGACTTAGGTTGCACATTTATTGCAGTATGAAATTAGGGCTTTCCCAGAAATAAAAGAGTTCATTCGTTCGTCATTTGTACATTTGCACTCAAGAAGAAAAGAAAAGGAGCTCTGCAACAAATTGTCTCAAACTCTCAAAGATCAACCATTGAAGTCGATTCATCCAGCAAATTAATTCGGCTCATTCAGCAAACCCTAGAAGTGTAAAAGGTATTTTCCCGTTGCTAAATATCTCTTTGTAAATCTTTTGAAAATGGCTCCTCCAAATGTGGTGAAGATCTCTGATAGGCTGCACCCAAAATTTAGAAAACATCCTTATAAATCCCTAGAAGTTGACCCTCTAGTCACCTTTTCAAGCATTCCGCATGGAGTTTTACATGTAGAAGACGTTAGGGTTTACATTCACGCAAACATTGAAGAATTTGGTGAATCCAAGCTGGCAGATATCTATCACAATTAGTTAATAGATGATGCTTTTGAACTCAAACCATAGTACCAGGCCATCCGGGATAAACATTTTGGTCAGTGCATTCATTTCCCTTGTTTTGAAGAAGATGAATGGGTCTGGTATGTGTTGAGCAGAGTGCATGATAACTTCTTATGGTTGAATAGACCATTTAAGATCACCAAGGACGCAATTAGGGATGTAACCGGTTTGCATTCATCCGGAGGGGTACCTGTTCTCAAAGCTGTCAAAAACCAAACCGTGAGTGAGGCTACCAGATCAAAATTTGATAAGAGAGCAGTGACCATAGAAGATATCACTGATCCGGATATCAAGTTTGCATCTATGATAATTGGCTATAAGATATATCACTCCAGCAGGGAGAATTCAGTACCTGGAACTGCTGTGTATACTGCTTATGAAATGTTGAGAAAGAATGCAGATTATGATCTCTATGAACTCCTTCTAAGCCAACTGATGGAAAACTTACAGAAGATCAAGAAGGACAAGAAGAACTCTTTTAAATATGGTGGACTGATATTGTGTTTGTTTTTCTACTTTTTGAATGAGTTGCCTGGATCTAGTGGTTGGGTATGGCAGAACGATAGACCTGTTGCCATTCAAATCAGAGATTACTTGCATGGACTTGGGAATGCTAAAGCAAGAAATACAGCTCTATGGGGTTATTTCAAGAACTTTCAGAGTATGATGCAAGCAAAAGAGAGAATTCCCCAATCTCTAGTTGAAAAGTATAAGGATACAGTTTGCTTTATGGTAGAAACTGATCAGTGCCTAATGGAGGCTGTGGAACCAAGGATAGTCTGGATCATGCCCATGGGGTATGAAGTAGATGAGAAAATTGTTGAGCTACATGTTCAACACATGCTTAGTCAACCCAAAGATCCCAAGGCAGAAAGGTTTGGAACTTTTGAAGAGTTGAGTGTAAAGATTCATGTGGAACTCAGACAACCGGAGATAAAGAGAAAAGTGAGAAAAGAGGTAGAGAATATTGCCAAAAGACATGGCATATCAAAAGAGGCACTTGATGTACATAGAGAAAAGATGGAAAGGGGAGAGAAAGAGAAGGAAGAAGCAGAAAAGGAAAGTGATTCAGTAGAAGATCCCTCCCAGACCAGATCCTCTAAGATGTCTGCACCCACAACTGCTAAGACCTCAAAGGCATCAAAACTAGAAGCAAAACCATCCGGTAAAGTAGAGAAAAGAACTAAGACAAAGGCCACAAGGTCTTACATCAGTCAGAAGGATGATGAAGAGACTGAGTCAGATGAGGAGGTAAGGAAAATGAGAAAAAAAAAAAGAAAGTATCCAGTGAACCCTCTATCGGTGAAGATAAGGAGGCAGAGGCAAAAGAGTTTGTTGAAAGACCTACTCTGTCCTTAGATGATGTAGTTAAAGTAGTTACTATGGATGGGAACCTGCAACCAATAACATAATTCTATAATGCATATAATGATGCAGATAAAAAGATTCTGGAGGAAGCCACAGTTAAGTATTTGAACATATACAATAAAGCTTTTATTGAAATCATCTTTCTAATTCCCAAAAGTTTAGAGAAAGACCTTGAAATGAGGAAGAACAATGCCCAAGCAAAAGATCTAGAAATCTGGGAACAAATTGCTATTCAACTTTATCCCTCCATCACTCCAAAGCAAATAAACATGGTCTTCAAAGATTGCAAAGATGAGTTCCAGAGCAAAGCTAGAATGAATCAGCTTATGCTTGGAGAAATTGATAAAGTGGCAAAAGAAACTGAAGAAATCCTTAGGAATGCCTATAAAAGATTCAATATTCCTGTCATAGAGGACTTAGGTGATGAAACATCTGCCATGGATGACAAAGATGAATCTACTGAGACAGTGGCAGAAGAGGTAAAGGAGACATGTGAAGAAAAAGGTAAGGACTTAAATTCCTCTGCTCCAGAAGAGGAGGTCCATGAACAAGCAAACATCTCTCCTTCGGTTTCCCCTACAGACTCCGGATCCAAAGAAAAAGAAAGAGTAGAAGAGAAGATCAGTCAAGAAGCAGAGGAGAAAGAAAAAGAAGATGACAGTAGTAAGGCTACAGAAGGAAAGAAAACTCCAATAGAGAAGGCCAAAGATGATAGTGGCAAGAGTGTAGAAGGGGAGAAAACCCTGTCACTGGCAAGAGACATAGCAGAAGCAGTCAAAGAATTCCTAACCAAGGAGATGATGGAATTTGATGAACTGGAACTTCTTCAAGGACCGTTCAATTTTGACTCCCTCTCCTGGTTCAAACCATGAAGCTAGCATCCTTTACTTCAGCAAAGGCAAAAGAAAAACTTCCGAAGTCTCACATGGAAGACTATAAGCTCATAGAAACTGCATCTGGTGTATTGGAGAAGATCATGCCATCTTTTCAGAAGGATCCCTTAGCCTCTTCATTCGGTAATCTCAAATCTCTAGTAAATAGTGTTAGTACACATTTTGAATCTCTAGAGAAATCAGCTGAGGAGAAGGTCCGGAAAGAGTTTTTGGATAAAAGATTCTCGGAGTTACAAGGCTTTATAACCAATGATAGGAAAGTTATGGACATTGGAATAAAGAGCTTATAAAATACTCTTAAAGATGGCAGAGATATCTATAAATTTTGTTTATCCTGTCCTAAAGTGACCAAGGATATTGAGAAGAAAGTAAAGGAACAAGAGGATAAACTGTCAAGCCTCTCTAAGAGTTTTTATCCTCTCACTGTATCCATAGTAAACCAGGAATGTCAAACTATTGTAGTCATGAATGAGATTAAGAAACTTGAAAAGGAGAGGAAGAACATAATCAGCAGGATGGGTGAACTTAGAGGGATCATTATCCCTAAGTTAGAAGCCATGCATGAAGCTCTAACTGATGCTCAGACCACAGCCCAGACCAGTGATCCAACAGATCTTAAGAGGGCATAAGTTTTTGCATTCCTGTTGAGTGGTCACATCTCAATTTTGGACAGGATGAAGTAGAGTTGGGAGACAGAAGTTGTACAGTTGAAGACAACTTTTGTAGACATACTACAGTATATGTAAGTATAACCGGTTTATATACTTATGCGGCTAAGTATAGTTGAATTTTTGGGCAATTTTGGTGTGCGGACCCTACCCTTTGCCATTGATGTCAAAGGGGGAGTGAGGAACAGTGAAAAATGTGGAATCCAGCTAAGGGGGAGCTCCGGTAAAGTGTACATTAGAAGAGAGCATCAACAAAGGGGGAGTATAGTATAACACTTAGTCATTTTTCACTAAGTGTTGCCATCAATGCCAAAGGGGGAGATTGTTGGCAAGAGACACATTATAGCTTCATGATTGTTGTCATTGATGGCAACAAAGTTCATCCCACACATCCGCAGGACATGGTGTGCCTATACCGAAAGTTAGATTGAAGAGTGTTGTGGTTTGGTAAGCAAGAACAGAGCATGTGGCAAGGTCCGACAGTCAGGTTTGGATAGAGGAAGTATCTTTGGAAAGTGTGGACTTGGGGACGTCAAGAGGAATACCTTGACTGATAGATTCCAGGATTTGAGCCTCCGGTGATGAAAGAATGAAGAGATATAAGCATTTAAGTATTGGGGTCCTGTTTGGCAGAGCAGACAGAGAAAGAATTGACTGGTAGAGCATCAGACACTATTTCGGATGAGATGTTGATGGTGATCAAGATTATTAAGGTATCATTCAATATTGGTCGACTTGTTAGATGACTTCTATAAGTATCTTTTTGATCCGCATCACTTGGTAAGCAAGGATTCAGCCAACGGACTAAAGCTTGGGAAATACTGACTATTCTGGATGTCGACTAGAAAGAGGATGAAATCCTTTGTGCGGATATATATACCAAATGGATTTCAATGAGAAGTGGTGTTGTGTGTGTGAAGAAAAGTAGAAGAGTAGAGGGAAGGTAGTAAGGAAGGTCTGGTATGTGAAAGGACAACAACATAAAAGAAGAGAAAGGATGAAGTGCAGTAGATCAATATACTAAGCCTAACCGGAACTGAACTCCAGCATGTGTGGATGCTTCTCATTAGTTCAAGTATCTTATTACTCTCTTTATAACTTGTAGACAGTGAGTCTCTTGTAGGTAGTGAGCCTTTTGTGAGCAGTGTGCTCAGGCAGTGAGCCCTAATTGGTAAGAGCCATTTTGTACTTCTATTGTTCTAACAGAGAATACATTCTTGAGTTAGTCACCCCATGGTTTTTCCCTTAACAGGGCTTTCCACGTCAAAATCATTGTGTTATGTGTATTGACTTTGTTTCTGCTTTCATGTTTATGAATGCTTATTTGCTTTGATGCTGCACTAGTTGTTAAAGAAGAACAGAAAGTTAAATTAATCAAGATAACTGATTCACCCCCCCTCTTAGTTGTCAACAGATGCTTATTTACATGCCATGATGTGTTGATGCTTTGATATTGTTGATCTACATTTTATGATTGCTATGCCTTAGGATGTTGAAGACATAAATCTCATAGAGTGTTGAGGATCATCTGATGTTGCTGCAAGATTGAGTAATAAGATTTGATGCAAATCAGGACTTTATATTTCAATGTCATGTAGGAGGTGGTTCAGTGTTTGCAAGTTGGTGGTAGGTTGAATTGATCTTAGTCTTAGATGGATTTGTTCTTATTGCTGCCCTAATTGCTTCATGGCTTAATTTTGTTGGAGGCTCCAAGGAAGTTTCTTTAAGGTTTAGAGTGTCAACATGTTCAAGAATCCTAAGGTGAAGTGGATGTTCAGTTTCCATGTTATAAAGCACCTTAGTTGTGATCCTCTGTTCATTTTACATAGTCGAGTTGATGTTGAGGCACAAATGTCTTCATGATTGGTTGATGTTATTTAGTGAATATCATGATGGTGAGATGGATTTGGAGAATTTGTAAGTTGCTTTATGATGCAGGACGATTGGTTGCATTAATTGTGAGGTTCTTCAATTATTGATCATGCTTGTGAGGTTCTTCAATTGTTCATGTCTTTACAGAGTTCATATGTGCTTTTTACTGCAAGGATCATGTTCCTGAATAATTCATAACAGGATGAGAAGGATGATACATTAATAATTAATGATGATACTATGCTGTGAGATCTCTTTAGGGTTTGGTTTCAAGATGTTTTAAGATTTCCATCATAATATTATGTCATGCCTTCATTTCTCATTTCCTTGATATTCATGGCAGGTTTGGTTGATTAGAGCTTCTCAGCTTACCTCATGACTTGGTTTCAAGCTTTTCATGTTTTAAGGTCCTAAAATTCTCTTAAACCCTAAGTTGCCATGTCTAAAATCCTAACACCTCAATACCCTTCTATGCATCTTGTTGCCCGTCCTCATAGATTATGCTTTATGTTTTAAAACATCGATGACTTGCAATCACAAGTCTCTGCCACTTATATTGACTGGCCTAAGGAGTATTAAGTCATTTATATGACCGACCCTCTCTTTTATGAAACCGACTCCCTCGGTCTTCTTTATTTTGATCGGGCGCCAAAACTGCAATCGAAGGCTAGTTTTTAAATCATAATGGGCGTGCTTACAAAAATCAATGGCAATGATTTAAAGTTAGACTCCCACTCTGAAGCTTAATCTTTGACGTGCTTATGAACGTCTGAAGCTTTTAAACTACAGAGATAAGACTTTGTAAAAGGCTATTTTTAGCCATTTAAAAAGGCAGATCAATATGAAGATTTAAAGAGATTTCTTTCTATTTTTTAAATATATATCTTCCTCGTGGAAATTGAAGAGACAAAGGAGGATTTTTTTTTAATATTTCTTTTTGGGGAAAAGATTTAGTAGAGATTTAATTGGCTTTACTACCTTCTATTTTTTATTCTCATAAAGATGGAAAGTTAGTCCGAGTATGAAAGAGATTTTCATTTTCTCTAAGGGCAGATTGAATAGAAG
This sequence comes from Cunninghamia lanceolata, assembly GCA_027924645.1. Taxonomy (NCBI): domain Eukaryota; kingdom Viridiplantae; phylum Streptophyta; class Pinopsida; order Cupressales; family Cupressaceae; genus Cunninghamia; species Cunninghamia lanceolata. The sequence continues at coordinate 2,888,337 of BSBN01001327.1, read as the reverse complement.
ATATTTAATGTGATGGAAGAGTTTTTTTTTAGTCTCTTTTGGAGAATTTTCTTATTTGCAGATTGAGGAAGATGAATGATCATGCAGATTGAGGAAGATGAAATGATCTAATGATTTATTTTATTATTGAAGATTATTTGTTGCAGATTATTAAAGAGTTGTTGAAGATGCAGAGAAGAGAGGAATATGAAAGTTCAATTTATTTTTCTTGTAGGAGAATGGATGTTTGAAGATGATGAAAATGCAGATAGGCTTTGAAGATGGAAGATCAAAGGTCTTAATGTTTGAAATATAATATATATGCAGGTTGTGAAAATGAGGTGGGGTGATTGTGGTTTTAAATGACACAAATTGAAATGAGATTTTCTGTGTATAAGAGGGTTTGAAGAATATACATTTTGTATAGGTTTCAAGAGTAATGTTTCAATAGAGATGTTAAGAGACTTCAACATAGAGGATAAAAGAGACTTGATTTTTTTTATTGAAAAGGTTATATTTGAAGAATGTATTGACAAAAGGAGATATAAGGTTGTGAAGTGTAATGTGTTGTAGAGAATCAGGGTAATCCCCTGAATTACTTCTTTTCTCTCTTATGTTCAGATATATGCCAGTGAGGCTTTGTATGTCAGTGAGACTTATATGGTCAATAAGATCTCTTTATAGCCAGTGAGGCTTTTATGTCAATGAGACAATTGTTGTAATCAGTGAGATTCAAATAAGCTAGTGAGGCAAATTTTCAAAGTGGTTTTTAATCCCTATGAGTGTTTTCCACTCATCAAAACCTGTGTCATGTCTTCTCCTTGTGGTTGATTATGTTGCACCTATTTGATCATCTTTATTTAAGTTTTGCATATCATGATGACTATGTTTTTAGTTAATTACTTTGCACAACATTTTGAGTCAAGTTTTGAATTGTTAAAATTTATACAACACTGATTCACCCCCCCTCTAAGTGTTGTTCTGTACTCCAACAGAAGACATGCATAGCACAAAGAGTATAGTGAATGCAGCGATTATTTTTCTTTTTGGTTTTCCCATATGGAATACAAAATGCAAGTACAAGGAAAGTAAACAAACAAATCCCAAAAGAGTGTAGAGGAGCTCATTGCCATCGGTCTTGCACCTTTTGAGAATAGACACGCCAAACAAAATCCCAAGGTGTAGAGGAGCTCATTGCCACCAGTCTTGCACCTTGAGAACAAACATGCCAAACAAATCCCAAAGTGTAGAGGAGCTCATCGCCACCGGTCTTGCACCTTGAGAACAAACATGCCATACACACACATGGAAGACACAGAGAAAACATGGCAAACAAGCGATGGAGTGAAACTATTGCTAGGTTCATCACCATCTCAGGCACATTACAGGCACACACTGACAATTGGGCTTCACCACAACAATCTCCCAAAACATGCTTAAGGGTTGAGTTAGTCACAAAACTGCTCCCCGCCTCCGCAGAGGACTTTTGAAAATGACATCATAGTGTAATCTCCTCGAGAAATACACCATCATTGCCTTCTGCAGAAGGGCTTAAGATAAAAGGATATGCTCGATATCCCACCTCCGCAGAGGGATTAAATGATTGTGATTGATTTTCCGATTGTTCAAACATGCTTTACTATCATCTATAACAGACATATTACCTTATATATGCCTCCACCTTAAGGTGGTTGATATCACGTATCGATATCAAGCACATTAAGGTAGGAAGAAAACACACAAGGGAACATGAGCTCTCACAAAGCCCATGCCCCCAGAGGTGACATGTACTTTACGATCACCAAAAGTTCCCACAAACACACAATTACTTGCAAGAAAGGTGTTAGTGTCCACATAATCATGATAAACAACAATGCATATGATCACCTACATGAAAGATAAACAAAGTGCGTGGAGTAGTAGTATTGTTAAAGTGTTGTTAGCAAGATAAGATAACATCGACATCAACATCAAGATAGAGAGATCGCACAGAGTGATTCCACTAGCCAAGCATCGGATAATATGTAACAACCTCGTCGTTGTGTATGGACTAGGTCCATTTTTTGATTACTCGCTAAAGGGACACTAGGTCTGCATCAGTATAATATGTTTTTCATCATCTGCCCGCTATGTGGAAACACTAGAGGAAGGTAAACAATAAATCAAAGAGGAGAACAAGTGCCTTAGGGACAATGACATAGGAGGGTGCCCCCAAGTCACCAACCGCAATGCTCTGTCCATAAGACACAACACACAACAATGAAATCAGAGGAGCGGCAATATAGAAGAATGATGATACAAATAGAAGAAGGTCACGACAGAGGCGGTCTCCTAGTATCCTTGACCTTACAAGAGAATCAAGGGTCATCCTAGGAGGCCTAACAACACATAACACATTACGGGGGAAACACAACACGGAGGCAAAGGGTTAGAAATACTTACCTGCCATTATAATCGCACTAAATTTTGTAACTTGCAAGCCTCTTGGAGAGATGCTCCATCAAGTTGTATGTGAAGTTTGAGTGGTTCGTATTAGGTTGTTTTTTGTTATTAGAGAGTCCATGCGGTACTTTCTCATCATTTGCTTGCTTATGTATAATCTTTTTTTGTTTTTGAGGAGGAGAACCATTGTTATTTCCAACTGATGATAATCATCTTGCTCATTTCCAATTTTTATTTCTCTTGTTCTGTTAGTTTTGTCTATCATAATGACAAGGACTATCTTGTACTATTTCAACCTTTTTATTGTCATAGTCTCTTGCTTCGATTTTTCCATTTATCTTTTTGATATATGTTGATTGTCTCTCGATCCCTGAAGGGATAACGGAGGAGGAACTTCAGAGTAAATATCTTTTCCTCGTGGACAAGCTGATACTTGAGTATTTTCCTTATCCACTTCAATTGTAGCAACTATCTCATCATAATCTAAATAGTCATCCTCTACCTCTAATGTATTTTGTTCCATTAGATTGTTATCGGTATGCTTAGGGAAAGGATTTGTGAAGATCTGTAAATTTTGATTCAGCGGAGCAATCGACTTATTCCCATTATCATTCACACCAGATACCTATATAACATTCAAGTCGATGAGGTCTTATAATTCAGGTTTAAGATGCATACATCATTCAGTATCATGTCCTTATGTCCAATGATAGTGGAAAAAGGCATTAGCATCAAAATAAGGTCCTTGCGTTCTGTTAGGATCCATCGGTTTAATCGGAGGAAGCTTCAAGAGATTATTACTCAAAGCTTGATTCATGATAGAATGATAGGACTCAGATATCAGAGTGAACTTTTTATTGTTGATACTATGTCTTTTTCAGATTAGTGATAGCAGATATTTGTGTAAATTGATTTGAATTCAATCCATTAACCTTGATGAAACTCTTATTATTCCTCTTAAAGTTGTTTTGTGATGATCCACCCTCAGATTGACCAACTTGAGCCGATGAGTTTTGATTTTCATATTGACTAGAAGAAAGTTGGTAGTCACAAAGGGCAGTACATAGATGTTGAAAAGAGTTATACTTCATCAAGAGGATCTTATCATGAATGTTAGGTTACAAATTTGTAATAAATATCTTCTGAACATCATCATCTTTCATCTGGTATCGAATTTGTGGATAAAGTCCTTGATACCGGCTAATAAACTCAGTCAACTTCTCTTTCGGACCTTGCTTGCAATGAACCAAATCAATCAGGGAGACTTGGGGTTTGATGTTTGCTTGAAAATGTTGTAGAAATTGATCAATTAACTATGAAAGAGTGTATTGAAATCAAAGGTAAAGAGAAAAACCATTCTAAAGCAGTATCTTTGAGAGATCGTGGGAAAAGCTTTGCTAACAAGTCCTCTTCAAAGTAGAAATCACTACACATAGCCGTGAACGCCGCCACATGAGTATTAGGATCACCTTTTCCACCATATTTTTCAAAGCAAGGAGTTTCAAACTTCTCAGGCATAGGTGTTCTCAAGATTGCATAGGATAAGGGATTATGAGCATGGTAAGTCAGTATATTAGGTTGTGAAGCATTTGACAAGCTTGTCACTTTTTGTTGTAAAGAGGGCATGCCTTGCAAAAATTGATTTAGGATGGCATCATTAGGAGATGTAGTGTGTGGTGAGGAGTTGGAACCGAAATGTGGAGGAGATTGAGCATGGGTAGTGATAAGCGGAGGTTGTGAATAATTGAGTGGCGGTTGGACTTAGTGGTAAGTGGAAGATGGTTGAGAATAAGTGGATTGAAGGGGTGATTGAGAGTGATATGAAGACACCCTAGGGGCAAGGTTTTGATAGTTGAATCCTACAGCTTTGTAATTTTGTGAATTAGTGCCATTAGATACTCCAATACCAGTGGTAGCATTACTACAAGTATTTGCATTATTTGTTAAAATTGTTGATGTAAATGTAGAGACTCCAGTGGTCAATATAGGTGTCGATACTTGCGTATGAGACAAAGATGACATGTTTTTGATACCATTTGCACATTCAGTCACCGTCATGACATTATAGTGTACAATATGTGTTAAACCTCAAATAACATTAATACCATCTTGCCCTTATTTTATCAATTCTCTTATGTTGTGAATCACAGGTTCAACTTCTTCCGCTATTCTTTCAATTTCCATAAATGCTTGAAAATCAGCTCACTCTTTGTCAAGTTTGATTATTTACTCATTAGGCACATGTGTGACCACCTCAATAGTGTCATCTGTTGGCAAGAGACACAGTGTAGCTTCATGAGTGTTGTCATTGATGGCAACAAAGTTCATCCCACCCATCCGCAGGACATGGTGTGCCTATACCGGAAGTCAGATTGAAGAGTGTTGAGGTCCGGTAAGCAAGAACAGAGCATGTAGCAAGGTCCAACAGTCAGGTCCGGATCTCTCAGAGGAAGTATCTCAGTAAAGTACGGACTTAGGGAAGTCAAGAGGAGTATCTTGACTGATAGATTCCAGGGATTGAGCTTTCAGTGAAGAAAGAGTGAAGAGATATGAGCACCTAAGTATTCGGTTCCTGTTTGGCAGAGTAGACTGAGGAAGAACTGACCGGCAGAGCATCGGACCTTAATCCGGATAAGATATTGATGGTGATCAAGTTTCTTGAGGTATCATTCATGATTGGCCGACATGATTGATGACTTCTATAAGCATCTCCTTGATACGCATCACTTGATAAGCAAGGATTCAGCCTACCTATTAGAGTTTGGGAAAATATTGACTATTCCGGATGTCGACTAGAAAGGTGTTGAAATCATTAGTGCGGATATATATACCAGATGGATTTGGATGCGAAGGTGTGTATTGTGTATTGTGAAGTGTGAAGAAAAGTAGAGAGAAATATAAAAGTAGTAATACAGGTCCGGTATGTGACAAGACAACAGCACCAAAGAAAGAGGAAGAATGAAGTGCAGCAGATCAGTATATTGAGCCTAACCTGAACTGAACTTCAACATATATGGATGCTTCTCATCAATTCAAGTATTTTGTTACTTTCTTGTACCTTGTAGACAGTGAGTCTCTTGTAGGCAGTGAGCCTCTTGTGAGCAGTGTGCTCGGGTAGTGATCCCTAATTGGCAAGTGCCATTTTTGTATTTCTATTCTTCTAACAAAGAATACTTTCTTGGGTTAGTCACCCTGTGGTTTTTCCCTTAACAAGGTTTTCCACGTCAAAATCATTGTGTTATGTGAATTGTCTTTGTTTCTGCTTTCATAATAATGGATGCTTATTTGTTTGATATTGCACTAGTTATAAAAGGAACAAAAAGTTAAGATAATTAAGATAACTGATTCAACCCCCCTCTCAGTTATCAACAATTGGTATCAGAGCCAAGTTCCTCCTAACAAAGCCTAACAGCTTGAGGAAGATCTGGGAATCTCAATATGTATGGTATGAGGGAACAACTTCAGTCTACTCTAGATGATCTTGAGCAATCTCACTCCGGAGTCAATGAATTGAAGGAAAGACTCAAACAAGCTGATGATTTCATAAATGAACTAAAAGAGAAGTTGAGTACCTCTATGAAAAAGAGAAAGGAACTACTTCAACAGTTAGCAAGTCAAAGTGAAGCCAATGTTACTAATGAAGATCTAAATGAAAAGAACAAATTATGTGAGAAGCTATCAAAAGAGGTCATTATGGTAAGACATGAAATGGAATCAGGTGTTATGAAATTCACTCAAGAAATTGAAGAGAAAAGAAAGACTGAAGATAATTTAAAACAATCTCTCAAAGAAAAGTCAGAAGATTGCCACAAAATGGATAGAATAATCAGGCATTTGGAATCTGATCTTGAAGAAGCTAGAGATAATGAAGAACAATTTGAGAATCAGATTGTCACTTTAAAAAGGGATCTCCAAACAACAAATGAATACAAAGAGAAATTCAAGATAAGCTCTGCTCAGCTTGAAGTTCTTCTTGAAAGCCAAAAGAGAGTAGATGACAAGCAAGGCTTAGGGTATGAGAAAGGTGAAAGCTCCGGATCAGGTCAGAAGAACTCTGGATCAGGAAATCCAAGGAACATGCCTAGAAGACCTCCGGTAAGACAACCAAATGCTCAAAGATATCCATCCTTTAATCGATACTGCCATAATTGCAATAACTTTGGTCATAAAGCAAATCAGTGCAGAAGAAGAATGAATTAGACTAATTCATCCTTCTCCAGACGGTGTTTTAATTACAAAAGGTATGGTCACAAATCTCATGAGTGTAGAAATATTCAAATGAATAATTCATTCAATGGTAGATGCTTTACATGCAATAGAATGGGACATATGGCTAATCAGTGCAAATCAAGAGGATATCAGTCAAATATGCAAAGAAATGTTGTTTGCTACAATTGCAATAGATCCGGTCATATTGCCAAATTCTGTAGAAGTAAGAATCAGGACAAAAAGGGTCTGGTACATCATAATCAAAACCAAGACAAAGGAAAAGAAAAAGTGAATGCGGATGAAATTCAAAGGGAGATGAACAAGATTTGGGTGAAGAGGAGTACAGAAAATGTTGAGGACAGATCCGCACCAGAATCTAGTGTTGATATTCCTTCCGGGAACTAAATAGATGAGCTCTGGCTCAGGGGGAGTAACAAAAGAAAATAACTTTCCCCCAGCCAGTCAATAGGTGCCTGAAATTGGCACATGAAAGGTTGCGGATTAGAGGGTTCTTAGAGAAACATCTAAATAAGCCATGGTAAAGATATGGAAGATCTGCAAGAAGTTTTGAAAAAGGTTATTCTTCCAAGATTCATCCAGTTCAATAGTCATCCGGTAAGAACAGGATTTTCACAGTTAGATCTGGTATGATTCGAATTTGAGGTATCCTGATCTGCGGATAAATGGAATGATTGTGAAAGGTAAATAGATTGCTAATATCCACTGAGAATAACTTTAAGTGCATCTTAGTGATCCGGAGAAATCTCTCAGGACAAGAAGAACAGAGCAACTGGAATAACTTAAGGTATGCATTTATTGAAAATGAAATTAGGGTTTGTGTAGAAATAAAAGGGTTCTTGTGTTCATCATTTGTACATTTGCATTCGAGAAGAAGAGAAAAGTGAGAAAAGAAGTAGAGAATGTTGCCAAAAGGTATGGCATTTCAAAAGATGCACTCGATGCAAATAAAGAGAAGATGGAAAGGGCAGAGAAAGAAAAGGAAGAAGCAAAAAAAGAAAGTGCTCCGATAGAAGCCCCCTCCCAGATTAGATCCTCTAAGAGCTCTGCACCTGTGCACCTGCCACCTCTAAGAGCTAGAAAGCATCAAAACCAGAAGTCAGGACATCTGAAAAGGGAGAAAAGAGAACTAAGACAAAGGCCACAAGGTCTTATATCAGTTAGAAGGATGATGAAGAGACAGAATCTGATGAGGAGATCAAGCAAATGAAGAAGAAGAAGAAGAAATCTGGTGAAGCAGAGGTAGAAGAGTTTGTTGAAAGGCCCACTCTGTCCATTGATGATGTAGTCAAATCAGTCACTGTGGATGGGAACCTAAAACCAATGACTGAATTCTATGATGATTATAATGAAGCTGACCAGAAGATCTTGCAAGAAGCTATAGTCAGGTATCTGAATATCTATAATAGCGCATTTATTGAAATCATATCTCTAATTCCGAAGAGCCTAGAAAAGGAACTAGAAATAAGGAAGAACAATGCTAAGGCAAAGGACCTTGAGATCCAAGAACAGATAGCTATTCAGCTCTATCCTTCAATCACTCAGAAACAAATGAATATGATCTTAAAAGATTGCAAGGATGAGTTCCGGAGAAAAGCTAGAATGAATCAACTTATGCTTGGAGAGACTGACAAAGTGGCAAAAGAAACAGAAGAGATCCTCCGAAATGCCTATAAAAGATTCAATATTCTTGTTATAGAGGACTTAGGTGATGAACCCTCTGTCATGGATGATGGACTCAGTACATCAAAGGAAGATCCTGCAGAGAAAAATGTAGAAGTTTCAAAAGAAATAGGTGAGGAGAAAACTAAGGACTTGGATTCCTTTGCTCCGGAAGAGGAAGTCCATAAAGAAGCAAACATCTCTCCTTCGGTTTCCCCTGCAGACTCTGGATCTAAAGAAGAAGAAAGATTAGAGGAGAAAACCAGTCAAGAAGAAGAAGTAAAGGAAAAGGACCAAACAGAGAAGACCCCAGGAGACAGTTCTGAGACTGCAGAAGGAAAGAAAACTCTGTCTCTGGCAAGAGACACTGCATAAATTGTCAAAGATTTCTTGACCAAAGAGATGATGGAATTTGATGAACCAGAACTGCTTCAAGATCCATTCAATTTTGATTCCCTCTCCCCGGTTCAAACCATGAAGCTAGCATCCTTTACTCAAGCAAAAGCAAAAGAAAAACTTCTGAAGTCTCACATAGAATACTGTGAGCTCATAGAAACTACATCCAGTGTATTGGAGAAGATCATGCCATCCTTCCAGAAGGATCCTTCGGCCTCCACATCTAGTAATCTAAAGTCTCTTGTAAATTTTGTTCATACGCATTTTGATTCCTTAGAGAAGTCAGCAGAAGAAAAGGTCCGAAAGGAGTTTTTGGGAAAGAGATTCTCCGAAGTACAAGGACTAATAACAAATGATAGGAGAGTTATGGATATTGGAATAAAGAGCTTAGAAAATGCTCTTAAAGATGGCAGAGATATATATAAATTTTGTTTATCCTGGCCCAAAGTGACCAAGGACATTGAGAAGAAAGTAAAAGAGCAAGAGGATAAACTGTTAAGTTTTTCTCAAATTTTTGATCCTCTCTCCTCTTCCATAATCAATCAAGAGTGTCAGCCTATTGCAGTCACATATGAAATGAAGAAGCTTGAGAAGGAGAAGAAAAATAGAATAAACAGGTTAAGTGAACTTAGAGGGATCATTATCCCTAAGTTAGAGGCCATGCATGAAGCCCTAACTGATGCTCAGGCCACAACCCGGACTAGTGATCCAACAGATCTCAAGAAGGCAGAAGCTTTTGCATTCCTGTTGAGTGGTCACATCTTAATTTTGGACAGGATGAAGCAGAGTTGGGCGACAGAAGTTGTACAGTTGAAGAATACTTTTGCAGATATACTTAAGTATATGTAAGTACAACTTGTATATATACTTATGCGGATATGTATAGATTGTTTTTCTTGAAAATTTTGGTGTGCGGACCCTACCCTTTGCCATTGATGTCAAAGGGGGAGTGAGGAGTAGTGAAAATGTGGAATCTAGCTAAGGGGGAGCTCCGGTAAAGTGTACATTAGAATGGAGCATCAACCAAGGGGGAGTGTAGTGTGACACTTAGTCATTTTTCACTAAGTGTTGCCATCAATGCCAAAGGGGGAGATTGTTGGCAAGAGACACAGTGTAGCTTCATGAGTGTTGTCATTGATGGCAACAAAATTCATCCCACCCATCCGCAGGACATGGTGTGCCTATACCGGAAGTCAAATTGAAGAGTGTTGAGGTCTGGTAAGCAAGAACAGAGCATGTAGCAAGGTCTGACAGTCAGGTCCAGATCTCTCAGAGGAAGTATCTCAGTAAAGTGCAGACTTGGGGGAGTCAAGAGGAGTATCTTGACTGATAGATTCCAGGGATTGAGCTTTCGGTGAAGAAAGAGTGAGGAGATATGAGCACCTAAGTATTGGGTTCCTATTTGGTAGAGTAGACTGAGGAAGAACTGACTGACAGAGCATCAGACCTTAATCCGGATAAGATATTTATGGTGATCAAGTTTCTTGAGGTATCATTCATGATTGGCCGACATGATTGATGACTTCTATAAGCATCTCCTTGATACGCATCACTTGATAAGCAAGGATTCAGCCAACAGATCAGAGTTTGGGAAAATATTGACTATTCCAGATGTTGACTAGAAAGGTGTTGAAATCATTAGTGCGGATATATATACCAGATGGATTTGGATGTGAAAGTGTGTGATGTGTGTTGTGAAGTGCGAAGAAAAGTAGAGAGCAGTATAAAAGTAGTAATACAGGTCCGGTATGTGACAGGACAACAGCACCAAAGAAAGAGGAAGAATGAAGTGCAATAGATTAGTATATTGAGCCTAACGTGAATTGAACTTCAGCGTATATGGATGCTTCTCATCAATTCAAGTATCTTGTTACTTTCTTGTACCTTGTAGATAGTGAGTCTCTTGTAGGCAGTGAGCCTCTTGTGAGCAGTGTGCTCGGGCAGTGAGCCCTAATTGGCAAGTGCCATTTTTGTATTTCTATTCTTCTAACAGAGAATACTTTCTTGGGTTAGTCACCCCGTGGTTTTTCCCTTAACAGGGTTTTCCACGTCAAAATCATTGTGTTATGTGAATTGTCTTTGTTTCTGCTTTCATACTAATGGATGCTTATTTGTTTGATGCTGCACTAGTTATAAAAGGAACAGAAAGTTAAGATAATTAAGATAACTGATTCACCCCCCCTCTCAGTTATCAACATCATGAAAAGTTTTCTCTTCCATTGTACTTGTGATAGGTATAGTATCTTGCAAAATTTGTGTCTCCTTTTGTAAAGAAGGTGTTCAATGGATTTTCAGAGGTAGGAATACCAATTTCCTCAAAAGCACTAGATCCCATGAGCCTTATGCTTCTTCGTAAAGGGATATTTCTATTAGGGCAGTGAATTATAATACTCATGAAACAACATGCACAAACTAATAGAATAAACCCTAGGAGCAAAATATGTTTAAGGGCAAAGATGCTTGATTTTTCAACTTCGTTCAGTGCAAATGAATGAAAGAAGAGGTGTTGTAAATATTTTCAAGAGGTAAAATTCATTATATGCCTAAAAATAGTCCACTAATTCAAAAATACCTTTCACAACATGCTTTTGAAGAAACTTTAGAGAGTCGATAAGTCAAAACCTATTGAAAATAGGCCAAAATATGTGATTTTTCACCAGATCTTAATGCAAAAGAGTAGGGAAACGAGTGTTGTAAGGAAAATGATGATGGAAAGAAACTTATAATAGTAATAACAGCCACCTAATGACAAAAAAATCTGTTACAACACACCTATGGTGCCACTCTAGATCAAACCCTAGTGCAAAAATAGCAAAAATATGCAAATTTTCACAAAATTTTAATGCAAAAGCCCAAAAGAAAGGGTGTTGTAAGGAAATTGAGAAGGTGAAGTAGATAATAACCCTAATTAAAACCAATTAGTGTAGAAAAATCCCTTACAACATGCTTGGAGTGAAAATCTAACAAGACAATAAGGCCAAATCTAGTGAAAATTGCAAGTTTTCAAACCCTAGACATGAAATTTTGCAAGGAGGCCACTATGATGCAACACTACAATTAGAAATCAGACCTAATGAGTGTTTTAATAAGGTGGTAAAATCTGACACAAGATTTTGACTACAACCCTAGCTCATGCAAAACTAGGTTTTCATGAGAAAATGCACAATTTTCAAGCAATTTTTAACAAATCAAGCATGCAAATGTAATGTAAATGAATTGTAAATGATAAATTTATGTAATTTAAATTAGATCTAATTAAAATAATAGAAATTAGATGAAATCCAATGCCAGTTAATTCAAATTTTTCAAAAATGCAAGCCTAATATGCCAATGTTTTTGAATTTTTTCAAAATTTTTAATTTTTTTGTAATTTTTTCAAATGCAATAGAATGATTGAATGAAAACCTATCAAAAAACACTCATAAAGGTGCCAAAAAGTTCAAAAACATGGGTTCACCAAAATGTTTAGGATGGTAAAGGAGGGTTTAGTTGGTTTGTTGATGTATGGGGGTTTTAGCTTGAATCCTCCTTTCCTCTAAACATTCCAAGGGCTTTTCAATTGAGTTGCTTCTCCACTCGAGAGGAGAATCACCTATCAGGTTGGGTTGCCACAAGGGAAGCTGAGAAATTTAGAAGTTATCACACGATGTCTCTAATTAATGCTCTACTGCTCTTAAAACCCTTATTTAAGCAAAATAGTAAGTAAATCTTGAAATTACGACAGATGTTATTGAAATAAGACAAAGGGGCAGAGAACCTTAACTCATTGTGTTTTGCAGTTCAGAAGACAGAAATGTCAGGGACAATGGTGATGGCACCCAAGTCCAAGATGCAGCTTTTTCTGTATAATCCCGATCTCCTTCTGACATTGATCTTCACTGTACCTTTAGTTTCTGGCAATTTAGATGTGGACACTGTTGATGGTGCCCTAGTTCACTAAGGGAGATTCTTCTAGATATCAGAAGATCTGCAATCACTGATTGTCACTATTTAGTCTGTTTCTGTAGATCCAAATGCGAAGGACAATGTTGATGGCACTCGTGTCTTGAAATGTCACATAGTGTCTGCTTCTTTTCAGATCATAAATCTACACTGTCCTCCAATCCTTCCTTTAACTCCACTTTCTCCAAATTTGATACCTGTAACCTGAAATCACAAGGAGAATGGTAGTGGTTATGGTGTTCAGAGGCTTGCCTCAGTCAAGCCCTGGAGAGACATTCAAGTCTTCTGAACACCATTGTCAGATGAGAGTGCGTATCCCTATGGGATAGACATAAAAATCCAAATGATAATGATTGAAAACACAATAGATGTCACCTTGACGATGAAGCTCTCATGGAAGGAAGATGCTCTTCAATGCCATGAGGAGAAGATGTAATCCAACCTGCAAAAATAAACACAATAACAATGCTCTACTTTGCAACACAATGAAAATCACAAGTATGCCAATAGCTCACAATCATAAACATCTTCTAGTTTCTAAATGATAACCTACACATGCTTATATATGCAACTACAAAGATTCCCGCCAAGAATTTTGTAATTAAAACTTATGATGTCGGCCTGGGACCCAAATAACAGTCACAAACCCGACATTTGAATTTAGGGAAGACCCAAAATAGGGCTGGACTAGGGTGCTAGCGCCCATGTCCACCCCCTGTCTTTGTTTTGGGATCATCAAAGTAATCCCCCTTAGGTCCCATTTGTCGGAAGGCCCAAGGGTTTTCTCATTGGGAGTCTGAGTTATTATGCAAGATGCTCTAAATACAATCTAAAGACCCAGGAGCTAAACCTTAAGAGGAAGAAAAGCCCCCAAGGGTGCATTTTTTTGACATAACACCTTGTTATTGTATTGTCCCATGGCAGGCCTAGGGCTTTAAAATTAGGGTTTGTTATTGGGTGAAAGAATGGACCTAGTTAGTGTTGTTCATGGGATATTTTTATTAAATGTTGTCTTAAAAATCTTTTGAATAGTAAGACTTATTTATCATAGCTTTGATAGCTTTGTTATGTTAAAAAAACTTATATGTATACCTATCATACAAAAAATCTTCCAAACTTCCTTCATTGATAATTCCTTTTAACTAAAGAAAAAAGTATCAACAAATATATACAACTTTAATTTACAAACTTAAAAATAGTTTTTAATGAAAAGATTGCCAAAACCAATACTTAAATTATCTTCTCTAATAAAAACATATTATATAATATAAGTGCATATATAATTACATATATTTATTTATTTATGTGATATATAAACTATATTGTTAAAATTTAACTATTTAACTTTTTATCTATTTCGAGGTAATGTCTTTGTGTGTGTGTATATATAATTTTTTTTTGTGCAATTGCATTAAGGGCAAAAAAATTGAAACCCTATTATTGCCTTTTTAAATGTTCTGCTATATAATAGAATTGGGAGCTAAAAAAAGGAAGTCTTTTTTTGGCATTCTTTTTGTTTTTGGGAAAGAATAGAACTTTTTCAAGGTGACAATTATTAACTTTACCGCTAGCCTCAAATTTTAGATTTGTGACCGGACTCATTCCCTTGTTTTTTTAACTAGAAAATAATCTTGTCTATGTTTCTACAAATTTAATATAACATTATTGCATTTGAATTCCAAATTTTAAATATGTATTTATTAGTCTCAATTACTCTTACTTAATTTCAATGAGTTATATATACTTGTAGAACAAATAAAAATACAATCAAAAGTATATTTAATGTGTATTTAAGATTTGTAATTTATATGCAAAAAAAAAAAGTTAGTTATGAGAACCATGATAAAGCATAATGAATGCACCTACAATTTTTATGTTGGTGGTTCCCAAAGAAAGTATGTATACTTAACAATTTTCTCATCCATGAAATTGACATTTTTGTGGATGCATTTTTTGTTTAGGTTATGGCAAATCCTCTGCAACCAATTGAGATAATTGAAATTTTAAGTAGTCAAACAGAAGCTATCATCCAACAGTTCGAACAACAATTTTAAATTGAAAGAAGTATCAATGAGAACAACAATAAACCTACACAACGTTGGAACCTTAGGAATCCTAACAAAATAATGGTGACTATTGACCCTTTGGGTCATATAGTTATTTTAACAACAATAGTCACAAAACACCAGATTAGAATCAACACACAAGAAAGGCCCCAAGACCAGCTGACCACTTTCTGCGAAGTCCAGCTCTCAAGCAAGCTAGACCGCCCCCATGTCTCACCTCCTCTCGACTGGCTACTTCCACAAGAGCGAGAGTGACATGGAGGTTCACCCCATGGCAAGGAGAGGGTCCATGTGCGTGCCAAAGTTGACTCTTTCGACTACTACTCTAGAATGAAAAAAATCCCTACAACATTATCAGAAAGCAAGAAGAAGCTCGCCTACAACTGCTCTCACAACAGTAACTCCGGGTATGTACAATTACTTGCAAGATCCCTCAAATAAGAAATAATGATATTTTTTCTAATCTTTGATCATCCTCTTTTTAAAAACATAATAATAAAAAACTAATCAATTACATTGTTTATCTTATACATGTCAACAATTGATGACAAAAAAAAAACCTCAAGAATTGTCCACCTTCTAAAGAATTTATTTTTTATTGCTTGGTTTTCATTCATAAGAAAATGATTAAAAATTATGATTTTGGACTAACAACATTATGTTTTTGTGCATAAGAATCACAACAGTTGCAAAAGAGAATTTTATTACAAAGATGAAAAGAAACTCTTATGGAATTTTGTTCGATGCAACATTGATACTAATCTTTGATCATGCAATGACATGGGAATATTTACATTCATAGAAGGAATGTACCTATTACAAATGAATCTTAGAACTTGTTGAATAACATCTTTATTTGTACTTAAAGCTGTATAAATATATTGTTATACATCTATTTATGTATTATTCAATTTATTGACTCTTTCCATAAATATCCTATCGGCGTATCCCTTGAACCTCCAAACAGTGCATGTGCTAGTATTTAATTTTGCAAACGAGTAACTCAAGCTCTAAGAGAAGAGTTAAAGACACTACAATTTAACTCTTAACATTCTTCTAATCTAATTTCATACTTAAAGGAATAATAAATGCAAAAAAAATAATATATACTTAAGGAATAATAAATGTAAAAAAAATTAATATAGATGTCGTAATTATTTAAAAATATTCAAAGATGTTATTTCAAATTATTTTATTTAATTAAGAGTTATTTTATTTTATTTTAGAATTATTTTATTTATTGTATGGAAACATAAATTTTTATTTTATTTAAGAATTATTTTAATTTATTAGATTGTTTACTTTATTTTTATTTTTATTTTTTGTTAGGTAAGTGCTGCGAGAGGGGTAGCTCCCATATCATAAATTCAAACTGGAAAAAATTAACTACATGTCCTTTCCACAAGGGGTGCTTAACCAATGCATGCCCTTGCCACAAGGGGTGCAAAATACAGACTACATTAATTTATGCTGACAAGTAGCCAAAAAAGACCATTCTTGCAACATAATGGCCTATCATTAAATTGCATAACGTGATACTGAATTCTCTCCTTTCTTAGAGGATTTTAAGGTCATTAGATGGTTTTGCTTTAAGGAGGGAGTTTTCTTTCTCTTCACCTCTGTCCATGCTTGTTCTATTTTAGGAGGTTCATAAGAGTTATCCTGGCACCCCAATACCGCAGGAGGCCTAGAAAAGGTTTCCTTATTCCTGGGTTTCGAGTCAGGTTCCTCCAAAGAGGAGAAAGAGATCTTAATGGATGCAACATTAGGACTCTTATCCTTCATGATCTCATGAGGTAGGGCTTGTACATCCAACTAAGGGGGGGTTTCTGAAGATGTAGCTTTTGATTTTCCTTGCCGTGGAGATGAAGAGGCTGAAGAAACCTGTTCGGAAGGAGAAATGACATAGTGACTGGAATCCACCCTGTTCCACCAAGTAGGCCGTCTATTAAGGGCAAAGTCTGGCAGTTTCCTATTGCAGTGTGTTGTGGCAAGGCTTGTATCAAAGCATTTTCTGCACCTGAATGCAATTTTTTCATAGTCAACCGGTTGGCACCAACGCCTATTTCCTACCTTAAGAACTATTTCAGAAGGGAGACGTTTTAATAAATCAATTTCAATGCAGAGACGAGCATAAGTAGAGTTTTTGTAGTTGATTGTTTCCTTTGAAATACTATGATATTTTCCCATACTTTATTTTAAAATGGCTATAGCTATCAGACAATCAATTTCCCAAATTTGCAAAGGGAGATAGGGTAGACGCACCCAAAAGAAAGCAGAAGAGAATGTCTCTGTACACGGGTCAAAGGTGGGGAACCAAGGCTTCATGCATTGAAAATCTCCTTGAAAGAGCCACAGACCAGTCTTGAGAATCAACTCCTTATCTTCCAAGGACTCGAATTCCAAGATGAAAAACCCTTTTGCACAGGGGTAGATACTTATCTCCGCCTCCATATATTCCTTCCAATTTGCGCTTATCCAAGAATGTGTTGGTTGACAGGTTTGTCATTCAACTCTATTATCTCTCACCCAAACAATGACAAATGTAACCATAGTTGAGTTAGTTACAATGGTGTTTTATAACTAACTCTCTGCTTATTTTACAAGGTGGCAGCTACCTTTGAATGATATACAATGAATTAAAGTATATGTTGCTTTTAACCAGAAAGCTTTGAAAGGATATCCCACACATCTAAATGTATTAAATGAATATAATAAGCTTAAAGACTTCAAACATCAACTCAAATAAAGAATTCAAATTCCCATCACCATGGCATATTTATTCAAAGATAGATATCCACAGCAATAAGATCACCAACTAAAACTTCCAATATCACGAAAGAAAGCCATTGACATAACATTCAACATAAGAAGAATGATGATCCAAAACACCACAACACAAAGACCATATATGCTCGAACCATTCAACAATATATCTTTTCTATATTGAAAGAGATAGAAATTGAAACAAGTATCAAAAGTATCTAACTTAATTGAGAAAATCAAAGTTTACCCAAAAAGAAAGATCCATACTATGTCGCCTATAGCATATTTATAATGTTCACATAATAATTGTCTTTAGAAATAGAATGGTTTCTTCGGGACAACCGTTTTAAAATAAAGTCTTTTAAAGAAGTTCAAGAGCCAAGTATTAGAAATGCATGAAAGAAAATAAAATCAACTCGCCACCCCCTCGCCTTCTTTGGGGTCTTTGACACTCTCACCACCTTGGTCCTCAGCCATTGCTTCACGTACTTTTACTCTTAGCCTGTACTCCTGATATTTGGTGATGACAGCTGTGATGTTCTTACTCCTTGGTGTTGAGGTGATTTGTAACCTGGTTCTAAACTTCACCAAAGTTTTGTTTACTCCTACTATAGTTTCTTGAATTAGTTCATCTCTATCTCTGAAACCTCTAAGACAAACATGAGTTAAACCCAATTTACCCAGTGATTTGCCAGAAATAGTCTCAAGATTAGCAAGTTCTTTATAAAGCATGTCTTGGCCTCCATAGTGATTTCCTTAGAATCCCGCAGATTTTCTCCAAATTCATCCAGAATATTTACATGTAATGTCCGACAATCCCTTTGAATACCAATCATTAGATCTAGATAATCTTGCAAAGCTTTATTAACCACTCTATAAGATTATCATACATATTTAGCTTCCAATTCAGCGAATCAGCCCAGGATGGGTCAATCTCACGGGGATCGTTAGCTAAACCTTCTTTCATGAGTGTTATAGGATCCAAGGCTATTAATTCAACAACTTCTTTTGAAAGCACATAAGTACTACCTTGTTCCTTCCTCACCTGCTGGAGCTCACTGATCAATTCCTTTCTTTTGTTATGCACCTGGGAGTAATTCTATATCATCTTGGTCAAGAAAAATAACATATCACAAGATAACTTTTCCACCCACTCTGCAACAGCCTTAGCAAAGTTTTGATTCTTTTTAATTTGTTGAATAGTGCTGGCATCAATTCCAATCACCTCTGAGTTGGATACTTCCTGTGATGTGGGTGATACAATGGATTGAATGAATTTGTTTAAAGACAGAATTTGAGACTGAAGCTTTATGTTCTCTTTCCTTTCTTCTTTAGCCCTTTTAATTAAAGCATTGACAGAAAAATTAGCATGATATGAATCTCCCTCCAAAGTAGAAGGACCTAAATCAATGTGGCTTATCTTATAATCAGCTTCAGTAATCTCCTCTTCATTCAAATCTTTTACAGGATCCACAATCTCTAACATCTGGTGTCCAGTGGTAGCATCATTGACCATTCTTGACATTCTCCTGGCCTTTTTGGGCTTAGAAATGGTCTGTAGCAACTTGGCAACTATATCTACCTTGATTGCAACAGTGGGCACATATTTTCTCTTCTTATCTATAGCCTTCTTCAACCAACTTGGTGAAGATGATACCAAACCAGTACTGACATTGTTAGAAACAACATTAACCTGATTATCAATGGAAACAGAAACAGACACCTCTTCAGCAGCAGGGGAAGAAGGAATCTCCAAAAATGGTGGGAAAGAACCATCATCAACAATGTGTTGAAAAATAGGATCCGAAGACACAGGCGGTGGCTTGGCTGGAGTACTTTTCTTGGCAGAAGTAGATGAAGGGAGGCTATCCAATTCACAGATTGATTTCAATTTTAGGGCTTTATCAGGCCTTTCTCCATCTCCTCTAGATTGAGAATTGGAATTAGACTGTAAAGCTTCTTGTCTCTCTGAGGTAGTGTGTGCACCAGAATTTTGTGTAGGTCTTTGATCACTAGTTCTAGGGTTTCCTGAGTTATGAGGTGAACCAACATTCCCACGCCATCTCCCAGCCAACCAATCTTTAGTTCTTTTAATTATAGCAGCAGAGCAAACTCTCAAATCCACAATTTCTTTTTCAGACCAATTGACTCGGGGAAGAGGTTTAGTCCCCAGGGCTTAATACTCTTCATCAGTGATTTCAAAATTTTCTTCTACCCCCTCTGGGATGTAAATAGAGAGACCAAAAACCTAAATTTGACTCAAAGTGAGTCTCATGCAGTTCCTCCTCTGAACTTCCCTATCATCCATGCAATATTCCTAGAAATCTTTCAGAGTTGGGCGATGCTCGTAGGAACCAGAGCCATGAAATTCTACTTTACATAGTTTTTACTATCAAAATTGGATCTCATTGACAAACTGTGCAAATTGAATTCAACCAAAACATGTTCTACTCCCCTAGCAACTTCATTTGTTTTACATGAGGAGGATAATTTCAATGGAAAATCATACCCCTTCTTCATACTGCAATACTTAACATTCACTACAGACATTTGTTTGCATACCTCCAGAAAAATGAGACAATCACTGGGGTATCTTGGCAATTTTGTTGGGGCATTTTCATAAACCCCTACTCTTGGATAGGTAAACCTATCGAACTGAATATATAAACTTCCATATTGCATGACTAGGGAAGCGACTTCTGGTGAAATCCTCAGTTTAGGGCTTGCATCTAGTTTACTCACTACATACATTAGTAAAGCATCGTTTACGCGGCGGTAGTCTTTCATTCCAACATCCCTTTTCAATTGAGGAAAATAACTAAACATAGGTGTGCTTGGAGTTAAAGACCCATGTGGTCTCAACCCAACCCAAACAACCTCTTGACTGGCTAGAATGTAAATCAAGTATGAACACATATGAAAGGTCAAAGTCTCCTAAAATCTCATTAACTTCTTATTCAAATGAAAACTGATAATCTCGGCCCAATTTATGTATTTATCTTCACTGCATATTAACAAAATGAAACAGCACATCCAGTCCTCAAAAGAGTCTATATTTTCACTTCCTACTACTCTATGCAGTAAAGTAATCATATCTAAAATTTCATCTTTGAAATGGGCTCTTCTAAGCTTTTGAGGTAGTTGAGACTTACCTTTCTTCTCTGACTTCAACCAATTTCATGCAATGGAGTTCTTGCACCAGTCTTCATTAGCTTGAAAGAAATCCATTCGAATAGCCACAAACATTTCTTCAAAATCTTGCCTTTCAGGAATTTTCAATGCACGAATGATGCTTTCTAGATTAATTCTTCCCAACACAGTCCCATCTTTGGCTTTGATTTCAGAAGTTTCTGGGATGTATCTCCTCGCACAAGCCATGACTAATTCTTCACTTTGCACAGAGACCGGGAACCCTCCTACATGCGCCAGATGACTTTGTAGTATCTTCTTTGCAAGTGGCGACTTGTCTTCTTGTTGTAGACGAGACCAGAACTCCTCTAAATCAATGTGACCAAGCTGAGTATCACTGATACTAGACCAACTATTTTTAATTCTAGAATTACGGGAAACTCCCTGGTATTTGAATTTCATTACCGCTGTAGAGTAGAGAACAACTGAGTACAAAAGGAACAATAGTAGAGTACAGGAGAAATGGTGGCTGCATCACTTAGAGAAAACTCCACAAGAAAATGAAAGAGACTGCATGTGCTGGAGGGAAATTACTAAGTCTTTTAAATGTTGAGTCGACATGTCATTTAATGCATGCCTCGAGGATGCAGCCTTTAGATTTACCCACTTCCTAAAAATTCTGAAAAGACATTCCTTTCGTGTGTTGTGCCCATCATTTAATGATCATTATCAGCCTCGAGAACTGGTTGACCACCTTCTTGTCACGAAGTCGCGAGATATTGGAACTTTAGAACCTTAGGTCAGGGGTTTCAAAGTTTCAAAAACCTCTGACCTATCGACTACAAGAGCAAAGATTAAGGCTCAGCTATGCAGTACACGGTTGAGAAGTCGACAGGTTCGAGAACTTTATAACCATGCCACAAGGGTTGCGAACTTCAGGAATTTAGTGACTAGGTTAAAGAAGCTCTAACACACGTGACTTCTAAAGTTAGCTAAGGCAACAAAATGAAAGACAAAACATTGAGACTTGGCTGAAAACAATAAAAAATAAAAGACTTGGGAACAAAATTTTTGGTGTGCAACAGAATGAAGATCGCATAACTTTGGCAAGATTTTCATGAATCTACAAATGAGTACATGGTCCTGTAGGAAGTCCTCCCTATCACAAGCAATATTGTCCAAACTAATCTCCAGGGTGGCCTCAGAACGATGAACAGAGAAGGGAGGTTTCTAAACGGTCTTGATGAAGGGGGTAAATCATAAAACACACAACAACAGAAATAGCACACAGAAAATAGAATATTTATTTATTGATTTGGACAACTTATTGCATTACAGAGGCTCAATTACAATCAGAGGAATCAATCCTCCATAGGCTAGAACACACTACAGCTACACATCACCAAGCTCTGAAATATTTTGACTTCTGTAACCCCAAATCAACTAGGGTTTCTATTTTACCACCTATTTTTGACTCTACACTTTCCCCCCTCAACTCTACTACTACCTAGGGTTCCCAAAATAGTCATAAATAACACTTTTTTGGCGGCCTCCAGCTAAATTTTGAAATTTGCAACTGCCTCCAAAAGTAGGTCAACTTCTGGGAAGCATAACTTTTGATCTGGGTGTCCAATTGACGAATCGTTTTAAGCGCCGGAAAGATCGCGATGTGAACTATCACACCAAAAATCCATAAATAGATTTCTATCAACTTTTTAGGATGTTATGGGATGTTTTAGTGCCTCATATCTCATTTCATAAATTTTTTAGGGGCTTTTCAAAAAGTAAAAACTTTAATATCTTTCAGCTCACAAATGATCTTTGCCTGATTCCTTCGCCAAAGGTCTTATATTTCAATTATGAAGCTTTCTGTAAATGTTTTCTTCAATTAGTGCCCAAATGCAAACTTTCCTGAAATGACAGTTGAACTTTCCAAAACTGGCAGTTTTCTATTTTTAGTAGTTTGGAAAAACTAAAAGTCCTACATCATTATTCAAGAGATTATGGAACCAGAAACACTAATTATGGAAAGAAATGAAAATAACTGCAATGATTTTGAATCAACTTCTTTTTGGGTGATGCAAGATTGCCCTTACACCACTGGATGCTCCTGCATTAGACACCTAGGGTAATTTGAGAAGTGACCTTGTCACATCTCAGGTGTTTGTTTGAGGAAAACCCAAATGGTTAACCTTTGCCTTAGACAACCAAGAAGAATCTTCAATAGGCCTTCCTTTTCATTTCACTAGATATTCTTCATATTTCCTATTTCGAGTACTTCTTCCCATACGGCTATCCAAGATCTCTTCTATCTCCTCCGTTGAAGTAGATGCCAGAATACTCCACTGTTCTTCTATTGGTCCATCCTCTATGCCACCTTCATGATATTCTATTAAATCAACAATGTTGAACATAGGGGAAATATTGATCCCACTCAGCAGCTCTACCTCATATGCATTTCCTAAATCATGCTTCTTCAGGATTCTGGACGGTCCAAATTTATTCATTTTCAACTTATTGTATGTTCCAATTAGGAACCTTTCTTTTCTCAAGTGAACCATGACTTCATATTCTACTTGGAACTCCTTATATCTCCTCTTCTAATCCGCCTTAGCCTTGTACTAAATATTCATCTTATTAATATGCTTTCTCACCTCTTCATGCAAATTCTTCAGATGTTCTACAAAGTCTTCAGCTTCGGCACTTGTATTTTCTCCTTTGTCCAGCTTCCTTAAATCAAAAGCATTTCTTGGGCTAATGCTATATATAATCTGGAATGGTGATTTACTAGTACTCCTATTGACAGAATTGTTGTAAAAAAATTCTGCCTGTGGTAAAATCAAATCCCATCCCTTGGGCTTATCTCCTACTAAGCATTGTAGTAGGTTACCCAAACTCCTATTCACCACTTCTGTCTGTCCATCAGTCTGTGGATGGTGTGCAGAACTGAACTTCAAATCTGTCTTCAACTTCTTCCACAATGTCCTCTAGAAATAACCAACAAACTTGGTATCTCGATCTGAAACTATGCTCTTTGGTAGACTGTGTAATCTCACCACCTCCCTAAAAAATAACTCTGCAATATGAACAACATCATTAGTCTTTTTGCAAGGAATAAAATGTGCCATCTTCGAGAATTTGTCCACCACCACAAAAATAGAATCATGTCCTCTTTGTGTACTTGGTAAAACAAGAACAAAATCCATACTAATATCATCCCATGGCTTCTCTGGTACAGGTAATGGCTGATACAACCCTGTATTCTGACTTGTTCCTTTTGCCATCTGACACACTCTGCAACTCTACATAAATTTCCTGACATCCTGCTGCAACTATGGCCAATAATAATTTTCACCAACAATAGCAATGGTCCTATCCCAACCAAAGTGTCCATCCAATCCTCCACTATGCTTCTCCTTAATTAGGTCCTCTCTCATGGAACTCCTCGTAATGTACAACTGGCTTCCTTTAAACAACATGCCATCTTGAATTATGAAATCCAACCATTTTGTCCTGTCCAAAGTAACAGGTTCCAGACTATCTTTCCAAGCCTCCACAAAATCTGGATCTTCAGGATACAAAATTTTGAGCTCATCAAACCCAACAACCTCTATCTTCATTTCTGTCAACAAATTTTACCTTCTGCTCAAGGCATCTGCAACTCTGTTGGACTTCCCACTCTTGTGCTTCAAAACAAAAGTATAACTTTGCAAAAACTCAACCCATTTTAAATGCCTTTGGTTCAACTTTCCTTGACTATTAAGATACTGCAAAGCCTAATGATCAGTATTACAAACAAACTCTTTTGGCAATAGATAATGTCTCCATTTCTTCAAAGCCTGAACTATAGCATAAAATTCCTTATCATAAAAAGAACACTTTTTCTTGGCATCATTAAGCTTCTCACTAAAATAGGCAATGGGCTTACCTTCTTGACTCAAAATAGCTCCTATAACACTACCACTAGCATCACAATCTACCTGAAATACCTTATTGAAATATGGAAGTGCCAAAACAGGTTGCTCTGTGACTTTCTGCTTCAATGTATCAAAACTTTTGTCTGCTCCTTTAGTCCATCTAAACTCTTTTCTATCCCCTCTCATTGTCTCAGTTAGGGGTGCACAAATGCTACTAAAATTCCTGATAAACTTTCTGTAAAAACTTGCCAAACCATGAAAAGATCTTACCTTTTTAGCACTTCTTGGTGTAGGCCATTCAATGATAGCCCTTACTTTTTCTGGGTCCATCGTAAGACCTTCCTCTGAGAGAACAAATCCTAGGTATACCAACTCCTTCTTTGCAAAACTACATTTCTTCAAATTAATCAACTTCTCCTCCCTCAACTTCTCTAAAACTCTTCTGATATGCATCAGATGCTCATTGTAAGTCTTACTAAAAATCAAAATATCATCCAAATAAACAATAACAAAACTTCCCAAAAATTCTTTCAATACCTCGTTCATGAGCTGCATGAATGTGCTCGGTGCGTTGGTTAGCCCAAATGGCATGACTAACCACTCATACAATCCCTCCTTTGTCTTGAAGGCTATCTTCCATTCATCTCCTCTGATTCAGATCTGGTGGTACCCACTCTTCAGGTCAATCTTCATGAAGTACTTGGCTCCACTCAAACAATCCATTATGTCATCTATTCTTGGCAATGGAAATATGTACTTGATCGTGATCTTATTTATGGCTTGAGAATCTGTACACATTCTCCACTCTCCATCTTTCTTTGGTGCTAGTACTGCAGGTATCGCACATGGACTCAGGCTCTCTCTTATCAGTCCCTTCCTTAACAACTCTTAAACTTGTCTGTTCAACTCTTCATTCTCTGCTGGAGTCATTTTGTGGGCTGCCTTATTTGGCAAACTGGCTTTTGGTATCAAATCCATTTGATGACTTGTCTTCCTCACTGGTGGTAAACCTTCTAGAACATTATCAAAGATAATGCCCTGAAATTCTTCTAACATATTTGAAACTTCTGCTGGTACATCTTCACATTTCTCTTGACTAATCTTAGGAATCAATGCAAAGCAATGACGCTCATGCTTCATACCCTCCAAAAATTTCCTACCATCTACCAAGAAAATTTTGGCAGTACTACATACCTTTTCTTCCACCTCCTTCAAGGGCTTCAACTTATGACGAACTCCATCCTTTGTTAGGGAATATGTGTTTGCATGACCATCATGGACAATGCTCCTATCATACTACCACAGCCTCCCCAACAACATATGACATGCATCCATCGGTATGATATCACATAATACCTCATCATCGTAGTCCCCAATCTTTAACTTCACTAAACATTGCTCATTGACCAAAGCTCTGTGGTTCTTTTGCAACCATGCAATCTGATATGGATGTGGATGCTTTCTTCTTGTCAACTTAAACTTATCAACCATCTCCTCTAAAACAAGATTGTCACTGCTTCCACTATCAATAATAATATCATAACACTTACCTTCACATTTGTACCTTGTGCGGAATAAACTCTTCCTATGATTGGGTTCTTTCTTCTCATTCAACAAAGTTCTTCTGACAACTAGGGTTTCTCCCCTTTTAGCATCTTCAGAATACTCAAACTACGCATCTTCATCTACATGTGCAACTTGTGCATTATCTTCAGGTGTTCTATTTGTCCTTGATGTTGCGGACACTTGTATGCTCGATTCCCTTCTTCCCCGCATTCGAAACATGTTCCTCTGAAACCTCCTCTTCCGGGTCCTTGCCTAGGTTAGCCTCTTCCTCTTCCTCTTTGCTCACCATTGTTTTGGTCATGAGGGTGGTAGGCATTATCCCCTCTCTGATTTCGACTGGTGCCAGCTTCTTCACTTTTCTTTTATTCTTCATTACGGCCTCCATAGGCTCTTCCACCAGTCCTTCCACCTTGACCTCTTCCCCTTTGCTTGCTATCGAATCTTTTATTTAGCTTCTCTTCCCCCTTCAGGGAAAATTAGTATGCATCTTCTATGGTGGATATTCTGACCAGGCTCAACTCCTCTTGAATACTTGGCCTCAACCCATTAATGTAATGGGCTACCTTCTCCTTGTTGGCCTCTGCATGGCCTATCCTAATAGTAATATTATAAAACTCTTCTGTATACTCCTTAATAGACTTGTTACCTTGCTTCAGTCCTTACAGCTTCTTCAACAACTCCATCTCATAGTCCACATGAATGAACTGCTTCTTCAGTTTCTCCACCATCCGATCCCATCTAGTGATCTTTCCCTTTCCTTTTCTATTCCTCTCTAATTGGACCTCCTTCCACCAAATATTGGCATGCCCTTCAACTTTGTTTTTGCAAACTTGACCTGATCTGGGTCCTCCACATCTTCATACTCAAAATACTCCTCCATGTCATTGATCCAATCAATAAGCTGTTCCAGATTCAAATCTCTAGAATATGTAAAAACTTTGATCCTGGGCCTCTTTCTGATCTTTGAAATGGCCCTCAACAACCTAATTTCTGCAGGATCCCTTGCAACTTCTTGTTCTTCCTCAGATAGCTCTTCTTCAGCTTCATCTTCACTTTCTTCTCTTGTTCGTGGCTCAAAGCCTCTTCGTAGCTCCTCTTGCAATGCATTGATTTGCCTTTGCAGGGCTCTAAAACCCTCTTTCATCAAAGCATTCCTCCCAATACGATTTCTTTGTGGAGGCATCTTGATCTCCAGAGCAAACCCACAACCTCAGGTTCTGTGCAAACTGCCTCACGGTCAGTGATCTGTCTACACAATCAGGAACACTTGCTTTGATACCACTTGATGAAGGGGGTAAATAATAAAACACACAACAACAGAAATGGCACACAGAAAATAGAATATTTCTTTATTGATTTGGACAACTTATTACATTATAGAAGCTCAATTACAATCAGAGGAATCAATCCTCCACAGGCTGCAACACACTACAGCTACACATTACCAGGCTCTGGAATCTTCTGACTTATGTAACCCCAAATCAGCTAGGGTTTCTATTTTCC
Source organism: Cunninghamia lanceolata (assembly GCA_027924645.1). NCBI lineage: Eukaryota > Viridiplantae > Streptophyta > Pinopsida > Cupressales > Cupressaceae > Cunninghamia > Cunninghamia lanceolata. The sequence goes on along the minus strand of BSBN01001327.1, from coordinate 2,860,742 downwards.
CACCTATTCTTGACTCTACACTTTCCCCCCTCGACTCTACTATTGCCCAGGGTTCCCAAAATAGTCGTAAATAGCACTTTTTGGCGGCCTCCAGCTAAATTTCAAAATTTGCAACTCCCTCCAAAAGTAGGTCAACTTCCGAGAAGCATAACTTTTGATCCGGGTGTCCGATTGACAAATCGTTTTAAGCGCCGAAAATATCATGATGTGAACTATCATGCCAGAAATTCATAAATGGATTTTTGTCAACTTTTGAGGATGTTATGGGATGTTTTAGTGCCTCATATCTCATTTCAAAAATTTTTAGGGGCTTTTCGGAAAACAAAAAACTTTAATATCTTTCAGCTCACAAATGATCTTTGCCTGATTCCTTCGCCAAAGGTCTTATATTTCAGTTATGAAGCTTTTCTGTAAAACTTTGCTTCAATCCATGCCCAAATGCAAACTTTCCTGAAATGGCAGTTAAACTTTCCAAAATTGGCAGTTTGCTATTTTTAGCAGTTTGGAAAAACTGAAAGTCCTACATCATTATTCAAGAGATTATGGAACCAAAAACACTAATTATGGAAAGAAATGAAAAAAACTGCAATGATTTTGAATCAACTTCTTTTTGGGTGATGCAAGATTGCCCTTACACCACTGGATGCTCCTACATCAAGTCCCCGCTCTGGTTGAAGAGAGTCCAGAGAAAGAGTCCCCTGACGGCCTAGAAGGGCTAGCAAGTCTGCAAACCCCCAAATGCCCAGGGGCATCCCGACCAAGAGCTGCCTTGTAAGAGGAATTAGTCTTGCCTTGTGGGGATGGAGGCTGGCCATAGGAAGGTCTAGGCATGAAAGCACAGGGGTGGGAACCTGCAATGTTACCCTCCGTGGCAGCCACATCAGGCGAAGAAAAACCTACCCGCACTGAGTGCGATGCCAAAGAAAGTGAGCCCGAGCCATAATCCACAGTGATGCCAAAAGGAGAAGAAGGGCACTCAGGGGAGGCATCCCGTGCATCTATAGAAGACAAGTCGTTTCTTCCTAGAACCCTAAGTGTAGTGTGCAAAGAAGCATGAGCAAACAGAGGCATTGCGAGCTCTTATTTTTATTTTCTTGACTCTTATTTTTCTTGTTTACTTTATTTTTATTTGAAGAGTTATTTTTCTTTTCTACATGTAAATTTTAATTTTACTTTTACTTTTAAATTTTTGTAATTTTTTTTGTTTTGTTTTTACTTTTTTATACTTATATGTTACTTTTTAAAAGTTAAATTTTATAGTTTATTTTTTAAATAGATATTGATTGTGTTTTGGTTTCCATGTACACAATCACAACTTGATGTTCTGAGCCTTGTTGTCATTGTAGAACACCTCTTATCGTAATAATAGTCCAATTACACCTATGAAGTGTAGAGGTGTAGGGAATAAAATCTCTTTCACATATGTTTAGGTTAATTAAATAAATATAATTATTGAAGTATAAGCTAACTTGGATTAATTAGAGTTGGGAGTTTGAAATAATTACAATAAATATATGTAACTTATATGCGAGATAGATGCACATAGTTTTAAAATTAACGATGAAAGAATGATGTGGATGTTATGCTAAACTGATTTATCATTTTTAGATAATTAATTAACACTGTATGATGATTGTTGTAGGTTTTGTGTCATCTCAAAAAACTCTATTAGGTTATTATCTAGTGCTACAAGTTCAATCTCAAGTATCATTAACTTGATCTACTACATAGATTTGATCTATACTACACAAGATCAATTTGACATAAAATGCCAAATTGAAAACCTATTCACCTTTGTCTTCTAGATAGCTAAACTTGTTAGGGTAGTGTTTATAGAAATGGTTTAGGAGTTTTCCAACTCAATAAGTGAATATATTTGTAGTCTATGGAAATCAAAATGAAAGCAAAACATGAAACAAATGCAATAAAACAACTGTTATACCTTCAAATGTGACCCACAAACTCAAGATAGGGTGGAGAGTGTTGTACCCAAGCACTCTAGCTTTACCCAAGATGAAAGTAGACAATGTGATGCTCAAAACCTATGCAAATCACTAAATACAACTAGGTCAAGAGGAGAGATTTTGACATGATAACTTTGCTCAAATTGTGGATGATAAAATGGCTTGAGAGATGGTGTATTTACAGACTTTTTGGGAGAAAATTTGATCCAAGGGTGGAGATTGATTTGGGAGATCAATGGTTGTGAATGCATATGATGTGGAGGGCCTATATTTAATCTCCAAAAATAGAGGGTTGTGAATAAAGATGAATTTTAAATTCATCTTGAGAAAGGGGTGAATTAAATGAGGTTGGGTGAGAAGGATTAGATGTGGATTAAAAATTCAGATGGGGAAGAGAAAATAAATTAAAAATTTATTTGGGGAAGAGTGGAAATAAATGAGTTATGACATGTGTAAGGGGTGTAAGAGGTATTAATGAGGATTATGACATGTGTATATAAAAAATTGATTTATGTGCATATTTATCAATTTTTTATTTGGAGGATGTGAGGAAGGGTGTTAAACTAGGTTTGACCACTTTAATTAGGGTAATTAGCCTAATTAATATGGCTAGAAAAAATTAGGGAATGGATTAATGAGGTGTTAAGATTAATTAAATAATATTTTATTTAATTAATCCTAGGTCTAGGGTCATGTAGGTTAGGCTAGGTAATTAAATAATTGATACTTAATTAACTAGGGTAGGGCTAGGGTAATTTAGTAGGTTAAATTAATTAAATAAACATGATTTATTTAATTAATTAGGTTTAGGGAAAAGGGAAAATTAATCAGATAAATATTTGCACATTTATTTAATTAATTGGCTAAGTTAGACCATTGAATTAATTAAATTAATTCAATTTTAAAGGATGAAATGATGGGAAACCAGGTGTTGAAAGGATAATTAATTAAATAGAAATTTAATTAATTGTTTGGAAGGGGAATTGATGTGTTTGGTGATGTTGGAGGTTGGTTAGATAGTGAAGACATTTTTAATTATTTACAATATTCTCTTAGGTCAAACCTATTTGGTGGGCTAAATTAATGCCAATAAGTGATATCAAAGATTGCATGTACACAAACATTTAGATAGCCTATATAATTATGATGTAGATTTGATAATGGGCCAATGTGTGTGCAGTTTACCATTTAAATTTTTTGGAGATTATGTTTAGGCCACTAGTATGTTTAGCACCCATCTACCCCCCTTACATCGTCTCCGACCTCCATGCTCCAAAGTGGAGCAAGATTCCATAAAAAAACAAGTATATGTAGAGGAGCTTAAAGCAACTAGGGTGTCAAAGTTAAAGTTGCATGTATTTTTTAAAAAAACTAGGTATTCTTGGTATTACATTCTACCATGATCTTTGCTTCTTAATAGGGAATGATTATAATATTTTGAACGTGTAAGGTGTAGATTCACTTCAAAGAATTTGGAGTACATTTCAGAGTGGTCAGAGTGCTTGTACACCATCACATACAATAAACTTGATGGGAACTTTGAGTCACTTTATGTAAGTCTCATTATCTATTCATGTTATAGTGTGTTTTATTTTTATTTGTCACAATTAAATAGCTACTTTGTTTGACACAACATTTTAGAAAAATAATATAGTTTTCTAAGTAGTAAGGAAGGAGCAAGCTCTTTGAGGGACCATTTGGAAATGAGTAGTTCTTTTAGTTTTCTAATTGTTTTAGATGAAATTGATCATGTGGAGTAGTTAGATGCCATATTTGTCATGGATATATTAAATAAGTTTGGTAATAATCTTGTAATTATTACAACATGAGATGTAGGGGTCTGTGTAAGTGTAGAATTTACATTTGTCGTCATTTAAAAGGATTAGATATAGAAGATGGGAGAGTGTTGTTTTGTTGGCATGGTTTCCACCAATCTAATCCATGTAGTGGAAACTAGGATCTAGTTCATATATCAATTAAAGTTGTGGAGGCTTATCTTTGTCTCTTAAAGTTTTGGGCCAACATGTTTTTCGTGCAACTAAGTGTTATTAGTAGTGTTAGATTCCCAAAATCATTTGTAGGACAAACTTCTACAAGAGAGAGCTGCACGAAAATATTGCAAAAGCCAAATTCATGTGTGAATTAGGTGCTACTAATTCCCATTGCATTATTCAGAAATAAATACAAAGGATATACACAACCACTGTCCAAGAATAGACAAAGTGGGGAAATAAAGCATAAAGAAAGCATGTGACACATGTCACAATGCTCTCAAGAGAAAAGAAAACCTATGACACACGTCATGAGGCTCAAAATAGAAAAAGAATCTCCCTAAATAACTTATGTAAAAGTGAATATGATTTTTCACCAACACCCCCCCATAAATGCAACTTAGGGAGATTAAACAAGCTAAAAGGAAAGAAAGAAAGATGGGTCTCGGCAACAAAGGCCATGTTAGGTACCCATGAACAACAAGGATCTCTCATAAGGTGGAGAAAAGGAGAAAAACCCAATGGGAGAAAACTCCTCTCCAAAAGAGAGAAAAACAAAAAAGAAAGTACAAGAACATGTGATAGAAGAAGGACTAACACTAAGACCCCCCAAGAACTGAATCCATCTCAAAATTACAATCATGAGTTCCCCCCATAAGAGAGAGCGAAAAGATAATATGAATCCCCTCCAAGAAGAAGCTCCAGAACCAATGAAGAGATCTTGAAGACAGATTCCAATCCACTACCTGCAAACAACATTTCTCCCTTCTGCAAGAAACAAATTCACTGGTGAATGTAGAAGCCATTCCCACATCTTGGATGAATAGGGAATCCATGTCGAAATGTGTGCCTCTGAATGCAATTCAAGTGACCTCATACTGGGAGAATATGTCTTCTCCAAAATAGAAATTGTCTGCCCAATCAGAAAAGAAGAACCAAGAGAGGATATGATCTGAACTGCATTAGGAAACACAGTAGATGAAGGTGGTGATGCAATGCCACTTGAGATAGCATCAAACAAGAGAGATAAACCTTCAAATGTGTCCTCCAAATCAGCAATGTGAGACTCCACAAACATAGACGATATGTCTGCAAGATAGGAATCCCAATGAGGTGGATCTGAAAGACTAATATTGACCTGCTGCACATAATTACTAGAAGCCAATGATGATGCAACACATAACTTTGAAGTAGTAGTAGGTGATGGTGGAGCAATGATCTCATCAGGAGGAGAAGCAATCGAAGCAAGCATTTCAAAAAGATGATGTGAGAAATGAGGACACATCTCTTTCTCATGTTGATTACTTCCACAATATCTGCAATTAGATTTATGTTGGTGGTAGAATCCCATCTCCTTAGATGATTAGAGATCAAAACATGCAAATAGATTTATGATGATAACATAAGCCTATCAAAGCAAACAAAACCTTTCCAAGAGGCAGCATGTCTAGGATATCCAACAGAAGCTATAAAATCGACAAACTAATTAAAAGATACCTGGGGCTGAATCTGAAAAAATTATATAGGTGGCTATGTAGAGCTCGCTGATACCTTTCCAATGCCTATTCATTTTTGAAAAATGAAGATTCTGGGCGCAAGAACGGAGATCGAAAGCCAAAAAAGATGCCTTGACTTCAAACAACAAAAATAGATGTGAAACAACAAAATCAGAAATAAATTGATCATACCATCAAAAATTGTGTAGAACCAACTTTCTGTCAATATTTTGTTTGTGAAAAACTGACTCTATTTGCCCAAGTTATGATAGTTTTCATGAAACTGCTCCATTAGGGTCTAGGAGAAAAAAAATAGCCCCCTTCACCTAGGGCACTGGTCGCCCATATGACCAGTTGCAGGGCAGAAAAGGGCTAAGAGCCCAGGCGCTAGCTGCTGGTCCTTGATATGACCGTGGGTTGGAGCTGGGGCTGAGAGCCTGTGAAGAGATGAGGGCTTGTCCTTTGGATGACCATGGGCTCTTATGTGCTTGGGGGCTGTGACCTCCGGTTAGAGCTAAGTGCCAAGTTTGTGTTGAGCGCTTTGTCTTCAATGGCTGACTCTAATATTTTGCAGACTGCCAAACAACTCAATTGCTGAAGAAACCACCACCAAGGGTCTGCGACCAACGCCAGAGGAGACTACTAAGGATTTTTAAATGTCGAAGTCTTTAAACCCTAAACAATGACCGCGGAGGATAAACCCATAAACCACCGAACAATGAACTGGGAGCCGAATGCGAAGAATTGACCACCGACTATGCAGAGAAGATGCCGAGGGATGGTATGACTGGTACAACTAGTATGGCGCAGTACAAATGGTATGGTGTCCGTATGACTGTACAGAATTTTTACATAGCTCCCCAAAAAAAATGCCCAAAAAAATCATAGTCTTTGATTTTTGTGATTTGATAGGCGTTCCTAGGGTTTTTGGCCCTTCAGAATGCAATGGTGAGGGTAATTTTTCTCCAAGAGGCATGGATTAAATGCTAATGGCTAAAACCCTCTCTGATTTGAGAAGAAATTGACAGATCTGGAGCTTTGATACCATGTTAGATTCCCAAAATCATCTGTAGGAAAAACTTCTACAAGAGAGAGTTGCAAGAAAATATTACAAAAGCCAAATGCATGCGTGAATTAGGTGCTACTCATTCCCATTGCATTATTTAGAAATAAATACAAAGGATATACACAACCACTGTCCAAGAATAGACAAAGTGGGGAAAGAAAGCATGTGACACATGTCACAATGCTCTCAAGAGAAAAGAAAGCCTATGACACATGTCATGAGGCTCAAAATAAAAAAAGAATCTCCCTAATTAACATATGTAAAAGTGAAAATATGATTTTTCACCAATAAGTAGGACAACTGAAAAAATTCAATAAGATTTTTCCCAAAGATATAATGTTGAGACTAAATATAAGCTTTGATACATTAGTCGCTAACTGTAGCACATAGTGACTAAACTATTAAGTTGCCCTATAAAATTTAGCGTGCTATATGTTATGATTACTCTCATCTCTTGTGGTCATAGTTTGCACATATTATTTATGCTTTCACATGTTGAATTCATGTCTACTAGAGTCATTCCAACTATAATATCTAAGAAAAGTCATCTATCCTTTATGCTTTGATGGATTTCCATACTTTGTTCCAAAGTACGCCAACTTAGGCCAAAAAATCTTCAAGAATAGTACTATTAGTGCACTTGCCTAGACATAGTCTCAAACTTGTGTACATATTAGTCTCCTCCAAAACATAAAATCTATTCTACAACCCAAAAGTCTATTCATGGATTCTTTTCTTTGAGGAATTTTTATGTTTGTGCATATGAAAAATTACTTTTCCATTGAACTTTATTAACAAAAAGTAATTAACAAACAATAATTTCTCTAATTTCTTCTAATTTTAGGATTTAATTACATATTATATTTTACAATAAAGTCTTTAATTTCATATGGTGTAATATCAAATGCTGAAAAACTAATTAATTAAAAATTTCAGTCTAGCCAAAGGGTTGTAGCTCAATTGGTTTAGCACAATTTGTGAGGAAGATGGTATGTTCCTTGATTATGCCATCAACCAAGGTTCAAAACCTTAGAGGTGTGATTGGGATAGATTTGACCCCTGTGGGACTTTGATGAAGGAGATCCCCTACTCATGTTGCTTAACCAAAAGACAACTTTTGGTTTAGATGTATTCTTACTCATCATGTTGTATTCCGCTTCTTCAACAATTGATAGAGATGCCGATATTTACCTAATCCAATTATTTTCATAAAAAGAATAATCTATAAAAAAAACAAAAAAAATTAAACTATAAAAATAAGTGGTATGTTCTTGTGTAAATTTGACTCATGATATTATACCTCTTTATTCATAATTATTACTAATTTCAAAATATTTGATCCTCATCCCTAGACATATTATGCATTACCCTAGATTAAATTTATGGTGCAAATTTGACTTAGGTTGCTTTCACAATTGTGGATTTGATCCCCAAACTTTTAAAGTTCAAAAATTTCAATTTCCACCTTGCCTACCACTTCACTTGTATAAAATTGTAATGGCGAAATTTGTATCAAAATTAATAATTTTTTGGGTTGATTTGAGAAAACTTAAATTGATATAGTTTGAATTTTCAAATTTTATAACATTTTTTTTATTTAGGGTGTTTAACTTCTTTTTTGTTTATCCTATGGTTTGTGTAATGACAACCTTTTTAAATAATGCAAGGCTTATGTCTTACATTTCAAAGTGTTATTGGGATGACACTTGTCTACAATGTGCCATTTGAAACATTCACTTTGTCATAACTCATTTGTCCATGTTTCCTCAAGTTATTTTATCCACGTAATGTATAGTTGAAAGTTTGAAAATAAAAAATGTAACTTAACATAACTATTATATTATTAGTTCCTACCGACAATAGGATAACTAACGCATCCGTTGGATGTAATTTCATTTTTCTATGCAACCAATCATTTTCAAGTATTTAAAGTTCAAAACAATAATGCTAAAGTTTAAAATCATTTCTTTTATGCAACAATTTAGAAAATATCAATTTTTTGTTCGCCGATTGGTTGATATTGTGAATAGTAAGTGTGAAAATGAAATAAGCGATTTAAATTTTAGCAGATTTTAAAATTAATGGAGACTGGCAATTGATGGCGTGGGCAAGAACATACCAAGATGCAAATGAATTTATTAGTTCTTAAATTATTGTCATTTCAACAAACAAACAAATTTAATGGATGATTTGATAATGACGACAACCATTATATTGATTACATATTTTTTAACAGAATTAGAAAGGGGGAGAAACACACTTAAACATATAAATAATTTTAAACATATTCTAATTTTTATTAACTAGGGAGGAAATATATAATCAAATATATCAATGAAAAAAGTGTTCTAAAAAAACTTTAAGCAAAGGAAAATTGTAGAGAACAAAATATTTTATAGAGCTTGAAACCTTAACAACAAATCCTTAATGACTCAAATCCTTAATTGTGACTATTTGTGGCTCCCATGCCATTGATGCATGGTCTATTTTTAACATTCCAATGGTCCTTGGTCACAAACCTAGGGAGAACCCCTTCTTAGTGTAGGTTTTTATTTTCCTAGTTGGGTTATTTATTTTCCTATATTCCTAGGTTTTTTCCTACACATGTTTTTGATTAGTTTAGCTGGAAAAGAGGGTCCAAAACCCTTTACAAAATGCTCCCCTGGGCTACAGACCATTAACAAGCCAGAAACAACATATTAACAATGCATGAACAACAGATAAAAAACACCTAATAAAAAACAACAGAAATAACAAAAACAACCAGAAACTAGGGACTATCATCCATCCTGAACTTGGCCAGGAAAGCAACCATGTCTTTTTAGTCTCCTAGTCTATCGAGCCCCACTTGCTTAACCTTGTCATCCAAGTCCTTGACAGCCTCGAAGATCGATGCTGCTCGATGTAGGGCCTTAGCAGCAAACTCGGCCATAATCTTCCACTTCTTTTGCATTCCCTCCATCGTCTTTTGAAGGTGCCTCAGATCCTCGGTAGTCTTAACACACAGAGAGCAATTCCCCTTGCTATCTTGTCCCCCAGAAACCCTAACAACTTCACCCAAGTCCTTAGAACTGGACTTGTTCATGCAGGCGAAGTGACTCATTCCTTTAACTTCATGCACAGACTCAATGGGGCTTTCCTCCCCTCCCTCCTCCATTGTTTCCTCAACAAACTCTGAGTCATCAGAGATCTCCACCCCCTAGGGGTTTGCAGAAGGTTTGCCAGTAATGCAGGTAGACTGACAAACCGTCGGGTTAGCAGCCTCCACACCTTCCCCACAACTAACAAGTTTATGCCATGGGTCCAACTCAACAATTTTCATAGGCTCAACCATAGTCACATCCTCCTTACCCTTCTTAGCTTTTTTCTCAGTAGCAGTCCCTTCATCCTCCGAATTCAGTCTATCTCTTTTAGCTAACTTTTTCCCTGGCCCCGGGGTGGCACATTGTTAGGGCTTCTTTTTAGAGATGGCAGGGGTTCCAGTAGGGGTATCATCCACAGTACGGGGATCACCCTTAGGGGTTTTGAGGGAAATCTTAGGGGTCCCCACTTAGGTCTTCACCTTGCCTTTAGAACGAGGAGACACGCTCGACTGTGGGTCCTCAAGCAGTTTAACCTTGATTTACTTCAGGGGCACAAGGCAAGATGAAACTGGTAAAGTCTCAGAATGAGGCCTTGATGAATGGAAACAAGCGAGTGGCCAACATTTTTAGCCCTAAGCTCTCTAACCAACTTGATAGAGTTATCCAAGGAAGAAAACAGAAAAAAAAGGAAAACTGATTTCCATTTTATTTCTAAAGTGGTTAAGGAGAGCAAAGTGGTAGTGGTAAAAAACCTTGAATCTCCCTTCCAGCGTGAAGAACTTCATAATCATTAAACAGATATGGCCCCATGGCTCTGGCAACTTTTCTCTCTCAAACCCTCCTTGCAGCTTCACACTCCCCTTCTCTAAAGAAGAGAGCCATATGTTTAGGGTCAGGCACCCTGCTGCGTCTCGAATGCTTCTTCCCTCTAATAAGAAGCCTCGTAGCCTGCCCAATGACTTCCTCAGACACCTGGAAGATAATGCCACCAATCTTGACTTCTCTGGTTTCATCGTCCCAAGTCTCCGCAAACTGGCGTGAAAGGTTCTCATCGTGGCCAACCATCCCTTCCAGAAAAGAAACCATCTCCCCTTCTTGAATGATATGCCACACTATAGGGTCCTATTTGAATTCCTCCACCGAATTGGGTTCAATCTCGACAATATCTCCACCCATCGTGACAGTTTGAAGCTTGCAAAGGCAACTGAGTTTGGAATTTTTAAGGCAGCTAAAATTGAAACAGGTAGTATTGAAAATAGCAAGCAACCCATTAAAATGGGAAAGCCACGACAAGGAAGTAATAATTACAAAGTAATTAATGAGGCAATACGCCACATCCTTGCCACTCAAAGACATCTCCTTGGGGAGAGAACTCAGCTGCCACCTCATGTGATAATACCGTCACTAGCCATGGGCATTAACCAAATATAATTGCCCATATGAAAAAACCGTCCCATCATTCCTTCGTAACCCATCCAACGAACCATGCGGCATCCTTTTTATCGTGCTATGCCTAACACCTGGATAGCCACTAGTCCCAATGTCCGTATCTCTTATGATTTGCCAACCTGTCCTCTTGGCCATAAAGGGGTAGGTAGCACTCCAACATTCCATGTAAGCCTTAATCCCATAGCACTTAGGACTTCTAGTCCATTGACTAGACCACGGCCCATCCAAAACACCTCTATTCCCGCCTCTGTAATTTTGAATGATCAAATTCCTGCTCATGTAATTTTAAAAATTTAAAAGGTTGAACCTGCCACTTCTACAAACCAGACCACAACCCTCCATTGACTGGCTGCAAACTAAAACTCCTTTCCTGCCACCCTCCAGCCAACACTAGAGAATGATAACAATCCCAAGCTGAAAGGAAGCTAGGTGTGCGGAAATTGCTTCCTACACTAACCTAATGAGGGGAGGAGAGTGTAAATTCAATTTTATCCTTACTATTACAGCAATGTTAAACCCACTAACAGAGATAACAGAGATATTGCAGCAAACACACAAACAAGAAAGCGAGATAGAAGAAGAGAGACACAAGATATACGTGGGGAAAACCCTTATTGGGTGAAAAACCCCACACTCCAAAACCTGCACAATGTATTAACAAAACTGAAATGGTTTACAATACACTTGCAATACAAGCTCTCAGGAGTCTTCGACACTCATATCTAGAGACAAACCGACAGCATAATAGTACCTGTCAAACCTGTAATACATCTCCTCTCAAAAGCACCTGTTTATATAGAATATAGAAGGCAGAAATGGCTCCACATAGGGATGGGTCTCCAACATGGCCTCATGGACTAAAACCCATGCCTATGGACACTTGTCCAACTTTGTAGGATGCTCCTGACACTTGTCAAGTCACCCCATCCCAAGGAGGTCACCTATTTCCAAAATGGGCTATGACAGATGCTCTTACGACTCTTAGAACCGTCATAGAATCTGTCATAGTAGTTACAACTTACAACTGTAAGAGAATCTGTCATACACAGGCTATAATTAGAATATTCTCTTACAACCTATCATAGTCCATCTTGGGGCACCCAAAGATGCCTTTTTCAAAGATGCTCTTCGACACATGTCTTCACCTATCATAGAATCTCCTATTTCTGACTCTTACATGTCATAACTTCGTCATAAGAATCTGTCATGACTATTTTAGTCAATATTCCCTTACACAACATCCAAGATGCCAACACATGGCAAAATATTCCTACCACAAAGTGGGACACCTGTCTCCTCATGTGAGGACAAAATTACAAGTTGTCATCTTCCATGTAGGATGACACATCACCGTGCAACATCCCACAAGATGACAATATGAATTTACAACATAGGCAATAAATAAATAAATACAATGAAAATAATACAAGGAATTACCAAGGTTGAGACACCTTAATTCCCAACACAAGCCACCTAATTCCTGTAGCTATCACCATCCTTCAGAATGAGAGTATGAATCTCTGTAGGCAAATTGGATATACTCCTCCAGCAGTGCCATCCTTCTCTGCCATTGCCCACAATAGCCAAGGCGTTAGCGACAACATTCCCTTCTCTGTATATATGTGAAATCTTGAAATCCTCCATTCTGTTGAGGAGCAATTTGATATCTCCCATGATGTCCACTAAGTTCCACTTGATTTGGGTCGAACCAAGAGCAACATTAACCACAAGCTGAGAATCTCCTTCCACATGAAGAAGTCTGATGTTTAGGGAAATGGCTAGCTTGATCCCCCACAAAATAGCAAATGCTTCTACCTCATTGTTGCTCTTTATACCAATGCCACTTGAAAAGGCTGCCACGAAGGTCCCCAAGTTAGTTCTAATAATTCCTCCTCCGCTGGCCACCCCTGGGTTCCCCTTAGCAGCTCCATTAAAATTGAGCTTGAACCACCCTTACTGCGGTAAGGCTCATTTGGTCTTGGTCCTAGCTATCCTTTTGGAAATGTCAACCTGGCAAGAGTCAGGGCTGATGTTCCATTGTTTTAAGAGACCCTGTTCTTCTTCTTCGGGAGAGAAATCCGTAGCTTTAAACTTGCAAGAATTAATGTTCTCCACGAGCAGTTTGGAGAAGCATAGGAAAACCTCCATAGGTGTTCTTCATTTCTCACTGAAAACTCTATTATTATGTTCTTTCCATAGGTTCCAGGCTAAATGGGGAGGAATTTGGGACCAAATCTCCTTGGAAGCCAGGAGCACTAGTTTGAAGGGGGGCCTCCAATCCCAGACCAAGGCTTCTAAGTGGCTATTCAAGGACCAACTCATATTAAGTTTTTCAAGGGTTAAACCTCACACCTCCCAAGCAAAGCTACAGTAGAGAAAGAGATGGTCAATCGTCTCTTCCTCAAAACCACAAAGAATGCATCTACTCCACATTTGGAAACCCCTTTCTCAGATTGTCAATGGTCAGAATTCTGTTGTGCATCAGGATCCACCAAAAGAAATTAACTTTAGGTAAAAGTTTGGGCATCTAGACTTTCCTCCATAATTGGTTCTCACCTGGGTCTAACAGCAGACCATAGGCACTTTTGACAGTAAGCAAACCTTTATTGTCCTTGTCCCAAATCATCCTATCTCTCTTGGGGAAGAGAGAAAGTCTATAGTCATCCAATTCCCTTTGAAGCCAAAGGGCTAACACTCTATCCTCCTCACCCTTAGGGCCGCCAACAGACAAGACCTTCTAGCTCCTGAGGCCCCTGTTAGTCCTTATGTAATCAATCACCTTAGAGCCAAAGACCCTACAGGCCCTATCCACGATTCTGCCATACTCCAACTTGATCAGGGGTTTTTCCTTCATCCATCTATCCTTCCAGAAGTTAATGTCCATGCCGTCCCCTATCTGCCACCTGATTCCTCGACGAAGAAGGCCATGGGTCTTGAGGATCCCATTCCAAATGACCGAGCCTTTGGGAAGACCAGCCTTTGAGAGTAATCTCCTGCACTGTTCCCCATTAAGATACTTGGCCACCATGATGTCCCCCCAGTTAGTATTACCTTGAATAAGGTTCCACGCCACCTTGGACAAGAGGGCACAATTCATAAGATGAATTCTTCTTAGCCCAAGACCTCCCTGATATATAGGTGTGCAAACCTTTTCCCATCCAACAAGAGCAATTCTCCTCTTCTCCTCAACACCAAACCAGAGGAATTTCTTCTGGATCTGTTCAATTTTTTCCACCACAAACTTAGGAATATTGAAGAGGCTTAGAGAGTAGTTGGGTATTCCCTGGAGGGAGGCTTTAAGGAGTTAGAACTTCCCTACCTAGCTCAGAAGAGCCCCTTTCCATCCGGCTAGTTTCCTTTGCATTCTCTCCAACAACCCTTTCCAGAATTCAACAGAGACTTTGGTAGTGGTAAGGGGGAGGCCCATGTAGGTGGCTGGAAGGCTTTCACTCAAACATCCCAGGACTCTAGTGATCTTTTGACAAATCCTCCAGGGTATTAAAAAAATAGATTTGACTTTTCTCAAAGTTGATACTCTGACCCGAGACCCCCTCATAGGTTTTGAGGAGCTCCTTCCATCTTCTAGATTCCACAATAGAGGCTTTCCCAAACATAATAGTGTCATCCACGAACTACTGTATGATCGCAGTCTGAGTAGTAGAGGCAGGTTTGATACCCCAGAGAGTCCCCTGCATCAACAAGTTTCAAGCATTCCTACCCAACACTTCAGCAAGCAATATAAAAAGATAGGGTGAAAGAGGGTCACCCTACCTAAGGCCCCTCCTAGAAGGAAAGAATCCTCTGCGAGAACCATTGACCAACACCGAGAAATGCACTGTTGAAATATACTCTTTAATAATATTGACAATCCTCTCTTTGAAACCAAATTTCCTGAGGACCTTAAACAAAAAGTACCAATTCACCCTATCATAGGCTTTGGAGATATCTAGTTTAAAGATCATACCTAGGTTGTTGCTCTTGTGGCTAGAATGGATAATTTCATGGGTAGTGATAGCCACATCTAGAATTTGTCTCCCTGGTACAAAGCCCTTTTGATTCAGAGCAATGAGTTTATCTAGGAGGGTTGCAACCTGAAGACTAGAATTTTGGTGAAGACTTTATACACAATATTGCAGAGACTAATAGGCCTGAAGTCTATCATAAGCTTAACGTCAATCTTCTTCAGAATTAAGGCAATATAGGTACTGTTTTCCTATCCTGAAGAAGTCCTTGGCTGCATTGAACACATTATTCCCAACTATCTCCCAGAAGGTTTGGAAGAAGGCTGGGGGGAAACCATCTGGGCCTGGGGCTTTGAAGGCACGCATGGAAAAAATAACAGTTCTAACCTCCTCCACTGAGATGGGTTGAGTCAATGAGCAATTGTCATCCTCTTAGAGGATGTTTGGGATGAACCCTAATAGGGAGTCGATGTCCTCGGTAAGGGCACTGGTATGCTGGTCAGCTAGCTGAGATTCAAAGTGATTACAAGCTAAACCCCTAATCTCCCCATCATCTTCAAGCTCCCTCCCCTGCTCATCCCTAAGCATCCTAATCATATTTCTCTTTCTATGCCTTAGGGTGGACTGGTGGAAGAAATAAGTGTTCCTATCCCCTTTTTGCAACCATTGGACCCTAGACTTATGCTTCTAGTAGATCTCTTCTTCTTTAAGTGTCCATGCCCAATCCTTAGATAGGTTATTCTCAAGGGGTTGCAACTCTTCCAACCTGTCCCCCTATTCCATTCTTCTTTGCACCTCCTTGAGCTTCTCCATGATATCTTTCTTCTTGTTCAAGACATTACCAAAAGTGTACTTGTTCCATCCCTTCACCTTGTTTCTCACATTAGCCAGTTTTTGGGCCAATCTGAACATCACCGGTCCTTGGACAGGGATATTCCACCACCCTGAAAGATAGTCCCTAAAGTTAGGATGAAGAGCCCACATCATTTCAAATCTTAAGGGGAAGGGGCCTCTTCTACACATTTCAAACCAGTTAAGCAACAGAGGGTTATGATCTGAGCCCACTCGGGGAAGGGCCAACAAATGCACCAGATTCATAATGGCCCAGTAAGAGGAAATTAAGAATCTATCAAGCTTTACCTAGATTAGGTTACTCCCTTGTCTCTTGTTGGACCAGGTAAAAGCTTGCCCCATCAGATCAATATCCATGAGACCAACGTTTCCTAAGAAATCAGCTAGGTTTGACATACTATCAGAGTTATTCGTAAGTCCCCCCATTTTTTCTAAAGGATATAGGGGGGAGTTGAGATCCCCAACAACCATCTAGTTGGTGCCTCTATTATTCTTAATTTTATCAGCCATGCTATCCTAGACCTCCTTCCTGCTACTGTGGGTGTTAGGAGCATAGACATTTTAAAAAGGTTCCACCTGTCAGTGTGACTTTGGAATGAAACCTCGATATAATGCCTAGAATAGGACATCACCTTCCTAGCAATATTATGGTTCCATAAGGTAGCAATACCACCCGAAGTACCATGGGGACCACTGATAGCATAGTTCACATTGGGCTAGATGTTCTTTAGTGCAAGTTTGAAGTTTTCATCCATCATTTTAATTTCTTGCAGTAATAGAATATCAATTTTATTGTCAAAAATACAGTTTCTTACCAGTAACTATTTCTGAGGGCTATTGAGCCCTCTTATGTTCCATGAGATAATCTTCATTTCTTGATCCTTCTAGGGGGAGCCAACAAGGTGGTTTGCTTCCCCTAGCAATTTCTTGTTCCATCTCCCTCTGCCTGGTTTCCATATGCAAAGGTCTACCTCTACTACTATCTCCCCCAACATTAGTTGTTTTCCTACTGCTTCCCTTTCCCTTCTTCTTCGCTATAGACCAACCCTCTTGGTCCTCCGCATCCCTGCTTGGACCCACTCTCGGGGATGGGGAGAAGTTCTTCTCCAAAGAGCTCATCCCTATTTTGGAAAAGCCCATCTTCTCACTAGGGCTTCTCACTTCATTAACCGTGTTCTGTTGTGGGATAACACACTTCTCAGAACTGGAATCCAACCCAAGTTCTCCTTCTTCCAAATCCTCCTGATCCTCGCCAGCCGCAATGGTCTCAACCTCCAACTGCTTAGGGGTTTTCTCTGACTCTAGTCCATTAGCCTTCTAGGTCTCCTTATTGGCATCCATTAAGTTTTCAGCTACCTCTAGGGGAATAGTTACCAGAGACTAAGCTTGCACCATAGAGGTGTCCTACTGTGGGACCTCCACTGAAACCTCCTCAGATTTCCCTGGGGAGGTAGGGGGTGAGTCTACTATTTTCAAGATGTCATCTTTGAAGGGGTAGTCTTCTGGGGCCTCATCTGAGGCTATTTGCATCTCCTTCAAAGGTGGGGGGAGCTTAGGGGCCCTGCACTGGGTGAAGACATGACCCAGTTTCATGCAGTTCTGACAAAAGACTCTAGAGTTCTCATACTGAATACTCTGAGTCCACTTCATGTATTTGGATTCCAAGATAATAGAGGTAGGAAGGACTTTAAGTACATCCACATTGACACAAAACCAAGCATAGACAAGCCTCGCCTTGGGCTTAGTGACTTTATCCACCATCACATAGTCTCTGAAGGTATTGCCTATCCAGGCAAAAATTTCCTTGTCCTAGAATTCCAATGGAAGACTCAGAAAGCGCACCCAAACAAGATTCGATTGGTTGAGATCTACCTTGGGATCGAAACTGGGTTTCCATTTGCATAAAGAGAGCAAATGGTTCCCATAGAGCCATGGGCCCCCCACCAGGATCAATATCATGTCTTCCTAGGAGGTAAACTTAAACAGAAACAAACCCCTCGCCATAGCGCTAGCAAAGATGCTCCCCTTGAGAGAGCATTTGGCCGCCATCCAGCGATGGACCAGGTCAATATTGGGTCTGAAGGCAAAGAATTTGCCAACCAGAGTATTATCCACAAATGCCACCACTCTCAAAATTGCCTGATCAGGAAGCTTGAGCGCCTTGGCTCCTTCAATCTCAGATATAACCGACAGGCTGACTGAGCAATCTGCCTTGCCATTAGCAGCACCCAAAAGTGCCTCCTTCGATTTTTTGGGATCTTGTTTTGAAGATGAAAGCACGTGATCCCCACAACAACTCATGCCAGTAGCAAAGTCCCCTGAAGTCAGGGGAGGGGACTAGGTCACAGGCCCCCCCAGACTATCACCATCCATTCCTGCTTAGTACCAAATTCAAATGAGAAGCGGGATAATTGCAGATCTCAAAAGAAAGTGTTATATAGAGCTCTTTTCCTACACATGTTATTAAGCTTGCTTAGGGTTAATTAAGTGAGTATTAGTCTGAGTGGGTGCAAGGTGTCAGCATCTTCCATGGGAGTTGCACTTGCCTATTTTAGGCTATTGTAGTGGACTCTTCCAATTGGTCATATTTGCCACCTCTCCCCTCTCTTCTAGTCTATTTATACTCACCTCATATCTTGTATTTTACATCTTTTGCTTTTGCATCCTCTTAATGATATTTTTCTTCTAGAGCATTTGCATTACTCTCGTGGAAACTAACTCTATGCTGCTATTTTGATTTCGTATCATTTGCATTCATAGTTTAATATCTATTCATTTGCACTAGTTTTTTGGATTAATCATCTTTTCAGATTCTAACATGGTATCAGAGCTATTCTAGTCCAAAATAGGTTTTAGTTTCCTTTTTGAGAGATTCGGGGGGGGGGGCTAATGAGCTTCTCACTTGGTTCAAGTCCTGTTTGTTGGTCGAGCAAGAAGCAATCTACTATTGCTCTATCTTCTACTGAGGTTGAATATTGGGGGGTTGTGAATGCCACCACTGAGGCTATTTGGCTTCAGAATCTTCTCACTGAGCTTGGGATCTAGATCAAGCAACCATCAATCATATTTTGTGACAACTAGTGTGCCATTTAGATCTCATGAAATTTGGTCCATTATCAGCGGATCAAACACATTGAGGTCCACATGCACTACATCCAATAGCTCATTCATGGCCATGTCATTGACCTTTGCTATTGTCTGACTTCCAAGCAGGTTGCTGATATCTTCAACAAACCCTTCACAGAAAGCAAGCATCTTCATCTACGAGCTTTGCTGTGGGTGCAAGAGGCTTCATCTTCTGGGGGCTTCTTAGTCCTCTCACTTAGAGCCCCCCCCCCCGCTCTCTCTCTCTCTCTCTCTCTCCATTTGGGGGTCTTCTCTCTCTATTTGGGGGGTGTTTTTTCTCTCTTTTCTAGGGGGACTTCTTCTCTTTGAGGGGAATTTTATGTACACGGGTATCTCATCAAGCTTCATTTGTTGGGACCCATCTTTTCACTCACCTAAGTTGCACTTAAAGGGAAGTGTTAGAGTAGGTTTTTATTTTCCTAGTTAGGTTATTTATTATCCTATATTCCTAGGTTTTTCCTACACATGTTATTAAGCTTGCTTAGGGTTAATTAAGTGAGTATTAGTGTGAGTGGGTACTGTTGACATTCTTTGAATCAGCATTAAGATTTGCCACTTCTAATGCACAGGCAGATTCAGCCAACTGAATACAGGAGGTTGCGTGAGCTCCTCCCCTTCACTTCTGGTTCTGCCGCACCAAGGGGGGTATCCCTATAACTCAAGATGTAACCTTGACTAGCTCAAAGATAGGAGGATCTAACTTGACAACAACAGGCAGAATACTCTCATGTATGGACCAAGATCTGCATGATAGATCACAAGGCTGGCAACATTCTTGGACATGGTGTCTGGTTGGGTATGAGCGCATGCAAGGGGTTCCTAATCCTACTCCTACAACTAACAGGTGGAAGTATGAAATGTTTTGATATGAACTTGGATGCAAAGCTGGACATGGTGTATAACACAAGAACACAGCATGATTGGTGCCTATCCAGGGCTTGGAGTCGGTAGACATACACCTGTGAATGATCAGCATGAATAGCTAAAATTGGATTTCAGGGGGATACACATGATACCTGCCTTACAGATATCTCCCAATGAAGAGTGTTAAGTTATCTCTACTTATGGCATCCCTACTGCAGTATACCCTTCCCAATGTTCAACCTGAAAACAGTTTAATCTGCCCCTTGAGCAGAGGTTAAAAGATCAGACATTCAACATAGGAATTCTATGCTCTAGAATCTAAACATTACGCAAATATCCAGATCCAGAAGAAGAATACATGCAATACTGGAGACAGAATTAACAAAACACATGCTAAGATAGCATTACTCATATAAGATCAACCATGAAATCAGTGGATTCATGCCAAGTCCTACAACAGGAGATACATAAACTCACAAGATAGACTGTACAGAGCAACCAGATCAGCTGGTTTTGGATTACAGAGCCAAAATCCTCAACTTTCAACAACCTTGAATGAATAACACCGTCTGCATTATATAGCAGGAGGGTGTATTCAGCATTAACTACCAGGTTGACCAAAAAGCCCGCCAGATACACAGTATCAGAAAGATGGCGCTCAAACATTACCAGATTGGCGCCCAAACTTGAATGCAGCAGGTAGGGGAGGAGACAGGAAGATTTCTCGAGCCCTGCGCCACTGATGTACACCTTCCATCGGGTACCAGATCAGCCCACGCCATCGCCCATACCTCTGCAACAATCGCCAATAATGGCACACCAACCCGCGGCCTTGGGAAGAACATCAGACAGTTAATCGCAAACATTTCCCGCCGAGATTCATCATCATGATATTTCAAAAATGCAGGATAACATTATCCCACATGCACCCCGCAGCAACCTCATTAACACTTTATATACTAGGTCATGAGCATATATCATGTCGGTGCTTTTGCTCCTGACGACACTAGTATAAGACTTCATCATCATCACCCTCCAGCAGCATGATATCCTGTTGCCCGAAATATCACCCTGACGTCATCATCATATCGCAATACAACCGCATGATAATCGCCTTCATCGGCACAACCTGATCCATCGGAGAAACATCCTCCTGCTGAGCCTATACCAAAAGTCTGGCCAATGAACATCCTGATGACGTCATTATCATATCCTGCTGACGTCATCATCATATCTGCCTACTGCGCACCTCCTCATATCCGGATGACGTCATCATCATGTTTGCAAATATCGGGAGATCTCCTCAAGATGATCAGTGTTAGAAATATGACCCCCCCGGGACCTTGATGACGTCATCATCATATCGACATCAGGATGATATTCGGAAGACAACCGGATATTTGGAAATATCATCCTAATGCACGAAAATCATGTTGCACTGTAGCTCCGCTATAAGATCAGGGCGAAATATGAATATGATGATGCTTGAAAAGATCACCCCCACTAGATAATGCACGAAGCCAGCAGGCGGATATCTCCTTGATATCAGCATCATCATGATGCTGGAACAAACACACACTCGAGTGATATGAAAATATCACCCCCTCCTTCGGAAATATCATGATGCAGATAGGCAGAAAAAGATATCACCCTGATATATGGATGACGTCAGCATCATCAGGATGACAAAACTTCGAACAAGAAGTGATACAACATCATCAGGATGATATTGACTAAGATCATCCAGACATTCAAAATATGATGACCCCAGTGAATATCGGGTCGCACTTAGAACTCTTCAACAACATCATCAGGATGATCATAACCAAGATCACCCGATGATAAAAATATCACCCCGGCGAAATATCATGAAGGCAGAAAATATGATGACCCTCGCAAGCAACACGGTGATAACTGGAAATATGATGATGATGATGACGACCCTTAAGAAAAAGCAAGTCAGGTCGAACAACTCAAAGAATAACCCCTTCAGAATAACGGGGCAACATCATCATCATGTCTGGGCAAGGTGATAAATGGAAGATCACCGGATACTTAAAAATCACCCCCGCAAGCAAATCAGGGCGCACTGTAGCTCGTCAGCATCATCAGGATAATAACCAAACATCACCCGATAATAAAATATGATGATGATGATGAGCAACCGGTCGACGGAGAACATAATGATGCCGACCATCCTCGAAACAAACATGATGATGATGACCTCCTCCTAACAAACATGATGATGATGACCTCCTCCTCAAGAAAATATGATGATGCAGCTGAAAAATACTGAGGAGGTCCATCACTTAGAGCATTTTTTGGATACTTAGGGAGAGTGCCTGAATGAAAATTTTTCAAAAAACTACCAGTCAATTCAGGCACTAACAGGTACAAGGTGTCGTCATCTTCCATGGGAGTTGCACTTGCCTATTTTAGGCTATTGTGGTGGACTCTTCTCATTGGTCATATTTGCCACCTTTCCCCTATCTTCTAGTCTATTCATACTCACCTCGTAGCTTGTATTTTGCATCTTTTGCTTTTTCATCCTCTTAATGCTATTTTACTTCTGGAGCATTTGTATTATTCTTGTGGAAATTAACTCTATGCTATTATTTTGATTTCTTATCATTTGCATTCATAGTTTAATATCTATTCATTTGCCCTAGTTTTCTAGGTTAATCATCTTTTCATATTCTAACACCCCTATACCCACCCAAGATGACCCATCTCGAGGCTAACATTTCTTAAGTGAATTGATTATCCACTCATCTTCTGCCTCAACAATTTATTGGAACATAATTGATGAACAAC
Source organism: Cunninghamia lanceolata (assembly GCA_027924645.1). Lineage (NCBI taxonomy): Eukaryota > Viridiplantae > Streptophyta > Pinopsida > Cupressales > Cupressaceae > Cunninghamia > Cunninghamia lanceolata. Next base: position 2,838,075 of record BSBN01001327.1, on the reverse strand, counting down.
CCCTAGTCAACAAAAGAAAATGAATATCTATAAAGTCTTATCCATAAGGCATAGCCTAAATCACTTATAGACCAAAGTCAATGATGAGTGCCAAATTGCACTCATGAAATACACCTTTTTCCCTCTCTTTTTCCCTTTTTCAGTTCATCTTCCTTGTGTCTGCACTCAAATAAGTTAGCAAGATTGTTCTATTTTGTGATTAATTAAGATAGATTACTTGAGGTTAGAATTTCTGATTAAGGTGACTAATGTGAGTGGGATTAATGGAAAATGCAGAATTTCTCTCTTTTTGAATCAGCAGGTGTAGATGCCAGGAACAATGATTTTGTGCATCTCCGGAGATCGTCTTCAATGATCTCCGGAGATAATAACAAAGAACAGTGACCCCTGAAGTTTTGAAGATTTGGGGGATGACTCTCCGGAGCTCTGTGAGACTCTGGAATATCTTCAGAGCTGCAGGCAGGAACAGCTATCTCCGGAGCTGCAGGCAGGAACAACTATCTCCGGAGCTGCAGACATGAACAGTTATCTCCGGCGCCTCCTGAGAACAGGGCATGTTTCCAAGCAGAGCTGTCGACCAGACACTTCAACAACGATCCTAATACTCCCACTTCACTCAAATCATCACCTGAGTGGTGAAGGGTCAACTATCAGTTAAACTGCTGAAGTTTTATCTTTTCAAAGATTTTGCATGAGTTACGAATTGAACTAATCCAATATCCTTATTTTTAGGGCTTTGATGCCCAAGTATATTAAGACTTAAACTTAGACCTCTGAGTGGACTTCTGTTCCACTCAAGTCTACCTTTCTCGCATGGTGATTTTTCATAAGTTAGACAGTTAAGTACAAATAAGAGATGGTGTCATCTCCCAGAAAGACTGATAGATAAGTTCAGTGATATATCATCACTCATTTTTTTATATACTCTCAGAAATAGTAATAGAACAACAATGATAAAATTATCCTGATTCTGAAAGATCTCAGTTCTGTTATAGCCATATTTTCATGAATGCAGAAATGAATGAATTGGATTGAATTTAGTTTTGATCATCTTTTGTGCTGATTTCCTGCTATAGCCTTCAGCCTCAAGGGTGTGGAGCAAGGGCCCACTCTCACCACTCGGGCAGGAGGCTAGTATTACTGTTTTATTGTTTCAATTTTCTTTTATAAAGGTGTTTCCTGTTTTAATAGATAGATGCATGTTATTGTTTCTTTGCTTTGAGTACATTTCCTGTTTTCATTCTGTTTTCCAGCATTCATTACATTTCTTCAACAAGCAGTTAGATTAATCTTTCTTTTAAAATTAGGACTAGCAATAAACTGGTAACTATAGAATCCCTAGTTGTAGACAGCCGTGGACACAGCCCTGGTTCTTTGACATTTGAAAAATAGATTAAATGATGAGGTACGACACCTTGTCAGTCAATAGCATGTGATCACTATTTCCATTCCCATGCCATCTCTTATCGACATGGAGATTAGGGAATCTAAGGAACCAACGTCAAAATCTTGTGATAGTGACACCATCTCACCCATAATGAATATGCCAAATGCAAGCCCTATCTCTTCTCCAATGGATTAAACCAATGAGGAAATAACAACCAACATCCTCCAACCAAAAAATATGTCAAGGCCAACAAATAACATACATTCTAGCTAGACAAATTATAGCTAAGGCAAAACCATTGAATATCAATTGCCAAATGAAGTCCTAGCACTAGTACAAAAAGAACAATATATTACTAAAAAAACTATTAAAAACTACTTATAAATGACCAAACATGGTCACATGACCATTAGTAGTTTATTTCCAGTCATTTATAACATGACCAAATTGATGACCCAACCATTTTTAGTCATTTATTGGTTGTTTTGATTGATCGATTTAATAGTATATTTAGTCATTGATTTAGTCACTGATTACTGTAATCTGGTCACTTATTTAGTCATTTATTTTTCACTGATATATTTAGTCATTGATTGTAGTTAACTGGTAACTTATTTAGTCATTTTTATTCACTGATTTCTGTCCATTGGTAGTGTATTTAGTCATTAATTTTAATCATCATTTTGATCAATTTGGTAGTATATTTAGTCATTTTTATTCACTGATTTAACATTGGTAATATATTTAGTCATATTTATTCACTATTCACTGATTTCTATCAATTGGTAGTATATTTAGTCATATTTATTCACTTTTCACTAATTTCTGTCAATTGGTACTATATTTAGTCATATTTATTCACTGTTAATGATTTTTGTCAATTAGTACTATATTTAGTCATATTTATTTATTGTTAATGATTTCTGTCAATTGGTACTATATTTAGTCAATTTAATTATTAATTGACATCAATTAGTAGTATATTTAGTCATTTTAATTGACTGATATTTGAGGATTTAAACATAAAACACATAAATACACATCATAATCATCAATTAATTGCATACAATATAAAGACAACCATTGAGAAGGCAAAATCACTAAACTTTATTAAAAGAAAGGCGTTCTTACAGCTTGCACAAGTTTGAAATATCTATCTTGCTTGAAAAATACTTAGAAATAGAGTAGTACAATATTTATTTTTAGTCACAAGACTGAAAATCTGAGTTACAATGCATATAAATGACAAGAAAGAAAATTCTCCAAGTTTACAATGCTTTGCCAAAAATGAACTGTCAGTAACTGATTCTCAACCAACCTAACTTCTGCCATAGGTTATCTAATCCACCCATCAGTCTAGCACTTGTCCTTCTTGACTGCAACTAAAGGAAATACACTATCATATGTAGTCAAGTCTGTGATAGGATATTCATAATGTGAAACATGGACTAGATCAAGCTTCCTTAATGAAACATCACTGTATTCTTGTGTCTTGTACTGTCATCAACACTGCTTATGGGACATGTTTTTATTGAGTTTGAAGATATCAGGTCCTCTTAGGGCATGGAATTAGATTCTTCCTTCATTAATGCATCTTCAAAAACCTCTTTTTGAGTCTAAACCGTTCACTTATCGTGCCTCTATTACATTGGACACTTGGTAGGTAGTCAAATATATTTAGTGTCCTTGGTCTTCACTACTCCTTGTGGTGACTGAATTGTGTATAATTGCTTTCTATATGATTGCCTTGCAACTTTCATATACTTGCCTTTTAATTAATGCTAACACTGCAGTCCTCTGTTCCTTTGCTCATGCCATTGAAACCATGTTTATTGTGCCTGTATCCCTGGGAACCATTGACCATTTCCACTCACCATGAACATATTACCTCTATGCACTCATTATCTCTCTGTTATAGAATAGTCACCCATAAGTATACATAATTTAGACTTTCATTTGTAGATTGTCATAGGTTTATGAAACTGTCATATTCCTGCAACTATACTACCATGTAGAATATATGCCTTGTAATAATAGCATTATTAGTGGTTATCCTTTTTTCTATTTAAGACTTCTATAAATTTGTCTACTGGTTGCTTCCAAAGTCTTGATGAAATCTAACTTCATCACCTTATGACTGTAATCTTCCTCATTAATCTTTGTGTATTGCCAACTACCCTTCCTTTCTCAAAAACTAACACACCACCCTTGATCATAGTAGCTTAAGACTCATCTCACTTTGTCTATGGCATGGATTGTGTACTTTATCTCTTGCTCACTGTCATTTATGCTCCTTGAGTCTTCATGACTGAGTGTTGATCGTGTCCCATATATGAAGCTCTCTCCTTCAATGCAACCAACAATAACCCTAGAATCTTTTCATAAAGGCATATAAGGTAGTGATGTTGAATGTTTAGGGAGGAAAATCAACATAAAATCAAGCCTAAAAAACCCATAAGACTTAAATATGTGTCTGCTTTGAAAAATGTGTTACAAAGTATGTTTCTTTGTGCTACGACTGAGAAAACTGAGTTACAATGGCTTTTTTTTGCTTATATAGCTCCAAAATAGATAAAAAACACTAAGATCCATGAAAAACACATTCAAACTATTGCATAAAGTAGTGGGCCAATCTGTCGAACAGCTAGTACATGATAAACATCAACTATGTCATTTTTTTCAAATATTTTAGTGGCCACCGTGTGAAGGTCCCTTCTTTCTCTTTTAGACGGACAACTCCATCTATTTTGTCTTCATAAGCAAGGGGTATGTTACTTGTGACCTTTAAAATATTTACATTTGCATCTCCTATTCCTTTCAATTTGACTCCATGTGCAATAGATAGTGAATGAATCCACCCAATGCCCACAGACGTAGCACCATCACTAGGATCCAACACCCAAACTTTATCCCCTTCTTGGAGTTTATCAATATTAAATGTCTACAAAAACAAAAAAAATACACATTATATTGAGATATAAAACACACATTATATTATTTTTGACAACTGTATGTAATGTCTTATGTCTTGGAACAAATCAATTTTTGTATGTGCTTTTTTTGATTCTGTTGAATAACAAAGAAGCAACTTTTTACTCTTAAAAAAAAAAAAAACTAACCCATTGCGAGGTACAAACAAATGGAGGGCAAGACTACAATAGTGCTAGACTGTACGAGTACTCCAGAAAGAGACATGGATTGGCAATGAAGTCTCCCCAACTGAGGACCATGACATCCCCGAACACAATGCACTAATGCATAGTCAAAATCTATGTATGCACTCTATTACAACTAAGCTCTAAGCTTCCATATGTAAGTTATATATTCTCCCTTATTTCCTTAATCTATGTATACTAGCTAATTACACTTCACTACTATTCTAACCAGCTTCTATCAAATAGGTAATGATTACCCTTATTTACATAATAAAACAACCATTACTTGAACAATACTTACTTGCATGTGGCTTCATAGCACTCACCTCGAGTTCAACATGACTACTACTATGAATATCATGTGCATGCTCGTTGAGTTCATCATCATAATTATCACTTTCAACATTGACATGAAGTTGTACAGTTTTGTAGAGAGCTCTATTGACAAGGCCTTTTTCTTTTCATTCTACTTTCATATAATTGATCTGCATGTGGTTTAATCATCATGCAAAAATTAATATAAATCAAGTAAAGAATGCAAAAGCTATAAATTTTCGTCCAAAAGAACATTCTAAGCATGAAGAATTAATGACAAAACATTGGGACAGATTAACTTACAACTCAAAGAATGCAAAAGCTATAATTTTTTGTCCAAAAGAACATTTTAAGCACGAAGAATGACAAAATATTGGGATAGATAACTGATAACTATTATATTACCTCAACTTCAGCATAACTATGATGACTGTGCTGCACATTCTTGTCCAGTTCATCATAATCATCACTGTTAATATCGACAGCTTTGTTGACATCATAAAGGCATTTTTGCTTTCTTGCTGCTTTGAAAAAATTTCTCTGCATGTGGTTTAACCATCATGTAACAAAATATACAAAGCATTCAATAGTCAAGTAAAGAATGCAAGCTATAAATTTGTCCAAAAGAACATTTTCTGGATCACTCCAACAATAAAGAAACTGGGTTAGATTCTCCTATGCTCAGATTTCAATAATCTACATATTAAGAGGCATTTGTATACAAAATTGCCAAACAAGAAGAAATGAGATCAATAAATCCTCTTACCTCATTTGAATCCATGGATTTATGCTCATTGCATGCAAAAACTATAGGGTTAATGGAGGCAACCAACTACAAAACTTGCTGATTAAGACCATATATGCAATTCAGTACATGTTGGTACCCTTCATTTGAGTTGACATGATATGGAGAGGCTGATCCTACTGGGCATGTAACAGATGGCTATGAAATCTTTGTTGATGAACTAGATTTCCACTTCATCCTACTCTTAGATTTACTAGGATCTAGTGCTGCCATATAATTGACAATATCTTCTACACCTGCTTCTCTATTACTGTTTTCCACCTAAAATACAATGTCAATTTCAACATATAGTAAGTTCAATAAAAAATTGAAATAAATAACACAATGTAAATTGTCCATTTTGGCTTGCAACCTACCTCGGCCAAATGTATATCCAGCCCTCACATTATCTCTTGCTCTCTTGCCTTTGTTACTCTTTACCAAATATTCTTTGGAATGCATACTTTATTTCAATGCCTCCCACTGTTTGGGACATAGAGTGGAGTCTAACCTCTCTTTTCCCTCCATGATTGATTTTCTACAATTGTATCTAAAATTGTTCATCAAAATTCTCATCTTTTGCTTATAATATTTTCTAGAGATTTGTCCACCAGTAGTCTCAAAAGTATTTTCCAATTTTTGTATAACATTTTCCACAGGTCATGGATCTTGCTCTGTAAAACTTGATTTGCAAATATCCAAATGGGCCCTACATCTTACATCCAACTCAGAGGCCCACTTTGCAGTATTTGGCCCAATGGGCTCACCATCTCTCAATACCTCAAGCAAGAATGGCTTCTTGCCTTCTAATTTTCTTAGTTTTGCATTCCTCTCTGTAGATCTGTACAAATCTTGACTCAATCTTTGTATTTTGACAAAAGCATCCACATCTTCTATTAAACCACTACTAGTATTTCTGACTAATCCACTAGTTCCATCAAAAGTTCTAGATGTAATAGGTGCACTCTGAGGCACAACAGATGCAAGAAGTCTCTCTCCATGACTTTCATTAACTAGAACTTCATGCTCCTTGGCCACATCAGGTGTGACATTAGTAGGTAGATCATGAGTACCGGTCTCCCCAGATTTGACTTCAAACACATCCTTTAATCTTGAATAAATCATCTGCAAACTTGCTATTCCTTTAATGCTCTGATGTTTTTCAATAATCTCTCTTAGACTTTGTTCTAAGAGATCATCACAACGTTGCACATCACCATGTGCTATATCAGGCTGCACATGATTACCATGTGCTATATCAGGCTGCACATGATCACCATGTGCTATATTAGGCTACACATCACCATGTGCTATATCAGGCTGCACATCAACATATGCTATATTAGTCTACACATGATCATCATTGCAACTATTGTTTTCACCAACTACATTTGTTGAATCACAAAAGCAGTGGCTTCTACGAGATGGCAGCACTGTATCTTTTCTTTCGTTTTGTTTTTTCTCTGCATTTTCTTTACACTCTTTTTGTTGCCTATAAAACAAAAAATAATATCATATTATGTCTTATATACATAAAGATCTTGCCTACAAAATTTTATTAAACACTATTAAACAAATAATATACTACTTAGTGGATGTACAACTTGCCTATTTGTCAAACCAAGTCTTAATAAATATTCATTATTCTTGGCCACTTTTTCTCTATGAAGGCACTCATAATCTATCAGTGAAGTTTCAACATTATGATCACTATCATCTAATTTGTGCCTTACAACTCTTCTCTTCATTTCTTGAAGTCCAAATAAACAATAATGTATAAATCAACAACTTGAATCAGTAAAACTTCATTGAGTTCATAAGTTGATAACTGTTGACTTTTCAGTCTGCTGATAAATGCAAATGAAAACTTAAAATAGAATTCAGTTTATAGATTAAAAAGAATTTGCAGTAAAAAACCAAGAAGATGTTTACAATTACAGGTATCAGACAAATTTTCCTTAGGGATATATTCACAAGAAAATAACTCATAAAAACATAACACAAGCAGGATGAAGGAAAAACATAGTCTAGTTCATCATGAGGTGTTTTAGAACCAATCAAAATTTCACATAGTCCCACTCTGTTTCATACATTTTCCTTCCATAAATCCATAATTAGGGATTCATATTCCTTTTAGAATTATTCCAAGAGTCATTTATGAGCATCTCATATCAAGTCTATGTGAAATAAATTTATATTTTTGACCATTGATGTATTTTTGTCTCTTACCATAGCCCCGCAGTACATGTAAATAGCCTTGGTGGGTGTGTGGGAATTAGAGGATGTGAATACACAGTTATCGCTTCCCCACAACATGTAGAAAATTTAGTTGTAGTGTTGCGGTATAAACTCAAGTGGCACATAACATGTTACTGTGCCCCCGCGACAGGTAAGGAGATGACTGGCGGTAATGTGGTAGGAAGGAGTCAGGATTAAGTGTTCACCGTGCCCCCGTGACGGTTTTAAGTCAAGCCTGCGGTGTTGAGGTATAAGGAGTTCAAGTAACCAGTAATGCTACATGCCGCGGCCCCACGATGCTGATAACTTTGACTGGCAGTAATGTGGTAAACAACAAATGGGAGACCAAAGGCTCCCGCGGCCTCGTGACGGTCAGGCCAAAGCTTAGCGGTGGCACGGTAAAAGACATAAGGGATAACATGTATCCCGCCATCCCGTGGTGGTGTGTAATAAGGCTTGCGGGGTGGCAGTAAGTGGTGAAGATGAATGTAACTGTCCAAGAGGTCCCGCGGTCCCACAATTTCCCTAAGTTGGTCTTGCGGTGATGCAATAAGGAATTAAATGTCGAAATGACTTCAGTGCTGCCCCACAATGGTTATCATTGATGCCTATGGGATTCTAGTTTTCGAGGAAAGGACTACAAGTCTTGAAATACTCGCCCAACCATTGGATTAGATCAAATCAATGGTCTGTGTTTGAAAAGAATTAAATGTTGAGATTTGTTGATTTCGCAACACGAACCAGGTTAATGGCGAAATGACTAGCTTCATGGCACGATAAAACTTGGGATTTCTTTGTATTTCTTCATTCCAACGAATTTAGTTTTGATTGCAGAAGGTGAATTCAAGCTTTGTGTGGTCTCCTTAGGCATTTTCTAACTGGGTAAGTCTTCCCTATCACTCTTTACATAAAAGTTGGTGTTTCGTTTGTGCTCTATTTTCAACTAGTCTACTAAAGCAAGTAAATCATCAAAACCCTAGTTCGTAGAGGCACTAAAATATGACACCTAAAAAATCTGAGTCTGTGAGTAAGAGCACTGACCCCCCTGCTCCCAAGAAATGATCACTTCAACAATCATTGTTGGACATCCTGCCAAATTCAGTTGACAAGGGGTCTAAGAAATTGTTCAAGGATGTTACGGAAGGATGTCGGGATGCTACAATCCCTATCTCTGGATGGAACCTTTTTTGGTATTTTTGTGGAAAGAAAGATGGACAGGGACTAGTTGGAAACCCATGGAATTTGGTTTTGGCAAAGGTTGTGGTGCCAATTGTATTTGTTGATGTGGATTTGATTAGAACATTGGTACAACACTATCACTCAGCCACCAAAATAGTCAGACTACCAAATGGGTCACTATTAGTGGTTGTGGACAGGAATGCAATCATAGAATTCTTCATGTTGAGAAAGCAATCCCTCACACAAGTAGATCTGCAGAAGAGTGAGCATGAGTATAATAGTTTAAGAAAAACACTCAGAAGGGGTGAGGTGCCCATGCACATGAGGAAAGAGGCAAATAACAGAAGAATTGAAATCCCATCCACTACAATTGAACCTTTCTCTGTTGAAGATTTTACTGTCTATTTCAAAAGAACATATTTTGCTTTGTGTCAGGTGTTGGGTATTGATGCCCAAGGTAAAATGCCTCTCGGCCTAATGATGATGGCCATGAGAATTCAAAATCTAGAAGCTAATGTTGAATATGATTTTGCAACATTCATTGAAAATAAACTGCATGATGGATTTTTGCAAATAAGAGAAAACAAAAAGCCCATAGATTTCAAATACTACTCTTTGTTATGTCATTTGATTTTGTATCAAAATAGAAGGAAGTGGCCCAACAGAATGGATCTAAGCATGATTGATGAAAACAGACAAAGATTGCCAACATAATGCTGGTGTTACAAATGGGATAGCCATTGCAAGAATTGTGACTATGTTGTGTTTCGTGATGATTTCTCAATTAGAATAATGAATTCTCTTGGTAGCTTTTCTCCTAGATAGACAAAAGAGATCAGGGAAATGTTAAGGCCTTTTCCCCATAGGCCAGAATAGGGTCATAGGCATAACTATGCTGATTGGTTTTTCTTGCCAGTTCATACTATAATCAGGGTATATGGGTGTACTCAGCCACCCCATGTGTTGCCCAAATTTGTGCCAGATAGAATTGCATTCCTTGAATTCATGTGGCAAATGATGTGGATGGAGAAGGATGTAATGAAGAAACATAAGAAAGGCGCATTTCTTCCAGATTCTACAGTGTTTGGTGATTGGTCCATTGGTTATGATACTTTACAAGATCTGTAAGCCTATTTGAAGGCTAAATATTCTTTGAAACTAGGTGTAGAGAGGGTTTGTGATCTAGAGGGTCACATGAACTTTGTTAGACAAACCATCCTCACAAGAATGGGAATATCCCATAAAATCAATTTTGATGAGGATGTGATCAGAAATCTTGTCACCTTTCAAGAAGTGTATAATAGCGTAAGAAAATGGGAGATTTTGAAAAGGATTGAGGATGACAAGAGAAAACAAAATCCTAATTTTCCTGGATTCTTTGTTGAAGAGAGGGACCCTTTGAGAAGAATAGATCTGATAATTGACAATTTTGAAAGAATATATATTAAGTCTAAGAAGCAGCCTTCAAAGGCTACCAAGCTTAGTGTCAAAAGACCACCAAGAGTTGTGATTCAAGAACCTGCATCAGATGCAATGTCACTACAGGATCCAGGTCATGTCCCTGATTCACCACCTGCCAAAAGTTAAAGGATTGAGGATGTTTCTCCATTGGTTCCATATGAATTGAGTGAAGGAGGGGTTGACATTGATGAAGTGGCTAGTATCCTAAGAAATATTGGAGATGAAGGAGAAACAAATCAGCCACTTGTTGGCGAAGAAACAAAAGCACACAAATTAGAGGCCAGAATGGCTGAACAAGCACAGGGGGAGCCTAAATTAGAAGAAGATGAAAGAGTTGTGGCTTCTATGAGATTTATGGAGGATGATGATTTCATTAATTCTCTTGAATTCAAATATTTTTGGATTAAGATGTGAAAGAATTTCAAGAACAAGTGGAAATAAATAAAATGGATGCTGATGAATCTCAACATGAGCAAATTGTTTCACAAACTTTCAAGAATATGAAAATAGATGAAATAAGTGTCAGCCCTAATGAGGCTAGATAAATGGTATTAAGAAGCAACATGCTGATCATTTTTGGGCTTGAGTTGAAGAAAATGTTTTTGTTAGACCAATTTAGGAATCAAGACGACCCCATACTAGTTTCTCAATTTGACAATGAGGAAGGTGTCACTGGTTGTGGTTTCAATCCAAAAATAGAGACTTTGGCAATATGGGCAATACAAAAGAACACCAACAAACCAAGATTACTTGATGTGGTCCAAGAAATAAGGGGAACAATTATGGTCAAGACATTCCAGGACACATCAGCAACTGAAGTAGCTACCCTCACTATGCATATTGCAATGTTTACATGAGCCGCTGTTGTAAAGATAGAGCAAAGATTGTTTGATTATGAGAGAACTCAGATGGAGATGAATGATGAGGTAAATAGATTGTATCTTGAAAATGTAAACCTAAAAAAAACAACTCAAGGGTGAGAGTTCTTCTCAGATTCAAGCCATTGTGCCATTTCAAACACATGTGCCACAAGAGACCGGTGATACCACAGTGACTGCTAAACAATTTAATATTTTGAAATTAAAGTTGGAAAAGGAAATTGAGGAATTGAAAAGCCAAAAAGAGAAAAAAAAGAATGAGGCAAAATTGAAAATTCTTGAAGTGTTTGAGAAAATTTTGCAATATAGAGTGAAAATGGTTGTTGACAAGTTGAGAGATGTACATGAATGCTATTCTTCCTTGTCTCAGGCCATGGAATGGTTGAAAGTAATTTTTTCTATTTTAGATCCCTTGTATCAAAGATGGTAGTCAACACATCACACACTAATCACTCTGTGTAAAGTTCTACAATGGAATCAAGATGTTCCTGCAGCGATAAAGCCAACATAGAAAATGATCAAGATGATATTGGATGAGTATCAGTATGTGAATGGTGAGAATCAAAGAATGCAGGCAAAGATTGATTCTTTTGCCACTTTCAAACACTAGTTCATTCCATCAATCCTAATAGAGAATGAAAAGATCAAGGATTTTGACGCGTGGAAGGATGAATTTGGTCATACAGTTTCTAAAGTCATGGAATTTTTGAAAAAGGATGAAGATATTAATATTCTTAGCTTCAACATCATTCTGGACAGAGTAATTGCTTTGGATGTTGGATATAAAAAGTTTGTAATTGATGTCAAAGCATTGCTGGACAAAAGGTGGAAGGATCACCAGACCAACTTGCTCCAAATTCAAGATTATAAGTGGCTTAGTGATTTTACTATGTTTGAATGGCAGGAGAAGTATCTTTGAGCTGATGAATAGACATGATATACGTGCAGGGGAGCAACGAGCATCATGGCCTCATGACTACATAGTATACCAACGGGAGCAAGAGTATTTGGCTCCTCCAGAAGAATAGGGCCTTGAAGATGTTGCTGTGGAAGAACCGAGCCTTCAAACACTCTATCATGGAGAGGGGGACTTTGCCAGATCAGGATGATCACGTGTCTCCTATGTTAATTAACAGACTACAAGTGTATTACAAGTGATGCGGGCTTCCAATCAATATTGTCCACTTTCTCTATTTTCTCTTAATTATGTTTTAAGCAAAATTAATGTTTAGTTTATATGAAGAGGCATGAATTTTGAAAAGATGCCATATTTTGTAATAGTCTGAAGCTTGTTGCTTCTCTTATAAAAGAGAAACCAAGATCGAATTTTGATATCATCATCATAGGAATTTATAGAAACATATATGAGGAGACTTCTATTATATTGTAATATCTATTTGAAGCAATCAATGGAGAAGAAGATCTAATCTAGTGCTCAAATTCTAGTTAAGATATCTAAGAGATCATTTCTTTGTTTGTAATGAGGAGGCTTAGTTCACCTAATGTTAAGATATCTATATGTATTATTAAATCACAAATGTTCGTCATTGTTTCCTTCACACAAGCATATTCAATGCATGTGGAGGCTAGAATCTGTATTACAAACTAAAGCTATCATCTAGGACATACAAGAAAAGTCTAGCATCTAGAAAACATATAGGACATACAAGAAATTATATTCTAACTAAAGAAAATTAATTTCAACCAAAGTAAGAAAACTAAGAAGAATGATTGAACCTAACTTTAAATGCACTTCAAATCAGTAGTGAACATCTCAGGTTTTGTATACAATGTACCGGTAGAATAATGATGATTACATTAAAAAATGTATCAGTAAAACAATAGTGAATAAGCATACCTATTCTCAGATCTTTATTACATTCAATAATAAATTACACCATACATATAACCAAAGTTTAGGTGACAAGCTAACCTCTTAAGGTGACAGGCTAGTTAAGGTGACAAAACACCATCATAATCATCTACATTGCCAGCAAGATTAGAGTCCTGATCACTCATGTTTGCATCTGCTTGATTTTCTTCCTCATCCTCATCTGTGACATGCTGCTCATTCTCTCTCCCAATCTCTTCATTGGTAATCAAAATCTCTTCTTCAAACACTCCATCATCGTCTTCATCCACTTCTTCGAATGTTTCTTGTAAATTAACATATTGCCCATCAAGCGTTATATTGACAACTTCCATGATTTTTCATTTGGAATGAGACTCTGTTTGAATGACATATGACCATCCTAGGCTTCTTACATCATCAATTAGAAATGATTTGTTAATTTGAAGAGGGGAAACATACGGCTCATCCATCTCTGATAAAAATTGCCTTGTATTTGTGCGTACAAATCCATACTCATCAAATTGTACTGCGGATGGTCAAATCCACTTACATTTTAATAATATAGGACTATTTTCACCAAAATCCACTTGAATAATTTCTTGGATGAATCCAACATAAAATTTCTTCTCAGTTTCATGAAGAATTTTAGCACTAACAACACAATCACAATTTGTCTTTCCTTTGTCTTTTTCTTCCACTCTTAAATGATTACCATAGGCCCACATTCCACTAAAACACATAGTCCATGCATGTAGAGATTTTGAAATCTCACTTTCCTCCGTTGTTACATCTTGACCTTCTTCTTTTGCATGACTGACTGCATTAGCAATCTATTCTTCAAATTTTGGAAAAGAATCACCTCCAATCAAATCATGACGTCTGTGCTTTTGAGGTCGATGTTGCATCCAAGTTTGATTCTCTTCTTCATATTTTCTACATAGAATATTAATGTACAAATAGTAAGATTAATAATATAAATGTGTTTTGGTAAACAGATTTGTCATCGTGAAATAACCTTTGAAAATGATTCGTTGCCCTTAGAGCGGTGACTAAATTGTCCCAATAGTTGGAGAAGCTGTTATTGAATTATTAGCTTTCCTTTGCGTTTGAGAGGGGCAACTCCCTTGTATGATGGGGGTATTTATGGGTTTTTGTGTAGTTTTAACCTGAAAGTACAAAAAGGAGAAAAAAAAATTAACAATAAAGATGATTAACAGAAACCCTAGTAGTAGACATACGAATACTGGTTCGGATTTCATAAAGTCAAAACAAGATATGAGGGGATTTCACCATAGAAGCTAGAAACTACGTTCCTAAACCAGTATGATGAATTGCACAACAAATGCTTTAACATGCAACAACGATGAAAGAAGGATAAAACACATATCTCAACACATGAAGAGATATGTTATCAGGACACATTCAAATCAAGACACCAAGAAATGATTGTGCTTCATTACATCAATTGCACACTTAAATGTTTCAATGGATAACCCATGATCTACACAAAGACATAGAAGTATTACCAATCTAACATACGAAAAATTAGTAACAATAACTCAGAAGTAACATTGGAACACACGAACCAAATGCATTCTTTATTATTCTTTCATGAAATTATACAACTTCAGAAAGCCTTCATGTACAAAGTGTTATATCAAAAGTCTCTGAAAAACTTATCCATAAGTTCCCCTCCAAAAGTCTCTTCCAAAAAGTCCACCATACATATGAAATAGCCTTATATTTACAGGCTTCTTCCCAGTAACTACCTTATAACCAACTGATAACTACCTAGTAACTACCTTTTTGGAAAAAGAATAAACCTTATTTTTGGTTATGTTTTACATCACTTTTCTGGAAAAAGGTTCATTTTCTAACTTCACATTACAAAGAGTGACCTAAGTCACTTTTACAAAAAGGCAACTAGAAACCCATAACTTGAAAGAAAAGACAAGTTCTTGATATGTCGAGGTAGTCATCATGTCTCCTTCACTTAAACTGCATCTTAGATAGCAACACCATAAGTAATAACTTCCTTGGGGTTTGATACTTCTACATACTTGCTTTCCATTGAAGAAACTTCACAACAAATTTTGCATTTTTAGAATTTTATTCTCGGCATCCCTTATAATACTTCTCAACAAGCTCCGTGGATGAGTAAGTTATAGATGATTTCATTAGGAACCAAAACAATGTCCCTATCTCATCACGTATCCCATGAGTTTACATCATATTCATCATAAATCTGGTAAGCCTATTGCAGGTCACCCTCCCAATAGAATTATTCAATCTTTGATAGAATGCTTCAATAATATCATGGCCTTCATCTTGGAGATTATAAGTTTGAAGTTTGATTCCCAGACCAATACCACGCTTTCAT
The DNA here is from genome assembly GCA_027924645.1 of Cunninghamia lanceolata. Classification (NCBI taxonomy): domain Eukaryota; kingdom Viridiplantae; phylum Streptophyta; class Pinopsida; order Cupressales; family Cupressaceae; genus Cunninghamia; species Cunninghamia lanceolata. The sequence goes on along the minus strand of BSBN01001327.1, from coordinate 2,822,446 downwards.
GACCATACAAGTAAACCAAAACTCCTCAACCAATTTGCTTAATTTGGTGCATGTCTTGTGCAAGTTGGTTTCCACTACAAAATCCAGCTTCCTTTAGTCCAATAACTTCAACTTGCCTCAGAGATAGAGAAAAATTATTTTTAATGGGTAATCAAGATCACCGTCATCTTCATTTAACAAACATTTCATCTATTTCTTGGTTACCACTATCCATTGCATTTCATGAGATTACATCTCTTTGATGTATTTTGTCAAAATGGCCGATGTGCTTTGTTTTGCTTCCACATTCAAAATGCATGCTTACTGGTGCATTTCCAACTATAATCTTTAACAAAAATCCTCCATCATTCATGACTCTCAATCACCTCACAACGTCTATCAAGCGGTTCTTGTGCCATGCATGTATATCTACAAGAGCATTTTGATTGTAACAAACTGAGAGAAGATAATGACAAAGGTCGTGGATTTGGCTTTTACCTAAAAATTTTGAAACCCCTTTTCAACAAATTTATCATCTTGCATTTGTTGCATTCCATGAGACCATTTCTTTGGGCCATTTGTTGAAGTGTTCACGAGCCTTGTCTATGGTTACACATTTTGCATACATATCTAGTAGTGCACTTGAGACTGTAACTTTTGACAAAAATTTACTTTCAATTATATGTTGATAGATGTCAATACCCTGTTCTATTGCTTTCCATCGAGCATAGGCCAAGGGGATGCAGTTAGAGTTGCAAATCTTGGCTTTTCACTTGCCAAGTGTTTTTGCCTATAAGTTTTGAAAACTTTTCAACAAATCCATTTTGTGAATATCTTGCAACCATTGCGTAACATGAGATGACATTTCTCTGACATTTTCTCAAATGGTTCACATGCCTTTCATATGCCCCTCCATGCTTAGTATACCCGCCTGCCAAAGCATTTCAGACTATAACATTTTGAACAAAAATATTGCTTCCATTATGTTTTGATGGATGTCCATACATTTGTTGGAAAGCTCTCATGTGACGTAGGTAGAAGAATATAATCAAAACAAATTGTATTTCCTTAAAATTTTTAAAAGCCTTTTTCAACAAACCCATTTTGTGAAAATCTTGTGATCATTGCAGTTCATGAGACTTAATTTCTTTGAGGAAAACTGTCAAAAAGTTCAGGAGGCTTGTCTATACTTCAATGCTTTGCATGCATCTCATCCATGGTGGCTGTAGCAATAACAGATCACAAAACCCCTTCTGATTATGCTTTGATTAATGCTCATACCCTTTTGTGAATCCCTAATTTGGCGCAGGCTGAGAGGAGGTTGGCTTAGCCAAACATACTTGCTTAAAAGTTTCTAAGGCCTTTTCAACAAATCCATTATGTGTGTATCATGCAAGCATTTCATTCCATGAGATAACATCTGATTGAGACATTCTGTCAAATAGTTGGTGCAGGAGCACCTTACTCATTAGATTCATTTAATTGGCAAATTTGTAAAATGGAACCTTCAAATGTAAGAGAATTGTAATAGGTCATGTAATGGTCAATTCCTATGTAAATGAGCCATCAATAGGTCTCTGGGAGGTTGAAAATGTAATTGCTAAATTTGTTGTCAATGCAATATTACAAAAATGCAAAAAAAAGAACAATAGGATGGAATACCAAAGGTCATAGAGTAGTTGAGTTAGTTTCATTCATTTGGAGAAGTTAGAAATTGAAGAGTCATGATGTAATATCTTTAAAAGGCCTTGTATCCATTTGTGAAGGTGGAGGGGAGAAGGTTGGAGAATGTGGGTTGTTACATTTTGATGTGATATCAATAAAAGATACCCTTGTTTCTGCATTTCTGAATGTTAAACTGCTGTTTCAGAGATTGGTACGGATTTGTACGGATTTTATATGACCATAATTGGTATGGATGGAAAGAGTATTGAGTCTACTTTCCATTTCTTTTTGTTGCATCAAATTTCATTACGATTTGAATAAGTTATGGCATTTTTATTGAGGGTAGGTCTGTAGAGTTTAAATTTCTGAAAATGTAGTTTGAAAATATGCATGGTACTGCCTGGTACAGCCTCACATTGATGCATATAATAGATGGATGGAAAGATATGTGTTTCTAGTTTACAATTATTTTGGTTTGGTATAATTTCATTAAGTTTTGTGAGAGATATTGCAATTTTGGTGAGGGCAGGTCTGAACGCTGCCTAGGGTTTGCAGTTTTGGGAAAAAAATTGTAACCTTCTCCCCTACCATTGGATCTTCATGAAAATTCGAGGAAAAATATGTATTAATGTTATCTTCAACGTGACCAAAGCAATTGGATTAGTTCTTTGATTTGTTAATGTTATTGAGGATAGTTTTGGTCCTCCTACCTCTGCATCAACAGTTCAAGTGCATTGTATTTGATTCTACATTTTGCATATATGTCTATCCAAGCATGTCGAATTATACTGGCACTTGCACCCATAGGAGGCTCAAGGAAACTTGCAATGATAGGTTTAGAAATCTTTTCAGCGTGAGACAATTTTCTGAGCATTATAATTCTCACATATGTTGAAGTTCACGAGACCATATTTCTTTGAGGCATTTTTCAAATGGTTCATGTGTATTGGATATGTTTTCTCATTTTGCATACATATCTCCCAGTGCATTTCAAACTATAAGATTTGACAGAAACCTCCATTTCCTTATGCGCTGAGAGATGTTCTTCTGGATCGCTGCATCCCATGAGAAGATGTTCAGCTTAGATCTTTAATCAAATATTTTGCAAACATATTTTTGCATTTTCCATACATGTTGATAAGTGTATTCAGTAGGAATGTGTTTGGAGATAAACATGTGCCCATATGCTGTTCTAAGGCTCTCATTTTAGTATGCAAGTGAGGATCATTTGACAAAAATCCACTTTAAATTATGCTTTGATTCGATGTTCATACCCTATTCCAACGTGGAAGCAAGGCAGACACTCGAAAGATTTGAAAGCCATTACAACAGTCCATCTCATATGTATCCTGCAGTCATTGCATCCATTTGAGGAGATTTCTTCAAAGCTGATTGTCAAAAACCTCACGTATTATGTCAATGCTTCCATAATTTGCATACAAGTCTACCGGAACGTTTCCAACTATAATATTTGACAAAAATATCAATTTCTTCATGTTTCTCGATGGGTGCGGGCAGATGGGGATGCTGGCAGAAGTGGTAGAAATTATGGCGCACCTGCCAATTGCATTCACTTTGAAAGTTTTTAAAGTCTTTCCAACAAACTCATTCTGTATGTATATTGTGAATAATATTCCATGAGATGTCATTTCTTAGAGGCAGTTTGCCAAAGAGATTTTGACGCGCTTGGTAAGTGGATAGGTAGTGGAATTTAGCTTTACATCCACCATTTGCACTGGCTTCAAGGTTTCTAAAGTGTTTTCAACAAATTCATTTACACATAGCCTGCAACCGTTGCATTCCATGACATGATATATCTTGGAGGCACATTGTCAAATAGTTTATGCGCTGTGTATGCTTCCACATATTACATACATTTCTACCAGGGTGCTTACAACTAGTTGAGGATTACGTTGAGATGATTGGAATACTTGCTTGATGCCAAATAAACTCACTAGCTTAGAAGTTCTTGAAGCATATAAAACATAATAACTATGTGCTATGGCAGGCCGTAAACCTTCTTTTGAGAATCCTTGTCAAACATTTTACATGCCCTGTTAATATTTCTATGTTTGACATACCTTGATCCAAAACTATGATTCTGGTAGAAAGTGCCAATGAATGAAGAACGGTTGTTTTTCTTTGTAACCGCATCTTGGGTGGTTATGGAAACCACTTTCTCTTAAATTTTTGGCAACAATTTCTTTTATCGAAGTTTTAAAATGCTTTCACAACCTTACAAGAATGCCAATGAAGATAAAATTGAAACCAAAATTTCTTTTTTTACCTTCATTGTTTAAAAACACTTCCGAAACTGCATGAAACCGCCGACAAATAAAACTTCAAAACCTTCCCTTTTGGTGTTTTATTGCTTTTTGATAAGTCCTATTGGTGTTTGACATTACTTAGAAAACATCTTCAATCACCCGATGATAGAAAAGACTTTGCTTTGTCCGTGTTGGAAGTGATTTTCACAAATAACTAACTTTTAAGTTGTGGCTTTTCCTTTTTCATAACTTCAATCCATAACTTCCAAGTTATAAGTTATAATCTTTCACAACCCCACCTTTTAAACTAACTTTTCACAACTTAGTTACAAATTGTGCTTTTCTTTGTGTTAGCCAAAAGTAAAAGTGGTGTAAGTTGACGCGAACTTAGCCAAAAGTACAAGTTGACGCGAACTTAGCCAAAAGTGCAAGTTGACGTGAACTTAACCAAAAGTGCAAGTGCACCCCACTAATGTTAACTTAATCAACTGTGCAAGTGTGAGAAATGATGAGAAGTGCATAACTTTTAACTAGAGCGTCGGATCTTTATGAAATTTTGGCCAGTTGTTCATGAAGGTGATACAAGGCTATGGACAAAAGGATTCCGCTTGGACTTCAATAGAATTGCCATTTTAATTATTTCTGCAATCCACGCGTGGAAAAAAATTAAACTTTTAAAATCTCGCAAACCATGAAGCATATGACTCTGAAACTTTGCCACATTTGGCAAAATGGACATAACAACACCCTTGTAAGAGGATTTCCTTTCAACTGCTTGAAATCTTCAAATTTAATTGTTTTTCTAATTTTGCCAAGTAACAGAACTGCTTCTTGGACTTCAATTGAAACAGGCAAACGATTTCTCCTTCAAACTAGAAAGAAACTTGACACTTCAGGAGAATCAAAGTATTCGTGGCTTGGGAATGATTCAACATAAGGATTTTGACACAAAAATTTAAAAATTGGCAAGTTGAAAACGAGGCCAACAATGTGTAAATGCAATTGAGTAAATAAATTATTGTGTAATTTTTTTTTTACCTATGCCACTTATCGAATGAAGTTGTGTTTTGAAGAATATAGGCATGTATCACACTTCTTTCTTGATGTGATAGCTTGAAGTAGCATCCATTGCCTTCTAACACTTCACCTACAACTCTTTCATCTTTGTCATCATCCCATACACGTCGATTGACATTTTTAAAATCCTTCATATATTCTGTGCAAAATCCAATGGCCTCTTGCATTGAATATTCCTCAGGCATGTTGCCTTCTAGTTTTTGCCTTGGTACGAACAATTTTTTTCAAAACCTTCATATATCATTCTATAGGATACATCCATCTCGTTCTTACTGGGCCACAATGCTTTAGTTTATATTCTAGATGTATCAAAAGGTGCATAGAAATGTTAAAGTTTGTTGGTAGAAATTCCCGTTCCAATAGACAAAGGACTTCAACAACGTCCTCCCTCAAACTATCAAAGTTTGAAGGATCTAATACATGTAAACTCATTCTCTTTAATATTAGGCCCAACCTTATAACTGCCAATCTTGGCCCCTTTGCCAAACTTGATATATTTACCACAATAGGTAAAATATTCTCGATTATGACACGATAGTCATGGGTCTTGAGGCCTCTTAAGCCATTAATGTCAGTTTGGCTTCTAATACTACTACTTACATATCTAGTGGAAAAGCGAGTCTGAGACAACAACTGTAAGAATTGTACACATTGTTCCTTTGTCCAGACATAAGGAGCACTAGGTTTTCTATATTTTTCATCAGCACATTATTCAACCCAAAGATTTTGAAGAATCTTTAGTTGTCGAAAGTCTTCACGGGATGAAATAGTATCAAAAACACCAAAAAGAGTTTCTATAATAGCATAGGCTATATTTTTCTCAGTATGCATAAAGTCAATAGTATGCCTAATGGTTATATCCTTAAAGTATGGCAACTTATAGAATATAGACAACTATTTTACATCCCTTTCACTGCATGGATCATATCTACTACCAGCAATCCCATCATTTTCAATAAATGGCATTCTTTTTTGTCCATTCTCAACAATGTAATCACTTGTTATTAGCAATGGTGCTTCATGATTCTCTTCTTGACCATTGAAATGTGTTTTTTGTCGATGATATGGATGATCCTATTTAAGGTAAGCATGATGTCCACAATAAATACACTTACGCAAAATTCTTGAGTGCCTCACAAAATCCTTAAAGTTGCAAGCAGGACATCCATGGTATCCATGAACACTGAGACTAGACAATGTGCCATATGCAGGAAGATCATGAATCATAAACAATAAGGAATCTCTTAAAGTGAATTTGATTGAATGACCATCCCTTAAAGATTGAATTGCTTCAATTCCTTTCCACAATTCCATTAGCTCATCATATAATGGCTCTAGATAAGCATTGATTGTATCTGAAGTCACACTTTTCTTTCCTGGTATTGATGAGGGTCACTGCAGTCCTCATCATTTAATTAAAAATGTCAAACTAGAGCAGTATCCATGGCGATATGCAAGAGGGAGAAGAAATCTTTTGCATGACATTCTTTTTCTATAAACAGAATTGAAAGAATCTATTCTATCTTGCTAGAAAATAAACACACTTTACTGGAAATAAACACACTTGCTGGAAATAAACACACTTGTAGTAAAGGAAACTATTCTAGCTTGCTAAAGAATAAACACACTTGTTGGAAAAGTAAATAATAGGGAATTGAAATATTGTTGGAAATGAAAATACAAACAACTATTGTTGCTAAAATACTGAACTTTGTTATTTTATAAAACTCTTCCTAATTGATTCCTTGATTACAATGCATTTATAGAATTCTTATTCTCAATCAATCCACCAAGAATGTGGATTTGAGATCCTATTCTTGAGGAGAAAAACTACAACTTCTTCCTCTGATTTCGCTGCCTTCTTTCACAACACTTTTATTTCAGTCAACTTCAGTCGCAAATTGCTCGCTTATTTTGATGAATCTCTTCAAACAGTTTTTGGGTTTTGTTCCTCTCATTCCCATCTTTCCAGATCATTTTGAAATTCTAAATTTAATTAAGAAATGAGGGAGATATCACTGTTTTACTGTGACTATGTTTTTAACTTCCTTTTTTCGTGCTTCTTTTTAGGAAGTTTTCTGGCACTTCGATTTGGCATAATTTATTCTTCAATCTACTAATTCTTTATTACAAGGAAAACATGCAATATCATTAAAACATTTAATGACACTAGTTAAGCAAAATAGATGTTTTTATTTAGCTAATATATGAGACATTTTTTTGTCTCATCATCTCCCCCACACCTAAAATGTTGCAGGCCTCTTGCAACTCATAAAAAGCTTTTGGAGCCAATCTCTTTACCTTTATTGCAATTACTTCTAGAGATGTACTAGAGATGCTCTGAATATATTCTGAGTTACTCTGGAGCTATCCAGAGCTTGTTGTCTTTTCTTTACGGTCGGTTTTGAGTTACTCTGGGGCTATTCGGAGCTCTCCAGAGCTCTCCGGAGCTATCCAGAGCTAACTATTTTTTCTCCCTTAGTGGCTCCGGAGAGATCTAGAATGTTTGAATGATGGAAATGGAGCCCATGGATAGCTATGGAGCGATCTAGAATGTCTTCAAATGCCAAAAGAAATTTGCAAAAGCTCTTGGGAGCAACTTTTATGGAGAAATGCATGTTTTTGAACTTTAGAGAAGAAGACATAGCATGTGCAAAGCACTTATTTGCAGAAAAGAAACCTACTCTATCCTACTCTACTTATTGATGTAGAGATAGATTACGCAAAACCATTAACTGGTTGTGGAAAATAACATCATTTTCTCAAAAGATGGATCCATGCATTCAACTTTTTGAAAGAAGAGGAAAACCATGAGAAGATGACTGAATATTTGAACTCTGATGCTTCACCTTCCTTTGAAATGGTATCCTTCTCCATAATATATGATTCGAGTAGATGCATGGGCTGATTGGAAAGATCATGCAATCCTTCCTCACATTTTGCTGCATGCATGACTCGATGCAGCTCCTTATCCTTCAAATATTTGATCGGGCAACCCTCCTTGGACTTTGAAGGTGTCCAAACAATAATCTTTTTCTTGCTGAGGCTTGAAGTCATGGTCCTCCAGTTGAGAAGATTACATAAAATCTGTCACCTTTGCATGCAAGAACCTCTTCCTTTGGATCTGTTATTTTGGGGGGAGTTTCAAAAATAATAAACCTAAAAAAGACTTGCCAAACTAATTTTCTCTTTTGATCTGTTGTCACCAGATCAACATCAACTCCCTAATGACACCTATCCTTGGCAACGGTGCCAAAAATGATGAGGGTCACTACAATCCTCGTCATTTAATTAAAAATGTCAAACCAGAGCGGTGTCCATGGTGATATGCAAGAGGGAGAAGAAATCTTTTGCATGACATTCTTTTTCTACAAACATAATTGAAAGAATCTATTCTATCTTGCTGGAAAATAAACACACTTTGCTGGAAATAAACACACTTGCTAGAAATAAACACACTTGCAGTAAAGGAAACTATTCTAGCTTGCTGAAGAATAAACACACTTGCTAGAGAAGTAAATAACAGGGAATTGAAAGATTTCTGGAAATGAAAATACAAACAACTATTGTTGCTAAAATACTAAACTTTATTATTTTATAAAACTCTTCCCAGTTGATTCCTTGATTACAATGCATTTATAGAATTCTTATTCTCAATCAATCCACCAAGAATGTGGATCTGAGATCCTATTCTTGAGGAGAAAAACTACAACTTCTTCCTCTGATTTCACTGCCTTCTTTCATACCACTTTTATTTCAGTCAACTTCAGTCACAAACTGCTTACTTATTTTGACAAATCTCTTCAAATGGTTTTTGGGTTTTGTTCCTCTCGTTCCTAGCTTTCCAAATCATTTTGAAATTCTAAATGTCATTGAGAAATGAGGGAGATATAACCATTTTACTATGACTACATTTTCAACTTCCTCTTTTCGTGCTTCTTTTTAGGAAGTTTTCCGACACTTCAATTTGGTAGAATTTATTCTTTAATCTACTAATTTTTTATTACAAGGAAAACATGCAATATCATTAAAACATTTAATGACACTAATTAAGAAAAATACATGTTTTTATTTAGCTAATAGATGAGACATTTTTTTGTCTCACCAGGTATAATCAATGATAGCATTAAGAAAAATGGTTGTTTTGCTAACCATGGAGGCAAGTTATAAATTATTAAAAATACTGGCCAAGTTGACCATTTAGTACTTTGATCTGAGAATGGGTTCACCCCATCTAGAGCCAAACCCAACCTTATATTACAAGGATCTTGAGAAAAATCAGGCCATTTGTTATCAAATTCCATCTACGTTTTAGAATTAGGCACATGTCGTTGTTTTCCATTGGTGCTCTTATTTTGGGCATGCCATTGCATAAGTTCAACAATGTCTCTGCACCTATACATTCGAAGTAATCATGGGATTATTAGAAAGTGGTGAAGAACCTTTCTAGGAACCATAGCTTATTTCAACCCTTGTCTATACCTCGCTTCATGACATTTCAGACATTCACTCTCACTTGCAAGATTATTGCAAAATAATACACAACCATTGACACATGTGTGGATGTTTTCATACCCTAAGCCTAGCTTAGTGATTTGCTTTTTACATTGACTTTTATTTGTTGGCAATGTGGATTCAGGTGGCAACAACAAACTTAATAATGCTAATAACTAATCTACACTCTCATTTGTCCAACCATGCACCACTTGCAAGTTAAGAATTTGAAGGATTGTTGTCAAACAACTTAACTTGCAATTAGCATACACAAGCTTTAAAGCATCCTCCATTGACTTGGGCCAATCATCATCTAGACCCTCATTCAACATTCTATCAACTTCAAACCCTTCGTCTAACATTGCTGCCTCTTCATCTATGTTTGTTGCCTCTTCATCTCTCACACTCTCCAATTCTATCATATCTTCATAATAATTGTAATCCCAAGGGCTTATACCACTATGCCCATATCTTATCATATGTCAAAGAATCAAGTTTCTTTTTCTCACCTTTCCACCACGACAGGCTTTACATGGACATGGATATTTGTCCATGTCCCTCTCATTGGTTACTCTCTCATCAAATGCATGGTATTGATCTGTAGTCAACCTTCGATGTTGATCCATCTGTAATGTTCTACACATAGTAACAAAAATCTATTAGCAACAAAAATCTAGCTTTTGAATGCATTTGGTTTGGTAGAATTTCATCAAGTTTTGTGCGAGATATTGCATTTTTGGTGAGTGTAGGTCTAAACCCTACCTAGGGTTTCCAGGGAGCAAAATTTGATCATGGATAGAGTTTTCACCATCCAAAAATCTTGAAAATTGGTGGAAAGCTCTGTCCCATGCCTATCCAATCCCTACAAGAGGAAAACTCACAACTGACACATGTGAAGAAGATATGATTGACTATGTGTGCAGATTTACTGTGAGACAGTCCTAAAACCCTAGGTTCTTTGTTGCTTTGAATAATCTATGCACTGTATGTCAATGGAGGGGTGAAGAATCATAGTGGCATGTTGTTAGGGCTTGCACAAGCTTGGGAATTCATATGACAATTGTTCTTTATACCTTCGTTTGGATTCATCACCTTGAATGCACCTAGTGGGAGCAAGACCTAAATTGCATAAATCATTGTGTTAATCACTTGGTTAGGTCATGTACGTTTGGAAACCCCTAGAAGATGTTGTAATAGGTCTGAATAAACCAAGTTTCCCATATTCCATGCTGTCTTCAATGATTGAGTGTCACTAGGGTGTTGTTTCCATATTTTAGGCTTAGGAGCAAATTGTCAAGAATGAACAAGGGTACAGATTTGCATCAAGTGTATTGAAACTTTGTTTGGGATGTGTCAAGGTTATTGTGTGTGAGTCCTTCCTCTGCATCATGTTCTGCCTCTACATAAATCTCTATGGTCAGTTTTGTGCATTTTTTACTTGTAGGATTCTCACAGTTAGTGAAAAAGGTAGTGTTCATGAAGGAATGGAAAAGATGCGTAGAGCCTTTGAATTAACCCGTACTATGCAATGACATTGAATCATTTAGCAAACCATTTTTTCTTCACAAGGTAGCATTTTCTTGTGGAACAGTTGACTGAGATAGCTCTTGTTTCAATTTATCACCCTCTCATGAAATCTCATTCATATTATAATCTTGCATGATCTTATCATAGTAAAGGTGATTATGACACCACTGGTTGCTACTACATGACATCAGTCAAGGAAAGCCAGAGGCCACATGCTTTTGTAGACAAGTTCAATTGAAGCTGGGAGATCTTAAGAGTTCTCTCTCAAAATTTGAAAAGGTTCTAGAGGTCCACCCTGAGAACTGTGAGAGCTTAAAAGCTGTAGGCCATATATATGCTCAGCAAGGGTAGGCAGAGAAGGCTTTGGAAATTTTAGGAAAGGTAACTCACATAGATCCACATGATGCCCATGCATTTATCAAGATGGGTGAGTTATTAATATCATTAGACCCCAATGCAGCCTTAGATTCTCTTAAGACAACAAAGTCTCTTTTGAAGAAGAGCAGAGAAGTACCCATTCAATTGTTAAACAACATTAGGGTTCTTCATTTTGAGCGTGATGAACTAGAGTTGGCTCAACAAACTTTTATGGAGGCATTAGGAAATGGCACTTGGGTTGAATTCATAAATAAAAGCCCCAGTGTCAATTCTGTAGTTTTTCTTCCATTGATTAGAAGAAGGTGGTGTTTCACTTGAGCTACCATGGGATAAAGTCACAACACTATTTAATCTTGCTAGGTTATTTGAACAACCAGATGATACTGAAAAAGAAAATCTTTTGTACAGGCTAATATTGTTCAAGTTTCCTGATTATGTGGATGCATATCTACGTCTTGCAACCATGGATCAGGCTCGGAATGAGATCCAACTAAGCCTAGAATTGATTGGGGATGCACTTAAGGTGGATAAAAACTCATCAAATGCTTTATCTATGCTTGGCAAAATGGAACTGAAAATAGATGACTGGCTTAAAGCAAAAGAAACAATTAAAGCTGTACAAAGTGAATCAGATGCAAAGAATTCTTATCTTGATATTTCACTTGGAAATTGGAATTATTTTGCAACTTTTCACAATGAGAGGAGGGATCCAAAGGTGGAGGCACAACATCTTGAGAAGGCTAGAGAACTGTATTGTAAAGTGTTGGCACAGAGACCAGGAAATGTTTATGCTGCAAATGGGTCAGCCATTGTGCTAGCTGAAAGGGGTCAATTTGATATTGCAAAGGAAATTTTAACACAGGTACAAGAAGCTGCAGTAGGAAACATCTTTGTTCAGATACTTGATGTGTGGGTAAATCTAGCACATGTTTACTTTGCACAAGGACAGTTTGCGCTTGTGAAAATGTATCAAAATTGTTTGAGGAAATTCTATTTTAGCACTGACACCCAAATTTTATTATATTTAGCTAGAACACATTATGAAGTAGAATAGTGGCAAGATTGTAAAAGAACATTATTAAGAGCAGTAGATTGTAACTATTGTAAGTTGTCAATCACAAAGCTATAGATTTTGTGTTTATAAATGTAATGAGGCTTTTGAATTACCTCTAAATTCATTGCAGAGGGTGTCCCCAAATCCGACTTCACTGTAGAGGGCCTCACCGACTTGAAATTTGTTGCAATAAACTCTGAATTCCTTGTCCGCCTTTTCAGAAGTCTCCAGGTCCTCTCCTCTTTATCGCCCATGCAAGTAGCTGCTATAACTCAAAACACCTCAGTGCAAAGTAGCTTTGGGAAAGTACTTTGATCTCTACATTCTTGACCTTTTGTTTTTCAGTGAGTCCACCACAAGCAGCTTTGAATGGTCAGAGATATTCCAAGCTAAGTGCATGAAGGGCATGTTAGAATGCCTGCAAGTGAAGACTATGATGGTGATGGTGATATTCAGTAAGGAGTTGGAGATTTGAGTGCAAACAAAAGGAAGATACATAATAGGGTATGATGGCAATGTAGATAGCAAAAAATGTTGGAATGAATGCGAATAGTGAATCATGGCAATACTGTTAGAGTTGGCTATGATTGGAGCCACCCAGGATCTAGGACTTCATGAAAGCACAAGAGAGATCAAATGAAAGAATAATTCTATTCTATCATTGAATGCAAAAGATTGTTATTGTTGTTACAATGTACATGATATGCCTTGCTTATAAAGGCAAGGTGAGAGCTAGAAAGGTGGAGTGGAAAGTGGAGATATTCCTACAACATGTGCCAATTAGAGGATGATAACTAATTGCACATGTGGAGGATAAGACAACTCACTCCAACTATCAACAACTCAACACACAACTAGACTTAACTAGACATCTAGAAGACTCACTAAGTCAACTTAACACGTGTGATTTATGTGTGATGTGTGAATATTATTTAACTAGTAAATAGTTAAATAAGATGAATTATCCACACTAGGGTAAACCGGTTAGGTGATAACTCTGTTCACACCAACAAATACATCCCGCCAATGATTTCCCAAAAAGTTCTTTTTAAAATTTTGACTAATTTGTATTTAGGTGACTAACTATTTAGTCATTTTATTTCTGTGACTAAATAAATTTTTAGTCAACGACCAAATTAGTCATTTATTTACTCATTTATAGCTGAGTTGCAAAAAATTAGTAGAATTTAGTCATTTCTAGTTGTTGTGACTAAAAGTTTTAGTCACTTAGTCATTTATTTTCCAAAATTCTACTAGTGTAGATGTCATTGTTGAATACCATTTAAGATCTATTTTCTTTTCTTTTTAATGTGTTCCAATTAAACTTGAATTTTATAGAAGTGGACTAAGTAAAACTAGGAAACTAAGGGTTGGGTTTCAAAGTCCATTGAGGGTCTTGGAAAGACTTACATTTCCTACACTTTTGGTTCAATCAAATATTCCTAAGTTGCACTTCAATACAACTTGTGGATAATGTGTGGCCAAATTTATTATTTGCAAGCTTGGGACTTTGAGTTTCATGTAGAGGGGCCTTCTAAGACTAAATGCTTGATGTGGGTGGAGTTTCCATTCCTAAAGCTAAAATTTTATCCCTTCCTCAAGGAAATAGCTGCCTAGCTAGGTTGTGTGTTCTATTACAAAAACAACACTAATAAATTTGCTAGCTTAAAAGTGCATCCATGTTCTTGTGTTGAATTAGACCTATTATAATCCTTTTTTGACTCTATATCCCTTTTTTGTCTTGTCTTCACTATGATTCAACTTGCATCTTACCTAAATAGACTAAATATCTATTTTATTATAGACAATATGGATACCAAATTAGGGATTGCCCTATTCACAAGCAAGGTTCTTCCACTCATACCCCACTTGTTTACCCAAAATATGTTACTAAGGAAATCTCTTCTACTCAACTTCTACAACCCTTTCATCTAGCTAAAATCCCTTAGTCATCCTCCCCTACCCCTAATCCCTAATCACCTTCTTCATGCTTTCTCCTTTTCAAACACACTTATTCTACTCTTCAGTGACCCTCTTTCACTACCTTAGATAACTTTCATCATAGGACTTGCTCAAGTTCTAATACTCCTATGTTAGACCTAACATCTCCTAAACCTACCTCTTTTCAAGATGCCATCCTTGATGTTCGGTGGCATATGATCAAGCATCACAAATAACTCTTAATTTCTCAAGAAAAACATCAAGTATTGTAGAAAAGATCCCCTTCTCCGCCTCCTCATGCCATCTTGATCCAATTTAATACTTATTACCAGTCCCATTTAGGATCACCACCTTGTGACTTCTCAATAACATTGGTTCCCCATATCTTTCAATCTTTAGTTATGGCTAATCAATACCAGGTGTTAAGGACTAAGGAGAAAGAAATTATCCCCAACTCAAAATAAATTATAAAATAATGTCATGGAATGTGAGGGGCCTATCAACCCCCTTTCAATGACACCATGTTAGATAAGTTGTAAATAGACATAGCCCTTATATTATTTACCTTTAAGAGGCTAAAATTAATGGGATTTAGGTAGAGTTGGCTCTTCAAACAATTTTTAAGGAAGCCACATTTATGCATTCCATTTAACAAGATGGAAGGGGTGGTGTGGCTCTAGGTATTAGCGCTTGGATTGCAAAATTTATAATTTCAAGTTGATCCTTCTGCCATGCTTGGTATTTATGTCTAATTCAAGGTTTTACTATAGGATTTTGTTCCATCTATGCCCCTAATGATGCCCATGAAAGAACACTATTATGGGAATGTATGTGCAACTCTCTACTACAAGATGCATACAAATTTTGATCGTTAATGAAAGAACTTTAATGCGAGAATGGATGTGCAACTCTCTACTACAAGATGCATATGAATTTTTTATTTTTATAAACATTCTTAACATATTTTTAATCCCTTTCATGCGATTAAAACATTCTAGACATATAGGATAGTTAATTATATTTCATTAGGTTGTTCCCTAAGCTATACCCTTTGGGCCCCAAATCACATGTAAATTCTCATGTTGTGTAAAGTTATGAATAATATCTATAGCCGATGACAAATAAAACACCTAAGAGGCTAGATAATTTGTTTTGGGTAGTCCCAGATAAGAACATAAAAATTTACAAGTTCCAGCCAAATGGAGCACTAGCAAGGTGTTATGGGGTCATGAGATATGAACAAGGAAATCCCCTTTGAAAGGTTCCTAATCCCAAACAAGTTAATGTCATGGGGCTCCTAGGAGTTTCCAACCCAAGAAAACAAATATTTCTTAGAGGGGATATAACCCACATAATAAGCAATAAGGCTATGACTTTCACACCAATTTCAAACATATTCAACATTTGTAGGAAAAATAGCATTGGGTTATGATGAGTTATGCCATCATAAACCCTCAAGGAAAATTCCCGGGGCCATTTCATAGTCATTGTCACTATTGACTAGCTTTAATTGTATAATGTTGGGATAAGGTGCCATTAACCTTGTAAATCCCAATATTGTATTTATTCCATTTATTATATATAATTTGTAATTATCCATGAGGAGATGTACTAGTTTCACTGGTAGGGGTAATTTTGGAGTAACTGAAGGTAGTTACGGAGTGACATTTACTATTGGCAAATGTAAAAACTCAAAGTAAATAAGGGTAGGCATGCTCCCTTGAGGAATCTACCATATTTGGCATGTATGACAATTGTCATAATGTTTGGTAAGTAAATCTATGATAGCTGCAAGTTGTCATAAGATTTTGAGATTCTATGACGCATATGACAGATATGTTAATTGTATATTTGCTATGTTTAGCCCAAGGTTCCTATCTTGGAAAGATACTTTTTTTGTGGAATCTATGATGGTTATGACACATCATAAGATGTTGTAAGAGGCCAGATTTAGTCTTGGGCACCCAACCTTTGCATGACTATTTTTGGACAAGTGTAAGATGCTTGTAAGATGGTAATTAATGTTTACAGGTTGGAGAATCTTATGAGAGAGAAGGTGAATGCCTAGGAGGAGTTGGAAATCATTTCTATAAGTATTTTCCATGTATTTGTTGCTACAATACAGATTTTAGGTACTCAGGTGCTGCAGGAATGCTGTCTGATTGAACACTTGTGGAGAGAGTTGTGTAGTTGATGTATTGTACAAACTTTTACAAATTAATACAAACATTGGGCCTCTTTCCTGTGTGGAGTTTTTTACTTGAAAGGGTTTTCTCCATATTAAACACCGTGTCATTGTGTCTTGTGTTGAGTTCTTCATGTTTGGCATTTTCTCTGTAGTGGGTTTTATGTTTTGATTACAATCTCCATTGTTAATGCACACTTAAAGATTGCTGAAATTTATCTTGAATCAGATTTCCATTGAAGTAGTGTTGTTTTCATTTCTAACATTTGGTATCAGAGCCTGGCCATCTTTGACTCTTGGGTGGTAGTGTGGAAGCTGTAGCTGTAGTGGGAGATTTGGTTATGTTTATTTTGTAGATCTTGTGTTGTTATTATGGCTACATCCACCATTGCATCAACCTCTCGATTGGACATTGAGAAGTTCAACGGAATGTGGTATGAGTTGTGGAAGCTAAAAATGGAAGATTTGTTGGAAGAAAGAAACCAATGGTTGGCTGTTCAAAAAGAGAAGAAACCTGATGATGTCTCTCAAGATGAGTGGGATAGATTGGATAAGAAGGCACGGGGAACCATCTGGTTGTGTCTTTCAGACTCTGTCTTGTTGAATGTCGCAAAGGAGGAGACCATACACAAGTTGTGGAATCGGTTGGGTGAGATATATCAAGCCAAGAGTATGGTAAATAAACTTTATTTAAAAAGAAAATTGTTTTCCATGAAAATGCGAGAAGGTGAATCAGTTGCAGAGCATTTAAATTATTTTAATTTGTTATTGAGTCAGCTTGATTTAGTAGATGTTGAGGTTAGTGAGGAAGATAAATGTATCTTACTTCTTTATTCTTTACCTAAGTCTTGGGAGAATCTTATCCTTGCTATCACTGTTAACCTTGCGGATTTGAAGTTGGATGCTCTTGTTTCAGTACTACTGTCATAGGAATTGAGGAAGAAGAGTTCAAATAGTTTAGGGGATGCTCTTAGTGTCAAGGGAAGGTCTAAGGAAAGAGGACCAAAAGGAGATCAGTAAGGGGCTAAGGACAAGTCCAAGGGCCGGTCTAAGACTCCTAGTAAAAAGAACAGAGTTAAGTGTTGGAACTGCTGTAAAAGGGGACATGTGAAGAAGGAGTGTAGAAAGCCCAAGAAATAGTGGGAGAGTGCTTCGGATAAGTCCTCAAATGCAGGTGAAGAAGTTTTACTTTCTGCATGTAATCTCGTTTCTAATGATCACTGGTTGGTTGACTCAGGATGCTCATTTCATATGACCCCGCATAAGGAATGGTTCTCCACATATGAAGAATATGATGGAGGTAATATCTACCTTGGTGACAACTCTTCATATCCGATTGTCAGGAAAGGAAAGGTATTGTTGTGTTTCAGTGATGGAAGGATTAAAACCCTCCCTGGTGTTTTGCATGTTCCTTGATTAGCTAGAAATCTAATTTTAGTTTCGAAGTTGAATGATTTGGGAATGCATGTGACATTTGACAAGCATGGTTGCAAATTGGTGAGAGGGAACTTGGTGGTAGTGAAAGGGAAGAGATTTGGGAAATTGTTTAAGCTTTAAGCCAATACAGTTTGTAATACCTCCTATGTATCTGAGGCCACTACTAAAAATACATGTATGTTGTGGCACCGTAGATTGGGCCACACAAGTAATAATGTATTAAAAACTATTAAGAATAAAAATTTGTTGGATGGTTTCTCCTATTCTGATGAGCACTTTGATTTTTGTGAGCATTGTGTGTTTGGTAAACAAAACATAAAATCAGTTCCTTCATAAAGCAATAGAACAAAATAGAAGTTAGAAATTATTCATATGGATGTGTTTGAACCTGTGGATAATGAATCTATCAAAAAATCTCATTATTTTGTCACCTTCAATGATGATGTATCCAGATTTACATGGATTTATTTTATGAAACATAAATTTGAAGTTTTCACTAAGTTTAAGGAATTCAAAGTCTTAGTAGAGAACCAATCAGGTTTAAAGATAAAAATATTAAGATCTGACAATGGAGGGGAATATTTCTCTAAGGAATTTGATGAGTTTTACAAGCATGTAGGTATAATTATACAAAAGACAACTTTGTATACACCACAATAGAATGGTGTTGCAGAAATGATGAACCAAACAATTATGGAAATAGCTAGAAGTATGCTTAGTGATGCATAGTTGGATAAATGCTTTTGGGAAGAGGCTGTGTGTATTGCTTGCTACTTGATAAACAGATCTCCTTGTAAGTCTCTTGATTTGACACCTTATGAAGTGTGGACAGGTAAGAAAGGTTCTGTTTCACATTTAAGGGTTTTTGGTTGTGAGGCTTTTGTTCACATGCCTAAGGAAAAGTGATCTAAGTTGGATCCAGAAGATGAAAAGTGTACATTCATTGGATATGGTGATAATGTGAAAGGTTATAAGCTTTGGAATCCACTAACCTGCAAAATTATCTTTTCTAGAGATGTTATTTTCAGGGAACTTAGAGCTATTTCTAAACCTGAGTGGCCAAAAGAAAAATAAGAAAAGGTAAAGAAGGTGCACTTTGATTTAGAGCAGCAAGATGCACCTCAGGAAGAACAAAATGATGGATTGGGGGTGAAGAAGAAGAAGACGTGGTGCAGGTGCACCCTAGCATGAATAGGCCTCCATGAGGCAACTTTAAATTTTGATTTAAGTTGATGTCATAATGATGTAATAAGGTGTAAAAGGCCTCAATAAGCATGTAATAGGTCTTAGATGGTTATTTTAGTTTCATTTGGGTATAAAATGTAAAGTTGCAAAATTTGACGAATTATTGTCATTGCAATAATGCAAAAATGCAACAAATGGAAAAATTAAGAAAGGTGAAGAGACAAGTAGTTATAAAGTTGGTTTGAGGCATTGGTATTGGTTATTTAAGGCCTTTTGAGGCATCACAAATCTCAAGGAAGGCTAGAGGACAATGTATGAATAAGAAATTCAAAGAAATTCTTAGTTTTTCTTTTAATTTTCTGCAATTTCATGGCTTCAGTCCATTGTACGGCCATATTCTTAGCATAAATCCTTTCCTCCTCCATGGTATGTGATAGCCCTGAGAATCTTCTTGGACATGCTTTTGGTCTCATGAAAAATGATTTAGTTTTGTGAAAGTTATGGGGAAAATACTCCAAGTGGCCAAAACCCTGTTTTAGGGTAACCAGAGACAAAGAAAATTGTGTATCTTCAATTTCAAACGGTGGAAAATCCTAATTTTTGGTATATTTACACATGTGGTTGCCATTGGGAAAGAGAAATGGGCTTGGGTAATGGAAATTGTTTGTTTATGTGGCCTAAAGGGCCTAGATGTTGATTTGGCCAGTTTTGAAAGTTTACATGTTAGAATTGTATGAGTTGTTGAAAGGCTTGAGTCAGTCAATTTGAAGTTGTTTAAAGTGTTTTGAGGAATCAATAAGGGATTTGTTGCCTTGTTCTCTATTTTGGTGTGTTGAAGAAGAGTTTAGTAAAAGAAGGTGAGTCCTAATTGAAAGGACAACAAAATTTGGTTGAGAGTTTTGTCAAGTTGAGTTGTGAATTGTCTCTATCTACATTAGATTGGTATCAGAGCTACCAAGATTCTGATTAGTTGGTTGATTTGTTATTGAGTTATTGGTTGTAGGTGCTTGATCCATCTTAAAACTGCAGTGAGGAAGAGTTGAAGTTGTGTGTTGGTTACAGACAAGGAAAGGTCTGTGTTCACCATCCTCCAATAGAGATTAAGCTGGGGAGAAGGTGCAGAGAGAGTGAGGCCACTGAGAGAAAGGGTGGTATGTGCATCTTCCAAGATCTACTGTTGGGTAAGATGGATGGTTTGCTAAGTTTGTGTGGTAAAGTAGTGAGGGAGATGGATATCTGTCTGAAGAAGCACTTGAACAGTTTGCAGCCATTTGAAGAGCTATAAGTTAGTTGGAAGTAGATGAGAAGATGAAGACAAGTGAAGGCAGAATTAAAGGCAAAGAAAAGGCAGGAATAAAGACAAAGTGAAAGGTAAGGCAAAGGTGTCAAAATGAAAAGCAAGGACAAGTTGGTGTCAAAGTGAAGACAAAGAGCATGATTCCAAGCAGTAGTAGTCCAAGGCAACATTGAAGAAGAAATGAAGATTCAAGGTTGATACGACATGTTTCCAAAGGGACTTGGAAACTTTTTGCAGGTTGGTTGTATGGTGCAGGTGCACCCTAGCATGAATAAGCCTCCATGAGGCAACTTCAAATTTTGATTTAAATTGATGTCATAATGATGTAATAAGGTGTAAAAGGCCTCAATAAGCATGTAATAGGTCTTAGATGGTTATTTTAGTTTCATTTGGGCATAAAAATGTAAAGTTGCAAAATTTGACGAATTGTTGTCATTGCAATAATGCAAAAATGCAACAAATGGCAAAATTAAGAAAGGTGAAGAGACAAGTAGTTATAAAGTTGGTTTGAGGCATTGGGATTGGTTATTTAAGGCCTTTTGAGGCATCACAAATCTTGAGGAAGGCTGGAGGAGAATGTATGAATAAGAAATTCAAATAAATTCTTAGTTTTTCTGTTAATTTTCTGCAATTTCATGGTTTTAGTCCATTGTACGGCCATATTCTTAGCATAAATCCTTTCCTCCTCCATGGTACGTGATAGCCCTGAGAATCTTCTTTAATGTGCTTTTGGTCTCATGAAAAATGATTTAGTTTTGTGAAAGTTATGGGGAAAATACTCCAAGTGGCCAAAACCCTGTTTTAGGGTAACCAGAGACAAAGAAAATTGTGTATCTTCAATTTCAAACGGTGGAAAATCCTAATTTTTGGTATATTTACACATGTGGTTGCCATTGGGAAAGAGAAATGGGCTTGGGTAATGGAAGTTGTTTGTTTATGTGGCCTAAAGGGCCTAGATGTTGATTTGGCTAGTTTTGAAAGTTTACATGTCAGAATTGTATGAGTTATTGAAAGGCTTGAGTCAGTCAATTTGAAGTTGTTTAAAGTGTTTTGAGGAATCAATAAGGGATTTGTTTCCTTGTTCTCTATTTTGGTGTGTTGAAGAAGAGTTTAGTGAAAGAAGGTGAGTCTTAATTGAAAGGACATCAAAATTTGGTTGAGAGTTTTGTCAAGTTGAGTTGTGAATCCTCTCTATCTGCATCAAGAAGATTCGAGTAGTTCTGATGAAGATGAATATGTTGTGACAGAAGAAGTTGGTGTAGATGATCATGCAGAAGAATGAGTAGAGTCTCTTACTCAACCCTTGAGGAGATCCACAAGACAATGGAATCCAATTGACAGGTATAGCCCACTAGATTTCCGTTGTGTATATGCTTTATTGAGTACTAACAATGAACCTAGATCCTACATGGAAGCTATTTCTGCAGATGATAGTGAGTCTTGGTTGTTATCCATGCATGAGGAGATGATGGCTTTAGACTCTTGTAACACATGAGATCTTGTTCGTTTGCCCAAAGGAAGGAAGGCCATAGGTTGTAAGTGGGTCTTCAAGAAGTTTGGAGCAGACGGGTCATTAGAAAAGTACAAGGCTAGACTGGTAGCCAAGGGCTACTCCCAGAGAGAGGGAGTTGATTTTGGTGAGATATTCTCTCCTGTTGCTAAATTAACTTTTATTAGATTTCTCTTATCCATTGTTGCAGCTTATGATTGGGAGATTGAGCAAATGGATGTTAAGACTGCGTTCTTGCATGGAGACCTTGAAGAAGAAATTTATATGCAACAACCTACAGGTTTTGAGGTAAAAGGAAAAGAACATTAGATTTACAGGTTAAAGAGGTCTCTTTATGGTCTGAAATAGTCCCCCAGAATGTGGTACCAAAATTTTGACTCATTTGTTTTGAAATTGGGTTTTGTTAGAAGCGAGGAGGATCACTGTGTTTACATTTATTGTGTTGATGATTCTATACTGGTTATTGCTTTGTATGTTGATGACATGTTTTTCAGTAATACTAAGGGTATGATCAATGAGCTTAAAGCCCAACTTTTAGGTGCATTTGAAATGAAGGATCTTGGTGCTGCAAGGAATATTTTGGGAATGGAGATCAGGAGGGACATAGTTAACATAAAGCTTTGGTTGTCACAAAGTAAGTATGTGAATACTATTTTGCAGAGGTTTAGTTTGTAGGACTATAACCTAGTTAGAGTTCCTTTACCCACTGGTACTAAGATTTCATTAGATATGTGTCCAAAGACTGAGGATGATCTTGATAATATGTCTATATGCTAGTGCCTGTAGGGAGTTTGATGTATGCAATGGTTTGCACTAGACTAGATATTGCCCAAGCAGTGGGAGTTTTGAGCAGATTTATGTCTAACCCTAGTAGACAACATTGGAACTATGTGAAGAAGGTGTTTAAATATCTTGCAGGTACTCTTAATCATTGTTTGGTTTATTCTAGTACTAAAAGTGTTGATAAATCTTTAGACATACAGGGTTTTGTTGATGCACATTGGGCAGGTGACTTGGATATCAAAGGTTCACTAGTGGCTATGTGTTTACTCTGTTTGGAGGTGTAGTGAGTTGGATGAGTAAGAGGCAGCCCACAGTTGCTTTGTCCACCACAGAAGAAGAGTATATAGCTGCTACTCATGTCTCTAAGGAGGCAATTTGGTTGAGGAGACTGTGTACAGGTATTGGTTTTGATTGCAGGTGTAACGTCAGAAATTGTCCTCCTGTATGGAATGGTATAATTTCCCTCGGTGTAGCTCCTCACTCTTGGTGACCTCTCAACCTTTTCTTTTTTGGCCTTCCCAAAACCCTAATTGACTAAGTCTAGGAGCAATCTATTCACTTTTTGAGGTAACTTATTGATAGAACCTGGAAAGGGGATTTGAGATTTGGGTCCCTAGGACCCCCAAAAATACAGATCTGAGCGGAAACTGGGGGCTTGGACTTGGGCGGCCGCGCCCTAGTCCTCCCCTGTTTCCTAGGATTTTGAATTTTGGCGGGGTGTTGGCTCTTGCCGAGTGCCTCGGGATTTTTTTTTAAATTCTCGGTTTTCACGCGATATCGAGACGTTATTTTGAAATTTGAATTTCCCTAAATCTAGATATAAAAAGACATTTGCAAATCATTTTAACACACACAATTCTTATGCAAGCTTGATGCCAAAACTCTGCTACATTTGCCATTGAAGATTAGTGACTTATTGAATCTCTTTGTAGTATTCTTTATTTGATATCTTGGAGACAATGGATGAAGATTAGGAATCAAGATCTTGAGTCTATCTTGCTCTTCCTAGGGTTTGTACACCCTTTGCATGATCAGGAGAAGGGTTGAAGCCTCCAATAGCAAGCTTGGAGATCCTCTGTAGACATTGCTGATTTGCCTTCTTGTTCATGCAAGTTTTCATTTATCTCATCTCCTTGAGGTGAAATTGTATGTGTTTATTGATGCAAAGCAAGTTGTTGATCTTCCCTTGATTGAGACATCTAGGGTTTGATTTTATGCATACACATATTGTTAGGTTTGCACACACTTCTACAAATCTTTTTCTCTGGCTATTGTTGAGGAAGAAATACCAAAGACGGGGCTTGACTGAGGCAAGCTCCTATATAGCCACAACATCTTCCTTCTTTTGTAGGTGCAGATCATGTTTTGCAGGTTCCAGCGGAAAGAAGCTACAGAAAACATGATATTACAGGTACAGTCACAACAAACTTTTAGATTTTTAGATTATGAGACTTGCGGGACACTGGAGCAGGCACCCTAGTCCAACCAGGGGTTTATTCCAGGATCTGGAAGCCTTTTAGCAGTCTCAGACACCCTGTGCAGAAGATTTTCCTATGCGAAAACTTTCAGGACACTGGAGTGAGTGCCCTAGTCCAAGTGGCCCTCAAAATCTAGGTACTCTGTCTCTAAAACTCTATCTCTGCACTTTTGTGATCAGTTTTGCCAGTTGTTTCATCAGTTTCTGTATATTTCTGATTTAAGGCATAATTAGGGTTTTACTTGGTTGAAAGGAAAACACTTGATAAAATCTTGATTAGGGCCTTAGGTTTCATAACTGTGCGAGCGTTAGGGACAAACAAAGTGATTAGAAGCTTGTTCACAAGCTCAGTCCTTGTCCTCCAAATGCTTAGTGGTGAAATGATAGTATTTAACCTAGTTTAAACAAACTATCCAATTTCACCCTAAACATTTTGGTGAACCCGACCTTTGAAGAATTTGCATCCTTTTAAAACTTTAGATTTGAAATAATTTGCTGTTCTAGAGCATAATTGGATTGAAAACCCTCTTTAGTGAAATTGCATATGTTAAATTGTGGATTACATTCTTTATCTTTTCACTAAAAGAGTTGGAAATTATCATTTATTGTTGAAAGTTGTATTTCATTTGCAAAGGCCATCATTGTGCATTTAAATCTTGGTTTAATTAGAGCATGTTAAAATGTCAGATTATTTTTTGCAATATTTTCATGCTTATGATGAGCCATTTAGTCACGATGACGTCGATATGTTAGATGAAGCCCTTGAGGACTTTATCTCGATTGAACATTCCACTACGACCTTTAAGCCATCACTATTTCAAAGATTTGTAAATGTAATTTATGTTCCTAAGTCTAAAGAAGAGATTGAAAAACCAAAAATTGTGGTTACTCTATGTGCAAATGCGGTTCAACCATCCTCTAAACTTGTGCTCATTGTAAAAGGTCTTTCATCCTCTTCTCAATCTCCTGATCACATTTATGATTATGCAAAACAAATAGCGAATCAAAACTCACAACAAACCAATCACAATGTGGTTGCTCATGCATATAATACTCGAAATAACAAACAAAGTACACAACACATGAGTGTTCCAATATCTTTACTAGCTTCTCAACCTATGCTTCCTCAAGCACCTCGTTTAACATATAAAGGTGGTAAAGACTATGATCTTGTAGAGCAGCTTTGCGCTACTCCCGCAAAGATATCTCTTTGGGAACTTATACAAACTTCACCTACTTACCATGGAATGCTTCAAGAATCTTTACAAAAGGTAATTGTTCTTCCTGCCGTTAAACCAAATGATGTTGCCACTTTACTAGATTGTATGCATGCAACAAAAATAGATATTCTATTTCAACAACATGAATTACCATCTCTAGAGGTTTAGAATTAGTATGATCCTTTGGTTATCTTTATTACAATCAACAAAACATTGGTTGAGAGAGTTATGATTGATAATGGATCAGCCCTTAATGTTTGTGGCATTGATTTATTGCATAGGGTTAAAGTTGATGTATCTGCCATTAAACCAGAATCATTAAGTATTCATGGATTTGATAATGTTGGATGACAATCCGTGGGCACTATAACTTTACCTATAGAAGTTGGACCTATGATGGTGCCTACCTTGATTCATGTCATGCCTTGTTATCTATCTTATAACATGATTCTGGGTAGACCTTGGATACATGCATTAGGAGCAGTTCCTTCTACATTACACCATTTGATTAAATTTATATTTATAGAGAAACTGCATACTATCCATTCGGATCTTGAACCTGATAATTGTTTGCAAATGGAAGTGCATAAGCATGTTGTTGGTCCTAAGAGTTTAAACAATTTGAAAGCTGATTTATTAGCTCCTCTTGCCTCTAAAAATGTTATGCAAGAGTCTAAACAGTCAAATGCATTTGTTAGTGATGATTGGGGTTCGTTAGATTTTGCATCTTCCTCCACAGGAGAATATAAACTTAAAAACCCCATCCCTGAAACATCAAATATTGCATCAATCACATCACATGCTTCAAATGATAAACATAAGACTTCTTTGATGACAAATAAGGATAATACTCTTAGTTATACTACTGATTATGAGACTTATGAAGCTCTACCTTCCTCTAAAGGAATGGTCTCTCTCTATGGCAAAGGATTCCGAATCCTTTACAAAAATTGTGACTATGTAGGTAATGGTTGTGGCATAAATCAACAAGGAATCAAAGTCCCTATAGAATCCACTTCACAACATTACTCAAGTGGCATTGGATATAATCCTTTTAAGGAAACCAAAGCCTGCAAACACCCTACTCTAAATGTGAATACAATATCAACAATTAGTTTGATATTTCCTGAGATGATTGACATCAATTGTCCTCCAGGATCACTTCCATTGGATATGTTTACGGTGGATGAAGCGATAATGGAATTCTTGGGTGCTTATGATGACATTCCTCATTATCACCATAAACATGGCCTACCTTATTATTTAAACAATGATGCATATTTTGGAAAGACTACTAGCACAATAACTGCTATAGTAGAGCATAGTGGAGAACTTGAAGAACGATTACAATCCTACAATCCCCTAGACCATAGTACTCTCCTTAACGGAAAGACTATTGATGTCATTATGGATAAGGATAACCCTAAAAAAGTTATCCCTATTGGTGATTGTTTAAATGAAGAAGAAAAAGAAGAAATGACTAAACTGTTGAATGAGTTCTCAAAATTATTTGTTTGGAATTATTCAGACATGCTTGGTATAGATCCTCAGATTGTAACGCATAATATTGTGTTGAAACCAGATGCTAAGCCTTTCAAACAAAAGGTTTGTAAGATGAATCCTAAGATTGCTTTGCTTGTTAAAACTGAAATAGAAAAACTCTTACAAGCTGGCTTTATTCGACCTATTGATTACTCTCCATGGATCTCAAATATTGTTGCCGTCGCTAAACCCGATTGTCATATAAGAATGTGCATAGATTTTTGAGACTTAAACTTGACATCTTTGAAAGATGATTTTATGCTCCCTAATATCGATATGATTGTTGATTCCATAGCTAGACATGAGTTGCTATCTTTCATGGATGGATTTTCAGGATATAATCAAATCCTTATAAATCCTCTTGATCAGTATAAAACAAACTTTATAACACCTTGGGGTAAATTTTGTTGGGTAGTCATTGTTAGAGTTGGCTATGATTGGAGCCACCTAGGATCTAGGACTTCATGAAAGCACAAGAGAGATCAAATGAGAGAACAATGTTATTCTATCAATGAATGCAAAAGAAGGATTGTTGTTGTTGCAATGTACATGATATGCCTTTCTTATAAAGGTAAGGTGAGAGTTAGAAAGGTGGAGTGGAAGGTGGAGATATTCCTACAACATGTGTCAATTAGAGGATGATAACTAATTGCACATGTGGAGGATAAGACAACTCACTCCAACTATCAACAACTCAACTAGAGACAACTAGACATCTAGTAGACTCACTAAGTCAACTTAACATGTGTGAATTATGTGTGATGTGTGAATATTATTTAACTAGTAAATAGTTAAATAAGATGAATTATCCACACCAGGGTAAACCATTTAGGTGATAACCCTATTCACACCAACAAAACTATTGGTTATGCAAAAAAGAAAAAAAGCCCCTGTTAAGGGCTTTGAGGGGCAAAAATGCCCCCTGGTGCTGACGCAGTGCTAACGTCAACGGAATATTCTGGTATCAGAGCTCTAGGAAGAATCACTTTGTGTTAGCCATTTTTGAGAGATCTTGAGTGCAATTCATGGTGGATCTTGATAGTTGAGTATGCTCTTCTCTTGCATCGCATGATGACCTAGAGAATCAGAAAGACTTGATAGAAAAACCAGTTTTGTGAGGGTTACCCCTTCTTGCCCTTGTATTGTAGGTGCATTTCAGTGCATGTTGTTACAAATCAGACATCGGAGGCAAAATTGATGAGGGTTTCAATTTGGGGCTCTTTGGTGTGATCCGAGAGATACTTGCAGTTTGGTCCAAATCGAACATCGCTATTGTGTCCAAAGCGACCAAATCAATAAGGATTGACTGTAAAATTGTCCAAATCAGACGAAGTTGCAGCAAAAGGCAATTTTTTTTTGCTTCTTGGCCGTACAAAATCTTTGCAAAGAATATTCTTTGCGTCAGTGCCATATTCCTTAAGAATCTTTGACTACGCAGTACATGCGCAGGTGGATCATGGCGCATCATATTGTCCTCCGAGTAATAGTGTTTTGTCTACTGGTCTAATATTTTCTACGGGTTTAAAGGTTCTTCTGCGGAATTCTTTTCATTATAGGAACTGTACGTAGGGTACCCTGCATTCACAGTCATCGGTGATCCCCATACACTTCAGTGGCATTTAAGGGAGGCTTAAGTCAAAATCGACAGCCAAATCATTAAACCTACGGGGTTTTTCTCCATCCATCTAGGAGTCAACCCATTGCAGAGGTCACATTCTTAGCGGATCTGAGAAATCTCAATCGTTGCTAGCTTGAAATCCATAAAACCAGTGGGATCTTCATCAAACTCGACAGTCATTAGGCAATAATCACCGGTGTTTGATTTCAAATTACCGCTGATCTTCCATTAATCCTTAGGTAGTGAAAACAATAACTGGCAGTTTGTAAATCAACTCACAACAACGGATATGTGAGCATTAATGTGCTCGTAATAGCCTCACGCCGTAAATAAATTAACGCCATAAAGAAATAATCAGCGTATTCCTTGAACATTCTGGCGATTGGCATCGTTAATTAGCAGACCCACCAAACACTTCAATAGCCTTGGAAATTTTCATTGCCAATACATCGGCGGCCATCTATATTCTATGGCAGCAATCATAGCCAGCGGACAGTAGAAAATCTCACTCCGTCGGCGATAGGGGTTTCAAACACCGGCTGATCTCAGGCCGTATAAAATTCATGCCGGATTCTTTTCTAAACTTGGTGATTTTACTTCCCGGTGGCATCAAATCATCTCTGGTGGTCAATACCACTGCCAGCCATATCTTCACATAGTACGGATCTCATTCCCAACGGCTTCGAAGGTTCATCAACAGTCATCGGTGTCGATACCCCAACTTTCGGCGGTCTTCGCAATACACTAAATGACATCCTTGACAGTCTCTACTAAACTTATCTGTAGTTATATTTGTATTCCCGATGGGGCTTTTAAAACCACTTTTGGTGTTTCAAATAACTGGTGGGATCTGAAGTGTTTCGATGATTGTTTAAAACCTTTGATCAATGGTTTCATTCAACCCTAATAGTCGCCCGTCAATCTCTAGCATTCAAGCTCTCGGCAATCTGCATGAGCATAGTCTCATGCCATTCAAATTCACGTCAGAAACTTTTCTATACTAGTGGTTTTAGGAAAACCTATGGTTTTGGCTTTAAAACTGTGGTTGTCTGCTGCAGAAAGGTGGTTTCCATCTTCAATCAAGTGGTTTACGACAGTCAATAGATAGTTTTTCAATCCCTAATGTGGTTTTTTGAAATTCAATGGTGGTATTCGGCCTTTGACTGACAATTTTTGTTAGATTGGCATTTTTTTCCTTCTTGCAGAGAATATTCTGGCATTGGAAGGGAATATTCTGTCAACCAAGGGGCCATTTTTGCCCCTTAAGGCCCTAAAAGGGTTTTTTTTCTTTTTTTCATAACTTTTGCCCTCGAAGGTGAAATCGGGCAAATGAGATATCGTCAGAAAGATGACAGAGAGTACTTTGCAGTGGTGTTAGTAGTTTTCTAAAATTCTACTACAGGTGACTGTTACAATAGTTTGAAGATAGATCTTTATTTTTTGCTTCCGAGCTCACAACTTTCTGCCATGATCTCTAATTTTTGCAATTCTTGTGGCATCGGAAAGGTATTCAGGAGCTCTTCAAATCCATCGATGCACTTTTCTTACATTTGAACCAAATTCATTTTATTTCATTTGTTAGTTTTTTGGCTTTTGAGTGATAACTTGGGCATTCTGACACTTGAGGAAGTGAAACTTGGTTTGAAGGGACTTGTTTGCTGTGGTAAATCAGTGTGAGAAATTGTAATCTCCTTTAAATCTCAGTTTTAAGAGATTTTCATGCTTTCCCAAATTTGGTCCCTTGAGGATGATTGTAAATCGCACTAAGTATAAAGTGTCACAATTATTCTTTTTTTGGGGGGTGATCTCTTTGATTGAGTAACAAAGGGGTGTCTTGTGTTCTTTTTTTGTACTCTTGTATCATGGATTCACACAAACTTCCTCTACTCACACCATATAACTATCATGAGTGGAAAACTAAAATGGAGATTCATTTAAGAAGTTTGAAAATTCATAGAGTAACAATGGGTACATAAATTGAACCAACAGCAGCTGCAGAAAAGAGAAAGTGGTATAATAGATGTGATCAAGCCTATGGAACACTATGCTTGTCTATCTCTCCTGATCTTCTTTTTCATATTTAATCTTGTAAAACACCTAATGAAGTGTGGAATACCTTAGAGAATCTCTTTGGTAAACAAGATACTATGAGAGGTTTCAAATTGGAGAATGAATTAATTAGTTTGAATCCAACTGATTTTGCAAGCATCCAAGACTTCTTCACAAAGTTAAAATCACTTAGATTGCAGCTCAAACAATGTGGAATTGAGAAAGAGGACACTCAATTGATTCTTTCAATCCTTGCCAAGCTTGGTCTTGACTACTCAGTTTCTGTTTCTACCTTCTATGCTACGATGGATGCACTTGGGAAAGCTTTCACAATGCCTTCACTTGATGAATTTGCTGCATCACTCACAAGGGAGCAAGCTAAGTTAGTACACATGCGCACATTGAAGTCTCCTAGGCCTCAAGCACTTCTTGCTAGTCAAGGTTCTAAGGATCAAAAGGCTTCAACTAGCAAAGGAAAGAAACATAAACCTAAGGATTTCAAGAACAATGAGCAACCAAAAGAGTCAACCAAATCACCTAAGTCCTCATCCTCTCCCAAGGAGGAATCATCTAAGAAGGAGAGACCAAAGTGTGCGTTTTGCAAGAAACTAGGACATGATGAGCATAAGTGTTATGAGAAGAAAATTGATGAGTTGACTCACATTATTCAAAAGCACAATATCCAAATGCCATCATCATCACCTAGTACACCCTCTTCTTTGACACCATCATCATCTACACATACAGGGACAACATGCATTGCCATAGGGACAAACAAAGGAAAAGGATAAGCACTCTTTGCTTCTACAAGTCTTCAGTCAGAGAGATGGCTTCTTGAATCTGGAGCTTCTCATCATATGGCATCTTCACAGGGGATGTTCTCTTCATTTGAGTCATGTACTTCAACACCTATCTTGATGGGTAACAACACATACATGCAAGCATTTGGAAAAGGGACAATTAATATTGGAGAGAATACATTCAACAATGTGTTGTGTGTACCTTCCTTGTCAACCAATCTCCTTTCCATCTACCAGATTACTCATTGTGGTGCAGGCAAGACAATTGAGTTCACTCCTAATTCAGTGATCATATAGGACTTGGAGAGTAGAGATTTCATTGCTGTTGGAATGGCTGATCATGCATCTCACTTGTATACTTTCTCCCATTTTGTTGCTTCTGATGATGTAGATCCATTGATGGCTATTCACACTCATGCATCAAGTGTGAATCATGTTTCTGAGGAGAAGTTTGGTCACTTGAACCTTG
The DNA here is from genome assembly GCA_027924645.1 of Cunninghamia lanceolata. Classification (NCBI taxonomy): domain Eukaryota; kingdom Viridiplantae; phylum Streptophyta; class Pinopsida; order Cupressales; family Cupressaceae; genus Cunninghamia; species Cunninghamia lanceolata. The sequence continues at coordinate 2,790,492 of BSBN01001327.1, read as the reverse complement.
GTGTTCTTTCATCTACTCCGGTTCATGAGACTAGTGCTGAGCTTCCATCACCTCATCCTCCTACTTCTTCAGAGATCGGCATCGACATGATTTTATTTGAGCATGATCATACAGGCCTTTCAGACATAGGTTTGTGGGATACTTTCTTGGCAGGTATATCAGACTTGTTTTGTGAGTCTCATATTGTAGATTTGGAGGACACACTTGAGGGGATATCTCTCCTCTTTGATGACAATTACAACACAACTGTTATTCCATCTACTTCGTCTTTGGAGGTTGTTCCTCATCAGTCTACATAGGATTTTGGATTAGACACACATCATTGCATTGTGGCATTCCTTGATTTTGACATGTGGACATTTGAGCAGTCTTCAAAGGCATCCATCATGAGGCTTTTTCCCTCATTCCTTCAGATGGAGTTTCTTCGACATCAGCCTTTGGATTGGTTTCTTCCTAAGGGGAGAAATGTTGTTTGCAGGTACAGGACACTTTCCAGTCTTCATCTTCAGGCATTCACCATCGGCATAGGAGCTACTTCATTGTGGGGGGGACTTATAGTCTCACACTTGCTCTCCTATGGGGGGGTACTTGATTGTATATATGTGATAGAAGTAGTCCTTGGGGGGTCATGTTGAGTCCTCCTACTATCACTTCTTTCACTTTCATTATTTCATGCATTCTCACTTTTGGAGAGGAGTTTTTTCCCATGAGGCTTTCTCCTTTTCTCCACTTGAGATTTTTTGTACATGGGTACCTAACATGGCCTAGTAGCCGGGACCCATCCATCATTCCATCTTGCTTTAGTTAGCTACTCCCTAAGTTGTACTTAAGGGGGGGTGTTGGTGTGAACAGGGTTATCACCTAACTGGTTTACCCTGGTGTGGATAATTCATCTTATTTAACTATTTACTAGTTAAATAATATTCACATCACACATAATTCACACATGTTAGGTTGACTTAGTGAGTCTACTAGATGTCTAGTTGTGTCTAGTTGAGTCTAGTTGTGTGTTGAGTTGTTGATAGTTGGAGTGAGTTGTCTTATCCTCCACATGTGCAATTAGTTATCATCCTCTAATTGACACATGTTGTAGGAATATCTCCACTTTCCACTCCACCTTCCACTCCACCTTCCACTCCACCTTTCTAACTCTCACCTTGCCTTTATAAGCAAGGCATATCATGTACATTGTAACAACAATAATCCTTCTTTTGCATTCATTGATAGAATAGCATTATTCTCTCATTTGATCTCTCTTGTGCTTTCATGAAGTCCTAGATCCTGGGTGGCTCCAATCATAGCCAACTCTAACAGTCATGCCATTTGGACTTAAGAATGCAGGAGCTACTTACCAGCGTGCAATGACTTATATTTCATGATTATATGCACAATATTCTAGAAGATTATGTTAACGACATCCTAGCGAAGTCTATCGATCGTAAGGATCATGTTACAAATCTTCGATGAATATTTGAGCGCATACGAAAATATAATATGCGATTAAATCCCCGTAAGTGTGTTTTTGGTGTGGATAGTGGAAAGTTACTTGGGTTTATTGTTTCAAATAGAGGTATAGAAGTCGATATGAAAAAGAAAGATGTGATTGTTAATATGCAAATACCTAAGAACATATCGCAACTTCATAGTTTGCAGGGAAAGATATAGGCCATCTGCCAATTTGTTTCACAACTCATGGATAGAACTCACCACTTTACGCAACTACTGAAGAAAGATTCTCAATTTCAATGGAATTCTGAATGTCAAAGAGCTTTCAATGATTTAAAGGATTACTTAGCTAATCCATCTATTTTGCAACCTGCCGTTTTGGATAAACCATTCCTGTTATACATTTCAACATCTAACAATGCCCTAGCAGCTTTGCTAGCATAACATAATGCTGAAGGTAAAGAACGCGCTATCTATTACATCAGTCATACTTTACTCGATTATGAGGTGTGATACACAGCTATAGAGAAGCATTGTTTAGCTTTAGTGTTTTCCACTCAAAAGCTTAGACATTATCTCTTAAATGCTAAAGTGTATGTAATAGTAAAATTTGACCCCTTAAAACATCTCTTCACAAGAAGAGATTTATCAGGCCGCCTTGCTAAATGGGTTATGTTGTTAACAGAATTTGATCTCAAATTTATTTCACAAAAAGTAATTAAAGGGCAAGTGATAGCTGATCAGTTAGCTGAAGCTCCCTCACCCTTTTCTATACAAAATGTCAATACTTTTCCTGATGAACAGATCTTAACAATCTGTGTGGATGAAAAATGGGAATTATACTTTGATGGATCAAAATGTCAAACTGGCTCCGGAGCTGGTGTTATATTAATACCTCCCATTGGAAAGCCGATTCCCTTATCTTATCACTTAGATTTCTCATGCACAAACAATATAGCTGAATACGAAGCTCTTATCATTGGACTTCGTGTAACCTTGGCTCTTAATATCAAAAACATTACAATATACGGTGATTCTCAATTAGTTGTCAAACAAATAACGGGATCGTATCAAACTAAGCATGATAAGCTATCTCAGTATCGTGAGTTTGCATTATCTCTCTTAAAACAATTCAAATCATATTCGATCGATACCATTCCCAAGAAAGATAACCGGCATGCGGATGCAATGGCAAGTGCAGCTTCCCTTATATCCCCTGATGGTTCTCCTAAGGAATTTGCCTTTGTTGTTCATAATCTTAAGACACCGATAATCGATGACCCTATAGTTGTGAATTCATAACTCTGTGGTAATACATACATGGATGAATGGTTCTCCTACATATTTAACTATCTACGTGATGGAACCATTCTTGATTCGACATCTAAGAATGCCCAACTCCATTTATGCAAACTAGCAACGTGATACATTATATTATCGAATGTCTTGTATCGACGAAGTTATAATGGTGTTTTACTTCGATGTTTAAGCAATTCAAAGATTATGATAACTTTAGAAGAAGATCACTCTGGTGCCTGTGGAGGGCATTTTGGTGGAAAATCATTGGTGTAAAAATTGTTACTTATGGGGTACTATTGGCAGCATATGGAACAAGATTCCTTTTCTTACGTCAAGAGATGCCCGTAATGCCAACAACATAAACACGTGATCCATGCTCCTGCTCAAGAGCTGCGTGCCCAGGTGTCACCATGGCCATTCTCTATTTGGGGTTTGGATCTAATTGGTAAAATTTCCCCACCCTCCTCTCAAGGACATATGTTTATCATTACTACTACTGATTATTTTACAAAATGGGTCAAAGCGGTCCCTTTGTGATCCACGACCGCCGATGTAATCTATCGATTCATACAAGATAACATAATTTCTTGATTTGGAATACCTTCCTCCTTGGTTTCAGACAATGGTATACCATTTAAGAATAAGGATGTGAAAAAGTTCCTCGAAAAATATCATATACAACATCGCTTCTCTATGCTTTATTATCTTCAATCAAATGGCCAAGAAGAAGCCTCAAATAAGGTTATTGGATAGATTTTACAGAAAATTGTTAATAAACATAAAAAAGATTGGCATACACAATTATCCTATCCCTTATGGGCTTACAGAGCAAGCATTCAAACAGCTACGGGTAACACACCATATAATCTTGTTTATGGCATAGACGCGATAATGCCCTTAGAGTTAGAAATTCCTTCCTTGCATATCTCTCTAAGAGATATCATGGATGATGACATAGAATGAGAGAAAAGATTACAGGAACTTGAGATGCTTGATGAAAGATGTATTAACGCTCTTGAACATCTCAAGGCTTATCAAAAAGGAATACAACAATCCTATAATGCGCAAGTCATACAACGTTCATTCAACGTTGGGGACTTGGTTCTTTACAAAAATCAATGCAACGTAAATGCACCGCTTGGTGAAAAAGGTAAGTTCAGCCCTAATTGGCTTGGACCATATATAATCACTGAAACCTTTGGATCTGAGCATATAAATTAGCTGATGAGCAAGGTATGTCGCTTAAGGAACCTATTAATGTGGCACACCTCAAAAGATTTTATGCTTAAGGATTTAATGTTAAATGTTCCTAAGCTAATTTAGCACATAGATTAGCTTCAATTTGACAAGATATCATTGTTTTGTCTTAATTCATTTGGCATTATATCTTTGTTTAAGTTGATCATTGTTGTATCATGTTTAAGTAGTAATTGCTTAGATCACTTTTGTATTAACTGAATGTAGCATGTAAATCAAAGTTATGTGTAAAATAATTAATCATTGTGTTTGTTACTACATGTTTTTTTTAGAATTGTTAGTATATCACAATAGCATTAATTATAGCATTTAGACATAATCACTAGTTGCATTTTTACGAAAATCACACGTGATAGATCAAAAGCCATTACACATAGATCAAAAGAAATAATCATATATATATATATATATATATATATCTCAGTTTCATGTATACATCCGAGTTGACTATCCCTCAAAACAAATTGGGATGTCATAGTGCCTAAAGTCTATACATCACATAGCTGAGCCTCGATCGCCAGTACCCTCAGGCCCTCGTGGTGTGCGAGTGATAGAAGCTTGACCATGTGTGGTTACGGATCACGAATGACTCCTAGAGACGCTTCGCGATTGTAACCCCTGATCTCACCTCTCATCTCTATCATCTGTTCATGTGCCTCTTGGTATATCCTTTGGTACCGATCTCTCTCAGCTTGAACCCTATCTCTGTCAGCTCTTGCCTACTAGACCTTCCGTAGTAAGAACTCACTAATAGTTGGCTCTCCCTCCGATGTAAGAACCACTACCATCTACTCTCGCTGTGCCCTGAGATCAGCCTTGGTGCACTCAGCTATCTGTCGGAACTCCTCTCTCTCATGTATATTGCTCTAGCATGGCCTCTGTAGTAGTCCTATATCTGACAATTGGCATAAATATCTTAGCATGCCGCCTAGCGGATGATCATGGTGAATAACCTGCCAGCACTCGCTGCTCTGAGGCATTTGTAGGCACTATGTCTCCTATGATGCGACTCACAAAGTCTAGCCATGCATCAATCCCAATTGGAAAAAAAAGGATGAGATAGATATTAGACTCCCATATAAATATCACAAATAATAAACTATACAAAACATCAAAATAATAAATCAAACCTAACCTAGATGTCCATCTCGCTAGGATGGATCTCAGATTGTCGATGGTCTGATGAGCTCTGTTGTCTAATCTGCAGCTGGGGGCATAGACCTACTACTTTCCCCTCACTCTATCTGACTAGGCCTCGCATTGTCTGCAAGTATAGGACCACGAGTCTTGGACTGCGGTCTCAACTCGGTCTCCTTGTCAGTGTCTGCTTCTTGCTAACTCTGTTGCGATCTCGCTCTGAAGACGTACAGTGATGGGACCTCCTCAGACTCATCCTCATCCTCCTCATCCTCCTTGAGATCGTAGTATCCTACAAAATCAATGACATCGTCCTCCACCCTTGTGTCACTCCCATGACCGGCCCAAGGTCGGGCATCCCCTATAGGGTGCTTGGGTGGAAAGATAGGTGCAGGCCGTGCTGTGTGCCACCAGGTCTGATATGCTCAGGTACACCTGACATCATCTATGTCTGACACTGGCTCTGCATCCTCAGGACCTTCATCATCACTAAGTGGCATGTCTGCTATAGTCGGCCGTCAGATAGTATTGGCTTTGACTGCACTCTGAGCTATACGTGCATAGGTCAGATGAATTGCAGGAACATCTTGTATCTATCTGAACTGTCGTGCCACCCTGTCAAAGTAGAACCAAGATACAATATGATCAAGGTGATAGGCCATCAGTTGATCCCTCTACATCCGAGCTAACTATCTCTGCTCGCTAGACCATCTGATGTAGCTGTGATACGGTCTCCAGATGATGTCGCTAGGCTGTAATATGTCAAATACTACTCTCCAGTATAGCAGATTGCCATGCCTCCAACATCTGACTAGTGGATAGGCATAGACATGTGGATGGGTAGATGCTGCCTCTATAGGAAAACCCACCGGTCGTGTACACCTAATGTGCTCAAAAGCCCAGACCTGTAGTAATGTGCAGACCATTAGACTATGCATCTCATAATGGACATATCGCCCTAGGTCATGATAAAGGTGCACAAGCATATTGCGCCCCCATGCATAGATAGTTTGATGCTCCTCCATCACTCTAATGGTGTGAACGAGACCCCGTGAACGTGAGTGCCTCGTCCATCTGGTGCGATGGCTAGTGCAACTATGACAATCATGATCCTCCGTAGTAAGGGAATGTCTCTGTATCCCTACTCTAGCAAACAGAGCTAAATATCCTTGCTCTAGCAAATAGAGCTAAATATCCCTGCTCTAGCAAACAGAGCTAAATGTGTCCTTGCTCTGCCTGTGAAATAGTGTGACCCAAGTAGTATAGGTGACTCTCGCGAGTATACCTCTGTGAGCAATGTCCAACAACCCTCACTGTCTCTCCTTGGATCAGCAGTCGTAGGATCCTAAATACATCCTCCAGTGTGATGGTAATCTTGCCAGTCGGTAAGTGGAATGTGGATGTATCTGCATCCCACCTCTCCATCAGTACCATGAGCATCGCGTAGTGGAATCTAATTGTGGGCATTTCAAACACCCACCATAGGCCCACTATCTATAAATGCTCTCTCTCTGTGACAGTCAAGGCGCTAGCGCGCTCTCGTAGAAGTGCCATCAGATGACCACCTGTGTGTTCACACATCTCAGGGACATCCGACAGATCAAAAAGAAAGCAAGAGTATCAGAATCCCCTCTAGAAACCAAAATAAGCTATTAAGAACTGAACATAATGCCTGTGCCTAGGGTCGGTGTTCTCTGTGGACCAGGGTGCCACAGAGGGACACTGGCACCCCTATGGGACTAGTTCGCCCCAGCGGGACTCTGGCACCCTAGGTGGACCCAGGCACCCCTGTTTGGGACCCTTGTCCACCTTCCCCTCTTGGCATAGACATCGGTAAACGTGAAAGCAAAAGATGATAGAAGAGTTGGATCAGGACCCTACCTCGGCCTCGAAACGTTTCTCTACTACTCGGGCTCAGAGAATCTCCAGTCGTGGTGGATGATATGGACGTCGGCTCGGCATGGTTGTTCTCCTATTCTCCTTCTCTCTCTGTGATGGAAAGAAACAAGAATGAGTTAGTGATAAGTGACAACTCCCTTTTACATAAAGTAAGTGAGTGAGAATTCCTATCCCTAACTAGGTGCAAAAGTGTGCTCTTTCACTCTTGAGCCCTTTTCTTGAGCTGTCGAACTCCAGTTTCAGTGCTATTTGTTGCATTGGAATTTGGGTTCTGCTCTCTTTCTTCCCCAATGTGTTATGTTTGAGCGTTGTTTCTTCAAATGACCCTCATAACACATTTCCCTTGAAATCAACGCGCGTGGATATCTCCTTGTTGCTACTCTCGGACTAAGCAAGCAAAAATAAGAGGGGGCATATATCTCCCTCGATTTCCTCCCTTCCCATCACTCAACCCCCTTAGCATTTTTTGTACTGACTTATTGGTGGTGGTTGTAGGTTGATTTGGTTTTGGATTTCTCTAACAAGTGTTCCTTTGTAGGTTGTAGTTCCTAACTTTGTGATCTTGGAGGATTGCAGACTTGGGGGCTTCAACCTTCTCGACGACAATACTTTGGCTTCCTCTACAATATCCTTTTGGGTATCCTTTTCATGATTGATGTATTTAATTTCCTTTAGTTGCATATGCACGTAGTGTCATATGGCCACTAAAGTGGTGGCTAAATGTAACGTCAGAAATTGTCCTCCTATATGGAATGGTACAATTTCCCTCAGTTTAGCTCCTCACTCTTGGTGACCTCTCAACCTTTTCTTTTTCGGCCTTCCTGAAACCCTGATTGACTAAGTCTAGGAGCAATCTATTCACTTTTTGAGGTAACTTATTGATAGAACCCGGAAAGGGGATTTGAGATTTGGGTCCCTAGGACCCCCCAAAATGCAGATCTGAGCGGAAACTAGGGGCTTGGACTTGGGCGCCCACGTCCTAGTCCTCCCCTATTTCCTGGGATTTTGAATTTTGGCGGGGTGTCAGCTCCTGCCGAGTGCCTCGGGATTCCATTTTCAAATTCTCAATTTTCATGCGATATCGAGACGTTATTTCAAAATTTGAATTTTCCTAAAGATAGATATAAAAAGACATTTGCAAATCATTTTAACACACACAATTCTTATGCAAGCTTGATGCCAAAACTCTACTACAATTGCCATTGAAGATCAGTGACTTGTTGAAGCTCTTTGAAGTATTCTTTATTTGCTATCTTGGAGACAATGGATGAAGATTAGGAATCAAGATCTTGAGTTAATCTTGCTCTTCCTAGGGTTTGTACACCCTTTGCATGATTGGGAGAAGAGTTGAAGCCTCCAACAACAAGCTTGGAGATCCTCCGCGGATATTGCTGATTCACCTTCTTGTTCATGCAAGTCTTCATTTATCTCATTTCCTTGAGGTGAAGTTGTATGTGTTTATTGATGCAAAGCAAGTTGTTGATCTTCCCTTGATTGAGACATCTAGGGTTTGATTTTATGCATACACATATTGTTGTATTTGCACACACTTCTGCAAATCTTTTTCTCTGGCTATTGTTGAGGTAGAAATACCAAAGATGGGGCTTGACTAAGGAAAGCTCCTATATAGCCACAACATCTTCCTTCTTTTGTAGGCGCAGATCATGTTTTGTAGGTTTTGATGGAAAGAAGCTATAGAAAGGAGGATATTGCGGGTATAGTCATGACAGACTTTTAGATTTTTAGATTCTGAGACTTGCAAAACACTGGAGTGGGCGCCCTAGTCCAACCAAGGGTTTATTCTAGGATTTGGAAGCCTTTTAGCAGTCTCAGACACCCTATGCAAAAGATTTTCCTATGCGAAAACTTTTAGGACACTGGAGCAGGCACCCTAGTCCAAGTGGCCCTCAAAATCTAGGTACTCTATCTCTGAAACTCTATCTCTGCACTTCTATGATCAGTTTTTCTAGTTGTTTCATCAGTTTCTATATATTTTTGATTTAAGGCATAATGAGGGTTTTACTTGGTTGAAAGGAAAACACTTGATAAAATCTTGATTAGGGCCTTAGGTTTCATAACCACGCGAGCGTAAGGGATAGACAAAGTGATTAGAATCTTGTTCACAAGCCCAGTCCTTGTCCTGCCAATGCTTAGTGGTGAAATGGTAGTATTTAACCTAATTTAAACAAACTATCAATTTTCACACTAAGCAACATGATCATTGAGATTGGTTTTGATAGCCAAAGTGCTATCTGTTTGGCCAAGAATCCCACGTATCATGCTTAGACTGAGCATGTTGATGTTCAATATCACTTTGTTCAAGAGTTGGTTGCAAATGGAGAGATTGATCTGAAGAAGACAGATACTCAGGAGAATGTTACAGATTCATTGACCAAACCTATGAGCACAGAGAAGTTCGTATGGTGTAGAGAGGCCATGGGCCTTGTTTCTAGTGCCTGATTATTTTTCATTTGATTTCCTATGGGTTGATTTACAATGTATAATGTCAAGTGGGAGAATGTTAGGATAAGGTGCCATTAACCTTGTAAATCCCAATATTGTATTTATTCCATTTATTATATGTAATTTATAATTATCCATGAGGAGATGTACTAGTTTTACTGGCAGGGGTAATTTCAGAGTAACTGGAGGTAGTTACAGAGTAACATTTACTATTGGCAAATGTAAAAACTCAAAGTAAATGAGGATATTCATGCTCCCTTGAGGAATCTACTATATTTGGCATGTATGACAACTGTCATAATATTTGGTAAGTAAATCTATGACAGCTGCAAGTTGTCATAAGATTCTGAGATTCTATGACGCATATGATAGATATGTTAGTTGTATATTTTCTATATTTAGCCCAAGGTTCCTATCTTGGAAAGATACTCTTTTTGTGGAATCTATGATGGTTATGATGTGTCATAAGATGCTGTAAGAGGCCAGATTTAGTCTTGGGCACCCAACCTTTGCATGGCTATTTTTAGACAAGTGTAAGATGCTTATAAGATGGTAATTAATGCTTACAGGTTGGAGAATCTTAGTAAAGAGAAGGTGAACGCCTAGGAGAAGTTGGAAAACATTTCTATAAGTATTTTCCATGTATTTGTTGCTGCAATACATATTTTAGGTACTCAGGTGCTGCAGGAATGCTGTCTGATTGAAGACTTGTGGAGAGAGTTGTGTAGTTGATGTATTGTACAATCTTTTGCAGATTATTACAAACATTGGGCCTCTTTCCTGTGTGGAGTTTTTTACCCAAAAGGGCTTTCTCCACGTTAAACACTGTGTCATTGTGTCTTGTGTTGAGTTCTTCATGTTTGACATTTTCTTTGTAGTGGGTTTTATGTTTTGATTACAACCTCCATTATTAATGCACACTTAAAGATTGCTGAAATTTATCTTGAATCATATTTCCATTGAAGTAGTGTTGTTTTAATATCAAAAATATTGGCAAAATAAATGTGGAGGACCTCTGACAAATCTGTAAAAATGATGTGATAACTAAAGAAGCTAAGAGAAAACCTTTGGTGGTTGCACTTAAAACCAGAGTTACTCATTTACTCCAAGAGTTGCTAATTGACCCTTCAGCATTCTATTATAATCTTAGAAAAATTTATCCAATTAAAAATAAGTTAAAGATAGCATTGGGTTGTGATGAGTTATCTCATCATGGATCCTCATCACAAATTTCCAAGGTTAGTTCGTAGTAGTTGTCACTATTGACTACTTTTAATTGTAGAAGACACAACTTTATACATTTATAGGGTTGTACACCACACCAAAGACAGGGACAAGGGAAAAATAAATTTGGAGCACCTCTAAGAAATCTGCAAAAGTGTTGTGATAACTAAAAAGCTAAGAGAAAGCCTTTTGCAATTGCTCTTAAAGCCATAGTTGCTCATTTATTCCAAGAGTTGTCAATTGACCCTTAAACATTCTATTATAATCTTTGAAAAATTTATTCTATTAAAAAGAATGTTAAAGTTTAAAATCATTTTTTTTGTTATAATTTAGTGATATCAATTTTGTGTTTGTTGATTGGTTGATATTGTGAACAATAAGTGGGAAAATGAAATAAATGGTTTAAATTTTAGTGGGTTATAAAATTGATGTAGAGATTGTATTGGCAAGCGATAACGTGTAGTCACCCACGAGAAGGTACCAAGATGCAAAGGGATGTATTGAATTATTGTCATTTCAACAAGTGAGTGAATTCAATGCATTGATTTTGCATTGATTTGTTATGAATGCATTGTATGCATCGACTGTGTATAGTTTTCATTCCATGTGTTATAACATTGTTTTAGATTATTTATGGGTGAGGCTAGAAACTCTGGCTACGGGCAAATTATTGTTATTTCAACAAGAAAAATTGTTTGATGCATTGATTCCACACTGATTTGTTTAGAATGTATTTTTTGTATTGACTGTGTATGGTTTTCATTCTATGTGTTCTATATTTTGTTTACAGTATCTATGTAGAAACAAAAATTAGGTATGCAACCAGAAATTTTGTCTCACATTATTTCAGAAAAATTCAATAAGGTGCCTTTTAGGTTCTACTAATTCTAGGGTTGGTATGCTTGGTGGGACAAATGATACACAAACAATTTTCATAATTGAAAGTAAAATCATTTGAATTTTCTTATGATCATAACTAGTTCCAATTTGCACAAAAACATAGTTGCAGACACAAACTTAAGTTATGTTCCAGTTTGAACAATTTTCATAGAACATCAGAGAGACTTGATTTTTTTAGTTCATGTTGTATTCTATTCTAATTTGAAATTCTTCTCTCTTTACACCAAAAAAGCATTTATATCTTTCCAATACTTGATCCTTATTATGGATTTCATTTTTATGTTTTGTGCTATCCTTAGTTTGCCTTTTAGATTCTCTCTATAGTAAATTAGAATGGCAAGACTATTTGATTATTCTTGGAATATTATGAAGTCAAAGAAGTTATCAAACCTTTATGCTTCTCTCTATAGAGTTTTCCTATGATTCTTTCTATTCCATCTGTAAAGTGTGATCTCTAATTTACATGAGGTGAAGAAGAGATATTGACACTTTTAGTTTCTTTGAACATGAGTTTTCTAGAAATGTTATGAGGAAATTCTCGTGTCTTTATTTGCAAAATAATTTATTTCAAAAGAGAGAATATTTGAATATGATATAGAGGATCCTACTATAGTCTCTTTGCAATGCAAATGCTTTGTTTTTATATTATAATATATTTATGACATTAGAAGAGAATTAATTTTAGAGAATTATAATATTTAATAAAGTGGTGAAATAGGAATCTCACAATTGCTAGTGATTCAATTGGTGTGTGTCAAAGATATTGGATAAGGGTTTTTTCTATTATGTTTAGGTACAAGAGTTGTACTAATATTGTAGTTTATGTGGGTCATGATGCTTGTGTGTTAAAAGTGCTATAAGAACATGTCCTATAAGGAGACACATCAAAATGCTAAATGTTTGCAAATGGGAAAATGCCAAAGGGCATTTTCAAAAGCATGACAAAACACTACCACCAACATATTACCAAGTCAGGTGAAGGAAAGGTACAATGGGTGAAGGGATGACAAGATGAGATGAAATGGAAGGTGATGGTGTGAAAATGACCTAGGAGATAACGAAATCTATCTTTACACATGGCACTTGCAAGCCATTTTTCACCATGGTATTTACCCAAGATGCCACAGGGTGGTTTTCACTAGAGGATGGTTTTTCTTTACTTTTTAAAATTTTAAATTTTTTTTTATTTTTTTAGAGTTTTTGATTGGGAACTGCTACAAGTTAGGCATGGAAGTACTTGAGATGTACTATGTTATGGGTTATTTGAGCTCTTCTCAATTGGGGGTGGCCAACTGATATGCTCCTGATCCATACTTGGCAATGATAATATAAGGACCTACCCAATTAGGTTCAAACTTACCTTTCTTTTCATAGTCCAAGTTGGTGTTTCACTGATTTTCCTTAAGAACAAGGTCACCAACTTTAAATTCTCAAGCTTTGATCTTTTTTTTATAGCTATGATGGAGTCAGTTCTGATAGGCTTTTAAATGATTCAAGGTATTGATGTGTCATTCATCAAGTAACTCAAGCTCATGTGGGCATGTAGTTATGTAATTTTTGGCATCAATGAGGTCACACAAAGAGATGTGAAATGATGGAAGTTTGATCTCTATTGGCAAGGTAGATTTGGTGCCAAAGACTAGGGAGTATGCATTAGTTCCTATGGGAATATGAATGTTGGTATAGTAAGCCCAAAGGGTGGGGTTTAGTTGGAGGTGCCAATCACGGCCAACATCATTGATAATGTTTTTGAGGATTTTGATTAAGGTCTTATTAGATGCCTCTGCTTGATCATTACCTTGGGGGTAATACAGGGTGGGCCAGTGGTTTTTGATATGGATTTATTCACATAAGGCACAAACCTCATGATTTTTGAAGGACTTATCATTATTGGTGATAGTGGCGGATGGGATGACATAGCAACACATGATGTGATGGAGGATGAATTTGGAAATTTTCTAGCCAGTGGTGTGGGTGAGTGGAATGAATTTGACCCACTTAGTGAAATACTCAATGGCAGAAATGATGAACTTATGCCCTTTGGAGGTGGAAGGGTTAATCTGCCAAAGAGATCTAGACCTCATGTGGAAAAGGGCCAAGGAGTGTTAATCAAATGCAATGTTTGAAATAGTGTATGAATAAGATCTCCATGCTACTAACAAGCTAAGCATTTCTTAACATATCAGCAGACATCTCTTTCCATGGTGGGCCAATAGTATCATATTCTAAGAATTTTCTTAGATAAGACCATACCATTGGTGTGGGATCAATAGATACCTTCATGAAATTCCTTGAGTATGAGGGTAGCGTCTTCTAAATTTAGACATCGTAGTAAGGTACAACCAAAACCCCTTTGATATAGGGTGTCGCCAAGGAGCATGAAGCAGGATGAACATTGGAGGAATGATTTTTACTAATTATGCAAAATGTTAGGTGGTAGGGTTTGTTCATGGAGTTAGGTGTAGATGTCATGATACTAAGGGGATTGGGACCAAAAAAATTGTATATCAGTTCATCTTTAGGGGCATCATATGCAGGTGTTAGAAGTTGCTCAACTAGGAATTCACATTGTTAACTATTTGTTGACATCTCTAGAAGGTAATCAATGGTGGCCATTGCATCTATTGCTTTGTTGTTAAGGTGAGGCACCTATTCAAACTAGATGTGAGTGAAATATTGCCTAAAACTGTCAACCATCCATTTGTAGGGATGATTTTATCATCTTTGGTTTGATATTCATCATTGACCTATCAGATAACTAGGTGAGAATCCCCACAAACAAGAAGCTACTAGATGTTCCACTACACTACTATTTTAAAGACCTATGAATAAGGCCTCACATTCTATAATATTGTTGGTACATGGAAAGCTAAACCTGAAGGCTTTAGGAATGAGATCTCCTTGTAGTGTGATGAACAAGATGCCTACATGCGAACCATAACTAGTGAAGAAAGAGTCAAAGTAGAGCTTCCAGGTGGGGGACTCTTCAAGGGTCAAGATGGAATCATCAGGAAAGTCCATGATCCATGGATGAGTGTTGGTTAATGGTGCTTCAACTAGATGTTCCACTACAACCTATCCTTTAACTACTTTTCAGTCCACATACTCAATGCCAAATTCACTAAGCATCATAACCCATTTAGCCATGTGGCATGTGAGGGAAGTTCTAGATAACAGGTACTTGAGTGGATCAATTTTGGAGATGATCTTAGTGTGATAATTAAGAATGTAATGCCTGGGTTTTTGTGAGGCAAAAATAATGGACAAGAATGCTCTTTCCATAGCCATGTAGTTGAGTTCGTAGCCAACTAGTGTCTAATTGATGTAGTAGATTGTCCTTTCATGGCCCTGTTCATCATGTTGTGTTAAAAGTGTCCTAGGGAAACTAGTGTAGCAGAGATATATAGAAGAAATGGTTCATTTGCAATAGGTGCCATAAGCATGGATAGAGTAGCAAGATATTCTTTGATGTGATTGAAGGCCTACTAACAAGATGCATCCCAATGGAAGCTAGTGTTCTTTTTAAGGATATGGGAGAATAGTTGACATTTATCAACTAGTTGTGTAAGGAATATTTAGATTACCTAAAGATTTCCCTAGAGGATGCAAATTTGCTTAATATTTCTTAGGGAAGGCATATCAGTGATTGCTACAACTTTAGCGGGGTCCACTTCTATGCCACACCTAGAGACAATGAAACCTAGTAACTTTCTTGATGTGACCCCAAAGACACACTTCTTTGGATTGAGATGAACTTTGTGTTCTTGCAACCATTCAAAGATCCTCTAGAGGATGTGTGGGTTTTCTTCTCATGTTTTAGATTTACCTAGGATGTTGTCTACATAATCTTCTATAGTGTGGAAAAATTACATTTTGATCAAACATGTCAATCAAGGGAACTTTTCACTACTACACTAGGGTCCTATCTAGTTTTCTACTATTTATGTCCCTAGGTAGAATAATGTCAATAGACCCACTTTGAGCTAAGGAGAAATGAAAAATGAACTAAATTAATTTCTTGAAGGAAGGAGAGAAACTAACATAATGCTAGAAATATGCTACTACAGATAGAATAACATAAATTTTAAATACAAAAATGAAAAGAGAAATAATAGAAGAACATAGAACCAAAGAATGGAGCTCATTGTCCTAGATGATAGCATATCATGGGCATGTCTGCATGTGGCATTGGCTTCCTCAAAGTTTATAAAATGAAAAGTTTCAACTCTGTACGGTTCCTTGCTATCTGCACAGGACAACAATGGACAAAAAAATAACCCAACAATCTCCAGGAAAAAAGAAATAAATTAAACTAAGAAAATGTATATGATAACTTCAAAATAAGTGAAATGAACAATAATGAAATAAAGGGGGTTTGAGTAAGAGGATGCAAAACTAGAGATGAAGAATGAAACTCTCCTCCCAAATCTATCATCTACAAGAGAATAACGAAAAATGTTTTGGGCTGCTAAGGAGCTTGCCTTCAGGTCAAGCCCCTACTTTGGTCTTTTGACCTCCATGAGCAGAAAATATGAAATATTTGGAAAAGTGAGCGTGTGATCCTATTTCTTAAGTGTATCTAAGAAATAAATAGTAGTGACAAATGAAACTTGTAAAGAAACTGGTCTGCTCAAGACTAAGAGAGAAAACTAGTACAAATAGCTATGAAGGAATGAGGGAAAATGAAATGTAACCACATGATGCAATCTCAAACAATGGAGTTACATAATAGAAATGAAATTAAAGAGAGTAATATGAAACTCAATCACATGTAGAGGAAGCACAATATACCCAAAAGGAGAAGCTCAACTAGTCAACAATGGTTTCATAAAACCATTGAGGAAAGAGCATAAAAATCCTTCAAGAACTCACATGAAATGACACCAAGAGGGTATAGTTGCAACAAAGACTTGAAGAAGCACCAAGAAATCTGTAGGAGATCACTAAGAGAACAAGAAATCTACACAATAGTTCAGCAAGAGTTGTAGATCTAAGAGAGTTCACAATACAATGCATGAGAATGAAAAGTGAATTCAAAAATTACAAGTGAGAGGGAAAAGCCAAAGAAAGGGGTCAAACATAGACATTATGAGTTGCGAAGAGGCATTACTGGAATCTTGAATCATCATTAGAGGTGGCTAGTAATACCTAGAAATGGTCACCTAGTGCCACATAAACGTGGGATGCTAGTGCACCATGCAGACATTTGTGCTAAGTGCTCGCTTCCAAGCAACTTCAATTCCTAGTCACATGGAACACCATTGGATGATAAGATAAACAAAATATTAAAACAAAATTTCATAAAAATAAACACAAATGGTTGAATATAACACAAAGTACGTGTGGTTATGGGAAAGAGGCTAATACAAGGCTAAAATGAACCTAAAAATAATGCTAGGGGAGCAGACACCAAAGTGGTCAGAAAACATACTATAAAATTACAATAGTATGCAATTTTTGACATTACACTTAGCCCCCACTTTAGCAGGCTTATGACACTATGTGAATATGCATGCTAAAGTAGAAAAGGAAATAACATCACCAATTTTACCTTAAAAAGGATACTATAGAGGCAATAGAAGATTCTTCAAGTAGAGGAGTGAAGCCCCTAGGTCGAGAACCTGCAAAACCATAGTATTAGACCATGAAACTTGCATAAGAGGCAATGTCAGAACTACACACACACACACACATATATATTCTCAAAGGATTAAATCAGATATGGTTTACCTAAACATCAAGGTTAGATAACCATTAATTTAATACACACTCTACAAAATATATAATAAGATAACACACATTACACACAATAAAACAAAATAAAGTGATACAAAAGGGGAATTTCTAGCACACTACGAGAGCTAGAAGGATGCTAAGTATGGTTCTAGGGCTAGCACACTACGAGAGCTAGGAACCATACCAAACTCTTGTGGGCCACTAGGACTAACAAATTATGTTGTTAGGTGACTCACAAAGAGTGCTAAAAGGGTAGCCGAAAAGCATGGTCAAGCCAAGAGAGTGTATCTACTCAAGACCACAAGCTACAAACACTACCAAGAGCAAACACTATGAGGAGTGTACCATGAATGTGGCGTGTGTGAAAGTATTCCTCCACCTTAAAATAATTTCATAAAGCATCGGTATGCAATTGATTTTAAGGTAGAAAAGGGGAAGAGAGATTTAGGAAACATATATAGGAAAATATGTTCCCAAAGCTACTATTAGAATAATCAGAATGCCCCCAAAAAGAGGCACCAAAAGGGTGATGTTGCAGACATGATATACAAAAGATTGTGTAAGCATGGTATGACATTGAGAAATGCAAAAACATGTCACATAAAACAAACAACAAAGAACACAAAGGGATCTATGTGCTTTGGGATCAGTGTACATTTTTAGGAAGGGAATCATCAAGGGACAACTCATAGAATCATCATCATTCCCTAAGCACATAGAACTATGGGTACAAAGGAAAAATGTTGGAAGAAAATAAATAATTTTTTTTGGGTCAACATGGAAGGAAGCTAAATATTCCAATGCTTTGCATCATCTTAAAAATGTCAAAGTCATCAAATAAACGATAGATAGAAGAATGTAGAGACAAATAGAAGAATGTAACAACATTTTCGTTCCTCCTATATCCACATGTCTACAAGGACATCATGGGTCCTCCAAGTAGAACTAACAAACACTAAAAACATGTTCACGGGGGAAAACATGAGAAGTAATCATACAAACTGAGATGAAGGTACAACCCTCATGGGTCGGGCATCATGAGATTGTCCATGTCCCAATCTTCATAATCATAAGGGGATGGTGGAAGAGTTGATAAAGGGACCACATTAAGAATGGTACAAGAAGACTCCCTGGGAACTAAGTGCATAGAATCATCAGCAGGAGTAGGATCCTCCTAAGCACTAGTCAAACCAATTGTTAATGATTAAGTAAAAATCATAGACAATGAAGGGATATTCGTGACAGACTCAAAAATTCACTCCACAGGGTAGGAGTCATTTGAATCAAAATTTGAATACTGAGCCAAATGTGGCTCACTAATGCTATTGAAAAATATGTGATCACTAAGAGTCAAGGTGGAGGAACATCCTCCACAATTGGAAGAAGTGATGTAAAAGGGCTCAGAGGAGGTAGAGACGATGACATGCACTTTGGCTTGCAAAATGGAGGGGTGGGGTAATGCTTAGGTTTATACTTTAGCAATGGACATGAAATGTCAATATTAATGGTAGTGAGGTGTAGGATATTAGGGAAGACTTCATGAAGGGTACGCTAAAATAAGACAAAAGCAAATAAAGTGGCACTAAAAATAACACTGACATTAGGGAGATCTAGGGGTTTAGAGAAGGGTGGAATGTCAAGGATGTAAGAAAGGATGGGACTCTCCATAGAAGGATCCAAGACTACTTGCACTCTTTTAGAGTGATGTTCATCTATGTCCAACAAAGGAGAGGAGGGAGTCAGGGATGAGAGAGAGGTAGGCCAAGAAAGAGGTGGATAAGGCTCCAAAAGAGGGGCAAGGTTAGGTGACAATTGCAAGGGGGAAGGATGCTCAAGAAGAGACTCAACATCAATAACACATTCTTGAGCTATAACATGTTAGTGATGCTTGCAATTTGTTGCAAGATAATTGCATCATGTATGAGCCAAGGCTTCTGTTGAAGGAGTCTAGGGGTCTACCAACATGGGTTCCTTCTCATCCCCTGCCTTAGGGGAAAGAGGAGGAATAAAAGGAATGACCAGAGATTGGGAAACCACAAGGGGAGGAAGAGGATCCCATTACATGGATTTTGTTCCTCGTGTCATCAAAAAGGTAGAAGGAATAGGAGTAGCCACTAAAGGTCAAGGATTTACGGGGGGAGGGGGAGGATCCCTTAGCATGGGTTGCTTTCCTCATGTCATCGAAGAAGCATGAGGAAGAGGAGAAACCATTGGAGGCTAAAAAATAACAAGAGTGCATGATGCATGTGGTTATATTGCTAGTGGAGCTCTAGGTCTTGAGTAGGAAACTAGAGGTGGGACCTCCTGTTACCGCCTGCATGAACAGTTAGGTTTCAAGCATTTAAACATGCAGGTGCCTTCCAAAAATTCAAAAAATTATAACACTTTTGGCCTCTGTGGTTAAAAAATGCTAAAGTCAGTTAAGGTGCAAGTGTCTTTGTATATACAAAGTGGTTTGTATATGCGTGCAGGTCAAAAATATGTATTGGCGGGTGCAAAATCTCCATCGTCTTTCGAAAAAATGAGTTAGATGCATTTCTGAATGCATATCAGGTTCAAAAGGAGGATGTACAAGGGCTGAATATACATTGAAGATTCCAAGAATATTCGTTGCTTGCATATTGGGTTGCATGTATATTTGGTTTGTATGTTTAGACATACAACGGTTAGATACAAAGAAAAGATACATTGCAGGTATATTCTGTGGAAGATTCCCGTTTGTATATTTGGCATACAATGGAAATGTACATTGAAAAATATGCAAAGGCTGGCACACATACGTTTGCTACAGTGCAGCAGAGATGCATTTGGTGGGGCCCACCGTAGTTTTATACAAACAGGTTTGTACACGTTCAATATACAAGGGAAGAATGTATGTGGAATATTTTGAAAAGATTCCCTGCTTGTATGTTTGTGTTTGTATATTCAACATACAAACGAAGTATACATTCAGATATACAATGAAGAAATATGCATTCCAGACCCAAAGGAGAAATCAAATGCAGTTAATAATATTTCAAGTCCGCAACATGTATATTGGGCGCTTGTATGTGCCAATGTACATTTGAAAGATACAAGGGTTAAGATGCAAGCTGGATTTCAAAGCAACTTCAGCATGATTCATTAAAATTTGAAATCTGCCTTGTATGTATGAGGTAAATGTACATGCACATATACAAGGAAATATGCAGAAAAAGAGGATACAAGCTGGACCCGAATAAGTTTCCAATCTACTTCATAATATTTTGGGGTCCATCTTGTATGTGCAATGCGACAAGCATAAGGAGATGCAGGGCCCGGATTTGAATGTTTTTTCAAATCCAATGGATAAATGGCTGGAGTCTGCCATGTATATTGAACTGATACATGTATATGCTCTTGCATATACAAAGGTTTTAAACGGCAAAAGGCAGGCAGTTGTATATGCATCCGTTCATGCATATACAACGGTGAAAAAGGCAAAATGAGAACTGAAAAAGCCAACGATAGAAACATGAGGTGCCTCCGTGGCACGATCTAATTGGCTGGTGACTTGGTCAACATTTTTTGGCACCGTTGATCTTGGCGATGGGGAGGTGATCGACGGCAGTGTTTTAACGTCCAGCAGCGAAGGTTTTCTTTGTATGTGGTCGTGTTTTTTAAGCGGGAAATTTTTAGAGGTACGCCATTGCTACATTTTAGAGAGGCTGTGGGTAGCTGAAGTGTTAATGGCAGAATTGCAGCAGTATGGATCGATAATGGACGGGTCAACAACCCGATTGAAGATGAATGTCCTTGAACGGCGGTGTAGATCCCAATTCCATCTGCTCATTCCTCTTTGTCTCTTCGCAGTGTTGAATGTTTCTGAGTGCCATTCCTCATGCATTAAATCTGGTGGATTTTTTGATTTGCCTTGTAATTAATTTTTGCCGGGTACACAGTCTTGGTATAAAAGCCAAACTGTGTTACTTGTTGTGGTTGTTGAAAACTAGACAATATTTTGATGCTGTGACACAATACAACTTCATTAGTGGCCCTGTTCTTGATGTCTTGTAAGTTTATGAGTCTCACGTTGTATGTTTCATGCATGAGTTCACTGGTTTCATGCTGTTTTATATGAGAAATGCTCTGTGCATGTGTTTAATCATTTGTCTCCAAGCTGTGGGCATAGTTTCTTTTGAATCAGGATAACTAAGGGTTGTTAAGGTTCAGGAATATAGTTTTTCTATATTGAATGTTTAATCTCCTACTTTTGTTCAAGGAACAAATTAAATGTTTTAGATTAATCATTGAGAAAATGTGTTGCAGTAGGGATACCATTAAGTATGAATGATCAAGCACCTAATTGTTGGGAAATATCTGTAAGGCAGATATTAGAAATCCCCTTGATACCCAGTCTTTGGTGTATGTTCATGCTGGCCATTCACATGTGTATGTCTATTGACTCTGAGCCCCGAATAGGCACTGATCTAGTCTTGTATTGAGGTTGCAACCCAAAGTCTCAGTTTTGCATCCAAACATAAAATCAAGCTTAAACTTCAAATCAAACCATTAGGACTTTAGAAGTAGTTTTAGGATCCAAAATCCTTTGTCTACAACTGAATATAGGCCCAAAGCTAGCCCTTTTGCACTTATTTCATAGTTTTGGTCTGCATAAAGGAGTATTTATTTGCTTTGTATCAACATCCCAGTCAATCCACAAACATACCTCATGGATGTTGAATAGGGAATACCCCCCTTGGTTCTGCAGAGCCTAAAGAAGAAGAGGAGATATTTATAGAGTCTATCTCCTATACTATTAGCCGCTGGCCCAAAAATCCTATTGATCATTGATGGCTACCTTGTAGGGACAACTGGGAATAAGCATCTAGTTGGATTGAGAGGTAACAGATTTTGGCGACTCTACTAGGGACGTACTTTGTGAAAGAACCCAGATTTTAAAAGAAAATATTTCCTAATTATTGGTGGCAACTCCGAACCAATCTCCTAACCGGTAAAGTAAAAATTTGTATGCAAGGGAGAAGGTCCCAACGTAACCCTTTGTTTGAAGAGTTACCCATAAAAATGATGTACAAGAAAAAAGGGACTGTTCGAGCCAGTCAAGATGGTTCTCCTAGCCCTAGGAAATGATTTTATTTAGGACAATCTAGGATCCTCAGAGCAAACAATACCTTATTTTACAAACATTGAGGCTGAAATCCAGAATATATATGAGAGACAGCAGGGTGATGGATTGAGAATGAGGTCAGAGGTGTTTCAAGAACGCCCTTTTGTTGATTCCCCTGATAGATTTGAGGAAGTTGAATCCCTAAGGGATGATAATGATGATCAGAATGTGATAAAACCATCCTTTTCTATGCCTAGAGAGGAGGAACTAGCTGAAGAAATTAAGAGCTTAAGGGCTAAATTAGAATATTTGTAAGCAGTGAAGATCAGAGATGACATGAGACAGAAAGTGCAAGCTCTAAAAGTTGCTCAGAATGATTCAATTCCTACCCTTGAAAATGCAAATATGCAGAGAAATCAACATAGAAATGAAGTCCAGGATCAACGTAATGATCAAAGATAGCATGCAGATAATGCTAGAATACCATTAAATAATGGTAGAAATCAGAATGCAAACAGAAATGCCAATATTAATCAATTTGGTAGATAGCCTATGCAACTAGACAGATTCAGGTAGTTAGTTTTTGATGGCATCCCTGGTTACCCTAATCCTATTGACAAACATGTGAGGCTGCAAGTGCCTAAATTTTTAGGAAACAATACTATATCAGGTGAAGACCATTTAAAAGCTTTTCAAAATATCATGGACAACTTTGAGGTTGAGCATGAGGATGTTTTCATGAAATCATTTATGCAATCCCTAGTTGATGAAGCCAAGGAATGGTATAAAGGTCTACCTGACAGAAGCATTTCATCATGGGAGGATTTTAGGAGGATATTCAAAGAACAATATGGTGACAAAACTGATCCTAGTTTCTTCATTAATGAATTTATTGGCATTACCAAAGGATCAAATGAACAGGTTGCTAATTTCAATGCTAGATTCATGAAGGTATTGAACAAACTGCCGCATCACCTGAGACCTAATGAACCTATGTGCATAATGTTGTACATAAATGCTTTTGATGCCAAAACTGCCTATGGATTAAGAGACAAGGGACCTCACAGCCTCAGAGATGCCTTCAAAATAGCAACAGATATTGAAAATAACAAAAAAGCATCTGGTAAGACAAACATAAGAGATGATGTAAAAATTCTGCAAAATCCAAATACTAAATCTCAAAATGTTCAAGGCAATGCATCCACTTCTGAGGATAAATTAGATAAATTGACAACTATTGTCAAGGAACTGAGTTATAGAATGGCTAAAAATGAAAAGGGAATAGGTCCTTACAGACATGTTTACCAAAGGCAAGAAAAGAGACCATCATTACATGATATGCCATATAACACTAATTGGCGTGATGGTAAACCCATCGTCTCGCATGACAATGCTGGTCAAAAAACTCAAAATGTTAAAGAAACACATAACCCTTTGAAAAAGGCTGTTAATATTGTTAATGACACCCCATGGTGCATAATATGCCAAATGCCTCATTCACAGTCACAATGTATGATCGCTCAGTCTTTATACAACAATGCTGTTGCCTGTGATGAGTGCAATGAGCCACATTGCATAGAAGATGACAATGTCAATATGCTGTCTACAAATAGAGAATACTCTTCTCATAATGTTGATGCAAGTGCAAATAATGAGGTTTAGATCTGCCAGTAGTTTCCATATGATGAAGATGATGAAGATGATAAAGACAACTATGCCTATGCTCAGGATTCACATAATTTTTTGAATAACTTGAGGAGACCATCTGATGAGGAGATTAGGGACTTCACAGCTACGGAAGTGGCTCAAGTCAAAAGCAATTACAATCTTAGGGGTAAGGCTCAGGTAAGTAACTCACACCAACCAGAGAATACTTTTGCAAGCCAGCTAGTGCATAGTCATAAAGGGATTAAACCACAAAAGAAACAGTGGAGCAATAATAAGCAGAACTTTAAGTAAAAAATAGGTCATGATCTTCAAGGACCAGAAAATAGAATTCCCCAAGTTGAGAATCAAAGTAAAAATTTCAAATAAAAAATGATAGTCAGGGAGCTACAAAAATTAAGGCTGGACTATCCCAGGACAGAAATAAAACCGTGGATCAGGCCACAACTGTCATACAAAATTATGCTCTATTTGACATAACTCAGGTCTTGTCCCACGTAAAGGTTTTTGTCCCATTAATGGAGTTGATGAAAGTTGAAGAATTCAAAAATAAGGCAATATCCTTGATTTCAGGAGTACCTTGTCAAGCCAAGCAGAATGATGAACCTCAGGGAAAGAAACAAGCCTTGTGTATTGATGAAGATGAGATTCCTGAGGTATATCTAGGGGTGACCATGACAAAATGCCCTTCACAGGTTGAACCATTTTATGTCTCCCTTGTCATAAATGGAAGAGTGATTAAGAATTGTATGCTTGACTCAGGAGCATCAACGAATATCATGCCTTTGGCCATCATGCAACAAGCTGGATTAAAAATAGATAAGGCATGTGGGAAGTGCTATGCAATGGATGCTAGGGAAGTACCTGTCATTGGAATATGAAAGATGTAGATTTTAGACTGGCAGCATATCCTGAAAGGACCTACAAAATGAACATAGCAGTTGTTGATATCAAGCCATAGTATGGCATATTGTTGTCAAGAAGATGGGCAACATTGATTGGTGGGAGTATGTAATTGGATCTATCATATGCTATGATTCCCATGAATGGCAAGGATGTCAAATTGATTAGAGAAGAAAGGTCATCAGAAACAGTTGAGGACCAAGAGTTAGAGGAGCATATATGTTTTGTGAACACTGACTGTGAAAATTTCGGAGTTGTCTCAGATGAAAAAGGAGGTAAATAGGAAGATATTTGCATTCAAGAGTCTGACCAATAGGATCTCTGGACCATGTACTTTGATGGAGCTTGTTCGAAAGAAGGCTCTGGTGCTAGAATTGTGTTTCTGTCTCCAGCTGGTAAGCTTTTAAAATTCTCATTCTTACTGAAGTTTGCCTGTACAAATAATATTGTAGAGTATGAGGCTTTGTTGTTAGGATTGAATGTAGCTTTGAAGCATGGAATTAAGATGCTCAAAGTGTTTGGTGATTCAGAGCTTATTGTTTCCCAAGTTAGAGATAAGTATGCATAAAAAAAAGAGGTTAAAACAATATAAGCATGCTGTTTGGGATACAATTGAATTGTTTGATGCATTTTCAATAAATTGGATAGAGAGATCGAAGAATGTCAGGGCAAATTTTCTAGCTAATGTAGCTATAAGGCCAGATGATATTACTCTATCAGATGTAACTAATGTTGAGGTCAAGCTTAGACCTGCAGTGCCAAACAATATGTGCAGCTGGCAAGTGTTTGATGATGATAAAGATTTACTGAGATTTCTACATTGCGTTGATAAATATGAGAACCAAGAAATTGATTTTTAGAATTTTGTGGAGGTTGTAGATGGAAAAGAAACTCTTATGGGGAAGGAACTACTTCAACTTAAAACAAATAAACTCCCCAGAGGGTTAGTTGCTTTAGAAAGAGCTTTTGACAATAGGGACCAATTTGTTACAAAGGCATCTCCAACAAATAAGAATGATTTGGAGGAGATAAACTTGGGGACATCTCATGCCCCCAAAAAGGTATACATTGGTAAACAACTCAAGCCACATATCAGAACTATGTTGATTGCATTATTGAGAAAGTATAAGCATGTCTTTGCTTGGTCATATGAGGACCTGAAAGCTTATAAAGAGGATTTATTCCAGCATGAAATCCCTTTGAAGCCTGGAGCTAAACGATTTAGACAAAAACAAAGACCTATCAATCCAACTCTAGCTCCAAAAATGCAAGAAGAGCTTATGAAGCTTAGGGAGGCTGGAATAATTATGCCTATCAGGCACTCAACTTGGGTGTCTAACCTTGTCCCAGTTAGAAAGAAGAATGGTGACATCAGACTTTGTGTTGACTTTAGAAATCTGAATGTATCCTCTTTGAAGGATAATTATCCACTACCCAATATGGAGGCTATGTTACAAAAGGTGACTGGTTGTGAGCTCTTATCCATGATGGATGGATTTTTAGGGTACAATTAGGTGAAAGTGAAAGAATCAGAACAATTCAAGACCACTTTCACCACTCCATGGGGAACCTATGTTTATGTGAGAATGCCATTTGGACTAACAAATGCAGGTGCTACATTTCAAAGGGCAATGGATGTTGCCTTTGCAGGATTAATTGACTCAATCTTGGCTGTGTATTAGGATGATTTGACAGCTTATTCAAAAAAGGAGGAACAACATTACATGCACTTGGAGCAGATTTTTATTAGAGCATTAGAGTATGGCATCTCACTCAACCCAAAGAAGTGTGCTTTTGGGGTTGTGGAAGGAAAATTGCTTGGACACATTGTTTCCAAAGATGGAGTCAGGATTGATCCTGAAAGGGTGGCTGCAATTGACAAAATCTAGATCCCTAAAATAGTGAAAGGTGTTTAGTCCTTCTTTGGACAAATTAATTTTTTAGGAGATTTGTTCCTAATTTTGTAGAGACCACAAAAGATATCTCCAAGATGTTGAAGAAAGGCGCAACTATCAAGTGGGAAGAGGAAGCGACTAAATCATTTCAAATCATCAAAGAGGCTATTAAGATGGCTCCTGTACTAAAATCTCCTGATTTTTCTAAGCCAT
This sequence comes from Cunninghamia lanceolata, assembly GCA_027924645.1. NCBI lineage: Eukaryota > Viridiplantae > Streptophyta > Pinopsida > Cupressales > Cupressaceae > Cunninghamia > Cunninghamia lanceolata. The sequence continues at coordinate 2,763,369 of BSBN01001327.1, read as the reverse complement.
TTCAATTGTTTTCATTTGCTTCTTTCCACACTATTGCTGCATGCTTATTGCAGAAGAATGAAGAAGGGTTTGAACAACCTATAGCTTTCTTTAGTAGGTCATTGTAGGCTGCTGAATTGAAATATGACATCATGGAGAAACAGGCATATGCACTGGTTAGAGCAGTCAAGAGTTTTAGGCCATATTTGGTAGGATCTCAAGTAATTGCATATGTGCCTCATGCAACAATTAAAGATATCTTTACTCAGCAGGAGGTAAATGGAAGAAGATGCAGATGGATAAATAAACTACAAGAGTTCAACATAGAGATACAGATTACAAAGCTGGTAAGGGGACAAGGTTTGGCAAAGATAATGACAGAATCAAATCTGGAAGCATACCAAGTGAACATGGTGCAAAATAAAAGTGTCAGTATATCAGAATCTGATTGGTATAAGGACATTGTATATTACTTGCAGAATTTGAATTGCCCTTCCCACTTCAGTGATAGTCAGAAAAGGACCTTGAAGCTACATGCAATCAAATATATAATTCTTCAAGGAGAGCTGTATTGGAAGAATCCTGAAGGTGTACTACTCAGATGTGTGAATGAAAATCAGGCTGCTGATATTTTAAATGATCTACACATAGGAGGATGTGGTGGACATTAGGATGCCAAGACAACAACCCACAAAATTCTTAGAGCAGGATATTGGTGGCCAACTATTTTCTTAGATGCACAAAAGTTGGTAAGAAAATTTGATTCTTGCCAAAGGTTCTCAGGGAAGCTAAAATATGAAGGTGCATTGCCCCTTAGGACTGTAATTGTAGAGGCCCCATTTCAGTAGTGGGGAATTGATTTTATAGGGGAAATCTTAAAAAAATCAAGTGGAGGACACAGTTGGATTCTGGTTACTACTGATTATTTTACCAAATGGGTTGAAGCCATTCCAACTAAGAAAGCTATGAGAAGGGTGGTGATGGATTTTATTTTAGAGTACATTATTATTAGATTTGGAGTGCCAGCTACAATTGTCATGAACAATGCCATGTGCTTCAGATCTGGAGATTTTGTTGATTTCTGCAACAAGTATGGGATCAATCTGTCATATGCATCACCATATCACCCATAAGGAAATGGTCAAGCAGAGTCAAGCAACAAGAGCCTCATGAAAATCATTAAGAGGATACTAGATAAGAGCAAAAGGGCATGTGATTCAAAGTTAAAGATGGCACTATGGGCCAACCGGATGACAGTGAACGAATCAATTGGATGGTCACCTTTTGAGTTAGTGTATGGTGCACTAGCTAGGCTGCCTATGAACAACCTTTTGCCAGTCTATAGATTCATACAAGAAAATGATGTGGAGGTTGAGGACTCAATGACTGAAAGGATAAATTAGCTAGTTGCATTGGATGAAATCAAAAGAGAGGCACACATGACAAACATCAAGAAACAACAGAAAATGAAATATTTGTTTGATAGAAAGGCTATGGAAAGAAAGTTTCAGATAAGTGACTTGGTCCTTGTTTGGAATGCAAAGAGCCAAGATAAGGGTAAGCATGGCAAATTTGAGCCATTATGGATGGGCCCATATCAAATTAGCAATATTCATGGAGAAAATTCATACTTCCTCCAGGCCCTGAGTGGTGAATTGCTGGAACTGCCAGTGCACGGTTAGTTCCTGAAGCCCTATTTTTCATAAATGGTCATCCTCTGTGCACATTTGTAAATTAGGTGTAAATAGTCTATGCTCGCCTTGTATAGTTAGTGCTATTTTGCATTTTATGTTCTGCCTGGTCTGCCCCGGAGTGATCTGGTTCTCACTGCAGCCTTGCGCTTGCACGTCCCCAATCAGAGCCTATGTTACCGCATGCATGAATAGTCAGGTTTCAAGCATTTAAACATGCAGGTGCCTTCCAAAAATTCAAAAAATTATAACACTTTTGGCCTCTGTGGTTAAAAAATGCTAAAGTCAGTTAAGGTGCAAGTGTCTTTGTATATACAAAGTGGTTTGTATATGCATGCAGGTCAAAAATATGTATTGGCGGGTGCAAAATCTCCATCGTCTTTCGAAAAAACGAGTTAGATGCATTTCTGAATGCATATCGGGCTTAGAGTATGCATATACAAGTGGGAATCTTTCGAAGATTCCCAGGGATATTCTACAGTTGTATGCATTTCCAAATGCATATCGGGTTCAAAAGGAGCATGTACAAGGGCGGAATATACATTGAAGATTCCAAAAATATTCGCTTCTTGCATATTGGGTTGCATGTATATTTGGTTTGTATGTTCAGACATACAACGGTTAGATACAAAGAAAAGATACATTGCAGGTATATTCTGTGGAAGATTCCCATTTGTATATTCGGCATACAATGGAAATGTACATTGAAAAATATACAAAGGTTGGCGCACATACTTTTGCTACAGTGCAACAGAGATGCATTTGGTGGGGCCCGCCGTAGTTTTATACAAACAGGTTTGTACATGTTCAATATACAAGGGAAGAATGTATGTGGAATATTTTGAAAAGATTCCCTGCTTGTATGTTTGTGTTTGTATATTCAACATACAAATGAAGTATACATTCGGAAATACAATGAAGAAATATGTATTCCAGACCCGAAGGAGAAATCAAATGCAATTAATAATATTTCGGGTCTGCAACATGTATATTGGGCGCTTGTATGTGCCAATGTACATTCAAAAGATACAAGTGTTAAGATGCAAGCCAGATTTCAAAGTAACTTCAGCATGCCTCATTAAAATTTGAAATATGCCTTGTATGTATGAGGCAAATGTACATGCACATATACAAGGAAATATGCAGAAAAAGAGGATACATGTCAGACCTGAATAAGTTTCCAATCTGCTTCATAATATTTTGGGGTCCATCTTGTATGTATGTTGCACTTGTATGTGCAATGCGACAAGCATAAGGAGATGCGGGGCCCAGATTTGAATGTTTTTTCAAATCCGATGGATAAATGGCTGGAGTCTGCCATGTATATTGAACTGATACATGTATATGCTCTTGCATATACAAAGGTTTTAAACGGCAAAAGGCAGGCAGTTGTATATGCATCCGTTCATGCATATACAAGGGCGAAAAAGGCAAAATGAGAACTCAAAAAGCCAACGATAGAAACATGAGGTGCCTTCGTGGCACGATTTGATTGGCCGACGACTTGGTCAACATTTTTTGGTGCCGTTGATCCTGGCGACGGGGAGGTGATCAACGACAGTGTTTTAACGTCCAGCAGCGAAGGTTTTCTTTGTATGTGGCCGCATTTTTTAAGTGGGAAATTTTTAGAGGTACGCCGTTGCTACATTTCAGAGAGCCTGTGGGTAGCTGAAGCGTTAATGGCAGAATTGTAGCAGTATGGGTCGATAATGGACGGGTCAACAACCTGATTGAAGATGAATGTCCTTGAATAGCGGTGCAGATCCCGATTCCATCTGCTCATTCCTCTTTGTCTCTTCGCAGCGTTGAATGTTTTTGAGCGCCATTCCTCATGCATTAAATCTGGCAAATTTTTTGATTTGCCTTGTAATTAATTTTTGCCGGGTACACAGTCTTGGTATAAAAGCCAAACTGTGTTACTTGTTGTGGTTGTTGAAAATTGGACAATATTTTGGTGCTGTGACACAATACAACTTCATTGGTGGCCCTGTTCTTGATGTCTTGTAAGTTTATGAGTCTCACGTTGTATGTTTCATGCATGAGTTCACTGGTTTCATGCTGTTTTATATGAGAAATGCTCTGTTCATGTGTTTAATCATTTGTCTCCAAGCTGTGGGCATAGTTTCTTTTGAATCAGGATAACTAATGGTTGTTAAGGTTTAGGAATATAGTTTTTCTACATTGAATGTTTAATCTCCTACTTTTGTTCAAGGAACAAATTAAATGTTTTAGGTTAATCATTGAGAAAATGTGTTGCAGTAGGGATACCATTAAGTATGAATGATCAAGCACCTAATTGTTGGGAAATATCTGGAAGGTAGATATTAGAAATCCCCTTGATACCCAGTCTTTGGTGTATGTTCACGCTAGCCATTCACATGTGTATGTCTATTGACTCCGAGCCCTGAATAGGCACCGATCTAGTCTTGTATTGAGGTCGTAACCCAAAGTCTCAGTTTTGCATCCAAACATAAAATCAAACTTAAACTTCAAATCAAACCATTAGGACTTTAGAAGAAGTTTTAGGATCCAAAATCCTCTGTCTACAACTGAATATAGGCCCAAAGCTAGCCCTTTTGCACTTATTTCACAGTTTTGGTTTGCATAAAGGAGGATTTATCTGCTTTGTATCAACATCCCAGTCAATCCACAAACATACCTCATGGATGTTGAATAGGGAATACCCCCCTTGGTTCTGCAGAGCCTAAATAAGAAGAGATATTTATAGAGTCTATCTCCTATATTGTTAGCCGCTAGCCCATAAATCCTATTGATCATTAATGGCTACCTTGTAGGGACAATTGGGAATAAGCATCTAGTCAGATTGAGAGGTAACACCTCCAATTATAAACCGGGAGCACAGGGATGGGGTGGTGTACTTTGCACAGGCTTCTTTTCTTTAACTTCTTGGGAAGTAGTAGAAGGAGCTAAAGTAGCCTCCAAAGGCAAGGTGCATGAGGGATAAGCAATCATAGGAGACAAAGAAGAAGGGCCAATAGGCAACTACACAATCTAAGTAGCTTTAAACTTTTGGTATGATAGGAATAAGAAGTTATTGCATGGATGGAGAGGCTCTATCAGGGTTGGACATAAGTAGTCCAAGGAAAAGTTGCCCTGCAAGGGAAGAGGATTAAATTTGTTGTGGTGAATGTTGGCAAGAGACACTATATGGATTCATGAATGTTGTCATTGATGGCAACAAAGGTTATCCCACACATCCGTAATGCATGGTATGTCTATACCAGAAGTCAGAGTGAAGAATGTTGTGGTCCGATAAACAAGAACAGAGCAGTCAGTAAGGTCCGATAGATAGGTCCGGATCTCTCAGCAGAAGTATCTTAGTGAAGTACGGATTTGGGGAAGTCAAGAGGAATATCTTGACTGATAGATTCCAAGGGTTGAGCCTCCGGTGTGGAAAGGATAAAGAGATATGAATGCTTGAGTGTCGGGTTCCCAAGTGACAGTGTGAACTGAGGAAGAACTGACTGGCAGAACATCAGACATTATTCTGGATGTGTTACTGATGTTGGTAAAAGTTATAAAGGCATGAATTATGTTTGGACAACATGATTAATGATTTCCACAAGTATATCCTTGATCCGCATTACTTGGTGTGCAAGGATTCAGTCGACAGATCAGAGTTTGTGAAAAGATTGAATATTTTGGGTGCCGACTAGAAAGGTGATGAAATCACTTGTGCAGATATTTATACAAGATAGATTTAGTTATGAGGTGTGTTGTGGTTGTAAGTGAAGTGTGAAGAAAAGCAGTAGAGCTGAATAAAAGTAGAAAGGAAGATCCGGTATGTGAAAGAAAAGCAACATAAAAGAAGAAGAAAGATGAAGTGCAGCAAATCAGTATATAGAGCCTAACCGGAACTGAACTCCAGCATATGTTGATGCTCCTTATCAGTTCAAGTATTGTATTACACTCCTTATAAATTGTAGATAGTGTGTCTCTTGTAGGCAGTGTGCCTCTCGTGAGCAGTGTGCTTAGGTAGTGAGCCCTAATTGGCAAGTGCCATTTTGTACTTCCATTCTTCTAACAGAGAATACAATCTTGGGTTAATCACCCCGTGGTTTTCTCCCTTAATAGGGTTTCCACATCAAAAATATTGTGTCATGTGTATTTCTATTTCATGGTTATGTTTGCTTGTTTGAATTGATGCTGCACTAATTATTAAGAAAGTTTAGAAAGCTGAAATAATTAAGATAACTGATTCACCCCCCCTCTCAGTTATCAACAATTGGTATCAGAGCTAAGTTCCTCCTAAACAGAGTCTAATAGCTTGAGGAAGATCTAGGAATCCAAATGGATGCATATGGTTTAAGGGAGAAACTCAAGACTGCCCTTGATGATCTTGAGCAGTCAAACTCTGAAGTCAATGAATTAAAGGAAAGACTCAAACAGGCTGATGATTTCATGAGAGAACTAAAAGACAAATTAAGTCTCTCTATGAAAAAGAGAAAGGAGCTACTTCAGCAATTGGAAAGTCAAGGTGAAGCAAATGATGCAAATGAAGATCTGAAGGAGAAAACCAAGTTATGTGAAAAGCTATCAAAAGAAATCATTATGGTAAGACATGAGAGGAAACATGAGTTATAAAGTTTACCCAAGAGATTGAAGAGAAAAGAAAAATTGAAGATAATCTAAGACAATCTCTCAAGGAGAAATCAGAATATTGCCACAAGATGGATAGAATTATCAAACATCTTAAATATGATCTTGAAGATGCTAAAGATAATGAAGAAAAACTTGAGGATCAAATTGTCTCTCTCAAAAGGGATCTTCAAACAACAAATGAATATAAAGAGAAATTCAAGATAAGTTCTGCCCAACTTGAAGTTCTTCTTCAAAGCCAAAAGAGGGTAGATGACAAGTGTGGTCTGGGATATGAGAAAGGAGAAAGCTCCGGATCCGGTCAGAAGAATTTTAGATCAGAAAATCCAAGGAACAGGCCTAGAAGTCCTTCAGTAAGGTAGCCTAATGCTCAAAGATATCCATCCTTCAATGGATACTGCCACAATTGCAATAACTTTGGTCATAAAGCTAATCAGTGTAGAAGGAGAATGAATTAGACTAATACATCCTTCTCCAGACAGTGCTTCAACTACAAAAGGTATGGTCACAAATCTCATGAATGCAGAAATATGCAAATAAACAATTCATTCAATGGTAGATGTTTTGCATTCAATAGAATGGGTCATATAGCTAATTAATGTAGATCAAGAGGATATCAATCAAATATGCAAAGAAATGTTGTTTGCCAAATTTGCAATAGATCTGGTCATATAGCAAAATTTTGTAGAAGCAAGAATCAGGATAAAAGAGATCCGGTATATTATAATCACAATCAAGATAAGGGGAAGCAAAAGGTAAATGCGGATGAAGTTCAAAATGAGATGAATAAAATTTGGGTGAAGAAAAGTACAGAGAATATAGGGGATGGATCCGCACCAGACTCTAGTGCTGATATTCCTTCTGGAGATTAAAAAGTGAGCTCTGGCTCAGGGGGAGACACAAAGAAAACCTTGTTCCCCCAGCCAGTCAATTGGTGTCAGAACTGGCACAAGGAGAGCTGTGGATTAAAAGGGGTCATACAAGAAACATCTAAAAGGGATATGGTAAATATTTGAGAGATCTGCAAGAAGATTTGAAGAATCTAATCCTACCAGAATTATTCCAGTAAAACAGTCTTCCGGTAAAAATAGATTCCTTACAAGTTTGGTCTGGTATGATTCAAACTATGGTGTCTTGATCTGCAAATAGATCAAATGACTAATGAAAGGAAGATAGATTATCACTACTCTCCTAGAATAACTTCAAAATCTATCTCAGTGATCTGGAAAGGTTTTGTCTCTGAATAAGACAAACAAGGCAAACTGGAATGAATTAGGTTGTGCATTTATTGCTGAATGAAAATTAGGGCTTCTCAAAAATAAAAGAGTTCATTCGCTCATCATTTGTACACTCACACTCGAAGAAAAGAGAAAAGGAGCTCTGCAACTACTTCTCCCAAAGATCAATATGATTCTTCATATAGTTCAATCCGAATTTCATCGTGTGTGCCCTAAACAGCGTAAAAGGTATTCTTCGTTCTTGATATCTCTCAGTAAGATTCCTTGATGATGGCTACTCCGAATATAGTAAAGATTTTTGATAGACCTCGCCCCATATTTAAGAAGCATCCATACAAATCCTTGGAGGTAGATCCCCTAGGAGCCTTCTCTAGTGTTTTGCATGGTGTTTTGTACACAGAAGATATTAGGGTTTACATACACACAAATGTTGAAGAGTTTGGGGAATTCAAACTAAGAGATATCTATCACAAACAATTGATAGACGATGCTTTTGAGCTTAAACCATAATATAAGGGCATCCAGGAGAAACATTTTGATCAGTTCATTCATTTCCCTGCTTTGAAGAAGATGAATGGGTCCAGTATGTGTTGAGTAGGATACATGACAACTTTCTATGGCTTAATAGACCTTGCAAGATCACCAAGGAAGCAATTAGGGCAGTAACTGGTTTACACTCCTCCGGAGGAATACCTATCCTCAAATTTGTCAAAAACAACATTGTAACTGAGGCCACCGGATCAAAATTTGATAAGAGGGCAATGACCATTGAAGATATTACTAACTCGGATATCAAGCTTGCATCTATGATAATAGGATACAAGATATATCACTCCAGCAGGGAGAATTCAGTATCTGAAACTGTAGTATATACTGCCTATGAGATGCTAAGAAAGAATGCAGAATATGATCTCTGTAAACTTCTTTTGAGCCAATTAATGGAAAACATATAGAAGATCAAAAAGGACAAGAAGAACTCCTTTAAATATGGTGGACAAATATTATGCCTATTTTTCTACTTCATGAATGAGCTGCCCGGATCAAATGGATGGGTACGGCAAAATGACAAACCGGTAGCAATTTAGATCAGAGCTTACTTGCATGAACTTGGGGATGCTAAAGCAAGAAATACAACCCTGTGGGGATATTTCAAGAATTTTCAGAACACGATGCAAGCAAGAGAAAGGATTCCCTAGTCTCTTGTTGAGAAATACAAAGACGCAGTATGTTTTATGTTAGAGACTGATCAGTGCCTAATGGAGGCAGTAGAACCAAGAACTGTATGGATCATGCCCATGGGGTATGAAGTTGATGAACAAATTGTGGAGCTGCATGTTCAACACATGCTAAGTCAGCCAAAGGATCAAAAGGTAGAAAGGTTCAGAACCTTTGAGGAGCTAAGTGTAAAGATTCATGTGGAACTCAAAGAACCAGAGATCAAGAGGAAGGTGAGAAAAGAAGTAGAAAATGTTGCCAAAGGCCTTGGCATCTCAAAGGAGGCACTTGATGCCCACAGGAAAAAGATGGAAAGGGCTGAGGAAGAGAAGAAGGCAGAAAAGAAAAATGAGGAAAATGCTCTGGCAAAACCTTCCACCCGGACTAGATCATCAAAGAGATCTACACCCACCACTGCCAAAGGCTCAAGGACATCAGAACCAGAAGCACAATCATCTGGCAAAGGAGAGAAAAGAACAAAGACAAAAGATACAAGAGCTTATGCTAGTCAAAGGGATGAAGAGGAGACTGAATCTGATGAAGAAATTAGGAAAATGAAGAAAAAGAAGAAAACATCCGGCCAACCCTCTGTCAGATAGAAGGAAGAAGAAAAGACAGAGGAATATGTTGAAAAACCCACTCTTCACATTGATGACAATCAAATCAGTCATAGTGGACGGAAATCTTCAGCTAATGGTTGAGTTCTATGATGATTATGGTGAAGTAGATCAGAAAATATTGCAAGATGCCATAGTCAGGTACCTAAATATCTACAACAAAGCATTTATTGAAATTATATCTCTGATTCCTAAAAGCTTGGAAAAAGAACTAGAAACAAGAAAGAACAATGCCCAAGCTAAAGACCTAGAAATCCGGGAATAGATAGCAATTCAGCTATATCCTTCAATCGACCCCAAGACAATGAATATGGTATTCAAAGATTGTAAGGATGAGTTCAGAAGCAAAGCAAGGATGAATCAACTTATGCTTGGTGAGACTGACAAGGTAGCCAAGGACACAGAAGAGATCCTTCGGAAGGCCTTCAAAAGATTTAATCTTCCTATTATAGAGGACTTGGGTACTGACCCCTCGACTACAAATGTTGCAGAAGAATCTACTGAGAAAATGACAGAAGAGGTGGGCCTTGAACAGACTAACATTTCTCCTCTGGTTTCCCCTACAGTCTTCGGATCTAAAGGAGAAGAAAGAATACAAGAGAAAGAAGCAGAGGTAAAGGGAAAAGAAGATGCCAGTGATAAGAATGTAGAAGGAGAGAAAACTCCAAAAGACAGTTTTGTGACTGCAGAAGAAAAGAAAAATCTGTCTCCAGCAATAGACACTACAGAATCAGTCAAGGACTTTTTGACAAAAGCAACTATGGAGATTGATGAACCGGAACTATTAAAAGGGCCATTAAATTTTGACTCTCTATCTCTGGTGCAAACAATGAAAATAGCTTCATTGGCAAATGCGAAGGTCAAAGAGAAACTACTGAAATCTCACATGGAAGACTGTGAGCTTATAGAGGCAGCATCCAGAATGTTGGAAAAGATCATGCCATCTTTTCAAAAGGATCCCACAGCCTCTTCTTCCGGTAATCTCAAAACTCTAGTCAACAGTGTTAGCACACATTTTGATTCTCTAGAGAAGTCAACTGAAGAAAAGGTCCGGAAGGAGTTTTTGGATAAGAGATTCTCTGAAGTACAGGGTCTGATAACAAATGATAGGAAAGTTATGGATATTGGGATAAAGATCTTGGAAAATGCTCTTAAAGATGGCGGAAATATGTACAAATTTTGCTTATCTTGGCCCACAGTGACCAAAGATATTGAGAGAAAAGTAAAAGAACAAGAGGATAAACTATTAAGTCTGTCTCAAAGTTTTGATCCTCTCTCATCCTCCATAGTCAATCAAGAGTGTCAGACTATTGCAATCACAAATGGAATAAAGAATTTTGAGAAGGAAAGGAAGAACATAATTAGCCAGATGGGTGAACTTAGAAGGATCATTATCCCTAAGTTAGAGGCCATGCATGAGGCCATAAGTGAAGCTCAAATCACAGCCTAGACCAATGATCCAACAGATCTAAAAAGGGCAGATGCTTTTGTGTTCCTGTTGAGAGGTCATATTTCAATTTTGGACAGAATGAAGCAAAGTTGGGCTACAGAACTTATTCAATTGAAGACAACTTTTGCAGACATACTTCAGTATATGTAAGTATGCCATATGTATATACTTATGCGGCTAAGTATAGTTGAATTTTTGAAAGTTTTGATATGCAGACCCTACCCTTTGCCATTGATGTCAAAGGGGCAGTGAAGAGCAGTGAAAAATGAGGAATCCAACTAAGGGGGAGCTCCGGAAAATGTATATAAAAATAGAGCATCAGCCAAGGGGGAGCATAGTGTAAACACTTAGTCATTTTTCACTAAGTGTTGCCATCAATGCCAAAGGGGGAGATTGTTGGCAAGAGACACTATATGGATTCATGAATGTTGTCATTGATGGCAACAAAGGTTATCCCACACATCCGCAATGCATGGTATGTCTATACCGGAAGTCAGAGTGAAGAATGTTGTGGTCCGGTAAACAAGAACAGAGCAGTCAGTAAGGTCCGATAGACAGGTCCGGATCTCTCAGCAGAAGTATCTTAGTGAAGTACGGATTTGGGGAAGTCAAGAGGAATATCTTGACTGATAGATTCCAAGGGTTGAGCCTCTGGTGTGGAAAGGATAAAGAGATATGAATGCTTGAGTGTCGGGTTCCCAAGTGACAGTGTGCACTGAGGAAGAACTGACTGGCAGAACATCAGACATTATTCTGGATGTGTTACTGATGTTGGTAAAAGTTATAAAGGCATGAATTATGTTTGGACAACATGATTAATGATTTCCACAAGTATATCCTTGATCCGCATTACTTGGTGTGCAAGGATTCAGTCGATAGATCAGAGTTTGTGAAAAGATTGACTATTTCGGGTGCCGACTAGAAAGGTGATGAAATCACTTGTGCAGATATTTATACAAGATAGATTTAGTTATGAGGTGTGTTGTGGTTGTAAGTGAAGTGCGAAGAAAAGCAGTAGAGCTGAATAAAAGCAGAAAGGAAGATCCGGTATGTGAAAGAAGAGCAACATAAAAGAAGAAGAAAGATGAAGTGCATCAAATTAGTATACAGAGCCTAACCGGAACTGAACTCTAGCATATGTTGATGCTCCTTATCAGTTCAAGTATTGTATTACACTCCTTATAAATTGTAGACAATGTGTCTCTTGTAGGTAGTGTGCCTCTTGTGAGCAGTGTGCTCGGGCAGTGAGCCCTAATTGGCAAGTGCCATTTTGTACTTCCATTCTTCTAACAGAGAATACAATCTTGGGTTAATCACCCCGTGGTTTTCTCCCTTAATAAGGTTTCCATGTCAAAAATATTGTGTCATGTGTATTTCTATTTCATGGTTATGTTTGCTTGTTTGAATTGATGCTGCACTAATTATTAAGAAAGTTTAGAAAGCTGAAATAATTAAGATAACTGATTCACCCCCCCTCTCAGTTATCAACAATGCATTGTATACATAATTTTATCATGAGAAACTTTAGGCACTTATGGACTATAGAGGGGACTACTTTCATCGCAACAAGCCATGGGTGGCCTAGCCTCAAGAGAAAGTGATCCGATGTGGGAATGATCAAGAAAGACACATCTAGGGTTTTGGGTCCCACTTGGATGACAAGGGTAATCGAACCAATGGTGGGCCAAGACATCCCATCATGACACCATATATAGACCTTCTATTTCTTGTACACATCTTTATACAACTCATGGATATATAGAAATTCCTCTGTAATAATATTACTAGGCAAGTAGGGTCAATTAGGACACCCTTAATAGGTTTCCCATTAACCTTAGTGGCAATGTAAAGATGACCCACATATACATCGGTAGGGATGTTAGAGGAAGAGAAAAAATGATAAGGTCGAGAAAAGAACACTCTCAAACGGGGTGAGAGTGAACGCCCACCATTCCTATCATTGGGTTAAGGAAGAAGAAGAGGGAATGTCAGGAGTTCTATCTAGCACCATAGATGGTGAAGCAAGGTCAACAAATTTGGAAGAATGACACGACAATAGATTGGTATAGATTTGTAAATTCTAATTAGGTGGATTGACTAACTTATTTCCTTATCATTTATGCTAGATACCTAGATGACATTTTGGTTGATGAGGTCTTGCACTATGTGCTTGAGATGTAAACATATTTCAATTTCATGACCAGGGACTCTATGGAATTAGTAAAAGACCTTCAAGTCATAAGAAGATGGGACTGGCTTGTGGGTATTGAGAGGATGAATGGGCGGCAACTACACTAAATTGTTATTTAAGAGCTTCTGCAAGATAGAATAGAGTCTCTATGAGTGGAATTAACTTATGATTATTTTTTGTTTTAGTAGCTAAGAGGGTTAGAGCAGCCTGGGAAGGCACTTCAACCACTACATTATTTATTATGGTTGAAGCATTATTTTTAAAGAAATTTTTATTCTTTTTACAATTAATGAAAGAAGAAGAATCCCTAGACTAATCAACAGGAGCTAGTGAGGCAGACACCTCAAACTGGCTAATAGACTATTGATAGTCCCGAAGTGCTATACATAAATGTGTGAATGATTGATACTTCATTAAGAAAATCTTATCCCTTATCTACGACTACAAGTTCCTGATGAAAACTTGATGCACATCAAAGTCTGACATGTAATAAGGAATATGTGAAAAGAGTGCTTGATAATGATAGATGAAGTAAGTTACTTTTTCATTTGCTCCTTCTTGATAGTGGATGAGGTCAGTAAACGTGACCTATAGTCCAATGTTAGCCTGAAAATGTTGCAAGAACTAATTTACCAATTGTTCAAAATAAATAATAGAATGATCAAGAAGTGAATAGAACCAATCCAATGTGGTGTCTTTCAATGATCGTGGGAATAGTTTTGCTAATAGAGCATCCTAAAAAATGAAATCACTACATAGAGAAGTGAAGGGAGATACATTTGTCTGAGGGTCTCCTTTTCCAGAATACTTTTCAAACCTAGGTGCCTCAAAGTTCTGGGGGAAGGGGGTAGTAAGAATGGAAAGTGAAAGTGGACTACATTTGTAGTAAGCAAGAACAAGAGGCTACATGGATGATGTGGAGAGGGAGGCAAGCTATTTATAAAGGGAACCAACTTTTTGAAGTAGTTAGTTTATGATGGGGTTGGTAGTGTGCATGGTTGCAGGGAGAGGAGAGGAGGCCAAAGGGTGAGATAACTGCTGAGAAACTCTGAGGGCACTAGTAGGAAAAGTAAATATGGGAAGGAAAAACAAACCCATATTGATTAATGGGGTTCACGACTCCTCCATACAAGATAGTAGCTACACTTAAATGCTATGTAGCAATAGTTGCCATTTGTGAAGATGTGAAAATTTGCTCGCCAATGGTGGTGTGTCACTATGTACTATATTGGTGATTCCATGTAGGAAATAAAGATCTTTATGATGATTAGTTAACAATGAATGAAGAGCATCAACTAGGGGAATAATAGACCTAGGCAAGTCCCTGTGATGTAGAAAATCCTAGAAACCAACCAAATGACAATCTAGCTCATGAACTTGCTATGGTGGGGCATAGCCTAAGGAGGCCTCATGATCAAAAGTGGTCTCTACATCGTGGAAACTAGTTATTGGAACTATGATGAAAGAAGAAGGAAGAGTTATCGAATAGGAAGAGAAGTTTACAAAATCTAGGGTTGAACGAATTGGAGTGTTAAGGGCACTAGATTGGGCCATTAAAGAAATATGGTGTAAACTTCTATGAACAATGTATTAAGAATTAGAGGAATGGCTTGTGAAGCTCATAAATAAAGTTTTGGATTCACAACACATAGTGCAATGTGATGTTTTTTTTGTTTTGGTTTAATGTTTTGAGAAAATGTTTAAAGTTTGGAAGCAATGGGTTCACCAAAATGTAGAGTGAACCATAGTAGTAAAGAAAATGTTAAAGCATGTCAGGTTCACCAAACTGTAGAGTGAACCATGTTGGCAAGAGACACTGTGTGGCTTCATGGGTGTTGTCATTGATGGAAACAAAGACCATCCCACACATCCACAGGACATGGTGTGTCTATACTGAAAGTCAGATTGAAGAGTATTTTAGTCCGGTGACCAAGAACAGAGCATGCAGCAAGGTCTAACAATCAGGTCTGGATCTCTCAGAGGAAGTATTTTTGTAAAGTGCAAACTTGGGGAAGTCAAGAGGAGTACCTTGACTGATAGATTCCAGGGATTGAGCCACCGGTGATGAAAGAGTGAAGAGGTATGAGCACCTAAGTGTTGGGTTCCTGTTTGGCAGAGTAGACTAAGGAAGAACTGACTGACAGAGCATCAGACCTTAATCCAGATGAGATATTGATGGTGATCAAGGTTCTTAAGGTATCACTCATGATTGACCGACATGATTGATGACTTCTATAACTATCTTTTTGATACGCATCACTTAGTAAGCATGGATTCAGCCGACAGACCAGAGTTTGGAAATATCTTGAGTTGTCCGGATGCCGACTAGAAAGATGATTGAAATCATTGATGCAGATATATATACCAGATTGATTTCAGTATGAAGTGTCCATGGTGCGGTGTTAAGTGAGAATAAAAGCAGAGAGCAGTGTGGAAGCAGTAATACAGGTCCGGTATGTGATAGGACAGCAGCACCAAAGAAGAGGAAGAATGAAGTACAGTAGATCAGTGTATTGAGCCTAACCAGAACTGAACCTTAGCATGTGTGGATGCTTCTCATTAGTTCAAAGTATCTTGTTACTTTCTTTGTACCTTGTAGACAGTGAGTCTCTTGTAGGCAGTGAGCCTCTTGTGAGCAGTATGCTTGGGCAGTGAGCCCTAATTGGCAAGTGCCATTTTGTACTTCTATTCTTTTAACAGAGAATACAATCTTGGGTTAGTCACCCCGTGGTTTTTCCCTTAACAGGGTTTTCCACATCAAAATCATTGTGTTATATGTATTGATTTTGTTTCTGCTTTCATGGTTATGGATGCTTAGTTGCTTTGATGCTGCACTAGTTATTAAAGAAGAACATAAAGTTAAACTAATTAAGATAACTGATTCACCCCCCCTCTCAGTTATCAACAAACCACAACAATGAAGAAAATGTTAAAGCATGTTGGGTTCACCAAAATATAGTGTGGAAAAATTACACCTTGATCAAATGTGTCAATCAAAGGAACTTTTCACTACAACTACACTAGGGTCCTATCTAGTTTTTTGCTATCTATGTCCCTAGGTAGACTAACGTCAATAGACCCACTTTGCACTAAGGAGAAATGAAAAATGAACTAAACTAATTGATTGAAGGAAGGATAGAAACTAAGAAAATGCTAGAAATATGCTATTGTAGATAGAATAACAAAATTTTCAATACAAAAATAGAAAGAGAAATAACAAAAGAACTTGGCACCAAAGAACAGAGATCACTAGCTTGGATGATAACATGTTACAAGGATGTTTGCACATGACATTGGTGTCCTCAAAATTTGGAAAATAAAAAGTCTCAACTCTGTACTGTTCCTTGCTATTTGCGTGGCACAACAATGGACAAACAAAAAACCCAACAATCTCTAGGAAACAAAATATAAATTAAACTAAGAGAGATATGGAAGTGTTGATGGATTTCTCTATGGAGAATGGGTGTATCATATGTGCCTGAGTACTGGATACTTCCTTCATATTCTAGACTGCCTACATACTCTGTATCCATGGGATCAAGGCACATTACGATGGTGATGATTATGATGATACGCAGTTTTGGTGGGTGTTGATGATGTGGGATGATATGATGATTGATTTGTGTTTGGGATTTTGTGTTTTCTAAATGTTTTTGGATTTTTAGATTTTTTACTATTTTTTGGGATTTTATGGGTTTCTAATGTTTTTGGATTTTTGAAATGTTTTTGGGATTTTTGGATTAAAGTTTGACAATTCCTCTTGAATCAAAATAAGGATCCATTCCTATACCTAGGTTAAGGAAAAGTGCCCCCAGTTAAGGTAGAGGATTTATTATGGAGGATGATGGATGGATGAACGATAGTGGATAATGAAAGGATAGGTAGAAGGATGGGTGATAGTGGATAATGGAAGGATAATGCATGAAGGATAAATGGATGGAAGAATTCAAGATGTGATCTCTAAGGACTATGTCTCCAGGAATAACATGTCTTATTCTAGATATTAGATGCAGGGTATGGCATGACAAAACTTATGACAAAAGGATGATTGGATTGGTTGGAAAGGATGAGGTATATCAAGAGATTTTCTAAAGCATTTTCAACATTTTGCCCCTATGTCTTTATCAAGATCAATAGGAGGAAGGGAGGATGGATGGATTAGGATGATAAGATAAGATATGATAGGATGAGGGTGATATGAAGGAAATTATAGGTTGGAAATAAAAGGTTGGATGAGGCAACGTGCCCACAAGTGTAAGACATATAGATAGTCAACCTACACATGACACCTGTTTTCCAGGTTTTCATCATGGTACTTATCCAAGGCACCTGTTTACCAGGTTTTCACCATTGGACGAAGGGATTTCTCTTTACCATTTTTATTTTTTTTCATTTTTTTTCTTTGGAATACTTGGATGGAATAGGTGGATATGGACAAGAGGGACTCAAGTGTCTAGTTCCATGAAGGTGATAGTCCCATTTAAAGATGGACGACGCACATGGACCATGTCAAATGTCAATATGCTCATAGATGTTGGTAGGGGGTTGCATGAGAGGGAGGTGGAGTAGGTGGATAATGGATTATGATGTGGATTATGTATGGAAGGATTATGCAAGGATGGATGGGAGATAGTGGATTATGATGTGGATTATGGATGAAGGATAGTGGATTATGATACAGATTATGGATGGAAGGATAGTGGATTATGATGTGGATTATGCAAAAGCATGGACCATAGGGATATGATGGGTGAAATATGTGGGATAATGGATTAAAGATAGGGAGATGGAGGTATGTGGAAATGTTGTGGAATGGAAAGGAACCAAGACCAACAATTGCACACACTGAATTAGATTTTGAAGCTTTTGATTAGAAGGAGGTGTAGGAAGTAATGGACCTATTTTATTAGGGGATGGTCGATGTAGGAATTTAGGTACCCACATAGACTTAGGATTGTTATGATTTTTCCATTGGGTGTGGGATGAAGGAATTTTAGATTTTTGGATGGGATGGGATTGTTCAAATTTTTGGGATGTGGAATGGGATTGTTGGTATTTTTGAGATGTGGATGCTTCATTTGACTTGATCTCTTTTTGCTTAGGGACCCAAACTATTTTAGTTTTGGACTTTTTTTGTGAAAGTACATGGGCTTGGGTAGCCTTTTGGATATATTTTGTTTGGACTCTTTGCATTGTTGCCTTTTTAGGATTTTTTGCTTTATGGGTAGAGGCATCCAAAATTTTATTTGTGAATCCCATGGACTTGGTGGAAGCTTCATGTTTGGTCAATGTGTGCATTTGTTGATAATGATTAGGAATGTGAGGGGATTTATGGATGGAGGGCTTAAAAGTGGAGGATAAATGGATAAGGAGATTTAAGGATGGGGATACTAGGTGTTGGGAGAAGTGGAGGTAGAGTGGATTGGAGGATAGGGATGTTAGGAGTTGGAAGTAGTGGAGGTAAAATGGATGGAGGAAGGTGTATGGTCACATGCTTTTGGGATTTGTAGGACAATGAGGAGGAATGATAACATATGTTTTAGGGATATGATGTGGTTTATGATGGAAAGGAGTGGATTTAGAAGGCATAGAGGTAGTACCAACATCTTGAGATTATTTTTCTTGGGGTATATAACTAATGCCATATGAGCGTGGAGGGACTTTGACATGGATGGAATCCAAAATACCTTGATCATGAATGCCTAAGCCTTTACCTCGATAGTTCATTTTTTGGAGTATGTAATGGACAATGGGATTATAGGTGATTTGGACACTAGATGCGAGCTCATTATTTGATGGGGAAGGTGAGGTGGTAGATAATGGTTGTTTCTCTTCAAAGGAGGAAAATTCATGGATGAAGGTGGTAAGACCAAGGGGATATGATGGTGGATTTGAAATATGGTCAATAGTGGGTGAGGAAGGATTATTAGGATCTTGATTATCATTATGCTCATTAAGATCCAAGCTATTTGTTTGATCATCTATGTTTACTTGGGAGCCAAGTGTCTCATCAATGGAAGTGGATGGTGTTGGATTATGGATTGGACTAGGTGAAGGATGGATAGGAGTAGTGTGGATAGCTTGTTCATGGATAGGTGCAGGAATATGGATAGGTAGGGTGATAATCTTTTGACCATGGAATGCATAAAGTTGGCTAAGAGGATCATCATGGTTCTCTTGATCATAGATAGGATCTTGACCATAGATAGGACTAAGTGTGCTATGGATGGGATCAATTTGCTTGTGTATAGATTCTTCATCTTAGATAATATCGTGATCATAGAAAAGATATAGGTTATGGATGGGTTGAACTTCGATTGCTTGCTCATGGTTAGGAACTTGATCATGGATAATATCTTGATCATAGAAAATATATAGGTTATGGATGGGTTAGAGGGGGGTGCTTTGATCTTGATTTAGATAAAGGGTAATGTGGATCATGCTTTGGATTTGACTCTTGACATAGCTCTTGACTGTGGATAGGGATGGAGGTGGCATGGATGGAGATGAGAGGCTTTGTATGTTCAACAACATGGCTACATGCTAGGTCTTGTTTTGCATTCATAATAGGGGACTCTTCAATAGAATGGATATGCATAGGAGTGGATGATGGTGTTGGAGTGGTAGACATGATATTAGGAGTTTCTTTGTTAGGTTCAAGGATAGACATTTGAGTGCATGATAGTTTTTGCTTCCTTGCTAGGAGTCCTTGGGTCAAATCCTTCATGAATTCTAGAGTAAGATATTTACAGGTATATGGGGTCACATATTTCATGATGGAAGATGTTGTGGGGTTAGGATTAGGATCAAGTAGTGGATTAGGTAGTGGACTAGGTAGTGGACTAGGTGGTGGATTATTGTAATGTCCCCATTTTTGAGTTTTCTTGTAGTTTAGTCAGAGATGACTTTATGGGTTGGTGACAGCATAATCAGAGGAGTTTTTCGATGTCACCAGGGTGTTCGGGTGATCTAGTGGAGCTGGTTGACACTTTCTGGAGAGATTTCAGACAACTTGTTCATACTTACTATTTATAGTAAGTGCTTGCATGTCGGCAATCTTTCTGGTTTTTTCTGGGCTTGTTCTCTTTGGTCCTCGGGGAACATTGCTATTTTTAATAAGTGTCAGTTTGGCGCTGTTTTGGTGACTTGGCAGTCAACTATTGGCTCTCCTAGACATTGCACTGAGCTCAGAGTTATCAGATGGTTTGTGGACCTAGTTGGCACCCTTTGTGTGGCCCAGTTTGCTTATGGCCATTACTATTTTTAGTAAGTTTAGGTTCGGTGTTGGATTGGGATTTTCAGAGTGGGGTTGGATTCATCTCGTCAAGACTTTTCCAGTAAGCTATAGATCACCGAATTCTGTGTTCATTTGGGCCTCCGTTTTAAAGTCTGTAAATTAATATTATTATTTAATATTGGACTTTGGGTTTTATTGGTTAAGTGACTCATAAAATAAAATATTAAAAGGTCACTTAAGTCATTTTATGGAGTGCTCACCTTGGGAAATATTAAAAAAGTGAAATTAAAAAAAATATTTCCCTCCAAAGTAAAACCTCTTGGAGAGTTATAAAAGAGGGAAAAGTGCTCTCATTTGGATATGCTTGGATTATTATTTCTTCTCTCTTTTGAGATTTTCCCTTCGAGGCTTTTTGGAGCTTGGCTCTAGGGTTTGGTATTATCTTGTTGAGACGAAAAACCTCTGCAAGATTGATTTGATCTTGGCTTCTGGGGACGAAAACCTCCATTAGCAAATACTATTGTGGCAGATGCATCCAGTATTTGCATTTGGGCTTTAAAGGAGTTCATTGTGTTGAGGGTTTGAGGATTCATTGACAAATCATTGCAGATTATTGTGGACAGCCAGAATATCATACTACAATGCAGATTTGAGAAGAGTTAGAGGTAGTGTGGAGGATTGATATTGCTGTTATTGCTAGCCGTACCACTCTTGAAGGAGGCCATACCATATCTTGGAGGTAGTTGGGTTTGTTTGTGGTGGATACATCCTTCCTTGAGGTCACCATTATATTGTAGCAGCTTGCACATCAAAATAGTAATATTTAGAGGAGATTTCTGCTGGTTGTTTGCTATCCTCTATTAACCAGGCTGTACCACCTAGCTTGGGAAGGTGTTGGGACTGCTAGAGCTTCTTTTACATTATTTGCAGCCTCAAATCTCTTCTATTGGAGGTGTTTTAGACCTCTTAGACTGTTGTAACATTTTGTATGCTCATTCATATCATATCTTGGTGTTTTGGAGTGATTTCTAGCTATACCCATTGCTGGTTCGGCTACAAACACAATGCAAAGTTGTAAATCTCTATATTGGTATGTCATAGTAATTCATATTTAGCCATTCTACTATCTGGGTCATTGTTTGTTTATGCAAATTCATTGTAATTTTCTGGGTTTTCCATATATGCTATATATTATATGTTACGGCAACATACATCTGCAGGAAAACTAAAACCCCTTCTGCATCTTCTCTCTAGTCTGAAAGAACACACCTTAAAAATTAAAATAACACATAAAAAGATCTTAAAAAAACAAACAAACAGGTACGACACATTACAATTAAATGGTAGATTGGGAGGAGGAGGACATTGTGGATTGGATGAAGGATGATATGGTATATTGGGAGAAGGATTATGTGGTAGATGAATGAAGGGATTAGGATTAGGGAGTGGAGGAATTGCATAGGAGAATTATTCTTGGGAAATGGATGGAGGTGAATATGTAGATGGAGGATGATATGGATGACCTTGATGTCCCTTGTCATAGGATATACAATTAGGTATAGGGTTGTAACTTGTGCTAGCTAATGTTGGATTGTAATAAGTTTGTATGTCCAAGTATGGATTCATGATTTGATGATTTGGAGTTTGCATGGACATGTAAGATGATGATTTTGATGTGATAGCATTAGGAGGATCTCCGATGATGAGATGTGCATAGGGGTTATCACGAGTGAGATGTCTCAATTTCTCCATAGAGATAGGATCCAAGCTCTTATAGTCATGTTTAAGTTTTTGTATATGTGCTTCAAGTGGACTAGGAGGTGTATGATGGAGGTTGTTATGATAGTGACATATGTTGGTTTGAAGATATAGCTTGGGGATGAGATCCATATAGGCGTTTAAGTTCCTTGATGTTTGTATCCTCTAGATATGATGGGGATATTGGTTGAATTGGAGATGGAGGGTGGTTTAACCTAGGCTTATTGATTATCAGGACCATTTTGATGAAGATTATATGTGTTGTGATTGGGGGTTGATTGGTAAAACCTAGATCAATTGTTGTTTGAGATTTGGATGATCTTCCAAGAGGTAGACTTGTTGCAAGTATGTGCCTAATCGGTGCTGTCATTAATGTCAACATATCTTTGTTTTCATTAGTGTCAACTGTATCCTATTCTATTACTTGTTTAGAAGACTTGTATGTTGAGGATATTGAGAAAATTAGCCTCTTTGGAAGAAACCAGTAAGTTACAGAGAAGTGTAGGATAGATAATAAGTTGTATGCTAAAGAATAGTCCGGTAACTTACTCCACATTTATGTCTTCTTGAAGATCGTGGTCCACAGATTGGAATTAAGTTTGAGGTATGTTTGAGGATGCTACATTCTAGGTTTGAGGCATACACATGAAGATCTGAGTTGTGTTCATCAGAGTGAAACCTGCGTTTTCTGTAAGTTCAGTTGGGACAGGAAGAAAGTATTCTGCTCCACATTCCTTTGCATTAAAGTATTTGGCTCTATGGTTCTAGAGGGAAGTCTAGGATGATGATAAGTGCCTACAGTTGCAATGGTTTGTGGTTTGGTGGTCTGCAAGCTATCTTTCTTTTATGACAGTCGAAGACAGAGAAGTTCATGTGTTTAGGTGAGAAGATTCCTATGGATAAAGTGGTTAAGGTTCATGTAGTTTCTCCTGATGATTATAGTGTGCTTGTGGATGTCTCCTAATCATGCTCTTATCTGGACTTAGGTCCATGTTAAGAAATTGAGATGATATGTGAAGTTTGTTCCTAGATAATGTAGCGTGTAACCAGTCTTGGCCGACCTGGTTGATCCCAGTGATTGCGGAGATCTCTGGAAGATTGTGGAAGAGTGTTGTGGCATGGAAGATTATGTTTGAGTCCCAGCTAAGGTGTGGCATGATCCACATTTCATTCCCTTTGCATAAATTTGTAATAGGTCAGGACATATTTTGTAAATGTTTGTAATACTGACCTTGGAGATTGTTCCAATGGTTGATGATTGTGATGCGGACCTTGATGATCATTCCAAGGTTGATGTAGTGTATAAATACTTGTAGTTGAGTCATGGAAAAGGTGTCCTTGAGAAAAAATGAGAATATATTAAGAAAGTTCCAAAAGGCAAAGCAGAGAAGGGGTAGAGGAAAGAAGAGGAAGAGAAGAATAGAGGAAAAACAAAGTAGAGGAAAGGCAGAGCATGGAAATTATTATACTTCAGTCACAAATAAAGAAAGGTGTTGATCGTGGTAGTGAATAGGGTTTAACAGTCCTTAGGCTTTAATAGCCCTTAGGGTTTAATAACCCTTATTGTAATCTTACTAGGTTTAGGGTTGAGGTAGTGAGCCTGCTAGACCTAGTTGTGCTTCATGGCAGTAAGCCAGTATGTTTAGGCCCATGGAGTGACCAAGCCTGAACATCATTATTTGAAGATTGCAATATATATTTAGAGTTAATCCTCTCCATGTTTTTTCCCCACCTTGGGGTTTTCCACATAAATCTAGTGTCTCTTGTGTTTGATGTTGTATCTGTGGTTAAGTTTCTGATTTCATGCACTGATTGTTAAATCATAAGAATTGTGGATAAGTGATGAATGTTTAATTGCAGAAAGTGTTTAATTTTTTGTGACAACTGATTCACCCCTTGTCTCAGTTGTCTGGCGCATATCAACAATTGGTATCAGAGCCAAGTTCCTCTGAAGAAAGTTTAACAGCTTGAGGAAGATCCAAAATGTCTTACAAGAAGGAAGCGCCACATTTTGATGGAATGAATTATGTTCTCTGGAAGGATCGGATGAAAAGCCATCTTCTTTCTCTTGGTTACAAAGTTTGGAAAGCTGCAGAAACATAATACACCATACCTCAAAATGGCCTGATGACTGAAGATGAAATCAAAGAATATGAGATAGATATCAAGGGAAAGGATGCTCTGCTAAGCTCATTAACTGACTCAATATTGACGAAAGTGGTGGATCTTGAAACTGCAAATAAGGTATGGAAAAAGTTGAAAAAACTATATGAAGGAGATGATTCTGTGAAGGAAGCCAAGTTACAAAGTCTGAAAGTGAAATATGAAAGCTTGAAGATGAATAATGATGAAAACATATAAGCTTTTATGCAAAGAGTTGATGGACTTGTTATAGGGATAAAAGCCATAGGTGGTACTTTCAAAGAAAAGGAAATTGTTATGAAAATTCTCAGATCTCTACCCAAGTCCTATTGTCACAAGGTACCCGCAATTGAAGAATTCATGCAAGTAAAGACCGTTAACAGGGATCAAATGCTTGGTAATCTTACTGCTTTTGAAATGAGGGAGTTAGATGATGCTCTGCTGAAAGTTGAGACGGTCTTCAAAGCCAGTACTCCTGGAAGTACTTCCAGATCAGAAAAGTACAAGTTAGAATCTAATGATGAGTTAGATGAAGCTGAAGCCAACTTTGTGGATAGACTGCAAAGAGGATCTGGTAAGTATAAAGGCAAACTACCTTTCAAATGTTTCTCTTGTGGTAAAGTAGGTCATTTTGCTTCAAGATGTCCTGAAAGAATTGAAAGAAATAGAAAAAGATATGATAACAGGCCTAGGACCCAAAAGAAGTGTTATTAGGTTGAAGATTTTGATGATGATGGAGTATCAGATAATGGTGAACCAGATAATGCTAGTTCCTCTATAAATGAATGCTTGTTCATTGCTATTAAGGAAGATCTTGTGTCTGCTAATTCTTCTAGTTGTATGAAGGAAGGAAAACCAGTGGAAAGTGCTTTGGCTACACAGGTCATTAAGGACAAGGATGAATGGGTTATTGATAGTGGTTGCTCTCACCACATGACTGGTGACAAAAGTAAGTTTGTAAGTGTGGAAAGATATGATGGTGGACTGGTTAGGTTTGGAGATGATACAACTGGTAGGATTTGTGGAAAATGATCTATTTCTTTCGATGACAAGCATAATACTGAAGATGTCTTGTATGTGAAAGGATTAAAGGACAATCTTTTGAATGTGGTTCAGATGTGTGATAAGGGCTATGACTTAAGCTCCAAGTACAATGGATGCAAGATCAGGGAAAGCTTCAGAACAATCATTGCAACTGGTAAGAAGACCAAAGGTAATATCTATCACTTGAAAGGAACCGAGAACTATTGCTTGTTGACTTAGATTGATGAGAGTTGGTTATGGCATAGAAGGTTGTGTCACATAAATTTTGATAATATTATGAAGATAAGTACTACATAGATTGTTAGAGATTTGCCTAAGCTTGTGAAGCCTGCTAATCTGGTTTGCAAGGAGTGTCAATTTGGGAAATAGACAAGAACAAGTTTCAAAAGCAAGGACCAATCAGTTGGAGGACTACTTGAGCTAGTGCATACAGATTTATGTGGACCTACTAGAGTAAGAAGTTTGCAAGGAGACATGTATTTCATGCTGCTCATTGATGATTACTCTAGAATGACTTGGGTCACCTTTTTGAAAGAGAAAGCTGAAGCTCTAGATAAATTCAAGGCATTTAAGGAAATGGTTGAAAATGAGATGGATTTGAAAATCAAATGTTTGAGGTCTGATAGAGGAGGAGAGTTCACATCAAATGAATTCAATTTCTTTTGTGAAAAAAATGGAATAAAGAGACAACTATCTGCACCCAGAACTCCACAACAAAATGGAGTTGTTGAAAGGAAAAACAAAATAGTCCAAGAAGCTGCTAGAACCATGATGAAGGAAGCTCATCTTTCAGAAGCATATTGGAGAGAGAAAATTCACACTGCAATATATATCCTAAACAAAGTTCAAGTAAGAGGTAACAATTCAAAAACTCCCTATGAATTGTGGCATGGTAGAGTTCCTACTGTGAAATATTTCAAAGTTTTTGGCAGCAGATGTTATATCAAAAGAGAAGAAGATTTAGGCAAGTTTAATGCTAGATGTGATGAAGGAATCTTCCTTGGTTACTCCACCAAGAGTAAGGTCTACCGGTGCTATAATAAGACGCTGAATAAGATCATTGAAAGTGCAAATGTTAAAGTTGATGAATGTAAGGAAAGGTCTTCAGAATCAAGTGGATATGAGTCAGATGATCTAGATGTTTCAGAAGTGGTGCAACATGAAGACAACTCAGTTGAAGAAGAATTACAAGCTCCGGTAAGTGCTACCAAAACTCCAAGATATGTAAGAATTGGTCATTATGAAAATCAGATCATAGGAGATAAGAGCAAAGGGATCTTAACTAGAAGAAAAGCTGCAGAAGAACAAGTAAATTTCTGTTTGATTTCTAAGATTGAGCCTAAAACTGTGGATGAGGCTTGCAAAGATGAGAATTGGATAAAAGCTATGGAAGACAAATTGATGCAGATAGAGAAGAATCAGACTTGGGATCTTGTTCCTAGACCAGCAGACAAGAATGTAATTAGTAAAAAGTGGGTCTTCAGAAACAAAATGAATGAGAATGGTGAAGTAGTAAGAAATAAAACAAGGTTGGTATGCAAAGGATACGCTCAAGTTGTAGGAATAGACTTTGAAGAAACTTTTTCTCCAATAGCAAGGATTGAAGCAATAAGGATGTTTCTAGCTTTTGCAGCATACAACGATTTCAAGGTTTATCAAATGGATGTGAAGTCCACCTTCTTAAATGGAGAGTTGGAAGAGGAAGTTTATATTGAACAACCGGAAGGATTTCAGTCATCAGAACAAGGGGGCATGGTATGCAGATTGAAGAAAACATTGTATGGATTAAAACAAGCCCTCAGGGCATGGTATGCATGGTTGGATAGGTACCTGATACAAATAGGGTTCAGTAAAGGTACTATAGATAGTAATCTCTACTTCAAGATCAATGATGAACAAACCCTGATTGTTGTAGTTTTTGTTGATGATATTATTTTTGGAGGCAATGAATGTATGTGCTTAGTTTTTGCTGGAGAAATGCAAAGTGAATTTGAAATGTCTATGTTTGGAGAGATGAACTTCTTTTTAGGACTGCAAATAAGTCAATCAAATAAGGGTATCTTCATTTCTCAGTCTAAGTATGTGAAAGAGTTGTTAAAGAAATTTGGGATGGAAGACTCTAAACCAGTATGCACACCTATGATAACTGGTTGTAAGTTGTGCAAAGATGATAACTCACCCTTGGCAGACTAGAAAAAGTATAGATCTATGATCGGAGGATTACTTTATCTGACTCAAACCAGACCTGACATAATGCATGTAGTGTGTCTTGTGGCAAGATTTCAGGCAAAACCCAAGGAATCACATGTGATGGTAGTCAAAAGCATTCTAAGATATTTAAGAGGCACAATAGATTATGGTTTGTGGTACCCTAAGGACTGTGACTTTACTCTCAGTGCATATACTGATGCAGATTGGGTTGGAGATGTGGATGACAAAACAAGTACAAGTGGAGGTGCATTCTTCTTGGGAAAAAGATTAGTATCTTGGCTAAGCAAGAAATAGGATTCAATATCCCTATCTATAGCAGAGGCAGAATACATTGCAGCAGCATGTAGTTGCACTCAAGTGTTATGGATGAAGCAGACTTTGAAGGACATCAAAGTTTTGTATGAAGAACCTATTGCAATCTTTTGTGACAACACAAGTGCCATAAACATATCAAAGAACCCAGTGATGCATTTAAGGACCAAGCAAATATCCATTAGGTATTATTTCCTGAGAGAAAAAGTGACAGAGAATGAAGTCAAGCTGGAGTATGTTTCTACCAAGGATCAGATTGCAGACATTTTTACCAAGCCTTTGCCTAAGGATACTTTTGAGTATCTCAGAGAAACGTTAGGGGTCATCACCCCTCCTACTCTAAACTAAGATGCACAATAGTGCATCAGTCCAGAGGTGTTTAGAGGTTCAGATTGGTGCTTTTTAGGGCTACTTCTAAGGGGGAGTAGTCAGAGAATTCAGAAGAGAGATTAGATCAGAACAAAAGAGTGCAAGTATGTGCCCTTTGCCATTGATGTCAAAGGGGGAGAGAAGTCATGTGAAAAACTTAGAGTGCAAATGTACAAGAGAAAGGGGGAGAATTTTGGAGAAAGAAAGAGTGCAAGTATGTAAAGAGAATGGGGGAGAATCTTGTCTTGATGGCTGTTGTAGTTTTTCACATCATATGTTGCCATCAATGACAAAGGGGGAGATTGTTGCAAGTATGTGCCTAATCGGTGTTTTCATTGATGTCAACATATCTTTGTTTTCATTAGTGTCAATTGTATCCTATTCTATTACTTGTTTAGGAGACTTGTATGTTGAGGATATTGAGAAAATTAGCCTCTCCGGAAGAAATCAGTAAGTTACAGAGAAGTGCAGGATAGACAATAAGTTGTATGCTGAAGAACAGTTTGGTAAATTGCTCCACATTTATTTCTTCTTGAAGATCATGGTCTATGGATTGGAAGTAAGTTTGTGGTATGTTTGAGGATGCTACATTCTGGGTTTGAGGCATCCACATGAAGATCTAAGTGAGTTGTGCTCATCAAAGTGAAACCTACTTTTTCTGTAAGTTCAGTTGGGATAGGAAGAAAGTATTCTGCTCCACATTCCTTAGCATTAAAGTATTTGTCTCTGCAGTTCTAGAGGGACGTTTGAGATGATGATAAGTGCCTACAATTGCAATGGTTTGTGGTTTGGTGGTTTGCAAGCTATCTTTCTTTTATGATAGTTGAAGATAGAGAAGTTCACGTGTTCTGGTGAGAAGATTCCTATGGATAAAGTGGTTAAGGTTTGTGAGGTTACTCCTAATGATTATAGCATGCTTATGGATGTCTCCTAATCATGTTCCTATCTAGACTTTGGCCCACGTTAAGAAATTGAGACGGTATGTGAAGATTGTTCCTAGATAATGTAGTGTGTAACCAGTCTTGGCCGACCTGGTTGATCCTAGTGATTCTGGAGATCTCTGGAAGATTATGGAAGCGTGTTGTGGCATGGAAGATCATGTTTGAGCCCCAGCTAAGGCGTGGCATGATCTGCATTTCATTCCCTTTGCATAAAGTTGTAATAGGTTAGGACCTATTTTGTAAATGTTTGTAATACTGACCTTGCAAATTGTTCCAATGGTTGATGATTGTGATGCCGACCTTGATGATCATTCCAAGGTTGATGTAGTGTATAAATACTTGTAGTTGAGTCATGGAAAAGGTGTCCTTGAGTGAAAATGAGAATATATTAAGAAAGGTCCAAAAGGCAGAGTAGAGAAGGGGTAGAGGAAAGAAGAGGAAGAGAAGAACAAAGGAAAAGCAAAGCAGAGGAAAGGAAGAGCAGGGAAATTATTATACTTTAGTCACAAATAGAGAAAGGTGTTGATCATGGCAGTGAATAGGGTTTAACATCCCTCAGGGTCTAGTATCCCTTATTGTAATTGTAGACACCTAAAAATGTCTTCACCATCAAACTGACTCCCAACATCCCTAAACATACTTATTTCCCTTCTAATTAATTAATTAAATTTTTATTTAATTAATTATACCTTCATCACCTAATTTTTCATCATTTTACCCCCTACAATTGGATTAATTTAATTTATCCAATAGTTCAACCTTAGCCAATTAATTAAATAAATATGCAATATTTATTTGGTTAATTTCCCCCTTTTCACTAAACTCAATTAATTAGTTAAATCATGTTTAACTAATTAATTCAGCCTACTAATTAACCTATCCCTATCCTAGGTGATTAAATAGTCATTATTTAATCACCTACCCTAACCTACATCATCCTAGCCCTAGGATTAATTAAGTAAATCATTAATTAATTAATCTTATCCTCACATTAATCCATTTGCTAATTTATTCCAGCCATATTAATTGGGCTAATCACCCTAATTAAATTGGTCAAACCCTCATTAACACTTCTCCCCACAACCCATGAATAAAAAAATGATTTCCATGCAAAATATATCAATTTTTAATACACATGTGTCATAACCCTCATTAAAACCTCTTACACATGTCATAGGTATTAATATCCACTCTTCCCCAAACGAAATTTAAATTCATTTTACTCTTCCCCATGTGAATTTTTAATTCACAAATAATCCATCTCACCCAACCTCATTTATGAACCCCTCTTCCCAAGATGAATTAAAAATTCATCTTTATTCTCAACCCTTCATTTATCAAGATTGAATCTAGGCCCTCCACATCATCTTCATCATCCACTGTTGATCTCTCAAATCAATCTCCACCCTTGGATCAAAATCTCTCCAAAAATCCTATAAATACACCATCTCTCAAGCCATTTTTCATCCACAATTTGAGTAGAGTTACCATGCTAAAATCTTGAGCTAGTGAGAGTTACATAGTTTGAGAGCATTTTACATCTTATTTTAGCATCTTGGGTATATCTTGGAGTTTTGGGTGCAAGCTCCTTCACCCTTCTTGGATTGGGTCTTCATATGAAGGTATAAATCTTTGTTTTGCATGCATTTGGTTTATGTTCTTACCTTGATTTGGATTTCCTAATCACATTTGGCTTGCCTGGTGGGACCCACGAGGTCTCAATCTAACCTTTTGTTGTGAGTTTTTGTTCTTGAAGCCATGTTTTGCAGGTTTTAGCGCAAAAACCTCATTGTCTAGCGCTATTTCTTCGTACAGTAGCGCCATTTTCCAGTATCCTAGCGCATTTTACCAATTTGTAGCACTATTTCTATCTACACTAGCGCTATTTTCTTATAACAACAAATCTCATATTTTGTGCACTAACGTTTGATGTTTGTTGGTTGTGGTGTTTTGTGAGCTTTTTAGGATCTATTTACTCTCTATTTTTGCAGGAAAATTGCAGGGATAAGGGGAGGTTATGGCGGATTTTTGAGAAATCTTGTATTGAAGCAACCTCTTTTCCTTTGCTTTAAATATAATAAAAAAATGATAGGAACAAAGGATTAGTTTGTTTCGGTTGGTAAATGAATCCATAAACAACTCAAAGAACTCCTAAGCAAGCTCATTTTTAACCAACAAACTTGCTTTTTGTAAGAATTTCTCAAACTGTCTCGTATTGGCGCTAAGTAGACCTAGCATAGCTCTATTTTGAAGTAATCTGACGCATTTTTTATACCAGCACTATTTTCATTGTTATCGGTACTATTTTATGTATGAGTGCTATTTTAATGTATCAGTGCTATTTTTTGTACTAGTGCTATTTCAATCTGTGTAAGCGTGATTTGTAATATCAACACCATTTGTAATCATTGTAACGCCATATGTAAATTTGGTGCTATCTGAGAATATTGAGGCGCTATAGTTAGGTTTTGTTCTGGTTTTGGTTAATAGCGCCATTTCAGATTTTAGCAGCGCTATTTTTATCTGTTTTAGCACAATTTTTCTGTACTAACATTGGGCTTTGTGCAGGATATTTTCTTTGATCTGCAGGTTTTTTTATGTTTGTTCAAGACCAACAATTGTAAACTACTAACATATTTGCAGGGTTTTTAGATTAAAACACACACTTCAATTAAAAGAACCCTTGCAATTTGAGATTAAAACACACACTTCAATTGGTGCATTTAAAAAGAACCCTTGCAATGTTAGTTTAGAAAACACTTCAATTGGTGCACTAAAATCAATCATTTGGTTTATTAAGCAAACAAAAAACAAACACTTCAATTGGTGCTCATAAAAAGAATCTTTGTGTGCCTTAGTGTAGAAAACATTTGATTTTTGGTGCTCTAAAATTAACAAGTGCTTGCAAACAAACTGAGGAACATTTCGATTTGGGTTTAAAAAAAACATTAGTAAGTGTTTGCCATGCTTGGTGTGCTTGCACATTGTGTTTCCCAAAGGGTTTAGAATCAAAGTATCCTCTCCCCTTGCCTTGCAAAGGGATCTTGGGTGTAAGAGAAATGGTTCTAATGCTCTTTCTTTTTCTAGGCTGTGGGCCTGCTTTTGAGACACATCCGCAAGGAGAACTCACTAGCAACCTCGAGCGGTACTTTCATCCGGTCCGCTATATGTAAATTAGGATAAGGTGAAAGCCAAGTCCAAATTGGTATTAGCGTATACCATTTGATGCTATGCTTGAAAGGGAGTAGTACCTTGTGTATATGAAACCCCTAGTAGAGCTAGTAAAAACCTTAAGTGGTTTATTGGATGCTCATATCATGCCAATCCCCTGGATGTTCCCCCACTACGAACCTTTGTTTTAGTAGCCCAAATCCTTCTACTTGTTGGTGCAAAAGGTGGGACCTTTGAAGCTGCCCCAATTCTCATGGTTCTTAGTAGAGATAGCAGGAACAATCCTAAGGTTTGGTGGGGGTACAAGCCTTGGGAAACCTGGATCTTGGTATGTGTGAGAAGTGAGTGCCATGGAGGGGAGTTGGTGCTACCAAGATCTTGAAGCTATCCGCTTTGAATAGGCACGACGATGGGACCCAACAAGTATTGTCCTATCCTCACCTTAGGTTGTGCAAAAGTGCTTGATAAAATCTTTACATCTCGCAAACAAATCTTTGGCTATTGTGTTCTATTGTGCTTGAAGTGTTTTAAAAAAAAAAAAAACTTGCCAAGAAAACAACAACATTTGAGACTTCATTTCAATCCAAAATTGCCCAAGCATACCTCCATTTCAATTTGTCCATTTCAACCCATCCCTTTTAAGCACCCATTTCAAATATCCATTTCAAGCATACCCCATCTCTCCTTTTTCCCAAACATACCTCCATTTTGACCTTAGAGAATTAATCATTACCATTATTAGACCCATTGTCATACCATAATTCACTCATTTCCATAACTTTTCATCCTCCTTGATTTTTGCATACTTTTTGGACCAAACAAAACGTCCTTCTACAAAGCCATTTCCAAAATCCATTTGCTTCTTCCATCAAAAACATATCCAAAATCTCTTAATCCAAACATCAATCAAAAACATCTACCCAACATCCAAACTTCATCAATCCTTGAGCTAAATCTAGATCTAGATTTCATCCTTCACATCATATTTTGCTTGATAGGTCATTAGTCTACCTTCAAGTAAAAATATCATCTCTCTTTGTGAAAGGTCATAAGTCTACCCCAAACAAAGAGAAACATCCAATTGTGCAACATGTCAAAACTAGATATTACTTTGAGCTCATCCCTTTTCAAAAACATCATCCAAATCTCTCATACCAAACATCTAGTTCATCTAAGGTTTCATCCCCCAAAGTCAACATAAAAAAATCTCTTCCATCAAATCATCCTCAAACAAACCCCATCTATCTTCCATCATTTTGGTCCAAATGTTTTGAAAATCAATATCATCCACTCTTACCATCCTTAGGTTGACACTTTTTTTGAGACTCATCTCTTAAAAGTGAAAATCTATCCTTCATCACGCCACAATCACCTCTCATCTTTAGATTTAGATTATAGGGAGCCTACTCTTTTACATCTAAATATTTATCCCATTCCACTACCACATCCTCTTGGGGTCCAACAAATCAATCCAAATTCTCTAAGGTCTCCACCTTTCATCCACCTCAAAATCAAAATCCATACACTTGCATGCCCATAACTAGATCCCAACATAAGAAGAATCAAGAGATGGCAAACTTTGGATACAATGGGGGCATAGGGATGCCTCAAACCAATGAGAACAATATACCAATTGGACAAAAAGCATACAACATAGCCTTAGTTTTCCAAATCCCGTCATGTGGTCCTCATGAAAACCCCTTCCACTTCTTACAAACACAACCACGGCAACAACCACAACCACCTCAACCACGCATCCAAAACATCCCCACCATCAACCAAATAGATCAATATGTCTTAAGATTCACACAAGATTTTGATAGCATGGATATGCTTGACAAAGTATTAAGGTCAGATCCAAGTAGATATCTTGATTACCTCCTCAAAATTGGTGCTCAACCATCCCTCAACATGACATCATCCCAACCATCCACATCTAACAACAATCCTACGACATCCTCTCAATCATCTACATCAAACACCCAACCTACCATCTCCCAAACTTCAAACCCCACCGTATATGCCACTCTCACAAGCTCTCATGTTGCCACATCTACCACTCCCACAAGTTCTAACATTACCACATCTACAATTCCCACTAACATATTCATTGCGTCTAATGTCTCCAATCCTACCATCTCCCAACCCGTTGTCACTTCCACCACCATATTAAATGTAAACTCTTCTATTCCCCAAATCACCTTGGGTATCCAAAGCAACCCCATGCACATGAGTGCATCCACGAGTGTGCCTCCACTTAACCCCCATACCGTAGCTTACATGAGCCAATTCTTACAACCACCTCACAACAACATCAACTCATCCATTGTCAATCCATCCAACATCAACCCATCTCATCTCACGTATGTAAAGAATCCTATAGTATCATCAACACAACATAATCCCAATCCCTAATTACCACCTCACATCCTCTAACAAATCCACTCTTACCAACAATACCTTGCACAACTTAACCAAAGCACCATCCCGCAAAATCAAAACATCATACCCCAAAACCAAAACCTCACTCACCAAAATAAAACAAACCAATATCAAATCCCGCCAAACCTTGAATATCTCACCAACCAACAAACCTACATCCCACAACCGCCACCAACCCCGGACCTAACAAGTGTGGTACAAACATTGATCCAAAAGGTAGACAATTTGCAAACTGGGGGCAAATGCAAGCATTATTCTTTCGAGGATATTTGTCCCTACCCATTCGATCAAACACTATACATGCCTCCTTTTCCCAAGAACTTTGAAACACCAGAATTTGACAAATATAAGGGAAAAGGAGACCCTAGGGATCACCTTAGGGAGTTCTACCTCGCTTGCTTAGAAGTCTTGAACAATGACACATGTCTAATGAGACTATTCCCTAGAAGCCTCGGCGGTCAATCCACTGAGTGGTTTGCACACCTTACCCCGGACATTAAGTCTTTCCCTGAGCTTGTGGAAAAGTTTGTCAACCACTTCTCCTACAATTTTGAACATGAGATATCCATCACAAACCTTTGCAATACCAAACAAAAAAGCGGAGAATCCTTTGCCTCCTTTTTGCAAAGGTGGAGAGGCTTAGCAAGCAAGTTTCGTTGGCCGATTCTCGAAAAACAATTGTCACCTTGTTCGTGACTAATCTAAACCAAGAAATGGGGTTCCATCTACAAATCCTTTGCGCATCTACTTTTGAAGAAGTCATTGACAAGGGTACTACCATCGAAAGAGCCCTTATTGCCAAGGGTTCGATTAAACTATATGACAACAAGACCTATAGAAACAACAATAATAACAACAAAGTCAACATAAACTTCCCCAATACAAACAACAACAACACACAATCAAATGAGAAATCACGCTTTTGGGGAAAGAACAAAAACACTCTCAACGACAACGTCACCGATGTAAAGGCTGTCGAACATGTACAAAACCAAGCACCACCAAGTACATACAATGCTAATGTAAATATCCGAAAGGGTCAACAAAGAAAACAAACCTTGAACACAATTTACACCCCTAGGGGAAAAAATGAAGATATCCTTGATAGATATCTAAAGAATGGTTTGATAACTCTCCCACCCGTTAAGCCCCACCAAGAAAGTGAACTCAAAGCCATGTGGTACAATGAAAATGACTATTGTGACTACCACCGCATTGTGGGCCATAAGACATCTGATTGCATGAAATTAAAACATTGTATACAAGACCTCATAGATCAAAAGAAGGTCAATCTCAAGCAAACCAGCCAACCATCACCCAATGCCAATTTGGGAGCTTACAAGGATCTGCTACCCAATCACAACAAAGCCTCATCTTCTAATCAAGCCTACAATATCACCCCACCTCCCGCTTCCTATGACTCCATCGTAGGTCATATAGAATCGTCATCCAACTATATCAACACAATCACCATTCAAGCCCAAGCACCCGATTGTGCCGTCACAACCCACCGAGGCCGTGTATCCATCTGCATAGCCCCTACCATTGATCAAACACCTCCATCCATGTCAAAGCCTCAACCTAATCATCCAGTTACTCGCCCATCACCTACCAATAAGTATCCTCCTAGATCATCTAGGAAAGACCCCCGCACAAATCTCCATACTTGAGCTACTTCGCACGTCACCTCTCCATAAAGAAGTCCTCGACAAGGCTCTCATGGAAACCCAAGTTCCCACCAACCTGAATGTGGATCAATTCCAAGCCATGGTGGGCCATATCGCCTCACCCCATCATCTCACTTTCTTTGAAAAGGACCTTCCCGCCTCCGACAATCTACATAATGATGCCTTGCATATCGAAGTCCGCATCCATAAACATATCATCAAAAGAGTCTTAATAGATAGTGGCTTTGGCCTAAACCTGTGCACTCTAAAATTATTAAAACACTTGGGATACTCAGATGTGGTTGTAGACACCAGTGAATGCATAACCATCAAGGGATATGATGACATTGAGAGATTGCCTGAGGGCACTATCAAACTCCCCATTCAAGTAGGGCAAAAGATAATGGAAACTAAATGTCAGCTTCTTGATCTTGACCTCCCCTAAAACATTCTTCTCGGCTAACCATGGATCCATGCCATGCAACCTGTCCCCTCTATGTTCCACCAATGTCTAAAGTTCCCTCAAAACGGCATAGAAGTAACTGTCTATGCTGATCCTTGCCCCTTCCAATATTGCAATTTTTTGGAAGGACACGACCACACCTTCTACCTATATAACAAAGCTATCACAAAAACTACTTCTTGCACTAATCCTACAACATCCACCTCATACATTGACCCCGCCAACATTGCTACTACATCATCTCAAGCACCTCCATCACCTGAGTTCAAGATCAAGATGAGTGACATGGGATGTGGAGAGTATGAACTACATGGTACCTTTTGTGTAGGGACACTACCCAATCCTAAGATGTTCGGTGCCCCAAAAGAGGGAGAAGTCTCCACAGTGGTTATCAAATGCAAGCCCTCCCTGACCTTTGAAAAGAAGCACCTCCTTGACCAAGATGTGGTTGAAGCCATATCATCATGGTTGTATAAAGATGAAGAAATAGAATAATAAGCCCCTACCATACCATCCAAAATCTATGGCAAAGGGTTAGAAATCATCAAAAACATGGGCTACAAAGGACAAGGCAGTATTGGCCTTCATGAACAAGGGATCATAGAACCAGTTCAAGTGTCAAGAAATCCTTACACTCAAGGGTTAGGGTATGGTCAACAACAACGTATCCTCACTAGTGGCAAATTTATCTTAGCCAAGGTCACCACAGTTTCTCCTGAGGTCGATAACATCAATGAAGTAGGCCATCAAGACTCCTTTAGAGACTTCAACGAATTCTTTGAATCATCCATATGCACCATATACACAGTCCCCACCCTAGCATCTTCATCCAATGACCTACCCCTTGTATACTTGGACCTCATAGACTGGGACCAACAAGGACCTCCTGTCCTCAACGTAGCACCAAATGATGAAGCAATCGCTGAAATAATGGGGGTTAGAGATCACTTCCCTCTGGGAGACCATAGAGCTAGATACATTATGGAACTTGAT
Organism: Cunninghamia lanceolata; assembly: GCA_027924645.1. NCBI lineage: Eukaryota > Viridiplantae > Streptophyta > Pinopsida > Cupressales > Cupressaceae > Cunninghamia > Cunninghamia lanceolata. The sequence continues at coordinate 2,725,618 of BSBN01001327.1, read as the reverse complement.
ACAGTTGCCTATTTCAGGGAGACAATTGCTGTTTCTAGTCACAAAAATATAAAAATAAAAACAACGCCCCCTAGTGAAAACCATTCAGTGGCACTTTCAGGCGATAAAAAAGTAAAAATAAAGGATGTATCTCCTGGTGAAAACCTCCACAAGGCACTAGGAGATGGAAGCATGGGCCTTCCTGAGATAGAGAAGGTGTATCCTGATAGATCACCCAACCATGTGGAGCCAGCGTAAGAAATAAATCTTGGAATAGAAGAAGAGCCAAAAATCACCTTTAGGGCAGAGTCTCTCAGCACAATAGAACAAGAAAACTTCTTAGCATTCTTCAAATTCAAAAATCACAACTTTGCATGGACCTACGTAGATATACCAGGGCTAGATCCTGCCTTGGTCATTCATTACCTCGCAATGCGGCTTGATGCAAAACTAGTGAAACAGAAGCTAAGAAAGATGAACCCTCAGGTTACACTCCTAGTCAAAGCAGAATTGAAGAAACTACTAGATGTGGGGTTCATCCGACCAATAGATTATCCAGAATGGGTCTCTAATCTAGTACCAAAGGCAAAACCTGATGGTCACATCTGATGTTGTACTGACTTCTGAGATCTCAACAAGGCATGCCCTAAGGATGACTTCCCCCTACCAAACATTGACATGATAGTGGATCTTACGGTAGGACATGAAATGTTATCCCTGATGGACAACGTTTTAGGCTATAACCAAATCAGAATAGAAGAAGAAGATCAACATGAGACTACCTTTATATGACCATGGGGGACATACTATTGGGTGGTGATGCCATTCAGCCTGAAAAATGCTGGAGGTACTTATCAACGAGCTATGACTGTCATCTTCCACGATCTTTTCCACCACATAATGGAAGATTATGTGGACAATTTGCTAGGGAAATCAAAGACAAGAGAAGAACACCTAGACATGTTAGCAAAGATCTTCGACAGGATAGAGAAATATATTGTGCGACTAAATCCAAAGAAATTTGTCTTTGGGGTTACCTCCGGAAAGATTTTGGGATACATAGTCTCTAGAAGGGGAATTGAGGTAGATCCTACAAAAGTCAAAGCCATCACTGAGATGCCTCCTCCAAAGACACTAAAACAGCTACGAAGTCTACAAGGGAAACTCCAGTCCATCCGTTAGTTTATTGCTCAACTTGCTGATAAGTGTCAACCTTTTCAGCCCCTGCTCGAAAAGAATACAACTTTTGTCTGGGACAATCAGTGTCAGGATACCTCCAACCAGTTAAAAGAATACTTGGCTAATCCCCCCGTTCTAACTCCACCAAGACAAGGAGAACCCCTCTTGTTATACATCTCAGCAATGGAAACAACTATGGGGGCCTTATTAGCACAACACGATGAACAAGGGAAGGAAAGAGCTATATATTATATCAGCCCCACCTTGGTAACCTATGAGATAAATTACACATCCATTGAATGAGCATGTCTAGCCATGGTCTTCACTTCACAAAAGTTAAGACACTACATGCTTAATCACAAAACTAAGCTCATTGCCAAGATTGATCCACTAAAATATCTCCTAAACAAAGCTGCTCTTACTGGAAGAATTGAAAAAATGGGTCATGATCCTTAGTGAATTTGATATTGAATACACAGAGAGAAAGGCTATCAAAGGATAGGTTATTGCCAATCAATTGGCTAAAGCACCCATTCCTGCAGAGCATCCTACTCTTGCAGAGTTCCCTAATGAAGCCATATTGACAATAGCACTAGCAACAGAAACATGGAAAATATACTTTGATGGGTCATATACACATAGAGGCTCAGGGGCAGGTGTCTTGTTTGTTACCCCTTAAGGCGACACCATCCCTAAATCATTCAAAATTACATTTCCATGTACCAACAACATGGCAGAATATGAGGCCCTCATCACAGGTCTTCGAATGACAATCAAATGGAAAATCAAAAAGTTGACAGTATATGGTGACTCCCAACTGGTCATCCGACAAGTAAATAATGAGTACAAAACTAAGGATGAAAAACTCCTACCTTACAAGAAGATGGTTGATGACTTCAAAGACTATTTTGATGATATCCACTTTGAACAAATCCCAAGGCTAAACAACAAAGCTGCAGATGCCATGGTAACAATCAGATCCCTGGTTGATATGAAGAAAGACAACAAGAAGTGTGAATTCCTGATCGAAGAGCTCCCAGTTCCAGCATATGATGTTCCCAATCAGAGCCAGTGTGCAAAATCATTGGCCCCTTATCCCGATGGTATCAAGAAACACCAATTTGGTAGCTTACAAGGATCCGCTACCCAATCACAACAAAGCCTCATCTTCTAATCAAGCCTACAATATCACCCCACCTCCCGCTTCCTATGACTCTATCGTAGGTCGTATAGAATCATCATCCAACTATATCAACACAATCACCATTCGAGCCCAAGCGCCCGATTGTTCCGTCACAACCCGCCGAGGCTGTGTATCCATTTGTATAGCCCCTACCGCTGATCAAATGCTTCCATCCACATCAAACCCTTAACCCAATCATCCAACTGCTCACCCATCACCTACCAATAAGTATAACCTCCTAGATCATCTAGGAAAGACCCCCGCACAAATCTCCATACTCTAGCTGCTTCGCACATCACCTCTCCATAAAAAAGTCCTCGACAAGGCTCTCATGGAAACCCAAGTTCCCAAAAACCTAAATGTGGTTCAATTCCAAGCCATGGTGGGCCATATCAGCTCACCCCATCATCTCACTTTATTCGTAAAGGACCTTCCCGCCTCTGCCAATCTACATAATGACACCTTGCATATCGAAGTCTGCATTGATAAACATATCATCAAAAGAGTCTTAATAGATGGTGGCTCTGGCCTAAACCTGTGCACTTTAAAATTATTAAAACACTTGGGATACTCATATGTGGTTATAGACACCAGTGAATGCATAACCATCAAGGGATATGATGAAACTGAGACATTGTCTGAGGGCACTATCAAACTCCCCATTCAAGTAGGGCAAAACATAATGGAAACTAAATGTCAGGTTCTTGATCTTGACCTCCCCTACAACATTCCTCTTGACCGACCATGGATCCATGCCATGCAAGCCGTCCCCTCTACATTCCACCAATGTCTAAAGTTCCCTCATAATGTCACAGAAGTAACCATCTATGCCGATCCTTGCCCCTTCCAATACTACAGTTTTTTGGAAGGACACGACCACACATTCTACCCATACAACAAAGCTATCACAAAAACCACTTCTCGAACCGATCCTACAACATCCACCTCATACGTTGACCCCACCAACATTGCTACTACATCATCTCAAGCACCTCTGCCACTTGAGGTCAAGATCAAAATGAGTGACATGGGATGTGGAGAGTATGACCTACATGGTACCTTTTGTGTAGGGACACTACCCAATCCTAAGATGTTAGGTGCCCCAAAAGAGGGAGAAGTCACCATAGTGGTTATCAAATGCAAGCCCTCCCTGACCTTTGAAAAGAAGCATCTCCTTGACCAAGACGTGCTTGAAGACATATCATCATGGCTGTATAAAGATGAAGAAACAAAACAAGAAGCCCCTACCATACCATCTAAAATCTATGGCAAAGGGTTAGAAATCGTAAAAAATATGGGCTACAAAGGACAAGGCAGTATTGGCCTTCATGAACAAGGGATCATAGAACCAGTTCAAGCGACTAGAAATCCTTACACTCAAGGGTTAGGGTATGGTCAACGACAATGTATCCTCACTAGTGGCAAATGTATCTTAGCCGAGGTCGCCACGGTTTCTCCTGAGGTTGATAACATCAATGAAGTAGGCCATCAAGATTCCTTTAGCGACTTCACCGAATTCTTCGAATCATCCATATGCACCATATACACAATCACCACCCTAGCATCTTCATCTAATGACCTACCCCTTGTATACCCGGACCTCATAGACTGGGACCAACAAGGAGCTCCCGTCCTTGACGTAGCACCAAATGATGAAGGAATCACTGAAATGATGGGGGTTAGAGATCACTTCCCTCGAGGAGACCATAGAGTTGGATACATTATGGAACTTGATATAGCTACCTATTTTAGGGTGACAACCCCTGCTTCTAGTCGCAAAAATGTAAAAATAAAAATAGCGCCGCTTAGTGAAAACCATTTAGTGGCACTTTCAGGTGATAAAAAAGTAAAAATAAAGGACGTATCTCTTGGTGAAAACCTCCATGAGGCACTAGGAGATGGAAGCATAGGCCTTCCTGAGATAGAGAAGGTGTATCTTGACAGATCACCCATCCTTGTAGAGCCAGCGCAAGAAATGAATCTTGGAACAGAAGAAGAGCCAAAAATCACTTTTAGGGCATAGTCTCTTAGCACAAAAGAACAAGAAAACTTCTTAGCATTCTTCAAATGTAGAAATCACAACGTTGCATGGGCCTATGCATATATGCTAGGGCTAGATCTTGCCTTGGTCGTTCATCACCTCGTAGTGCGGCGTGATGCAAAACCAGTGAAATAGAAGCTAAGAAAGATGAACCCTCAGGTTGCACTCCTAGTCAAAGTATAATTGAAGAAACTACTGGATGTGAGGTTCATCCGACCAATAGATTATCCAGAATGGGTCTCTAATCTAATACTAGTGGCAAAACCTGATGGTCGCATCCGATGTTGCACTGACTTTTGAGATCTCAACAAGGCATGCCCTATGGACGACTTCCCCCTACCAAACATTGACATGATAGTGGATCTTACGGTAGGACATGAAATGTTATCCCTGATGGATAGATTTCCAGGATATAACTAAATCAGAATAGCAGAAGAAGATCAACAAAAGACTACCTTTATATGACCATGGGGGACATACTATTGGGTGGTGATGCCATTCGACCTGAAAAATACTGGAGCGACTTATCAACGAGCTATGATTGTCATCTTCCATGATCTTTTCCACCACATCATGGAAGATTATGTGGACAATTTGCTAGGGAAATCAAAGACAAGAGAAGAACACCTGGACGTGTTAGCAAAGATCTTCAACAGGCTAGAGCAATATAATGCGCGGCTAAATCCAAAGAAATGTGTCTTTGGGGTTACCTTTGGAATGCTTTTGGGATATATAGTCTCTTGAAGGGGAATTGAGGTAGATCCTACAAAAGTCAAAGCCATCACTGAGATGCCTCCTCCAAAGACACTGAAATAGTTATGAAGTCTGCAAGGGAAACTCCAGTCCATTCGTCGGTTTATTGCTCAACTTGCTGATAAGTGTCAACCTTTTTAGCACCTGCTCAGAAAGAATACAGCTTTTGTCTGGGACAATCAGTGTCAGGGTGCCTTCGACTAGTTAAAAGAATACTTGGCTAATACCCCCGTTTTGACTCTGCCAAGACAGGGAGAGCCCCTCCCGTTATACATCTCAGCAACGAAAATAGCTATAGGGGCCTTATTAGCACAATACAATGAACAGGGGAAGGAAAGAGCTATATATTATATCAGCTGCACCTTGGTAACCTATGAGCTAAATTACACATCCATTGAACGAGCGTGTCCAGTCGTGGTCTTCACTTCACAAAAGTTAAGACACTACATGCTTAATCATAAAACTAAGCTCATCGCCAAGATTGATCCACTAAAATATCTCCTAAATAGAGCTACTCTTACTTGAAGAATGGCAAAATGGGTTATGATCCTTAGTGAATTTGATATTGAATACACAGAGAGAAAGGCTATCAAAGGATAGGTTATTGTCGATCATTTGGCTGAAGCATCCATTCCCACAGAGCATCCTACTCTCACAGAGTTCCTTGATGAAGCCATATTGACAATAGCACTAGCAACAGAAACATGGAAAATGTACTTCAATGGGTCATATACACACAGAGACTTGGGGGTAGGTGTCTTGTTTATTACCTCTCAGGGCGACACCATCCCTAAATCTTTCAAAATTACATTTCCATGTACCAACAACATGGCAGAATATGAGGCCCTCATCGTAGGTTTCTGAATTGCAATCAAATAGAAAATCAAAAAGATGACAGTATATGGCGACTCCCAACTGGTCATCCGACAAGTAAATAATGAGTACAAAACTAAGGATCACAAACTCCTACCTTACAAGAAGATGGTTGATGACTTCAAAGACTATTTTGATGATATCCACTTTGAACAAATTCTAAGGCTAAATAACAAAGCTACAGATGCCATGGCAACAATCAGATCCTTGGTTGATATGAAGAAAGACAACAAGAAGTGTGAATTCCTGATCGAAGAGCTCCTAGTTCTAGCATATGATGTTCTCCAATCAGAGCTAGTGTGCGAAATCATTGGCCCCTTATCCCCATGGTATCAAGAAATGCCAATTTGGGAGCTTACAAGGATCCACTACCCAATCACAACAAAGCCTCATCTTCTAGTCAAGCCTACAATATCACCCCACCTCTTGCTTCCTATGACTCCATCATAGGTCATATAGAACTGTCATCCAACTATATCAACACAATCACCATTTGAGCCCAAGCCCCCGATTGTGCTGTCACAACCTGTCGAGGTCGTGTATCCATCGACATAGCCCCTACTGCTGATCAAATGCCTCCATCCACGTCAAACCCTCAACCCAATCGTCCAGCTGCTCTCCCATCACCTACCAATAAGTATAACCTGCTAGATCATCTAGGAAAAACCCCCACACAAATCTCGATACTCGAGCTACTTCACATGTCACCTCTCCATAAAGAAGTCCTTGACATGGCTCTCATGGAAACCCAAGTTCCCACCAACCTGAATGTTGATCAATTCCAAGCCATGGTGGGCCATATCGCCTCACCCCATCATCTCACTTTCTCTGAAAAGGACCTTCCCACCTCTGACAATCTACATAATGATGCATTGCATATCAAAGTCTGCATCCATAAACATATCATCAAAAGAGTTTTAATAGATGGTGGCTCCAGCCTAAACCTGTGAAGTCTAAAATTATTAAAACACTTGGGATGCTCGGATGTGGTTGTAGACACCAGTGAATGCATAACCATCAAGGGATATGATGACACTGAGAGATTGTCTGAGGGCACCATCAAACTCCCCATTCAAGTAGGGCAAAAGATAATGGAAACTAAATATCAGGTTCTTGATCTTGACCTCCCCTACAACATTCTTCTCGCCCAACCATGGATCCATGCCATGCAAGCCATCCCCTCTACGTTCCACCAATGTCTAAAGTTCCCTCATAATGGCATAGAAGTAACCGTTTATGCCGACCCTTGCCCCTTCCAATACTACAGTTTTTTAGGACATGACCACACCTTCTATCCATACAACAAAGCTATCACAAAAACCACTTCTCAAACCGATCCTACAACATCCACCTCATACGTTGACCCCGCCAACATTGCTACTACATCATCTCAAGCATCTCCGCCACCTAAGGTCAAGAACAAGATGAGCGACATGGGATGTGGAGAGTATGAACTACATGGTACCTTTTGTGTAGGGACACTACCCAATCCTAAGATGTTCAGTGCCCCAAAAGAGGGAGAAGTCTCCATAGTGGTTATCAAATGCAAGCCCTCCCCGACCTTTGAAAAGAAGCACCTCCTTGACCAAGATGTGCTTGAAGACATATCATCATGGCTGTATAAAGATGAAGAAACAGAATAAGAAGCCCCTACCAAACCATCTGAAATCTATGGTAAAGGGTTAGAAATCGTCAAAAACATGGGCTACAAAGGACAAGGCAGTATTGGCCTTCATGAACAAGGTATCATAGAACCAGTTCAAGTGATAAGAAATCCTTACACTCAAGGGTTAGGGTATGGTCAACGACAACGTATCCTCACTAGTGGTGAATGTATCTTAGCCGAGGTCACCACAGTTTCTCCTGAGGTCGATAACATCAATGAAGTAGGCCATCAAGACTGCTTTAGCAACTTCACTGAATTCTTTGAATCATCCATATGCACCATATACACAGTTGCCACCCTAGCATCTTCATCCAATGACCTACCCCTTGTATACCTGGACCTCGTAGACTGGGACCAACAAGGACCTCTCATCCTCGACATAGGACCAAATGATGAAGTAATCACTGAAATGATGGGGGTTAGAGATCACTTCCCTCTGGGAGACCATAGAACTAGATACATTATGGAACTTGATACGGCTACCTATTTCAGGGAGACAACCCCTGCTTCTAGTTGCAAAAATGTAAAAATAAAAATATTGCCCCCTAGTGAAAACCATTCAGTGGCACTTTCAGGTGATAAAAAAGTAAAAATAAAGGACGTATCTCCTGGTGAAAACATCCACGAGGCACTAGGAGATGGAATCATGGGCCTTCCTAAGATAGAGAAGGTGTATCCCGACAGATCACCCATCCTTGTGGAGCCAGCACAAGAAATGAATCTTGGAACAAAAGAAGAGCTAAAAATCACCTTTAGAGCAGAGTCTCTCATTACAACAGAACAAGAAAACCTCTTAGCATTCTTCAAATGCAGAAATCACAACTTTGCATGGACCTACACAGATATGCTAGGGCTAGATCCTTCCTTGGTCATTCATCACCTCGTAGTGCGGCCTGATGCAAAACTAGTCAAACAAAAGCTAAGCAAGATGAACCCTCAGGTTGCACTCCTAGTCAAAGCAAAATTGAAGAGACTACTGGATATGGGGTTTATCTGACTAATAGATTATCTAGAATGGGTCTCTAATCTAGTACCAGTGGCAAAACCTGATGGTCGCATCCAATGTTGCACTAACTTCCGAGATCTCAACAAGGCATGCCCTAAGGACGACTTCCCCCTACCAAACATTGACATGATAGTGGATCTTACGACAGGACATGAAATGTTATCCCTGATGGATGACTTTTAAGGCTATAACCAAATCAGAATAGCAGAAGAAGATCAATATAAGACTACCTTTATATGACCATAGGGGACATACTATTGGGTGGTGATGCCATTTGGCCTAAAAAATGCCAGAGCCACTTATCAACGAGATATGACTGTCATCTTCCATGATCTTTTCCACCACATCATGGAAGATTATGTGGATGATTTGCTAGGGAAATCAAAGACAAGAGAAGAACACCTAGATGTGTTTGTAAAGATCTTCGACAGGCTAGAGCAATATAATGTGCGGCTAAATCCAAAGAAATGTGTCTTTGGGGTTACCTCCAGAAATCTTTTGGGATACATTGTCTCTAGAAGGGGAATTGAGGTAGATCCTGCAAAAGTCAAAGCCATCACTGAGATGCCTCCTCCAAAGAAATTGAAACAACTATGAAGTCTGCAAGGGAAACTCCAGTCCATCCATCAGTTTATTGCTCAACTTGCTGATAAGTGTCAACCTTTTCAGCACCTACTTAGAAAGAATACAACATTTGTTTGGGAAAATTAGTGTCAGGATACCTTCGACCAGTTAAAAGAATACTTGGCTAATCCCTCCATTCTAACTCTACCAAGATAAGGAGAGCCCCTCTTGTTATACATCTCATCAACAGAAACAGCTATAGGGGCCTTATTAGCACAACACGATGAACAGGGGAAGGAAAGAGCTATATATTATATCAGCCGCACCTTGGTAACCTACGAGCTAAATTACACATCCATTGAATGAGCGTGTCTAGCCATGGTCTTCACTTCACAAAAGTTAAGACACTACATTCTTAATCACAAAACTATGCTCATCACCAAGATTGATCCACTAAAATATCTCTCAAGTAGAGCTGCTCTTACTGGAAGAATGGCAAAATGGGTCATGATCCTTAGTGAATTTGATATTGAATACACAGAGAGAAAGGCTATCAAAGGATAGGTTATTGCCAATGAATTGGCTGAAGCACCCATTCCCGCAAAGCATCCTACTCTTGCAGAGTTCCTTGATGAAGCCATACTGACAATAGCACTAGCAATAGAAACATGGAAAATGTACTTCGATGGGTCATATACACACAGAAGCTCGGGGACAGGTGTCTTGTTTGTTACCCCTCAAGGCAACACCATCCCTAAATCATTCAAAATTACATTTCCATGTACCAAAAACGTGGCAAAATATGAGGCCCTCATCACAGGTCTCCGAATGGCAATCAAATGGAAAATCAAAAAGCTGACAATATATGGCGACTCCCAACTGGTCATCCGACAAGTAAACAATGAGTATAACACGGAGGATGACAAACTCCTACCTTACAAGAAGATGGTTGATGACTTCAAAGACTATTTTAATGATATCCACTTTGAACAAATCCCAAGGCTAAACAACAAAGCTACAAATGCCATGGCAACAATCAGATCCCTGGTTGATATGAAGAAAGACAACAAGTAAGATGAATTCCTGATCGAAGAGCTCCCAGTTCTAGCATATGATGTTCCCCAATCAGAGCCAGTGTGTGAAATCATTGGCCCCTTTTCCCCATGGTATCAAGAAACTTATATGTACCTCCATGATAATATCATCCCTCCTAACCTATCCACCTCGCAACAAAAAACCTTTATCTGCTGAGCCTCCCGCTTTCTCCTCGTAGGAGACACCCTATACAAAAGGAGTCTGGATGGCACGCTTTTATGATGTTTAGACTCTAAGGAAGCTAAAGTGGCCTTGCAAGAGGTACATGAAGGCATCTGTGGGGCACATTCAAGTGGACCAACTTTAGCTAAGAAGATCCTGAGAACTGGGTACTATTGGCCAACCATGGAGTGAGACGCCTACCGGTTTGTAAAAAAGTGCATGCCATGTCAACATCATGGAGACCTCATCCATGCACCAGCATAAGAATTGTAGCCAATCATGACACTGTGGCCTTTCTCATAATGGGGGCTTGACCTTGTAGGGAAAATCCATCCACCATCATCCAATGGCCATAAATTCATAATCACCGCTACTGAATACTTTAGTAAGTGGGTGGAAGCAATACCTCTCACCTTCACCACTGGAACACAGATATCCAAGTTCATACTCCATTCTATAATATGTCATTAGAACATCCCCCGTTCCATCATCACCGACAATGGAAAACCATTCAAGAACCAGGAAGTCTGCACCTTATGCAAGAAATTTCAAATCCAACACCACTTCTCCACTCCATATTACCCTCAAGGCAATGGTCAAGCAAAAGCTTCAAATAAAACCATCCTCCGCATTCTAAAGAAGACGGTGAATGAAGCTAGCTATGAATGGCACCTTCATCTCAATCCCACCCTATGGGCCTATCGTACAAGTATCTGTACACCCACAGGAGCCACTCCGTATTCCCTTGTATTCAGATCTGAAGCCATTTTACCTATTGAGGTCGAGCTCCCATCCCTAAGAGTATCTCTGCAAAACATAATCATTGATGAGGAATACCAAGTCGCAAGGCTGCATGATCTAGAATTACTGGATAAGAAACATCTGGATGCATTGAACCATCTACAGGCCTACCAAAATCACCTCAGAAGAAGTTATCACAAGAAAATAAAGAACCAAAAATTTGAAGTAGGCGACCTTGTCCTTATGGAAAACTAGAAAAATTTGTAGGAACACCCTAAGAAAGGAAAATTTGAACCCAATTGGTTAGGGCTTTATGTCATCACAACCAGCTATGGATTAGGAGCGTACCAACTTGCAACACCTAAGGGGCAGCCTCTGGATGAGCCTATGAACATTCTGCATCTCAAGAAATTCTACGCATAACCCATCGAGTATCCCAAGCAAAAACTCAAAAAATAGAAAAATAAAAAAATCAAGAAAAACTCGAGTGCAATAAAGACTTCCAATGGTGAAAATCACTTTGGTGACGCCTTGGATTGGTACCATGGTGAAAACCTGTTTTAGGTGCCATGTGTAGTGGCCGGTTCTACCATCTCATAAGTCCTCTTTCTATCCCAAACACTCCACACCAAAATCACCTTCCTGTTGGCAAGAGACATTGTGTGGCTTCATAAGTGTTGTCATTAATGGCAACAAAGTCTATCCCACACATCCGCAGCACATAATATGCCTATACCGGAAGTTAGACTGAAGATTGTTTTGGTCCGGTGAACAAGAATAGAGTATGTAACAAGGTCTGACAATTAGGTCCGGATCTCTTAGATGGTGTAACTCAATAAGTTGTAGACTTCGACAAGTCAAGAGGGGTATCATGAATATTGCATTCTAGAGATATAGCCTCCGGTGATAAAGCATGAAAAAGATATGAGCTTCTGAGTGTTGGGTTCCAGTCAGGCAGAGCAGACAGAGGAAGAACTGAACGACAGAGTATCAGACCTCAATTTGAATGTGCAAAAGGTGTTGATCAAGAAAGTTTTGGCATTATACATCGTTGGCCAACATGATTAATGACTTCTATGCCCATATTTTTGATGCGCATCACTAATCAAGTATGAATTCAGTCGACGATCAATAACTTGTAAATTTCTCAGGTGTTCTTGTTGCCGACTAAGAAGTTGTTGGAAATCCTTGATGTGAATATATATACCCGATGGATTCAAGCTTGTGAGGGTGTGTAAGTGATAGTATGAATGATCAAGTGTGAAGAAAAGCAAAGACAAGTGTGAAGACAGTAATTCAAGCTTAGAATGTGATAGGAAAGTAATATCGAGTAGATGAAGAATGAAATGTGCCAGATCAGTATACTGTGCCTAACCGGAACTGAATTCCTACATGTATAGATGCTGTTCACCAGTTCAAACACCTTGGTATCATCTGTAAGCATTTGTAGACTGTAAGTCTCTTGTAGGCAGTGAGCCTCTTGTGAGCAATGTGCTCAGGCAGTGACCCCTAATTGGCAAGTGCCAAATTTGTACTCTTATTCTTTTAACAGAGAATACAATCTTGGGTTAGTCACCCTATGGTTTTCCCTTAACAGGGTTTCCACATAAAAATCCTTGTGTTATGTGTTAATTTCTTTTCAATTCTTATGATTGCCTTGTTTTGATATAACACTAAATGATAAGATAAGAAAAGAAAGTAAAAATAGAAAAGTTATAAGATAACTGATTCACCCCCCTCTTAGTTATCTACATTGTTTCCAACAATTTTTATCAGAACTAAATTCCTTTGAACAAGCCTAACAACTTGAGGAAGATTTGGGAATCTCAATGGATGCATATGGTATGAAAGAACAACTTCAGTCTACCTTAGATGATCTTGAACAATCCCACTCTGAAGTCAACAATTTAAGAGAAAGACTCAAGCAAGCTAATGATTTCATAAATGAGCTGAAAGAAAAACTTAGTAATTCTGTGAAAAAGAGAAAGGAACTACTCCAGAAATTAGCAAATTAGAATGAGGTCAATAATGCTAATGAGGATCTAAATGAGAAAAATAAGCTATGTGAGAAGCTATCAAAAGAAGTCATTATGATAAGGCATGAAATGGAATCAGGGGTTATGAAATTCACCCAAGAAATTGAAGAAAAGAGAAAGATTGAAGATAATCTAAAACAATCCCTCAGGGAGAAAATAGAGGACTGCCACAAAATGGATAGAATAATCAGGCATCTTAAATCTGATCTTGAAGAAGCCAGAGATAATGAAGAACAACTTGAGAACCAGATAGACACTCTTAAAAAAGATCTTCAATCTGCAAATGAATACAAAGAAAAATTCAAGATAAGCTCAGCCCAACTTGAAGTTCTTCTTGAAAGTCAAAAGAGGGTAGATGATAAGCATGGCTTGGGATATGAGAAAGGTGAAAGCTCTGGATCTGGTCAGAAGAACTTTGGATCAGGAAATCAAAGGAATAGGCCTAGAAGACCTCCGGTAAGACAACCAAACACTCAAAGATATCCTTCCTTCAATGGATACTGCTTCAATTGCAACAAGTTCGGTCATAAAGCAATCCAATACAGAAACAAAATGAATCAAATCAATCCATCCTTCTTCGGTCAATGTTTCAGTTGCAAGAGGTATGGTCACAAATCTCATGAATCCAAAAATATGCAAATGAACAATTCTTTCAATGGTAGATGCTTTGTATGCAATAGAATTGGACATAAGGCTAATGAGTGCAGATCAAGAGGATATCATTCAAATAAGCAAAGAAATGTTGTGTATTACAATTGCAATGGATCCGGTCACATAGCCAAATTCTATAGAAGTAGGAGTCAAAATAGAAAAGGTCCAGTGGATCATGATCAAAAACAAGATAAAGGTAAAGGTAAATTAAATGCGGATGAAGTTCAAAAGGAGATGAGCAAGATTTGGGTAAAGAAGAGTATAATGAATATTGAGGATGGATCCGCACTGGAATCCGGTGCTGATATTCCTTCCAGAAACTAAAAAGTAAGCTTTGGCTTAGGGGGAGCTACAAAGAAGATCCTTTTCCCCCAGCTAGCTAGTGAGTGCTTGAATTTGACACATTGAGTCAGAATAAGAGGTTGCAGTTTAAAGGGTTTGAGGAGATTCATTTAAAATTCATCTAGTCAAAATTTGACAAATCCGCATGCAGTTTTGAGGAAGCTATGAGGAGATCTTGTATCGGTAGCTATCCGGTAAATCAAAATTTCACAGATAGATCCAGTATGATCTAGAATTGAAATGTTTTAATCTGTGGACCTATGGCATGTTTGAAAAATGTGAAGATATGTTGTCAACCCTCATAGACAATGATTTTAAGATCTGTGCAGTGACTCAAGAAAATCTCTCTCAATACAGGGTAACCGGATGACTTAAGTTGTGCATTTATTACAAAGAGAAATTAGGTTTTTGGGCAAGGTTAAAAGGTTTCTCATCCATCATTTGCAACACTTTGTACTCACGAAGAAGGGAGAAGAGCTCTGAGAAGAAATCCAGCAAAACACTCAAACTCAGTTGAAGATCGAATCCAAGTGCAATCTGTTCCGGTAGTTACTCCAAACCCTAAGGCGTGAAGAGGTATTTCTTTTGTAAATCTCTCCAATCTTCGTTGATTAGAATGGCTACTCCTATGGTTGTAAATGTTTTCAAGAGACCAAGGCCAATTTTCAAGAAACATCCTCACAAATCTATTGAGATTGATCCTTTGGGTACGTTTTCCCGTACCCCATATGGCGTTCTCCATGTAGAAGAAATTAGGGTTTATATACATGCAAACATTGAGGAATTTGGAGACCTAAAATTGATGAATCTATACCACAATTATTTAAGAAGTGAGAACTTTGATCTGAAATTAGAGTTCCAGACCCTAAAAGATAAGCATTGCACATTACATACATTTTCCATCTTTTGGAGAGGACGAATGGGTCCGGTATATCTTAAGCAGGATCCATGATAACTTCATGTGGTTAATGAGGCCTTTCAAAATAACCAAAGATGCCATCAATGCTGTAACTAGTTTGCACTCTAGTGGTGGGTTGCCTGCTCTTAAGTCTATGAAGAATCAAACAGTATCTGAAGCCATAGGTTCAAAATATGATAAGAGGGCAATGACCATTGATGAGATCACTGATCTGGATGTCAAGTTTTCCTCAATTGTGATTAGATACAAGATTTACCATTCAAGTAGAGAAAACTCTGTATCTGGTACTACCATCTACACTTCATACCAGATGCTAAGAGAGAATGCAGATTATGACATGTGTGAACTCCTGTTGAATCAGTTGCTGAAGAACCTGCAAAAGATCAAGAAAGATAAAAAGAACTCTTTCAAATATGGTGATTTGGTGTTATGCTTGTTTTTCTACTTCATGAATGAGTTACCAGGCTCAAAAGGTCTGATATGGGAAAATGACAAACCGGTTGCTATATAGATCAGGGATTACTTGTATGAACTTGGTGATAGTCAAACTCGGAAGACAACTCTCTAGGGTTACTTCAAAAACTTCTAGAGCATGATGCAAGCAAGAGAAAGAATTCCCAAAACAATAGTGGAGAAGTACAAAGACATAGTCTGCTTTATGGTAGATACTGATCAGTGCCTAATAGAGGCAGTTGAGCCAAGGATAGTATGGATATTGCCCATGGGCTATGAGCTTGATGGAAAAATATTGGAGACTCATATTCAACATTTACTGAGTCAACCCAAAGACCCCAAAGCAGAGAGGTTTGGCACTTTTGAAGAATTAAACATAAAACTGCATGTTGAACTAAGAAGGCCTAAGATAAAAAGAAAGGTGAGAAAAGAAGTTGAAGAACTTGCTGAGAAATTTGGCATCACCAGAGAAGCTATTATTGCAAACAGAGAAAGAATAGAGAAAATTGAGAAAGAAAAAGAGGAAGCAAACAAAGAACAGGTTCCGGTAGAAGCCTCCACCTGAACTAGAACTACCAAGAGGTTTGCCTCTGGGAGCTCTAAAGCTACAAATTTGGAAGCCCATTCATCTGCAAAAGAAAAGAGAAAGAAATCCAAGGCCAAAAGAGCCTATGTGAGTCTCAAGGATGATGATGAGATTGAGTCAGATGTAGAGATTAGAGAATTGAAGAAAGCAAAAGTAAAATCCCCCAAGGTTGATGAGGAGTAGAAGTCAGCAAAGTATGTTCAGAAGCCTTCTCTATCTATTGATGATATCATCAAGGAAGTTACTGTGGATGGGAACCTGCAGCCGATGACAGAGTTCTACGATGAATACAATGATGCTGACAAGAGGAAGCTACTGTAAGGTATTTGAATATCTATAACAAAGCATTAATTGAAATAATTTCATTAATTCCAAAGAGCCTAGAAGATGTATTGGAGCAAAGAAAGGAGAATGCAAAGGCAAAAGACTTGGAGGTCTGGAAGCAGATAGTGATACAGCTATGTCCCTCTATCACTCCAAAACAAATGGACATGGTTTTTAAGGATTGTAAAGATGATTTCTGAAGCAAGTCCTGGATGAACAAACTCATGGTTGGAGAAATTGACCAAATAGAAAATGAAACAAAAGAAATTCTCTGGAATGCCTTGAAGAGATTCAATCTTCCCATTATAGAGGAAACAGATGAAGAGCCTTCTAACATGGATGTTGAAGGATTAAAGAAAAATGATGAAGAGTCATCTAAGGCATTAGATTCCTCTGTTCCGGAAGAGGAAGGATAGAAAGAAGAAACATTTTCTGACAAGGATGTTGAAGGATTAAAGAAAAATGATGCAGAGCCATTTGAGGCATTAGACTCCTCTGTTTCGGAAGAGGAAGGACAGGTAGAAGAAACAAATATCAATAAGCAAGTGAGTTTGGATGCCCCCAAAAGGAAGGAAGTAGAGTCGACAAGAGACACTACAGAGACAGTACAGAATTTCCTGGACAAAGAAATAATGGAGTTGGATGAACCTGAGTTAATTCAAGGGCCACTAAACTTTGACTCTCTCTCTCCAGTTCACATAATGAAAGTAGCATCTTTTGCTCAGGCCAAAGCAAAAGAGAAACTTCTAAAATCACACATGGAGGATTGTGAGCTGTTGGAGATTGCATCTGGGATGTTGGAGAAGATTATGCCAACCTATCAAAAGGATCCTTCTGCCTCTCCATCCAGTAATCTAAAAAACTTAGTCAATTCTGTTAACACTCATTTTGAATCCTTAGAGAAATCAGCAGAAACTAAGGTTCAGAAGGATTTCTTGGGAAAGAGGTTTAGTGAAGTACAAGGGCTAATTGCTAATGATAGAAGAGCCTTAGGCATTGGCATAAAGAGCCTTGAAAATGCTCTTAAGGATGGTGGGGACATATACAAATTTTGTTTAACTTGGGGTAAAAGTACAATGCTGTGTCACACTTTTATAAAGGAACGGCCAACGCTGATCCAACTTTTAAATTTGAATCACTAAAAAGTGACATATATGTTTTAAATTTTGAAATGATGTAAATTAATAAAATATTTATTTTTTAGTATATTTTATGTTTCTATTTTTTTAAAAAAATTAAAAAATTATTTGAATATAGTTTTTAATAAATTGACACTATAATTTAGTTGCTGATAAAATGCTGAAAAAATGAAGTTACATGAGACGTCAATCTTTATATAGTAAATTTTATTTGTTTTTCTTCAATTTTTTTGTCTGTATTTATAACTTAAAACTTTAGGGCATGGATATATTTTTTTTCAATTTTGATAAACATATATTTTTAAACAAATATTAAAATGTGCGTGTATTAAAACATAATTGTTTCCGGTCAACGTCAACTTTCATATTAACTATTTATCTAAAATAGAAAAAAAATTATACCATCTTGATATAGATTCTTTTATCTAGGGCATCATATTTTTTTCAATTTTTTAAAATAAGTTTTACTATTTTTCCTTGACATGGTAATTGACTTAATGTTTTGTGCTGATAACCTACTTTTAGTAAAAATAAAAAGTAAAATATAAATAATAATTAAACTATTAAAATATATATATTTTTGAAAACTAAACTTATAGATATACAAAAGGGTATTTTTATATTTAAAAAAAAATGTTATTTACACGAGTAGAAGTTGTTGAAATATCAAGTTTTTCAAATAATTTTATTTTTTTGGTAAATTGGCCTCATCATGGTGCTACATATGCATTTAGCCAACAATTTTAGTTGGAAAAGTTGTGCACATATCTAACTTAGCTAGAATGAATCTTACAAGATCATATGTTTGACCAAAATTGATTTTTAGTTAGAAATACTTAAATTCACTTGTGCTGATAAGTCGGCTAAAAGTGTGACACAGATTAGTGAAGTACAAGGGCTAATTGCTAATGATAGAAGAGCCTTAGGCATTGGCATAAAGAGCCTTGAAAATGCTCTTAAGGATGGTGGGGACATATACAAATTTTGTTTAACTTGGCCCAAAGTGACTTAGGACATTGAGAAGAAAGTGAAAGAATAAGAAGGAAAACTGTCAAGTTTATCTCAAAATTTTGATCCCCTTACTACCTCTCTGGTGAATCATGAATGTCAAGCTATTACTATAATAAATGAAATTAAAGAACTGGTTAAAGAGAAAAAGAACATAATGGATAGAATGGGTGAGCTCAGAGGGATAATCATTCCTAAGTTAGAGGCAATGCATGATGCCTTGACAAAGGCACAAAATACAGTCTGAACCAGTGATCCAACAAACTTAAAGAGGGCAGAAGCATATGCATTTTTGTTAAGTGGACACATCTCCATTTTGGATAGAATGAAGAGGAGTTGGGCCACATAAATCATACAGTTGAAGACAACCTTTGCGGATATACTTAAGTATATGTAAGTATAACATATGATTTGTATATACTTATGCGACCATGTATATAATATTTTTTGCAAAATTTTGGTATGCGGATTCCACCCTTTGCCATTGATGTCAAAGAGGGAGTGAAGAGTAGTGAAAAATGAGGAATCTAGCAAAGGGGGAGCTCTGGTAAAACAATACAAGAGATAGAGCACAAGCAAAGGGGGAGTTACTGCGACACTTAGCCATTTCTCACTAAGTGTTGCCATCAATGCCGAAGGGGGAGATTGTTGGCAAGAGACACTATGTGGCTTCATAAGTGTTGTCATTGATGGCAACAAAGTCTATCCCACACATCTGCATCACATAATATGCCTATATCAGAAGTCAGACTGAAGATTGTTTTGGTTCAGTGAACAAGAACAGAGTGTGTAACAAGGTCTGACAATTAGGTCCAGATCTCTCAGATGGTGTAACTCAGTAAGTTGCGGACTTGGACAAGTCAAGAGGGATATCATGACTATTGTATTCCAGAGATTTAACCTTCGGTGATAAAGCATGAAAAAGATATGAGCATCTGAGTGTTGGGTTTCAGTCAGGCAGAGCAGATAGAGGAAGAACTGACTGGCAGAGTATCAGACCTCAATCCGGATGTGCAAAAGGTGTTGATCAAGCAATTTGTGGCATTATACATCATTGGTTGACATGATTAATGACTTCTATACCCATATTTTTGATGCCCATCACTAATCAAGCATGGATTCAGCCGACGATCAATAACTTGCAAATATCTCAGGTGTTCTCGTTGTTGACTAAGAAGTTGTTGGAAATCCTTGATGTGGATATGTATACCCGATGGATTCAAGATTGTGAGGGTGTGTAAGTGATATTATGAATGATCAAGTGCGAAGAAAAGCAGAGACAAGTGAGAAGGTAGTAATTCAAGCCCGAAATGTGCCAAGAAAGTAATATTGAGCAAAGGAAGAATGAAATGTACTAGATCAGTATACTGTGCCTAACCGGAACTAAATTCTTGCATGTATAGATGTTGTTCACTAGTTCAAACACCTTGGTATCATCTGTAAGAATTTGTAGACTATAAGTCTCTTGTAGGTAGTGGGCCTCTTGTGAGCAGTGTGCTCGGGCAGTGAGCCCTAATTGGCAAGTGCCAAATTTGTACTCTTATTCTTTTAATAGAGAATACAATCTTGGGTTAGTCACCCCATGGTTTTTCCCTTAATAGGGTTTCCACGTAAAAATCCTTGTGTTATGTGTTAATTTCTTTTTAGTTCTTATGATTGCCTTGTTTTGATATAACACTAAATGATAAGATAAGAAAAGAAAGTAAAAATAGAAAAGTTATAAGATAATTGATTCACCCCCCTCTCAGTTATTTGCATTGTTTCCAACACTTCCATGGCTTGGAATTTGGAAACATTAGTCAAACACCCCGCATCTCCCCACCCAAGGCTATCATCGCAATATAAAGATACTTGTAAGCTTCCTTTTGTACAGATAAAATAAAAAAAATCCAAAAACAATAGAAAAATAAAAAAAATCTAAAAATAATAGAAAAATAAAAAAATCCAAAAAACATTAGAAAATAAAAAATCCAAAAAACATTAGAAAATCAAAAAATCCAAAAACATCAGAAAAGAAGAAAAAATTCCAAAAAATTTGATCTCACGACATCATCACAATTTCAAACATACTTAAAATCACCCACAATCATCATCTCCTCATCAATATCCATCTTAAACCATTCCCACATCATGAAGTCTTGCCAGAACTACATATTCATCTCACTTGCATCTTGAAAGTACCTTGATCCTATGGACATAGGGTATGTAGGCAGTCTAGAATACGAAGGAAGTATATAGTACTCAGGTACATAAGATGCACCCATCCAACCCATTTGGATGGTCCCTATTTATTGAGCTTGCTAGACCCAATAGATGACACACATGCTAAACATACGCATGAAAACGTCACACCTCATAAAGAAATTGTCAAACAACATACCAACTATGATCCTACACATGCCTTGACTGTACTTTTCCCCATCTTTCAAAAATTATCCAACAACATCTAACCGATTCACGTCCTAGGATATATTGTTCCTATAATGGACAAGAATCTGCCATCCTATCAACACTAATCTTGGCAAGAGCACACAATGGCTATATGTATCTTTTTGTTGGTCTTTTTCATTATTGATTTTTATCTTCTTGTCTCGCTCTAGGTCAATTCCAAAGCTACCTTGATCTCATCATATCATGGTCAGTGGAGGACAGTACCTGAAGTGGACATGGTCATTGTTTCTGTATGCTGTGCTTGTGGGTTGGTTTCATCACTCCAAAAATAGTATTCATATCTTGAAGCCTGGGTCGGTAGCATGATGTCCCTCATTTGCATATATAGGAATTAATACCTTATATGTACTATGGGCACTCATGGCTATGAGTCCCCTTCCTCGGCTAGGCAAGGTTATACTACCTTGGGCGTGTATGACATCAACCTATTGTTTGTGGGTCTAGTCCATGCAATTGTAGGATATGTACATCATCACTGAGGTCACTTCATACCTTTGTGAAAACTATCCTAAATTGCTATAATAAACTAAGAAATGCTCTCAAAATAATCTTATGCAACCACTATTGCTAGCTCAAAATCATCTTTCTAATCATCCATCCAACCATACTATTTGAGCCTAGATTTTGTATCTCCCCCTAGTTTCCCCCCAATCTTCTCACTAATCCCACTTATCCTGCTCATTCCCACCTAACACATCCTGAAACCAAGCCCCTCCCTCAATGATGTGGTAAATCAGGACCTAACAACTACCTTTTCCCCCCCATCCCATACCCAACCCATAAATCATCCCCCCTTACCTATCCCCCTACCACCAAGCCCCATCATCCAGGGTTGTACAAAAACATAATCATGACCCAGTCACTACATAAATCATCACACAAAACCAATTAGTTACATTTGCATAATCATTTAGTCCATTTCGTTTCTCAATTTTCCATTTGCATACATAATATATGTTTATTAAGATAAGCATATATTTCCTTTTCATTACATTTTGCGTCCATAATAAATGTTTATTAATCTAAGCATTTATTTGCATTTTACATCCACATCATAATCCATAATCACAAACATGCATATATCAACATACGTAAACCATCATTACATCCATAACATCAACATAATACATCTCATAAACACAACACATCCATAGCATTTGATAAAATCATCACATGATCATAATATGCATAATCCATAAAACATACTGCATCCATCAGAATTAGCATCATCATAATCATATAAAAACATCATAAACACAACATATAGGCCATCAAAATCATCATCTCATATATCATCATCAAAAAAATGTACATCGGTCATATATACATCAAAAATATGTCATGACATGATGCCTCCAAGGGCCAAAATAATACAACTCTCAACCTTGGGATGATGACCCCCTCCCTGACTGAGTAGGAGACCCCCCTGGACCTTGTGGTGGCTGCGATGGCTATAATGGCTGGGGTGGTTGTCCTGCCTGTGTTGCAACCTGTTGCGATGATGGCTAAGCTACATATTGAATGGACCTTGATCTATGTGAACCTGGCATCCCAGATCTACTCCGCTGACTATAACTGGGAATCTGCTGCTCCTGGGGATCAGCTATGCAGTAAGCTCTATAATAATAATCTGCATGAGAAGCCTGCTGGGATGATCGCCTCTACTCCTCCATCAATTGCCCCTGTAGTTGTATTAGATGACTCTATAGCTGTACTACCTGTGCAAAGCTACACCTGCAACCAATCCCTGCAATCTAGTGATCTCAGCCTCTACTGCCTGCCGGAGCCCTATCTCCCTATCCCTCTCTGCTATCAAGGCTAGGACCTGTGCCTACAGTGCACTAATCTGTCCATCCCTGTCCTCACCACCTCCATATATGGCTGTAGAAAGTCCTCGAAGCTGTGCTAACTCCTGACCCTACCTCTGTAAGGTGTCCTCATAGCTATCTATCCAGGCACGTAGGGTATCCAGCTCTATCTCATCATCCCCCTCTCGGCCTCTCCATCATGATACATGTCTCTCTATAGCAGTCTCATCTCCACCTCCTCTCGAACCCCTTGCACTGGGGCTCCCAAAACCACAAACCCCAGTCACTGCTACTGTCACCACCTGATGCCCTGTTGGCCTAACCCACTGCCCTGAGGGTCTAATCTGCTAACCGGTAGGCCTCACCTACTGACCTGTGGGCCTAGGAAGTGGTCCTGTCACTCTCTGTTCTGACTGTACAGGTGTTCTACCAGATGGCACCGATCCCCTCTATGCATGCTACGGTGGTGGTCCCCTAGGCAGTAGCATAAGTCCTCTTTATGGTGCCCCTCTCTGCAGTTGTGCCTGTTTGAGCCTCCCCCTCTGATCCTTGATACCCTATTCGCTGCCAACCCTACCTCTCCTAGGAGTTCTCCTCACCAAGCTGCCTCACCCTCCATTAGAGTCATCATCATCATCATCATCCTCTCCCTCCTCCACAGTCATGTCTGGCTCTGCCTCCAGATCTGTAAGCCGAATAGGCCGCCATACAACCCACCATCTATCATAATCAGGTGTAGTCCCTACATCCATAATGCCACTCCACCAGTCCCACTGCTGTGGTTATAGTGCATCAAAATCTACAATAGCTATGTGCGGTGCTATCCGTGGAGGCCATCTCTTGTCCCTATGTGTCCGCTTGAATATGACCATCACCTATGGAATGTCCTGTCATAGGCCAAACTATCTCATCACCTGAGATGGAATGTATCTGTCTATAGTTTGATCCCCTTGCCCCATAATATACCGTGTTTGAATGGCATAGGGTAGCTGATCGTCCTCATCTGGCCACCTCTCACAATCTATGTATGGCCTCCATACCACCCGTGTCACCTGATCCAGTAGTCTCCTCCAATATCGTAGCATACCTATGTATGAGTACTACAGCTATCCTCGGTATCTGAACACGTAAGCCTCAAAAGGCAGTCGATGCAATGGTCCCACTGGACGTGTGATCAGAATATGCTCATAAGCCCATATATGTAGAAGTGTCACCCCCGCAGACAATGCACTGTCCAAATGGTACACAACTATGTGTATCTCATGATACAGCTGTGCAAGTATACAGGGATCCCATGCAAATACCGTCCCATGCACCACCATCTCCTCTATAACCTCCCCCCAGCCAACTAAAAATCCCCGCCTCTCCTATTAGGCATCACCACCCCATTGATCAAAGCACAGAGTCTGATGATAACTTATGGCTCGATCATCCTCCACCAGCACACTCACCCTTGGTGCAAAAGCCCTCTCTAATGTTGGTCCTCCTCGGCCCACATCATAAACCACTCGTCTCTCATGTATCAGAACCTTTAGGATCCGATACACATCCTCTAGGGTGATAGTAATCTCACCCGTCGGCAACCAAAATGAGTATGTCTCTGGCCTGAATCTCTCAATCAATGCTATCATCAAGGCTCGGTGCTTCTGCACCACAGGCATCTTTGTAGGTGTCTGCAACCCTAATGCACTGAATCACTCCCCTCAGCCTTAATCTCAGAAAAAGGTGCTAACAAATCCTCAAATCGCGCTAAAATTAAAATTAGCGCTACCCCCTTGCCAAATGGCGCCAACAGAAAAATTAGCACCACAATTTCCTACAAATCACGCTATTTCTTAAAATAGCGCTACACTCCCCCAATTTCATGCCACTCCCTAGCACTAGTCCCTAACATAGCGCTAGTCCCTAAAAAAGTGCCATTTTACAAAATGGTGCTACTCACCTAGATAGCGCTATTTCTAAAAATAACGCTAGCTCCCTTCTAGATAGTGCCACTATAAAAAATAGCACTACCTCACCTAAAATTCATGCTAGCCATGTCTAAAAATGGTGCTAATCACCCTAACCTCCCATTTTTCTTGACAAAAATTAACCTAAAAAAAAGCCCAAAAATTAAAACACAAAGATGGGATCGACGACTCACCCGCTCTCCAGCTGGTGCAGGAGCTCCTAGTTTTAGTCATTTTTGGCTATGTCATGTTTTGTGTCTTGTTATTTTGGTTTTCTCTAAGGCTTTGGAAGCCATTCTCATGCTTTGTAATAAGGACTTAGTTCATTTTTGATTAACTAGTCCAATGGAGTCTTAATAAGGTCTATTTTAAAAGTATTCTCATTTTAGAAATACGTGGTTTCTTGAAAGAATGTAACCTCCAACATTTTCTCTGCCTTGGAGGGCAGTTGTATGGTTGAAGGAGGTGAAGTAACTATGGCCAAGCCTTCTATAAGGAGGAGAATGTATGACATGCCAAAATAGAATGAAAGGAGAGAAGTTTTAGAAGGAAAAAATAGTCTTTTCTACTTTTTTGTGAAGACAGTCGTACAGTACGGCTTGGTACAGACAGTTCAGGAACTAAGGTTTGGAAAATATGTTAGGGTTTTGAGATACCTTTCATTTGCATATATTTAGAGCTTTTGAAACATTTTTTGCTGTTAGTTTCAATCCATTTTGTGCAAACTGGTTTAAACCCTCCATAACTAGGGTTTTTGGGACAAAATGTACCATTCCTCCTCTGTCCTCTAAAAATTATCATCCATTTTCAGTAGGATGGAGGAAGGTAGATTAGGTTTTATGTTTTTTGTTGTTTGGCAGGTTGCAATTCTCTCCCAGAGGCATTTGGCATGATCCTATCTAGTCTACACAGTGACTAGTTAGCTGAAATGGTAGAAAAATAGTGTGGATTCTGGAAATAGTCACGTGGTTGACCAAATGGGTGTTGGTTTTTGTGTTTTGGGGTGAGGACAGACCTGTATATATGTTTGGTTGATCTTGAGCATGCATATTTGGTGTGTATTCCTAAGTGTTCCATGAGGGACAACATCATCAAGGGAAATAGGTAAATGTTGTGAGGAAGGTTAATTGGATTAATGCACAACTAGCTACATACTTCCTCACATCTGATTGCACCTTTGGCCAAAAATAGAACCTTGTGACTTGTTCTAGTGTCTTGTCTAAGCCAAAATGTCCTCCTAAAGAACCATTATGCTTCTCCTTGATGATGTTGTCCCTCATGGAATACTTAGGAATACACAACAAATTGAATGCTATCCTTGTAGGTAAATGTGTTGGTTGATTGGGTTGAGCAGTGACTCCCCAAAAGAGAGTTGAGTAGCCTGTGTGGTTGGACACTAGAGTGTGGTCCTAGGCTAGGTCAATCTTGTGAGTAGCCTTGTGTAGGCTTATAATCACATCACCTTTGGAAACCTCTTGAAGGAAGCATTAAAATCTAGGTTCATTGTGTGAACTTCATCAACTACTACCTATACCTCTGCATCATATTGGTATCAGAGCCAATATCTGATTGGAAGTAGTGTATGTCAGACAAGGAGATTGAAATAGAGGCTAGTACAATGCCTCCCAAGACAATGAGTCAAGAAGCCATCAAGAAGTTGGTGGAAGAGATGGTTGAAGCAATATTGCAAGAAGAAAAGAAGTCTAAGGGCAAGACCAAAGAAGAGGGAAGTTCTTCTGACACAAATGAAGAAGTAGAGGTAGAAGAGAGTTCTCAGGAGCAGGACATGTCTGCAGATCAAAAAGCTTTCTTGAATGCACTTAGGGGTGCTCATGGAGACAACGGTGATCCCAAGATGGATGTGCCTACCTTTCATGGCAAGTTGGATGGAGATGCTCTCACCGATTGGATAGAAGCTATGTGCAACTTCTTTGATTACAAGCAATGACAGCAAAAAGGTTAAGTTTGCCAAGACAAGGCTAAGAGGTTTTGCACTTGTGTGGTGGAACTACATACAAAGTGAGAGGGAGAAGATTGGGAAGAGTCCCATCACTAAATGGAGTAGAATGGTGGCTATGCTTAGAAGCAAGTTCATGCCACCTAACTATGAGATTCAAATCATTAGGAGATTCTAGAATTTGAGACAAAAAGACATGGATGTGGCTGCCTACATAGAAGAATTTCATAGACTAAGTATGAGGGCAAATCATAATGAAGATGAAAAAGGGATGGTGGCTAGGTACCTAACTGGTCTGAAATACAATCTACAAGATGAGATCAGTTTAGTGATACCAAAAATAGTGGATGAATGCTTCTTATTGGCCTCCAAAGTAGAGGAAAAGCTAAGAAGGAAGGGTGAACAAAGTGCTAGAGGAAGAGGTGGCAGAAACTAAAGAGGAAGAGGTAGTTTTGGCCGTGGACAGTTCCACAAAATTGAAAATAACAGTCAGCAAGAAACACAATCAGAAACAGAGCATAGAGGAGGCTTCAGAGGTTGGAGAAGTCCTAATGGTAGGGGCAGAAATGGTGGAGGAGGTAGAGGACTAGGAGTCTTCACTGGAAGGTGTTATGGCTGCAACCAAGTTGGCCATACAATGAACAAATGCCCAGGTAAAGCCAACAACTCTCATGATAGTGGAAAGAGAAATCAGTTGGTAAAGGATGATGATTGTGAGAGTGTAAATTCACCAATGGGAAGTGCTGCACCTGTTCTAGAAGGAGAAAGTATGATGATTAAGAGGTCTATGTTGAAAATACCATTAAAACAAGAGCCCCCTCAGAGAAAGAATCCTTTTAGAACCCAAGGCATAGCCTGTGGGATGCTTTGCAAAATCATAGTAGATTCAGGATCTACTGAGAATGTGGTATCCACTGAGATGGTTGAGAAGTGCAAGTTGAAGAGGCTACCTCATATCAGTCCTCACAAGATCTCTTGGTTGAACAAGAACCAAAGTTTCATGGTGGAAGAACAAACTTGGGTTGAATTTGCAATTGGTGACTACAAGGACAAAGTGCTATGTGAAATCATCCCTATGGATGCATGTCATCTGCTTCTTGGCTCCCATGGCAATATGATGTCAAAGCACAACATGATGGTGAGAAGAATACTTATGTCATCACCAAGAATGGAAGACCATTCAAGATGGATCCTATGTTGGAGCAGCCCAGGGGGAAGAAAAATGACAGCAATGTCATGGTGGTAAATGGCAAAGAGTTTTTAAACCTCTTGAAGGAGAAGGATACCCAGGGGTATGCCTTGGTCATGAAACCCAAGAGTGGATCAGATCAACAAGATCTAAAATAGAAGGAGATTCCATTGGAAGTGCAGCAACTCCTAGACAAGTATCAAGACCTTGTGGTAGAGGAAGTTCCTAACTCCTTACCACCCATGAGGGACATAAGTCATCATATTGACTTAATACCTGGTGCTACATTGCCTAATAAGGCTGCCTATAAGCTGACACCACAGCAAAATGAAGAAGTGGCAAGGCAAATTCAAGATCTCTTGGAGAAAGGGCTGATTAGGAAGAGTTTAAGTCCTTGTGCAGTTCCAAGTGTACTTGCTCCTAAGAAGGATGGAAAGTGGAGGCTATGTACAGATTCAAGGGCCATAAACAAGATCACCATAAGGTACAGGTTCCTAATGCCAAGGATTGAAGATCTTTTGGATTACCTTGGAGGATCATGCTATTACTCAAAGATTGATTTGAAATCTGGTTATCATCAAATCCGGATCAGACAGGGAGATGAATGGAAGACTGCTTTCAAGACTAATGAGGGTCTTTATGAATGGCTTGTTATGCCATTTGGTCTTAGCAATGCTCCAAGTACATTTATGCGCTTGATGAATGAGGTATTAGTTGAATTCATTGGTAAATTTGTTATTGTTTATCTTGATGACATACTAATCTTCAGCAGGATAAGAGAAGAGCATGTGAAGCATGTTGGTCAGGTGTTGGAGAAGCTACATGAGCACAAGTTGATGATCAATTTAGACAAATGTGAGTTTATGAAAATTGAACTTGTATACCTTGGATTTGTCATCTCTAATGGCTGTTTGAAGATGGATCCCTCTAAGGTTGAGGCTATTCTCAGTTGGCCTACCCCAAAAATAGTGGGAGATGTGAGAAGTTTCCATGGATTGGTGACTTTCTATAGGAAGTTAATTAGAGGTTTCAGTCACATTAGTTCTCCCATCCTCAACACCATCAAGGGTGGAGTCAAATGTAGATTCCAATGGACAAAGGAAGCTGATGATAGTTTTGAGTTGTTGAAAACAAAGGTGGCTGAGTTACCTACCTTAGTACTCCCTGATTTTGATAAGGTGTTTGTTGTTGAGTGTGATGCAATTCAACAAGCTATTGGTGCTGTTCTCAGCCAAGAAGGACATCCGGTGGCATTCTTTTCAGAAAAGTTGAATGAAGCCAAGCAAAGGTATTCTACCTATGACTTAGAACTCTATGCAATGGTGCAAGCTCTTAAGAAATGGAGACATTATTTGCTGCCCAAAGAATTTATTGTGTTTACTGATAATCATGCTTTAAGCTTTCTAAACAGTCAAGAAAAATTGAACCATAGACATGTTAAATGGATGGAACAACTGCAAGTTTATACCTTCACAATTAAGCACAAAAGAGGTGTTTCTAACAAGGTGGCTGATGCATTAAGTAGGAGGCTGCTTATTGTTCATGAAATTTAGTTAGAAAGCATGGGCATTGACTATTTAAAGGAGTTGTATAAAGAAGATTCAGATTTCAAAGAGGCTTATGATGTTTGTGTGAACTTGGCTAACACATTCCATGGAGAGTATGCAGATTTTGTTTTGCAGGAAGGCCTCTTGTTTAAGGGCAATTTGTTGTGTATTCCTAAGTGTTCCATGAGGGACAACATCATCAAGGAGAAGCATAATGGTTCTTTAGGAGGACATTTTGGCTTAGACAAGACACTAGAACAAGTCACAAGGTTCTATTTTTGGCCAAAGGTGCAATCAGATGTGAGGAAGTGTGTAGCTAGTTGTGCAATCTGTCAAAGGGCCAAGGGTGTGTCTTCAAATGCAGGTCTATACCAGCCTCTTCCCATTCCCAACAAACCTTGGGAAAGTATCAGCATGGATTTTGTGCTTGGGTTACCTAGGACAGCCAGAGGGGTGGATAGTGTGTTTGTTATTGTTGATAGGTTCAGCAAGATGGCTCATTTTGTGCCATGTAAATGCACAAATGATGCATCTCATGTTGTAGGTCTATTTTTTAGAGAGGTAGTAAAAATTCATGGTTTACCATTGTCCATTGTAACCGACAGAGATTCTAAGTTTGTGGGTCACTTCTGGAGGACCTTGTGGAAGAAGTTGGGCACACAGTTGTCCTTTTCATCAGCCTACCATCCACAAACTGATGGTCAGACTGAGGTGGTTAATAGATCACTTGGAAACCTTCTAAGATGCCTTACAAAACAACATGGTTTGGCATGGGACTTGGTTATTAGTCCGGCTGAATATGCCTACAATGATTCAAGGAATAGGAGCATTGGTAAAAGTCCTTTTGAGGTAGTTTATGGCTTTCATCCAAGAGGGCCCCTTGAGCTGAAGGATCTCCAAGGATGGGATAGAAGGAGTGCACTTGGTGAAGATTTTGCTGCCTCCATGAAAATAGTCCATGATCAAGTCAAGTTACAATTAGAAAAAATAGTCACAAAGTACAAGGAAAGGGCAGATTTGAAGAAAAGAGAAGTGCAATTCAAAGTTGGAGACTTAGTTATGGTATATCTGAGGAAAGAAAGGTTGCCAAAGGGTCAGCCAACTAAACTCCTGATGAAGAAGATTGGGCCATGCAAAATAGTGCACAAATTCGGTCCAAATGCATATGAGATTGAGTTACCATTTAGCCTTGGTATCTCTCCAATTTTCAATGTTTGTGATCTTTTTCCTTTCAGACCTCCATTTCCTGGTGAAAGTGGATCAGATGTGGTGGCTGAAGATGCTGATTGGATCAAGGATTTGCCTCCAAGAAAACCTTTGCAGTTGGAATGTATTCTAGATTCCAAAGTTGTCAAGAAGACTAGGAGAGGTGTCTATAAAGACTACTTGGTGAAATTGAAGGATCTTCCTAATTCTCAGGCCACCTAGATGACTGAAGCAGATATCTTGAAGCATGGCATAACACTTCAACAATTGGCAACTCAAGGGACTTGAGTTCTTCCTACAAGGGGAGTATGGTGCAGGAGCTCCCAGTTTTAGTCATTTTTGGCTATGTCATGTTTTGTGTCTTGTTATTTTGGTTTTCTCTAAGGCTTTGGAAGCCATTCTCATGCTTTGTAATAAGGACTTAGTTCATTTTTGATTAACTAGTCCAATGGAGTCTTAATAAGGTCTATTTTAAAAGTATTCTCATTTTAGAAATACGTGGTTTCTTGAAAGAATGTAACCTCCAACATTTTCTCTGCCTTGGAGGGCAGTTGTATGGTTGAAGGAGGTGAAGTAACTATGGCCAAGCCTTCTATAAGGAGGATAATGTATGACATGCCAAAATAGAATGAAAGGAGAGAAGTTTTAGAAGGAAAAAATAGTCTTTTCTACTTTTTTGTGAAGACAGTCGTATAGTACGGCATGGTACAGACAGTTCAGGAACTAAGGTTTGGAAAATATGTTAGGGTTTTGAGATACCTTTCATTTGCATATATTTAGAGCTTTTGAAACATTTTTTGCTGTTAGTTTCAATCCATTTTGTGCAAACTGGTTTAAACCCTCCATAACTAGGGTTTTTGGGACAAAATGTACCATTCCTCCTCTGTCCTCTAAAAATTATCATCCATTTTCAGTAGGATGGAGGAAGGTAGATTAGGTTTTATGTTTTTTGTTGTTTGGCAGGTTGCAATTCTCTCCCAGAGGCATTTGGCATGATCCTATCTAGTCTACACCATGACTAGTTAGCTGAAATGGTAGAAAAATAGTGTGGATTCTGGAAACAGTCATGTGGTTGACCAAATGGGTGTTGGTTTTTGTGTTTTGGGGTGAGGACAGACCTGTATATATGTTTGGTTGATCCTGAGCATGCAGATTTGGTGTATTTCTTTCATACAACCTCTAAACTAGGCTTAATTCCTAGAAGAACAGCCTGCTGCCCCTGAACGCTTGTGGTACAATACGGACCTGCATGTGGGTGAATGATTGCATGTCCCTAAAGGGTATTTGAATCTGCATTGAGTCTTGGTGATCATTTGGAGGTTTTTTAGGTTATCCCCTTGTCAACTGATTTCTAGGGCTACAAGAAGGAGACCTTTCTTAAGCACTGTCATAGTGCAGTCATGCTACAATCTGCTGTCCACTATCCTCCCAGGTACTGAATGTAGTTGTTGGGTTAGAGACCTCATGTTGGTCATATCCTTGATCGGTGTATGCTGAGTGTAGAGTGATGATCCATGTTGGTAGAGGAGTTAGTAGTTTGAATGCTGTCCTTGTAGGTAAATGTGTTGGTTGATTGGGTTGAGCAGTGACTCCCCAAAAGAGAGTTGAGTAGCCTGTGTGGTTGGACACTAGAGTGTGGTCCTAGGCTAGGTCAATCTTGTGAATAGCCTTGTGTAGGCTTATAATCACATCACCTTTGGAAACCTCTTGAAGGAAGCATTAAAATCTAGGTTCATTGTGTGAACTTCATCAACTACTACCTATACCTCTGCATCACTAGCCTCCTCCGACTGCATGTAGGTCTGCACTCACTTTGCTAGGTGTGAGTATCGAGGGTAGAAAGGTGTGCTGCCACCTACTGCCATCTCTCTTGCTCTCTCTTTCTCTATTGGCTATGTGTGCAAATGAATCACCTTTGGGCCCACTTTTTACTATTTATAACTAGCCATGTCACCCCCCTTCCATCTTTTTTCTTTCGTAAGGAGCATATTAACTCCTTTTTCGCCCATTCTTCTTCCTACTGGCTTGTTTTTTTATCCTCTTCTCATTTTTCACCTCCGTTTTGTCCCTTTCGAGAGTTCACCCAATTTTTTTTATTTTTTGCCTGATCTCTCAAGGGGGCATCCCTCACCCATTTTATTCCGCCATGCAGCTAGGGCAAATTTTTCTTTGACCTGACGCCACGTCAAAGAGAGGCAAATGTAGACACCTAAAAATGTCTTCACCATCAAACTGACTCCTGACATCCCTAAACATACCTATTTCCCTTCTAATTAATTAATTAAATTTTTATTTAATTAATTATACCTTCATCACCCAATTTTTCATCATTTTACCCCCTACAATTGGATTAATTTAATTAATCCAATAGTTCAACCTTAGCCAATTAATTAAATAAATATGCAATATTTATTTGGTTAATTTCTCCCTTCTCACTAAACTCAATTAATTAGTTAAATCATGTTTAACTAATTAATTCAGCCTATTAATTAACCTATCCCTACCCTAGGTGATTAAATAGTCATTATTTAATTACCTACCCTAACCTACATCATCCTAGCCCTAGGATTAATTAAGTGAATCTATTTGCTAATTTATTCCAGCAATATTAATTGGGCTAATCACCCTAATTAAATTGGTCAAACCCTCATTAACACTTCTCCCTACAACCCATGAATAAAAAATTTATTTTCATGCCAATTAAATCAATTTTTAATACATGTGTCATAACCCTCATTAAAACCTCTTACACATGTCATAGGTATTAATATCCACTCTTCCCCAAATAAATTTTAAATTTATTTTACTCTTCCCCATGTGAATTTTTAATTCACAAATAATCCATCTCACCCAACCTCATTTATGAACCCCTCTTCCCAAGATGAATTAAAAATTCATCTTTATTTTCAACCCTTCATTTCTCAAGATTGAATCTAGGCCCTCCACATCATCTTCATCCTCCACCATTGATCTCTCAAATCAATCTCCACCCTTGGATCAAAATCTCTCTAAAAATCCTATAAATACACCATCTCTCAAGCCATTTTTCATCCACAATTTGAGTAGAGTTACCATGCTAAAATCTTGAGCTAGTGTGAGTTTGTCATATCCCTCAATTCTAGCCCATAATAGCTCAAAGTTTTCCAATTAAAGATGGGAAAGAAGACTCATTTATAATGGCTCAATATGATCTTGAAGGTTTCATATGTTTATGATAATAAACTCTCTTTATGTTCAGTTTCATAACTTAGCCAAATTTCATGGCAAGAGGAAAAGACAAACTAGAATAAGACAAAACCAAATAAGATAAATTAAATATGACTTGGCACTAAAGGACAAAATCATATTTTAAAGGCAATAAAAGATAATTAACAAGGGATCAAATGAGACCACTAAGGACCCCAATCCTCATGAAGGGACAAATATAATTATAAATAAATTAATGAAAAGGTACAAATGCCCAAAGGTCTCCACCCGATGACTCCTCAATGCCATAAAAGGAGTCAAAACCAAGTAAGACATCATCGATCACATAAAAGAAAATACATCTGAGTATCTGGAAGGTACAAATGTTAGTAGCAGTAAATAATTCCTATGCTTCCAAGCATTCAATATTATCGTTAATTCATACAAGAATATTTCCAAGACTACAGTCCAATTTACAACAACAAGTAAGCATATTCATATTATTATTCCTTTTGTCTGATCGGCTGTCAGACTAGCACAGGTATGAAGGAACTTATAATTCAATTTCATTCATAAATGTATCATTCCGATAAGTTCAGATTTGTATCATTATGATAAGTTCAAATCTGTAAGCAATCATCTCTTTTAGACAGTCATATACCATAGTAATGTAATTTGTATGGATCTTATGTGACCCATTAACCTCTTATGAGAGTGAGAGTAAGTGCCTAAGAGGCCATTCATGGGTAGTTAGTCTCATAGAGGCCTTTACTCTAAGAGTATGGAACTTGAGTCTAAGGATAGGAGACATTAGAGCCCCATGGTGGATAGTGGCAACTCTCATCTCAACTCTCATAGGCTGTTAATGAGTGACATAAGAAGAGATAGCCAATATGTTTAATTCAATAAGCATGAATGAATATATCTTTCTTGAGGCAATAACACATAACCTCATAGGAGAGGAGGTAGAAGAGGATCCTTGCCATTAATCAATGGGTATTTAGAGCCCTTTGACATTATGAGTACAAAAGGTACCATATGCAAAGGTTTATGACATAGAGGCCTTGTGTGCAAGTGATGCAAAAGGCATCATTGTGCCAAGGATAGATCATCCTATAAATGTGACATAGAGGCCTTGTTCACAATTGATGCAAAAGGCATCATTGTGTCAAGGATAGGTCACCTTAGAGGCCTTGGCTGCAAAAGGATGCAAAAGGCATCATTACACCAAGGATATAATAGAGCCCCATAATGGAAATGGCAAAGATACTCCATCCCTACTCTCATATGATACCCATGAATTAGTGCAAGATGTTATAATGATATGAGACATCAAGTGATAGTGCATGTGAAATGCAAGTGATAGAGAACAATAGAGAAAGTGAAATATAAAGTGAATATGAGAATAGAGAATTGAGAAATATAAAATAGAGAATGTACATTATGTAATGATGATGCATATAATGTAAAAGTTAGTGAATAAGAAATAATGTTTACTAATAGAAGATATGAAATGAAATGATCTTAAGAATAGTGATAGAATAAATAGTGAATCTTAAAATCATGAAATATATATAAGAGTAAATGAGTAATGTGATGAATATATCTTATGTTTATTATGTTTTCAAAGATTTAGTGTACTAATGTTCTCTTCTTGCAAGTTAAAATTTGTGAACAAGGTTGAGAGATTTTGACTTGTGACAAGGGGACATTACAGAGTTGCATAGTTTGAGAGTATTTTACATCTTATTTGAGCATCTAGGGTATATCTTGGAGTTTTGGGTGCAAGCTCCTTCACCCTTCTTGGATTGGGTCTTCATACGAAGGTATAAAACTTTGTTTTGTATGCTTTTGGTTTATGTTCTTACCTTGATTTGGATTTCCTAATCATAGTAATCTTGCTAGGTTTAGGGTTGAGGTAGTGAGCCTACTAGACCTAGTTGTGCTTCATGGAAGTAAGCTAGTATGTTTAGGCCCGTGGAGTGACCAAGCCTAAACATCATTATGTCAAGATTGCAATATATATTGAGAATTAATCCTCTCCGTGGTTTTCTCCACCTAGGGGTTTTCCACGTAAATCTAGTGTCTCTTGTGTTTGATGTTGTATCTGTGGTTAATTTTCTGATTTCATGCACTCATTGTTAAATCATAATAATTGTGGATAAGTGATGAATGTTTAATTGCAGAAAGTGTTTTAAGTTTTTGTGAGAACTAATCCCCCCCCCTCTCAGTTGTCCGGCACATATCAACAAGACTAATGGCCTCAAGGAAAGACAGATATAGATAGTGAGTTTGACCAACCCAAGAGAATCTATTGTGTTAAGCTAGGAAAAATCACTAAAAGGATGCTAATTTATCTTCAAGGATCTAAGAGAGGCAAACTTCTCAAATTAAAGACAAACTAGAAGATGTGATCTAGATTCTAGGATAAAAGCCAAATTGAAGCTAAAAAGCTAAATAAAATCTAGGCTTGTTTGGTGATGAGGATGATGTTCATAGTCTTAAGAGAATAATAGCTCTAAAAATCCAAGTTTTTGCTATGAAGATTGATGGGAATGGTCTGATGGTGGACATAATGGGTCTAGATGGATTCTAAGATAATAGCTCAGTTGGTAAAATTTCTCAAAAATGAGGGTTTCTTGATTCTGGGCTTAAATGATGACTGTTGACAGGCAGAGACCAAAGGCGTAGGATCGTATGCTAAAGGTAGGTTTCTATCACTCAAAGGTGAGTCACAATAACTCAAAGGCATGGTTCTATGGAATAGAGGTGCATCAATATGGGCCAAATGTGAGTTTTTGTTGTTCAAAGGCAAGTGTTTTGGAGCAGTGTGTTTTTGAGATAAGATTTTGGAAATTTTGTTTTGGCAAGAGAAAACACAGTAGACAAAGTGGTTGTAGACTAACTCAAGGAGTTGGTTGCGCAAGGCTGTAACCTTTGTGGATAAACAAATGGCAATTATAGGTAGATAACATGAAAACACTTCAAACACTTGTACAACAATGTATAATTATTCAAGTAGGTGTATCATATCTCACAGATTCACTGAGGTGCGTCTTCAACCCCCACTATTAGATAATGGTGATTTCCACCCCCTTAATACTGTCTTATCATCACTAGGATAGATAGGGAATGCCGCCTAATCACGGAGATGCCTTAAAATGAAAAGGAAACATGTACACAAAGTATACAACCCCACCTGCATCATAGATGTGCCTTACAATGAAAAGGAAGTATACACAAACACACAAACAAAGTATACAACCCCACCTGCATTGTGGAGATGCCTTATAGTGAAAAGGAAGTATACACAACACAATTTATCACAATATCTAAGATAGCCAAGCATTTACCACAATATATGCCCCCACCTTAAAATGGTTGCTCTCGCTTGCTGGTAACAATCACATTTAAGGTAAGGTTAAAAACACGTGAGGGAACAAGACCTTTTGCAAAGCCCATGCCCCAAAGTGAAATGTGCTTACAATCACTGAATTGTTCCCAACAATCATGATAGAAACACATTAATATCATTTGCTAACAATCATTAATCAATAATAAGATTTGGTTAGAACATCTATGCTAAGATAACAACCAAATCATTTCATGAAACTGATAAAGTTTATAGGCAACATGCTGCTCAAACAAACCAAGGCTATGATGGAACCCTATAAAATTTTCTCCATGGTTCTAGTATTTTTGCTATGTCTGATGCCATCATGTTGGAAGGTCTCTGGCCTAGGGTTTTACTTGTTGAAGACATTCTAAATAGTGCCCCTTAAACCCTAAACCCTAGTATTGTTCAATGCAGGCGGTGAAGATTACTTTTGTTATATTTTCAGGTTGACCGCTAATAGCCTGTGACGGGTTCCTTAAGTTTCTAGGCTCACATGTCTTAGGCATGTTTTTGACTGGCCCCTTGCTGTTTGTCCACCTTCTTTTGCCCGTTTTTGACAAAATTTCCAAAGTGAAAAATTCTTAAAATTTTGACCCCTTGCTGATCTCGTGGCCCCCCTTTCCTAGTAGGCAAAGGTTGTTCTTAAAGAGTATGCTAAGGGCTAGACCCCCTTTATCTATTTAAGACAAGTGGCATGCTTTGATTTGTTTCTTCCATTCCATGAAGAATAAAATATTGAAGAAAAGAACATCAACAAAAGAGCAAAAGGCTACCATTTGACATGTTTCATTCATCATGGGTCCTTGACGAATACATGGTATCTTCTCATGGTTTTTGCCATTCCGTGGGCCTTCTCCAAGGGTCCCACCAACTATTTGTAGAAGTGTGGGAAGGTGTCATGTGTCCATTGTAAACAGGTGGCCGAGTAATATTTGTTGATCTATGTTACATGGCAGGTTCTTTATGGGCTGACGGATGTTTTGGGGATTCACTCCATTTTATGTGGCAGATCCAACAGTTTCTGCCATTTCACGGGAGTCCATCCCCCACTAGATATTTTTTTTGTAGAAACACGGAAGGCTACCCTGCTGGCGCTATTTGAATGTTCTTTCTAGAGTCGTGGCTCTGTTGACAGTCCAGGTGGCATACTATTATTGGCCTATGCTCACTTGGCATTGATGACGAGTTTTCTTCCCTTTGTTGACTACGTTGATACTGTTGATTTAGGCCAGCTACTATGGTGATCGATGACTCATATTCAAAAATTTGAAGATTGACGTAGTGGCGTGTGATATGGGATATGCCAGTGCAGAATTAATTTCTTAGGCATGTGTTGGGTCTCCATCACCACCACTACAAGGGAATTTACTAACTGAAAGATTGGCATGATGCAAAATTGACCCTTGGTGATCTGTGCTTACACCAGAAATGACTTTTCGTTTGCTTCATGACGAATTGTGATAGGATGATTAAGCTGAAGTGTTGAAACCAAGACAGCTGATTTGGTAGCTTCAATGCAAGAAATGATGTTTTCAGTTATGAGAGGTGATGAAATGTTATCTATCTGCCCATTTTTGGCAATCATCAAAAGATTAACATTTATGGCCAATATGTCATGGAAATTACTAGAATTAATTAATCAAGGACGTGTCAGAGTATTCAAAATCTATCAAGTTTTCTATAAATAGGTATTTCTGATGCTTCTCCTTATACTATTTTGCCATGTAGGTAGTATGGATACTGGTTTTATGTGCTCCTTTTTCTCCCCTATTCTATAGGATTCTCTTCTTTGTTTTCATGGCTAGCAATCCGTCCTTATAGAATTAGGGGATTAGAGGACTTTCTTCTATAGAATGGGGGGAATTGGAAAGATTTCAGGGTAGTAGCAGCATCCATTAAGCTCTAGTGAGCTTTTCTCCTTCTTATCTTCTCATCCAGATGAGGGCTCTAAGTTTTAGTCTCCATGTTATAGTAGTTTCTACTTCCTATGATTTGGCATATTAAAGTCTTAGGCAGAGAGGCATCATTGCTTCCTCTACCCCTCCCCTACATCTACTTTTCCTAACAGAGCAACAATTTCAGATGTAGGAGTGTTGCCCCTTTGGATGAAACATGTGGAGGTAGAAGAAATTTTTGTTGCTGTTGCTACCACACTCATGGCTGGATAAATGACATAGTTATATCTAGCCTTATGTGATTTCCTCTGGTTTCTGTCTAGTTGAGCTGGTTGGAAACCTCTCAATCAGAAGTGAGGAGTCACACCCTTGCAAGGGACATTGGGCATAAAGGGAAGGACTCCAATTTATGGGGTTTTCTTCTGATATTGGTCCTTGTAGGTAAACTCACTCTTAGCCGCATGGCTGGAATAGGCAGAGCAGTGAATGATCTTATTGAACAATTAGATGGCACTTAAAGGGTGTTTGAGCTCTAATGACATCTAACAAGCTGTCAACCATCAACAATAGCCTAGCCTAGTTTCCCGCCAAAGTGAGGAAGCATACAAATCAAACAAATATCTCAACATGATGGAGGTATTTTGTTACAAAGGCATCTCTTGTCAATTAAGAGACGGTTACATTTGCATCCTGTTGCAACTTCATTTGTTAGTTGAAAATGCGACATCTTTGTCTTTTAGCCTAAAGCTTGTATGCTCCCTTGTTCTATAAAAGGGAATTCAGGGCTTATTGTCAGTAATTGGTTCGAGGTCATACTTTCCAGACTTGGTCTAAAGTATGGGATCAATCTGATCTTGGAGGAGTTTTGTATAATTAGTACATGAAATAGAATTAGTTTTCCCAATCTAGGTGTTGTTTTGAGTTCATACTTTGATATATTTGCAGAACTATTTGTAATTCAGTATCAGTTTATTATACAAAATGTTTTTAAGTTTCAGACCATACTATCTCCTACTCATGTACACTTTACTACATTTATGAATACAAATTGGTTAAGGATCAATTTATTCATCATCACAGTCTTTCTTGTGTACGCATATTTTTCTTATGGCGTTTACTCAAGCAGTAAAATAATTATTGTGAGAGGATATTGAATGTAATATTTGTTTACAAGGATTACTAAGTAGAGTTGACTAGGGGATTTGTATAAAATAGCACCTCTACAGGACCAGTGTCTAATCAATGGGTCATAGAGTCAAAAATAGATATAAATGAAAACCCTATTGTAATCAGTGTGCATTCAGTCTACTGTGACGATAAAATAATGCATTACATTATTATATTTCACCAGTTTCAAGATCAACTCTACTTAGTAATCCTTGTAAACAAATATTACATTAGTAATCCTATATACTTGTACATAGTTCGAGGTAGTTTTGTATAAGTCAAAACCCCAACTCCATATTACATTTCTAGTTTGATCTTCTTAAGCATTTATGTCACCAAAGGTAGGGTGGAAGTGGATTTGGCATGCTTACATGTTTATGGAATAGATTGTGAAGAGGTGTTGGGATGGGATGAAGGACAAGCAAGTGGAGGAGGGACAGGGTGATCTATACTCTCATTTCTTGGGGGCAAATTGAAATTTTAAATAAACTTTGGAGGACTACGAGTAACATCTTGACCAATAAGTAGGTCACAAGGATGGGAGTGAATTGAATGTTAGGAATGAGAGACTGAATGAGTAGATTGATTTAAAACACATTTTCAAACTAGTTATGGGTTTTGTTGATCAATAGTGGTTTGAATACATTCCCAATGAGTGGCAAGGTTGAGAGTAGTCCAAATTTGAGGGTTTCGATCATCCACAAGGATGAATATTTATGTTTTTCTACCATGATCTATCTCCAAAATTATGAAAAGGCCTGCCACTTCAAAGCGTACTAGTGTCTCTGTGAACTCCATGATTACCTTTATAAAAGTTACTATTGCCAAAATTAGACTAACCATTCCATGTTCCCTAAGGTCTGTTCCTACCAAGGTTATTATCCCGACTCTAACATGACATGCTAAAACAAACCAACTAGAAATAAACATTTAAACCCATAAACTTGATTGTGCCTTCATTATATATCAAAAGTCTCTTTCATCATAACACTTGAAAATTAAATGTAAGTCCCTTTTAGCCAAAATAATGATAGAACACATAACTTCAACCGTGAGCTATTATTTCCTCCTTATCTATCAATACAATTTATTCAAATAAGAAAGAACTAAAGTATGCCTTCAAAGGCAATTTATATCAACAATATAGCTTCTATTATGTTTGATAGAAAAATCCAAAATCATTTGGTTGTTACAACTAGTAGGAAAATAAATTTCAACAATAACCATGTCTTTTTATATGACTATCAACAAAATCCATTTGAATTAGATAATTGAGCTATGATAGAGTTGTAAAGAACTTTTCAAATTTCCTTTAAAGATACTACAATAGTGGAAACAAAACTATACCATATTAAATGCATTCTTTTAGTTGAAATGATGATGTATAGAAATTCTTACCCATGACCTTTAGCTTCTATAATTTCACTATGAAACATAATGCATTTGAACAAGGATTTTGGGCAAGTTTTAGGTTATATTGAGAATAAACAATGTTTCATTAGGATTTTATCTCAAGGTATTTTAAATAAGAAATAATACTCGATATCTTATTTTTAACTTTGATTGGTTAAAATGATTAGAGACAAAAAAATGCATGCAACTTTCATCCTTTGTTACCATTAAACAAATTTATCAAGTAGAATAACAATTTTATAGTTCCATGATCCTTAGCTTCCTCTCTTACTATTAAATACTAATGCTAGGATTTGAACAAATTTTTGGGATTGCACAAACAACATTGAAACCATGAACTTGAAAACAAATTGTAAATGAACCATGCAATGCTACACCAAAAATAATCCTCTTTACATGTGTATTCAAGTAAATACAAACATGAAAGAACAAGCTAAACTAGTTTAACCTATTCATTTACATCTACATGCAACCTCAAGATAAATCAAATGACTAGTTAAGCTAATGAAAACACTAAAGGTTCTCATCAACACTAATCCTTGTTGCACCAAGGCATGGTGGTTGTGATCAAAAGATTATGATGTGTTGTTGAGAGAATGTGGGTGCTCCTACTAGAAACATGAATTTGCATTCTCTTGGTTGATAAAAATGACTTGGGTTGAGGCCAATTTATAGATTTTTTGATGAGGGGATGAAGGGATAAGATTGATTTGAAGGATCAAGGGCTCTCATTGCTTGAGAGGATTGGAGTGATGAGAAGCCTCCAAGTGGCATCATGTGATAGGTACACATGGAGGGGTCCAAGATTCAAGGGAAATCAATGGTTGAGGATTACCTTAGAAGAAGTGGATGGTGAGGATCAAAAGGGTACCTTAGGGTTACTTTAGAAGTATGAGCAAACCTTTGATCCATGCCTCATGTACAAAGACCCATGATCAAAAGTATTCATGTACACTTTTGGAGGATGTACAAGGTTTGAATGAGTTGATTATGGTTTAGGATTATGCAAGTGGGTGATTAGTTGACTAATTGGTTTTATCCAACTTAATGGAAAGTGGATAAAATAGGGAATTAAATAAATAAGAATATGTATTTAATTTTTTGATGGGGATGAGGAACATAGATGAATAAATATTTGAATTTAATTATCTAAGGTTGCACTATAGAAGACAATGATTGATTAATTAAATAAATGATTGAATTTATTTAATTAATGCTAGGATGAGGGTCAAATGAATAGTGATTTTATTAATTAAATAATAAAATAATATTCAATTAATGTTGGGATGAAAATTAGATAATTAATTGAATAAATAGGAATTTATTCAATTAATTATAGAGAAAATAGTCAAGTGATGTCTTGATTATGGCTAAAATAGTGGTGAGATGATTTTAGGTGTCTACATTTTGCCCCTCTTTGAGATGGTGTTATGACAGTAGCATCATTTCAAAGAAAGATAAAACATAGCACTTGGTTGGATGAGAAGATTTTAATTTTGGAATAAGATGATTAGATTAGGGATGATGCCCCAACCACTCAAAGGAGGAGTGATGGGGAGGAATGATGATAGGGATGATGATAC
This sequence comes from Cunninghamia lanceolata, assembly GCA_027924645.1. Classification (NCBI taxonomy): domain Eukaryota; kingdom Viridiplantae; phylum Streptophyta; class Pinopsida; order Cupressales; family Cupressaceae; genus Cunninghamia; species Cunninghamia lanceolata. The sequence continues at coordinate 2,682,170 of BSBN01001327.1, read as the reverse complement.
CCCCCTTGAGAGGGCAGGTGGGTTTGAAGAACATAGGTGTGCTCTTGAAATAGATGAAAAGATGCAAGATGGGTGAGGAGAGAGAGGATGTGGGATGATTAATAGAAGATTGGATGAATGAGGTGGAGGATAGATGATTGGATAGAAGTGATGAAAAGATTAGGGGAATAGATTGATTAGGATGAGAAGATTGACAAAGAAGGAGGAAGAAGTGGAATGATTCATCATGCCGCATTGGATAGAGCAACCTTATATAATATAACATTGGACTTTAAGCACAAAGGTATAAAGACCAGGGTGACGATGTTTCCTATGTGTAGGATTGACTCACAAAAGAGGTCGCAAGCAACCCTATGCCATATAGCACCATGATATGGAAGACCATGATACCATTGTGGTAGGTAGGCTATAGGGATTGATGCATATGCATGACAAAATGATAATGCATAATAACAAGCAAGTAAGCATGCACAAAATGGGACAAATAAAAACATGAAGTTCCCCTGGTCAAGCTAAAAAGCTAAAGATTGATTGATTGATGATGATGGGTAACATTTTTGATGTGGGAATGATATATCATGAGAACACCACAAAGATTGGGAAGGAACAACACAAAGATTGGGAAGGATACATCTTGATGATGATGATTTGATTGAAGTTGATTAGGGCTTACAATGAGGCTAGGAACAAGACTGAGGGATGCTTTGGGATGGTTTGCTTAGATTGCTTGGAAAGCTATGCATGGATTATGATTTTCTTGTGATATTTGGATTGCTAGGAGCATTGGATTGATAGGAGGGATTGTATTGGAGTACATGTGGGCAGAATGTAGCTTGATACTAGTGATAAGGGAAAATTGAGTCGAGGGAAAAGGGATTGGGGGATGATTTGGATGGATATATGAAGGGAGAGTCAATATGGGATGGAATGGATGGGGGATTCAAATTAGATAGATGGAGGGGTTTTAATGTGGTCTCCAAGGACTATGTTGCATAGGAATAGCATGCTTCACTCTAGATATGATGCTTATGACGAGGCATGGGTTAGATGTATGTTATAGGATATACTAGAGATGGGTGTATGCCAAGAGGTGTCCAAAGCATGTTTTAACATTGATGCTCCTATCCTTGTCAAGAAGGAAGGATGAATGGATTGGATACGATGGGAGAGATGTGGATGGATGGGTAGGATGGGAGTGATAAGCTAGGCGAGGCTTGCCCCCAAGTGTAGGGTGCTCTTAGATAGTGGATTACACATGACACCCAAAAATGAGTTTTCATGATGGTACTTGTCCAAGGCACCATGAGAATGATTTTCACCATTGTACAATTTTTCTCTTGACTCTTTTTTTTGCTTTTTACATTTTTATATTTTTCTTGATTTTTTGATTTTTTTGGTTTTTTGATTTTTTGTATTTTTTGATTGGATGGATAGATTTGGATGTGGAGGAGTAGGATGGGACTCAAGCATATATTTATATGATTAGGTGATAGGAGCCCATTAAATAATGGATTTATATGGGCCATGACAATTGTTAGTGCATTCAAAGGTTGACATAGATCTTGTTGATGGCTAAGTGGGATTCTCCAAGATGGAAATAGGGTACCATCGTAGCTTTGATATGTAGAGGATGTTGCCAAGAGAAATGGAGTGGAAGGTAGGTTGGATGGAGGATGGGTAGATTATGTAAAAGCATGAATGAGAGGAATGTGATGGTGGATATATGTTGGATAATGGATTTGGTTATGATAGGAAGGGGTGAGGGAGGTGTGAGGAAATATCATGGGGTTGAGGAGAACCAGGACCAACAATTGTACATGCCATGCTAGATTGGGAAGCTTTTGATGTTGTATGGTATTTTGGATGATGGGGATTTATGATGCATTGAGATGCTCAATTTTTTATTTTGGGGTTGGGAAGGGGGATTTTGGAATTTCTATTTTGGAGATTTAGGGACCCAAATGAACTTAGGACTTGATGCAGAAGCATCCAATGGTGTAAGGGCAATCTTGCATCACCAAAAAACAAATGATGATTTTGTTTGTTGTTCTTTTCAATTTTAGTATTTATGGATACCCATTTGCTTGAATAATGATTTGGAACCTTCAAAATTTCCAACCTACTAAAAATAGCAAACTGCTATTTTAGAAAGTTTACATTTGAGCATGTATGGAAACAAAATTTTACTCAAATCTTTGAAATTGAAAAATATAACCTTTGGTGAATGAATTGGAAAAAATATCATTTGTGGGTTGAAAGATATTAAAGTTTTTATTTCTTGAAAAACCCCTGAAAAAGTTTCAAAGTCAATATTTAGGCACTTAGAGGCCTGGTACGACCTTGAAAATGGGCATAATTAGAAAAGAGGATTATAAGGGCATATATCTCTTCATGAGATTTCCAATGCATCAAATGGTTCATCAATAGGACACCCAGATCAAAAGTTATGTCTCTCGAAAGTTGGGCTATCTTTGGAGGGAGTTACAAATTTCAAAAAGCTGGCTGGAAGATGCCAAAAAGGGCTATTTATGACCATTTTTAAAAAATATTTTAGTACTAGAGAAGGGGGAAAGTGGTGAGTCATGAAAAAGGAGGGAAAATAGAAACCCTAGTATATTTGAAGCTACATAAGTCAGAAGGTTCTAGAATCTAGAGAAAAGAAGCTGTAATGTGTTGCATCTTGTTGAGGATTTCATCCTCTAGTTTGATTATGATTTCTGTAATGTAATTTGTTTTCAATACAATAAAAGAATATTCCTATTTTTTGTGAGAAATCTATGTTTTTGTGTGTTCTAGGATGTACCCCCCTCATCAAGTGGTATCGGATTAGAAGTTCCCAAGTGTGTAGATAGATCACCGAACGTGAGGTAGTTTTCACTAGGACTTGTGGTCATGGGTTGAATAGAAAAGAAGAAGATCAGGATGCCTCCATGAATAAACCATGGTGGTGGAAGAAATGCTCTAACAGAAGAGGGTTTTATAGCATTGCAAAGGCAAATCGATGCATTGCAAGAGGAGCTGTGAAGAGTTTGTTCCAAGAAGAAAGGAGAAGAAAGTGAAGATGAAGTTGAAGAATAAGAGCCATTCGAAGAACAAGATGTTGCAGGAGATCTTGAGCAAGTTAGGTTATTAAGGGCCATTTTGAAGATTGGAAAGAGGCCTAGGATTGAAGTTTCTACCTATTACAGGGATTTGAATCTAGAATATTTTATTGATTAGATAAACAATATGGAGGAATATTTCAAGTATGAAGAGGTGGAGGATCCAGAATGGGTCAAGTTTGCAAAAATGAAGTTGAAGGGCCATGCCAATATTTGGTGGAAAGACGTCTAGTTAGAGAGAAATAGAAGAGGAAAAAGAAAGATTACTAGATGGGATCAGATGGTGGACAAACTAAAGAAGCAATTCATTCCTATGGATTATGAGTTGGAGTTATTGAAGAAGCTACACGGATTGAAACAAGGTAACAAGTTTGTTAAGGAATATACAATAGAGTTTTATAAGATTATTATCAGAACATGCCATGCGGAGGCCAACAAGGAGAAGGTATTAGATTACATTAATGGGTTGAGGCCAAGTATTCATGGGGAGCTGAGCCTGGTCAGAATGACCACCATAGAAGATGCATACCAGTTTTCTTTGAAGGTGGAAGAGAAGTTGAATAATAAATTTGAAAGAAAACAAAGAGGAAGAGGTCATGATAGAAGAAATGGTGGAAGATCCTATGGAAGATGAAATGAAGATCAAAAGAAAAGTGAAGAAGCAAGTGCTAATCGAAATCAGAGAGGAGATAATGCCTACCACCCTTGTGACCAAAATAATGGTGAGCAAAGAGGAAGAGGAAGATGAAGACCTCGACAAGGACCTGGAAGAGGAGGCTTTAGAGGAATCTATTTCCAATGTGGAGAAGAAGGACATCAAGTCTATGAGTGTCCACAACATCAAGGAAGGACAAACAAAAGACCTAAAGGTAATGCACGAGTTGCACATGTATATGAAGATACTCAATATGAGCATTCTGAATATGCTAAAAGGGGAGAAACCTTAATTGTCAGAAGAACCTTGTTAAATGGGGAGAAAGAACCAAATCAGAGGAAGAGTTTATTCCACATAGGGTGCAAGTGTGAAGGTAAATGTTGCAAGATTATTATTGATAGTAGAAGCACTGAAAATCTCGTCTCAGACAAGATGGTCAACAAGTTGAAGTTGAAAAGGAGAAGACATCCACATCCATATTGGATTGCATGGTTGCAGAAGCACCATAGAGCTTTGGTCAATGGTCAATGTTTAGTCAAGTTCAAGATTGGAGACTACCATGATGAGGTGTTGTATGACATCCTACTGATGGATGCATGTCATATACTATTGGGAAGGTCGTGGTAGTATGATAGGTGTGCTATCCATGAGAGCCGTGCAAACACCTATTCCCTAATAAAGGATGGAGTTTGTCATAAGTTGAAGCCTTTGAAGGAGGTGGAAGAAAATGTATGTAGTCCTGCTAGAATTTTCTTGGTATATGGCAGGAAATTTTTGGATGGTATGAAGCATGAAAGTTATTACTTTGCGTTGATTCCTAAGATCAACCAAGAGAAATGTGAAGATGTACTAGCATAAGTTTCAGATCTATTGGAAGAATTTTAGGACATTATCTATAATAATGTACCAAAAGGTTTACCATTGGTGGGGAAAATAAGTCACAAAATGGATTTGGTACCAGGAGCTAGTTTGCCAAATAAGGCAACCCATAGAATGACCCCTGCAGAGAATGAAGAGCTAAATAGACAAGTTCACGTGATGTTAAGGAAAGGATTGATAAGGGAGACCCTACGTCCATGTGTAGTATCTACAATACTAATACTAAAGAAAGATGGAGAGTGGAGAATGTGTACAGATTCCTAAGCCATCAACAAAATTACAATTAAGTACATATTTCTATTGCCGAGGATGGATGATATTATGGATTGCTTGAGTGGAGCCAAGTGCCTTATGAAGATTGATCTAAAGAGTGGATATCACTAGATCCAAATTAGAGAAGGAGATGAATGGAAGACAACCTTCAAGACTAAGGAGGGCATATACAGATGGTTAGTCATGCCATTTGGGCTAACCAATGCACCAAGCACATTCATGCGACTCATGAACGAGATATTAAAATAGATTTTGGGTAAACTTGTCATTGTTTATTTAGATGATATTTTGATTTTCAATAAGACTTTGGAGGAGCACCTGATGCATGTTCAAAGAGTTTTTGAGAAACTATGGGAAGAGAAGTTTTTGACTAATTTGAAGAAATGTAGTTTCGTGGAGAAGGAGTTGGTGTATCTAGGATTTTCTATCTTAGGTGAGGGTCTTAGAATGGATCCAAAGAAAGTGAGGGCTATCATTGAATGGACTACCCCAAGGAGTGTTATAGATTTACGATCTTTTTATGGTTTGGCAAGTTTTTATAGAACATTTATCAAGAATTTTAGTAGCATTTGTGCACATGTAATTGAGACAATGAGAGGGGATAGAAAAGAGTTTAAATGGACTATAGGAGCAGCCAAGAGTTTTGATACATTGAAGCAGAAAGTCATAGAGAAACCTGTTTTCGCACTTCTAGATTTCAATAAGGTATTTTAGGTAGATTGTAATGCTAGTGGCAGTGTTATGGAAGCTATTTTGAGTCAATAAGGTAAGCCCATTGCCTATTTTAGTGAGAAGCTCAATGATGCCAAGAAAAAGTATTCTATTCATGACCAGGAGTTTTATGCTATAGTTTAGGCTTTGAAGAAATGGATGTATTATCTGTTGCTGAAAGAGTTTGTTTTTGTTAGATGGAAAAGGAAGACTTAGCCTAAAAGGTTAAACTAAGTCAAACCCTATTCTATCAACATTGGAACACAAACTGAGTTTTGCTTCTACCTTTGAAGGAGAGCCAAACTATATGTGTTTTTTTCCCTTTGTTGTATAAAGGAGTGTCAACCAAATTCAACCAACCAAACTAGGGCAAAGTAGGAAACCCTAATTGAACAAGATCAACAAATAGATGACCATCAGAAATAGTTATAGAGATTCTGAAAGGATAGCAGAGATCAAGAGGAATGCAAAATAGGAACCTAAGTTTAGGAGTAGAGAGGTACCAGGGTGTTGGGTGCCCTAAACCCAAATTAGGGTTGTGTAGAATATTCTGACCTGTGTGTCTTCCTCCTTGTAGCTGCTTGTTGTTTGATTCCTCCGAATGCAACCTGCACACAATAAAGAAGGGAAAAGGTCATGCTATGTTTAGGGGCTTGCCTTAGTCAAACCTCATGTTGGTGTTTCCACCTCCACTACAACAATAATTAGAGATGAAAGAGTGCATGTCCTAGGAGGGAAAAGGCAAGATCTATAATAAATGATGAAAGAATGAATGTAAATGATAAAAGGTTACCACAAGATATGAAACCCTAGTTGGAGTAGGTGACTCAAGACCATGCACCAATGAGGAGATAGAGAATGTAGACTTGAACTTCCTTCAAGACCTACAAACAAGCATTATAACATCCACATACAAAGAGCTATGAACCAACCATGAAGAACACTTGAGCATAAGAGAACAATTCATCAAAGCATGAGTAAAGTACTTCTAACATTCTAGGTGTAAGATGAATAACAAGACTCCTTCTTATATGCATTCCCACTCACTAATAATGAATGAAACCAAATGGGGCTGACAAGAATAAGTCAAGGAGGTGTTTTAAGCTGACACAACAAAAATAGGGTCGGGGCTAGTGCCCTAGTCCTTCAGCCCCATAAACTCTAGAGAGTGTTAAATGAGGTGGGATTAGACCAATCCTAAGTTTATTTTGCTAGGTTTATTCACCAAGATCAAGATTTAATGGTTATTGTTCCAAAAGGTGTCAAAATAGGTCTTGATTAGCAAGGGTAAATAGTTTACTCCATAACATTTAGCCCCCACTTTAGCGTGGGTATAAGCTTATGTTCAAACTCACACTAAAGTAAGGAGAAGACAAATTTCTAACATGAAAACATAAAATCCCAAAGAATTCTGCCAAGTTGTGGACTACAATAGTCCCCAAGCTTAGGAGTCTAAGGTTCCAAATATGCAAGACATTGTAACATAATTCACACATACATGGAGTACTACAAGCATATATAAGGAATACACACAAGAGAGACACAATACACAAAGGTAATACACATCATACATAATGCATACACGCTTGACATGAAGCATACACATAAGGCATAAAGTATACACATGGAAAACATGACGAAGACACATAAAACACATGGAATCATTATGAGAATACAAGTTCAAACAATACATCACATAAACAAACATGGAAACAAACACACAAGCAACATGACTCTAACACTAGCTTGCTTTGTCACTAGGGGTCATGTGAAGAGAAGTGCTCTCATGGATCACTGTTAGGAATTGCATGTAGAAGATATCAATTAAATACAAATAAAGATTAAATAGAGGAATGAAAAAATACACAGAAATAATAACAATGAGAGACAATTTTAATGTGGTTCACCCAAACTCGGGCTACATCCACCAATAGAGAGTCCAATATTATATCCAACAAATCAAACCGATTACAACCAACAATCCTTGCAACTCAATACCACTGCAAATGCTACAATATCAACAGAAACCCTAACCCTTAGCTATTTTTATCAAGACTTATGTTGGTTACAAAATAGGGTTTTTTTATGTTGGCTAATAGAAAAAAAACTCTTGATGCCTTTATAAAATAACAAAAGTCATTGGAGGTTTTGGGGGCACTGCCCCTCGATCTCGCCCTATATCATGACAGGGAGCGCGCTAGGGGCGCTACCCCTAGACCCTGCAAGGGGCGCTGTCCCTTCACCTCGTCTTGGGGGTGCTACCCCCAAACCCTTGTTAAATAATTTGGGGGGGAGCCGCGCCAATAAAAAGTGGGGAAAATTTAACCTCCGAGTCTGATTAGGCTCCATATAACAACAATCATAGACTAGTAAGGACTACCAAATTACTAGGTGACCATGACAAGTCATATGAAGCACATGGGCTAGCAAACTTCATTATACTAGATGGCTCATGAACCAACAATAAAATGGAAACATCACAAGCTAGTGAGGACTGTCGAATTACTAGGTGAGTTCCATATCAATCATAATAAACAAGTGTATAATCAAAAGAGCATAGTGTGATGTATGCCCCCGCCTTAAAGCGATTGCTTACTTCCATGGAGAGCAATTACTTTAAGGTAGAACAAAATATAAGACAAGCATGAGAGATTTTTGGAAGCAAATGCACACATGATATGTGTTCCCCAAAGCTACATCGCAACAAGGGGTTGCCCCCAGAAAAAGGAAAATTGAGGTGATGCTGTGAGCATGATACACAATGGCTTGTGTAGTCATGGTATGACGCTGAGCATAGTAACAAAGTGCCACATAAATAAAATCATACAAGTAATATCAAGTTAGAGTGAATAATATAAGTAATAACACAAAGGGATCTACCTGACTAGTATCAGCATATGAATGGTTGTATAAATAGGAGATGTCTCGTGGTTATAAATATTTGAAATTGTCATCATCCACCAGTCGGTAAAACTACGGAGACAAAGGAGGAAATATCACATGAAAACAAATATAAGACCTTGGGTCAATAAGGAAGGATGCTAAATCACCCTATGCTTGCATCATCTCCAAAGGAAACAACAATGATAAAATGTAATTTATGACATATAAGGAATGATGATACAAATAGAGAGAATGTTGACATGTTGTCATAAGGTCCTAACACTTTAGATGAAAATTATCAGTTTATCGACTGGGGTAGTGTACAAGGCTATCTACAATAGGGAGTTTGGATATTTCATTGAGAAACAATTTTCTAGATCTGTTAAAAAGTTGAAATAGAACATGAAATGAAACAACAATTTTATCCTTCTACATAAAGCATTCAAACTCTATACTAAGAAGCATGAAAACTCTAGTCTAGAAAGCATATAAATTCTACACTTAGAAAGCAGATAAACTCTACACTAGAAAGCATATAAATTCTATGCTAACAATTCACAATTGCAATTTGCTAAGCTACAAGTACTCCAAATTCTAACCATCAGAAAATAGTAATTCTAACTAAGGTAGATGCACTAGAAAACTTTTAATGAACACAGAAAGTTACAAACAACAGTACACAACTGTTTAACTTTTACACAACACACCCTGTAGGTTAACGACAGAAGCTAAACATAAACCATCTTCAACTAGATAAAAACATCCACAGAAATGAAAATACTTATCTATCCTACAATCCCACGTGTGGCTAGCTCATGGGAGAAGCTTGTCTTAATTCAAATCACATTCAATTGCTTCAATCAGTACATGAGAACTCCATTCAAATCTTCATATATTTTTAAATAAAACTAAAACTCAGAATATCATTTCCATTCATAAAAATTGCAAGTACATAGATCTGATGATTTTGAAAACTAAAGGATTGATTTTCATTCATCCATAGTGTCTATTTATATCCATATTTTGAGCAACAACAAAAACTGAACTACTTCAAAAACTCCTAAACTTCCGATGGCCAGAAAATGCCAGTTGAAGAAGTCTTATAACTGAAAAACAAGATCTTAATTACTGCTGTCTTTTAAACATCAAAAGGACTCCGAGTGGAGTCATAATGTCTTTTGGATAACCACATAAATAGTAGAATAAAACAAAGTCTTCATTAAATGCAAGCCTAAAATTTCTGGTGCCCCCAACTTCTGGTGCACTCGTCCACAACTGCATAATGTCCACTTCTTAGGCAATGCATTAACCTGCATAGTTACCCAACCTTTTATGCCATTAAATCAACATTTAAAAGCTAGTTTCAATCAATTTAGGAAATCAGGATTTGTACAATATTTTATTAAAAATAGATAAATATTGCCTATAAAAATAAATAAATTGGCAAGGCTAGGGAATTCAGTAGTGCAAAAAGGCTATTTGATCCATTAAAGAAATGAGGTTATTTATACCTCATCAAATGTCACAACGGATTTCGGTCCCTTTATATCCTTGTACCAATAAGGGTATCAAAGGTCTATTGCAAGTATGTGCCTAATCGGTGTTGTCATTGATGTCAACATATCCTTGTTGTCATTAGTGTCAACTGCATCTTATTCTATTACTTGTTTAGAAGACTTGTATGTTGAGGATATTGAGAAAATTAGCCTCTCCAGAAGAAACAAGTGAGTTACAGAGAAGTGCAGTACAGACAGTGAGTTGTATGCTGAAGAACAGTCTGGTAAACTGCTCCACATTCTTTTCTTCTTAAAGATCGTTGCTTGTGGATTGGAAGTAAGTTAGAGGTATGTCTAAGGATGCTATAGTTCAGGTATGAGTCATCTGCATGAAGATCTGAGTGAGTTGTGTTCACCAGAGTGAAGCCTATTTTTTTTGTGAGTTTAGTTGAGTCAGGAAGATAGTATTTGGCTCTGCATTCCTTCGCAATAAAGTATTTTGTTGTACAGTTCTAGAGGGAAGTCTGGGATGATGATAAGTGCCTATAGTTGCAATGGTTCATGGTTTGGTAGTTTGCAAGCTATCTTTCTTTTATGACAGTCGAAGACAGTAAAGGTCATGTGTTTCAGTGAGAAGATTCCTATGGATAAAGTGGTTAAGGTTTGTGTAGTTTCTCCTGATGATTATAGAGTGCTTGTGGATGTCTCCTAATCATGTTCCTACCTGTACTTTGGTCTGCATTAAGAAATTGAGATGGTGTGTGAAGATTGTTCCCAGTTAATGTAACGTGTAACCAGTCTTGGCCAACTTGGTTGATCCCAGTGATTGTGGAGATCTCTAGAAGATTGTGGAAGCATGTTGTGGCGTGGAAGATCATGTTTGAGTCCCAGCTAAGGCATGGCGTGATCCACATTTCATTCCCTTTGCATGATGTTGCAATAGGTTAGGACCTATTTTGTAAATGTTTGTAATACCAACTTTGGAGATTGTTCGAATGGTTGATGCCGACCTTGATAATCATTCCAAGGTTGATGTAGTGTATAAATACTTGTAGCTGAGTCATGGAAAAGGTGTCTTTGAGTGAAAATGAGAATATATTAAGAAAGGTCCAAAGGCAGAGCAGAGAAGAGGCAGAGGAAAGAAGAGAAAGAGCAGAGCAGAGGAAGAGGAGAGCAGAGATGAGGAATTGTTTATTCATAATAAAGAAAGGTGTTGATCATGGCACTGAGTCTAGCAGTAAGCCACCAGTAGGGTTTAACAACCCTTATTGTAATCTTGCTAGGTTTAGGGTTGAGGCAGTGAGTTTGCTAGACCTAGTTGTTCTTCATGGAAGTAAGCCAGTATGTTTAGGCCCATGGAGTGACCAAGCCTGAACATCACTATTTCAAGATTGAGTTAATCCTCTCTATGGTTTTTCCCCACCTTGGGGTTTTCCATGTAAATCTGGTGTCTCTTGTGTTTGATGTTGTATCTGTGGTTAAGTTTCTGATTTCATGCACTCATGGTTAAATCATAATAATTATGGATAAGTGATGAATGTTTAAATTGCAAAAAGTGTTTAAGTTTTGTGACAACTGATTCAACCCCCCTCTTAGTTGTCTGACACATATCAACAATTGGTATCAGAGCCAAGTTCTTTGAAAGAAGTTTAACAACTTGAGGAAGATCTGGGATAGTGTGATCATGGTAGCAAGAAGGTATGAAAATTATGAAAGGTACAATCAACTAGAAGTAGCTCTTATGGATCTTGAAAATTCTGAAGAAGAGGTTAGAGATCTAAAGGAAAATCTAAAACAAGCTGATGAATGCATCTTAAAGCTAAAGGAACAAGTCAAGAAATTCAAAGACAAATACAAAGAAGCCAGTGACCAATTGTTATCAGCAAATGAAGCCCTATATGATTTGGAAGCAGAAGTTACAGAAAGAACAAAAGTAGAAGATGATCTAAATTTGATTGTGAAGAACAGATCAGAAGATTATGCCAAACTTGAAAAAGAAATCATAAGTTTAAAAATAGATCTGGAAAAAGCTAGAAGCTTTGAAGAAAAATTCAAGTTAAGTACTGCAAAGCTTGATTAAATGATTGCTAGCCAAAGGAATACTGATGACAAACATGGTTTAGGATTTGAGAAAGGAGAAAGCTCTAACTTTAGACAAATGATCATTGAGCCAAGGCAAAACAAAGGATACCAGTTCAGAAATCAAAGAAGACCTAGAAGACTTCTGATCAGACAACCCAATGCTCAAAGGTACCCATCTTTCAATGGTTATTGTTATTCATGGAATAAGTTTGGTCATAAGGCTACTCAGTGTGGAAGTAGAATAAATCAAAAGACTCCATTATTCTCTGGTTAGTGTTTCAATTGTAAGAAAATTGGTCATAGAGCAAATGACTGTAGAAATTAGATCAGGAAAAGTTTCAACAATGGGAGGAATGAACAATCATTTAATGGTAAATGCTTCACTTGCAATAGAGTTGGTCATAGAGCTGTTGTATGTAGAAGTAAAGTAAGTCAGAATACTATTAGGTGCAATGCATGCTATTAAATGGGACACAGATCAAATGAATGCAGAAGTTTGGTAAGAACTAATCTTCAAAATTTCAGGAACAATCAATCTTTCAATGGAAAGTGTTTTGCATGCAATAGATTTGGACATATGGTTAATCAAGGCAAATCAATTTCAATCAAGGAAATAAATTAAGGTCAAAAATATGTGGTGTGCTTCAGTTGCAACAAATTTGGACATGTTGCAAGGTTTTGCAGAAGCCAAAATGAGAATAGAAATCACTATTTTGAAGAAAGGAAATCAGATAAGAGAAATGACAAGGGAAAAGAGAAAGTTAATCTGGTTGAAACCAAGAAAGAAATGAACAAGGTATGGATCAAGAAAGAAGTAATTGAAGTTAGGGATCAATCCGCACCAGCATCTGGTGCAGATACTTCCTTTGGGAAGTAAATTGAGTGCTCTGGCTTAGGGGGAGCGAAGCTGAAAATCCAAATCCCCCAACTAGAAAGTGGGTGCCAGAAGTAGGCACGAGGGTGTTTGATGAAATCTGATGTGACACATCTCTCAAAAGAAAAATTAGAATAAAAAGGGATAATGTGGCATATTGCAAAGCAATCCTAATCAACTACAGTGAAGGGTTTTAATAGCTCCTTGAATGAGCATTTAATAGGTCAAGCTACACAGAGGATAAAAAGGAACCTGTTTGATCTCTAAATCTCTTTGCATTCTACCTGGTCATACACATTTAGATACCCCTGGAAGGTTGTATTTGTAGCAGTTGTAAATCAAGCAAGGACTATGGTGGATCTTGAGAATTCATTGTTGGAAAGCATAAGAAATTGAGCTCCAACCAAGAGGAAACAATCTGATTCCCTTTCAGATGATGGCATCAATTCCAATTCTAATAATGGGGATGATTCTGATGATAGAAAAACATCTGGGACAAGGACACCTTTGAAGAAGAGATTTGATTATGGTGAAAAAGAAAATGATGATGTGAGCTAGAGAGATGATATAGACAGTGATGGATTACCTTTTGAGAGTGATTTGTACAAAGATGATGAAGATAGGAAATGGCTTCGAAAGTTGTTTGAAGTAGAAATGGAGATGATTTTTGCAGAAAGAACAGAGACGAGGGATAATTTTTGGTACGGAAGAGGGTTGAAGCTCAACAAAATGAGACTAGGAATCAGAGGGGAAAAGATGTAGGGCCACCATCTTCACGGATGCGCTCTTCTATGAAATCTCCCATGACAATGAAAGAAAATGCCTTAAATGAAATAGTTGTAAAGAGACAGAAGGCACAAGATTCAGATGTGCAGAGAATGCAAAGTGTGATGCCCTGTCATGTAACCCTAGAGTGTTAGACTAACAAGTGCAAAAATAACAGAAATATTTTTTTTGAAGCAAGTAAATGCATTAATCATTAAATATAATTACACTATTAACAATATTAAATAAAATGAACAGCTAACACCTCTAGGGAACATAACTACATCAGATAAACATAAAATTATAACAATACAAGTGATATACATTATAATACAACAGAAGAGGATTTACATCATTCATTTACAGAGATGAATAATTACAAAGGTTCAAATACAAGATTACATGATTGATCACATTGGTTTCCAATATACAACAATATAATACAATTATGAAGGTATACTACAACTCTGAAGATGCAGAACAAATTTGGAACTGGAAACACTTCTGCAATGTCCTCGAACTAGTACATCGAAGAAAACCAATGGATTAAGCTCTTCCACCCAACCATGTGGAACCCTGAGGTCCACCCCTCCGAGCTAGGAGATAACAATGAGATTCCACTAAGTCAAGGGATACAAGAAGACAGATAAAGGTTTGACACAAACAACTTAGATCATCACAAATCATCCAGACTACTCAAACATCAAGATAAGTCAAATCATTAAGATAAGACAAATCATTAAGACAAGTCAATTCATCAAGACAATACTCCAGAGGCTACAACAAAAGATAAAGAGGCAGTAACTAAGCTATAGTAGGGAGAGTGTCATCGCATGGTCCTAGCATGGGTTATCCAGGCTATCTCTCACTAGAAACTAGCCCCCATCTATGGTTATCCTGGTGACCTCTCACTAGGCATCAGCCCCATAGGGTGACAATGCGGAGCTGACACGTCCTCTCATGGGGACAAGGAGGTCGACCTTGCCAACCAAGCCTTCTCATCCCATCCTTAGCCTGTGAGAGCACTCAAGGCATGGGTGAGGCATCATACTTATCTTGTTATGTGAATTACTACCCAACCGACCTAGATAAATTATTAAGTTATCACTTGATTACAACTTCGATGGGGTTATCCAGGCAGCCACTTTGGGCACCAGCCCTACCATGAAAGCCACTCTCCTACATGCAACTAGCAACCCTTAACCAACATCCAAAAACCAATAACAAGCATGGACAAGGGATTATAAGGCATCTAACTTTTTGCAACCCAATACATTACATAGACCATTTTAAATCCAAACTCTCAACCACAAAACTTTCCCCTGTCCATTTCAAAATCCCAAATCAAATAAAATAATTAATCAACAATTTTTAAATTCAAAACAACAATCTTTTCTAATCTACATCAAGACCTCATACCAAAAGAGACATCACCAAAACATCCTTGCTACAATATCACACTGAATTCAAGGTAACAAGCCTCTAGAGCTAAAAAGATTTTAACACAAATACCAAAAGACAACTATCCTTGACCTCCCATGAAACTAACATGATCACCATTACATTAAGCTAGACAAAACATAACAGCAATGCTCAAAACCACTATTCTAATCAAATAATCAAGATTTATAATTCCCTCTATGATTTATTTAATAACTTACTACTACAAATCACATCTATACACTTTTTTAAAAAGAATCCCAATCTCAACTCAAACTGCAAGTAAATCTATGTCTCTAAAGATATAAAGCAAATCAATAAAACAATATTAAGAATCAAATCATGACATCATGCTCCTACCAATTAACTATAAAGAATGTTAGTCATAGCCAAGATGAATTAAAGTCCTATTCCAACTACTAAGATCCCTCAATATATAAGGTTACTAACATAATTAGATAACTCTGTCCCAACAATGCAAAACATAAAGGATCGCTAGATTTAAAACTGAACATTCATTTAAATCCTTGGAAAGTATACGAGTTAAATACTAAACACTTTATATCATCAATATTCTATTTGATCATATATCAGAGTACACAATGCAAGAGAATAAGTTTACAAGATTATAACATAAAAGTACATTATATCTAATGTAAGAATATGAATCTCTATCTACCTAATTAAACAAGCTAGCATTCTGTAGACACCTAAAAATGTCTTCTACCATGAAACTGACTCCCGACAACCCTAAACACACCAATTTCCCTTCTAACCAATTAATTAAATTTTTATTTAATTAATTACCCCTTTCATTTTCCAAATTTACACCATTTTATCCCAAAATTGAATTAATTTCATTAATTCAATAGTCCAAACCTTAGCCAATTGATTTAATAAATATGCAATATTTATTAAATCAATTTCCCCTTTTCCACTAAATGCAATTAATTAGTTAAAACCATGTTAACTAATTAATTCAGCCTACTAATTGACCTATAGCTACCCTAGAGAATTAAATAGCTATTATTTAATTGCCTACCCTAGCCCACCTCATCCTAGCCCTAGGATTAATTAAATGAAACCTATGTTTAATTAATCCTAACCCCTTTATTTGGGTGGTCAAACCTTGTTTAACACTCTTCCCCACATCCTCCAAATAAAAAATTGAATTAAATCCACATAAGTCAATTTTTTATTTAAAAACATTCCACATCACATTTAATTCTCCTTACAAACCCATACTCATTTATTTCCACTTCTCCCCAAATAAATTTTTAATTCATTTACATTCCCCCATATGAATCTTTAATTCAAAAATAATCTTTCACCCCCATGCTCATTTAATAACTCCTTTTCCCAAAATGAATAAAAGATTCACTTTTATTCCTAGCCCTCCATTCATTCAAGATTAAATCTAGGCCCTCCACATCACTTTTATCCTCCACCATTGATCTTCTAAATCAATCTCCACCCTTGGATCAAAATCCCTTCCAAAAATCTATAAATAGAGCCTCTCACAATCCATTTTCATCATCTAAGTTTATGCAAAGTTATTATGCCAAAATCACTTTTGAGCTAGAATAGTGAGTTGCAAATTAGAGTAGCATTTCACATTTGAATCTATTGTCTAGGGATTATCTTTGTCTTAGAAGCTTGTTTTGGGTGCAAAGGCTTCTTCCTCCCTTGATGGGATTGGGTTTAGATGTGAGGTATAACTTTGTTTTATGCATTTAGTTTATTGTTTTCAACCTTATTTACTTATCTAATCTACATTGGCATGCCCGGTGGGACCCACAAGGTCCAAGTCTAATCCGTTTTATGAGTTTTTGGTGTGAGAAACATGCTTTTATAGGTCTGACGCCATCCTACATACGCAGCGACGCCATCACTGGTTCCTTTTAGTGCCATTACCTATTTTAGCGCTATTCTGCATAGCGCGTTTCCTTTTTTTAACTCACTCACATCTCTTTTTCTCTTGATCTCCCTGTCATTTTTGGTGTTTAATTGCTCTCGATTTTCACAGAGATATTAAAAATGCAAGGGGAAATTATGTCAAATTTTTTATAAAGTCTAAACATGCATTTTGGCTTTGTTTTTGTCTTGTTTTTCATTTACTCAGACTAACCAGGCTAACAAGACCTCCATTTTGCTGTCTGACCCTTTGTGTTGTTAAGGAAAAACCACTTTTTGTAGGTCAGACACATTCAGTCCCATATCGACGCTAT
Organism: Cunninghamia lanceolata; assembly: GCA_027924645.1. Lineage (NCBI taxonomy): Eukaryota > Viridiplantae > Streptophyta > Pinopsida > Cupressales > Cupressaceae > Cunninghamia > Cunninghamia lanceolata. Next base: position 2,664,783 of record BSBN01001327.1, on the reverse strand, counting down.
CCGCCCAGATTGACGCTATCCGTAGGTGTAATAGACTGTCTGACAAGTTGCGCAGTGGCGCATTCATAGACCTATTTTAGCGCTATTACCTCATTGGGTGCTATTGTTATATCATTTTAGCACTATATATTTTATTGGTGCCTTCATTGTAATATTGTAATGCTATCTTATGTTTTGGCGCCTTCCGGGTCTTGTATTGACGCTATCATCTTAATTAGCGCCATCGTTATAGGGTGTCAGGTTTGGTCTATTTTTTGTCAGAGTCGCTATTTTCTTGTCCGCAGTAGTGCTATTGGACCTCTGTTTTAGAGCTATTTTGAAAACTAACTTTGCTAGTTGTGCAGGTACTGACAAGTGTTTTGCAGGTTTTTACTATCATTCTTTGCAGATACTAACAAGCTTTTTGCAGGGTGGTTTTATCTCTAGTTTAGCAAAAACACTTGAATTTTTGCAACTTAAAAAGAACCCTTTTGCATGTTAGTTACACAACATTTTGATTTGGTGCTATAAAATTGAACAAACAAACAAATCTTTGTGTGTGTGTGTGTGTGCCCAACATTTAAAATTTGGTGTTCTAAAATTTACAAATTTGTGTGCCAACAAACTATCAAACACTTCAATTTTGGGTTTTTAAAAAAAGAACCACAAATTGCATCAATCAAGTCATTGGGTTAATAAGAACAACAATTTGCATTATTCATGCATGTAATCAAGAAAATCAAAGTAACTTGTGTGAAGTGTTTTCGTGGTTGTGTTTGTGGTGTGAAAAGCGTATGCTCTTTCCTCGCACCTTTTTGGTGACCTTGGGAATTAAAAGCTTGTCACTAAACTTGCATTAATCACCCCCAACATAATCCAAAGAACTAAAATGAACCATGTTTAGTGTGATGCAACACAAACAATACATATGCTCTCCCCTCGCATCTTTGTATGAACTTGGGGATCAAAAGTATTTTTGTGCTTGTATTGCTTTTGTTAATCCTTAGAGGGCGTGCCACCCCACTTTGAAAGGTGGGAACGACCCAAGCGGCATCAAGCTAAAGCTAAGCTCTTCCAAGCCGCTATATAAAATAAGATGTTTGGGACGAAAGTCACAAGCGACAGGTGTTGTGTTATACCGATAGCCAACCTCCCCCAAAACCCTCCAAGGCGTAACCCTTAGAGGCTGGGAGACTCCATAACGGAGAGTAGCGCTACTGCATGTATAACCACCTAAACGGATGCCCTTACTACGAACCATTGTTTAGCAAGCCAAAATCCTTCTATTTGTTGACGCAGAAGGGAAACCTTTGAAGGAACCCTGATTCATGCGGTTCTTAGCTGAGGTAGCAGGGATAATCTAAAGGTTTGGTGAGGGACAAGCCTTATAAGAAACCTGGATCTTGGTATGTGTGAGAAGTGTGTGCAATTGTAAGGAGGAGTCGATGCTACCAAAATTCTGGAGCTACCCACTTTGAATAGGCGCAGCTAGGGGATTCAACAAATATTGTCACATCCTCACCTTAGGTTGTTCAAAGTGCTTGTTAAATAAAATCACACATCTTTTACAAAACAAAGCAAAATCTTGATTATTGTGCTTGAATTGTTTTGCAACAAAACTTGCCAAGAGACAAACCAAATCATTTGATCACATTCCAAAACAAAGAAAATCCAAAATTGCCATAAAAAAATCTATCTTTTTAGGACCTCGACAGACACTACCTTATTTTAGCGCCATATCTGTCTGATTTTGGTGCCATTTCACTTGTGGATTGACACTATTCTTAGATTGACTTGCCTAAGATAGAGACCTATCCAGTTGTGATCTTCACCATCTGCTCTGCCATAATCCATATTCACATCCCAAAAATCTAACAACAGTACATCCATTTTCTTCAAAATTTTCCAAAATCACACCTTCTCTTCGACCTTAGAGGATTAATCACCACCATTGTTGGACCCCTTTGCTACATCAAACCTACCTCATCTTCATATCCACCTCATCCTTATTAATATCTGCATACCTTTTGGACCAAACCAAAATCCTTGTCATAAGAAAATCATTCCAAAAATCCCCAAAATCTCCCAAATCAAAACATCATCAAAATCCGTCATCCTTTTGAACTAAAGTTAGATCTATATTTCATCCTTCACATCATATCTTGCTTGGAAAGTCAATAGTCTACCTTCCAAGTGAAATCATTATCCCTCTTTGCGTAAGGTCATTAGTCTACCCCAAACAAAGAAAAACATCCATTTTATGCAACCACAAATCTAGGTCCTACCTAAGCTCAATTTGTTGACTATCAAAATCCTCCATATCAAACATCAACAAAATCTCTTCAAAACAAATGCCATCCATCACCTATCTTTTGGTCCAAAAATTGTGTAGAAAATCAATATCATCCACTCACACCACCCTTAGATTAACACCTCTAGAAAGACATCGATCTTCCACCACATCCTCTCTTCCGTCTCACTACCACATCCATCTTTGGGTCCAACACAATCAGTTAGATTCTCTAAGGTCTCCATCCCCATCTCACTCTACTTCTAGAAATCAACCCCATATACGTGCATGCCCGTCACAAGATCACAACACAAAAAGAACCAAAAAATGGCAGAATATTGGCAATATGGCGGCATAGGAATGCCTAACACCAACAAAAGCAACATACCCATCAATCAAAACTCACCTACGTACTCTTACATCCCCCCATACGGTCCCAATGAAAATCCCTTCCATTACTTACAAAAATGACCACCACCACCACCCCCACCAACACAAAACATCCCCACCATATCCCAAGATGATCTAGATGTCTTGAGCTTCACGCAAGATGCCGATAACATGGACCTACTTGATAAAATCCTAAGGTCGGACCCAAATAGATATCTTGATCATCTTCTTAAAATTGGTGCTTAAATACCCCCCATCATGACATCATCACAACCATCCATCTCTACAATCATTCCTACCACATCAAATAACCAAGCATCCACATCCAACATCCAACCCATTATCTCTCAAACGTCAACACCCATTATCTCTCAAACGTCAACACCCACCGTATCTACTGCCAACACAACCTCTACTGCTACCACATCTACCATTTCCACAAATATCTCCAACCCTACCACCTCCCAACCCGTTACCACATACACTACCACAACCATCCTAAACCCTTCCATGCCACAAATCACCATGGGCATACAAGGCAACATCACGCAAGCAAGTACATCCATGAGTGTGCCTCCACCCAACCCCCAAACCATTGCATACCTACGACAATTATTCTCACAACCACCTTACAATACCTCCAACCCATCCAATGTCAATCCATCCACTATCATGTATCCACATAACCCCATAACATCATCTATACAACATCAAACCAATCCCCAAATACCACCACATGTTCTCCAACAACTCTATGCACATCAACAACATCAGGCACCAATCAACCAAAACACCAACCCACAATACCAACACCTCAATCAAACAAATCCCCAACATCAAATCCCACCCCATCTCTAACATCTCACCAATCAATAGCCCTACATGCAACAACCACAATAACCTCAAGATCTCACGAACATTGTACATGCCTTGATCCAAAAGGTCGATGACCTACAAACTGGGGGCAAGAGAAAGCACTATTCCTTTGAGGACATTTGCCCCTACCCATTCTATCGCACATTGTATATGCCCCCTTTCCCCAAGAACTTTGAGACACCTAAATTCGACAAATACAAGGGAAAGGGAGACCCTAGGGATCACCTTAGGGAGTTTTACATCGCTTGCTTAGAGGTCTCAAATAACGATACATATCTTATGAGACTCTTTCCAAGAAGCCTCAGTGGTCAAGCTGTTGAATGGTTTGCACATCTTCCCCTAGGCATTAGGACTTTCCCTGAGCTTGCAGAGTAATTTTTAAACCATTTCTCCTACAACTTCAAGCATGAAATGTCTATGATAGACCTTTGCAACACCAAACAAAAGAACGAAGAAGCCTTCGCTTCCTTCTTGCAAAGGTGGAGAGGCTTAGCAAGAAAACTCCCATGGCCAATTCCTGAAAAACAACTCGTCACCATGTTCGTGGCCAACCTCAATTAGGAATTAGGGTTTCATTTACAAATCCTTTGTGCATCCACCTTTGAAGAGGTCATCGACAAAGGCACCACCATTGAACGGGCCCTCATTGCCAAGGGCTCCATCAAACTGTATGACTAAAAATCCAACAACAACAACAACCACAACAACAACAACAACAACCACAAATCCAATAACAACACCCCCAATACAAACAACAATGGTAATATGCAATCATATGACAAATCACACTATTGGGGGAAGAACAAGAACAATCTGAATGACAGCGTCACAGATGTGAAAGCCATCAAACATATACAGAATCAGACACCTGCACATACCTATGCCACCAATGTAAATAACCAAAGGGGGCAAGCTAAACCACACAAACCTAGAAGACAATTTACACCCTTAGGGGAACCCCTTGAGGACATCCTCGATAGATGTCTCAAGAAAGGTTTGATCACACTCCCACCTGTTAGACCCCACTAGGAGAATGAACTCAAAGCGGCATGGTACAATGAAAATGACTATTGCGAATACCACCGCATTGCGGGTCATAAAACCGCTGACTGTATGCAATTAAAGCATTGCATCCAAGACCTTATTGATCAAAATCAAGTCAGCCTTGATCAAAGTGCCCAACCATCACCAAACGCCAACCTCAGAGCTTACAAGGATCCACTACCAAACCATAATAAAGCATCCTCATCCAACCAAGCATACAATGTCACCCCACCACTCGCGTCCTATGACTCTATCGTAGGACGGATTGAATCATCATCCCATCATGTCAACACAATCATCATTCAGGCACAAGCACCCGATTGCGCTGTCACAACTCGTCGTGGCCGTGTCTCCATCCGCACAGCCCCCACCAGTGAGCAAACGCCTTCATCCACATCAAATCCCCTACCTCCTCGCCCAACCATACACCCATCACCTACCCATCAGTATAACCTCCTAGAGCACCTAGGAAAGACACCTGCACAAATCTCCATCCTTGAGTTGCTTCGCACATCTCCCCTTCACAAAGACATCCTTGACAAAGCACTCTTGGACAATCAAGTTCCTGCCAACTTGAATGTAACCCAATTCCAAGCCATGGTAGCACATATCGCCGCACCTCACCATCTCATATTTTTAGAAAAAGATCTTCCTACTTCTGACCACCTACACAACGATGCCTTACACATCGAAGTCCGTATCCACAAACACATAATAAAACGGGTCTTAATAGATGGTGGCTCCGGCCTAAACATATGCACTCTTAAACTGCTTAAACACTTAGGGTACTTGAATGAGGTTGAAGATACCAACGAGTGCATCACAATCAAAGGATATGATGACACTGAGAGGCTATCCGAAGGCACCATCCAGCTACCTATTCAGGTAGGATAGAAAATATAGGAAACAAAATGTCAGGTCCTTGATCTTGACCTCCCCTACAACATTCTTCTTGGCTGACCATGGATCCATGCCATGCAAGCTGTCCCATCCACATTCCATTAATGCCTCAAGTTCCCCCACAACGACACGGAAGTAACTGTCTATGCCGATCCTCGTCCCTTCCAATACTACAGTTTCTTGGAAGGCCACAACCAAACCTTCAGCCCATACAACAAAGCCACCACCAAAGCTAATCCAACAGCTTCCACCTCATACATCGACCCCGCCAACATTGCCACCACTTCATCCCAAGCACCTCCACCACTTGAGGTCAAGATCAAGTTCAGTGACATGGGATGTGGGGAATACGACTTGCACGGTACATTTTGTGTGGGCACATTACCCAATCCTAAAACATTTGGCATCCCAAATACAGAAATAGCCAACACAGTCATCATCAAGTGCAAACCATCACCCGTCTTTGAGAAGAAACATCTCCTAGATCAGGATGTGCTTGAGGACATATCATCCTGGCTGTATAAGGATGAGGAAATAGAACAAGAAGCTCCCACCATACTGACAGACATCTATGGTAAAGGGTCTGAAATAGTAAAAAACATGGGTTACAAAGGACAAGGCGGTATTGGCCTTCATGAGCAGGGGATTGTAGAACCAGTACAAGCAACAAGAAACCCCTATACCCAAGGGTTAGGATATGGTCAAAGACAACATATCCTCACTACCGGCGAATGTATCTTAGCCGAGGTTGCTACAGTTTCCCCTAACGTCGACAACATCAATGAAACGGATCATCAAGACTCCTTTAGTGATTTTGCCAATTTCTTTGACTCATCCATATGCACCATCCACACAATCACCACCCTAGCCTCATCATCCAATGACTTACCACTGGTATATCTGGACCTCATAGACTGGGACCAACGGGGACCTCCTGTCTTTGACATAGCACCAAATGATGAGGCCATCGCCGAAATGATGGGGGTCAGAGATCACTTCCCCCTAGGAAATCACCGAGCAGGATACATCATGGAACTCAATCTGGATGCCTATTTCAGGGAGACAACCCCTGCTTCCAGTCATAAAAACATAACAATCAAAAATGGATCTGATGGTGAAAACCATTCTGCGGCAGTATCAGATCCCACAATAGTAAAAACAAAAGACGTATCTCCTGGGGAAAGCCTCCACGAGGCGCCAAGAGATGGAAGCATGAGCCTCCTTGAGATAGACAAAGTCTATCCAGACAGATCACCCATCTTGGTTGAACCAACCCAGGAGATGAATCTTGGGACAGAGGAACAACTGAAAATCACATATAGAGCAGAATCTCTCAGCATACAGGAACAAGAGAACTTCTTGTCTTTCTTCACACATAGAAATCACAATTTTGCGTGGACCTATGCAGATATGCTAGGGCTAGATCCTGCTTTGGTTGTCCATCATCTTGCAGTATGCCCTGATGTGAAACCAGTAAAGCAGAAACTCAGAAAGATGAATCCTTAGGTGGTTCTCCTTGTCAAAGCAGATCTAAAGAAATTACTGGATGTTGGGTTCATACACCCAATTGATTATCCTGAATGGGTTTCAAATCTAGTACCAGTTGCTAAACCAGATGGCTGAATCCACTGTTGTACTGACTTCAGAGACCTCAACAAGGCCTGCCCAAAAGATGACTTCCCACTACCAAACATTGACATGATAGTGGATCTCACAGTAGGACACAAGATGTTATCCCTTATGGATAGCTTTTCAGGATATAACCAAATAAAAATTGCTGAAGAAGACCAGCACAAAACAACCTTCATATGCCCATGGGGGACATACTGCTGGGTAGTAATGCCATTTGGCCTGAAGAATGCAGGAGCTACCTATCAAAGAGCTATGACCGTCATCTTTCATGAGATTTTTCACCACATCATGGAAGACTACGTTGATGACTTACTAGGCAAATCAAAGACAAGAGAAGAACATCTGGATGTATTGGCCAAGATCTTCAATCGGTTAGAGCAATACAATGTCCATCTGAATCCAAAGAAGTGTGTCTTTGGGGTAACTTCTGGTAGACTCTTGGGATACATAGTCTCCAGATGCGGAATCAAGATAGATCCTGCAAAGGTCAAGGCCATAACAGAAATGCCTCCTCCAAAAACATTGAAACAACTGAGAAGCCTACAGGGAAAACTCTAGTCTATTCGTCAGTTTATTGCTCAGTTGGCCGATAAATGTCAACCATTCCGGCACCTCCTCAGAAAAGACATAACTTTTGTCTAGAACACTCAGTGTCAGGATGCCTTTTGACCAACTCAAAGAATACCTGGCTAATCCTCCTATGCTAACTCCACCAAGGCAAGGCAAACCCCTCCTCTACATCTCTGCAATAGACATAGCTATCGGTGCCTTGCTAGCACAACATGATGAATAGGGAAAGGAAAGAGCCATCTACTACATCAGCCACACCTTGATCTTGTATGAGCTCAACTATACCCGAATTGAACGAGCATGCCTAGCCCTCGTATTTACATCACAAAAGTTAAGACACTATATGCTCAATCACAAGACCAAGCTCATTGCTAAAATCAACCCACTGAAATATTTACTAAACAGAGCTGCTCTTACAGGGAGAATGGCAAAATGGGTCATGATTCTCACTGAGTTTGACATTGAATACACTGAGAGAAAGGCCATCAAAGGACAAGTTATAGAAGATTAGCTGGCTGAAGCACCTATTCCGGTAGAACATCCTACAATAGCAGAGTTTCCAGATGAAGCCATCCTGACAATCACACCAGCCACAGACACGTAGAAGATGTATTTTGATGGATCATACACTCACAGAGGCTCGGGGGCAGGCGTCCTGTTTGTTACCCCTCAAGGTGACACAATCCCTAAATCCTTCAAGATCACATTTCCATGTACCAACAACGTAGCAGAGTATGAGGCCCTCATCACAGGTCTCTGCATGGCCATCCAATGGAAAAAGCTAACTGTGTATGGCGACTCTCAACTGGTCATTAGGCAGGTAAATAATGAATACAAAACCAAGGATGATAAGCTCCTTCCCTATAAGAAGATGGTCGATGATTTCAAAGATTACTTCGATGATATCCACTTCAAGCAAATGTCAAGGCTCAACAACAAAGCAGCAGACGCCATGGAAACCATCGGATCTCTGGTAGACATGAAGAAAGACAGCAAGAAATGTGAGTTCCTGATTGAAGAACTCCCCATCCCTGCCTACGATGTTATTCAATCAGAACTAGTGTGCGAAGTCATTGGTCCCCTATCCCCATGGTACCAAGAAACATACTTATACCTCCACGACAACATACTCCCCCCTAACCTATCCACCTCACAAAGAAAATCTTTCATTCGTCGAGCCTCTCGATTTATCCTTGTAGGCGATACATTATACAAAAGGAGTCTTGATGGTATGCTTCTACGATGTTTAGACTCTAGGGAAGCTAAGCTAGCCTTGGAAGAGGTACATGTAGGTATCTATGGGGCACATTCAAGTGGACCTGTGTTGTCTAAAAAGATCCTCAGGACCGGATATTATTGGCCAACAATGGACAGAGACTCCTACCGATTTATCAAGAAATACCTCCCATGTCAACAGCATGGCAATCTCATCCATGCACCAGCATAGGAGTTGCAACCTATCACAACACCGTGGCCTTTCTCATAGTGGGGACTCAACCTCATAGGGAAAATACATCCCCCATCCTCAAATGGCCATAAGTTCATTATCACTGCTACCGAATACTTCACCAAGTGGGTGGAAGAAATACCAGTCACCTTCACCACTGGCATCCAAATCTTGAAATTCATCCTCCACTATATCATCTGCCGATATGGTATCCCTCATTCCATTGTCACCGACAATGGAAAGCCATTCAAAAACCAAGAAGTTCACACCTTGTGCGAAAAATTTGACATCAAACACCATTTCTCCACACCGTATTACCCTCAAGGAAACGGTCAAGCAGAGGCTTCTAATAAAACCATCCTCCGCATTCTCAAGAAGATAGTCAATGACGTTGGCTGTGACTGACACCTCCAACTCAACCCTGCCCTTTGGGCCTACCGTACAAGCATCCACACTCCAACAGGAGCCACTCCATTCTCACTAGTATTCGGATCTGAAGCCATTCTACCTATAGAGGTCGAGCTCCCATCTCTCTGAGTATCCTTGTAAAACATTATCTCTGATGAGGAATACTGCGTCGCAAGGTTGCATCAACTAGAATTACTGGATGAGAAACGCCTGAATGCATTGAATCACCTATAGACATATCAAAATTGCCTCCGAAGAAGCTACAACATGAGGATCAGAAATTATAAATTTGAAGTAGGCAACCTTGTCCTAATGGAAAATCAGAAGAACCTGCAAGAACATCCTAAGCAAGGAAAGTTTGAACCCAATTGGGTAGGACCATATGTCGTCACAGCTGACTATGGATCAGGAGCTTATCAGCTTGCAACACCTGAGGTGCAGCCTTTGGATGAGCCGATGAACATTCTGCATCTAAAGAAATTTTATGCATAACCCATCTGGTACCCCAAGTCAAAAAATAAAAAAAATAGAGAAATCAAAAAACCAAAAAAATCAAAAATCAAGAAAAATCAGAGTGCAATAAAAACTTCCAATGGTGAAAATCACTTCGGTGACGCCTTGGATAAGTACCATGGTGAAAACCTATTTCAGGCACCATGCATAGTGGCTGGTTCCACCATCTAGTAAGTCCTCTTTCCGTCACACACACTCCATATCGCACACATCCCATGGCTTGGAATTTTGAAACATCAAGTCCTATCATCCAACCCGCACTATCCCATCCCAAGGCTAACTCATCGAATGAGGATCCTTGTAAGCTTCCATTTGTACAGTCGCAAAATCATAAAATCCAAAAACATTGTAAAATCAAAAAATCCAAAAACATCGTAAAATCATAAAATCCAAAAACATCGTAAAATAAAAAAATCCAAAAACATCGTAAAATCATAAAATCCAAAAACATCGTAAAATCAAAAAATCCAAAAACATCGTAAAATCATAAAATACAAAAACAATAGAAAATATAGAAAATCTAAAAAACAACACATCTCATCGCAATCATCAAACATACATCAATCTTCATCACATCACACCCATCCCAAACCATTCCCACATCATCAAGTCTTTCCAGAACTACATATTCATTTCACCCGCATCTTGAAAGTACCTTGATCCAGTGGATACAGGGTATGTAGGCAGTCTGGAATATGAAGGATGTTTCCAGTACTCAGGTATCTAAGATGCACCCATCCAACCCGTTTGGATGGTCCCCATTCACTGAGCTTTCTGGATCTAATAAATGATACACACGCTACGTATACACTCCAAACAGGTCCCCTAACGCAAAAATCATCAATCAACATGCCAACCATAATCCTACACATGGACCGACTGTCCTTTTGTCCACCTCTCAAAAATTCTCCAATTAAAATCCAACTGATTCGCGTCCTAGGATATATCTTTCCCACAATGGACAAAAATCTGTCATCCTATCAACATGTCTCTTGGCAAGAGTACATAAAGGCTATTTTTATATTTTCATTGGTCTTTTTGATTATTGATTTTTATCTTTTGGTCTCACTCTAGGTCATCTCCAATGCTACCTTGATCTCATTATATCATGGTATGTGGCGGACAACACCTAGAGTAGATATGGTCATTGTTTCTGTATGCTATGCTTGTGGGTTGGTTTCATTACTCCAGGAATAGTATTCATATCTTGTAGCCTGGGTCAGTTCTAGCATGATGTGTCCCATTTGCATATACAGGCATCAAAACCTTATATGCATTATTCACACTCAGCGCTATGAGTCCCCTTCCTAGGCTAGGCAAGATTATACTACCTTGGGCATGCATGAAATCAACCTATTGTTTGTGGGTCTAGTCCATGCAATCATAAGATAGACATCATCACCTAGGTCTTTTCATACCTTTGTGAACTGTATCCTACATTTCTATAGTAAACTAAGAAATGCTCTCAATTAAGCTTTTGCAACTACTGTTACTAGCTCAAAATCATCATCATAATCACTCATTCAACTATCCCATCTCGGCCTAGATTTGATAATCACTTTCCCCCCACCCCACACCAATCCAATCCCCTCACTAATCCCATTCCCCCACCGTATTTCCACTCAACACATCCTGAACCAAAGTAAATCTCCCCTCAATGATGTGGTGTCTTATGACCTAACAATCCTCTCATCTCCCCACCGCCATCCTCTAGATGCTACCATTCCTATCCATACCCCACTCATCCAACCCTATCCTCTCCCCACCTAGTCCCCTTCCCCATAGCCACACCACTCAGGGTCAAACAAAGAACATCATGTGTATCAGGACTAGATAATCCCACCTATCACCTACTTTGCATACCACCTATCACCTAAACTGCATCTCGCATATCATTTAGCTACATGTCATGATCATTTAAGTTGCATATCATTAGGTGCATTTTAATCCATCTTAAATTGCATCCCATTTTAGGTTCATTTTATCCATTTGAATTGCATATCATATAGGTTCATTTTATCCATCTTAAATTGCATATCATTTAGGTTCATTTTATCCATTTAAATTGCGTATCATTTAGGTTCATTTTATCCATCTTAAATTGCATATCATTAGGTTCATTTTATCCATCTTAAATTGCATATCATTAGGTGCATTTTAATCTATCTTAAATTGCATCTCATTTTAGGTTCATTTTATCCATGTAAATTGCATATCATTTAGGTTCATTTTAATCACTTAAATTGCATATCATTTAGGTTCATTCCAAATCATTTAAATTGCATAAACATTAAAATAAATCATCACATTTGCACTACATTCCATTAGTCACATTACATCATCATATAACTGCACATAATAAACATCTAGCTACATATGCATATTTTCATACATAAACATACATTTCCATAATAAATGTTTCTGAAACATTCATTTGCATTATACATCATATATAGTCCATAAAATCACAACACCATGCATGTATCACAATAAATCCATCATAAATATATCCATAAAATCAAAAACATACTTGCATAAACATAACACATCCATAGCATATAAAATCCATAAAGAAATACTGCATCCATCACATAGGCATCATCATAATAGAGCATCATAATCATAAGCATCATAAATCATAAAAAAGCATCGTATCATATATAAATCATCGCAAAACAAAATGTACATCGCTCATGTAGGAATCAAAAAATATAGTGTCCTGATACAATGCCTCTAAGGGCTAACATGATATAACTATCACATGGAGGATCCTCTCTCTGAGGGAGTAGGAGACTCTAACCCTAGTCGAGGCCGTGATCTTGTCGGTGGCTGTGGCTATGGCTGTGCTTGCACCTGAGGAACCTGCTGAGGCACGTATGAGGGGGGAGGCATTGTTTGCTGAATTGACTGCACTGATCTCAACCTATGAGACCGGGAGGCCCCCGATCTGCTGACCTGACTATAGCTCAGGGCACGCTGCGCTATTGGCACAGCCGCGTAGTACGGGGCCCGATAATACTCCACCCGTGCCCTGGCCTCTGTCAAATCCCCCTATACCTGAATCAACTACCCCTGTGCCTGACTCAATTGTCCCTGTAACTGATACAACTGTGTCTACGCCTAGGACAACTGAGCCTACATCCCTTTCAACATAGGAGCCAGTCCACCACCTGAAACCTATAGGCTACTCAATGCAGTCTCAGCCTGCTGAGCTCTGACAAGCACCGCATCTCGCTCTCCTATCAAAGTGACTATATCACCCCGAGCTTGGGCTAGCTGTGCTTGTAACGCCGCCACCTGTCCATCTGCCCCATCCAATAAGGCCAATGCCCCCCGCAACTGAACCAACTTTGCATCACAGCTCTCTACGGCCTCCTCCAGGATAGCCACCTATGCTCGTAGAGTCTCCATCTCCTCCTCCTCATCCCGCAGCCTCTGACAAGGTGTCAACCTCTCAACCTCTCCCTCTCCCGTTGTCCCTGAGGGGCCTGCCTGCTGCCCTCCCCCAACTGCCTGCTGCTACACTACCTGTGGTGGGGGTAGATCACCCCTATCCACCCTCAGCTGTCCCCCACACCGCTAAGGTCCTCTAGGTTGTCGCCCTACTCCAACTTGCAACTGCTCAATAGGAACCTGCTGCACAGGTACCTGCTACCCTACCTGCCCCTGTCCTGCTGCCACCGCCGCTAGCACATCTATCGGCTGGCCATCTTTACCAACCAACCTCTCCTCTCCATCCTCTCTAATCTCCATGAGGACGTCCTCAATGATCTCCTCCCCCTCCTCCAAGCCGTCATCCCCATTCAAGTTGTCTCCATCACCATCTGAATCATCCCCCCTGAACCTGCTACCTCCTCCGCTGGATCCGTCAACCGAGTGGGCCGATGCATCTGCCACCATATATCATATGCAGGCGTAGTCCCTGCATCCCTCACTGTGCTCCTCCAATCCCACCGCACTGGCCGTAGGGCTCCAAAATCAGCTAGGGCGACCTGTGGCTGTATGGCTGCAGGCCAGAAGGCCGCATCTCGAGGGGTGCACGTAAATATGGCCATCTGTTGTAGAGTGTCCTATCTCAAACCAAATTACTGCATGACCCACAAGGGTAGATACATATCTATAGTATGGTCTCCTCGACCCATAAGGTACCATTGCTGAAACATAAAAGGGAGATGAACATCATCATCTGGCCATGGCTCTATGTTGATATACGGTCGCTAGGTCACACTAATCACATCATCTAATATCCTCCTCCAATACTGTACCTGTCCAGTGTACGTATACTCTGCATCTTGATATAAAAACACAAAGGCCTCAAACAGCCGCCTATAATACCCACATGTCAGCCTGGTAACTGTGATACGCCCCCAAATCCATACATGAAGCAGAGTAACTCCAACTGACAACGCTCTATCATGCAGATAGGCGACTGTATGCATCTCATGGTATAACTGCCCTAGCATCGCCGGTCCCTAGGCATAGACAGTCTCATGCCTCACCATCCCCTCTATCACCCCCCTAGCCAACTGGAAAACCCTTGCCTCGCCTGTCAGGCATCACAACTCCTCCAATCAATGCACACAGAAATAAGGCAAAGGGATCTGCACCCGCAGCCAGTGTCCCCTCATAGTCCATCTCTCTCCCGTCCACTGAGAGAACAATGTGGTCCACTCCAAACACTCTGATCAGGGCACTCCACCCCATCCTCGTGTCATATCTAACATGCTGGCCTTGAATAGGTAGCTTGAGGATCTGATAAACATCCTCAAGTGTAATGGTAATCTCACCAGTCGGCAACAAAAAACTGCATGTCTCTGAATGATATCACTCCACCGCAGCTGTCATCAGAGCTCAATGAGCTCGTAACATGGGCATCAATGCCATTGTCAGAAGCCCCAATCTAGCTAGTCAGGCCTGCATAGCATCATCAAAATGGTCAAACAATGCCATCACCAAGGGCACGCGTCGCTCCCTCGAGTATAATATAAATCACTGTGTATCTTGCATCCACAACTTGTTGATTAGATATCAACCTATCTTTTTCTAAACCAACCCCTTTTCTTCTAAATGTCTAAAAAGACAGCATCATGTGGCACCAAAACAAAGAACCCCTTGTGCCATTTTTAAAATGGTGCTACAATTTCCTCTAAATGGCGCTAATACAAAAAATAGCGCCACTGCGCTGACCTCTTTGCACTAATCCAAAAAATAGTGCTACTGCGCGCTATATGTGGTGCCATTTTGCCAAATGGCGTCACTTAACATTTTGGTGCTAATTCCCACAATAGCGCCAATTCCCCCAAAAGTGCTACTTCAGTCAATAGCACTAATCCCCTAAATCGCGCTAAAATGCAAAAAAGTGCCATTTCCCAGGATGGCGCTATTCCTGAGAATAGCACCACTTTAACCCCTATTTGGTGCTAAAACGCTAGAACTCTATTCTTCTACAAATCGCGCTAATCCGGACGATAGTGCTAAAAAACCTACCAAATGGAGACAAACCGCCCTAACCCTACCCTGGCGGATAGTGCCAATCCAGAAGATGGCACTAATCCGCCTTATCGTTGGTGCTATGTGCTCCAATCCCATATCTCAAACCCCAAAAAAATGCACGTAAACTAAAAAAATTACAAAGTCAGGGTTAGACCCTACCTGAGCTCCAGCTGTCGGTGCTCGCCCAAACTCTCAGAACCGCTCTGAAATGTGTCGAAGCTGCAGAAACTGGGGGTTACGGTCAGCCATCTCTCCTTCGCTCCTTCTTCTCCAAAGTCAAAAGTGTGCAAATGTGGCACTCTAAGGGCCCACTTTTCCTAATATAGTGGGCCATGTCATTCTTCCACCCCCTCTTTTTCCCTCCATGGTGCAGATCTCAGCCTTTTTCCTCTGTTTTTCTTCCCGTCATCCTCTTTTTCCATCTTCTATCCGATTTTCACTCCCGTCGCATCCTTTTCAAGAAATCGCCTAGAAAATTCTTATTTTCCTGCTGACCTCTCAAGGGGGCTTCCCTTATCCATCTCATACCTTCCCAACAACTGGGGCATATTTTTCTTCGACCTGATGCCACTTCCCTCCTAGATCCTGATGCCACATCAAAGAGGGGCAAATGTAGACACCTAAAAATGTCTTCTACCATGAAACTGACTCCCGACAACCCTAAACACACCAATTTCCCTTCTAACCAATTAATTAAATTTTTATTTAATTAATTACCCCTTTCATTTTCCAAATTTACACCATTTTATCCCCAAAATTGAATTAATTTCATTAATTCAATAGTCCAAACCTTAGCCAATTGATTTAATAAATATGCAATATTTATTAAATCAATTTCCCCTTTTCCACTAAATCTAATTAATTAGTTAAAACCATGTTAACTAATTAATTCAGCCTACTAATTGACCTATCCCTACCCTAGACAATTAAATAGCTATTATTTAATTGCCTACCCTAGCTTACCTCATCCTAGCCCTAGGATTAATTAAATGAAACCTATGTTTAATTAATCCTAACCCCTTCATTTGGGTGGTCAAACCTTGTTTAACACCCTTCCCCACATCCTCTAAATAAAAAATTAAATTAAATCCACATAAGTCAATTTTTTATTTAAAAACATCCCACATCACAATTAATTCTCCTTACAAACCCATACTCATTTATTTCCACTTCTCCCCAAATGAATTTTTAATTCATTTGCATTCCCCCATATGAATCTTTAATTCAAAAATAATCTTTCACCCCTATGCTCATTTAATAACTTATTTTCCCAAAATGAATAAAAGATTCACTTTTATTCCTAACCCTCCATTCATTCAAGATTAAATCTAGGCCCTCCACATCACTTTTATCCTCCACCATTGATCTTCCAAATCAATCTCCACCCTTGGATCAAAATCCCTTCCAAAAATCTATAAATAGAACTTCTCACAATCCATTTTCATTATCCAAGTTTATGAAAAGTTATTATGCCAAAATCACTCTTGAGCTAGAATAGTGAGTTGCAAATTAGAGTAGCATTTCACATTTGAATCTATTGTCTAGGGATTATCTTTGTCTTATAAGCTTATTTTGGGTGCAAAGACTTCTTCCTCCATTGATGGGATTGGGTTTGCATGTGAGGTATAACTTTGTTTTATGCATTTAGTTTATTGTTTTCAACCTTATTTGCTTATCTAATCTACACATTCCAATGAGAGACTCTAACGAAATTATTCTTATTTTAATATGATATTGATTCTTTGAACTAATTTTCCATGTTTTACAAGGCTACAAGCCCCCATTACTAGTTATAATACCATCTAACTCAGTATAATCCAATTACTGAAGCCAACATAATATTTTTAAAGCTCTAATAATACCCTACTCTACATTTTACCAACACACACAGTAAATTTTATCATTTAATTCACCATAACCATAGATTCAACTATAAGCTTGATTATAATTTTCTATAGATGTAAGCTTAACTTTTCTATTATAATGTACCACAAAATAGTATTTAACTAAATCATAACTAAATAAATTTATATTTAATAAGATAAAATGAGTATAACTAATATTTAACTTAATATTTTTAAATGCTAGAATGTAATACCAAACATCTTTTATTTAATCACTATCATTACCAATTATTACCTTTTAATACTCTAATAAAGTTTTAACTCAAAATTTAATTCTATTTATCATTTATTTAATAACTAGTATCACCATAAAAATCTACTACACATTAAAAATCTAATTTATTCAATTAATCAAACTTGCATCTACTAAAGCAACTTTATTTAAATAAAATTAATTTTAAAATAATACAACTCTATCCTAATATTTTAAGATAGACTAATATTATCTTATCACTATTGCCTTTTAATGAGTTTGATAATAAAAGAAAGTCAAATTATCAATTTTAATAAATCAAAACTACAAAAAGCACAAAGCAAGATTTAATAAATCAAAACTAGAAAAAAACACAAAGCAAGATTTATGAGTTGCTCAAGGAGTTTCAAATATAGAAGTTTTCCTAATTCTTAGCTTATAAATCCATCTAATATTTGTTTAACCAATACCTTAATAATTCAATTCACAATAAATCTCTTTTTTATTATTTATTAATTAAAATCAATGTATATTGCTTAATCATAACTAACAATTTTATATCTTAACAAAATAAAATGAATATAATTATTTAACCCCATAAACTTAATAATGATAATTATAGGATAAAATATTACAGATCTATCCTAACTAGTTTTATGAGTAGTACTAATATTAATTTCAACACTTTTGTTATTTGGTAAAAAATAAAAGAAACAATATAACAATACAACTAATACTCCAAGAAAATCTCAAAGCAAATTTACTAATTGTTCAAGGAGTTCCTATTAGAATTTTCTAAAACTTAGCTTACATTTGCAAACTTTCTAAATCTGATTTCAGTCCTAAAAGCTATTGTATAACAAGAGAAATTCAATACATTGATAATACATGTTTTCAAAGAAGTCATTACCTGAAGTAACTCAAAAAGAAAAATGGCTTGCAAGGGAGAAATTATGGAGAGAAAAGAATCTAGAAGGAAGATATTTCGAAGAAGACTTCTAAGGTTTATAATAGAAATGAAGAATGGTCTACCAGGGAAGCCATGAGAGTGAGATGGCAATATAGGATCAGAGATACACAATGGATCCAAAAATAAATTTTCAAGGATTCAAGAATTTAACAGAGAAATAAGAGGTTTTCAAATTGTCTAGCAGAGAAGAAGAAAATTGTAGAAGATTCAGGAAGAGAAATCTAACCCCAAGAATTACTGATCAAGGCAAGACAAGTTTTATTATCTTTTATTATTTTATATCTAAGTTAAACTCCAACATATCACCTTCAACAATTTAAACATGGAAGCACTATAAATTTTTTAACTCAATATTTAATACTAAAATTATAATACTAACATTACCATAAACATCTATTTCACATAAAAAAAAATCTTAATTTATTCATTTAATATTCTCAATAAGGATAATTGCTCTATAGATTAAAATATTACAAATTTATCTAATTGATTTAATTCATTTCTTAGAGAGTTAAATGCACTACAAATTAGTATATTACAAAATATAAACTACAAGTCTACTCTGGAATTTTTTTTTTCTCTACTCCTAAGATTAAAAAAAAGAGATGATTATACTCCTATGAATCAACATAACAACTTTACTCATTTAACAACTGCCAGTTTACCAAACAAAACCAGAATTATGCTAAATCAAAACTTCTACTTTACTTCCTAAGGATTTGAAACTTGCTAATTTGATCTCAGGCATGTTTGGTTTATATGATTTTGGCTTAAACAAGGAAATCAAAATAAAATAGCGAGATATTTTCATTCACATTTGGTATGTAGTTTTCAGGAATAAGAATCCAAATTTGCAGAAGTATCCCAAATTCGAGATGTACGACTAGTGCCAGGCAAGAAGAAATCTCAAAAAAAAAAAAATTGAAATTTCAGGGGTTCATTCAGGCAAGAAGAAGATTTCAAAGAAGGCAGTAGAAAGAGGGAATCAACCATCAAGAGGACCACAACAAGCAAGAAAAGATTTAATTCAGCACCATGAACTCATAACTTAGGCTTTGGTAATTTGCAAATGTGATAAGGCTAGGCCGTACGACAGCAACAGATTAGAGGAAGAAAACTACAGTTTACAATGCATAAGGTGTTAAAACTCAGCTATCTCAGTCTAATGTGTGAATAAAGAATAAAGTTCTCAATTTCTGGCAGAGGAGTCTGATAAAAGATTGAATTAGAACAATTCCAATTAAAAATTTATTTAATAAACCTTGTAGATTTTCCATTTGGATTAACGGAGCTTTGAGAGAATCCTAAGTTTTTTCAAGGACGAAAAAACAAGCTATCAGATACAGAGTCGAATGGGAAACTTCAAATGGTGATAGGAAGGTGATAATTCCATTGGAATAAAAAGACACGTTCAAATACACATAAGAGTTTCAACAAGAATTTTAAACTAATTGTCTAAATTGCTACAGAAAACACAACATACCAGAATTTTAACCTATGCTTCAACTTCTTCAGCTATCTCCAGATCTTCCTCAATTTTTCGTAACAATTTCTTCCCCAAATTTTCTGTCTATCGCCCCAACAAATCTCTTCTCCCAAAAATAATAACCCAGAAGCAAAAATAACCAAGAGTCATAAATTCCACTATCTCCAATCCGTTACAAAAAATCCCACTGCTCTGAAGCAATTAAATTTTTACTTTACATAGAGATTCCCCAAATCTGGAATCTTATTCAACAACTAACAAACATTAAATTATTCACTAATATTATTCTTTAAATAACTATATACTATTTAACCATAATAAATACTTATGACTCATATTCTAATAAAAGTATTAAAATAATGAATTTAATCTATATTAAAAATAATATACCACGACTCATTAATAATATACAACTAAGAAAATACCATTATATTTGACAAAATAACATTATTATAATAATAATAAATTCAATAATGCATTACCAAAACACACATAGGCTTAACAAGCAAAACTCGACAATAACTTTACATACCACATGACGACCAAAACTGAGGCAATGACTAAAGTGTGACATCCAGATTCACGACTACAGACTGAAGATAGAAATTGACCTAAGGAAACCCCATGTTATCTCCCATCAACATTATCCATTGGTGCAAGGGCCTGCTCAGACCTGCTAAGTCAGGTGGAGTCGAGGTCCGGTACCTGCAACTTGCATCAAAACAATACGTTGCATTCAAGTATATACATATATAGCACACACACAAAGTTAGGGATTCGTAGCATAGTAGGGTGCTTAGGATGAGCAATACTACACTCTCCCCTCTCTGAAAGCATTACAATAACATAAACACCTCTAACTATAAGTTAGATACCAACAAATCACATAAGCATGATAATATCTAATCATTACTGAACATGTCAATCTCATCATAAACTAGAATATATCAATAATGTCATCACAAATCAATAATCACCTCAGTCAAACATAGTCCAACATGAGCATAAACCATAAGTCTAACAACTCAAATGTCTCAAAACTATCTAAAAGCAATGGAAAACTATCAACTGACACAAGCCAAAATTGAGGGGCATTACACGAAGGGACACTGTTGGGTCATCTAGAAGATGGGATTCTTCACCTAGCAGATGAAAGTCTCATGCTAGTCCTAATGTTAGTCCATCATCCTCTAGTAACAGGGATCAAAGTTCAAGCACTCATGGAGATCTTGATGACAGTGGTGGAAAAGATGTGTGAAAAGGGCCACGACTTAAGCTTCAAGGACAATGGATGCAAGATCAGGGAAAGATCCGGAACAGTCATTGCAACTGGTAAGAAGGCTAGAGGTAATATCTATCACTTGAAAGGAACCAAGAACTATTGCTTGTTGACTCAGATTGATGAGTTGGTTATGGCGTAGAAGTTTGTGTCACATAAATTTTCATAATATTATGAAGATAAGTACTGCACAGATTGTTAGAGATTTTCCTAAGCTTGTGAAGCCTGCTAATCCAATTTGCAAGGAGTGTCAATTTGGGAAACAGACAAGAACAAGTTTCAAAAGAAAGGATCAATCAGTTAGACGACTACTTGAACTAGTGCATATGGATTTATGTGGACCTACCAGAGTAAGAAGTTTGCAAGGAGACAGGTATTTCATGTTGCTCATTGATGATTATTCTAGAATGACTTGGGTCACCTTTTTGAAAGAGAAATCTAAAGCTCTAGATAAATTCAAGGCATTTAAAGTAATGGTTGAAAATGAGATGGATTTGAAAATCAAATGTTTGAGGTTTGATAGAGGAGGAGAGTTCACATCAAATGAATTCAATTTCTTTTGTGAAGAGCATGGAATAAAGAGACAGCTATCTACGCCCAAAACTCCACAACAAAATGGAGTTGTTGAAAGGAAAAATAGAACAGTTCAAGAAGTTGCTCAAACCATGATGAAGGAAGCTCATCTTCTAGAAGCATATTGGAGAGAAGCAATTCACACCGCAATATATATCCTAAACAGAGTTCAAGTAAAAGGTAACAGTTCAAAAACTCCCTATGAATTGTGGCATGGTAGAGTTCCTACTATGAAATATTTTAAATTTTTTGGTAGCAGATGTTATATCAAAAGAGAAGAAGATTTACGCAAGTTTGATGCTAGATGTGATGAAAGAATCTTTCTTGGTTACTCCACCAAGAGCAAGGCCTACCAGTGCTATAATAAGAGGCTGAATAAAATCATTGAAAGTGCAAATGTTAAAGTTGGTGAATGTAAGGAAAGGTCTTTAGAATCAAGTGGATATGAGTTAGATGATCCAGATGTTTCAGAAGTGGTGTAACAAGAAGACAACTCAGTTGAAGAAGAACAAGCTCCGATAAGTGCTACCAAAACTCCAAGATATGTAAGAATTAGTCATTCTAAAAATCAAATCATAGGAGATAAGAGCAAAAGGATCTTTGTTGGATCTAGGGCATACAACTGAGAGGGGGGGGGGTGAATCAGTTGTATAGAACTTGTTCTCTTTCAAACACTTAATTCTCTGTTGTTAGTTAGCAGCATATCAAATAATCATTCATGGAAGCACAATACATAAACACAAGAACAGATAAGCATCAACACATTGAACACCAAGATTTTGACGTGGAAAACCCGGTTAAGGGAAAAACCACGGGGTGATTAACCCAAGAATTATTCTCTGTTAGAAGAATAAGGAAAAATGAATGGCACATGCCAATAAGGGCTCACTGCCCGAGCACACTGCTCACAAAGAGGCCCACTGCCTACAAGGAGACACACTGTCTACAGAGTGATAAAAATCACAGTCTTGAACTGGAGAATGACATCTCTACCATGTCCGGATCAGTTCCAATTAAGCCCAACAATCTCTGCTCTGCCTTTCGCACCTTTCTTCGCTACACCTTACACATCCACATACTCCTCCACTGAAATGAATTCACAAATCATTATTTATACAAGACATCGACTTAGGAACAAGCATCTAAGTCGGCAAACAACCATAGGAGTATCCGCAAGATGAATAACACATCCGGTCGGCTAAACAGAGCAATAACTTCATCCGGAAGAATAACTTCAATTCCGGGCTCTACCATCAATGCGGACCAACAACACAACCTAAACATGATTCAGGAACCTTCACAAGTCTGTCTGAATGTCCGGATACATCCGCACTTTCTCTGCTTACTGGGATCTCTTGTCTTCCTCATCCGGAACTTCAAGAACACAGTCTGTCGCCACTGTCATAATGCAGGAGGTACATCCGGACCTCCAAATTACACACAAATCAGGATGAAACATCACAAGGACATATAAAACACTCCTTCCAATCCGCAGATTATGATAATACAATTCCGGACCTCACCGGACCTTTTTGTGATCCTCTGTCACCTCCGGATACTTGCCGGACCCGGTTCTATACCGGCAGCCATAACTCCTTCAGATCTTCATGCGGACCTCTGAAATCTTAACTGTAACATCTTAAGACTCATATCTACTAACCCTTTAATCCGCATCCTCCGGTTCTCATCCTATACAGTATATTTACCTTCTTCTCATCACTGTTCTTCACTGTTCCTGACTGAGGCTAATTTTCTCAATATCCTCAGCACAAAGCTCATCAAATCCTTCTTGTCAATGCAGTGTGAGTATGTTGACATCAATGACAACAATGGCTCACCTCATACTTGCAACAATCTCCCCCTTTGTCATTGATGGCAACATATGATGTGAAAAACCATCAAGACAAGAACTTCTCTTTTCTGTCACAGCTCCCCCTATCAACAACAACTCCTCACATGTCTTCCTTTGCTGCTCCCCCTTTGATCATCAACCACTTGTTTTTCACATGTCTTCTCTCCCCCTTTGACATCAATGGCAAAGGGCTCATACTTGCAACTCTCATGCATCAGAATAATACCAGCTGCTCCCCCTTAGTTGCAGCTCCCCATTAGTCCGGATCACAAGATATGACTGTGATAGCCACCGGACTGATGCACATCAGTGCATCTTAGTTCATCACCGGAGGGGCCATGACCCCTAACTTCTCCCGGAGATATTCAAAAGAGTCCTTGGGAAGAGGTTTTGTAAAGATATCTGCAATCTGATCCTTGGAGGGAACATACTCCAATCTGACTTCTTCCTTGTTTACTTGTTCTCTCAAAAAGTGAAATTTGATAGATATGTGCTTAGTCTTAGAATGCAATACCGGATTCTTGGAAATATTAATTGCACTTGAATTATCACAGAAAATTGTGATAGGCTCCTCATATTCAACTTGGATGTCTCTTAGCATCTGCTTCATCCACAAGATTTGAGTGCAACTACCTGCTGCTGCAATGTATTCTGCTTCAGTTGTAGACAGAGATATTGCATCTTGTTTCTTGCTTAGCCAAGAAACCAATCTCTTCCCCAAAAAGAATGCTCCACCACTAGTGCTCTTCCGGTCATCCACATCTCCTGCCCAATCTGCATCTGTGTAAGCATGAAGAGAAAAATCCGGATCTCTAGGATACCATAGACCATACTCAACTGTCCCTTTCAAGTATCTAAAAATTCTTTTGATTGCCATAACATGAGATTCTCTAGGATCAGCCTGGAATCTTGCCACAAGACCAACAGCTTGCATTATATCTGGTCTAGTTTGAGTGAGATACAACAATCCACCAATCATTGATCTATACTTTGTCTGATCTGCCTTTGGAGAATCATCATCTTTGCTTAACTTACATCCGGTTGCCATAGGAGTGTTCATAGGCTTTGAGTCTTCCATACCAAATTTCTTTAACAATTCTTTCACATATTTGGTCTGAGAAATGAAGATCCCTTCTTTTGTTTGAGTAATTTGCAGACCCAAGAAGAAATTCATTTCACCAAGCATAGACATTTCAAACTCACTTTTCATCTGATTTGCAAAAGTTTTACACATACTATCTCTTCCTCCAAAAATGATATCATCCACAAACACTTCAACAATCAGAATGTTTTCATGATCAATTTTGAAATATAAGTTGCTGTCAGCAGTACCTTTGTTGAATCCAATCTGCACAAGATGCTTATCCAACCTTTCATACCATGCTCTTGGGGCTTGCTTCAATCCATACAAAGCTTTCTTCAACTTGCAGACCATATCATTATTATCAGACAATTGAAATCCATCCGGTTGTTCAATGTAGACTTCTTCTTCCAGATCACCATTTAAGAAGGCAGACTTGACATCCATCTGATATACCTTGAAATCTTTGAAGGCAGCAAATGCAAGAAGTAATCTGACTGCTTCAATTCTTGCTACCGGAGCAAAAGTCTCTTCAAAGTCAATTCCTTCTATTTGAGAGTAGCCTTTGCAGACCAATCTAGCTTTGTTTCTGATTACTTCACCAGCTTCATTTAGTTTGTTCCGGAAGACCCATTTGGTTCCAATTACATTCCTGTCTCTAGGTCTGGGAACAAGATCCCAAGTATGATTTTTCTCAATTTGCATCAGTTCATCTTCCATTGCTTTGGTCCAATTTTCATCATTGCAGGCTTCATTTATTGTTTTAGGTTCAATCCTTGAAATCAGACAACATTCATTCTGATCTTGAGCAATATTCCTTCTAGTTTGTACACCTTTGCTTCTGTCACCTATGATCTGATCTTCAGAGTGATTCAGTTTTACATACCTTGGAATTTTGGGAGTATCCAGTACTGCTGTTTCTTGATCAGGCTCATTTAAACCTAACTCTTCTTCCTGATTTACCGGATCAGGCTGACTCTGTTTCACCGGAGAGGATTGAGTTCCTTGAACACTATCTTGGTCATCTTCATCAAATTCATAAAATCTTGAAGGCTTCTCAATTCCTTCATCAACCTTTACATTGGTACTTTCTATCATCTTCCTCAATCTCTTATTGTAACACCGATATGCTTTGCTTTGAGTGGAGTAGCCCAAGAAAATTCCTTCATCACTTCTAGCATCAAACTTTCCTAGATCTTCATCTCTTTTAATATAACACTTGCTACCAAATACCCTGAAATATTTCACAGTAGGAGTGATGCCAAACCAAAGTTCATAGGGGGTCTTACCGGTGTTGTTTTTGATTTGAACTCGATTGAGAGTGTAGACTGCAGTGCTGATAGCTTCTTTCCAAAACATTTGAGGAACATTTGCTTCCAACATCATTGTCCTAGCAGCTTCCTGGATGGTCCGGTTCTTTCTCTCAACTACTCCATTCTGCTGTGGAGTCCTAGGAGCAGACAACTGTCTCCTTATACCCTGTTTCTCACAAAAGTCAATGAATTCACCAGATGTAAATTCACCACCTCTATCAGACCTTAGACACTTTAGTTTCAATCCGGTTTGATTCTCCACCATAGCTTTGAAGATTTTGAACTTCTCAAAAGCTTCTGATTTTTCTTTCAGAAAGGTAACCCACATCATCCGGGAATGATCATCAATTAACAACATGAAATATCTATCACCTTGCAGACTCTTGATTCTTGTCGGACCACATAGATCAGTATGTACTAATTCCAACAATCCGGTAGAAGACTGATCTTTGCTTTTAAAAGAGACTCTACTTTGTTTGCCTAACTGACATTCTTTACACACACTGTTTGTAGGTTTTATCAACTTTGGAAGATCTCTCACAGCCTGAGTATTGCTTATTTTGATGATGTTATCAAAATTTACATGACACATTCTTCTATGCCATAACCAACTCTGATCAATTTGAACAAACAAACAACTTTTATTTGAACCAACCAGATGAAAGATGTTACCTCTTGTCTGAGTACCGGATGCAATTTCAGTTCCGGAGCTTGTAAAGATTCTGCATTTTCCATTCTTGAACCGGAGATCATAGCCTTTGTCCACTAACTGACCAACACTGAGAAGATTGTGCTTCAATCCTTCAACATATAATACATTACCTGTTTTGCTCTTACCATCAAAGGAAATAGTTCCCCTACCTCTGATTCTGCCAGCAGAATTGTCACCAAACTTTACCATTCCTCCTTCATATCTTTCCAAATCTAAGAACTTATTCTTGTCACCAGTCATATGGTGAGAGCATCCACTGTCAATAACCCAATCATCCTTTTCTTCCACTTGAGCAGCCAAGGCTTTTTCAACAACTTTGTGATTGACAGATTCAGAGAGCAAGGAATCTTCTTCCTTGATGGCTATAAACACCCACTCATTTCCGGATTTGCTTCCTGGATCTGATTCATCATCTGTTACTCCTTCATTGTCATCTTCTTCATGAACATAATAGCAATTCTTTTGAAACCTTTGTCTGTGAGTATTAGATCTTGCAGATCTCTCCGGACATCTTGAGGCAAAATGACCAATCTTATTGCAGTTAAAACACTTAAAGGGTAGTTTTCCTTCATACTTACCGGATCCTCTTGGCAGTCTCTTTGCAATGAGGGCTTCAAGTTGAGCTGTTTCTGCTTCTTCTTCTTCCATGTCTCTTCTTGCTTGATCATACCATGACATTTTCCTTGATGAGTTTTCACCCGGATCAAATCTCTGTTTGCCTTTCACATAGGCACTGGCTTTAAAAGCAGACTCAGTCTTGGGTGGATCATCTCCAAACTCGGTCATTTCAAATGCAGCTAGTTTGCCAGCCAATTGTTCTCTTGTGACAGTTGTGTGGGCTCTGAATTCATCAATGGCAGCAACTTTGATTTTGTAGGCAGCAGGAAGGGATCTTAGGATTTTGCAGACAATCTCATTTTCATCTAGAGTTCCACCAGCATTTCTGATTCCACATACCAGCTCATTTACTCTTGGCATAAAGGTAGTAATGTTTTCATCATCTCTCATTTTCAATCTTTCAAATTTCCCTTTCAGACTTTGCAACCTTGCACTTTTGACAAACTCATCTCCTTCATACAGAAGTTCCAGTTTAGTTAGGATCTCATATGCAGTTGGTAGGTCAATGACATTCGAGAGATCTGAGTCATTCAATGCGCTTAGAAGAGCTTCCTTGGTCCGCAGATTGTTTTCAGCTTCTGTGGTTTCATCAGGAGTTGTCGGACCACCTTGTGGGGGTATATATGGTTTTGAAATCATA
This sequence comes from Cunninghamia lanceolata, assembly GCA_027924645.1. NCBI lineage: Eukaryota > Viridiplantae > Streptophyta > Pinopsida > Cupressales > Cupressaceae > Cunninghamia > Cunninghamia lanceolata. Next base: position 2,636,620 of record BSBN01001327.1, on the reverse strand, counting down.
GCCAAGTATGCTTTTCCCATACATTCCAAATGACACTTCATGCGACCTTTCCAGAGAGTGAAGTTGGTTCCATCGAACTTCGGACTATCCTTCTTGTATGACGACATCCTGGATCACCTCAAGCGGTTAAGCTCCTATCAGAGGAACTCGGCTCTGATACCAATTGTTGGATCTAGGGCATACAACTGAGAGGGGGGGGGGTGAATCAGTTGTATAGAACTTGTTCTCTTTCAAACACTTAATTCTCTGTTGTTAGTTAGCAGCATATCAAATAATCATTCATGGAAGCACAATACATAAACACAAGAACAGATAAGCATCAACACATTGAACACCAAGATTTTGACGTGGAAAACCCGGTTAAGGGAAAAACCACGGGGTGATTAACCCAAGAATTATTCTCTGTTAGAAGAATAAGGAAAAATGAATGGCACATGCCAATAAGGGCTCACTGCCCGAGCACACTGCTCACAAAGAGGCCCACTGCCTACAAGGAGACACACTGTCTACAGAGTGATAAAAATCACAGTCTTGAACTGGAGAATGACATCTCTACCATGTCCGGATCAGTTCCAATTAAGCCCAACAATCTCTGCTCTGCCTTTCGCACCTTTCTTCGCTACACCTTACACATCCACATACTCCTCCACTGAAATGAATTCACAAATCATTATTTATACAAGACATCGACTTAGGAACAAGCATCTAAGTCGGCAAACAACCATAGGAGTATCCGCAAGATGAATAACACATCCGGTCGGCTAAACAGAGCAATAACTTCATCCGGAAGAATAACTTCAATTCCGGGCTCTACCATCAATGCGGACCAACAACACAACCTAAACATGATTCAGGAACCTTCACAAGTCTGTCTGAATGTCCGGATACATCCGCACTTTCTCTGCTTACTGGGATCTCTTGTCTTCCTCATCCGGAACTTCAAGAACACAGTCTGTCGCCACTGTCATAATGCAGGAGGTACATCCGGACCTCCAAATTACACACAAATCAGGATGAAACATCACAAGGACATATAAAACACTCCTTCCAATCCGCAGATTATGATAATACAATTCCGGACCTCACCGGACCTTTTTGTGATCCTCTGTCACCTCCGGATACTTGCCGGACCCGGTTCTATACCGGCAGCCATAACTCCTTCAGATCTTCATGCGGACCTCTGAAATCTTAACTGTAACATCTTAAGACTCATATCTACTAACCCTTTAATCCGCATCCTCCGGTTCTCATCCTATACAGTATATTTACCTTCTTCTCATCACTGTTCTTCACTGTTCCTGACTGAGGCTAATTTTCTCAATATCCTCAGCACAAAGCTCATCAAATCCTTCTTGTCAATGCAGTGTGAGTATGTTGACATCAATGACAACAATGGCTCACCTCATACTTGCAACAATCTTAACCAGAAGAAAAGCTACAAAAGAATAAGTAAATTTCTGTCTGATCTCTAAGATTGAACCTAAAACTATGGACGAGGCTTGCAAAGATGAGAACTGGATAAAAATCATGGAAGAAGAATTGACGCAGATAGAGAAGAATCAGACTTGGGATCTTTTTCCCAGACCAATAGACAAGAATGTAATTGGTATAAAGTGGGTCTTCAGAAACAAAATGAATGAGAATGGTGAAGTAGTAAGAAACAAAGCAAGATTGGTATGCAAAGGATACACTCAGGTTGAAGGAATAGACTTTGAAGAAACTTTTTCTCTAGTAGCAAGGATTGAAGCAATAAGGATGTTTCTAGCTTTTGCAACATACAAAGATTTTAAGGTTTATCAAATGGATGTGAAGTCTGCCTTCTTAAATGGAGAGTTGGAAGAGGAAGTCTATATTGAACAACTGGAAGGATTTCAGTCATCAAAGCAAGGGGACATGGTATGCATATTGAAGAAAGCATTGTATGGATTAAAACAAGTTCCCAGGGCATGGTATGCATGGTTGGACAGGTACCTGATACAGATAAGGTTTAGTAAAGGTATGACAGATAGTAATCTCTACTTCAAGATCAATGATGAACAAACCCTGATTGTTGTAGTTTTTGTTGATGACATTATTTTTGGAGGCAATGAAGGTATGTGCTCAGTTTTTGCTGGAGAAATGCAAAGTGAATTTGAAATGTCCATGTTTGGGGAGATGAACTTCTTTTTAGGTCTACAAATAAGTCAATCAAATAACAGTATCTTCACTTCTCAGTCTAAGTACGTGAAAGAGTTGTTAAAGAAATTTGGGATGGAAGACTCTAAACCAGTGTGCACACCTATGATAACTGGTTGTAAGTTGAGAAAAGATGATAACTCACCCTTGGTAGACCAGAAAAAGAATAGATCTATGATTGGAGGATTACTTTATCTGACTCAAACCAGACCTGACATAATGCATGTAGTGTGTCTTGTGGCAAGATTTCAGGTAGAACCCAAGGAATCACATGTGATGGTAGTCAAGAGAATTCTGAGATATTTAAAAGGTACAATAGATTATGGTTTGTGGTACCCTAGGGACAGTGACTTTGTTGTCAGTGCATATACTAATGCAGATTGGGCCAGAGATGTGGATGACAGAAGAAACACAAGTAGAGGTGCATTCTTCTTGGGAAAAAGATTAGTATCTTGGTTGAGTAAGAAATAAGATTCAATATCTCTGTCTACCGCAGAAGCAAAATAAGTTGCAGCAGCATGTAATTGCACTCAAGTGTTATGGATGAAGCAAACATTGAAGAACATCAGATTTGTGTATGAATATCCAATTACAATCTTTTTTGACAATACAAGCGCCATCAACATATCAAAAAATTTGGTGATGCATTCAAGAACAAAGCACATATCCATTAGGTATCATTTTTTGAGAGAAAAGGTGACAGAGAATGAAGTGAAGTTGGAGTATGTTTCTACCAAGGATCAAATTGTAGACATTTTTACCAAGCCTCTGCCTAAGGATACTTTTGAGTATCTCAGAGAAAAGTTAGGGGTTATCACCCAGCCTGCTTTAAACTAAGATCCACAATAGTGCATCAGTCTGGAGATGTTCAGAGGTTTGGATTAATGCTTTTTATGGCTACTTCTAAGGGGGAGTAGTCAAAAAGTTTAGAAGAGAGATTTGATCAGAGTAAAAGAGTGCAAGTATGTGCCCTTTGCCATTGATGTTAAAGGGGAAGAGAAGTCATGTGAAAAACTTAGAGTGCAGATGTGTAAAAGAAAGGGGGAGAATTTTGGAGAAAGAAAGAAGTGCAGGTGTGTAAAGAGAAAGGGGAAGAATCTTGTCTTGATGGTTGTTGCAGTTTTTCACATCATATGTTGCCATCAATGACAAAGGGGAGATTGTTGAATGTATGTGCCTAATCAGTGTTGTCATTGATGTCGACATATCCTTGTTGTCATTAGTGTCAACTGTATCTTATTCTATTACTTGTTTAGAAGAATTGTATGTTGAGGATATTGAGAAAATTAGCCTCTCTGAAAGAAACAAGTGAGTTACAGAGAAGTACAGTACAGACAATGAGTGGTATGCTAAAGAACAGTCTGGTAAACTGCTCCGTATTCTTTTCTACTTGAAGATGGTGGCCTATGGATTAGAAGTTAGAGATATGTATGAGGATGCTACAGTTTGGGTATGAGTCATCCGCATGAAGATCTAAGTGAGTTGTGTTCACCAGAGTGAAGCCTATTTTTTCTGTGAGTTCAGTTGGGACAGGAAGACAGTATTTGGCTCCACATTCCTCCGCAATAAAGTATTTTGTTCTACGGTTCTAGAGGGAAGTCTGTGATGATGATAAGTGCCTATAGTTGCAATGGTTCATGGTTTGGTAGTCCACAAGCTATCTTTCTTTTATGATAGTCGAAGACAGTAAAGGTCATGTGTTCCAGTGAGAAGATTCCTATGGATAAAGTGGTTAAGGTTCGTGTGGTTGCTCCTAATGATTATAGCATGCTTGTGGATGTCTCCTAATCATGTTCCTATTTGGACTTTGGTCCGCATTAAGAAATTGAGATGGTGTGTGAAGATTGTTCCCAGTTAATGTAATGTGTAACCAGTCTTGGCCGACCTAGTTGATCCTAGTGATTACGGAGATCTTTAGAAGATTGTGGAAGTGTGTTGTGGCATGGAAGATTGTGTTTGAGTCCTAGCTAAGGCATGGTGTGATCCACATTTCATTCCCTTTGCATGATGTTGCAATAGGTCAGCACTTATTTTGTAAATTTTTGTAATACCAACTTTGGAGATTGTTCAAATGGTTGATGCCAACCTTGTTGATCATTCCAAGGTTGATGTAGTGTATAAATACTTGTAGTTGAGTCATGGAAAAGGTGTCCTTGAGCAAAAATGAGAATATATTAAGAAAGTTCCAAAGGCAGAGTAGAGAAGAGGTAGAGGAAAGAAGAGAAAGAGCAGAGCAGAGGAAGAGGAGAGCAGAGCTGAGGAATTGTTTATTCATAATAAAGAAAGGTGTTGATCATGGCAGTGAGTCTAGCAGTAAGCCACCAGTAGGGTTTAGTAGCCCTTAGGGTTTAACAACCCTTATTGTAATCTTTCTAGGTTTAGGGTTGAGGTAGTGAGTCTACTAGACCTAGTTGTTCTTCATGGCAGTAAGCTAGTATGTTTAGGCCTGTGGAGTGACCAAGCCTGAACATCACTATTTCAAGATTACAATATATATTGAGAGTTAATCCTCTCTGTGGTTTTTCCCCACCTTGGGGTTTTCCATGTAAATCTGGTGTCTCTTGTGTTTGATGTTGTATCTGTGGTTAAGTTTTTGATTTCATGCACTCATGATTAAATCATAATAATTATTGATAAGTGATGAATGTTTAAATTACAAAAAGTGTTTAAGTTTTTTGACAACTGATTCACCCCCCCTCTCAATTGTTTGTCACATATCAACAGGGTCATCCAAAGAGAGCTTAACAAACAAACATACACATCAAGCAACACAATATAGGGGTAACAACACGTGCAATCATAACACAAGAGAGAGAGAGTCCAAACTTTAAATTCAACCTAAAACAAATTGTCCTCCTCCCAATCTTGCTCATCATAAAGGGATGGAGGGCAAGATACAAGAGGGACTATAGAAAGTGCAGTGCAGGTAGTAAGGGCCATACCTATATCATTATTACCTTCAGATTTTCTATCAGAATATAGCACAATAGGCTTTGCTGCAGGTTGTGAAGCACTATCTTTCACTAGAGGAGACAAAGCACTAGTAGATGTCTCCTTCACATCCATCGGTGATTGACGCTTGTGAGGAGGGAGATTATCCTCTTGCAGAAAGGTGAGCCATAGCACGACAAAGCTTCTTACATTCTTTGGCAATTTGATTGCACTTAGTTTTGTTTGTGATGTTTGTTAGGGGAACCATAGTATCTTCCAACATGGGTTCCTTTTCTTCCTTTGCTTCAAGAACATTAGAAGAAAGAAGGGGAACCACCAAAGCTTAAGAGATGATGGGGGAGGGTTCCTCAAATAAGGCTACTCTTCCCTCTCAACTTGTGAAATAGGTGGAGATACTTGAGCATCCACACGCGGTTGAGAAACTTCAAAAAATAATTTATGCACAATTGATTGCTTTTTACTAGTCTTTGAAGAGGCAGGTAGGACAAAAGTAATATTGTGATTGTGGGGAGGTATGTTTTGTGTTAGACGGTTGCCCCATTGTCCTTGAAGGGATGGTAGAGGGGGAACCTCAGCATATCTACCAGGTGCTTAGGGATGAGGAGGAACCTTTGATTCGGGATTAACTTTATTCACCACCTACAGGATAGGGAGAACTATTGAAATAGCCTTAGAAGATTGAGAGGGTCCATAGACATCACTATAAGGTATGTTACTAAGCGAAAATTCAACAATTTTCTATGCCTTATATTTTTGATATGATAAAAAGAATAGATATTCTCTAGTTCAAGCAACTCCAACTGGTTTTGGCCAGAAGTAGTCAAGTGTAAATTGTCTATGATGAGCTACGGGCTGGTACCGACTATAATGTATAACATGCACATGCCCCTCAAATGGAAACTTTAAGCTCATATGCACCATAGAGGGGACTACCTTCATGGAGCAGAGCCATGGGTGACCCAACTTCACATGAAATAAGTCCAATGTTGGAATGATAATAAAAGTAACATCCAAGGTTCTTGGCCCAACCTTGACAGAAAGGGTTAAGGCACAAAGAGTTGGAAGAATAGACCCATCGTGTGCTCTAATTGTGATTTCTGATACATCGTAGTCATTGTGATGCAAACTATGCATGCAGAGAAACTCTTCAGTTGCTATATTTACCATGCAAACATGATCAATCATAGCACCTCTTATGGGTTTATCATTGATTTGAATGGTGATGTATAAAGGTCCATCAACAGCTTTAATAGTAGCATCATGAGGAGTGAAAGATATAGCTGGTTCAGGCTCTACTCACTCTTAATGAGGGAAAGCATCCACCATGTAGATATCTCCTTCATAATCTTGTTCTTGATGAGTATATTTCATTTCTTGAGATGGATCCACAATGTTGGCTTGGTGATGAGGGAATGAATCTATGAATATTTGTAAGTTTTGATTAGGTGGAGCCACCGATTTATTTCCTTTGTCATTTACGCAAGAAACCTAGGTGAGATTGGAATCGATGAGGTCTTGATCTTCATGTTTAAGACACATACATCTTTCAGTGTCATGACTAGCGGTGCAGTGAAATTGACAAAAGGTCTTGGAATCAAAAGAAGATACTTGCATATTACTTGGATTGAGAGGTCAAATTGGTGGAAGCTTGATGATTTTGATGAAAATTTTGTTGTGCTTTTTAAATGAATGAGTGTGCAAAGTAGCAGCTTTAGATTGACCAACTGGAGCTAATGAGTGATTATTCTCATACTGACTAATCAATGGTTGGTAATAATGGAGAGCCCTATAAAGATTAGTGAAAGTCATAACATATCAACAAAATTTTGTCATGGTTGTGAGGTTGTAAGTTTCCAATGAAGATTCTTTGTATATCAACATCTGGAATAGAATATTGAATTTGTGAAAAGAGGGCTTGATAATACCCTTGTTGCAAGTATGTGCCTAATCAGTGTTGTCATTGGTGTCAACTGTACTCTTACTTTGTTGAGGATATTGAGAAAATTAGCCCCTTTGGTGATAACAATGTGTTGTAGTAGAAACAATGCATTACATGAAGAAGAATAGTCTAGAAGAATGCTCTGCATTTCCTGTAGAATAAATATCTTTGCCTGCGGATTGGAAGTTATTTAGAAACTTGTCTAAAGATGTTATATTCTAAGTTTGAGCCTCCAGTATGAAGAATTGAGTAAATTATGTTCACCACAGTGGAAACAACTTTTTCTGTATGTTTGGTAGTGATAGGGAGAAAGTGTTTTGCTCTGCATTGAAGTATTTTGGTTTGTGGTTCTAGAATTAATTTAGTGATGATGTTAAGTACCTTCAAATGCAATGGTTTGTGATTTGGTGGTCCGCAAGCTATTTTTTACTCATGACAGTGGCTGACAGTGTTGTTCCTATACTCTGGTTTGAAGAATCTTATTGGTAGAGTGATTAGAGATCATACGGTTGTTCCTGGTGTTTACAATGTGCTTGCGAATGTCTCCTGGTCATGCTCCTACATTCAGATTGGTCCGTAAGGTGTAATTCAGATCGTGCATGAAGCGTGTTCTTGTGAATACTTGTGCTAACATCAATCTTGACCGACCTGGTTCAATTCATCATCTGCAGAGATGCATCGAAGATTGTGAAAGCATGTTGTAGCATGGAAGATTGTGTTTGAGTCCCTGCTAAGGCGCGGTGTGATGTGCATTTATTTCTTTTCTTTAGGTCCAGACCTATTATGATGTAACATATGTTTTCTGATCTCGGAGATTGTTCCAACGGTTGATGATTGTAATGCTGACCTTGATGATCATTCCAAGGTTGATGAAGTGTATAAATACTTGTAATTGAGTCGTGAAAATGTATCTAAGTGCGAAGATGAGAAGATAAAAAGTGAAGGTAGCAGAGTAGAGCAGTGTAGATGCTGTTATCTCAGTTCAACCTTGGCATGGAGCAGATGCTATTATCTCAGTTCAACCTTTTGGTAGTGAGCCTCCTTTTGGTAGTGAGCCTCCCTTTAGTAGTGAGCCACTCATAGGCAATGAGCCTTTCTTTGTAGTGAACAATTTGGGCAGTGAGCCCTGTAGGTAGTAAGCCTCTATTTTTTGGTATTGATATAACTTATATATTTCTGTGGGCTAACCCCCACCATGGTTTTTCCCTTTTAGGGTTTTCCATGTAAAAATCTGGTGTCTCCTATGTTGAATATGTTATTGTGTTGAGCTTCTCATTTTATGCTTTCATGGTTTAATCAGAATACAAGTAATTGATAAGTTGATGATCATAATTGGTTAAAATTTTTAGGACAACTGATTCACCCCCCCTCTCAGTTGTCTGGTGTAGTCCAACAACCCCATGAAATCAATTACTTTTTCCTTTATTTCTTGTTTACAATGGACCAAATTGGTCAAAGAGACTTGAGGTCTAATGTTTGCTTGAAAGTGCTGAAGAAATTTATTGATTAATTGTGAGAAATAAGTGATTGAATTAGGAGGAAAGGATCAAAACCAATTGAAGGCCGTGTCTTTGAGTGACCTAGGAAAAATTTGAGTCAATATTGCATCTTCGAAGAATAAATCACTACACATAGTTGTAAAGGCTGCCACATGGTTGTTAGGGTCTCCCTTCCCATTATACTTCTGAAAGCAAGGGGTTTCAAACTTCTCAGGCATGTGAGCTCTTAGGATTGGATAAGATAATGGGTTATGAATATAATGTGATGCAATAACAGGTTTTGAGGGACTTTGGTTTATGTTTGCTAACTATTGTTGGATATAATTCATATTTTGCAAACATTGGTTGATGACAGGGTCGGAAGGTGAATTAGGTTGAGATTGGTATGAATGAACAGGTCTAACCATTGGTTGTGACATTGTATGATTGGCTTTTTGGAAAGTTATATTAGGTTTAGGTTGATCAGATGTAGGTGGAGTGAGACTAGGTGTAGTAGTTAGATAATTAAAGGGAATGACATTATAATGATGAACAAGATTCTTGGTAGATAACCCAACACGTGTGGTAGCACTATTACTTGGTTGTGTAGTTGTGGTGAGGATAGTAGAAGTGTATGTAGGAATAGGGAGTGTTGGTATGGGTGCTGAAACTTGAGTCCCTATTTAATTCAAAGAAATCACATTAGTGATGATTTCCACACAACTAGCTGCAAACATAATGTTATTGTGCACTATGTGAGCCATGCCACACAAGACTTCTAGTCCCTCTTATCCTTCAAGAAATAAACTTCTTAGACTCTCAACAATAGGGATGTCCTCCTCAACTATATGTTTCGAGCTTACAGATTGTTAAAAATTAGCCAATTTAGTGTTTAACCTTTGAATTTGAGCTTCGTGAACATGAGCCACGAGGTCCTCTATGTCAATGGCTTCATGAAAAGTTGATGCTTTCGGGATATGTGAAGTAGGGATATCATAAAGAGGTGATAGGCCCTCTTGTGTGATTGGACACATGAATTTGGCTTCTGATGTGTTGATATCGATGCTATTCAAAGCAATAGAACCCATAATTTGATGACTTCTTCGCACAAAGGTTTTAGAATTGGGGAATTGGGTCACAAAACTCATAAAGTGTTTTACAAGTATGAGTGACACATAAGATGCACACAAAGAAGAAATGAATGATGTGATAAAAGAAGTTGTTGACTTTTTGTTTAAATGAATCAATGTTTTTCTCTTTTGATCAAATGTAAACACATATAATGCAATAATAAACCTTTGATTAAATTCACCTCTACTTAATCTCAATTTGATTTAAACAATGCATATATTCAAATAAAATCCTAAATCTAACAATTTGAGAATGCTTTATGTTTCAAATTTCAATACAAGATGATATTTATGATATACTAAAGCAATGTAAAATTAGATTTGATAAGCAAATGACATCAGAAAAAATTGAAACAAGACACCAATGACAAACCCTAGGCTTCAAGACTAGCTAGGTTTTCTTAAAAATGTAAGGCTTTTGTAAACCCTAACAATGAAAAAATGCAAAAGTAAGCTATGCAACTATGTAAAATGATCAATGAATTCAACCTAATCATATCTAGGGCAGCAAACAACTCAGATCGAAAGCAAGAAGGATGTAAGGGTGCAAGACATGTTAGGTTTACTAAAATGTTAGAAGGAAAAGGGAGACTTAGTCTAAAAAGTTAAACTAGGTCAAACCCCTCTTCTATCAACATTGGAACACAAACTGAGTTTGGATTCTATCTTTTAAGGAGACCCAAACTACAGGGGTTTTGTCCCTTTGTTGTATAAAGGAGTGTCAACCAAATTCAACCAACCAAACTAGGGCAAAGTAGGAAACCCTAATTGAACAAGATCAACAAATAGATGACTGTTAGAAATAGTTACAGAGATTCTAACAGGATAGCAGAGATCATGAGGCAATGTAGAATAGGAACCTAAGTTTGGGAACAGAGAGGTACCAGGGAACTAGGTGCCCTAGACCCAAATTAGGGTTGTGCAAAATCTTCTGACCTAGGCGCCTTCACCTGTGTGTCTTCTTCTTTCCTATAGCTTGTTGTTGTCTAATTCCTCTGAATGCAACCTGTACACAAGCAAGAAGGGAAAAGGTTGTGTTGTGTTTAGGGGCTTGCCTTAGTCAAACCCTATGTTGGTGTTTTCACCTCCACTACAACAATGATTAGAGATCAAAGAGTACGTGCCCTAGAAGGGTAGAGGCAAGATCTGCAATAAATGATGAAAGAATGAATGTAAATGATAAAGGTTACCACAAGATATGAAACCCTAGTTGGAGTAGGTGACTCAAGACCATGTACAAATGAGGAGATAGAGAATGTAGACTTGAACTTCCTTCAAGACATGTAAACAAGAATCATAACATCCACATACAAAGAGCTATTCCAACCATGAAGAATACTTGAGCATAAGAGAACAATTCATCAAAGCATGAGTAAATTACTTCTAACATTCTAGGTGTAAGATGAATAACAAGACTCCTTCCTATATGCATTCCTACTCACTGACAATGAATAAAACCAAATAGGGCTGACAAGAATAAGTCAAGGAGGTGTTCTAATTCGACACCACAAAAATAGGGTTGGGGCTAACATATGAGACCAGGGTGCTAGGCACACTAGTCCTTTAGCCCCATAAACTCTGAAGAGTGTTACATGAGGTGGGCTTAGACTAGTCCTAAGTTTATTTTGCTAGCTTTATTCATTGAGATCAAGATTTAATTGTTATTGTTCCAAAATATGTCAAGATAGGTCCTGATTAGCAAGGGTAAACATTTTACTCCATAACAATTGTATATACTGATCATCAGGCTTTGCAATATCTTAATAGTTAAGGAAAGTTAAATTAAAGGTGTCATGCCCACATTTTCCATGCGGTCACGACACACAACACACGTGTCATGTCCACATTTGTCATGTGGTCATGACATGAAATACGAAAAACTTTTCTACCTATCCTTAGGAACCCCCTCGCACGCGTCTGCGTGCTCGGTGGCAATACACATAAGGCATAAACAAGTTAACATAATTTAGGGAAGTGCATGGTCCTATGTAGTCCCCTGTGTGATGATAGTCATCTAGGGGGTATGCGATGCAAAGCGTGCCGCTTTTAGGGTTAGAACGATTTTAATTTGAACCCTACGTTTCCTAGGTGAGACGGTGATTTCATCAAGTTCAAAATCAAACCCTATCTCTAAAACAAAAAGAAATTGAATAAATAAATATGGAAAATGGCATAAAGGACGCATGATAAAATGGAGTGGTAAAAAGAAAGTCAATAAAATGACGTAAAATTAAAACCCTAAAATTTGGGAAAAATTTGACAGCATAACGCGTTTTCAATAATCGAATTAAAAATTTTAAAATAAAAACTCCAACAAGAATTCAAGCAAAATTTTTAGAAAATATAATTACACATAAGGAAAAATTAAAAAAACCAAAAATTAAACACTTGACCAAGGCCAATTAAATCAACCTTGAAATAAAATATTAAAATTCGAAAATAAGAATAAATGACACTAAAATAACTTCAAAATTGAGTCCATTAATAAATATAATTTCGACATTATATTTATTAACTAACTCGAAAATAATAGACAAAGGGGAAAGACTAAAATACCTTTCCCCGCAAAATAATAATTTAACCAATTAAAATAAAAAAAATCAAATAAAAGACTTCCCATCTAAGACAATTTAACCCATCCCCCTTTTAATTAAATCCACAAGAAGGGATAAAAATCCCACCCCAAATAAATCTATAAATCAAATGTATTTTAAAACCACAAGATAAATATTAGAACACTAAAGAGATGCACAAAAATAAAAAGAATTTCAAGGGGAAATGAAAATCCATATTGGAGGGAATTTTTGTTTCCCGTGTAAATGGAAGGAAAATAAGAGATTTAAATAAATTAAAAAAAGACTAATTTCCTCACATGCTCACACAACCCTAAACAATATTTTATTGTTTTCTTTGAGAATCCCTAATCTTATTTTATAGTTTCCTTATGGAAACCCTATCTCTTTTGTCTCCTCATTTCCTCTCTTTTGTTTTCCATTCTTGTTTTCCTTTTTTTTTTCATCCATGTTTGGAGGTTGGAGATCTCCTCCACAATGGCTTGGCAACCATTAAAGTACCTCACAGAGGTATATATATATATATATATATTGATTGTGTATGTATATATAAATATATATACACAGTTAAATCTTAGACTGTCATTATAAGTTTTCCCTTCAAAATAATGACCAAAGATATATATAAATATATATATATATATATATATATACATATATATATTTATTTATTTACATATACTTTGCAAGAAGTAAATTTTACACAGCAGAATACCCGACGACCGTCGTGGTTTTGCCAAAGGGGGAGCGGTGTTCGTTGGGCGAAGGAACTGTAGGGAAGACTGTGTGAGGGGGTTTGGGGTGTACTACTGTGAACAATGCGCAATAATCTGTTGTTTACAAGGTATTTGGTGTGGGGAGGGGGTCAAAACCCCCACCCACACTTGTGGGTGTGGGTGGGGGTTTCGACCCCCTCCCCACACCCTCTATGATCAGCGAAGGAAAACTGGGTAGGCGGCGGTTTGTGGCTGCCATCCACCAACATTTTGTTTGTTTTATTTAAAACCTGAAACCCTCAGGGCTCGTCAATACATGAAACTCATTCACTTCCTGCTATTTTTTGATACTTAAAAACAATCTATAATATATATATATATATATATATATATATGTATATGTATATATATATATATATGTATATGTATATACATAGTTACATGCATATCTTTTTTTTTTTATTAAACAGTAGCATCATATATATATATATATGTATATATATATATATACACTCACAGCTACAAGTATGGATATTTTTTATTTTTTAAAAATAGTAACATTAAATATAACATATATTTCTTTCCTCTTAAACCAGAAACATGTATATACTCATATAATACTTATATACATATATATATATGTATATAATATATTATATGTATATATACACAAAACACCCAATAATGACTTATAACAACCATTTGAATAAGAAAAAGTTAAATAGATAGATTTACTAATTCTCAATACTATCATAGAAATAATCCAGTAGCTTTTTTTTTTGAAGAACCTTAAATATACAGAAATACATCTATTTTTTGAATGAGATATATAAAGTAGAAATTACTACTTCATCTAAATTTTCAACAACCTATTTTCATAAACAGCAACTAATAACATGAAAATTTCAAAGAAACATAACAGAAAATAATACATTTAAATTTCTCTCTTCTTTTGCATACACTAAAATTTATTCAACAACTTATATATATTTTTTTGTAAGGAACAAATGACAGAAAATACATTTTCTCTTGCATTCTTCTTTTTCTCATAAACTTCAACAACATAAAAATAGTAAGCAACTTTTCTCCTTTTTTTAAAAAAACCAAAATAATGCTCACATTAGATACTCACATAACAACCAACATATTGGCAAAAAATAAACTTGCCAAAAATTACAATAGGGCCTCAAAGGCCATGGCTCAAACAACCAGCAACATATTACTAAAACAACACAAAAATGGACTTCTCTCAAGCTCCATTTCTCCAATAAGCACCTGCAATAAATACACAACAAAAGGGGGGAACCAAGCCACAACGAAATGCCCTCCTCCCTACCATAGACCTGTAAGTGGGTCACCCCCGAGCTAGGGAGGTAGGAAACACATGGTTGCACACACACACCACAACAATCAATCACAAAATAACACCACAATGACCCATGGATTAACACATAACAAAACTCATGAAAATGAGTTTGATGGGGGTAGGGAATGAACCCCTCTACTCAAAGGCCACACCAAAAATATCAAAACACCAAGTCTCATGGCCTCAAGCCAAAACCTCCAAAAACACATATCTCCAAATATCACAAAAACTGCTATGGCACTCTTGCCATCAAAATGATCTCAACACCAAGTAAAAAGCCCTCAAGGCTATAAGTAGCACAAATATGGGGGTGACCTTGAGGAGTTTCACTTTCCCCTACCCCAAACAAGTTGAGCCTTACCTCCAAATGGAGGTGCTCTCACCAAACTCCCAACCCACATACAAATGAAAACAACAAACAACAAAATCCACGAACACAACATAAAGAAATATGCAAGGATAATGAACAAGTCATACAGATTACCTTCAAAAGCCCTAATAATGGAAGCACGTTTGGTGAAGAGCTCCAAGCTTCTCCAAATCTTCCAATCTCCAAAATTTTCTCTAACTCCCCAAAGGAATCTCCAAAAATAGAAAGAAAATCCCCAAAATGCAAGAACCCCACACTCCTCCACAAGAGAAGGTAATATAGGCCTTCTAAATTGGCCTTGAGGAATGAGAAGGTGACACTTGTCACCTTCTCCTTCCTCCTCCCATGCCACTTGTAAGGGAGAGGAAGTGTGAGGGTGACAAGTGTCAGCCTCCAATTCCATCACAATCCTCACCTTATCCACTTGTGCTCTCACACATGTGGGAGAGAACAAGTGGTGAGGTAGCAATCCCTTTCAAGCCTCCATTAGGATAAGGGATGCCATATGGCATCCTGTTATTCTCCAAGAGAGCCATCTCCCTCCAAGATGCTCTAACATGTGTGTGAGAGTCTTGGAGGAAGATCCCACACACTTGGGAGTCTTGGAGACCTCCCAAGTCTTCTTAGTGAAGGGATTCCCAAACTTTGGGAAGGGAGATGAGTCTTTCCCAAAGCATGACTCATCTCCCACCCTTATCCATTTCAAAATTCGTCACTTTGATTAAACCTCAGTTTAGAGTGACCAAAAGTGAGTTATCCCAATGTTTAGTTAGCCAAAATTGATCCTAGACCCATGGGTAACCACCTCGGGTAAGTTTTGGGACACTAAGGTTCACCTAGGGAGTCATAAATCCACTTTAAATGGCCTCAAAAATTAAAAAAAACAATACCAAGTGGTATAAGACAATAAAAATTATACAACACATGATATAATTAATTTAAACAAAGGGGTACTAGGCCAAAATGATAAAATAAACAAGCACTTAAACAACACTCAAATCAAACGTGATTCTCATCCCTCTTGGGAATGGATCGGTTTCATAGTGAATAACATATGTGTGAATACTATCTCCAATTTCCCGTGGCCTGGGAATATAATCCTGCACATCTAGATCAAGTGTCAATCATATAATGAATAATCATAGCCGAAGCAACTTGAATTAATTTCATGCCATTGAATACAATATTAATCATCTACAACATAGTTCAAGATTAAACTGCACTTTCTATCTAATGTCACATAATCATCATCACATAAATAACTAGAAATCACATCACAAAACATCATCTAATATATCTCGCATGTCTAGTCTCAACATAGCATAAAAATATGATCAAACGAATCACCATATGTCTAATCAATGTCATATCAAAATCAAGAGATATAAGCAAATCAGCATAATGGAACCATAGTCTCAGAAAGTATGATAATGTCATCAATTGAAATGTAAAATGATCAAAATGAGGAAGGAAAAATAATCGGCCTCACATCCTCCCCCCCAAGACAAAACTTCCTCCTAGAAGTTGTCAAAAAGGTGAGGATAGAGTGCTGTCAAACTAGCTGCATCCTCCCAAGTCGCTGTGACCTCATCATAAGGAGCCCACTGGACCCTAACCTGGTCCAGCTCTCGACCTCGAAGGCCTAGCATCCGATGAGCCAATATGCGAATTGGCTCCAAAGCCAACTGCCCGTTTGCCTCTACCTATAGAGTACTCCAGTCCAATACATGAGATAAATCAGATATATATCACCTCAATATAGAAATATGAAACACATTGTGGATACGTGACAGGCTAGGTGGCAACACTAGACGGTAGGCAACATGTCCTATCCGCTCCAAGATCTCAAAAGGTCCTACAAACTGTGGTGCGAGCTTAGAGCCCTTTCCATAAAGGATTGGACTCTTGTGTGGCCGCACTCTAAGGAATACCCTGTCACCCACTGAGAAGCTCCGATCAATTCTCTTAGCATCGGCATACTTCTTCTATCTATCTTGTGCCTCCTGAAGTCTTTGCCTAATCAGTGTGACCTGCTGCTCCATATCCTAAACTAACTCTGGACCAATGGCAAACCTGTCCTCTATCCGATCCCAAATCAATGGTGTCTTGCATGGTCTGCCGTATAAAGCCTAAAAAGGAGGCATACCCAACGAGTTGTGATGCCCATTATTGTAGGCAAACTCAACCAGATACAGATACTCCTCCCATCTAGATTGATGGTCCATAACATACATACAAAGCATGTCCTCCAACACTTGATTCACCTGCTCTGTCTGTCCATCTATCTCGGGATCATAAGCGGAGCTAAAGTTGAGCTATGTGCCCAATGCCTGCTACAAAGCTCTCCAAAAAGTTGAAGTAAACACCGAATCTTTGTTAGAAATGATGCGGCGAGGTACTCCATGTAATCTCACAATATCATCTAAGAATAACCTCACCACTACTGGTGCATTGTATGTCATGCGTATAGGTGAGAAATGCGCCACCTTGGTCAACTATCACCATGATGGCATCATGGTGACGCGAAGACATAGGAAGACCAATAATGAAATCCATGGAAATGGTGTCCCATTTCCACTCAGGTATCTTGTGAGGGTATAAAAGATCTGCTGGATGCTGATGCTCGACCTTGACCCTCTGGCACTCAAGGCATTGAGCAACAAACTCTGCAATATCCCGTCTCATACCCGCCTAATGGTACAACTGTCATAGGTTGGCATGCATCTTCTTCACCCCCGGATGTGCCGCATATGGTGCTCTGTGAGCCTTTGATAACACTACAGTACGTAGGTCACCTACGCGGTGTACATAGATATGCTGTCGATGATGAAGTAACCCATCTGCCTCAAGTGAATACCCTGCAAACATGCCCACAAGGGCCCTCTGTGAACTGATCTCCTGCTGTAGCTCAAGAAACCACTCATCCTTAGGCAGATGCTGAATAATGTGTCCTCTCAAGTCCACACTCAGAGTCAAGGTCAAGAGCTTGTGGCACCTCCGACTCAATGCGTTAGCAACCACATTCTCCTTCCCTTTGATGTAGTGGACATCAAAATCATACTCGCAAAGAAACTCCATCCAACACTACTAATAGGCGTTTAGATTCAGCTGTGTAAATATATACTAAAGACTGTGGTGATTTGAATGAATCTCAAAGCGACGACCCAATAAGAAATGTCTCCAACGAACTAGAGCATGAGCCACTACCACTAACTCCAAATCGTGAGTGGGATAGTTCATCTCATGGGTCTTGAGCTTTTGTGACTCATACGTGATTGCTCTTCCACTCTGCATAAGTATGGCTCCCGAACCCTCAAATGATGCATCCGTGCAAACCATAAAATCTACTGCAGGATTAGGAACTGCTAAAATGGGAGCACTGGTAAGATGCTCCTTGAGGACCCCAAAGGCCCTCTCACATTACTCAATCCATAGAAAACTCTTCCCTTTCCACTAAAGGGAAGTGATGGGGTGCGCTATCTGAGAAAAACCCTCAACAAATCTATGGTAGTAACCAGCTAACCCTATAAAACTCCTGACCTCTGTCACACTGGTGGGTGCTGGCCAATCTTTGATAGCCCTGATCTTCGATGGATCTACTGAGATTCCATTGCCAGATAGGATATGCCCCAGATACTATACCTCTATCCTAAAAAATGCACACTTCGCCAAGTTCCCATAAAGATTCTGCTCCCTCAAACACTGTAGAACCTAATGTAGGTGCTCCTCATGCTCCTCCTCGGTCCGTGAATAGATCAAAATGTCATCAAGGAAAATAATCACGAACCGATCCAAGTAGATATAGAACACCCCGTTCATGAGACTCATGAACACTGCAGGGGCATTCGTCAAACTGAAGGGGACCACAGTGAACTCATAATGGCCATATTGAGTCTGGAAGGTGGTCTTATGGATGTCCGCCTCTGTGATACACAATTGATGGTAACCAAACTTCAAGTCAATCTTAGAGAACACACTGGCTCCCTGCATCTGATTGAAGAGATCATCAATCCTAGGCAGAGGATAATGGTTCTTCACCATCACCTTATTCAACTGCCTATAATCCATGCATAATCGAAGAGACCCATCCTTCTTCTTCATGAAGATGATAGGAGCACCCCAAGGTGAAACGCTCGGTCAAATGTGCCCCTTCTCGAGCAAGTCCTCAAGTTGTAACTTGAGCTCTGTGAGCTCATGAGTGGTCATCCTGTAGGGTGCATGAGTCACTGGCTCGGCACTCGGCACTAAGTCAATATGAAAGTCCACCTCATGACAGGGTGGCATCCCTGGCAACTCTACTGGAAACACATCGGCAAATTGTCTCAGGATGGGATGATCATCCAGAGATGCCTCAGGCTCATCATCTGATCTGTCACTCACTGTGATGGCGAACATCTGGCATCCCTTCCGCATGCAGTGCTTAAGCTGCTGAGCGGATATCATACGCACTGCTGTGGACTTCTGCATGCCCACTATCTCAATGGATCTACCATGATCATCTAAGCAGCTAATCACCTTTCGATGACAATCTACTTTGGCTCGATGAGCCGCAAGCCAGTCCATACCTAAAACCACATCGTAGGATCCTAATGTCATAACTCTAAGGTCACAAACTGTGGCAAAGGGTCCCAAAGAAATCTCACAGTCATGGACTAAGGCATCTACTGTCATCTTGGCCCTTGAGGCCAACTCAACCACCCACCTATCACCCTGCCTAGAGGCCACCGGCCTGCAACGCTCCACTAACGATGGAGATATGAAAGAGTCAGTAGCACCAGAGTCAAAAAGAATAGAAATGGGGACACCCCCTATCATACTTGATGTCTCAATCACTGATGCCTGAAAATCAGCCTGGCAGTTATCAACCGCTGCGAACATATGGTGGGACCTACCCACATCTCCAATCGTCTACTCTGATCCTCCTGAATGAGGCTGCCCCTTGCTGTAAAGCCCTGTGGACACTCTCTGGCTAGATGTCCTACTCCACCACACACATAACATGGGCCCCTAGTCTGTATCTGTCCAGTCTGAGTCCTACTCGACTACTGCTATCTAGATCTACTTGTGGACCCCTGTGAACCCCTGTATGACTGTTGCGACCTCACAGGTCCCGCAGGTGGTCCTTGCTGCCTCTAATCTCTGCACGGGCCCTACTACTGTCAACCTCGATTATGACCCCCATGTGCCCTCTGTTGTGGCATGGGTCTCTACTGCTATTGCTGTGGGGGCCTAGAAGGTAAGGATGCGGAACTAAATCCTCCTCTCTGAGGTGGCGGTGGTGGTCTGCTGTAACTCTGCTCATGCTGCTATTGCCCACAATCCTGAAACTGAGGGCGTGAACTCTGCCCTCATTCCTGTATCTCCTCAGCTATGTATGCCTTCTCGGTAGCATCACTCAATGTCTGGGGGTCTACCATGCATACAGGCCCTGCTATGCTATGGTTCAATCCTCTGATAAACTTATGAACATGAGTTTCTCATCATGGAGATACTCCGCATATCGAGACAACTCAATAAATCTACCCTCATACTGAGAAACTGTAAGTCCTCTCTACTGAAGGTAATGAAAATTGTTTATGCGACGCTGCCTGTAGTGATCTGATAAGTATTGCACATTGAAGCACTCAATGAAGGTCTCCCATGTGAGTGTGTCTAATGATAGATGGTGCTTGCACTCCTCAGTGCGCCACCAAGTAGCTGCTGCATCTTGCAACAGGTGGACTGCCACATGAGCCTTCGTGTTGCCCTCATAAGGACGCAACGTGAAGCATCTATCTAAGCTAATGAACCAGGCCTCTGCCTCAGCTCCCTTTGTGGTCCCAACGAAAGTAGGAGGGTTCAGCATCAACAAATTCCTAATGGGATCTCATCTATCTCTGTGCCCTCTGATAGGCTCATCTGCACAATAATCATAAGGCCTATGAACAATATGCTCCACTCGCACTGCCTCCTCATGCCTAGCATGATGTGGAGGGCTCCTGCTACGAGCCCTGTTGACCAATCCAACCTCCTCTGCCGTCGTATCTAGTACCTCAACATATGGCTCCACACGCGGTGCCTCTCACGGCTCAACGCGGGGCTCCACACGTGACTCTGCTCGTGGCTCCATGTGTGGCTCCTCTCGTGGATCATCGCGGGGCTCAACACGTGGCTCTATGCGTGACTCAACTATAGCCGGTGGAAGCCTATCTATCACTGCTTGTAGTGCCTGTAATATCTGTGGCCCAATATCTGGTATAGGTAGGGCCGGTGGTGCCTGCGGTATCTGTGGGGCCAGTAGTGCCTGTCCCTTAGCTGAAGAATCACTGTGCACCTTGACGGACGTAGTGTGGCAGGATTGCACTCACCGAACTCATTGGGGAGGCATCCTACAAAAATGAGGTAACCACAAATTAATCAAAGTTGCAGAAATAATAATGTGCCCTAAACAAGCCCAATGTTTAAACTTGGGCTCTGATACCAAATGTCATGCCCACATTTCCCATGTGGTCATGACACACAACACACGTGTCATGTCCACATTTGTCATGTGGTCATGACACGAAATACAAAAAACTTTTCTACCTATCCCTAGGAACCCCCTCACACGCGTCTGCGTGCTTGGTGGCAATACGTATAAGGCGTAAACAAGTCAACATAATTTAGGGAAGTGCGTGGTCCTACGCAGTCCCCTGCGTGATGATAGCCGTCTAGGGGGTATGCGACGTGAAGCGTGCCGCTTTTAGGGTTAGAACGATTTTAATCCGAACCCTAAGTTTCCTAGGTGAGATGGTGATTTCGTTAAGTTTGAAATCAAACTCTATCTCTAAAACAAAAAGAAATTGAATAAATAAATATGGAAAATGACATAAAGGACGCGTGATAAAATGGAGTGGTAAAAAGAAAGTCAATAAAATGACGTAAAATTAAAACCCTAAAATTTGAGAAAAATTCAACAGCATAACGCATTTTCAATAATCGAATTAAAAATTTTAAAATAAAAACTCCAACAAGAATTCAAGCAAAATTTTTAGAAAATATAATTACACTTAAGGAAAAATTAAAAAAACTAAAAATTAAACACTTGACCAAGGCCAATTAAATCAACCTTGAAATAAAATATTAAAATTCGAAAATAAGAATAAATGACACTAAAATAACTTCAAAATTGAGTCCATTAATAAATATAATTTCGACATTATATTTATTAACTAACTTGAAAATAATAGACAAAGGGGAAAGACTAAAATACCTTTCGTCGCAAAATAATAATTTAACTAATTAAAATAAAAAAAATCAAATAAAAGACTTCCCATCCAAGACAATTTAACCCATCCCCCTTTTAATTAAATCCACAAGAAGGGATAAAAATCCCACCCAAAATAAATCTATAAATCAAATGTATTTTAAAACCCCAAGATAAATATTAGAACACTAAAGAGATGCACAAAAATAAAAAGAATTTCAAGGGGAAATGAAAATCCATATTGGAGGGAATTTTTGTTTCCCATGCAAATGGAAGGAAAATAAGAGATTTAAATAAATTAAAAAAAGACTAATTTCCTCACATACTCACACAACCTTAAACAATATTTTATTGTTTTATTTGAGAAGCCCTAATCTTATTTTATAGTTTCCTTATGGAAACCCTATCTCTTTTGTCTCCTCATTTCCTCTCTTTTGTTTTTGTTTTGTTTTCCATTCTTGTTTTCCTTTTTTTTTTCCATCCATATTTGTAGGTTGGAGATCTCCTCCACAATGGCTTGGCAGCCATTAAAGTACCTCACGGAGGTATATCTATTATATATATATATACATTTTGTATATGTATATATAAATATATATACATAGTTAAATCTTAGACTGTCATTATAATTTTTCCCCTTCAAAATAATGACCAGAGATATATATAAATGTATATATATATACATATATATATATGTGTATATATATTTATTTACATATTATATTTTGCAGGAAGTAAATTTTACATGGTAGAATACCCGATGGCTGTCGTGGTTTTGCCGAAGGGGGAGCAGTGTTTGTGTGGCGAAGGGAGCTGTGGGGAAGAGTGTGTGAGGGGGTTTGGGGTGTACTACTACGAACAATGCGCAGTAATCTATTGTTTACAAGGTATTTGGTGTGGGGAGGGGGTTGAAACCCCCACCCACACCCATGATCAGCGAAGGAAAACTGGGTGGGCAGCGGCCTGTGGCTACCATCCACCAACATTTTGTTTGTTTTATTTAAAACCTGAAACCCTCAGGGCTCAGCCATACATGAAATTCATTCACTTCCTGCTATTTTTTGATACTTAAAAATAGTCTATAAAATATATATATATACACACACACATATAGTTACATGCATATCTTTTTTTTTATTAAACAGTAGCATCATATATATATATATATATATATATATATATATATATATATATATATACACTCAGAGCTACAAGTATGGATATTTTTTATTTTTTAAAAATAGTAACATTAAATATAACATATATTTCTTTCCTCTTATACCAGATACATGTATATACTCATATAATACTTATATATATATGTATATAACATATTATATGTATATATACACAAAATACCCAATAATGACTTATAACAACCATTTGAATAAGAAAAAGTTAAATAGACAGATTTACTAATTCTCAATACTGTCATAGAAATAATCCAGTGGCTTTTTTTTTTAACAACATTAAATATACAGAAATACATCTTTTTTTTGAATGAGATATATAAGGTAGAAATTTCTACTTCATCTAAATTTTCAACAACCTATTTTCATAAACAACAACTAATAACATGAAAATTTAAAAGCAACATAACAGAAAATAATACATTTAAATTTCTCTCTTATTTTGCATACACTAAAATTTATTCAACAACTTATATATATTTTTTTTGTAAGGAACAAATGACAGAAAATACATTTTCTCTTGCATTCTTCTTTTTCTCATAAACTTCAACAACATAAAAATAGTAAGCAACTTTTCTCCTTTTTAAAAAAAACTAAAATAATGCTCACATTAGATACTCACATAACAACCAACATATTGGCAGAAAATAAACTTGCCAAAAATTACAATAGGGCCTCAAAGGCCATGACTCAAACAACCAGCAACATATTACTAAAACAACACAAAAATGGACTTCTCCCAAGCTCCATTTCTCCAATAAGCACCTGCAATAAATACACAACAAAAGGGGGGAACCAAGCCACAACGAAATGCCCTCCTCCCTACCGTAGACCTACAAGTGGGTCACCCCCGAGCTAGGGAGGTAGGAAACACACAGTTGCACACACACACCACAATAATCAATCACAAAAATAACACCACAATGACCCATGGATTAACACATAACAAAACTCATGAAAATAAGTTTGATGGGGGTAGGGAATGGACCCCTCTACTCAAAGGCCACACCAAAAATATCAAAACACCAAGTCTCATGGCCTCAATCCAAAACTTCCAAAAACACATATCTCCAAATATCACAAAAACTGCCATGGCACTCTTGCCATCAAAATGATCTCAACACCAAGTAAAAATCCCTCAAGGCTATAAGTAGCACAAATATGGGGGTGACCTCGAGGAGGTTCACTTTCCCCTACCCCAAACAAGTTGAGCCTTACCTCCAAATGGAGGTGCTCTCACCAAACTCCCAACCCATATACAAATGAAAACAACAAACAACCAATCCACAAACACAACATAAAGAAATATGCAAGGATAATGAACAAGTCATGGAGCTTACCTTCAAAATCCCTAATAATGGAAGCACGTTTGGTGAAGAGCTCCAAGCTTCTCCAAATCTTCCAATCTCTAAAATTTTCTCTAACTCCCCAAAGGAATCTCCAAAAATAGAAAGAAAATCCCCAAAATGCAAGAACCCCACACTCCTCCACAATAGAAGGTAATATAGGCCTTCTAAATTGGCCTTGAGGAATGAGAAGGTGACAATTGTCACCTTCTCCTTCCTCCTCCCATGCCACTTGCAAGGGAGAGGAAGTGTGAGGGTGACAAGTGTCAGCCTCCAATTCCATCACAATCCTCACCTTATCCACTTGTGCTCTCACACATGTGTGAGAGAACAAGTGGTGAGGTGGCAATCCCCTTCAAGCCTCCATGAGGATAAGGGATGCCATATGGAATCCTCTTATTCTCCAAGAGAGCCATCTCCCTCCAAGATGCTCTCACACGTGTGTGAGAGTCTTGGAGGAAGATCCCACACACTTGGGAGTCTTGGAGACCTCCCAAGTCTTCTTAGTGAAGGGATTCCCAAACTTTGGGAAGGGAGATGAGTCTTTCCCAAAGCATGACTCATCTCCCACCCTTATCCATTTCAAAATTCGTCACTTTGACTAAACCTCAGTTTAGAGTGACCAAAAGTGAGTTATCCCAAGGTTTAGTTAGCCAAAATTGACCCTAGACCCATGGGTAACCACCTAGGCTAAGTTTTGGGACACTAAGGTTCAAATAGGGTGTCATAAAGCCACTTTAAATGGCCTCAAAAATAAAAACAATACCAAGTGGTATAAGACAATAAAAATCATACAACACATGATATAATTAATTTAAACAAAGGGGTACTAGGCCAAAATGAATAAAATAAACAAACACTTAAACAACTCTCAATTCAAACATGATCCTCATCCCTCTTGGGAATGGATCAGTTTCACAGGGAATAACATATGTGTGAATACTACCTCCAATTTCCCGTGGCCTAGGAATATAATCCTGCACATCTAGATCAAGTGTCAATCATATCATGAATAATCATAGTCGAAGCAGCTTGAATTAAATTCATGCCATTGAATACAACATTAATCATCTACAACATAGTTCAAGATTAAACTGCACTTTCTATCTAATGTTGTATAATCATCATCACATAAAGAACTAGAAATCACATCACAAAACATCATCTAATATATCTCGCATGTCTAGTGTCAACATAGCATCAAAACATGATCAAATCGAATCACCATATGTCTAATCAATGCCATATCAAAATTAGGAGATATAATCAAATCAGCATAATGGAACCATAGTCTCAAAAAGTATGATAATGTCATCAACTGAAATGTAAAACTATCAAAATGAGGAAGGAAAAATAATCGGCCTCACAAAAGGCACTTAAAATGGTTTGAGTTTTTGCAGAGTTATACTTTTTTTTGAAGCACAAGAGTGGTAAGTCCAATAGAGTTGTATATGCCATAAGTAGAAGACAAAAATTGTTGACAGAGATGAAGATAGAGGTTGTTGGGTTCAATGAATTTAATAATTTGTACCTTGAAGATCCAGACTTTGTAGAGGCTTGGAAAGCTTGTTTGGAGCATGTTACCCTGGATAGGATGATATGGTTGGATTACATAATCCAAGATGGTATGTTGTTTAGAGGAAGCCATTTGTGCATTCTGAGAAGCTCTATGAGAGAGAACTTGATCAAGAAAAAGCATAGTAGAGGGTTAGCAGGGCATTTTGGTCGAGATAAGACCATTGTTCTTGTTAGTGAGAACTATTACTAGCCACATTTGCACA
The DNA here is from genome assembly GCA_027924645.1 of Cunninghamia lanceolata. NCBI lineage: Eukaryota > Viridiplantae > Streptophyta > Pinopsida > Cupressales > Cupressaceae > Cunninghamia > Cunninghamia lanceolata. Next base: position 2,610,379 of record BSBN01001327.1, on the reverse strand, counting down.
AGGATGTGAAGAAGTTCATGCAAAGTTGCAGAGTATTCTAGATGGCCAAGGGAATTAGTAAGAATATTGGCTTGTATTAGCCACTACCTGTGCCAGAGAAACCATGGAAGGATATCAGCATGGACTTTGTTCTTGGATTTCCATGAACACAGAGAGGGCCTGATTCATTATTTGTGGTGGTTTACAAATTTTCAAAGATGATACATTTCATTTCATGCCAAAATACTACTGATGCTATTCATGTTGTAGAATTATTTTTCAAGGAGGTGGTTAGACTACATGGTCTTCCAAAGAGCATAGTTTCAAATTAGGATACCAAGTTTGTTGGGTATTTCTAGAGGACCTTATGGAAAAAGTTGAAGATTGAGTTGAAGTTCAGTCTGTATATCATGCATAGACTGATGGACAAACAAATGTAGTGAATCAAAGTTTGGGGAACCTACTGAGATGCTTAATAGGAGATAAGCCCAAGGGATGAGATTTGATATTACCATAGGCATAGTTTGCATATAACAATTCTGTCAATAGGATATATGGTAAATGCCCATCTCAAATTGTATATGAGAGTAGTACAAGAAATGCCTCTGAGCTAAGAAAGATAGACAGAGGAGAGAAGAGTAGTGCCAAGGTTGAAGACTTTGTAGAGCACTTGAAGAGCTTGCATGAAGAGGTATGATAAAACATTAATAAAATGAATTCTCAGCTAAGAGGATGGACCACCAGAATATCATGAAGGTGGCATAGAGGATGGACCAACAGAAGAACAATGGAGTAACTTAGCACCTACTTCAGAGGAAGAGATAGAAGAAATCCTAGATAGTCGTGTGGGGAGTGTTGTCTCTCAGATTTGCACCCTCGCTGAGTTGTGAAACTGGGCAATCTGGAGAAACATGGGATCTTTCCTAGGTCTGTGGGTGGCCTGTGTTGGAAAGAACCTCCGGAGAAGGCCAGCTTCCTCTTGGTACTCCACCTAAACTACCTAGACTAAAGCTTTGCAGAGAAAAGGGTAAGAAGGATTGCATAAAATGAAACCTATTGTCTAAGGTGATGCACCAAACGATCACCAGAAAATACACAGAAAAATGACACACTACAGAACCAGTAATAATCAGAATCACTTACACAACCCAACAAATCACAATCTTTGCATCATTACTTTGTGAGGAGGTTAAATAACAATAGTCCTGTTAAGGAGAAATAGGTTTTCTCACTACCCAACAACTGATTGTTATCCCTTGCACAACTCACAACCTGCAAAAATTATGTAACCCCTGCATAAAGGCACCAACATGCAATACAAATCCAAGGACAAAGAAACATCACAAAGACCTGTACTAACACAAGGACACACAATATCAGAAGAAAATGGGAAGGTCTAGACTGCTTATTACTGCCAAAGAGGTATTACAATGCTGCATATCTTTGAAAATGGGTTACAAAACTCTTCACTTCTGCAAAAGAACTCATAAAATTACAATATACAGAGCTGTGAAGAGCTAGAACCTCTCAAAAAATGAACAAGGAAGAGGAATATATACAGCTCAAACAGCTATAAACAACTCATGCTCCACTCAAACAAGATCAACTTCCACCAACTCCACTAGCTCCACTATCATAAAGGCACTTTAAAAATATGATAAAATATCATTTAGTGCTCCACTAAAAAAAGATCAACTTCCACCAACTCCACTAGCTCCACTATCATAAAGGCACTTTAAAAATATGATAAAATATCATTTAGTGCTCCTGGCATATGTCATCATCTTTTGCAGCATTAAAAATACCATAATGACACCTTTTCTGCATTAAATAACATTTAACTAAGAGGCTTATAATTGCACCACCTTATTAAATGTTTTACAATTTATAATTTCGCAACCCTATGCAGAAAATACTGATATTTATGACATTTCTCCTTGGGTCAAACGGTCATATTACTCTGTGCTCATATTACGGATGTTCATACCTTATAGTTTGACCTCTGCAAACCTGAAACAACTTGCTACTTGAACTTCGTCACATTGTAGTCTATTTGTCTTCTTTTTTGTATCAAATGTGCTTGGTTTGAACACAACAGAAATATCTGTACCTTTTTCTCTTTTAAAACTAGAAAGCTCTACCTAATTGAGCTAGTAGTGAAATCTAGGTAACAGGGAGAAGTACTAAGAAAAAGCAATATGAATAATATCTGGTTAAGTGGAAAGGAAGGCTTATCGAAAATTCTTCCTAGTTGTCTAAGGCCGAGGTTGACCATTTGGGTTTTCCTTGAACGCTTGAGATGTGACAAGGTCACTTCTCAAATTACCTTGGGTGTCTGATGTAAGAGCATCTAGTGGTGTAAGGGAAATCTTGCATCACAAAAAATGATGATTTTGTTTTTTGTTCTTTTTGATTTTAGTATTTATGGATACCCATTTGCTTGAATAATGATTCAAAATCTTCAAAATTTCCAACCTGCTAAAATATCATACTACTATTTTTAGAAAGTTTGCATTTGAGCATGTATGGAAACAAAATTTTACTCAAATCTATGGAATTGAAAAGTATAACCTTTGGTGAAGGAATTGGCCAAAGATCATTTGTGGTTTGAAAGATATTAAAGTTTCCGTTTCTTGAAAAACCCTTGAAGAAGTTTCAAAGTTAATATTGAGGCACTTAGAGGACCTGTACGACCCCAAAATGGGCATAATCAACATACCGAATTGTAAGGGCGTAGATATCTTCATGAGCTTTCCAATGCATCAAACGGTTCATCAATCAGACACCTGGATCAAAAGTTATGGCTCCTGACAGTTGGGCTATCTTTGGAGGGAGTTACATATTTTGAAATTTTGGCTGAAAGGCGCCAAAAAGGGCTATTTATGACCATTTTCAAAAATCTTTTGGTAGTAGAGAAGGGGGAAGTGGCAAGTCATGAAAACGGATGGAAAATAGAAACCCTAGCAAATTTGAAGCTACAAAAGGTAGAAGGTTCCAGAATCCAGAGAAAAGAAGCTGTAATGTGTTGCAGCCTAAACATGAGGATTTCATCCTCTAGTTTGATTCCAATTTTTGTAATGTAATTTGTTTTTAGTTCAATAAAAGAACATTCCTATTTTATGTGAGCAATCTATGTTGTTGTGTGTTTTGGGATTTACCCCCCTCATTAGGACTCTTGGGATTTTTTGATTGGGTATGGGATGGGGGATAGGGATCTTTGGATTTAGGGATAGAATGGGACTTTGGAAATGTGAGTTTAGATGCCCCACTCAAATTTATTGCTTCTTTTTATTTGGGGACCCACATTGGTTTTTTTTGGAGTGGTGGGCCTTTGTGGCCTTTTGGATTCATTTGGATTTTGGATCAGATTTAGATTAGATGTTGCATGTTGACATGGTGCGACATGGTGATCTTTTGATTTGTGTGGGTTTTTTGTTTTATATGTGGAGGCATACAAAGTGCTTCCAAAGTTGATGGAGTGGTCCCATGGGGAGATATCTTCATGCAATCCCATGAGGTTGGCAATAGATTCATCATTTTTGTATAAATCAAACGATGTGTGTGTTTGTTGATCTTGATTAGGGATTTAGGAGGATGAAGGATTGTGGGTGGTGATTGGAATAGGGGATTTATGGGGGGAAGGACTAGTGAATTTATGGATGGAAGGATTAGTGGATTTGTTTTTGGATTTATATGATGAAGGAGGGGGGGTGGTGAAAAAATTTTTGGAGGAGAGACGAGAGGCACCTATTTTGGGATTGGAAGAAGCTTCCTTAGAAGGCATAAAGGTAGTACCAACATTTTTAGATTGTTTTCCTTTGGATATGTAACCAAGGACCTACGATCATGGATTTTATTTGACATTGATGGGTTCCAAGATGACTTGTTCATGAAGGCCTAAGCCTATGCCTTGGTACTTCATATTTTGAAGCATTCGGTTGGCAATGAGATGTTTATTGTTTTGGACACAAGATGCGACTAATTTTAGGTAGGGAGGGATTTATAGTGGATATAAATTGTTCTTTGACTAAAAGAGAACCACCATGGATGAAGGTATGAGAACCAAGGGGATAGGGTGATGGTTTGGGGATAGGATCAATAAGGGATGGTAAGGGATCATAAAAAGGATTAGATGGGATGCTTGGATCTTATTTTGGATGGGGAGATGTTTTGGCATGATTTGGAACAAAATCTTACCATAGATGTGACAAGGCAAAGGGGTGTTCAAATTTGATTATTTAGATATACTCCTCTAATTGGGTAAATTAAGGGATGGGGGATTCGTGATGTTCATTGAATTGGGATTCGATAGTGTTAGGATTATGGATAGGTTTTAGGTGGGTGACGACATTGTCGATGTCATACTTAGATGGATTTGGATTAGTGGGGTGGTATGACTCCACAACTTTGTTTTCACAATTTTCGTTGAGGTCCTTTGCTAAGAGTCCTTTGAGGAAACTTGAAGAGGAGGTTTTGGATGTTGTAGGATTGGGTGGATGATTGGATTTGTGCATTGATGGATAATATGATGAAGGATTTGGATGGGAGGTGGAGGTGATGGGGACCTCACAAAAGGATGGGTGTTTTGATACAAATGGGGTATAAAAAGGATTTCCCTTGTCAAGTGTGCCAAAAGGATGGCCAATAGATATACGTTTATGAGTGGCAAGGTAGCTTGTGCTAGCCAAATCTTGGTCAAATGGTGTTTGATTATGCATGGACGGGCAATGGAAATTTATGGAAATATTGCTTATAATGATTTCGTCAAGGGGATAAATTTCATACTCATCTTGATCAAAAAGACTATAATCATTATTAGTTTTGAAAGGATTTGTGGGATGGTTATGATGAGGAGACACATCAAAACAAAATGGATTCATGATTTTTGATTTTTATCTTTGATGAGTTTGGATTTTGAGATGATGTGAGTTTGGATTTTGAGATGATGTGATTTTGGATTTGATGACTTTTGATTTATAAGGCTTGGACCTTAAGATTTTCTTTGATAACAAAATGATTATGGATTTTGGATTTAAGGGGTAAGATAACTTGATGGTTTTTTGTACTTATTAAGGTCAAAGATGCATGACACATGATGCTTGGATGGATTGACTAGATTAAATCAAGTTAAAGTATGCATGACAGTTGATAGTTGGATTGGATTGATTTGGAGTATTAATTAGGCCAAGGGCTATTTGATGTTTGAATTTTTGGATGGAGTTGAATTGGCTTGATATTACAAAAATGCCTCAATTTGTCTACAGATTCTCAAGCATGACAGGGGTGCTCAATCAAAGAAACACTTAAATATCTCTACAAGCACCCATCCATGATAGGGGTGCTCAAATATAGAGGCACCCAAATATGTCTACAGGTGCTCAAGTATTATAGTGGTGCCCAAGTATGTTGTTTGATGTTGGATTAATTAGGAATTTGTTGTATTTTTAGATATTGGGTCTAGGACCCTTTGATGATGGATTTGATGATGATTATTTGGATTTGGAGGATTGATAAATGGATTATGATTATGATTTTAAGGGATTAGATCAAGTTCCCTTGATTAATTTGATGTTGGAAGGGATTGAAAGGGGTTAAGCCCTAACCAAGTTTGATTTTACAATGGATGGTCTTTGGATTAAGGATTTGGGGATTTGATTTTGATTGGGATTTATGGATGGATAATGGATTTTGGATGAAAGCATGATTTGATTTGATTGATAAGGGATGATGCTGGATTAAGGATGGTGAATTGATAAAGGATTGGGATTATTATGATTTGGATTATGGGTGAATGGTTAGGTGATAAATATGATTTTATTAGAGTAATAATGGATTTAATCATGACTGGAGATTGATTAAGGATTTTATTGGATTAGGATGGATAATGAATTTTTGATAAAGTGTCGATTAGATTGGGATTTCTTGTTGGATTAGGTGGAGAGTTTATTAGGGAGGTGATGGATTTGATTGAGATGTGGATGAAATTGGATTAAGGAGGATGTATTGATGGAGGACTTGGTTATATTAGGATGGTAGATGGGATTTACTATTAGAGTGATGGTAATGGATTTAAGTGAGGCTTAAGACCTCACAAAGCTCAATGATGGGATTGATTAGGGATTATGATGCAATTAGGGAAGTGATTGGATTGGATTAGGTCAAGGACCCCTTTTATCAGATTTGATAACTTGGTTTGGATTAGGGTCCTTGATTAAGGATTTGGCTTGGGGGATTACCTTAGGGATTAGGCACAAGGTCTTGGATTAAGCAATTGATTGGTTAAGTGATTTCAATGCCTTAAGAAATGTTGAAGGATGATTAATGCATAAAGATAATGTGGATTTGGGAGATTTTGGATGGATGAATGCTTAACCATTAGAAATGATTTGATGTTTGTAAATAATAGATTTCAATCAACATTCAAAAGTTTGCAAAGGATTTTTAGATTTTTAGGAGTTCATGGGTTTCAACAAGAAGACACTTCAAGCACATGAATAAGCCTATATTATTCAAGTGGGAGCTTGTATACATGTGAGCCCACCAATATGCCTTGTATAATTGTAATGCGCAAGTCCCATGATGAGGAAAGTAACCATTTTTGATCACCTAAGATCACTCAAAAGGCACGAGGGGAAAGCATACACAACATGCACATCAATTTTTTAGGGGCATCAGGTGAGTGACTTCTTGAGGCTAATTTCTTACCGATACACCACACACACATATGATCGATGGTCTAAGCTAGGATGAACAAAGCTTCTAGGGTCATTCTTAGTATATGTTAGGTACGTGAGGCTAATATCTAGGAATGGGAGCCCATCTACAAGCACATGTTCATGAGAAAACCTAATCCCACTTCACCTTGCCTTCTTACAAAAAGGAGCAACAAGGCTGTGTAGACATGATGATGACTCCTTTGAGGTACAACTTTTACTCCCCCTTTGTATACCCCACCAAAATGTGCTGTTTAGGTCATCCCCTAAGGTGATGAAATCCTTATGTAGACCCACTAAAGGGAAAAAACTTATGTGCTTTTGATTCTCAAGATTGCCTTGCGGCATGAGGGAAGAACATATGCACAAAAGATCTTGGGATAAAAATGATAAAAAGAGACTAACTCAAGCTTTTGATCTCCAAGACCACCTAAAGGTGTGAGGAGAGAGAGTACACTTAAGTAGGCCTCACAAGCACAACAAATAAGATTAATTCCCTCTTAAGAAATTGAAGCGTGCCTATGATTAGTGATACAAAGATGTCCCCTTTGATAAGTGATGCTACAAATAAAGGTTAGTAGTTTGATTATTGTCTTGGACAAATAATTTCCTACAAAAATGGATGCTCTCACAAGGTATAGCAAGAAAATGATAAGTGCAGGGGTTAGAAAGGCTCAAATCTCAAGAAAAACTTGATTACTCTATTACAATCACATAAACAAACAAACAAAACTATAGATGCTTAAGTATTACACAAATACTTAATTGTAGAAATTAGAAAATATAGCTATAGGTGCCTAAGTGTGAACATAGGTGCCTATCTATAGAAATTCCTATTTATGTCACATAAGCACCCATCCATGAAAAATACACTGTGGCCAGAAATTTTAACTTAGATCTATAAAAAATCATGCTAGATTTGCAAAATAGATGTGATGAGTTGAAAAACAAGCAACATAACACACTATAAAATTAGTTTCTAATAAAAATTGAATGTGAAAGGTGTAAAATATGGTGAAAATGATGTTTTGGGGTCTAGGTACAAAGGTGGAGCAAAGATTTACATCATGCAGATGCTAATCCATGATAGCGACAAGCCCAACGGTGAAGGTGATTTCAGGATGAGTGTGTGTCAAATACAAAAGACTTCCAACTAACTATCTATACAAAGTAGCATCAACACAAGGTGAAGTGCAAGTGGTAGTCAAAGTTACACCAGACTGAAATGGTGTAGGCATAGGCTTACAATCAACCATGCAAAAATGATGAAGCAAGTCAATGGAATACTGCTGCTGATAAATGAAGATCCTTTCAGTAGACTAAAGAACCTGAAGACCAAGAAAGTAATGCAGAAGCCCAAGATCGGTCATGTCGAAGTGTTCCATCAAAGAATACTAAATATCTCGAATCATGGATGATGAACTACTAGTGATGAATAAATCATCTACATATAAGACTAGTATCAAAATATCATCTCCATGATGCTGAATATAAACAATGTGATCTGAGTGGCAATGAGTGAAACTAGATGAAAGAAAGAAGCCATCAATATTCTTATACCAAGCCTAGGGGCTTATTTGAGACCATATAAGGAATGTCAAAGCCTGCATACAAGTGAGGAGTCCTGCACAAATCCTAGAGGTTGCTCCATGTAGATCTCCTCATGAAGATCACCATGCAAGAAAGTACTCTTCACATCCATCTGAAATACCTGCCATCTCTGAGATGCAACAATAGAAAGAACAAGGTGAATAGAATCCATCTTGGCTATAGGTACAAAGGTTTCAGAATAATCAATACCCTCAACTTGTGAAAAACCCTTAGCAACAAGACGTGCCTTGTATCTTTCAATAGAACCATCTGCTGCATACTTGGTGTGGTACACCCACTTACACTGAACCAATTTTCTTCCCTTAGGAAGAGAAACCAACTCCCAAGTATTATTCTTCATCAAAGAAGAATACTCATCCTCTGTAGCACTATCCCACTTTGGAATGCTTGAAGCCTCTGAAAAACTCTACAGATCAATGGATATAGCATGACCCAAAAGACTAGTGCCAAAAGTCTATGAGCGAGTGCAGTGACAACACATAGGATCACCAACTAAAGATCCATCCTTCTGAATAGTACTTCGGGCCCATCTAGGCAAAACACAAGTAGGAGGAGGTGGAGGTGGTGGTGGTGGAATATTAGGACCATCATTTGAAGTATCCTCAAGTGTTAAGGTATCATCATGTGATGAAGGGGGCAGAGTAGGTAGTGATGAAGAGGTGGATGTAGGATCAATATGGGATGACTCATCAAATTGGACATCTCGTCTAAAGTAGACAGCCCGAGTGGTTGGATCAAACAACTGATAAGAATTCATATCCTCACAGTAGCCAACAAAGATGAATTGTTGACTTTTCTTCTCCATTTTTTTACACCAACCATTTGGTATGAATGCCCAAGCCTCACTACCAAATACCTTGAAGAAGGAAAGATCAGGCTTGATGCTAGACCAAGCCTCCTCTGGAGTGATATCATGAAGCACTTTGTGGGGTGTGTGGTTTTGAATATAATTACCACAATTGATAGCTTTAACCCAAAATAAAGTGGTCATAGACCAGGACTAAAGCATACAATTTGCCATCTCCTTGAGAGGTCTATTCTTTCTTTTAGCAACCACATTTTGTTGAGAAGTGTAGGGAACTGAATACTGATGAAGTATACCATGCTCAATGCAATAATCCTAAAAACAATAGTTCACATACTCCCCCCATTATCTGTATGAAGATTCTGAATAGAAGAACCTAATTGCTTCTCCATGAACACCCTAAAGTTCCTGAAAGTAGTGAAGACATCACTTTTGTACTTGAGAAATTACACCCATGTTCGACGAGAGAAATCATCAATGAATGTGAGTACATACTTGGCCCCAGAAAATAATGGAATTGGAAATGACATGAGGTCACTATGAACCAATTCAAGCAAGGTAGATGCACGATGTGCCTTTCCCTTAGGAAATGGATCTTGATGATGCTTGCCAAGGACACAACCTCAACATACTCCATCCTTGCATGAAACCTTTGGAAGACCAAGTACCATATCATGTGTACTCAACTACTGAAGATATCTATAATTGAGGTGTCCAAACCTCTCATGCAAAAGTCAACTCAAAGAATCTGCATGGGCGATGTGTGATGATCCACAAGATGACTCAAAAGAATGAAACCTATACAACCATGATCCATGATCAACCTTGCCTGAAGCAACAATAATCTTAGGATAGTGTAGTTCTCGAATAACTACATCATGTGGGGAGAACTCCACTATCTTCCCTTCCCTAGTATGGAAAATTTGGTAGATGGAGAGAAGATTGACTGAAATATCAGGAACATAGAGTACATCCTTAATGCAACCATTTGTCAACTGAATAGAACTTGACCCCAAAACTGGAATCTATGTAGAGTTACCCAATGTAATATGAGATGTCAAACTATTATAAAGATGCTCAATAAAATCATGTGACTTAGTCATGTGATGGGAGGCTCCCGAGTCAAGTATCCAACTATCATTGGATGTACCCAAACCTCTAGCTGTAAGGGCATGTCCTTTGCCAGGTTTGGGTAAATAAATATTGTGTTTCTTCATTGTCTCTTCCAAGGCTTCCATCCTTTGAAAGAAATGAATCATATCATGACTTGGTTTTCCACAATAAGAACATGACCCTTTACTTTAATTCTTATTTGTCTTGGAGGGATTCTCACTTGACTTAGAATATGTAGTGGCTTGCTCATCAGACTTTTGTTTCTGTGTGGAGGTATGCTCATTTGTTGAACTTTTTGGAGGGATTCTCACTTGACTTAGAATATGTAGTGGCTTGCTTATCAAACTTTTGTTTCTAAAATTTGCCTTAGATTTGTTGAATTTATTGCCTTTACCCTTAGATGATTGAGCCACAAGTGCCTGACTTTTTGAGGTGATTGCATCCATGAAGAGTAACTTAGATTTTTCTCTTGTGAGAATATCACAAAACTATGTAAAAGTGGGCATCTTGAAATTTGTGCCCAGTGCATCCATAGTAGAGTAGAAGGTAGAAGAGAAGACCTAATATGGGCCTTTTAACTTTGACAATATCAAAAATACACTTTCCTTTTCTGTTTTAGGTTTACCACAATCATTAAGAAGACAAAGTATAGACTTGAATTATACAAGAAAGCCCTCAATTGAGGGAAATGCATCAGGGGACAAAGTTGTTAATTCATCGTCAAGTTGTAAACTATGAAACTCATTGATGGAACCAAACAAATCAGATAACCTATCCCACATGTCCTTAGGAGTTGTACAATTTATGAAATGAAATTGAAGATTATCTGATACATGTAAACCAATAATGCCCATGGATTCATCTAATTTGTTTGCATATAAAAGACACTCAAATTCCCTTATAAGTTCAGGCATTACATTACTTAACATTCTCCATAAGCCTTTAGATTGAAGAAGTTTCTTAACTTTGACTTTCCAAGTGTGGTAGTTGTGTGGAGTTAACAAGTCAATTTTAGAGTCCATTATTGAAGATGATACAAGTAGGCACTTACTGTTGGCAAGAGACACTGCTAAGCATGTCATGTGTTGTCATTGATTGCAACTAAGTCCATTCCACACATCCGCAGTGTAGTATCAGACCATACCGGAAGTTAGTTCCAAGATTTGTCAAGTCTAGGTAGACAAGAATAGGGTATATGGTAGAGTTTAGTATTTTGGTCAGCGGATCTCTCCAGTTAATCATTGTGTGTTGCAAATCTAAGGAAGTGTAGAGGAATATCAGGAAAATCTAAATCCAAGTTTTCAGCCTTCGAAGATAAAGGGATTAAAAGTTATGAGCATCTAAGTACCGGGTCCTAATATGACAAGAACAGTTCAGTGAAGAACAAGCTGACTTGTGTTAGATCCTTGTGTGGATCTAGTAGAAGTGTTTTGGTGAGTTGTGTATGGGATATAATGTTTGTGGCTAACATGTATGGTGATCTACAAGTGTTATTTTTGGTACACATCAATATTGATGTATGGATTTAGCCAACACAATAGAGTACTTGTATTGTTAGTTAAGTTCTTCATAAGGCTGACAGAAAGGTGATTGAATTTCTTGAGGTAGATATATATAGTTGATGGATTCGAGTGTATTGGTATGCATGTGGTGTGTGATGATGGAATAAGTATGAAAAGGTAGATTAAGGTACAAAAGAGAAAAGATTTGAGGTCCAGATTATGGCAGAGCAATAAACATGGCAGAATAATGTTGAAGTGTGTAAGATCAGTATTCTGTACTTAACTAAAACTGAATTCTTGCATTGGCAGATGCTATTCATCAGTTCAAACAATTTGTAATCCTTTTGTAATCATTCTTGTAGGCAGTGAACCTTTCTTGAGCAATGAGCTCTAGGCAGTGAGCCCAAAGGCATGTGCCTTCCCCTTTTGTAATACTTTTAACAGAGTATAATCCTTGTGGGTTAACCCCCACCATGGTTTTTCCCTTAACTAGGTTTCCACGTTAAAAATCTTGGTGTCAAGTGTGTTATTTGTGTTTCTTCTCATGAGTTATTAATTCTTTCTTTTCATGATTGTATCATTAATCTGTTAAGAAGTTGTAAAGAAGAAATTAAATGCAGCAAGCTTTAAAGTTTTATGACAACTGATTCACCCCCCTCTCAGTTGTCAGCCCTAATTCTAACAATTGGTATCAGAGAAAGGTTCCTTTGAAAAAGTTTAACAGCTTGAGGAAGATCTGGGAAGGAAATAAAATGGATGAATACAACCTCCAAGGACAACTTAACCTCACTTTAGAAGATCTTGATTAGTCCAGAGTAGAAGTCAAAGAGCTGCAAGAGAACCTTAAAAATGCTAAAGACTTCATTGAGACTTTAAAAGAAAAATTGAGCAAATCCAATGAAAAGAGGAAGGAACAACCTCTTCAACTGGGAAATCATTATGAAGACAACAAGGATAAGGCCCTAAAGGAGAATACAAAGGAATGTGAGAAGTTAGCTAAAGAAGTTGTTGTCCTAAAACATGAGATGGAATCCCAGGTGATGAGGCTAACCAAGGAAATTGAAGATAGGAAGAAAGCTGAAGAAGACCTGAATCAAAATCTAAAAGAAAGAACTAAAGAATGCTGCAGATTGGATAGAATAGCTGGTCTCCTAGAGTCTAATCGACAAGAAAGTAGAGACAATGAGAGAGAACTTGAGAGGCAAATTGTCATTCTTAGACATGACCTAGAAGTTGCAAATGAATACAAGGAGAAGTTCAAGATAAGCTCAGCTAAACTTGAAGCACTACTTGAAAGTCAGAAAAAGGCTGATGACAAGCATGGTGTTGGATATGAAAAAGGTGAAAGCTCTGGATCTGGACAAAGAAAATTTCAACCAAGGAATGAAAGAAACAAACCTAGAAGACCTCCGGTAAGACATCCTAATGCTCAAAGATATCCATCCTTCAATGGCAATTGTTTCAATTGTAATAAATTTGGTCATAGAACTACTCAGTGCAGAAGTAGAGTAAATCAAAATGGTCCATCCTTCTCTGGTTAATGCTTCAAGTGTAAGAGGTATGGTCATAGATCAAATGAATGCAAAAGTATGATAATGAATAACTCTAACAATAGAGGAAATGGCAACTCTTTCAATGGCTACTATTTTGCTTGCAATAGATTTGGACACATGGCTAATCAGTGTAGATCAAAAGGAAATCAAGTATATAAGCAAAGAAATGTTGTGTGCTTTAATTGTAATAGATTTGGTCATATTGCAAGATTCTGCAAAAGTAGGAAGAATGAAAGAAGAGGTCCGGTAAACAAAAAACCAGATGAGCAGAGACATGACAAAGGCAAGGGAAAAATTGATATGAATGAAATCCAGAATGCAATGAGCAACACATGGGTCAAGAAAAGTATTATGAACATTAGTAATGGGTCCGCACCAAAATCCGGTGCTAACAGTTCCTCCAGAAATTGAATTAGGAACTCTGGCTCAGGGGGAGAAGCATTAAAAATCAAATTCCCCCAGCCAGTAAGTAGGTACCTGAATCTGGAACGATGAGACATGATAATTTGGGTTATTACAGGTCATTTGAAAGGATTTATGAAAGAAAAGAAGTGGATATGGCAATTTGTAGAGGAATTGAAGGTCGATTGTATGCAGAAATAGTGTAACCAGATGTGTTAGGGCAGAGCATTTATTACAAAGGCAAATTAGGTTTTGCGAAGCTTAAAAGGGTTGTTCACTCTTCATTTGAATCACTTTACATTCGAAGAGAGCAAGAAGAATAGCGTCTAAGCTGAGATTCCAAGGATTTGAAGTGCGACCAGCGAATTTATCTGCCAACCCTAATTTTGTGGAAAAGGTATTTATCTGTGAAGCTTTAAACTTTTAATCTTTGCAATGGCTACACCTTTGGTTGTTGATATTATTGAAAGGCCTTGACCCAACTTTAAAAAGTATCCACACAAATCAGTAGAAGTCGACCCATTAGGTGTATTTTCAAGTGTTCCATATGGTATGCTACATGTTGAAGATATTAGGGTCTATATTGATGCAAACTTAGATGAGTTTGGGGACTCAAGGTATGTAGATTTGTTTGAGAATCATCTAAGGGATGAAAATCACTATCTTAAACCTGAGTATAAGGTACTGCAAGATAAACATTTCATTCAGATTATGGGGTTTCCAACATTCGATGAAGATGAATGGGTCCGGTATGTTTTAAGCTGAATGCATGATGAATTTTTGTGGCTGATGAAACCATTTAAAATTACAAAGGATGCTATCAGGATTGTGACTGGGTTGAATTCAATTGGTGGTTTACCCATGCTAAAATATATGAAAAACTAGACTGTTATTGATGCAATTGGTGCCAAGTTCGACAAAAGGGCAATGACTATCAATGATATTATTGATCCAGATGTCAAGTTTGCTTCAATGGTAATTGGTTACAAAATTTATCATTCTAGTAGGGAGAAATCTGTCTCCAGAACGACCATATATGTTGCATACAAAATGTTAAAAAAAATGCAGATTATGACTTGTGCGAATTATTGCAGAACCAACTAATTGAGAACTTGAACAAAATCAACAAATATAAGAAAAACTCCTTTAAATATGGAACATTGGTTCTATGTTTGTTTTTCTACTTTATGAATGAGGTACCTGGAGTAAAGGGTGTACACTAGACTAATGATGAGCTAGTTGCTATCTAGATCAGAGATCATCTACACAACATTGGTGACTATAAAGCTTAGAAAATTACAATCTGGGGATACTTCAAGAATTTCCAGAGTATGATGCATTCAAGGGAAAGAATCCCTAAATCAATTGTTGAGAAATACAAGAATGAAATATGTTTTATGGTTGACACTGATCAATGCTTAATGGAAGAAGTGGAACCCAGAACTGTTTGGATCATGCACATAGGGTATGAGGTAGATGGAAAAATCTTGAATATGTATGCTCAACACTTTCTGAGCAAGCCAAAAGACACAACAGTTGAAAGATTTGGTATATATGAGGAGCTAAGCTTAAAACTGTACATTGAGCTTAGAGAACCTAAAACCAAAAGAAAAGTAAGAAAAGAAGTTGAGCAGTTGGCCAAGAATCTAGGTCTCACAAAGGAAGCTATGAGGCAATTCAAGGAAAGAACTGAAAAGGCAGAGAAGGAGAAGCTGGATAAGAAATAAGGAAGTGCTCTGGTAGGATCATCCTCCACATCAAGGACTACTAGAAGCTCTGTTGCTGTCCCTGTTCCCCCAAAACCTGCCAATTCTAAGAAACCGGAAGGAAAATCATCAGGAAAAGAAGGGAAAAGAGTAAAAACAAAGGCCACAAGAACCTATAAGAGTACAAAAGTTCATGAAGAAGAAACAGATTCAGATGCTGAGGTAAAGGAGTTGAAAGCCTCTTGAACAAAAGCTACCAAGATGACTAAGGAGAAGCCCTCCAGAAGCAAAAGGGCAAGCAAAAGGTAGAAGACAGATACATATGTTGAGAAGCCCACACTTTCTGTGGAAGATGTAATAAAATCATTCACTGTGGATGGAAATTTGAAACCCATGACTAAATTCTATGATGAATACAATGATACAGATAAGAGGGTGTTAGAGGAAGCAACTGTTAGATATCTGAATATCTATAATAAGGCCCTGATTGAAATAACTTCTGATATTCCTCAAAGTCTTGCGAACATTTTGGAGTTGAGGAAAGAAAATACAAAAAGCAAGGATATAGAGCTTAGAGAACATATATTGATAAAAATATGCCCTCAGATCACTCAAGTTCAAATAAATATGATATTCAAAGAAGTGAAGGATGAGTTTAGGAGCAAGAAGAGAATGAACAAATGGATGCTTGGAGAATTAGACAAAATAGTTAAAGAAACACAAGAAATACTTCTAAGTGCATTGAAGAGACACAATCTTCCATTTGTTGAAGAGGAGACTGATGATGGGATTGATTCATCAATCCAGGCTATTGAAGAAATGAAAACTAATGAGCAGCAAACCAAGGTCGATGACTCCTCAATTTCAGAAGTGGAGTAAATAAACAAGGAAGATACATAGATGGTGGATAAAACTAATGATGTAGGAGATACTCTAACTCTTCCTGATCAATCTAGTAATGACGACAATGTTGAGAATACTACTGCTACACAAGATCCTTCGGAATAGATTGCAAATGGTGAGGACAAAGGAAAGAGTCCCCTTGCAGATAACATAGAGAAAGGTGAAGTAGAGAAAGAAGAATAAGTCAAAGGTAAGGAAGATAAAGCAGAAGAAGATGGTGCAAATGTTGATGCACCCAAACAAAATAGTACTAATACTAAGAAAAATCAAGGAAAGGAAAGTGGTCCAGAAATTCTGGCAAGAGACACTGCAGATGTAGTGAAGAGTTTATTGAGTAAAGAGATGCTAGAGTTCGATGAACCAGAACTGATTCAAGGACCAATTAACGTGGATACTCTCTCTCTGGTCCAAATGATGAAGATGGCTTCTTTCACACAAGCCAAGGCAAGAGAAAAGATATTGAAATCTCACATAGAGGACAGTGAGCTATTAAGACTTGCAACTGGTATATTGGAGAAGATAATGCCAACTTTCTAGAAGAATCCATCTGATTCTCCCTCCAAAAATCTAAATAGCCTTATAAATTCTATAAGTACACACTTTGAGACCTTTGAAAAGTCTACAGAGATTAAAATTTGGAATGAATTTTTGGATAAGAGATTTAGTGAGCTAAAGGGCCTAATAGGGAATGATAGAAAGATACTTGATATCAGTATAAAGAGTATTCAAAATGCTCTCAATGACAGAGGTGATGTATACAAATTTTGTCTATCTTGGCCCAAAGTTATTGAGGATATTGAGAAAAAGTTAAAGGAGCGGGAACAAAATTTGTTGAATCTATCTCAAAATTTTGATCCTCTAATAGTTTCTCTGATAAGTCAAGAGTGTCAAGCAATCGGCTTGACTGATGAAATAAAGAAACTTGTTAAAGAAAAGAGCAATATTATGGAGAGAATGTGTGAGCTCTGGGGATTGATTCCCCCAAGTTAGAAACAATGTTTACTACTTTATCAGAAGCTCAAGTTGCAGTTCGGACAGATGATCCAGCAGATCTGAAGAAAGCAAAAACACAAGCATTCCTACTAAATGAACACATCTCAATTTTGGATGGCATGAAAAGTAGTTGGGCCTCTGAACTTGTGCAGTTGAAAAATAGTTTTGCATATCTATCCTCAAGTTCATGTAAATATAATGCATGGATTATTTGTACATATGTGACCTTATATACAGATTTCTTGTGGAAATTTTAATTTGTAGATCCCACCCTTTGCCATTGATGTCAAAGGGGGAGTGAGAGACAGTGAAAAATGAAAGAAAATAAAGAATCCATCAAAGGGGGAGCAGTGGAAGAATATATAAGTGTACACAGTAGGGAGAGTTAGTCATGACACTTAGTCATTTTTCACTAAGTGTTGCCATCAATGCCAAAGGGGGATATTGTTGGCAAGAGACACTGCTAAGCATGTCATGTGTTGTCATTTATGGCAACTAAGTCCATTCCACACATCCGTACTGTAGTATCAGACCATACCGAAAGTTAGTTCCAAGATTTGTCAAGTCCGGATAGACAGGAACAGGGTATATGGCAGAGTTTAGTATTTTGGTCAGTGGATCTCTCTAGTTAATCATTGTGTGTTGTGAATCTAAGGAAGTGTAGAGGAATATTAGGAAAATTTAAATCCAAGTTTTCAGCCTCCGGAGACAAAGAGATTAAAATTTATGAGCATCTGAGTACCGAGTCCTAATATGATAAGAACAGTTCAGTGAAGAACAGGCCGACTTGTGTTAGATCCTTGTGCAGATCTAGTAGAAGTGTTTTGGTGAGTTGTGTATGGGATATAATGTTAGTGGCCGACATGTATGGTGATCTACAAGTGTTATTTCTGGTATGCATCAATATTGATGTATGGATTCAGCTGACAGAACAGAGTACTTGTATTGTTTGTCAAGTTCTTCATAAGGCCGACAAAAAGGTGATTGAATTTCTTGAGGTGGATATATATAGCTGATGGATTCAATTGTATTGGTATGCATGTGGTGTACAATGATGAAGTAAGTGCAAAAAGGCAGATTAAGGTGCGAAAGAGAAAAGATTTGAGGTCCAAATTATGGTAGAGCAGTAAACAGGGCAGAATAAAGATGAAGTGTGTAAGATTAGTATTCTTTGCTTAACTAGAACTAAATTCTTGCATTGGCAGATGCTATTCATTAGTTCAAACAATCTCTAATCCTTTTGTAATCATTCTTGTAGGTAGTGAGCCTCTCTTGAGCAGTGAGCCTGAAGCCATGTGCCTTCCCCTTTTGTAATACTTTTAACAGAGTATAATCCTTGTGGGTTAACCCCCACCGTGGTTTTTCCCTTAACCAGGTTTCCACATTAAAAATATTACCAATGTCAAGTGTGTTATTTGTGTTTCTGCTCATGAGTTATTGATTCTTGCTTTTCATGATTGTATCATTAATCTATTAAGAAGTTGTAAAGAAGAAATTAAATGCAACAAGCTTTAAATTTTTATGACAACTGATTCACCCCCCCTCTTAGTTGTCAACCCTAATTCCAACACTTGAATTTTGCCTCACAATCCCTCCAAATTTGATTAATACTGAAATGAAAGCCCCCATAAAAAAATGACAAGTTTGGATTAAAATTGAGCAAGTCAAAAAGTTGAAATCAACCATTTATAATACATGGTGATTTTTACAATTTGTGAAAAATAGCTATCGTAAACCAAAAAATAGATCAATAATCACGATCCTTGTGTTTTTCTAATACATTTCAAAAAAAATTGTATGAAATTTTGATAAACGGGGTGAAAGATATGTCCTATCAAAATTTATGACACAATTTGAAATTTAGGGCTTAAAAAACAGTAAGAAATGGAAGAATTTTGAAAAATAAACTTCACTATTATGAAGTTGACAGAAATACCTTTCCATAGACTACAAATTTGTAAAAATTGACCTCTGTTGATGAAAGTTGTCGCAAAATGAAAAAAATACCCTTCGTTGGCACTTTGAAGGGCTCTGGCAGACTCCGTTGGCAGAAAATGGCAGCTTTGGCAATTTCAAAAGTGTTAACGGTTAGCATAAGATGCTAACATTAGAAACTCCTCCTCTTGTTACAAACAAATTTACTTCATAGCCACGATTTGCAATAAAATAAGGACAATAAATAATTTGTTACAAATGTAGTGACTTAAAAGTCACATACCCGTGACCCCCCTTGAATAAATATCAAAATAACATATAGCATAAAATTCTATGCTATGGTACAAATGCTAAGAGAAGAATTTTAATATAAATTGCCAAAAGACTAAACAACAAATGTTAAGCATGCACAGAGTCGTGGAAAGGCTGAGGGATGGCTTGAATGAGGCTGACAAAGAGCTACCAAATTAGATTTGAAGTCCAAGGGAGCCGATCATAGCGAACAAAGAGTCTGCATGGACTGAACAGAAGCAAAGAGTCTAAATAAAAAATGGACTATGTGTCCACTGAAGGGGGGCCAAATGGTTGGCCAAGGTTGATGTAGGATAGGGCCTGAAGTGAACTTCCAAATAGGACCAAAGAATATTGAACAAGCCAAGAGGAGAGGGCTGTAAAGCCCTAAATGGTCTGTTGAATCAGACACAACCTGAGTTTGCACAAAAGAGCCTGAAATGGGTGAATACCAAATGATGGTGCTAGGGCCAAGCCGATTGCTTGGAGTATGCCTTAGAGCCACACAGAAGGCCCCAAAAATAGGGGCCGAGGTCAAGGCAGAAAGTCTGGTTCGACCAAGAAAACTAGGGCTTGATGAAGATCGACCAAATGGGCCGAAAAAAACAATGCAGCCAAATTGATCAAGTGAGCCCAAAGAAGATGTGATCGACCAAAATATGTGGTTGAATGGAGTGAAAAACAAGCCAAATGGCTATAAAAATGACTGCAAGACCCAAATGAATCGACCACAGAGAAAAAAAATGTGAACCAGAAGGAGGGTTAGGGCCGATAGGCCCAAAAACAAGTTCCAGTGCTGTAGAAATGTGCCAAACCCACTTGAAAAAAACTGTAAAAGTGCAAAATTGGCTAAGAGTTGCAGAGGGAGATTCGACCCTCTGTAATTTTTTTTTCTTTTTTAACAAAAATTTTGTACAGTTCGTAGATACAAAGGGACATAAGCTAATTTTTTTTTTGCAAAAAACTGAAGTTACAAAAATTTCATCAAATAAAAAGCTATTCTTCATTTCTTGAGCCTTTTGGACTCAACAATGAGGTTCGTTTAGCTCCACGAAACTCTAATGATAGGGATGAGTGTTTGATTCATGAAAAAGGCAAGAAGGGACTTGCAATTCAATGCTATGATATCATGTTGGAGCAGCAATATGAATGCAACATCAAATAACACTTCCAAAAATGAATATGAGCAAAATAACAAAGCCAATAACTATCAATAAGCATATGAATGTGGAGCATAAACATATGTCAAACCCACTTAGTAAATTACATAGAAATGCCTTATTATATAGGCATGGATGAGACAATCCACCTTTCATGTGTGGATTGCCAAGTGTCCCATGATGTGGCACATGTATGTAGACAAGTGTCATATAGATGTCAACCTTTGGAACACTTGGAATGTGCAAACCAACAACCTTTTGACCAAGCCATCAACCTTGGTGACAAGTGTTGGTTGACTACAAAAGTGCCTTTTGAGGTGAGATGGAAAGTCCTCCAACTTCAAAAGGTATGCACATGAGGTTTACCAAACAACTAGGTAACCTCTAAAGGTCTAAAATGTTGTACATTCAATTAGACAAGATGTTATCTAACCTCATCAACTTAAGTACACTTAAGCTAAAGTGAATTGATAAATTATTCACTCTAACAATCTTAATTATGGCTAGAATAGTGATGAGATGATTTTAGGCATGTCTACAATAGGAGTTAGTTTTTGATTACTCACCTTATGACTCTATAAATCAGTGTCCATGAACATAGTTGAGGTCAAATTGAAGGTTTCTAATGACCCAAATGAGAACTAGAAGGATGGAATGATCAAATGAAAATGTAAAAGACTGAGAGAAGAACCTAGAATAGCTCAACAACCAATATCAATAAATGAGAGTAAATGCATTATACCTATCTCATTGTTGGGTGGTAATCAAACACGTGTAGATTTATTTTCAAAACCATGGTTCGAATGCATTTGGTTTTATATGAATTAGTCTAAGGTTTTAATATCACAAGTTTATAGGCACATAAAATAATTTCCATAATAAAAATTCTTACTCCATGCATTCCACTATGTATTGGGCCAAGGTTATCAAATAACAATGGCATATGTTATTCATACTAAACCTTCTCTTATATCACATTTTCAAACCTTTTCTCTATGCATGTTGAACAACAATGGGAGAGTCTATGTATGACTAGAGAGGGACACTTGATTGGCGAAGAGTCGTTTGACTGTACCAACAACAAGACACATGCCAATGTAGTTCAATATATGACAAAATTTGGATAGCTACAATTCAACACAATCCAATATTTGTTTGCATTCATAACAGACAGTGCTCATTTGTAATGCCTTAATCATGCGAGATAAAGCAAAGATAAAATACTTTTAGAAACAAGCAAAGGTGTGGCCCTATTGGGATGATTTTAAGGGATACAAATTTAGGATATGTTTTAAATACAAATCATTTTAAGAATTAATCTTTGATTATTGAAATGGATGATGTATAGCTTCCAACTATACTTAAACATCATCCACTTCAGTGGTGAAATAGTCAATAGTAATTTTACACCTCATCCATAACAAAAAGTGGTAAATATTTATATTTTTAAGAATTCATCTTTGATTATTGAAATGGATACAATTCTAATTTAAAATAAGATAACTCCAATCAAATTTACGTAAATACCAAAGACATTTACTTACATAGTAGTAGCATCCTTAAACTAAATTTAATAAAAGACAAGAGATAAATATATATATTTTGGATTAAATATAGTTCCTTCTATTTGTATACACCTAAAAATGACATGACTCTAGCTAAATAAATATTTTAATAGTTATTTCATTTTAATTCCTCTATCAATAAATAAATAAATCAATTTATTTATTTGATTCACATTCCTCCAACAAAAATTAAATAAAATCATTTATTTAATTAAATCATCCAAATTCTTCTAAAATCATTCTAAATTAAATAATACCAAATTATTTAATTAATTCTTCTCATTCTCTTTATTTAAATAAATCCAAATATTTATTTAAATTGTCTATTTCATCTAAAATTGAATTAATACCAAAAATAATTCAATTAATCAATGTGCACATGTAATTAAATATTTCAATATTTAATTAGCTAGTATTCTCTCGCCCACATGTCCTATTTCTCCTCCAGTCAAATCAGTTAACTCTTCAATCAATTCACTTAACTAATTAGTCATCTGAGTTCATTGTTCAATCATCTCAATCAACTCCCCAATCAGCCCACTTATCTCTCCAATCAATTTTGTTATCTGATCAGTCATCTCAGTTAACTCTTCAATCTATTCTATTAACTCCTCTTATGCATGAAAGAGCAAGACACTTGTCCTCTCCCTATTCGCGCACATCATCTCAAGTTTCCTCTACCATTGATCTTCTTATTCATTCTACACCATTGATCTTCTCTCTCACAAATCTATAAATACAACCCCTATTCCTCCATTTAAACAATCCAAGCTTTTTATAAACTTACTCTATAGGAATCACAGCGCGCCTTTGGCACCAAATCACTCCATAGCTTGTGATCAATTATTACCATTATCACAATTTTCATTGTATTGTGAAGATCCTCTTCATTGCAAACCTATCAACAGTCGTTCTCCATTGTCATCTTGAAAAAAAGCAAGGAAGTGCACCTTTTGAGGGCTCCATTCATAAATGAGATCAATTCGAGATAGGTGACCAATGGAAGGTACGAAATAGAAAGGTTGGCAAGGTATTGTATTCTTTGTGTTTGATCTTATTTGTTTTATTTTCTATTGAGTTATTGGATTATATTGATATTGTTCCTATTTTTCTGATAACATTTCTGGCGCCCACCGTGGGGCCCTTGCCCCAATTTAACTTCAAAATTGAGTTTTTGTGTTAGAATACATACATAGGACATTTCTGCACATCCACTCACTGTTATGACGCATCTACTCTTTGTTGCCGTGCATTTGTCAGATCGGTGCATTTACTCATTGTTTCGACGCATTTATCCTTTGTTATGGTGCATCTATCATATCTACGCATTTATTCTCTATTTTTGTGCATATATTCTCTGTAACTGCACATTTGTATCTACGCATACATTCACTTTATCTATGCATTCATTCTGCTAGGGTTTTTGGGGCTGTTTCTCAAGAAATTTGTAATGTTAACATCATTCGCAGGAATATTTTCAGATCCACCTTGCAGGTTAAGAGCTGGTTAGTCATATAGTTGCATGGTTAACTTTCATCTAGATCTAAATAGCAAAGGAAGTAATTAAACTTGTTCATGCAAATTTTACTTAGATTTTAAATAGGAGGGAAGTAATTTGTACTTGTTGCATCACAACTTGAACATAGTCCCAACTAGGAGGATTAAAATTGAACAATTGCTTTCAAAATCTTTTTCAAAGTTAACAAATCTTGTGTGTGCCCAAATAGAGTAACTCATTTAGTTTTTCTCTTTTTAACTAGGAGGAAAGAACCAATGTTTTCCATGATTTTGGAATGATGATAGGACTATGCTTTCCCCTTAATTGGGTGAACAAAACACCAGAATCATCATTTCGCATGTGTTTCCTTTAGAGAGGCCTACCCTTGGAATTCCTTCCTTCCAAGCGGGATGACCTTAAGTGGTAACGAGCTAATGCTAAGCTCTTCCGATCCACTATAAATAAACTATGTTTGAGGTGAAAGCTTCAAGAAACAAGTGCAGATTAGTTATACCGATAGCCAACCTCCCCATAAACCCCGCAAGGCACAACCCTTGCAGGTTGGGAGACTCCATAACAGAGAGTAGCGTTGTCGCACGTATAACCACTCGAACGGTTGCCCTTACTACATATCCATTGTTTGTAGAAGCCAAAATCCCCTATTTAGTGACACACGAGGAAAACATTCTCCAGAGCCGTCCAATGTCATACACTCATTTAGTGTAGAGATAGGAAAGTTCAACTCTTCAAAGGAACTATAGCTTGGTATGCATGAGAAGTGAGTGCCATAGAGGGGAGCCGGTGCTACCAAGCTATTAATTGTCCACCTTTATGTAAGTAGCTGGTGTAAAAACCAAGTTGGAACTCATTGAATACTATCCTTGTCTAACTTAGGATTGTGCTTGCATTGTTGTCAAAAATTTAAAAAAAAAAAAAATTAAAAAAATCAAACAATCATGAAAATATTCTTTGTGTGCGATGTGTCTTTTTTGCCATAATCAAAGAAACAAATAAAAAAGAGAAACATTCAAACAAAGAACCCAAAAACATTGAAAAACATGCCTTTACCAAGTCAAAAATAGTCAAAATCAAGCAAAACAGATAGATTTATGCATTTGCTTCATCCTATTGCGCATTTGCTCCATCCTACTGCGCATTTGCTTTCTGCTATGCATTTACTCAGTTCTGATGTGCTTTTACACATTTCTACTGCGTATCTAATTTTTCACTAGACCTGCGCATATACTTCCTGAAGTTGCACATTTATCCTCTATTTTGGCGCATCCACTTTTCACCAGACCTGCGCTTTTGTTCCCTGTGGCTACGCATTTGCACTCTGTTCCTACGCATCTGTTCCTGTGCATCTGGCATAGTGAGCACTTCCATATAGTTAGTCAGAAAAACATCAACCTTTTTGAACACCCATTTCAGTCTTGTTTCAATTTTTGAGATCAAATTAACTGTGCAGTCACTTCTCCCATTCATTTATGTAGTGTACCCTCTTGTTCCATCGTTCACCTCATCAAAATTTTGTAGAATTTCCCAAGAACAAGTCAAACTATCAAAACTAGATTACTACAAGCCAATTTTTGATCATACCAGACTCAAGCATCCCTAGTAAGTCTCCACTAACAGGATCTATCATCCTTCTCTCTCGAAACTTCACTAGTGTGTTTTGGTGCATAGCTAGTCTCTACCTTGAGTAATTGGATTCCAATCATCCTTACTTTTGGCTACCATTTTGTATCAACCAACTTGTTTGACTCCATTGATCAAAGGAAATCCTTGTCCAAATCTTATCACCACAAGTATCCCCTTCACTACAACCTCCAAACACACCTTACCAAAGCATCCAATTTCACCCCACTCCATTCCAAATCACCTTGCATGGTACTAACTAGATCACAGAAGCAAAAACAAATTGAAATGGCTGGAACATCTAATAAAATTGTATCCCCTCACGACAGTGACAAGGAAATATCTCACAAGGACTTACAAGATGCCTTCCAAGATAGAAAATTTCAATGAATGATGGATAAAGTACTCCACCAAGACCCTACAAAGTTCTTTCTCTACCTAGCAAGCCAAGGAGTTAAGCTCCCCCCTAATTTTGAAGTCATAGCATTGAAAGAAACTGAAGAGGAAACAACTCATGAAGACAACACACTTGAGGAAAGAACCCTTGACACAGACAAAGGCACAAAAACCACAGACTCAACCACACCTTTAGAAATGTTGGCAAAACAAGTTCAAACCCTACAACAACAGTTAGCGGACCTCCAAACAGGGACATCCACTAAACACTATTTATTGGAGGATATCTCACCATATCCCTTCGATAAGAGCTTGAAAATGATCCCCTTTCCCCTTAGATTTGAAGTTCCAAAATTTGACAAGTATAGAGGAAAGGGTGACCCTAGAGACCACATCAGAGAATTCAGCGCGACATGTCTAGAGGTTGCCCACAATAAAACTTTTCTCATGAGACTCTTCCCTAGATCTCTAGGAGGGCAAGCCATGGAAGGATGATCTATCCGTATCTCAACCCCATAATGCATCATTACATATTGATGCCTTCATTAATAAACATCGCATCAAAAGGGTTCTCATTGATGGAGGAGCAGGTTTGAACATTTGCACGCTAAAGTTAGTCCTTACATTCAAGTTGTTAGAAATTGCAGTAGATTTAAGAAAGAAGATCACAATAAAAGCCTATGATGAAGAAGAATGGACAATCAAAGGAATTGTGGTGTTACCGTTACGAATTGGACTAGTGGAGAAAGAGGTTGTTTGCCAAGTCCTTGATAGGGAGCTCACCTATAACATTCTCCTAGGTAGACCTTGGATACATGCCATGAAAGTTGTGCCTTCCACATATCATCAATGTATCAAGTTCCCTCACAACAGCCGAGAGATCACCATCCAAGGTGACCCTGATCCTTTTCAACACTATAACACTATCCGATCAAAGCCAGATTTCATCATCCCTAATAATAGAGCTTCCATATCTTCCACCTCCCAGTAGGATCCTAGCTCCCAAGCTTCCACATCAAAGGCCACAGAGTAGAAAGTCAAGATCAAAGAAATAGGGTAGGAGAGTACTCCATCAAACATTCCTTTAGTGTAGCCAAAATGCCTTTATCTCCAAAGTCCTTTGGGAGACCTACACCTTTCCCAAAACCATTTGGCCCTCCTGAACCTCACAAATCTCCCTTTGTCAAATGGGGCACCTTATCATATGAGAGAGAAGAAAGAGATGTTCTGCAATGGCTCTACATAGAAAAAGATGACACACCGCAAGACAATCAACCAAAACTCCCAATATAAATCTATGGGCGTGGTCAATCTATCTTACACAGAATGGGCTATGAAGGACAGGGTCCCATCAGCCTAAGAAAAGAAGGAATAACTAAACCCATTCAACCCTCTTCATCCTCATCGGCCTGAGACACAAGAGGGCTAGGATACAAAGACAATGACAAAGGCAAAGCTAAGGCTACTACTTGTTTTGTGGAATAGATCCATAACCTCCAAGAGGATAGTGATACAAATTCTAATGAATATAAATGGGATGACCTTTCAAAATATTCCTATGAGGATAAAGGAATTAATACCGTTCGCATCTATGGCCCCTACTGTGAGGAACAAACTCTAAGGCCTAGACTAGTAGAGTGTGATTCGCCTATTCTTGAGAGAACAACTTACGAGGAAGGTCAGAGTTCTCACGAGATAAACAATCTTGAGGAGAGTACCATCACAAATCTTGTTCCTATCACTCCCCATCCTGATCATATATCCATCCTTACTCTCACACCCACTGAATTAGATCAACTTATCGATCCCCCCCCCTCGTGCATCCTGAGCTTATCGATTGGGATCTACAAGGAACCCCCCAACTAGACATGTTCCATAATGAAGATGCCTACATTGATTACATGGAACTAAGAGACCACCTACCCGTGGGAGATCATACAGCTGGCTTCGCCATAGAACTCAATACCATAGCCTATTTTGGAGAGGGTGGCAAGTCTTCTAGTCACAAAAATATAAAAATCAAACATGGATCTGATGGTGAAAACCGCTCTGCGGTAGTGTCAGATCCCAAAAAAGTAAAAATAAAGGATGCATTTGATGGTGAAAACCTCTTTGAGGCACCAAAAGATGGAAGGCTTGACACTCTTCCCAACAACATGTATCAGGAGAAGTCACAAATTGTGGTAGAACCTATAGAACCTATTGACATCGGCACAGAAGGTAACCCAAAGATCATACACAAAAGATGAAATTTGTTCCCTTTTTCAAAAAGAAATAGGTCAACTTTGCTTGGTCATATGCAGATATGCTCAGGTTAGAGACTTGATCTTGCATCATCTACCACTAGATCTTGGAGTTAAACTTGTTAAACAAAAACTCAGGAAAATGCATCCACATATCGCATTGCTAGTCAAAGAAGAACTAAAGAAGCTACTGGATTGTGGGTTCATCAGAGCAATCGATTATCTAGAGTGAGCATCAAACATTGTACCAGTCTCAAAGCCTGATGGAAGAGTCAGATTGTGTAATGACTTCTGAGATCTCAACAAGGCCTGTTGCAAAGATGATTTCCCATTGCCCAACATTGACATCATCGTAGATTTGATAACTGGACACACTATGCTCTCTCTTATGGATGGTTTCTCTAGATACAACCAAATCAGAATAGCACCAGAGGATTAGCATAAAGCAACTTTCACATGTCCATGGGGTACTTTCTGCTAGAACGTCATGCCATTTGGGTTGAAGAATGCAAGAGCAACATACCAACGTGCAATGACTACTATCTTCCATGACATGATGCACATCACCATGGAAGACTATGTGGATGACATACTTGCCAAGTCACTTACAAGGGAATCTCACTTAGATTTCCTAGAGAAGGTCTTTCAGTGGCTGGAACAATTCAAGGTCCGATTGAATCTGAAAAAGTGTGTGTTTGGGGTCACCTCTGGTAAACTCTTGGGTTTCATAGTATCAGCAAATGGAATTGAGGCCGATCCTGTGAAGGTCAAATCTATCATGGAGATGCCACCACCAAGGAACATCACCCAACTGCGGTCTTTACAAGGAAAATTATAGGCAATTTGTCAGTTTATCTCACAACTGGCGGACAAGTGTCAACCTTTCACTCATCTCTTGCATAAGAACATTCCATTTTGATGGGATGAGAAGTGTGAAGAAGGATTTCACAAATTGAAGGAATATCTCATGAATCCACCTATCTTGATGCCACCTATCTAAGAAAAGCCACTATATCTTTACATATCTGCTACACCAATAGCTCTTGGGGCCCTTTTGGCACAACAAGACTATGAAGGCAAGGAACGGGCCATCTACTACATCAGTTGCACATTGGTGGGGTATGAATTGCAATATTCTCAACTCAAAAGATCTTGTCTTGCTGTGGTTTTTGCTTTCCAAAAACTATGCCATTACATGCTTGCACATTCCATCAAGCTAATTGCAAAGATTGATCCCTTAAAGTACTTGTTGAGCAAAGCAACTCTCACAGGCTACCTAGCTAAATGGGTAATGCTACTAAGTGAGTATGACATAGAATATGTGGAAAGGAAAGCTATCAAGGGTCAGATTATCACAGATCAGTTCGCAGAGGCACCATTACAAGATACCACTCCAATGACATTCGCATTTCTCGATGAATCAATTTTTAGTATCACAACACATTCATGGAAGCTCTACTTTGATGGATCTTATACAAACCATGGATCAGGGGCATGAATCTTATTAGTCATGTTGCAAGTATGGGCCTAACTAGTGTTGTCATTGATGTCAACACACTCCTGTTGCATTAATGATAAGGATTGGATGAACTATTTGCTGAGGATATTGAGAAAATTAGTCATATCTTGAATAGAGAAGAACAGTGAAGACAGTAAGTTAAAGATCTAAGATAAGATGAAGATCAGAGGATGCGCTTCAAAGGGTTTGTAGATATGTGTCTTGAGATGATCCAGAAAAGATTTCAGAGGTCCGCATGAAGATCTGAAGAAGTTATGGCCACTTAAGTAAAACCGGTTCTGGCAGGTGTTCAGAAGTGACAGAGTGATACAAATAGGTCCAGTGAGATCCGGAAATGCAATATCCTATTCTGCAGATTTGGTGGAGTATTGAGGAAGTCCATGTGAAGTGACAACTCAATTGGTTCATGATCTGGAGGTCCGCAAGCATCTATTCCATTCTAACAGTGATGACAGACTATGTTCTTGAGGTTTCAAATGAAGGAGATAAGGATTTCAGTAAGCATATGTAGTGTGGATGTTCTTGGTGATTCAGGCAAGCTTGTGGAGGTCTTTGGATTGTGTCCAGTTCGTGTTGGTGGTCCACATTGGAGTTTGAGCTCGCAATTGAAGAATAACTTCTGGATGATGATGTTCTTCCTAACTCTGGCCGACTGGATGAGTTACACATCCTACGGATGATCTTGAAGATATTATGTGAGGATTGGCGTGTTCCTAAATGAAGATTGAAGTCTCAGATTTGTGTGGCCGAAAGTGTGTTGATCCGCGTGAAGTTTTTTTGTAATTAGTCATGTTGCATTTATGTATTTGCTTTGTAATGTATGTCGACTTGGATAATTATCCCTAAGTCGATGTCTTGTATAAATAAGGAGTTGCAAAGTCATTTCAAAAGTATGGTAGAGAGGAGCAGAGCAAAAGTATTGAGCTTAAATGGAACTGACTCAAGCATGGTGAAGATGCTATTCTCTAGTTCAAGTATGTGATACTTATTATTCTGTAGATAGTGTGTCTCTTGTAGGCAGTGGGCCTCTTGTGAGTAGTGTGCTCGGGCAGTGAGCCCTAATTGGCATGTGCCATTTTCTTCTTTCTATTCTTCTAACAGAGAATATAATCTTTGGTTAATCACCCCGTGGTTTTTCCCTTAACCAGGTTTTCCACATCAAAATCTTGGTGTCTTGCATGTTAATGTGTTTCTACTCTTGATTTAATGCATTATGGTTCATGATTGATTTATTATTATGCTGCTGAAATACAAAGTGGATTTAAGTGTTTAATTGGAAGAAAGTTTTGAACAACTGATTCACCCCCCCTCTCAGTTGTCTGTCTTAAATCCAACAATTGGTATCAAAGCTAAGTTCCTCTAAAAGAGCTTAACCACTTGAGGAGATCCAGGATGTCGTCCTACAAGAAGGATAGTTTGAGGTTTGATGGAACCAATTTTACTCTTTGGAAAAGTTGTATGCAATGTCACTTGCAATGTATGGGAATGCAGTATTGGACCATGGCTTTAAAGAAGTATACTCCTCCACAGAATGGTTT
This sequence comes from Cunninghamia lanceolata, assembly GCA_027924645.1. Lineage (NCBI taxonomy): Eukaryota > Viridiplantae > Streptophyta > Pinopsida > Cupressales > Cupressaceae > Cunninghamia > Cunninghamia lanceolata. The sequence goes on along the minus strand of BSBN01001327.1, from coordinate 2,579,316 downwards.
GAGAACCATAGATGAAATCACAGATGCTGAAAATAATCTTGCGGACTAAAGAAGCTCTTCTAAGTACCTTGTCTGATTCAGAGCTGACAAATGTTGTTGACCTACAAACTCCTTTTGAGATTTGGGAAAAACTAGAACTTTTGCATGAAGGAGACAAGTATGTTAAATGTGCCAAGCTACAGAGTCTGAAAGGAAAATTTGAAAATCTAAAGATGAGAGAAGATGAAAATATCACTACTTTTATGCCAAGAGTAAATGAGCTTGTTTGTGGCATTAGATGTGCTGGTGGAGTCTTGGATGAAGATGAGATCGCTGGCAAAGTTCTCAGATCCCTTCCTGATTCTTACAAATACAAGGTTATTGCTATTGAAGAATTCAGATCTTTTTTAGGTATCACAAGAGATCAATTGGTTGGTAAATTGGCTGCATTTGAATTGACTGAGTTTGGAGATGCCCCCCCAAGACTGAATCTGCATTCAAAGCTAGTGCCTTTATAAAAGGAAAACAAAGGTTTGATCCAGGAGAGAACTCTTCAAGGAAACTATCATGGTATGAAAAAGTAAGAAAAGACCTGGAAGAAGATGAAGCAGAAGCTGTTCAACTTGAAGCCCTTATTGTAAAAAGACTACCAAGAGGATCCAGTAAGTATCAGGGAAAATTGCCTTTTAAGTGTTTTAACTACAATAAGATTGGTTATTTTGCCTCAAGGTGTCCGGAAAGATTTTCAAGACCAAAACCTAACAGATCAAGGTTCCAAAAGAATTGTTACTATGTTCATGAAGATGATGATAATGAAGGAGTAACAGATGATGAATCAGAGATAGGAAACAAATCTAGAAGTGACTGGGTGTTCATTGCATCAAGGAAGAAGATCCAATGCCCTTTGAAGAAAAGTATGATTGGGTCATTGACAATGGATGCTCTCACCATATGATAGGTGACAAAAATAAGTTCATAGACTTGGAAAAGTATGAAGGAGGAGTGGTGAAGTTTGGTGATAATTTTGCTAGCAGAATCAAAGGAAGAGGAACCATTTCTTTTGATGGAAAGAATAAAACCAGTAATGTACTATATGTTGAAGGGCTGAAGCGCAATCTTCTCAGTGTTGGACAATTGGTGGACAAAGGCTATGATCTCCGATTCAAGAATGGAAAATGCAAGATCTTTGAAAGTTTTAGAACAAAGATTGCATCCGGTACTCAAACAAAAGGTAATATCTTTCATTTAGTTGGTACTGGTAAAAGTTGTCTATTTGTTCAAGTTGATTAGAGTTGGTTATGGCATAGGACAATGTGTCATGTGAATTTTGATAATATCATCAAGATAAGCAACACTTAGGCTGTAAGAGATCTTCCAAAATTGGTGAAACCTACAAATAGTTTGTGCAAAGAATGTTAGTTGGGTAAACAAAATAGAGTCTCATTCAAAAGCAAGGAACAATCTTCTATCAGATTATCAGACTTAGTTCATACTGATCTATGTGGTCTGGCAAGAATCAGGAGTGTGCAAGGTGATAGATACTTCATGTTATTAATTGATGACTATTCCCGGATGATGTGGGTGACTTTTCTGAAAGAGAAATCAGAAGCTCTTGAGAAATTCAAAATATTCAAGGCTATGGTAGAGAATGAAACCAGATTAAAATTAAAATGTCTGAGGTTTGATAGAGGTGGAGAATTCACATCCGGTGAGTTCATAGAATTTTGTGAGAAACATGGTATAAAAAGACAGTTGTTTGCTCCTAGGACTCCACGGCAGAATGGAGTAGTGGAGAGAAAGAACCAGACCATCCAGGAAGCATCTAGAACCATGATGATGGAAGAAAATATTTCTCAGATCTATTGGAGAGAAGTTGTAAGCACTACAGTCTATACTCTCAATCACGTACAAATCAGAGGCAATACCGGTAAGACTCCTTATGAGCTTTGGTTTGGCATCACTCCTACTGTGAGTTATTTTAGAGTCTTTGGTAGCAAATGTTACATTAAAAGAGATGAAGATCTAGGAAAATTTGATGCTAGAAGTGATGAAGGAATATTCTTGGGTTATTCTACTCAAAGCAAAGCATACTAGTGTTATAACAAGAGATTAAGGAAGATTGTGGAAAGTACAAATGTGAAGGTTCATGAAGGTATTGAAAAACCCTCAAGGTTTTATGAATATGATGAAGATGATCAAAATGATGTTTTTATTCAAGAAGTCCAAGCTTCCTCTGAAATTCAGATTCAAACTGATCCGGTAAATCAGGAAGAAGAGATAAGTTTGAATGAACCTATTCAAGAATTAGAAGTGCAAGAAACTCCCAAAGTTCCCAGGTATGTAAGACTAAATCACTCTAAAGATCAGATCATAGGTGATAAAAGCAAAGGTGTACAAACAAGAAGAAGGATTGCTCAAAATTTAGAAGAGTATTGTCTGATTTCAAAGATTGAACCTAAGACAGTGAATAAAGCTTGCAATGATAAAAACGGGACTAAAGCAATGGAGGAAGAGCTGATGCAAATTGAGAATAATCACACTTGGGATCTTGTTCCTAGACCTAAAAACAAGAATGTGATTGGAACCAAATGGGTCTTCCAGAACAAATTGAATGAAAATGGTGAAGTAGTCAGAAACAAATCCAGATTGGTCTGCAAGGGTTACTCCCAAGTAGAAGGAGTTGATTTTGAAGAAACTTTTGTTTCGGTGGCAAGAATTGAAGCAGTTAGATTATTTCTTTCTTTTGCTTCCTTCAAGGATTTCAAAGTATATCAGATGGATGTCAAGTTTGCCTTCCTAAATGGTGACTTCGAAGAAGAAGTATACATTGAGCAACTGGATGGATTTCAATTATCTGATCATGGTGATATGGTTTGCAAGTTGAAGAAAGCTCTGTATGGACTCAAGCAAGCTCCAAGAGCCTGGTATGAAAGATTGGATAAGCATCTTCTGAAGATTGGTTTCAACAAAGGTACTGCTGACAGTAATTTGTACTTCAAAATTGATCATGAAAATATCTTGATTGTTGAAGTATTTGTTGATGATATCATTTTTGGAGGAAGATATAGTATGTGCAAAACTTTTTCAAATCAAATGAAAAGTGAATTTGAGATGTCCATGCTTGGGGAAATGAATTTCTTCTTGGGTTTGCAAATCATTCAAAATAAGAAAGGAATCTTCATTTCTCAGACCAAATATGTGAAAGAATTGTTGAAGAAATTTGGGATGGAAGAATCAAAACTAATGAGTACTCCCATGGCAACTAGATGTAAATTGAGCAAAGATGATGACTCTCCTAAGGCTGATCAGAAAAAGTACAGGTCAATGATTGGAGGACTATTGTATCTCACTCAAACTAGACCTGATATTATGAATGCTATTGGTCTTGTTGCTAGATTCCAAGCTGATCCTAGAAAATCTCATGTCATGGCAATCAAGAGGATTTTTAGATATCTAAAAGGGACAGTTGAGTATGGTTTGTGGTATCCCAGAGATCATGATTTCTCTCTTCATGCATATACAGATGCAGATTGGGAAGGAGATGTGGATGATCGGAAGAGTACCAGTGGTGGAACATTCTTTTTGGGGAAGAGATTGGTTTCTTGGCTAAGCAAGAAATAAGAGGCAATATCTCTGTCCACAACTGAAGCAGAATATATTACAGTAGCAGGAAGTTGCACTCAAGTTTTGTGGATGAAGCAAATGCTAAGAGAGATCAGAGTGGAGTATGTGGAACCTATCACAATCTTCTGTGATAATTCAAGTCAATAAATATATCTAAGAATCCGGTGTTGCATTCAAAGACCAAACATATATCCATCAAGTTTCACTTTTTGAGAGAACAAGTGAACAAGAATGAAGTCAGATTGGAGTTTGTGCCTTCCAAGGATCAGATTGCAGATATTTTTACTAAACCTCTTCCTAAGGACTCTTTTGAGTATCTCAGCGAGAAGTTAGGGGTTATTACCTCTCCAGTTATGAACTAAGGTGCACTGATGTGCATCAGTCCAGTGGATATCACAATCATATCTTGTGGTCTGGATTGATGATGGGGAGCTACTACTCAGGGGGAGCAGCTGGTATGATTCTGAAGTGTTGGAGTTGTAAGTATGTGCCCTTTGCCATTGATGTCAAAGGGAAAGAGAAGACATGTGAAAAACAAGTGGTTGCTGATCAAAGGGGGAGAAGGAAAGGAAGAGAAGACATGTGAATGGTTGTTACTGATAGGGGGAGTTGTGACAGTAAGGAGAAGCTCTTGTTTTGATGGTCAAAATAGTTTTTCACATCATATGTTGCCATCAATTGCAAAGGGGGAGATTGTTGCAAGTATGAGCCTAACCTGTGTTGTCATTGATGTCAACATACTCCTGTTGCATTAATGATAAGGATTGGATGAACTGTTTGATGAGGATATTGAGAAAATTAGTCATATCAGGAATAAAGAAGAACAGTGAAGACAATAAGATAAAGATCCAAGATAAGATGAAGATCAGAGGATGCGCTTCAAAGGGTTTGTAGATATGTGTCTTGAGATGATCCAGAAAAGATTTCAGAGGTCCGCATGAAGATCTAAAGAAGTTATGGCCACTTAAGTAAAACTAGTTTTGGCAGGTGTTCAGAAGTGATAGAGTGATACAGATAGGTCCAGTGAGATCCGAAAATGCAATATCCTATTTTACGGATTTGGTGGAGTATTTAGGAAGTCCATGTGAAGTGACAACTCAATTGGTTTGTGATCTGGAGGTCCGCAAGCATCTATTCCATTGTGACAGTGATGACAGATTGTGTTCTTGACGTTTTAGATGAAGGAGATAAGGATTTCAATAAGCAGATGTAGTGTGGATGTTCTTGGTGATTCAGGCAAGCTTGTGGAGGTCTTCGGATCATGTCTAGTTCATGTTGGTGGTCCGCATTGGAGTTTGAGCTTGCAATTGAAGAATAACTTTCAGATGATGATGTTCTTCCTAACTCTGGCTGACCAGATGAGTTACACATCCTGCAGATGATCTTGAAGATGTTATGTGAGGATTGGCGTGTTCCTAAATGAAGATTGAAGTCTCAAATCTGTGTGGCCAACAGTGTGTTGATCCGCATGAAGTCTTTTTGTAATTAGTCATGTTGCATTTATGTATTTGCTCTGTAATGTATGCCGACTTGGATGATTATCCCTAAGTCGATGTCTTGTATAAATAAGGAGTTGCAAAGTCATTTCAAAAGTATCTGGTTGAGATGAGAGTGTGGTAGAGAGGAGCAGAGCGAAAGGTAGAGCAGAAGTATTGAGCTTAAATGGAACTGACTCAAGCATGGTGAAGATGCTATTCTCTAGTTCAAGTATGTGATACTTATTATTCTGTAGACAGTGTGTCTCTTGTAGGCAGTGGGCCTCTTGTGAGCAGTGAGCCCTAATTGGCATGTGCCATTTTGTTCTTTCTATTCTTCTAACAGAGATTACAATCTTCGGTTAATCACCTCGTGGTTTTTCCCTTAACTGGGTTTTCCACGTCAAAATCTTGGTGTCTTGCGTGTTAATGTGTTTCTGCTCTTGATTTTATGCATTATGGTTCATGATTGATTTATTATTATGCTGCTAAAATACAAAGTGGATTTAAGTGTTTAATTGGAAGAAAGTTTTGAACAACCGAGTCACCCCCCCTCCTCTCAGTTGTCTGTCCTAAATCCAACAAGTCACTCCTCAAGGTGACACAATACCTAAGTCCTATTGTCTGCTTTTTCCTTGCACAAACAACATTGTAGAGTATGAGGCCTTAGTCATTGGTCTTAAGATGGCGGCATAGTGGAAAGTGAAAGAGCTACATGTCTATGGAGATTCAAAACAAGTGATCAAGCAAGTGAATGATGACTATCAGATGAAGGATGAGAAGCTAATACCATACAAGTTTATGGTAGATGACTTTAAAGGATACTTTGTGATAATCTCCTTTGAGAAGATTCCCCGCATAGAGAACAAAGTAGTAGACACCATGGCAACCATCGCCTCGCTTCTTGAGATACCAGAGAATGAGTCACGTTTTGAGTTTTTGGTGGAGTCAGTCATGCAACCAGCTTATGATGTCCCCGAAACACAATCTATTTGCCTCCTAGTTGGATTTGATTCACCCTTGTATGGTAAAATTTACACTTACCTCAAGGATAACACTTTCCTAGCTGATTTATCCAATAACTAATGTCGTACCTTTATCCGCCAAACATCTCGTTATACCATTATCACTGAAACCCTTTATCACCGACATCTGGATGGTACTCTACTTAGATGTCTTGAACGTGATGAATCTCAAACCGCCTTATGGGAAGTACATGAGGGAATATGTGGATCACACTCTAGTGGTCCTACCTTAGCTAAGAAACTCATGCATTTGGGATACTATTGGCTGAACATGGAGATAGAATCATATCATTTTGTCAAGAAATGCAAGCAATGTCAGATTCATGGTAACCTCATCCATGCACTAGCTCAGGAACTGAGACCTTTAACGACACCTTGGCCCTTTTGTCAGTGGGGACTCGACCTTGTAGGAAAAATCCACCCTCCATCATCCAACGGCCACAAGTTCATCATAACCGCCACTAAGTACTTTACAAAGTGGATTGAAGCTATCCCACTCACCAATGTCACAAGCAAACAGATTGCCTCCTTCATCCTTAATTACCTCATTTGTCGATACAGAATTCCCTCATCCATAGTCACGGATAATGGAAGACCCTTCAAAAACTAGGATTTCCAAGAGCTTTGTGACAAATTCCAAATCCAACACCACTTCTCCACCCCATATTACCCCCAAGGCAACGGTCAGGCAGAGGCATCCAACAAAACCATCTTGAAAATCCTCAAGAAAACTATCAACGATGCTGGCTGTGATTGGTACATACAACTAAATCTCACTCTGTGGGTCTACCAAACTAGCATATGCACTCCCATAGGTGCCACACCATATGCCCTTGTCTATGGTTCTGAAGCCATTTTTCCCATTGAGGTCAAGTTACCATCTTTGAGGGTGTCGTTAAAAGGTCTTATAACTGATGAGGACTACAGAGTTTCCAGACTATAAGAGTTAGAACTGTTGGAGGAGAAATGACATAATGCTTTCAACCATCTCAAAGCCTACCAAAAAAGAATGACACGAAGCTATAACCACAGATTCTGTCCAAGGGTATTTAATGTTGGTGATCTAGTGCTCAAAGAAAATCCCTACAATCAGTAGGATCGGGAGAAGAAAGGAAAGTTTGAACCCAACTGGCTTGGTCCTTATGTAATCATTATTGCCTATGGATCAGGAGCATACTAGTTAGCTACATCAGAAGGTGAGTTGTTCGATGACCCAATCAATAGTATGCATCTCTGCCGATTCTATACCTAGAGAACCCCAATGTAAGGGGGGCATAACAATCAAAATAACAAAAAAATAAAAAAAATGACAAAAAATAAAAAAAATAGAAAAACAACAAAAAAATCATCCTCTAGTGAAAACCTGGTAAACAGGCACTTTGGATAGATACCATGATGAAAACATGGCAAACAGGCGTCATGTGTATTCTGGCTACTATCGCAATAAAAGCAAAGCAATGAAAACCTAGCAAATAGGTCCTCTTTGCAATTCAAACTGCTTCCTCCATCTTTGAGAAACCATCACCTTGCATCCATTCTTCCGACCATCTTCCATCATCCGATCGTATCCATTTCACAAAAACACCTAACGATAACCTATCATGGCTTGATACCCTATCACCATTGTCACCTTACTACCTAAGGTTTATCCAGTATTCTATCCATAGTGTCAACCTATCATAGGGTCTATCATCAATATCTTTTCAACTTGAACTACGTCACCTCTACGTCTTCACGTAGGCAAGGCCATCTTGTATCGATGTGCCCCCGAGGCTCCTTTCCCATCCGTTCCATACGTTATCACCCATCCTCTAGTCCATCCACATTCACACCATTTCCCATCACCTAGGTCCTAGGTCCACCAAGTTCATCCTGAACTACATTACCTCTGTGTCATCACGTAGGCAAGGCCATTTAGCAATGAGCCCCCGAGGCACTAGGTCAATCCCTTAGGGTCCATCCCATCAACTCTACCATAAGCATCTCACAGTTTTTCATCCATAATAACTTAGAAACCTCTACTTGAATGGGGGCAAGTCCTTGACTTGGTTATAGAGTTGGATTCTGCCATGCCACATGTTCTAAGAGGATACCAATAAGGATTGTGATACCTTTCACTGGACACACATGCACAACAAAGCTCGCTTCCAAATAGAAGTTTTGACGCAAGACATCAACCTATCCAAAACAAAAAAAACAAAGGCCTAAACACTCCAAATGATTTTATCTAAATTATGGCAAGAAGACACATCTAATGCAAGAAAATTTTGTTTCTATTGGTTGTGCCTAAAATCTTAACTTTTTGTTATCATGTTTCCTATGCTACTCAAGGATGCCTAAAAACTAGAGATGCTATGATGGTGGCATGATAATTTTATTTTATTTGCTTCTTGTGGATTTATCTTTAGTAATGTGAAGCCTTGTCTAAAGACATGATCAACATAATGATCATCAAGGACATCAAAGGTCTACACATGAAATGGGTATAATCCTTGTCTATTTATATGCAAGAAATACTCAGGTCATCTTAGTTCAATTATACTTAGATGCTTGTATTAACTTGCTATATAAAAATCCATGTAAGCAATACTCAGGTCATCTCAGTTTAATTATACATCGATGCATGTATTTTGTTACAATATTTTAAAACACAAAAAAACAAATAATGCCCAATGATGAAACAAAGCACTTCAAAATACTTGCAATATCAAGGTGACAAATATCTGCATCCATGACGTATCCAATTGCATTTCATATACCATCCATACATAAAAGCTTGTGATTCCTTCATTCTTGTTTCTTCTATCAATCACATTTCTATCTATCATTGCATCTGTCATCGAGTCTCTTCTACATTGATTGAGTACACTTGGGCATAACAAAAACATAGTATCATTTTGCATTTCATATTAAGTGAGATAGTCATTAACTTGATTAGATCATTTGCATACATATAGGTGCATTAAATCATACATATCATCACTTTGCATTTCATATTAGGTGAGGTAGTGATTAAATTGATTAAATCATTTTGCATACATATAGGTGCATTCAATCATACGTATACATTTGTCACAAACATAACATAGATGTATACATAGTATCTCATTAGAAAACCATCAAAAACATAGTTGTCAGTAATCATCTCATACCATTTTAGTTGCATAAACAGGTGTTGCACATTAGATATCATGACATTTACATAACATATAAACATAACAAATAGAAAGCATCCATGATCATCGCATAGTACAACATGCATGAAGGTCATCATAGTTGCATCATCATATATAAACACAAAACGTAAAAGTGCCCATAAAAAATAGAGTGCATCCATAATCATCACATAAAGATAAATATGCATGTAGGCCATCATAACTGCATCATCATATATAATCATAAAGCATAAAAATGTCCAAGTGTACAATATCAGTCCATCATCCATGAGTCAAGTCACAACAAGTGTATACATAACATCAAAATAATAATGATACATGTCTCAATAGTTGTACAAAATACGAGTGACATATACATAATCTGGCTATCCATGAGCCATCCAAAAATGTGTGTACAAATGCAAAAATCTATGCAAACTCGCAGCTAACCCTATTTTCATGGGATACTGCTCTCAGCACTGCCCTCTCCCTCTCCTCTACCTTGGCCTGTCCCAGACTACTATGGGCCCATGCCCGAAGCTGCTGATCATGAACCACCCGTCCTCCGCAAGGACACAACCACTGACTAGGTCCTGTAGCTCGGTGCCCTCTGATTTGCTGGCACCGCCCCGTGATATAAACCCCTATAATATTGAGTCTGTGCTCAAGCTGAGGACAACTCTCCCATCACCTGTGTCACCTGGGCCTGTGTCGACTATGTAACAAGTAGTACTGTAGCCGCGTCAATGCCCAGGGCAGCTATGGTTGTCTCTCTCTCTCTCTCTCTCTCTCTCTCCTGTTAGAGCATGTACCCTAGCCAATGCTGCATCTCTCTCACCTGTCAAAGCCTGTACCCTGGCTAGGGCAGCATCTCGCTCTGCAGTGATGATGATAATGATCCCCACGTCTTCCTCCCTCTGAGCCTCAGCAACTCTCAATTGTGCCCTCAATTGTCTCACATCTCCCTACACCTATTGCTGCAGGTCAGGCTGATCAGGTGCTTGTGGCACCTGCGAAGCCACTACCTGTAGAACCACTGCCTGTTGTACCACTTGCTATGCCACCTACTGTGCCTCCTGCTAGGGTGGGGCCTACCCCACTCTCTGTCGCTATCTCAGCTGGCCGTCACCTCCATCGTCTCCACCATCTCCTCCTCTCCTCCTCCTCTGCCTCCTCCTCCATCTACCTCCATCCTCCTCCTCTGACTCAACCTCCTCTAGACGTGGAGCTAACTCTCCTGGTCCTGAGTATCTAGGGAATGGGTGTGCAGCAAACCAATCCTTGAAGTCCTAGGTCATCCTTGCTTCCACTATCTCCCTCCTCATTGGCCATACCTGATAAGGAATCTGTAAGAAATCTGCCCTAGCCTCCTCATATGAAGCCATCAGTCCCCATAGTCGCCACTCCACAAATGTCCTAGCAAAAAAAGCCTGCCCCTATGGCATACCCTGAACCCGCCCAAACGGTCGAAGGACACAGCTGACTAGGTGCCTCTCCAAAATGTGTGGGGTCTGCACAATCAACCACCGTGTTTGAAACACATATGGTAGCTCATCATCCTCATCGTCCCATACCTCGCACTCCAGGTATGGTCACCGCACAACTACATCCACATTATCTAACCAAGCATTTCATCTCTTGTCTAGATTCTATCAATCTCAGAGATCACTTATCAATTGTCGCATCGATCAAGATGCCAATTGAGTCAATTTTGCTAAGTAATTGACTATCCTAAGCAAATGCGCCATTCCAGGTGGCATTTGTGTAGTATCCAAGCAAATACACAGCTTCATAATACATGCACAGCTAAAAGGAGTACATGCGCGGTTCCGCAACAAATGCGCAGCTCTACTCCACAAATGTGCAGAACTAACGTATGTGCAACAAAACAACTTAAATGCACAATAGCATAACACATGCGCAAAAACATAGAACAAATGCATAGCAAGAAGACCTATATGCATTGAAATGAAACATATGTGCAATTTTGGGGCACAAATGTGCTGAACCACCAAGCTACGCATTTACTCTCCTATCTTTGACATGCATTTATTGCACTAATAAATGCACCTAGCCTAAAATTGATGACATACATATCGGGGGTCCTGCCTCTGCTGCCCACCTGAATCACCGAACCCACTCGAAACGATGCTCCTCGTGTGGAATATCTATATCTTCGCTGACTGCTCTGCCTCCTATGCTCTACAAAGCTCCAAGTATCTCTCACAAAATGACAAGTGTGCAAATGACTAGGATTGTGGACCCAACTTCTTAATATAGATATGCCAACCTACCTAGCTGTGTGGTGACCTGGCCTGCTCTCCGCACTCTTTCTCCCCCATTTTCTCTAGCTGTAACCTATTTTCTTCACCCTAACCTGCCTGTCAACGAACCTTCTTCATTGTGAGATTGTCCGTCTCACGTCCTGTCAGTTTCTTCCATCCAATCTCCCAAGGGGGCATCCTACCATTGTCAAACCTGTACCAGGGGCAAACTGGGGCATGTATCATTGTTTGAAACAACGTGATAAACACATTGCATCAAAGAGGGGCAAACTGTATACACCTAAAAATGACATGACTCTAGCTAAATAAATATTTTAATATTTATTTCATTTTAATTCCTCTATCAATAAATATATAAATCAATTTATTTATTTGATTCACATTCCTCCACCAAAAATTAAATAAAATCATTTATTTAATTAAATCAACCAAATTCTTCTAAAATCATTCTAAATTAAATAATACCAAATTATTTAATTAATTCTTCTCATTCTCTTTATTTAAATAAATCCAAATATTTATTTAAATTGTCTATTTCCTCTAAAATTGAATTAATGCCAAAAATAATTCAATTAATCGACGTGCACATGTAATTAAATATTTCAATATTTAATTAGCTAGTATTCTCTCACCCACATGTCATATTTCTCCTCCAGTCAATTCAGTTAACTCTTCAATAAATTCACTTAACTAATTAGTCATCTGAGTTCACTGTTCAATCATCTCAGTCAACTCCCCAATCAGCCCACTTATCTCTCCAATCAATTCTGTTATCTGATCACTCATCTCAGTCAACTCTTCAATCTATTCTGGTAACTCCTTTGATGCATGAAATAGCAGGACACTTGTCCTCTCCCTATTTGTGCACATCCTCTCAAGTTTCCTCTACCGTTGATCTTCTTATTCATTCTACACCATTGATCTTCTCTCTCACAAATCTATAAATACAACCCCTATTCCTCCATTTGAACAATCCAAGCTTTTTATAAACTTACTCTGTAGGAATCACATCACACCTTAGGCACCAAATCACTCCATAGCTTGCAATCAATTATTACCATTATCACCATTTTCATTGCATTGTGAAGATCCTCTTCATTGCAAACCTATGAACAACCGTTCTCCATTGTCATCTTGGAAAAAAGCAAGGAAGTGCACCTTTTGAGGGCTCCATTCATAAACGAGATCAATTCAAGATAGGTGACCAATGGAAGCTATGAAATAGAAAGGTTTGCAAGGTATTGTATTCTTTGTGTTTGATCTTATTTATTTCATTTTCTATTGAGTTATTATATTATATTGATATATTAATATTGTTCCCATTTTTTTGATAACACTATTTATCCAAAAAAGAGAGGTCTCAGTACAAAGTATGTGGCCAAGGAAGCCATAGTACACAAATTACATAAATCTCAAAAAACAACCAAGAGTAAGCAGTGTTTTCTTGATACATACTGTTAATGGAAATATTGTCAACAGTATTAAACTACTAATAATCCAATAATCTCAATGAAATATGATGTAAATCAAATAAATAAAGGCATTTTACCTTGAAGATTGATTTACCTCGAAGCTTCCATTATTTGCCTATCTTGTATTGATCTTGTTAATGAATAGAGCTCTTAGAAGTGTGCACTTCCTCATTGTTTGAAGATGACAATACTTGAATGACTGTATGTTGGATAAATGCAATGGAGATTACCTACAATGCAACTCTTATGAAGATGAGAGATGGATGATTGAAGCCATGGTTGTATGGATATGAAGATAATGGATATAATGCAATGAACAATATGGATGCTTTGCCAAAGGCACACTAGAATTTTTGCAAAGTAACTTTGCTATAGCTTGTGTGTTGTAGAATGAGGGAATTGAGCTTCCTTTTATAGGCCAAGGAGGAGGAAAATCCATGTGTCAAGATCTCAACGATGGAGAATAAGTCTTGAGAGGTGAGGATTGAATTGGTTGAGATGAGGGAGAGAAAGAGGGAAGATGTTCCTCTCACCTTGACATGGTGGAGAGAAAGGTGTGACATGAGTCCACATGTCACAAGGCTCACAATGACCAAAGAGAAAAGGTCAAACAAGGAGACCATGTTTGTAGGGAGGTTGGAAAAATTCTAGGGACTGTGGAACAAGTGTCACAAAGTGTCCCTTTGACCATGATGACATGGAGAGACCACATCCATGTGAATAGGGATGGTTGGAGGAATAATAGGCCCATGTGGGTGAGGGAAAATGGAATAATTAAATATTAAAATATTTAATTACATGTGCAACAAGGTGAGATGGACTAGATGATGTGGAATTATGAATGAAGACTATGGAATAGGATGATTTGCGATTAAATAATTTGATTATTATTTAATTAAGGGATGACATTAGAAGAATAGGTTTAACTGATTTAATTAAATAAATTGATATTTATTTAATATTTGGACTATTAATGATGAACGTGAATCAAATAAATAAATTGATGAATTTATTAAATGATAGAAGAATGGGAATTAAATAAATAATAAATATTTATTTAATTTGTCTTTGCCATTTTTAGGTGTATACATATACACTCTAAAAACTGTAGTCTAACTAGTTAACATAAATGAAAAAAGGTCTATTATATCATTTCTCTTTATCTTCTGCTACCCTGCTGTGTGTACTCCTATTCTTCCTTTTGTGCATTGTCTGCATTGTGAGGACTATTTGAATCTACCTGAAGTTGGCCACCCAAAATGGAAGGCCCAGACCACTGTAGATCTCTGCACTGTTTAAATGCCTCATCAGCTGACCTATCATCCTTGACATCTGCCCAGGAGCACTTTTCAAACCAACCAAGTGAGCTCTATTATCATTAATACTATAGGAATCAAAACCCTTGAAAGTGCGAATAGGTGGGGAGGCTCTGAGTTGATCACTGTCCACATTGAAATTATGAAAAGTAAACTCCAGGTCTTTTTGTGCCTCACTTCTCATTCTTTCTAACCTATGGTGGCTGATGTACCTATTTTGGAAGTCTATTTATTCTTCATTAAATGTTTGATGGACCCTCCTTAGGTCATGAGGCCAAAACTATGCATATTTTATGTCTGCCCTATGCATGACTTCAGAACCTTCATCAATGATCTTCATAAACCTCTCTATTGGTAGCTTCATTGTAGAAACAACCTGTATGAAAACATTAGTAAGCATGAGTCACAATTTAGACCCAATAAGGCTTCTTTTCTGTCTTGAAAATGGTTTTCATTTCTTCTTTTCCACAGAATCCATAGAATCTCAGTTGTTAGACAAAGCCAAAAGATTTTAGATTTGGATGCCAACCCAGAAATAGAACCACACAAAATTTCTAGCCAATACCTTTTGTTCATGGAAGACCAGCCCTTTAAATTGCCCATAAACATATTCCAGACTTTAACAACAAAAGGACATTCAAAGAAAATGTGCTCACAAGTTTCAAAAACATTACAAATAGGACAAACATAACAGTTTATGCCAATTGGTAACTTTTTCAACATCAAGAGCCATCTAAAACATCCTTTTTGGGGTTTCACCAACTTTGACCAAAACATTTTAAAGGAAGAGGCTAAACATTTAAAACTAACATTTAGATCCCAAGCCTTAACACTATGCTCATAGATCACTAGGGAATCGTTAAGAAGTTTGTATATTTTCCTAGATTCACATTTTAACAACATTGTTCCATCTTTCCATGCCAACTTTCCCAACCAGCCTTCCTCACTCAGCATCTTGAGCTGAATAGGACTTCTTGACAAAGCAGCAGATAATAATGAATATGTCCTCCTCTGTGTATCTTCCAGACCAAATTCTATTTTTATTTCTTCCCATGTTTTTATGTCATCATTTGTTAATAAGTCTCCAAAAGTAGATAGACCAAGCCTATGCCACTTAAGGCCTAAACATCCTTGGATCAAGGAAATAGGCCTACCCTTAGGCAACAAGTTCCACCACAGGGACCTATGCCCCCCCACACACATCTCCACTAAATTCAAGGCTCCAGAATTGGATATCAAACTTTTTACTGTCTCCCAAGCCCTCCATATTGACCTAAACACTACAGACCCAAAGGGTTTGATCAGGTAGTCATGAGGATGAAGATTGTGCCACAGTTGAGCTTTTCTAGGGTAAAAAAAAATTAAGATTATTTCTTATTAATACTTTCCATGGTTCACATCCATCCAAGGATCTAATAATCCACTTTGTGATAAGTGCCACACCCTAAATCCTTAGATCCTTAAGACCTAGACTAGCATTATCCTTGCTCAAACAATACCAACTCCATTTCACAAAATGCCTTTTCCTTTTTCCTTTTCTATCTGACCATAGAAAATTCCTAATAATTTTTTGAATACATTCTATCTGTATACTTGAGAACAACCACATGGATGCATAGTAAATAGAATATGCAGAGAGGATCTTTTGACACACTTGTAGTCTCCCGGCCAGGGACAAAACCTGTCTATTCTAGCTATTCAATTTCAATCCAATTTTGGAGAACAACCAATTCCACATTTGCTTAAGTGAGGGGTCAACAACAAATGGGATCCCCAAGAACCTAACCTGTCTATGGGGGCCACCCCACTGCCATCCACCCACCACAAGCCAGTCATGAGGACAATCAGATCAGCCTAACAGGATGGATTTATTTAAGGAGATCTTTTCTCCATAAACATTACAAAACTTATTCAGTCTCAACTCCATGTTCCTCAAATTCTCTTTTTCAAGAACATGATATAGGACAGTGTCATCTACAAATTGCATGTTGTCATCAAACAACCTAATTCTCCTTACCCTTCCTAGGAGTCTATCTATTCTCAACATATAATATAGAGCCTTAGAGGCTCTGAGAAAGAGTGTAGGAGCAAGGGGACAACCCTGCCTTATGGATCTCCCCATAGAGAAAGAGGCAGTAGGTGAACCATTTATTTCTATTTGAGCAGAGGCATTCCTGAAGAGCATCTTGACCATCTCTCTAAATTCTATAGGAAATCCAAATGCTTTTAGAACCATTAATATAAATGACCATTCCACCCTATCATATGCTTTTTCAAAATCTAACAGTAGTATCCCAACATTTTGTCCTGAGGCCCTAGCCCAATGCAGTGTCTCCCAGCTAGTCTTGATAGGTTCTCTAAAATATATTTGCCCTTAATAAATCCAGTTTGAGTGAAATTGATGATGGACGATAAAATTTTTGTGAGCCTTCTATCTAAAACTTTGGCTACAATCTTATATGAAACATTCAGAAGTGAGATAGGTCTCCAATTTCTTAGATTAGATTTGTCACCATCTTTAGGGAGTAATTTGATAACACCTCTATTGATCTCCTTACCCAGGGAACCCCTTTTATATGCTTCTTGATACACCTCCCACAAATCATCTACTACCTAGGATATTTTTTTTTTATAAAATTCAACTAGCAAACCATCAATCCCAGGAGATTTTCCATCTTCCATTGATAAGATGGCACTTTTATTTCTTCTTTGGAAATATCTTGCTTTAGTTTTCTAGCCATTGTGTCATCTATCTTTTTAGGACAAATGTTATAACAAAGCTCTTGGGCGTCCAGACATTCTGTCTTCCTATCATCAGCCTTGAACAAATTCTCATAAAAATCTCTAAATAGTTCCTTGACATCCTCTAGCTTATTATAAGCGATTCCATTTTCATTGATTGAACCAATATGTTCCTTTCTAAACTTGGATCTGAGAATATCAAAGAAGTATTTTGATCCACTGTCCCCATATTTGAGCCAATTAAGACTCACCCTTACCTTGGCCCCTTGAGCCTTAAAGGTTTCATACCTCCTTAATTTGCTTTTGGTTTCACCCAAATGTAACATTAATCCCTCATCATTTGGAGTATCTTGCAACTTTCTTTCGGTTTCCAAGAACTCAACCTACAACATTTTCTCCTCTCTTCTTCTATCTAGTGCTAGCTTCTTCCCGCAAAGTTGGAACAACCCTTTACATGACTCAACTAGCTCCTCCCAATACTGAATAGCATTCTCTTTCCCCCCTAACTGCTTCAAAATTGCTCTTAGGTTAGTAATCCAGGCTGCCAGACAGTCCTTGTTGCCTAACAAATGAGTATTAAGCTTGAATAAATTATTTGTTTTAGTCCTTGTTTCAGTGTCTTGCTTCTCTACATGAATTTTTGCAAATATTGGATGATGGTCAAATAATGTGCTAAGAATGACTTTCACTACATTAGACTTCTACTAGCTCTGAAAATGAAAAAAATCCTTATTTACATAAATTCTATCATGTCTACTATATATTCTTCGGTTGAGTTTCTAAGCATTACACCAGGAGAACCATATCCCTTGACTTTTAACTTTGTTTCCTTCAATAGGATCTAGAAGTCTAAGTGACTTTTTCAATCTCAACCAAAAGAACTTTTCATTTCCTTTCCACTCTGCAAGATTCCCTCCTGTCTTGTCCTCTCTTTGCTCCACCATGTTAAAGTCACCGACAATTATCCAAGGGAGCCTAGGCAGGTTATTAGTCATCCAGTCCCATAATTCACCTCTTTAATTCTTTGTGGTCATTGGAGGCATATACCGAACAGATACCAAATTGTTTCCCTTACCAATCCAAGACTACCCAAGCGTATTGTCTAATTGGAGGCCATTTGCCTTTATTTCTTGTAGCATTAAACAATCCATTTTTCTATTTTTGTTATAGAAGTTTCTTACTATGTATTTCCTATTTGGAGACTCAAGCCCCTCACATTCCAATTATAACAATTCATATCTAGAATTATACTGCATCCAATCATATGACAACTCTTAAGAGCTACAAATCCCTATATTATCAAAGCATTTAGGGAGCTTACCCCCTTTTACTTTTTTTCCTGCAGTCAACCTTCTATGTACATATCTTCTTTTTTTACTTCTCTCATACTTTTTAATGAAAACATTATCTTTTGGTTTGGGCACAACATCCTCACTCTCCTCCTCAGGGACCTTGCTTTGGGCTTCATAATCAACCATCTTTGGGTCTGGTGTTTGAAATGATATGGGGGAACCATTGTCTTCTAACACCTTTTCCATTTTTTAGTCAATATATTCTCTCTAATTTTAATTAGAACTGACTGTTGAGCATTTTTTAAAAGAGCAATTGGTTTGGGTTCCCCCCAACACCACTTGAAATAGGTGGAATAGAACCAGTTGGGATGTCCATCATACTCAAACTTTTAGCAATAGATTCTTGTGGGCCAGCCAATAGGCTGTCCCAAATGGCCTTGTATTCAGCAGACATATCAGTATTAATTTTCAAAGGCTTTACCTCATAATTGGGGTTTACAAAGGAAGGAGATCCCCGATAATCATTTATATCATCCTCACTGCTAGGGCCTCCAAAAATAAGCCCACTACTTCCAGAAGGGGAGCCACCAACTGAAACAACCATTTCAACTGTTGGCCTAGCCTTATGATCCTCAAAGAGAAGGAATATCATCTAGTTTCAGTTTCTCCAGACTGTTTCTAAGCTCCCTCAAGGAGCTAGTAATTGGACTAGGTTCAACAGGCTTAGAAGGTGACATGAAAGTCACCATAGATCCAACCTTGGCAAGGTCAATAGGGCCAAAAGTAGAAACACTACCCATACTAGCAGATAGAGCCTCACCCTTAGTAGGGTCAACTGTTTCAAACCTTCTCTCTGCATTCTTCAATTTAATCATAGGGCAATTTTTCCTTTGATGACCATCCACTTTACACAGAAAACAAGAATTCAGCTCCCCAAGACCTATAAAAACACATTCAACATTCTCCCCCCCAAGGATAACCTAAATAGTTTCAGGAATATGGACACTAGTATTAAGGGAAACAAGGACTCTTGCATCCATGTGGGGTAACGTAACCCTTGAATCTTCAACCTTCATAACTTTTCCCAGAGGTTCAATAAGATGGAGCAAAAAGGCCCAAAGCTGTTCAGGAAGATTTTTGATTAGAAGCCACCTAGGTACAGAACATAAACATATTTCTTATTGTAAGGCATTAGGGCTCCAAGGGAAGGCCTTGAAAAGAGAATACCCAACATTCTAGAATTCTCTTTCCAAGACCCTCGTTTGCATTGAATAATTTTTTAGAAATACAACAAACATGCCCTTATTTAACATTATGCAAAAAGACACATGCAAGTTCCCATTCTTTTCCCCAAACTACATTAATCCAATTGTCAAAAAATTTTCTCGAGGGTAGTTTTTCGACATCTAAACAAACAGAGAAGAATGATGTGTTTTTCAGTCTTAGTTCCTCATTTAGTTTCAAGATC
Source organism: Cunninghamia lanceolata (assembly GCA_027924645.1). Lineage (NCBI taxonomy): Eukaryota > Viridiplantae > Streptophyta > Pinopsida > Cupressales > Cupressaceae > Cunninghamia > Cunninghamia lanceolata. Next base: position 2,559,483 of record BSBN01001327.1, on the reverse strand, counting down.
AGTTTTCAAGCCACAAAGGGAAGATTACCTTCTTCATGCACTCCGGAGTTACTCTATCCCCTTCGGTTGGTGAATTGACCTCCGATTCCGAGTAGACCTCCTTCCTCGCTTGCCTAGAAACAAGCATTTTTGGGCAGTGTTGTGGCATCCTGCACATCCAGTGCATCCCAGAATGAATTTTGCAAACCATCTAAAGCACCTTTTCTTCCACATGCCTCCGCATTAATGCCTTTCCCATCCTCCATCAAGGCTTTCGGTCGAGGAGTAAATGCCACGGCCGGAGGAGTACTATCCTAGGGCCTATGAGCATAGGGTCCTAAACCCCCCTGAAATGGCAGGCGGGAAGATTATTTCAAATTCAAAATTTCAAAACCACAGACTAAGGAAAATATACTTAGCAAAAGCTCACACAACATATATGTAAATAAAATCAAATCTAGGTAGAATCACAACATCAGCCCTACTCATTTTGCAGAAAACTAATAATAAGACCAATATTCAATCTAAAAGAAAGCCCTACTAGTTGCCCATGGAGGGTAAAAAGCCCTCGAACAACTTGTAGAGCTCTCCCCTCGTGATAAATATATTTGACAATTATTTTTTAATAATAACATTAAAATTACAACAAACAAACAAAAAAATTAGAGACTTAACTTCCCCATCACTCTATTTAAATATCATCCACTGCAATGGTCAAACAATCAATGTCAATTTTACATATCATTCACAATAAAAAATGGTAATAAATTGTCCTATTTTTAAGAATTAATCTTTGATTATTGAAATGGATGATGTTTAATTTCCCACTCTACTTAAACATCATCTACTTCAATGGTGAAACAGTCAATAGCAATTTTACACCTCATCCACAACAAAAAGTGGTAAATATTTGTATTTTTAAGAATTGATCTTTGATTATTGAAATGGATGATGTTTAAGAATAGTCCTTCCCGGTACAGTACCAAAGATGGTGGTCACCAAGTAAAGGTCAAACATATGACCAGATCAGCCCCGAGCCTTCATTTTAGACTAAAATATTGCCATTGACTGTTTCACCATTGAAGTGGAGCCGGATTTTACTAGCACGTCTTGTGATGATAAACCAGAAACCATTGAAGTGGAGCCCTTGGTTGCAGTAAAAGTCGAGCTGCTCTTTTTGTCTAAATCTGCAACTCAGAGGCGTGGCTGCTCGCGACTCTTTTCCTTTGCTTTCATACCTTCCAAATATTACACTGAAATTACGCATATAAATTCTAGATTCAAAAAGTGTTCGTACAGACTCTTGATTGAGAAGCATGAAAATTCCGTGTCAAGTACAAATTCTATCTCGTATCTTGGCTTTGTGGGATGTACATGATGTGATCAGCTGCTTGACTTCCCACTTTAAAAAATTTGCTGGGCTTTCTCATTACCTTCCCAAGTATTTCTTGTAAGCTTCCACTTGACTTCTAAAAAGGGGAAACTCCATAGTCAAGAAGCACTCGTTCCTCCATTGCCGATTTCTTTAATTGGTAACTATTCTTTGGTATTTCGGGAAAAGAGAATTGTATGCAGACTGCTAAGAGAGTACATGGCAGAAGATTTCTCTAAAAAAATGTTAGATTCAGCAGTGTCCAGAGATTGTAGAGCTGAAAACTTGAGAATAGTTTGTATCTCAAATCCTATAGTGGTTAAAGAAAGTACCTCAGAATTCGCTGCGGTTGTACAGTTTCTCACTGGAAGAAAGAGATCTTCATTTGCATCTACTGCTTGTGATCATTCATCATCATCATGTACTTCTAAAAGACTGAAGGTGGATTTTGATGAGAGTCTTGGAATGAAAGTAGCCAAGCATGAAGATCAACTGCAGTATTGTTCGATTCCAAGCCTTACAAAGCCTGTAACAATTAATCATGGCACGCCCAAAAACAGCAATAACAGAGATTTTTTTCAGAAATCCTTTCCCATGTTTTTTAATGAGAGTGCATTGGCTGCTGCATGTGGGATAAGAGAAAATAGGTTCCCAGTTTGTAAGCTCACACTCGAGTAAGAATAGGTTGTTTTATTTCTTGATCATGTAAAAAAGGTCCAAAATAGAACAAGATGGCAATAAAAAAAAAAAAATAGCAGGCAGCAAACAGCAAGACACAGGGCAAGGCTTAAATTTGATGGTTGGACAGTCGTATTAAATACAACTAAAATTTTAGGAAGATTGTATCAATGATAGGGGAGATTTTGAAGAAACTGTCAAACATTTATATAAGATTTTTCATATATATAATTTGTAGTTGAATTATTTGAAATAAAGTATCTTTTAGTATTTAGAGGGCAATTTTGAATGAATAATCATCAAAAAAAATTGCTTTGACAGTCAGAGTCAACCATCAAATTTCAGGATTTCTAACTTGTATTGTATATAATTTAATGTATTCAATGTTTTGTGCAATGAACAATCACTTTTTTTTTTGGGTTTTGTTTACAATATCTAGAACAATTTAAAATTTAGAATGTTGCATTTTTTATAATTTTATTGTTTATTCTAGCACACTAATGCATATGCAATTACTTCAGATCTTTTATATTAATCAACATAAAAAATGGCTAAACAGATTTGTTTTATTCACTTTATTTTTCATACGAAATATTGTCTCTTTCAAGGCATCCCCACTTCTTATAAAGGGAATGTGTGTAAAACATTTACTTACTAGTAAAAACACCAAAGGTGCTATCAAATGGTCCTATAGGCACAAATACTTATAGGCCTATTTCTAAATAGTATATATTTATTACTGAAAAGTCATTACATGTAGTAGTTGGTGGACAAAGCCAGGGCTTAAATTTGACAGTTGTATAGCTATATTTAGGCATTTTTGCTGTAAAATACAATCGAAATTTTAAAAAGAATGTATCATATGAAAGGAGAGATTTTGGACAAGCTGTCAAAATTTATATAGGATTATGTTGATATATATATTTGGTTTTTACATAATTTACTTATACTAAGGTATGTCATAGTATTTTAAAGGCACCATTGAATAGATAATTGTCATAAAAAAATTGCTTGACATGCAAGGTCGACTGTCAAATTAAGGCCCCGGACAAGGCTATAAAACTATAAAAATTTAATTATTTTTTTTACAAATAAAAATAATGAAATAGTATTATCATGAACTAACCATTATAGAACTAAATCACAAACAAACCATTAGAGAACTATGGCCTCCCAGTCAGTATTAGTAGTGCCCCAAAGCTATCCACTAAATAATTTTTAAGCAATCAAGATATTAGGTGAACATACAATACCTAAATAATATAGGATGATAGAAAATTCATGTTACTAATTTCCCTCTTGATAGACACACACATTTATAACCATATTGTTAAACGGTGTGTTTTTTATTTTATTTTGTCAAAGTTATTATATTTATAGCCATATTGTTAAATAACCCTATCAGGCAATTATTGCACAAAATAAATTTTAAAAAGCATATATGAAATTTATTTATGCAAATTGCTTCTATTAATATAGAAGTCAATTTGTGGGTTGATATCTCAGAAGAATTTCACCACCTTGAGAACAAGCTGTCACACATTTATAACCATATTGTTAAACGGTGTGTTTTTTATTTTATTTTGTCAAAGTTATTATATTTATAGCCATATTGTTAAATAACCCTATCAGCCAATTATTGCACAAAATAAATTTTAAAAAACATATATGAAATTTATTTATGCAAATTGCTTCTATTAATATAGAAGTCAATTTGTGGGTTGATATCTCAGAAGAATTTCACCACCTTGAGAACAAGCTGCCAGATTTTGATTTTGGTATTGATGACAAATTCCATTCAGCTTGATCCCATATAGACACAATATTTTTCCACTATAGTCTTAGTTATAGGAGCTGTGTGGTTTGGTATTGTAGTGCTTTGAATTTGTATGATGTTCTGATTTTCCTGTGGACAGAACATGACTTATATAGCAGTTGGTTTCAAGAGTTAGCAAAATAAAATGTAATTTATTCCTGGAAACAGTGTTGGAGAGTTTTTTTGCATTTCTTGTGTGTATATGTTTGTCTACATTTGTTACACATTTTATTCCATTTGACAGGTTCAACATTCTTATATGCAAACATGATCGTGATTGTATCATAGATGTTATTATCTAGTATTATGATTCACAAGTTCACATACATACTTGTAACATACGCGAATCATTTAATGATAAGAAACAGGAAATTTGAGTCAGTGAATAGTAAACATTTAAATATTTTTACTTAGTAGAGTTTTGATGTCTTTATTGTCCTTGTCTTTCCATATATTGTTTTTCCAAATTTTATGGGTCCATTGATGTTTAAGACAACCCTAAAATGGTTGTGATTCAAAGTGTTGGTTTTGGCTATTTTCTTGATATTTCCAGAGTCTTAAATTCTTAATTTTCTTCTTCACCCAGTGAGTTTCTTTCTAGAGGTCCTTGCCATATATAAAATATTAAGATTTAGTTAAAGAATGCAAGGCATTTAATGACAACCTCTTCAAAATCAGTTCTTCTCTACAGGACATTATTCACAATGGTTGTATGGTTGTGCCGCCTTATGACTAGGTCTTACAGTTGCTCTTGCATTGTAATTTTACAACTATTAGGAATTATTAGTGCATGACATAGAATAATGTAATAAATAATAAATTAACATGTTAATATTAATTTATTAGATGTTAGTTTTTAGTTAGTTATTATTTATGGGTTAGTTGGTAGCTAGTGGTTTGGGTAGTTAATAAGTTGAATGGATTTATAAATCCATAGAATGTAATCAATTGAAGCATTGAAGATGAATGACTGATTGCTATTGATGTGGTTGAGCCTTGGGCTCTTCTTCATTGTGTTACATTTTCAATATGGTATCAAAGAAGGTGTCCTGCGAGACCTCTCTATTTTTCTTCCATTCACTTGTATTTCCTCCAAAATGATGCAAACAAAGGACTAGCGGATACCACGGACCTCACATGAAATCTGGAGTTTGTAGCATCCACTCTTCTTGCATATTTGTCAGCGGTACTAGCTGATACCACAGACCTCGCAGCAAACCTGTTGACATTTGCCATTCATGTGAATTACCTTTCTCTTCCATTGTGCACATGCTTTTCATAGTATTTTCCTCCATTTTGTTCATTCTCATAGTCAAGATCAAAAAAATTTAAAAATTTATACATTCAAAGTTGGAGAAATCTTTGGTGTTGCAGAAATTTGTTTTATACCAGTCTCACTAAAATAGTGATATCTTTCTCATTTTGTAACCAAATTAAGAAATTTAAAATGTTTTGGAATGCTGTTAAAAAGGAGAATAAAACTCGGAAATCATTTGGGAATGCATTTAATATTTATTGAGAAGTTCGATGCATAAGTTAGAGGTAAAATTGTAATATTTTTTCAACATTATGTAAACAGAGAAATAAGGGTTTTGGAGCCATAAGGATGTAATAGATTTTGTATTTACACATTATAATTGGATGCATTATCAGTATAAACTGACATCCAAAGAAATTTTTCATTGAAGGGGGAAAATATGAGACATGTTAATTGTTGATACTGCAACATCAAAATATAGTTCCTCTGTCAGCATTAAAGGGGGGTGTTAGGAATTATTAGTGCATGAAATATAATAATGTAATAAATAATAAATTAACATGTTAATGTTAATTTATTATATTTTAGTTTTTAGTTAGTTATTGTTTATGGGTTAGTTGGTAGCTAGTGGTTTGGGTAGTTAATAAGTTGAATGGATTTGTAAATCCATAGAATATAATCAATTGAAGCGTTGAAGATGAATGATTGATTGTTGTTGATGTGGTTGAGTCTTGGGCTATTCTTCATTGTATTGCATTTTCAATAGCAAGTAACCACATCTTTCTCACTCAACATAGACTCAGAAAACTCATTGTCATATCATATGTAAACATAAAAATGAGGCTACCTTTCTAATCAACTTTACGTACTTAAATTCACTTGAAAAAAATGTTACCCAACAAATGCTTGAGTGATATCATTGAAATAAGTAGCTCTTACATTGTAACTATTAGTAAGTAACCAACAAAGTTGTTGAGATTAAGGAATACTGAGAGGGGAGGGGGGGTGAATCAGTGTTCTATAAAAAATTGTTACTTTGTTCTTTTATTAATTTACCACATACATCCAAAAGAAAGAAGCATGAACATAAGAATAGAAACAACAAGATCACAACACATGAACACCAGGATTTTTAGGTGGAAACCCGGTTAAGGGAAAAACCACAGTGGGGGTTAACCCACAAGAATTTTTACTTTGTTAAAAGTATTACAAATGGGGAAGGCACATGCCTTCAGAGCACACTACCCAGAGCTCACTGCTCAAGGAGGCTCACTGCCTACAAATCATTTATAAAAGTTCACTAGAATGTTTGAACTGAGGAATAGCATCTAACAATGCAAGATTACAGCTTCGGTTGAGCTCAATATATTGATTTTGCACACTTCATCTCTTTTTGCATTGCTTCACTACTCTACCATGATCCAGAGCTTAGATCTCTTTACTTCACACTAGATACTGCTCTTCTCCACATCTCACCATTCATATTGGCATCTACACACACCAAAATGATCGAATCCATCGATCATATATATCAGCTACATGAAGTTTCACGAACTGCAGTTTGTTGCAATTGAAGCATACAACATTTCTTTGTTCATTTATTTAATTTCCTCTTGATTTGCACTAGTTAGCCATGTGTCTAAATTTATTGCATGCAAAACAGTTTCCATTGAAAGAATTGACATTTCTTTTGTTGTTAGAGTAGCTCATTGTCATATTTTTGCATTCATTGGATCGATGACCATACCTTTTACAGTTGAAGCATTGACCAGAGAAAGATGGACCATTTTGATTTACTCTACTTCTGCACTGAGTAGCTCTATGACCAAATTTATTGCAATTGAAACAATTTCCATTGAAAGATGGATACCTTTGAGCATTAGGTTGTCTTATTGGAGGTCTTCTAGGTCTATTTCTTTGATTCCTTGACATAGAATTTCTTTGATCAGATCTAGGCTTTCACCTTTCTCATATCCCAGACCATGCTTATCATCTGCCATCTTCTGACTATCAAGAAACACTTCAAGTTTAGCTGAGCTTATCTTGAATTTCTCTTTATATTCATTTGCAACTTCTAGGTCATGTTTGAGAATGACAATTTGTCTTTCAAGTTCTTCCTCATTGTCCCTGGTTTCTTGTAGATCAGACTCTAGATGGCTAACTATCCTATCCAATCTACATCATCCTTCTATTCTTTCTTTCAGAGATTGATTTAGTTTTTCCTCAGTCTTCTTCCTTTCCTCAATTTCCTTGGTTAGTCTCATCACCCTGGATTCCATCTCATGTTTTAGGACAACTTCTTTTGTTAGCCTCTCACATTCTTTTGTCTTCTCCTTCAAGGCCTCATCCATGTCATTGTCTTCATTTAGATTTGCTAGCTGATGAAGTAGCTCCCTTGTCTTTTCATTAGATTTCTTAGTTGTCCTTTTAAGGTTTCAATGAAATCATTAGCATCTTTAAGATTTTCTTTCAGTTCTTTGACTTCTGCTCTGGACTGATCAAGATCTTCTAAGGCAACTTAAAGTTGTTCATTGATGCCATCTGAATACCTGGATGAACCCACTAAAACACCTTCCTAGATCTTCCTCAAGATGTTAAACTTCTTCCAAGGAATCTTGCTCTAATACTAATTGTTGATATTAAGGAACATTAAGAGGGGGAGTGAATCAAAGTTCTGCAAAAACTTGTTACTTTCTTCCTTTATTAATTTACCACATACATCCAAAAGAAAGAAGTATGAACATAAGAATATAAACAACAAGATCACAACACATGAACACTAGTATTTTTATGTGGAAACCCGGTTAAGGGAAAAACCACGGTGGGGGTTAACTTACAAGAATTTATACTCTGTTAAAAGTATTACAAATGGGGAAGACACATGCCTTCAGGGCACACTGCCCAGAGCTCACTGCTCAAGAAGGCTCACTACCTCCAAATCAATTATAAAAGTTCATTGGAATGTTTGAACTGAGAAATATCATCTAACAATGTAAGATTACAATTCTGGTTGAGCTCAATATATTGACTTTGCACACTTCATCTCTTTCTACCCTACTTCACTGCTCCATGATCCAGAGCTTAGATCTCTTTACTTCACACTAGATACTACTCTTCTTCACATCTCACCATTCATATCCACATATACACACACCAAAATGCTTGAATCCATCAATCATATATATCTGCTACATGAAGTTTCACCAACTACAGCGAGCCTTAGGAAAACTTGGAAATTATTTCAAGAACACTGTTCTGTCAGCTGAATCCATGCACAAACACTAATGCAGACCAAAAATTCTATATCTAAGTCACCTCACATGTTGGCCAATATCACTAGATCCCATATATTACTTGACCAATCACTTCTCTTCATCAGCACAAGGATCAACCACCTAGTTGGCTTGTTCTTCATTGGACTGTACTGCTTAACCATAACCCGATACTCAGATGCTTGTAACTTATACTCCTTTCATCACCAGAGACTAAAATCTTGGATTTAAGTAGCCTTGACATCCCTTAACATTCCCTTAGATCCACAACACAATATGATTTCCTGTGGAGAAATGCGGACCAAAATGCTAAACCATGTCATATCCCTTGTTCCTGTCTATTTGGACTTAGACAAATCTGCAAACTGACTTCCGGTATGATCCACTGATGAAATGCAGATGTGTAAGATAGATTTAGTTTCCATCAATGACAACACCTGACATGCCTAGCAATGTCTCTTGCCAACATAGAGTGGCATTATAGGGCTCCACAACTATGTCCAACACCTTCAGAGATGGAATCACAAAGAAGGTCAACATCATGTGATCAGGATACTCCTCTTTGATCTTTAATATAAGCATCCCCATTCCAAATCCTATGCCTCTTCCCAGAGAATGGCATGCCTGAAACCCTAGAAGTAGGAAAAAAAGAAGCACAGAAGAGAAAAAAATCATTGTTACAAATCTAGGGTTCCTAGCGTTTTAACAAAATAAAATCAAGACAATTAAGGGGCTTAAAGATTACCTTATAGGCAATCACAATTCTCGGCCTCCTTGCATATGATGTCTAAGATAGCATCAATGAGCTCAATTCCCTCAGTGTAATAGCCCTTAGCCCAGTTGTTTCTGGCCCCAGACCAACCAAAGAAAAAGTTTTTTGAGTGGAATCCCTAGCCATAGGGCCCTATCCTAATGTTGTCCATTGTGAGGGCCCTCAAACAAATCTTTGGTAGCTAGCCTCATTGCAATACACATTCAATCTCTCCATATGAAGACCAAATGACCCATTGTAACGACTTTTGGGGTCGAACCCATGCTCCTCGCATGCCACTTCTCAGAAATTGCAGCAAACAAAATTTAGTGTTTGTGATAGAAAAAAAAAGAAATGCAAATACCTTTTAAAAAGAAGAAATATTTCCTCCACGGCCTTGGATCAATTCCTCATAAGGTGATTCTTTTGTTTTCTGTTCACACTCCCCTTGAGCTCACCTCAAATATTGCAATTTGATATGCTCGTCTAAGTTATTTTCTTTCAATCATTTTTCCTTCAAAAATAAAATAAAATAGAAATCCCAGAGTATCTGGCCAGGTACATATAAATGATAAAAGACTTTTCTAACATGATTTTTTCCTTGGTGTGAGAAGAACCAATTATGAGAAGAACCAACATCACAAGAACCCAAAAAAATTGAAGGACGGGCCTAATTTTTGGACAACGAAAAAAATATTTTTTAATGGAACTATGAAATTTTTTTGGCAGTTACAAGATGTGTGCACATATAGAATGGCCTATCGGCCAAAAAATAAATCTAATTTTTTAGGCTAGTGGCCTTAGCAAAATAATGAAATTTGTATGTTAAATATATGTCCAACATACTATGAATTAAAATATTTATTTTCTATGACATATTCCTAACTCATAATAAACTTAGTGGCAATTAAAATAGCCATGAACTCAATTTGATCAAATCAGATTATTCCACCTACACTCTGAGGCTGAGAGATGCCAAAATAGACCCAAGAAAACTAAAACTAAAAGAAACAACTAAAAATATTTTTGGGTGATGCTGATTGCTTGTTGGCTTGGGATGCTCCTGCATCAGACATGTCGGGTAGAAAGTTTGTGAGCATACTCTTACAAACATAGAGTTGAATTGTAGAACCATTCTTTTAGATTGCACACAATCTGTAGTGAACTCCATCGCTGAAATATGTGCATAAAAAAGTAATTTCTTTTTCCTTCTTTTTCTGACATCTTGTCAGAACAAGCTTCACTCTCCTCCGACAAATCTGTTCTTCTCTCCTCTTGTGGACTCATGTCCACCATGAACTATCCTCCTCCACCAAACACTCTCTACTCTCCTCTCCTCCTTCATGGGATCCAACCCACCACAAACCGACCACCTCCACCAAGTTCTACATGCAACATCCTCTATAGTTTCTACACACAAATATGCAACATCTGCATGCCAATCTGCAACTACAACTTCATCTTCTACAACTACAATCTCTTCTACTCTCATCATAGAAGGTAAATAATCATCATCATAACTGAATTCAAAATAAAAAATTACCTCATCCTTCTTCACTGCAACATCATCCTTCGTTACGACATCCTTCGCATCATCATTAGCTGCAACTGTCATGTCTCAGCTATCTAAACTTCCCGAACTCGGCTATATTTAGAATTGTTATAAATAGGTAATTGTCTATGAATAAAAGGTGAAATGTTATCTTTCCTTTTCAAGTATACAATTAGGAAATGATGAATATAGATGTTATGTGATGCTTCGGCTATAGATTTTTGGTTACTAACCTATTAATCAGAAAATTGAGTTGAATGAGTGCAGGTATGTGTCAAAGGCAAAGGTTTGGTTCAGGTAGAGGCGACCTAGCCACCTGGCAAGAAATGGGATGGAGAAAACCTCAAGGCTTGCACACACAAGCACGTAGCTCATGTTTTATTTGTAATTTTATCATTTCATGGAATGATCTCTGATTGAATTTTATTGCGTGGCAGTGCGGTTGAGGGAATTAATTGATTAATTATGTTAGAAAAATATCTCTATTATTTCTTTTAGATGTACAATTAGATGGTTCGAATTATTGTAGACAATATTATAAGTGTCTTAAATATAAGAAATGTGCTAAATTAAAATGATATAAAATAAAAATATATTTTATTATTAATATACATATTAGTGTGCAAATGAGTTTTCCTTTTTATTTTTTTAGATAATATCAAGTTTTAAATTAAAAGAGAGAAAATAGAAAGAAGAAAAGATTATAAACAAAAAGGGTTATCCATGCAAAAATAGAAGAAAGACAAAAATCAAAAAGATAAAAGAATAGAAAAACAATAACTTGCTCGAATTAGAGAAAAATAAAAAAGATAGAAACAAGCAAAAATAAAAACAAGGAAAAATCTTTAAAAGGATAGAAAAACAAGAGGGAAAGGGAGAGAGAGTGAAAACCGAAAGCAAATGCATGAAGAGTCTAGGCAAGATAGAAAATCTCGTACACGATTCTTTAAAAGTTACCTCTATGTTTTTTTTAATACTCGATTAGCAATGGCGGTCGCTTTGGTAGTAAATTCAAATGTTTGAGTGGCCTAGTTAATGTCTGATCGACCTGTTCTTTTACTTTGGTATGTGCATGTTTATCAACTTTTACATGTAAATGGATATTCGGTAAGCGAGTTGATCCTCAAACTAGTCCATTAACTCAAATACCTCAGATCTTTCTTGAATAAAAATTGATCACTTAGTTTCCTGTAGGGAGATGGCGATGGATCTGCATGATTATACCCACTATAGTGGTTTTTATAAATTGCATTAAACTCTTATAAGAATCATTGGTGGATTGGCATCTGTATCACATTGTTGTGTTTGTTTTTACTTTTCTTTTAACATCACCCCTTTGTATCTACCTTATTAGCAACATCTTCTCTCTATTGTTTTATTATTTATATTTTGAACTGTGAGATTTTGTCTCTATTAAAATAGTCTGTTGCGTCACAAATAACTTTATTTTTAAAAATTGGATTTCTCCAGAACTTTTATATAAGGTGTGAACCTTAGTTATTTCAATGATATCCAAAAATTAGCCTTACCCAATTTATCCTTTTTGAGTTATGTAATAATTAGTGGCTGTCTATCTTTTACCCATTTTGTTTATGTTAAAACAGTTAGTTGCATCACCAATAACTTTATTTTTAGAAACTAGGTTTCTCTAAAAATTTTATATAAGGTACGGAACTTAGTTGTTTAAATTATATCCAAAAAGTAGCCTTACCCAGTTTGTCAATTTGGAGATATGTATTAATTAGTGACTATCTATCTATTATCTATTTTGCCTCTATTAAATTAATTTCTAAAATATACTGGATGGGTGAACCCTAGTCTATATCTATTTTTTTCATTCCCTCGATTGATTATCTTTTACTCTTTTCACAATAGATTTATGTTAAAAGCTTTTGTGATTTATTGTTGTCCTTACTATTATTACTGTCGCATCTTTCTATATTCCTACAATTGTGTTCTTTCTTTCTGTAGCTGCACTGTTTGTTTGTAACACTGATAAGTATATCATGAGTTACCCACTCTTATTTTGCATACCTGATAGAAGATAATCCCCGCAACTTTTTGGTTATCCTATAGCTTTTTGTTTCTATTTTCTATAACATTTTGTTTTCCTGTCGCAAGTTAATTGCATATTTAATAAATTTCAAGTTCAAACTTTTCAATAGTCATGCAAGTAAATAAGTTAATTGCATATTTAATAAATTTCAATTTCAAACTTTTCAATAGTCATGCAAGGAAATACTGGCCTTAGATGAGAAATTGAGCATAGTTACACTCAAAATTTGGAGATGCAACCAAAACAATGTTCGTAGTTCTCCGAGTCTACTTTCTAAACTACTATTTTTTTTAGAATGGCATAGATTAAGGGGTTCAAAAGAGGGAGCCACGGAAATTGGTGTTGTTTCTATCAAAAAAACATAACATAGCATGTTTTGTGGCTCCCTCAAAAGGTCAACTTTTTTTTGGTATTTTTAAAATTGCTTAAATGAGAAATTAGCTAATAGCATGTAGTTTATGCCTAATTTTTTTGATAATTTTTTGATGAATATTTGATTTTTTACTAATTTTCAAAGTGGACACATCCTAAAAAATAGAATTTTGGCCGTGCTACCCCTATAAATTTTGAAAACTAATTGAAAATTATTTTTTTCTTTTTTTAATATTTGTAGAATGGAGTCTAGTTTCTAAATATGTATTTTTTTTTGAAAATTTGAATGACTAGTTAATTTACAATGAAAAAAAGACCAAATAGTGGTTTTTGCCCAAAAACGGACACACAAACAAAAGAAATTAAAGATGAAAGACTGAACATTGTTAAAATGTGAAAAAAATCACATCGTCAAATAGCTAAGAGAAAGCCTAACATTACCTAGGTGTTCGATTTGTTTGACCTTGAAACACGTGCAAATCTGAGGGTTAGCATGAATGAAATTATGTGAAATCTTGAAGAATACGGAAAAACATGTCTGTGGCTGTTCAAAAGGCACTCCAAGCCTTTGGGTTGGAAATCCAAAGCAAATCCCAAGCCCAAGGCTTGGGATTCCCAAAGAAAAACATAACGCGAGCACGTTATAACATGCTCTCGTTATGTTTTGCTTTGCATTTTTCCTTTACCGCAAAAGTTTGTGTTGTTTGTCATGTTTGAAATAACGTGAGCGCGTTATAACGCGCACGCGTTATGTTCCCCTTAAATTTTTTTATGTTCAAGGCTATTAATCATGTATGTATGTATGCCTATATATATGTAAGTATGTATGTATGTATGCCTATATGTATGTATGTATCTATGTATGCCTATATGTATGTATGTATGTATGTATGCCTATATATATGTATGTATCTATGTATGCCTATATGTATGTATGTAAAGTGTCGAGGGCAGAGGAGGGTAGAGATTGGAGTGAGCCAGATAGGGGAGGAGAGGGGTGGATAAGGATTGAGTGATTAAGGTTTAAGGTTGAGGGTTGAGCGTTTAGGGATAGGATTTAGAGTCTAGGGATAAGGGATTAGAGTTTAGGACCTTAAGGGATTAGGGATTAGGCTTTAGGCTTTAGGGATAACGTTTAGGGTTAGGGGTCGAGGGATTAGGGTTAAGGTAGAGTGTTGAGGGTAGAGGGATTAGGGATAGGGTTTAGGGTTGAGGGATTAGGGTTTAAGGTATAGTTTAGTAGTTCTTGTGGATAGAGAGAGTAAACAATGGGAGATTATTTGCCTATTTCATAACAATATACCTCCCCTAAGTGCGGGGTGGACAGTAAGAAACATAGATGTACCCCAATGCAAATATTTTCCCATAATGATCATCCTTCTGATTTCAACTGTTAATTACTCACTGTGGATGTACCATACGCAAAGCTTTTCTCATAGTGTGTACAACTATTGGCATAATGAACCCTAGATGGGCTAGAAAAACATGCCATATAACATTACTAACATTAAAAATGTTCATAGCCATTTTTCTGACATATTCTTGCAAATCAAATATCTTTAAGAGAAGAGTGTCAAAAATGATGCGTTTAACAACCTAACATAAGGCAAAGTAGTTTTGTTGGGTTTAGGGTTGAGGGTTGAGGGATTATGGTTTAAGGTATAGTGTTGATGGTTGAGGGTTTAGGGATAGGGTTTAGAGTTGAGGGATTAGGGTTTAGGGTTGATGGATTAGGGTTTAATGTTGAGAGTTGAGGGTTGAGGGTTTAGGGATAGGGTTGATGGTCAAGGGATTAGGGTTAAAGTAGAGTGTTGAGGGTAGAGGGATTAGGGATAGGGTTTAGGGTTGAAGGTTTAATGATTGAGGGTTGAGGGTTTAGGGCTGAGGGTTAAGGGATTGGGGTTTAAAATATAGTGTTGAGCGTCGAGGGTTTATGGATAGGTTTTAGGGTTTAATTTTTAAGGGTTAAGGGTTGAGGGATAGGGTTTAGGATTTAGGGATAAAGGATTAGGGTTTAAGGTATAGTGTCGAGGTTGAGGGTTTAGGAATGCATTTAGGGTTTAGGGATGAGGGATTAGGGTTGAGGGTTGAGGGATTAGGGTTGAAGGTTGAGGGATTAGGGTTTAAGGTATAGTGTCGAGGGTTGAGGGTTTATTGATAATGTTTATGGTTGAGGGTTGAGGGATTAGGTTTTAGGGTTGATGGATTAGGGTTTAAGGTATAGTGTTGAGGGTTGAGGGTTTAGGGATAGGGTTTAGGGTTGACAGATTAGGGTTTAGGGTTGATGGATTAGCATTTAATGTTGAGGTTAGGGTTAGAGTGTCAAGGGTAGAGGGATTAGGGATAAGGTTTAGGGTTGAAGGTTTAAGGATTGAGGGTTGAGGCTTTAGAGATGAGGGTTTAAGGCTTAAGATATAGTGTCAAGTGTTGAGGGTGTAGGGATAGGGTTTAAGTTTTAAGGGTTAAGGGTTGAGGGATAGGGATATGGTTTAAGGTATAGTGTTGAGGGTTGATGGTTTAGGGATATGGTTTAGGTTTGAGGGATTAGGGTTTAGGGTTGATGAATTAGGGTTTAATTTTGAGAGTTGAGGGTTGAGGGTTAAGGGTTGAGGGTTGAGGGTTGAGGGTTGAGGTTGAGGGATAGGGTTAATGGTCAAGGGATTAGGGTTAAATAAGAGTGTCAAGGAAAGAGGGATTAGGGATAGGGTTTAGGGTTGAAGGTTTAAGGATTTAGGGTTAAGGCTTTAGGGATGAGGGTTAAGGGATTAGTGTTTAAGATATAGTGTTGAGTGTCAAGCATGTAGGGATAGGTTTTAGGGTTCAAGTTTTAAGGGTTAAGGGTCGAGGGGGTCAGAGTTAAGGGTTGAGGGATTAGGGTTTGACATTGAGGGTTGAGTACATTGAGGTTCGAGGGTTAAGGGTTTCAGGATAGGGTTGAGGGTTGGGGGATTAGGGTTAAAGTAGAGTGTCAAGGGTATAAGGATTAGGGATAGAGTTGGAGGGTTTAGGGATAAGGGATTAGGGTTTAAGGTATAGTATCGAACCCATTGAGGGTCTAGGAATAGGGATAGTGTTTAGAATTTAGGGATGAGGGATTAGAGTTGAGGGATGATTGATTAGGGTTGAGGGTTGAGGGATTAGGGTTTAGGGATAAGGTTTAGGGTTGAGGGTTGAGGGATTAGGGTTTAAGGTATAGTGTTGAGGGTTTATGGATAGGGTTTAGGCTTGAGGGATTAGAGTGAAGGGTCGAGGGATTAGGATTTGACATTGAGGGTTGAGGGTTTAGGGATAGGGTTGAGGGTCGAGGGATTAGAGTTAAGGGTTGAGGGATTAGGGTTTGATGTTGAGGGTTGAGGGTTGAGGTTTGAGGGTCAAGGGTTTAGGGATAGGGTTGAGGGTTGAGGGATTAGGGTTAAAGTAGAGTGTGGAGTGTATAAGGATTATAGATAGGGTTGGAGGGTTTAGGGATAAGGGATTAGGGTTTAAGGTATAGTATCAAGTCTGTTGAGGGTTTAGGAATAGGGATAGCATTTAGGGTTTAGGGATGAGGGATTAGAGTTGAGGGATGATGGATTAGAGTTGAGGGTTGAGGGATAAGGTTTAGGGTTGATGGATTAGGGTTTAAGGTATAGTGTTGAGGGTTTAGGGATAGGGTTTAGGGTTGAGGGATTAGAGTGAAGGGTCGAGGGATTAGGATTTGATGTTGAGGGTTGAGGGTTGAGGGTCGAGGGATCATAGTTAAGGGTTGAGGGATTAGGGTTTGAAGTTGAGGGTTGAGGGTTAAGGTTTAAGGGTCAAGGGTTTAGGGATAGGGTTGAGGGTTGAGGGATTAGGGTTAAATTAGAGTGTGGAGGGTATAAGGATTAGGGTTTAAGGTATAGTATTGAGTCTATTGAGGGTTTAAGAATAGGGATAGCATTTAGGGTTTAGGGATGAGGGATTAGAGTTGAGGGATGATGGATTAGGGTTGAGGGTTGAGGGATTAGGGTTTAAGGTATAGTGTTGAGCATTTAGGGATGAGGGATTAGAGTTGAGGGATGACGGATTAGGGTTGAGGGTTGCGGGATTAGGTTTTAGGGATAAGGTTTAGGGTTGAGGGTTGAGGGATTAGGGTTTAAGGTATAGTGTTGAGGGTTTATGGATAGGGTTTAGGGTTGAGGGATTAGAGTGAAGGGTGGAGGGATTAGGATTTGATGTTGAGGGTTGAGGGTTGAGGGATTATAGTTAAGGGTTGAGGGATTAGGGTTTGACGTTGAGGGTTGAGGGTTGAGGTTCGACAGTCAAGGGTTTAGGGATAGGGTTGAGGGTCGAGGGATTAGGGTTAAAGTAGAGTGTGGAGGGTATAAGGATTAGGGATAGGGTTGGAGGGTTTAGGGATAAGGGATTAGGGTTTAAGGTATAGTATCGAGTTTGTTGAGGGTTTAGGAATAGGGATAGCATTTAGGGTTTAGGGATGAGGGATTAGAATTGAGGGATGACGGATTAGGGTTGAGGGTTGAGGGATTAGGGTTTAGGGATAAGGTTTAGGGTTTAGGGTTGAGGGATTAGGATTTAAGGTATAATGTTGAGGGTTTATGGATAGGGTTTAGGGTTGAGAAATTAGAGTGAAGGGTCGAGGGATTAGGATTTGACGTTGAGGGTTGAGGGTTGAGGCTTTAGGGTTTAGGGTTTAGGGATAGGGTTGAGGGTCGAGGGATCATAGTTAAGGGTTGAGGGATTAGGGTTTGACATTGAGGGTTGAGGATTGAGGTTCGAGGGTCAAGGGTTTATGGATAGGGTTGAGGGTTGAGGGTTTAGGGTTAAAGTAGAGTGTGGAGGGTATAAGGATTAGGGATAGGGTTGGAGGGTTTAGCGATAAGGGATTAGGGTTTAAGGTATAGTATCGAGTCTATTGAGGGTTTAGGGATGAGGGATTAGAGTTGAGGGATGATGGATTAGGGTTGAGGGTTGAGGGATTAAGGTTTAGGGATAAGGTTTAGGGTTGAGGGTTGAGGGTTTATGGATAGGGTTTAGGCTTGAGGGATTAGAGTGAAGGGTCAAGGGATTAGGATTTGACATTGAGGATTGAGGGTTGAGGCTTTGATAGTGAGGGACTCTAGAATGTCAATTCTACCTATCTTGAATCAATTCAAGACTCTAGACAACTCTAGCCTCTCTACCAATTCAAGTGCTCATGACATCTTTCTACACAAAAATGTCTGCTAAATTCCTCAACTCTTTGTAGAGATGGAAAATTCTATCATTCTACTTGGTGTGGGACACATTCCTTGTCCTCACTGCTTCCAAGATACTGCCTCAAGGGCACATAACTTTTCTAAGCCTGTTGTCCACCCTTCTCTCTTTGTTCAAGGGTCTTGACTGCTTGGTGCTCACTTTCTTCCTCTCTGTTTTCCACCCCTACAAGTCTATTCTCCTACTTGTCTATCTAGCCGGACTCCTTACTGAGCTCGCCTAGAACAAGCATGCATTACCTCTAGTCGACAATCCAACAATCCCACAAAAGAAAAACAAACAAAAGGCATGGCTCTGCTTGATGGCCTCCATACTATACAGAGGAACTTGAGGAACATCAATACAGAGTCATGGTTTGCATAAGAGAACAAAATTGCAGAAAAGGAAACAACTAATCTACCTCAGAATAACAAACTGAAAACTGTACAAAAATACAGTATTGGTCGAACTGCTGAATTAGATTTTTATTCAAAATTGTTCTTACATCAAAATGCTTCTCAAATCAAAATCTTCCCCCCGAACCCCTTATAGAGAGAATACTACATCATATATAGTTATCTCATGTCTGTTACAGGACAGTTTAATTCCCAGACCGGTTCATATTCTAACTGCCCCAGTTCAACTCTATGCTATCGGTGTGACAAACATCTATCGGTCTGTCCCGAAGTCCTCCCAATGATGTGTCATCTCTCCCCAATGACCTTTGTATCCCGTAGACTCCTTTCAGCTAGAACTACCATCGTCGGCATAGTTTTCTTTTCACTCACCAATCTTAATTCTCACACCGATGTGTTTGTATCTCTTAGACTTCCATCAAAACCGTTATGTGTATCGACGAAACAATTGTTATCGGCCTCCCTTGGAATTATCTCCCCGATGACTGTTGTCTTACTGACGCATCGACAACACACCTCCCATCGGTAGCCTGTTCCAAACTCCTACAAACGCACCTCCTCACACCGATAAACCCCTCATCGGTGACACTTCTCAAATCTCTTTCCGACGAATGATCCGCTTGCTTTCGCCAAGACTTCCTCTTTCGGCATAACATTTGCTCCTTCGACTGATAATGCTTCTCTCACTAATGGCTTAATACACCAACAAGCCGTCGGTTGGACTCTTCCCGATATGCTTTATATCGGTAACACTCTGCCTTTCAGTAAGACTCTTAAAGTCTTCCCTGATGGGCTCCCTCACGCTGATGACTTCGCACATTCATTTTTGACTTCCTACGTCAGTTCCTCTCACTGCCAATGTTAGTCACCATGCTATTAGAACTAAATGCATGTTCCCGCTCTGTCCTATTTGAAAATTCACAAAATCACACCAAAATACAACTATATACATGGGCTCCAAGCCCATGGTGCTCCTGCACCATACTCCCCCTGTGCGGAAAAATTCAAGTCACCTCTGGTGACAACAAGGCAAAATCAATGCCCTGTTTCTTGAATTCAGACTCTGCAACCCAGGTAGCTTCTGCCTTAGGCAACTGCTTCCATTTGACCAAATACTCCATGTGGACGCCATGTCTGGTCTGCTTCTGTACCCTAGAATCCAGTATTCTCTCTGCCTGTAGTTTGGGTTTGGGTGGCAAAGTCACATCTTTGACTGTTTGTTCCTTCTCTGAAATGGATCCATTTGCTGCTGGCTGAGGACCCCTGTATGGCACCAGGTCTTGGACATTAAACACTGGTGAGATTGCCAGGTCTTCTAGTAATTCAATCCTGTATGCATTGTTACCATACTTGTTCAGGATTCTACAAGGACCAATTCTTTGCATTTGCAGTTTGGTTGGCATTCCCTTCTGCAGTCTGGCTTTGTTCAAGTGCACCATAACCAGATCACCAACTTCAAACTAGATGTCCTTCCTGTGGGCATCTACTCTGTCCTTGATCTTCTGTGTGTTTTCTGTCAAGGTTTTCTTCACCTGTTCATGTACTTCTTTCATGGATTGTGCAAAATCCTCTGCATGACCACTTCTGTTCTCCGTGTTTCCCATATTTCTGAGCTCACATACACCTCTGGGGTGCAGTCCATAGATGATTTCAAAAGGACTCTTGCCAGTAGTCCTGTTCACACTGTCATTATAGGCAAATTCTGCCTGATGAATGACTTGATCCCAACTCTGCCCATATTCCTTGGTTATACATCTTAACAGGTTACCCAGTGTCCTATTTACCACCTCTGTCTGACCATCTGTTTATGAATGGTATGCTGAGCTGAAAGATAAATTTGTCCCTAATCTCTGCCACAAAGTTTTCCAGAAATGCCCCATGAACTTAGCATCTCTGTTAGACACAATGCTTGCTGGAAGTCCATGAATCCTTATCACTTCTCTGAAAAACAAGTGTGCTATATGACTGGCATCATGAGTCACTTTACAGGGAATGAAATGACTCATCTTGCTAAACTTGTCCACAACTACATATATGCTATCATAACCAGTCTTAGTCTTAGGTAAAGCAACCACAAAGTCCATACTTACACATTCCCATGGTCTGGAAGGAATGGGTAAAGGTTGGTACAGTCCTACATTTGAAGTGGTTCCCTTGGCCTTCTGACATACGATACACTGCTCTACATACCTTCTGATGTCTTTGTGCATCCTCGGCCAATAATAGAACCTTTGGACTAGCTCTAGTGTTTTGTTCAGACCAAAATGGCCACTCAGACTACCATTGTGCTTCTCCTATATGAGATTTTCTCTCATAGATCCCCTTGGCACACATAATTGTCCACCTTTGAATAGCAATCCCTGCTGCAAGGTGAAATCTGCAAACTCACTGTGAAAGTGATTCTCAAAATCTTGACATACCTTGTATGCCTCAACAAAGTCTTCATCATCTCTATAGAGATCCTTGAAGTCTTCAACTCTAATGCTCTTCAACTGCACTTCCTGCACTGTGAGAAACCTCTTGCTCAAAGCATCTGCAACTTTGTTGAGCTGCCCCTTCTTATGCTTAATTATAGAAGTGTAGGATTGTAGGTACTCCATCCACTTGATATGTCTGCTGCTCAACTTATCCTGTGAGTTTAGAAAACTCAGGGCTTGGTTATCTGTGTAGACAACAAATTCCTTAGGTAGGAGATAATGTCTCCACTTCCTAAGTTCTTGGACTAGACCATACAACTCTAAGTCATACGAAGAGTACTTAATCTTTGCTTCATTCAGCCTCTCACTGAAAAAGGATACAGGTCTATTCTCCTAATTTAACACTGCTCCTACAGCTATGTCACTTGCATCACATTCAATAGTAAATAGCTTATCAAAACTAGGCAGCAATAGTACAGGTTGTGTTGCTACCTCTTTCTTCAACCATTCAAAACTTCTATCTACAGCTGGTGTCCGTCTGAATTTTGCTTTCATTCCACCCTTAATTGTATTCAACATGGGTGCACATATCCCACTGAAATTTTTGATAAACTTTCTGTAAAACTGGGCTAAGCCATGGAAACTTCTCACCTTTGTGGCTGCTTTGGGAGTAGGCCAGCTCACGATTGCCTCTACCTTTGACTTGTCCATCTTCAATTCTCCCTGGGACACCACAAAACCAAGGTATACCAATTCCTGCTTCATGAATTCACACTTCTCCAGATTGATGGTTAATTGTTCATCATGTAATTTTTGCAAAACAGTATTTACATGTTCTAGATGTTCTTCCTTAGTCTGACTAAAAATTAGAATATCATCTAGAAAAACAACTACGAATTTACCAATATAATCCTTTAGGACTTCATTCAGGAGTCTCATAAAGGTGCTAGGCACATTTGATAGACCAAATGGCATAACAAGCCATTCATACAGTCCTTCTGTGGTCTTGAAGGCTGTCTTCCACTCATCACCTTCCTTGATTCTTATTTGGTGGTAACCACTCTTTAGGTCTATCTTAGTAAAGTACTTTGCTTTTGCAATACAGTCAATGAGATCTTCAATTCTAGGAATTGGAAATCTATACCTTATAGTTATCTTGTTTATGGCTTTGGCATCTGTGCATAATCTCCATGATCCTCCTTTCTTCGGTGCCAACACTGTGGGCACTGCACAAGGACTTATGCTTTTTCTGATCAATCCCTGATCAAGCAACTCTTGCACTTGTCTAGAGTCATCTTGTAAGGAGCCTTGTTTGGAAAAGATGCTCCTGGAATTAGGTCTATTTGATGGCTTATTGCTCTCTGTGGAGGCAATGTGGCTGGTGTACCATCACTGATTATGCCCTTATACTTCTCCAGTATAGGCTGCATCTCCTTGGGAATCACTGTCTTCTTATCCTACTGCTCTTCTTTTGGTTTTACTATGATGGCATAACCAATACCATCCTCCTTAAGAGTATTCAAAAACTCTTTCCCACTCACAACCAAGATATTGGGACTCTTTGTTTGAACTACATCCTCATCCTCCAATGACTGAATCTTATAGGTGACACCATCCTTCTGAAAAGAATAGGCATTCTTCTCACCATCATGTATTGCCTTTCGATCATACTGCCATGGTCTGCCCAATAAGAGATGGCATGCATCCATGGGTAGTATGTCACATAACACCTTATCATTATAGCCACCTATACTAAATTCTACCCAACTTTGTTCATTTACTACCACATGTTGACCCTTATTCAACCATGTGACTCTATATGGGTTTGCATGAGTTATTATTTTCAAACTCAGTTTCTTAACTGCCTCATCAGAAATAATATTATCAGTGGATCCTGAGTCTATGATAATTTTACATACCTTATTCAAAATCTTGCACTTGATTCTGAATAGTGCTCTCCTCTAGCTTGGTTCAGACTTTACTGGCTCCTTCATCAAGGTTCTCCTTATCATCAGGTTCTCTCCTTCTGAGTTCAGACTGACCTCAGGTGACTGGCTGCTGGATGCATTATCTTGGACAGTGATTTCTCTTATCACCTCCTTGAGAAGAGGATGTGGCCTTTTCTGGACACCTATATGCTGGATGACGTAGATTACCATAGTTGTAACACTTCATGGTGGTGAAATAGGATCCTCTGCCTGATCCTCCTGACCTTCCTCTGTTAGATCCTCTTCCTCTATGGTTTCCTCTACTACTCGACTCCCCACTCTGCTCTATGAGTTTGGATTCTACTTGGGATCTATTGTTAGCATTCCTTCCACCAAAACTTCCTCTATGTCCTCTGTTATCTCTACCTCTTCCTCTTCCTCTGCTATTTGAGTCTTGTTTCCTCTTGCTCTTTTCCTCCACTTTCAATGCTAGCTGATAGCATTTGTACACTGTTGTAGGACACAACAAACTAATCTCTTCTTGTATATTCCACTTCAAACTGTTAAGCTACCTTGCTACCTTTATGCTTTCATCCTCCATCACTTTGGACCTTAAACATAGCTTTTGGAATTTATCAGTGTATGCACTGACATCTAATTCCTTTTGTCTCAGATTTTGTCTCTTCCTGTGCAACTGTATTTCATAATCTTCTGGCATATATGCTTCTTTGATTTTAGCTACCATCCCCTTCCAAGTAGCTATGGGCTTCTTATCTTCTTTTGCTCTTTCAGTCTGCACAAATTTCCACCAGGTTAAGGCAGCTCCCCTGAGTCTGGATTTGGCCACCTTTACTTTCTGTGCCTCGCTTACACCATCACATTCAAAGTGATTTTCAAGTCCTTCTATCCACTCCATGACCAAATCTGGGTCCATTTTCCCACTGAAAAGTGGTACTCCTTCCAATGTTTTACCACTCATTACTTTCAAAGCTTTCAAGAATGGTTCTCCTTGCATTACAGGATCTGGTGTGGGTTGTTCATCTTCAACATACACACCTTTCTCCTTATCCTCAGAGTCTTTAACTCTCTGGCTGACTTCCTCAGTCTTTTGCAATATTGCACCTAGCTTACTCTCCATTTCTGCTAGTCTTTCTTTCAGAAATCTATTTTCTTCTTCCTGTTCGTCAACCTTCTTGGCCAATTCTGCATTGGTCACCATCTTTTTTTACTGAATTCACAAATTTACTGGTTGATGACATACAACTCTTCTATTCCAATCTAGGAATAACCCAAATCTTACTGCTCTAATACCAATTTGATAGTGAGGGACTCTAGAATGTCAATTCTACCTATCTTGAATCAATTCAAGACTCTGGACAACTCTAGCCTCTCTACCAATTCAAGTGCTCATGACATCTTTCTACACAAAAATGTCTACTAAATTCCTCAACTCTTTGCAGAGATGGAAAATTCTATCATTCTACTTGGTGTGGGACACATTCCTTGTCCTCACTGCTTCCAAGATACTACCTCAAGGGCACATAGCTTTTCTGAGCCCGTTGTCCACCCTTCTCTCTCTGTTCAAGGGTCTTGACTACTTGGTGCTCACTTTCTTCCTCTCTGTTTTCCACCCCTACAAGTCTATTCTCCTATTTGTCTATCTAGCCGGACTCCTTACTGAGCTTGCCTAGAACAAGCATGCATTGCCTCTAGTCGACAATCCAACAATCCCACAAAAGAAAAACAAAAAAAGGCATGGCTCTGCTTGATGGCCTCCATACTGTACAGAAGAACTTGAGGAACATCAATACAGAGTCATGGTTTGCATAAGAGAACAAAATTGCAGAAAAGGAAACGACTAATCTACCTCAGAATAACAAACTGAAAACTGTACAAAAATACAATATTGGTCGAACTACTGAATTGGATTTTTATTCAAAATTGTTCTTACATCAAAATGCTTCTCAAATCAAAATCTTCCCCCCGAACCCCTTACAGAGAGAATGCTACATCATATATAGTTATCTCATGTCCGTTACAGGATAGTTTAATTCCCAGACCGGTTTGTATTCTAACTGCCTCAATTCAACTCTATGCTATCGGTGTGACAAACATCTATCGGTCTGTCCTGAAGTCCTCCCACCGATGTGTCATCTCTCCCCAATGACCTTTGTATCCCGTAGACTCCACCAGAACTACCACCGTCGGCATAGTTTTCTTTTCACTCACCGATCTTAATTCTCACATCGATGTGTTTGTATCTCTTAGACTTCCATCGAAACCATTATGTGTATCAGTGAAACAATTGTTATCGGCCTCCCTTGGAATTATCTCCCTGACGACTATTGTCTTACCGACGCATCGACAACACACCTCCCATCGGTAGCCTGTTCCAAACTCCTACCGACGCACCTCCTCACACTGATAAACCCCTCATCGGTGACACTTCTCGAATCTCTTTCAGACGAATGATCCGCTTGCTTTCGCCAAGACTTCCTCTTTCAGCATAACATTTGCTCCTTCGACCGATAATGCTTCTCTCATCGATGGCTTAATAAACCAACAAGCCGTTAGTCAGACTCTTCCCGATATGCTTTATATCAGTAACACTCTACCTTTCGGTAAGACTCTTAAAGTCTTCCCCAATGGGCTCCCTCACGCCGATGACTTCGTACATTCATTTTTGACTTCCTACGTTGATTCCTCTCACCGCCACTGTCGGTCACCACGCTATTAGAACTAAATGCATGTTCCCGCTCTATCCTATTTGAAAATTCACAACATCACACCAAAATGTAACTATATACATGGGGTCCAAGCCCATGGTGCTCCTGCACCAGGCTTTAGGCTTTAGGGTTTAGGGATAGGGTTGAGGGTCAAGGGATCATAGTTAAGGGTTGAGGGATTAGGGTTTGACGTTGATGGTTGAGGGTTGAGGTTTGAGGGTCAAGGGTTTAGGGATAGGGTTGAAGGTCAAGGGATTAGGGTTAAAGTAGAGTGTGGAGGGTATAAGGATTAGGGATAGGCTGGAGGGTTTAGGGATAAGAGATTAGGGTTTAATGTATAGTATCGAGTCTATTGAGGGTTTAGGAATAGGGATAGCATTTAGGGTTTAGGGATGAGGGATTAGAGTTGAGGGATGACTGATTAGGGTTTAGGGATAAGGTTTAGGGTTGAGGGTTGAGGGATTAGGGTTTAGGGATAAGGTTTAGGGTTGAGGGTTGAGGGATTAGGGTTTAAGGTATAGTGTTGAGGGTTTATGGATAGGGTTTAGGGATGAGGGATTAGAGTGAAGGGTCAAGGGATTAGGATTTGACGTTGAGGGTTGAGGATTGAGGCTTTAGGCTTTAGGGTTTAGGGATAGGGTTGAGGGTCGAGGGATCATAGTTAAAGGTTGAGGGATTAGGGTTGAGGGTTGAGGTTTGAGGGTTGAGGGTTGAGGGATTAGGGTTAAAGTAGAGTGTGGAGGGTATAAAGATTAGGGATAGGGTTGGAGGGTTTAGGGATAAGGGATTAGGGTTTAAGCTATAGTATCGAGTCTGTTGAGGGTTTAGGAATAGGGATAGCATTTAGGGTTTAGGGATGAGGGATTAGAGTTGAGGGATGGCAGATTAGGGTTGAGGGTTGAGGGATTAGGGTTTAGGGATAAGGTTTAGGGTTGAGGGTTGAGGGATTAGGGTTTAAGGTATAGTGTTAAGGGTTTATGGATAGGGTTTAGGGTTGATGGATTAGAGTGAAGGGTTGAGGGATTAGGATTTGATGTTGAGGGTTGAGGGTTGAGGCTTTAGGGTTTAGGGTTTAGGGATAGGGTTGAGGGTTGAGGGATTAGAGTTCAGGGTTGAGGGATTAGGGTTTGACGTTGAGGGTTGAGTTCTAAAGATAGGCAAATAGAGATTTTGTATTCAGGTTATTTAGATGTTGATGGGTTTAGACTTGAGCTGAAATGTTGGACTCTTAACCTAGCCTGAAGAGAGTTTCTGTCATCAAATGTAGATTTATGGGTTCGATTATATTGATTACCTCTCCAGTTTTGGGGTGTGGATGTTTTGGAATCAATTAGGAAGTCTGTAGGAGACTTTGTGGAAGTGGATTGGCAATTGCTTGACAAAACCCCTACTATTTATGCTTGGATAAGGATTTGTCACAAACTACAACTTCTTCTTCCAAAGAAGATCTATCTTTCTTCCTTGATGGGCATTTTCTATAAAGAAATTGATTATGAGGGCTTGCCCCTTCATTGTTATGCCTATCATATGGCGGAGCATCTGGCAAGCTCTTACAGGAAAAAGGAAAAGTTCTCCCTCAAAAACCTTGTGGTCATTCAAGTCTGAAGGGGAAGGTTTGGAAAGAGAAATGGATCACCAAAGAGATGAAGAATTTCTTATTTCTCAGACACCATTAGTGGTTTTTCTCTGATGTAGAGGACCTACCAAGATGGAAAGCATTTAAAGATTATATGATCTCCAAAGGAAAATCTCCTAATTCTCCCAGAATGTCATCCTTTAGCAAGGTGGGACCAAGTGTTAGTTGATGAAGCATAGGATGTGGCCATCCCTGCTTGTGTTAAGGAAGATAATGCACAGGATGTGATCAATCTATAGCAGGACAAAATGCAAGCGCGTTATAACGCGCTCACGTTTTGTCCTGCTATAGAAACGGTAAAAAAGTGTTGACCCCCGTGATCCAGGCCCACATGCTCTATTTTCATATTGATTCTGCGTGTGCTTCAACAAAATGAAGTGCTTTCATGCTGTTGGGAAGTTCACATGCACATTTGACACATTGTACCACCTTTGCATGATCTTTCCACCACCTTTTCTACTTTGCCAACTTGAGAAGGAGGAAATAACATAGTTTTCACACCAAGTTTGATATATATCTATTCAAGTTTCAATTTTTGTAGTGTTGCAATGTTAATTGTGATTCAATTTTAGGAATTTAACATTATAGATTGGTTAATAGTATTGTTCTTAGTAATTATATTTGAGTGTTATTCAATTTAACATTGAAAAGGAAGCAAGTGGTGAAAAACTCAAATTGTTGAGGAGTTTGATGCAAGAAGAAAAAAACACTACATAATTGGCTACTTTCTCCATTCAAATCTTCATTTTTTAGGTATGTCAAGTCTTTACATGCATGTTCTTTACATTTTCCTTAATTCAGATTGAATTACTTTATCATGCTTTATCATACATGTTTAAAATAGACACATTCCCAATCAAGAAAGCAGCCTACAATCTCACATGATGCCATGTATATTTTCTACACTTGGGCTCTTTAATAATTATGTGTAATAAACAGACCTTAACATACCATGATGTCAAACTATACAAGAATAAATCCTTACAACATAATAAAAATACAATCCCACTATTATCTTCTATTCATTTCTTAGGAAGTAATATTGGTCTCTTTATTATGCTACAGACAAACTCTCTGTCATGCTGAGGAAATGATCAAGAATTAAACCAACACAGGAAGAGATAGAAGCTAAAAATGCAAAAAAAGCAGTGGCTATGAGGGAACTTCATGAGAAGAGGAAATTGGACATGATAAATGAAGACATACCAATTGAAGAGGAACCACAACCATCACAAAGAGATATGGTATTGGCGGCACAAAGAGAACAAATGCAAAAACTTTGTGCTACAAGAGATTTGAATACCATAGTTGGAGACACGTCCTCTACCGCAAGTCAACATGTAGGGACACCATCTACCACATCTCAAGTTGAGAGTACATCATCACTCACATGTGATGAAGGAGGTACGCCATCATTCCCACCTCAACCTCAAGGTATGCCATCTATTCCATCTTTGATCGAAGGTATGCCATCTAGCCCATCTCATTTAAATATTGATGAAATTCCTAATGTTGAGATGAATTTACCTAACTTAACACCACCTAGAATTTTGCATAGAAAGCCAAAGTATTTGATTGAAATTGATGAGAATATTTTGTAGCCAATGGAAGGTAAGATTAAAAAATGCACTTGTAGAAGATATGCTCATAAGATTTGGAGATTGTTCTTTGAAAAGTTAAATGAGACTGCAAGATGTCAACTATTCATTGAAATGATGTGAAGTATAAAGTATAGGTCCATCATGAAGATTCTTGGGTTGAGAACATCAAAGGCTTCAAGTGAAAAATCTATTGTCAAGAATCTAATGAGTGCATATGAGAGTGTGGGTAACACCTCATGCACAAAAGATAGAAATGCAACACGACGTGTGATTACATCGACTATAGTAAGTAGTCAAATGAGGAACGATCGTCTCATTAGAAAGACGAGTCAAGAATTGAGAATTAATAGGAAAACTTTATCAAGAGCCGTTGGAAGACGCCAAAGAATTGAGGACACTAATGCCAATGAATTATGGGTGTTCTCGGGAAGACTACCACGAAAAGATAAACCAATTGTTGAAGCATTGAGATCCCTAATTGAAGACTTTTGGAAGAATTACATAAGGGTATCTCCAAATCAAAGGGATGTGGTAAGAAGGAGAATCGGTAGTTAGAACCGTGAGCCACATCCAAAGCATTTTTTGGATGAGACTCAAACACAGTTTTATGGTAAATTTCTAGAGAAGTATCCTCAAATTAAAATTTGTCAAAGATATTTTGAAATTCTAAAACCTTTCTATGTCAAGATAATTCACACACGCACTACTTGTTGTAGATTACATATTGAATTTTCTAACCATTTTGATGCTTATAGGTCTATATGTTTAGATATGCATACTAACAATGTTTTGTAGGGTTGTGCCATATGTGCCCCACCAACATCTTCAAGACACTTCATATCAAGAATTTTATGTGAAAGAGAGGAAGGTCAAATATTCTACAAGAAATTATGCTTGGATGGCACATGTCATCGTTGCGGTGGCTTGCAACATTTGCCAATATGTGAACATGCGGTTGGAAACGAACTAGTAGAGTTTGGCAAGTATAAAACAGTGGCATACAATACAAAAGATGGTAAAGAAGCAAAGAGGTGTGAATTGGTTATTGAAAATATTCCAGTGTATTAGTTTATGCCTATATTTCGTGACAGCATAGTGCATGAGTATGCAAGACATGCCCATAGAGCTCAATGGTTGGACTTGCAATTCAAGTTATGCAAGGACACATTTCCAGTTGGTAGCATTGTTTCAGTTGTCAACTTTGCAGAGAACTATAGTCTACAGCCATAGCGTGAGGTGCAATCACAATATTACAACTCCACATAGGTTTCTATATTTGTGCACATCACATTCATTCATGTGAATGATAGTACAGAGGATGACAGAAAGATCATAAGGGAGTATAATTTTTATATTAGTGATGATCGTACGCATTCTATAGAGTTCGTACAAGGTTGCTTTCAGGTGGTCTACAATGATTTGGCTAGAAGGGGCATATCGTTCAGTCAGCATATCATATGGTTGGATAACTGTGTGTCACAATTCAAAAACTCGCAGAATTTCTATTGGCTAAGTAGGAGGCATAATTTTACAGGTATTCAACATATGTGGAACTTTTGTGAGGCCGGGCATGGAAAGGGGGAGCATGATGGTGCAGGAGCATGTATCAAAAGAGCCATAGCACGAGAAGAGTTAAAGTATAAAGACAATGCAAAGTTGAACAGATGCAAAATCGATTGTCGAGTGGTGTAATGCTTCCATAGGTCTAGGTAATGAAGGTAAGTCTTCAGTTTGTAGATTTTTTTGGTTGATAGATGATACTAATATTGCACCATATGAGGACTATTGTACAGTGATAGGATCAAATGAGATGCACTCTTTCAGAAGCTCAATTGTAGGTTCATGGAGTATCCATATGCGAAAGATGTCATGCTTTTGTTCTTCCTGTACAATTCAAGTCTGGGATGAGTGCGAGTCAAAGGAGTGGGTTGACAAATGGTAGTTAAGTTATCTTAGCCCACTTGACACGTATCAACCTCGAAGGCACTGGAACTAACACAGATGGAATCATCAGTTGACTTTGACCACATATTAGATTTAGTTCAACCAGGTAATATAGGGCATGTATATGCATCTAATTTCATCTAGTTCAACCAGGTAATGTCATCTTACTTTGTAGTGTTTTTGTAATGTTGACTAATTTCATCTAATTTGCTACACATATCAATGTAGGGCACGTATATGCAGTTATTGCAGATGAAGATAATGAAGAGGGAATAGATTATTACTTACGTCGTTGTGTTGAGGCCAAAAAGAAATTGGAGGCCCTTGTTACAGATGGAGAAAACATCGAATACCCTACAGGCTCAGTGGTTATTACTGGAACATGGCTTAGAAGGTACCCACATAAGAGTGTTAATGTTTGGTTGTTTTAGGACTTTGACACGCATCAGAAGATTCTTCATTACTCGAACCTTGTCATGGCATCCAATGTAAATTTGATAAAGTATCAGGGTAGACCTTTGAATAAAATCTTGTGGAAGGTGCGTGAGTCTGACCATGAAGTAATACTTGACACAATAAAGAGTAGAACAGACCTGGATGGTTCATTGGATTAATTTGTAAGTATTCACATTGATTTTGAAAAGTCATGTTACATTGAGTTGTAAGTATGCACATAAATTTGTAAGGTTTGTCTTTTTTTAATTTCCTGCTACATTTTTACACATATACACATTTTTACATCATCATGTTATGCATTGTTTGTGTCTTGCTCCTGATGCGACCAAACTGATAGTTCCAACGCATCCAGATGGGTACGTTTAGGTTAGGCATTGTTTTGTTTTTCACCCAAACATGTCGAAACAGTCTGAGCTACATTGTACCAACGATATCCTTGAAGAGTCCAAAGTGCAAAAAGATAACAATCTTTGACGAGATGTTGCTCAAAAAACGTGTCTCTTAGAAACATTCCATCTAAGGAAATGCTATCATATAGAGTGCCTCTACAATAACCTCTCTCGGTTTTTTTATCTCTGAGGCATTTTCCCATGGTGAAAGGTTTTCTGCTGCCCCAAAAATCGTCAAAAGGAGGCAGTGTAAAGTTGCAAAGGGGTGTAACTTTCGTCCTGCTCCTGATGTGACCAAACTAACTATTCCAACACGTCTGGATGGGTACATTTATGCTAGGCATGGTCCTGTTTTTTACCTAAACATGTTGAAACAGTCCAAGCTACATTGTACCGATGATATCCTTGAAGAGTCCAAAGTGTAAAAAGGCAGCAATCTTTGACGAGATGTTACTCTAAAATTGTATCACTTAGAAACATTCCATCTAAGGAAACGTAATCACGTAGAGTGTATCTACAATAACCTCTCTCAGTTTTTTATATCTCTGAGACATTTACCCATGGTGAAAGGTTTTCTACTACCCCAAAAATCATCAGAAGGAGGCAGTGTAAAGTTGCAAAGGGGTGTAACTTTCGTCCTGCTCCTGATGTGACCAAACTGACTATTCCAACGCGTCCAGATGGGTATATTTACGCTAGGCATGGTTCTATTTTTCACCCAAACATATCGAAACAATCTCAGCTACATTGTATCGACGATATCCCTATAGAGTCCAAAGTGCAAAAAGGTAGGAATCTTTGACGAGATGTTACTTGAAAACCGTGTCATTTAGAAACATTCCTTCTAGGTAACGCGATCTCGTAGAGTGCCTCTACAATAACCTCTCTCAGTTTTTTATATCTCTGAGATGTTTGCCCGTGGTGAAAGGTTTTCTGCTGCCCCAAAAATCATCAGAAGGAGGTAGTGTAAAGTTGCAAAGGGGTATAACTTTCATCCTACTCCTGATGTAACCAAACTGATTGTTCCAACGCATCTAGATGGGTACATTTACGCTAAGCATGGTCCTATTTTTACCCAAACATGTCGAAACAGGCTGAGCTACATTGTATCGACGATATCCTTGAAGAGTCCAAAGTGCAAAAAGGCAGCAATCTTTGATGAGATGTTACTTGAAAACTGTGTCATGTAGAAACATTCCGTCTAAGGCAATGCGATCATGTAGAGAGCCTCTACAATAACCTCTCTCAATTTTTTATATTTTTGAGGTGTTTACCCGTGGTGAAAGGTTTTCTACTGCCCCAAAAATCGTCAGAAGGAGGCAGTGTAAAGTTGCAAAGCATTGCTAAGAAATCCTCAATACTCAAACACTCCAGTGAATTGAAGTAACTTCTTCTTAGGCGCAAATGTAAGGGTACAGAAGGGGAAAACGGTTCCTAGATGACTTAGTGCATTTCTATGACTTCATTCACATGTTTAATGTTTGAGAAACTCTCCTTTACTAAGCGCTTGTCCTCATGTCAATGTTAAGCTTTTACCTCCTAGATGCTCAATTAGGTGATGCCATTAGATACAACTTACCCTTAGGCGCCAATGTAGCTTTTTCAATCCATCACACTTCTAGGCACTCAAATTTGAGGTCTTGGACTTGTATCTTATTCCTAGGCGCAATTGGATGATCTTCCTAGATCTAAGTGCTCATAATGGTGGGAAATTACATGAAGGGGCACCTAAGTCCAATTTGACTTTGTATTTGATATTTTATGACTCCAATTGACTAGGAATGGCTCAATTTCTAAAGTGTTGACTCAATAATGTAAGTTTAGGGTCTTTTCCTCCTAGGCACCAATTAATGAGTTAACTAGATACAATTTCTCCTGGACTTGAAGATTGTGAAAGAACTTGAAGCTTGGATGGATGTCTTCGAATGTTCAATGAAGAAGTGTTCCAACTTGAAAGGTCCTTTGAAGTGTAGATATTGATGATAACACTTTCCCTTATATGTGAAGTAGATGACTTCTCAAGGAGGCTTGAATGTATCAGAGGGACTTGAAGTGATAGATGGAAGTCTTCGAACATGATGCAACTGGTGATGTCGTTGATGAAGAAGACTTGAAATATATCTTGTTGTGACCTCTTGGAGCAGCTACCTCTTGAAGTGGTGTTTCCTTGGCAGTGATTACTTCCATCTTAACTCTCTGGCATGAATGAATGTGAAAGGCTCCTTTGGAGCAACTACATGATGACTCTAGGTGACTCCAAGCTCTTGCTCCTACCTTTTCCTTCAATCTTCCTACAATACAAACAAAGAAACACATCAATCCTCATGATAAACATTTTATAACACAAAGGAATCCTCTTTAAACATGGAATAATCTTACTACAAATCTAGGCACATATATAGGTAAAAAGAAGAGCAAAGGGTGCCTAACACAAGTTGGTCCATATTTATCACTTTAAATGATTTCAAACAATTGTAATGGCTTAAAGAGGTCAATCTCCCTTAAGAGATTCATTCAATAGGTGTCTTTCAATGCAATTTCTCCCTTAGGTGCCAGAATGGGTTTGTATTGATGGAGAGTGCGCCTAGATTTAAATGTCTTTATACTTGCAATTTTGCAATTCTAAATGATGAGACATGTCTTAGAATGAATTCTATCTTTCAAGCACTCACTCTAAAAGGTCATCTCATGCAATTTCACCCTAGGCGCTCATTGAGGTGTCCTCAGAGGCCAAAGTGTGCCTAACTCAATTGCCTTTATCTTTATCATTTTTGTGCTTTCAACAATTGAAAATGACCTAGAGTGATCCTTTCTCTCAAGGCACTCACCTATTGATATGAAATCAAGTTATTTCCCTTAGGCGCAATTTTAGGCTTGTATGGGTGAAAAGTGCGCCTTACATCCTTAGGTGGTTCTTTCTAATTCTCAATGATTTCAATCAAATGCCAAGTGTCTAAGGAAGCTTTTGTCTTGAGATGATTAAATTTTAAGGTTCAAATCCCTTCCTCAATCAAGGCACAATCTAAGGGTTGTATAGATGAAAGTTGACTTCAACTTGGGCGCTCATTTGAGTTGGGAGGATCTACAATTTGCGCCTAGATTAGAGATAGATATTTTGGCTTATTTGATGATGGTCTCAAGTCTCTCTACCAAGGCACATTTTGATGATGTTCTTATTTAAACTCTTATGAAGACTATCTCATCCCTAAGCACTCATCCTCATGATTTTCATGCACTTAGACTTCAAGGCGCCAAAACTAGTAGGAAAATTCACAATGAGCAACTTTGCTTTGGAAGAATTTCTTATTGATCATTAGGCACACTTTGGAGTTGATATGTACTTCCTTTACTTCCATGTACTCAATTCATCATAATTATTGTCAAAGACTTCTCCAAGTTGATTGATAACATGCTTCTTGATGTTAAGATCCTTCATTCACTCCTTAGATCTAGGCGCTCATGATGGTGGGAAATTACGTGAAGGGTGCCTAAGGTTCAAGATAGGTTCTTTCCACTCATCTTAACTTTCAATCATTGTAGTTAATCTCAAAAGACATCATCCAAAATGAGAAACCTCCAAGACTTGTCATTGTAAGTTGAATTTCTCCAAGGTGCCAATACAAGGTTCTTTTGAAGGCAAAGGGCACCTAGGCTTATGGGGCTCAATTTGATGTATTTATTGAAAGCTTAAGGTGAATTGATGCTTATTGAAAATGCCACTTAGTCCTTCATTTGCATTCTAGGTGCCATTTCCTATTGACTTATACACTCCTCCTCATGCTAGGGCACCATAATAAAGTGGTTTAGACAATAGGTGCGCTTCACTTACTAGAGGCTTGTTCTCCTTCTACCTTAGGTGCACTTTTATGGTGGAACAGGTGTCAATGGGCACCTTGTCTTAAATGAATGCTCTCTCCAAGTTGGGCGCCCTTTTGAGGCTTTATGAGTTACAAATTGTGCCTTAACCCTTCATGCTTGTTGCTCAATGTTTGAATGTTTAAGAAAGTCTCCTTTAGGCGCTCATCTTAATGACTTTTTCTCAAGGTGCAATCATCCTAATGACTTGGATATTCATATTTTTTGTTCAACACGATGATTCATTTTTTTTTAAATACAACGTTTATCTTTTAGTTCCAAAATGAGGTTTAGGTGATACTTGAATAACAATAGCTAGCTTATTGGATCAACAAACATCTTATGTAATACAATTGGACTTTAAATATATGAAGTAGCCATCTACAAATATTTATTCAAATGTCAATTTATAATGCAAGTATGGACGCCATCAATAAAAAAATTTGTATTAACCAAATATCCATATAGGCATACATCAATATTTGTCGATATAAGTATAACATATATACAAAATAGCCATATAGGCTTACAAGAATGCCATATAGGCATACAATGTCAACTATATACAATACAAAATATATGTCCACAAATGCCATAGAGGCATACAACAAAGGAACACAATAAAAAGTAATTCCCCTCTGGCTGGTGAAGAGAATAGATCACGGGTAGCCTTTGATCTTCTAGGGGATGGAGACGCGCATGTGGGTGGTCTACTACAAACCTGAGGGCTACTCCTATTTAGTTCTTCCTACATCTTTAGCTGTTACAATAAAAAGTATAGACATTAATATATAGAAATTACATGTTATAAAAAATGAAACATTTAACAAAATAATCACTTACCGCTATCATATAATCTATCTCCTCACTTGCCTCAGTAGCAGGAATAGGCCGTGGTGATGTCATGTCCTATAGAAACCATCCAGATAGAAATTAAACTTCAAATCAATATTCTTTTGATTTTTCAAAAATAGACAACTATAACAATGAATGTAAATTGAAATTTACTAATCTGCCTCATACCCCTGTCAATGCCATGGAGCTATGAATCACAGAGGCCACACCATGCTCCATTGCCCTATGAACATGGGGAGGTGTCTTCGCAGCCTGCATCATCTGGAAATAAAACAGCATTATTCAATTATGAAAACTATAATAGTGATGCAAATCATGGCTCCTAACATACACACACGTTCATCTAAACATGGAAGTACACATAATAAAGCACACAAGTCACATAAAAAAAATCTAGTAAGTACAATTCATTCATTAAACTATTTATTTTATTCCCTCCATAAAGCTTTGAAGTCCACCACCGCTGGCAGGTATTGCCGTGAAATCTACAATATTAACCTATTCAACATCCAAAATTAGATATTAGAATAGCATTCATATAACGATGCTATTCACATGTAATATATATAATTGTTTACTAGTTACATATCCCAACAGTAGATGATCTAGTGTAAAATGCAGGTGGAGAACCACTGAAAACTGCATTGACGCTATGATCCTGAAATTTCATTAAAATCATCAATTTAAATTAGTTAATCTTGCATTTCAAAAATGAAATTTAATAAATTCAATTCAATTAACTTGCTAATATTTACCTGAGTATCAAGGCCGAAAGTCTCACTTAGGAGGGTATCTGTTGTCACCATCTGCTCAGCTGCAGATGTAGCCTGTGTATCTGCGTCTTGACTATCCATGGGGTCATAACCATAGGTTAACCCACAAGTTTGACAAGCATGGGGTGGGACCCTACTCCTCACACTATCTCCCAACCCACTCTGTGCTGCAAGACTGGCATGCTCTATGATGCTTTGGGTCAAGGCACTAATGGACTGAAGTGTATCGACCTCAACACTCTCCTTCACAATGGAAGGGATAGAAACATGCTCATGGGCTGGTCTATTGATTATTTGTCTCACTGCCCACTGTGGGTCAACATGTGCCCCTGGTCTATCTTGTGCTGACCCCCCACCTCTACCCTGGAAGTCCCGCATATCAAAATAGTTTGGCACTTTATTGAGGACAAACTCCCAGTAGAGTTTCCTCAAAAAGTATTGCAGGACCTCATTATTATTGCATGGAGGATGGTCAAAAACCATTCACCACCTTTGCCCAAAATTGTCCCTTATCGCTTGGTTGTTGCACCAATGGATAGGGAACCTCTTGCATGTAATGGGTGGAGGTTGATTTGTTTGTGGGTTTGTGAAAATTGAACACAAGTCTAATTTTGTGATTTGTAATTTTTTCACATCTTGGTATGACAACTTGTCTGCATAATAATCTCTAAACTCTCTCCTCTTATCCATCCAACTAGTTATTTACTTGCTAATTGAATTTACATTTGATAACATAGATTCAAGAGATTCAGCAAGCGTGGACCTATGCAAGGTTGAAGTGGAAGGATCTTTCAACCTTGCAATTATATATTCAATTTCTTTTTTGTTGTTTTCTATTTACCCCATTATATTTTCTTGTGTTCTAGGGGCATGTCGAGGAATGGATGGAGGAGGTTGTTGTTCTACAGGATTTTGTGGATTTTGAGGAGGAGGAGGTGCATTAACATTTCCTAACAATTAACGAAATATACATAAAAAAACAACTCAAACCTACCTATTTAGAAGAAAATTCAAACAAAAAGACAAATAAACTCATTCCTTTGGCATGCTCGACATCGTGGCGGCATTTTGGCTACGAATTAATAAGATTTTTGTGTTGAATTGAGGAATCCAAAATGCGAGTGCACTTCCTAGGGTTTGCAGACCGTGGGAATAGTGGAGAAAAAAGAAATGAAATGAAATGAGATGAGTTTTATTTATTTATTTATAACAGGTCATAACGCGCTCACGTTATAACGCGAGCACGTTATGGTTTGGTTTTGATGAGCCTTAGGCTCGTCATTACCAAACCATAACACAAGCGCGTTATATTATTTTTTTTAAAACAATTTGGCCACTTTTTGGCCCCCCATCTTTTTGCACTTACCCTATATATATATATATATATATATATATATATATATATATATATATATATATATATATATATATATATATATATATATATATATAAATAAAGACTTCATGATCAATTTTGACATTTGTTCATTATTTAAATAGTGGAACTCTTGGTTGTTGTATAGTATGAACTTGCATCATCACAGTCTTCATTCTTGTTAAGTAAAAGCAAAATCACACCATCTTTTGTAAAGAAAGTAACTAGTAGAATGCATGTGCTATTATGAATTGGTTTTTGCAATAGAATTAGTTTGTTTTGCTATGTGTATTTTGAGCTTACCTTCCGAGATAGGAAGTCAAATTTGGGCTAACATAGAAGGTTATCTTGTTTTTCAAGATCTACCAATTTTGTATTCATGCTTTGGCCAAAGCTATGTTTTACCATTAAAATAGATGGACATTTAATGCCTAGTGATTAATATTGTTCTCTACCACATCCTATTTGCAAGAAATATGATTAGTCTAGATTAAAATGCATATAGGCATTAGGTATGCATTGAGTGTTTCCCTCCTGCCCATTTGTTTCGAGTTGCTAGGTGCCTCGTGCAAGGCCGGGTATTCTTCAAGATAGGAAGAATTTCAGGGAAGTATAGTGCTTCGTGGTTGGGTGGAGAAAGTACCTTAACCATGCTCTTGACCTTCAGATTGTGGAAGACCAGTGGTTTGTGTGTTGTGAGTAGCATGTGCCCTCTATTGATATGTCTTCATCACAAGTGTGTGGCGAGGAATACGTTATTACAGGTTAGATAAACCCTGGTGTTTTTCAAGAAGTTACTTATGTGTATTTTCCTTCTTGATGCCCTAAGTGCTTGGCATGAGCCTTTGTAGTGTGTGAGAGTTTTTGAGTGACCTTTGTAGGATCATGTTTGTGCTTGTGTGACCACATATGATAGTGGAATTATGAGAACCTTTGTGTGAAAGTAAATACCATGTTCCAAGTGTGATCAAACTTGGTTTACTCTTTTAGGAGTTATGCATTGTATGGGAACAAGAGGATGTTTTGATTGTATGCTTGATATGTGAAGAATATTGTTATAATGAACCTATTGTGTGCAAGAGTAGCTTATCCTCATAATGCAAGCTTACCTCTATATAGTGGTTGGTAATGTTTGATTGAAATGCATATTGCATTGCCTTATTAAGAGCATGCCCTGGGGTATGGATTACTTATGCGGTTGTAAGATAGATAGTGTTGCATTGATAGATCATTTGGGTAATGACTTATATTCCTAGATTGTATTTTTCCCTAAGATTCATGTGGGAACTTGGGTGTAATTATTGCATTGCATTATTTGAAGAGTTAAAGAGAAAAGGGGGTTGTGAAAAGGGCCATTTACAAAGTCCTTGTGATGATTAAGGTGTTAGAATCTTGAGTGAATTAGCAAACCCTACATCTTGTGACCTGAGTTGTGATTCCCATCTCTTAGTATGCATTTAGTATGCTTATTGTGAAGGAAATTGGTCTCATTTGAATGTTGCATTAATGCATTACCCTTATGCTTGGTGAATCCTTGATTGTTAAGAAGTGTTAACCACTGCCTGTTGGAGAGATTGAGGTGCTTAGATATCTTGGTGGTGAACCTAAATTTGTTCTAGTTTAATCTTGATTGCTGGCTGGTTGCTAGTGGATGACTGTGTGTGTCTTTACATAGTGATTGTATGCAACTTTTGGTTGCTTGGCATCATTGAGTGATGTTCATGTGGTTAAGTAGAAATAATCTTATGGTATAAATGTGATTGGAGTCTTAGAAGATTTGTTTGTTTGATGAGATTGAGTGTATTCTCTTACTTACCTCTAATCAAGGTGTAGTGTAGCATTGTACTCCCTTTCTAGTGGCTAGAATTAGTCACATAGTTCATGTAATGTGGAACTTTTGAACTATAATATTTTATTTTATTTTGACTTTGGTAAATTTTCTAAATGTTGTAAAGGCCAACATTAAATTCTTATTCTTATTTATGACTAAGTATAGCCATCGAAGTTTGATATTTATTTATCTTGCGACCTTTACAGTCATGATGGATTTACTTTTGAAACTAAGCTCATTTTATGCCTTACTGTTGAAAATTAACTTTTCTTCCACTTTGATATTTTATTATTTATTTATTATTGGTTGCTATGCTTGAATGTTTTAATTGTTGGTCATGTATCATGTTATGTTCTCTATCATGTCCATGATGGGCCTCTGATGGATTGTATAAGGGAGTAGAATGTGGAGAATATACTAGCTCTTGTTGTGCGTGTTACTAAGAACTATGGTAGACTAAATTCCTTGGTTTGTTGATAAATGCAAGCGACGACTATTATGTAAAATATTGAGTAATGGTTTTGTGAGTCACTTGATGAGAAATGTATTCTTGTATGAACTCGTTGGGATTGAAATTTGTTTTTAGTCTAATTGGTTGAATGTTGGCTTAGTCCACCAACTTTGGTTTTTCTTGCTTGTCTTGCTCTTGTTGGTCTTGAATGTTATGTCATGCCCTAGTGTTCGACGTTGGTAGAGTATATGATGTATGTAAGTTCCATAACTACCCTCATGTTTGACATAGCGTAGGGTATGATGGATCCTTAGTTAGTGCATGAGCACATAATGTATATAGATATTTATGGTATTATAGTTTCTTTTTGCTCTTGTTGAGTTGTAAATCTTGGAAATTGAGTTTCTTTAGAGTTTCTCCTTAGTAGTTGGAGGTTTTCTAGCTTCATGCTAGATGGGATAAGTTGTTGTACTTCATATTTCATTTTATGGATACTTGGTGTTATACCATGAATAAGCCTTATGTTTCCTAGTTGATCATGAATTCGTGATCAAGTTGTGTTGTTTGACCTTTTGGTCTAGCTTAGTTAAGAGAAAATGGTGGTATGGTGGAGTAGTCTTGCACCTTGTTAGTATGTTGTTGCAACTTTAGATGTACTCCTAGTGAGTAGTAGGTTGCTTAGCCTTTCTTTATAGAAGTGTTTTCACTATTAGAGGGTATGGTTAGATTCTTCCTTCTATGAACTTATTTAGTTGATCCTAGTCTTGGTAGTGTAGAGCTAGAGTGTTAAAGAAACCCCCTCTTTTAGGAGTGGAATGTGAGGAAGTATCTCATGTAGGGGAACCATGTCTAGATTTGAGACATGTGGAAGCAGTGCCTATAACCTTTTGAGTTAGATTCCATGATCCTTGAATTCTTTTGTTGTGGGTAGTTCCTGAGGAAGGACTACTGAAAGAATAATATTTTGTTGCAATTTTTTCCTTAAAAGTGGATATGGTAACTTCGTGAGTCTCCTTAGATTTAGTTGAGAGCTTGAGAAGTTATTCCAGCATAGTTGTGGTCCTCAGTTTTATGGACTAAACTTGCTTGTGATCTGTTATGCTTTTTGGTTGGAGCCTCTTCTCATTGTAGTGGCAATTGAAGGATGGAATGATGTAGTCTCGAAGGAGTTGTATGCATGATGGTTGTCTTTGATCTAGCTGATGTACCTTTGGAGATTTGTTTTGATATTGGAGATATCGACCTAGTGTTGGTTAGGAGAACTGATTTCTTGAAATTATGTTATGATTTCTATGTGATTGTATGTGCATTATGATGATTGATTCATGCTTATATATGTTTATGATGGACTAAAATTTGCCTCATTTGGTGT
Organism: Cunninghamia lanceolata; assembly: GCA_027924645.1. Classification (NCBI taxonomy): domain Eukaryota; kingdom Viridiplantae; phylum Streptophyta; class Pinopsida; order Cupressales; family Cupressaceae; genus Cunninghamia; species Cunninghamia lanceolata. Next base: position 2,517,141 of record BSBN01001327.1, on the reverse strand, counting down.
ACTTTGGTGGTGAGATTATTTTTCCTTATAACTTCATTGATTATGATGATATTTTGATTATCCTCTGACAAGAGTGCCATATGTTACTTGTATATAATTGGATGGTAGTTATAACATGTATTAGTTACATGCTTTGTATTAGTAGTTGGGCCATGTGTGTTGTTTATATTGATTGACATGCTATATTGGACCCAAAAGTGGTGTTGGTGGAGCCCACTCAAATTCTTGATAAATGCAAAGGGCATTAGTAAGATACTTTATTATCTCAGTACAAGGTCGAGAAGTACCAATATTCTATGGACAATGCCCCATGGGAGGATGCTAATGAGATAGAAAGATATTTTCCTTATTTAAGAATTTAGTAGAAACTCTTTTAATTTACATAATTATGATATTTTGTTGTTACATTGGTATTAGTTGTGAGAAACATTATTATTTCAGTATTTGTGTAATAAGACATCAAGACGATGCCTCTTCCAAGTGGGGAAGGATGTCACGTCTCAACTATCTAAACTTCCTAAACTCATCTATATTTATAATTGTTAGATGTTTCACTTCTGATTATGTTATAAATAGGTAATTGTCTATGAATAAAAGGTGAAATGTTATCTTTCCTTTTCAAGTATTGTTGGTTAACAGATTTGTCACTTAACTCTATATTCTCACACCCAAATAGATGACAAATGTAACAACAGTTGAACCTATTGTAATGGTATTTTATAAACATTCTTTGATTCTTTTACAAGGCGCAGATACCTTCGATTAATATCCAATGAATGAAGAACTTGTATTGATTTTAACCAAAAATCAAAATAAAGGTGGTGCTTTTAACCATAAAGCAATAAAGACAATATACATCAGAATATTAATAGACTAAAAAGAAGCTCAAAGACTTCCACCACATTAACTTCAATGAATCAATACAAAAATACACCATACATTATACAGTCACCACCATGAATCATAAATCGAAACATAGATATTCCCAGTAGTGAGCAAGAATCAAAGATATCCAACCACTTCAATATAGAAATACTATCAACACCAATAGCAGTACATTCAACATAAGAGGAATGGAAGTTCAAACAACCATAACACAAAGTTTACAATCATCAAAATTCCATTGCATTAATTTCTATTTCATATATATAAAGCAATTGAATAGAAAGCCAAAACTTGATCTATCACCAACACAAATTTTTCTAAAAGATCCATACATTGACTGTCTAATTCAATTTATAGCCAAGTCCCCAATAACTATCTTTTTAAAAACCTAACGACTTCTTGAAGATAGCCGATTTAAAGAAGTTTAAACATTAAATATCATTATAATTATGGGCCCTCTAGATCCAATATTTTTTGAGCAAGTATGAAATAAACTAAAGCATAAGAAAAGAGAATTAATTAATGATTGCCATGTCCTCTTCTTCAACATCACCTTCCTGTGTCACTTCCCTTTCCTTTGCTTGTTCACCTTCATTACAGGTGTCACCTTGCGTTGTTTGAGCTTCCTATGCTCTTAGCTTCACCTTGTAAGATTTTTACTTATTGATGATTGATGACATAGGCCAAACCGCTAGGGCTTCCAGTCATGTTGATTTGGATCTTCTTCTTACTCACCGTCCTGTCAGCTTGAATCATCTTTTTGTGCATGTCATCCAATCCACTTTTAAACATCTTGACGTCATTAGAAATCCTTGCAACTTTCCCAACTGATTCTACTGTGATCACATCATAACTCACCATCTCCTCTATTATCATCTTCTTGAAGTTTTGCTTGAATATTTGACATCAAGCAACTTATCATCATCATCACCCACAACTGCTATCTCTAAGATCACAAAATCACCCTTAATATCATTTAATTGCCTATAATAAATAGAAAGAGTGCTTCTCATTTCATCCTCCAAAGCCTCCATAATAGATAATTTTAATTCAATTGCATCAACCTAGGCTGCATAATTCATTTCCTTAGGATCACCCAATACTTCCTCATCTACCAAAATACTGACATCCATCTCAGCCATATCTTGTATTTCTTTTGAGATTAATGATAAGCTATTTCCATCACCTTTGGCATTTGAGAAATCAACAATTAGGGTTTCTCTTTTACTGGAAATGAGATCAAATAGCTTATAAGCTTCTTCGATGAAAATTAAGCCATCTAGAGTCACCTTTTCTATCCATTGTTTGACAACACTACTTAGGGCTTGTGATCTCTTTATTTGTTGCAACAAATTGGGTTCTTGAGTACTAACACTCATATCAGGACAGGGAAATTACTTGTGCATGCAGCTTAATGTTCTCTTCTTGTTCCCTCTTGGCTCTTTTCAACAAATTACTGACTTAATATTTGACATGATAGATATCTCCTTCCATAGTTGAGGGTCCCATGTCTATTCTACTCATTTTGAAATCCGCTTCAATCACCTCATTTTCATTCTTATTCCCTATTGGGTCCACAATTTCCAAGAATTGATTTCCTATGATAGATTCAGTAACCATCCTTGACATCCTTCTGGCATGTTTGGGCTTAGTAGTCTCCTATAGTAACTTAGCCACAATATCAATACTGGTATCCATCGTTGGTGTATACCTTTTCTTCTATTCTACTACATTTCTTAACCATGTAGGAGATAAAGAAGGGATGTTAGAAGCGCCAATTACACTCACTACACCATCCATATTCACAGGATGAGAGTTGTACACTGGGGGTGTTGCAAATATGCGCTTAAGTAGTGTTGTCATTGATGTCAACATATTCCTGTTGTCATTGGTGTCAACTGTATCCTAATTTGCTGCCTATATAGAAGACTGGATTGTTGAGGATATTGAATAAATTAATGAAGATCAATGTATACGGACCAGATGGCTATGTAGAGGTTTGTCTAAAGAAGCTCCGGTTAATATTTGAGAGGTTCACATTTTAAAGATTTGAAGAAGTTATGTCCATCTGAGTAGAATCAGTTCCTGTAATATTTAGAAGAGACAGAGTGACAGAAAAGAGGTTCAGATTGTTCTAAATATGTCAAATGATGATTTATGGATCTAGAGGTAGGTTTGGAAAGTCAATGTGTATCATCCATTCAAGTGGTTCATGGTTTGGAGGTCTACAAGCAATCTTTCCAATGTGACAGTCATGGCAGATAGTGTTCTTGAGGTTCTGAAGGAAGATGCAATTTTTGTTGAATTCAATGTGCTTGTGGAAGTCTCTGGATCGTGTGACTATTATGTTGGAGGTCTGCATTGAATTTTGAACTTGTCAATGAAGATTTTCTTCTTGGTGTTGTTGTTCTTCCCAGTCTTGGCCAACTGGATGATTCAAGCATGTTGCGGATGATCTAAGAGCAATTCTATGAAGAATGGCGTGTTGATCAAGGAAGATTTAAGTCCCAGTTATGTTTGGCCGATAGCTTAGTGATTCACACTAAGTCAAATGTTTGTAGTGCCAACCTTGATGTTCATTCCAAGGTTGATGAAGCATATAAATACTTGTTGATGAGTCATGGAAAATTATCCTTATGCGAAAACAATATAATCTGAAGAAAGGATCAAAAGGCAAAGCAGAGTAGAGGACAAGCAGAAGAACAAGAGCTATTTTGATGAAGAGTTAGAGAAGAAGTTTTTGGGGCAAAGCAAAAGTTTTGTGAGCATTCAATGAAACTGAACCAAGCATGAAGTAGATGCTATTTCTTAGTTAATTCTTTCTATTCTAAAATAAATTATGTAGGCAGTGAGCCTCTCTTTTGAGCAGTGAGCTCTAGGTAGTGCGCCTGAAGGCATGTGCCTTCTATTTTTCTAAAGTACTTTTAACAGGGTACAAATCTTTGTGGGTTAACCCCCACCATGGCTTTTGCCTTAACTAGGTTTCCATGTCAAAATCTTGGTGTCAAGTGTATTGCTTATGTTTCTGCTCATATGTTGTTGATCCATGCTTCAATGTTTACACCATTAATCTGATAGTAAGTTAATAAAGAAGGTTAAAAGCAAAAAGGGGTTTATTTTGTGGGACAACTAATTCACCCCCCTCTTAGTTGTCCAGTCTAATAATTGGTATTAGAGTCAGATCCTCTAAAAGAAGCTTGACTGTTTGAGGAGATCTAGGATGTCAACCTACAAGGATAGTCTGAGATTTGATGGAACAAATTACTCTATTTGGAAGAGTCGTATGGAGTGCCATTTGCAATGCATGGGTGGAGCATATTGGGTGTTAACTAAGGATGAGTATAATCCTCCAGAGAAAGGTCCATCAACTCTAGATGAACTCAAAAATGCTGAAAATAACCTTTGAGCTAAAGAAGCCTTGTTGAGTGCCCTGATTGATTTAGAAATGACAAATGTCTTTGGACTAAAAACTGCTCATAAAATCTAGAAAAAGTTGGAGAATCTATACGAAGGCGATGAATTTGTCAAATGTGCCAAGTTGCAAAGTCTGAGAGGAAAATTTGAAAATACAAGGATGAGTGAAGATGAAAACGTCACAATATTTTGTGATAATTCAAGTGCAATAAGCATCTCAAAGAATCTGGTGTTGCATTCAAAGATAAAGCATATATCTATCAGGTTTCATTTCTTGAGAGAGAAGGTAAATTAGAATGAAGTCAAGTTGGAGTTTGTGTCTTCAAAAGATCAGATTGTGGATATCTTCACTAAGCCTCTTCCCAAGGATACTTTTAACTATCTTAGAGAGAAGTTAGGGGTTATTACCCCTTCTGATCAGAACTAAGATGCACTAAGGTGCATCAGTCTAGTGGAATTCACAGTCATATCTTGTGATCCAGATTGATATAAAGGAGATACTACTTAGGGGCAGTAGTTAGTATGCAAATTTTGGAGATCAGTTTGAAACAAAAAGGGGGAGAAAAGATTGCAAATATATGTCCTTTTCCATTTATGTCAAAGGGGGAGAGAAGTTCATGTGAAAAACTAGTTGTTGATGAAAGGGGGAGCAGTGAAGAAAGTATTTGCAGAAATGAGAAGAGAAAGGGGGAGAAATTCTTGTCTTGATGGTTGAATTTAGTTTTTCACATCATATGTTGCCATCAATGACAAAGGGGGAGATTGTTGCAAATATATGCTTAAGCAGTGTTGTCATTGATGTTAACATATTCCTGTTCTCATTGGTGTCAACTGCATCCTAATTTGTTGCCTATATAGAAGACCGGATTGTTGAGGATATTGAGTAAATTAATGAAGATCAATGTATGCAGACTAGATGGCTATGTAGAGGTTTGTCTGAAGAAGCTCTAGTTAAGATTTGAGAGGTTCGCATTAAGATCTAAAGAAGTTATGGCAATCTGAGTAGAACCAGTTCCTGCAATATTCAGAAGAGATAGAGTGACAGAAAAGAGGTCCGGATTGTTTTGGATATGTCAAATGATGATTTACAAATCTGGAGGTAGGTTTGGAAAGTTAGTGTGTGTTACATCCCTAATTTCTGACTTGCTATACTTTTACTTTTTACTTGGGCATAAGTAAATTTGTTGTGATGTTATAGATTTATGATAGGATATGACATGGAATTATATTGAATATCATTTATGAAATCATGGAAATGATTATGTTATTGTCGATTTAATAATTGTATTATGAGGTTTGATTTACTAGTTGAATTAATTGAATAATGATGCACTGATTACATATTGTTTGATGACAAGTGAAACAAGATTACAAGTTATCGACTCTCAGAGAAGAGAGAGAGAGAGTATCTTTTGAGAAGAGAGAGATAGACCTTGGATTACGAGTGGTCTATTTGCCAAATGAGTTTAGTGTTAAACGATAATGTGAACCAATGAATCGTATGAGGTAAGTCTTGTCTTGCTAGTTACTTTTGAATCTAATCGACAGGTAGTCGATATCTTGATTATCATCTAGTCAAGTCGATGGTGAGTCGACATAGTCGTTTGTAAAGTAAACAACGTCATAGACGTAAAACAGTTGTGTTATTCTTCTTGAGTCACTTGAGGTTTTACTGTCGCTTCTTAACGTCAAGACGTTCTCATCAAGTTCGATGACACGAATATTGTCACCGGATTGTGATGGGGAGGTAAACGCGACCCATTCACATCATCTGAAATCCTTAGCAATCAAAATGGGATAAATAGAGGAGTTTTTAAGAACTTCAGGTAGAGGTTTTTCACAGCTATGTGATAACTAAACAAAATCTAAAATCTTGTTTTGCGTTACGCCCAATCCGTCGTGATTGTCGTAAAAATGCTTTGGACATATGTTGTGAACTCATTCCTTTTTGGAAATCGACGGATGTCGAAGGCATGTTATAACCTGTTTTGGTCATTATTTGGGGGAATATGCCAAATCACATTTTGGTAAACGTGAGGTATTTCCTTATTCTAGTTGGTCGTCAGTATCGATTTGGAGTTGTAGAGGGACACATAATAGTTCTTTTTATGATGTCTTTTCTTTTGAACAACTCTTTTTGTTTCTAAGTTTTAGACCACCAATAGTTATCGACCAAACTAATTTGTTGTGGTGGCAATTGTTTATTCTCTTAAAAATGGTTTAGAATAAGAGGGACGTTGATCTATTTAAAACTACCACCTTGTAAGCATTCGAGCACCTCTTTTTTGTGTAGTGGCGAATCATATGGTTGCATAGTCCTTATTTCATGTGTAAGTGGGTAGGTTGTTACCTTACCCAACTGCCACATCGCTTAAGAAAAGCTCCATTATGGAGAGAGAGCTCGCTGAAGGTTAGGAACTATTTTCACATGCCATAAAAATCACCATTCTAATGGGCATGGTTGGAGCATGATGGGTGAGATTCCCTTCGCCATGAGGAGGTTTAAAGTAGAGAGTGGGAGTCAGTTTTTCTGTTGGCCGTGGGCAGGATTAAGGGAGTTCTTGGTTTTAGTGTGGGGGGATTCAGGGGAGAATCCTTAGAGGAGTCTGAGCAAGGAGCAACATTAGGAATACTGCAAACAACAAGAAGTGGGATCAATCGTAGCAAGCTCCAGGGAGAGACAACAAGTTCTTTCACCTTCCTGTTATGCAGTCATAAATTCCGCTTATGTGTGTTGTTCTTAGGAAACTTTGCAAGTAAACTTGACTGTATTTTGATGTGGCAAAGTAGTTATATTTATAAACGATGCCGTGCAAGTTCTTACATCTAAAATGAAAGCTTTATGATTAAACTATTTCACTGCACTACGACGTACCAAGAGTGCCAAAACCACAGTCTGAAGTATGTTTTTGGTGAAGGTCGAAAATGTTTGAGGAGTCTTTGGTTTTCCTCACAAAGTTTGTAAGTCAACGTAGAATGCAACTTGAGTTTGAGTCAGTTTAGAATGTCACTCAGTCGATGCTAGCTGTAGCAGTAAAACATTAGTCGACAGAGTTTTAAAAACCGTGGCCCAAAAGGGGCAGTATGTATTATGAGTTAAATAAGCCAATGGAGGATTGTTTTACATTAAAGTGTAGGTGAAAAGATATTTATATATGTACATTGTTATCCTTGTTAAAATATATTTTCTTATCTCTGTTTATACTTGCATTTAAGTCATGCAAATGTGGACTAAATGTTTTCAGACCAAAGAGGCCTTGAATCTCATGCAGAGAAAGCCAATTATGAGTTGAAAACTTGTGTAAATATTTTGAACATTAAGGTCGTTATCTGTAAGCAATTCATTAAATTAGTGTGTTTTGCTTTACTAAAAGAGTACATGGGAATACAAGTCGACTATTAGAGACCTTTGAGTAAGAAAATAGTTAGTGAGAAAGGTAAACTAAAATTATAATCTTGAGTCAAATTTCTCTTTATAATGAAACTACTCCTTATTATAGACCCAATCTATAATATGGGAAAGACTAAGAGATGTTGTATCCTCTAGGAGAGAAAAGAGTAACCATGTCAACTCTTTTGGTTTGTAAAGAAAAGATTGATGTTTTTCTTTGTAGGCACAAGCTCGGATGCAAACTCTGCAATGTCCAAAAGAGCCCTAGCTTAAAAAGTTCAAGTCTCAAGGGCATTCCTGATCCAATTAAGATTGAGAGATCGAATGTCTCCTCAAATATCATCCAATTCAATGGTCAAACAATCATTAGTAGTTTTAGTAAAAAAAATCTGATAGTTCTTAGAAGACCTTTAAGAATCCTTAAATTTTAACTCGGGGCCTTCGAGTATTCGTATTCTATGTTTTGGTTTATTGTGAAACCCTTCCAAAATGACAAAGATGAAGCTATGTTGAAGAATCGACAGTCGAAGAAGATTCCTTAGAATGGTTAATTTTAAACTTAGGGACTTGAATACTTTTGTTCCATAAATTGGTTTATAGTAACCTCTTTCTGAAAACAACAAGGTTGGGATTAGTGCCTACTCATGAATGGATGAAATAAACAATGGGATAATTTTGAGATTGTTATAACAATGTATAGAGTTATTCAAAAATTTGATATGCTAGGAAACCGTACATTTATCATGTAAATGGAGATGTTTCCATGAGCTTGTAGAGAGAAGAGTAAACCTCAACGCCATGTGTTAATGCATGAAGAATTTCAAACACCTTGAGGTTATCGAGTTTGTTTTATAGAGCATATAAATAGGTGAACTTATTTCATGAGTAGACATTAAGGTGTCGTGAACCCTAATTTAGTAAATGTTCATATCTATCTTGTTGAAATGAGGTTTGTTACTAGTCAACAATGATTAACCTTAGGTAGGGAAAACTATTTATTGGGCTACAATTTGACTTGAGACATCAGTCATAAGCTTCAAGTTTTGCAAGCATGCAAGGGGTACTGTTAAATGGATAAACAAACATAAAGTTTATTATACCTTTTGGTCACATTTTCTCTTATTTATTACTTATTGAAAGTAAGGAATCTCAAATGAATGCAAAGATGCAAGGATACCTAAGAATGGATAATCATTTCATAAGGATTATGGAGTGACGCCAGTGTTGTGTAAATCCACCTAAATCATAAAGACTAGGTTGGAGTTAGTCAAAACTCTTTAGTTAAACCTTGACTTAACCTAGATATGGTAATTATTATATTAAGGCATTGAGATCATTATTTAGATTGTGATTGAAGGGTCAAGTGCCCTGACTATGCGTAATTATTCTTACTTGCAAGAAGTGATTTAGATTCCTAGACTATATTGCTTAACCTGGGTAAGGTTATCATCTTAGTTGTAATTAATCTATATATTTTTCTTATGAGACAATAAGTCGTGGACCTCAGGTATTGCAATGATGCAATGAGAGTCCTTGTAAAGAAAGAAAGTTGAATAAGTCTATGGATTATAGACAGTGAAAGAAATCATGTATGAGTCGGAAAGACTAAATTAATGAAAACGCCATGACTTCATAAGTTGAATGTAGGTTGACCAAGTCAATCTGTAGGAATATGATAGTATCCAAGTCGAGTTGGGGTGGGTGAACATTATGACAACGTTCATTGTGAACGTCAATTTATATTGAAACTATGGCCATAGTAATGCATATGTCTCTGCATGCATTGTTGGTTCACTGTATTTGGATTGCACATCCTATCGGAAATCATACTTAGCTAGAGGGTATCTAGGGTTGTATGATTGATAGAGTTGTGTAGGATACAACACTATGTACTCAAAAAGGCAAATTACCACTGGTCACCTTGGTCTATACTTCTCGTGAAGGGTAGGGCCACTTCCTATGTGGAAGATGTGTGGGAGACCATCGGTCTGTAGTTGGAGGTAAATCAATGGAAAGATACTCTCTCTCTAGTAGAAGACATGCCGAGGCTTGTGATAAAGATGTCAGATTTCCGGATGCAATATATCTTCGAGACTTGTGTGTATTGAGACTATGTAAAGCATTATTTAAAGCAGATATTTGTAATTGATTTAGTTTTTACATAAACATTGTACTTGAGAAAGACAATATGGTCTATTGTATTTTGTAATGAGAAATCTTGTAATTGTTGTTACTTGATTATATATTAAATAAATAAAAAATTCTCTCTCATATTTACCTTGTTAAATTACTTTATGGTAAATTTCTGGTTCTTACTATGTTTTTAGAACATGGATGTTACAGTGTGTATCATCCATTCAAGTGGTTCGTGGTTTGGAGGTCCACAAGCAATCTTTCTAATGTCACAGTCATGGCAGATAATGTTCTTGAGGTTTTAGAGGAAGATGCAAGTGATTCAGATGATTTGGAGGAGTGTGGATGTTTTTGTTGAATTTAATGTTCTTGTGGAAGTCTTTGGATTGTGTGACTACTATGTTGGAGGTCCGCATTAAAGTTTGAACTTGTCAATGAAGATTTTCTTCTTGGTGTTGTTGTTCTTCCTAGTCTTGGCCAATTGGATGATTCAAGCATGTTGCGGATGATCTAAGAGCAATTCTATGAAGCGTGGCATGTTGATCAAGGAAAATTTAAGTCCCAGTTATGTTTGGCTGATAGCTTAGTGATTCGCACTAAGTTGGATTTTTGTAGTGTCGACCTTGATGTTCATTCCAAGGTTGATGAAGCGTATAAATAATTGTTGATGAGTCATGGAAAATTATCCTTGTGCGAAAATAATATAATCTGAAGAAAGGATCAAAACACAGAGCAGAGTAGAGGAGAAGCAGAAGAACAAGAGATTTTTTGATGAAGAGTTAGAGAAGAAGTTTTTGGGGAAAAGTAGAAGTTTTGTGAGTATTCAATGAAACTGATCCAGGCATGAAGTAGATGCTATTTCTCAGTTAATTATTTTTGTTTTAAAATAAATTCTATAGGCAGTGAGCCTCTCTTTTGAGCAGTGAGCTTTGGGCAATACGCCCGAAGGCATGTGCCTTCTATTTTTCTAAAGTACTTTTAACAGGGTACAAATCTTTGTGGGTTAACCCCCACCGTGGTTTTTCTCTTAACCAGGTTTCCACGTCAAAATCTTGGTGTCAAGTGTATTGCTTATGTTTCTGCTCATATGTTGTTGATCCATGCTTTAATGTTTACATCATTAATCTGATAGTAAGTTAGTAAAGAAAGTTAAAAGCAAAAAGGGGTTTATTTTGTGGGACAACTAATTCACCCCCCTCTCAGTTGTCTGGTCTAACAAGAGGCTCACTTAAATTAGGTGAATTTGGGGTGCTTAACAAAGATTGCAACACATTATTATCTCCTAACTAAGCAAAAATTAATGAATCACTATCACTTACAAGATTATTGATAAGGGGCACATGGTTTGCTTTCGATGGAGAAGTAGCCAATCTAGTGTTACTTTTCTTTGATCGATCATCTTGTTCACATGCAGTTTTCAGGTTACTGCTCTCCTTAGGGGGCTGTTCACCATCTCCACTTGATTGTGAGCCATATCTCTAGAGAGTTGGGTCTGAACTAGATGATCTTCTCTAAGAGTGAGTAGTTTGAGTTCTATTTTGACCTTGAGCAGAAGAGTCTTTTGGTGTAGTTGAACTAGCTTGTTCTTTAATTTTTCCTCTCAGCCACTTCTCTGTTCTTCTTATCACATGTAAAGAACAAAATTTAACATCAGTGGTCTCTTTCTCTAACCACTTCACATGAGGTAAGGGTTGTAATGAAACATCATTATAGCCTTCATCCAAAATATTGGAGTTATCGTCAACCATGTCAAGAAATTGCATAGGCAATTCAAAAGCACAGACTTGATCGATGGTTAACCTCATCCACTTCCTTCTTTGTACTTCCCTTTCATTCAAACAATCCTCCCAGAAATATTCAAGCTAGGGTTTGTGTAGATAAGAACCCTCTCCATGCATGTTTGTTTTCACAAAATTCTTACTATCAAAGGCTATTCAAGCCAGCAAGCTATGAAGATTAAATTTAGAAAGCGATTTATCAACACTTCTTGCACTATCATTACTTTTGCAAGAATAGAAGGAAAGTGTCATACGAAAAGAATAGCCCTTCTTTTTCATGGCATGGTACCTTATATTCACAGTTGTCATTTGACGACATACCTCCAAGAACACAAGATAATCCAACAGGTACCGTGGCAATTTTAATGGTGCATTTTCATAACCCCAAATTCTCAGGTAAGAGAAGCAGTCAAACTAGACATAGAAGCTTCCGAAGTTCATGAAACCTTGATTCTTTTTGTAAGATACATGGATAAAGCATCATTAATCCACAGAACATCTTTCATACCCTTTGTCTTCTGTAATTATGGAAAAATGTAATACACATGTGTGCCAATGGCAAGAACTCCTTGAGTCCTTAACTTGGGCCAGACAACCTCTCTATGAGATAGCACATATACCAACTATGAACACATGTAAAACTTTACATTCTACAAGAACTTTATTAGTTGCTAATGCATACTTTCACTGATTATCCTTGTCCAGTCAATATGGTGATCTCCTCATATAAGCAAGATAAATCTACACATCCAATAATTGAATGTAGCAGACTCAGAGCTCCCAACTACATGGTTTAGCAGAGTGATCATGTCCAAGATTTTCTCCTTAAAATGACTCCTCTTTAGATTAGCAAGGAGTCTTGGATTTCCCCTTTTTTCAATCTCCATCTAGGTCTTGGCAATGCAATTTTGGCACCAGTCTCTTCTTTCATTATAGTACTCCCAGGAAGAAGACATAGAAACGTCAGTATTCTCCTCATACTCATCAAAATTTAAGGAAAGGGCGATTGACCATGAGTCAATTTTGGCAAGAATAGAGCAATCTGAGGCCCTCATCTCCTGTGATTTTGGGAAGTAGTTGCTAGCACAAGCAACCACTAAATTCGGACAACACACTACAAGTGGAAAGCCTCCAGCTCTGTCTAAACCATTGCTCACAATTTTGTTAGCCAGGGTGGTTTGGCCTTCGGGTTGCATCCTTTTCTAGAAGTCTTCTAGGTCAATATGACTAAGATCTGTATCTCTCACACCAGATAACCCATTCTCCACAACAAAAACCATAGGAGCTCCTTGGAATTTGAATTTCATTTTCACAAACTTGAGGAACCAATTGGCTAGAAACCCAGAAGCATTCACAGATAGGGTAGAGAAGTATAATGCTCTAATACGGGAGTCACTATATAGAGATATGAAAATAGAAACTTTCACCACCCAAAGGAAATGCTTTAATTTTTATAGCAGAAGAAAGAAAATAGAAATGAGATAAGGAAGGTCAATCGTGCTAACTTGTAAGTCTAGAATTCTACAGACTTCTCGTACACAGTGGATTAACTCTTCCTTGCTCTGCAATGCATTCCATTAGCAAAATGATGAAGATTTCAAGCGAGATAGTTAATTCATTCAAATTTCATGTCACTTCTCATAACTCATTCATAAATATCATTAAATTCTGGCGGTGTATCAAGCTTTGAAAACTATGAAAATCCCCTTTAGCTTCCCTCCAAGAAATGTGCCAATTCATCTGCATGCATTTTAAATTAAATGTGAGGTGACAAGTGTCTTGTCATTGTACAACATGCATCTTAGAAAAAGGCACCACAAGAATAGAAGGCCTTTGAGATTGGCAAGTCGGGAACTCTAACTCAAAACAAACAATCAACACCAACGCAATAAGGAACTTTAGGTGCTAGACTCAAAGACTAGTCTAGAAGTTAGGCAGTTTGTGAACTCTTGAACCCATCGACTTTGGTTCAAAAACACAAGGAATCACCAACAATGCAAGAAATTAACTAAGGAAAACCCAACTTGGGAAAAAGAAAAGAAAGTGGCAAATAAGGAATGGTTTCTAAGACATAAGTGCTTTAGTAAAATTTTAAACAGTAGGTAACAAGTATACAATTAGGAAATGATGAATATAGATGTTATGTGATGCTTCGGCTATGGATTTTTGGTTAGTAACCTATTAATCAGAAAAATGAGTTGAATGAGTGTAATTATGTGTCAAAGGCAAGGGTTTGGTTAAGGTAGAGGCGACCTAGCCGCCTGGCAAGAAATGGGATGGATAAAACCTCGATGCTTGCACACACAATCACTTAGGTCATGTTGCATTTGTGATTTTATTGTTTCATGGAATGATCTCTGATTGAATTTTATTGCATGGCAGTGTGGTTGAGGGAATTAATTGATTGATTATGTTAGAAAAACATCTCCATTATGTTTCTTTTAGATGTACAGTTAGATGGTTCAAATTATTTGTTGATTGTCAGGAACATTAAGAGGGGGGGTGAATCAGTGTTCTATAAATATTTTCTTGCACTTTTACTTTTAACCATTTCAAAAGAATAATCAAATAAAATTAAAATATACAACTGAATAGCATCCACAAAAGCATGACACATAACACCAAGATTTTACGTGGAAAACCCAAAAAGGGAAAAACCACAGAGAGGATTAGCTCTCAAATATATATTGCAATCTTTACAAAATAGTGTTTAGGCTTGGTCACTCCATGGGCGTAGAACATGCTAGCTCACTGCCATGAAGTACAACTAGATTTAGCAGGCTCACTGCCTCAACCCTAAACCCAACAAGATTACAATAAGGGCTGTTAAACCCTATTAAAGGCTTAGTGCCTTGATGACAAAAGCTTACTTCTAATCAAATCATACATGAAAACCAAATACTGCTTAAGCATCTACCACTATGCCAGGGTGCAATCATTTAGCAACTAAATTCTGAATCCCAAGTCTCCATCGTTGCTTCTCTTCTAACTCTGCTCTTCTATTTGCATGCTTGAACTACACACACACACACTTCTTTGCCACACCACACACTCACTGCTCAACTAAAATTCATCACTCTTATATATCTGCATCATGATTTGATTCATAGTCAAGTTGGCATCCAAGAATGAAATGTGTACATAGAAAGATGTATCTTGTCGGCTCAATCCAATGTACTAAAAGTTAGGCGGACCCAAATATTTTCCCAAACGTGTTCATATAGGTAGGCTCTAATCATTCAATTACTTACATAGATCCTCCAAACATTAACTCTTCTCCACACAATGATTAATATACTTGTCGGCCTCTTCCTTAAGAGCATGCTTAACAATTTCATCTATTGACTTACAACTTTTACCGAGGATCTCAAAACACCTTCAAAATCATATCAAGGACTCTTTAAGCATTCCCAATGTTACCCTTAGAATCACAAGGCATGATATCATCTTGCTGAGAAATATGGACCATTAGAACTTAGACTCTATCTCTGTCAAACTCTGTCAAACACTGTATCGATACTTAGCAGCTTGTAGCTAGCCTTTTGGTGGACTTCAAATCTCCTAACTCTGGAATAAGACACTTCATATAAATGTTTACAACACATTAAAACCACATAAAAAAATAATTATCTGCGGAGGAATGCGGACCACTGCACTAGACCCTGTTCACTATTCCTACTATACCTTTGCTTATCCAAACTTAGACAATTCTTCAAGGTGACTTCCGGAGGAGATCAGGACTTAACTTTTGAAGCATAACACTATCAAAAAACTAAGAACATCATAACTGATCATCATCTGAGGAGACATACTATCTGACTTACTATCCTCTACTCAGAATACTTTTCATACTTAGCCATTTTTCTATCAACCGGGACTGAAATCTAATATGCTCTTCCAGTGTTATCTCTTCTAGCCATGGTGATAAGATCTCAAAGCCTTGTTGCCATCAATGACAACATACAGGTCAATATCAGAGTAGTGTCTCTTGCGAACAATCTCCTCCTTTAGCATTGATGGCAACACTTAGTGAAAAATGCTTGACTGCTCCCCCTCACTATATGCACTTCATTCTCCTACTCCCCCTGAGATGTTTTATCCATTTTCATTGATCTTATTCTCCCCCTTTGACATCAATGGCAAAGGGTGTGAACTGGAACCAAAAACTTGTCAAAATTTCAAAAACATTATGTACTCTGTCGCATATTTACAAGTACAATCTTCACCTTAATATTACATGTGCTTGAGAACATCATTGAATATGTTTTTAATTAGTGTCCACTCTGCATCCCAACTTTTCTTTGCATTTTCTAGAATATGAATTTATCCACTGAGAAGAAAAACTAAGGCTTCTACCTTTTTGGGATCAGAAGTTGTGCCTTCTTGGATGGCTAACTTGGCCTCTGCAATAAGATTTGTCATTGAGTCTCACTTTGGACAAACTAGTCTTCTGAGTTGTCCCATCCTACTTTTTATCTAATATTTTTTATTTATTAAGTCAGTCAAGTCATTGTGAATATTGATGACCTTTGTTTCTTTCTTTATGACTAACTCTACTTCCGGATCACATTTCTTAGAGATATTCAACAATTTTTGTTCCAAATCTTTGATCTTTTCTTCAATCTTTTGAGCAATTTTGGGCCAGGATAAACAAAACTTGTACAACTCTCCAACATCTTTCATAGCTTTCTGAATGTTGGCTATTGTATTATTTAATGAAGTTTTGTCATTTACTATCATTATTTTCAATTCTTCCAATCATTTCTCATCAAACTCTTGTCTCACCTTTGTTTCTACAGATTTCTCAAAGGATTCAAACTGTTTACTTATGGAACTTATTAACCATCTTAGATTACTTGTTAAGGTCATGGATGAATCCCTTTTGTACGTAAGCTACAACTTCTCCAAAATCTCAGATGCTTCATCAATCAGTTCACTATCCTCAATGTGTGATTTTAATATCTCCTCTTGAGCCTTTGCCTAAACAATTGTAACCAACTTAAACTTTTGTTCTACTGACATTATGTCCAAGTTTATTGGACCATTTAGAAATTCGGGCTCATCCAAAACTTTTTTTCTTTTCTCCAACAATTCTTTTGCAAGCTCCGTAGTGTCTCTTGCTGTGACTGAGACTTCTTCTTTCTTGCTTTGCTCCTGATAATCTAATTCCATATCCTTATTGGTGTCCTCTTCTTGTTTAGGTGGAGGATTTTCCACTACCAACTCTTCCTTAGTCCTTTCTTTGCCAGTGACATTCTCAGACTGTTGTGCCGGTGAGGGTTTAACTTGAGAATCATCAGTAGGTGCCTCTTTCTTCTTAGACGCTTTGCCATCTATACCTGTCTCTTCACCCAAGTTTATTTCCGGAATGGATGAGTTATTAGCAACATCATTTTCTTCATTGACACTTGTAGTGGGAAGATTGTGTTGCTTTAGGGATTTCAAGATAATCTCTTCTGTTTCTTTCACCACTTTATCAATTTCACCTACCATTAACAAGTTCATCCTTGTTTTAGTTCTAAACTGATCCTTGGTCTCCTTGGAGATCATATTTTCTTCCTCTGCAGCGATTTCCAGACATAGTCTAGTCAACACATGTTTTCTCAGCTCAATATCTTTAGCCCTGACATTCTCCTTTCTAATGCTCAAAATATTTGCTAGACTTTCTGGGAGATCAGAGATGATCTCAATGAGGGCTTTGCTGAAAGTGTTGAGATAGTTTATGGTGGCTTCCTCCAGACTCCTTTGTCATCATTACTATATTCATCATAGTGCTTAATCATAGGTTTTAGATTCCCATCTATAGTGACAGCCTTTACTATATCTGCAAGTACTGGAGGCATTTCCTTTTTCTGTCTTTTGCTAGATTTGACCTTTCTAGAGGACTTTTCTTTATTGCTTCCGGAGGCTTTGATATCCTCATCTTTCACCTTCTTGATCTATTCATCTAACTCTATTTCTTCATCATCCCTTTCACTTGCACTAACATAAAGTCTTCTTTCCTTCATCTTCTTTCTCTTCATGTCTTTGACAGAGAATTCTTTTGATGTTTTCTCCAAGTTTATTGAAGCTGTGGTGCCATAGGAAGTGGCAGAGCTTTTGGTAGTCGTTTGAACTTTCTCAGACTTATCTTGTTTCACCTGTGATTTTTCTGGAACCTGCACCGGTTTACTCTTTTACTTTTCTTCTGCTACTTTCTCTGCTTTTTCCGTTACTTCTTTTAGTTGTTCTTTGGTGATGCCATACCTAGTAGCAACTTCTTCCACCTCTTTTCTGACTTTCTAGTTGATTCAGGTTTTCTAAATTCAACATGAAGTTTCATGGATAGCTCTTCATAAGTTCCAAACCTTTCTTTTATGTTGTCCTTGGGTTTGCTTAACACGTATTGAGCATAGTTCTCTAATATTTGCCCATTTACTTCATACCCCATTGGTAATACTCAAACAATCCTAGGCTCAATAGCTTCCATTAGGCATTGGTCTTTTGTAACCATGAAACATATAGTATCCTTATATTTGTCAACAATTTTCCTAGGAATTCTTTCTCTATCCTGCATTATGCCTTGAAATTTTTTGAAATATCCCCATAAGGCTATGTTTTGCTAATTAACACTGCCAATGCTATTTAGATGCTCTCTGATTTGGATAGCTACTGGTTTACTACTTAACCAGATCAAATTCTTCATGTTTGGTAGCTCATTCATAAAATAAAAGAATAAGCAGATGACCAACATACCATATTTGAAGGGGTAGTTCTTGTTTTCCTTTATCTTCTTTAGGTTCTCAAGTAGTTGGGTTAGCAACAGTTCACACAAATCATAATATGCATTCTCTTTGACCATTTGATATGCATTATAGATTGCTATTCCAAAGATGGAATTCTCCTTGTTGGAGAAATAGATCTTGTAGCCCAAAACCATTGAGGCAAATCTTACATCATGATCTATGATATCATTGATAGTCAGTGCCCTCTTGTCAAACCTTGCTCCAGTGGCCTCTGTAACAGTCTAATTCTTCATAGCCTTCAACAAGGGCATGCTTCCACTAGAACTTAATCCTATCACTGCCCTAATTGCATCCTTGGTGATTTTGAAGGGCTACCCTAACCACATGAATTCATCATGAATTCTGCTCATAACGTACCTTACCCATTCATCCTCAGCAAATGTGGGAAAATCCACATACTGAATAAACTTCTTTTCCTTTAGGGTTTTGTATTCCCTTTTGAGGTCAAACTAGTCATCAGTTAGATGCTTGAGATATATATCTGTCAGACAAATGATGTTGTGTTCATCTAGGGCAACATGAGTATATGCCCTAACATCCTCAACATATAGAACACTGTAAGGTATACCTGAAAATGCACCCATTTGATCCACTTTAGTGCTTTATGAGGGTGTTTCTTGAACTTGGGTCAAGGGCATTCAGTAATGTCTACAATTTGTGGAGTCATCATAGCAAAGATTCAATAGATTCACAATGAGGGTTTCTACAAAAATACCTTGATATTCTGAATTTGGGTTTCCTTCGCCTGAGTCAATTTAAGCTTTGAATCTTTGTTGCACCTTGAAATCTCTCTCTATCGTCTAAAAATCTTCGAATGCAAAGTTAATTATAAGAAAAATGACTTGGCTTTTATCCTCTGCACTTGACCTAATCATTATTAAATGCTCGCTCCCAAAAGGCTATTGAAAACCCCTCACTGTAGAACACAGTCGAATAAGATTGCTCCACAATATGCTACATTGACCCTTTTACTTCTGGTTTTTCTTTTAAGAGCTTTGTCTCATCAGATTAAACAAATATCTTCATGCCTAATTTTGGCACCCACTTTCTGGCTGGGGGGTTTGAATTTTCAACACTGCTCCCCTTGAGCCAGAGCTCTCGATTTACTTTCTAGAGGAAGTAACTGCACCAGATACTACTGTTGATTGATCCCTGTCTTCAATTACTTCTTTCTTGGTTTCAGCTAGAATAACTTTCTTTTTTCCCTTATCATTTCTCTGCTCTATTTTCCTTTCTTCAGAATAGTGATTTCTCTTCACATTTTTGCTTCTGCAAAATCTTGCAAGATGTCCAAATTTATTGCAATTGAAGCACATCACATTCTTTTGACCTTTATTCCTTCCATTGATTGAATTTGATCTGCATTGATTTGCCATATGTCCAAATCTATTGCATGCAAAACACTTTCCATTGAATGGTTGACTATTCCTTGTATTTTGAAAGTTAGTTCTTATCGAGCTTCTGCATTCATTTTATCTATGTCCCATTTTATAGCATGCATTTCACCTAATAGAATTCTAACTTACTTTACTTCTGCATACAACAACTTTATGACTAGTTCTATTGCAAGTGAAGCATTTACCTTCAAATGATTGTTCATTCCTCCCATTGTTGAAACTTTTTCTAATCTGATTTCTGTATTCATTTGTTCTATGACCAATTTTCTTGCAATTGAAACACTAACCAGAGAATGATGGAATTTTTTGATTTATTCTGCTCCTACACTGAGTAGCCTTATGACCATACTTATTACATGAATTACAATAACCATTCAAAGATGGGTACCTTTGAGCATTTGGTTCTCTGACTAGAGGTCTTCTAGGTCTTCTTTGATTTCTGAACTGGTATCCTTTGTTTTCCCTTGACTCAGTGATCATTTGACCAGCGTTTGAATTTTCTCCTTTCTCAAATCCTAAACCATGTTTGTCATCAGCATTCTTCTAGCTAGAAATCATTTCATCAAGCTTTACAGTACTGATCTTGAATTTTTCTTCAAAACTTCTGGCCTTTTCTAGATCTATTTTTAAACTTATAATTTCTTTTTCAAGTTTTGTACAATCTTCTGATATGTTCTTCACAATCAAATTTAGATCATCTTCTACTCTTGTTCTTTTTGTAACTTCTACTTCCAAATTATTGAGGGCTTCATTTGCTGATAACAATTGGTCACTGACTTCTTTGTATTTGTTTTTGAATTTCTTGACTTGCTCTTTCATCTTTAAGATGCATTCATCGACTTGTTGTAAGTTTTCTTTCAGATCCCTGACCTCTACTTCAGAATTTTCAAGATCCATAAGAGTTGCTTCTAGTTGGTTGTATCTCTCATAATTTCCATACCTTCTTGCTGCCATTATCATACTATCCTAGATCTTCCTTAAGCTGTTAAACATTTTCCGAGGAACCTTGCTCTGATACCAATTATTGATTGTCAGGAACACTGAGAGGGGGGGTGAATCAATGTTCTATAAATCTTTTCTTAAACTTTTACTTTTAACCATTTCAAAAGAATAATCAAATAGAAGCAAAATATACAACTGAACAACATCCACAAAAGCATGACACATAACACCAAGATTTTACGTGGAAAACCTAAAAAAGGAAAAACCACGGAGAGGATTAGTTCTCAAATATATATTGCAATATTTACAAAAATAATGTTCAGGATTGGTCACTCCATGAGCCTAGAGCATGATGGCTCACTGCTATGAAGTACAACTAGATTTACCAGGCTCATTGCCTCAACCCTAAACCTAGCAAGATTACAATAAGGGCTATTAAACCCTTAGGGTTGTTAAACCCTATTGAAGGCTCACTGCCTTGATGACAAAAGCTTGCTTGCAATTAGATCACACATGAAAACTAAATACTTCTTAAGCATCTGCCACTATGCCAGGGTGTAGTCATTTAGCAATTGAATTCTAAATCCCAAGTCTTCATCACTGCTTATCTTCTAACTTTGCTCTTCTATTCACATGCTCAAACCACACACTGACTGTTCAACCAAAATTTATCGCTCTTATATATCCATATCATGATTTGATTCATAGTCAGGTTGGCATCCAAGAAGGAAATGTGTACATAGAAAGATGTAGCTTGTCGGCTCAATCCAATGTACTAAAAGTTATGTGGACCCAATTCTTTTACAAAATGTGTTCATATAGGTCAGCTCTAATCATTCAATTACTTACATAGATCCTCCAAACATTAACTCTTCTCCGCACAATGATTAATATACTTGTCAGCCTCTTCCTTAAGAGCATGCTTAACAATTTCAATTGTTGACTTACAACTTTTACTAAGGATCTCAAAACACATTCAAAATCATATCAAGGACTCTTTACACATTCCCAATCTTACCCTTAGAACCACAAGGCATGATATCATCTTGCGAAGAAATGTGGACCATCAGAACTTAGACTCTGTCTCTGTCAAACACTGTACCGATACTTAGCAACTTGTAGCTAGCCTTCCGATGGACTTCAAATATCCTAAATATGGAATAAGACACTTCATATAAGTGTTTACAACACCTTAAAACCACATAACAAAATACTTATTTGCAGAGGAATGTGGACCACTGCACTAGACCTTGTTCATTGTCCCTGCTATACCTTTGCTTATCCGAACTTAGACAATTCTTCAAGGTAATTTCCGAAGGAGATTAGGACTTAACCTTTGAAGCATAACACTATCAAACAACTGAGAACATCATCTACGGAGACATACTATCTGACTTACTGTCCTCTACTCAGAATACTTTTCATACTTAGCCATTTTTCTATCAACCGGACTTGAAATCTAATATGCTCTTCCAGAGTTATCTCTTCTAGCCATGGTGATAAGATCTCTGAGCCTTTTTGCCATCAATGACAACATACAGGTCAATACCAGAGCAGTGTCTCTTGCCAACATTATTATAGTCAATATTATAAGTGTCTTTTATAAGAAATGTGCTAAATTAAAATGATATAAAATAAAAATATATTTTATTATTAATATACATATTAGTGTACAAATGAGTTTTCCTTTTTATTTTTTGGCCAATAGGCCATTCTATATGTGCACACATCTTGTAACTGCCAAAAATTTGGTAGTCCTTCAATTTTTTGGTTTTCCAAAATAAATAAAAAAAGTTAGGTAATGAAGAACAAGTGGCGGCAATTTCATTCTCTTTAGCTCCTCAATTCAACTTCTTCTTGCCCTCTCCACCTTTTAGCTCCTCAATTCTCTGTATGTGGCTTCTGGTAGTTTGTGTGTCTACTGCCTTGGTGTAGGCAAATGAGTAATTGAATAGAAGGGCATTTCCCCTTAAATTTACATTCGGTACAGCCTCTTTTGCACATCAGGCGACCTTTCCTCTCCCTTCACTTTTAAATGATTCAAATGTCTTATCTGTTCAATTAAAAACCTTCAAGAGAAGCCCTTTCTAAGATGACAGTGCTCGTAGTATGAAGGAGCTGCTAGAGAGGGAGGAAGAAGCCCAAGCATTTGGGATACTTATTCGCATACCCCAGGTTATGACCCATATTCAGTTTCAATTAATAACCAACTTGAAAATATAAGTGTATTGATTGTTTTGATTCACGTGAAATGATTTGCAGGGAATATAGTGGATGGGGGAAATGGGGATGTTTCTATAGACCAATACCACTGCTATAAGGTGCAGTAATAATAGTACTTGTTGAATGATCTAATGGTCTAAAATTTTAGTCTTTGCCTTATTTGAGGAATTACATCAACTTGTGCCTACAAACCTAATTTTTTTCAATAAATTGATGTTGAATGCACGTGATTTAGTGTATTTGCATGGTGATTACATCAAATTGTGCTATCAAATTTATTTTTTTGAATGTATGTGTTTTAGTGTATTTGCATGGTGCATTGAATAAAAGGGGGATGTATTTTGACACTGTAGGAGGATGTCAAACTGATGAAGGACATGGACATGGATGCATATAGGTTTTCTATTTCATGGTCACATATATTACCATGTAAGTAATATTTTATTCTGAGACTAATAATAAATTACAAATAACAAATGTCATTTTTGTTTTGGTTGATTTATAGCAATTCAATTGTTTCATCTATTTTTTGGGATCAATTTATTAAGTTTACCTACTCGTGTCCTCTAGAATCAACTTACTGTTTAGTTTATCATATATATGTTTCTTAAAATAAATTTGTAGTATTTAAATGTACTGATTGTTGGTTTCCTTGTTAAAAAGGCTTATGGACCACTTGTATTGGACAATTTTTTTATTTATTTGTCCGATAGGCCATTCTATATGTGCACACGTCTTGTAATTGCCAAAAATTTGGTAGTCCTATTTTTTGGTCATGCAATAAACATTGGCTGCAAGGAAATAAATCATAGTGGCATTAAAAACCACGCATACACCAAAATTCTTGCAACACTAAATTTAGATCGAGTGGTCTTCAATACTATCTTGGTACTAGAAGATATTTATAACGGACAATATAAATCAGGATTCATCAAACACTTGTCACCCTAACAATGGATCTCTTAGTCATGGCAGCGTCAAAAGCGCATCCTCTATGTCTGCCCAAGCCTTTAAATCTACCTTCGCATCTACCCATTTCATCGATATCACCGAACTCTATTCTTCTATTTGTATTGTTGAATTCTTCATTTGTGAGAAGTAATGGCAGAGACAAATGTAGTAGAGCAGCAAAATGGTGGGCTCTTGGGTTTGGTTGGAAAGAAAACAAAGGAGATAACATATAAGCATAATCATTCTCTAGTGGATCAACACGATGTTCACTCATCACCTATGGGGGATCACAATCACCTCAGTGAAAGTGAGAAGAAGACATGACAAGGGGGTTTAATCGGCAATCTCTCTTTGTGTGAAGCAGAGCACAAGGATTGTGAGCAGCATCCCTCTCCTATCCATGTACAAGTAGGAGATCTTCACCCACCACTTGTGGAGGAGCCCAAACACCCCAGTGAAGGTGAAGAGAAAACACATCAAGGGGGATTAATGGTAAAACTCCATCACACAAGTAGATTTTCTTCTAGCTCTGTAACTTATCATTAATCTGTTTACCCCATTTTTTTTTTAGATTCTTTTTAAATATTAAAGAGTTCAACAATCATAAATTAATTTCACTTACTTTGTTTTACTTGTATAAGTGTGATGTTGGTATCTTATATGTGCAGTCTAGTGCCAAGGAAGGTGAAGCAAAAGAAGAGATGAAGAAAAAGAAAAGCGGGCTTAAGGACATGATCAAAGGAAAGATTCTTGTACACCATGATCAGAAAGGTGAAAAGTATCCATGGAAGAAAGAGGGGTTGATGGAGCAGATTTAAGAGCAGCTTTCAGGATCATAAAAGGGGGAAGTGAAAGTATAGTGACTATTCATGATGTTTTCACACATGATGGTTTTTATGTTTCTTATATGTGGACTGTATTGTTTTTGGATTTCTTGACTAGTAAATAGTAACAAACTACAATATATATGTTCTTTTGCAATTTATTTCTCTTTATTGCTATTGCACTCTACTATAGGTCTATGTATCAACACAATCACATTAAATTAAAATTTAAGATTAAAAAACTACAAACAAAAGGAAATATTTTCAAGATGATGATATAATGTTTAGATAACAAAAATTGGTGTACATTAAACAAAAATGACATTTTATATACTTTAATATGATCAATTAAATAAAAAAAATCATCTCTATGATAATATTTTTTATATTTTAATATAATTGATCTTTAGTGTAGAAGACTTATTTATAGATATTTACTTTTCTCTCTAGATTTCATTATCAATTGTAACAAATCCATTTTCTCTAATTTTTATTTTAAATATTTTTGTCCATTTTCAGTTTATTAGGATTATTTTGAGAGCTCATGTATAACGATTAATCATTAATATACTTCACCATCAATATGAGCAATCACATTGATTTGTGCTATCTTACACCTATTGTATAACATGATTTGTTAGCCTGTATGTTACGTATTCTCTATAGAAGCATTCGATACTCATTTACATAACTCTAAAATTATATTCAAGTGAGCTATGATCATTTTCAAATGAGCATTCACTCACTTCTTTTGATCTCCAGTAGGACAACCTCATATTTCAATCCACAATAATTGCCAAACTGGAAGAATAGCATATGTGTTATCCTCTAAGATGATATCATTGTCTGGTCCACCCTTCCATATTGAGACCACTAAGTTGTCAGTTACCTTTTAGCAGTGGCGACTTGATAAGTAATGTATCATATTGGAGTGAGGTGTCTGAACCTGAGTGTTTAAATAATCTTGAGTGATTCATATTCCTTTGGATCATGGTATTTAATATAGTATTGGCTTGCAAGATTAGTAGCTGGTGGTTAGTGGTTTGACAGCCCCCTAAAATTGGACCTGGTGTTTTCATTTTTTAGATCGACGGTTTCAAAAGCCTTTATTCACCTATCCTTGGTGGCCACCATTTTCAAGACAAAAGCAATATGAATCACTCATTCAAAAATATGATCCAAAGGTAACCCACAACTTAGCATACTATAAAAGAGATTAGAGTATATTATCAATTTCTCATATTCAGGTTGGAAAAAGTAGAGGATGGAGTAGATTTAAGAGCAGCTTTTAGGATCATAAAAGGTGTATTCTGATAGTACACTCCATATGTATTCCTACATATTATGAGTGATCATAGCTCAGTAATATTTATAGGCCACATATAAAAGTAAAACAAAGTACACATTTCTGTAAGTGAGCTTGACTGTACTGGAATTTCAAATAAAAATATTTTAAACTTTTACATTTTATGAGTGATCATAGCTATTCCTAAAATGTAAAAGTTTTATATTAAATATTCTGTATAATCTAAAACTTATTTCTAAACTTTTACTTTTATTGTTTCTAGAAAGAATAAGTGATCATAAGCGGAATGTAATTTTTATTTTAAATATAGGTAAAAGTAAAATAATATAAAACTCATAAAAAAATAAATATAAAAGTTATCTAAAATTCTATATGACTCATAATGTAATAAAAGTTAGTCATTTATTCTAATAAAAGTTATCTAAAATTCTTATATGACTAAAAATATATAAAATTCTTGTATATATATATTTTTTGGAGTTTCTAAAATTTTAATAAAAATTAGTTTCAAATAAAAGTTATTTAAAATTCTAGATCAGCTTATTCTTTTTATTTATTTTTTCTACAGATTTTTCAATCATATTTAGAATTTTAATTATCTAAAATTCTATATGACTAACTTTTATTAGAATGTAATTTTTATTTTAAATATAAGTAAAACTCATAAAAAAATAAATATAAAAGTTATCTAAAATTCTATAGTTTTCTAAAATAAATATAACTAAAATTCTAGAAACTAATATAAGTGAATTTTAGAGAACTAACTTTTATTCTTTTCTGTGATCTTAAATATAAGTGATTATTGAAAACTTTTAAGTTTATTTTATTGGAATATTCCTAAACTTTTACATTTTATGAGTGATCATAGCTTGACAGGAATATTCAATTAGATTATACAGAATACTTTTATATTCCAGACACCTCAAGATTATATGAGGAAAAAGCAGCTTGACAATATTCTGTATAGGGTTATAGGCATCTTTTCATATTCCTTTGGCTGACAATATGAGTGACGGTTTCTTTTATGTTTCTTGTAATCCTGACAAATTATCTTGCGAATCCTTTAAAGCTAGTGTTCTGGTTTATAATATTGCTATTTGTTTGATGTTGAAAGGAGTTTTGAGTGACACGCTGCGCTAAGGGTGTTGTGTTTTGTATTCTATGTGGGTCAACCTGTGCATCCAGATTAATAGGCTTTTAAGCTTACATTAAAGTACAAGTGTTACTTAGGCCCATAAGACCATTAGTATACTAACACTTGTAATAACCCTGTGAATGTAAGTTTCACAGGTTTATTACAAGTGTTAATATATTATAAGATGTAAATAAGATATAGTGGATAAGAGCAAATGTTTACACAGCATATTTGTACACATAAATATATGTAATTGTTTTGACATTGACTGCCTAGATTTTTTCCACATTATTTTTGCATGCATAGGGATCAAATCGTGACAAAGATTACCTAAATTTCGCATTTCATATGATATAATCTTTTTAAAATTTTGATTAAAATTATCATCCAAATGACCCATAAGATATAAGTGTTTTGTAATTTATAGTTAAATTTTAGATTTTATAGTTATAATTTAAATTATATTTAATTTAGAAAAGTGATTTAGTTCTATTTAATTTAGATTATATTAAAAATTTATTTTATTTTAATTTAAAAGTAGTGTAGAAAGAAATCAAAGGTAAATATTTTTTTAATTTTAATTTAATATTTATTTATATTAAACTTCTTTATTAGATTGTTTTCTTATATTTAATTTTTTTACAAAAATTACTATAAATTTAATTTAATTTTAGTTTCAAATTAATTTAAATTTAGTTTAATTTGAACTTAATTTAATTTCAACTTAAATTTAATTTAGATTTTATAAAATTTTGAATTTAAATTTAAGTTTTCCTAATTTTTAATAAAATTTGTTTAATATTTAGATATGAATCATTGAAATGTATTTAAACATACACAAACATACTCCACATAAAGTGAGTTTAAGTACATTCATACACAACAGAAAATGAATGTCAGGGTACTTTCAAATGCATACACACAATGCCTAACAAAGTTAGTTGAAACACACACATGCACTTCAAACAAAGTGAATGCCAAAATTAACTTTTCACACACACACACTTACTTCAAACAAAGTGAATATTAAAATTAACTTTTCACACACACACATAGACAAAGTGAATGCCAAAATTTACTTTTCTCATACACACAGACATGTCTCACATACATACACACATGCACCTCAAACAAAGTGTGCCAAAATTTACTTTTAACACACATGGACATGCACTTCAAACAAAGTGAAAGCCAAAATTAAATTTTCACACACAAACACATGATGTATAGAGTGAATGCCAACATTCATTCACACACACAATGAGTGCCAAAATTAATTTTCAAGACCACACACGCAATGAAAGCCAAAGTTAGTTCAAACACACAAAATGAACATGGTTGAAGTTTTAAAGTATTTTTGTACATATCCTTCACATAAAGTGAACATCAAAAGTATAAGTATTTTTCTTAGGGTTAGAGTTCAAACACACATGCACATGCACTTCAAACAAAGTGAATGCCAAACAATAACTTTTCACACACACATCCACATTAGACAAAGTGCCAAAATTAACTTTTCCCACACACATAGAGTGAATGCCAACATTCATTCATACACAATAAATGCCAAAGTTAACTTTCAAAGCCATAGACACATAATAAATGTCAAAGTTCATTCACACACACACATCCACTTAAATAAAGTGTGCCAAAATTAACTTTTTACACACACACATAGACATGCATTTACATAGTGAATGCTAACATTCATTCACAAATTTATTAAGATTATTGTTAGGGTTACGGTTACGATTATAATCAGAGTTAGTGTTCGAATTAGGGTTAAGTTTAGGGTTAAAATTAAAAATAGAGTTAGGGTTAAATTTATAGTTAGGATTAGGATTATAATTATGGTTAGTGCTAGGGCTAGACTAATTAGGACTAGGTTTAGGGTTAGAATTAGGTTTAGGGTTAGGGTTAGGGTTAGAATTAGGCTTAGGGTTAAAGTTAGGATAAGAATTAAGGTTAGAATTATGGATAGGGTTAGAATTAGGATATCTCAAATTTTGTAGGATGTAAGAATGGTATCATAAATCTACATTGTAGAGTGCATGTAAAAAAATTTACAACATTCATCAAACACATGTTTCTAAGGCATATTTCAAAAGGTATTATTTTAATAAGAGAGTTGAATTGTAGGTATTTTCTATCCTTTTAAAATTATGCTTTAGAATTAAAAAGATCAATTAATCAAATCATGATGATACATTACAAATAATAGTTACACTATGCATATCAAAATGGCCAAATCATGCAAAGGACATTTATAATGTCTATATCAAAATATAAATATATACTATTTGGAGATAGGCCTACAAATATTTGTGCCTATCGGCCATTTGATAGCACCTTTGGTGCTTTTACTAGTTTTCGATAATATCAAGTTTTAAATTAAAAGAGAAAGAAAACAAAAAGAAGAAAAGATTAGAAACAAAAGGGTTATCCATGCAAAAATAGAAGAAAGACAAAAATCAAAAAGAGAAAAGAATAGGAAAAGAACAATTTGCTTGAATTAGAGAAAAATGAAAAAGATAAAAACAAGCAAAAATAAAAACAAGGAAAAATCTTTAAAAGGATAGAAGAACAAGAGGGAAAGTGAGAGAGTGAAAACTGAAAGCAAAGGCATGAAGAGTTTGGGCAAGATAGAAAAGCTCGTGCACCGTAAGAGTGACAAGAAGAGTCTCTGATGAAGTAGATTTCAAGTACATGATTCTTTAAAAGTTACCTCTGTGTTTTTTTAATACTCGATTAGCAATGGTGGTCCCTTTGGTAGTTAATTCAAATGTTTGAGTGGCCTAGTTAATGTCTGATTGGCCTATTCTTTTACTTTGGTATGCGCATGATTATCAACTTTTACATGTAAATAGACATTCAGTAAGCTAGTTGATCCTCAAACTAGCCCATCTACTCAAATACCTCAGATCTTTCTTGAATAAAAATTGATCACTTAGTTTCCTATAGGGAGATGGCGATGGATCGGCATGATTATACCCGCTATAGTGGTTTTTCTAAATTGCATTAAACTCTTATAAAAATCATTGGTGGATTGACATTTGTATCACATTGCTACATTTGTTTTTACTTTTCTTTTAACATCACCCCTCTGTATCTGCCTTATTAGCACCAAGCTTCTCTCTATTGTTTTGTTATTTATATTTTGAACCATGAGATTTTCTCTCTATTAAAACAACCTGTTGCGTCACAAATAAATTTAATTTTACAAATTGAGCTTCTCTGAAATTTTTATATAAGAAGTGTGTTGAAATACACAAGACAACTGAGAGGGGGGTGAATCAGTTGTCAAAAAAACTTAACTTCATAAACCATCAACTACTTAATTACAGATAATCAGATTTAACCAAGAAAACATGAAACCAAAGACTTAATCACAATCACACATTCAACACAGTAGACACCAGATTTTTACGTGGAAAACCCTAAAAGGGAAAAACCACGGTGGGTGTTAGCTAAAGTGGTGAACTGATTAAGTGCATCTACTCCACGCTTGGGCTCAGTTCCATTGAAGCACAAGATAACATCTCTGCTCTTCTCTTTTGCACCTTCACACTTATCTCTTCATCCCTTTTTTAACACACATTTTATTTTTTACAATTCATTACAAGTTTTTATACAAGTCATCAACCTTGGAATGTACATCAACCGTTGGAGCAATCTCCAAGGTTGGCATTACAAAAACATACATAGAAATAGGTCTAGACCTATTACAAAATTTAGCTAAGGAAAGATGTAGAGAAGTATGATGAACACACCACACCTTAGCTGGGACTCAAACACAATCCTCCATGCCACAACATGCTTCTACAATCTTCAATGCATCTCTGCAAATAGTGAAAACAACCAAGTCACCAAGACTGGTGGTGAGATATAAATAACCTCATTTCTTTGATGGAAAAAATAGCCCTTTTTGCATTACCCAATTCCCTAGCCTTGCCAATTTATTTATTTTTATAAGCAATATTTATCTATTTTTAATAATGTACAAATCCTTATTCCTAAATTGATTGAAACTAGCTTTTAAATGTTGATTTAATGGCAAGAAAAGTTGGGTAATTGTACAGGTTAATGCATTGCCTACAAAAGAAGTGGACATCATGTAGTTGTCGATGAATGTGCCAGAAGTTGAGGGCACCAAAAATTTTAGGCGTGCATTAAATAAAGACTTTGTTTTAATTCTGTTATTTCTGTGCTTACCCAAAAAGACATTATGGCTCCACTCGGAGTCCTTTTTATGTTTAAGAGATAGCAGTGGTAAAGATTCTATTTTTCAGTTATAAGACTTCTTCAAATGGCATTTTCTCAACATTTGAATTTAGGAGTTTTTGAAGTAGTTTAGTTTTAATTATTTCTCGAAACATGGATATAAATATATAATATGGATGAAGGAAAGACAATCCCTAAGTTTGAAATTAATAGAGCTGTGTACTTGCAATTTTTCATGAATATGAATGATGTTGTTCTAAGTTTGGTTCCTTTGGGAATATGAAAATTTGAATGGAGTTATCATGTGCTGTGAAAGTGATTGAATGTGACATGAGTTAAGACAAGTTTCTCCTAGGAGCTGGCCACTTGCGGGACTATAGGATAGATAAGTACTTTCATTTATGTGGATGTTTTCATTTAGTTGAAGATAGTTTATCTTTAGTTTTCTATCATTAACTTGAAGGGTGTGTTGTTTAAAAGTTGAATTGTTGTGTACTGTTGTTTCAAAACTTTCTATGTTGATTAGATTTTTTTGGTACATCTGCCTGAGTTTAAATTACTATTTTCTGATAGTTAGAATTTGGAATGTTTGCAGCATAGCAAATTATATTTGTGAATTGTTAGCATAGAATTTATCTGCTTTCTAGTGTAGAATTTATATGCTTTCTAGTCTAGAGTTTTCATGCTTTCTAGTATAAAATCTGAATGCTTTCTGTAGAAGGTTATAATTATTGTTTCATTTCATGTGCTACTTCAATCTTTTAACAAAACTAGAAAACTGTTTCTTAATGAAATATCCAAACTCCCTATTGCAGACAGTGTCGGACACTACCCCGGTCGATAAACTCATAATTTTCATCTAAAGTGTTAGGACCTTACGACAACCTATCACTTTTTGGCACCATTGTTGGGGATACATGATCTTTTCTAAGTGTTATTAGGGTGTGCTTGGGAATTTCTTATAGTAAACACCCAAAAATAGTCACCAAACCTCACTTTCTGCATGGTTAGGAAACGAGGCCCATAGGAAAGATTCATACCAACCCCCCCCCCCCCCAATAGTAATTCCAACCATAAATAGGGAACAAGAAGTCTTAGCTAAAGAACTAAATTATGAATTGATCAAGCAGGATCAACCTGAGACCTCCCATTGTACCCCAGAAGTTTTGCCAGTTGACCCAATTTTTGAGGAGATAGTTATTCAACCAACCAACCTAGTCTTTGAGGAAGAGAACATTCCTTTTGACATTATGGCTAAAAATCTCCATAATGATGATATGGCGAGAAGACCGATAGCATGAACATTTACCTACCCTATCGCTCTCAATGAAGATGATGATGCACCAATGAAAAACATTTCACCATCTATCTTGTTAACTTTCAGGGGGCTTTCTTCAGAAGATCCTGACCAGTTCCTCTTTGAGTTCAAAGTCTTGTGTCAAACATACGACTACAAGAATGACAATCAGAAGATTAAACTTTTTCCCTCCACTCTGAGAGATGTTACAATGTGTTTGTTTATGGGACTAGCTTCTGGATCAATAACTACATGGGATGACATGGAAACTATTTTCTTAGAAAAATACCAAAGTTATTGTAGAGTTAGTGATAGGAAAGAAGAGCTGTTCAAACTAAGACAAAAAGAAGATGAGAGCCTGGAAGATTACCTTGATAGGTTTATTTTCTAACCAAATGATGTGGTGAGGAAGCCATAAGTCCAAAGATTCTAAAGACTATATTTCTCAAAGGAATTGATGAGGATGCTAAGAGAAGCTTAGATTTAATAGGAAAAGGAGATGTGTCCCAACTTGAACTTACTGATATCTTTGAGTTATATCAAAAATTTTCTCGTACTCAAGGAGGAATCTAAAAATCTAGCCTCTTAAGAAGCTCAAATGATAGGTAAACTACAAGAGGAAATAGTGAATCTGAAAACTGACATTCTTGTTCAGTTGAACACCACCTTGGATGGAATACAAGCCAAAACGCGTAACCTTGAGACCTTATCCATCTATTGTCCTAGGTGTTGAAACAAACATCTGTTAAGAGAATGTCCTTTGGACAAGGCTGACAGTTGCCAAATTTGTGAAAAGAATCATACCATTGATCAATGTGAGATTCTAAATGCAATCAAGACTTCTAAAAAACAACCATCTCACACTAAGGAGGAAATCAATTTCGTAGGCTAGAGACTTAGAGGAAATTTCTCCTATGGTCAAAACTCCAACCCTACATGGCGACCTCCAAACCCTTGGAATAATACATAGTGGTCAGCTCCATGGCCTTCGGTACCACCTAGATGGGGATCTTATCCACCTTGGGGACCACTTATATGGACGAACCAAGCTTGGGGAAACCCCCAATGGCCAAATCAGCAATGGCATCCTCATAATCAACCTCCACAATGGAATCAGCCACCAAATCAATTATGTAATGGTCTAAGATGAATGCCAAATCCACAGCAGAACCTTCTCATGGCTCCTCAAAACCCTCAGCAGAGTGAACAAGTTAATCAACCACCATTACCAGCGTAACCTATTCCTAATCCCAAGAACACACGTCAAAATGCCCCAGTGTATGCTGCTAATTAGGATAACATGGCAGGGGTCAATGCTATCTATTGTGGAAACCTTCAATTGAGGTCAAGAAAAACACTTAATCAACTGACCATCGTTGAAGTTACATAAGACCTAGATGAAAAACTTAACGTAGAACCAAAGACTCTTCTTGTACCTACAGAGCATGACTCCAAGAAAAGTTAAGAGGAATCATCCCCACTACAATCTCAGGTGACTCCAACACCTATCATAGAGCTGTCTTAGGATGAAGTTGCCAAACAACCATCAACGACTTCAGGAAAAGATCCCATACTAGAAAAGAAAACCTAGGCACCTTTTCTAGACCGTCTCAGATCAAATGTTCATAAGAACTCACCAGAAGTATCATTGTCTAACGAAACTACTCTGATACAACAAATTAAACGACTCCATATCGAGATTCCTCTGTTACAAGAGATCAAAGAAATTCCTAAACTAAATCAGCTAGCTAAACAGTTGTGCATTAAAACACTAGGAAGGAAACTAAAATAGATTAATACGGTGCACATCAATGGATACTTGGTTGAATTTTTAGCTGGAAAAACCTTAATCCCAAAATATGGCAACCCAGGTAGTCCACTTATAACAATAACAATTAATGAGTTAGCAATACCTAATGCATTGGTGGACTTGGGAGCATCCATTAATGTTATGACAGTGGATGTTGTTTAGGGTAAAATGTGGATTAATCAATAACAATAATAAACCCAAACATCAATAGAATATGAAGGAGAAAGGAGATTTAAATAAAAAAATAATGATACTTACAACCCTTCACCTTTCGTCTTCCATTGCTCACCTTTTCTATCTTGATCTTGATGGAGATGAATATGGCCCTCAGGAAGCTTGCTTCCTTGCTTCAAAGTCCTCAAGATGACAAGATGAAGTTGGCTATGATACTTTGTGTGATTGAAGATGAGCTTCAACACACTATTGATGGATGATAGATGATATGGAGATGGGGGTGCCAAAGGCGCGCTTGTGTTTCTGCAGCATAAGTTTACTCAAATGATGGATATCAAATGAAGAAGAAGAGGGTTGCATTTATAGAAATATGTGAGCAGATCAACGGTTGAGAAGAAATAAGAAGATCAATGGTTGAGAATGGTTGAGGAATGTGCGCGAATAGAAAGAGGACAAGTGTCCAAGCTCCATCATGCAACAGGGGAGTTAACAAAATTAATTGAATCATTAACAGAATAGACCAATCAGTTAAGTGAATTGATTGGAGAGTTGACTGAATTGATTGATCAGTTAACTGGGTTGATTGAGGAGTCAACATAATAGATTGATCAGTGAACTCAAATGATTAATTAGTTAACAGATTTGATTGATGAGTTAACTAATTTTGACTAGAGGATAAATAGGACATGTGGGTGAGGGAATATTAGCTAATTAAATATTTAAAATATTTAATTATATGTGCAACATGGTGAGGTGGAAAGATGAGGTGGATTTATGGAATTAGGACTTAGGATAGAGGGATTTATGATTAATTAAATAATGTAGGATTATTTAATTATGTGAGACATTAGAAGAATTAAGAAAATTAATTAAATAAATTTATTTTATTTAATTATGGGATAATCAATCAATCAAATAAACTTATAATATTTATTTAATTGATAGAAGAAAATAAGAATTAAGATAAATATTAAAATATTTATTTAATTCAAGATGAGCCAATTTTAGGTGTATACAGATGTTATGGAAAAAATTGGACTCATTGATCTACGCCCCACAACTAACATATTACAGATGGCAAATTAGGCCATAGCTATTCCCAAAGGAGTCTTAGAAAATGTCCCTGTCAAGGTTGACGATTGGGAATATCCTATAGACTTCCAAGTTCTCCAGTCCCTCACACCCAAAGATAGTTACCTAGTAATACTGGGTAGACCATGGTCAGCTACAGTTGCAACCAAGATTGACTACAGAGTAGGAGGAATGGTCATTTCACATGGTCCCAGTAGCAAACATCTAAGTCTATATCCCCCTGCTCAACCTATAGAATATAACCAAGTATGGGTGGACAAATCAGATGAATCTGATAAGCAAGAGAATCTAGCTTCACTTGCCATTGTACTTGTTAAACAACACGGTGAAGAACTGGAAGATGAATTAGAAAACATCCAAGATCTTTCTATAGGCTCAGGAGATGAAGAGACTTTAGAGGTGGAAGAAATCTTAGGACATCCAATCCACATTAACGGCGAAGAACATGATTATACCAACATCACAACTCGACCTTGTCCCCTGGCAAATATCATCTTGAAAACAGATCATTTCTTCTTAGATATTGCCAGACTCCATAGAATCATACCACATAGTTGTCCTCTCAACACATTAATAGAAGAAGTTCACACTGTCATCTCCAATTACCCTGGAAGCAAGACTATCATGTTGTTACCAGGAAAGACTTTAAATATCAATAGTTGGTTGACAGAATCATATGAGTGCAAATTATTTGATGTTTTGATGAACAGGTCCAAAGCTTTTTCTTGGGACTATACAGATGTGAGAGGAATCCACCCAAGTGTTTGCACCCACCACATCTATACCAAAGACATTAGACCAATCTGTCAACCCCAGTGAAGACTCAATCCTGCTCTCAAAGATATTGTCAAAACTAAAATTGAGAAACTCTTACAAGTGGGATTTATTTATCCTATTTCAGATAGCAAATAGGTTTCACCCTTGGTGGTAGTGCCAAAGAAAAATGAGAAATGGAGAGTGTGCATTGACTATCGAGAACTCAATAAAGAAACCTACAGAGATTATTTCCCACTACCCTTCATAGACCAAGTTTTGGATAATCTAGTAGGAAGGAAGTATTTTTCATTTCTAGACGGGTTTAATTGATATAACCAAATATAGGTGGTAGTAGAGGACCAGGACAAAACTACTTTCACCTATCCTTGGGGAACATTTGCCTATCGGGTTCTTCCCTTTGAGCTTTGTAATGCTCTTGCCACATTTCAAAGAGTTGTTTTGGCTATCTTTGCTAAACTTGTAAATGATTGTGTAGAAGTCTATATGGATGATTTCACAATCTATGGTTCCACTTTTGATGAGGGTCTCAAAAATCTAGATAGAGTGTTGCAATGATGTGAAGATCATCAACTATCTCTAAGCCATGAGAAATGTCTCATAATGGTAGAACAAGGTATAGTACTGGGACACCATATTTCAACTGAAGGGATAAAGGTTGACCCTAAGAAGATCGAAGTGATACAACATCTGGAAACCCCAAAGAATCAAACTGATGTTAGAAGTTTCTTAGAACATACTGGTTATTACCAAAGATTCATAGAAAACTTCAATAAGATTGCAACTCACATGTTCTCTCTTCTACAGAAAGATGTGAATTTTACCTGGACAGAAGAATGTCAAAACTCTTTTGACATCATTAAGGAAAAGATTGTCTCAGCCCTAGTCCTACGGGGACCTACCTGGAAACTTCCCTTCCATATATATGTTGATGCTTCCAATGACACTATTGGAGCAGTGTTAGGACAAGAAGATGAGAATGGAGGGAAATATGCTATATATTTCATCATTAAGAACTTGAGCCCCATGGAACGAAATTACACCACCACGGAGAAGGAATTTCTAGCCATAGTTCATGCAATAAACAAATTTTGGTATTACATTACAAGATACAAAGCAACTATATTCATAGACCATTCAGCTATCAGGTACCTGATGAACAAACCCTCAGTGAATGGATGAATAATCAGATGGTTATTACTTCTACAGGAATTCAATGTGACCATAATGGATAAGCCTAGAAAATTCAACGTAGTTGCAGATTTTCTATCTTAGATAAAGCAAGATAATAGAGATT
Organism: Cunninghamia lanceolata; assembly: GCA_027924645.1. Classification (NCBI taxonomy): domain Eukaryota; kingdom Viridiplantae; phylum Streptophyta; class Pinopsida; order Cupressales; family Cupressaceae; genus Cunninghamia; species Cunninghamia lanceolata. Next base: position 2,479,312 of record BSBN01001327.1, on the reverse strand, counting down.
GTACTCCTGTACAGGATGAATTTCCTGATGAAAATTTATTTCTTGTCTCCATTAAAACACCATAATTTGTAGACATTGCCAATTACTTAGCCATCGTTGAGCTTCCCCTAGACTCCACATCAAAAGAAAAGAAACACCTTATTCAGGAGAGTGCTCACTTTAAATGGATTAATGGCATGTTATTATGATATGGGCCTGATTTAGTCCTGCAACGTTGTGTCAGACCAGATGAAACATACAACATCCATAGAGTTTATCATGATGACCCATCTAGCGGACATTACTCTACCAAAAGAATTTGCCATAAAATCTTAGGTGCATGATACTATTGGCCCTCTATGCACAAGGGTGTGAAGAACTATGTTTGCCATTGTGATGAATGCCAACGAGTGGGAAGACCTATGGCATCCAATGAAATGCCTCTACAACCATAGGTAGCTTTTGAACCATTTAAAAAGTGGGGATTGGATTTCATTGGTCCTATAAATCCTCCTTCGCAAGGAAAAGAATATATTCTGGTATGCATGGACTATCTTACCAAATGGACAAAAGTCCAAGCCCTCAAAATTACTAGAGAAGAACAGGTTGTAGATTTTCTATATAACAGAATTTTTCTCAGATTCAGAGCCCCTAGGTCAATTGTGACAGACCAAGGACCTTAGTTTATGTCCAAAGTTCTATTAGCTTTCACCAATAATTTCTGGGTAATCCATAAAAAGTTGTCACCCTATCACCCGCAAGCAAATGGACAAGTAGAAGTCACTAATAGGGAGCTCAAAAACATCCTAACAAAAATAGTTTCGTCAGGCAGAAAGGATTGGGGCAGGAAACTACCTGAGGCTGTTTGGGCTTGCAATACAACTTGAAAATCTACCACTGGTCTTACCCCTTACAAATTGGTCTTTGGGAAGAAACCTTTTTTGTCCATTGAATTTGAACTCCAAACGCTTAGAACAACAATGGAGCTAGACTTCGATCTTGATCAATTTCAGGTAGAGAGAGTCTTGCAACTTAGTGAACTAGATGAACTCTGCCTAGAAGCCATTCATTAGACTGAACTAGCTCAACAACAACGAAAGGTCCAGCATGATAAACACATCAAAGAAAGAATTCCATTCAAGAGATTGGGCACTGCTGTTTGATTCCTGATACAAGGACCAGAAAGGTAAACTTAGAACTCATTGGCTGGGTCCATACGAGATTTCTGAGGTATTCCCAAATGGAGCAATACAAATCAAACCCATTGATTGTGATTCTCGAACCCTCTTATTCAATGGGCATCAACTTAGGATCTACCATAAACCTGTCAACAAAGAAGAATTTACTCGACTAGTAGAAATGCACGGAGAAACTCAATGTGTTGATTCTGCTTCGGCAGAAACAATACCATAAATATCTTGTAGAATTTGAAATAAAAAATAAAAAATAAATAAATAATTTTTTTTATTTGAATGTGTGTATATGCATTTAGGAACAATTCTTCATATTTTCTTCTTAAGTATTTTCCTAAATTTCATCTCTATTTTGTAGGGTTTTGTTTCGCAAGGTTTCATCTTTTAAGAAGTGTTACAAATTCTAGCACACCTCCTGGTGATGCTTCGAAACTTGTTGTCTGAGCAAGATCCATACCCTCACTTTGTTCCTATATTCCAGCTGCATCTTTCAGTGATGCTCCAAAACTTTGTTTCTACATTTCAGCTGCATCTTTCAGCAATGCTTCAGAACTTTGTTCCTACATTCTGAATGCTTCTTTTAGCGATGCTCTTGAACTTTGTTCATGCATTCTAGCCGCATCCTTCAGCGAGGCTCCTGAACTTTGTTCCTACATTTTGGCTGCATCTTTCAGTAATGCTTCGAAACTTTGTTCCTGCATTCTGATTGCATCTTTCAGTGATGCTCCAGAACTTTATTCCTGCATTCCAGCTGCATCTTTTAGTGATGCTCTGAAAGTTTGTTCTTGAATTTTGGCTACATCTTTCAACGATGCTCCAGAATTTTGTTCCTACATTCTGACTGCATCTTTTAGCGATGCTCTGGAACTTTGTTCCTGCATTCCGGCTGCATCTTTCAATGATACTCTAAAACTTTGTTCCTGCATTCCGGCTGCATCTTTCAGCGATGCTCTAGAACTTTGTTCCTGTATTCTGGCTACATCTTTTAGCGATGCTCTAGAACTTTGTTCCTGTATTTTGGCTGCATCTTTTAGCGATGCTCTAGAACTTTATTCCTGCATTCTGGTTGCATCTTTCAGCAATGCTTCGTAACCTTGTTCCTGCATTCTGGCTGCATCTTTCAGTGATGCTCTAGAACTTTGTTCCTCCATTCTAGCTACATCTTTTAGTGATGCTCCAAAATTTTGTTCCTTCAGTCAGCTGCATCTTGCAATGATGCTCCAGAATTTTGTTCATATCCTCCATATCCATTCCTTTGATATCTTCTTCCATCATTGTTAACTTGTAATTGCCATCCATGAAAATGTTCCTATTATCTGAAAACACACCATTCACCCTGTAATCTACTGTGAACGCCATCATGATTTTGACATCTCCAAGCATAGTAAATGAACATTATTATGATAACCTTTCGTCATAATAAATTGTAGCCACCCCATCTTCATATCATAATAAATTTAGCCACTCCATTATCATATCATAATAAATTCATTCCATTCAAACCAGTTAGTACCACCTTTTGTGTGGTTACACAACATGCCCATTTTGCCTTAGCAAAATAGGGGCCCAACTCTTTTTTTGCTTCTTCTTGTTTTTTTGCTTTCTTTCTTTGGGCGGTTTGGTAAAATTTAGTCATGTATGTCACCCTTGTTTATGCATGTGCATCACAAAGAGGGGTCAGTTTCCAAAGTTAGAATTTGCTAGCACAAACCTCATAATTAGAAAGAACACAAAGTTCTAAGCAGGTTTGCCTTTTGGATCACCCTGATATTGTTTAAGGATAGAAAGTCATGCTAAGTCAAAGAGTGGTCAACCTAGATATTTCCCATTGGGTCATATTTCTAAATATCAGTCATATTCATTAACATGACCTTGACTTAGAAAGATCACTCGATGTTCATTTGTTTCCTGATACGTGAATGCCAAACTTAAATGAGGACGAATATCTACTTGTCAAAAACTTGCACACCTAAAGGGTCATATTTCTAAATATCCGTCATCTTACAAAATATCACCCTTTGCAAATATCACCCTTCACAAATATGACCATGATGTCATCTAGTTCGAACAAATAGAAGAGATCACCATGATGATGATGTAATCAGTATGCCTAACCCACAGAGCATCACATTTCCAATATCCATCATATTTCCTACTATGATGATGACGTCACCATAACCTGATAACAAAGAGAACATGATAGCATGATGATGTCATCATGATCTAACCCGAAGAGGTCATATTTTGAAATATCCCTGACCTTAGCAAATATGACCATGATGTCATCTTTCACAACTAACTGTCGAAGTCCATAAGTTGATGATGTCATCCTTGCATTTTCAAATGAGGAGGATATTCCTAAGTGTCAAAGACCCAGATATTACCAATATCCCTCATTTTGAACTTTATGACCCAATATGTCTGGCTTCACAATAACCAATCCAATCATGCCAAGTGGTAAAATCCTCAGGATCATATGAACATAGTATTATCATGATTTATTGACAAAAGTAATGTGACGTGAAATTTCTTATTAGTCAAAGGTTGACCATATCGATGACCAAATCACCGTGATCATTAGTAAATGATTGTCTTGGAGGCTCATATTTTCAAATATCCCTGATCTTCTAAGAGATCACCCTCCAGCATTAAATGCGAGCCCAATGGTAGGTCACGCCCTTTCGATTTCAAATGAAAACCTGACACTTGGCAACATCCACAAATGTCATGTGAATGATCGATGGATTTAAATGAAGTGATACACATGCCCTAATTTGTCGTATTGATAGGTTTAAAAGTGAATTCTAGGGGTTATTTACATTTGCCCTATGATAATTGAAATTTATAGAGCTCTAAAAATCAGCACATCACTGTCATATGCAAACGGAATGGGACCCTCAACTCGATGGAACAGAACAGATGATACAGCATATTCACATTTATCCCGTTATCAGTCATATAGTAAAAGAAGAGGGCAATTATTAGGTAAGTAAAGTTAAAACCCTCTCTTTTGTCGTTTATTTCAAATCACAAGGTAAAATGGTTTTATTAAGTTAGTCAGTATGGTGATGCATGAAATAAATTAAAATGTTGAATTGCTACTATGAAATGCATGAAATCCTCGAATCCTCCTCCATACAAACATGTTAGGGTAAGAAATACATGTCTTTATTGCAAGATTTGATGGATATCAGAAGGAATAGATCTTACTCAGAATTCTTGAAACCCATGTTCTTACAAGCTGAGGGGGTAGGATTCCAATATGGGATGATAGATGACACGCATCAAGGGAAGACAAATTTGGATGCCTGGAAGAGAAGGTTAGACAATGGAAGCGGAAACCCTATACTGCAAAGAATATTATTCCACAGGGATGTGGCACACCGGAGGATTTCCCTATGCTATGGAGACTACTAAATTAGTGGTTGAATGTGCATGGAATTATAACCCTGAGACTAGAAGAGTAGATAAGCATGGTAGAGTGTATGTCGATTTCTCAATCAAGGGCATCACCTCTGCATTCAATTTGCCTGTAGGGAATAATGTGGTCAGATTGAGCCTAAGTAAGTTGGAAAAGGAATATCGTGGTAATGAAAGAGAAGCTAGGAGAATCATGTATCAGTGGAGGAATAAGAGTAGCACTTATAAAGCTTCTGCTAAGCTGCCCAAATACTTGTTTAAATTTGATTTTGGTGAAGAGTATCAGTATATGATGGCCATGTTAAGTAGGATGACCGGGAGGCAACATGTCGGGAACTTTGAGAATTGGATGTATGGGATTATCCAAATGGTACAGTATTCAAATAACAAGCCTCTCTGGGCCAAGATCATCAGTGACAGTATAGATGAAGGAATGAGAAGGCTGGGTGGTAAAATGTGTATGTTCCATATGACTTCTTATGTCGTATATGCTTGTGCTTTCAGAGGCACATTTAATGCTTTACAAATGGTGGGCAGGGTTGGAAACAATCCTAGTGATGGAAACATATGGGAACATTACCCATAGCTAAAAAAGAGGGAATACCTCCAAAATTACAAGTTAGTGAATGACTCCTTTTCTATGCATCTGGTTAGGACCATGGAAGAAGATAGAACGAAAAGGTTAAGTATGAAGGCTCAAGAAGTTATCTACAAATATGGGGCTTGGTTTATCTAGTTCCCTACCTTTTCATACATGAGAATAGAAGGATTTGAAGGGAACTCCCTCATGTTACGCAGATACCCCATCGATAAAGTCATTCTAATGGAGTTTGTTAGATAGGTATCAACCTTAGTTGAGGCCCATTTGGAGAAAGGGAAGATCTTGCCTTTGTTGTTTCTGGTATTCATTGGCTGGTATTTATGTCCTAACAGACAAAGTATTATAGATGCCATTGGAGGATTAAAGCTAATGCATTTGCAGCCATTTTTTATAGCTAGGTCATATGACCCATATGGTAGAATGCAAAAATTATTGGGAAAACAAATACATCAAGGGCACCTTGAAGATTATTGGACTGATTGTGATGATGAAGCAGAGGTCAGGAGAAGGACTTATCAAAGGCTCACACTCAATCAGATCCATACCTTTGACTGTATTTTAGTGCATGCACAATTGCACAAGGATGATGGAAATATTATGTCTAGTGAATATGAAGATAATAAGGTGTATAATGACACCATCTCAGCTCTTGATTTGACTCAGCCTGAGGAGACTTCATTTGATCAAATAATGCAAAAAGTTATCCAACTGACCCAAAATTGGGTAAATGTTGAAGTCACTAAGTTGAAAAAAAAGGGTGTAGCCCTTACTATTGATAATAAGAAGAAAAGACAAGAGTTATCTGAGGAGGAATATGATGACTTTCTCATTAAAAAGAGAAAATCTAATGGAGAAAGGTATCCTGCTAAAGAACAAAAGCAACTAGGCAAAAAATAAGAATGCAATTCCTACACAACATGGGGTAATTGTTAAAAGGCTTCAACCAAAAGGTGATGTGGCATCAAAATCTACATCTACAGCTACAACACAACAAACCCCTGCCAAATAAAAAGGCAAGAAGGTCATAAAGCTTGTTCCTGTGATTGTAGAAGAGCCAATGGAAGATGAGCTGTTGCAAGATGAGCCATTGGAAGAGGATCCATTGGATGAAGAACATTTAGGTGAAGAACCTAGAGATGATGACCTATTGATAACAAAGAAGAAAAGAAAGAAAGTGTAATAGACACCACCTCAGAAGAAGTAGAAGACAACAATGAGGGGAAATGTTAACATTGATCCTATCATATTAAGAGGTGTAGGTGGTTTGACTTTCATGAGGGACTTACAGCATGAGGTCCCAATTCCAAATATTATTCAATTTAAAACTAAGAAGGTGGAAGAGCAAAGAGAAGAGAGACATAAGGCTAGAAAAGAGCCACCCCTTCTACTAGATGACACAGTATACTTATCAGATGATGAGGTAGTTACTGATGTTACTGTACAGAAGATGGAGGCTTTAGTAGCCAATACTAAGATGAATCCTCATGGGACCACTATGGCCCAGAAGGTGAATAGCCAATAGGAGGTTGAAATAGATGAAATAGAACAAGATACTCCTGAAGACGTAGCCCAACAGATAGGGTTGACTAATATGGTAGAGCAGGTTACTAGTCCTGCAGTAATAGACTTGGCCTACCAGGGTGATATGAACCAAAATAGAGATAATGATCCACCCTCAAAGTTTGAAAAGGTAGAAACTAGAGTGCATAAGGAGGCTGATGAGAGGATACTTGATCAAGATAGAGATCGAGGCAATGAACCTCTAGAGCAAGAACAGATAGAAGCTCAACTTCAAAGGAAGGGTGATCAAGAAATACCTGACAAGAACATTAATCAGGATGAAGGTATGCATGATAATAAGGATAATCAGGATAGTGATCATGTACATGAGGAAATTGATAAGGAAATTCCCGATAGGGTGGAGGATCAAAATGTTTCATCACTACATGTAGAAGGAAGTAATCGAGGTAATAACCCAAGATTAGAAGAGAAATCAGATGAGAAGGGATTCAACCTTGGAGTAATAAGCACATCTAAGGATGAAGAACAGAGTTTGACACGAGATGAAGGTCAAGAGAAGGAGACAGAAAATGTGACCAAGGGCGATCAGGGTGATCCCCAAGGTCATGATACATAGTCTTCTTAGGAGGACCAAGTGCCCTATGATGAATAAAGTCAAAATGTTCAAGAAATCCCTGAGGAAAATTTATAAGGGAAGGTACATGGTCTGAATGTACCTACTTCACAAGAACCTCCACCTCAGGAAGAAATCCCTTAATAGGAGGTACCTCAACTAGATCCCCCTCATGAGAATGTGCATGAGGAAGAACCAAGGAAAGAGAATTCACCACCAAGGGCAAGGCATAATACAGAGTCTCATGATACTCAAAATGAGCAAAGTGACCAGCAAGAGCCCAGGGGTGATGTTCTGTATTGGTTGCAACAAGAAATAAATCTGCAACAAATAGATGAGGTCCCTGATTTTGATGTTTCCACATTGTTTACTGCAAGTATCTTGAAACCTAAAAGAAATGCAATGCCTACATCTGTCATAAAAAGAGATCCTACTACAGGTAGGAGGACAACCCAAATAGCTTTACCAATGGTTGAAAAGAAGAAAGGAAAAATAGGCCTTGATGAGTTTCAAATAACAAACATTGATTTAGGTTTTGCAAATGAAGACTAGGAAGGTCAAGAAGGTAAAGATATTATTGATTCTTTGACACAAAGGGTGAAAAGAGAAAAGGATAAGAACAAGAAACATAAAAAGCACATTGCTCAATTGCATTCTTTCATTAAAGGGTTAATTGATCCTAAACACACACCGATCAGTCTAGCTACCCCATTAACAATCAAATCCCAAGAGGAGATGTTAGGACTAGATCTTATGAAGTATAAGGCACAATTAATGGACAACTGGTTCATATCTTTTATCTTTGAAGCAGAAAATGTGGTGAAATCCTCCCTAGCAAATTGGAATTCTCTTGGTGTTTTGAAGAGTAAAGTGGATAAATTACAAAATGAAGTAGGCAGGAGGTCTTTCAAGCTAGAAAAGCACCTAGATGCTTTGGGAGAGATGAAAAGGATTGATACGAAGATACTTATAGATGACAAAAGACTGGATAATAACACTTCTTAGTTGTTGAGCATTTGGTATGAAGATGTTGTATTTGAATGTGATATCTTGAGGAGATGTAGTGGCAAGCTTAGGGACATAAGTATTAAACTACATGATCTCATGGCAAAAGAAATAGAAACCCTGGAGGCTTTAGAGGACAGGGTAGAAGGAAAAATAGAAAATTAAGATATTGATTTTGTTGTCCAGGCTTTCCATAACAATTTTAAGCAAGCAGCGGAAGATCCCCTTCACCATTTGACAGAAGAGGTAATAAACAAGGCCATGAGAATGAAAGCCAAGGTGGAAACATACAATGAAATGTTGAACAATAGGAAGAATAAATGGGATGCTCTTCAAGCAAAGTTTCATTCCCATAGGCATGCGGTAATAAAGGCTAAGCTCTAGGGTGGAGGTGAAGTTGAGAGAATAGTGCAGCTATATGAATCCATCAGGGCAATGGTAAAGGTACACATAAAGGATGATCTACATGAAGATGACAGTGATGATGATGATGAGAATGAAGATGAAGATGAAAGTGAAGAAGAAGAAGGAGATGATGAATAAGTAAAGATGCATGATAATAGAATTGTATGCATAATCAGATAACAAATGATCAAGCTTTGCTAAGATTGTTGCCAGCTGGCAACTTGTGCCACATATGCAGATGTTGACTTAGTCAAAGAAGGATGTTGATCATTAATCTAGATAGATAAATCTTGACTGTTGATCACTTGTAACCGCCTCCTCTCCTTATTCAATAAAAGGAGGTGGAAGGCTCATTTTGTATTATTAGAAACTTAATTGAAGTTAGATTGTTGAAGCATTCAGGACTAATTTCAAGGCTTTTGTGAATGTACATGTCTTTTGAGTACTTAATGAAAGAGAATCCATTTTGATTACAAATAATTGTAAATCTTGAGTAATCAGTGGATGAAATCTAGATATATGCATTGATTAGCTACGTCCCTTGGAGTGCTTGTCAGTCTGCATGTGTTGTTTTCATTCCTTGTTCCTTTGAAGTTAGCATCGACCATACCTAGCTATGGAACAACCTGGTGAAATTATGGTTTGATTCCTTCTCTTCATGAAAGTATCTAGAATGTATGTGCTTCAATAGCTAAAGGTTCACCAAATTTAGAAGTATTCTTTAAATTTTCTTTAATTTCATTACAAATCACCTTCACAATTGCAAATAACATACAATCTAAATCAAATGAACATGAAATATGCCTATAACTCGTAAATAATTGAACACACACAACATATTTTGAGTGAAAGCATGTCAAAATGACAAATATCATGCAAATACATATGAATATCAATGATAAGCATGTAAATATATGCTTATAGGCACATTATTTGATTAAATACATAGTGCAAAAGTATAAAACAAGTTCATGACAATGGATGCTCAAAAGAATTGATCAAACTTACAAATATAATTATTATCTGTGGAACATAGTGGAAATAACCTTGTTTGGAAGTAAGTTTATAGGAAACAGATGCAGAATCAGATATATAGGCAACAATTAATAATACAGACAAGGTGAGACCCCTTGAAATGGAAAACATCATGTCACATCAACCTTTGAGTAATGTCAGAAGATCATGATCTGATCAACGGAGACTTGGAGTCATCAGTTTGTTCTAAATTGATCGTACTTTTTAAGATAATAAAGGTTTATTGTGCAAATTTTTATGCATGTTGTTATGACTAACAATCATCATCAACACCACCACCTAGGATGCTATTACATTAGCAAAGACACATGACTTTCAAATCAATAATGAGACAGAAGGTACATACATATTTTATTTTTAATAGATCATTTATTGTAAGTAAAGATAGATAAGTTGGCACGAACCCTTTTCTTTTCCAAATTTAGCAAATATGTGAACTATTCCTTCATTAGAGAAGGTGGCGGCTCATTCACTCTATCCCATGCAAAGTCATAATTAACTATTGTGATTAACTACTGAAAAGCCAAGTACCCTGAACCAACATTACCGAAATCCAAGTGGCCTCTAAACCTACATTTCCTTCAATCTTCCTATCAGTTTCCTGAGTAGTTTTACCACTCTGGGTGTCGTGATATTTCAGTAGCCTTTGAGCAATATGGGAGGAGCCAAATGCAAGTCTGAGCCAACTTCACTGGATAAATTGATGGCATTGCAGAATATTTTAGAATTGTTTCAAAGAGTAGGATGGCTTGACTTCATAAAGAAATTTGAAGGACACCATGCACAGCTGGTCAAGGAATTTGCCAAGAACTTTGCAGATAGGTAGTTGATTGTACATGGGAAGAAATTCAAGGTAAGTCCCCCGAATTATCTCCAAATTATCTGGTATTGGAAATGAAGGTATTAATTTGTTTGAAACTACAAACATTTCCTATCAGAAAATGATAGAACTTTTTGCACAAGAAGGGGAACCTCACCCATTATTAGTTGTAAATACCTGAGGGCAAAACAAGGGGTTTCAGAGAATGTCCATTACAGAGCCATGGTGAACCGTAGTTGCATGGACTATTAAGTATTTCCCCTGTGAAGGGTAATGTGCCACAGTAGTTGGTCCCCCTTTTTGGCTACTCATTCATTTGTGCCATGGTCTAGAAAATCCTGAATTGAAAGTTAACATTCTTGCCTTCCTCCATGATTCCCTTGTAGGTATGATAGGACGCTTCAAAATTGGGTTTGGACCTTTGAAGCATCATGGTCTTATACAGTTAATCTGCAAATATCATTTTCATAGAAAAGTAAAACTAGATGAGAAATGGTAAAGATTTCTGCAAAAATTTGAGAACCTTGAACCTCTGAGACAATTTGAGGTAGGTGAATTGTCTAGTAGGGCAACCCAAGACGTGAGACAACTCTTCCCTGTACCCCAAGGTGACAGACAAGCTCCTGGTAGAGAAGCACCAAAAAATCCACCAAACCCTCCAGACCGTGAAGAAAGGCCTAAATCACATAATGTACCTAAAACCCCAGAAAAATAAGAAAATGTGGATTTAGTAGACTCAAAGGAGGAAGTTGTTCAGCCTCGTAAAAAGGAGAAGAGGCCTAATATGAAATTGCAAAGACCTACTCCTTTGAGAAGGAGAAATGGTTAGTTGATGAGCCTAGTTGTGTCACGACCTATGAATTACCCCCTATTCCCACGAAAAAGAGAAAAGAAAGGTAGCCCTGTGAAAAAGTGACTCAGCCCGATAAAAATGTATCTCCGATTTGTACAGATGTAACTCAAACTTTGGAAAATGATGAACCCCCTACATCTAGACCATCAATTAACCCATCTAAAGAGGACCTAGATGAAAAAGGAGAAAAAATACAAGAGGGAATTAGTGAACAAACGCCTAATTATGTCCTAGTTAAAGAAGAGGAGGGTCAAGAATATGAGACTATTGAAACAACTTCTTCATTCCAGCAGCCAGAAAACATTCAGGAAGTTGATACAGTGCTTGAGGAGATACAGTTGTCTCCCTTAAATAATGTTGATGATATAGAACAAGGTCCATCTAGGGCAATTAATGAAGAGCACATATCTAGCAATGAAACAGAAGTTTTGATTTCTCCCCTCTCTACAAATGCAGAGGACAACAAGGGTGAGTCTATGACATTAGAAACAAAGAAATTAAAAGAATAAATTATGCAGTTGAGAAATAAAATACAATTCAATGAAGAGCAGTTGAACAAGCAACAATAGGAGATAGAATAGAAAGAGCTTTTGGAGCAAAAGGATCAAACTATTAGAGAGCTACAATCCCAATTGTAGCAAAGTGAAGAAAGAGCTAAGCATTATCTAGATAGTCTATCTGAGAAAGATAAACAAATCAAGAATCTAACCTTCAACCTAGAATAGTGCCTGAGGATGTTTGCAGAGGAGCAGGAGAAATAGAAAATTGAATTAAATAAGGCCATAAGTAGAATTGTTGAACTGGAGGAAGATTTACAAGAAATTAATATTAAGTCAACTGTGGAATCAAAAGAGGTTCAAACCAAACCAACTAAAATGGAATGGTTTTAGGTCCACATTCCTCCCATGCTAACCAAGTGGATCGAGCAATGCTATTTCTTAAGACAATCTGGAGCCGAGAATGCTAGACTTAAGAAAGAAATAGTATTGTTGAAAGAGTCTTATGATAGATTATATTAGGCCAAGATGGATGCATGCTAGATTGGAGAGCTATTACTGGCCTGTAGGAAACTGTCTAGATTATACTCCATGTTCCTTAATGAACAATTGTTAAGATGGAAGCTCTTGAGAATCTCTTGCAATTTACCACATGATCCTGATGACCAACAATTCCTTGAAGCATTTAAAGAAGCATCTCCTATACAGAAGAATTTATTATGTGAGTTCTTCATTCATAATCTATTTCTCGAAAAACATAATGATTTCTTCATCAATTTGTTTGTAGGGGAGGTTCAATTAAGGGCATTTTTGTCAAATATGCAAAACCAAATTTAGTGGCAGGATAGAACTAGAGAATATCTTCATGCAGAGAGAACTGTGGGACTACACATGAGGTACCCCAACCGAAAACCTTTTTCTTTCAAAACTCAGTTCAGGAGAACTAAGAATTATGAACATATGAAATAAAAATATAATGAGAGCATTAGGATCTGCTATGAAGATTTCAAGATTAATGGACCTCAGTTGATTGACAGAGCTTGGAATGCCTGTGAAGAAAGGTATACCCCCTTGCCCATGTATTTAAAAAGAAGAGAAATGATTTCCCCCACTAACCTTAGATGGTCATACAAAAGAGCTGAGGCATTGACAGAGATTCTTTAGCAACTAAAGACTAAGTGGATAGGAATGAGATACAATCTGCCTCTACTTTTACAACCACCCCCTACAGTCTTGGGGGTTACAGAACAGGAACCAAGGGACTTACATACCTGGTAGCTGAGAATCAAACTTCACAAAGGTTTTCTGAAGGTTCTTGGCCATATTGATGAAGAGGTAGATGAAGTATATGATTTGAGCTCAAAATATGATGAATTAAATAGGAAAAGAGAGGCAAAAAGACAAAGGATGCATCATAGAGTAGGAGGACCTACTCAAGGTTAGGAAGGGGAGGAATGATGAGGTATAAATAACCTCATTTCTTTGATGGAACAAATAGCCCTTTTTGCATTACCAATTCCCTAGCCTTGCCAATTTATTTATTTTTATAAGCAATATTTATCTATTTTTAATAAAATGTTGTACAAATCCTTATTCCTAAATTGATTGAAAATAGCTTTTAAATGTTGATTTAATGGCATGAAAAGTTGGGTAATTGTGTAGGTTATTGTATTGCCTACAAAAGAAGTGGACATCATGTAGTTGTAGATGAATGCGCCAGAAGTTGAGGGTGCCAAAAATTTTAGGCATGCATTAAATGAAGACTTTGTTTTAATTTTGTTATTTATGTGGTTACCCAAAAAGACATTATGGCTCCACTTGGAGTCCTTTTTATATTTAAGAGACAGTAGTAGTAAAGATTCTATTTTTCAATTATAAGACTTCTTCAAATGGTATTTTCCCGCCATCTAAAATTTAGGAGTTTTTGAAGTAGTTCAGTTTTAATTATTGCTCGAAACATGGATATAAATATATAATATGGATGAAGGAAAGACACTCCCTACGTTTGAAATAATTAGAGATGTGTACTTGCAATTTTTCATGAATGTGAATGATGTTGTTCAAAGTTTAGTTCCTTTGGGAATATGAAGATTTGAATGGAGTTATCATGTGTTGTGAAAGTGATTGAGTGTGACCTGAGTTAAGACAAGTTTCTCCCATGAGCTGGTGACTCACAGGATTGTAGGATAGATAAGTACTTTCATTTCTGTGGATGTTTTCATTCAGTTGAAGATAGTTTATGTTTAGTTTTTTGTTGTTAACTTGCAAGGTGTGTTGTTTAAAAGTTGAACTCTTGTGTACTATTGTTTCAAAAATTTATGTGTTGATTAGATGTTTCCAGCGCATCTCCTTGAGTTAAAATTATTGTTTTCTGATAGGTAGAATTTGGAATGTTTGCAGCATAGTAAATTACATTTTTTGAATTGTTAGCATATAATTTATCTTCTTTCTAGTGTAGAATTTATATGCTTTCTAGTCTAGAATTTTCATGCTTTCTAGTATAAAATCTAAACGCTTTCTGTAGAAGGATATAATTACTATTTCATTTCACGTGTTGTTTCAATCTTTTAACAGAACTAGAAAACTATTTTTCAATGAAATATCCAAACTCCCTATTGCAGACAGCCTCAGACACTACCCCGGTCGATAAACTGATAATTTTCATCTAAAGTGTTAGGACCTTACGATAGCCTGTCAACTAGAGTTAACACTAGGTCTTCTAAGAACATTCTTCTTTCACAATCCAAACTTCTCTCCACAAGCACATTATAATCACTAGGAACAACCACATGATCTCTAACCACTCTGTCAAGAAGATTCTTCAAACCAGAGCACATAACCAACACTGCCAGCCACTGTCATAATGAAGATTGCTTGCAGACCACCAAATCATGAACCATGGGATTTGAAGGCACATAACATCATCTTAGACTTAACTCTAGAACCTCAAACAAAAATAATTTAATGCAAAAGAATGCAGAGCAAAATACTTTCTCCCTGTCATTGCCAAACGTACAGAAAAAGTTGTTTTCACTCTGGTGAACATAACTCACTCAATTCTTCATACTGGAGGCTCAAACTCAAAACATAGCATCTTCAAATGTGCCTCTAAATAACTTTCAATCCATAGACAAAGATATTCATCTTTCAGGAAATGCAGAGCAATCTACTGGACTATTCTGCAATACACAAGAAACTCTTCAACACACTGTTTGCACCGGAGGAGCAAATTTTCTCAATATCTTCAATATCCAGATCTCTAATACTTACATAGGCAAATATAAAGCATCTAACTCATTACGATCAAGCATCAAAACAAGAGCCTAGTTGACACTAATGACAACACTGATATGTTGACATCAATGACAAGACCGGTTAGGCTCATACTTGCAACAATCTCCCCCTTTGTCATTGATGGCAACATATGATGTGAAAATTTGAAAAGATCATCAAGACAAGATTCTCCCCCTTTGTCTTTACACATATGCATTCTTTTTCTCTTAAATTTTTCACCTGATTTGTCTCCCCCTTTGACATCAATGGCAAAGGGCACATACTTGCATTCTGTTGCTCTGATCCAACTGAACTGTCTAGCTACTCCCCCTAAGAGATATCTCCCAAAACATCAATCTAGATCAAACGATGAAACTTTGAGCACTACTAGATTGATACATTCTCATGCATCTTAGTTTAGGGTAGGAGGGGTAATGACCCCTAACTTTTATCTAAGATATTCAAAAGTATCCTTAGGTAGAGGCTTGGTGAAGATATCTGCAATCTGATCCTTGTGGACACATATTCCAACTTTACTTCATTCTTTGCCACCTTTTCTCTCAAAAAGTGATACCTTATAGATATATTCTTTGTTCTTGAGTGCATCGCTAGATTCTTAGAAATATTTATGGCACTTGTATTGTCACACAATATTGCAATTGGATCTTCATAAACAACTCTTATATCCTTCAAAGTCTGCTTCATCCATAACACTTGAGTACAACAACATGCTACTGTAATATATTTTGCTTCTGTAGTTGACAAAGAGATTGAATCTTGTTTCTTGTTCAGCCATGAAACCAATCTATTTCCCAAGAAGAAGGTATCTCCACTTGTACTTTTCTTGTCATCAACATCTCTAGCCCAATCAGCATCTATATAAGCATGAAGAGTAAAATCATTATCCTTTAGATACCATAATCCATGATCCAGAGTGCCTTTTAAATACCTCAGGATTCTCTTTACTACCATCACATGTGATTCTCTTGGATCAGCTTGAAATCTTGCAACAAGACAAACTACATGCATAATATCAGGTATGGTTTGTGTTAGATATAGTAATCCTTTAATCATGGATCTGTACTTTTTCTGATCAGTCTTGGGTGATTCATCAGTTTTGCTTAATTTGTAGCCAGTCACCATGGGAGGGCATACCATTTTAGAGTCTTCCATCCCAAACTTCTTTAACAACTCTTTCACATACTTAGACTAAGATATGAAGATTCCTTTTTCTGATTGATTGATTTGCAGACCTAGAAATAAATTCATCTCACCAAACATAGACATCTCAAACTCTTTATGTATTTCACCCGCAAATTTCATACACATACCTTCATTTCCTCCAAAGATGATATCATCAACAAAGACTTCAACAATCAAAATTTGATCACCATTAATCTTAAAATAAAGATTACTGTCAGCAATGCCTTTACTGAATCCTAACTGCAATAAGTGTTTATCCAACCTTGCATACCATGCCTTAGGAGCTTGCTTGAGTCTATATAATTCTTTCTTCAACCTGCATACCATATCACCTTGATTTGATAGTTGGAATCCTTCTAGTTGCTCAATGTAGACTTCCTTATCTAACTCACCATTTAGGAATGCAGACTTCACATCCATCTGATACACTTTGAAATCTTTGTGAGCTGCAAATGCCAGTAACATTTTGATTGCTTCAATCTGAGCTACTAGAGCAAAAGTCTCTTCAAAATCTATTCCTTTAATTTGAGAATATCATTTACACACAAGTCTTGCTTTATTCCTTACAACTTATCCATTTTCATTCAGCTTATTCCTGAAGACCCATTTGGTTCCAATAATATTTTGTCAGCAGGTCTAGGAACTAATTCCCAAGTTTCATTCTTCTCTATCTACATTAGTTATTCTTCCATTGCCTTAACCCAATTTTCATCATTGCAGGCTTCATTCATAGTTTTTGATTCAATTGTAGAGAGCAAATAGTAATTCACTTGTTCTTTTGCAACTCTTTTCCTTGTCAATACTCCTTTCTCTTTGTCTCCAATAATTTAATCTTCAAAGTGATTAATTGTAACATACCTAGGAGTCTTAGCAATTTCTGGAGCCTTTTCTTCTTCACTTTGATTGTCTTCTTGTTCAACTTTTTCTTCATAAGTTATATCAGCAGGCTCATTGGTGCAGGGGCACCAATGCAAGTTCTCATTAATAAGGTCTTTTACTAGATTGTAGGGGTTGAGGCCTTTTTGGTCACTTAATAAGGTCATTTTAGACCATGGTTGATGTAATAAGTGTTATTTGTCGTTGTACCAAAAGATCGACCTATTAATGCCCAATACAACCACCTGACTTAACAAGCACGGGAGGTGGTTAATCCCTTGTCACAAACTACCGCAGTGCAGCACTGAACAAGGAGACCAAGGGTCACACCTTGCAACAATCCCCCCCAGCACAAGCGTAGGGTTTGAACCCATGACCTTGGCTCTGATACCAATTGTTAGCTATCATTGCACCAAAAGATCAACCTATTAATGCCCGATACAACCACTTGACTTAACAAGCATGGGAGGTGGTTAAGCCCTTGTCGTAAACCACAGCAGCGCAGCACTGAACAAGGAGACCAAGGGTCACACCTTGCAACAATAAGGTCTAGAAAAGACCATTTTTGTGTCTTAAAATCATTTAAGGGGTGAGTAGTTAAATATTGTCAAAAGTGTCATCATATTGTTTATGTAAATCACATGTTTTGTCCATTTTAAAACAAACCCAACGGTTATATCCTCAAAAGGTTGGTTGGATTAGTTGAAAAACTATTGGAAAATAATTTAATAACTCTCCAATGAAGAGACAAGAGAAGAGGCATGAATTTTGGTGAAGGAAATATAATAAAAAACTCTAATTTTCTACTGAAAAAACATTTTTTTCTACATTTTTCTCTGTTGCAGATAGTACCACGGCCCTGTATGGTCTTATCATGACCTAAAACTGATTGGATCTGTTAGAGGGGTGCAATAAGAAGTGTTAGAGGCATTGACAAAGTTTGGAAAGGTCCGGAACCATCTTATTCAACAAACCCTCCTCAAACTTTCCCAAAACAAGGGTTTTATGGTTGACCATTTAGAAATCCATGTGAGGAATTAAAACCTTGAGATTTGGAAGTCATAGGACATGTACTAAGACTGTTTGAAGGAATTTTGGGGTGGCATTAAGTTTAAAGGGTACTTTGTAAATGTGGCCTAATTAGGCCTAATTTGTAGGCTGAAAACCTCAATTTTGAGGCACATTCTCCAAAGAAGTCTATGCTGAGTTTGAGATATGTTATGTAACTTCAAAATGGGTATCTAAATCACTATTTTTTTCTTAAGTGTTTGGAGGTTCTGGGAGAAAAAACCAAAAAATAGGCTCTGTTGTCCTACTAGCCTAGCCTAATTGGAATGTGAAATATGTGAAGATAGATACTTGGAGGTTTGAAAGTTGTTTGATTCACACCAAATTGTTTTTGTTGAATGGTTTAACAACCTCTCATTGCATCAAAGTGGTATTAGAGCTTAGGTTCTAATTTGTTTGGGAAAAAGTTGAAATTTGTTGCAGGTTGAAGGATTGACAAGTGGAAGGTGAAAAGGCAAAGTTGCAAGGATGCCTCCAAAGAATAGTGGTACTGCTAGAGAGTTGCACGAGTTAAAGGAGAAAAATGCTAAGTTGCAGGAGTCATATAATGTTGTGATGGCTAGGCTTGAAGCCATTGAATCAAATCAGAGAAGAGGGATGGTGGCAGAAGATGTTAGTGATGAAGAATAAGAGTTTCTAGAAATAGAAGAGGAAGAAGAGGAGTTGGACCCTAAGGATTAGAGGTTTGCTAAGCTTCTAAAGGCAGTCAAGGATGACAAACACAAGGTAAAGGTTGATTTGCCCACATATGGTGGAAATTTGTGTTGGCATTTCTTCTGAATCAGCATTAGGGTTTGCCACTTCTAATGCACAGGCAGATTCAGGCCAACTGAATACAGGAGGTTGCGTGAGCTCCTCCCCTTCACTTCTGGTTCTGCCGCACCAAGGGGGGTATCCCTATAACTTAAGATGTAACCTTGACTAGCTCAAAGATAGAAAGATCTAACTTGACAACAACAGGCAGAATACTCTCATGTATGGACCAAGATCTGCATGATAGATCACAAGGCTGGCAACATTCTTGGACATGATGTCTGGTTGGGTATGAGAGCATGCAGGGGGTTCCTAATACTACTCCTACAACTAACAGGTGGAGGTATGAAATGTTTTAGTTTGAATTTGGATGCAAAGCTGGACATGGTGTATAACACAAGAACACAGCATGATTGGTGCCTATCCAGGGCTTGGAGTCGGTAGACATACACCTGTGAATGATCAGCATAAATAGCTAAAACTGGATTTCAGGGGGATACACATGATATCTGCCTTACAGATATCTCCCAATATAGAGTGTTGAGCTATCTCTACTTATGGCATCCCTACTGCAGTATACCCTTCCCAATGTTCAACCTGAAAACAGTTTAATCTGCCCCTTGAGCAGAGGTTAAAAGATCAGACATTCAACATAGGAATTCTATGCTCTAGAATCTAAACATCACACAAATATCCAGATCCAGAAGAAGAATACATGCAATACTGGAGACAGAATTAACACAACACATGCTAAGATAGCATTACTCATATAAGATCAACCATGAAACCAGTGGATTCATGCCAAGTCCTACAACAGGAGATACATAAACTCACAAGATAAACTGTACAGAGCAACCAGATCAGCTGGTTATGGATTACAGAGCCAAAAATCAACAACTTTCAACAACCTTGAATGAATGACACCATCTGCACTATATAGCAGGAGGCTATATTCAACATTAACTACCAGGTTGACCAAAACTCCCGCCAGATATACAGTATAATGAAAATGGCGCTCAAACACATTAATGCAGCAGGTAGGGGAGGAGACAGGAAGATATCTCGAGCCTTGCGCCGCCGCCTAGGGATCCAGGTCTTCAATCAGGTACTACATCAGCCCACGCCATCGCCCATACCTCTGCAACAATCGCCATTAATGGCGCACCAACCCGCGGCCTTGGGAAGAACATCAGACAGTTCATCGCAACCACTTCCCGCCGAGATTCATCATCATGATATTTCGAATATGCAGGATAACATTATCCCACATGCACCCCGCAGCAACCTCCTTAACACTTTATATACAAGGTCATGAGCATATATCATGTCGGCGCTTTTGCTCCTGACGACACTAGCATAAGACTTCATCATCATCATCCTCCAGCAGCATGATATCCTGTTGCCCGAAATATCACCCTGACGTCATCATCATATTCGCAATACAAACTGCATGATATTCACCTTCATCGGCACAACCGGATCCATCGGAGGAACATCCTCCTGCTGAGCCTATAACAAAAGTCTGGCCGATGAACATCCTGATGACGTCATCATCATATCCTGCTGACGTCATCATCATATCTGCCTACTGCGCACCTCCTCATATCCGGATGACGTCATCATCATGTTTGCAATTATCGGGAGATCTCCACAAGATGATCTATGTTAGAAATATGACCCCCCCGGACCTCGATGACGTCATCATCATATTAACATCATCATGATATTCGGAAGACAACTGGATATTTGGAAATATCCTCTTGATGTTCAAATATCAGGTTGCACTGTAGCTCCTGTATAAGATCGGGGCGATAACTGAATATGATGACGCTGCTTGAAAAGATCACCCCCAGTAGATAATGCGCGAAGCCAGCAGGCGGATATCTCCTTGATATCAACATCATCATGATGTTCGAACAAACACACACTCGAGTGATATGAAAATATCACCCCCTCCTCCGGAAATATCATGATGCAGATAGGCAGAAAGAAAGATATCACCCTGATATACGGATGACGTCAGCATCATCAGGATGAGAAACAAAGAACAAGAAGTGATACAACATCATCAGGATGATATTGACTAAGATCCTCCTGACGTTCAAAATATGATGACCCTAGTGAATATCGGGTCACACTTAGAACTCTTCAAATACATCATCAGGATGATCATAACCAAGATCACCCGATGATAGAAATATCACCCCGGCGAGATATCATGATGCAGATAATATGATGACCCCCGCAGGTAACACGGTGATAACTGGAAATATGATGATGATGACGACCCTTAAGAAAAAGCAAGTCAGGTCGAACAGCTTAGAGAATAACCCCTTCAGAATAACGGGGCAACATCATCATCATGTTTGCGCAAGGTGATAAATGGAAGATCACCGGAGACTTTGAAAAATCACCCTCGCAAGCAGACCAAAGCGCACTGTAGCTCGTCAGCATCATCAGGATAAAACCCAAACATCACCCGATAGCGAAATATGATGATGACGATGAGAAACCGGTCGACGAAGAACATGATGATGCTGACCTGCATGGAAACAAACATGATGATGATGACCTCCTCCTTCGGAAAATATGATGATGCAGCTGAAAACTGCTGAGGAGGTGCATCACTTAGAACATTTTTTGGATACTTAGGGAGAGTGCCTGAATGAAAAATGGTCAGAAAACCACCAGTCAATTCAGGCGCTAACAATTTGAATGATGAGGAACTATTAGATTAGGTTGCAGCCATGGACAATCACTTTGAAAGTGAAGATGTGCCTGATGATCAGGAGGTCAAGATAGCCAAGAAAAAGCTTCAAAGACATGCCCTACTATGGTGGGAATATGAACAAACCGAGAGGAGAAAAAGAGGTAAGTCAAAGATAATCTCTTGGGACCGCATGGTAGCAAAATTGAAAGATAAGTTTCTTCCTAAAGATCATAGTGTTCAATTGTATAAGAAATTGTAAGGTATGAAACAAAGAGATCTAGATGTTAAAACTTACACTGATGAATTTTATAAATTGAGTATAAGATCAGGTAGAATGGAAGATGAAGTTGAGAAGGTTGCTAGGTAGCTATGAGGATTGAGAGTTAACATCCAAGATGAATTAGTTGTTGCTAATCCAAGGACTGTTGAACAGTGTTTCCAATTGGCTATTAGGGTGGAGGAGAAGATAAAAAGAAGACAAGACAAGGTGGTTAAAGGAAGAGGCAGCAACATGAGAGGAAGACGATTCCTTCCCACAAGATAAGTAATTAAAAATTAGGATGATGTAAACAAAGGACCATGACAAAGTGCAGATTTTAGAGGTAGAGGTACAAGGGGCATATTTGGAGAAGGAAGAAGTTCAAATGTGTTTAAAGGTAGATGTTATAATTGTAATGAGTTGGACATCCGGCCTATAAATTCCTTGAAAAGCAAGGTTCAACATTAAGTAGTGAAAGGAAAGGTGAAAGAAGAGCTCAACTTGTTCATGAGGAAGAGGGTGAAAGTTCAAAACCTCCTTATATTGAAGTTGTTTCAGAAATAGGAGAGACACTAATGCTGAGAAGAATATTGTTGCAGACACCTAAGGAGAAGGAGATGAGTCAAAGAAGGAGCTTATTCAAAACTACATGAAAATGTAGAGGTAAAGTATGCAAAGTTGTTATTGATTCAGGTTCACAAGATAACATGGTGTCTAGGGAGATGGTAGATGAATTGAAATTAGACAAAGTGCCTCATGTAGCACCATATAAAGTCTCCTAGGTAAATGATAGTCAATCTCTTTTAGTAAATGAACAAGCATATGTGGATTTTTAGATTGGTGAATACAAAGATAGGGTCCTAGGTGATGTCTTACCTATGGATTGTTGCCATTTGCTATTGGGGAGACCATGGCAATTTGATAGGAAGTCAATGTATGATGGTTGGGAGAACACCTACCTTATCAAGAAAGATGGAAAAACAATTAAGCTAACATCTTTGTAGGAGGATGAGAAAGGGAAAGGGAAAACCAAGATTGTTATATTTAGAAAGAAAGAACTTGTGAAGGTTGACGAAAAAGATGAGAGTGTTATAACAACAAATATGAAGGTTGAAACAAGTGTCAAGAGTGAGTTGACAGTTGATTGGCACAAAAATGTCATGGTAGGAACAGTGGTATGTCCCTTGGTTGAAGGTAAAGTTGCAAAGCAAATGGGGATTGTAGTTACAAAGGTGCATGATGTTGACCAGACAGTGATGACAGTTATAAAAGAATAGGGCAGACAAGAGATCAGGGGCAGATACAAGCAAGAAGTTGCCATAAGGAAGAAGGTAAGTTAGGGAATCTATGATAGGGGTTGGTTTGAAAGCATGCTGATAGGAAACTTGTTATGTTTTGGATAGAAGATAGTCAGGAAACCTCCCACAGGTCTGATTTCAAAGGTGCAGTCATATGCATGTGAAAACAAATGCAAGAATGCAAAGTATGTTACAAGGTCTCATTGTCTCAACTAGGAGAAGGTGTTTGCAAATAAGAGAGTATGTGGAGAGCATGGAACAAGGCATAACTTATGTGACATGAGTTCTTTCTAAGGCGGGTTGTATGGTGCAGGGGCACCAATGCAAGTTCTCATTAATAAGGTCTTTTACTAGATTGTAGGGGTTGAGGCCTTTTTGGTCACTTTATAAGGTCATTTTAGACCATGGTTGATGAACTAAGGTCTAGAAAAGACCATTTATGTGTCTTAAAGTCATTTAAGGGGTAAGTAGTGATGCAGAGCACTCCAACTGATGCAAACAACCTATCACTGCAGGGGACACTTCAAACCTTCAAGACAACAACTCTCACTGTCATTGGTTCATAACAGAAATCATACTCCTAATAAGCAGGGTTCTTATTCAAAACTACACGTGTTCATGATCCAAGGTGAGGTAGGGCTTCAAGGCACACCTTCCAAGATGTCCAACTCCAACCAAGACTCATCTAACCTACTGTGCAAGGTCTGCAGGACAGCAGCCTTATTGACTGTTTAACTTTGCTGCTCCAAGATAGTCGCACAAGTCTCTTTGGGATGATTTCCTTCTACACAAACTCAGTCTCATTGCAACCTACCAAACCAAATCATGCATTCACCCTAATGCCTCCATTGGCAAAGCAACAACATGATAAACAAAACTTACCACCTTCTCAGTAATGATTGTCTCCAAGAGGACTGTCAGAAATAGCAATCAACAGGCAGAATGGATTGTTATCTTAGGGAAATCTCTCCCTATTCCTTGTCATAGATCCATGCTCAAATCTAGGGGCCTTCCTACTGGTCTCAAGACTTGACATACACCGATTTTCCACTGCCACAGTCAGTGGTCATCCCCCAGTTGTTGTTGCTCTTCTCCAATGTCCCAAACATGATTCGTGTTGGTCATTTACATGCCAAACTCCATCCAACCCGTTCTCCTGCCTTACAAACATTCACAAGACCTTACAACAGCTAGCATACAGTCCATTCCACTAATAAAAAATAGAAAAGATCAGTGGAATGAGGACATATCCATCGCTTTGCTCAGAAGACCCTAATTCAGGGTTTACGACAGTCTAACACCAAAACAACGATTTCTCACTCTAAACCTTGTGTCAAGACTTCAAACTAGATTCAAAACAAATCTACCTCAGTCCTCTAACCATCCATTACAAACTTGGACAATGACCAATCCATACAGTTGCGGGTACGGTCTGGTAACAGCAAAGAAAAATAGAAAAGGTAGAAAAAAGCAAGAAAACAATGTCTTTTTGTTATATTTTTCAAATCTATTGAATGTCCCCTTAACAATCAACTTGGTAGGCTTAAAATAAGCCTCAACATTTGCATGGAGTGGTTGGGGGGTCGATCCAACTGCCCCAACCATTGGGCTTCTTCAAGATTTGTAACTGCAGCTATAAAACTATTTTTTTTTAGAAACTGTCCATTCTTGGACTGCACCGATGGTTTTTTATGTTTTAACAATGCTTTCTAACCTTGGGAGAACCTATGACAAGGTGTTAACCCATCTTCAAAAATAAGACATGCCTTTAAAGGCTACAAATAAGAAGACTTTAAAGATTGTCCTAAATGCCTCTACAAAGGCTTACATAAAAGACTATAGCAAACTACCTATTACAACATGACTGTCCTACCTAGGACTTACAACATAATAATAGATTCATAGTCATTTGGACATAGTCCATTTACAACATGGCTACAAGCCTTATTACAACATTGAATATGGTCTCAAGGACCTTACTAAACCAAACAAAACAACTTGAAGATTATCCAAAACTTAGATTTCTTGGTGCTCCTGCACCATACTCCCCGACATGATGAAAACTCCTATCCCAAGAGTTGTGGGACCTACTCCGACCATTCTTCCATCTTGTTGGAATGTTCCTTTGATTAGGAAACATGAACTCTCCCAGAGTTATATTTCTCCTTCTCTCCTGTAAACAATATTAGAACCATAAAACCTATTTTGGTGTCCTTGCCTAGGACCTTGCTGCTGCAATGCTGCTGTTCTTCTCAACTGGAGGTTCTGATTCATTCCTCCCTGGACTATCTATTGTTTGCCTTCTTTCTTCTGCCTCCTTATAGGGCAGTCAATGTCTCCAACCTTGACATAACTCAAGTCCCAAGTCTGCTGCTCTTTAGGACTGTCATCCACCTTCTTCTGTTGCAACTGTTCCTGCTGCTTCCCATCATCCTTAACCTGCATACTCAACTATAGTTCTTTCCAAAACAAATAGTGACATGGTCCTTCTTCTCTTCACAAGGTAAAGGTGTCAGTTTGAACTTATTACCATCTTTGTGCACCACATAGGTATTAGTATACCCATCATGAATAGTCCTTCTCAAATGCTGCCATGGTCTACCCAAAATAATATGCCCACATGTCATTGGAATAACATCACACAAAACATAGTCCTGACATGGACCAATTGTAAAATCAACATATGCCTTCTTAGTAACCCTTACTTGCTACTGTTGACTCACCCAAGTGACATTGTAAGGACTAGGATGATCAAAAGTTTTCAATCCCAACTTATGCACCATTTCCCAAGAAACTAGATTATCATGAGAACCTGAATCTACAATCAACTTGCATATCTTTCCATGGCTTAAAAAATTAGTTCTGAAAATAGATACCTGTGGTGGTTGTTGCATTTTACCTTTCTCCACCATGAGCATTTCTCCAACCATCATTGGAGAGGCTGACGACATTTCTGGTTCTTTTGGCTTCTCCTCCTCTTGTGCCAAGTGAACTCTTATGTCCTTGGTCTTGTCAACACCATCCTTCTTAGGACAGTTGAAAGATGTGTGTCCCACCTCATTGCAGTGATAACATCTACCTATGAACACTCCTCTACCTGATCCAAATCTACCTCCACCTCTATATCCACCTCTCTGATCTGTAGAAATCTCCTTACCCTTCTCATTGTTGTTCTGAACTTCAGTAGTAGGTCTGCCCCTACCTCTGTTTCCTCTTCCACTACCTTGTCTTTCTTGCTTCCTCTTTACCTCTCTCTTCAGCCCTGAAGGCTAACTGAAAACACTCTCCAAGTGATTTTGGTACTGTCAAGCCAATCTCATCCTGCAAGTTATACCTAAGCCCATTGAGGTATCTTGCCACCTTCTCTTCTTCATCTTCCAATCCCCCTCTGATACTAAGCTTATGAAATTGCTCAGTATAGGACATAACATCCATGTCCTTCTATTTTAGATTCTGCCTCATCCTCTTTGTCTGAATAGAGTAATCGGATGGAAGGAATTGGTCCTTCATCATATCCTTCATCCTACCCCAAGAAGTGATTCTTGCTGCACCTCTAGCCATTCTTTCTGTCTGCACACTACTCCACCATGTAAGTGTTGTTCCTCTCAGTTTTGTCTTTGCAAATTTGATCTTCTTCTCATCATTCATCTCCTCATACTCAAAAAAAATTTCTAAGGCATCTATCCACCCTAATACCTCTTCACTATCCATCTTCCCCTAATAGATAGGTAACTCAATGTTTGCCTTTGTTCCACTTCCTTGGACTACCTTCAGCAATCTCACAAATTTCTTCTCTTCAGCATCCAACTCATCCTCAGGAGGATTCTCATCAGCATCCTCATCTCCTTCAGGATCATCTTGTTCATCCCCTCTAGGTTTCTTCTCTAATGCTTCCAATCTTGCCAAGATTGTTGCATTCTCCCTTCTTACTTGCCTCAACTCTCTTTCCCTTGCAGCATCCTGCTCTCTTCTTTCCCTCAACTCTCTTTCTCTAGCCTCTAAGGCTTCTCTCAACTCATTGTTCTCCCTAGCCATTTGATTCTTTGGAGGCATCCTTACAACTCTCACAAACTCTTACTATTTCAGAAGATCCTTTACTCCCTCAAGGACCTACTAGTGGCTCTGATACCACAAATGATGCAAAGCACTCCAACTGATGCAAACAACCTATCACTGCAGGGGACACTTCAAACCTTCAAGACAACAACTCTCACTGTCACTGGTTCATAATAGAAATCAGACTCCTAATAAGCAGGGTTCTTATTCAAAACTACACATATTCATGATCCAAGGTGAGGTAGGGCTTCAAGGCACACCTTCCAAGATGTCCAACTCCAACCAAGACTCATCTAACCCACTATGTAGCGTCTGCAGGATAGCAGCCTTATTGACTTTTTAACTTTGCTGCTCCAAGACAGTCACACAAGTCTCTTTGGGATGATTTCCTTCTACACAAACTCAGTCTCATTGCAACCTACCAAACCAAATCATGCATTCACGCTAATGCCTCCATTGGCAAAGCAACAACATGATAAACAAAACTTACCACCTTCTCAGTAATGACTGTCTCCAAGAGGACTGTCAGAAACAACAATCAACAGGTAGAATGGATTGTTATCTTAGGGAAATCTCTCCCTATTCCTTGTCATAGATCCGTGATCAGATCTAGGGGCCTTCCTACTGGTCTCAAGACTTGACATACATCGATTTTCCATTGCCATAGTTAGTGGTCATCCCCCAATTGTTGTTGCTCTTCTCCAATGTCCCAAACATGATTCTTGTTGGTCATTTACATGCCAAACTCCATCCAACCCATTCTCCTACCTTACAAACATTCAGAAGACCTTGAAACAGCTAGCATACAATCCATTCCACTAATAAAAAATAGAAAAGATCAGTGGAATGAGGACATATCCATCGCTTTGCTCAGAAGACCCTAATTCAGGGTTTATGACAGTCTAACACCAAAACAACGATTTCTCACTCTAAACCTTGTGTCAAGACTTCAAACTAGATTCAAAACAAAGCTACCTCAGTCCTCTAACCATCCATTACAAACTTGGACAATGACCAATCCGTACAGTCATGGGTACAGTCTGGTAACAGCAAAGAAAAATAGAAAAGGCAGAAAAAGGCAGGAAAAGAGTGTCTTTTTGTTATATTTTTCAAATCTATTGAATGTCCCCTTTACAATCGACTTGGCAGGCTTAAAATAAGCCTCAACATTTGCATGGAGTGGTTGGGGGGTCAATCCAACTGCCCCAACCATTGGGCTTCTTCAAGATTTGTAACTGTAGCTATAAAACTATTTTTTTATAGAAACTGTCCATTCTTGGACTGCACCGGTGGTTTTGTATGTTTTAACAATGATTTCTAACCTTGGGAGAACCTATGACAAGGTGTTCACCCATATTCAAGCCTAAGACATGCCTTTAAAGGCTACAAATAAGAAGACTTTAAAGATTGTCCTAAATGCCTCTACAAAGGCTTACATAAAAGACTATAGCAAACTACCTATTACAACATGACTATCCTACCTAGGACTTACAACATAATAATAGATTCATAGTCATTTGGACATAGTCCATTTACAACATGGCTACAAGCCTTATTACAACATTGAATATGGTCTCAAGGACCTTACTAAACCAAATAAAACAACTTGAAGATTATCCAAAACTTAGATTTCTTGGTGCTCCTGCACCAAGTAGTTAAATATTGTCAAAAGTGTCATCATATTGTTTATGTAAATCACATGTTTTGTCCTTTTAAAACAAACTCAATGGTTATATCCTCAAAATGTTGGTTGGATTAGTTTAAAAACTATTGGAAAATAATGTAATAACTCTCCAATGAAGAGACAAGAGAAGAGGCATGAATTTTGGTAAGGAAATATAATAAAAAACTTTGATTTTCTGCTGAAAAAACATTTTTTTCTACATTTTTCTCTTTTACAGATAGTACCACGGCCCTGTACAGTCTTATCATGACCTCAAACTGATTGGATCTGTTAGAGGGGTGAAATAAGGAGTGTTAGAGTCATTGACAAAGTTTGGAAATGTCTGGAACCATCTTATTCAATAAACCCTCCTCAAATTTGCCCAAAACAAGGGTTTTATGGTTGACCATTTAGAATTCCATGTGGGGAATTAAAACATGGAGATTTGGAAGTCATAGGACATGTACTAAGACTATTTGAAGGAATTTTGGGGTGGCATTAAGTTTAAAGGGCACTTCCTTTGTAAATGTGGCCTAATTAGGCCTAATTTGTAGGTTGAAAACCTTAGTTTTGAGGCACATTCTCCAAAGAAGTCTATGCTGAGTTTGAGATATGTTATGTAACTTCAAAATGGGTATCTAAATCACTAATTTTTTTCTTAAGTGTTTTGGAAGTTCTAGGAGAAAAAAACAAAAAAATAGGTTTTGTTGTCCTACTAGCCTAGCCTGATTGGAATGTGAAATATGTGAAGATAGATACTTGGAGGTTTGAAATTTGTTTGATTCACACCAAATTGTTTTTGTTGAAAGGTTTAACAACCCATCATTCATCTAACTCATAGCCACTCTAATCTAATGTTTTTCCTTTGCCTTCATCCACTTTCACATTTGCACTCTCCAAAATCTTTTTCAACCTTTTTTTGTAGCACCGGTAGGCCTTACTCTTGGTAGAGTATCCAAGGAAGATTCCTTCATCACATCTTGCATCAAATTTACCTAGGTCTTCATCTCTTCTGATAGTACACTTGCTTCCAAAGATTTTGAAGTATCTTACTGTTGGAATTCTTCCATACCACAATTCATAGGGGGTTTTAGTACCATTACCTTTCACTTGAACTCTATTTTGAATGTAGACAACAGTATGCATGGCTTCTTTCTAGAAAACTTCTAGCAGGCCTCCTTCCTTCATCATTGTTTTGGCAGCTTCTTGAACTATCCTATTTTTTCTTTCCACCACTCCATTTTACTAAGGAGTCCTAGGTACAGACATCTATCTCTTTATTCCTTGCTCTTCACAGAAATTGTTGAATTTATTTGATGTGAACTCACGTCCCCTATTAGACCTCAAGCATTTGATTTTCAATTCTATTTCATTTTCAACCATTGCCTTGAAGGATTTAAACTTCTCTAAGGCTTCATATTTGTCTCTTACAAAAGTAACCCAAGTCATTCTAGAATAATCATCAATAAGCAACATGAAATACCTGTCACCTTGTAGACTTCTTATCCTTGTAGGACCACATAGATCTGCGTGGACTAGATCCAACAAACCAATAGAAAATTGCTCTTTACTCTTGAAACTTGTTCTTGTCTGTTTCCCCAACTGACATTGTTTGCAAATAGTATTGGTAGGCTTCACAAGTTTTGGTAAGTCTCTCATGGTCTGACCTGAACTTATGTTTACTAGATTATCAAAATTGATATGACACAACCTTCTATGCCACAACCAACTCTCATCTGTTTGGGCTAATAAACAATAATCATTAGTTCCTCTCAATTGATAGATGTTACCTCTAGTCTTCTTACCAGTAGTAATCACAGTTCCAGAGCTTTCCATGATCTTGCATCCATTGTCCTTGAATCTTAGATCATAACCTTTGAGACACATTTGACCAACACTCGAAATATTGTACTTCAAGACTTTCACATATAGGACATTTTTAGTATTATGCTTTCCATCAAATGAAATAGATCCTTTTCCATAAATCTTACCAGTTGCATTGTCTCCAAACCTAACCAATCCTCCATCATATTTTTCCAAACTTACAAACTTACTTATGTCCCCAGTTATGTGATGTGAACACTCACTATCAATAATCCATTCATCCTTATCTTTCTCAATTTGAACAACCAAAGCACTTTCTTCCACTGGTTTTTCTTCCTTCACACAGCTAGTAGGATTAGTAGGTCCATAGGTTCTTCTTTAATAGAAATAAAAATGCATTCATTTGTACTAGTACTAGCATCATCAGATTCATCATCAGTCACACCTTCATCATCAAAATCTCTAACATAATAGCATTTGTTTGGAGCTCTAGGCCTATTCTCAAATCTTTTTCTATTCCTTTCAATTCTTTCAGGACACCTGGAAGCATAATGACCTACTTTACCACATTAGAAACATTTGAAAGGTAATTTACCTTTGAACTTACCAGAACCTCTTTGTAGTCTGTCAACAAAATTGGCTTCAATTTCATCAAGCTCATCATTAGGTTCCACCTTGTACTTTTTTGCTTTGGAGATCTCTTAAGTACTGGCTTTGAAAGCCGTTTCTACTTTTGGTAGAGCATCACCAAACTCTCTCATTTCAAAAGAAGTAATCTTACCAAGCAATTGATCCTTATTAATCTTTTTCACAGTCATTATTTCTTCAATTGCAACTACCTTGTGAGCATAGGATTTAGGTAATGACCTAAGAATTTTCATCACAATTTTAGTTTCATCAACAGTTCCTCCCATACCTTTGATTCCAATAACAAGTTCATCAACCTTTTGCATGAAGGATGTTATGTTTTCATCTTCTCCCATCTTAAGACCTTCATATTTGGCTTCCAGTCCCTGTAATTTGGCACTCTTTACCGATTCATCTCCTTCATACAGATTACTCAGCTTATCCCAGACTTCTTTAGCAGACTCATAATCCATGACCTTTATTAAATCAGAGTTAGTCAATGCACTTAGCAGAGAATCTTTGGCTTTTATATTTATCTCATATTCTTTGATTTCATCTTCAGTTGTCAAACCATTCTTTAGCATGGTATAATCAGTCTGTGTTGCTCACCATACTTTATAACCAATACAAAGCAGATGGATTTTCATGTGAATCTTCCAAGTTGCATAATTCATCCCATCAAACTATGGATCCTCCTTCTTGTAAGACATCCTCGATCTACCTCAAGCTGTTAAGCTTACCACTAAGGAACTTGGCTATGATACCAATTGTTGAAATACACAGGACAACTAAGAGGGGAGGTGAATCAGTTGTCACAAAAACTTAACTTCATTAACCATCAACTACAATTACAGATAATTAGATTTAAACATGAAAGCATGAAAGAGACTTAATCAAAATCACACATTCAACATAGTATACACTAGATTTTTATGTGGAAAACCCTAAATGGGAAAAACCACGGTGGGTGTTAGCCTAGAGAAAATATATGAGTTATAACAATACCGAAAAATAGAGGCTCACTGCCTATAGGGCTCACTACCCAAATTGCTCACTACAAAGAATGGCTCACTACCAAAGGGTGGCTCACTGCTAAGGGGTGGCTCACTACCAAGGGTTGGCTCACTACCAAAGTGGTGAACTGATTAACTAACAACTATTCCATGCTTGGGTTCAGTTCCATTGAAGCACAAGATAACATCTCTACTCTTCTCTTTTGCACCTTTGCACTTATCTCTTCATCCTTTTTTTTTACACGCATTTTATTTTTCGCAATTCATTACAAGTTTTTATACAAGTCATCAACCTTGGAATGTACATCAAGGTCGGCAATACAGTCATCAACTGTTGGAGCAATCTCCAAGGTCAGCATTACAAAACATACATAGAAATAGGTCTAGACCTATTACAAAATTTAGCTAAGGAAAGATGTAGAGAAGTATGATGAACACGCCACACCTTAGCTGGGACTCAAATGCAATCCTCCATGTGACAACATGCTTCTACAATATTCAATGCATCTCTACAAATAGTGAAAACAACCAAGTCAGCCAAGACTGGAGTTAACACTAGGTCTTCTAACAACATTCTTCCTTCACGATCCAAACTTCTCTTTGCAGACCAATCCAAAAGTAGGAACATGATCAAGACACATCCACAAGCACATTGTAATCACCAGGAACAACTGCATGATCTCTAACCACTTTGTCAAGAAGATTCTTCAAACCAGAGCACATAACCAACACTACAATCCACTGTCACAATGAAAAGATCACTTGCGGACCACTAAATCACGAACCATGGGAGTTGAAGGCACATAACATCATCTCAGACTTAACTCTAGAACCACAAACAAAAACAATTTAATGCAAAGGAATGTGGAGCAAAATACTGTCTCCTTGTCATTGCCAAACATACAGAAAAAGTTGTTTTCACTCTGGTGAACATAACTCACTCAATTCTTCATACTGGAGGCTCAAACTCGGAACATAGCATCCTTAGATGTGTCTCTAAATAAATTCCAATCCATAGACAAAGATATTCATCTTTCAGGAAATGCGAAGCAATCTACTAGACTATTCTTCTGCAATACACAAGAAACTTTGCAACACACTGTTTCCATCGGAGGAGCAAATTTTCTCAATATCTTCAATATCCAGATCTTCAATACTTACATAGGCAAATACAAAGCATCTAACTCATTACAATCAAGTATCAAAACAAGAGCACAGTTGACACTAATGACAACATTGATATGTTGACATAAATGACAACACGGGTTAGGCACATACTTGCAACAATGTGAATCTTAGTTATTTCAATCATATCCAAAAATCAGCGTTACCCAGTTTGTCCTTTTTGAGTTATGTAATAATTAGTGACTGTCTATCTTTTACTCATTTTGTCTCTGTTAAAATAGTTTGTTGCATCACCAATAACTTTATTTTTAGGAATTGGGTTTCTCTAAAAATTTTATATAAGGTACAAAACTTAGTTATTTAAATTATATCCAAAAATTAACCTTACCCAATTAGTTAATTTGGAGATATGTATTAATTAGTGAATATCTATCTATTATCTATTTTGCCTCTATTAAATTAATTTCTAAAATATACTGGATGGATGAACCCTAGTCTATATCTATTTTTCATTCCCTTGATTGATTATCTTTTACTCTTTTCACAATAGATTTATGTTAAAAGCTTTTGCGATTTATTGTTGTCCTTACTGTTATTGCTGTCACAACTTATTACTGTCGCAACTTTCTATATTCCTGCAATTGTGTTCTTTCTTTCTATAGCCGCATTGTTTGATTGTAACGCTAATAGGCATATCATGAGTTACCCTCTCTTATTTTTCATTCCTGGCAAAAGATAATCCCCGTAGCTTTTTGGTTATCCTATAGCTTTTTGTTTCTATTTTCTGCAACATTCTATTTTTCCTATCACAAGTTATTTGCTCTTTCTGTAGTTTACTGTATCTTCTGTAGCAAGATAGTTGGGGTGCCATAATAACTATTTAGTCACCGTAAACTAGATATAAAAAAAATTATTTACTTGTGACTATTGAAAAGTATGAACCTGAAATTTATTAAATATGCATTTTCCTAATTCTTCTTAGTCATAAATTTAATCATTATCGCATTGTAAACCAATCTTGTTTTCTGATATAAATGTGTAGATCTAATTATATCTCTTATAATCATAACTACATTATAATGATATATATACATATTTATATAAAGACTTCATGATCAATTTTGACATTTGTTCATTATTTAAATAGTGGAAATCTTGGTTGTACAATATGCTTGCATCATCACAGTCTTCATTCTTGTTAAGTAAAAGCAAAATCACACCATCTTTTGTAAAGAAAGTAACTAGTAGAATGCATGTGCTATTATGAATTGGTTTTTGCAATAGAATTAGTTTGTTTTGCTATGTGTATTTTGAGCTTACCTTCCAAGACAAGATGCCGATTGTGGGCTAATAGAGAAGGTGATCTTCTTTTTCAAGATCTACCAATTTTGTAGTTATGCTTTGGTCAAAGCTATGTTGTACCATTGAAATAGATGCATATTTAATGCCTAGTGATTAATATTGTTCTCTTCCACATCCTTTTTGCAAGAAATGTGATCATTCTAGATTAAAATGCATATAGGCATCAGGCATGCATTGAGTGTTTCCCTCCTGCCCATTTGTTCCAGGTTGCTAGGTTCTTCGTGTAGGGTCGGGTATTCTTTGAGATAGGAAGAATTTTGGGGAAGTATAGTGCTTTGTGGTTGGGTGGAAAAATCACCTTAACCATGCTCTTGACCTTCAGCTTGCGGAAGACCAGTGGGTTATAGCAGTTGAAGATGAATATTTGTGCAATTGTTCTTCATTATGTAATTCAAATATGGATGTATCATTGTATGAAATAATTGTGTGGCTTGCTTACCCAAGAGATGAAATTGTACTATCTTTGAAATGATATTTTGGTTGCACTGGATATATTTGTAAGATGCTATACTTTTATGATTATCTCAATTGATAGAAAATTTCATCTTTCTACTTATAGATTGAGATTTTCTTTACTTTGGTATTTTTAGTAAGTGGAAATTCAGTACTTTACAACAAGTTTTCTTTCTTCATCCTTCATTGCAACAACACACTTTTCCATCCATTCCTCCTCTATCACCAACATCTTTAATAGTAAATCATCTTTGTCTTTGTAATTTACAACCTCTTCTCATTCTATCGCTGCAATCACATCCTCTACAACTGCAATCTCATCAATAGATGCAATTTCTTCACTAATCCTTTCTTTACCTTTGCCATCTTCAGCCACTACTACTATACTTGCATCCTCTTTCTCATGTTCTCCTTATTCCCTGCAACCTTATGCTTGTCTTCATCATGCTCAACAAATTCTTCACACTGCCTTGCTTCCAATCTATCCACTCTCATGGTTATATCAACCATCATCAAGGAGATCTTCCTCTTTTCATATTGCCTCCAACCATCCCATATGATGAGCTTCTTTCTCACAAATATCCTCATCTCACTTGTTGCAATCTATCACACATCACACTCTCAATTTGCAAATACTATTTCTTCTGCAGCCCCCTGGCTTTTGATTGCTTAGGGCTTCTCTCTACTTGCAACAATCCTCACATGAGCTCTTTTCTACCGCTTTCTATCCTCTTCTCTACCCATAGGTTGTAGTATAGGCTGCCTCATGTTTGACGCTCTGCCTATACACTCAGAACCTCTAGCTTTGATACCATATGATGTAGAGGGTACTCCCCTCTTTACTATTT
Source organism: Cunninghamia lanceolata (assembly GCA_027924645.1). Lineage (NCBI taxonomy): Eukaryota > Viridiplantae > Streptophyta > Pinopsida > Cupressales > Cupressaceae > Cunninghamia > Cunninghamia lanceolata. The sequence goes on along the minus strand of BSBN01001327.1, from coordinate 2,442,959 downwards.
TCTTGATTTTTTTGATTTTTTTTTTGCTTTTTTTTTTTGCTTTTTTGATGGAATGGGAACTCTAGCGTCTGTTTCCATAGCACAGAGAAGATGGTCCTATGTTGGATAGCATTTTGGATGATGAGTGCATGCATTGTTGGTAGATAGGAAAAGATGGAATGGATTATGATGTGGACTATGTGGGTTATGATGTGGATTATGTGAAAGCATGGACCATAGGAATGTGATGGGGAAGATATGTAGGACAGTGAATGAAAGATGGAGAGATGGGGGTATGTGGGAATGTCAAGTGGTGGAGGGGAACCAAGACCAACGGTTGCACACACCGTGATGTATTTGGAAGCTTGTATTTTGGATGTGGAGTTGGGAGTAACGGGGATTGGGATGGGGGATTTTTGGATGGTTAATTTGGGGTTTTAGGGACCCAAATAGACTTATAATTTAGGGGATTTTTAGATGGGGAGAAGGATGTTTGGGATTTTGGGGTGGATTGGGATGTGGATGCCTCATTAGAGTTTGGTGCTTTTTGTTTTGGGACCCACACCATTTTTGTTTTTGCTTTTTCTTGTGATGGTGTGGGCTATGTTAGCCTTTTAGATTTTTGATTTTGCTTGGAAGGGATAACATATTTAGGCTTTTGTACTTTATGAGTTGAGGCATTCAAATTTTTACTTTTGAATCCCATGGATTTGGGGGAAACTTCATGTTTGAAAGATGTGTGCTTTTGTTGGTCTTGATTTTAGATTTTAGGGGATTTATGGGTGGAGGGGTAAAAAGTGGATTTATGGATAAAGGAATGAGGGGATTTGAGGATGGGGATATTAGGAGTTGGGAGGAAAGGAGAATGAAAGGATTTGTGGATAGGGGTGTTTGGTGTTGGTAGGATAGGAGGTAAAGTGGATTTAATAGGAATATTTGGAGTTGGAAGTAGTGGAGGTAAATTTGATGGAGGGAGATGGATGGTCACATGCTTTTGCAAATGATATGATGATGGAGAAGGGATGGCGACATATGCTTTGGGGGTGCGATGAGAGGCACCATATTTGGGATTGGATGAATGGATTTTGGAAGGTGGGTGGATGGTATCAACATGTTTAGATTGTTTGCCTTGGGGTGCATAGCCAAGGCCATGCGAGGATGGATGGAATGTGGTGTGGATGGGCTCCAAGATGCCTTGTTCGTGAAGACCTAAGCCTTTGCCTTGATAGTTCATATGTTGGAGCATGCGACATGAAATGGGATGTTTGGTGCTTTGGAAACAAGATGTGAGTCCATTATTTGTTAGATAAGGATAGGTGGTGGATGGAAGTTGTTCACCTCCTACAAGGGAGTCACCACGGATGAAAGTGCTTTGTCCAAGTGAATAGGAGGATGGATTTGGGATGGGATAGGTAGATGGAGGTGAAAGATTAATGGTGGATGGTAAAGGGGTGGTAGAAGGGGTGGGATCAATAAGTTGATCAATAGATGGGAGGGGGTTGGGGATGGGATTAGATGGGATGGTTAGATCTTGATTAGGAGAAGGGGTTGATGTTTCAACATGCTTTGGATTTGATTCTTGGCATAGCTCATGTGCTTGGATAGAAGCGGGAGTGACTTGGATATATGTGATAGGCACTTGGATGGATGCAATAGGTTCTTGAACATGGCTACATGATGGTTCTTGACTTATGATAGGAGATTGTTCAAGAGGTTTGGTGGATGTTGGTTTGCATGAGGGTGTTTGATTTCTTGCTAATAGCCAATGGATGGCATCCTTCATGAGTGTATGGGTTGAAGAACAATATAATGGATGGATAATGATGGTGGATGGTGTAGGATTAGGATTGGGATTGGATAGGTGGGTGATGAGATTAGGTAGTGATGGTTCTTGGATGGGTTCAAGGATAGGTGTGGGATTAGATGGTGTTGTTGGAGGGGTGGGGGATTTGGGGGATTCTTTGGATGTCGTGGTCTTAGGATTTGGAAGATTTGATGGTGGATTAGAAGGTGTATGTGTGATAGGGGTTGGTGGATTGGGAGATACATAGGGTGATAGATTAAAGTTGATAAGATTGTGGGGATATTGTGATGGGGGGATTGGAGGATGGGGATTAGGAGATGGGGGATTTGCGTGGGGAAGTGGTTGTTGATATAAGGTTTGGATTTCGGAGATAAGGTGTGCTAGATTGGTGTTGCCTTGATCAAAGTTAGCATGACAAAGGTTGGGGGATGGATAAGGTGGAGGTATTGATTGGTTGGATAAGTATGATGGCATGGATGTGTAAGGGGATGGTGATTGATATGAGGGTAAAGGTTGATATGATGAAGGTTGATATGATGGAAGTTGGTATGACGTTGAAGGTTGATATGAGGTTGATGGAGTGGATATGTAAGATGTAGGTTGGCATGAAGGTTGAAAGAATGAAGATTGATATGATGTGGATGAGGATGATGTGTAGGGTGTTTGTTGATATGATGAAGGTTGATAGGAGGTTGATGGTGTGGATATGTAAGATGTAGGTTGGTATGAAGGTTGAAAGAATGAAGATTGATATGATGTGGATGGGGATGATATGTAGGGTGTTTGTTGATATGATGAAGGTTGGGTAGGGGTTTGGGATTCTCCAATGATGAGGTGTGCTAAGGGTATATCCTTAATGTCATTTTTGCATTTTTCCTTAGCATTAGGATCCATGTTCTCATAGACTTTTCTAAGTCTTTGTAATTGTTGCATTGCTTCATAAGGATCCATGTTGTTGGAGATGGTATGGGATGTTGGAGGATGATGGATGATTGTAATGTTGGGGATCCAATTCCAAGACCTTAGGATGATTTGATTTGATTTTGATTTGATGGACGGTTGATGATCCTATTATGCTTAAGGTAGACTAATGACACGTAAGCAATAGAGTTGATTGGTTTGATTGTTGATTTGAATGATTTACTTAAGATAGACTAATGATCTCAAGCAAGTGTGAATAAAGGTTGATAATAATCAACTAAGGTCTTGATTTTTTATTGGGTTGATTTAGATTTGGATTTTGATAATGATGTTGGGGGACTTGGATGTTGATTTTGGATTGGATTTGGAATATGGTTTGGAAGATTATGGATTGATGTTGGTTGGATTTTGGATTTGATTTGGATGAGGTGGGATTAGAATGATGTTGATAAATTGGATTAAGGATGATGAGGGTGATTAGGATAAGATTGGATTGAATGATTTGGATGATGATGTGGATAAGATAGGTGGCTAGGATGATTAGGATAGATGGGTGATTAGATTAAGATGAAGTGGATAAGAATGATTAGGATGATGAAGATAGATTATGACTAGAGAGGAAGTGGATTAGAATTTGATCAAGCTCAAATAAAGAGATTGGATAAGCTCAACTTATGGGGTTTGATAAATGGGGGGATGCTTTAGCGGTGTTGGGAGGAAAACCTGACCCGACGTGAGCGGGGGTGCGGGGGGTTGGAAGCGACCCCTCGTTGATAGGGGTTCGGGGGCGTAGCCCCTGACTGGATTTTTTTTGAAAATGGGCTTATAAAATTGATGTTTTTGATGGGAAAATTTGATATTTGGACATGGATGAAGAAGGTGCTAAAATAGATGGAAAATGGTGCTAAAATAAAGAGGAATGGCGTTAAAGGATGCGAATGGTTGGATTGATGGATGAATTTGATTTTTCTTGGCAAGTAGACAAACAATCAAGCAAGAAAACACAATGGCCAAAGGTTTGATTTATGAAAAATGTGATAATCAAGTATGTACAACCTAAGGTGAAGTAAGGATAATACTTGTGGGACAAGTATAGGGATTTGGGCCACTAAAACAAAGGTACGTAGTGAGTGCTTTCGTTTAGGTGGTTATACATGTGGTAGTGCTACTCTCCGTTATGGAGTCTCCCAGCCTCCAAGGGTTATGCCTTGGAGGGTTTTGGGGGAGGTTGGCTATCAGTATAACACAACACCTGTTGCTTGTGACTTTCGTCACAAACACATTAATTTATATAGCGGCTTGAAAGAGCTTGGCTTTAGCTTGTTGCCGCTTAGGTCGTTCCCACCTTTTGAAGCGGGGTGGTAGGCCCTCTAAGGATTTAACAAAAGCAATACAACCACAAAAATACTTTTGATCACCAAGTTCATACAAAGATGCAAGGGGAGAACATACGTATATTTTGTGCTTGCATCACACTAAACATGGTTCATTTTAGTTCTTTGGATTATGTTGGGGGTGATTAATGCAAGTCTTGTGAGAAGCTTTTGATTCCCAAGGTCACCAAATGGTGCGAGGGAAGAGCATACACTTTTCACACTACAAGCACAAATCACAAAAACACTTCACACAAATTAGATTGATTTTCTTGATTATATGAGTGAAGAATGTAGATTGTTGTTCTTTTTAATTCAATGATTTCATTGATGCAATTTGTGGTTCTTTTTAAAGCCCAAAATCGAAATGTTTTGATAGTTGTTGTTGGCACACACTTGTCAATTTTAGAACACCAAATTCAAATATTTTCTAAGCTAATGCACACACACACAAAGATTTGATTGTTTGTTTTTTGATCAATTTTTTACAACACTAAATCTAAATGTTGTGTAAACTAGCATGCAAGGGTTCGTTTTAAACTCCAATTGAAAAGTTTGCTAAACTAGAGATAAAAACACCCTGTAAAAGCTTGTTAGTATCTGAAAAATGATAGTGATGACCTGTACACAAGCTGTCAGTCCCTGAACAGAACCCAAAAGTTAGTCTCAAAAATAGCGCTAATACAGAGGCAAGATAGCGCTAATATAGAAGAAAGAGCTAATACAGAAAATAGTGCTAATACAAAAGATAGCACTAATATAGAAAATAGCGCTAATACATATGTAAGATAGCGCTAATACATAAAATAGCACCAATACAGAGGCAAGATAGCGCTAAACTATATTTTTGCCTTAGTTTACAGTCTGCAGTGAGAAAGATAGCACTGAACTGGGTGACGATAGTGCCAATACGGCACAGAGTTGGTCAATGGATGGATTTTAGGAAAATTTTGCCATAGTCTCCCCTTCTTCATTCAAGATACCTGCAGAAACAAAGAGCAAATAGAATAGAAAGACAGCCGGAAGAAGAGAGATTAGAGGCAAAAAAATGTGAGCGAGATGTAAGAGAAAAAGTGTCCTTTCAGATAGCGCTAAAATAGTAAATAGTGCTAAAAGGCACCAAAGATAGCACCACTGCTCAAGGTAGATAGAGCCACACCTGCAAAAGCACGTCTCCAACACAAAAACCCACAAAAAAAAAGATTAGATATGGACCTTGTGGGTCCCACCGGGTGTGCCAAATGTGATCTATGAAGTCAAAATGAAGTTTTAAATACAAATCAAATGCAAAACACAAATGATACCTTCACTTAACCCACAAATCCAAGTGTGGAAGGAGTTGCACCCAAGCTCCTTAGATTTTACCCAATTTGATTGAAATGTGGATTGCTCAAATGCTTGCTCAACACAATGTAGACAAGAGATTGGACTTAGATGGAGATTGAGATGGGGATGAGGAATGATTTTGGCATTGTGATGGTATGATAAGAGGATTTTGGATAGATTTTGGCAGAGGTTGGATGCATGAAGAAGTCCCTCCCCATGGCTTAGAGAAGGGTCTCATTTATAGATTTTTGGAAATGAGGATGGAGGGTGAGGATCAAAAGTTGAGATCAAGGGCTAGGAATGAATGAGAGTTAGGGTTAGGATTGAAGCCATAGCCTTGTGACAAGTGTCACAAGAGGAGTGGATGAGAGAGATCAAGGGTTAAAGCTTGGTCAATGGGATTGGAGGGCTCTCAATATTCGTGAATTTTAAATTCACATGGGGAAAGGTGTGGAGGACAAAAATGAATTAAAGATTCATTTTTGGGAAGAGTGGACATGACAAGTGAATTTTTAATTCAACTCATGGGGGAGTGTGAATTAAAAATTCACCTTTATGTGGAGATGTGAAGATGTACTCTTACATGTGTAAGAGGGTGATAAATGAGGGGTAAGGAGGATTTGACCCCTTTGAATAAAAGATTGATTTTTATTCAAAGGTGTGTGGAAGGATGGGCTAAGCAAGGTTGATTAAGTGTTTAGCTTAATTAACCTAGGTCTAGTGGATAGGTAGGCTAGGGTAGATTGATCAGTAGGATAGATTAATTAGATAAGAATGATTTATCTAATTAACAAGGATTAGGGAAATGGACAAAATCAACTAAATAAATATTAGAAATATTTATTTAATTGATGAGGATAGTGTTGTAAGGTATAGTGACAAATCAAATGAACTAATTGATCCCAAGGGATAGGTAGATGGTTAGGGATATATTGATTAAATAAAATGAATTTATTTAATTAATAGGAGGGATAAATTAGTGTAGCAGAGATACGGGAAATTGGTTTGCAGAGCAAGTCAATTTTAGGTGTCTACAGTTACAATAACAAATTTATTAATTTTCCACATATGCGCTACCTTCTATGTCTAATGCTTCTCCTCCTTATTTGCTATACACTTCATATTTCATTTACCTTTGGTAGGTATGGTATACAATTGGACCATTGGACCAGTGGAGATAGTCTCTCTATAAGTGGTTTCATTGTTTGTTTTATCCCTTCATAAATCTTTGTGAATCCATATGAGACCAAGTCGACCCCTTAATACACATGGTGTGAGATACATGATGTCAGTTTACCTTGTACAGGAACCATACAATCAACAACACATGACCTTGGACTTGTGTTATTGCTATCAAAGGGTGTTATGCAATCAGAGTAGTATCAGTGCTGTAGAGATAAAACTCTACATTTTGTTTTAATTTTCTATGGCATACTATTGACATGCTCATATATTTTGTGTTGCAAGTATAACCCACGCAGATTGTGCCAAGTATTAGCACGATGAGCTTTTGAAGAGGCTGAAGAGTGAAGTTTCTTATAAGCTACGCAGAGGTGCCATGTGTCTATCTTCACTTTCCTTTCCTCTCTTCTTTTTATAAAGCTTCTAAGTCATTGCGGATAGAGCCACATATCATGATGTCGGGGATTCAAGGGAAGTCTTTCAGAAAAATCTTTTTAAATGCGTGCATGTATGCCATGTGTCCCTTTTATAGAGAAGATGGAACCTGTCGCGTGTCTCTTTTTCTATGCATTTTATTGTAAGTGTCGAAGCAGTCCCTGGTGGGGCCCAAGATATTAAAAGCTATTTCCAAAGAGATGTAGACGATGCCACATGTTACTATGGTAGGCGTTTGGAAAGGGTAAACAGAGAAGGCTCTCAAAAGAAGCGCAGTGATGTCGCGTGTCCCAATTTTGAAGCTGGCAGAGCTCGCCATGTGTCTAAGTATTTGCCATGTCTTTTTGTGAGGAATAGAGGAAGCCGAAGGTGCCAGGTGTCATGACAACGTGCATTTGAAGAAGGTTTTAAAAGAGACCCAGCCTAAGAAGTGCAGAGGTACCACGTATCATTTTTTGAATCTTTTGAGGCCCACAGATAATACCATCTGATCCAACTACACTGGTAGTCCTTGAGCCATATTTACTACACTAGACGACCAATCAAAATGTGAGAAATAAGCCAGAATATCAAAGACTCATAGTGACTGTTGCAATGAACAGGGTCGAGGCCGAACTTCAAATTCTAGAAGATCTCCTACGCATGGGCCACTAATAGAATAGCTTTAGTTTAGTTACACAGGTAGTGGGAGAATCTCAGTAGCTGCTAGTGTCCCGAGCCCATTTTTCATGCTATAAATAGGGGATTTTTGTAATCGTATGAGAGATAGAGATAAAAGTAATATATGTTAAGAATTTTGCTGTGAGACCAAATTTGTATCATTTCACCTTTGTAGTCATTATTCAAAAAGGAAAGCATTGTGGATCTGTGCATGTTTTGTGCCTTATGTACTCTACTGAATCTATTAATAAAAGAAGCTTCTGTTCTGTGCCATTTGTGATGTCTTTCTGGGTCTTTCTTGAAAGTTTCTCTGAGTTTAGCCTTTGAAAATAAATCTATTTTATAATCTGTTTATGTTGATCATGCATGCAGCTCTTTAACGTAACAGAAATTATAAAGATTCAATCACTATGCTTATTGTAGGATCAAAATATAAATTTGGCGCATCACCTAAGGAGTTATTTACATTGTATTTGTAATCTTGTTTTTTCTTCCCTTTCCAAAACCCCATTTAAAAGGAAGAGCCATCTTCTATAAAATTTGGAGGTTACTTCAGGGATCAATCCCACATTCTTGAAGTTTCGCATGTTGGTGATTGAACTTGTGCAGTTTTATACATCAACAGTTTTTGGCACGCTCGGTCCAGGACCTTTTCTAGATCCATGATTAGAATCGTATGAGCCAGAGATCAGGAAGGAGTCAAAGCTGTGGACCAACCACTAGAGCCCAGTCAGTTGCTAATCCAAGAGCCTTGTTTCCACCTTTATCAACCACTCCAAGAAGAAGGATAAATCAATTGGCCAGAGTACCAGGAATAGCCATGGCAGCTCCTGCTCCTCCTAATCTACCACGTAACTTTGCAAATTGGAACAACAACAGCCCCCTTGTTCTCCCAATGCCACCAGATACCTAGAATCTAATTCCTGCCAATGCTTTGAAAGCATTACCCAACTTTACAGGAGAGCATCTCCAAGATGTGGCAAATGTTTGTGCTATGCATTTCATCATGGAACAAAATGTTGCTATTAGATTATTGGTAGCTTCTTTCAAGGGGAAATCTCTAGATTGGTACAGGTCCCTAGCCTCAAATTCCATCTCTACCTGGGATCGGCTGGGAGATGCCTTCTTTGCAAGATTCAGTGAATAGAGTGATAGGTCATCCCTGCTACAACAGCTTATCACCATAAAGAGAGTGCCCCAAGAAGTCATAACAGATTTCAACACTAGGTTTCAAAAGACTTGGGATAGAATCCCTACAACAGCTAGGCCACCAGTAGGTATGGCAATTATATTTTATCTTAAGGCTTTTAATTCTGATATCTCAGTCATGATTCAGTTCTTAGGAGGATAGACCTTACCTGCGGCATATGAATTGGCTATAAGAGCTGAGAATAGCCTGATAGATACTGGGAAATTACCTCCAAGGCCTCCCATGCCTATGTTCCCAGAGATTTATATCCCTCTACCACAAGAATTCCCTAATGCTCCATCAGTCCCTATGTCTATGTACACTTTTCTAGTGCCTCAACAACCTGCTACATCAACACCCTTTGCTCCTCCATCAGAAATGGATGATGTCAATAATATCCTTAGAAACTTTTCAAATGAGATTATTAACCTTAAGAGGTAGTAGACTACTTATCCAAAGCCTTCTTACCAGGGATTCCAAGGGAATAGGCCTCCATACTAGCCAAACCAATACCATGGGGCACAAAGACCAAACTATCCTCAACCATCAAACCAACTAGTTCCAGTACCTATTACAAGTTGTCCCAGCTAACTCAGGCAGGGAAATGGTACCTAGGCAAAATAACATGGTAGAAGGATCAAATGCTTGGTGCTTTCCTTCCAACAATGTACATATGCCTAGAGATTGCCCTAGAGGAAACCTACAGCAGAAGATAGCAGAGCAAAGAAGAATGGAGGGTCAAGCTTGAAAGGAAGCTAGGTGTGTGGAAATCGCTTCCTACACTAATCTAATGAGGAGAGCGCTATGCAAATTCAATTTTATCCTAACTATTACAGAAATGTTAAACCATTATCATGAGATATTGTAGCAAAACACAAGAACCAGAAAGTAGATAGAGGAAGAGAGACAAAGATTTTATGGTGGGGAAAACCTTTATCGAATGAAAAACCCCACACTCAGAAACCTGCACAATGTATTAACAAATCTGAAATATGATTACAATACACTTGCAATGCAAGATTCAATGGTCTTCAACACTCATGTCTGGAGTCAAACCGGAAGCATAACAGTACCTGTAGAACTTGTGATACAACTCCCTCTCCAAGCACCTGTTTATATAGAAAATACAAGGCAATATTGGACCTTTCTTGGAATGGGCATCCAACTTGGCCTCATGGCCCAAAACCCATGCCTAAGGACACTTGGTCAACATTGTAGAATGTGCCTGACACTTGTCCATAGCTCCCATCCAAAAGGGGTCACCTATTTCCAAAATGGGCTATGACAGATGCTGCTCCCATCCGAAAGGGGTCACCTATTTCCAAAATGGGCTATGACAGATGCTCTTACGACACTTACGATCATCATAGAATCTGTCATAGTGGTTACAACTTATAGTTGTAAGAGAATCTATCATACATAGGCTATAAATAGCATATTCTCTTACAACATGTCATAGTCCACCTTGGGGCACCCAAATATGCCCTTTTCAAAGATGCTTCATGACACATGTCTTCACCTGTCTTACAACCTTCTATTTCTGACTCTTACATGTCATAGATTTGTCATAGGAATCTGTCATAATCATTTCAGTCAAACATTCCCTTACACAACATGGAAGATGCCGACACATGGCAAAATGCTCCTACCACAAAGTGGGATTCCTATCTCCTCATGTGAGGACAAAATTACAAGTTGTCATAATCCATGTAGGATTGACACATCACCATGCCACATCCCACAGTATGAAAATTGGAATTTACAAATATTTACAATATAGGCAATTAAATAATAAATACAAACATTAATAATGTAAGGAATTTACAAGGTTGAGACACCTTAATTCCCAACATTCTCTCACTTGTCGAACACCTTGTAAGTGCCAATAGAATAACAGGATTTAACTGCTATAGGCTGAGAGGCCCATAGACTTCGAACACCATCTAAACTTCTCTGTGCTCACTGGCTTCGTCAATGCATCAGCAATATTCTTCAAAGTATCTACCTTCTCCAAATTTACCTTCCCATCCTCTACCATATCTCACACGAAGTGAAACTAAACATCAATGTGCTTTGTTTTGGCATGGAAAGTTGGATTCTTTGCAAGGTAAATCGCACTCTGACTGTCACAACTGATCGTTATATGTCTTGCATCAACACCAATATCTGAACACAATCTCTTAAGCCAAATGGCTTCCTTACAAGCATGAGTTGCTGCCATATACTCAGCTTCTATCATGGACAAAGCAATAATAGGTTATCGCTTACTCATCCAACTAATAGCACCACCAAATAGCATAAACACATAAGCACTGGTGGATCTCCTGTTGTCAATGTCACCTGCCCAATCTGAATCCACAAATCCATGAATGTCAACAAAATGCGGAGGTCCTGTAACATTACTGTTATCACCCAGATTTGCACCCTTGCATACAGTTGTGAAACCTCAGCAATCTGGAGTAACATGGGAATGATCTCTAAGTGTGGGACATTGCTAAATGAGATCAGACCTCCAGAGAAGGCCATCTTCCTTAACTAGTTATCACCTAAAACTACTAAATCTTAAGAGGAAAAGGGAGAAGGAATGCTTTAAAATGAAGGATGAAACAAAAAATCTTGAAAACAAAGGGTGATTCACCAAGTTTAATAAAAGAACCCTCACAGTACTGAGAAAATGCATAGCATAACCAAATATAGCAAGTAGACATACATAGATTCAACTGATCCTAGCAAAGGTGAGAAATGAGATGATTGAAAGGAACAATAGGTTCACAGGCAAACATATGCAGATTCACACTAAACTAAAACTTAGTCCAAAGAGGCAAAACAAAAACTTGCGTATAGTCAATGGGAAGGCAAAGTTATAGTAGCAGAAAGCTCTGTTTGGAAACAGAAAAGCCTCTATGCTCAAAAAATTTCCAACCTTATTTACAACTCATGAATGCATATATATAGCATTCTAAAAAAAACCGTAAGTCGGTTACAAAATTCGCTCTATATGCTATAACATAAAATATCTCCCTTTTAATGACTATCCACCTGCAAGAAGTTATGGTGCAGAAGATCTGGAACTGGGGCAGATGGAAGATATTTTAAGTCTTCAATGCAAGCAGCTAGATCATCGATCTGCACCCCTGAAATGGTGGAAGATATTCTGGGCATTGAATGCGAGTAGCTTCCATGTCTATCTTTGACAAATATCTGCATTTGCATCTGCAAAAGTCATTGAAACGTCCAATCACTGGAATATGAAAAACTAGATCCAAAACTTGAAAGTGAGAAAATTCTGCTGAAAACCCCGCCAAACGAAAGAGGAGGCAAAAATGAGCATTTTTACCTCTTGCAGCATGTTGAAATTCACCAAGATGAAGGAGATACAAGCGGTCAAAGTTTTGGTCGACCATCTGTATATATCGCTTTGCATCTGTGTATATATAGCTTGAATTTGCCACCTAATCAGTAACTAAAACCTTCTCTGCAACTCCTTTTGCATATGCCAAGCGCTTTGTATATCGGGCTATGAAATGTCCTTGTATGTTCAAAAGTATGTCACCTCTTTGTAATTTGGATTTGTATATTTAAATATACAAGCGAAACATGCATGCAAAACTTGCACATACAAACATGCATCTGACCCTTGTATCTCGCATTGTACATGACCTTTGTATGTGCGAACATATATACAAAAACTTTCATTAGCACCCGTGTATGTTTCTTTGTATCTGCAAGTTGTATATGCATACAATCGCCTTTGTATGTGCATGCCCCACCTATTGTATGTTAACTTTGTATCTTGCCTTGTATATCGAAACATACAAGCAAACATACAAGTAGAAGATACATGCAAAGCGCTTGTGCCTTGGCAGACCCCACCTATTGTATCTCCCTTGTATCTGCAAACATACAAGCCGCGGACTCCAAAATGACCGTTAGCTGTATCTGATTGCCTTGTCAGATCTGGCTTGTATCACCCTTCTTTGTATATTTCTTTGCATGTTCAAATATACAAAACACTTATACATACAAGTTGCGGACTCAATGCCTGAATTTGTTAGAATTAACTTCTGGTTCGGGTCCGGCTTGTATGTATCCCTTTGTATGTAGGCTTGTATATCGTAATATACAAAATGCAACATGCAATAGCGCAGACCTCAAATGGTTATGGAGTGGATTGAAATTGCTATCGGGTCTGCCTTGTATCTCTTCCTCTTTGTATATTTCCCTTGTATATTTGACTTGCACCTTTCTTTGTATGTTGCCGATATACAAACGCCTTTGTATATTGTGGACCCCACCATTTGCACATTCGGCCTTTGTATATTCAAATGTATATTGCCGATATGCAAAAGGCTTTGAATGTGCCCCTTGTACCTAATCCTTTGCACACTCACCGCCGATGTATCTACCCGATATACATTTTGCCTTGTACTTTCGCGGGCCCCACCAAATGTATGTCGGCCCTGTACATTTTTCCTTGTATGTTTCAATTGTATGTTGGGAACATACAACGCAAAATATACATTCTCTTTTGTTCATTGTGCCGATGTACATCAACTATAGCCAATGCATATTATCTTTGTATATCGGCCTTGCATGTTGGACTTGTATGTTGGCGATATACATTCCACTGTACATTCTCACTTGTATGCTTGCTTGTATGCCGCCAATGCATCTTTTCCTTTGCATGTTCCTCTTGTATGTAGCCATTGCATGTCTAAACATACAACACAAATATACATGCAAACCATCTCATACAAGCAGGGAATATTCTTGAAATCTGCAATAGATTACCAAATGCATATACAAGCTCGATATGCAAAGTGAAAAGCATACAACTAGTTTCTTACTATTTTTGAAGGCCGACTGAGATTTTTTACCCGCCAATGTACATCAACACTTGTATGTCAACCTTGCATGTTTGCCGATTGTATCTTTTGACATTGTATATTGCACTTGTACATATAAACATACAATGGTGAATGTATATGCGAATGTACATTCAAAAATGCATATTGAAATACAAGCATGAAACTAAGAAATCCCAGCGATAGAAAATACTTGAAGTTAAAAGATTTCTAGGTTTTTCTAGGTTTTTTGTAAAGATTCTCAAGGTGAGATTTTTGGGAAATTTTGACAAGGCATGGCATAAATATTTGAAGGATTTAAGCCTTGTATGGGCATCTTCTAAATATTTTCAAGGAAAATACAAGGTGAATTGTTTGGCTCTGGACAGAGGAAAATAGGTCAACAATTACCATGATAGCAAATGGAATACTCAAAAGTACCCCTCAAATATCTGAACACTCACTTAACTGCATCCCAATGAACCTGTCCAGGATTAGCCATAAATCAACTAAGGACAACAACACTACATAGCATACATCAAACTGCAGACAACACTAGCATAAGGTACTCTGCTCGTGTCCTCTACCTCACTAGGAGATTTTGGACAATCCCCAACAGATAACTTTGTCCCCAAAGAAACAGGAACACACAATGGTCTACAATCTGCCATGCTGAACCTATCCAATACGGTGTTCACATACTTACTCTGGCTTAACCAAAATTTTCTATTAGCTTTGTCTCTTCTAATTTCCATTCCTAGAATGTACCTGGCTGCCCCTAAATCTTTCATTTCAAATTGTGCTGACAATTGAGATTTGAAATTAGAAATCATATTCTTACCCTTCCCAATGAGCAACATATCATCAACATACAATGCAACAATGAGAATAAGATCACCATCAAACTTAAAGTACACATAGTGATCTGATTTCAATCTCACAAATCTAATTGAAAACACAAAGGCATCAAACTTCAAGTACCATCTCCTAGGGGATTGCTTCAAACCATACAAAGACTTCTTTAATTTGCAAACCAAATTTTCTTTACCTTTCACCATGTAATGCTCTGGGTGTGACATGTAGATTTCTTCCTCCAAATCACCATGAAGGAAGGTTGTCTGCACATCCATCTGTTCTACCTCCAAGTCATAAGCTACTGCGAGAGACAACAAGAATCGAATGGATGTTAGCTTTGCAATGGAAGAGAAGATATCACCATAATCTATACCCTCCACTTGTGAATACCCCTTTGCAACCAATCTGGCCTTATACTTCTCAACATTTCCATTTGCACCAATTTCCTTCTTGAACACCCATTTGCATCCAACAGGTTTCCGTCTAAGAGGCAATGGCACTAAGTCCCAAGTTTGATTCTTTTCCAAAGAAGCCATTTCATCCTCCATGGCCTCCTTCCAGGAACCTGCATCTTTCATATCCAAAGCCTCTAACATAGTTCTAGGTTCATCACTGTTAGTGATTAAAGCATAAGCACAACTAGAATCAAGCAATGTAAAACCAAACCTTTCAATTTGCTTTCTTATCCGTGTAGACCTCCTCAATGGTTAAGGTTGAGGTTCAGCTTCTTCATCTGAGCTTTCAGAGCTGCCAAAGCTCTCCTCATCATTAGGTCCAACACTATCTTTCTATTCAGTCTTCTCAGGGGTAGCAGGAAACTGAACAACATCATCTTTCTTTACTTTTTCTTCTAGCTGTAAAATAATGGAAGAATGTGTAAGCTCTCTGGAATTGACACTTCTTCTATACAACACTTTTTCAGACATAGGGTCCCAAAGCTTGTATCCTTTCACACCGACACCATAGCTAATGAAGATACACTTAAAAGCCTTGTTTTCCAACTTTAACCACTTCTCCCTAGGTACCTGTGCATATACCTCACAACCAAAAACACGAAGATGCCTTACTGAAGGATTTCTACCAGACCACACCTCCATGGGTGTCTTACCAATAAGAGCTGATGTAGGAGATCTATTTACTAGATAGCAGGCAGTGGCAACAGCTTCAGCCCAAAACTTTTGTTCTAGGCTAGCTCCACTAAGCATACTCCTAGCATTCTCCATCAGTGTCATGTTCATCCTCTTTGCAACTCCATTTTGTTGTGGGGTGTATGGAGTTGTCTTATGTCTTTCAATCCCAAGTTCCTTTCAATATTTATCAAATTCTGTAGAATAGAACTCACCATCGTTGTTAGTTCTCAAATATTTAATCTTTTTACCAGTCTGATTTTCAGCAAAGGCCCTAAACTCCTTAAACTTGCTATAGACTTCAGATTTGCTTCTAAGAAAATAAATCCACGTCCTTCTACTATAATCATCTATAAAAGATACAAAATATGCATACTTTGATAATGAAGTAACATTAACATGACCAAACACATCAGAATGAATAAGGTATAATACACCAGAAGACTTATGAGAACTTGAGTAAAACATAACACGGTTTTGTTTTCCATAAATGCAATGTTCACAAAAGTCAAACTCAAGATTACAATCATCTAACCCCTCAACGAGGTTCTTATTTTTCAGGGTACACAGACCCTTCTCACCAATGTGGCCAAATCTCTTATGCCATAACATTGTCTTTTCAGCAGGAAGTTTAACTTCTAATGCATGATTACAACCATCAAGACTAGAAACAATAGATTTCTTCACTGCTCGTTTAGATGGTGGGGATGAAGTGACTGCTGCCCTCTTCCTTGAGTTAGAAGAATTATTGCATTGTGAAATGCATGCCTCTAGCTGAAATAGAGTACCTCTCCTAGTACCCTTAGCAAGCACCATAGATCCTCTAGTCATCTTACATCCTTCTTTTGAAAAGACAACCTGCACACTTGCATCATTCAAACTACTTACAGAAAGTAGGTTCCATGCTAAGCTTGGGATGTGCATAACCCCAGAGATCCCCTTCACTCAACCATTAGGGAATCAGATAGAGACTCTTCCATGACCAACAATTTTTAGATGAGAGTCATCACCTAGGTACACCTTTCCACCATCGAACTCCTCATACTTAGTGAACCCATCTCGATGTGAGGTCATGTGGAATGATGCACCAGAGTCGATTAGCCATACATCATCAGATGCATGGGTTGCCAGGTCTGCGATGAAAGCATCACCATCATCTTGTGACTTGTCAGAATCTGAATCAAGAGCTTTCTTCTTCTTCTCCTCCTCCTCTTTGCATTCCTTTCAGAAATGCCCAGTTTTTCCACAGTTCCAACAAAGAGCCTTGAACTTTCTAGGAGATTTGGATCTCCCACAGGATTTGGATCTACCCTTCTCAGCTTTCTTGTCCTTCTTCTTCCCTTTTTACTTGGGTCTTCCACAAACTGCAAGGGCCTCTTTGGACGCCTCAGAAGACTTTCTCCACATCTCTTCAAGCAACAGTGAAGAAACCACTTCTTCCATTTTGAATGTAGATGTGGTACTTCCAATAGCCATGACAAGATGATCCCATGAGTCTGGTAGAGAACAAAGCAGGGTCATACACCGATCCTCCTCCTCCATCTTCACACCAATAGATGTCAATTGTGCAACCAACATGTTAAAGGTATTCATATGTTCAGTGACGGATCCTCCATCCTCCATTCAAAGAGAATACAACTTCTTTCTCAGGAAAAGTTTATTAACTATGGATTTGGCTTGATACACATCCCCCAACTTCTTCCAAAGTAGTTTTGCAGTAGTCTCCTCATGGACATTTAACATAATAGAATCAGCAAGACTAAGTCTTATGAGACCCTTAGCCTTCTGATCCTTGAGATCCCACTCATCTTGTGACATTACAGATGGTTTGGTTCCATTAACACGTTCCCAAAGGTCTCGGTCTACAATCATGTCTTCCATCTTGAACTTCCACAACTTAAAATTAGTGCCATTGAATTTCTCCACTTCAAATCTTCTGGATGTGTTTGCCATCTCCTTACTGCAATAAGATACAAAATACTCTGCACAGACTCCCACTCAACTTAAGATCAGCTCAAAAAACCCCTACCCAACAACTAGGACCAAAGGTGATCAAGCTCTGATACCAACTGAAAGGAAGCTAGGTGTGCGAAAATCGTTTCCTACACTAATCTAATGAGGAGAGGGCTATGCAAATTCAATTTTATCCTAACTATTACATCAATGTTAAACCATTATCATGAGATATTGCAGCAAAACACAACAACCAAAATGTAGACAGAAGAAGAGAGACAAAGATTTACGCTCGGGAAAACCCTTATTGGGTGAAAAACCCCGCACTCAGAAACTTGCACAATATATTAACAAATTTGAAATATGTTTACAATACACTTCCAATGCAAGCTTCAATGGTCTTCAACACTCATGTCTAGAGTCAAACCAATAGCATAATAGTATCTGTAGAACCTGTGATACAACTCCCTCTCCAAGCACCTATTTATATAGAAAATACAAGGCAATATTGGACCTTTCTTGGAATGGGCATCCAACTTGGCCTCATGGCCCAAAACCCACGCCTAAGGACACTTGGTCAACATTGTAGAATGTTCCTAACACTTGTCCATAGCTCCCATCCCAAAGGGGTCACCTATTTCCAAAATGGGCTATGACAGATGCTCTTACGACACTTATGATAATCATAAAATCTGTTATAGCGGTTACAACTTATAGTTGTAAGAGAATCTGTCATACACAGGCTATAAATAGCATATTCTCTTACAACATGTCATAGTCCACCTTGGGGTGCCCAAATATGCCTTTTTCAAAGATGCTTCATGACACATGTCTTCACCTGTCTTACAACCTTCTATTTTCAACTCCTAAATGTCATAGATCCGTCATAGGAATCCATCATAACCATTTCGGTCAAACATTCCCTTACACAACATGGAAGATGCCGAGACATGGAAAAATACTCCTACCACAAAGTGGGATGCCTATCTCCTCATGTGAGGAGAAAATTACAAGTTGTCATAATCCATGTAGGATTGACACATCACCATGCCACATCCCACAATATGACAATTGGAATTTACAAATATTTACAACATAGGCAATTAAATAATAAATAAAAACATTAATAATGTAAGGAATTTATAAGGTTGAGACACCTTAATTCCCAACAAAGCTGTTGTGTCTTCTAAATCTTTTCCATGTCAGTCGCCTGGTGTTTAAAATGTAGTAATGGTGGCCCAAATGCAATGAATGTCAATTGAGCAAGAAGGAGAAATTGCCCCAGAACATGTCCTATTTTCATGGATTGAAGAAGAAGATTTAGTGTTTGTTAATGAAGCATCCACCTCTAAGAAGCCCCTAGTATAGTCTGATTACTTCACTAGGTCAAAGAGAAGAATGGTTGAATAGCCTGAAGCTATCAACAACGAAGCAACTAGAGGTCCTCCTTTTCAAAATCAATACATTCCCACTTCAAGACAAGAAGTCCCCATGATAGCTCAGAATTAAGGAGCCTCCAAGCTAGTGGTGGAAAGGGAAAGATATCCCTACTATCCAAAGACACAAACATTGGGACCTATAAATGTGGTAGAGCAGCTAAAGAAAACCCCTGCAAATGTATCAATATGGGATATGTTAGCTAGCCTAGAGCAGAAGTCACTATTGCAAGAAGCCTTGCAGTCCCAGGTAAATCCCAGAGTTTTTTAACACAAAAGGAGGCATAGACAAAGGAAAATATCAAAACAAAGATACTCCACCTCAGCAGACAGCTGCTCTGGTAAACACCAAAGAAGAAGCAAGTAAGTATAAGCCAAACCCCCTTTTTTTACCCTAATAGTGGGAAAGCAACTATCACATAATTCCATGATAGACTTAGGGGCTAGTACTACAGTCATGCCTAAACAAGTAGCAGATGCCTTAAAAATAGAGTACCAACCACTAGCTAAAGGAGTTATGCAATTAGATGGGAAGTCTATCCAAACCATAGGAATTATCAAGCAACTCCCATTACACCTATATACTTGTCCAAATATATCTGTCTTGCAAGATGTAGTAATCATTGATATTCCCCCTGTCTTTGGATTATGTCTATCAAGAAATTTTACTGCTAAAATAGGATGATATATGTCACTAGATTGGTCACACTTGATCTTAAGGACTAAGTATGGAACATAGATAAAGGTATTATCTAAGCCCCTATCTAAAGAACATATCACTAAGGGACCAACACCAAAACTTGAAGCATCCCATGCTATGATGAATAGGGAGGACAGAGGTTTTATTAAAGAGGTAGGAGAATGGACTGAGTATGATCAAAATAAAGAAGAGAAAAATCAGCTGATGTCTATGATGCAGAGTGACCCTTATGGCAACTATGACTCTATTGGTTTGGGAACATATGTAATCTTTGAGGAAGATCAAGAGATACCCAAAATAATGGGTCAAGAGACAGCTGAGAAGAAAGATTCTAATGAAGACTCTAAGATCTGGACCTTAAAATTTGATGGAGCCCAGAGCAAGAATGGTGCAGGAGCAGGTATCTGTCTCACCTCCCTAAAGGGAGAAAAAATCCTCAAATCCATACGCTTCCAATTTGCTTGTACAAATAATGATGCTAAATATGAATCCCTGGTACATGGTCTGATTTTGGCTAAAAAGAAAGGAATAAAGAATCTAATAGTCAAAGGCGATTTGAAATTAGTTGTAAAATAGATTAGAGAGAAATCTATAGCAAAAAATGTGAGAATGAGGTCATATCGCCATAGGATTTGGGACCTAATTGATGGCTTTCATGCTTTCAATATAGAGGTTGTACCCAGAGCTCAAAATACTAAAGCAGACAGGATGGTACAAATTAGCTCTCAGTTTGACCCAGCAAAAGATTTGCTTATCAATAATGAGGCAATGAAGGTTATTATCCAACCAACAATCCCTGACAATGTTCAAAATTGGCAAGTCTTTGACAACAATCTACAGGTCCTTTTGTTTTTACAACAGTCTGGAGAATTTACTAACCAGTTACAGTTTGAGATTGAGGAAACATATGGCGATCAAATCATTTAGTTGAAGTCTAATAAGCTTTCGAGAGGGTTGATAACTCTAGAAAACTTATTTGACCCTGATGATGGAAGTCTAGACAAGAGAAAGTTCATGGCAAGCAAAGAAGATTATTTTGAAATTGAGGTCAGTGAAGGAAGAAAGCTGAAAGTAGGTAATGCCACTACTAGGGAGGAAAAGGATAAGCTAATTTCCTTATTTAACAAATATGATAGGGTGGTTTCATGGACCTATGATGATCTCCACGGTTACAATAGAGACATTGTCCAACATACTATAGAGCTTACTGAAGGATTAAAACCTGTTTGCCAGAAATAGAAACTAGTGAATCCTAGAATTGAACCTTTAATGGTGGATGAGTTACAAAAGCTTCTAGAATCTAAGATCATTTTCCCAATCAAGCAGTCAACATGGGTGTTTAATCTAGTGCTAGTAAGAAAGAAAAATGGAGACATCAGACTCTGTGTGGACTCCAGAGACCTAAATAAAGCTTCGTTAAAGGATCATTACCCCCTGCCATCCATGGAGCAGATTTTATAGACAGTAGCTGGCTCAAAAAGATTTTCTCTAGTTGACGATTTTTCTAGATACAATCAAATCTGGCTGGCAGATGAAGACCAAGACAAGACAACATTCACCACCAAATGGGGAACTTTTGCATATGCAATGATTCTATTTAGTCTCTCAAATGTTGTCCCACTTTTCAGCACTATATGGGTATAGCTTTTAAGGGGCTCATAAATAAGATCTTCTAATTTATTTAGATAATCTCACTATATTTACGAAAAATGCCAAAGAACACTTTGAGCATTTGGAAGCTATCTTTCAGAGGTGTCAATAATTTAGGATTTCTTTAAAGCCTAAGAAATGTGTTTTTTGTGTACCTCAAGGGAAGTTGTTGGGGCATATTGTTTCAAAGGACAGAATTTCTATTGACCCAGAGAGAGTCAAGGCCATAATGGACTTATCCTTACCTGTCAACAAAAAGGTAGTACAATCTTTTCTGGGGAAAATCAATTTTGTCAGTAGGTTCATATCTAATTTTGTAGGGTTAATCAGGCCTATTACTCTGATGTTGAAGAAGGATCTAACCTTTAAATGTATACCTGAGGGAAGGCAGTCTTTCGAAGAAATCAAGAAGGCCATCTCAACTACCCCAGTACTACGGAATCTAGATTTTAGCAAAGACTTCATAATGTATGTGTATGGAGGTGAGTGTAGCATTGCAGCCATTCTAACTCATAAAGATGACAAAGAAGAGGGAGAACATCCAATTGCATTCTTCTCCAGGACATTAAGGGAGTATGAATCCAGGTAAAATTTTGTTGAGAAGCAAGCTTATGCAATAGTTAAAGGACTAAAAAACTTCAGGCACCTGGTAACAAGGAATAAAATCTTGATATTAGTAGCTCATTCAAGTGTTAGAGAGTACATTATGGAGGGTGAGAGTACCGAGAAAAGAGCTAACTAGATAACCAAGATTTTTGAGTATGATGTAGAAGTAAGGCCTACCAAATTGGTCAGAGGGAGAGGACTTTGTCAATACATTGTCCAAGACATAGAAGCACTAACATTGAAAGGGACAGAAGATGAAATTGTATTAAGACTGCAAGAGCCTGAGCAAGACTCTTGGGTTAATGACAGGATACAGTTCATGAGAACTAGCATTTTCCCTAGTATGATCTCCCTTGACAAAAGAAGATATTATAAGCAGCAAGGGGTTAGTTTTATCTTGATTGTTCACATTCTTTTTAAAAGAAAATTTAATGGAATCTTACTAAGGTGTGTTGAAAAGGATGAAGCTCAAAAGATACTACATGAATTACATCACGAAGCCTCAGGAGGACATTTTTCAGCAAAAACCACTACCATCAAGATTACACAGGCTAGGTACTATTGGCCTACATTGTTTGCAAATTGTCATCAAATGGTTAGGGAGTGTCAAGCTTGCCAATTCTATGTCGAGAAGAGAAGAAATGCAACTTTGCCTCTAAGGCCCATAGTGGTAGATGAACCTTTTGCATAGTGGGGTTTGGATTTCATAGGAATGATTAATCCAGTCTCAAGTATGGGATACAAATGGATCCTTACTACAATTGATTATTTTACAAGGTGAAGTGAAGCAATCCCACTGAAAGAAGCCACTAAGAAGGTGATTCTGGATTTTCTGAAAGGAATAACTACTCTCTTTGGTCCACCTCACACTATTGTATCTAATAATGCTAAGGCATTTTTGGGAACCAAACTATCAGAGTTTGCTTTGAGAAATGGAATATATTTAAAGACTTCATCCAATTATTACCCGCAAGGCAATGGTTTGACAGAGTCAACGAATAAGAATCTAATTAGACTCATTAAAAGAATGGGAGATGATGATGAAAAGTAGGGGTGGACAACTTAAATCAACTCAAAACTGATTCAACAAACTAAACTTTACAGACTTAGAACCCTAACTTGGAGGGTTTCTCTCACAATCTTCCTATTCCCCTAGTAGTACTTTGAAAGAGGTTTTTCCAACACAATTCTCAGGGCAGACATGATACACAAATTATGAACACAGTTACAGATACCCATTTGGACATTTAACAACATATCAAAATCTTAGGGGTGGTCCCTTTGTACGGAACCCTTCAAAAGTGGACTATCCTACTTCTTGACTAGACTTAAGATGGTGCAACAATTCATATTTTTTGGCCATAACTTTCAACCCATAACTGATCTCCAAGAACGCAGAGTTGATACAAACACCCATTTGGCCCTTATTTAACATATCTCAAAATAAAGGTAGGTTATTTTGTACAGAAACCCTAAAATTTGGACTATTTTCCCTCAAATTAGGCCTACTAGGGTTCCAGACCTATTTTAGTAAAATGGACATAACTTGCTCAAAACACAATGAAATTGAGTGCAACAAAAAGAAGTAGAAAGTATATTAAATTATATTTCCAACAATATCACATGTAGGTCATACAAATTCTATACAAATTTGTACCAAGCTCTGAAACAGCTAAATAATGTTTAGAAAATGCAGAAAACAGAGCACTTTTATTGAATTTTGTGCAAAACTTTGACCACCGCCACTTGTGTCAACCATTTCTAGGTTAATACAACATATTTCTATCAGTTCCTAACTAACTTTTCAACTTCCACCTTTTTTTTCTTTATTTACAACATGTGACTATTCACATTCCACAGTTTTGCAACTTTTGGCAATTTTTGACAACATTTTACAAAAATGACAACTTTTTGCAACTTGACTCACCAGAACTCCTAATGACCTAACATAGACTCTAACACATCCAAAATGGTCTTAAATGACCTTATTACAAGTATTTAACACCAACAAACCCAAAATGCAAACTTGACCCCTAACAACCTATTTAACCAAGGTGCTCCTACAGCTTATCATCAGAAGGATTGGCATAAGTATCTCAATTTGACACTGTGAGTTAATAGGATCATGCCTAAGAAAGTGATTAATATGTCTCCTTATGAACTGGTTTATGACAAGTGTGCAGTTATGTCGTTGAATATAGAGATTTCTACTTTATAGTTAATTAAACAAATGGAGATAGAAGAAAATGGTCCAATGCATGTGAGGCTTGCAGAGTTATTGGAAGTACAGGAGAAAAGAGAGTTGGCACATGAGTCCCTAATTAACCATCAACAAACTATAAAGAGTTGGTTTGATTGAAAGGCTTTTGAACCAAATTTTGAAGTCAAGTCTCTGGTTTTGAAATGGGACGAAAGAGCTTCTAAGCCAGGACGACACAACAAGTTTGATTCATTATGGACTGGCCCTTTTAAGATTTAGGCCCATAAACAACAAAACACATTTGAGCTAGAAACTATGTAAGGAGAACCAGAAGAGCTTCTTGTCAATGGGATCTTCTTGAAACACTTCACATAATTTCAATTTCTGCCCCTGTATCATAGTTAGTTAGTTTCCTTTAAGTTTTGTTTCCTTTTCTATTTGTTTTCCTGCTTTCTTGAATAAGTATTCTAGGAACACATGTCCACAGTACATTAGCCTCTATATTTAGCATTTTTTACTTCCCTTGGAGCCGTTAAAAGGGTACCCACATTTCAAGGGCAATAGCCAATCATTTCAAAAGATCACTGTCTTTAATGCTGAGTCAACGCAAATCTTCTGTAGATTTTGAATGATACACTAACTGTCACTATGGTGTGTCTTATAAAGTCATTAATGAGAAGTGATGATCCATTTAATGCATCATTAATGCCTATGCCAAGCCAAGGAGTTAAGTGTCCCTTCTATTTTTCATTTTGCCAATCTTTGTTTCAAAGTCTTTTGTTTCCCTCTGCCTTCGTTGCAAGTCTCAACCTTCATTGTGATTTCTAGCTATATGAGAGGAACCTCCTGCGACAATATAATGAAAATGCATGAAATAACAGAAATAGGAGAAACACAAAAAGAATTTATTGATCGCAGGCCACTTCGAGGGGGCAACCTCCTTTGAGTAAGATCAATACAATAAATTCATGGATGCCTTCATTGGCCTCAACACGTACTTATATACTAAGTCTAATCTAAACAACTATTACTTCCCATGAATGTGGGATAATACAATATGCTCACGGGATGACTTACAAAGCATATGCATCCAAATGTAATATAATAACAAAGTAAAGAGAAGGGTTAAACACGGGTTCCTAACATCCCCTCTCTTAGAAAAGCTTTGTCCTCAAAGCTTAAGATGTGGAAATTGTTGCTGAATCTAAAGGAGTGGTTCCCATGTAGCATCCTCTGGTTGCATTTTGTGCCACTGAATTAAGACCTCTATGATGGATCGAGAGCAAAGCTGACGGGTGCATCTGTCGAGGATTGCCTCCAGCTCCAAAATGATGGATCCTTCATTATCCAGTTCTAGTAAAACAATTTGTGCTCTAACATTGGTGCTAAGAACTTTCTTTAGGCAAGAGACATGAAATATTGGATGAATGCAGGAAGGAGGAAGCTCTAATTTATAAGCAACCGACCTAATTTTCTAAGGAACCTTATATGGCCCATAGAACTTCGGAGCTAGCTTATGATGCCCTTTGAGTTTCAGGGAGGATTTCTTGTATGGCTATAGATGAAGAAAAACCATATCACCTACTTGAAAAGTACACTCAGAACGGTGCTAATCAGCTTGTTGTTTCATTTGATTTCTTGCCATGTGAAGATTGTCCTACAAGATGCGAAGAATCTGATCCCAGGTTCGAAGAACCGTGTCAACTGCCTAAACTGGTGAACTACTAGGGGTGTATGGAAGGAGTACTGGCGGTGCCTGACCATAAACAACTTCATATGGAGTCATTTTAGATGCAGTGTGGTAGGAGGTATTGTACCACCATTCAGCGAGAGGGAGCCACTTTGCCCACTGATGTTGTTGTTCTAAGGTGAAGCAACGAAGATAAGTTTCCAAACATTTGTTGATAATTTTAGTCTGACCATCTATTTGTGGGTGATACCTAGAACTCATCTTCAGTTTGGTGCTAGTGTGTCGAAATAGTACTATCCAAAAATGACTAGTGAAAGTTGCATCACGATCTGAGACAATGGAAGAAGGGATGCCATGAAGACGGAAGATCTAGTCCATGAAAATTTGTGCGACTAAGGAGGTTGTATAGGGATGGCTGAGAGAAAAAAAATGACTATATTTGGAGAGGTGATCAACCACAACCATATCAATGTCTTTCCTCTAGATTTAGGGATCCCCTCAATGAAATCCATAGAAATATCTATCCAAATCCGTGTAGGGATGGGCAAGGGTTTGAGAAATCTAGGAAGGAGTGTTGTTTCACCCTTGTTGCATTGGTAGGTATCACATTCAGGTACCATATTTTGAATTGCCCTTTTCATTCCCTTCCAAAAGAAGTTACGTCGTGCCCACTCATAAGTTTTGAGGAACCCAGAGTGCCCTGTTGATGGAGAAGCATGGAGTTCATAGAAGACAGCCTGCTAAAGATCTATGCTCTGGGAAAGCACCAGATGACCCTTGTATCATAGGGAAGCACCATCCCAAGAGTAATGCGGTACAATAGAGGGGTTAGTGGCCAATTATTCAATGATTTGAGATAATGAAGAGTCATTAACATGGCCTTGCTGGACATATTCCAACCAATTTGGAATAGGCATAGAAATAGTTGAAAGGGAAGCTTGGTCATCAAATGTGCGAGAAAGAGCATTCGCCACACTATTGTCCTTATCCTTCTTGTAAGTGATCTCATAGTCATAACCCATGAGTTTGCTGGCCCATTTCTTTTGTGTTGGGGAGGAGACCCGTTGTTCCAGGAAATATTTCAGACTTTGGTGATCAGTCTTGATGCAAAAATGATTCCCTAGTAGGTATGGCCGCCACTTCTATACTGCATGCAAAATAGCCATCATTTCCTTCTCATATGTAGAGAGTACTAAATTCTTACTAGAAAGGGTTTTGCTGGTGAATGCAACAGGATGTTGTTCTTAAAGGAGAATAGCACCAATTCTATTGCCTCAAGCATCACTCTCAATGGTGAAGGTCTTGGAAAAATTTGGCATAGCTAGAATAGGTGTAGTACACATAGCTTGTTTCAATTGTTCAAATGCACACTCAGCAGCATGTGCCTAAATAAAAGCATCCTTTTTTAACATAATTGTTAATGGAGCTACAATCTTCCTGTAATCCTTGACAAACTTGCAATAGTAGCCAGTCAGCCCCAAAAAACCATAGAGGCTCTTGAGTATCTGAGGATGTGGCCAATTTTTCATGGCATCTATTTTTGTAGGATTCACACAAACCCCTTGGGCTGAAACAATATGGCTGAGATACTCCACTTCCTCCTGGCCAAAAACACATTTAGACTATTTTGCATAAAGATGATTATCAGAGAGAAGTTGTAATACAAGATCCAGATGTTGGAGATGCTCAAGCCATGTTTTACTATAGATGAAGATATCATCAAAGAAGACTAGATGAATTTCCACAAGTAGGGCTAGAATATTTTATTCATCAATGCCTGGAATGTTGAAGGAGCATTAGTGAGGCCAAAGGGCATGACCAAAAACTCATAGTGGCCATCATGCATGCAGAAAGTTGTTTTAGGGATATCATCCTCATAAACTCGAATTTGGTGATACCCAGAATGAAGATCCAACTTGGAGAAAAAATGAGCCCCATGAAGCTCATCAACAATAAGAATCAAAAACTTATCCTTGATTGTGATGTGATTAAGTGCTCGGAAGCCAATGCAGATGTGCCATGACCCATCTTTTTATTAATAATAGGGCAGACAACTAAGAGGGGGGTGAATCAGTTGTCACAAAACTTTTAACCTTTACTGTAACTTAAACTTCTTTACCACTTATTAACAGATGAATGATATAACCATGAAAGAATGAATCAATAACACATGAGCAGAAACAAATCAACACACATAACACCAGAATTTTTACATGGAAACCCGGTTAAGGGAAAAACCACAGTGGGGGTTAACCCACAAGAATTTATACTCTGTTAAAAGTATTACAAATGGGGAAGGCACATACCATCAGGGCACACTGCCCAAAGCTCACTACTCCAAGAGGCTCACTGCCTACAGAAATTATTACAAGAAGATTACAGAATGTTTGAACTGATGAATAGCATCTACCAATGCAAAAATTTAGTTCTGGTTAAGCACATAATACTGATCTTACACACTTCATCCTTACTCTGCCCTATTTCACTCTTCGGCCATAATCCGAGCTTAGACCTTCACCTTCGCACTTCTTTCTACCCTTTTTTGCACTTACTCCATCATCACTTCACTCTCACACACCAAAACATTCAAATCCATTGGCTTTATATATCCGCATCAAGAAATTCAATCAACTGTAGTCGGCTTCAAGAAAACTTAGACCATTTATTAAGAACTATGTTCTGTTGGCTAAATCCATGCACAAACAACAACATAGACCAAAAACTTGTGTTCTCAAATCATCAATCATGTCAGCCAATACCACTGATTATCACAAATTACTTAACCAATAGCTTTTCTTCATCTAGACCAAGATCAAATGCTAGGTCAGCCTGTTCTTCTGACTGTACTAACTAACTGGAACTTGATACTCAGATACTTATAACTTTTGAATCCTTCATCACTGGAGGCTAAATTTCTAGATTTAGATAGTCCTAACAATCCTTATCACTCCCTCAGATCCATAGCACACTGTGATTTACCACCAAAGAGATCCAAACCAAGATATTGGACCCTGTGACATGCTCTATTTTTTACTACCTAGACTTAGACAAATCTTCACTCTGACTTCTGGTATGAAAAATTATGTAATGCAGATGTGAAAGATAGACTTAGTTGCCATCAATGACAACACCTGTCATGTATAGTAGTGTCTCTTGCCAACAATCTCCCCCTTTGGCATTGATGGCAACACTTAGTGAAAAATGACTAAGTGTCAGAACAACTCCCCCTTACTTTGTACACTTATGCTTTTCACTGTTCTCCAGTGCTCCCCCTTTGTTGGATTCCTCATATTTCACTACTCTTCACTCCCCCTTTGACATCAATGGCAAAGGGTGGGATCTGCAAACCGGAATTTACATAAAAATTCTATATACCAAGCCACATATGTACAAACAATCCTTAAGTCCTATTTACATAAACTTAAGTATATCACCAAAAATGTTTTTCAATAGTGTCAGCTCACTATCCCAGCTCTTCTTCATACTGTTCAAAATTTAGATGTGGCCACTGAACAGAAATGCTTGTGACTCTGCCTTTCGCAGATCAGTGGGGTCACTTGTCTGAGCGACAGCTTGGGCTTCGGTCAAGGCATTGAACATTGCTTCCATTTTGGGGGAAATTAGTCCCCGAAGCTCACACATCCTTGTCTCAATGTTGTCCTTTTCCTTCATCAATTTCTTTATTTCTTTAATCAAGCTGATTGTTTGATGTTCTTGGCTCATCACTGATATTGTTAGAGGGTCAAAAGATTGGGATACACTTGACAGTTTTTCCTTAGACTCCTTTATTTTTATTTCAATGTCCTCTATAGCTTTAGGACAAGATAAACAAAATTTATATACATTCCCTCCTTTTGTAAGAGCATTTTGAATACTCTTTATACTGGTGTCTAGCACAATTCTATCTAATGCAATCATCCCTTTTAGAGCATCAAATCTTTTATCATTGAATTCATTTTTAACCTTGACCTTTGCATATTTTTCAAGGGACTCAAAATGAGTACTTATAGAATTTATCAAACTCTTCAACTGATCGGAGGGGGAAGATGATGAGTCCTTCTAGTAAGTTGGCATGATTTTCTCCAAAATCCCTAATGCTATACCAAGTAGCTCACTGTCTTCTATGTGAGACTTCAAAATATCTTCTCTGGCCTTAGCTTGTGCGAGAGAGGCCCACTTTATCTTATGAATTAGTGAAAGACTGTCCAAATTGATTTGGACCTTTCAAATCTTCTGCAACTAGTTTATCATTTTCCAAAATTTCTTTCACTACTTTTGCAGTGTCTCTTGCCCAAGATGCTGATGTATCTATTTGATCCTTATCGGTACTATCAACCGGATTGTCCTACTTAGGCTCTTCATCAACCTTTGCAATCTCTTCTTCTTTTCCATTTTTGTCCTTGGCCTTTTTTGCTTCTTGATCCTTAGCTTCTTTTGTTTCATGCTCTTTATTCTTCAATGAGTCATTTTTAGTTTGAGCATCTATTTCAACATTCATCTATGTATCTTCTTTTCTGGATTGATCAAGAGGAGTTTGAATACCTCCTGCATCATCATTTTTATGTCATCTTTTCATCTTATTTGTTTATTGCTTCCTCTTCCAGAACAGAGGAGTCATCTATCTCAGTTTGCTGCTCATTGATCTTTAATTCTTCAACATCCTAAATTGAGGAATCAATCCCATCATTAATCTTTTCTTCCACAATGGGAAGATTATGCCTTTTCAATGCACTTAGAAGAATCTCCTAAGTATCTTTGACTATCTCATCGGTTTCACCAAGCATGAGTTTATTCATTCTTTTCTTACTCTTGAAGTCATCTTTCACTTCTTTGAATATCATGTTCATTTGATCTAGAGTAATTTGAGGGCACAATTTTATCAGAACATGCTCCCTAAGCTCAATGTCTATACCTTTTGCATTTTCTTTTCTTAACTCTGGAATATCTACAAGACCATTTGGGATTTCAGAAGTTATTTCAATTAAAGCTTTATTGTAGATATTCATATATTTGACTGTTGCTTCCTCTAGAACCTTCTTATTAGCATCACTATAATCATCATGAAATTCAGTCATTGGCCTTAAGTTCCCATCTACAGTGATTGATTTGATGATGTCATCCATAGAAAGAGTAGGCTTTTCAACATATGCTTCACTCTTTTGCCTCTTGCTCGCCCTTTTACTTTTGGAGGGCTTCTCCTTAAATACCTTGGCTGTTTTTGTACCTGAGGCCTTCAACTCTTTAATGTCAATATCAGAATCAGTTTCTTCTTCATCCTTTTTCATGCTTTTATATGTTTGGAAGGCCTTAGTTTTCACCCTTTTTCTTCTTTTCTGGATGATTTACTTTCTAGTTTCTCAGGTTTGGCAAGTTTTGGGGGAACAGAGGCAGCAGCAGAGCTCCTAGTAGTCCTTGATGTGGAGGAGGATTCTACCGGAGTACTTCCTTGTTTCTTATCCTTCTTCTCCTTCTCAGCTTTTTCTATCCTTTCTCTGTTCTGCTTCACAACTTCCTTAGTTATGCCAATGCTTTCAGCATACATTTCTACTTGCTTTTGAACTTTCCTCTTGATTTCAGGTTCTCTGAACTCAACATACAATTTCACACTTAGCTCCTTATATGTCCCAAATCTTTCAACTGTTGTGTCTTTTGGCTTGCTCAAAAGGTGTTGAGCATACATATCCAATACTTTCTCATTAACCTCATACCCCATGGGCATAATCCATATTGTTCTTGGTTCAACAGCTTCCATTAAACACTGATTTGTATCCACCATAAATTAGATTGTATCCTTGTACTTTTCAACCACAGATGTAGGAATTCTCTCCCTTGAGTGCATCATGTTCTAAAAATGTTTGAAGAAACCCCAAAGAGCAATCCTTTGGGCATTGGAGTCACCATTACTATTCAAGTGCTCTCTTATTTGAATAGCAACTGGTTTATCATTAAACACATGCTTTTCTTGCCAGGTAACTCATTCATGAAATAGAAGAACAAACACAAGACCAATGTACCATATTTGAAGGTATTCTTTTTATCCTTCTTAACCTTATTCAAATTTTCCATCAGCTGGTTCTGTAGCAATTCACACAAGTCATAATTAGCATTCTCTCTCAACATCTAATAAGCTACATAGATAGTTGTACTAGATATAGAATTTTCCCTGCTGGAATGATAAATCTTGTATCCAATCACCATTGAAGCAAATTTGACATCCGGATCAGTGATGTCATTAATTGTCATTGCCTTTTTGTCAAACCTTGAACCGGTAGCATCAATTACTATTTGATTCTTTACTGCTTTCAACATTGGTAGTCCACCAAATGAGTTTAACCCTATCATGGCCTTGATGGCATCCTTGGTGATCTCGAAAGGTTTCATTAACCACAAAAACTCATCATGCATTTGACTTAAAACATATCAGACCCATTCATCTTCATTGAAGGATGGAAACCCTATAATCTGAATGAAATGTTTATCGTGTAGTGCCTTATACTTAGGTTTAAGACCATGAATTTCATCCTTTAGATGATTCTTGAACAAATCTACAAACCTTGAGTCCTCAAATTCATCTATGCTAGCATGAATATAGGCCCTAATATTTTCAACATGCAATACACCATATAGAACATTTGAAAATGCACCTAACGAGTCGACTTCTACTGATTTTTGTGGATGCTTCTTGAATTTGGGTCAGGGCCTTTCAGTAATATCAACAACCAACAGTGTAGCCATTGCAAAAGATTACAAGTTCAAAGCTTCACAGGAAAATACCTTTTTCTTCCACGGAATTAGGGTTAGCTGATGAATTCACTGGTTGCACTTCAAATCCTTGAAATCTTAGCTCAGGTGCTCTTCTGCTCACTCTCTTCGAATGCAAAGTGATCCAAATGTTTGAATGAATGACTTTTTATCCTCTGCAAAACCTAATTTGTCATTGTAATAAATGCTCTGCCCTAATACATCCAGTTACACTATTTCTGCATGCAGTCAATCTTCAATTGCTCCGCAATCAATCACATTTGCTTCTTTTCTTCCAGAATTTGCTTCAACAGATCTACAATTTCCCAAATTATCTTCTCTCATCGTGCCAGATTTAGGCATCCACTTACTGGCTAGGGGAATTTAATTTTCAATTCAGCTCCCCCTGAGTCAGATCTCTTGATTCAATTCTCGGAGGGATTATCAGCACTAGATTCTGGTGCAGATCCATCATCTTCATTCTTTGCATCTTTCTTCACCCATGTTTTATTCATTTCTTTCTGGATCTCATTTACATCTATTTTGCCTTTGCCTTTGTCCATATTCTACTTTGTTCTTCCTGTCTATGAGTTCACCTTTTTTCTTCTGCAAAATTTAGCAATGTGTCTAGATTTGTTGCAGTTAAAACATATAATTTTGTTTCTCTGACAATCACATGTTGGAGTAGGTTTAGATCGGCATTGAATTTCCATATGTCCAAACTTGTTGCAAGTAAAACATCTTCCATTAAAAACTTGTTTGTTCTTAGGAGGATTCCTTGATCCACTTCTATATTCCTCAGCTTTATGACCTATCCTTTTGCAATTAAAGCATTGACTAAAGAAAGATGATTCATTTTGATTTACTTGACTACTACATTGATTAGCTCTATGACCATACTTATTGCATTTGAAACAATTGCCATTGAAAGATGGATACCTTTGAGCATTAAGTTATCTTACCAGAGGTCTTCTAGGATTCCTTCTTTGTTTTCTTGCTTTAGGATTTCTTTGACCAAATCCAGAGCTTTCACCTTTCTCAAATCCCAGACCATGCTTATCATCTGCCATCTTCTAACTATCAAGCAACACTTCAAGTTTGGCTGAGCTTATCTTGAATTTTTCTTTGTATTCATTTGCAACTTCTAGGTCATGTTTGAGAATGACAATTTGCCTTTCAAGTTCTTCCTCATTTTCCTTGCTTTCTTGTAGATCAGACTCTAGATGGCCAATTATTTTGTCCAATCTACAACATTCTTCAGTTCTTTCTTTCAGAATTGATTCAGTTTTTCTCCAATCTTCTTATTTTCTTCAATTTCCTTGGTTAGCCTCATCACACTGGATTTCATCTCATGTTTTAGAACAACTTCTTTTGCTAACTTCTCACATTCCTTTGTTTTATCTTTTAGGGCCCCATTCATGTCATTGTCTTCATTCTGATTTCCTAGCTGAAGAAGTAGCTCCTTCCTCTTTCCATTAGATTTGCTCAATTTTTCTTTTAAGGTCTCAATGAAGTCTTCAGCATCTTTAAGATTCTCTTGCAATTCTTTGACTTCTGCTCTAGACTGATCAAGATCTTCTAAAGCAAGTTTAAGTTGTTCATGGACGCCATCAAAATACTTGAATGAACCCATTGAAAACACCTTCCCAGATCTTCCTCAAGCTGTTAAACTTCTTCTAAGGGACCAGTCTTTGATACCAATTGTTGATAATAGGGCAAACAACTGAGAGGGGGGGGTGAATCAGTTGTCACAAAACTTTTAACCTTTGCTATAACTTCAACTTCTTTACCACTTATTAATAGATGAATGATATAACCATGAAAGCATGAATCAATAACACATGAGCAGAAAAAAATCAACACACATGTAACACCATGATTTTTACGTGGAAACCCAGTCAAGAGAAAAACCATGGTGGGGGTTAACCCACAAGAATTTATACTCTATTAAAAGTATTACAAATGGGGAAGGCACATGCCTTTAGGGCGTACAGCCCAGAGCTCACTACCTACAGAAATTATTACAAGAAGATTATAGAATGTTTGAACTAATGAATAGCATCTACTAATGCAAAAATTTAGTTCCAGTTAAGCACAAAATACTGATCTTACACACTTCATCCTTACTCTGCCCTATTTCACTCTTCGGCCATAATCTGAGCTTAGATCTTCACCTTCGCACTTCTTTCTGCCCTTTTTCACACTTACTCCATTATCACTTCACTCTCACACACCAAAACACTCGAATCCATTGGCTATATATATCCGCATCAAGAAATTCAATCAACTATAGTCGGCTTCAAGAAAACTTAGACCATTTATTAAGAACTCTGTTCTATCAGCTGAATCCATGCACAAACAACAACGTGGACCAAAAACTTGTGTTCTCAAATCATCAATCATGTCAGCCAATACCACTAATTATCACAAATTGCTTAACCAACATCTTTTCTTCATCCGGACCAAGATCAAATGATAGGTCGGTCTGTTCTTCTTCTGACTATACTGACTAACTGGAACCCGATACTCAGATGCTTATAACTTTTGAATCCTTCATCACCGGAGGCTGAATTTCTAGATTTAGATAGTCCTAACAATCCTTATCACTCCCTCAGATCTACAACACACTATGATTTACCACCAGATAGATCCAGACCAAGATACTGGACCCTATTACATGCTTTGTTTTTGACTACCTAGACTTAGACAAATCTTCACTCTGACTTCCGGTATGAACAAATTATGTAACATGGATGTGAAAGATAGACTTAGTTGCCATCAATGACAACACCTTTCATGCGTAGCAGTGTCTCTTGCCAACACTTTTTTCTAGACAAGAAGGAATGGTGAAGAAAAGGAACTAGTACTAAGGCAAATAATACCTTGCTTCAGTAAGTCTTGAACGCGCATCTCAATCTCTATCTTTTGGTGAAATGGGTAGCGGTAGGGCCTAATGTTGGGAAGAATGCTTCTAGGAAGGAGCTGAATATGGTGGTCCTCTAGTCATGAAGGTGGCAATCCCAATGGTTTGGCAAAGACACATGCATACCTATCCAAAATTTGTTGTAGATCCAAAGGAGTAGTGGAGATCGCTGATGATTGCATTTGAATGGAATGGAGATGAGTGATGACACCATGTGAATTCTTCTTAAGAAGTTTTTCCATGCAATGTGAACTTATGATGCTGAGAGACCCCGGTTGTAAGCCGTTCAATGTGTGTTTTTGCCCATTGTCTGAAAATTGCATCCAAAGTTCAAGAAAGTCTCATAAGATGGGTCCAAGTGTGCGTAACCATTGGGCACCCAAAACCACATCACATCCACCTAAGGGAAAGGGAAACATGTCTGAGCATGGGTTATAATCTCCCATAGAGATACGCACATTGTGACACTTCCTTTTGCAAGGTAATGTGCCCCCATTGGCAATAATGACTTCAAAGCTGGAGCAAGGATGGACAAAACAATCAGCCTGTTTGGTGATCCTAGGGTTGATGAAGTTATGAGTGCTACCAGAATCAATGAGTATTGTAAGAGGGAGCTTCTTGAAGTAACCCTTGACCCACATGGTTTGTGGGGTGATGATTCCTACTAAAGCATGGAGAGAGATCTCTGGGTGGTCTTCCTGAGAAGTAAGGTCAACAAGCGGTTGTTGAGTGTCAACCTGATCATCCACTATATCTTGAGCATCCGCATAAATTTTAGTTTCAGGTGGAGAATCCACATCCAAGAGATAGAGCTTTTGCTCAACACAATTTCTCATCACAATTGTAACAAAGCCCTTTTTCTCTATGTACCCGCATCTCTGCTTCAGTCAAATGCTTGATAGGATTTGTTATAGGATCTCGCATTATTTGAGGTCATTGGGAAGCCGTATTTCTGAATGGAACAAAATTGGATTTGAATTGTTGTTGAGTTGTGATCATGTCCACTAACTTAGCCAACCCTAGGGCTTCCATCATTGTGCTGGATGGAACATTTTAACCTCAGAGTGAATTGCATCCTTCAGACCACTAACAAAACAACTCCTAAAGAATTCATCAGACAATCCCTCTATATGATTGGCCAGTTTTTCAAATTCTATTTGATATTCTCTCACAATGCCTGTTTGTCATGGTTTAGTGAGTGCTCCTATGAAGTCATCAAAAGCACTAGGGCCAAATCGCTGCAAAATGAGTTTGCAAAAATATGTCCATTTTGGCTCTTCATGAACCTTGATATACCAACAGAACCATTGAAGGACTTCATGTTCCAAATGAAAGGATGCAAGTGGGACTTTGTTGACATCAAAAGTATTATGCAGATTGAAATATTGTTATGCCTGGTATATCCTTCCAATTGGATCATCACCATTGAAGTGAGGAAAATCAAGCTTCGGCCCACAAAAATTGCTGGAAGAAGAAAACCCAATGTCTACAAAAGACTCTGGTTGCCGTCTATTATTCATGGTTGACTGCTGAAGATTGAGGCTGAGAATTTTTTCATCCAGATCTTGGAGTTTGGTCTTGAGGGCTACAAGTTCATCTTCCATGTTTTTTGCTCCTGCGCGGGTGACAACCATAACCAGGAGATTTTTTTCGGGGGAATGGGTAGAAAAGCAAAAACGGAAACTTTTTTTAGTAAAGGAAAATTTGGATTTGGGAAAAACTCTGATAGGCAATTGGGGTCTGACTAGGTTTTGGACACTTTTTGAGGGAAGGGGAAACAAAAAATGGGGTTTTCAGAAACGGGGTGAAGGAATGGGAAAATTTGTCCAAGAGGGACAAAGGAGCAGAAATATGAAATGAACACTGTGGTAAAATTTGAAGGCTATTGGGTGAGAATCAAAGAAGTTATGGAAGACCCTAACAATAGTCAAATGTGGGATTTCTGGCTTCGATAAGTGGAATTTGGGATAGGGTCCTCAAGGAAGGAAATATACAGAATGAAATTTCAAGGGTTCCAGTGAATTTTGAGAGGAAACAAAGCTAAAGCAAGGAAGATATGGCCAAAAATAATTTTTTTTTTACTTTTTTCTTTTAACTTCCTGGAAACGATCTGCTAACTGCTTTGGATGGATTCAATTTGTGATTTGCCGACTATCAATAGATATGGGCCCCAAGTATATTCAGCTTCCTAAAGGTTTAGGGGAATCACTTGGCCACCAATGCTATCTAACAACTTGCGTATTGGGGCTGTACCCCTCACTCCATGGCTCAGGTAAAACTGATAACTACTTTGCCACAAACAACAGCTCTTGGTTTACCTCACGGATGGGAACTAGTCAATCAGATAGGGGTCGTTGCCCTTTTCGCTAGTAGGTCATCTCAATGGGCCAGCTACTTCAGGGTTCCCATGGTACTCATAATGAGTTTTAGGGGTATATGCCCAGGCACTTCCCATAGTTAAGAGGATAGGGATATTCCTTGATCTGAACCTGTAATTCAAATGAACAATACAGATGCAAAAAAGAAAGAACTACTGCAATAATCACAGCTCCTGGAGGCCACTGCAGAAATTTTT
This sequence comes from Cunninghamia lanceolata, assembly GCA_027924645.1. Lineage (NCBI taxonomy): Eukaryota > Viridiplantae > Streptophyta > Pinopsida > Cupressales > Cupressaceae > Cunninghamia > Cunninghamia lanceolata. The sequence continues at coordinate 2,404,790 of BSBN01001327.1, read as the reverse complement.
TTTTGGTAGAAATTCCACCCAGCGAGCCCAAGAAAGTGCTCTGATACCAAATGAGAGGAACCTCCTACAACAATATAATGCAAATGCATGAAATAATAGAAATAGTAGAAACACATAAGGAATTTATTGATCGTAGGCCACTTCGAGGGGGCAACCTCCTTTGAGAAAGCTCAATACAATAAATTCGTGGATGCCTTCATTGGCCTCAACATGTACTTATATACTAAGTCTAATCTAAACAACTATTACTTCCCATGAATGTGGGATAATACAATATGCTCATGGGATGACTTACAAAGCATATGCGTCCAAATATAATATACTAACAAAGTAAAGAGAAGGGTTAAACACAGGTTCCTAACACTATAGCAGTGAGTCCAATTGCAAGTTTCTAGAGCCTCTTAAGTCTTGTGCATAGGTTAACTAAGAAAAATTATAGAGATGGAGGAGGAGCAATCTGCCAAAGGGTCACCACAAGAGGGTATGTTCAATTTGCCAGACAAATGGAAGAATAGCAAGCCCTACGCATCTCCAAAGGTGCAACCAAGAGTCAGCTACCCAAGAACTAGACCCTTGGAAAAAGAGAGATCTGCCAACTCCTCACAGATAGGGAATTATGCAGCTGGCATATTTGATCCTCGCCAAACCAAAAATCCAAAGAATCTAAGAGAAGGGGTGCATATAAGATGTCTCTGGCGGGCAAAGAGGGGTGAATTTGAGACTAATGGCATGGGGATTTGGACTTCTCAATTGGCCCAATTCGTGATCCCTATTGTTCACTCTTGTCCAGAATTGGTCCAGCTATGCGCAAATCTCTTTGACCCACATACCTCAACAATTCAAAGAAATAATTTCATGCTCCAAATTAGTCCTAAGGCGATTTGGGACATGTTGGGTCTTCATCATGACCAAAATGCTACTTTTACCAGTATACCCAAATTGTAGAATGTATGGAGCGGAGTCCACACGAAGCTTAGGTTCCTAAATACAGAGTTACAACTAGATGACGACAACACTCAATTGCCCACATTGCCTACGGCCCGACAATGGTTCACTACAGATGTGCAGGATGCATTATCTATGTTGGCCTTTATTTTTGGCTGTGATGAAGATGCAAATGTATATGATTGGCAATTAGCTGCCATCTTCAGGCTCAAAACAGTAAGTAAGGCTAGCGAATATAGATTTGACTTCTTGGAGCATATCTCACTGGCTATTATCAAGCAGTTGTCTAATTTTTCTAGTGTACAGACTTTTAGGTACTTGGCATATCTTTTTCATCTAATCTTGTATCAAAAATTTTAGCGTTTTCAGCATCACGTGCATTTAGATATGTATGACCCAGAAGTAGATAGTAGATGAACAATTCTTGTATCTGCATGGACCCATGTTCTTTCAGAAACCTCAGACCCTTATGAGTTTGTTGAGCATTTTTTGGCTCCTATTTTTGAGCAATTAGATTCTAAAGGTCTTTTGAACAAAATGACGAATCGATTAAGGGGTTTCTTAGTAAACTCCAAGATTCCTTGTAACTATTTCTTTGGGGCCCACAATTGTTAGACTTCATGGTTCTGCTGGGGAGCCAGTTTTTCTCCTAAAAGTTCTAACTTCTAGAGTCACGGCCTTGGAAGTGGGTTGCTAATTATCAATTATTGACAATAATTTTGGGAGCAAGCAGAAGAAGAAGTTTTGTGATGTCCCTTAGACCAAAGGAAGTATCAGAATAAGGCAAAGAGAGACTAAATATCTTCTATTGAGAAAACTAACAGATTATGGTTTTGTGATGGTTCAAGATAAATGGAATTATGATCTGGATGGTTTCTTAGTGTCCTGGATTGTGAATAATAAAGTTTCCATAGTCTTTATTCACGAGAGTCAGCCTTTCTGGGAGTAGAGAAGATCACCAAAGCAAGATACCCCAAAGGTCTATATAGAGCTCACAAATATACCAAGCGAGGGTCCCAATCCATGGGAAACTTCTTACACTATTGAGTAAGAATATGATCCCAAGAGGCTTATGACTCATGGTTTGAAGCTCACTTTGAAGAATAAAGATTGGTTGGCTGAAAAGATAGCAGCCTATTGGAAATATAGGCAAGAGATTTCAGAGACTACTAGAACCTTTGGTCAAGTGGTGACTGATGAAGAATGGGAGATGCTATGGGATGATTACCACATGATGCTCGTATCAAGCTCATACACAAGCAATATTCTTAGCCACTCAAAGGAGATAGAGGAAACAAAAGAAATAGAGGAAGCAACTGAATAAGCCCTGAGAACTCCATGGCCGCAACCTCTCAGTATAATTGAGCAATAGAAGGCTACACAATAGCCATCTCATGAGACCCATATAGCTTCGGCATTTAGGGGTCTTGGAGTGGCCATTTCTCAACAAACACTCGTGTCTATGCAAGAGGCATTAGAGGAAGAGGATCCTAAAGATACAGCAGAAAGGCTCCTGACGCTGAAGTGCAAGCTAGTACTACAACAGGAAGATGAAGAGGATGTTTTAGAGACCCCACAACAACAAGTTCTTCTGACAATGGTGGCGGTTCAAGTAGGTATCCCTCCTCCCTTTTCTCCTTCATCTTCTTCTTCTTTAATAGGGGTGGCAACCTAATTATCCTACTCTTCCATGCCTCCTACCACCTCTTCTGCGCCTTTACAATTTTTTGCACCTACTACTAGTTCTTTGGCCTTGATCTAATCTCAGGCCATTACATTGCCCTTATTTTCCCCATCTATGCCTAGGAGGGCTATGCCTCAAATCGACCCTAGCCAGTAGATTACAACCATTTCCTATGGCCTACCAAAAGGTCATCCTTTTGTTGGACTCATTGCTTCCCCACCTACATTTCAAACTCAAGCAGACACTACTAGAAAGGCAAGGGAAGCCAGAAGGGAGAAGAAAAGAATGAAGGAAAGCAAAAGCCCTGCTACCCCCCATGTGAAATCTCTTTTTGATCCCATCCAATAGACCCTAACCATCACTCATATGACTCCAAATATAGTCAAGCCACTTGAGCAGATGAAACCAGAGGATTATACTATGAATGCAGTAGCTATGGACATGATTCACTTTAGGCCTTAGGATAAAGTTGAGTTGATGAATGAGACTTTTACGGCAGTTACAACTGACTATTCAAAGGTAACAAGGAAGCTGCAAAAGGTAGAAGCAGATTTGGCAAAAACCAAAGCCACAATTGATAGCCTTTCTATTGAGATAAGGGCCAAAGATATTGAGATAAACACCTTGAATAAGGATATGCAATCTACTATGTCTTTAGAGATATACCAAGCATCATAGACCAAGGTCACAGACTTAAAAGCTGAGCTGACATAGGCTAAAGCCATTATAGCCACATTGCAGCAAGAAAGGCCATGACAGAGAAAAAGTGTCGAGACAAGATCCAAGAGGTGTCTCAGCTGTAACAAAGCCTTCAGGGAGAGAAAAATCATAGTAGTGCTTATCAAGTTCAATACATGGCCGAGCTAGAGAAGACCAAGTAGTTGACAATTGAATAGAGTCATAGACACCAGAATACTAGAGTGCTTGAAATAGTGAAAGAGCTCTATGTGTCTTCATGGAAGAGAATCTCTGATGAAGTTTCGTAGCTCAAGCCTGCCCTCAGTTTTCTTCTAAAATCTTAACAACTATGTGAAAAGGTGGAGTCTTTAGTTGAGGCCACTCTGTCTACTATATCTTTAAGAGTCTCTAATTCTCAGCTCTTGTTACAAAATTTTTATGATGTTACAGATGAAGCTTTGCTGGTTGCAGGGGTGAGTGATAGGATGACCACAACAGAAAAGGTAAATGAAAATTTGAGCTGCAATGAAGCTGCGACAAGTTTCAAGACCCTTCTAAATATTCTGAAGGTGTCAAGGGCATGAAGGAGCACATAGAGAAGTTAGTGCAGATGGGGCTTCCATCCCCTTTCCCCAACAATAGCATAGTCTTAATGACTGATCAAATCAAGGCCTTACTACTATTGAAGCAAAATGATCAGACTATTTTCCAAGGTCTGAGTGATTCATCAGGTGTGCGGGAAGTTGAATCGGTTCTAATTTCCATGGCCCAGCTTGAGTTTCAGCTACACGTAATGGTGCAGATCCTCCAGTCTTTTTCCCACAAGGATATCATTAGTTTGGATCTAGCATTTCAAGCTTTGCAGAAGAGAAAAGGCTTGTTAGATCCAGATTGGTCTGGGTATCAGACCGCGTTACAGAAACTATGAATCCCTTTTGCTATGACGGTGCATTTTTAGAATTTTGTATCTTTTGTGTATTTTCTGGGTTCTCTCTATGCAGGCACAAAGTCCCAAGTGAGTTGCCAGGAATTGTAGAGATAAAACTCTACATTTTGTTTTAATTTTCTACAGCATACTATCGACATGCTCATATATTTTGTGTTGCAAGTATAACCTGTGCGAATCATCGCAAGTGTCAATATGGCGGGGTTTTGAAGAGGCTGAAGAGTGAAGTTTCTTATAAGCTGCATAGAGGTGCCATGTGTCTGTGTTCATTTTCCTTTCCTCTCTTCTTTTTATAAATCTTCTAAGTCATTGCAGATAGAGCCACGTGTCATGATGTCGGGGATTCAAGGGAAGTCTTTTGGCAAAAGCTTTTTAAATGCACACCTGTATGTCATGTGTCCCTTTTATAGAGAAGGCGAAACTTGCCGTGTGTCTCTTTTTCTATGCATTTTATTGTAAGTGTTGAAGCAGTCCTTGGTGGAGCCCAAGATATTAAAAGCTATTTCCAAAGAGACGCAGATGATGCCACATGTTGCTATGGTAGGTGTTTGGAATGGGTAAATGGAGAAGTCTCTCAAAAGAAGCACAATGATGTCGCGTGTCCCAATTTTGAAACTAACAGAGCTCGCCATGTGTCTAAGTATTGGCTAAGTCTTTTGGCAAGGAATAGAGGAAGCCGAAGGTGTTAGGTGTCATGACAGTGCATGTTTGAAGAAGGTTTTAAAAGAGACCCATCCTAAGAAGCGCAGAGGTGCCACATATCATTTTTTTGAATCTTTTGAGGCCTGTGGATAATGCCATCTATTCTAAGTCCACTGGCATTCCTTGAGCCAAATTTACTGAACCAGTCGACCAATTGGAATGTGAGAAAGAGGCAGGAGAATCTAGAATATCAAAGACTCATAGTGATTGTTGCAACAAACAAGGTCGAGGCAGAACTTCAAAATCTAGAAGATCTCTTGCGCGTGGGCCACTAATAAAATAGCTTCAGTTCAGTTATGCAGGCAGTTGGAAAATCTCAATAGCCACTGGTGTCCCGAGCCCATTTTTCATGCTATAAATAGGGGATTTTTGTAATTGTATGAGATGGAGATAAAACTAATATATGCTAAGAATTTTGTTGTGAGACTAGATTTGTGTCATTTCACCTTTGCAGTCGTTATTCAGAAAAGAAAGCATTGTGGATTTGTGCATGTTTTGTGCCTTATGTACTCTATTGAATCTATTAATAAAGGAAGCTTCTATTCTATGCCATTTGTGATGTCTTTCTGGGTCTTTCTTGCAAGTTTCTCTAAGTTTAGCTTTTGAAAATAAATCTATTTTATAATCTGTTTATGTTGATCATCCATGCAACTCTTTAACATAATAGAAATAATAAAGATTCAATCACTATGCTTATTGTAGGATCAAAATATAAATCTGGCACATCCCCTTAGGAGTTATTTACATTGTATATGTAATCTTGTTTTTTCTTCCCTTTCCAAAACCCCATTTGAAAGGAAGAGACAACTTCTGTAAAATCTGAAGGTTACTTCAGGGATCAATCCCACATTCTTGAAGTTTCCCATGTTGGTGATTGAACTCGCACAATTTTATACATCAACATGTGCTAAGATCATATCTTTCTCAATAGATTACACATTGCTCACAGGTGATGACACAGTCACAGAAGTATCATTGAAAGAAACAAATATATGGGCTACACTAAATAGTGTCATTCTTTAATCGACCAATGAAGTTGAAAACTAACTTTTTCCGTAACTTCGTACCAGAACCTTAGAATCTCACAAAAACTTATAGAGACATGTATTTCAACACTCCTAAGACCTCCACCAAGATGTTCTACTTCAAACTTCACATATTTCAAAAAATTAAAACTTCACAAAATTGCCAACAGAAGTTGTGAAGCGATTAATTCTCCAAAACCGTAAGGTGTATGACCTTGAAACCTTCATTATCAAATTCAAGATGAAATCAAAAATCTTCCTGCAAGAGGATTTTCCTAGAAACTTTGTCAATTCATTTGAAAAATTATTTTTGTGAAGGCTGCCTGTTGTGTGTCAAAACCCAAATATGTTGAAAACTCAATTTGATCAAATCTAATTATTCCACCTACAAACAAAGGCTGAGAGATTCTAAAATAGACCCAAGCAAACCAAAACTAAAAGAAACAACTAAAAATATTTTTGGGTGATGTTGATTGCTTGTTCCCATAGGATGCTCTTACATCATATTCTCTCAAAATGGGCGCCAAATTAAATGTAAATTAGCATGAGTAGGTTAATCTCACTATTACATTTCCCCCCCACATTTAGGTTCACGTGAGCCCTAAAATGATCATTAACATCTCAAAGTATATGAGCACTCATAAACATGCATGTAGAGTAATATTCATACATAAAAGCATACTAAGGTTCATGTAAGGTAATGGACCCCCAAAAGATATCTTCATGTGTGTTCATTCTTAGCATGTGTGCTCCATAGAAATCTACAAAATAAGGAAAACAATTGTAATGAGTAGCTTATGTCTCACAACTAAAAAAAGTACAAGTCATAAACATGCTTGGCTTTCTAGGAAAATGAATAATTAAGATTAAGATTAGGAAGCTCTACCTATATAGAAAGTGATGTGACATATTAGCCACTTTTACATCATTTGATCAAAATGTGGCATATTACCCATGCTACCATGTCATGTAAACAATAATAAATGTTTGTATCAATATTTGTAACTATATACATGCTTAATAAAGGAGTGTTAGTGATAGGATATGGACCCCTTCAATTTGTTGAAATCATTGGATGTAACCTAGGATTGAGGGAGGGGGGACAATAGTATATGAAATTTAAATATAAGCTAAACATGGAAGCATATAAACAATGTAAAGTAAATTAGTATCATGAATATATTTTATAACTAATACATAAACTTGGGGTAGCTTGCTCCATTTAGGTACATCACCTTATTAATTTTAAATGAGACTCTTTGACCTTCCTCTATGTTCACTTAACCACCTCTAATGACTACTTATGCATATCCACTAAAAAAATAAATCAAACATGTCGAATGTGGAACATAAAATTGCATCACCACAACAAGCATACAACACAAATAATTTGAGAGGTAAAAAAACTCTTGGAAGAGTGATATGCTCCTATCGTGAACCCACTCTCACCAAGTTACATTGCCACTATGGGCTACCTCAATAAGATACAATCCTACTCGCATAAAACCTTGAAATGAACATGACCTACATCTCCTATACTATGTGGAGTAGAGACTAATAACTTAGACAAATGATTTTTTATCCACACTACAACAATTTGTCAATCATTGCATTAGCTCCCACTAGCTTAACATGCAACACACTAATGAGTGTGGATGCTTGTAGCACCCTTTCCCTTGACAAACTAGCTCATCTCTTTGATCAATTAGGTTTCTAATCTTGGATTCCAAAACCATTCTACATTTGCTAGCTTTGACACTCTAGCAACCAACATGCAACAATGACTTAGCTCTAGGCAGCGTCTATGGGGCCTTCAGGATGCACCGATGGTGCATCATATTCCTATGGCCATGCCTCCTCACGTGCATGTCAGTGTGTCGTATAAACAGTTCATTTACCTTGAAATTCCCACGTTGCTTTCACCATTTCCGTTGCCGCGTTTAGATTGTCGTGTCCAAATTGCAGACATTAAGATTGCCGTCGCCGGGAAATCATGTGAGAAGAAGTTCTTTTTTTTAAAGGAAAAGGGAAGGGAAAATGGTTTAAGTGTTCGTTTTTAATTTTTATGAGGGTATTTGCATCAGTTCTTTGCTTTTATAAATTTATTTGCTGCAATTTTATTAAGTAAAAAAATATGATGGAATAATTATTATATTATATTATTATTATAATTTATATAATATGTTAATATATATTCATACACAATATTATTATAATTTGCATAATATAATATCAATATATAATATTAATTTTCATAATAATATAATATATATAATAATATATTAATTACTATAATTTATTAAAATATATTATATTAATACTAATATATTTATGGATAATAAAATAAAATATATATTTCAATATTTAATATATAATATTTTATAGTTTATTTATTTAAGAGCTATTTTTATTTTTATTTAATTAATAGTTATTTATTTAATAGCTTTAGTTTTTTTCAAATATATGTTGGGTTCTTCCATAGTTTTTGTTAACATGTCAACTTCAATTCTACCAGGGCATAAATTTGATAGTTGTATAGTTGTATTTAAGATTTTTTGCTGTAAAATATAATGAAATTTTAAAAAGACTGTATCATATGAAATGATAGATTTTGGACAAACTATATATGATATATATAATTTGGTCCTTATAATAATAATAATAATAATAATAATTCATTTATCCTTATTAAATTGTTATATGATTATTATTATATAGTAAATATATAACTTGAGCTCTAAAATAGTTGATTGAATCTCTCATTTTACTCAATATTTTGGGCTAATAATTTAAAAAAAAAAACCATATGTATCTTCTCATATATGGATTTATAATGAAAAATTAAACAAACAATTTATTTTTGGCAAATATGCATCTCTAAAAAAAATAGAAGATTTAAAATTTTTATATATGTTATTCTTTTAACACTTAAAAAAATATTTTGCTAAACATTGGCCAATGAAATATTTGAACTTAACACTTTTAAAGTGCAAATGCAATCCTTCACATGTCCTCCAAGAATTTCCAAAGCACATAAGAAACCTATATATCTAACCTCCCAAAAGAGATATAAACTTACTCCAACATTATGAAATCATTCAATGGAAAATATAGCATTTACTCATGACAGTCAAACAAAATTTACCCCCTGGTACTTATATTCACCCTAGGGCATAGAAAAGATATATTTCACTTTATCCATACTTTAGCTTAGGACCACTACATAAAAAGCTTTGAAACAAAGCAATTTGTAAGTTAGGAGTATCAAATACACCACTTTCCACTTTTATTTATTTATTATTTTTTATTATAAATTTATTATAATTATTATATTACTATAATATATTTTTTAATTATAATTATAATTATAATTATAATATTATATTATATTTATATTATTATTACAATATTAAATATAATAATATTATATTTGTATAATTGCATTATTATAATATTATATATTATTATATTATATTTATGTTTATTATTATATTATTATATTTATGTTTATGTTTATTATTATATTATTAAATAATATTTTTATAATACTATAATATCAATCAATATAATATATCAAGTGTTATAATAAATATTAATAATATTATTAATATTATAACTATAAATAATAATGATTTTGTTGGTTTGACAAAAAGTAAATTTGAAGTAACTTACCTAATGAATTAAAAAATTAAAACTAAAATGAAACTATAATTATCCACAAATATATGCTATTGAGACAAGGGGGAATGAACTACTTCTGAAAATCTAGGAGGTAAGGGGGAAGATACATATGACATAAACTTAGATGATCCTAGTTCAATATCTACTTCAAGAGTCGATTTGGCTACAAATCAGTCGAACAAATACCCTTTGTTTTTCTATAATGAGCTCTCAAAAGCCTTACTGAAAGATGTGTATAACAAGCCCCTTGGCACCTAGTTTCTTGTTTTATCAATTTAGGTTTCTCTTTTGTGCATTCTACTGTAATATGACCCACTTGAAAGCATCTTTTGTAATGGAATGAAATGTTTTCATAATCTATAACCTATTTCCAAATCCAATCTTCCACTTTTAAACGTATCTCATCCATAAGCCCTTTCAAAATATCTAGTTCTACCTATAGCCTTGTGGAGTGTATTAGATTATCTGTATATGGGTCAATTTAGACAAGAATTTTTCTAGTATATTTCCAATCCCCTAAAAATAGGCATCTACCTAAAATTGTAGTGGGAGACAAAGGAGCCTAATGTAAATAAGCATAACAGAAAATGTCTCTGTCATCAAATTAAAATTTGGGAGCCAAGGCTTGACAAGTAAAACACTTGTGTCCCAAAACCATGGCCCTTTTCTAAAATATATTTTCAATCCTCTGATTTCTCACATACCAATACAAAAAAACCTTGAGTACTTAAAAAAAATGTCAATATTACCTTTTATCTTTTATGCCCATCTTTTCGTAATCCAAGAATGTAGATTTGCTAATCTTGGTGACAATGCATGAAACTTACAAATTAACCCTCAATTTGTGAATTAATCTTCCACACTTATAAGGACCTTGCTACCCAGAGATAATATAGGATGTTCCCCAGAATAGGGGATAATGCCCACCTTGCACATTTTGCTTGTCAAAGATTTAGCCTCTACATTGACCTTTTTGGAATAAACTCCATCTTTCACTTTGTCTGGAGCTCCAAAATGTGCATGCACTATTTTTCCAACCTTACCACAAATCCTACCCTCTGGGCCCTACTTACTCGGAGCAATAACGGCCACAGGTGCATGTGTACCTAACACTAGTGTGATCTTTCATCTTCTAATACTTGTAGAAGGTGCCTATCACCAACCTTTTTTACCGCATCTTCCTTGCTCCTTGCTATCAATAGAATCTTCTCTACATCACCTAGCACTTGTGACTTAGGGTTTTCAATAGCATGGGTAGGGAAGGCATTTTGAGCTTTATAATGCTAGAAATGTAAGTATTTAACTCCTCAACATTGTTTTGTCTTTAATACCTCGCCTATTATTATGGATGAATTTAACTTGATTTGAGTTAAGCCTACAACAAAATATTATTACTATTTGTCATTTTTGTAAGTCTTTCAACATGTGAATTTCTTTATTGTAGAAGGGTTCCATGGAAAGGATAAAGAAAAAGGTTAAAACAAAAAAAAATAGACATAGAAAGGATAAAGATGAAAAATAATTAGACATAGAAAGGATAAAAAGAAGATTAAAATGAAAAATAATTAGACATAGAAAAGATCAAACAAAAAATATTTAGACATGGAAAGGATAAAGAGAAACCCACTCCGACTGTTTAGTTATCTGGTACATAGTGAACCGACAATGCAAGCAGTGACTTTTGCATTACTTTGGCCAAAGTTTCATATGGTAAGTTGTATGTTCATACACTCATTTTTCAACTTGGAGACAACATTCTTACATTTCAGTAAATATTATATCAACATACTTTAACTTGTTTATTCAATATCAGTCTTAAAGACATAAAATATACTCTTTAATATAAGACAAGTATAAGATGAGAGCTTAGGTGACTTAAAAGCATGTATTGAGCCTCTCTTTGCATCCTTGCAATCTCAGTTCTATGCCAACCTGTCAATCTACTCAAAGGCTTGTTAACCCATGTTCGTGCTCATAAATAAATTTGGTATACATTCTCAAGGTGTACTCGATTCTGTCATAAAGTCATTGATTTTGACATCTATAGACTTGTAAGACTCTTGCCACTAGGATATGTTTGCCTTAGTCTATGATTATATTCTAGTAATTTCCTGTCAAAGTGAATTATATAAAATGACTATAATATTGTCATAATGAGGTAAAAGCAATTTACAATGATTTGTTGACCAATATTGGCCAAAATATAAGATAAAAGAATGGTTTCCTCTTAAATGGAAATAAAAGTAGTATATGAGAACTCTTGGTTACTCATAGAAATCAAAATGATAATGTGTATATTTTCTACCTCTACGACATAAGTTAAATAGATTCTTTTGCATGATTATCTGAATGTGAAGTCTATTCGACTAAAGTCTTTTAATCAAGTCATTGATCATTCACAGTTTATAAACTTTTATAAATAATCAAGAGTAATGATACCTCTCAACATCGAACTGATACAGCTCCTTTAGAAGGATACTATGACATCATAATACTAATATTTCTTGGTCTACTCAAGTCATAAGATATTAAGTAAGCTCTCAGTCTACTACTGACTTAACTGGTAGGTTCTTTCCATAGATAGATAGGTAAAGATTGATATTATCAAATCGACCTTACACAGTCGACAACACACCGAACCATTCAGCCTATATTGGCTTATATCCAATGTTCTCATAACAGATATACTAAGGTAATATCTCACACATAGTATGTTTATATAATAACAGAATTTATCCAAGCTTAATGACCGGCCAGTATATATATCATTCAGCCTATAGACAGGTTTAACTTGCATTTAAACTATCTTTAAAAAGAATATAATTAAATGAATGTCTATCAGCTATATATATCTCTAACATTTTGATCATTCTATAGACCAAATTCTAAATGATATGAATAATATCTATATTTATCACAATCTGCCTAGAACAACATTCACAGTTTTCTAAAGGCATATAACTTCAATACTATACACAAATATATTCCTATGTCAAAAGCATATATAAATATTTGCCACAAATAGCAATTGATTCATATAAACATGCGGATTCTCAAGGCCTACTTATAAAATAGAAACGACTTTACATATAGTATGAAGCTTAATATTTACAGTTTACTACTGGTTCATTGGCATACCTATTAATTTGTTAATGTAGTTGATACTCTCTCCTATCAGGCTCCTTCTCCTTGCTTCTATTCTCCCAATCCAAGATATATTGTCTTGCTTCTGTTCTCAACTTCCCTTATTGAGATCCCTTGTCCTCCCATCATAACCACACTCCCTGTCAGTTATAGAATAGTTACACATAATTATTCCACTTGCTGGCAAGTTTCTCAAAGATGTCATTGATGAAGTTATTCATAATTCCCAAGGCCTTGTTAGAAATATTGATATCAAGGTGCACCTGCTTTAAAATTTTAAGAAAGTATATCTTATAGGTTTTGCTACTCTTTTTATCCTTCTTCATGCCCTTCTTATATCTAGTCCTATAGGGGACCTTTTCATCCTTTGTGGCCTTCCTTTTTTTGTGACGAGATTTCTCAATCATGAAATTTTTCTCTATAATTTATTTCTTCTTTACCTTGGACGTCCTCAATAAACACTACAAATCATAGTTTTCAATCCTAATATTACAAATATTAAAAACAATCAAATTTTGTAAGACAAGTATGAATAAAAACTAAACTAAAATTATTCAAACTTAAATTTAAATTATAAACTAAATAAACCAAATTATTTAAACTAAAATTATAAATTAAATTATTTAAACTTAAATTATAAATGGTGAAATTTGCATACCCATGAAATTTTAATTAAATTTAAATTTAAATAAAACTAAACTAAAGTTTTAAACTAAACTATTGAAATTGAATTTCAATATAAACATAAATAAAAATAAGGTAAAAAACTTAAATATAAATTATAAATTATTATAAACTATATTATTTAAACTAAAATTATAAACTAACCCATTAATCCTAATGACAAAAAACTTAACCATGAGTAAATATTCTTGCAATCACAATTTGAACTTTACACGATTTTACAATCATAAGTGGTTACACAAATGTCTTACTATCTATTTGGACAATAATTTACATGAAATGCCTATCAATATTTGCTCAAAGATCAATGTAAACCTTGAAATGAATGCAAATTCTCAAAATGCTAGTGTAATGATCAAATTGCATACCCTACACTTTTTCCTTTACAAATTTTCCTCATTTTAGTGTTCATCCCTATAACATGCTCTTAGAACTCACTTAGCCTGTACTTGGCCTTCTCCCCAATCTAAATGTTGATAGTTTCTATGTTCTTGTGTGACCAAGTTTGTGTTACATTTTTAAACCTATTTTCTATGTTTATTTCATTTTGTACTTCTATCTTAGAACATTTTTAATCACTTTTCCCTCAGACAACAATACAATTGTGTGGACATCCATGCAATTGCATTGTCCTATGATATTACAAGCATATTAATATTTATTATAACACTTGATATATTATATTAATTGATATTATAGTATTATAATAATATTATATAATAATATAATAATAAACATAAACATAAATATAATATAATAATATATAATATTATATTATAATTATAATTAAAACATAATATTATAATAATATAATAATTATAATAAATTTATAATAAATAAATAATAAATAAATAAAAGTGGAAACATGGTTTATTTGATACTCCTAACTTACAAATTGTTTTGTTTCAAAACTTTTTATGTAGTGGTCTTAAGGTGAAGTTTGGACAAAGTGAAATATATCTTTTATATGCCCTAGGGTGAATGTAAGTACCAGGGTAAATGTTGTTTGAATGTCATGAGTAAATGGTATTTTTTCCATTGAATGATTTCATGATATTAGAGTAAGTTTATATCTCTTTGGGGAGGTTAAATATATAGGTTTCTTATGTGCTTTGGAAAGCCTTGGAGGACATGTGAAGGATTGCATTTGCACTTAAAAGTGTTAAGTTCAAATATTTCATTGGCCAATGTTTAACAAAATATTTTTTTAAGTGTTAAAAGAATAACAAAATAGAGGTACATATTTGCCAAAAATAAATTGTTTGTTTACTTTTTCATTGTAAATCCATATATGAGAAGATACATATGTTTTTTTTTTAAATTTATTAGCCAAAAATATTAGGTAAAATAAGAGATTCAATCAAATATTTTAGAGTTCATGTTAGATATTTACTATATAATAATAATCACATAACAATTTAAAAAGGATAAATGAATTATTATTATTATTATTATTATTATAAGGACCAAATTATATATATCATATATAGTTTGTCCAAAATCTATCATTTCATACGATATGGTCTTTTTAAAATTTCATTATATTTTATAGCAAAAAATCTTAAATATAACTATACAACTATCAAATTTATGCCCTGGTAGAATTGAAGTTGACGTGTTAACAAAAACTATGGAAGAACCTAATATATATTTAAAAAAACATAAAACTATTAAATAAGTAACTATTAATTTAAATAAAAATAAAAATAACTCTTAAATAAATAAACTATAAAATATTATATATTAAATATTGAAATATATTTTTTATTTTATATTATATTATATTATTATGAAAATTAATATTATATATTGATATTATATTATGCAAATTATAATCATATTGTGTATGATTATATATCAAAATGGATGGATAGGTAGCAGCATCCATGCTGACAACCGTGTAGAGGTACGTGATACTGCTTTCGCCCTTTCCTTGCCGCGAAAAAAATGGTGTCAGAAAATTTAAAAACGAAAGGAGAAACGGTTGAAAAAATAACCGGTTGAAACCTTTTATTTTTATAAGGTATTCGCATCAGTGCTTTGTTTTTCTTGCAATTTTACTAAGTAAAAGAAATATATGATTAAATTATTAATATATTATATTATTATTATAATTTATATAATATATTAATATATAATCATTTATAATACTCAGGCTTGGTTTTGGGGCATTCATGCCCTCCTTCTCAAGCTTTGGGTTCTCTCCTTTAACCCATTGACCGAGTCTTTCAATAGAATCCCTGTTTGGATTCGTCTCCCGAATCTTCCACTGCATCTTTGGTGCAAATCTTGTTATGAGGGTATTGGTAATTCTTTGGGCTCTTTTATTATGGTTGATCAAGCGACTACCTTATTTTCTCATACCACATACGTTTGTGTTCTTGTGGATCTCGATCTCTCTAAGCCTCTCCCGGCTGAGATTATACTGCAGGTTGCTAATAATTCTTGGAGGTAGATTTTGGACTATAAAGGTATTCCCTTCGGTGTCGTAGATGCTTTGCTATGGGTCATCTGGCTTCTGGGTGTCCTCGCTTAAAGATCCCTCGTTCTTCCTCCTGGTGGAAGAATTCTTTGCATGAACATCTTACAGTTGGTGCTACTGAGGATATTTCTGGGTCAGAGGCGGTTGATTCTTCCTCTGATGATGATGGGTCTACCCCTGATATTGTGAGGGTTCTAGATTTTACAGCTATGGATACTGCTGCTGGTGGTTCTGCTACTGGGATTGCTGATGTTGCTGGCGGTTCTGCTGCTGGGATTGCTAGTGTTGCTGGCGGTTCTGCGGCTAGGATTACTGGTGTTGCTGGTCGTTCTGCTACTGGGATTGCTGGTGTTGCTGGTGGGTCTGCTACTGGGATTGCTGGTGGTTCTATTGCTGGTGTTGCTAGTGGTTCTGCTGCTAGGATTGCTGGTGTTGCTGGTGGTTCTGCTGCAGAGATCTCAGCGGCTGATTTGTCTCGCACTGTTAATATAGGTGCACGTGTTGCTGGGGCTGATGTTGTTGTGCCCCAAGCTCCGCCCCTTTCCATGGATTTGGAGAGAATTTCTCCTTCTTCTCCTATTTCTAGGGATGGAGATGATGTTTTTTGGACTATTGTCCAAAGGAGGAAGCGAGGTCTTCCCAAGCATGTTTCTTTGAACCGCACTCGTGCCAAGGGTGTTCGACCTGTTAGGTCTGGTTCTGCTATTGTTTAAGTTGTTGCTCCTTGCAACCTTGTTGCTTAGTCTGTTAGGCTTTGCTGTTGTTTCTTTTTTAGCAAGGCGGCTGTGCCTTTACTGCTGATCTTTCTCTGGCTGAGTACTGTCAGCATGCTGTGTTCTTGCCCCCTGGGCTTGGTTTTGTTTAAGGGTTCGGCCCCTTGTTTAACCGCCTTATATTATCAAAAACATTATTATAATTTACATAATATATTACAATATATAATATTAATTTTCATAATAATATAATATATATAATAATATAATAATTACTATAAATAATATTATAATATTATGTTGTAATTATTTTAATGTGTGTCAAATTTTTTAAAAATAATTTTAGTATAGAAAAGTTTTATTAAAATATTTATTTTTTCTTCAAACTTTTGAGATGGTAAAATATTATTTAAGTGAGTGTATATATAGTTTGAGAATTTTTAATGTTGTGTTTGAAATCCTAAACATTAAAATGACAATTTCATGTCTGAAAAAATTACCACTTGATTAAATTTAAGCATGTCAATAGAAAATTAGGAAATCTATTATCAACAAATATGTCTTATGGAAATATTGTATTTATTAGATTTATTAGTATGCCTCGAATTTGTTATTAGATTGTGAAATCTTCATTGATATTGTTGAGATAGTTAATAAAGAATGTCTTTATTAATATGAAGGTTTATTATCATAATTTTGAGATTTTATAATTTTTTTAAATTGTAAAATAAATTTATTGGAAACACAAATTAATCATAGCAATTAGCTAACATGCAAAATATGATAAAAAATTGTGAAATAAATATTAGTAATACATTAAGAATAGTTTGATAAAAATTACTAAAATATTATATTACAGTTATATATATTAATATCAATATATAATATTAATTTTCATAATAATATAATATATATAATAATATATTGATTACTATAATTTATATTATATTATTATTATGTAATGTGTGTCAAATTTTTAAAAAATAATTTTAGTATACAAAAGTTTTATTAAAATATATTATTTTTTCTTCAAACTTTTGAGATGGTAAAATATTATTTAAGTGAGTGTATATGTAGTTTGAAATTTTTTTATGGCGTGCTTAAATTGGTAAACATTAAAATGACTTAAGATTGTGCCATAAAAGGAAAAAATGACCACTTGGTTAAATTTAAGCATGTCAATAGAAAACTAAAAAATCTATTATCAACAAATATGTCTTATGAAATATTGTAATTATTAGATTTATTAGTATGCCTCTAATTTGTTATTAGATTGTGAAATCTTCATTGATATTGTTGAGATAGTCAATAAAGAATGTCTTATCATAAAGAATAGTTTGATAAAAATTACTAAAATATTAGCATGACATAATTAACAATAGTTTTTATTTTAACAAATAGCAATTCTATTTTGAGAGGCACTAGATTGGGCTTGTTGGTGGTTGCTTGGCTTATATTTATGTGATTTGAAGATTTGAATGGTGTAAGTTGTCCTCTTCCCTTGATTTTAATAAGGCATAAATTTTTTTATTTTTATTTTTTTATATTAAGTATAAGGAGTTCAAGGAAACAACAAAAACCACTGAGTATCAAAGCATTAGAGGACAAGCCTCACATAGCAAAAAAGCTGAATATTACATATAACCAGAGCTAACAAAGAAAGGACTGGAACAACAAATAACAACTATTGTAACACATCTTCAAAGGTGTCCACCCACGCAGTCCAACCCATAGCACCTTCCATCCAGACCAAGTTCTTCTGAACCTGGATCTGCTTAAGCATGTAGATCATCTTCTCCAGTAGTGTTGTGAGGGTTTCTTTTAATCTCCTTGCTGATGCGGTTGACAGTTTGGTTAAAAGTGTGGATATTGTCCAAGTGCAGCTTCCAGAAATAACCATTTTTCACTTCGTTAGCAAAGAATGTCGCATGTCCATCTTTAAGCAATCTTTTGAATTTAGACTTGTTGACTTTCATAGTTATTTGAATCTGCGAAAATTTTTTGAAATATGTGAGACTTCGAAAAGACTCAGTAAGCAATCTAGGGACATTTTGAAATCTTTCTTCATTTCTACACTTCCAAATTTGCCATAAAATGTTAGCTGAGAGAATATCCCAAAACATGTTAACATCTTTTTTTGCATTAGAAATAAAACCAGTAATAACTTCAAGAATATTGAAAGTAGCAGGGATGGAAATGCCAAACATCAACCAACCTCTTTAGCAAAAGTGCACTCAAAGAATATATGTCTTCCTGTTTCCGGGGTTCTGCAAATGCTGCACAAGTTAGTATCAGAGAAAGAGTTCCTAATAGGAAGCTTGTTGAGAATAAGTAACCATTTAAAATATCTAATTTTAGGATCAATAGAACTTTTCCATAGATTGTCAAAAAGCTTATTCCAGGAAGGAACATCTAAATTAGTATACCGAGTATTATTAATATGGCTGATAATTTCATCATTGCAGTTACTAATAGAGTAAATGTTCTTAGCTTTAAGCTTGGAAATGATAATACCACTAGGCCATTTAATTTTCTGATAACTATTAGAATCAACATGACATAAAGTAGGAATATTCTTGCTGGCCCTGAGAATCATATTATAAGTCTTCTTATGAGAATCAGGAAGGTTAAATTTACTCTTTAACTCATCCCACTGAATAAGTCTATCATTTTCAAAGATGTCAATAAGTTGTTTGATCCCATGATTGGCCCAACTCTTGGCGGAACAGCCTTGGGTAAGAGTAAGGGGCTTATTACCGAGCTTAAGGTTCCACCAAATGGACCTCTCACCATGGAGGGTCTTATCATCATAGAAGTCTTTATTCTTGATGAATTGCCTAACATGGTTCCAGGCCTTCCAGATGGACTTGAATACAGTCGAGCCTTGAACAATGATAGGAAATTCACTACAAATAAGATCAGTGAGGGGAAGATTTTTCCAGAATTTGGCATTCTTTGGATAACTCCTTTCAATATTGTTATGAATAAGAACTCTCCAAGGGTCATCTCCCTCCAAGGCACGAAAGATCCATTTGGAGGCCAAAGCAAGATCACTTAGTCTTAGGTCTTTAAGCCCCAAGCCCCCAAAGAGCTTATCAACATGACACCAGCTCCACCTGATAGATTGAGTTTTGTTATTTCCTTTCCCATCTGACCAAAGGTAATTCCTGATGACTTTTTGAATTTCCATAACTTGGTAATCATTAAACATCCAAGCCGAGGCATAGTAAATATTATAAGAAGAGAGAATCATTTGACAAACTTGAAATCTACCAGCAAAAGACAGAGACCTATTGTGCCATTTATTCAACTTATTATGAATCTTATCCTTAACCCAACTCCACATTTCTTTTAAAGAAGGATCAACAGAGAAGGGAATACCCAAATATCTGACAATTTTTGAGGGACCACCCCACTGGAAACCAAATTTACCAAACCAATCAGGAGGTTGGTCATTCCATCCAAGACAAATAGACTTGGCTTGAGATAACCTAGCTCCAGAAATCTTACAGAAAAAACTGAGCTTATTGATCATAGCTTCGAAGTTGGCTTCAGAGACTTCATGAAAGAGAGGTGTCATCAGCAAACTGGCAGTTAATAATATTCTTGTTATCAGGAAGGGTGATGCCTTTGACAGCAGGGGATAAGGTGTTGTCTCTAAGAATATAGAAGAGAGCTTCAGAGGCTATAACAAAAAGGGCAGGGGTAAGCGGACAGCCTTGCCTAATCGATCTACCCAAAGGGAAAAGGGGCTGAAAGAGATCCATTAATATCAATTTGAGCATGAGCATCTTTAAGAAGCATTTTAACAATATCACAAAAGAAAGAGGGGAATCCAAAAGCGTCAAGCATCATATTGATAAAGTCCCACTCTATTCTATCATAAGCTTTTTCAAAATCCAGCAGAAACATAGCAACATTTTGATCAGTATGCTTGGCCCAATTAAGAGCTTCCCAACTAGTAATCAAGTTCTCTAAGATATATCTCCCTTTAACAAAACCAGTTTGAGTAGGACAAACGAATTTAGGAAGAATAGTTTCCAACCTTCGAGACATGATTTTGGCAAGAATTTTGTAAGAAACATTTAAAAGAGTTATAGGCCTCCAATTCTTTATGAGGGATTTATCTCCCTCTTTAGGGATGAGTTTGATAATTCCAGAGTTAATCTCCCTACCCAGAGTTCCAGTATCAATGGCTTCGTTATAGATGTTAAGTAATTCTTTGCAAATCCATTTACTGTTGGCTTTATAAAACTCCATAGGCAGCCCGTCGGGTCCAGGAGCTTTATCATTGTTAAGAGAGTTGATGGACTTTTCAATTTCCTCCAAAGATATGGGTTGTTCAAGAACAGAGGCATCAATATCTGAAATCCTTTTGGGGATAAGATTCCTACACTGATTTCTATGAGTCCTAGCATCTTGAGAGTCCTCAGAAGTAAAAAGATCTTCATAAAACCGAGCAAATTCTTTTTTAATATCATTAATATCAGAAATCATTCGATTGTTAATGAACAATTTATCAATAGATGCCTGCTTTTGTTTAATAAGATAATTTTATTTATTTTTACTTTTTATTGTTGCATTTTATTTTAGTGTGATATATTTAGTTTATGTAAATAATTTTTTTTATAAATAACATAATAATAAGAAAATTTGGACAAAATATTATGAACTTTTGTTTATGATGAAATATAATAAATAATATTTTCTACATTTTGTCACCTTAGTACGGAGTAAGTTTTTATTGTCAAAGAATTTAAATGTATTTTATGTAACTGCACTTTTTTAATAAAAGGTTAAAATAGATTACAATTATCCTAAGAATAATTCAATTTATCAACATATTTAACCTAGCTTTTATTGAACTAGCATATTTATATTTTAAAAAATATATTTAAATAATACTAGTTTTTATCTACATAGAACTCCTTTCCACATCCATTTTCGACGTACCCATTACACACTCAAGTGCGATTTCTAGTTTAAAGAGACTCCATCACTTCTTATTATAAATATACTCATCATATAATGATGCAGTTTTGAATGTCACCAGGCTAGAAGAATAATTCAATTTATCAACATATTTAACCCAGCTTTTATTTATATGAACTAGCATATTTATATTTAAAAATATATATATAAATATATTTAGAGATTTTTTTTCAAGATATCTATTTTTAATCAGTTTATTATGTAATCAATTTCATATATAAATAGACTAGATGACTTAAAAGGATATCTCTCAACATATTTTAAATATATTTTTTAAAATATATATATATATGCTAATTTAAAAAAAAAATGTTTATCCTGAATGAAACCATGGCCTTATAAAAATAAAAAATAACATTGTGAGAGCATACAATAGTAGCCCAAATAGTGTACAAATGAAGGGTGGTATTACACATTAAAGGGAAAAAATACACTATATCAACCATTGATGTAGTTTTAAGATGATAATATATGTTTTTCATTTATAACCTTAGGATCATGTATGCCATACAAGAATGATTCAACATTTTAGAGTTTTGTGCTTTGATGAGATCTATCAACTCTATTAAAATCAATGGAAGAGGAAAATTTGCTCCATTCAAGTCCTCAAACTACATAAATATATATATGCAATAACTTACCATACAATATTAATCATTTATTTGGTTTTATATAACAAGACAACCTATTATTTAGGATAATTGTAATCTATTTTAACCTTTTATTAAAAAAATGTAATTACATAAAATATATTTAAATTCTTTGACAATAAAAACTTACTTAGTAGTAAGGTGAGAAAATGTAGAAAATATTATTTCTCATATTTCATCATAAACAAAGTTCATAATATTTGGTCCAAATTTTCTTGTTATTATGTTATTTATAAAAAAATTATTTACACAACTAAAATAAAATGCAACAACAAAAAGTAAAAATAAATAAAATTTATGCCTTATTAAAACAAGGGGAAGAGGAAAACTTACACCATTCAAATCTTCAAATCACATAAATATAGGCCAAGCAACCAACAATGAGCCCAATCTAATGCCTCTCAAAATAGAATTGCTATTTGTAAAAATAAAAACTATTGTTAATTATGCCCTCTAATATTTTAGTAATTTTTATCAAACTATTCTTAATGTATTACTAATATTTATTTCACAATTTATTGTCATATTTTGCATGTTGAGCTAATTGCTATAATTAATTTGTGTTTTCAATAAATGTATTTTACAAATTAAAAAATTATTTAAAATTTATTAATGTGTATTATAATAATTTTGAGATTTTATATTTTTTTAATTTGTAAAATTTGACACACCTTAAAATGATTACATAATAATAATATAATATAAATTATAGTAATTAATATATTATTATGAAAATTAATATTATATATTGATATTAATATATATAACTATAATATAATATTTTAGTAATTTTTTTCAAACTATTCTTAATGTATTACTAATATTTATTTCACAAATTTTTATCATATTTTGCATGTTGAGCTAATTGCTATGATTATTTTGTTTTACAATTTAAAAAAATTATAAAATCTCAAAATTATTATAATAAACATTAATATTAACAAGTGTCACGTAGTGGCCAGTACCTGCCTTGTAGTGTTGTTTTTGATAAGATAAGCAACAAAAGAGGGTGCCGATCCCATAACAGTAAAGCCAAAAATGGCACACCAAAAACTATAATAGTTTAACAACCATCAAAGTTCAAGCAAAAGATCACAAAGATGAAACAAACAAAAACCACAGAACCAATAGTTTGACATCAGACTAACAGAAGACACAAACAAGCCACCAACGACTAATTAAACATTTTGTCCCAATCATCAACCAAAAACTGGAAAACATCTTGGTAGTCCTTCAGCTTCTTGCCTTTCTTGCCTTAGTCATCCAGCTCCGCCTCCTGAAGAACTGCCAGGGTTGTGGCAGATCTATACATCACCTTAGCAGAGAATTTTGCCAGAGCACTATATTTCTGCTCCAGCTTACTAGCCCTTGCCATCAGGTCTTCAATTTCTTTGTTCTTATTGATTTTGGCACCTTTTTTTGGTTACCTTTACCTTTACCTTTCTTCCCTTTCTCTGAACTGGCCGAGTCTAAACCATGAACATTAAGTTCTAGGAAGTTGCTGGGTCCCTCGTCTTCCACCACAATCTTATCACTTTTAATTTCCTTTGTTAATAGAAATTTTGCCACCCAAGAATTCAGTCTCCACCACCTCAGTGTCAACCTTGTTATTTCCTTCAAAACCAGTGCCATGTTGCTCAATTGACATCCTTTGGTTTTTTTCCTTCGACTCTTCCTCACCTTGCTGACCCCTTGAGTCTTCCTTATTCACTTTTTCAGTCTGTTCTTCCCCCTGCTGCTCAATATACTTGATCTTCTACATGTCCCATGTCAACATAGCTTCAGTGGATTCCTTTTTCAAAGATGACAACTGTTGAGGCGTGGGGGCAGGCTTAGCAATAAGTTTGGAGGATCTTCTAGCTGATAGAATCCTAGGTTTGATTTCAGTAATGGTGAAGTCTTCATCCACACTGTCAATATTCTCACTTTCCTCCTCCAAACTCACTTCCTCCACCACCATGGGCTTAGAAACCCTAGTACCACTACCAGTGCCCCTTTCATCAACCATGCCACTGTGAATTTTCTTAAGGGGGGTAACCTGAGTGGGAGAAGCATGTAGAGTTTTCCTCTTAGCAGGGGTAGCCACTGGGGATTTAGGGGTCAGGCCCTCAGTGGAGAGCTCAGGGCTAGTAATCATAGAGGGTTTCTTTTTACCAACTTTAATATAGGAATCTGGGGTAATTTTAGTAATGATCACCGAATTGTAAATTTCCTTGGTAGCTTTAGGAGATGGGGACGGCTCAAGTTTGGCAAGGGTGAGGGTTTTGGGAGGACAAAGAGTAAGGTTGAATTTATACAGCCTCATTATGAGCCCTTGGTGAAGAGGGAGTTCATGTTTACTAGGGTCTAGAGTGTGTTGTTCCTTAGTAGAGATTATTGATAACTCGAGGGAGGAGAGGAGGTAAAATAGGAAATTGATAATCTTACTGGGTCTGAAATGATTCAGGAGTGTGAAATGATAATGAAAAAACCTTCTAAACCTTCCTTCCAAAGTAAAGTATTTCATAATCATGAAATATACCTCACCCAAAGGTTGAGGAAGCTTTTGCCTGTCGAAACCCCCTTGAAGTCTATACAAGACCTCATCCTTCTTAAGAAAAGTCTTCATGCCCTCATTATTAGAGACTTTGCTTTTCCTAGAGTGCTTGGTGCCATCAAAGGGCATGCCGGTAGCCATACCAATCCCCTCCTAAGAGATGTTGATAGTCACATTGCCCACCTTAGCCTTTCTATTATCATAAGAACTCAAGAATTGAACAAAAAGGTTCTCGTCGAAGCCTTGAAGGCACTCCAAATAGGAAGCAACACCCCCTTCTTAACAAATATGCCAGATAGTCTCATTTTGTTTAAACTCTTCACACGACTCCAGCTTTGTGTGTGTTCTATCCCCCCCATCACATAGTCGACAATCTTAAGCAAAAAAACCCTAGAGGTAACAAACTTAGCAGAGTAGGAAGTGAGGAAAAACTTAGCAATTAAGCCTCTACAGGTCCCATTCCCAACAATGCCGATAAAAATGGTAGCAGTGATTTTCACAGCCTTCCCATCAGTCGAGGTGGTGTACTTGCTATAATTCATCTTATGCAGACTATCAAAACCTTTCTTCTCATAATGGGGGAACAATAAATGATCATCATTATTGTTCATGCTACGCGGCATCGAGCAGTCCCGAGACTTCATGTGCCTAGATAGGTGGAACGTCTCCACGGGCCTCCAACTCAGTGTGACTTTAGTGCAATCTTCAATCTGCAGGCGATAGCAAGTACAAAAAAGGAGCCACATCAGTGCCTTCGTAATTCTACTAATAGTATCCAGCTGGCAAGGTATTCTAGCTCTCTGCTAAATATTCTAGTTAACCATAGTGTAGTAAGGGTTTAGATACATGGGTAACTAGGGGTAGGACTAGAGTCTTTGACAATAAGATTTTGAATTTAGTGCGGGAGGTTTTTTGCGCTTCTCTAGCAATGCCAAGTGTCCAAACTCTGACCTAAGTTGGCTAGCACATCAGCCGCTTTATTTCCCTCCCTGTAAACATGTCCAACCTCCTCGTGAGTGAACCCGGATAGAAGGCAGATGATATCTTCCGTTATGCTTTTCATTTTCCATCCACTGGTAGACCTCCCCTAGGCCGCGTCGATGATAATTTTGGAGTCTCCTTTGACTTGAAGCTTATCGATCCCCATAGCATGTGCTAATTGTAAACCTTTTAACAACACTAAATCCTCAGCAACATTATTGGATTGGATACTAATCACACCCGCATAGTTAGCTAAGCAGGTTCCCTCACTATCTCTAAAGATCCCACCACCACTAGCCAAACCCATATTCTTTTTCTCCGCCCCATTGAAATTGATCTTGGACCACCCTCTAGGGGGGGCTTCCAATGATTTTGAAGTCTAGACATCTTTTTAAAATTGTCAACCTTGTTCATATCAGCTTCTAGCCACTAGTTCTTAGCAATCTGAGTTTCCACAAGGGTAGGGGGATTCTCAGCCACCTGTAAGGTGCAGGAGGACATGTTCTTAGCAACAACTCTACACAAGGAGTAAAACACATCCTTAGTAGGTCGGGTTTTATCTCAAAAAATATGGTTATTTCTTTCCTTCCACACACTCCACCCAAGGTGGGGCAGTATCTATCTCTAAAGTTCTCTTATTGTAGGGTGAGAAAAGGGGGAGACCTAGCTTAGGGCAAAGTCCATAAAGTTTTCTAGAAACACCCAATTAAGCTCAAATTTTTGGAGGGTTTTTTCCCAAATCTCCTTTGAGAACTCGTAGTGGAATAATATATGCTACACAAAATCTTGTTCCTCGAGGCATAGGACACATCTGTTGACCATTTGGAACCCCCTTTTATTGAGATTATCAATGGTCAGAACCTTACTGCGTGCCACAACCCACCAATAAAAATTGATTTTGGGAATAAGTTTGCTATTCTAGACTTTCTTCCACAACTGGTTATCCTGTCCACTGTTGGTCAGTAGCTGGTAAGCTGACTTAACCGAGAAGTTACCTTTCTGATCCTATCCCCATAGCATTTCATCTTCTCTTTGAAAGACCAGGATTCTATGAATGTCAAGTTCCTTTTGAAGACTCTGGCACTCTATCCTCTCAATCAGGTTAAGACCGCACTCGGAAATGTTCTTCCAAGTCCTCTAATTTTGAGGGAGACTTGTAATGTAGTTGTAGACTGGGTTACCAAAATGACTAACCGCTCTTTCTTTGATGCGAATGTATCTTTTGTCAGACAAGGGACCCTCCCTTAACTAGTTATCCTCCTAGAACCTAATTTTATCTCCTTTTCCTAGTCTCCACTTGATGCCTTGCGATAACATGTTTCTGGTTTTAGTCATTTTGTTCCAAATGATAGAGCCTTCGGGAAGGGATTCTCTTTCAAGGATTCTGATATTGGGATCATTTTGAAGGTACTTGACTTTCATTATTTGGATCTAGTCTTTCTCCTCTTTAAGAAAAGTCCATCCAACTTTGGCCAGCAAGGCCTTGTTCATTCCCTAAATTCTTCTAATTTCCAGACCTCCCTGCCACTTGGGCTGGCACACCTTGTCCCAACCAATGAGGGAGATTCTTTTCCTTTCCTCCATTCCAGTCCATAGAAAAGTTCTTTGAATCCTTTCTAATTTGTCTGCCATGTACTTAAGAATTTTAAATAGGGATAGAAAGTAGGTGGGAATACCTTGTAGTGAAGCTTTAAGAAGCTGGTGTTTGCCTACTTGACTTAGCAATTTACCTTTCCAACCCTCCATCTTCTTCTGCATATGTTCCAAAATCGTATTCCAGAAAGTCAATGTCACATCCTTCACAGTGAGAAGCAGCCCAAGGTAGGTGGCTGGGAGAATAGCCTGATTGCATTGAAGAATGTTTCTAATCTTGGCTTGGAGGTCCTCCTTCGTATTGAAGAAAAACACATTACTCTTCTCATAATTAATGTTTTGACCAGACACCTCCGCATACAAGTTAAGCAGGTTATAGAAAAGTTCTTTGAATCCTTTCTAACTTCTCTACCATGTACTTAGGAATTTTAAATAGGGATAGAAAGTAGGTGGGAATACCTTGCAGCAAAGCTTTAAGAAGTTGATGTTTTCCTACTTGACTTAGCAATTTACCTTTCCAACCCTCCATCTTCTTCTGCATACGTTCCAGAATCATATTCCAGAAAGTCGATGTCACATCCTTCACAGTGAGAGGCAACCCAAGGTAGGTGGCCAAGAGAATAGCCTGATCGCATTGAAGAATGTTTCTAATCTTGGCTTGGAGGTCCTCCTTTGTATTCAAGAAAAACACATTACTCTTCTCATAATTAATGTTTTGACCAAACACCTCCACATACAAGTTAATTAGGTTCTTCCACCTATTTGCCTCCACCACCGAAGCTATGCCAAAAAGCATAGTATCGTCAATAAACTGTTGGATTACCGACGGTCTCAGGGTGGACGTAGCTCTGACACCAATGAGGGAATGTCTCTCCAGGTGGGAAAGGATGTTTCTTCTCAGCACTTCAGCCATCATTATGAATAAGTAAGGAGAGAGGGGGTCACCCTGGCGGATCCCTTTGCCTGCTTTGAAGAAACCCCTAGGGGTACCATTAACCAAGACTGAGTACTTGACCATGGTGATGCAGACCTTCATCAAGTTGATCATCTTGTCATTGAAGCCAAACTTTGTAAGGACTTTGAACAGGAACTTCCAAGAGATTCTTTCATAGGCTTTAGAAATATCCAGTTTGAGGGCCATGCTCAGGTTATTGCTTTTTTCCATAGAATGAAAGATCTCATGGGTCAAGATAGCAGCATCCAGAATCTATCTCCCAGGGACAAAACCTTTCTGAAAATCTAAGATGAGGCTGTCTAGTAGCGGTTGGAGTCTGAGGACCAGGGTTTTCATGATAATTTTATAAATGGTGTTGCAGAGACTAATGGGGTAGAAATCTATCATACATTTAGTGTTGTTTTTCTTGGGAATCAGAGCAATAAAAGTTGTATTAATTTGTTTAAGGAACTTACATGTCATGAAGAAGTCTTTAACAGCAGAGGTAACATCAAATCCCACAATATCCCAGAAATATTGGAAGAAGGCCGGGGGAACCCATCTGGATTGGGAGCTTTGAAGGCCCCCATAGAGAACACCACCGCCCTGACTTCCTCGTTTGTTACAGGTTTGAGGAGCCCCTCATTATATTCCTACGTAAGGATTGAGGGAATATAGTCCAGGAGAGTGTTGTCATTGCCACTATCAACTCTGCTGTTTTGTTCCGCTAGGAAGTTGCAAAAATAATTAGTGGCAATTCTTCCTAGTTCCCTGTCATCCTCCACTTGTCTATTTTGTTCATCTATCTATCTGGTGATTTGTTTCTTTTTCTATGTTTCATAGCCGACTGGTGGAAGAAAGCTGAGTTCCTGTCTCCCTCCTTCAGCCATTGAATCCTAGACTTCTGTTTCTAGAAGATTTCTTCTCATTATGTCCTACCTTGTAGTGTTGTTATTATAGTATTTGTTTAGTTGTAAATTTTTTTGTTGATTAGCTATTGGTTGTATAGATAAATTGCATTCCAATAATTCAAAAATTAATTTTTGAAGAGTGTTTATAGTGGAATTTCTATTTTCGCTTCAAATTTTGTAGGATTTGAATTTACACTTAGATTAGTAATATTTTTTTCTAAAGATAAATAATTGTTTATCATTTCAAATTTGTAACTATTATATTTCTAGAACTAAATTTATAAGGAAAAATTAATGTGAACTCATTTTGAAATGTTTTGGATAAATAAATTTGAAATCTCAAAAATAATTTAATTTGGTAAAAATAAAATAGGACTAAAATATTTCCTTTAATTACAAAACTAAACTTTACAAAGCCTACATATTTGTATTTATGTGAGAGCCCTGGCCCTAGTTGAGTGTATAGAGATTTGAAATGTTTCCTTAAGATATTAAAATGTAATAATAATAATATTTTTATAATTTAAAATGCATTAAAATATTGTAAGTTTGAATAATAAAATAAAAAATGTAATAACATGGCAAAATATTTTTCATGATACTGTAGATTTTTAACTTTTGACTAAATAAAATTGAAATCCTAAATTTTTAACGCTTGAGTAAATAAAATTGAAATCCCAAAAATAATCTAATTTCATAAAATAAAATGTGTAGAACCCTAACCCTAGTTGGGTGTGGAGAGATTTGAAATGTTTGCCTAAGATATTAAAATTAAATTCATAAAAACTGATGATTCTTCCCTCTCATAATTATTGCCATCCATTTAGGCATGACTTAACTAGTGGGAGACAAAATTTGTGTTCATAATTTGTTTACTTGGCACATCCTCCCCTCAAACAAAAATTCTCTCCACATTTATAGCTTTTTTGTTGCACTCTCCAACAATGAAGAGGTTATTATTTTTTAGCGAATGACAATATAGATAAATCATTTTTCAATAATTTTTTGTTAAAAATTTATCATGTTGACAAGAAAAATAATCCTGTCTTTTGATTGGTTTACAATCAATAGATTAATAACTAGATAAGTGTGAACTCATTGCAATAGTACTGGCCAAAGGCAAGTACTAATAAAGACATTCTTTATTAACTATCTCAACAATATCAATGAAGATTTCACATTCTAATTACAAATTAGAGGCATACTAATAAATCTAATAAATACAATATTTCCATAAGACATATTTGTTGATAATAGATTTCCTAGTTTTCTATTGACATGTTTAAATTTAATCAAGTGGTCATTTTTTCCTTTTAATAGAGATGTCAAGTGGTCATTTTAATGTTTAAGATTTTAAGCACCACATTAAAAATTCTCAAACTGTATATACTCAAATAATATTTTACCATCTCAAAAGTTTGAAGAAAAAATAATATATTTTAATAAAACTTTTGTATACTAAAATTATTTTTAAAAACTTTGACACATCTTAAAATTGTTGAGTATATGTGTCTCAGATGTACAGTGATCGGCAAGAGTCTCGGCGATCTCGTTGTTCATCATAGGTTGCACTTTGTATCGGGTTGACTGATCTCCTTCGGCAGACCTTGTTTGTGCTAACATATGTTTCACCGATGGTAGTGATCATCGGCTTGACTTTCACTATCGACGGGAGTTCGGAGTCTTATGCTGATCTCCAAGGTCTTAACGATGTGAGAAGTCCATCGGCATAAGGTTGGATGTTGGGGAAGGTTGTGGTAGTCACTCCGATGTTAGTGGTCACTTCGATGGAAGACCATTGAAGTGAGTAGCTTTATCGGCCAAGCCTTGAGAACTCACTCCGATACTCTTGTGTCTCTCCAATGAAGGCCTGGTCATCGGTATGAGGTTTGCTATCAGCATAGATAGTAGAAGTGTCACCGATGATCTATGTCTTGACGATGGTGTGGTCGGCATGAGAAGGTTTGTCAGCCCAACATTGAGAAGTCTTCCCGATCTTACCTGTCACTCCGATGGAGGGTTAGCGGAGGTTTGGCATCGGTAGGAGAAACATTGTCAACAAAGAGGGATGAAGTTATACCGAAGGTCAAGGTCTCTCCGATGGTCAGTGAAAGGTGTACTGCTTAGTCTTGTCAGCAAAAGTGCCGACGATTATCTTACTTGTGGTCATGTATATAAACTGGAAACCGTCCAATGTCCGGTGCATGTGGGACTAAAGTTTCCTGTGAGAATGCAAACGGTTAGATAGTTATGTGAACAGTTTGAATAGCTGGATGTCAGCGATGTTGGGCAGTTGGAATGAACGGTCAGCTGCATGTGGATTCAATTGGATTGCTAAAAGCAATGTGAGAGTGAGTTCAACTGTACGAGAGAGAGAGATAGCTCTGAGTTTTCTTCTTCTGTGAAGTCTTATATAGTTTGTTGCACACAACATGTTAACTGTATGTAAAAGGACTGAGGAGAGATGAAAAGAACAGAGTCGAGAGACTCATGTCCTGTACTGTATGTGGTTTGAGGCATGGTAACAGTATGAAGGACTAACCTGGTTGCTGGAGAATTCTGAGCAGAGTTATGCTGTCAGTTATTCTTCTAGAGGAACAAGATGCTAATCTCCTGTAAAGGCTATGAGCCTGTAAATGTATTGTAACTTTTTGGTTGCTAAATAATACAAAGGCTTGGTGTTTTGGAGTGTGGGGTTTTTTACCCATAAGGGTTTTCCCCACGTAAATCTGTGTTCTTGTTCTGTCTTTCATGTTTAAAGTCTCTGCTGTTGAAATTGGTTAATGTTCACTTGTGCTTTCCTCTAAGGGTCAACATAGGAAATGTTCTATGTCTGTTTCCGCTTTAATGACATAGTTGTGCATGTTTTTGAAGCATTTTGAAAGAATTTAAATCTGTCAAAGACACCACTATTCTTAGAAATATGTTCTGAGATGCTCTCATTTCCTTACAAGTGGTATCAGAGCCAGGTTCTTCTGGGATCTGCTTAGTTGCTCACATTTGTACATTTGTGTGCTGCATGTGTTGCATGTAAGAGTTCTTGGTGTATAAGGTCTGGGTTTTCCTTCTGTGATGATTTCTTAGTGTGACAGGCTTGAGGAAATCTGAAGGAAATGTCTGTTTGTTTGATCCTTGTTTGAGTGAAAGTTTGGCAGTTGATCTTGTGTTTCTGTTTCAGCAGTGCTTGAAGGATGGTGAAACTGAAGAGACTGGAGTTGGTCATGATGTGGCCTGAGGCTCTTAGTTGACAGTATTTAATCTGTTGCATAGGGTTTGGTTTTCGGTTGTGTTGCTGCAGTAACTTTCATATTGGGTGTCTGTGTGAGAGGCTCTCTGATGATATGAAGAAGCTTGTGTTACTGCTCAGCCATGGAGTATTGTGCTTATGCTGGGTGTTCTGTTCCTAGTATTGGAAGGCATAATTTTCTGTTACCCTAACTGCATGTAGGCTATGGAGTTGATCATTGGATGGTCTGAGAGCTTTTGTAATAGCCTGATTCTCTCAGATGCATGTGCATGTTGGTGGTTGAGGGATTGGTCTACAAGTGGGCCTGAAGCTCTTGAACAGTTGTTTCCTTAATTGGATATTTTGTACTTGCATGACTCAGATTCATGTTTATTGGATTTGAGGGGTTTTATAGTTTTTTACTTAAAATCTATGGTTATGCATATTCATGATGATCCATTATTCTGGTTTAACTGTTATGGAGTTTTGTTGCAGACTTTTGGGTCTTCCAGATGTGAAGTGGGTATGGATGTGCATGGGTGTTTTTCAAACACAGTGGTTTTGCAGGTTTTACACGGTCAAAAGAAAAACTTGTGGTTTTGTGAAGCTGCAGTTAAGCTATTTCTAGACCCTGGCTTTTGGGATGTTGCTAGATGATATAGTTGTAGTTTTGCATCCATGCTCTGTGCATGGTGTGAGGAGGTGAAATGCTTTCTCTGCATGGGAGTGCTGGTATGTGATTTGACACTCAGCATTTTTGTGGTAATGTTTCTGGTTTCTCGACTATGGTGCTCAGGTTGTGGACTTTTTGGCAAATCAGTTTTGTAAGTAATCTGATGTTTAAGTCATGTTGTCTACATGGTTTATCTATTCCTTGAAATCTCAGTTTTGTAGTTTCCAGTGTGATAGTGAATTTGCATGGTACATTGGTTGGATCTACGAGTTATGTAGTTTCGTGGGCTGATCACTTATTAAGCTACAGTGAGATGACTCAGATGTGGACTGTCTTTATCCACAAGATTATTTCAATGTTTATGCAGATTTGTTAGCTGGCCTTGTCTCTGGTCACTTGTGCATTGGTGTGACTATTTCAGGATGAGAGGATGGATGTTGTAGAGTATCTGAATAGTTGGTTATGGAGACTTGTAGTATGTGTATCATGATGTCATGTATAGCTTGAATACACAAGTTTGTGTAAGCTATTGATAGTGATAGTTTATTTCCTTGGTTTGGAGATCTTGGTGTCACTTGGTTTTATAGTCACATGGACATGTTAATGTGTGGACCTGGAAGATTTTTAGATTAGGAGATGTTTGGTCAGGATGATTGGAAAGCTCTGTTGTTACAGTTTAGTGGGAGCTTTAGCATTGACTGTGTGTTCATCACTTAGTGGTGAATGATCTTCTTTAGTGTGGCAGATGTTATTAGGAGGAGTTTTTTTTATCCTGTTGCTGCAGAAGGGTTCTTTCGCATTTGCAAGGACACTATTTAAGGATGAGTAACATCTTGTAGTCATGGAGGATTCATGAAATTCTTGGCTGAGGTGTTGGTGGTGTTTGATAGGTGATCTTGGTTTAGAGTTTTGGTTTTTTTCATATCATGATTTCTACTTTTGAATTTTGGTATGATACATTGATCTAGAGACCATGGTTATGTTCACCTGGAGCATGGAATCTCCTAAAGGAGATGGTAAGATCATGATGTCATGATAAGTTCTTGATTCAGATGATTGGAGCTTTAACAGTGGTTTGGTAACTTCTCTATGTTTGGGTACATTTATCATTTGCTTGATTACTTCATAGTGGTGTAGTGATCCAGTTGGAGTTTAGCATGAGGTGACTGTTTGTAGGTACTCATGGATACATGGAGAATAAGGTGAGACTGTATATGCTGTGCTTAATCAGAGTTTACAGCTGGAAGTTCAAGGAGTCTTTACCTTGGTTGAATGTGAGTTCAACAAAAGAACTAGAGGAGATTGTCCTTGGAGAAAGTCTTTGGGACTTGGATATCTTGGAAGAACATTTTCTTTCCCACTCTTAGTTTGCTCGACAGTTTATTACTTGAGAGGTATTGCCCATTATTTCTCTCAGGTGTTTTTTTTTGCTTTCTTTCAAAGATATGGATCTTGAACTACTCATAGATGGTTCTAAAGGATTCATTGTGAGAGATGGATAGCATGTTTATCTCCTTTGGCATTTGAGTTTAAAGATATCATACATTGATGAATTTGTTAGGAGATGGTTTTAATGGGCTGATTTCCTGAAATGGGAAATGCATTAGTTTGATTTTCTTTGATTTGAGAGGCTTACATCCATGTTAGATACATGATATTTATGCTGTATTTGATCTCTTGAGATTGAATGTTTGTTTGGGTGTTGTTATGCTATTCACTTTGGGGTGTTTTGAAGGAGATCATACTTGACACAGTTGGCATTCAGAGGTGTATGTAGAAGGTTTGTCTATAGGTATATGATATGCAGTGTCTCTCTATGGTCTTGGTTATCTTCCTAGATGGTTTGTTTCACACTACACTGGTTTGAGGTTTGATTGGAGTTGAGATGATCACTAGTCTGTGGTCATGTGCTTTCACCTATGTTGTTGGGTGATAGCATGAAGGTTCTGTTCTGTTATCTCTTTCTTTGTTGGATGTGGAGAACTTGGGAGAACTTTGGATTGGTGGTGAGGAGTTGTTCTTGCGGGATATTTTTGCTTACAGATTTTGCATATCATGGTGGATGTTTCCTTGGTACTACATGTTATTTACACTTTCTATGTAATGCTATTGGTGGATTTTTTGTATGCCAAGATCTTTTTCAGATCTGCATTACCCATGCAGTGGGAGTTCTTGAAGTGTTTGGTCTTCTTCGACTGGTTCACACTTTGAGCTTGTATTTGCAGTTGATGGGTGTATATGTAGGTGGCATGAGTTTGTTGATGTGAATATCTTTAAGGTATGAGTGATTGGATGTTTTAGCACTGGCTGTGTGTGTTATTTTCAGTCAAGTGGGTTTTGTTTAGTTGGATGAGAGCAGTTAGCTTTCTGACTGTTGTTCTAGCTGATGTTCTATCTTGTTTCTGGAGGATGTTTTCATGGCTATGTTCTGGAAGCTTTGAAGTTTGTTATCTTGAAGCTTCTGTGTAGCTTGTGAGCACAGTGGAGTGGAGGCAATGTTAGCTGTGGTTCTGTGACCTAGAGCATTGATGGTTTCCTGTAAATCCTTCGTCAAGTGGGAGAATGTTGAGTATATGTGTCTCAGATGTACAGTGATCGGCAAGAGTCTCGGCAATCTCATTGTTCATCATAGGCTGCACTTTATATCAGGTTGACTGATCTCCATTGGCAGACCTTGTTTGTGTTACACCGACCGCATATGTTTCACCGATGGTAGTGATCATCGGCTTGACTTTCACTATCGGCGGCAGTTCGGAGTCTTATGCCGATCTCCAAGGTCTTACCAATGTGAGAAGCCCATCGGCATAAGGTTGGATGTCGGGGAAGGTTGTGGTAGTCACTCCGATGTTAGTGGTCACTCTGATGGAAGACCATCAGAGTGAGTAGCTCTTGAGAACTCACTCTGATACTCTTGTGTCTCTCCGATGAAGGCCTGTCATCGGTATGAGGTTTGCTATCGGCACAGATAGTAGAAGTATCATCGATGATCTATGTCTTGACGATGGTGTGGTTAGCGTGAGAAGGTTTGTCGGCCCAGCGTTGAGAAGTCTTCCTGATCTTACCTGTCACTTTGATGGAGGGTTAGCAGAGGTTTGGCATCGGCAGGAGAAACATTTTCAGCAAAGAGGGATGAAGTTATACCGAAGGTCAAGGTCTCTCCGATGGTCGGTGGAAGGTGTACTGCTTAGTCTTGTTAGCAAAAGTGCCGACGGTTATCTTACTTGTGGTCATGTATATAAACTAGAAACCGTCCAATGTCCGGTGCATGTGGGACTAAAGTTTCATACGAGAATGCGAACGTTTAGATAGTTATGCGAACGGTTTGAACAGTTGGATGTCAGCGATGCTGGGCAGTTGGAATGAACGGTCAGCTGCATGTGGATTTGATTGGATTGCTAAAAGCAATGTGAGAGTGAGTTCAACTATACGAGAGAGAGAGATAGCTTTGAATTTTCTTCTTCTGTGAAGTCTTATATAGTTTGTTGCACACAGCATGTTAACTGTATGTAAAAGGACTGAGGAGAGATGAACAGAACAGAGCCGAGAGACTCATGTCCTGTACTGTATGTGGTTTGAGGCATGGTAATAGTATGAAGGACTAACCTGGTTGCTAGAGAATTCTGAGCAGAGTTGTGTTGTCAGTTATTCTTCCAGAGGAACAAGATGTTAATCTCCTGTAAAGGCTATGAGCCTATAAATGTATTGTAACTTTTTGGTTGCTGAATAATACAAGGGCTCGGTGTTTTAGAGTGTGGGGTTTTTTACCCGTAAGGGTTTTCCCCACGTAAATCTGTGTTCTTGTTCTGTCTTTCATGTTTAAAGTCTTTGCTGTTGAAACTGGTTAATGTTCGCTTGTGCTTTCCTCTAAGGGTCAATGTAGGAAATGTTCTATGTCTGTTTCCGCTTTAATGGCATAGTTGTGCGTGTTTTTGAAACATTTTGAAAGAATTTAAATCTGTCGAAGACACCACTGTTCTTAGAAATGCGTTCTGAGATGCTCTCATTTCCTTACAAAAATGATTACATAATAATAATATAATATAAATTATAGTAATTAATATATTATTATATATTATATTATTATGAAAATTAATATTGTATATTGTAATATATTATGTAAATTATAATAATGTTATAAATGATTATATATTAATATATTATGTAAATTATAATATATTAATATATTAATAATTTAATCATATATTTTTTTTACTTAGTAAAATTGCAGCAAATAGATTTTAGTTTATGTGGTAGAAA
The DNA here is from genome assembly GCA_027924645.1 of Cunninghamia lanceolata. Classification (NCBI taxonomy): domain Eukaryota; kingdom Viridiplantae; phylum Streptophyta; class Pinopsida; order Cupressales; family Cupressaceae; genus Cunninghamia; species Cunninghamia lanceolata. Next base: position 2,367,353 of record BSBN01001327.1, on the reverse strand, counting down.
AACAAAGAACTGATGCGAACACCTTTACAAAAATAAAAGGTTTCAACTGTTTCCCTTTCGTTTTTAATTTTCTGACAAGATTTTTTTCGCGGCAAGAAAACGGCGAAAGCAGTATCACGTACCTCTGCACGGTTGTCAGCATGGATGCATGCATGGATGGAACCGTCTATCCAGCCTGGATGGCTGGCCCATAAAAAATGTACAGCCGCTACATTATTGTTTGACAAATATTATTGTGCGTGTAAATCCAAACATGTGAGAAAAAGTTGTAGGAGCCGCATTCCGTACTTAGTTTTTCCAAGCTTCTTCCATCGCCCATTCACATCCACTTTGGTCTAATTAAAATCATTTTATTAATTTAATTTAATTTCATTTAACTGATATAATTTTTTTATTAACTTTATTATGTCTTAAATATCCACTGCTATAGTTATATTTAGAAAAATATATCTACAGATATTAAAACTTTTTGTTAACATATTCACTTCATTACATTTCTATCAGTAATTATTTTTTATTTTATTAGTACCTGCTTCGGCTGGTACTATTGCAATGAGTTTGCACTTATCTAGTTATTAATCTATTGATTGAAAACCAATCAAAAGATAGGATTATTTTTCTTGTCGGACAAATTTGATTTAAATTTGTACTTTTCCTATGTCAACATGATAAATTTTTAACAAAAAATTATTAAAAAATGATTTATCTGTATTGTCATTGGCTGAAAAAAAATGCGGAGAGAATTTTGGTATGAGGAGAGCATGTGGCAAGAGAATAAATTATGAACACAAATTTTGTCTCCCACTACTACCCATTTAATAAATTAACCCTAATTATAGGAAGGTTACAAGGTTAAATTAAGTAGATTAATAATGCTAGATTTAATTACTTAAAAGAAAAAGATAGTTAAATTTCTTACTTACTAAATAAAATGTTTAAAGAAACTTATATAATTACTAAGGTAAGGATTTTCCAACTAGTTTCAAAAATAATTTTTAAATAAATAAACAAAAATATTATATATTGCACCCAATACTCACAAAAATCATAAATACTCACAAAAATCATAAAGCTAATACTTAGAAAATCATTAAACAATATGATTCTTTAACTAATAATTTTTTTTATTTTCTAATCTAAAATTTAGCCATATAACTTTGTAATAATTTTAAACTATTTTACCCAACTAACTTTCTAATAATTTTATAATTTCCATGCCATAAATATACACATATGTTAATAATATTTAAATATTCAATGTAACCTATTGTCATCCTTATTTTAATGAATAGTAAAAAATCATCCAAGTTTTATATGAATAATTTGTTTTTAATCTATTAGTTATCTTTGTGGAATTAGAGATTATTTTTTTACAATATGTTAATAATATTTAAATTTTCAAGGTGACCTATTGTCATTATAATTTTAATGAATAGTAAAAACTCATCCAAGTTTTATATGAATAATTAGTTTTTTATCTTTGAAGTTGTTCGTTAAAAAGTTAGTTATCTTTGTGGAACAAGGGATTATTTAAAATAAATGGTTATTAACAGAGAGCTAAGTTATTGTGAGCTCTGTTTATGGTTGTTTACTAGTAGTTTTCTACTTCTCTCGTTAGTAGTTCTAATAAACTATTTGTTTAATATGTTTTGCTAAATTCAGCACTGTTTAATTTGTTTATTCCATGACAAAAACAAATAAATTTGTTTTGTGGCTTTCTTTTGGCAGAGAACAATTTTCACAGCAAATACGAAGACATCTTTTTCAAAATTAAATAAATAGTACCTTTTGAGGTAAGCAGTGTTTTACAGTTATTTGAAGATGTAAAGATTTGATGGCATATATATTAAATATTGTTCAAGATTTATTATTTTTCATTAAAAAAATAATTTTATTGTTATGCATGCACTATAGTGGTCGAAAACTTGGCTATGCTCAATTTATATTTGGTATTCTGCAAGCTTATAATCTCTGAATACATTTTTTTTTTTTTGACATTTGTGGAGAGTTGGTGAGCAATCACCAATGTAGTTCTATTGGACATGATGTTATCAAGGGCTTCTTGAACATTCCTTTCAGATTGAGAATCAAGAGCACTTGTTGCTTCGTCCAACAAAAGAATGGAAGGATTTTTCAATATAGCTCTTGCTATAGCTTTTCTTTGTTTCTGCCCACCTGAGAGTTGCATTCCCCTGTCTCCAACCTGGGTATTGTACGAAGTAGAGAAACAATAGAATTTTAGTATCCAAACCATCCCAAATGGATGATGTATTCTAATAGAACAAAAACAAAGTTAAAATAATTGATTGGTAATTTTATAATTTCCATGCGATAAATATAATAGTAAGTTCCAGATAACAATTTAATTTGGGAGAGGAGATGAAAGATACAATGCACGCTCTTATCTTATATATATAATTTACCCTTTTCACTTTTTGATTTGTTTTTACTTGAAGTTTAGTGTATGGTTAATTATTATATTATTAAGTGTTAATTAAAATTTTTTAAAAATTTAGTTGAAATAATTTTTAAATTTTTTTTTGGGTGTGTGAGAGTTTTATAGACATGTTATTTATAACTTCAAAGTGTTAAGTAGAGGTCTCTTAGACTAAATTAAAAATTCATGCCTTAAAACAATGTCAATAAACTAAAATAATTTTTAAATAATTCTAAAGTAAAGATAAGGTTAAAAATTCCTCCTTAATTAACCCAAAAAAACTGTTCACATTACAAACAACTAAATAAAATAATTCTTCAATAGTTCTAAATTAAAATCCCAATCCTAAAAATATTGTTTGCATTTCTATGTGACCTTCCAAATAATTAACAACTACACTCTTCCAAAAATTACCCCCAACAAGTTATATTCGAAAACGCTAATGTGAAAAAGAGAGAAACCCTATTTAAGTTCAAGTAGTAGCCGCAATTCAGTAATTTGCACACAGAAACCCTCGGTCCTCCCTCTGCTTCAGCCTCTGGTTTTGCTCTTCATTATTCCAAACCTACTAATGCAAACACCATTATCAACAATGCCCATATGTTCGAGGCATGCAGTCAACCCACCTCGACTGAAGCAATCTCTTTTGTTTAAAATCCTCCTGCATTTTTCAGTCCTTTATATCCCAAATACATGGGAGCCACCAAATATTGAATCCATGTTTGACCTGGGGATCGAACCCTCCTCTTTCTAAACCCCAATGCTGCTGCATACATCTGTTTCAGAACCTGTCCCTCCAGGACGTTTGGAGCATATCTTTATCATGCTTTTAGTCAAATACCATTCACAAATGTTCCCACTCATCTTATTTTCAAAGCCACAAAGCCAGAGAAATCAACGGCCAGAGTTCGAGTCTCCAATGCCTACTGCTGCAGTTCAGCCATTAGATGAAGCCTGTAATGAGAACTTCACTTCTGTTGCTGTCGCCGAGCCTTCCTCCCACTCTATTCAAACGTTGTGTTCAGTTTTAGGTCAGTTGCTAACAATTTAATTTATTATTAGAATCCAATTATTCTTTGTTCCTGCTTGAGCTCTCAATTAGTAGGGAAAACTGTCTTTCTAAGTATGGAAAGGTAAATTAATTGACATTTTACTATTCATTGGACTAAGATGATTTCTCCTGTAATTAGGTGTCATCCCCAGATCATCTATACCACCTGCCTCAATTGACCAGTCTGTATACCCTGTTAGAAAGTTTGTCCTTCCCCTTTAGTTTATTACAGCAGAATAAGATCAGGTTTTTGGGAAAACGGTAACCATTTCAAGGCATTCTTTTTATGAGGGCTGCCTAACCCTCTAATGTGAAGAGATAGTATAATCACTGAGATGAGTGCCTAGGGATATGCCCTACTCTAAAGACCCCTTCCTGTGTCTGATGTTTTTCTTGATTTAACTCAAAAGCTCCCAAAATCTATGTCTGGGAAAATAAAGAGTATCTACCTGTTCCTAAGAGAGTCATAGACCTTTCCTTAGCTTCGTCAATACCAAAACCACCATCTAAACAACTTTCATCCACCACGCTATTAATTTGCTGAGAATGAAGAGAATATCTAGGTTGGATAGGAGAAGGAATAGGTTCTAAATACTAGACATTGTTAGTATATTGGGTCCTCAAAGGAGTCCTCATAGAAAGCACATTTTTGTGTACCCCTACCTGAGAACAAACTTTAATAAATCGATGTTCCCCCTTGAGCACCTTAGCTAAAACCTTCATGCATTTTTTTTGAATCCCCATTTTCTTCACTCCCCCTACCTTATCACTGCCTAAACCAGGATGTGCCATCGTCAGAGAGTGCCCCCCGAGCAACAGTGATCCAGTATCTAGAGTGGTAGTTTGGATGAAAGGGTAAAGATAAAGGAGTATTGCCCCAATAATCTAGTAGCCTTGATTTTTTCAGCATCCTCAGCTGAGTTAAAAATGAAAGCAATCTACCCCCTAACCAATAGATGAAAGATGGGAAAGTAACCAAGAACAGGGTGTCAGTTTCGAGAAATCCAATTAGAAGGATTTTTCCAAGAAATTCTTCGCCCACAGAAAAATACCAGTCAGAGCAGTCTTTGTCAAGCCAACTACTTGGGACATATCCACATCCTCATCCAGAACAAGTCTTATCTCATTATTACGTTGTTTTTGATGCATTTGTGGCCTTCCCTATCATCCCCTTTTTTGTGGGAGACCATAATGGCTATTGTTGACCCAGATGGTGGAATTGTGTATTTCTCATTGGAGGGATTATACAAATCCTCTACGCTTTGCAAATTTGGCACAGAAGGGGGAATAACTGATCCTTCAAGATGAATATTTTCTTCAGAGGGGAAATAGGGTCAAAAAATGGGGGTCCTGACCTGAACCCCAGCATAACTCATATCCGAAGAATGTGCATAAAACCTAACACCATGACCCGCTTCTATATCACAAGAAGATCCAATGTGCAGAGTTTGTGGAGATCTTGATGATGCATATAAAGAAATTGAAGCAAATGAAACATCAACTATGAATATGCATAGCAAACAAATTGAAGAGAACAATAATATTGACATATATGACCTATGTAACCGATTTGCAATGGTTGCAAGGAATACAAAAGAAAACAAAAACAGATATTGATTTTCAAATTGTACCTAATCCAACTCTACTAGAGAACCTAGAATACTATAAGCTAAGAAGAATGTTAAACAAAGAACAATAAGCAATTTTAAAAGACATTGCAATGAAAAAAAAAACATATGCAAACCACTGTACCTTTTCTTAACTGGAGGTGTAGGAACTGGAAAAACATTTACAACAAAAGCAATATTCCAAATGTTGTTATGTATTTACAATTCAAATGAATGCTCAGATCCACTTAAACAAAAAGGCCTAATAATGGCATACACAGGAAAAGCAGCATACAATGCAGGTGGAACAACAATTCATTCTATACTATTAATGCCATTCAACAAATCTACTTTAATTCCACTGAGCAATGAAACACTAGATTCGATGCAAAAACATTATGAACAATTACAAGTCTTGCTAATAGACGAAGTCTCTTTAATAGGAAGTCGATTCTTATATTCTATTGACAAACGAATCAAAGACATAAAACGTATCCCAACAAAATTCTTTGGCAATATTGACATGGTCTTTTGCGGTGACTTTTACCAAGTACAACCAATACAAGATAGTCTTATCTTTGAACATCCTATTATTAACAAAGAACAAGTTCCCTACACTTTTTGGACTGATAACATACGATGTTATGAATTGCAAACTAATATGCATCAGAAAAATGAAACATTTATCACTATATCGAACAAAATCTGAACAAATTCACAATCTACAAGTGATATAGAATATCTGAATAACAAATGCCTTCGACCAGCTCCAATTGATCCTACATTTCCATATCTTTTCCATTCAAACAAAGAAGTGGCTTCACACAACACAAAAATGCTTGCATCTATTCCAGGGCAGCCAATTATCATTGATGCAATTGACAATATAGAAGAAAACTATGGCAGTATAACAAATTATTCAAATACAACACTGACAAAACAAATTGTACTAAAAATAGGCATGTTGGTTGAATTATATGCTGGGAACTATAGCATACAAGATGGATTGGTAAATGGGGCCGATGGAATATTCAAAGCATATACAACTAATAACAACATAGATATCATATGGATTCAATTCATTGACTCGAAAATTGGGAGACAACAATCTGCAAAACTAGCACAACTATATACAGATACAATTCCAAAAGAATGGGTACCTATACTACGAATAACAAAGTCTGTGTCAAGAAGCAAACATCCATCGCAATTACAGATCCATAAACAATTTCCAGTACAACTTGCATGTGCACGAACAATACATAGATCACAAGGACTTACATTGGAAGGACTTGCATTTGATCCGTTATGAATAAAAACACATGGATTGGTGTATACAGCACTATCACGTGTACGAGATATAGAATCACTCTACTTGTTAAATCCACTCAGTCCTAAAAACTTCAAGGTCAAAGAAAAAGTTACAAATGAAATGCAAAGATTGCTAACCAAAGCAAAATGGAACATACAAGATTCTGAAAAGCAAACTATGCAAAGTGGAACCATATATGTGTTATCCTTGAACACAAGAAGTCTCAAAAATCATATTGATGATATTGTCAATGACTATGACTTTATCGAATCGGATATAATATGTTTACAAGAAACACATGTATCACATTTACCTTAGTACAGTCAACTACACAATTTTCAATCTCTTTCCATATACAATAACTATGGTGTTGCAATGTGGGTAAATAACAAAATATCCATTTTTTATTCCAACCTTTACAAAACTAATAGCATAGAAGCTATTTTAGCAACCATTCTTATTAACAACTTCAAAATAACAATAATAAATTTATACGCACGACCCACTACAAAGGCATCTACAATTATCGATATAATCGACCAAGCAATTTTAGAAATACATCTTGCAGAGAACATCATTATTCTTGGTGATTTCAATATCGACATGCAAGAAAAACATGCTGAAACAAATAGATTCGAAACATATATGAACAACAAGAATAAACATTTCCTTCTTGACAAAAATAACTCTTTACAATCATCACTTATTGACCATGTGTGGTCAAATATTAACAAGGAAACTTACAAGATTTTCAAAATCGACACATATTAGAGTGATCATGATACTATTTGTCTTCTTCTTGACACTTCAAAAAAGGAAAAAAATAGCCATTATAAATTTTTACCATAACAACATTACTCGCTAAAGTATTAAAAATTATTTACATAAACAATTTGCAATGACAAATAAATTTACATATGTTTTAAAAATTTTATATTTACAAAATTGTTATATATTTGGAAGTCATCAAACCAGTTCTTCAAATTATCAACAACATTCAATTCTTATTTACTCGGTAAAATTAGAAAATTCCTTCACAAGTTTTTCCAGTTTAACTTCTTTTCTTGTATAATTTTAATTTTAAATCTCCCCTCTTATCAACACAGTATCTTAATTGTTTTGCAGTGCTAATGACAAATAACAAAAGAGGAGAAAAGGACAGAGCCATTGTGCACCAAGAACAAGTCAAGATGTTAGTACTTATCTATAACAACACTTTGACAGTATTTGTATTTATCATTTCATATATATTAAACTTCATTGTTTTTTAGGTCCAAAAAAGAGCCTGCGAAAGTACTTTCCATAGAAGACATAAATGCACAAAAATTTGGAGACATTTTTGAAGCTGAAGTGATTGTCACCTATTGAACTCATCTAGATAAATCAAAAAACACACTAGAAGTTTTTCATGCTGATTTGACTGACAAAAAAGCAGAAATGACAATCACTATGAATTTGATTGGAAACCTGGTCCAGCTATTTGAAAATAAGATTTCTCCATGTGCAAGTATCCATATAATTGGTTTTATAATTGCACCTAAAACAGAATATGATCATGGTGATTGCGAGTCTATTCTGTTAATGACCCAGTCAAGTGTTATAGAAACGATTCCTCGTATTTGTACTGACTACTCATTTATACCAAGCACAACTATCAAAATGATGTTGGAAAGTATTGACAATTATACTGTTGGCACTGTTGGTGCAATTGTATTGTCATTCAAACAAACACCATTTCATTTTGTATTGGACATTAAAGATGGAGAAACAGAGTATGACAAGGCACAGGTATTAAACCAATTTCTCCCGAGTTTTCTACCTAGTCAAATTTAGTTTTTTCAAAAAAATTATATCCTCTATATTCTCTAACATATAACGTAATCTGTATTGTATCAGGTTCAATTGCACCTGTCCATGGAAGAAAAATTGGCCTTTATTAAAGAATGTGTCTTACGAAAAGAATTTCCTTTCATATTGTTCAAAAATATTATTAAGCGCTTTGATGCAAAAGACCGCATTCTTCGTAGCTGCCAATCAACTTATATTGCTCCTCTAACAAATCAGCTAACTGTTCATCATCTTCAACGTCTACTACAAACAACATACCAGCTAATTTTTGTTGTCTACCCTTCTTTTAACCATTGCTTTATACTAATATTCATTATTTTGCAAGTTCAAATTTCAAATGTTTAGCTCTGTGTTTTACACATTATAGATGTTAGTAAATTTGAAAATTTTACAATTTAACTATGTGATAAACTATTTTATGTTGAACTACAAAAGAAAATTGCGTCAATCCTTTTTAATCTTATTGATAGGTGTATGGAAAATTGAAACCTGCAAATGCTTTTTCAATTCCATTCCAGCTGACCTGTCCACTGTGCAATTACACTTTTTTCAACGTGGTGGAACTAAAGCACGATACTGCTCACTGTAACAAGTGCAAAAAGAACATTATCTACACATATACACATAATCTAAAATGTGTAATCATAACAGATAAGAATACAAGTTTGCAGTGCAATCTTAAAAATGACATGTTCAATCAATTCCTTCCAAACCTCCAACAGATTAGTTATGAAAATTACATTCAGGATAAGTCGACAGTCATCTTTATTCTTCGTGCTTTTCAACTTCAGGGACAATTTACACTGGATTACAATAATGATATTCTTCAAATAATAGAAAATCAATCATAAAAAGGTATGGACATTTCTACTATACAATCTCTTTACATGTTACAATATGTAAACAAATTATTTATTTCCACAAAAAGTTATAAAATCTAATCAACATCTACAATCTCTTTTGCAGATTTCTCTGTCTCAGTTTTGTACCCATCCACTGCTGCAACTCGAAGCTTCTGTTATCTCAAATTACATAAAATACTTGGGATATCATGATTTAGATCTTGTTTTTTAATATCTTTGTCAATAGAAGACTTTTACTGGACTCTTTAACTCTCATACACCACTATTGAGATGCAACTCATAAACTCTAAATAGTTTTCTAGTTTTCAGCACTTTTATATACTATACTTGTATAGTTTATAGATACAAGTTTTGTGATCTAGACAATATTTATATAGTACAGTCATACAGTTTATATATGCCCAACGTTTCTATTGGTAACAGTTTAATTTCTCTGTTATGCTCTATTCTCGTTACTTCTTTGTGTTATTTAACTTGTGTTTACAGATAAAATCTTTTTTGTGCTCTTAAACTTAAATGATTTTGCTGCTCAGAAAAGAGATTGCTGTAGCTTAATGGTCTCGGTATTTTATTGTTGAAAACAAATTGTTTTCATCACTATCCTAGCCTCCAAGTCTATAAAACTTTGGCAAGTGGGCAATTCTTCTTGTTTCCAATGTCTGTAATAATCCACTTGTAGAATAATATCTTCTCTCCAAGATCTGCAGTGATCCCATTGGGTAGATCTTACTCTTCTCAATGGATCTATAGTTGTGTGAATGCTTATGCACAACGACTTGATTTTAAGGATAGTAATGACTGGGAGATCTCCTTAGTCCCTTGCACCTTAATTTTAAAAGTGCATTCCTCCTTATTTTGTAAAAAATTCAGTCTATTGTTGCTATTTTTGTTATGGCATGTACAGGAGACATAGCAAATGCATGTGTGTGGAATGAAAAACATGCTGGGAATGACAATCAGTCTTTGAAGACCAATTTTAGGTTAGCTATTAATAAACTTTAGATATTTTTCAGATCATGATAGCTCACTAGTAGACCACCACAATAGGGATGTCCTAGATTTGTCCCAAATTCAGAAATGATAGACATGTAACTGCACTCTTTTGAATGCTAAAAATCTAAGTGTAAATACAAATATGTAGGCTCCGTTATGTTTATTTTTATAGTTAAGGAATTTTATAGTTAAGGAAATATCATAGTTACAAATTTGAAATAATAAACAATTTTATATCATTAATTTTTTTTTACTAAACCACAACCTGGCCACTACGTGGCACTTGTTTTTAAATAGTAGTTAAAAAATTTGTATTTATATTTTCATTTTACAAAATATAATATTAATTTATTTTTATTATTTTTTTAAAAAGTTTATATTTTAATTTTACAAAAGAGAATATTTATGTTTAATTAAAAAAGACAAATAAATTAATAAAATTAATTAAAAAATTTCAATTACAATAGAAAACTTCTAAAAAGGTGGACATAGTGGTTTAATACTAAACCCCTATTTTTATTAATTAGAAATTGGACCCATAGGTTCAATGGGCACACTGATAATTTTAGAAGAAATTGTAGAATTTAGTAGATGTTTTTTATTACTTATTAATTTATAATTATTTAATCCAGTAAATTATATTATCTATTCTTTTTGAAATGCTATCACATTAAAGGTTGTCTTCTTTCACTTATATAGTAAAATTCCCTTTACATTACATGTTGAGATGAACAAACATAGTTGGGTTTGAGTTCGATTTTCATGAAGTCCCAATTGATTCATGGCTCTATGTTATTGAAATGAGTGAGATACGTCAAATTATTACCATGTCAATGCCCGTAAATCTCCCTTTTAGGTTACATATTGTCCTTATAAAACAAGCATAGTTAAGATACCTTTCTCAATTTCAAGTTAGGTACACTCTATAACAAATTATTACCATGTCAATGCCCTGCTAGGTAAATCTCCCTTTTAGGTTACATATTTCCCTTATAAAACAAGCATAGTTAAGATACCTTTCTCAATTTCAAATAGTGAAAACCATTTTGTTGGGTGCATTTAAGTGAAACTATTGGGCTTCCATAACTCTCAGGCTAGGATGATGCCTCCTATGAGTAGATGTAATCCTGAGATCCCTAAGATTGTCTTGCCTTTGTTGGCTAATGTGTACCTTATTAGGAAAGTCAAATTTAATATATTTTTAAAAAACTAATTTAATATAAAAACCATATATTATATTAAATATTGAAATATATTTTTATTTTATTGTCCATAAATATATTAATAGTAATATAATATATTTTAATAATTATAGTATTAATATATTATTAATATATTGATATAGGGGAGAGGACCCACTTGCTGCCATGTATGAATAGATGCCCACCTACGTGCACCTTACTCCCTAATTAAATATATGAAAAGAACTAATAATGTGTATAAATATTACAAAAAAATTAATAAGGAACCAATACATGTGCACATATACATGTGTAATAATATGTTTCACATGTCACATTAAAGAAACAACCAATCATATGGTGACACATAAGGCAATAGTAAGGCAATCGATAATAGGTGCCTTGGTGCACATGTTTGGTCCAACTATTTTTTGGGTGTTTTTGGACAACTTGGTAAAAATGTAGCTGATTAGTCTATACCCAAAACCTGAAACAATAGTTTTAGGATATTTAAGTAACATATGAAGAAACCCAAAAAAATCATTGAAATCTGATGTAACGTTTAAGAGCTTAAGATGTGCGAAGTTAGGGTGAACTGCTATTGGGTCCTCTCCCCTAGATCTTGTTTTTGTAAAAAAAAATTCTCTACTAATAAATTATGTATTTTGGTATGTGTTTCCTTGGAAATTGGTTTGTAATTGTGAGGTGTGGCAAATTGTTTTCATAGAAAACTAGTTAAATTTTACAAATACTATGTCAATTGTTGGGATTTGGAGCTCCATCTTGTGCATGGTAGATGATGGTTTGGGATTTTAGTGATTGGTCAATTCCTTGGAGACAACACCTTCTTGTCAATCAATTATGCAATAGTAGATTGATGTAAACATTGGTTTACATTATGTTTGCTTCATCTTACAAATCCAGTTTACCTTTTCAGATCACATGCTTTCCTTTCCTCTTCTCCTCTTTAAACTTTTACCCTTTTTTAACAAATACTCAGTTAGAGTAGATTTTAAATATTATCTAATTTAACTTTAGTTTCCAATTTTCCAATGAAATCTAGGACTTGCTTGTAAATTTAAAGAAAATATATTTCTAGCAAGTTAATTTGTACATGTTTGTCTTCATAAAACAAAAGAACAAATTAAATTTGTTAAACATGGGATCGCTTTTGGTTTCTAATAAGACATAGCAAATAAATTTTCCCTTTACGTTTTTCCTATAGATTTAAAACCCACAAAACTAAGATTCACACTTGACCACTAAGAGAATCATTAAATTAGGAAACCAAGACATTTCCCTTGATTAAACAACATTACATTTCACCTCTAAGATATCTTGTAAATTGAGACTTGGTAACCCCCAAGATCATGGGGAGATTGTAAAATCTCCTTGCAAGAGATGGATTAGTTCTCTAATCCACGATTGTCTATTGTGTGGTTTTGCAAATAAACAGTCACCAAGTAAATTTTGGCATGGTTATTGTTGGTGCTTAATCACGTAAATCCACAAATCTCAAAGACTCGATCCCAGAACCTAAGGCTAGGGATATGTTGTCCTCAGGCAATGGGTACATCTTATAATTAGACAGTGGCATGAATGGATCAATTGATGTGAGTGGATAAACTCACCTTCATCTTTAGACTCTGCAAGGCCAAGGAGGGTGTTCTCTAAGGCCTTAACAATAAAAATAACAACTCAAACACTAGGCCCTTAAGCAACTATCTCAATGTGCAATGAACCCTTATAATTGTCACTAGTTCATGTTAGTACTAGCTACATATAGGCCTATCATACCTCTGATAAACATATGAAAATGCACTCTTACCCTGCACCCAAAGATGACAACTATACTATATTTCCCTAACAGATGAATCCACTTAACATTGCATACATAGAGGTAAGAGGGAGAAACACACTAGCATGATTCACTAATGATGTTCAATTTAAATTTTGCATAAGATATCACTAAGTTTACAATATAAAATCATGTAAGCATGGTGGAACCTAAACCTACTCCTAGAAGTAACCTGAGAGAGAGGTTAATAATTTTAAATGATGTTAGCCCTTCACCAATTAGACCAGTGCCTACTCCATTAAGAAACAAAGTCATAGATTACAAGAGGGAAGAAATGCAGTTGTAGACCATAAATAGAATCTTATGTGCATCATCATACAATGCATATATCTCATCTCATGTAATGAACATTCTTAGTAATCCAAACTGAACTACAAAATCCATATGGAACAGAAAGAAAGAGCATCAAAAAAGATTTATAATGAATTAAAACACTGTCACTTGTTTCTCTAACTTTTGTTACATTCATACCAACAAATGTGGCAAGAAAGGATGAGAAACTAGGTTCAAACACCCTCCTGAATAATTACTGTAGACATCTAAATTCATCCTAGCATAACCTTATTACCCACCAAACATATCCTACACACTAATTAAATAAACATATTATTTAATTAATTAATTTCTCCTCGCACATAATTGAATAATTTTATTATTTAATTATCCACCTTTTCCTTCTCACAAATAATTAAATGATTTAATTATTTACGTTTTCCACCTCACATGGACACCTCACATAGCACATGGTTATTTTTCCTCCAACATATTTCCATCATTTTCTCAATCAAAATACACATGGCTATTTTTACTCCAACATGTCTCCATCTTTTTTTAAACTAAAAGGCACATGTTGCATAGTCATGACACATGGTCATTTGCTCTCCACTTCATCTCCACCTTTTTCTAAACTAAAAGACACATGTCGCATGACTACAACAAACCCCCTCTCAATCCAATGGAAATGCTCATACATTCTCCACCATCGATCTCCTCGTGTATCCTCCATGGTTGATCTTCTTTCTCAGAAATCTATAAATAAGAGCCTCATTCTCCAACAAATTCATCCACCTTCATGCTATCCATACTCTATCATATTTTCATCCACTTTTATGTTGATTACATGTTGAAATAGTGATTATCTTTGCAAAGAAGCACCCACATCTCTTCGCCATTTTGGAGCAAACCTACCTTGACATAATTAAGTTAATGGTAACGAGTTTCATTGTTCATTTTATGATTTAATATCTATCTTTTTGTTACTCTATCTCAAGGCTTTCATGCAATTCTTTAGATTGGTTTTGTTGGATATTCATTGCTAATGATTTGTTTGAGTTTTGCATGATCACATTCTGGCAAATCTACTGGGGATTATAAGCACTAAAATCATGCACAACCTCCATGAGGACCTTGATGATGATTCACAATCCTTGTCACATACATGTAACCACAAAATAACATCCTCTTAGTAGCAATTCTCTTGGTAGCATGTGGTTTCTTCCTCCTCTTGTTGTTTCCCCTTTATCGCTCTAACCTTCTCCCCACTTTTGACACTTGTCAATTTTCATTTTCATGTGCTTGAGACTTCATGTCTAAGCCTTGTATTCATCCATTTGTTGTGATTTGACCTTTCCCTAGTGTTATTCATCCATTCCCACCCCTAGGAGTCCTCTAGAGGACCTTCCAAGCCATCTCCAACTTTTGGCTTTCAGTTCTAATCAACTAGAACAAATTTCCCCCTATTATTTTTAGATCTCCCCTAGGATATCGTTCTTTTGCAAGTGGAGATTTAGATTTTGTCCCCCTTTTGACTAGTTTCTAAAGGAAATTCACCTCCTTTGACCTCAACAATATCCAACCCTACTTTTCATCTTGGGACCTCCCCTCTATGGGTCACCAATGGGTTGCCCCTCGAGGACCCTAACTAGTGAAAGGGGTGACCAAGTGGTGACCCTATTGTCTTTGCCAGCCACAAAAGAACTCAAGTTTTAACTCAAAAAGACTTTGTTTTGACCCATTTTTCCTCCTATTTGCATGCATTTTTAGCCTAAACATAAAATTAACTATTTAAAACTCCCAAGAATACATAATTAACTCCCTTTTAACTCAAATTTATCACCCATGCATTCTTGCTAACTCCATTTCCTCTTCAGTGACAAGCTTTAATAGCTTGTTCACTCCCTAATTAGCCTAGGACACTCCTAAGTCTTTTGAGTTAACTCTCCATCCTCTCCCACCACTCATGCTCTCTTCCAACCTATAAATATTCCCTCCCTCAAGCACAAAGGCAGGCAATTTCATTTGTGCATCTAGTCTTTTTTAGGTTATTGTTCTCCAACTAGCATCCATATGCTCACACAGGACTTCGAGCCTTTTGCTTTTTATATTTGTTTTGTCAAACTTTGCTACAAGCTTCATATCATGTCAATACGGTGCCCATTGGCAAGCTATAGTGCTCATCAATATCACATTGAGATCACATTCAAGCTTTCAAAAGGCTTCTTTTGCATCCTTTCCCTTTGTTGCCAAGAGGATATCCCCATTGCTAGATGAGGACATAGAGGTTGCTGACACAAGGATTTCTGAGGGTAGTGAAGGCTCATTCATCTCACATTCCAGGTTCCTTAGTGCTTTTATTTCATAGTAATTAGAAGATCACAATTCAATGCTCTTGGGAATAGTAAAAGCATGTTGCCATTTCTTTGATAGGCTAATTAGAATTTTGCATTGTTAGATTAGTTTCATTTCAAAGCAATTTTCTTTTCCTAGAGTAATTGTTCCAAATATTCAGAAAAACCAAACAAAAACATTGATTAGATTGCATTAGATAACTTCATAATAGATTGCATACATATTTCTATTACTAGATTAAAAAAAGAACTTTGCTTTCATAAACATAAAAAAAGCACAAAATATTGTTTTGCACTCATATAGGCTTGCATGCATAAAAAAATCAAAAAGCACAAAACATTAGCATCATAGAAGGTTCACAAACCCTTGATTTAAACACAAGGTCAACATAAAGGGCAAGTACATGGAAATGGTATACAGAAAATTGGCCAAATGAGTAATTTTCACAATAATGCACTCGTTTTATGTTTAAATGGCCATAACACGATCACGTTTTATGGTCCATAAAATGCAAGCATGTTTTGTGGACCACAAAATATGAGGTCATTTTGTAATGGAATTAACAACCATGGAAACATAGCAACAAGACAAGCAGCAGCATAGGGATAAAACCTTTGTTTCTATTTGCATTAATCATAATATTGTATATTGCACTAAAAAACCTCAAATGGCAAAGACAATAAGGGTAGCGGATTTCCCCATGTGGAGAATGTACAGTAGCAGCTTCATGCGAGTGTTAAGATTCATGTCAACAATTACAAGATTTGTGAAAATGATTTATATGTCATTCTAAAGGTCATACTACTTTCGCAGCCTAACTGCTTGCACCTAATGGAAACCCAACAACATAAAGATTAATGGAAGCATAGATTAGGGTCATGAACTTTTGATAGAATGCCTCAAGGAGACGTCATCAGATGGAATGCAATGGTTGCATGATGTACACAAAATGGATTTGTTGAAAAGGCTTTAGAAATTATGCACATACCTAATGGTTGAGAAAGGATGATATTTGTAGGGGAATCCATTGTTGTACGTGAATGAAACCCTTAAACAAATGCCATTGGCAGGTGTAAATCTAGATCTCATATCCCTTGCCAGCCTCCTCCTTGTCTATGCCCTAATCACTTCCCTTCATGAATGGATGCTAATAATAGAATCTTATGCTTTGTTTGGAAAAGAAATGATTCATTCCCAACTCAAAATTTGATAATACGCTTGCCTGATGCGCTCATTTGCACCCGTTCTTGCAATTTTGAGGGAGAAAGATAATTGTAGACTATGCTCGTGAGAGGAGAAAGATCACACAGAGAATTTACCAAGGAGTTGTTTCCCGAAAGCCTCCAAAAAATACCATGCCATGGAAACCATGATTTTCCAGATATCTTTCCCTAGCCACCCCCTTGCTTCTTGGAAGATCCTCGACTTGACATGTATGCAGAATGTGGAAGCCCAAAAATAGGGCATGTCAACTGCTTAATAGATATTATAAAATAAATGGAGTGACTTCCTAGGGTCTTAATCTTGTCATTGGTAGTTTGACTGCCAGATTATCTTAATTCCGGCAGTCTTAAAATTTTGGCTGGCTAAATTCTGGTGGAAGCGATTCTCGCACAAAGAGCCTATCGGCTAAATATATTTAAAGATGTACATAACAACAATTTTCAATTTTTTTCTTGATTAATATTAGGTAGGAGTGAAATGCAGGTATTGACTTCAAGAAATGACATCTGGAAAATGACTTATTTTAGTCAAATCAAGAGATAGAAATAATAAGATACAACCACTAAAAACTTCCTGATGAGAGAATGCATACCTGGTCATCCCATGAGTCAATGGTAACGTGTAGGCCAAGCAGAAGATTATCTGTATTGTCCTCCTTTGTGCAATAAAGATTGATGTTATGCAGTAATCTAGAGAATCCCTTGTGCAAAATTGCAGAGGATTCGGAAGAAGAGGGCGGATAATTCCCTATAATAGAAAGAGAAAAGTGCTTTAACATGCCCATAGTGTGATTTCCATATTGAATATGTGCAGGCATGGGCTAAATGCCCACTTTCTCATCATCTTCCCTTCCAAACACAATCCCCACTGCCACCAAGCAAACCCAAACCCAACAATGTACAAGAGCCAAAGCTGGAGTTGAACACCCTTCAACACCCCTGCAAAACCCACAGTAGAATATAATGCATTCCCACCACTATCTAGATATCTTCAAAGTACAATGCAATGATTTATAAATTTAACTCTCATCTAAACATGCAAACTATTTTTGAGCCCACTCAGAATCTCTTTTTCTCAATATGGGTGTAGGGAAGATTTTATGCTGGTGCATTCTAATTATGTTTACCATTATTATCTGGCAAATGCTTATGCAATAAGTATTCATTTATTTCTTCTATTTTTCAATGGAATATTGATTTGTTGTTTGCTTTAGCAGTGTATGATATTTGTTTTAAGGTTGTTCTCAGTGCAATAATGACAATTTGTTTTGAATAATCTGTCTAAAAGTTTCATTTGTAGATTGGAATAAGTAATTAATAAAAGTAATGTTTTGTTTATGAGTTTGCAAATGGTTTTGGTTATGGCATGCCACACATGCAAAAGGAATTATTTGGAGAATCACAGGCAGGTGAAGGATTTCTCCACCATCTCCTCAAGCAAATGTAGGAGATGATTCTGACTATTTTTTGTGGGCAACCATGAAGTCTGTTGACATTATATACAACTCTTAGATAAATCTAAACTCCAATAAATATCACAACAAAAAATAAATTAAATATAAACATGTAAATGATACAATAAGCCTTTTGACAATTGAATTTCTATAAGATTTGGTTTGAAAATTAATGTTTTTGATATCGATAGAGTTTTGTTTTTATTTCTAAAACTATAGTATATTTTAATTGTTTTTTATTCAGAATATACTAAACTTATAGTACATTTAGTTATTTGTTATTAGGAGGTTTTTTTTTTTAATAAATAAATATATTAATTAAGAATTAAAAAGATTTGCAAACAACCATAGCTGTCATAAAGCTTACAGAATGAAAATCCTACATGGTATGTCTTACAAATCTTACACCAATTGATTTGGTCTAATTATATGAGCATCTGGCCTTAACAGTGGATTATTTTTTTACAATTTAAGAACTAGATTAGTGATGTAATTTTATTTATATAGTTATAATTTATTTATCTTGTGTAAATAAGATGTTTGTATAAGTAACAATGAAATAATATTTTTATTTGCAGTTACAATTTAGTTTTGAATATAAATAGGTTATTTGTATGAATAAATTAAATATTTAAAAATATTAGAATGAAATCTACATAAATAAATTTTTAATAATTGTATTTTAAATTTAATAATTAATTATTTTATTTAAGGAAAATAAAATTTTCTTACTATTAATTTAAGTTAATTACATAAGAAATATTTGCATAAGTATAAATTAAAAACTGAATTAAATAATTGATAAATAGGGACATTGACATCAATTATCAAAGTAAAAAAATGTGGAAAGTAAATGTGATAAATGAAGATTTCTCTATATATCATAAATGTTTTTTTGTTTTATGCATTTTAAAGCATTTCTGGTATGGCATGTGCCAAAACCACATGATGCTTACTTTTCACCAGAGTAGAGGTACATTTTGGATTATCCTCAATGTAATTTTTCTTTTTAATAGTTTGAATTGCTTAGGGTTTAGGGTTAGAATTTTGGATTATCCTCAATGTAATTTTTCTTTTTAATAGTTTGAATTACTTAGGGTTTAGGGTTAGAATTAGGATTAGGATTAGGATTATAATTAGAGTTAGTGTTAGAATTAGAGATAGGGTTGGCATTACATTTGTAATTACAATTACATTTAATATTAGAGTTAGGACTTAAAATTAGGGTTAGCATTAGGGTTAGGATTAAGGTTAGGGTTACTGATAAAATTATGATTAAGGTAGCAAAAATTGTTCTTGGAAATCATCTAACAAAACAAAAGATAAAATTTTTTCAAAAAATAAGGATTTAATTGGGAAAAAATTGGGTTAGGTTTAGGATTAGTTAAAAAAATTGGGTTAGAGTTAGGGTTAGGGAAAAATTAGAAAATTTGGGTTGGAATTATGATTAGGATTACAATAAGAGTTAGGGTTAGAATTAGAGTTAGGGTTGGCATTACATTTAAAAATTGTTCTTGGCCATAATCTCACAAAACAAAAGATAATTTCTTTTCAAAAAATAAAGATTTAATTGGGAAAAAAATGGGTTAGGCTTAGGATTAGTTAAAAAAATTGGGTTAGGCTTAGGATTAGTTAAAAAAATTAGGTTAGAGTTAGGGAAAAATTAGAAAAATTGGGTTGGAATTAGGATTAGGATTACAATGTTAGGGTTAGAATTAGAGTTAGGGTTGGCATTACATTTAGGATTACAATTACATTTAGGATTAGAGTTAGGACATAAAATTAGGGTTATAATTAGGGTTAGCATTAGGGTAGTATTGAGGCAAGAGTTAGGGTTACAACTAGGATAATTGTTAGGGTTAGAATTATAGTTAGAATTAGGGTTAGAATTATAGTTAGAATTAGGGTTACAATTATAGTTATAATTAGGGTTACGATTATAGTTACAATTAGGGTTAGGGTTAGAGTTTAAGTTATAATTAGGGTTAAAACTATGATTACAATTAGGGTTAGTGTTAGGATTATAATTGGGGTTAGTATTAGCCTAAATGTTAGGGTTAGGGTTATAGTTACAATAAAATAAGAAATGTTATTTACGTTTATATCTATATATAGAACTATGATTAGAGTTAAGGTTGGGATTAGCGTTGGAATTAGTTATAGACTAAGGGTTAGGGTTAGAATTAGGGTTAGGATTTCAGTTATAATTAGTGTTAGAATTACGGTCAGGGTTAGGATTTAGGTTATAATTAAGGTTAAAACTATGATTAGAATTAGGGTTAGGGTTGGGGTTAGAATTAGGGTTGGTATTAATAACTTATCATAATAATTATTATAACCCTAATTATTTGTACACAATAATAATAATAATAATAATGATAGAGTGATTACGGTTCCTATAACATTACACTTACCATTGTTTTATAAGCCTCAAAACCCTCAACCTAATCATATTTCAAAATCTAAACTTATTTAACATAATTTTAACTAGTTGTAACTCTAATAATAACACTAGCCCTAATGCTAACCATAATCCCAACCCTAATTATATTTCTGACCCTAACCCTAACCTTAATCCTAACAGTAATGCTAACCCTAACCCTAATTATAATAAATAGATTAATTATTAGATTAATTATAACTCTAACCTAAACACTAACGCTAACCCTAATTTTAACCTCTAAGTATAATTCTAAATATAATATATAATATAATTATATTTAGAATTATTATATGACATATTATATAATTTTAATTATTATAAGTAAATAAATTAATATTATATTATATTTAATAATTATTATAATATATCTAATCTTATATTATAATTATAATAATTCACATAATTATATAATATAATTTATAATATAGATTAAATATATTATTATAATATGATATTATAATTATAATAATATTAATTATCATTAAGAAATTTTCTTTATTATATTTATTACTATATTTATTATTAATTTTTTTTTATATTAAAAATTGAGAGAATCTAGTACAAGGAGGTTGGGCCTCAGCAAAACATAGCTGACACCGCCACAGGACAACAAAAACCAAGGTTACAACAGGGTGCGTAATCCGCACAAAAGAGAACTAACAAACTAACTGCATCATGAGAAGAAAGTATATACAAAACATTAACAAAAGCATCAAAAGAGGATGTCGTCATGGGCTTCAACCCATGCTGCCCATCCCTAAGGTCCTTCCATCCAAACAATGGTCTTCTGGCTCTGAATCTGTGTCAGCATCTCAACTTGGGCGTAGGAGGGCTCCCTGTTGTCTTTAATTTCATTGTTTAGCTTCTTGAGAGCCTCCTCAAAGGAGGATAGGTTGTCCACGTTGCGCCTCCACTCATAATCATCCTTCATCTCATAGATGAACATGGTGGCGTGTCCATCCTTGAGGAACCTTAGGAGCTTGTTCCTCTCAACGTTCATAGTAGAGGCAACCTGCACAACAATTTTGAAGAATGTGAGTCTTTGAAAAGACTCAGTAAGGGCCCTGGCTTGGCCTTCAAACCTATCAGCATTCCTAATTTTCCATATATACCAAAGAATATTAGCAGATAAAGTAAACCAAAAGATATTAGCATCCTTTTTCAATCCTTGAATGTGCCTAGAAATAATTTCCATAATATTCACAAGATCAGGGATAGAAAAGCCAAACATTAACCAGATCTCCTTAGCAATGGAGCAATCAAAGAAAATATGCCTGCTAGTCTCAGGAAGTTTACAAATAGAGCACAAATCATTATTATCATAATTCCTCTTGAGAGGAAGTCTATTAAGTATCATAAGCCATTTAAAGCACTTGATTTTTGAATCGATCAGACTTCTCTAGAGCCTGTTGAAGGTCTTCTGCCACTACATAACAGACAGATCAGAATACCATAATATGTTAACATGATTAATAATGGAAGCCTCATAAGTCAAGACAGAGTAAATGTTACGAGCCTTAATTTTAGCCAAAAAAGTACCATCAGCCCATTTAAAAGACATAAATCTATGAGAATCAAGCCTGCTTAATCATGTTGTAGGTTCTTTTTTGAGCAGGGGGGAGGTTAAATTTTGAGCTAAGATCTTCCCACATGATAAGAGTATCATGTTCCAAAACGTCAATAAGATATTTATTATTATTATAAACATTACATATTACAATAATATAATAATATAAATATAATATTGGAACTTCAAAATAATTATTCTAATTTAAATTATTTATTGTGATTTAAAATATGAAATTCTTTTGTACATAAAATAATAAATATTTCTAATAAAATAATAATATAAATACATTATTCTAATGTTTACTAATATTATACTACATAATTATGATTTAAAATTATACAATAATTACAATTATAGTTTAAAATAAATTGATTAAAAGGCTCGTGGATATGGATCCATGTTCGTGTAGTTTAGATATATTTTTTTAATATAGTTATACTAGTTAATAAAAATGGGGGCTTAGTATTAAACCACTTTGTCCATGTTTTTCGTAGTTTTCTATTGTAATTGAAAATTTTTGATTAATTTCATTAATTTATTTGTCTTTTTTAATTAAACATAAATATTCTTTTTTGTAAAATTAAAATATAAACCTTTTTTAAAAATTAAAAAAAAATTAATATTATATTTTGTAAAATGAAAATATAAATACATATTTTTTAACAACAAATATTTAAAAATAAAATAAAAAATAATTACTGGTAAGAGTGTAATGAAGTGAGTAAGTTAACAAAAAGTTTTAATGTCTGTAGATATATTTTTCTAAATATAAATATAGTAGTAGATATTTAAGACATAATAAATTTAATAAAAGACCAAAGCGGATGTGAATGGGCGATGGAAGAAGCTTGGAAAATCTACGTACGGAATGCGGCTCCTACAACTTTTTCTCACATGCTTACTGTTTGGATTTACACGTACAATAATATTTGTCAACAATAATGTAGCGCTGTACATTTTTGATCGGTGTTTCCATCAAATCACAAGTTTGACAAATTAACAAGTTTCAGTGACATCCGTATAGATGGGCGTGGGCCAACCATAGAGATTGTAGAGCTGAAAATTTGAGAATATTTGTATGTCAAATCCTATAGTGGTTAAAGCAAGTGCCTCAGAATTCACTGCGGTTGTACAGTCTCTCACTGGAAGAAATAGATCTTCATTTGCATCTACTGCAGTCTGCTTGTGATCATTCATCATCATCATTTACTTCTAAAAGACTGAAGTTGGATTCTGATGAGAGTCTTGGAATGAAAGTAGCCAAGTATGAAGATCAACAGCAGTATTGTTCGATTCCAAGCCTTACACAGCCTGCAACAATTAATCATGGCACGCCCAAAAACAACAATAACAGAGACGATGATGCCGACTTTCAAGTTTATAATGAGAATTTTGACACACTCAAAAGCATTGGAGGTGATAATTTTTTTTCAGAAATTGTTTCCCATGTTTTTTAATGAGACTGCATGGGCTACTGCATGTGCGACGAGAGAAAATAGGTTCCCACTTTGTAAGCTCACATTCGAGTAAGAACAGGTGGTTTTATTTCTTGATCATGTAGAAAAGGCCCAAAATAGAACAAGAGGGCAATTAAAAAAAATAGAACAACAGGCAGCAAACAGCAAGATATAGGGCAAGGCTTAAATTGATGGTTGTATAGTACTATTTGTGTTGTAAAATACAACTAAAATTTTAGGAAGATTGTATCACATGAAAGGAGAGATTTTGATTTTGAAGAAACTGTCAAATTTTATATAAGATTTCTCTCATATATATATATATATGAATAACCCTCACAACAAAATTGCTAGACCATCAAATTCAGGCCCAGACATAGGGTATCTAACTAGTATTGTGTATAATTTAATGTATTCAGTGTTTTGTGTAATGAACAATCACTATTTTTTTTTTTTTTTTTTTTACAATATCTAGAACAATCTAAAATTTAGAATGTTCCATTTTTTATAATTTTTTTTGTTTATTCTAGCATACTAATGCATATGCATTTATTTCAGATCTTTTACATTAATCAACTTGAAATATGGCTAAACAGATTTGTTTATTCACTTTATTTTCCATACGAAATATTCTCTGTTGAAATTAGGACAGACAACTAAGAGGGGGGCGTGAATCAGTTGTCTCAAAATTTTATCTTTTTCTGTATCTTAATCTTCTTTACAACTTATTAACAGGTTAATGATATAACCATGAAAGCATGAATTAACAACACATGAGCAGAAACATAATCAACACACATAACACCAAGATTTTTACGTGGAAACCCGATTAAGGGAAAAACCACGGTGGGGGTTAACCTACAATATTTTATACTCGGTTAAAAGTATTACAAAATGGGAAGGCACATGCCTTCGGGCACACTGCCCAGAGTTCACTGCTCAAAGGAGGCTCACTGCCTACAAGATCAATTATAAGGGTTCACTAAAATGTTTGAACTAAAGAAAAGCATCTAACTATGCAAAATTATAGTCCCGGTTAAGCTCAATACACTGACTTCACACACTTCATCTCTTTCTACCCTATTTTATTGTTTTGCCATGATCCGAAGCTTAGATCTCCTTGTTTTGCACTTGATACTGCTATACTTCGCACCTATCCCTTCATATTCGCACTCACACATTCAAAAATGCTTGAATCTATCGATCATATATATCTTCTACATGAAATTACATCAACTGCAGTCGGCCTTAAGAAAACTTGGAAATTATTTCAAGAACACTGTTATGTCAATTGAATCCATATACAAACATCAATGCAGACCAAAACTTATGTATCCAAGTTACCTCACATGTTGGTCAATACCACTGGATCTCATAAATTACTTGACCAACCACTTCTCTTCATCTGCACAAGGATCAAACACCTAGTCGGCCTGTTTTTCGCCAGACTGAACTATCTAACCAAAACCTGATACTTAGATGCTTGTAACTTACAATTCCTTCATTACCGGAGGCTAAAATCTTGGATTTAGGTAGCCCTAATATACCCTAACATTCCCTCAGATCCACAACTCAATATGATTACCTGTGGAGAAATGCAGACCATAATGCTGAACCTTGTCATATGCTCTGTTCCTGTCTATTCGGACTTAGACAAATCTACAGTTTGACTTCCAGTATGATCCATTGATATAATGTGAATGTGTAAGATAGGTTTAGTTGCCATCAATGACAACACTTGACATGCCTAGCAGTGTCTCTTGCCAACAATCTCCCCCTTTGGCATTGATGGCAACACTTAGTGAAAAATAACTACGTGTTAGAATAACTCTCCCTTACTATGTACACTTGTGATTTCCAATGCTCACCCTTAGATGAATTCCTCATTTTTCACTGTTTTTCCTCTCCCCCATTGACATCAATGGCAAAGGCTGGGATCCGCATACCAAAATTCATGCAAAAACTCTATGTACATACTTTCGCATATGAACACACAGTCCTTAAGCCTTGTTCATCAGCAAAAAGATATCACCAAAAATGTTTTTCAACCATGTTAATTCACTATCCCAGTTCTTCTTTATGTTGCCCAAAATGGATATATGCCCACTGAACAAAAATGTCTGTGATTCTGCCTTTTGAAGGTCGGTAGGATCACAAGTAGCAGCAGCAACTTGGGATTCTACCAATAGATCATACATAGTTTCTAACTTAGGGGAAATTAGTCCCTAGAGCTCATCCAATCTGCCAAAAAATTTAACCTTTTCCTTCTCTAAGTCACTCAGTTCATTTCACAAACCCACTACTTGACATTCTTTAGTAGTTACAGACTCAGTTAAAGGACTATAGGACTGAGAAATGTTAGATAGTTTGAGCTCTAAGTCCTTAATCTTCTTCTCAATATCTTCAACAACTTTAGACCAATTTAGACAAAACTTATAAATCTCTACACCTTTAGAGAGGGCATTTTGAATACTCTTTACACTAGTATCAAGCCCCGATCTATCATAACTAATTATTTTCTTTATTTTAGCAAACCTCTTCTTATTAAATTCATTTCTGACTTTAACTTCTACTGACTTCTCTAAGGTTTCAAAATGAGTACTTACAGAGTTTATTAGACTCTTCAACTGACTGGAGGGACATGTTGATGAATCCTTTTGAAATGTAGGCATGATTTTCTCCAAAATCTCAGATGCAAGGCCAAGCAACTCACTATCTTCTATATGGGATTTCAAGATTTCCTCTCTAGCCTTAGCTTGTGCAATAGAGGCCAATTTCATCTTCTGTACCTGTGACAAAGTATCAAAATTGATTGGTCCTTGTATTATATCCTGATCTTCTACAACTTGTTTATCTCTCTCCAAAATTTCTTTCACTGCTTCTACAGTGTCTCTTGCCCAATGTGATGTTTTAGATTTATGCTCTTCAGGGCCTCCATCTTCTCCCTTTTCGGAGTCAACCACATTGTCTTGCTCATCATTTTCATTCTTTTTCTCTGCTTCTGCCTTCTCCACATCATCATTAGAGGCATCTTTGCTTTTATCTATTTTTGCATTATTTTTTGGAGGATTTTGTGTATCCTCAGTAGTAGTATTATCAAGTTCCTTAACATTTGGAATGGAAGAATCAACTCCATCATCAGTTTCCTTTTCTTGATCTTCCTTCATCATCTCTTCATCTTCTTTATTCAATATTTCTTCCTTTGGAATGAAGACATCATCTACTTTAGTTTGTTGCTCATTTTTCTACAACTCTTCATCATTCAGAATTGATGTGTCATCAGTATCAATAGGTTCTTTTGTAACCACATAAAACTTGTTCTTGTCTAGTGCTTTCTTTAGAATTTGTTCTATTTCTTTAACAACTTCATCAATGTCTCCAATCATCAGCTTATTCATCATTTTCTTTCTTATGAATTCATTCTTGACTTCTTTGAAAATTTTATCACCTTCCTTTTTGGAGATTACGGGACACAGACTGGATAATACATGTTCCCTTAGCTCCAAATCTTTTTCTTTGGAAGCTTCTTTTCTTATTTCTAGAATGTCTCTTAAACTCTTAGGAACTTTTGGAAAAGTCTCCACTAGTGCTCTGTTGAATACATTCAAGTATTTTACAGTAGCATCCTCCAAAATTCTCTTGTCAGCATCATTGCAATGATCATAAAATTTAGTTATTTGCTTTGGGTTTCCATCTACAGTGATTGACTTAATGATGTCTTCCATAGAAGGAGTGGGCTTCTAAACATCAGCCTCTGACTTATGCCTTTTAGTTGGCTTTTTGCTTCCAGAGGGCTTCTCCGTAGACACTTTAACAACTTTAGTGCCTGAGGCCTTCAACTCTTTAACTTCACTATTTGAGGCAGTTTCTTCTTCATCCTCCTTATCCACACTGACATATGTTCTTTTGCCCTTTACCTTTGTCCTTTTTCCTTCCTTACTGGTAGTTTTTTCTTTGTATTTTTTTGCAATAGGTGATGTACCGGAGGTTGAACTAGAACTCCTAGTGGTCCTTTACTTAGAGGGGGATTTTGCCAGAACACTTCCTTGTTCCCTGTCCTGCTTCTCCTTCTCAGCTTTCTCTGTCCTTTCCCTGAATTGTCTCACAACTTCCTTGATAAGGCCTCAATTCTCAGCCAATTACTTAACTTCTTTCCTCACAGTCCTTTTGATTTCAGGAGCCTTGAATTCAGGATGCAATTTTAGTGAAATCTCTTCATATGTTCCAAATATCTCCTCAGCTAGATCCCTAGGCTGGCTCAGTAGATGTTGTGCATACAGTTCCAATACACATCCATCCACTTCATACCCCATGGGCATGATCCACACAACTCTAGGCTCCACTGCTTCCACTTTGCAATGATAAACAGTAACCATAAAACAAATGGTGTCTTTGTATTTTTCAACCACAGCCCTAGCTATTCTATCCCTGGCCTGCATTATACTCTAGAAGTTTTTGAAGAATCCCTAAAGTGTAGTTTTTTGTGCATCATAATTACCCAAATAACTCAAATGATTTCTAATCTGAATTGCTACCAGTTTGTCATTAGACCAATATATATTCTTATTCCCAGGGAGCTCACTCAAGAAATAAAAGAAGAGACACATAATTAGCATACCAAATTTGAATGAGTAGTTCTTGTCCTTCTTTATCTTGCTTAAATTCTCCATAAGCTGGTTCAACAACAGTTCACAAAGATCATAGTCTGCATCTTCTTTTACCATCTGATATGTAGTATAGATGGTTGTTTCAGACACTAAATTTTCTCTACTAGACAAGTATATCTTGTATCCTATCACCATTGATGTGAATCTGATCCCATGATCCTCTATATTGTTTATAGTCATAGCTCTCTTGTGAAATTTTGATCCGGTTGCTTCTGTGACTTCTTGGTTATTCACAGCCTTCAATTGAGGCCACGTCAAAATCATTGTGTTATGTGAATTGACTTTGTTTCTACTTTCATGATTATGAATGTTTATTTGTTTAGATGCTGCACTAGTTATAAAAGAAGAACAAAAAGTTAAGTTAATTAAGATAACTGATTCACCCTCCCCTCTTAGTTATCAACAGTTTTAACAAAAACATAAGCAATTTTCTCCCAGATTAATATCACAAGACTTATAGTACTTTAATGATGAAAGCTGAAATAAAAGATACAAAAGCCACACATTTGATGACAAAAACTTGATAAATCAAGATAGAATATCAGAGCAAAATAAGCATGAGACTTCTATTCAATATCACAAAGTTGGCACAACTCTAGGACAACAATACTGCAACAAAAGGTAGGCATACAACAAGTGATCAAACACTGGAGAACAGATTACACAAAGTGAACAGACACTTGGAATATCAAGATTTGTAGGCTAGAGTAGGCACAACAAATTTGCTATCACAATTACCATTACATACAATGGGCAAGGATGCCCTTATTTATACTAAAATCAAAGGAGTAGGGAACCCTAAAATCTCCTTGATTAACCCTAACTTGCCAACTCGCAAGATTTATTACTATTCTAAGACAAAGATACAATAAACAAATGCTTTAAAGCAATCTACTTTAAAGCAAAGAAGATTCCAACTAACACAAGGTGATTTCTTTATAAATATAGAATGGATGAGCTTAGGATGAAAACAAATTCTTTAAAACAAAAAGAATCTATTTTAAAGCTACTTTATTTTGAAATGCATCCTCATCAACATTCTTTCTTTTTGGTGATGTCATCCGTTGATATTCTAGGAAACAATATCTTCTAAAAAGTAAGTGGCTGCATCTCTGCCAGGAACATTGATACTCTCTAGAATGATATTCTGATTCTCTAACATTTCTTCACCATTTGTAGCCATCTGAAGAAATTTGTGAACTTCAACCATAGCCTTGTCAAACTTCACTGTCATTGTGGCAAAATGACCCATCTTGCCGGCATTGATATCATCATTAAAATTGTTGTGGACAAGAGATTGGAACTCTGTTTGCACTTCCCTGAGATCATACAGGGTACCATCTTCTCTTTCATACGAACACCGGATCTGAGAAACAAAAGATCTGACGAACTTGAGGATGTTGACTACCTTTTCTTTCCATTCTGTCAACTCTGAAATCACACTATCATAAGTTTTTACTGTGAAAAGATATTGTGCTTTCCAAGTAGAAATTGTCTTCTTATCATCAGCTGAATCAACATAATCAAGTGTTATCTTCAAGTCAGAGATACTGATCTCGAACACTGGTCTATTTTCTGCCATGGTTTGCTACAATCCCTAAATGGCTTGGCGTAAATCATGAGCGTTGTACTTTAATTGATAAAACTCTGAAAGTACAACTCTCCCTTTAGTCACAAATTCTTCCACCCAACTATTCATGTGCATCCCATAGAGGACCAATTGACTGAAATGCTGCTGATCGACTGGTGATTCTAGATTCAGTGGAAGCAATAAATTAGCCTATGATGCGCCATGGAAAAGGTTGGAAATGTACTGCTGCAGCTGCCTAACTTTAGCCTTGAGAGCTACCTTGTCTTCTCCATCTTTCAAAACCCTTTCTTTAAAATTATCTGCTGCAACCTCGAAGAGATTTACATCTGTATGGCAGGTGCTTCTACCAAGGTTAGCCTTGACAACCGTGAATTCATCAACCTCGACATCATCAGCACTTCTATTTTCTGGTAGTGTTACAGTTTCAAGGATTATTTCTCCACTGCATTCTTTTCAATGAGAACCTGCTTTTTCATCTTCCTGTTTGGTGTGTCTTGGTAGACACTTTTAAGCTCTATCAAATCCAACTGATATGATGGTTTTCTCCTCTTCCTTCCCAGAATGTTTTCAAGCTAGAACGATCTATTCTCTCTTGGAAACTCAGTTCTAACTTCCTCTACTCCTGATGAACCAACATGTGTATCAGAGTTATGAACTGGCGAATCTGGCTCTGAATCTATGTGAATAGGAGAAGTGATCGGTGAAGACAGTGGGGAGACATGATCTAGAGGTAGTGCTTCGACATGTAGTGTTGGTTCAATAGGAACTTCTGATTCAACTGTTGGTTGTTCCTGCTGGACATGAACTGGAGACTCATCCTTTTTCCTCTTTAACTTAACCATTTTTGTTCCTTCAGGGAGAACACTCATAGCTTTTACCCTTCATTTTGGCTTGGAAGTGGAAGGCTCTGATGGTTGCACAACTGGTGGCTCTGCTAACGGAATATCATCCTTTCGCTTAGCCTTCAAGAATATCAAACTATATTTAACCACTTGACTTGTTCTTTCTTCAATGGAAGTGCTCTCTTTTACTAACCAGTTAACTGGTGGCAACAGTTGTTGCTCAATTTGGTCTCTGAAATACATGGGAAGTAGAACTTCACCACTTTCTATCAAACCCTCTACATCTTCTGATAGGATATCAAACATCTGCTAAAGTGTGAACCTGCTGTAACTATGTTCTTGCACTTCAAACTCATTAGCACAATTAGCCTAGAAGTCTTCAACCGCATGCTTGTGCGTACAATTTTGAGCAAGATGTGATGTAAAAACACCACGAGGATCATATGAAGATCTCCTGTTGAAATACTTAAGACCATATCTGGATGATTCATTACTGATTGCCTTGGCATCTGCTCTAGATCTGCATCTGTAAATACTCATCCC
Organism: Cunninghamia lanceolata; assembly: GCA_027924645.1. Lineage (NCBI taxonomy): Eukaryota > Viridiplantae > Streptophyta > Pinopsida > Cupressales > Cupressaceae > Cunninghamia > Cunninghamia lanceolata. The sequence continues at coordinate 2,335,785 of BSBN01001327.1, read as the reverse complement.
AAGTGGAAAATTGAAAGCTACCTTACGTCTGCTACGCCAAAATGTGTGAACTTCATAGGCTTGCCTTATAAATTCCATAAATGCTATTTCATCTGTCAGATATCTCAACAACATGACCGGCTCTCCTGAGAAACCATATACTCTAATGTAGGAAAAAGTGGGAAACTGGATAAACCAATCAGCCCGTTCTGCCATTGCTATTCTAGCATCTGCTGAAAACTGTATATGCAACTCATTATCCATATCTCACACTACATGCATCAGGAATGCATCATTCACCCACCTGTAATGTCATTCAGCTTGGGAAAGTTCTAACTACAGGAAATGGTGATACACATGCTGACTACCCAGAATTCCAACAACTTTCAAACCTCTGAATTGACCTTGAAAAGCCATCAACACAAGATATGATATTATGCGAAATTCATGGGGCCTTTGAAAATCAATTATTTGTTGGTGGAGACTATCACTGATGAGCATCGACCAGTCATAGAATTCAGTTCCATCAACAATTTGGGACATGATGTAAAACATCCAAGGCTAAAACTTGTTAGCATCTGCTTGACCCATGATCTGACTTAGCAGAGTAATCATTATTGCATGTTCCTCCTTGAACTCTCCACGTCCAACATTCTTTGGCATGACGTTCTGCTTCTCTTTTAACCACATCTAACCAATCTTTTTCTGGTATTTTTCTTTATCGTTGTTCCAAACCCTCTTGCATTCTTCAATTGAAACAGTTAAGTTTTCTCTCTAGATTGGTATTGTAAAACACTTCTCAATGTCGTTTGGCCTTAGGATACAGAGCACACGTCCATCTCTTGACTGGATTTCTCTTGTAACCGAATTGTAATGCGTCATGTAAGCAATTACAAATTTGATACTTTGTACTGTAATAGGAAAGGATGTTGTTGCAAGCAAACTAGAGTGTCCTAGATTCCTAATAGCATTATTTCCTGCATCCTCCAAGGAATGTAAATTGCTTACTAGAAGTACTTTATGCAAGTCTGTTTCACAAGTTCTCAGGTAATCATGAACCAACGCCATTTTGTGTGTGATTTGTGTTGGAGAGTACTGCATACTGGAAGATTTGAAAATTGACTATGAACACGCCTATGTCAAAAAAATGTTAGACAAATAGCTGAAAATTACTTGCTGATTTTTAGAAAAAAATAGATCTCGAGCAAAAAAGATGCACATGGGTTTTGTAAGAAATTCTGTTTTGAAGCAACCCAGATTGTCAGATTTTGAAAAAGCAGAGATTTTCTTGAAAAAAGTAGGGAAAAAATAGATTCCAAAAAAAAAAGAAAAACTCCAATCTTCAACAGGATGAAATACTGGATGGACCCATCTCAACGAAAACTGAAAAAGCTTTGGTCGAATTTCTAAAAAATGGTCCCCTTGAAACAAAGACCCTAAAAAAGTGAGCCTCCCTGCTTCCTCAACCTGAAACTATGAAGAATGCTGAAAAAGCACTTCGTTGAAAGAAAAATAAAAATCTTTCCTTTGGATACAACCTACAAAAGATAATAAAATAAAGAAGCCAAATGCTTGTCTTCATAGATCTTTAGGGCGAAAAAGTAGCTTTATTTGTGAGAGAATAAAACTTGGACCTCATCCATGAAGAAAGCAACTTTTAAAGCACAAATCCAAGTGGATGTCTTCGAATAGGAAGAATCCCTATTTTGTAGCTACCTATGGCTTCATATGTAAGATGACGAAAAATATCTTCTTTTGATGATGTCATCGAACACGTGAGTTGAAAGAAGTGTTAGCCAATTTTTCTTCATTTTTGACACTTCTACACTCGTTTTGACTTAAATATCGCCTGTCTCTAACTTCAACAAGGTGAAAAAATGTCACCGTTGACTGAAAAAGCTGATTGATCCTGACATTTTGGAGACCTATCAACTGAGATTCCATTTTTGGCCTCTGACTGATGATCTGGCATCGTTTGACCAAGTTTGACCTCTTGAAAACTGCCAACGGGTGAAGATTAGGAACAAAACTATCAGAAAACACTATAGACATAGGGAAAATTCTATCTCTGGGCAAGTTGGGCGCCCCAGTCACCTAGGGCATTGGTTTCACCAGACTTAGCCATTTTTTCAAATTTTACAACTTCTTCAATTTCTCGATTTGCGTGGGTGTTCAGGTGGCGGAGGACCCCTATTTGACTGTCGATTTCTGTCAACTGGGATAAAACTGAGTCTAATGATCTGGTAGATAGGTAGGCCTGATGAAAACTGAACTGACTGTACTCTCTGTCTACCTCAGAAAATGTGCCACTGTCCAGCTCTGAACCGGACCAGGCTAACAAAAGGAGATTCACATTTTTCAAGAAAAACTTCAAAAATAAACTAACTGTAAAGAGTTTGGGCATCCCAAGTCACCTGAGGTGCCTATCTTGCCATGCCTTAGAAATTTTTTTGAAAAATTTAAATTTTGTACCATTTCTCATTTTTCGTGCCCACAGCTCCTATTCGGTCTTTGATTTCAGTTGTTCTGATGACTATCGAGGTGAGACGAAGGGTGATCTGAGTAGCTTAAATATATCTATGATGAAATCCCAGCTTTGACTAACTTTTGACCAAGTTTGACCAACTGGAAACAGGTTGACGGAAGCATTTTTGACGTTTCTCAAAAAATGTGAAAAAAAATCTAACACTTGAAAGGTTGGGTGCCCCAAGTCACCTGGGGCACCTGTATTCTCAACACTTAGTCAAATTTCATGTTTTCTAGATTTTCATTCCACCTTGGATCCATCCTACATCGTTTTGCGTGCATCATCTAGTCGACGACTATTTGTCAATTCAGTGTCGTTGAAACAGCGTTGAAAACTCATCAACGAGCTCTGGCAGATGAACTTTCTCTGTTGATGATTTTTGAGCTCATGCTTCACCTTCTAAAAAAGCAAAAATGACCCAGTAGAGAAAACTTGAGCTTTTGCAGATTTCATCTGGACTGCACTGATCATGAAGCAAAATTGACCAAGGAGAATCAAGCGCGACACCTGAGTTGGAGATTCTATTTTTAGAAAGTTTTTCCAGTATCCATATCTCAAGAAACCCAAAAAACCTAATCTAATGTCTATTTTTAGAAATTTCTAAAAATAGAAATTCCTATTTTTAGAAATTTTGCTTTTTTGACTTTTTGACGAAAAATTTTCTAGACTTGTTCAAAATGCCTTAATGAAGCAAAAATTTTGGTTGGGTACAACATCTATCTTAGCATATTTTATTATCTCATTGTCCTTAGATTAGATTAACCCTTGTCCTTTTTTCTTTTCTTTCATAGCTGGTTAGAAGAAGTTCCACTTCACAAGAAGGAGAATAACATATTTAGAATGGAGTAAGGAGCCAATTCAATGTAAGTCCCTTTATGATTACCAGCATTATCACATCAACTACTGAGTCTATCCATTGCAAGTCAAGACCTGACATATCATGAACCTTGGAGTTGTCTCATTGGATCGCATTGTTTAGCCTTTGGGAGACTTTATTCAAGAGAGGATATAATACTTAGTATTTTATTCTGAGTTTGCATGTGCATAAAAACACATCAACAGGTACAACACTTGTGTACATGTTTCATGTTTGGGTTGCCGACCTGATTATTAGATGAATCCTATTGCGGATATATATATTTGATGGATTTCCATGTTGGATGGATAGTGTGTGTGGTGTGTATGCAAATTCGATATGTGTATGATCTAAAGTAGTTTGTAGAGTAGAAAAGGTTTATAAGGGTAAAAAAATAGAAGCAAATGTGAAGTAGGGAAGAGAAACAGGGAAAACAGTATGAAGTCTTTTGAATCTGTATATTGAACTAAATGGTACTATAGCTCAGCATTTTGTAGATGCACCTGTAGCAGTCAACTCCTGGCAGTGAGCCAATCTTTTCTTCTATCTTCTATCTTTCTTTCTCTATGGACAGTGAGTCCACCTGCAGTTAGCATTTCTTTGGGTAGTGATCCTTATGTAATCAGGTATTGCTATCATAATATATTGTGAGCTAACACTCACCGTGGTTTTTCCCTTTTTGGGTTTTCCACGTAAAATCCTGGTGTCCATGTGTTATGAATTTGTGGCTGCTCTTCTTGTGTATACTTTGCTTTCATGTTGTTGAATTTGGTAAATGGATTAACAAATGTGTGAATGAATTTTTTTTCAAAATACTAATTCACCCCCCTCTTAGTATTCTCTACTTTCAATAGATCTCCTATAAATACCCTCTACAATACTTCAAAACATTGATTAGGTCGACATCATAAAAACCTTTAGATGAAACATGTAATTCTTCAAGGGTCAACTTCAACTCATACAATATGTCAAGAAAACAAGTTGCGGACCACAAAATCTCATTATAGAATTCAAGGAACATTAATACACACCTTTTAATGTCAAAGTAATTGATCAGGATCCACCACACATAACAGAAACAAAACTATCGGCTCAAACCACACAAACACTGCTAATTGTTCATCTTCACAACACTAAGGAGAAGACAAAAACATCATGTAGACCAGTGTTTCAACAATGTATCTTCTTGACAACATCCATACACTATTCTTTTGAAATATCAAATCACTCTATACATCTGTACAACAAGAAACATGTTGAACTGCTAGAAATAGAGCATTCCAGACTGACTGTGACATTCCACAACTCAGGTCGACATTGCATTGCGGTACACAAAAACCTTTGAAAATTTTAGAAATGAACTTATACATATTTATATGATATTAGGACTAGATTCGCACATCCTTAATATCACTTCTAAAGAAAATCAAAACTTGACTCAAGTATACTATAGTTCGAAGGACAGTCATATCCAATTCTTCACTAACTAACTTTAATACCTTATGCGGTAAAGGAAATTAGAAAGATTTGCATGCGGTTCAAACCTGAGATACATTAAGGCATGTAGAATCTTCATGCAAGCTCCTATAGCTGATTTGTATACTTTCCATCTTCCACAAGTTCTCAAACATGTGTTCTATAGAGTACTTTTGCATTCAAAATTGTCAGTGTTACTTCTATTACTTGAAATTTGAACTTGCGGACCATAAAAACACTTGATACTGTGAGGAACCATGCATTACGCATCTCTAAACATATTCCCAAAACTACATGGGCACAACTTCTCTTTTCGAGGAATGCATAGCATTCCAACATGTCTCCACCATTGATTTTCACTGTCAAGTCATAGTTCAGAACACTGTTATTGATAACATTCTTTGCTAAAGGTGTAATGAGCTAAAATCTTAGATATATCATGTTGATATCTAGATAACCTTATCTTCTAAACCGCAAGACTAAATCTTGCACTATGGAGGAATGCAAACCAAAATGCTATAACTTTGCCTTAGGATATACACCGTAAAGACCTTAACCAACCTTCTACAACTTTTCTTTGTGGTACTCCAAATTGATAGGATATCATTGTAGATATATAGAAAAAGAGGTTTTCATTTTTCAGGGTACATAGACCCTTCTCACCAATGTGGTCATATCTCAAATGCCATAACATAGTCTTTTCAGTAGGAAGCTTAGCTTCCATAGCATATGCACTACCATCAGAACTAGTTACAACAAATTTCCTCACTGCATGTTTAGATGGTGGGGATGAAGTGATTGCAGCTCTTTTCTTCAAGTCAGAAGAACTATTGCACTGTGAAATGCATGCCTCCAAATGAAATAGAGTACCCCTCCGAGTACCCTTCGCAAGCACCATAGATCCTCTTGTCATCTTGCATCCATCCTTCAAAAAGACAACCTGCACACCTGCATCATTCAACATACTTACAGAAAGTAAGTTCCATGCAAGGCCTTGAATGTGCATAACTCCAGTGATCCCCTTCACTCATCCATCAAGAAATCAGATTGAGACTCTTCCATGACTAACAATCTTTAGATGAGAGTTGTCACCCAGGTATACTCTTCATACTTCGTGAACCAACTTCAATGCAAGGTCATGTGGAATGATGCACCAGAATCAATCAACCACACATCATCAGATGCATGAGTGGCCAGGGCTGCGATGAAGGCATCAACATCATCTTGTGACTTGTCAGAATCTGAATCATGAGCTTTCTTCTTCGTTTTCTTCTCTTTGCATTCCTTTCAGAAAAGCCTGGTTTTTCAACAGTTCCAATAGAGAGCCTTGGACTTTCTAGGAGATTTGGATCTCCCATGGGATTTGGATCTGCACTTCTCATCTTTCTTATCTTTCTTCTTCCCTTTCTCCTTGGGTCTTCCATGAACCGCAAGAGCCTCTTTGGCTAATTCAGATGTCTTCCTTCGCATTTCTTCAGATAACAGCAAGGACACCACATCTTCCATCTTGAAGGTGGTAGTGGTGCTTCCGATAGCCATGACAAGATGATCCCATGAATCTGGCAAAGAACAAAGCAGGGTCATACAATGATCCTCCCCTCTATTTTCACACCCATAGATGTCAACTGTGCAATGATCATGTTGAAAAAATTCATGTGGTCCACAACAGATCCTTCGTCTTCCATCTTTAGAGTGAACAACTTCTTTTTTAGGAGAAGTTTGTTTACCAAGGACTCAGCCTGATAAACATCATCCATCTTCTTCCAAAGATCTTTCGTGCTCTTCTCCTCATGAACATTCAATAGGACAGAGTCAACTAAATAGAGTCTTATGAGACCCTTAGCATTCCAATCTTTGAGGTCCCAATCATCTTGTGACATTACTGTAGGTTTCACACCGGATACAGTTTCCCATAGGTCACGATCAACAAGTAGGTCCTCCATCTTGAGTTTCCACAACTCAAAATTAGTGCCATTGAATTTCTCAACCTCTAACCTTCCGGATGTGGTTTCCATCTCCTTGCTGCAACAAGATACAGAATACTCTACACAACACTCCCACTCAACTTAATATTAGCTCAAAAACACCTACCTAGCAGCTAGAACCAAAACTGGCCAGGCTCTGATACCAACTGAAAGGAAGCTAGGTGTGTGGAAATCGCTTCCTACACTAATCTAATGAAGGAAGGAGAGTGCAAATTCAATTTATCCTTACTATTACAACAATGTTAAACCCCTTAATAGAGATATTACAGCAAACACATAAACAAGAAAGTATGACAGAAGAAGAGAGACACAAGATATACGTGGGAAAAACCCTTATCGGGTGAAAAACCCCACACTTTAAAACCTGTACAATGTATTATTAACACTGAAATGGTTTACAATACACTTGCAATGAAAGCTCTTAGGAGTCTTTGGCACTCGTATCTAGAGACAAACCGGTAGCATAACAGTACATGTCAAACCTTGTCATGCCCACATTTTCCTTGTGGTCACAACACACTTCGCACGTGTCATAGCCACATCTGTCATGTGGTTATGACACGAGATATGAAAAACTTTTCTCACACCGTCCTAAAAACCCCTTTCGCATGCGTACGCATGCTCAACGGTGTTCTCTCATGGCGAAACACTATACTCATCGACGGAATACAAGTATAATGGCGTGCAAACGGAAACATATAGATCAACAAGAGGGTCGATACAATGCTGCTAACGTCATTGCAAGAGTGAGATTACCCAAGTTCTTAAATCGAACCCTCGGCAATGTTCGGTAGCAAAATGCCTTACGGCGTTAGTGGGAATTACGCTGCACTCATTTACGCACGTGGTTCGCTGATAGAGGAACCACTCCCCTCGACGCCTTGTTCCAACTAAACCGGCTAGTGATCTCCCTATTTAGTCATTTTTCAGCCAGGCACGGTTGTCTGTCTCCTCTCTTGTTTCCTGAAACATACTACTCCTATGACTTAGCATTTTCAACAAGGCGGCTTGGTTGCCCTCTCTTCCCTTTCCACAAGTTCTTAAGTTGGATTATAACTTTATCGCCCTTACCTTAACTATCTCTTAGTTCATTTAGTGTGTTTATATTTCGGTCTCTCTCTCTCTTTCATTTTCTATACTTTCTTTATGTGCATCCTGTCCTTTCTTCGTGATTTACGTCAATCAGGGTTATTACTGCAGTTATTGTTGATATTAAACCTAATTTCAGGATGATCTAGGCCACAAAGGCTGGTTTACTATTTCGCTGGACTCAGTCTCCTAATCTTCCCCGATCTAGGTTCCTCCTCTTCGTAAATACTTAGTCAACTTGTACCTAAGCACAATTGACAGAAGGGTCCGTCAACTTAGTTATCTTATCCCGTGTGAGATATGTCGCGCATTTTCTCCTCTGTGTTTTCCAATGTTGGTTTTTCCTTCTTCGGAACCTCTTACAGGTTTACATATGAGATTGTTTGCTACAGTTGAGATTAATATGGCCACATGGATTGTTAGTAGTGGCATCATAAGTTTATTTCCAGTGTTCTTTTGCACAAGGAGTTGAGTAATTTTCCTCTTCATTTTCCGGGTGTTTATAAGTACGTTAACAGATGAAACTTCCGAGAAACTCTTTCCAGAGTATCACTGAATATTCCTATACTCACTTTACATCTAATTTTATTTTCTCTTGTTTAGAATTACTGTTGTTACTGTTACCCTTAATTACGATTCATACACTATTTGTAACTCGTATGACGTTGTCAATAGATGTAGGTGGTTCACCACTTTATAAAACTCTGTTCATGGTAATATAGCTTCTTTGGTTGTTGTGTTCAACACTTAATAACATCTCCTGTGAGATTATAATTGTTATATATATATATATATTTTTTTTTTTTCTCTATATCCATGAAACATAGTTATTAACGATTTTAAACGAGGGCCCAATAAATATATATATATATATATATATATATATATATATATATATATACATACTTACATATAATATATTTATTTTAATATCTCAATAATGAACAAATTGGTTTCCCACAACTTATAAACCTATAAATATATATATATATATATATATATATATATATATATATATATATATATGTATATATATAATCATTCTTATATTATATATATAGCTATATACATAGACATATATAATATATATATATATGCCTTTATATAGAGCTATATAAAAATAAACTGAATTTATTTACCAAATAACCCATTCATATGTTAGGGCCCAAGCCCTACATTTTTTATTGCTTTCAACCCACAGCAGATGGCGGCCATGGGCGGCAGTGGCCGCAGAGCGGCGGACGGGGATCTGTGGTGGCCGCAGAGCGGCGGACGAGACTTCGCGGTGGCCGCAGAGCGGCGGAAAGGTTTCGCGGGAGGCATAAGGGATTGGAGGGGGGGGGAGATGTGGAGTGGGGCGGAGCCCCACCCACATTCCCACGACGTGGGGTGTGGGTGGGGCTCCGCCCCACTCCACACCTCCATATGTAATAACAGCTCGCGGTGGGGTTTACTCCCCACCGCCCAAATAAAATTTCGACTGTGTTTCTTTTATCCGCGGCTAACATGTTGACAGTCTTTCACCATTCGTTGGTTCTTATAATAATAATATATTATATATATATATATATATTTATATATATTCATATATAAATATATATATATATATATATATATATTATAATAAGAATATATTATATATATATATATATATTTATATATATGCATATATAAAAATATATATATATATATATATATATATTTCAACAATAATATATTTATATATATCTATATTTATATAGTTCATATACATATATATATATATATATATATATATATCCCCCTTTTTTTTTATATTGATATATAACAGTTATAATTACTTTCAATTACTCTTTTATTTTCTTAAAATGATAATTACTCAAAATGAGAAATATATATATAGCTCTATATATATATTTATAAATTTATTGAGAGAAAAAGAAATACTCTTTATAGATTTTTATAATTCCAATTTCCACAATTTTCTCAAAATTCACTACTCTAAGCCCATTTTTATAAACATACAAGACTTGTAAATTTACAACCAGATTATATTTACATGCTAGATTTCCTCTAATCCTTCTAATTTAACAGAATCCATTAAATAGGGAGGATAACACAAATATTTAAAACTGTCTTTTCCATTTTAATATTGAATAGAAAATCAGCATTTCAACTAGTGAAGCAATTCCAAACTTTCAATGTAAACAACTCAGATTAAGTTGCAAAAACGAACTTATTCCTTTCAGTAATACTTGAAACACAAAAATTGCTATTGAACAAAGGTTGCAAACATCAACTTAAAAATTTAAGCACAGTCATATTACAACTTTAATTTCAGTATATGAACTCCCCAGATATGAACTTTCTCCTCCCAAACAGTATACAACTGAAAACTTATGACAACCAATAAAAGTCCAATAATAACAAGACCAGGGAGGTGATTTCCTTCACTCCCAGAATATCAGTAATTTACAACAATAACAAGAGAGGTGTTCTCTCTTCATTTCTATGAAATAATCCAGGCCTAATTCTCATGACAAGAAGATGATCTGTTTCTTCATAAAATAGCCAACCAGAAAGCTCCAAGAGAAAAACCTGCATATCAAGGACAAACAAAGAAGAAAATACCACTTGTCTAGCTCTCCTCCCTACCGTAGACCCGCAAGAGGGTCACCCCCGAGCTAGGGAGACCATACTCACACCTGGGTATTCAAACACTCCACTTCACAACAGAAACAACAACAATCCCAAAGCACACATACACCCGTGGCTATTTTACACAATACGGAAACTCAACTACAGTGAGTTTCTTAAGGGGCAGGAGAGTGGATACACTCGACTCCAGAGTGTCACCCTGACAGATAAATGAACTCATATAAATATCTCTTGGTCTCAACCAAGTGTGATCACATTTTGCAAGAAATCTGTATATGACTCTCAAGTCAAAAATACAGTAACAGATACATGCCCTCAAGGCTTTCAACATCCCAAAAGATGGAACAGGTATGCACCCGAGGAGGATCTCTCCTCCCCTACCCCAAACTTGATGAGCATTTCTCCCAAATGGGAGACGCTCTGTCAAACACCCGACAAGAACCCCACAGAAAACAAATTTAAACACATATTCCAAACACATTTCATACACATTTCAGTTCTACCAAAACAAAGGTAAAATTCAGACCAACCTTGCAAAGCCCTCCTGGAATGAAGTTGTTGCAGAGTCCACAGAGTTCACTCCCAAGCTTAGCCACCAACTCCCTCTCCCTTCTCTATCTTCCAAACTAACTTCTCTATTTTGGGTAAGGCCAAAGATGAAAGATTTTCCCCAAAATTCAACTAACTCCCTCTCATCCCAAAATTTGAAAATAAATAACCCAAAATTCTCTTTCTTTCTAATTTTGAGAAATGGGGAAATGACACTTGTCACCTCCTCACCCTTCCCAAAATCACTATTCTGTCCAGGTGGCTTATGTCACTCTCCATTCCCAAGGGTACTCCTTATTCCTTTCATGTGACTCCACTTTCTCATAGGAGAAATAAAAAAAAGAGTTAAATGGGAACAAGACAGGTGACCCATGCCTCTTTCTCCTTTCTTCACATGGGTGTCCCCATAGTACATGGGGGAATCTTACTAAAGAAGAGGTAACTTTCACTAATGGATGGCATCTCTTATCTAGGGGAAAGTAGAGGGGATGGGTTGAGTGTTGGTACAACCCATCATGTCCCCTCCTACCTCCAATTTTCGCCACTTAACTTCAGGGGGAGGTTAAGTTGACTAGATGGAGGTTACTCAAGGGTTACCCATGCCAAATAGGCCCCTAGACCCATGGGGTAGAACCCAGGGTCAATTTTAACCCATACAAGACACCCCAGGTCAAGGTAAAGCACAAGAAAAAGGGCCTCATAATTTAAATAAAAATAGAAATTTCAAATTAAATCTCTTTACAACACTTATAAAAATAATATTACATGAGGGTAACCTAACCCACTCGACCATACGAAAGACCACATTACATCATGACATCAAACACAAAGAGATCTTGGTTCATCGTGGAACCAGATCGGCTTAACAGGGAATAACAATTAACAAGGTGTGGAATGATCTCCGAAATCTGTGGTTTGATTAGTAGTCCCTGCACACTCAATTACAAGATCAGTAACCACATAAATTCATCATAGCCGAAGCAACTTAAATAACACATGCGTTCTCATGCCTTAGTACAATCTAACATAATTAAAAATCATATTACAATTTTCCATCATCTCTAACATCTCTAATTCATTTTTCTGAAAAGTAACTTATCCAAACATCACCCAATTAGTTTTTCCGAAAACATAATAAAGTTAAATAGTCTGACAAATTTTGGGAACTGCTATCCCACAAATATGAAAGTAACAATAACAGCACTGTAAAGAGTCATGACAACAGTAGTAAAAAGGGCGGTCCTCACATCCTCTCCCCCTAAGACGGTACTTCCTCCTGGAAGTCGTCAAAAAGGTGAGGATACAGGGTCTTCAATCTCTCTGCATCTTCCCATGTTGCAGTGACTTCGTCGTATAAGTCCCATTGGACTCTAACCTGGTCCAGCTCTCGACCTCGAAGGGCCAGCTTCCGTCGAGCCAATATGCGAATTGGCTCCAACGCCAGTTGTTCGTCTGCCTCTACCTGAAGAGCACTCCAATCCAACACATGAGATAAGTCAGAAACATATTGACGTAAAACTGATACATGAAATACATCGTGGATACGTGACAGGCTAGGTGGCAAGGCTAGACGATAGGCTACTGGTCCTATCCGCTCCAAGATTTCGAAAGGTCCTACAAATCGAGGTGCGAGTTTAGAGCCTTTTCCGTAACGGATTGGACTTTTGTGCGGCCGCACTCTCAAAAATACTCTTTCCCCCACAGTGAAGCTTCGGTCTGTCCTCTTAGCATCAGCATACTTTTTCTGCCTGTCCTGTGCTTCCAGAAGCCTCTGTCTTATCTGTTTAACTTGCAGTTCCATATTCTGAACTATCTCTGGGCCGATGACTGTTCTGTCCTCTATACGATCCCAACTCAAAGGTGTTCTGCATGGTCTGCCATATAATGCCTGGAAAGGAGGCATACCCAACGAGCTATGATGCCCATTATTGTAGGCGAATTCAACTAGATACAGATACTCCTCCCATCTAGACTGGTGGTCCATCACATACATGCGAAGCATGTCTTCTAATACCTGGTTAACTCTTTCTGTTTGTCCATCGGTTTCCGGATGATATGCAGAACTGAAGTTGAGCTGTGTGCCCAACGCCTGATGTAAGGTTTTCCAGAACGATGAAGTGAATACGGAGTCTCTGTCAGATATAATGCGGCGAGGTATCCCATGAAGTCTAACAATCTGATCAAGAAACACCTTTGCCACTGATGGTGCATTGTATGTTGTACATATTGGTGAAAAATGCGCCACTTTGGTCAGCTTGTCAACTGTCACCATAATAGCATCATGGCGACGTGATGACATAGGTAGACCAACGATAAAATCCATAGAAATGGTATCCCATTTCCATTCAGGTATCTCGTGAGGGTACAACAGTCCCGCTGGATGCTGATGTTCGGCCTTGACCCTCTGACATTCCAGGCAACGAGCAACAAATTCGGCAATGTCACGCCTCATCCCAGCCCAATGATAAAGCTGTCGTAAATCAGCATGCATCTTCTTCACTCCTGGGTGTGCTGCGTAGGGTGCTCTATGAGCCTCTGATAGGATTACTGTACGAAGATTACCCGCATGGGGTACATATATGCGTTGCCGATGTCGAAGCATTCCATCAGAATCAAGGGTATATCCTGTAAATTTGCCCTCAAGGGCCTTCTGATTTAGTACTACCTGCTGCACTTCAAGAAACCATTCGTCCTCCGGCAGATGCTGTAAGATGCGATCCTTCAAGTCCATCTTCAAGGTCAGGGTTTGGATCTCGTGGCGTCTTCGACTCAGAGCATCAGCGACCACGTTCTCCTTCCCTTTTATATAATGGACATCGAAGTCATATTCGCATAGGAATTCCATCCAACGTCGTTGGCGGGCGTTCAAATTAGGCTGTGTGAAAATATACTGCAAACTATGATGGTCTGAATGGAGTTCAAAGCGTCGCCCTAAAAGAAAGTGTCTCCAACGAACCAAGGCATGAACAACAGCTGCAAGCTCTAAGTCGTGCGTAGGATAGTTTAACTCATGTGTCTTTAGTTTCCGCGATTCGTATGCGATCGCTCGTCCATCCTGCATAAGCACGGCTCCCAAACCTTCTAATGATGCATCCGTGCAAACTACAAACTCTTCCGACGGATCTGGAACTGCTAAAATAGGAGTGCTCGTAAGACGTTCTTTGAGGACTCCAAAAGCCTTTTCACACTGCTCGGTCCAAGTGAAACCCTTCCCTTTTCGCTGAAGGGAAGTAATGGGATGTGCTATCCTGGAGAAACCTTCGACAAACCGACGATAATACCCAGCTAACCCCATAAAGCTTCTGACCTCTGTCACGTTCGTGGGTGCCGGCCACTCCTGGATTGCTCTAATTTTAGATGGATCTACAGAGATGCCATCGCCTGATAAAATGTGTCCCAAATACTGCACCTCTGTCCTGAAGAAGGCACACTTCGTCAAGTTGCCAAAAAGTTGTTGCTCTCGTAATTTCTGCAAAACTTGACGCAAGTGCTCTACATGCTCCTCTTCAGTCCGTGAATAAATCAGAATGTCATCTAGGAATATGATCACGAACCGGTCTAGGTATGTACGGAACACCCCGTTCATGAGACTCATGAATACTGCAGGAGCGTTCGTCAACCCGAAAGGTACCACTGTGAATTCATAATGGCCATATCTGGTTCGAAAAGCAGTTTTATGAATATCTGACTCCGTGATGCGCAATTGATGATACCCAGATTTTAGATCGATTTTCGAGAACACTCTGGCTCCCTGCATCTGATCAAAAAGGTCGTCAATCCTAGGTAGAGGATAACGATTCTTCACCGTCACCTTGTTCAACTGCCTGTAGTCCATGCATAGCCGAAGAGACCCATCCTTCTTCTTCACGAAGATCACTGGTGCGCCCCATGGTGAAACGCTAGGTCGGATGTGTCCCTTCTCAAGTAATTCTTCCAACTGCAGCTTAAGTTCTGTGAGTTCATGGGTCGTCATTCTATAGGGTGCGCGGGATATCGGCTCTGCACCTGGCACTAAGTCAATGTGGAAGTCCACTTCTCTACGTGGGGGCATACCAGGTAATTCTGGCGGAAACACATCGGCAAACTCTCTAAGGATAGGGTGATCATCTAAAGTAGCCTCAGGTTCATCCTCTGCTCTATCACTGACTGTGATGGCAAACATCTGACATCCCCTCCGCATACAGCGCTTAAGCTGTTGTGCGGATATCATATGAACCGCCATGGGCTTTTGAATGCCCACTATCTCAACCGACGAACCATGATCATCTAAACAGCTAATCGTTCTCTGGCGACAATCAAGCTTGGCTCTATGTGCCGCAAGCCAATCCATACCCAGAACTACTCCGTAAGATCCTAATGGCATAATCCTAAGGTCGCATATTGTGGTGAAGGGTCCCAATGTGATCTCACAGTCTTTAACCAAGGTATCTACTGACATCCTGGCCCCTGAGGCCAACTCAACTTCCCACCTAATGTCTTGCCTAGAAGCCACCAGCCTGCAACGCTCCACTAACGATGTAGACAAAAAAGAGTCAGTAGCTCCTGAATCAAAAAGGATCGAGATGGGAAAGTCTCTAATCGTACCTGCTGCCTCGATGACAGAAGCCTGAAAATCGGCCTGGCGGTTATCAACCGCTGCAAACATGTGGTGAGATCTGCCCACGTCACCTACGGTCTGCTCAGACCCTCCTGATCGGGGCTGACCCCCTGCAGTAAATCCCTGCGGACACTCTCTAGCCAGATGCCCTGCCCCACCACATACATAACATGGTCCTCTAACCTGTAACTGCCCTGACTGTGTTCTGCCCGATTGTTGTTGCCCGGTCCGTCCGGTGGATCCCTGTGAGCCTCTGTAAGACTGCTGGGACCTTGCGGGTCCTACCGATGAACCCTGCTGTCTCTGATCCCTGCGTGGTCCCTGCTGCTGCCATCCACGGTTCTGTCCTCCCTGTCCCCTCTGTTGAAATTTGGATTTTTGCTGATGTTGCTGTTGCTGTGGAGGCCTAGGAGGTAATGCTGAAGCATTATACCCTCCTCTCTGTGTTGTGTTTTGAGGCCTTCGGAAATTTTGCTGTTGTTGGGGATTTCGTTCCTGGTACTGTGGGCGTGAATTCTGTCCTCGTCCCTGAATTTCCTCTGATATAAGGGCCTTTTCAACAGCCTCGCTCATGGTTTGGGGATTTGCCATACGAACTGGTCCTGATATCCCGTGATTTAGCCCCCTGATGAATTTGTGTATTAAGATTTTCTCGTCATGGAGGTATTCCGCATAACGAGAAAGTTCTATAAATCGGCTCTCATACTGAGTAACGGTGAGTCCCCTCTGCTGTAGATCATGAAACTCATCGACTCTGCGCTGTCTATAATGTTCGGACAAATACCGCGCATTGAAGCGCTCAATGAAGATGTCCCATGTGAGTGTATCCACGGAGAGTCGGCGCTTGCACTCCTCTGTACGCCACCAGGTGGCTGCTGCATCCCTAAGAAGATGAACTGCCACTCGTGCTTTCGTGTTGCTCTCATATGGTCGCAATGTGAAACACCTGTCTAAGCTAATTAGCCAAGCCTCGGCCACAGCTCCCTCTGTAGCTCCTGCGAAGGTGGGTGGGTTGAGCCTCAGTAGATCTCTGATAGGGTCCCCTCTGTCTCTAAGTCTCCCAAGTGGCTCTTCCACACCATCCTCATATACTCCCTGCTGAACCTGTTCTTGTCTCAAAAGTCTCGGAGGACTCCTGCTCCGTGCTCGGGAGGCCGACCCTACCTCCTCTACTGTTGTGTCAGGAATCTCAACGAAGGGCTCCACACGTCTCACCGCTAGTGGATCAACGCGGGGCTCCATACGTGGCTCAATACGTGACTCGGCACGTGGCTCCTCTCGCGGAGCAACACGAGGCTCTATACGTGGCTCAGGAATCACTGGTGGTAACCTGTCTAGCATAGTCTGTAGTGCCTGTAAGATCTGTGGACCTATATCCGCTACTGGTGTCGCCTGTGGTACTAGTAGTGCTTGTGGCACAGGTGGTGCAGGTGGTGCTGCTGAATCTGCAGGTGCCAGTCCCTCGGCTGAGGAATCGCTGTGCACCTCGACTGACGCTGTGTGGCGTGATCGCGCTCGTCGAACACGTCGGGGAGGCATCCTACAAAACAAGGTAGAAACTAATTAGCCAAAGTTGCGGAATAATAACGTGCCCAAATACGCCCAGTGTTTACAAACTTGGCTCTGATACCAAATGTCATGCCCACATTTTCCTTGTGGTCACAACACACTTCGCACGTGTCATAGCCACATCTGTCATGTGGTTATGACACGAGATATGAAAAACTTTTCTCACACCGTCCTAAAAACCCCTTTCGCATGCGTACGCATGCTCAACGGTGTTCTCTCATGGCGAAACACTATACTCATCGACGGAATACAAGTATAATGGCGTGCAAACGGAAACATATAGATCAACAAGAGGGTCGATACAATGCTGCTAACGTCATTGCAAGAGTGAGATTACCCAAGTTCTTAAATCGAACCCTCGGCAATGTTCGGTAGCAAAATGCCTTACGGCGTTAGTGGGAATTACGCTGCACTCATTTACGCACGTGGTTCGCTGATAGAGGAACCACTCCCCTCGACGCCTTGTTCCAACTAAACCGGCTAGTGATCTCCCTATTTAGTCATTTTTCAGCCAGGCACGGTTGTCTGTCTCCTCTCTTGTTTCCTGAAACATACTACTCCTATGACTTAGCATTTTCAACAAGGCGGCTTGGTTGCCCTCTCTTCCCTTTCCACAAGTTCTTAAGTTGGATTATAACTTTATCGCCCTTACCTTAACTATCTCTTAGTTCATTTAGTGTGTTTATATTTCGGTCTCTCTCTCTCTTTCATTTTCTATACTTTCTTTATGTGCATCCTGTCCTTTCTTCGTGATTTACGTCAATCAGGGTTATTACTGCAGTTATTGTTGATATTAAACCTAATTTCAGGATGATCTAGGCCACAAAGGCTGGTTTACTATTTCGCTGGACTCAGTCTCCTAATCTTCCCCGATCTAGGTTCCTCCTCTTCGTAAATACTTAGTCAACTTGTACCTAAGCACAATTGACAGAAGGGTCCGTCAACTTAGTTATCTTATCCCGTGTGAGATATGTCGCGCATTTTCTCCTCTGTGTTTTCCAATGTTGGTTTTTCCTTCTTCGGAACCTCTTACAGGTTTACATATGAGATTGTTTGCTACAGTTGAGATTAATATGGCCACATGGATTGTTAGTAGTGGCATCATAAGTTTATTTCCAGTGTTCTTTTGCACAAGGAGTTGAGTAATTTTCCTCTTCATTTTCCGGGTGTTTATAAGTACGTTAACAGATGAAACTTCCGAGAAACTCTTTCCAGAGTATCACTGAATATTCCTATACTCACTTTACATCTAATTTTATTTTCTCTTGTTTAGAATTACTGTTGTTACTGTTACCCTTAATTACGATTCATACACTATTTGTAACTCGTATGACGTTGTCAATAGATGTAGGTGGTTCACCACTTTATAAAACTCTGTTCATGGTAATATAGCTTCTTTGGTTGTTGTGTTCAACACTTAATAACATCTCCTGTGAGATTATAATTGTTATATATATATATATATATATTTTTTTTTTCTCTATATCCATGAAACATAGTTATTAACGATTTTAAACGAGGGCCCAATAAATATATATATATATATATATATATATATATATATACATACTTACATATAATATATTTATTTTAATATCTCAATAATGAACAAATTGGTTTCCCACAACTTATAAACCTATAAATATATATATATATATATATATATATATATATATATATGTATATATATAATCATTCTTATATTATATATATAGCTATATACATAGACATATATAATATATATATGTATGCCTTTATATAGAGCTATATAAAAATAAACTGAATTTATTTACCAAATAACCCATTCATATGTTAGGGCCCAAGCCCTACATTTTTTATTGCTTTCAACCCACAGCAGATGGCGGCCATGGGCGGCAGTGGCCGCAGAGCGGCGGACGGGGATCTGTGGTGGCCGCAGAGCGGCGGACGAGACTTCGCGGTGGCCGCAGAGCGGCGGAAAGGTTTCGCGGGAGGCATAAGGGATTGGAGGGGGGGGGAGATGTGGAGTGGGGCGGAGCCCCACCCACATTCCCACGACGTGGGGTGTGGGTGGGGCTCCGCCCCACTCCACACCTCCATATGTAATAACAGCTCGCGGTGGGGTTTACTCCCCACCGCCCAAATAAAATTTCGACTGTGTTTCTTTTATCCGCGGCTAACATGTTGACAGTCTTTCACCATTCGTTGGTTCTTATAATAATAATATATTATATATATATATATATATTTATATATATTCATATATAAATATATATATATATATATATATATATATATATTATAATAAGAATATATTATATATATATATATATATGCATATATATGCATATATAAAAATATATATATATATATATATATTTCAACAATAATATATTTATATATATCTATATTTATATAGTTCATATATATATATATATATATGTATCCCCCTTTTTTTTATATTGATATATAACAGTTATAATTACTTTCAATTACTCTTTTATTTTCTTAAAATGATAATTACTCAAAATGAGAAATATATATATAGCTCTATATATATATTTATAAATTTATTGAGAGAAAAAGAAATACTCTTTATAGATTTTTATAATTCCAATTTCCACAATTTTCTCAAAATTCACTACTCTAAGCCCATTTTTATAAACATACAAGACTTGTAAATTTACAACCAGATTATATTTACATGCTAGATTTCCTCTAATCCTTCTAATTTAACAGAATCCATTAAATAGGGAGGATAACACAAATATTTAAAACTGTCTTTTCCATTTTAATATTGAATAGAAAATCAGCATTTCAACTAGTGAAGCAATTCCAAACTTTCAATGTAAACAACTCAGATTAAGTTGCAAAAACGAACTTATTCCTTTCAGTAATACTTGAAACACAAAAATTGCTATTGAACAAAGGTTGCAAACATCAACTTAAAAATTTAAGCACAGTCATATTACAACTTTAATTTCAGTATATGAACTCCCCAGATATGAACTTTCTCCTCCCAAACAGTATACAACTGAAAACTTATGACAACCAATAAAAGTCCAATAATAACAAGACCAGGGAGGTGATTTCCTTCACTCCCAGAATATCAGTAATTTACAACAATAACAAGAGAGGTGTTCTCTCTTCATTTCTATGAAATAATCCAGGCCTAATTCTCATGACAAGAAGATGATCTGTTTCTTCATAAAATAGCCAACCAGAAAGCTCCAAGAGAAAAACCTGCATATCAAGGACAAACAAAGAAGAAAATACCACTTGTCTAGCTCTCCTCCCTACCGTAGACCCGCAAGAGGGTCACCCCCGAGCTAGGGAGACCATACTCACACCTGGGTATTCAAACACTCCACTTCACAACAGAAACAACAACAATCCTAAAGCACACATACACCCGTGGCTATTTTACACAATACGGAAACTCAACTACAGTGAGTTTCTTAAGGGGCAGGAGAGTGGATACACTCGACTCCAGAGTGTCACCCTGACAGATAAATGAACTCATATAAATATCTCTTGGTCTCAACCAAGTGTGATCACATTTTGCAAGAAATCTGTATATGACTCTCAAGTCAAAAATACAGTAACAGATACATGCCCTCAAGGCTTTCAACATCCCAAAAGATGGAACAGGTATGCACCCGAGGAGGATCTCTCCTCCCCTACCCCAAACTTGATGAGCATTTCTCCCAAATGGGAGACGCTCTGTCAAACACCCGACAAGAACCCCACAGAAAACAAATTTAAACACATATTCCAAACACATTTCATACACATTTCAGTTCTACCAAAACAAAGGTAAAATTCAGACCAACCTTGCAAAGCCCTCCTGGAATGAAGTTGTTGCAGAGTCCACAGAGTTCACTCCCAAGCTTAGCCACCAACTCCCTCTCCCTTCTCTATCTTCCAAACTAACTTCTCTATTTTGGGTAAGGCCAAAGATGAAAGATTTTCCCCAAAATTCAACTAACTCCCTCTCATCCCAAAATTTGAAAATAAATAACCCAAAATTCTCTTTCTTTCTAATTTTGAGAAATGGGGAAATGACACTTGTCACCTCCTCACCCTTCCCAAAATCACTATTCTGTCCAGGTGGCTTATGTCACTCTCCATTCCCAAGGGTACTCCTTATTCCTTTCATGTGACTCCACTTTCTCATAGGAGAAATAAAAAAAAGAGTTAAATGGGAACAAGACAGGTGACCCATGCCTCTTTCTCCTTTCTTCACATGGGTGTCCCCATAGTACATGGGGGAATCTTACTAAAGAAGAGGTAACTTTCACTAATGGATGGCATCTCTTATCTAGGGGAAAGTAGAGGGGATGGGTTGAGTGTTGGTACAACCCATCATGTCCCCTCCTACCTCCAATTTTCGCCACTTAACTTCAGGGGGAGGTTAAGTTGACTAGATGGAGGTTACTCAAGGGTTACCCATGCCAAATAGGCCCCTAGACCCATGGGGTAGAACCCAGGGTCAATTTTAACCCATACAAGACACCCCAGGTCAAGGTAAAGCACAAGAAAAAGGGCCTCATAATTTAAATAAAAATAGAAATTTCAAATTAAATCTCTTTACAACACTTATAAAAATAATATTACATGAGGGTAACCTAACCCACTCGACCATACGAAAGACCACATTACATCATGACATCAAACACAAAGAGATCTTGGTTCATCGTGGAACCAGATCGGCTTAACAGGGAATAACAATTAACAAGGTGTGGAATGATCTCCGAAATCTGTGGTTTGATTAGTAGTCCCTGCACACTCAATTACAAGATCAGTAACCACATAAATTCATCATAGCCGAAGCAACTTAAATAACACATGCGTTCTCATGCCTTAGTACAATCTAACATAATTAAAAATCATATTACAATTTTCCATCATCTCTAACATCTCTAATTCATTTTTCTGAAAAGTAACTTATCCAAACATCACCCAATTAGTTTTTCCGAAAACATAATAAAGTTAAATAGTCTGACAAATTTCGGGAACTGCTATCCCACAAATATGAAAGTAACAATAACAGCACTGTAAAGAGTCATGACAACAGTAGTAAAAAGGGCGGTCCTCACAAACCTGTAATACATCTCCTCTCAAAAACACTTGTTTATATAACAAATACATGGCAAATATGGCTCCACATAGGGATGGGCGTCCAACATAGCCTCATGGCCCAAAACCCATGCCTATGGACACTTGTCAAGTCATCCCATCCCAATGAGGCTGCCTATTTCCAAAATGGGCTATGACAAATGCTCTTACAACTCTTACAACCATCATAGAATCTGTCATAGCTGTCATCACTTATAGCTGTAAGAGAATCTATCATACATAGGCTATAAATAGTATATTCTCTTACAACATGTCATAGTCCACCTTGGGGTACCCAAAGATGTCTTTTTCAAAGATGCTCTTCGACACGTCTTCACCTATCATAGAATCTCCTATTTCTGACTCTTACATGTCATAACTTCATCATAGGAATCTATCATGAATGTTACGGTCAATATTCCCTTACACAACATCCAAGATGCTAACACATGGAAAAATTTTCCTACCATAAAGTGGGATGCCTATCTCCTCATGTGAGGACAAAATTACATGTGGTCATATGCCATGTAGGATGACACTTCATCGTGCTAACTCCCACAATATGACAACATAGGATTTGCATCCAATTAATACAATAGGCAATTAATAAATAAATACAATGTAAAAATACAATGAATTACCAAGGTTGAGACACCTTAATTCCCAACATTGTTCACAGGTAAGGACAAATCTATTATTGCTTTAACTCTATCTGGATATATGGAGATTCCATCTTTTGAAACTATGTGCCCTAGCAATTTTCTTTGAGGCACTCCAAACACACATTTCTTAGGGTTTAGAGAAATCTCAAATTCTTGACATCTTTGAAAAATAGCCTCCAAATGATCAAAGTGGTCTTTATCAGTATTTGTGAACATAGTTAGATCATCTAAATAAATTAGAATGATCTTATTTATCAACCCACCGAATGCTATATCCATAGCATGCTGAAAAGTTGCCCCAGCATTAAAAAGTCCAAAAGGCATCTTAGCATATGTAAATGTTCCCCACTTAGTGGTGAAAGTTGTCTTGTATTGGTCTTCTTTTTCCAGCCAGATTTGATTGTGACCTAAAAAACCATCTAGTAGAGAAAACCTTTCAACACCAGCTACAGCCTGCAAAATCTGCTCCATTAAAGGAACTGGGTAGTGATCTTTTAATGATGCTTTATTTAGGTCTCTGAAGTTAACACAAAGTCTAATTTCTCCATTTTTCTTCCTTAGGCACCAAATTAGACACCCATGTTGAGTGTTTGATTGTAAAGATTATCTTAGATTCTAACAACTTTTGGAGTTCCTCCACCATGAGACACTCAATCCAGGGATTCATTGGTCTCTGTTTCTGATGCATAGGCTTTGATCCTTTAGTGAGTTCAAAAGTATGTTGGACTATATCCTTATTATAACCATGAAGATCCTCATAAGTCCATGCAATTACCTTGTCATATTTGTTACACAGAGATATCAGTCTATCTCTTTCTTCTTGAGTAGTGATATTGCCTACTTTCAACTTTCTCCCATTGTTGACCTCAATCTCTGAGTAATCATATTTTCTTGCTACAAACTTCCTCTTGTCTAGACTTGCATCATCAAGGTCAAAAAATTCTCCAAGGTTATCAATCCTCTTGGAAGCTTATTTGATTTTAATTGCATTATTTGGTCAACATATGCCTCTTCAATTTTAGGCTACAAATGATCTGCAAATTCCCTAGACTATTGTAAGAATAAAAGGATCTGAAGATTGCTATCAAAAACTTGCCAATTATTTCCATTATCAAGAATGGCATGGTGGATGATAACCTTGACTACCTCTTCATTGACCAATAGATCTTTTGTTGGCTCAAACTAAGATCCAATCTGAGCCATTCTATTTGCTTCAGTATTCTAAGATCTTGGTATGACTTCTATATTGAAGGCATAAAATTTTTCAATTAGGTCCCATATTCGGTGGCAATATGACCTCATTCTCACATTTTTTGCAGTAGTTGTTTCTCTGATCTATTTTACTACCAATTTTGAATCACCCAAGACTCTTAAATTTCTTATCCCTTTCTTTTTGGCAAGAATCAGGCCATGTACAGGAGATTCACATTTACTTTCATTATTGGTGCAAGAAAAATGGAAGTGCAAGGCTCTGAGGACCTTTTTTCCTTTTTGTGATATAAGGCAAATGCTTGCTCTAGCATTGCTTTTCCTCCTAGGTCTATCAAAATGTAGAGTCCAAATCTTAGAGTCTTCATCAGGACCCTCTTCTTCCTTCTTTGGTTGATCCATTATCTCAGGTATTTCTTGGTCTTCATAAAAAATAACATATGTTCCTAACCCAGTAGAGTCATAATTTCCAAAAGGATCACTCTACAGAACACATGATAGATGATTATCTTCTTCTTCCTTTCCATCATTTGCAGTCCATTCTCCTATCTCTTCAACAAAAATTCTTTCCTCTCTATTGATCATAACATGAAATGCTTCAAACTTAGATGTTGCTTCATTAGTAATATGTTCTTTACATAGAGGTTCAGACAATACTTTCATCTTCGAATCATATTTAGTCCTTAGAATTAGATGTGACCAGTTTAAAGACATATATCCTCCAATTTTAGTAGTGAAATCTCTAGATAGGCATAAACCAAAGACGGGGGGAATATCAATGACCACCACATCTTGTAGTACAATTATATTTGGACAGATATACGATTGTAAGGGAAGTTGTTTGATAATGACTATGGTCTGGACTGATTTCCCATATAACTCCATCACCCCTTTAGCTAATGGCTCATATTGTATCTTTAAAGCATCTGCTATTTGTTTAGGCATAACTATGGTGCTTGCTCCTGAATCTATCATATAATTGTGTAGAAACTTCTTTCCTACTATTAGGGTCAAATAAAAGGGGTTAGTTTTAATCTTACTCACCTTTTCTTTAGCATTCACCAGAGTAGACTCTTGTTGTGGCTGAGGTAATTTAGATGGATCCTTCCCTTTGTCTGTTGGGCCCTCCTTCATGTCAGTAGCCTTAAGTTCATTTTGACATTCCACAGCATCTTGCAACAACACTTTCTGTTTAGGAATGTCTAACATATCCCATAAGGATACATTAGTAGGAGCCCTTTTCAACTATTCAACCACATTCATGGGTCCTAGTTTTTGCACTTTGGGGTAATAAGGATACCTTGTCCTTTCCACCACTGGATTAGAAACTCTCTGACTCTGAGTTGTCATTGAGATGTCCTATCTTGACGTGGGGATATAGGAAACTTGAACTAAGGGCCCCTTTCTTGGTTTAGTCGTTACACTGGGAATGACCTATGGTGTTTCTACCATCCTCCTCTTTGACCTAGTGTAATAATTTGACTAAAATGGAGGTTTCTTGGAAGTTAATGCCTCATTAATGAACATTGATTCTTCCTCCTCAATTCATGAGAATAGTGCATGTTCAAGGGCAATTTCTCCTTCTTTCTCTATAGACATGCCTTGCATTTGAGCTACTATTGTTGCATTTTGAACACCAAGTGATTGGTATGAGAATGATTCAGATGATGAAGTAGCATGGCTTCCCATTATTCTTTGTTCTAATACCTTTTGTTGTAAATTACCCCTATAGCAATCTTTAGGCATATGTACATTATTACAGGGAAGGCACCATGCGTTTACCTCTTCTACCATATTATTTTTTCTAGGAACCAATTCCCTCCCTAGATTAGCTGGGACAATTTCTTATGGTGTGGGTATAGGGACAAGCTGATTAGATGACTATGAAAAGTTTGGTCTCTGTGACCCTTGGTACTGATTTGGTTGATATGGAGTTCTATTTCCTTGAAATCCCTAGTAGAGAGGCTTTTGATATGAGGTTTTCCACCTTTAAGGTTGATAATTTCATTAGAAAAGGTTCTAAGGATGCACTTAACATCATCCATTTCAAATGGAGAAAAGGAGGATGCCAGAGTTGTGGGTCTTTGTGGTGTAGGAAAAGTATACATGGAAATAGGAATTGATAAAACATTTGGGGCCTCCTCTTGAATGGGATGTTAATTCAGGCAACATGGGTATGGGGGGTCTCAGGGGTAATTTACCAGCATCTATTAGACTCTTCTCTACCCTAACAACTATCTCATATGTTGCAGGGAGGGTCTATCCACTTAAGGACTGAATCATAACCGAAATATTAGAATTAAAAGCCTTAAGGTAGAAGACAATTGCCATACCTATTGGGGGTCTAGCAACAATCAGGATCCTTTGCCAAGTCTTCTAGAATCTAGTATTGAAATCAGTTATGGCTTCTTGGGGCACCCTTTTATGGTGATCAATTGTTGTAAAAGAGAGGATATGTCTCCCTTCTCACTAAATCTCTCAAATAGTGCATCTCCTAGTTGGTCCCAAGTCGCAATAGAGTTTGGTGGTAAAGATTGATACCAATCAAGAGCTCTCCCTTTAAAAGAAGCCACTAGCAGCCTCACAGCCATGTTTTTCTCTATAATATAATGTACTATGCACACATCAACCACATCTTGTGGTGTTTATCTGGGGTCTTGAAATCCTCTCCTAAAAATTTTGGTAATGCTTTTAGGGCATTAGCAAAAATCAGGTCCCATGTATATGGGGGTGTTGAAAGTATGAGGGGGCTACCATTGTTTCAGTTAACAAACTTTCGAGGTGGAGCTTGGGCACCCATTTGTATCCCTGAGATATTTTGTTGATTATATCTTCTTCTCAGAGTAGTTGCCAATGGTAGTAACAAGAGTCCCGAGTTAGCAGCCGATTGGGCTTTGGTAGTCAGTCCATGGATCTAACTTCTTATAGGAGACTAGCTCATGCGATTCTAATCAAGAATTTGTAGATTGTATCCCATCAGGCATGCCAAAACTGTTGATATTTAAATTTGCAAATAATCACCAACAATGGGAAACATCAAGAATGTGGGCTCGACTCTTGAAATAACCTCCAAATTTTAAAGAAACTGGTTCTTCTCTATAGGTTTTGACGTAAAGGGAAGAAAAAACAAGATTATAAAGAACCCTTAAACTATAGCTAAGGTGATGCACTAAAATTGTGTCAAGATCTAGACTAACAGCACAATGATTAACTTGTAAAATTTCTTGATAAATCTAAAGAGAATAAAGCATGATTAACAATAATAGAATATATGTATCAGATTCATCAAAGGCTTAACACAGAAAGTATGAAACAAGACTCAAAAAAACATCATAATATGCATAGAACACCACTTTCTCTTCATTGATGGACAGGAGAACAAAGTACATAAGGCAAAGTACACAGATTATAATATTTGATCCTTCCTGTCAAGAGGCACCTATTAAGGTAAAAGATATGCTTCCGATCTAGCAACTAAAATACTCTCTGATATTTCAAAATCACTAAATAAATCTTCTAAGTCATACTTTACTATTTATAGCATGAAACGAAGCTCAAAGCTTTCCCATGACTGTTGAGATTCTAACCAGCTATGCAATCTGTGACTCTAGTTAACTGTTGTGATTTACCATCAGACTCTCACACCATAATCTTCTTAGGATCTTAAGTCTCATTTCACTCACATTGTTGTAACTGATTCTATGAGTCCCATATCCTCCTTCTTCATTACAGACTCTCCCACCTTTTCACTAGACTGATAGTTGTACCTTTTGGCTAATGGCACAACAAAAACAACCACTTGAAACTGAGAGTCTAACCACCTATGTCATTGGGATAGATGGCACCTTTTGTAGCTCTCAACAAAGACTCAAAAAGGGTACATGGTGGCTTCACACTTAATACACAAAAACTTCACCAAAAGACTCTTTAAATGAGTGTGGTGCTGACACTTGGCATCTTCTGTGACCTTCATCTCTACCAAGAGTCTTGGGTCCCACATTGACACATGGTAGACTCTTGCAGCATTTATCACTTAACAAAAGAGACTTCACTTACAAATGCTATACGAACATGCAACAAGCTCCACAACCTTCACACTAAGACACATGGAAACATGGTGCTCCTTCAACAAAACTTTACCAAAATAACTTCTCAAATGAGCGCAGTGCCGACACTTGGCACCTTTCGCGGAGACCTAGAGACTTACAAAAGAAACTCAAAGCAAAATGCGAACACTGACATCTGGTGCCTTCCATCTCCTCCTAAAATACTTATCAAATTAAACATGGTGAAGACACTTGGCACACTCCGCGGCTCCTACAAAAGACCCTCACTTATGCTTGCTAGATGATGACATCACAAATATCTATACTTTTTACCTTTTAGGCCCAATAACTCAAATGTTGCTTCACATGGAACCTTCGTGCTCCTTGGGAGAGTTTTGCCTTTTATGAGCCCTCAAAAGAGCACCGTTGTGCCACTTGTCACATTTCGTGGCTCCCAGACTCTTTACTTGTTTTGCCTAGCCCTGACATGCCTCAAAACATTAAGCCTATTCAAAACTATATAAAAATTATGAATATAAAAATGTAGAGTTTTAACCCTACAGGAATAATGGGTCAGGATTGCCCTAAGTCAAATCCATGGAGACTTTTTCTACCTTGATCAACCATATTTAATCACTAACGAAGCCATCAGGCTTGTTACCAAATTGTGCTCCTCGGGATATGTACCTATATTGAAATCAGTGAAGAATGAGGAAGTGATGAGACTAACCATAGTAAAGTTTGATAAAAGAACCCTAACAATAAATGACATTGAAGATTTGGGGGTCCGGTATGCTACAATGTGCATAGCATACAAGATATACTATACAACCAGAGAAAACTTTGCTACTGCCACTGCAATATACATAGCTCATCAAATGGTAAAAGAAGAGAAGAATTATGACCTATGTGATCTCCTGTGGCAACAATTAATGGATAACTTGAAAAGAACAAAAGAGTAAGAATACAAATTCTGGTATGGTTCCTTGATCATTTGTCTATGTTTTATTTCTTAAAGGAATTATTTGCTATGAAGGGTATGATCTAGAAGGTAGATTGGTGCAGGAGCACCCGCACATGATCAGGATATAGGTCCGCATGATGACATACATGATCAGGATGTAGGATAGTTATCATCATGCTGACGGGATAATCTATTTTTAGTATGTTTGACTTTATCATGTAATAAGGTCCACTGGACCGATGCTATGTAATAGTTCAACATAGGAGTATGTGTAGGCAGTTAGAGGCAGTTAGAGATCGGGATAAGGTTATCTGAGCTGTCCTCTCTCCCAGCCGCTTGGAAGCTCCCAGCCGCTGGGAAGTGATGTTAGTAGTACTCGAAGGATTTGTTATATATACCTTCGATCTGTAGGGTTTAGATATATAGTTTTGATATTGATGTACTGGTGTTGAGTTGAGATTCAGGAGAGCAGTTCAGACATTGTGAAGCTGTATTCAGGACATTTGAATTTCAATTGAATAAGATCTCATCTTCGCATTATCTGGTTGTATCAGTTACATCTGTTTTGTTTTCCTTTTCCATTTTGCAAGTTAATGGGCACTTTCAACCCTTCCACCGGTTGATCCTGCAAATCGGTGGAATGGTCCTGTATCATAGCTTAGATTGCATTTGTGTTTTCTGTTTGTGCATTGCATTGTTCAGGAGATCTGTTAGAAGCATGCTGTAAATCAGCCTAGCATCCTCATGTGCTAGGTCTAGAAGATAAGTTTGCTTAGATTTTGGTTTGAAGGTGATCCGGCCCGGTTGTCACATGATCTTTGTGAAATTATGCGGTTGTGAGTGTTTTCATGCAGTGGAAGGATACACAGGAGTCTGCATGTGCGTTTCCAGTCGGAACGAGCCGCAACATCATCTGCGAATCCATCGCCATCAGGATCGGGTCATGAAGTTGTTGAAATTTGCATGTTGCAGGTGCATCATGATGTTTTGAGTTGGATATATACTCAGTGTATATATATCGCAGTCAGGATCATCTCTCGGGGAAGGTCATCATCCGCATATCGCTAACGGATGCGGGTGTGAAAGTTGAGTTTTTTGGCTAAGTGTTGAAGAGTTCATCAGGATGATGTGTGACGTCATCGTCATCAGGATATGACGTCATCGTCATCAGGATATTCAGAAATCCCTCTATGCGAGTTTATCCTGTTGTCGCTAAGGGTTTAGACATCGGCGTAGGCAGGAAGTTGTATTAGCATCATCAGGAGGTTCCGAAGACAACCGGATAAGTTGAGTCATGATGCTGTTGCTTGTATCGTCGGGCAGTGGAGCATCGAAGGCAAGTTGTTGAAGTGCAACGTCATCAGGATATTTGGAGAACCGGATATTAGGATATCCTGCTGACGAAGGTGATATTGAATATCATGATGATGCCGCTTGTGTTTGGCACCCGATGAACAGTGCAACCGGAGGAGGTTCGCGCCCGTTGTTTATCATGATGATGATAGGCGACAGTCGAAGGAGGTAAATAGTAGTCGACAGGAGGATATTTGCGATCATCTGAAATATGATGATGCTGTTGAAATGTGATGATGCTGTTGGTATTGTTAGGAAATATGATGATGCTGTTCAGCCGATAGAGAATTTTATCATGCTGTTTGTATTGTTGGCAGCTCCTTCCTGTTAGGTTGCCTCTGTTGCGTTCCACTCTGCATCATAGATACTCTGGTTGCCCATCAAATTAAGGATTATATGAGAAGTTTTTATGATTACAAACATTGTAACACACATTTTTGCCTGTATTTTTCAAAACATTTCAAAATGACATGCAAGCAAGGGAACAAATATCAAGAAAAGTTGTTGAGAAATATAAGAATGATATTACATTCATGGTGGACAAAGATAATTACTACATGGAGGTTGTAGAGATAAGAACATTTTGGATAACCACTCTCCCATATGAAGTGTCTGAATTTGATTTGACTGGATATGCTAATATGTTGCTTAGCAAGCCAAAGGATCCTTGCTAAAAGATTTGGAACCTATGACAAAATCATCAATAAGACAATCAGGAAGGAGGTAGAAGAAAAGGTAGAAAAGGTGAAATCTAAAATAGAGAAGATGAAGTTTGATTTGGAAGAGATGCTTAATACTCTTGAGGGTTCATCAGAACAACCTCATTCCTCCTCTGCTACATAAGATTCTAAAAAAACAATAGTGTTGCCTCTGCTACATCTACTTCATCCAAATCCTCCAGACCTACCCCTAGAAAAAGAAGAACTTCTTTTGAAGTCCCAGTACAAACTAAAACAATAGAGAAGAAACCAAGGACTAAAAAAAAGGATAAAAGAGAAAAGGTCGATCTGGTAAATGTAGAAGACAATGAAGAAGAAGAAGAAGAAGAAGAATCTGTTATGCTTGAGAGAAGAAAGAAGAACAAGAGAAGAAGAAGAAAAGGAGGAAGAAGGAACATCCAAAGGAAAAGGAAAGGGAAAAGCAAAGAAATCAAAAGAGTCTTCTCAAGAAGAATTGGAGCATGAACCTCCATAGCTTGAGGCCACTGTAAATGCTATAATAGAACATAGTGCTCTGAAACAACTTGTAGATCTCTATGACAAGATGCCTGTTGATGACAAGGTTGTTGGCAACATAGTCAAGAGACATTGCTGATATGTTGAAGTTTTGATGTTGTCATTGATGGAAACAACCTGACATGTTTGAAGACAACCCCTGAGACAAAGATGTATACCATATTTTGGTCTAGTAAGATTGACTTAGCCAAATTGACTAAGTATTGGTAGCACATTGATCTAGGGAAAGAAATCTAGTTGGTACTCCTCTACAAATGAAGATCTTGCTATGTGTTTCTGGTATGCTATACTTAGATGTTATATAATGTTATATCCTAAGTTTCATAGCTTGACAATGTCCAGAAGTTGTGTTGTGAATTGTTTAAGTCCAACAAATAGAGTGCAGTCAGGAACAAAGCAGAACACATGAATAATTTAGTTTGCATTCCTCTGGTATTAGGTATCTTGATTTGTGGTTTGGAGGTGTTGTAAAAACATATGAAGAGTATCTAATTCAAGATTTGTGGATTTTGAATTTCACCATAAAATCATCTACAAGTTACTGAGTATTGGCATTCAGATTGACAGTGTTCTACAGTGACAGAGTCAGTAGTTCAGAGGTCCACAATTTGCCACATAAGAATATTATGACCTGCAATCCTAAAGGTATGATTGGTGATGTTTAATGAATGTTTGATGTGATTTTTGAAGTTTCATGTGGTCTGCAGTAGAAATTATGACATGACAGACAATAAGGTGTAAGTGTGTACTTTGGGATAAGGCCGACACACAGTTGGATAGATGTGCGGTAAAGGTTTATTGTTTGAATCATCAATCTAAGTAGTTCTATAATGATTCCATACCTAAATGATTATATGTGTTCACATTGTTTCTTGTGCAAAGGATCAAGCCGACAAGGTACAACTTTGATATACAAGTTTCATATTTTGCATGCTGACCTAGTATTGGAATAATTCATGTTGTAGATATATATACTTGACAAATTTTGGTATTGGAGTGATGAGTGTGTGCGAATGTGGTGTGAATTTGATGTGTATGTGATTTGAGGCTATTTTGTGATCAGAAAGGAACAGTAAAGGCATAAGAACAGAGTATATGTGAAGCAAAGTAGAAAAGCAGGGCAGTTATGATGAAGACTTTTGAATCTGTATATTGAACTATTAATGGAACTACATTTCAGCATTCTATAGATGCATTTGTAGTAGTCTTCTCTTGGCAGTGATCCACCCTTTCTCTATCTTCTTTTCTCTTCTTTATGGCAGTGAGCACTTGTTTGGATAGTGAGTCCTTGGGCAGTGAGCCTTCATGTAATTTGGTTTTGATATCATATAATATTGTGAGCTAACACTCACCGTGGCTTTTCCCTTTTTGGGTTTTCCGCATAAAAATCATGCTGTCTGTGTTATGAATTTATGGCTTCTCTTCTTATGTTTATTTTTCTTTCATGTTATTGAATTTGGTAAATGGATTAATGAATATGTGAAAGAAAAGTTTTATAGAATACTGATTCACCTCCCTCTCAGTATTCTGTGTGTTCAACAATTGGTATCAGAGTGAGGTTCCTTGAAAGAAGTCTAACAACTTAAGGAAGATCTGGGAAAGCCTACACATGGCAGCCAAAAGGTATCCTACTCCAGGTAGTGTTACAATTGATTATTTCACATATGTCAGTAATCAAGAACTAAAAACTGCTCTTGAAGATCTTGATAAGTATGAAGTAGATATCTGGGATTTGAGGGAAAATGTCAAAGAAGCTTATGAATGCATCCTAAAGCTAAAAGAGCAAGTCAAGAGATCAAAGGATAGAAGAAGAGAGCTAAGTGAACAGTTGAAAGCAACAAATGAAACTCTAAGTGATTTATCAATGTTGATTGAAGAGAAAGAAGAGATTGAGAAGCATTTAAATCAAGCTTTGAAAGGAAAGTATGAAGAATGTGAAAAATTAGAAAAAGATGTTTTACTTTTGAAATTTGATTTGGAAATAGCTAATAGTTATAAAGAAAAGTTTAGGATAAGCTTTGCAAAGCTAGATGAGTTGATTAACAGCTAGAAAAATTTAGATGACAAACAAGGTTTAGGATTTGAAAAGGGAGAAATCTCTAAATCAAGACAAATTTACACCAAGATGAAGAGAGTCAAAGGAAACTAGGTCTAGAATCAAAGAAACAGACCTAGAAGACCTCTGATCAGGCAAGCAAATGCTCAAAGGTACCCATCTTTTAATTACTATTGTTTTAATTACAATAAGTTTGGTCATAAGGCCACTCAGTGTAGGAGTAGAATGAATCAAAATATTCCATCATTCTCCAGTCAATGTTTCAATTGCAAGAGAATTGGTCACAAAGAAAATGAATGTAGAAGTGTGACAAGGAATGGCTTCAATAATGGAAGGAATAAGTTCAATTTTTCAATGGGAAATGTTTTACATGCAATATATTTTGGCATATGGCTAACCAATGTAGATCAAGAATGAATTCAGCTAATGGAAGAAATCAAGGACAAAGGAATGTTATTTGTTACAATTGTAATAAGCCTAGACATATTGCAAAATTTTGCAGAAGCAAGAATGTGAAAAGGAATAATCCTATAGAAACGAGGAAAATAGAGCAGAAGGAAGATAAAGGTAAGAACAAACTTGATCTGGTAGAAATCAAGAAGGAAATGAGCAAAAGGTATGGATTAAGAAGGATGTAAATGAGGTCAAAGATGGATCCGTACCAGTCTCTAGTGTAGATACTTTCTCCAAGAAGTAAATTGAGAGCTCTAGCTCATAGGGATCTCTTATTGAAAAATCTGAATCCCCTAGCTAGATATTTGGTGCTAAAATCTAGCACAAAAGATATGAGTTGAGAATCGATGTGATGAATCTCTTGAAGAAGAAACTGGTAGAAAAAGATCAAATGTGGCACATTGCAGAGCAATCTTGATCGACTGTGCTTTACAGTGAAGTGTTTGACAACTTTTTGAGAACAACATTTATGACAACTAGGTTTTTTGCATAACAAGGGTTAAAAAGGGTCGCATTTGAAAGACTAATCATTTTGCATTAAAGCTATCAAGTGTCCAAGGAGAGATGAAGCAAAACTCCAAGCAATTTCAACTATTTCCAGAGATTCAAAGCAACCCAGAGCAAACCCTAATTTGGCAAAAGAGGTATTTACAGTTTAAAACCCTACAAGTCTACTGAAGTTGATCCTGATGGTGCATTTTTGAAAGTGTCCTATGGTGTGATGCATGAGGAAGATATTGGGGCTTACATCCATGTTGCCCTAGATGAACCATACGATAGAAAATTTGGGGAATTGTAAATGAATCATCTATGTGATGAAGGATACAAATTGAAGGAGGAATACAAAGCCCTAAAGGAGAAGAAATTCATGCAATACATAGACTTTTTATCATTTGTAGAGGACTCATGGGTCCAGTATGTGTTAAGCAGAGTTCACGATGCGTTTATGTGGCTCAATACACCATTCATGATCACAAAAGATGCTATAAGGGCTATTATAGGGTTGAATTCTACTTGAATAGTGCCTGTGTTGAAAGTTGTGAAAAATAGCACAATAACGGTAGCCACTAGAGCCAAATTTGATAAAAGGGAATTGACAATTAATGACATTGAAGACTACACAATCAAGTTTGCATCAATGGTGATCAGTTACAAAATCTACTTCACAAATAGGAGAACTCTGTCTCTAGAATTGCCATATACATAGCCTATGAGGTGGTTAAGAAGAAGGCAAATTATGACCTTTGTGAGTTTCTCCAACAACAATTAATGGAAAATTTGAAGAAGACAAAGAGCACAAATATCCCTTCAAGTTTGGTACGTTAATCATCTGCTTATTTTTCTATTTCATGTAAGAATTACCGAGAATGAAGTTGATTTGGTCTAGTAGTCAACCAGTTGCTATACAAATTAGAAATCACTTGAATAGAATAGGAAGTCAGGATGCATAGAATGCAGCCTTGCGGGGCTACTTCAAAAATTTTCAAAAGATAATGCAATCTAGGCAAAGAATTCCAGAGAAAATCGTTGAGAAATACAAGAATGATATATGTTTTATTTAAACAAAGACCAATGCATGATGGAGGCTATTGAGCCAAGCACAGTCTGGTTCCTTCCAATGGGCTATGAAGTGGCTGAAAATATACTAGATGGTTATGCTGAGCTCATGTTGAGAAAACCTAGGGATACCAAAGAGGCAAGGTTTGGTACCTATGAGGAGTTACCTGTAAAAGTTCATGTTGAACTGAGAAAACTAGAAACTTAGAAAAAGATGAAGAAAATGGTAGAGGAATATGCCTAGAGCATAGGACTTACTAAAGAAGAGATAGCTAAAACAAGAGAAAGAGTTGAAGTAGCTAGGGCAACTAAAAAAATGAAGCAAGATGAGCCTGAAAAGGCTTTGGAAGAGTTTGAGAGGAAAGAGACGGAGCCTACAATAACAAAGAAGATAATAAGAGAATCAACTTCACAAACTACATCTGCATCCTTTGGTCCCACACCCTTTGTGGATGCACCTACAAAGAAACCTACTGATGTGTTCTTATATGGAGCCTAATCAAACTCAAAGGTTAAATTTTCCCCACTTTTATCTGTGCAATTTTCCCCCAAATTATTTAACAGGGAAGTGCAGGGAGGGAAGAGCCCCTCTTGCAAGGCTCAGGGGGTTTATCCCCCTAGCGGGGGCTTAGGGGTGGAGCCCACGATGGGAATCTAGGGGCAACACCCCTAGTGAGGGCTACTAGGGGCAGTGCCCCCGAAGAAAAAATTGCCTATTGTTTTATAAAGGCGTCGAAAGTTATTTTTATATTGGCCGACATAAAAAAACCCTATTTGGTAACTAACATAAGGCTTGATAAAAGGGGCTAAGGTTTAGGGTTTATGTTGATGTATTGTAGCATTTTGCAGTGGTATTGAGTTGCAAGGATTGCTAGTTGTAATCGATTTGATTTACTGGATAATAATATTGGACTCTCTATTGGTGGATGTAGCCCGGGTTTGGGTGAACCACGCTAAAACTTGTCTCTCACTATTATTATTTATGTGTATTTTCATTCCTCTATTTAATCTTTATTTGCATTTAATTGATATCTTCTGCATGCAATCCCTAACATGATGAAAAGCACAAAAGAATGAACACTAAATCCAAAAGAGTGCATGTGAGTAGAGGGGTTAATGACGAGAAAACTGAGTCATATGAGGAAGTGAAGAAAATG
Source organism: Cunninghamia lanceolata (assembly GCA_027924645.1). Classification (NCBI taxonomy): domain Eukaryota; kingdom Viridiplantae; phylum Streptophyta; class Pinopsida; order Cupressales; family Cupressaceae; genus Cunninghamia; species Cunninghamia lanceolata. The sequence goes on along the minus strand of BSBN01001327.1, from coordinate 2,298,732 downwards.
AAAGTTAAGGTTGCTAAAGCCTCTAGGAGAAAAAAGGATAAGCCCTCCAGTAAGGGTAGAATAAAAAATCCAAGACAAGATGAGACAGAGAGAGGAGAAGCTACAATAAATTTGGAGGATGTCTTGAAGGCTATAATAGTTGATGGAAATCTAAATCCTATAGGTCAGTTGTATGATGATTATGATGAGGGAGACAAAGGAATCATTGAGATTGTTGTAATCAGATATTTAGACATGTACAATAGGGCTCTTATTGAGGTAATTATAGACCTCCCTAACACCCTTGCAAGTATAATGTCTGCCAAGAAGGAAGCAGCAATGGCTAAAGATGTGGAGGTAAGAGAAAATACATTGCTAAAATTTTGTCCAGATGTAACTTTTGAGGAAAGAACCAAAGTCCTCAAGATCCTTGGAGATAAAATTGAAATAAAGAGGAGGATCAACACTCTGATGTCAGGGAACATAGGGAAATTTGTGAAAGATGGAGCAAATAATACTTGATATTCTAAAAGATCTTAACATCCCAACTATATACGATAAAGAAGATACAAGTGTTGGTGATGACACATCTGTTCCAGAAGTTAGCTTTGATCAAGGGTTGGACAAAACTGATGAAGAAATAAAGGAGAAAGAAGATTATCAAACCCTTGCATCTAATCAAGCCCCTATCATTTATGGTCAAAACAAAGTTGACAAAGATTAAATGAGGACAAGTCCTCCAGATCAGCAAACTGATGAACAAGTAAATAAGGAGAAGACTACAGAGCAAAATAAAGCTTATGATCAAGAAGATGAATAAGTTGTGAAGAGCCCTCCTTTGAAACAAAAAATTGGCAAACAAGAGGCTATGGATCTAGAACCATTGGAGTAGAATCAAGAAGAAAAAGTGTCTAATGATAAGGAAAGAGACACTGCTACTACACTGGATCCAGTAAATACTACCAAGGAATTTTTGGAGAAGCAACAAGGAACACAAGTTTTGGATGCACCTGAGTTTATGTAAGGTCCGATCAACTTGGACTCAATGTCTCCCTTGTAGAAGTTGAATCTGGTATCAATTGTACAGGCCAAAGCTCAAGAAGAAATTTTAAAATCCTATGTCCAAGATAGTGAGCTCATTGATAAGGCATCTTATGTATTAGAGAAATTGATGCCTGAACTGTAGAAAGATACAACACTTGCACCATTTGAGAAACTTAAAAGGCTCATAAAATCTATAAGTTCTCATTTTGAATCCTTTGAAATAGTAGCAAATACTAAGGTTAGAGCGGAGATCAGTTATAAGAGGCTAACTGAGCTAAAGGACAAGTTAGCTAAAGATGCAATTTTGTTAGATAATAGCATCAGGAATATAGAGATTGCCATCAAGGATGCTAGTGATATATATAAGTTTTGTATATCTTGGTCTTAGTCAACAAAAGAGTTGAAGGAGAAAATAGATGAATCGGAGCTAAAATTGTTAAAGATCTCTGAAACCTTTGAGCTAACAACTGACTCCATCTCAAATAGAAGGTAAAAAATAGAAGGCATTCGTGCACAAATAAACAGTTTGTAGAGTAAGAAAAAGGCCATGAAAAGAAGAATGTACTAAGTAAGATAAATAATAGAATCCAATCTTGATTCTATGATTGGTCTATAAGCAGAGGTAGCAAGGATAAAGGTAATAACTGATGTGCCTACAACTGTTGACAAGGCAGAAGAATTGGTGTTTCAAGTAAATGGAAACATTCAAATTTTGAACAATGCCAAGACCAAATGGGATGGAGAGATAGCTCAACTAAAATTCATATACTCAGACATCCTCTCCACTTTTTAGTTAGTAAGCTTTTGATTACACCTGTACATATGCGGCTAAGTATAACAGTTTTGCAATACAATTTTTTTACTTGTATATACACCTTTGCCATTGATGTCAAAGGGGGAGAAGAAGATCTAGTGAAAAATGGCCAAACATCTTAAGGGAAGAATAAAAGTAGATTGTACATATAAGTAAGGGGGAGCATATAAGCATTTTTCATTAACTGTTGCCATCAATGCTAAAGGAGGAGATTGTTGGCAACATAGTCAAGAGACACTGCTGATATGTTGAAGTTTTGATGTTATCATTGATGGAAACAACCTAACATGTTTGAAGACAACTCCTAAGACAAAGATGTGTACAGTATTTTGGTTCAGTAGGACTGACTTAGTCAAACTGACTAAGTATTGGCAGCACATTGAGCTAGGGACATAAATCCAATTGGTACTCCACATATGAAGATTTTGCTATACGGTTTTGGTATACTATACTTAGATGTTATGCAATGTTATATCCTAAGTTGCATATCTTGACAATCTCTAAAAGTTGTGTTGTAAGTTGTTTAAGTTTGGAAAATAGAGTGCAGTCAGGAATAGAGCAAAACACCTAAATAATTCAGTCTGCATTCCTCCGGTATTGGGTATCTTGATTTGTAGTTTGGAGGTGTTGTAAACACATATGAAGAGTATCTAATTCCAGATTTGTGGAGTTTGAAGTTCAACAAAAGATCATCTACAAGTTACCGAGTATTGGCATTCAAATTGACAGTGTTCTACAGTGACAGAGTCAGTAGTTCAGAGGTCTACAATTCACCACATAAGAATATTATGACCTGCAGTCCTAAAGGTATGATTGGTGATGTCTAATGAATGTTTGATATGATTTTTGAAGTTTCATGTGGTCCGCAATAGAAGTTATGACATGACAGACAATAAGGTGTAAATGTGTACTTTAGGATAAGGCCGACACACAGTTGGATCGATGTGAAATAAAGGTATATTATTTGAATCATCATTCTAAATGGTTCTATAATGATTCTAAACCTATATGAAGATTCCCAAATGATTATATGGGTTCACATTGTTATTTGTGCAAAGGATCAAGATTGTTGAAATAAGGGAAGACAACTGAGACGGGGGGTGAATCAGTTGTCACCAAAACTTTTATCCTTTTCTATAATTAAACTTCTTTACCACTTAATAACAAATGAATGATATAACCATGAAAGCATGAATCAACAACACATGAGCAGAAACAAAATCAACACATATAACACCAGGATTTTTGCGTGGAAACCCGGTTAAGGGAAAAACCACGGTGGGGTTAACCCACAAGATTTATTCTCTGTTAAAAGAATAGAAAATGGGGAAGGCACATGCCTTCAGGGTGCACTACCTAGAGCTCACTGCTCCAAGAGGCTCACTACCTACAAAAATATTTATAAGTTTATCACATAAAGATTGAACTAGAAAACATCTTCATGCCAAGGTCAGTTCCATTGAAGTGCACAATACATCTTCTCTACCCCCAAACAATTATTTTCTATATCCTCATATTTTATTGATCTTCCTTTTCTGCTCTTCTTCTTCTCTGCTCTACCTTTCCTCCTTTCTTAGGATTTTGTCATTTTTGCACAAGGATGCATTTTCACAACTTAACCACACATATTTATATGCTTCATCAACCTTGGGATAAACATCAAGGTCAGCACTACAAACATCTGAATTAATGTGAATCACTATGCTATTGGCCAAACATAGCTAGGACCAAAATCTTCCTCGAACAACATGCTACACTTCATAGAATCTCTCTTAGATCATCCGCAACATGCATAAAGCATCTAATTAGCCAAGACTGGAAAGAACAACAACACCCAAGGACAAATCTTCAACCACAAGCTCAAACCTTAATACGGACCACCAACACAATAGGAACTTGATCTAGAGACCACCACAAGCACAATGAAATCAATAGGAACAACTGTACCACCTTAGATCACTAGAAACACATGCACCTTCATCTGGAAACTCAAGAACACCAACTGTCATGACTGTCACACTAGAATGATTGCTTGCAGACCTCCAAACCATGAACCACTTGAGTTGAGGACACACACTAACATCCCAAACACACCTATAGATGCGCAGATCATAATATTCCAATGCGGATCAATCTAGACCAGATTTCTATCACACTGTCACTTTTGAACAACTACAAAACCTAGTTCTAATCAGATGGCCATAACTTCACCAATTCTCCATGCAGACCTCTCTAATCTTGACTGGAGTAACTTCAGACAATCCTTTACAACACCCTTTCATCTGTAGACTCTGATCTTCATCTCACTGGAAATGCGAAGCAAACTGCTTCACCGAACTACACTGTCTTCACTGTCTCTTACAAAGAGATATGTAACTCACTTGTTTCTTCTAGAGAGGCTAATTTTCTCAATATCCTAAACATACAAGTCTTCTAGAATGAGATACAGTTGACACTAGTGACAACAAGGATATGTTGACATCAATGAGAACACCGATTAGGCACATATTTGTAACAAAGATGACAAGGTACAACTTTGATATACAAGTTTCATATTTTGCATACCAACCTAGTATTGGAACAATTCATGTTACGGATATATATATACTTGAAAACGTTTGGTATTGGAGTGATGAGTGTGTGCGAATGTGGTGCGAATTTGATCTATATGTGATCTGAGGCTATTTTTTTTATCAGAAAGGAACAATAAAGGTAGAAGAACAGAGTATATGTGAAGTAGAGTAGTTATGATGAAGACTTTTGAATCTGTATATTGAGCTATTAATGGAACTACATTTCAACATTTTGTAGATGCATTTGTAGAAGTCTTCTCTTGGCAGTGAGACACCCTTTCTCTATCTTCTCTTCTCTTCTTTATGGTAGTGAGCCTATTGCAGTGAGCACTTCTTTGGACAGTGAGTCCTTGTGCAGTGAGCCTTCATGTAGTTTGGTTTTGATATCATAATATATTGTGAGCTAACACTCACCATGGTTTTTCTCTTTTTGGGTTTTCCACGTAAAAATCATAGTGTCTATGTGTTATGAATTTGTCTCTTCTTATGTTTATTTTTCTTTCATGTTATTGAATTTGGTGAATGGATTAATGGATATATGAAAGAAAAGTTTTACAAAATACTGATTCACCCCCCTCTCAGTATTCTTTGTGTCCAACAAAGGCTACCATTGAGGAAGCAATAATCAAATACATGATGGCCTTTAATGTGGCCCTGGTTGAGATCTTTGACCAACTTCCTACAAGTCTTGTAGACTTTCTCACTAAAAAAGAGAAATGAGCCATGACAAAAGAGGTAGAGATGAGGAAAAATGCAGTTGAAAAGGTCGGTTCATCCATCTCTGATGAAGAAAGGATCATAATATCCCAAAAGCAAGCAAAGGAACTTAGAACAAAAAGAAGAATTAACATTCTGATGGGAAAAGACAAGGAAGAAATTGAGAGATTGGAGAAAGAAACCTTAGAGAAAACTACAAAAATTCTTGAAGAATTAAAAAATGCTAAGGTGACAGTTGGAGAACAAGTTCCTCTAGAAATACCAGATAAACCCCTTCAGGATATAGGTGTGTTAGCATTTGAAAATATTGTGGAAAGTAGTGACATGGGTGAGAAACATGATAAACAAAATAAGGAGATTGATCCTCTGAAAAATATTGAAACTCAATGTACAAAGGATCAAGATAAAGTGAATACTCCTCCTCCAAATAAAACAGAAGCACGAAACTTAGGATATCAAGCTAAAGAGAATGTGTCTCCTCCAAAGGACACTAATACTAGTGCAAGACATGATCCTCCCCTCCAAAAACTAAAGAGGCACAAAATATAGAGGGTCAGGATAAAGGGAGTACATCTCCCCCGAAGAACACTAACCCTAGTACAGAACATGACAGTTCTCCTCCGGAGAATATAGGGAATAATGAGGAAAGGAAAGAAGATAATCTTGAGGAGAAGTGGAAAGAGAATGAAAAGAGTGAAGAGAAACAAGATGAGAAGACTCAAAATGAAACTGAGAAGGATAAGTGTTAGAAATGAAGGTGCAAACCACACAATGGAAATCTGAATCAAACCTTATTTATGTCCTTTAACAATGTAGAATCAATGGAGATTGAAACAGAAATAAAACCCACTACATAGAAATAACATGCATTAAGAACTAAACACATAACACAATTTGTAGCGTGGAGAAAACCCTTTCAGGTAAAAAATCCACCAAGAAAAGAGGCTCCAAGTTGTATTATATTCAAATATAAGATTACAATACATGCACTTCCTCTTCTTCATTAGTCTTCAATCTAGCAGCACCTGTTACTCTCAACTTTGCTAAAAATGTAGTACAAATATCCTTCTAAAAGGGGGTTGCCTTCTAGGGAAAGAAAACTGACATAATATCGACCATTAGATCTGTGACCTAATGACAAATGATCTAGATTTACACTGATAAGATATAAATAAAATGTGGTTTCAGGGGTGCTACCCCCAAACCCCCATGGGGGTGCATAGCCCCTGGACATCCCACCAAGGTGATGATTCCCTTGGGTCCCTCGAAGGAAGGAAAGCCCCTGCAACCCCCCGTCACTAACGAAATAGCATCGACAACTGGATATAAACATACAGCTAAAACAAGGTCACTAATGGTGAAACCTTTCATACCATATGAGTGGTTTACAAAAAAAAATAGGAGTAATTAATTACATAGGATTTTCAAGGTTGATGGCACCTTAATCCTAATAATAAGGAGAAACAAAGAAGATGAAAAAGATAAAGGTGAAACAAAGAAAAAGTAAGATGAAGAAGTTGAAGATTTAGGTCAGAGTTCCTCAGAGATTGATTCATTTAAAGACCTATTAGATTTATAGATACAATTTAAACCAGTAATTACTCCTCAACTTCTATAGATTCCTACACATGAAGGGCAAATTGATCTATCAAACATCTCACCCCTTCACAAACTGCAACTTGGTCATATATTGCATGCTTCAGCAAGAAAAGAATTTCTACAAGAAAACTTGAAGAAGACTAGTGTAGTTGAGGATGCTATGAAGGTGATCCAAGAAGGGTTAATAGAGGTAACCATTGATTCCTCTCTGCTTCCACAGCAAAGGACCATTCTTCCTATGTTGAATAGAAAGCAGAGCAAGAGGCAATAAGAAAGTTAAATAATAAAAGGTTGGCTGAGATAACTAACAAATGTGCTAATGTACATAATAAATTGAAAGAAATTTTAAAGAAGTTTAAGGATTGCATTGATGAAGTCACTGCATTGTATCTGTTCTACCTAAAATGACCAAGTTCCACAAAGAATATCAAAGCTTAGATTGACTCCATTGAGTCACAGATCTCCAAATTGGCCAAAACATATGACTTATCAAAAGACAAGAATGGGGTAAACAAGGCACAAGTTGAAAATCTTCATGCACAAATGTCACAGCTACAACACCAAAGAGAACAGATAAAGAAGCATTTTAGTTAGTTGAGAGAAGTAGTAAATCTAAGACTTGCTTCATTATCAGGATTGCTTAGTGAAGCTGAGAAGATTGAACAAAAGATGAAGAAACCTAGCAGTATTGATGAGGCTAAGGACTTATAAGTGTAGTTTGAATGCCAAAATCACATCCTCACCTTAGAAAAAGAAATTTGGGCATCTACTCTGACTCAACTCAAGGTAATATACAAATCCATTCTACCTTCTAAATGAGTTATAGAGTATTGTAGATAAGAAAATTTTGAATGTATATAGACTTGCAGAGGATAATAGTGTACATAGCATCAATTTTTGAGGCATTTCCATCTCAGGGGGAGTACTGTTTGTAAACATTTTATAGTAAGTGAGAGTTTATATAGTTTTGGGATAATATAAGATGTTAGACCTTTTGTTTTGGGTATTGTCATCAATAACAAAGGGGAAGATTGTTGGCAATATGTGTTGTCATTGATGTCAACATAACATGTGTCAATTTGAGGTCAGATTTGTATAGAGTTTAGTAGTTGGAGAAGCTAATAGACAGTGGGAGATTTGAGAGAGATGGTTTGGCATAGTTATTGAAGTTAATGGATAGTGGAAGATTTGTGAGAAACAGTTTGACTAAGTTAAAGACTTAGGATCAACATCCTTAAGTGAGGTCAGTCCAGAAGACCTAACAGATGGAGAAAAATTATCCATGTATAAGAATGGTAATCTTCTTGATATGTAAATGTGTCACAGATGTGTATAAATATGTTCTAAATCATTGTAATCTCGAGTTTGACTTTTGCAAACATTGCATTTATGGAAAGAGAAACAATGTTTAGTTTTACTCTAGTTCTCACAAGTCTTTTGGTGTATTGGATCTTATTCAATCTGATGTGTTTGGTCCTATTAATGTTCCTTCGATTTCAAAATCTATATATTTTATATCTTTCATAGATGATTATAGTAGGACATGGGTTTATTTTATCACAAGCAAGACTAAAGTCTTTAGTCGGTTTAAGGAGTTTAAATTCTTTGCTAAAAATTAGACTAGTAAAAAGATTAAGTGTTTGAGAACTGACAACGTTGGTGAGTTTTGTTCGGTAGAGTTTGATAAGTTCTGTAAAGAGCAAGGGATTGAAAGAGATAAGACAACTCCATACACCTCATAGAAAAATGGAGTTGCAAAGAGGATGAACATGACACTGATGGAGAAGGCTAGGAGTATACTTAGTGGAGCAAGCCTCAAACAAAAGTTTTGGGCTAAAGCTATTGCCACTTCTTGCTATCTGGTAAATAGATCTCCTACATTAGCTCTTGTTAGTAAAACACCCATGGAGGTGTGGTCTGGTAAGAAGCCTTCAATTAGACATCTTCATGTTTTTGGTTGTGAGGCATATGCACATGTGCCTAGGGAGAAACAGTCTAAATTTGAGAACAAGGTTGTTAAATGTATTTTCATTGGCTATGGTGTCAGTGTGAAAGGATACAAGATTTGGGATCCTGTGGCTGAAAAAGTGTTGTATATAAGAAGTGTTATCTTCAGAGAGCTAACACCTTCTTCTGTTGTTCTACAGCCAGAACAAACAGAAAAGAAATAAGATGTGGTTCAGTTTCCTTCTACCCTTGAGAAGACTGAATAGTAGACCCTGTGAGACCTGATGATGAGGAGAGCTCTAGCAGCTCTAAAATCTCAGAAGAAGAAGCAAAACCTCAACCTCAGCTATTGAGGAGGTCTACATGAACAAGAAAGCAACCTGATAGGTTTGGTTATTCATTACTTGATTCTAGTTGTGCTTTTTCTTTACTTACTAACATTGATGAGCCTAGAACTATGAAAGAGGCTATGGGCATGAAAGATGCAGGTTCCTGGAAGGAGGCCATAGAGGATGAGACAGATTCTTTACAAAATAATAAAACATGGGACTTGGTGCTTTTGCCTAATGGACGGAAACTTATTGGATGCAAATGGGTGTTCAAGAAGAAATTCGGTGCAGATGGCAGTGTTGAAAAATACAAGGCTAGATTGGTTGCGAAGGGGTACTCACAAGTGGAGGGAATTGATTATGGTGAAATTTTCTCTCCCATTGTAAAGCTGACATCCATTCAATTTTTTTTATCTCTTGTAGCTGCTTATGATTTAGAGGTAGAATAGATGGATGTGAAGACAACTTTCCTTCATGGTGATTTGGAGGAAGAATCTACATGTCATAGCTAGAGCATTACATAGAGAAAGGTAAAGAAAATTTGTTTTGCAAGTTAAAGAAGTCTTTATGTGGTTTGAAGTAGACTCCTAAGATGTGGTACTTGAAGTTTGATGCCTTTGTGTTATTGATTGGTTATCTGAGATCAAAATCAGATCATTGTGAGATACAAATTTGACAATGATCGCATTCTCATTATTGCATTGTGTGTTGATGATATGTTGTTGATTGGGAATGGTAAGAATATGATTTCTAATTTGAAGTCTCAGTTGTCAGCATAGTTTGAGATGAAAAATCTTAGGGCAGCCACGTATACTCTGGGGATGGAAATCAGAAGAGACAAAGCTAACAGAAAACTTTGGTTAAGCCAGAGTAATTATATGAAGTCCGTGTTGCATAGGCTCAGCATGGCAGATTATAGAACATTGTGTGTTCCCATTTCATTGGGGACAAAGTTGTCTATTAGTGATTGTCCAAAATCTCCTAGTGAGGTGGAGGACATGAGAATAGTACATTATCCTAGTGTTATTGGTAGTTTGATGTATGCCATGGTCTGCACAAGACTAGACATTGCTCAAGCAGTGGGAGTCCTTAGTTGATTTATGGCTAATCCTGGATGGGTACATTGGGATGCAATTAAGTGAGTGTTCAACTATTTGAGGGGTACTTCTAAGTATTCCATATGCTATCACAGTAATGCTTCAGGACCTCCGCATTCAGTTTGTATTCATGGATTTTGATTGGGTAGGTGACATTGACAGCAAGAGATCCACCAGTGCCTATGTGTTCACTATGTTTGGTGGTTCAATTAGTTGGATGAGTAAGCAACAACCTATGGTTGCTTTATCCACTACAGAAGTTGAGTACATGACTGCAACTCATTCTTGTAAGGAAGCCATTTGGCTTAAGAGATTGTGTTCAGATATTGGTGTTGATGCAGGTTAGATTACGATCAATTGTGACAGTCAAAGTGCGATTTGCCTTGCGAAGAATCCAACTTTCCATGCCAGAACAAAGCATATTGATGTACAGTTTCACTTTGTGTGAGACATGGTAGAGGATGGGAAGGTAAATTTGGAGAAGGTAGATACTTTGAAGAATGTTGCAAATGCATTAAAAAAACTAGTGGGCAAAGATAAGTTCAGATGGTGTTCAGAGTCTATGGGTCTCTCGGCCTATAGCAATTAAATCAAGTTAATTCTATTGGCTCTTACAAGGTGTTGAACAAGTGGGAGAATGTTGGGAATTAAGGTGTCTCAACCTTGGTAATTCCTTGTATTTTTACATTGTATTTATTTATTAATTGCCTATTGTATTAATTGGATGCAAATCTTATGTTGTCATATTGTGGGAGTTGGCACGATGAAGTGTCATCCTACATGGCATATGACCACATATAATTTTGTCCTCACATGAGGAAATAGGAATCCCACTTTGTGGTAGGATGATTTTGCCAGGTGTCAGCATCTTGGAAGTTGTGTAAGGGAATATTGACCGTAACAGTCATGACAGATTCCTATGATGAAGTTATGACATGTAAGAGTTAGAAATAGGAGATTCTATGACAGGTGAAGACATGTGTCGAAGATCATCTTTGAAAAAGGTATCTTTGGGTGCCCCAAGGTGGACTATGACATGTTGTAAGAGAATATGCTATTTATAGCCTGTGTATGATAGATTCTCTTGCAGTTGTAAGTTATGACAGCTATGATAGATTCTATGATGGTTGTAAGAGTCGTAAGAGCATCTATCATGGCCCATTTTGGAAATAGGTGACCTCCTTCGGATGGAGTGACTTGACAAGTGTCAGGATCATCCTACAGAGTTGGACAAGTGTCCATAGGTGTGAGTTTTGGGCCATGAGGCCATGTTGGATGCCCATCCCTATGTGGAGCCATACTTGCCTTGTATTTGTTATGTAAACAGGTGCTTTTGAGAGGAGATTGTTGATAATTGAGAGGGGGGTGAATCAATTATCTTGATTATCCCAGCTTTCTGAACTTTCTTAATAATTAGTGCAACATCAATTCAAACAAGCAAACTTAATCATGAAATGGAAATACACATGACACAATATTTTTGACGTGGAAACCTTATTAAGGGAAAAACCATGGGGTGATTAACCCAAGATTGTATTCTCATTTAGAAGAATAAGATTACAAAATGGCACTTGCCAATTAGGGCTCACTGCCCGAGCACACTGCTCACAAGAGGCACACTGCCTACAAGAGACACACTATCTACAAATTATGAAGAATGTAATACAATACTTGAACTGATAAGAAGCATCAACATATGCTAGAGTTTAGTTCTGGTTAGGCTCTGTATACTGATCTGCTGCACTTCATCTTTCTTCTTTTATGCTACTCTTCTTTCACATACCGAATCTTCCTTTCTGCTTTTATTCGACTCTACTGCTTTTCTTCGCACATCATTCACAACAACAACACTTCTCATAACTAAATCCATCTTGTATATATATCCACACAAGTGATTTCATCACCTTTCTAGTCGGCACCTGGAATAGTCAATCTTTTCACAAACTCTAATCTATCGGCTGAATCCTTGCACACCAAGTAATGCAGATCAAGGATATACTTGTGGAAATCATTAATCATGTTGGCCAAACATAATTCATGCCTTCATAACCTTTACCAACATCAGTAACACATCTGGAATAATGTCTGATGTTCTACCAGTCAGTTCTTCCTTTGTTCACACTATCACTTGGGAACCTGACACTCAAGCATTCATATCTCTTTATCCTTTCCACACCAGAGGCTCAAACCTTGGAATCTATCAGTCAAGATACTCCTCTTGACTTTCCCAAATTTGCACTTCACTAAGATACTTCTACTGAGAGATCCGGACCTGTCTGTCGGACCTTACTGACTGCTTTGTTCGTGTTTACCGGATCACAACATTCTTCACTCTGACTTCCAGTATAGACATAGCATGTCCTGCGGATGTGTGGGATGAACTTTGTTTCCATCAATGACAACATTCATGAATCCATATAGTGTCTCTTGCCAACAATCTCCCCCTCTTGCATTGATGGCAACACTTAGTGAAAAATGACTAAGTGTTTACACTATGCTCCCCCTTGGCTGATGCTATGTTTTTATATACATTTTCCGGAGCTTCCCCTTAGTTGGATTCCTCATTTTTCATTGCTCTTCACTCCCCCTTTGACATCAATGGCAAAGGGTAGGGTCCGCATATGAAAACTTTCAAAAGTTCAACTATACTTAGCCGCATAAGTAAATACATATGGCATACTTACATATACTTAAGTATGTCTGCAAAAGTTGTCTTCAATTGAGCAAGTTCTATAGCCCAACTTTGCTTCATTCTATCCAAAATTGATATGTGACTGCTCAATAGGAATGCAAATGCATCTGCCCTTTTTAGATTTGTTGGATCATTGGTTCGGGTGGTAGTCTGAGCTTCACTTATGGCCTCATGCATGGCCTCTAACTTAGGGATAATGATCCTTCTAAGTTCACCCATCCGGCTAATTATGTTCTTCCTTTCCTTCTCAAAATTCTTTATTGCATTTGTGATTGCAATAGACTGACACTCTTGACTTACTATGGAGGATGAGAGAGGATCAAAACTTTGAGATAGACTTAAGAGTTTATCCTCTTGCTCTTTTACTTTCCTCTCAATGTCTTTGGTCACTGTGGGCCAAGATAAGCAAAATTTGTACATATTTCCGCCATCTTTAAGAGCATTTTCCAAGCTCTTTATTCCAATATCCATAACTCTCCTATCATTTGTTATTAGACCTTGTACTTCAGAGAATCTTTTATCCAAAAACTCCTTCCGAACCTTTTCTTCAGCTGACTTCTCTAGAGAATCAAAATATGTACTAACACTGCTGACTAGAGTTTTGAGATTACCGGATGTGGAGGCTGAGGAATCCCTCTAAAAAGATGGCATGATCTTTTCCAAAACTCCGGATGCTACCTCTATAAGCTCACAGTCTTCCATGTGAGATTTCAGTAGTTTCTCTTTGGCCTTCACATTTGCAAATGAAGCTATTTTCATTGTTTGCACCGGTGATAGAGAGTCAAAGTCTAATGGCCCTTTTAGCAGTTCTGGTTCATCAATCTTCATAGCTACTTTTGTCAAAAAGTCCTTGACTAATTCTGCAGTGTCTCTTGCCGGAGACAAATTTTTCTTTTCTTCTGCAGTCACAGAACTGTCCTTTGAAGCTTTCTCCCCTTCCACAACCTTTGTACTGATATCTTCTTTTCCCTTCACCTCTGCTTCTTTCTCCTTTACTCTTTCTTCTCCTTTGGATTTGGAGACTGTAGGGGAAACTAGAGGAGAGATGTTTGTTTGTTCATGAGCCACCTCTTCTGGAGTGGAAGATTCCAAATCCTTATCCTTTTCTACACTGGTGTCCATGACTTGCTCAGTTGACTCTTTTTCAACACTTGTGGTTGAGAGGTCAGTACCTAATGTGATAGGTGAAAGTCAGGTGTGGAAGATCAGACATAGTCATGAAACCCTAACCCTACCATCATCAAGGAATCTAATCTAAATGAAGCCAAAAGAACAATGCAATGCAAGCATAACATCACCTAGACCGTGCGATTCCTTGTTTGAGAGAGGAATGTGGACTGCTTCTTCAATAATGAACAATCACAAAGCTGAAAGCTGCCATTGATGGATGATAAAAGCTCAAATGCTCGAATGCTCAAGATGATAATGGAGTTGCTATATGATTGCTGGATTGCTAGATTTCTGGATTTCTCGGGGGTTTCTGTGGGTGTCTCATATGGAATGAGAGGCTGTTTATATAGGACTCAACCAAGATCAATCAACGGTGGAGATTCAAAGGCTATGTGAATGGCTAAGATTGAAAGTTACTAAATTTAGGTCCAATTAGTTGTACATGTGAAGGATTTTAAATGAAAGTTGTCTTACAACACATGATAAATGGGAAATGGACAAGTGTTGAAATGTGATAAATGATAAAGGCTTAATTCAAATAAAGTATTTGAATTAGTGGGATATGAGTTGGAAATTAATTAAATAAATAAAATTTATTTAATTAATATGATAAATGCATAAAATGAGATAAGACATGATGTGGAATTAATTAAATAAATACAATTTATTTAATTAATTGGCTAAGTGAATGTGAATGGGATTTTAATTAAATAAATAAAATTTATTTAATTAATTGGATAATGGATTAGGGATGTAACAAGGTGTCGCTAGACATGGACAAATTTGGGTGTCTACATTTTGCCCCTCTTTGATACAATGTTCGATAGAACGTTGTGTCAAAGAAGATGTGAGATATGTTCGATAAACAAGGTATGCCCCAGTGTAACTGGCAGGTGATGCCCCCTCGAGAGGTAAGCCAGGCGAACCAGGAAAGACTGGGTTGGCGCTCGATAGAAGAAAAGGCAGAAAAGAGGGCAGACGTGAAGAAAATAGGCTGTGGTATGGAAGAATTAGGGTTTGGAGAAGGGCTATAAGTAGGGGCTGCAAGGGCAAATAGGCTCATTTGTGCTCATTTGTGCTTAGAAACCTAGAGAAATCCAGAGCTCCTGAGAGTGAGAGTAGCAGAGCTAGCAGGATGGTGATTCCACGCAGAGATCATCGTGCGGAGCGAGTGAGGACACATGGACGACCAGAGGGAGCAGGCGCACCGGTATGTCTCAAAACTTTTCCCAAAAGCGTGCATTTAATAGCCTAGAAGCGTAATTAATTCACACACGTCACCAAAAGCGACTAGTTTAGGACCTGGCACATATAGCTCGCTTATGTAGGAGTAGAGGTCGCTTAGAGTAATATAGGTCGCTTATGGGCGCGGGTAGGTCGCTTAGGAAAAAAGGGGTCGCATCCTGTCGGCGGGAAAAGAGCAGCGGAAATGCGCGTGTAGATAAAAACTAGTCGCTTATGAGCAGAGAGTAGTCGCATAGGGTAGTTGAGCTCGCTTAGGACTAGAAATAGATCGCATATGGTATATAGCGCGCATATAGGGCGAAAATGGTCGCTTAGTGTGACTTCTAATCAGGCGATTGTGGGTTCGAGTCCCACCGGGCGTGCCAAAATGTGATAGGTGAAAGTCAGGTGTGGAAGATCAGACATAGTCATGAAACCCTAACCCTACCATCATCAAGGAATCTAATCTAAATGAAGCCAAAAGAACAATGCAATGCAAGCATAACATCACCTAGACCGTGCGATTCCTTGTTTGAGAGAGGAATGTGGACTGCTTCTTCAATAATGAACAATCACAAAGCTGAAAGCTGCCATTGATGGATGATAAAAGCTCAAATGCTCGAATGCTCAAGATGATAATGGAGTTGCTATATGATTGCTGGATTGCTAGATTTCTGGATTTCTCGGGGGTTTCTGTGGGTGTCTCATATGGAATGAGAGGCTGTTTATATAGGACTCAACCAAGATCAATCAACGGTGGAGATTCAAAGGCTATGTGAATGGCTAAGATTGAAAGTTACTAAATTTAGGTCCAATTAGTTGTACATGTGAAGGATTTTAAATGAAAGTTGTCTTACAACACATGATAAATGGGAAATGGACAAGTGTTGAAATGTGATAAATGATAAAGGCTTAATTCAAATAAAGTATTTGAATTAGTGGGATATGAGTTGGAAATTAATTAAATAAATAAAATTTATTTAATTAATATGATAAATGCATAAAATGAGATAAGACATGATGTGGAATTAATTAAATAAATACAATTTATTTAATTAATTGGCTAAGTGAATGTGAATGGGATTTTAATTAAATAAATAAAATTTATTTAATTAATTGGATAATGGATTAGGGATGTAACAAGGTGTCGCTAGACATGGACAAATTTGGGTGTCTACACCTAAGTCCTCTATGATTGGAATGTTGAATTTCTTAAAAGCATTTCAGAGGATCTCTTCAGTTTCTCTTGCCACTTTGTCAGTTTCACCAAGCATTAGTTGATTCATCCTGGCTTTGCTCTGGAACTCATCCTTGCAATCTTTAAAGATCATGTTCATTTGATGCGGAGTGATTGAAGGGTATAGTTGAATTGCTATCTAATCCTAGATTTCTCGATCTTTTGCTCAAGCATTATTCTTCTTCATTTCATGCCTTTTCTCTAAGCTTTTGGGAATTAGAGAGATAATTTCAATAAAAGCTTTGTTGTAAGTGTTCAAAAACTAAACTGTGGCTTCCTCCAGAATCTTTTTATCTGCTTCATTATATTCATCATAGAATTCTGTTAAGGGTTGCAGGTTCTCATCCACAGTGACTTCTTTCACTACAACATCTAAGGATAGAGTGGGTTTTTCAAGAAATTCCTCTTCCTTCTCTTCTTCTCCTTGACCGGTAGAGTGTTCACCGGATGATTTCTTCTTCTTCTTCAGTTTCCTTATCTCCTCATCTGATTCAATTTCATCATCATCCTTTAGGCTAACATAGGACCTTGTTGCCTTTTTCTTTGTTCTCTTTTCTCCTTTTCCGGATGCCTGGACTTCCAGTTTTGAGCTTTTAGTAGGGATAGGTGCTGATCTCTTTGATGATCTTGTCCGGGTGGAAGATTCTACCGGAGCACTTTCCTTACTTTTTTTTCTACCTTTTTCTTCTCTTCCTCAGCCTTTTCCATCTTTTTCTTGTTGGCACCAAGTGCCTCCTTTGAGATCCCAAAGCCTTTGGCAACATCTTCTACTTCTTTTCTTACTTTCCTCTTGATCTCTAGCTACCTTAGCTCTGTATGAATTTTCACACTTAGTTCTTCAAAGGTTCCAAATCTTTCTGCTTTTAGGTCCTTTGGCTGACTGAGCATGTGTTGAACATGCAACACTATAATTTGTTCATCAACTTCATACCCCATAGGCATGATCCAGACTGTCCTTGGCTTTACTGCCTCCATTAGGCATTGATCAGTGTCTACCATGAAGCACACTATATCCTTGTATTTCTCAACTACTGATTTGGGGATTCTTTCTCTGATTTGCATTATATTTTGAAATTACTTGAAGTAACCCCACAGAGTTGTATTCCTTGCCTTACCATCCCCAAGTTCATGCAAGTAATCTCTGATCTGAATTGCTACCGGTTTGTCATTTTGCCATACCCATCCATTTGATCTGGGTAGCTCATTCATGAAGTAGAAAAATAGACATAGTATTAGTCCACCATATTTAAAGGAGTTCTTCTTGTCCTTTTTGATCTTCTGGATGTTTTCAATTAGTTGGCTCAAAAGAAGTTCACAGAGATCATATTCTGCATTCTTTCTCAGCATCTCATAGGCAGTATATACTGCAATTCTGGATACTGAATTCTCCCTACTGGAGTGATATATCTTGTATCCTATTATCATAGATGCAAACTTGACATCTAGGTCAGTAATATCTTCAATGGTCATTGCCCTTTTATCAAATTTTGATCCGGTGGCCTCAGTTACAATGTTGTTTTTGACAGATTTGAGGACAGGTATTCCTCCGGAGGAGTATAAACCAGTTACTGCCCTAATTGCCTCCTTAGTGATCTTGCAAGGTCTGTTCAGCCATAGGAAGTTATCATGCACCCTACTCAATACATACCGGACCCACTCATCCTCTTCAAAGTAGGGGAAATGAATGAACTGATCAAAATGCTTCTCCTAGATGCCCTTATATTCTAGTTTAAGCTCAAAAGCATCATCTATCAATTGTTTGTGATAGATGTCTCTTAGTCTGAATTCCCCAAACTCTTCAATATTTGCATGTATGTAAACCCTAATGTCTTCTATGTGCAAAACACCATGCAAAACACTAGAGAATGCTCCTAGGGGATCTACCTCCAATGATTTGTATGGATGTTTCTTAAATTCAGGATGGGGCCTATCAGAGATCTTTACTATATTTGGAGTATCCATCTTCCAAAATATTTGCAAAGAGATATTGAGAACGGAAAATACCTTTTGTGCCTTTCGGTTTCACGGAGTTGGCCAGATTGATTTCTGGATGCATTGACTTCTGCAAATGATCTTCGATGAATTTGAGGAATTTTGTTGCAGAGCTTCACTTTTCATTTCTTCTTGAATGCAAAATGAACAAGTGATTAATGAGAAAACCCTTATATTGCTCCGCAAACCCTAATGTCAGGTTGCAATAAATGCTCGACCTAAGTTATTCCAATTTGCCTTATTCGGATGACTTGAAGAACCAGATCAATCCTGATCTTTGAACATCTTGCACATCTTCCAAATCTGAACCATAGTTTATTTGGATATTTCCCTTATGAACCTTTTAATCCACAACTCTTCTTGTGCTAGTTCTGGCACCAATTGACTCGCTGGGGGAACAAGGTTTTCTTTGAGTCTCCCCCTGAGCCAGAGCTCACTTTTTAATTTCTGGAAGGAATATCAGCACTAGAGTCTGGTGTGGATCCATCTTCTACATTCTCTGTACTTTTCTTCACCCAAATCTTGTTCATTTCACTTTGAACTTCATCCGCATTCATTTTTTGTTTTCCCTTATCTTGATTCTGATTATAAAATACCGGATCTCTTTTGTCTTGATTCTTGCTTCTACAGAATTTTGCAATGTGACTGGATCTATTGCAAATTTGGCAAACAACATTTCTTTGCATATTTGATTGATATTCTCTTGATCTGCACTAATTAGCCATATGACCTATTCTATTGCATGCAAAGCATCTACCATTGAATGATTTGGTCATTTGCATATTTCTGCATTCATGAGATTTGTGACCATACCTTTTGCAGTTAAAACACTATCTGGAGAAGGATGAATTAGTCTGATTCATTCTCTTTCTATACTGATTAGCTTTATGACCAAAGTTATTGCAGTTGTGGCAGTATCCATTGAAGGATGGATATCTTTGACCATTAGGCTGTCTTACCGGAGGTCTTCTAGGCCTGTTCCTTGGATTTTCTGATCCAAAATTCATCTGACCGGATCTGGAGCTTTCTCCTTTCTCATATCCCAAACCACACTTGTCATCTGCCCTCTTTTGACTTCCAAGAAGAACTTCAAGTTGAGCATAACTTATCTTGAATTTCTCTTTATATTCATTTACTATTTGAAGATCCCTTTTGAGAGAGACAATTTGATCCTCAAGTTTTTCTTCATTATCTTTAGCATCTTCAAGATCAGATTCAAGATGTCTGATAATTCTATCCATCTTGTGGCAATCTTCTGATTTCTCCTTGAGAGATTGTCTTAGATTATCTTCAGTTTTTCTTTTCTCTTCAATCTCTTGGGTAAACTTTATAAGTCCTGATTCCATTTCATGTCTAACCATAATGATTTCTTTTGATAGCTTTTCACATAACTTGGTTTTCTCCTTTAGATCTTCATTTGCATCATTTGCTTCACCTTGACTTGCCAATTGCTGAAGTAGCTCTTTTCTCTTTTTCATAGAGAGACTTAATTTGTCTTTTAGTTCTCTCATGAAATTATCAGCCTATTTGAGTCTTTCCTATAATTCATTGACTTCAGAGTTTGACTGCTCAAGATCATCAAGGGTAGTCTTGAGTTGCTCCTTTAAACCATATGCATCCATTTGGATTCCCAGATCTTCCTCAAGCTGTTAGACTCTGTTTAGGAGGAACTTGGCTCTGATACCAATTGTTGATAACTGAGAGGGGGGGGTGAATCAGTTATCTTGATTATCCCATCTTTCTGAACTTTCTTAATAATTAGTGCAGCATCAATTCAAACAAGCAAACTTAATCATGAAATGGAAATACACATGACACAATATTTTTGATGTGGAAACCCTGTTAAGGGAAAAACCACGGGGTGATTAACCCAAGATTGTATTCTCTGTTAGAAGAATAAGATTACAAAATGGCACTTGCCAATTAGGGCTCACTGCCCGAGCACACTGCTCACAAGAGGCACACTGCCTACAAGAGACACACTGTCTACAAATTATGAAGAATGTAATACAATACTTGAACTGATAAGAAGCATCAACATATGCTGGAGTTCAGTTCCAGTTAGGCTCTATATATTGATCTGCTGCACTTCATCTTTCTTCTTCTTTTATGCTACTCTTCTTTCACATACCGAATCTTCCTTTCTACTTTTATTCGACTCTATTGCTTTTCTTTGCACATCATTCACAACAACAACACTTCTCATAACTAAATCCATCTTGTATATATATCCGCACAAGTGATTTCATCACCTTTCTAGTCGGCACCCAGAATAGTCAATCTTTTCACAAACTTTGATCTGTTGGCTGAATCCTTACACACCAAGTAATGCGGATCAAGGATATACTTGTGGAAATCATTAATCATGTCAGACAAACATAATTCATGCCTTCATAACCTTTACCAACATCAATACCACATCTAGAATAATCTCTGATGTTCTGCCAGTTAGTTCTTCCTCTGTTCACACTATCACTTGGGAACCTGACACTCAAGCATTCATATCTATTTATCCTTTCCACACTGGAGGCTCAAACCTTGGAATCTATCAGTCAAGATACTCCTCTTGACTTTCCCAAATCTGTACTTCACTGAGATACTTCTACTGAGAGATTTGGACCTGTCTGTCAGACCTTACTGACTGCTCTGTTCTTGTTTACCGGATCACAACATTCTTCACTCTGACTTCCGGTATAGACATACCATGTCCTGCAGATGTGTGGGATGAACTTTGTTGCCATCAATGACAACATTCATGAATCCATATAGTGTCTCTTGCCAACAGAGATGTATTATAGGTTTGACAGGTACTGTTATGCTACCAGTTTGTCTCTAGATATGAGTGTCGAGGACTCTTGAGAGCTTCCATTACAAGTGTATTGTAAACCATTTCAGTTTTGATAATACATTGTGCAGGTTTTGGAGTGTGGGGTTTTTCACCTGATAAGGGTTTTCCCCACGTATATCTTGTGTCTCTCTTCTTCTGTCATACTTTCTTATTTATGTGTTTGCTGCAATATCTCTATTAGTGGTTTAAAATTTATGTAATAATAAGGATAAATTGAATTTGCACTCTCCTCCCTTCATTAGATTAGTGTAGGAAGTAATTTCCGCACACCTAGCTTCCTTTCAAACAAGAAAGCAGTATAGTCTTTCTTGGGAAAGATTAATTTTGTTAGTAGGTTTATATCTAATTTTGTAGGATTAGTTAGGCCCATCACTCTAATGTTAAAAAAGGATCTAAGTTTTAAATGGACAGTTGAAGGCAGGCTAGCTTTTGAGAATATCAAGAAGCAATCTCTACTCCCCCAGTGCTGCATAATCTAGATTTTTCCAAAGACTTCATAATGTATGTCTATGGAGGGGAATATAGTATAGCAGTTCTCTTAACTCAAAAGGGTCAAGAGGAAGGAGAATATACTATTTCTTTCTGTAAGGGTAAAATGTGGATCAATCAATTGAATTATATTAAACCCAAATATCAATAGAATAAATGAGAGCAAGAAAGATTGAATGAAAAGCAATGAATAACACAAAGCAAACCTTCCCTGAATCGATGCTTCTGTTGTTCGCCTATTACAACCGTCCTTTTGCTGATGAAGTAGGCCCTTAGAGAGTGCACTCCTTTAGCTGTGTTCAAGGAAGTCGATGGTAAATGGCTGTTGTGATATGCAATGAAGATGAGCTTCAAAGCAAGTATGTGATCTCAAGCTAGTGAATGGTAAGAGGGTGCCAAAGGCGCGCTGGTGAATTTCTGTAGAGTAACAATGTAGATAGCTTGAATCATTAGAATGGAGGGATGAGGTTTCATTTATAGACTTAGAGGAATGAGAATCAACGGTTGAGAGAAGATATGTAGATCAATGGTTGAGAATGGTTGAGGAATGTGCAACCAGTAGAAATATGAAAAGTGTCCCACCTCCACCACCAAAGAGGGGATTTGACAAAATTGATTAGAGAGTTAACTCCATTGACTGATCAGTTAACAAACTTGATTGATTAGTTAGAAGAGTGGATTATGGGATTGACTGAATTGATTGACCAGTGAACTGGGTTGATTAAGGAGTCAACAGAATAGATTGACCAGTGAACTCAAATGACTAATTAGTTAACAGATTTGATTGATTAGTTAACTAACTTCTGATTTGAGAAGAAATAGGCCATGTGGGTGAGAGAAAAATAGGTAATTAAATATTAAATATATTTAATTATATGTGCAACCTGATGAGGTGGACAAGGTGAGGTGGAAAATTGAGGTGTAAGTGTGAGGTGGATTTTTGGAATTTAGAACTTAGGATAGAGGAATTTGGATTAATTAAATAATTTATGATTATTTAATTGTGTAGGACATTTAGAAGAATTTTAATTAAATAAATAGATTTTATTTAATTATGGAACAGTGAATCGATTAAATAAATTTAGAATATTTATTTAATTGATAGAAGAATGGAATAAATATTTAGAATATTTATTTAGGATGAATCGTGTCATTTTTAGGCGTATACATTTTGCCCCTTTTTGATGCAATGTAGTTTACAACATTGCTTCAAAGAAGTCGATAGTTTGATAGTGATACATGCCCCAGTTTGCCCCTAGTACAAGTTTAATGACAGGATGCCCCCTCAGGAGATTGGACGAGAAGAAGGCAGAAGGTGTGAGACGGACAATCTCACAATGAAGAAGGTTAAGTTTGAAGAAAATGGGTGAAGATTCAGAGACGGACAATCTCACGAAGACGAAGGGGTTAAGATAGGTTAGAATGAAGAAATCGGTTGAAGAAAGAGTCGAATGATACGTGATGCAAGATGGAATGATGACACACACAAGCAAGCAAGCAAGTATGCGCAAATGACACAAGAACAAACAAGGTATTGCCCCTGTCAAGTGGTAAACCAACGATATACTGATAATGATATACGACAGTGTTGTCATGGCGGGGAACGATATATCCCTAGACCAACATGGCAGGCGTGTTGTCATGGCGGGGAATGATAGATCCCTAGAGCAACATGAAGGACAGTGTCTGGTTTCAAGAAATGAAACATGTCGTGTAAGACGCGTGTGTTGGTCTGATTTCGACAATGCAACATCCTGTATAAGACAATTGATTGATTAACTGATCGAGTTGGTTTACGACCAGACAAGGATCAAGACCACTGATTGTGATTGGATCATTTGTGCAAGATTGACTTGACTTGATTGGTATGGATTAAAGATGGAGCTTGCATTTGGATCATTGCTCAGACTGACTGGACAAGGATAAAAGATATGATGATAGATAGAAATATGATTGATAGAAGAAAGACTCGATAGAAGAACTCACAAGCTTTTATTTGTATTGATACTCTGCATTGTTGGATCTTTATTGCATGGGGTATGGTATGGATGTATAAATGGATATAGGATGGATGCTTTGCTATTGGAGTGCTTTATTTCATCATTGGGCATTGTTTTTTGTGGTACTTTTCTGAAATGTTGTAAGTGAATACAAGCATCAAGGTATAATTGAACCGAGATGACCTGAGTACTGCTTACATGGATTGTGATTTAGCAAGTTAATACAAGCATCTAGTCAAAATTGAATCTAGATGACCTGAGTACTTCTTGCGTTTCACCAAACAAGGATTGCCCCCATTCATGTTATACCTTTGATGTCCTCGATGATCTTTTGCCGATCATGTCCTTAGACAATGCTTCACATTACTAAAGTTTAATCCACAAATAGCAAACAAAGAAAATAATCATGCCCCCATCATAGCATCTCTAGCTTTCACCATCCTCGAGTGGCATAGGAAGGTATGATAGCAAAAATTCGGACTCGAATTGTTAACCATGTTTCTGATCTACAAAGCATATTTGCATTGATATGTGTTTAGTTCTTGCCTTAATTTGCATAAAATCATTTAGAAGACCTTGGGTATTTGCTTTGCATTGGATAGGTTAAGATGCTCACAGTCAAGATTTCTACTTGAGGCGCGGGTTCTGCTTGTATTTGTTTGCTTGGTGAGAAGTTTGCACAATCCTTATTGGGGAGACGGACCCTAATGGACTGACCTAGTGCCTCAGGGGCTCATTGCTAAATGGCCTTGCCTATGTGACGACGCAGAGGCAACATAGTTCGGGGTAAACCCTAATGGACCATGGATGGACTAGAAGAAAGACGACAAGAATGAAGACAAGAAAGGGGATGAATGGGAGAAAAGGGAAGAAATGGAAGCCTCAGGGGCGCATTAGAATAATGGCCTGCCTACGTGACGGCGCAGAGGCAACGTAGTTCATGAACTTGGACCATGGACGCTGACAAGAGACCCTATGCTAGGCTCACATTGAGGAGACGGTATGGGACAAAACCTTGGTTGACAAGGCCACAAGGAGAGTATCAAGCCATGATAGGTAACTATCAAGTGTTTATTTGTGGGATAGATATGGGTCGAATGGGGCAAAATGGAGAAAGAATGGACGCAAGGTGATTGGATTCCCAAAGATGGAGAAGGCGGTTTATCACAAGTAACGCCTGTTTACTAGGTTTTCATCACTTGCTTTTATTTGCACAAGAAGCTAGGAAGTAAACATGATGCCTGATTGCCAGGTTTTCATCATGATACCTATCCAAGGCACCTGTTTGCCAGGTTTTCACCAAAGGACATTTTTTTTTTGGTATGGTTTCTATTTTTTCTGATTTTTTTTATTTTTATTTTTATTTTTGACTTTATTGTGCCCTCTTGCATTGGGGTTCTCCTAGGTATAGAACTGGCGAAGGTGCATGCTATTGATTGGATCATCGAACAACTCACCCTCTGTTGATAGGCTTTGAGATGGTCGAAGGCTTTCTGGCACCTTTCTTCTAGTAGCTCTAGTTCTTGTAACCTGGAGACTTTGTATTCTTCGTCTGATATGAGACCTTTCAACGACACCCTAAGAGATGGTAGTTCGACCTCAATGGGGAGGATGGCTTCTGAACCATAGACAAGGGCGTAGGGTGTAGCACCTGTGGGAGTGCGTATACTGGTTCTGTAGGCCCACAGAGCGGAATTGAGTTGGACATGCCAATCACGGCCAGCATCGTTAACAGTCTTCTTTAGGATTTTTAGAATGGTTTTATTCGATGCCTCAGCTTGGCCGTTACCTTAGGGGTAGTATGGAGTGGAGAAACGATGTTGGATTTTGAAACGCTCACAGAGCTCTTGGACATCCTTATTTTTGAATGGTCTTCCATTATTCGTGATAATAGATGAAGGAATACCATATCTACATATAATGTAATTCAGAATGAAAGAGGAAATTTGCTTACCTGTGACGGTGGTTAGGGGAACAGCCTCAATCCACTTTGTGAAATACTCAGTAGTGGTTATGATGAATTTGTGGCCATTAGAAGAGGGTGGATGAATCTTTCCCACAAGGTCAAGTCCCCACTGGCAAAAGGGCCAGGGTGTCGTTAAAGGTCTCAATTATTGAGCAGGTGCATGGATTAGGTTCCCGTGTATTTGGCACTGTTTGCACTTTTTGACGAACTGGTATGAATCCATTTCCATGTTTGGCCAGTAATATCCCAAATGCATGAGTTTCTTGGCTAAGGAGGGACCGCTGGAGTGTGTTCCGCAGATCCCTTTGTGTACGTCTCGCAAGGCAGTTATGGATTCTTCTTGTTCTAAACAATGGAGTAAAGTACCATCCAGACCACGTCAGTAAAGAGTATCAGCTATGATGGTGTAGCGAGAGGTTTGTCGTATGAAGGTTCATTTTTGGTTAGAAGAGAGGTCAGGTGGGAGAATGTTGTCCTTGAGGTAAGTGTAAGTCTTACCATACCAAGGTGAATCAGATCCAACTAGAAGGCAGATGGAATGGGTCTCAAGAAGATTATAAGCTGGTTGCCAAATAGTTTCCACTAAGAACCCATACCGTGACTCATTTTCAAGTATTTCTAAAAGAGAGGCTATGGTAGCCATTGCATCTGCTGCTTTGTTCTCGATCCTGGGTATTTGCTCGAAGGAGATGGTCCCAAAGTGTTCTTTGAAGTCATCGACCATTCTTTTGTAGGGGATGAGCTTTTCATCTTTGGTTTGATACTCATCGTTGACCTGATTTATGATAAGCTGAGAATCACCGTAGACATGTAGTTCTTGGATTTTCCACTCGGTTGCCATCTTAAGACCAATTACCAAGGCTTCATACTCCGCTATGTTATTGGTGCATGGAAATAACAAACGGTAAGACTTTGGAATTGTGTCGCCTTGAGGAGTTATAAATAGGATACCTACCCTCGATCCATGGTTTGTGTAAGACCCGTCGAAGTAGAGTTTCCAAGAAGATGTTGATATGGTGAATAAGGACTCATCGGGAAACTGAAACTGCATGGGCTTGTTGTCTTGTAACAGTGCATCTACTAGTTGGTCAGCTATGATTTGTCCCTTGATGGTTTTTCTATCCACATATTCGATGTCGTACTCACTGAGAAGCATTACCCACTTTGCTAGGCGACCTGTGAGAGTAGCTTTGCTGAGAAGATATTTTAATGGGTCTATTTTTGCAATGAGCTTAACTGGATGTGCAAGCATGTAATGCCAGAGTTTTTGTGAAGCAAAAACTACCGCGAGACATGATCTTTCTACTTGTGAGTATTGCAACTCGTAGCCCACTAAGGTTCGACTGATGTAGTACACAGCTCTTTCCTTGTTCTCGTAATCTTGCTGCGCTAGAAGAGCTCCAAGAGCAGTAGGTGTAGCCGATATGTAGAGAATTAGAGGCTTTCCTTGGATCAGAGGCATGAGAATGGGTGGATTCATAAGGTACTCCTTTAGCTTGTTGAATGCCTCTTCACACCGCTCATCCCACCTAAATGGAATGTTCTTATGTAGGAGATGGCTGAAAGGGTGGCACTTGTCTGCCAGCTGTGATATGAATCTGCGGATGGCCTGTAGCTTGCCCTGTAAGGATCTCAACTGAGTTAGAGTCTTGGGTGGTGGCCTATCCATTATAGCTTTGACCTTGGCTAGGTCTACCTCTATTCCGTTTGCTGACACGATGAAGCCTAGCAGCCTGCCTGAAGTTACCCCAAACACACATTTCTTTGGGTTCAGCTTGACTTGGAATTGGTCCAACCTTTGAAAAAAATTTTCTAGTACCTCCAGGTGTGAATACCTTGTGAGAGACTTTGCTAGGATATCGTTGACATAGTCTTCCATAGTTACATGCATCATGTCATGAAATATAGTAGTCATAGCTCTTTGATATGTGGCACCTACGTTTTTCAGCCCAAATGGCATGACATTCCAGCAAAAGGTACCCCATGGGCAAGTGAAAGTTGTCTTGTGTTGGTCCTCTGGTGCTATTTTGATTTGATTATACCCTGAGAATCTGTCCATGAGTGATAGCATTGTATGTCCTGCAGTTAGGTCGACTATGATATCGATGTTTGGCAATGGAAAGTCATCCTTGCGGCATGCTTTGTTTAAGTCTCGAAAGTCATTACATAGTCGAACTCAGCCATCTGGTTTAGACACTGGCACAATATTAGATATCCATTCTAGGTAATCTATGGCTCTAATGAACCCCACATCCAGCAATTTCTTGAGTTCTTCTTTGACCAAAAGGGCTATGTGAGGATGCATCTTTCGCAGCTTCTGCTTTACTGGTTTCACTCCTGGATCCAATGGTAGGTGATGTAGAATCAAGTTTGGGTCTAGACCTGGCATGTCTGCATACAACCAAGCAAAGCTACCTCTCTTCTGCTTAAAGAATGGTACAAACCTAGTTTTCTCTGGTGGTGTAAGAGATTTGGCAAAGTGGATAATCTTGGGCTGTTCTTCTGCTCCAATATTCACGGGCTCTGTCGGTTCCACAACAATCTGTGACCTTTCCTAGTACATATCACTAGGGAGAGTGTTAAGCATTCCATCATCAGGTGCCACAGTTGGGTTTTCACCTTCGGATGCATCCTTTCTTTTTACTATTTTGTGATCTGACACTACCACAAGGCGGTTTTCACTGTCAGATCCATTTTTGATCTTGATATTTTTGCGACTGGAAGGCTTGGCACCCTCCCCGAAGTAAGCCACAGTATTTAGTTCAATAGCAAAACCAACTTTATGATCTCCCTTGGGTAAGTGGTCTCTAAGTTCCATATAATCAATGTAAGCATCGTCGTTTTGGAACATATCTAGTTGGGGAGTTCCTTGCAGATCCCAGTCAATAAGCTCAGGGTGCAAGAGGGGAAGGGATTCGGATGATAGACCTGATTCATTGATGGTGTGAATGGAAATGTTAGGAGCATTGGTGGGGGTAGTGTCCCTGGTGGTACTTTCCTCCAAGTTGTTTATTGCAATGGAATTTAAACTTTCCTCGAAAGCCATAATCTCAGGGATGGGCAAATCAGACTCCAGTGGTCTGTTCCGTTGCATTTGTCCCTCACGGTAGGGGCTAAGAGTTTGGATGGTGTCAACCTCTTTGTCGTCGTAGGAGTGCTCTGTTAGCTCGTCCCACTCATACTCATTTGAATCATCTAAATCTGTGTCACTGTCCACTTAGAGTGTTTGGATTGTCTCCACAAGGCAGGCATTTTCCTTGGCTTTACCCTTGCCTTTGTATCCTAGGCCACTTGTGTTTCTAGCCGAAGAGGATGAAGAAGGTTGTATAGGTTCAATGATTGCTTCTTTTCTGAGGCCGATGGGGCCTTGTCCTTCGTACCCCATCCTGTGCAAAATAGTCTCACCTTGCCCATAGAGTTCTGTTGGGAGTCTAGGTAGATCTTGGGGTGTGTTCTCTTCTTCAGCATAAAGCCATTGCAGGAGGTCTCTCTCCTCTGTTTCATCAGATAAGGTCCCCCATTTTACAAAGGGAGTTGCGGGAGCTATAGGAGGAGCAGATGGCTTTAGAAAATGTTTGGGTTGGTCAAAAGATCTAGGAGACAAAGGTAGCTTGGCAAGATTGAGACTGTGCTCAATTGAGTATTCTCCCACCCCAGTTTCTTTTATGGTAATCTTTTGTGGTTTGGGTCTTGAGGAGGAAGCTTCAGCGGTATGGTCCTGTTGCAGGGTAGGGGAAATGTAGGCTCTGTTGTTGGGTATGACACACTTGGGTTTTGCACGGAAAGAATTGCAGTGTTGGTAGGGGTCAGGGTCGCCTTGAACGGTGACCTGCTTGCCATTGTGCAGGAATTTAATGCATTGATGAAAGGTTGAGGGAACAACCTTCATGGCATGAATCCATGGTCTCCCGAGTAGGATATTATAAGCAAGCTCCCGATCAAGGACTTGACACACTACATCTTTGATTACTGGTCCCAATTGAATGGGTAGGACAACTGTTCCCTTTGTGGTTCTTTCTTCCTCGTCATACGCTTTGATGGTAATTTTCCTCCTTGGATCAACTGCCTGTTCGAAGAACCCCAGTGCAAGGACTAGCTTTACTGTGCAAATATTTAAACCAGCGCCTCCATCAATGAGAACCCTCTTGATGTGGTGCTTGTGTATGAATGCGACAATGTGCAGAGGGGTGTTATGAGGTTGGGATACAGAGAGATCATCTTGCTCAATAAACGATATGGAGTTGGAGGATGTCAGATTGCCTACCATGGTTTGAAACTTTTCTTGGGCCAGATTAGTGGGGACATTGGTTTCCACTAAGGCTTTGTCAAGAATCTCCTTATGAGAAGGAGATAGACGCAAGAGCTCCAATATAGAAATGTGAGCCAGAGTTTTCTGTAACTAGTCGATGACATTGTACTGACAGAAATTGGATGAAGATGGTGGCGACCTTTGAGGGGCGGTATTGAGCGTGACTTTACCACTGTGGGTAATTATACTACAACCATTTCTATTAGGTCCTGGTTGTTGGTTGGGTGAGATGACATTGACTTGCAGGATTTGCTCAGAAATGCAGTTTATTGTGTAGTCAAATGGCACACTTGCATAGTTGGCATTACTAGTCCCGTTGCTCTGATTTGGCCGGTTGCGATTATTGTTGTTGTCGTTACTATTGTTGCCATTGTTGTTGTGGCCATTGGTGTTGTTGTTGTTGTAGTTTAATGGCCTATTGTGGTTCAGAAGTGGATCCCTGTAGGCCACATGAGTTTCATTGGAGGTATGCTATTGTGTCCCTCCCTAGTTCTGATCTAGCACATCTTGGATGACATTTTTGAGGCGTATGCAGTTGTTAGTTGTATGCCCCCTTCCTCGATGGTATTCACAATAGTCTGTGTCCTTCCAGTAGGGAGGTTTGACTATAGGCTCGTAATCACTTGTTGGCGGTAGGGAAATTTCGTTGTTTGCCAACAACTTCCTTAGTGCAGACTCTTGAGACTCCCCCAATGGTGTGAATTTTCTCCTTGGATTTGAATTGAACCAAGGTCTAGGCTCCCGAGAAGGTGGTTTGTTGATTGTACCGTTGTTAGTTTCATCCTTTAGAGTGAATATAGGTTGTTGCTTGGGAGCTGCCGCCTTGGCATCCACTACCCCATCATTGACCACATTCTTGTTCTTGGTCCAAAACTTTGACTTATTCGTTGTGTAATTTGAAGTAGGTGTGTCTTTGTAGATCTTGATAGCTCCTTTAGCGATCATAGCCTTTTCGATAAATAAGCCCATTTCAATGACTTTTGAGAAAGATGTAGGGCATTGTATCTGAATCTGATAGCTAAGATCAGTGTTTAGGTTGTGGACAAACATCTCCAATAGCTACTTCTCAGGCATATCATAGGAACACTTACTAGCTAGCTGTCTCCATCGTTGTAAGAAGGCGGTGAATGACTCACCACTCTTTTGTTTGGTGTTGCATAGATCTAGCATAGATACCTCGTGTTCTATGTTGTAAAAGAAGTGCGTTATAAATTTATTGACAAGTTCATCAAAAGTTCTGATCCCTGGTGCGAGACGTGAGAAACACTCCATAGCTTGACCACCTAAAGATCGTGGGAATAGTCTCATCAAGTAGGTCTCGTTGTGAGCTACTTCTAAACATGTTGCAGTGAATTCCCTGATATGATCCCTGGGGTCCCCTTTCCCTTTATATTTGTCAAACTTTGGCACTCCGAACTGGTAGGGGAATGGCTTCATGACCCAATTCTTGTCAAAGGGGTATGGTGCTATATCTTCTAAGGAGTAGTTCTTGGTACTTGTACCCGTCTTAAGGTCTAATATTTCTTGTGTGAGGTTCTCAAGTCGTTTTCTCATTTCTTCCATAGGAGCATTTTGATCTATTGGTTTCTTGCCTCTATCATTTGCATGGGGGACTGTGTCATTTGTGCCCCTCTCCGGATCATCATCGACATTTTCCATGATGGAGTTTATGTCAAATTCTGCAGGGAGTTTGATTCCGAGACTAGCAAGATGATGGAAGTATTTATGGGGGTCTTCAAGGAGTACCTTCTCTACTAGGCGTTGGAATTTTCTATCTTGGATGTGCGCTACTAATTCTTCATGAGAGATTTCTTCATCATCCTCACGTGGTGTGACGATGTGATTGGATGAGCCGGCCATTTCTTTTTGCTTGTTGTACTGGGATCGAGTAAGAACCATGCAAGGTGACGCGGGATGGAGGGGACTGGGACTGAAAATTTTGGCAAGGTGCCGACGGAGACTGTAGTGGATGGGATATCTAGGATACGACTTGGACAAAGGATTCTCTCATTCAATGACTTCAAGTAAGACGGTTGACACAAGATGGTAGCCACTAGTAAGGGTAGTTGATACCCGTCTTACTATATATGGACTAGTCGCTCAACAAGACTACTAGCAAAGGTACTGTGACCTACTAGGCTTACGTGAATTCAGTAATGACACGAAAAGGGACCTATGTCGAACCGGTATGGGACAAACTGACTTTGGGACAAGAAGTGTTTGGACAGAAAGTGAATGGGACGATTGACGAAAGAGAGAGACTTGGGTGAAACGGATGAAGACTGACTGCAAGGTTGAATCTGATCTCAGAAAGTGAAGCTAGGCTGAAATGGGTGTATCTGCAGCTTTGATTTGTTTGGCAAAATTTTGGATTTTTCAGTTGTTTTTGGTATTTTTGGCTGGAAAAAGGCTTTCTTGGTCTGATTTTATGAATTAACAGCAAGAAAACACAAGAAGCACAAAGAATATTTTATAGTTTTTTATTGTTTTTGTGGTTTTTCGACTCTATTTTGGACTAAACTAAACAAAAGCAAGCACAAAGATCCTAGGTGAGAAATGGATTACAAGGGTTTTGGGCCACTAGAACAAGAGGTATTTAATGCGGGCAACCGTTCAAGTGGTTACACATGTGGCGACACTACTCTCCGTTGTGGAGTCTCCCAGCCTCAAAGGGTTGCGCCTTATAGGGTTTTGGGGGAGGTTGGTCGTCGGTATAACATAACAACACTTGTTGTAGGAAGTTTTCACCTCAAGCACAATTTATTTTAAGTGGCTTGGTAGGGCTTTGCTTTAGCCTGTTACCACTCAGGGTCGTCCCCACTTGGACAAGCGTGCATCCAAGGGCAGGCCCCTCCTAAAGGTTAAACAAATAGAATGACAAGTCTAGCACTCTGATCACCCAGAAAAGGGGAGAGCATAAGCCTATTGTCATTCGCAAGCACATAATACACTGATTAATCCAACCTATTTAAAATTAGAAAAATTGAATGGGCTAATCTACTCAAGCACAGAACTTTGAAGTGATTTTAGCAAGATAGCATTGGTTCAGTTTTAATCCTCGTAGCACGAAATAGTTAACTTTGAAGTTTTGGTCTCACGAGATAGCAATAGTTCAATTTTAACCCCAAAATCAAAGGTGAGTTTAGTTTTAATCCTCGTAGCATGAAATAGTTAACTTTGAAGTTTTGGTCTCACAAGATAGCAATAGTTTAATTTTAACCCCAAAATCAAAGGTGAGTTCAGTTTTAATCCCAGATAGCAATAACTTGGAAAGTGTTGCAATGCAAGAAACAAATGATCCAGTTACTTCTTTCCTAATTAGAGCTAGGTGAGGATTTGAATGCAAGTTGCATGAACAATGGGTTACTCCTTCCTAATTAGAACTAGATGAAAGTTGTATGCAAGTTGCATGAACAATGAGTTACTCCTTCCTAATTAGAACTAGATGAAAATTGTATGTAAGTTGTATGAGAATGCCTAAATCAGTCCTATTTAACACTTAGTGAAAAATGATTGTCTTCAGTGGACGATTTGCACCAAATTGGATTAGCAGTCTCCTGATATCCACCTGTAGTCCACAAAAATAAAAATGAATCAAGAAGTTTGCAAATCAAATGGTTAGATGAAAAACACATAATCTAGAAATTTCATGAAAAAATGGTATTTTGACAGCAAAATAAATATGAAAATTAGAATCTTCATGAAATTCTATGCCGTTTTAAAAAAAATTCATGAAAATTTGATAAAAAATGCTAAAGTTATGGTCGATTGAAGTTTGCAAGGTAAATGGGAGGTTTGATTGATTTTACCTGATGAAGTTGATCAAATGGGCTAAAAATACTTTCACCACTGCGAAGTTCTTGAGATTAGCTTTCCGATGACTGTAAATTTGTAAAAATCTGACTTCCCTACAAAAAGTTAGACAAAAAAGAAAAAAAAATGCCCTATTTGACTAATATTACCATTTTTGAAAAAAAAAAAATAATAAATTAAAACAAACAAATTTAAATGATTTTTTTTTTTTTTTTTAATCTTTATGTTTTTTTTTTTTTTGTTTTTTTTTTTTTTAATTTATTTTTTAACTAAACCCTAAACCTAAATTTGTTTTTGTTTTTGATTTTTTTGATATTTATTTGGTTTTGTGTTTTACTTTACTGTTTTTATATTATTTTGTTTGTTGTTTTTGTGGTGCTGTGTGTGCAGGGTGGTGGGCTGGCGGTGCTATAGGGGGGCGGAGTGGCGTGGCTGGGAGTGCGTGATCTGGGTGGGGAGGATGGGAAGGGGCGCGGCGGCGGGTTAGGGTTTCGTGGGGTTAGGGAGTGGCGGGAAAGGGGACGGGGTGGGAGCTGGGCGCGGGGGGTTTGGGCGCGGGGGATCGCGGGCAGGTGGGGATTGCAAGGGATGGGGGAAAAGGGGGGTTAGGGGGTGTTGGGCGCGGGGAATGGGGAGTGCAGAAGGAGGGGGTTCGAGGTGAGCGGGGGGAGCGCGGGTGGCGCGCGGGGGAGGAGGGGGTGGCAGGTGGAGGGTTAGGCCGCGAGGGCTTGTGTGCAAGGGCTTCGGCCCCTGCGAAATTTTTTTTTGTTTTTTGTTTTTAATTTTTATTTTCTGTTTCTCTTTTTTTTTGATGTTTTTTTTTTTTTTTTTTTGCTTTGATTTTTAAAATAAAGAAATAAAATGTAACCTAAAAAAAAAATGAGCTCTGTGTTTTTTTTTTGTTTTGTTTTTTATGTAAATTTTTATTTTTATTTTTATTTTTTAAATTCTTTTTAAATAACAGAAAATAAATTTAATGTAAAATGCTGTCTATTTTTTTTTATTTTTTATTTTTTTATTTTTTATTTTTTTTAAATTAGTGTAAAAATAAAAAAAAATTTCAAAAATTTTCTAGTAACCAAAAGTAGGCAAATGATATGTTATTTTTCACCTGTGAGGCCTCCCGAGCTCAATGGTGAGGTCCGATTGAGCCTAAGAGGTTGTGTATAAAAGCTGATTTCCAGATTTGCAACAAAACACCCCTGAAGCTGTGACAAAACACACTCAACAAAAAACTCAGAAACAAGATGGGTTAGATCACAGTGGGCACCAAAAATGTAAGGGTAAAATGTGGATCAATCAATTGAATTATATTAAACCCAAATATCAACAGAATAAATGAGAGCAAGAAAGATTGAATGAAAAACAATGAATAACACAAAGCAAACCTTCCCTGAATCGATGCTTCTGTTGTTCGCCTATTACAACCGTCCTTTTGCTGATGAAGTAGGCCCTCAGAGAGTGCACTCCTTTAGCTATGTTCGAGGAAGTCGATGGTAAATGGCTGTTGTGATATGCAATGAAGATGAGCTTGAAAGCAAGTATGTGATCTCAAGCTAGTGAATGGTAAGAGGGTGCCAAAGGCGCGCTGGTGAATTTCTGCAGAGTAACAATGTAGATAGCTTGGATCATTAGAATGGAGGGATGAGGTTTCATTTATAGACTTAGAGGAATGAGAATCAACGGTTGAGAGAAGATATGCAGATCAATGGTTGAGAATGGTTGAGGAATGTGCAACCAGTAGAAATATGACAAGTGTCCCACCTCCACCATGAAAGAGGGGATTTGACAAAATTGATTAGAGAGTTAGCTCCATTGACTGATCAGTTAACAAACTTGATTGATCAGTTAGAAGAGTGGATTATGGGATTGACTGAATTGATTGACCAGTGAACTGGGTTGATTAAGGAGTCAACAGAATAGATTGACCAGTGAACTCAAATGACTAATTAGTTAATGGATTTGATTGATTAGTTAACTAACTTCTGATTTGAGAAGAAATAGGCCATGTGGGTGAGAGAAAAATAGGTAATTAAATATTAAATATATTTAATTACATGTGCAACCTGATGAGGTGGACAAGGTGAGGTGGAAAATTGAGGTGTAAGTGTGAGGTGGATTTTTAGAATTTAGAACCTAGGATAGAGGAATTTGGATTAATTAAATAATTTATGATTATTTAATTGTGTAGGACATTTAGAAGAATTTTAATTAAATAAATAGATTTTATTTAATTATGGAACAGTGAATTGATTAAATAAATTTAGAATATTTATTTAATTGATAGAAGAATGGAATAAATATTTAGAATATTTAGTTAGGATGAATCGTGTCATTTTTAGGCGTATACACTTTCTTTTCCAGGACTTTGTGGGAATATGAATCCAGGTACAATTTTGTTGAAAAGAAAGCATATACCATATTAAAAGGATTCAAAAAGTTTAGACACTTGGTAAAAAGAAATAAGATTTTGATATTAGTAGCCCATCCAAGTGTCATAGAATACATTATGGAAGGAGAAATCACTAAAAAGAGAGCTAATTGGATAACTAAGATTCTCAAGTATGATGTAGAGGTAAAGCTCACTAGATTGATAAGAGGAAGGGGCCTTTGCGAATATATTGCTCAAGACTCAGAGACACCAACAATAGAAGAAAATAAGGATGAGACCATACTGAAACTGCAAGAGGGTGAACTAGGCTCTTGGGTTAGTGACATAACACATTTCATGGAGACTGGTCAACTCCCTAGTTTGTTCTCCCTTGAGAAGAGAAGATACTATAGACAACAAGGATCCAATTTTATCTTAATAGATCATATCCTTTTTAGAAGAAATGTTGATGGAATCCTACTCAGGTGTGTGGAAAAGGATGAGGCTCATAGAATCTTGCATGAATTACATCATGGGACATCTAGAGGACATTTTACTGCAAAAACTACTGCCATAAATATTACCTAGATAGGATATTATTGGCACTCAATATTTTTTGATTGCCATAAAATGGTCAAGGAGTGGTAAACATGCCAATTTTATGTTGGCAAAAAGAGGAATGCGGCCTTACCTTTAAGTCCCATAGTGATAGAAGAGCCTTTTGCCTAGTGGGGTCTAGATTTTATAGGAATGATTAATCTTGTTTCAAACTCAAGACATAAGTGGATTCTCACTGCCACAGATTATTTCACTAGATGGAGTGAGGTTGTCCCATTGAAAGAAGCCATTGAGAAGGTTATTCTAGATTTTCTTGAAGAGATAACTACTAGGTTTGGACCCACTCGCACTATTATGTCTGATTATGCTAAGGCATTTGAAGGATCAAGGATATTTGAGTTTGCTTTAAGTAATGGCATTTATTTGAAGACTCCATCAAATTATTATCCACAAGGGAATGACCTAGCTAAGTCAACAAATATGAACTTGATCAAACTCACTAAAAGAATGGGAACATAGCATTAGAAAGAGTGGCATAAGCATTTGAAGGCAACCTTATGGGCTGATAGAATCATACCAAAGCAGGTGATTAATGTTTCTCCTTATGAATTAGTATATGGGAAAAGTGCAGTAATGCCCTATCAATAGAGATTCTGGCTTTCTAGTTGACCAAACAGATTGAAATAGAAGAAAATAGTCCAATGGAAGTGAGGCTCACAGAATTATTGGAACTTCAAGAGAAAAGGGAGTTGACACATGAGTCCTTGATTAATCGTCAACAGACTATTAAAAGTTAGTTCGATCATGTAACATCAGAAAATGTCCCCTTGGGGGCTTTTCCCTCATAAGGTTTAGCTCTCGGGTCTCTTATCTACATTTAGGACATATTACATCATATATTGACGTCTCGATGAGAAAACCCCTAAGTGTCTTGGCAAATAGGACCTAGGGGGACAACTTGAGATAACCCCTACCCAAAATAGGGGGGAGGACTTGGGCGCCCACACCCTAGTCCTGCCCTATTTTGGGTCAGTACCAAATTTTGAGTGTTGGCTTGTGACTGTTATTTGGGTCCTATGCCGACACGATCAGTTTGAATTATGAAATTCTTGGCAGGAGTGTTTGTAGTTGCATAAAAAATCATATTTAGGCATTCATTTGTAAACTAGATGATTATTGTGAAATTTATGCATTCTAAAGGTGATTCAAGGCTTTCATTGTGTTGCAAGAGCAGATTTGTGTTTGCAGATTTGAGCATCCATTTCCTCATGGCATGAAGATCTTCTTTCTCCATAAGATCTCCACTACAAGGTGACATTCATTTGTGTTTTTCAGTATTTATCATTTGGCTTTTGCCTCTGCCTTCCAAGGCACACACTCTCTATCTGACAACAGTGTTCGGAAGGCTTGAATATCTCTTCGGGGTTTGACTGAGGCAAGCCTCTAAACACCACAACCCTCTCCCAAAGTTTCATGATTGCAAGTTATAGGTTGAAGCTACAGACAAAGTGAAGTTGCAGGAGGGTACAATAGAGTGTTGGAATTGCATATCAGAGAAGAAAATAGCTCCCTGGACTAGGGCGCCCGCTCATTAGTCCTCAAAGTTCTACAACGGGAAAATCTCTGATGCAACAGGAACATGTTGCAGACTGAGCTTCCAGATCTTGAAAAAAAGTAGGGGTATTGGACTTGGGTACCCACTCTTTAGTAGTTGACTTTTCCACCTCCAAACCCTGGAAACAGGTGCATAGTT
The DNA here is from genome assembly GCA_027924645.1 of Cunninghamia lanceolata. Taxonomy (NCBI): domain Eukaryota; kingdom Viridiplantae; phylum Streptophyta; class Pinopsida; order Cupressales; family Cupressaceae; genus Cunninghamia; species Cunninghamia lanceolata. The sequence continues at coordinate 2,260,211 of BSBN01001327.1, read as the reverse complement.
ATTTGTCGTTTTAAATCTTTCTGTAGCAGCATTTTCTGATATTCGTCCATTTGTTGTTGTATTTGCATAATTAGGGTTTAAGGCATAATTAAGCATAAGAGAATATAATTGGTAATCAAATCATAAAAATTCAAGTTTCCTTACATTCCCATAGTGACCTAGGGTATGATAGTACATTGCAACTCGACCCTAGGTCCTTGAATGAAAGGGTGAAAGGAGGATACATACACAAAACTACCAAAAACTCAACTATCCAAATTCAACCCTTTACATTTTGGTGAACCCATGTTATTAGAATTATTTGCACATTCCTAAGTGTTTTGCTTCAAATTTACAGTAATTTCATTCATTCATATAGTCATTCATCTTATTACATTGAAAAATTTACAAAAAAATTGAAAATTTGGAAAAGTTGGAAAAAAATTGCATTCTAGGGGTTGCATGTTGTATCAATTAATTTTAATTTCATCAAATTTCTAGTTTTTGCATTATATCTAATTTAAATTGCAAAAAATTACAAAATTTCAGTATCTTGCATTGCATTTTCATCATAAAATTGCTAGTGTTTTGTTGAAAATTGTGAATTTTGCATATAACCTAGTAATTCCAAAATCTAGGGTTTGTAGGTAAAATATTGTTTCAAATTTTTCTACTGATTTTAGAGGCTCATTCAAATTTGCATTTGGCTATAGCCTTGCGTTTTAGAACAAATTTGCATTTTTGCATAGAAAATTTCAACAAAAACTAGCATTTTCATTGATTTTTCATTAGATTTGCATTGCATTTTGCATGCTAGAGCATGGAAATTATTTTTAGATTTGAGAGCATGTAATTTTCATCATACATCAGTTTGTAAAACATTCATATAACATTTTACATCAAGATCTCAAACCTAGGGCTTCAAAAACATTGATTTTCACTAGATTTGGCCTTATCGACTCTCTAAATTAGCACTATAGGTGTGTTGTAAATAATATTTTTGCACTAATTGACTGGTATAAGGGGTATTATCTACTTCCCCTCCTAAAATTCTTTATAACACCTTTTTATTGGCCTCTTGTATTGAAAATTTGGTGAGAAATTGCCTATTTTTGCCTTAGGGATTGGCCTAGTTTGCACCATAAGCATGTTGTGACAAATTTTATGGATTGAGGTGACTAATATAATTAATATTATTTTCTTCACCTCCCAAAATTCTTTTCAAAACCCATTTTTATAGGTCTTGGAATTGAAAAACTGTGAAAAATTACCTATTTTTGCTATATTTTCACTAGGGTTTGACCTTGAGTGGCACTATAAGAGTGTTGTGATGGATATTTTGGCATTAGTGTTAGAAATGAAAGCAACACTACTTCAATCGAAATTTGATTCGAGATAAATTTCAGCAATCTTTAACTGTGTGCTATTAACAATGGAAATTGTAACAAAACATAAACTCACAATAAACTCAACTATCCAAATTCCACCCTTTACATTTTGGTGAACCTATGTTATTGGACTTATTTGCACCTTGTTGCATTTTTTTCTTCAGATTTATAGTAATTTCATTCATTCATATAGTCATTTATTTTATTGCATTTGAAAATTTACAAAAAAATTGAAAATTTGGAAAAGTTGGAAAAAAAATTGCATTCTAGGGTTTCCATGTTGTATCAATTAATTTGAATTTCATAAAATTTCTGATTTTTACATTATATATGATTTAATTTGTAGAAAATTACAAAATGTCAATATCTTGCATTGCATTTTCATCATAAAATTGCTAGGGTTTTGTTGAAAATTGTGAATTTTGCATATAACTTAGTAATTCCAAAATCTAGGGTTTATAGGGAAAATCTTGTTTCAGATTTTTCTACTAATTTTAGAGGCTCATTCAAATTTGCATTTGGATGTAGCCTTGCATTTTAGAACAAATTTGCATTTAGATTTTAAAAATTTACATTTTTGCATAGAAAATTTCAACAAAAACTAGCATTTTCATTGTTTTTTCATTAGATTTGCACTTGCATTTTGCATGTTAGAGCATGGAAATCATTTTCAGATCTAAGAGCATGTATTTTTCATCATACATCACTTTTAAAAACATTCATATAACATTTTACATCAAGATCTCAAACTTAGGGCTTGAAAAATAATGATTTTCACTAGATTTGGCCTTATCGACTCTCTAAATTAGCACTATAGGCATGTTGTAAATAATATTTTTGCACTAATTGAATGATATAAGGGGTATTATCTTCTTCCCCTCCCAAAATTCTTTACAACACCTTGTTATTGGCCTCTTGTATTGAAAATTTGGTGAAAAATTATCTATTCTTGCTATTTTTGCCCTAGGGATTGGCCTAGTTTGCACCATAAGCATGTTGTGACAAATTTTATGGACTCAGGTGACTGATATCATCAATATTATTTTATGAACCTCCTAAAATTCTTTACAAAACCCCTTTTTATAGGTCTTGGAATTGAAAAACTATGAAAAATTGCCTATTTTTATTATATTTTCACTAGGGTTTGACCTTGAGTGGCACTATAAGAGTGTTGTGATAGATATTTTGGCATTAGGTGGCTCTTATTATTGAAATAATTTGTTTTTCATCATCATTTTCCTCACAACACCCTTTTTCATGCTCTTTTGCATTGAGATTTGGTGAAAACCCACTTATTTTAGTGTATTTTCACTAGGTTTTGGTCTATCATCATCTTAGATTTACATCAAGATTGTGTTGTGAAGGATCTTATTGATGTATTTGACTAATATCATACATATTATTTTCTACCCCAGATCAAAATCCTTACAACACCTTTCCTTTCATATATTTGCATTGAAAAAGTACAAAAAAATCACGCATTATAGGTCATTTTTGCATATAGTTTTACACTTGCCTTGTACATACTTTTGGAAAATTGTTAAAATCTGATTTTACATTGATTTGAGCATATAAACATGGCCTCTAATCATAACAACAACAATAGGTCCCCCCTAGACCTTACATGAAGAGAAAGGTCCCTGAACCTCAAATTGTGTTTACATCTCATGATAGAACAATCGGAGACACTAACGGACCTCTTTACATCACTATGAAAATAATGGGAAACCTTGTGGATGGAACCCTTATTGATCCTAATTGCATGACTAATGTCTCCACAGAAGAGCTCCTCTTTGAACATAATTTATGCAATGATGTTATGACCCTTCGGATCAAATGATCAAAACACATAAGGGAACCTTTGTAAATCCTTTAGGTAAGATATCATTGTTAGTAACTGTATTTGAGAAACATGTAGAACAATGGTTTGATGTTGTCCTTGATTTTGACCTATTTCAAGTAAAACTTGGACATCCATGGTTAAAGGCTATGAAAGTTGTCCCTTCAACAATTTATAAATGTGTAAAATTTCCTTTGAACGGACAAGTGCATGCTATTCATCAAAATACATACAGACCTTTAATTACACAACAACACTTTACACTGGATTACTTTTGGGACAAATCTAAAGAGAAACCTGAACCACGAACAAACTTTAACTTCTTGAGCTATATATATTACAAAGCAAAACTATTACATCCAATGACCAGTCCTTCTAGACAAGAAAAAACAAAAGACAAGCAACCCGTATTTGAAGAGAACCATAGACCAAAAGGACAAGGTCCCTATGCTGAGGTTCCTCCCCCGCCATCCTTACAAGGATCGGGAGGTAATTATCAACAATAGAACATCCCACCTAGACAAATGAGATTTGACCCTGGTGCTTCTTCCTCGAGAATGAAAAAACCCATGAAAGAACAAAGCCCTATCTTACAAGAGATAAGTGGTAAGACAAAAAGAAATAGAAAAGAGAGAGAAAGAAGAAGAAGAAGACAAGCTTATGCCATAAACCTTGCCTCTCAACAAGAAAACATTGATCCAAATAATGAACAAAACAAAGATGATCGTAACAATGAACAACCTAAAGACAAAGACAAGAATTGGGCTATGGTACCTTATTGTTAGGGTTAGGGCAGATCAAAACAATAAACACTAACAATTATATGTAGATTAAATAACCCAAATAAAACAATGAGGAATAACACAAAAGAGATCAGCACAGAAATCTAACATGGTTCACCCATTATGGGCTACATCCACAGAAACTTAGCCATCCAATGATTTTATTATCCAGTGCAAAATAGATTACAATCTTGCGAATACATCACCGTAACATACATCCCAACTACTTATAACAAGCTTTTTGGAAGATTCTAGAATTAGGGTTTTGCAATGTTATTTTTCTTTTGTCGGTTAACAAAAATTAACAACCGACTCTGATCGTGCAAAAAAAAGGGATACATAACTTGTGTACAATACTTGCATGATCAGTCACCACATACTAACAATCTCCCACCTGGAGACTGAGTAGGCTCCACACCAAACAATCTCCCACTTGGAGACTGATCCTAGATGACACTGCTGCACTTTGCAGCTCCCACTGGATTATAGGCCTGACTGGTTTCTTATATCCACCATTATCAGTTGTGAAGGCCAACAGAAACTGATGAGGAAATTAGTTTCTCCCATGTAACTGCCTTGTGAACATATCTACAGGATTCTGACATGTGTGAATTTTCTTTAGCTTCAACTAGCCATCCTTTAAAACTGACTAGATGAAGTGGTATTTAAGGTGTATGTTCTTAGTTTTTGAATGTAAAGCTGAATTCTTAGCAAGATGAATGGCACTCTAGCTATTAGTGTACAAAGGGCTATCTTCTTGTCATTGCCCCAATTCCTCTAGAAAATGTTGTAACCAAATCATCTCGTTGCTAGCTTCCGTAGCAACAACATACTCAGCTTCAGTGGTTAAAAGCACAACAACCTTTTACAACCTTGAAATCCAACTGACTATAGTACCTTCTACAGTAAAAACATACCTTGTAGTACTCCTGCTATCAATATCACCCGCCAGATCAGAGTCAACGTATCCTTTTAGAGCAGAATTTGTTCCTCCAAAACATAGTTTCTTTGAAGTAGTACCTTTCAAATATCAAAGAATGCATTTTACTACATTCCAATGTTCCATTCCTGAATTGCTCATATACCTACTCACAACTCCCACTACATGTGCAATATTTGGCCTTGTGCATACCATTACATACATCAAGCTGCCAACTACCGATGCATATGGTATCTTAGACATTTTGTCTTCCTCCTCTTGTGCCTTTGGAGACATCTCCTTAGTCAACTTAAAATGACTAGGCAAAGGTGTACTAACTGCTTTTGCATTTTGCATGTTAAACCTTTTCAACACCTTCTCTACATACTTTGAGACAAAAATAATTTTCTGTTTGTCCTATCCCGTGTGATCCTCATACCAAGGATTTGTTTTGCTGCACCCAAATCCTTCATAGCAAATGAATTTACTAATTTCTTCTTAAGTTCATTAATATGCTGCATGTTAGACCCGGCAACAAGCATGTCATCAACATAAAGCAACAAGATAATATAGTTGTCATTACCCAATTTCTTAAAATAAACACAATAATTAGAATGACATATTTTGTAACCTTGTTCAGCCATAAAACTATCAAATTTTAAATACCATTGTTGAGGTGCTTGCTTCAGGCCATACAAACTCTTCTTTAACCTACACACAAAATCCTCCTTACCCTTGACCTCATATCCCTGTGGTTGTTGCATGTATATTTCCTCTTCCAAATCCCCATGGAGAAATGTTGTTTTCACATCTAGCTGTTCAAGATGCAAGTCTTCTGCAGCCACAAGACTTAGAATAGTTCTAATAGAAGTCATCTTTACAACAGGAGAAAATATTTCGTCAAAATCTATACTTTATTTTTGTGCAAAACCTTTTACCACGAATTTGGCCTTATATCTTTTCTTGCCTCCATCTTCTTCCTTCAACCTGTAAACCCATTTATTTGGCAATGCTCTTTTTCCTACAGGTAATTTGACTAAGTCCCAAGTCTGATTCTGCAACAAGGAATCCATTTCCTCTTTCATGCCTAGCTCCCACTGCTTTTTGGTATCTACCTACATTGCTTCTTCATAACTTTTAGGTTCACCAGAATTAGTTAATAATATAGAATATAATGATGGAGAAAATCTTACTGGAGGTCTAGTTATCCTTGTAGATTGTCTAACACTTGCATGAGTCTATGGAACTTGTTGTTGCTGAGCATCAGGTACCACTGGCATTTGATTTTCTAGAATCTCATCCAACACCACATATTCCTTTTTGGCATGTTCATGCTTCTTTTCCTACAGCTGATCCTTTTACATGACCTTGTAATTGAATATAACATCTCTACTCCTAATGATATTATGATTTTCATAATCCCATAACCGATAACCAAATTCATCTACTCCATATCCAATCAAGGTACATTTTTTAGACTTAGCCTCAAGATTGGTTCTATTTTCAATATCAACATGGACAAAAGCTTCACAACCACAGGTTTTCAAAAATGAATAGTTTACCTTTTTGTTTGTCCATGCCTCCTCTGGAATGCCACCATCCAAAGCATTTGAAGGTCCCCTGTTTATTAAATAAATAGCGGTATGTACAACATCTGTCCAAAAGTGTAAGGGTAGTCCAACATGCAATCTCATGCTCCTTGCACACTCCATAATGGTCCTATTCATTCTCTTAGACACACCATTTTCTTGTGGGGTTCCAGGAACTGTTTTCTACCTACATATTCCATTATATGAACAATAATTCTCAAATTCTCTACTGCAATACTCATCTCCATTATTAGATCTGAGACACTTCAACTTTTTTCTTGTCTCATTCTCAACCAAAGATTTCCACTTTTTAAAAGTTTCAAATACTTCAGATTTTTGTTTTAGGAAATACACCCATGTTTTCCTAGTTGCATCATCAATAAAATTAACATAATAGCAAGAGCCACCGAGAGAAGATACCTGAGTTGGTCCCCATACATTTGAATGCACAAGCTCTAATTTCTCACTCTTCCTTTCTTTCCCAACTTTGAGAAATCAGACTCTTTTCTGTTTTCCATAAACATAATTTTCACAGAACTCCAAGTCAATCTTTTTCAGAACTGGTAGCAACTTTCTGGAGTGAAGGATCTTCATCCCTTTTTCACTCATGTGCCCAAGTCTATGGTGCCACAATTTTGTTTCTATCCTTGCAGCAAGTGTTATAACTATCTCAGTAGCAACTGTTTCTGTAGCATCTAAGGTAGAATAAGTATTACTAGTACACAAATACAATGTACCTATCTTTTCACCTTTAGCTACTACTAATGCACCTTTAGTGACCTTTCAAATTTTGTCTGAAAATGTAACTATGTGGCCTTCACTACCTAGTTGTCCTGCAGAAATTAAATTCCTTCTCAAATTTTGAACATGTCTTACCTCTTGTATCAACCATTCATTTCCATTCTGCAACTTGATTTTTATATTTCCTTCTGACAGGTTTCATCATCACCCAAATATACCTATCCAAAATCACCTTGAACATAATCTACAAAATATTTCCTATGGGGTGTGGCATGAAATGAAGCCCCTGAATCTATTACCCAGGAATCATTAGCATTATCTAAACAAAAAATTAAAGTATCCTCTAATTTATTACTTGCAACATTAGCTTCCTTACTGTCATCATGTTTTCTATCTCCTTATTTGCTCTTTCAAGACCAACAATCCTTCTTCAAGTGTCCTGGCTTTCCACAGTGCCAGCAATCCATTCTTCCTCTTTCCTTTGTTCTTCCCCTATTCTCTATAGTCAAAGCATTACCAGATGTTGAAGTCTCACCTCTGCTTTTCTGTTGCATTTCTTCACTAAGGATAACACCAACAACATCATCAAATTTCAAAGTATTTGAACCAAAGATAGAGTTACAGCCATTACCAAGCTATTCCAGCTTTCTAGCAATGAACATATAACCAAGAGAGCCCTTACCTCTTCATCAAATTTCACTTTTATAGAAGTTAACTGACTGGTAATCATATTAAACTCATTTAAATGATTTGACATAGATCCACCTTCAATCATTTTTAGATTAAACAAATGCTTCATGAGAAATACCTTATTAGAGGCTGAGGGTTTTTTATATAATTTAGCCAAAGCTTTCATCAGACCATCTATTGTCATTACTTCTATTATATTGAATGCCTTAGATGGTGCCAGGCACAACCGAATAGTTCCCAGTGCCTTTCTGTCTAGAAGATCCTAATCCTCATCAGTCATTGCTGTCAGTTTCTTGGCTTTTCCTTCCAACAATCTCCATAAATTCTTCTAATAGAGATAATCCTCCATCTACATCTTCCATAATTGATAGTTATGCCCATTGAATTTTATCTACCTTTAATTTACCCTCGTCCGCCATTGCTCCCACTCAACCGTGAGACCTTCCTACAGATGATAATCAAACACAGCCTGCTCTAATATCAGTTGTTAGGGTTAGGGCAGATCAAAACAATAAACACTAACAATTGTATGCAGATTAAATAACCCAAATATAAAAATGAGGAATAACACAAAAGAGGTCAACACAAAAATTTAACGTGGTTCACCCAATATGGGCTACATCCATAAAAACTCAGTCATCTAATGATTTTATTATCTAGTGCAAAACAGATTACAATCTTGCAAATACATCGTCGTAACATACATCCCAACCACTTATAACAAGCTTTTTGGAAGCTTCTAGAATTAGGGTTTTGAAATGTCATTTTTCTTTTGTTGGTCAACAAAAATTAACAACCGACTCCGATCGTGCAAAAAAGGAGGGATACATAACTTTTACACAGTACTTGCATGGTCAATTGCCACATACTAACAATCTCCCACTTGGAGACTGATCAGGCTCCACACCAAACACCTTATGTCTCACTTTCCTCTAAAATTTAGGAGTGGGAGGATGACGATGATTTACTTGATGACCGTTAGCCCGGGAGATCCTATAGGTAAGTATCTCTAACCCTTTATCTCTCTCATGATGTGCTTCCCTTGTGATGTGTTATGTGTTGTTTAGGCCTCCTGGGATGACCCCTAATTCTCTTGTAAGGACTGGGATACTAGGAGACCGCCTCTGTTGTGACCTTCTAGTTGTATCATCATTCTTCTATATTTCCTCTCTCTTTTATTTCATTGTTGTGTGTTGTGTCTTACAAACATATTGTTGTGGTTGGTCCCTCCTATGTGACTATCCCTAAGACACTTGTTTCTCCTCTCTTTTTTATTATTTTCCTTCCTCTAGTGTTTCTATCTAGAGGGTGGATGACGAAAAAGATTTATACTGATGCGGACTTGGCATCCCTTTTGAGAGAAATAAAAAATTGGACTTAGTTCCTAATATGATGATGGGGTTGTATATCTTATTCAATGCTTGGCTAGTGGAAGCACTCGTGCTTTCTGCGTAGTGATTTTGATGATATTTTATCTCATTTACAAATCATAACAATACTAATGGTCTGTACACTTTGTTTGTCGTTGAATCTAGCCTTGGTGGTACTCAATTTGAAGATCTTCATGATAGAGCCTTGTGGTTATCCTTGAACTCCAAATTCATAGTATAACCTTGGCTCTTTGTGTGGTTAATCATATGCATTGATGTTGTTGTTTATCATGATTTTGTAGACACTAACATGTTTCTTATAGGGATGTGTTTATGGGAACATTTGGTAATTGTAAAGTACATGTCACCTCCAGGGGGGCATGGGCTTTGTGAAAGTCTACGTTCCCTTGTGTGTTTTCTTCGTAGCTTAACGTGCTTGGCATCGATGCATGACATCAACCACCTTAAGTTGGGGGCATATATAAGGTAAACTGTCTGTTGTAGATGTTAGCAATGTGTTTGTCCTCAGGTGCAATTTAAAGACTTGTGTGATGAGTACATCATGCACTCTAGGTTTGTTTGCAATCAATCAATCAATCAATCAATCATTTAAGCCCTCTACAGAGGTGGGATATCACATATATCCTTTTTCTTTTAAGCCCTCTGTGGAGGTGGGGGTGGTGTATTTCTTAGAGAAAATTGCACCATCCTGTCATTTTCAAAAGTCCTTTGAGGAGGCAGGGAGTGGTTTTATAACTAACTCAATCCTTAAGTGTGTCTTCGGCGATTGTTGTGGGGAAGCTTAATCATCAGTGTGTACCTATAATGTGCATGAGATGGTGATGAACCTAGAAATAGGAACACTCCATCGCTTGTCTATTATGTTTTCTCCATGTCTTCAAAGTGTGTGTGTTGGTGTGCTTGCTTTGTTTGGCATGTGTGTTGCCCCATATGCAGTCTAAAGACCTGTGCGATGAGTACATCCTACATTATGGGAGGTTTGGTGTGTCTTGCATGTGTGTTGCCCCATATATGCAATTTAAAGACCTGTGCAATGAGTACATCCTACATTATGGGTGGTTTGTTTACTTTCCTGTACTTGCATTTGCATTTCATGAGAAAAAGAAAAGAAAATAAATCATTCATGTCTTCTATGCATTAATGTGTCTTCTATGTATTCAGTGTATTCACCATGTTCTATGTGATTGTAACTGTCTTCTTTGTGTTTTGCATGCCTGTCATTGTCTTGAATGTGTCTGGTGTGTCTTCTCCGTGCTAGGCATGTTTGCTGTGTTTGTTGACCATACTTTAATGCATGTATTGGCCTCGTGTTTATACATACATTAAAGTGGGGGCTAAATGTAACATTGGAAAATATCCCCTTGGGGGCTTTTCCCTCATAAGGTTTAGGTCTCAGGTCTCTTATCTACATTTAAGACATATTACATCATAATTTGACATCTCGATGAGAACCCCTAAGTGTCTTGGCAAATATGACCTAGGGGGACCACTTGAGAAAACCTCTATCCAAAATAAGGGAGCAGGACTTGGGCACCCGTGCCCTAATCCTGCCCTATTTTGGGTTAGTCCCAAATTTTGCATCTTGGCTTGTGACCGTTATTTGGGTCCTATGCTGACATAGTAAGTTTGAATTATGAAATTCATGGCGGGAGTGTCTGTAGTTGCATATAAAAGCATGTTTAGGCATTCATTTGTAAACTAGATATTTATTGTGAACTTTATGCATTCTAAAGGTGATTCAAGGCTTTCATTGTGTTGCAAGAGTAGATTTGTGTTGTCTATATGTTTGTGTTTGTAAATTTGAGCATTCATCTCCTCATGGCATGAAGAGCTTCTTCCTCCATGAGATTTTCACTACAAGGTGAAATTCATTTATGTTTTTGAGCATTTATCATTTGGTTTTTACCTCTACCTCCCAAGGTACACATTCTCTATCTGACAATGGTGTTCAGAAGGCTTGAATGTCTCTCTGAGGCTTGACTGAGGCAAGCCTCTAAACACCACAACCCCCTCCCAAAGTTTCATGATTGCAAGTTACAAGTTGAAGCTACAAACAAAGTGAAGTTGCAAGAGGGTACAACAAAGTGTCAGAATTGTAGATCAGAGAAGAAAATAGCTCCCTGGACTAGGGTGCCTACTCATTAGTCCTCAAAGTTTCATAACAAGAAAATCTTTGATGCAACAAGAACAAGTTGCAGACTGAGCTTCCAGATCCTGACAAAAAGTAGGGTATTGGACTTAGGCGTGTTGGAATAGGTCCAGACAACTGAGAGGGGGGGTGAATCAGTTGTTGCTCTATTTAATCTTTTTCTACTATTATTCTTCTTTCACAACTTAAAATTAAATCAATGATATAAACATTCTAGCATTAGACAATAGCATATGAGAAGAAACATGAATAACACATTTGACACCAAGATTTTGACGTGGAAACCTAGTTAAGGGAAACATCACGGTGGGGGTTAACCCACAAAAATTAATACCCTATTAAAAGTATTTTATAAATGGGAATGCACATGCATTCAGGCTCACTGCCCAGAGCTCACTGATCAAATGGAGGCTCACTGCCTAATAAAATATTACAAGAGAACAACAAAGTTTTGAACTGATTAATAGCATCTACCTATGCATGAATTTCAGTTTCAGTTAAGTACAAAAACTAATCTTACACATTTCATCTTTGCTCTACTCTTCTTTATTGATCTACCTTCATTCACTCTTTAGATTTCTATTCTTTTCACACATACACCTTCTTCACACACACACACACACACACACACACACTCAATCATCCAATTACATCGACCATATATATATCCGCAACATGATCTACAATCATTCTATCAGTTGGCTTCAACAATACTTAGAACTTTTGTGAGTGCTTTGCTTTGTCGGCTAGATCTATGCATAGCTTAAGATGTGGACCAAAACTTGCTCTTGGAAATCATTACTCATGTCAGCCGTAATCACTGATCATCACCATTTGTCCAAAAAGCAACTCTCATACATCCGGAATCAAGATCTTTTGCAAGGTCTGTCTGTTCTACTTTTGTCTATTCTGATAAACTGGAACTCGGTACTCAGATGCTAACATCTTTTGAATCCTTCATCACAACAGGATAAAAACTTGGATTTAGATTGTTCTGGTGTCCCTCTACACTCCTTCATATCCGCAACACATAATGATTAATTGGAGAGATCCACTGACCAAAATACTAGATTCTATTTCAGGCTCCTGCACTTAGATAGATTATCATTCTAACATCCACTATGATCAAATATTGCACTGCGGATGTGTGGAACAATCTTAGATACCATCAATGACAACACCTATCAATGCTAAGTAGTGTCTCTTTCCAACAATCTCCCCCTTTGGCATTGATGGCAACACTTAGTGAAAAATGACTAAGTGTCTTTGTGCAACTCCCCCTTTGTCTGTACATTCATGCACTTCACTTATTCCAGTGCTCCACCTTTGCTAAATACTTCATTTTTCACTGCCCTTCACTCCCCCTTTGACATCAATGGAAAAGGGTGGGATCCGCAAATCAAAATTCTCCAAAATTTCTATATACATTGTCACATATGTACAAGTAACCATTAAGTTCCATTCACATGAACTTGAGAATGTCTACAAAACTAGCTTTTATTTGCACAAGTTCAGAGGACCAAGTACTCTTCATTCCATCCAAAATTGAAATGTACCCATTTAACACAAATGAGTATGCTTTTGCCTTTGACAGATCTGATGGAACACTGGTCTGAACTGCAGTCTGAGCTTCAGATAAGGCATTATACATTGTCTCTAACTTAGGGGCAATTGATCCCCAGAGCTCACACATTCTTTTCATAATGTTGCTTTTCTCTTTGACAAGTTTCTTTTTTTCCTTAGTCAAGTTAATTACTTGACATTCTTGACTTATGGGCGAAACTGTTAGGGGATCAAAATTTTGAGAGAGATTTGACAAATTTTATTCTTGCTCCTTTATCTTGTTCTTAATATCCTTATTAACTTTGGGCCATGACAGACAGAATTTGTACATATCACTTCCATCATTTAGAGCATTCTGAATACTCATTATACTAATACCAAGTATTCTTCTATCATTTCCTATCAAGTTCTTTATTTCACAAAATTTCTTATCTAAGAATTCTTTCTGAACTTTTACCTCCATAGACATCTCAAAGGACTCAAAATATGAATTTATTGAACTTACAAGATTCTTTAGATGTCCGGAGGGGGAATCATTTTAATTCTTTTGATAGGTTGGCATTAATTTCTCCAAAACTCTGGTTGCAAGTCCCAGTAGCTCATTCTCCTCCATGTGGAACTTTAAAATCTTCTCTCTAGCCTTTACTTGGGTGAATGATGCTATCTTCATCAGTTGAATTGGAAAGAGAGCATCTGGATTGGCTAGGCCTTGGAGTAGTTTAGGTTCATCAAGTTCAATCACTTCTTTTCCAAGAAGACTTTTTACTGCATCTGCAGTGTCTCTTGCTATTTTAGAGCCAACCTTTCAATCTCCTGATTTCTCAATCTCTACTTTAGATTCTTCAACATTTGCACCATCTTCTTCTGATTTATCTTTCTTTTCTCTTTCTTCCTCTAACTCTGCTTTATCCTTTTTTGCGTTCCCTACAGGGGAGCTTTTTCTTGTTTGTTTATCACTTACTACCTTATCAGGAGGGCTCTGAGAAAGAGTAACATTATCCTCTTTCTCTGTTGTATCAGATGGATTGGGAGCATCTTCTATATCAATTATTTTGTCCAACATTTTTGTATCCTCCTGATTTGCTTGTTCTACTTCCAGAACTGAAGCTTCACCCAACTCAGATTTTTGCTCAATAATATTTTCTTCTTCACCATGTAGAGCTTCTTTTGTGACTATGGGAAGATTGCGCTTTCTCAAGGCTTTCAAAAGAATCTTTTGAGTTTCTTCAATGATTTCATTTGTTTCTCCAAGCATGAGTTTGTTCATTCTCCTCTTGCTTCTAAAGTCATCTTAGACTTCCTTGAGTATCATATCTATTTGATCAGGAGAAATTCGAGGAAACATATTTATTAGCTCATGTTCCCTGATCTCTATGTCCTTGCACTTGGCATTTTCTTTTCTCAATTCCAAGATATTTGCTAGACTTTGTGGTAACTTAGAAGTTATCTCAATTAGTGCCTTGTTGTAGATGTTGAGATATCTGACCATTGCTTCCTCCAACACCCTTTTATCCATGTCATTGTATTCATCATAGAATTCAATCATGAGTTTTAGATTTCCATCCACTGTGACTGATTTTATCACATCTTCTAGGGAGAGTGTGGGCTTCTCAACATATTCTTCATACTCTTTAGTCTTTTGCCTTTTGCTAGTCCTTTTTCTTCTGTAGGACTTTTCTTTGGTTAACTTTGCAGCTTTTGTTCCAATGACTTTTAGTTCCTTGATTTCAATGTCAGAGTCTATATCTACTTCATCTTCTCTTATGCTTTCATAGGTCTGGGAAGCTTTTGTTTTCTTCCTTTTCTCACATTTTCTGGATGATTCTGCTTTTGGTTTTGTAGTTTTGGAAGGAGTAGAGGCAGTAGTAGAACTTCTAGTAGTTCTTGAAGTGGAAGAGGGTTCCACCAGATCACTTGTTTGTTTCTTTTATTGTTTTACTTTCTCATCCTTTTCTATTCTTTCTCTAAATTTCTTCACAGCTTCCTTTATTAGGCCAAGATTTTCAGCTAGCTACTCAACTTCTTTTCTTACTCTCCTATTGGTTTTAGGTTCTCTGAGCTCAGTATGCAACTTTAAACTCAACTCCTCATAAGCTCCAAATCTTTCAATCATTGTGTCTTTGGGCTTGCTTAGCAAATGTTAAGCATACACATCCAAGATCCTTTCATCTACTTCATACCCCATGGGCATGATCCAAACAGTTATGGGTTCCACTACTTCCATTAAACACTGATCAGTACAACCATGAAGCATATTTCATTTTTGTATTTGTCAACAATTGAATTGGGGATTCTTTCCCTTGAGTGCATCATATTCTAAAAATTCTTGAAGTAACCCCATATTACCATTTTTTGAGCATTGAAATCACCAATGCTGCAAAGATGATTTCTAATTTGAATGGTAACTGGCTCATCCTTAGTCTAGTGCACACCTTTTACCCCAGGCACCTCATTCATAAAGTAAAATAATAGACATAAAATCAGTGTACCATACTTGAAGGTGTTCTTCTTATTCCTTTTGATCTTGTTCAAATTTTCAATCAATTGATTTTGCAATATTTCACACAAGTCATAATCAACATTTTCTTTTAGCATCTTGTATGCAGCATAAATGGTTGTTCCAAAAATAGGTTTTCTCTGCTTGAGTGGTAAATCTTGTACCCAATCACCATGGAGGTGAATTTGACATCCGGCTCTATAATATCATTTATGGTCATTGCTCTTCTGTCGAACTTAGCTCTGGTACCATTAGTTAATGTCTGGTTTTTCACAGCTTTCAGCATGGGCAATCCTCTGGTTGAGTTTAAACTAGTTATATTTCTAATAGCATCCCTGATAATCTTTAATAGTTTTAACAACCAAATGGATTCATCATGTAGTTGACTTAAGACGTATCAAACCCATTCATCCTCATCAAATGTCGAAAACCCCATAACCTAAACAAAGTGTTTATCCTGTAGTGCCTTATATTCAGGTTTAAGTTCTTTATTTTCATCCATGAGTTGTTTCTCAAACAAATCCACATACCTTGAATCTCTGAACTAATCTATATTTACATGAATGTAAACCCTAATGTCTTCTACATGTAGCATGCCATATGGAACACTTGAAAAAGCACCTAACGGATCGACTTGAATTGATTTGTGAGGATGCTTCCTAAATTTGGGTCGGGGCCTTTTGATAATGTCAATAACATGAGGGGTAGCCATTTCAACAGATTTTAGATTCAAAGATTTATAGAGAGGTACCTTTTTCTTTCACAGTGTTAGGGTTGATCAATTGCCGATTGAATTCATTCTCTGTCTAAGTCTCTGGACTTGTATCTCAAATGCTCTTCTTCTTGTTTACTTCAAATGCAAGGTGATTCAAATAAGTGATCAAATGACCTTTTAAAGATCCCCATTACCTAATTTGCCTTTGTAATAAATGTGTTGCCCCAATTGTATCCAGTTATATTGTTTTGATAGTTCTTCATGTATCAATCCACAAGATTTCATATCAACATCTTTTCTTCCGAAAATCCTTCCATAGGTTCTAGACTAATTTAGAGTATTTTCTGTTAATGTGCCAGATTTAGGCACCCACTTGCTGACTAGGGGAATTTGATGTTCTATGTAGCTCCCCCTAAGCTAGAGTTTTTGACTTAATTCTCAGAGGAATTGTCAGCACCGAATTCCGGTGCAGACTCATTATCATTGTTTACTGTATCTTTCTTTATCCAAATCTTGTTCATTTCACTCCATATCTCATCCACATCAATTTTCCTTTTGCCTCTATCTTGTTTCTACTTATCCAATTTTTTGTTTACTGGACCTTTTCTTCCATTGTCTTTACTTCTGCAGAATCTTGCAATATGACCAGATTTATTGCAGTTCAAGCATACAGCATTTTTTTCTTATAAACCTGATTCTCTCTTGATATGCACTGATTAGCCATATGTCCAAACCTATTGCAAACAAAGTAGTATCCATTGAAAGAATTGCTAATTCTTCTATTATTGGGATTATTCATTGTCATACTTTTCCATTCATTTGATCTTTGACCATACCTGTTACATTTGAAGCATTGACTGGAGAAGGATGGACCATTTTGATTTATTCTACTTCTACACTGAGTAGCTTTATGACCAAATTTTTTGCAGTTGAAACAATTTCCATTGAATGATGGATATCTTTGAGCATTTGGTTATCTTACTGGAGGTTTTCTAGTTCTATTTATCCCATTCCTAGGTTGAAAATTTCTCTGTCTGGATCCAAAGATTTCACTTTTCTCATTCCTAAGATTATGCTTATCAACATCATTTTTCTACCCTTCAATGAGTGCTTCAAGTTTAGCTAAGATTATCTTGAACTTCTCCGTATACTCATTTGCAATTTCTAGGTCATGTCTGAGTGTGATAATCCATCTCTCAAGTTTTCTTTCATTGTCTCTACTTTCTTGTAGATTGGATTCTAGAAGGCCAGCTATCGCATCCAATTTGCAACATTCTTTAGAACTCTTTTTCAGATTTTGATTTAACTCTTCTTTAGCTTTCTTCTTATCTTCAATTATTACTCATGTCGGCCACAATCACGGATCACCACCATTTGTTCAACAAGCAACTTTCATACATCTGGAATCAAGATCTTTTGCAAGGTCTGTTTGTTCTACTTTTGTCTGTTCTGATAAACTGGAACCTGGTACTCAGATGCTAACATCTTTTGAATCCTTCATCACCAGAGGCTAAAAACTTGGATTTAGATACTAGATTCTACTATATGCTCTATTTCAGGCTCCCAGACTTAGATAGATTATCATTCTAACTTCTCATATGATCAGATACTGCACTGCAGATGTGTGGAACAATCTTAGTTGCCATCAATGCTAAGTAGTGTCTCTTGCCAACAGGGTACCCGCTCTTTAGTCCCCAACTTTTCTGCCTCCGAACCTCAGAAACAGGTGCACAATTATTTGTTGTTTTACATATTTCTGTAGCAGCATTTTTTGATATTTGTCTGTTTGCTGTCGTATTTGCATAATTATGGTTTTAAGGCATAATTAAGCATAAGAGAAGATAATTGGCAATCAAATCATAAAAATCCAAGTTTCCCTACATTCCCATAGTGACCTAGGGTATGATAGTACATTGCAAATCGACCCTAGGTCCTTGAATGAAAGGGTGAAAGGAGGATACATACACAAAACTACCAAAAACTCAACTATCCAAATTCCACCCTGTTGGCATTTCAATTCGCACCTCTGGTATGCAATTTGGAAATGGACAGCTATGCACAGATAAACTGCTCTCCTATTGGAAGGGGGAGTTCCCTTTCTTGCTGATGTTCGCTGAAAAGATAACTAGAATGAAACTTCTCCTATCTTCTTTTTGATTCTCAGCTGCAGAGCACAAGGTTATAAAACTCTAAACACCGCAAAAGAGGTTTTTTCCTTTTTAATAAAACTTCTACTACAACTAGCATAGACTAATGATGCTTTCAACCTCCTGAGTAAATTCAGAGCAAAGGAAGTTGAAAGTGAATGGGGAATGATTGTTAACACAAAAACTCAAGTAGTTTTCCTCTAGATTTACACCACAAGACTAAGAGTACTTTAATGATGAAAGCTGAAAATGAAAGCCACAGAAGCTACACATCTGACGACGAAAACTTGATGAATCAATATAGAATATCAGAGCAAAGTAGGCATGAGACTTCTATTCAATATCACAAAGTTTAATACAACTCCAGGACAACAATACTGCAGCAAAAGGTAGGCATATAGTAAGCGATCAAACACCGAAGAACAATGGACACAAAGTGAACAAACACCTGGAATAACAATGTTTGCAGGCTAGAATAGGCATAGCAAATTTGCTATCACAAAAGTCATTCCCTTACAATGAACACAGATTGAACAGACACTTGGAATAACAATGTTTGCAGGCTAGAATAGGCACAACAAATTTGCTATCACAACTACCATTACAAACAATGGGCAAGGAAGCCCTTATTTATACTAAAATCAAAGGAGTAGGGAACCTTAAAATCTCCTTGATTAACCCTAACTTGCCAACTCGCAAGCTTTATTACTATTCTAAGACAAAGATACAATAAACAAATGCTTTAAAGCAATCTGCTTTAAAGCAAAAAGATTCCAACTATCACAAGGTGCTTTCTTTCTAAATATAGAATGGATGAGCTTAGGATGAAAGCACATGCTTTAAAACAAAAAGCATATGTTTTAAAGCTGCTTTATTTTGGAATGCATCCTCATCAACATTCTAGCTTTTTGGTGATGTCATCAGTCGATATTTTGGGAAACAATATCTTCTAAAAAGTGAGTGACCGCATCTCTGCCAGGAACATTGATACTCTCTAGAACAATATTCTGATTCTCTAACATTCCTTCACCATTGGCAACCATCTGAAGAAATTTGTAAACTTCACCCACAGCCTTGTCAAATTGCACTGACATTGCAGAAAGACGACTCATCTTGCTGGCATTGATATCATCATTAAAGTTATTGCGGATGAGAGCCTAGAACTCTACTTGCACTTCCCCGAGGTCATACAGGGTACCATCTTCTTTCTCATATGAACACGGGATCTGAGAGACAAAGGATCTGACGAACTTGAGGATGCCGATTACCTTTTCTTTCCATTCTGTCAACTCTGAAATCATACTGTCATAAGTTTTTACTGTGAAAAGATATTGCGCTTTCCAAGTAGAAACTGTCTTCTTATCTTCAGCTGAATCAATAGTATCAAGTGCAATCTTCAAGTCAGAGATAATGATCTCAAACACCAGTCTATTTTCTGCCATGATCTGCTGTGACCCCTGTATGCCTTGGTGTAAATCATGAGCGTTGTACTTCAACTGATAAAGCTCTGCAAGTACAACTCTCCCTTTGGTCACAAATTCTTCTACCCAACTATCCATGTGCTTCCCATAGAGGACCAACTTATTGAAATGCCGCTGATTGGCTGGCGATCCAAGACTTGGTGGAAGAAGCAAATCAATCTGTGAATTGCCATGGAAAAGGTTGGAAATGTATTGCTGCAACTGTCGAACCTCAGCTTTGAGAGCTGCCTTGTCTTCTCCATCTCTCAACACCCTTTCCTTCAAGCTATCCACTGCAACCTCAAAGAGATTGACATCTGTATGGCGAGTACTTCTGCCAAGGTTAGCTTTGACAACTATGAAGTCATCAACCTCGACATCATTAGCACTTCTATTTTCTGGAGGTGTTGCAGTCTCAAGAATTATTTCTCCATCCACATTCTTCTCAATACGAATCTGCTTCTTTAGCTGCTTGTCTGGTGTGTCTTGATAGACGCTTTTTAGCTCTGTTAAATTTAGCTGATATGAGGGCTTTCTTCTCTTCCTTCCCAGAATGTTTTCAAGCCAGGATGAGCCATCCTCTCTTGGAAACTTGGTTCTCGCCTCATCAGCTCCTGATGAATCAATGCTTTCATCAAAGTTGCGAACCGGTGAATCTGGCTCTGAATCTATGTGAATAGGAGAAGGGATCGGTGAAGAAGGTGGAGATACATGATCTAAAGGTAACACTTCAACATGCAGCATTGTTTCAACAGGAGCTCCTGGTTCAACTGGTGGATGTTCCTGTTGGACATGAGTTGGAGACTCGTCTTTTTTCCTCTTTAACTTTGCCATTTTTGTTCCCTCTGGGAGAACACTCATGGCTTTTACTCTTTGTTTTGGCTTGGAAGTGGAAGGCTCTGATGGTTGCACAACTGGCGGCTCTACTACTGGAATATCATCCTTCCGCTTAGTCTTCAAGAATATCAAACTATTTTTAACCACTCGACTTGTTCTCTCCTCAATCGAAGTACTCTCTTTTACTGACCAATTAACTGGCGGCAACGGTTGTTGCTTAATTTGGTCTCTGAAATACGTGGGAAGTAGAACTTCACCACTCTCTGTCAAACCCTCTATGTCTTCTGATAGGATATCAGACATTTGCTGAAGAGTGAACCTGTTGTAACTACGTCCTTGCACTTCATACTCATTAGCACAATTAGCCCAGAAGTCTTCAACTGCAAACTTGTGTGTACAATTCTGACCAAGATGTGATGCATAAACACCACGGGGATCATATGAAGATCTCCTGTCGAAAAACTTAAGACCATATCTGGATGATTCATTATCGATTGCCTTGGCATCTACTCCAGATCTACATCTATAAATACTCATCCCAAGTGGAAAATTGAAGGCAGTCTTGCATCTGCTACGCAAAAATGTATGCACTTGATAAGCCTGCCTCAAAAATTCTATAAATGCTATTTCATCTGTAGGATATCGCGGCAACATGGCTGGCTCTCCTGAGAAGCCATATACTCTGATGTAGGAAAAAGTAGGAAATTGGATAAACCAATCAGCCCATTCTGCCATTGCTATTCTAGCCTCTACAGAAAATCATATATGCAACTCCTTGTCCATGTCTCGCACTGCATGCATCAAGAATGCATCATTCACCCGCCTGTAATGTCGTTCAGCTTGAGAGATCTCTAACTGCGGGAAATGATGATACACATGCTGAGTACCTAGAGTTCCAACAACATTCAAACCTCTGAATTAACCCTGAAAAGCCATCAAATACACAAGGTATGATATCATATGGAATTCATGAGCCCTTTGAAAATCAATTATTTGTTGGTGGAGACAATCACTGATTAGTGCCGACCAATCATAGAATTCAGTTCCGTCAACAATCTGGGACATGATGTAAAACATCCAAGGCTGAAATTTGTTTGCATCTACTTGACCTGTGATATGACTTAGCAGAGTAATCATTATTGCATGCTCCTCCTTGAATTCTCCACGTCCAATGTTCTTTGGCATAATATTCTGCTTTTCTTTCAACCACCTCTGACCAATCTTTTTTCTGTATTTTTCCTTATCATTGTTCCAAACCTTCCTGCATTCTTCAAGTGAAACAGTTAAGTTCTCTCTCCAAATAGGTATTGTAAAGCACTTTTCAATGTCGTTTGGCCTCAAGCTGCAGAGCACATGTCCATCACCCGATTGAATTTCTCTTGTGACTGAATTATAATGTGTCATGCAAGCAATCACAAACTCGATACTTTGCACGGTGATAGGAAAGGATGCCGCTGCAAGCAAACCGGAGTGTCCAAGATTCCTGATGGCATTATTTCCTGCATCCTCCAAGGAGTGTAAATTGATTACTGGAAGTACTTTATGCAAGTCTGTTTCACAAGTTTTCAGGTAATCATGAACCAATGTTGTTTTGTGCCTGATTTGTGTTAGAGAGTACTGCATATTGGAAGATTTGAAAATCAGCTGTGAACATGCCTATGTTGGAAAAAGTATTAAACAGATGGCTGAAAATTGTTTGCTAATTTTTAGAAAAAGCAGAGTGTGAGCTAAAAAAGCTGGCACATGGGTTTTGTAGATAATTCTGTTTCTAAGTAACCCAGATTGTCAGATTTTGAAAAAGCGGAGATTTTCTAGAAAAAGCAGGAAAAAAGTAGTTTCCCAAAAAAAAGCACAACTCCTAATCCTCAAGAGAATGATAATCTAGATGGACCCATCTTGATGAAAACTGAAAAAGCTTTGGTCAGATTTTTGAAAAATGATCTCCTTGAAACAAGGACCCTGAAAAAGCAAGCCTCTCTTCTTCCTCAACCTAAATCTATGAAGAACACTGAAAAAGCACCTGGTTTGGGTCTTCGAATCTTCGTTGAAAGAAAAATAAAATCTTTCCTTTGGATGCAACCTGCAAAAGATAATGAAATAAAGAAGCCCAAAGCTTGTCTTTATAAATCTTTGGTCGAAAAAGCAGCTTTACTTGTGTGAGAAGAAAACTTCATCTTCATCCAAGAAGAAAGCATCTTTTAAAGCATAAATCCAAGTGGATGTCTTCGAATAGGAAGAATCCCTATTTTGTAGGAGCTTATGGCTTCATGTGCAAGATGACAAAAAATATCTTCTTTGATGATGTCATCGAATGCGCGAGTTGGAAAAAGTGTTAACAAATTTTTTTTCATTTTCGACATTTCAACACTCGTTTTGACTCAAATATGGCCTGTCTCCGACTTTGACAAGGTGGGAAAATGTCGATAATGAACTGAAAAAGCTAACTGATCCTGACATTTTGGAGATTGATCAGCTGAGATTCCATCCCCTGTCTCCGTTCGACGATCTGACATCGTTTGACCAAGTTTGACCTCCTCGAAATTGCCAACGGGCGAAGATTGATAACAAGGCATGTCAGAAAACACTGAAAACACAAAAATATTCTAACATTGCTCAAGATGGGCACCCCAAGCCTCCTGGGGCGCCCAGTTTCCCAACACTTAGCCATTTTTTTAGTTTTTTCAACTTTTTCAATTTCTTGGTTTGCGTGCGCATTCCGGAGGCACATGACCCCTGCTTGGCTGTCAATTTCTAACAATTGGGATGAAAATGAGTCTGATGATCTGGCAAATATGACAGCCTAATGAAAACTGAGCTGATTGTACCTTCCATTTGCCTCGAAAAATGTGCCAAACTGATCAACACTGAACCAGAGCGGGCTGACGGAAGGAGATTTGCGTTTTTCGAGAAAAACATGAAAAATAATCTAACACTAGAGACTTTGGCGCCCCAAGCCTCCAGGGGTGCCCAGTTTGTCAACACTTAGCCATTTTTTCAAAAATTGTCAATTTTGTACCTTTTCTCGATTTCCGTGCCGACGGCTCCTGTTTGATCTTCGATTTCGGTCGTTCTGACAACTGTCGAGGTGGGACGGAGGGTGATCTGAGTAGTCTAAACATATCTGTGATGAAATCCTGGCTTTGACTAACTTTTGACCAAGTTTGACCAACCGGAAAGGAGCTGACGGAAGCATTTTCGACGTTTCTCGAAAAACGTGAAAAAAAACTAACACAGGAGAGGATGGGCTCCCCAAGCCTCCTGGGGCACCCAGTTTCACCAGACTTAGCCATTTTTGTGATTTTCCAACTTTTCCACTCACCTTGGATCCATCTTGCATCATTTTGCGTGCATCGTCGAGTCGACGACCGTTTATCGATTTTGCGTCATTGAAACAACGTTGGAAACTCGTCGAAGAGTTCTAGCAGGTGAAATTTTCTATGTTGATGACTTTCAAGCTCATGCTTCACCTTTTGAAAAAGTAGAAATGACCCAGTAGAGAAAACTTGGTCGTTTGAAGATTCCGTCTGAATCGTGCCGATCGTGAAGCAAAATCAACCAATGAGAATCGAGCGCGACACCTGATTTGGAGATTCTATTTTTAGAAAGTTTTGCCAACATCCATATCTCAAGAAACCTAGAAAACCTAACTCAACGTCTATTTTTAGAAATTTCTAAAAATAGAAATTTCTATTTTTAGAAATTTTGTTTTTTTGACTTTTTGACGAAATTTTTTTTAGACTTGTTTCAAAATGCCTTGATGAAGCAAAAAATTTGGTTGGGTACAACACACCCTTTACATTTTGGTGAACCCATGTTATTGGAATTATTTGCACCTTGCTAAGTGTTTTGCTTCAGATTTACAGTAATTTCATTCATTCATATAGTCATTCATCTTATTGCATTGAAAAATTTACAAAAAAATTGAAAAATTAGAAAAGTTAGAAAAAAATTGCATTCTAGGGTTTGCATGTTGTATCAATTAATTTGAATTTTATCAAATTTCTAATTTTTACATTATATCTAAATTAAATTGCAGAAAATTACAAAATTTTAGTATCTTGCATTGCATTTTCATCATAAAATTGCTAGTGTTTTGTTGAAAATTGTGAATTTTGCATATAACCTAGTAATTCCAAAATCTAGGGTTTGTAGGTAAAATATTATTTCAAATTTTTCTACTAATTTTAGAGGCTCATTCAAATTTGCATTTGGCTATAGCCTTGCATTTTAGAACAAATTTGTATTTAGATTTCAAAAATTTGCATTTTTGCATAGAAAATTTGAACAAAAACTAGCATTTTCATTAGATTTGCACTTGCATTTTGCATGTTAGAGCATGGAAATCATTTTCAGATATAAGAGCATGTAATTTTAATCATACATCAGTTTTTAAAACATTCATATAATATTTTACATCAAGATCTCAAACCTAGGGCTTCAAAAACATT
Organism: Cunninghamia lanceolata; assembly: GCA_027924645.1. Lineage (NCBI taxonomy): Eukaryota > Viridiplantae > Streptophyta > Pinopsida > Cupressales > Cupressaceae > Cunninghamia > Cunninghamia lanceolata. Next base: position 2,235,076 of record BSBN01001327.1, on the reverse strand, counting down.
GATTTTCACTAGATTTGGCCTTATCGACTCTCTAAATTAGCACTATAGGTGTGTTGTAAATAATATTTTTGAACTAATTGACTGATATAAGGGGTATTATCTACTTCCCCTCCTAAAATTCTTTACAACACCTTGTTATTGGCCTCTTGTATCGAAAATTTGGTGAGAAATTGCCTATTTTTGCTATTTTTGCCCTAGGGATTGGCCTAGTTTGCGCCATAAGCATGTTGTGACAAATTTTATGGACTGAGGTGACTAATATAATTAATATTATTTTCTTCACCTCCCAAAATTCTTTTCAAAACCCCTTTTTCTAGGTCTTGGAATTGAAAAACTATGAAAAATTACCTATTTTTGCTATATTTTCACTAGGGTTTGACCTTGAGTGGCACTATAAGATTGTTGTGATGGATATTTTGGCATTAGTGTTAGAAATGAAAGCAACACTACTTCAATGGAAATTTGATTCGAGATAAATTTCAGCAACCTTTAACTATGTGCTATTAACAATGGAGATTGTAACAAAACATAAACTCACAATACAAAAAGATGCCAGAAGCAAAATGAAGCACATAACACAAGTGTTTAACGTGGAGAAAACCCTTTCAGATAAAAAAAACTACCAAGAAAAGAGGTCATGTTGTATTATCTTCTAAAAAGGAGATTACAAATACATTGACTTCCTCTATCCTCCAACCTTCACTTTGACAGAACCTGGGTACCTGTAAACTATTATGCATCTCATCTACTATGCTATGGTTTATATAGAATTTACACAACCTCAAGACATTAAATGACTTCTTACAAGCCCATAACACTTATCAAGAGTCAACAATACAACCTTGGGTGTCAATAGCCAAGAATAGGCTTTTACAAGGTCATAAATGCTGTCATACATGCATCCTACACTTGGAAAAATGTGCCCATGAAAGCTTGAATGCCTTGGGGCCAAAAATAGCCACTTACAACATCTTATGATGTGTCATATGCTATTATAAGTGTCATAGATTCTTATGACAACTTACAGTTGTCATAGAATCTCTTACACCTTCTTACAACATCTATGACGTGCGTTATAACACTAAAAATAGATTATTCCTCCACATGTGCACCCCACTTTGTCCAATTACCATTTACCATAGTAAATGGCATCCTGTAACTACCACTGGTAACTCTGGGACTTACCGTACAGTAACTCCGTAATTACTGTGGACAGTAAATAATTTTTACTTCTGCCAGTGAAACTTGTACATCCCTTATGGGTAATTACAAATAATAAATAGAATAATACAATAATGGGATTTACAAGGTTAATGGCACCTTATCCCAACATTCTCCCACTTGACATTATACATCATAAATCAACCCATAATAATTCAAATGAAAAATAATCAGGCACTAGAAACAAGGCCCATGGCCTCTCTGCACCATACGAACTTCTCTGTGCTCACAAATTTGGTCAATGAATCTGCAACATTCTCCTAAGTGTTTATCTTCTTTATCTCAATCTCTCCATTTGCAACCAACTCTTGAACAAAATGATACTGAACATCAACATGCTTAGTCTGAGCATGATACATGGGATTCTTGGCCAAGCAGATAGCACTCTGGCTATCACAACTAGTCTGAATGATCCTGCAATCAAAAGCAATACCTGTACATAGTCTCCTCAACCAAACTACCTCCTTAGAGACATGAGTAGCAGCCATATACTCTACTTCTGTGGTGGACAAAGAAACTATGGGCTGCCTCTTACTCATCCAACTCACTACACCTCCAAATAGAGTAAACACATAGCCACTAGTGGACCTTCGACTATCCAAGTCACCTAGCCAATCGGCATCAACAAAACCCTGTATGTCCGAAGATTTATCAGCACTATCAGTACCAGAATAAACCAAACAATGATCAGGAGTAGCTGCAAGATATTTAAACATTCTCTTCTCATAGTTCCAATGCTGTCTACTAGGGTTAGGCATAAATCTACTCAAAACTCCCATTGCTTGGGCAATATCTGGTCTAGTGCAAACCATTGCATACATCAAACTCCCTACAACACTAGCATAAGGAACATTAGACATATCCTCAAAATCATCCATAGTCTTTGGACACATATCTAATGAAAGCTTAGTACCAATGGGTAAAGGAACTCTAACTGGGTTACAGTCCTGCAAACTAAACTTCTGCAAAATAGTATTCACATACTTACTTTGTGACAACCAAAGTTTTATGTTAACTCTGTCCCTCCTAATCTCCATTCCCAAAATATACCTTGCAGCACCAAGATCCTTCATCTCAAATGCACCTGAAAGTTGGGCTTTAAGCTCACTGATCATACCCTTAGTATTGTTGAAAAACAACATGTCATCAACATACAAAGCAATAACTAGTATAGAATCATCAACACAATGAATGTAAACACAGTGATCCTCTTTGCTTCTAACAAAACCCAATTTCAACACAAATGAATCAAACTTTTGATACCACATTCTGGGAGGTTGTTTCAGACCATAAAGAGACCTCTTTAACTTGCAAACCCAATGTTTTTTTCCTTTTACTTCAAAACCTGTAGGTTGTTGAAAATAAATTTCTTCTTCAAGATCTCCATGCAAGAATGCAGTCTTAACATCCATTTGCTCAATCTTCCAATCATAAGTTGCAGCAATGGATAAGAGAAATCTAATAGAAGTCAATTTAGTAACATGAGAGAATATCTCACCAAAATCAACTCCCTCTCTCTAGAAGTAGCCCTTGGCTACCAGTTTACCTTGTATTTCTCCAATGACCCGCCTACTCCAAACTTCTTCTTGAAGATCCACTTACATCCTATGGCCTTTCTTCCTTTGGGCAAATGAACAAGATCCCAGGTGTTACAAGAGTCTAAAGCCATCATCTCCTCCTACATGGCTAACTGCCAAGACTCACTATCATCTACAGAAATAGCTTCCCTATAGGATCTAGGTTCATTGTTAGTACTCAATAAAGCATATACATAACATAAATCTAGTGGGCTATACCTGTCAACTGGATCATGTTGTCTTTTGGATCTCCTCAAGGGTGGAGTAAGAGACTCTACTCATTCTTCTGGATGATCATCCGTACCAACTTCTTTTGTAACAACAGACTCATCTTCATCAGAACTACTTGAATCTTCGTCTTCTTCTTCACCCCCCAATCCATCATTCTATTCTTCCTAAGGTGCATCTTGCTGCTCTAAATCAAAGTGCACCTTTTTTACCTTTTCTTCTTTCTCTTTTGGCTGTTTAGGTTCAGAAATAGCTCTAAGTTCCCTGAAAATAACATCTTTAGAAAAGATAATCTTGTGGGTTAGTGGATTCCAAAGCTTATAACCTTTGACATTATCAACATATCCAATGAATGTACACTTTTTAGCCTTTGGATCCAACTTAGATCACTTTTCCTTAGGCACATGAACAAAAGCCTCACAATCAAAAACCCTTAAATGTGAAACAAAAGGTTTCTTACCTATCCACACTTCATAAGGTGTCAAATCAAGAGCCTTACAAGGAGATATATTTATCAAGTAGCAAATAGTACACATAGCCTCTGCCCAAAAGTATTTATCCAACTATGCATCACTAAGCATACTTCTGGCTCTTTCCATAATTGTTTGGTTTTTCCTTTCTGCAACACCATTCTGTTGTCGTGTATACGGAGTTGTCTTTTGTTTGATTATACCTATATGCTTGCAAAACTCATCAAATTCCTTAGAACAATATTCCCCTCCATTGTCAGATCTTAATATTTTTATCTTTAAACCTAATTGGTTCTCTACTAAGATTTTGAATTCCTTAAACTTAGTGAAAACTTCAGATTTATGCTTCATAAAATAAATCCATGTAAATCTGGATACACCATAAATGAAGGTTACATAATAACAAGATTTTTTGATAGATTCATTATCCACAAGTCCAAACACATCTGTATGAATAATCTCTAATTTCTCTTTTGCTCTATTACTTCCTAAAGGAAATGATTTTCTATTTTGTTTACCAAACACACAATGCTCACAGAAATCAAAGTGCTCATTAGAATAAGAGAAACCATCCAACAATTCTTTATTCTTAGTAGTTTTTAATACATTATTGCTTGTGTGGCCCAATCTATGGTGCCACAACATAGATGTATTTTTAGTTGTAACCGTAGATACATAGGAGGCATTACAAACTATAGTGGCTTCAAGCTTAAACATGTTCTTGAATCTCTTCCTTTTTGCTACCACCAAGTTCCCTCTCACCAATTTGTAGTCATGCTTGTCAAATGTCACATGCATTCCCAAATCATTCAACTTTGAAACTGAAATAAGATTTCTAGCTAATCTAGGAACATGCAAAACACCTTTGGAGGGTTTTAATCCTCCCATCACTGAAACGCAACAATACCTTTCCTTTCCCGACAATCGGATATGAAGAGTTGTCACCAAGGTAGATATTACTTCCATCATATTCTTCATATGAGGAGAACCATTCCTTATGTGGAGTCATATGAAATGAGCATCCTGAGTCAACCAACTAGTGATCATTAGAAACAAGATTACATGTAGAAAGTAAAACTTCTACACCTGCATTCGAGGACTTATCTGAAGCACTCTCCCATTATTTCTTGGGGTTTCTGCACTCCTTCTTCACACGTCCCCTTTTACCATAGTTCCAACACTTAACTTTGTTCTTTTTACCAGGAATCTTAGACTGGCCCTTGGACTTGTCCTTGGCCCCTTTCTAATCTCCTTTAGGTCCTCTTTCTTTAGACCTTCCCCTAACACTGAGAGCATCCCCTGAACTATCTGAACTTTTCTTCCTCAATTCCTGTGACAGTAGCACTAAAACAAGAGCATCCAACTTCAGATCTACAAGGTTTGTAGTGATATCAAGGATAACATTCTCCCAAGACTCAGGTAAAGAACAAAGAAGTAAGATGCATTTATCTTCCTCACTAACCTCAGCATCTACTAAATCAAGCTGACTCACTAACAAATTAAAAGAATTTAAATGCTTTGCAACTGATTCACCTTCTTGTATTTTCATGGAAAACAATTTTCTTTTTAAATAAAATTTATTTACCATACTCTTGGCTTGATAGATCTCACCCAACCATTTCCACAACTTGTATGCAGTCTCTTCCTTTGTGACATTCAACAAGACAGAGTCTGAAAGACACAACCGGATGGTTCCCCATGCCTTCTTATCCAGTCTATCCCACTCATCTTGAGAGACATCATCGGGCTTCTTCTCTTTTTGAATAGCCAACCATTGCTTTCCTTCTTCCAACAAATCTTCCATTTTCAAGTTCCACAACTCATACCCCATTCCTTTGAACTTCTCAATGTCCAATCAAGAGATTGATGCAACATTGGATGTAGCCATAATAACAACACAAGATCTACAAAAGAAACCCAACCAAATCTCCCACTACAGCTACAACTTCCACACTACCACCCAAGAGTCAAAGCTAGCCAGGCTTTATTACCAAATGTTAGAAATGAAAGCAACACTACTTCAATGGAAATCTGATTCGAGATAAATTTCAGCAATCTTTAACTGTGTGCTATTAACAATGGAGATTGTAACAAAACATAAACCCACAATACATAAATATACCAGAAGTAGAATGAAGCACAGAACACAAGTGTTTGAAGTGGAGAAAACCCTTTCAAGTAAAAAACTCCACCAAGAAAAGAGGTCAAGTTGTATTATCTTCACAAAAGGAGATTACAAATACATTCACTTCCTCTGTCCTCCAACCTTCACTCTGGCAGAACCTAGGTACCTATAAATTGTTATGAATCTCATCTACTATGCTATGGTTTATATAGAATTTACACAACCTAAAGACATTAAATGACTTCTTACAAGCCCATAACACTTGTCAAGAGTCAAAAATACAACCTTGGGCATCTAATACCAAGAATAGGCTCTTATAGGGTCATAAATGCTATCATACATGCATCCTACACTTGGAAAAATGTGCCCATGCAAGATTGAATGCCTTGGGGCCAAAAATAGCCACTTACAACATTTTATGACGCATCATATGCTATTATAAGCGTCATAGATTCTTATGACAACTTACAGTTGTCATAGAATCTCTTACACCTTCTTACAACATCTATGACGTGCGTCATAACACTAAAAATAGATTATTCCTCCACATGTGCACCCCACTTTGACCAATTACCATTTACCATAGTAAATGACATCCTGTAACTACCGCTGGTAACTCTAGGACTTCTTGTGCAGTAACTCTATAATTATCGTGGACAGTGAATAATTTTTACCTCTGCCAGTGAAACTTGTGTTGATAACTGAGAGGGGGGTGAATAAGTTATCTTAATTATTTTAGCTTTTTGAACTTCCTTATCAATTAGTGTAGCATTAAATTAAATAAGCAAACATAACCATGAAATAGAAATAACATCAATACACATAACACAATGATTTTGACATGGAAAACCTTGTTAGGGGAAAAACCATGGGGCGATTAACCCAAGATTGTATTCTCTGTTAGAAGAATAAGATAGTACAAAATGGCATTTGCCAATTAGGGCTTACGAGCACACAGTTCACAAGAGGCTCACTGCCTACAATAGTTAATACAAAGAAACTAGATACTTGAACTGATGAGAAGCATCCGCATATGCTGAGGTTTAGTTCTGGTTAAGCCTAATATACTGATCTACTACACTTCATTCTTACTCTCCTTAGGTGTTGTTTTCCTGTTACATTCCAGACCTGTCTTACTGCCTTCACACTAATCTTCTTCTTTTCTTCACACCACACAATATACCACACACACATTCATATCTAAATCCATCTGGTATATATATCCACACCAAGGATTTCATCCACTTTCTAGTCGGCATCTGGAATGCTTAATATTTTCCCAAACTCTGATCTGTCGGCTGAATCTTTGCCTACCAAGTAATGCGGATCAAAGAGATGCTTATAGAAGTCATCAATCATGTCAGCCAGTCATGAATGATACCTCAAGAAGCTTGATCACCATCAATATCTCATTTGGATTTAGGTTTGATGCTCTACTGGTTAGTTCTTCCTCTGTCTACTCTGCCAAACAGAAACCCAACACTCAAGTGCTCATGTCTCTTCACTCTTCCATCACTAGAGGCTCAATCCCTGGAATTTATCAGTCAAGGTACTCCTATTGACTTCCCTAAATTTGCACTTTACTGAGATACTTCCTTTGAGAGATCCGGACCTGACTGTCAGACCCTGCTGCATGCTCTGTTCTTGCTTACCAGACCACAACACTTCTTTAATCTGACTTCCGGTATAGGCACACCATGTTCTATGGATGGGTGGGATGAAATTTGTTGCCATCAATGACAACACTCATGAAGCCATATAGTGTCTCTTGCCAACAATCTCCCCCTTTGGCATTGATGGCAACACTTAGTGAAAAATGACTGTGTCACACTATACTCCCCCTTGGCTGATGCTCTGGTCTTATGTACATTTTCCGAAGCTCCCCCTTAGCTGGATTCCTCATTTTTCACTGTTCCTCAATCCCCTTTGACATCAATGGAAAAGGGTGGGGTCCGCACACCAAAATTTCCAAAAAAAAAATAATCTATACTTAGCTGCATAAAACATATATACATGTTTTACCTACATATACTAAAATATATCTACAAAAGTGGTCTTTAGCTGTACCACTTCTGTCACCCAACTCTACTTCATCCTGTCCAAAATTGAGATGTGACCACTCAACAAGAATGTAAAAGCTTCTGCCCTTTTTAGATCTGTCGGATCACTGGTCCAGGCTGTAGTCTGAGCATCACTTAGAGCCTCATGCATGGCCTCTAACTTAGGGATAATGATCCCTCTTAGTTCACTCAACCTACTTATTCTATTTTTCTTCTCCTTCTCAAGCTTCTTAATTTCATTCAAGACTGCAATAGTCTAACATTCTTGATTTATTACAGGAGATAAGAGAGGATCAAAACTTTGAGACAAACTTAGTAGTTTATCTTCTTGCTCTTTTACTTTCTTATCAATATCTTTGGTCACTTTGGGCCAAGATAAACAAAATTTATAAATATTTCTGCCATCTTTGAGAGCATTTTCAAAACTCTTTATCCCAATATCCATAACTCTCCTGTCATTTGAGATTAGACCCTGTACTTCAGAGAATCTCTTATCCAAAAATTATTTCCTGACTTTCTCTTCTGCTGCTTTCTCTAAAGAATCAAAATGAGTATTAACAGAATTTATAAGAGACTTTAGATTACCAGATGTGGAGGCTGTAGGATCCTTTTGGAAGGATGACATGATCTTTTCCAATACACCGGATGCAGTTTCTATGAGCTCACAGTCTTCCATGTGAGACTTCAGCATTTTTTCTTTTGCCTTTGCTTGAGTGAAGGAAGCTAGTTTCATGGTTTGAACCGGAGAGAGGGAATCAAAATTGAATGGACCTTGAAGCAATTTTGGTTCATTAAATTCCATCATCTCTTTGGTCAAGAACTCTTTGACTGCTTCTGCTGTGTCTTTTGCCAGAGACAAAATTTTCTTCCCTTCTGTAGCCTTACTACTGTCATCTTCTTTTTCCTTCTCCTCTGCTTCTTGACTGATCTTTTCTTCTACTCTTTCTTTTTCTTTGGATCTGGAGTCTATAGGGGAAACTAGAGGAGAGATGTTTGTTTGTTCATGGACCTCCTCTTCTGGAGCAGAGGAATCTAAGTCCTTACCTTTTTCTTCACCTGTCTCCTTTACCTCTTCTGCCACTGTCTCAGTAGATTCTTTTTCAACATCTGTAGCTGAGGGATCACCACCTAAGTCCTCTATAATAGGAATGTTGAATGTTTTGTATGCATTCTGAAGGATCTCTTCTATCTCTTTGGCTACTTTGTCAATTTCTCTGAGCATGAGCTGATTCATTCTGGCTTTGCTCCGAAACTCATCCTTACAATCTTTGAAGATCATATTCTTCTGCTTAGGAGTGATTGAAGGATATAACTGAATAGCTATCTGTTCTTGGATTTCAAGATCCTTTGCCATAGCATTATTCTTTCTTATTTCTAATTCCTTCTCTAAGCTTTTGGGAATGAGAGATATGATTTCAATAAAAGCCTTGTTGTAGATATTCAGATACTTGATTGTGGCTTCTTGCAAGATCTTTTGGTCAGCTTCATTGTAATCATCATAGAATTCAACCATTGGTTGAAGGTTCCCATCCACAGTAACTAATTTTATGATGTCATCAATGCATAGAGTAGGCTTCTCAACAAATTCTTCTGTTACTTCTTCAGTAGAGGGTTCATCGGATGTTTTCCTTTTCTTCTTCATTTTCTTTACTTCCTCATCTAATTCTGTCTCTTCTTCATCCTTTTGGCTTGTGTAAGACCTTGTTTCCTTTTCCTTGGTTCTTTTTTCTCCTTTTCTGGATGTCTGAGCTTCTTGTTTTGAAGCCTTTTGACCCTTGGAAGTGGCAGGTGCAGAGCTTTTGGTTGATCTGGTCTGGGAAGGGGCTTGCACCGGAGCACTTTCTTTTTTGCCTTTTCCTTTTCTACCCTTTCCATCTTTTCTCTATTTGCATCTAGTGCCTCTTTTGAGATTCCATGTCTCTTGGCAAACTCTTCTATGTCCCTCCTCACTTTTCTTTTTATTTCCAGTTTTCTTAGCTCCACATGGATCTTCACACTTAATTCTTCAAAGGTTCCAAACCTTTCTACTTTAGGATCCTTGGGTTGACTGAGCATGTGTTGAACATGTAGCTCAACAATTTTCTCATCTACTTCATACCCCATTGGCATGATCCAGACTATTCTTGGCTCTACTGCCTCCATTAGACATTGATCAGTTTCTACCATAAAGCATACTGTATCTTTATACTTTTCAACTAAGGATTGGGGGATTCTCTCTCTTGCTTGCATCATGCTCTAAAAATTCTTGAAGTAGCCCCAGAGTGTTGTATTCTGTGCCTTGGCATCACCAAGCCCATGTATATAATCTTTGATTTGGATGGCTACTGGTCTATCATTCTGCCATTCCCAACCATTGGATCTGGGAAGCTCATTCATGAAGAAGAAGAACAAGCACAGTAACAACCCACCATACTTGAAGGAGTTCTTCTTGTCCTTGATCTTTTGTAGGTTTTCCATTAGTTGGTTCAGAAGGAGTTCACAAAGATCATAATCTGCATTTTTTCTCAACATTTCATAAGCAATGTAAATTACAGTTCCAGGTACTGAATTTTCCCTGCTAGAGTGATATATCTTATAACCGATGATCATGGAGGCAAACTTGACATCCGGATCAGTGATGTCTTCTATTGTCATTGCTCTTTTGTCAAATTTTGATCCGGTAGCCTCACTCACAGCTTGATTCTTGACGGATTTGAGAATAGGAATCCCACAGGATGAGTACAATCCGATTACTGCCCTTATGGCATCCTTGGTTATCTTAAATGGTCCATTCAACCACATGAAGTTATCATGCACTCTGCTCAAAATATATCAGACCCATTCTTCTTCTGCAAAACAGGGGAAATGAATGCATTGTGTAAAATGCTTGTCCTAGATGGCTTTATCCTGAGTTTTGAGTTTAAATGAGTCATCTATCAAATGCTTGTGATAGATATCAACCAGTTTAGATTCCCCAAAATCTTCAATATTCGCATGAATATATGCCCTAACATCTTCTACATGCAGAACCCCATGCGGAATGCTTGAAAAGGCACCTAGGGGATCAACTTCTAGGGATTTATATGGATGTTTCTTGAATTTAGGATGCGGCCTATCAGTGATCTTTACAACATTCGGTGTAGTCATCTTAAAAAGATTTTATAGAGAAATATTCAATAACGGAAAATACCTTTTGCGCTTCTAGGGTTGGCTGAATGAGCTGGATTAATTTGCTAGATGAATCGACTTCAACGGTTGATCTTTTGAGAATTTGAGATAATTTGTTGCAGAGCTCCTTTTCTCTTCTTCTTGAATGCAAATGATGAGCGAATGAACCCTTTTATTTCTGGGAAAACCCTAATTTCATATTGTAATAAATGCACAACTCAAGTCATTCCGATTGCCCGGTTCTTCTTATTTTGAGAAAGATCTTTTTCTGGATCACTAAAATATACTTAGAGTAATCCTTGGTGATTAATAACAAATTATCTTACTTTCCCTAAACACTTGATCTATCACAGAATAAGATGCCTTGAATTTGAATCATACCGAATTTAACTGTGATAATCCTATTTTACCAGATGACAGTTAAACTAGATCAATCTTGGAAGATTAGACTCTTCAAATCTTCCTGCTGATCTTCCATATCTTTACCAAGATTTCTTTAGATGTTTCTCTGAGAAACCTTTTATTCTGCAACTTCCCATGTGCCAATTTTAGGCACCAATTAACTGGCTAGGGGAAAATGTTTTTCCGTGTGTCTCCCCTTGAGCTAGAGCTCACTTTTTAATTTTCAGAAGGAATATCAGCACCAGATTCTGGTGCGGATCCATCCCCTATATTCACTGTACTTCTCTTTACCCAAATCTTGTTCATCTCACTTTTAATTTCATCCACATTCACTTTTCCTTTTCCTTTGTCTTGATTCTGATTATGATGCACCAGACCCCTTTTGTCCTGATTCTTGCTTCTACAGAATTTGGCAATATGACTGGATCTATTGCAATTGTGGAAAACAACATTTCTTTGCATATTTGAATGATATCCTCTTGATCTGCATTGATTAGCCATATGTCCCATTCTATTGCATGCAAAGCATCTACCATTGAATGAATTGTTCATTTGCATATTTCTGCATTCATGAGATTTGTGACCATACCTTTTGTAGTTGAAACATTGTTTAGAGAAGGATGTATTGGTCTGATTTATTCTCTTTCTGCACTTATTAGCTTTATGACCAAAGTTATTGCAGTTGTGGCAGTATCCATTGAAGGATGGATATCTTTGAGCATTAGGTTGCCTTACCAAAGGTCTTCTAGGCCTGTTCCTTGGATTTCTTGATCAAAAATTCTTCTGACTGGATCTAGAGCTTTCACCTTTCTCATATCCCAAGCCACGCTTGTCATCTACCCTCTTTTAGCTTTCAAGAAGAACTTCAAGTTGAGCAGAACTTATCTTGAATTTCTCTTTGTATTCATTTGTTGTTTGAAGATCCTTTTTAAGAGTGTCAATTTGATCCTCAAGTTTTTCTTCATTATCTCTAGCATCTTCAAGATCAGATTCTAGATGCCTAGTTATTCTATCCATTTTGTGGCAGTCTTCTGACTTCTCCTGGAGAGATTGTCTTAGATCATCTTTAGTTTTTCTTCTCTTCAATTTCTTGGGTGAATTTCATAACTCCTTATTCCATTTCATGTCTTGCCATAATGACTTCTTTTGATAACTTTTCACATATCTTGGTTTTCTCCTTCAGATCTTCATTTGTACCATTGTCTTCACTTTGATTTGCCAATTGCTGAAGTAGATCTTTTCTCTTTTTCATAGAGATACTCAGTTTCCCTTTTAGTTCATTTATGAAATCATTAGCCTATTTGAGTCTTTCCTTCAATTCATTGACTTTAAAGTTTGATTGCTCAAGATCATCTAGGGTAGACTGAAGTTGTTCCCTCATACCATACACATCCATTTGAGTTCCCAGTTCTTCCTCAAGCTATTAGGCTCTTTTTGGAGGAACTTGGCTCTGATACCAATTGTTGATAACTGAGAGGGGGAGTGAATTAGTTATCTTAATTATTTCAGCTTTCTGAACTTCCTTATCAATTAGTGCAGCATTAAATTAAATAAGCAAACATAACCATGAAATGGAAATAACATCAATACACATGACACAATGATTTTGACGTGGAAAACCCTGTTAGGGGAAAAACCACTAGGTGATTAACCCAAGATTGTATTCTCTGTTAGAAGAATAAGATAGTACAAAATGGCACTTGCCAATTAGGGCTCATTGCCTGAGCACACAACTCACAAGAGGCTCACTGCCTACAATAGTTAATACAAAGAAACTAGATACTTGAACTGATGAGAAGCATCCACATATGCTGAGGTTCAGTACTGGTTAAGCCTAATATACTGATCTGCTGCACTTCATTCTTACTCTCCTTAGGTGTTGTTGTCCTGTTACATTCCAGACCTGTCTTACTGCCTTCACACTAATCTTCTACTTTTCTTCGTACCACATAATATACCACACACACATTCATATATAAATCCATCTGGTATATATATCCACACCAAGGATTTCATCCACTTTCTAGTTGGTATCTGGAATGCTTAATATTTTCCCAAACTCTGATCTGTCGGCTGAATCTTTGCCTACCAAGTAATGCGGATCAAAGAGATGCTTATAGAAGTCATCAATCATGTCGGCGAGTCATGAATGATACCTCAGGAAGCTTGATCACCATCAATATCTCATCTAGATTTGTTAGAATCTGAAAAGATTATTAACCTAGAAAACTAGTGCAAAGAATAGATATTAAAACTATGAATGCAAATGATACGAAATCAAAATAGCAACACAGAGTTAGTCTCCAACAGAATAATGCAAATGATAGAAGAAAAATAGAATTAAGAGGATGCAAAAGAAAAAGATACAAAATACAAGCCAGGTAGCATGCTTATATAGACTAGGAAGAGGGAGGAGGTGGCAACACCGACCAATCAAGAGCAACCATCTATCGGACTAAAGATAGCAAAGTATCTTCCCAAGATAGCTAATGGATGCTCACATGTAGGAAGGTGACACCTCGCAACCACTCACCTAATAAGACATGCTTTATTAACCTAATCAAGATTAATAGAAGTGTAGGAAAAACTTAAGAATATAGGAAAAAAATAAATAACCCACTAGGAAATAAAAACCTACACTAACACCCCCCATAAGCGAATCTTAGGTGGATGTAGAAATAGGTCCCAGCAAATCAAGCCTGATGAGGTACCCATGTACATACAATTCCCCCCCAAAGAGAGAGAAAAGCCCCCCCAAAATAGAGAGAGAAGAGACCCCTCCAAATAGAGAGAGTCAGGACTCCGAGTGAGAGGAAGAAGCCCCCCCAGAAGATGAAGCATCCCGTACCCCCAACAAAGCTTGCAAATGAAGGAACTTGCTCTCAGTGAAGGGTTTGGTGAAGATATCAACAACATGCTCAGAAGTTGGATAGTAGCGAAGGTCGATGACGTGGCCATGGATGAGCTCCCAGATGTAGTGCATGTGGACCTCGATGTGTTTGGTCCGCTGATGATGGACCAGATTCTGTGAGATCTGAATGGCACTCTGGTTGTCACAAAATATGACTCATGGCCATTTGATCTGGATACCAAACTCAGTGAGAAGATTCTGAATCCAAATGGCCTCAGTGGTGGCATTCACAGCCCCCCGATACTCAGCCTCAGTAGAAGATAGAGCAATAGCAAACTGCTTCTTGCTCGACCAACAATCAAGACCTGAACCAAGTGAGAAGCTGTAACCTGAAGTAGACTTGCAATCCTGAGAATCACCCGCCCAATTTGAATCTATGTAGCCCACCAAGTCAAGCTCAATGCCCACTACATAGTGAATCCCAAAACTGTCAGAACCCTAAATGTAGTGAAGGATCTGCTTGGCTGCTTTCCAATGTAGCTCATGAGGCTCCTGCATGAATTGAGAGACCATGCCTACAGCATATGAAATGTCAGGTCTCGTATGAGTCAAATAAATGAGACTCCCAACAAGCTATCGATACAAAGTGCCATCAACAAGTGGAGTAGAACACTGAGCCTCAAGTTTGACTCCAAAAAGAAAGGGAGTCGGAGCAAGCTTGCAGTCAGCCATATGAAACATCGAGAGAAAATCTAGAGCATACTTAGACTGGTTGATGGTGATCCCAGAAGCAGACTAGTAGATCTCAATCCTAAGAAAGTAATGCAACAAGCCCATGTCAGTCATCAAAAACCTATCATGAAGGGCAGTTTTGATAGCCCCAATGGTGGATGAAGAACTCCCTGTGATCAGCAAGTCATCAACATACAAAACCAGAAATAGGAGTGAATCATCCTACTGCAGAATGTAGACATTGGGATCAGAATGGCACTGAGTGAACCCAACTGATAGAAGGAAGGAGTCCATCTTGGCATACCAGGCCCGAGGAGCCTGTTTGAGGCCATAGAGAGACTTTTGAAGACGGCACACAAGTGAAGAATCCTGAAGGAACCCCTATGGCTACTCCATGTAGATCTCCTCCTGAAGGTCACCATGAAGAAAAGCACTCTTCACATCCATCTGGTGTACTTCCCAATGATTAGCTACAGCAATGGCAAGAACAAGTCGGATGGAATTCATTTGGGCAACTGGCGTAAAAGTCTTAGAGTAGTCAATCCCAGGAACCTGGGAGAATCCTTTGGCGACCAAGCGAGCCTTATGCTTGTCAACTGACCCATCTGTTGCAAATTTTGTCCAATAGATCCACTTACATCGAACAAGTTTTCTTCCCTTAGGAAGAGGGACAAGATCCCAAGTGTGGTTCCTCATCAAGGAACTATACTCCTCCTGCATAGCTGTATCCCACTCAGGAATACCAGAAGCCTCATGAAAGGACTATGGATCTAAGGCAGTAGCAATGAAGACATGTGGAGAATCCTAGAACTATGAACAAGTCCACCTGGTGTCTGATGGATCCCTAACCCAATCACTTGCAGACTGCAAGGTCTGTCTAGCCCAAAGTGAACCAGAAGATGGAGAATCTGGAGGAGAATCATCAACCTCTGAATGATGACTAGGAGAGGAAGGAGGTGAGTCCTCTGAATCGCTCTTTGCATTAGAAGTGGAGGTAGAAGACTGCTCAGGTGAATCTGACTCATCAGAAGATCTGTCATGTATCCCAAGTGACTCCAATGTCAAAGTAGAAGGAGTTGGAGAAGTGATAGAAAGTGAGCTCAAAGAGCCCTCCTCAAACTGAACACTCCTCTCAATGAACAACTCATGTGTAGTAGGGTGGAGCAACCAATACCCCTTCACACCATCAGGATAACCTACAAATATGCAAGGTCTGCTCTGCGGATCCAAGGCATTGCATTTCTCTACATAAATGTGGGCCCATGCAGGAGAACCAAAAACTTGAAAGTGCTTAACTGATAGTTTCCGACCGCTCCAAGCTTCAAAAGGAGTGACTCCCTTCAAGGCTCGGTGAGGAACACGGTTCTGGATATAATAAGCACAGTTAATGGCCTTTGCCCAATACTATGGTGCAAGAGATCTGGAGTGAATCATGCAGTTTGCCATTTCCTTCAAGGACCTATTCTTCCATTTTGCAACACCGTTTTGCTGAGGATTGTATGGAACTGAATGCTACAAATCAATCCCCTCTGAAGTACAAAACCTCTCAAACCGATGGTTGACATACTCACCACCATTGTCAGTGCACAATACTTTGATGGCTTTCCCAGATTGCTTCTCTACAAAAGTTTTGAAGTCCTAAAAAAGATCAAATACCTCTGACTTCTGTTTGAGAAAGTACACCCAAGTATATCGAGAAAAGTCATCAATGAATGTGAGGACATATCGGGCCCTACTGAAAGAAGGATGCTGAAATGGACTAGTCAAATCACTATGAACTAACTCCAGTGTCTATGAAGCTCTCCATGCCTTACCTTTGTCAAACTTTTCCTTAGGATGCTTGCCAAGAATGCAACCTTGGCAAACACCACCTGATAACTAAACTGAAGGCAACCCTATGACCATGCTCTGCTGGTTGAGCTGCTACAAGTAGTGGAAGTTTAGAGGGCCAAATCGCTCATGCCATAATCTACTCACATCATTAGAATGAGTGAGTAAAATAGTCAAAGGAGGATCAGGAACAAAGTGAGAAAATAGATAGAGCTGTGACTGATGATCTGCTCTCCCAACTGCAACTGTAGAACCACTGTGCAACTCACGAATCTCCACTGAATCAGGAGTGAACTCAACCTGCTTGCCTAAACCTGTGTGAGTGATCTGGTATACCGATAGGAGATTAGTTGATAATGAGGGCACACAAAGAACATCATGGAATTTGCCATCCCCCACATCAACAGACCCTCTCCCACACACCTCAACAGGAGTATCATCACCCATCAAAATAGAAGGCATAGTACACGGCTTCAAAGATGCAAGTTCTTTCTTAGAAAAAGCCATGTGGTGCGAAGCACCCGAATCAAGAACCCAAGTGGATGGTGAAGAAGCAACTGCAACAAGGGCCTTGCCCTTTCCTTTCCCCTTGTTTTTTTCTTTTGCCTTATTAGACCCCTCATTAGAACTCTGTTTGAGAGACTCAAGAACACTGATATTATTCTTCTCAAGAATGTGTGTCAAGTGATCAATTTGTTTGTTCAAACATTTATGTTCATCATGACCGGGTCTTTTACAATAGGCACATTGGACCCTCTCTTTCTTAGGCTTGTCACCCTTGGAAGATTGGGTCTCATTAGTTGCTTTTGAAGCAACCGATATCTGATCCTTCTTCTCCTTGCTATTCTTCTGTTTCTTATCCTTACTATTGTTGTTACTGCTTTGTCCTTTCTGTTATTTTGTGCCTTGGTTGGCAGCCAAGGCATGTGACTTAGAGGACTTAAGAGTGCCCATCTGGATTAGCTTGTCTTGTTCCTGAGTGAGATTGACAACAAAATCATCTAAAGATGGCATGGTGAATTGAGTACCAAGTGAACCCTTAGTAGCATAGAAAGTAGAAACAAACACAGAATATTCTGAACTTAGCTTAGAGAGAATACTAAGAATCAGTTGTTCATCTTTCTTTTCAATTCCACATTGTTTTAACTGCAACCTTAGTGATTTCAATTTAGTGAAGAAATCTTGGATTGTGTTGAAATTCCTTGGACTTAAACTAATTAGTTCATTTTCCAACATATGACCCCTCATTGAATCTTGTGTGCAGAATAGTGTTTTTAGTTTTGTCCAGATTTCATTTGGCATATTCAAAGACTCAATGTGAAAGAGCAAATTAGGAGAAACAGACAAACACAATGTTCTATATGCCTCATCACATTTGTTAAACCACTTAGGCTTATCTTCATCTTTAGTAGGTTCAGTTTCAAGTCCCATAGTTATCCTATTTAATCCAGCTTTCCTTAAGTAAATTTTCATGTGTGATTTCCACTCAAAGTAATTGTATGGAGTTAGGATGGGCAGATTTGTTTGATCCATGATGAAGAAATGCAGAGAAGAAGTGCCGAAAAGAAGAGAACCCAACCAAGACAACCCCCCCTTTTCACTCAATCAAAGGACCCCCCCCAAAGAAAATATTATTTGGCACTTTATATTAGTGCATTTACAACTGCCACTAGCAAGAAATACTAAGTGGTCTTGATTTCAATGCATTACAAAACCCTCATCAAGAGCATATGCTGAAAATAGAACTTCAACACAATACTCAGAGAAATAAACAACACTACTGCGATCTACTCAAAAAATCATGCACTTTCAAAAAATGAATCACCTCGATACGAGGTTGTATGTGAAAGTTATGATCCTCCGAAGTTCCCATAATGAGAACTGTGCAATGTCATGACTGAGAATCTGCAATTTGTAAAAAATATTGGCTTCAAAATCAAAAAATGTCTGCACTAGTGCATAGAGCACAAAAAAATAATGAAAATAAAAAAAAATTCGTGGGAAAAGGAGTCCGTATGAGCAAGAACAGAGCATTTGAAAAATGCCTTCAAAATTTCAACTGCCAATGGAGAGGGATCCTGCTGTAGCTTTTTGGGCGTGTTTCTACAAAATATATAGACTACAAGAAAAAATGGAAAGATACCCAGATGGTTTATCTGTGTTGCGAACAAAACCCAGAAGGCGTTTTTCTTGTAAATATACAGAAGATGTTGCTCCAGTGTAAACAAAACACCTTTAGCTACAAAAAATGACCCCAACAACTAAAAAATGACATTCAGAGGCTGAATCAGATGCTAGAACCTACAATATTGATTCAAAAGACCAAATATGCAAGCTAGATGTCAGATTTGAGCTCGAAACCCCGGTTCTGCAACTGTGTGTGACAATCTATGATTTCGGTGAAACGAAAGCTAAATCTGACTTTCTCAAGCCTCCTGGACACGTTGGAATAGCCAAAAATACTGCCAGTATAACCAAAAATGTTGCAATCACCTAGATTTCATAAAACACATGTGCAAACCCCAGAGATTAAAAAAGTTTCCGTCAAACTTTTCTGATTCTCAAGATCATCTGAAGATGCAAGAGAAGAGGATACTGGGTTTTTCAAAAAACTGTAATAAGATTTATTAGCCCCCCTTGAATCTCTCAACTATGGAAACTAAAATCTACTCTTGCACATAGAACAGCTCTGATACCATGTTAGAATCTGAAAAGATTATTAACCCAAAAAACTAGTGCAAAGAATAGATATTAAAACTATGAATGCAAATGATACAAAATCAAAATAGCAACACAGAGTTAGTCTCCAAGAGAGTAATGCAAATGCTAGAAGAAAAATAGCATTAAGAGGATGCAAAAGCAAAAGATACAAAATACAAGCCAGGTAGCATGCTTATATAGACTAGGAAGAGGGAGGAGGTGGCAACACTAACCAATCAAGAGCAACCATCTATCGGACTAAAGACAGCAAAGTATCTTCTCAAGATAGCTAATGGATGCTCACATGTAGGAAGGTGACACCTCGCAACCACTCACCTAATAAGACATGCTTTATTAACCTAAGCAAGATTAATAGAAGTGTAAGAAAAACCTAAGAATATAGGAAAAAAATAAATAACCCACTAGGAAATAAAAACCTACACTAATAGGATTTAGGTCTGATGCTCTACTGGCTAGTTCTTCCTCTGTTTACTCTGCCAAATAGAAACCCAACACTCAAGTGCTCATGTCTCTTCACTCTTCCATCACCAGAGGCTCAATCCCTGGAATCTATCAGTCAAGGTACTCCTATTGACTTCTCCAAATCTGCACTTTACTGAGATACTTCCTTTGAGAGATCCGGACCTGACTGTCAGACCCTATTGCATACTCTGTTCTTGCTTACCAGACCACAACACTTCTTCAATCTGACTTCTGGTATAGGCACACCATGTTCTGCGGATGGGTGGGATGAACTTTGTTGCCATCAATGACAACACTCGTGAAGCCATATAGTGTCTCTTGCCAACAACTTGTACATACCTTATGGGTAATTACAAATAATAAATGGAATAATACAATAATGGGATTTACAAGGTTAATAGCACCTTATCCGAACAATTAGGTAGCTATTATTACTGATATAATTTGTTGCTCATCATCATTTTCCTCACAACACCCTTTGTCATGCTCTTTTGCATTGAGATTTGGTGAAAAATCGCTTATTTTAGTGTATTTTCACTAGGTTTTGGTCTATCATCATCTTAGATTTTCTTTAAGAGTGTGTTCTAAAGGATCTTATTGCTGTATTAGACTGATATCAAACATTATTTTCTGCCCCTGATCAAAATCATTACAACACCTTTCCTTTCATATATTTGCATTGAAAAAGTACAAAAAAATCAAACATTGTAGGTCAGTTTTGCATATAGTTTTAAACTTGCCTTTTACACACTATTGGAAAATTGTTAAAATATGATTTTGCATTGATTTGAGCATATAAATATTGCCTCTAATCGCAACAACAATAGGTTCCCCCCTAGACCTTACATGAAGAGAAAGGTCCCTAAACCTGAAATTGTGTTTACAACTCAAGATAGAACAATCGGAGACACTGACAAACCTTGTGGATGGAACCCTTATTGATCCTAATTGCATGACTGGACATCCATGGTTAAAGGCTATGAAAGCTATCCCTTCAACAATTTACAAATGTGTAAAATTTATTTTGAACGGACAAGTGCATGCTATTCATCGAAATACATACAAACCTTTAATTACACAACAACACTTTACACTGGATTACTTTTGGGACAAATCTAAAGAGAAACCTAAACTACAAATAGACTTTAACTTCTTGAGCTATAGAAATTACAAAGCAAAACTACTACATCCAGTGACTAGTCCTTCTAGACAAGAAATAACAATAGACAAGTAACACACATTTGAAGAGAACCATAGACTGAAAGGACAAGGTCCCTACGCTGAGGTTCCTCCCTTGCCATCCTTACAAGGATCGAGAGGTAATTATCGACAACAAAACATCCCACCTAGAAAAATAAGATTTGACCCTGGTGCTTCTTCCTCAAAAATGAAAAAACCCATGAAAGAACAAAGCCCTATCTTACAAGAGATAAGTGGTAAGACAAAAAGAAATAGAAAAGTGAGAGAAAGAAGAAGAAGAATAAAAGCATATACCATAAACCTTGCCTCTCAACAAGAAAACATTGATCTAAACATTGAACAAAACAAAGATGATCCTGACAATGAACAACCTAAAGACAAAGACAAGAATTGGCCTATGGTACCTTATGTCCCATTTTCCCCTAAAATTCAAGAGTGGGAGGATGAAGATGATTTACTTGATGACCATTAGCCCAGGAGATCCTATAGGTAAGTATCTCTAACCCTTTATCTCTCTCATGATGTGCTTCCCTCGTGATGTGTTATGTATTGTTCAGGCCTCCTGCGATGACCCTTGATTCTCTTGTAAGGACTAGGATACTAAGAGATTGCCTCTATTGTGACCTTATTCTATTTATATCTTCATTCTTCTATATTGCCTCTCTCTCTGATTTCATCGCTGATTTCATCCCTATGTGTTATGTCTTACGGACATAGCGTTGCAGTTGGTGACTTGGGGGCACCCCTCTACATGAATGTCCCTAAGACACTTGTTTCTCCTTTCTTATTTATTGTTTCCCTTCCTCTAGTGTTTCTATCTAGCAGGCAGATGACGAAAAACATTTATACTGATGTGGACCTAGCATCCCTTTTTGCAAGAAATATAAAATTGGACATAGTTCCTAATATGACAATGGGGTTGTATATCTTATCCGACACTTGGCTAGTGGAAGCACTTGTGCTTTCTGCGTAGTGACTTTGATGATGTCTTTATCTCATTTACAAATCATAACAATACTGATGCTCTACGCACTTTGTTTGTCTTTAAATCTAGCCTTAGTGGTACTCGATTTGGAGATCTTCGTGATATAGCCCCATGGTTATCCTCGAACTCTAAATTCGTAGTATAACCTTGGCTCTTTGTGTGGTTAATCATATGCATTGATGTTGTTGTTTATCATGATTTTGTAGACACTAACATGTTTCTTGCAGGGATGTGTTTGTGGGAACATTTGGTGATTGTAAAGTACATGTCACCTCTGGGGGGCATGGGATTTGCAAAAGTCCATGTTCCCTTGTGTGTTTTCTTCCTACCTTAATGTGCTTGATATTGATGCATGATATCAACCACCTTAAGGTGGGGGCATATATAAGGTAAGTTGTCTGTCATAGATGTTAGCAATGTGTTTGTCCTTAGGTGCAGTTTAAAGACTTGTGCAATGAGTACATCCTGCACTCTAAGTTTGTTTTCAATTAATCAATCAATCAATCAATCATTTAAGCCCTCTGCAGAGGTAGGATATCATGTATATCCTTTTTATTTTAAGCCCTCTGGGGAGGTGGGGGTGGTGTATTTCTCAGAGTAGATTGCACCATCCTGTCATTTTCAAAAGTCCTTCGCGGAGGTAGGGAGCGGTTCTGTGACTAACTCAACCTTTAAGCGTGTCTTTGGTGATTGTTGTGGTGAAGCTCAATCATCGGTGTGTGCCTGTAATGTGCCTAAGATGGTGATGAACCTAGAAATAGGAACACTCCATCGCTTATCTGCCCTGTTTTCTCTATGTCTTCAAAGTGTGTGTTTTGGCGTGCTTGCTTAGTTTAGTATGTCTGTTTCCCCATATGTAGTCTAAAGACCTGTGAGATGAGTACATCCTACATTATGGGAGGTTTGGTGTGTCTTGCATGTGTGTTGCCCCATATATGTAGTTTAAAGACCTGTGCGATGAGTACATCCTGCATTATGGGAGGTTTGTTTACTTTCGTGTACTTGCATCTGCATTTCATGAGAAAAAGAAAAGAAAAGAAATCATTCCTATCTTCTATGCATTCATTGTATTCACCATGTTCTACTTTGACTGTAACTATCTTCTTCATGTTTTGCGTGCCATCACTATCTTCAATATGTCTAGTGTGTCTTCTTTGTGCTTGGTGTGTTTGTTATGTTTGTTGATCGTACTTTAATGCATGTATTGGCCTCACGTTTATACATACATTAAAGTGGGGGCTAAATGTAGCATTAGAAAATGTCCCCTTGGGGGCTTTTCCCTCATAAGGTTTAGCTCTAGGGTCTCTTATATGCATTTAGGACATATTACATCATAATTTGACATCCTGATGAGAAAACCCCTAAGTGTCTTAGCAAATAGGACCTAGGGGGACCACTTGAGATAACCCCTGCCCAAAATAGGGGAGGAGGACTGGGGTGTCCGCGCCCTAGTTTTGCCCTATTTTGGGTCAATCCCAAATTTTGAGTGTCGGCTTGTGACCGTTATTTGGGTCCTATGCTAACACGGTAAGTTTAAATTACGAAATTCTTGGCGGGAGTGTTTGTCATTGCATATAAAAGCATGCTTAGGCATTCATTTGTAAACAAGATATTTATTGTGAACTTTATGCATTCTGAAGGTGATTCAAGGCTTTCATTGTGTTGCAAGAGTAGATTTGTGTTGTCTATGTGTTTATGTTTGCAGATTTGAGCATTCATCTCCTCATGGCATGAAGAGCTTCTTCCTCCATGAGATCTTCACTACAAGGTGACATTCATTTGTGTTTTCAAGCATTTATCATTTAGTTTTTGCCTTTGCCTCCCAAAGCACGCACTCTCTATCTGACAACGTTGTTTGGAAGGCTTGAATGTCTCTTTGGGGCTTGACTAAGCCAAGCCTCTAAACACCACAACCTCCTCCCAAAGTTTCATGATTGCAGGTTACAGGTTGAAGCTACAGATAAAGTGAAGTTATAGGAGGGTACAACAGAGTGTCATAATTGCAGATCAAAGAAGAAAATAGCTCCCTAGACTAGGGTGCCCACCCATTAGTCCTCAAAGTTCCACAATGGGAAAATCTCTGATGCAGCAGGAACAGGTTGCAGACAGAGCTTCCAGATCTTGACAAAAAGTAGGGTATTGGACTTGGGTGCCCACTCTTGAGTCCCTGACTTTTCTGTCTCCAAACCCTTAAAATAAGTGCACTGTTATTTGTCATTTTACATCTTTCTGTAGTAGCATTTTCTGATATTCATCTATTTGCTGTTGTATTTGCATAATTAGGGTTTTAAGGCATAATTGAGCATAAGATAAGATAATTGGAAATCAAATCATAAAAATCCAAGTTTCCCTACATTCTCATAGTGACCTAGGGTATGATAGTACATTGCAACTCAACCCTAGGTCCTTGAATGAAAGGGTGAAAGGAGGATACATACACAAAACTAACAAAAACTCAACTATCCAAATTCCACCCTTTACAAATCAAAAGGCTTCTGAGCTAGGGTTTGAGGTCAGTTGTTGGGTCTTAAAATGGGATGAAAGAGCCTCAAAGACAGGACATCATAGAAAGTTTGATTCACTATGGACATGCCTCTTTAAGATTACTATTTGTAAGTAGCGTAATGCGTATGAATTAGAGACTATGGAAGGATAATTGTTGCAGATTCCTGTCAATTGGATCTTCCTTAAACACTTCACATATAAACCGATCCTGCCTCTTGTATCATAGTTAGCATAGTTTCCCTTCTATTTTTTTTATGTTTTCCCTCTCCTTTCAATAAGTGTTCTTAAAATACGTGTCCGTAGCTAAAAAAACTCCAAAGATCTTCTAAGTGTCTTTTCCGTCAATATCATTGATAAAGACTCAAAAATCTAGGGTGATGGCCAATGACTTTGAAAATAGAATATTAATGACAGGTCACTACAAGATTTGTTTTAGATTTAAACAATCTAGTTAACCACCATTTGGGAACATACTTTTAGAGTCATTAATATGAAATCATGGCCTCATTAATATGTTACATTAATTCTTGTTGTTGGAGCCAAGCATTTTAAAAGCCTATCTCCACTCCTCATTGTCATGTCATTGTAGAAGAATTTCCTTTAAGAGTTTGGCTTTTCTAAATTCTTGAGCAAGAGTGTGGGCTAAGGAGAAAATTGCAAATATGGTAGAGGAGGATCAATCTTCAAAGGGTAGTGAAGAGAAGGGGCTCTTCAAATTACTTGATAAATGGAAGAAGAGTAGGTCGTACACTGCAACCAAGGTGCAACCTAGGGTTAACCTTCTAAAAACCAGAGGTTTCATCAAAAGTAAAGTTGTAGATTCTTCTTAGTTTCTAGACTATGTGGATGGTATATTTGATCCCATAATTTCCAAGAATCCAAAGACCCTAAAGGAAGGGGTGCATATAAGATGTATTATCCAGGCAAAACAAGGTAAGGTTGAATCTTTTGGCATGAGCATTTGGAGTTCCAGTTTTTCCCAATTCATGGTTTCACTTGTCCACTCACATCCGGAGTTAATTCATTTGTACACAATTAACTTTGATGTTTCTACTGTGACTATTCAAAGCAAAAAATTCTAGGTTCACATCCATGCACATGCTATCCGTGATATGCTGGGTTTATGATATGACCCAAATGCCAGTTTTTATGACATACCTAAGATGCAAAAGGTTTGGCATCAGATGGAAATGAAATAAAGTTTATTGAATTGGGAACTCCATCTTGATGAGGACAATTCCAAGATGTCATCGCTTCCCCTTTCTTTAGATTTACTAAATTAGATGTACAAGATGCCTGCTCGATGCTGGCCTTTATCTTCATCCAGAATGAAGACGCAAATGTGCATGATTGGCAGCTTGGGGCTATATTCTGTCTCAAGAAGGTCAAATGGACTCAAGAGTATAAATTTGATTTCATGAAGCATATTGCTTATGCATTGTGTGACCAATTGGCCAATTTCAAACATACATAGACTTTCATGTATTCTTCGTATCTTGTCCATTTGATTATATATCAGAACTATCAACTATTCTTGTGGTACATGCATTTGGATTTGTATGATTTAGAGGTTGATGCTCATAAGGTGATACCTGTGTCTGCATGGACCCATGTATTGTCTAAAACCTCTGACCCTTATGAGTTTACAGAGTGTTTCGTGGCCCCCCTCATTGAACAATTAGACCCAGAGGAGGTTAAGAACATAATGACTGATAGGGTGAGGGGACTCATAACAAATTCTCAAGTCCCTTATGATTATTTTTTAGGGCCCACTTTACTATGAATAAGGTCCATGGTTTTGGAGTAGAGTCTTTTATGGTCCCAAAGATTCTAATAGCTAGGATTTTAACCCTAGAATTGGCCTGACAATTATCTATAATTGACAATGAGTTCAGAGCAAAAAAGAAGAAAAAGGCTTTTTATGATGTTCCTTGGAATATGGGTGGTATCATGGTAATGAGGAGAGAGTTAGAATATCTTTTACACAAGAAACTAGCAAATTATGGGTTGGTCATGGTTCAAGACACATGGAAGTATGACCCTAACAACTTCTTGGCTTCCTGGCTCCTTAGTAACAAAGTTTATGCCACTGTCACTCATGAAAGTCATCCATTCTTTGATAAAAGGAGGTCATCGCAAATAGATACTCTAGATGTTTATGTTGAAATAAGTGATATTCCCAGTAATCTGCCCAAATCATGGGAAACATTCTACAACCTCATTAAAGATTATGATCCAAAGAAGAAAATGACTCATGGTTTGAGACAGGCTTTGGTAAAAAGAGGATAGAGTAATGACAAGATTGTTATGTACTGGAGGTATAGGCAAGAGATTGCTGAGTCAGAGAGAGGTTTTGAATAGGTTGCTTCAGATGAGAAATGGGAGAATTTGTGGGACGAAGATCACATGAGCCCAGTCTCTAGTCCAGAAATAAGCAATATTCTAGGACATCTAAAGTCAGATGAAGAGACAACAAAGTCAAACCCAAAGTTAACCATTTGGCCAAAATCCCTCAGCATTATTGAGCAACAAAAAAGTTTCACAACAGTCATCTCATGAGGGCCAAACAGTTTCAGCATCTGGGGACCTTGGAGTGGCAATTCCACAAGAGCTTGGAGTTACAGAATCATTGGTCTCACCACATTAGGTGCTAAAAGAGGAGACAAAGCAAGACCTAGCAGGTAGAATCCTTAATAGGAAGTTTAAATTGGGTTTAGGAAAAGAGGAGGAAGAGGAAGAAGTTACAAATGTTTCACAAACACAGATTTCAAAAACCATGGTGGCCCCACAGGTGAGTCTTTCTTTACCTTCTTCTTTTTCTCATTCTTCTTCTACCTTGGGGCTGGCTACCCAAATGTTGTTGGCAAGAGACACATTATGGCTTCATGATTGTTGTCATTGATGGCAACAAAGTTCATCCCACACATCCACAGTACATGGTGTGCTTATACCGGAAGTCAGATTGAAGAATGTTGTGATCCGGTAAGCAAGAATAGAGCATGCAACAAGGTCCGACAATAAGGTCCAGATCTCTCAGAGGAAGTATCTTAGTAAAGTACGGACTTGGGGAAGTCAAGAGGAGTACCTTGACTGATACATTCCAAAGATTGAGCCTCCGGTGATGAAAGAGTGAAGAAATATGAGCACCTAAGTGTTGGGTTCCTATTTAGCAGATTTGATTGAGAAAGAACTGACCCGCAGAGCATCAAACCTTAATCCGGATGAGTTATTGATGGTGATCAAGGTTCTTGAGGTATCATTCATGATTGACCAACATGGTTGATGACTTCTATGAGCTTCTCTTTGATACGCATCATTTGATAAGCAAGAATTCAGCCGACAGACCAAGAGTTTGGGAAAATAGTAAGTATTTTGGATGCCAACTAGAAAGTGGATGAAATCCTTGATGCAGATATATATACCAGATTGATTTCGGTATGAAAGTGTGCTGTGTGTTGGGTAGTGCGAAGAAAAGTAGAAGAGCAGTGTGAAGACATCAAAGACAGGTCCAGTATGGGACAGGATAGCAACACCTAAGAAGAGGAAGAATGAAGTGCAGTAGATTAGTGTATTGAGCCTAACCAGAACTGAACCTCAACATATGTAGATGCTTCTCATCAGTTCAAGTATCTAGTTTCCTTATATAAACTATTGTAGGCAATGAGCCTCTTGTGAGCAGTGAGCTCCGGTAGTGAGCCCTGATTGGCAAGTGCCATTTTGTACCATCTTATTCTTTTAACAGAGAATACAATCTTGGGTTAGTCACCCCGTGGTTTTTCCCTTAATAGGGTTTTCCACGTCAAAATCATTGTGTTATGTATCTTGACTTTGTTTCTGCTCTCATGATTATGAATGCTTATTTTCTTTGATACTGCACTAGTTGTTAAAGAAGAACAAAAAGTTAAATTAATTAAGATAACTGATTCACCCCCCCTCTCAGTTATCAACAATCGGTATCAGAGCTAAGTTCCTCTAAAATAGAGCCTAACAGCTTGAGGAAGATCTGGGAATTCCAATGGATGTGTATGGCATGAGGCAACAACTTTAGTCCGCCCTAGATGACCTTGAGCAATCTCACTCTGAAGTCAATGAATTGAAGGAAAGACTCAAACAAGCTGATGATTTAATAAATGAACTAAAAGATAAACTGAGCATCTCTATGAAAAAGAGAAAGGAGCTACTTCAATAGTTAGCAAGTCAAAGTGAACCCATTAATACTGATGAAGATCTGAATGAGAAGAACAAGTTGTGTGAGAAGCTATCAAAAGAGGTCATTATGGTAAGACATGAAATGGAATCAAGAGTTATGAAATTCACCAAAGAAATTGAAGAGAAAAGAAAAACTGAAGATGATCTAAGACAATCTCTCAAGGAGAAATCAGAAGACTGCCACAAAATGGATAGAATAATCAGGCATCTAGAATCTGATCTTGAAGAAGCTAGAGATAATGAAGAACAACTTGAGAATCAAATTAACACTCTTAAAAGGGAGATTCAAACAACAATTGAATACAAAGAGAAATTCAAGATAAGCTCTGCACAACTTGAAGTTCTTCTTCAAAGCCAAAAGAGGGTAGATGACAAGCAAGGCTTGGGATATGAAAAAGGTGAAAGCTCCGGATCCGGTCAGAAGAACTCCAGATTAGAAAATCCAAGAAACAGGTCTAGATGACCTCCGGTAAGGCAACCAAATGCTCAAAGATATCCTTCCTTCAATGGATACTACCACAATTGCAATAACTTTGGTCATAAAGCAAATTAGTGTAGAAGAAGAATGAATCAGACTAGTTCATCCTTCTCCGGACAGTGTTTTAATTGCAAAAGGTATGGTCACAAAACTCATGAATGCAGAAATATGCAAATGAACAATTCATTCAATGGTAGATGTTTTGCATGCAATAGAATGGGACATATGACTAATTAGTGTAGATCAAGAGGATATCAGTCAAAAATGCAAAGAAATGTTTGCTACAATTGCAATAGATCTGGTCATATTGCCAAATTCTGCAGAAGTAAGAATCAGGACAAAAAGGGTCCAGTGCATCATAATCAAAACCAAGACAAAGGAAAAGGAAAAGTGAATGCGGATGAAATTCAAAGAGAGATGAACAAGATATGGGTAAAGAGAAGTACAGAAAATGATGGGGATGGATCCGCACCAGAATCTGGTGCTGATATTCCTTCCAAAAACTAAATAGATGAGCTCTGGCTCAAGGGGAGTAACAAAAGAAAAACATTTTCCCCCAGCCAGTCAATTGGTGCCTGAAATTGGCACATGGAAGGTTACAGACTAAAAGGGCTCTCAGAGAAACATCTAAATAACCCTTGGGGAAGATATGAAAGATCCATAATGAATCTGAAGAGGTTAATCATTTGAGATTAATCCGGTTTAACAGTCATCTGGTAAGAACAA
This sequence comes from Cunninghamia lanceolata, assembly GCA_027924645.1. NCBI lineage: Eukaryota > Viridiplantae > Streptophyta > Pinopsida > Cupressales > Cupressaceae > Cunninghamia > Cunninghamia lanceolata. The sequence continues at coordinate 2,205,147 of BSBN01001327.1, read as the reverse complement.
GATTTTCACAGTTAGATCTGGTATGATTCAAATTTGAGGCATCTTGATCTACAGATAGATCAAATGTTTGCGGAAAGGAAGATAGATTGTCATCAATCACCAAGAATAACTCTAAGTATATCTCAGTGATCCAGAAAAGATCTTTCTCAAAACAAGGAGAACAAGGCAACCGAAATAACTTAAGTTGCGCATTTATTGCAATGTGGAATTAGGGTTTTCTCAGAAATAAAAGGGTTCATTCACCCGTCACTTGTACATTTGCATTCAAGAAGAAAAGAAAAGGAGCTCTACAACAAATTGTTTCAAATTTCTCAAAAATCAACCACTGAAGTCGATTCATCCAGCAAATCAATCCAGCTCACTTCGCGAACCCTAGAAGCGCAAAAAGTATTTTTCGTTATTGAATATCTCTCTGTAAATCTTTTGAAAGATGGCTACTCTGAATATTGTGAAGATCACTGATAGACCTCACCCCAAATTCAAGAAACATCCCTACAAATCCCTGGAAGTAGATCCCCTAGGGGCATTTTCTAGTGTTCCACATGGAGTTCTGCATGTAGAAGATTTTAGGGTTTACATTCACGCAAACATTGAATAATTCAGAGAATTCAAGTTGAGGGATATCTACCACAAGGAACTGATAATTGAATCACTTGAACTTAAACCCCAATATAAGGCCATCTGGGAAAAACATTTTGGGCAATGTATTCATTTCTCCTGTTTTGCTGAAGATGAGTGGGTCCGGTATGTTTTGAGCAGAGTGCATGAGAACTTCATATGGCTGAATAGACCATTCAAGATCACAAAAGATGCTATTAAAGTGGTAACCAGTTTGCACTCATCTGGAGGGTTACATGTTCTCAAATCTGTCAATAATCAAACTATGAGTGAGGCTACCGGATCAAGGTTTGACAAGAGAGCAATGACCATAGATGATATCACTAATCCGGATATCAAGTTTGCCTCCATGATCATCAGTTATAAGACATATCACTCTAGCAGGGAAAATTTAGTACCCGGAACTACAATTTACATTGCTTATGAAATGTGAAGAAAGGATGTTGACTATGACCTTTGTGAGCTCCTTCTAAACCAACTTTTGGAGAACCTATAGAAGATAAAGAAGGACAAGAAGAATTCCTTCAAATATGGTGGCCTGATACTCTGTCTATTCTTCTACTACATGAATGAGCTACTCGGATCTAATGGGTGGATATGGCAAAATGACAGACCAGTAGCAATACAAATTAGAGACTATCTGCATGGAATTGGTGATGCCAATGGACAAAACACAGCACTCTGGGGTTACTTTAAGAATATTCAGAACATGATGCAAGCCAGAGAGAATTCCTCAATCGCTAGTTGAAAAGTATAAGAATACAATATGCTTTATGGTAGAAACTGATCAATGCCTAATGGAGGCAGTGGAACCAAGAATAATGTGGATCATGCCAATGGGGTATGAAGTGGATGAGAAAATTGTAGAGCTGCATGTTCAGCACATGCTAAGTTAGCCCAAGGATCCCAAGGCAGAAAGGTTTGGAACCTTTGAAGAATTGAGTGTAAAGATTCATGTGGAACTAAGACAACCAAAGATGAAGAGAAAAGTGAGAAAAGAAGTAGAGAATGTTGCCAAAAGGTATGTCATGTCAAAAGAGGCACTTGATGCACATAGAGAAAAGATGGAAAGGATAGGAAAAGAAAAGGAAGAGGCAGAAAAAGAAAGTGCTCTGGTAGAAGCCCCCTCCCGGACCAGATCCTCTAAAAGCTCTGCATCTACCACTGCTAAGGGCTCAAAGGCATCAAAACCGGAAGCAAAATCATCTGGTAAAGGAGAAAAGAGAACAAAGACAAAGGCTACAAGATCATACACAAGCCTTAAAGATGATGAAGAGATAGAATCAGATGAGGAAGTAAAGAAAATGAAGAAGAAAAAGAAGACATCCGGTGAATCATCTACCGGTCCTAACAAGGAAGAAGAAAAGACAGATAAAAGTGTTGAGAAATCTACTTTTGATGATATCATCAAGGCAATTACTGTGGATGGAAACCTGAAAACATTAACAAAATTTTATGATGAATGTAGTGAAGCTAACCAGAAGATCCTGTAAGATGCCACAGTTAGGTATATGAATATCTACAACAAATCTTTCATCGAAATCATATCTCTAATTCATAAAAGCCTTGAGAAGGAACTTGAAATTAGAAAGAATAATGCTAAAGCAAAGGATATGGAGATCTGTGAACAGATAGCCATTCAGCTCTATCCTTCCATCATTCCTAAGAAAAAGAATATGATCTTCAAAGATTGCAAGGATGAGTTCCGGAGCAAAGCTAGGATGAATCAGCTTATGCTTGGAGAAACTGACAAGGTGGCAAAAGAAATAGAAGACATCCTCTGGAATGCATACAAAAGATTCAATATTCCTATTATAGAGGACTTAGGTGATGATCTCTCAGCCATGAATGACAAACAATAATCTACTGAGACAATGGCAGAAGAGGAAAAGGAGACAAGTGAAGAGAAAGCTAAAGACTTAGATTCCTCTACTCCTAAAGAGGAAGGTCATGAAGTAGAAGACACCTCTCTTTTGGATCCTCCTGCATACTATGAAATTGAAGGAGAAGAAAGAAAAGAAGAGAGTATCAATCAAGAAGAACAAGTAAAGGAAAGAGAAGAAGGTCAAATAGAGAAGACCATAGATGATAGTGCTAAGGCTGTAGAAGGGGAGAAAACTTTGTCTTTGGTAAGAGACACAACAGAAGAAGTCAAAGATTTCTTAACCAAAGAGATGATGGAATTTGATGAACTAGAACTACTTCAAGGACCGTTCAATTTTGACTCCCTCTCCCCGGTTCAAACCATGAAGCTAGCATCCTTTACTCAAGCAAAGGCAAAAGAAAAGCTCCTGAAATCTCACATAGAAGACTGTGAGCTCATAGAAGCTGCATCCAGTGTATTGGAGAAGATCATGCCATCCTTCCAAAAGGATTCTTTGGCCTCCACATCTGGTAATCTAAAGTCTCTTGTAAATTCTGTTCATACGCATTTTGATTCCTTAGAGAAGTCAGGAGAAGAAAAGGTCCGGAAGGAGTTTTTGGGAAAAAGATTCTCCGAAGTGTAGGGTCTAATAAAAAATGATAGGAGAGTTATGGATATTGGAATAAAGAACTTGGACAATGCTCTTAAAGATGGTGGAGATATATATAAATTTTGTTTATCCTAGCCTAAAGTGACCAAGGATATTGAGAAGAAAGAAAAAGAGCAAGAGGATAAACTGTTAAGTTTATCTCAAAGTTTTGATCCTCTCTCCTCTTCCATTGTAAATCAAGAGTGTCAGACCATTGTAGTCACAAATGAAATAAAGAAACTTGAGAAGGAAAGGAAGAACACAATAAACCCAATAGGTGAACTTAGAAGGATCATTATCCCTAAGTTAGAGGCTATGCATGAAGCTCTAACTGATGCTCAGGCCACAACCCGAACTAGTGATCTGACAGATCTTAAGAAGGCAGAAGCCTTTGCATTCCTGTTGAGTGGTCACATCTCAATTTTGGATAGGATGAAGCAAAGTTGGGCGATAGAAGTTGTACAGTTGAAAAATACCTTTGCAGATATACTTAAGTATATGTAAGTACAACTTGTATATATACTTATGCGGATATAGATTGATTTTTGAAAATTTTGGTGTGCAGATTCTATCCTTTGCCATTGATGTCAAAGGGGGAGTGAGGAGTAGTGAAAAATGTGGAATCCAGCTAAGGGGGAGCTTCGGTAAAGTGTACATTAGAACAGAGCATCAACCAAGGGGGAGTGTAGCATAACACTTAGTCATTTTTCACTAAGTGTTGCCATCAATGCCAAAGGGGGAGATTGTTTGCAAGAGACACATTGTGGCTTCATGATTGTTGTCATTGATGGCAACAAAGTTCATCCCACACATCTGCGGTACATGGTGTGCTTATACCGGAAGTCAGATTGAAGAATGTTGTGATCCGATAAGCAAGAATAGAGCATGCAGCAAGGTTTGACAATAAGGTCTGGATCTCTTAGAGGAAGTATCTTAGTAAAGTGTGGACTTGGGGAAATCAAGGGGAGTACCTTGACTGATACATTCTAGAGATTGAGCCTCTGGTGATGAAAGAGTGAAGAAATATGAGCACCTAAGTGTTGGGTTCCTGTTTAGCAGAGTTGACTAAGAAAGAACTGACCGGCAGAGCATCAGACCTTAATCCGGATGAGTTATTGATGGTGATCAAGGTTCTTGAGGTATCATTCATGATTGGCCGACATTGTTGATAAATTCTGAGTATCTCTTTGATACGCATCATTTGATAAGCAAGGATTCAACTGACAAACCAAGAGTTTGGGAAAATAGTAAGTATTCTGGATGCCGACTAGAAAGTAGATGAAATCCTTGATGCAGATATATATACCAGATTGATTTCGGTATGAAAGTGTGTTGTGTGTTGGGTAGTGTAAAGAAAAGCAGAAGAGCAGTGTGAAGACATCAAAGACAGGTCTGGTATGTGACAGGACAGCAGCACCTAAGAAGAGGAAGAATGAAGTGTAGTAGATCAGTGTATTGAGCCTAACCGGAATTGAACCTCAGCATATGTGGATGCTTCTCATTAGTTCAAGTATCTAGTTTCCTTATATAAACTATTGTAGGCAGTGAGCCTCTTGTGAGCAGTGAGCTCGGGCAGTGAGCCCTAATTGGCAAGTGTCATTTTGTACCATCTTATTCCTTTAACAGAGAATACAATCTTGGGTTAGTCACCCCGTGGTTTTTCCCTTAACAGGGTTTTCCACGTCAAAATCATTGCGTTATGTATCTTCACTTTGTTTCTGCTCTCATGATTATGAATGCTTATTTGCTTTGATACTGCACTAGTTGTTAAAGAAGAACAGAAAGTTAAATTAATTAAGATAACTGATTCACCCCCCCTCTTAGTTATCAACAAATGTCCCATGCTTCCATATCTCCAACCACCTCAAGTTTACCTTTACAATCTTTATCACCTTTTCCTAGTGCCACATCTTTGGCTATTCCCCAAACTTTGAGTTTACTAGTCTTTTCCCCATCAGTGCCTAGGAGGGCTATACTACCACAAGATCCAAGTCAGAAAATGATAACCATCCGCTATGGTCTACCACAAGGCTTCCCTTTTGTAGGTGGTCTAATTGCTTCCCCTTCTACTTTCAATGCCAATCAGAAGCTGCCAAGAAAGAAAGAGAGTCAAGAAGAGAAAAAGAAAAGAATAAAAGAGGGTAGAGCCCTTGCCGTTCCTCAGATGAGATCCCTTTTTGATCCCATAGAACATTATTTAACTATAACCCACATGAATCCTAATGGGATAAAGCCCCTTGAACAAATGAAGCCAGAAGACTACACCAAGAATGTAGTGGCCATGGACTTGACTCAATTTAGGCCACAGGATAAAGTAGAGTTGATTAATGAAAATTTAGTTGTAGTAACCACAGATTACCTTAAGGCCTCTAAGAAGTTGTAGAAGGTAGAAGTAGAATTGACTCAAACTAAGTCTACAATAAGCCACCTCTCTATAGAAATCAAAGCCAAGGACCTAGAGATTGAGTGACTGAACAAGGATATTAAGGCTGCAGTGTCTAAGGAGGTTTTTTAGGCTTCACAGTTAAAGGTAACTAGATTGTAGTATGAGTTGGCACAATTTAAAACTTCAATGGGTGTGCTAGAATAGTAAAAGGCTCTCTTGGAGGAAAGGCATAATAATGACTCAAGAATTTATCTAGTTGTAACATAATCTCAAAACTGAGAAAGATCAAGATAGCATTTTGCAGACCCAGTTTTTGGCTCAACAAATAAAAGTTAAGCAAATTGACTTTAGAGCACACCCAACAATCTCAAAATGTTGGGGTGTTAGCAATGGTAAAGGAACTTACATTTCTTCCTAGCAGAGGATTTCCAATGATGTATCTTAGTTGAAGCTAGCACTTAGGTTCCTTTTAAATGCACAATAACTATGTGAAAATGTGGAGTCTTTTGTTGAAGAAATTTTATCCTCAGTATCTGTAAAGGTTTTTGATTCCCAGATTTTGATTCAAAAGTTTTATGATGCCTCTGATGAGATTTTGCAGTCAGTGGGGATACATGATAGAATGATAGTAATAGAGAAAGTGAATGAAATTTTGAATTGTCACAAAGCTACCACTAAATGTAAAATTTCATTGAATTTGTTGAAGCAAGGAGTTAAAGGAATGAAGGGACACATTGAGAACCTAGTCCATTTAAGACTCCCCTCACCATTCCCAAATAGTAGCATGCTCTTAATGAAGGATTAGATAAAGGCTCTGCTACTGATTAAGCAAAATGACCAAATGGTTTTTTAGACTCTAAGTAATTCATCCAGTGTTGTCAAAGTGGAATCAGTTTTTCTTCCGATGGTTCAGTTGGAAATTTCAATTGCATGTTGTGGTGCAGAATCTGTAGATTTTTTCTCATAGGGAAATAATTGAATTAGATCTAGCTTTCCAAGCCCTTCAAAAAATAAAATGTCTGACAGATGTAGAGTGGTCTAGCTACCAGGTTGCCTTACAAAAACTTTGAAGGTCCCAGTTGGAGATGAGATTTTGGTTTTGTTTCTTTTTGTAGAAGATTTTGGGTTCTCTCTATGTAGGCACAGAGTCCCTATTGTTGGATCTAGGGCATACAACTGAGAGGGGGGGGGGGTGAATCAGTTGTATAGAACTTGTTCTCTTTCAAACACTTAATTCTCTGTTGTTAGTTAGCAGCATATCAAATAATCATTCATGGAGGCACAATACATAAACACAAGAGCAGATAAGCATCAACACATTGAACACCAAGATTTTGACGTGGAAAACCCGGTTAAGGGAAAAACCACGGGGTGATTAACCCAAGAATTATTCTCTGTTAGAAGAATAAGGAAAAATGAATGGCACATGCCAATAAGGGCTCACTGCCCGAGCACACTGCTCACAAAGAGGCCCACTGCCTACAAGGAGACACACTGTCTACAGAGTGATAAAAATCACAGTCTTGAACTGGAGAATGACATCTCTACCATGTCCGGATCAGTTCCAATTAAGCCCAACAATCTCTGCTCTGCCTTTCGCACCTTTCTTCACTACACCTTACTCATCCACATACTACTTCACTGAAATGAATTCACAAATCATTATTTATACAAGACATCGACTTAGGAACAAGCATCTAAGTCGGCAAACAACCATAGGAGTATCCGCAAGATGAATAACACATCCGGTCGGCTATCACAAGAACATTCGCAGGATGAACAACTCATCCGGTCGGCTAAACAGAGCAATAACTTCATCCGGAAGAATAACTTCAATTCCGGGCTCTACCATCAATGCGGACCAACAACACAACCTAAACATGATTCAAGAACCTTCACAAGTCTGTCTGAATGTCCGGATACATCCGCACTTTCTCTGCTTACTGGGATCTCTTGTCTTCCTCATCCGGAACTTCAAGAACACAGTCTGTCGCCACTGTCATAATGCAGGAGGTACATCCGGACCTCCAAATTACACACAAATCAGGATGAAACATCACAAGGACATATAAAACACTCCTTCCAATCCGCAGATTATGATAATACAATTCCGGACCTCACCGGACCTTTTTGTGATCCTCTGTCACCTCCGGATACTTGCCGGACCCGGTTCTATACCGGCAGCCATAACTCCTTCAGATCTTCATGCGGACCTCTGAAATCTTAACTGTAGCATCTTAAGACTCATATCTACTAACCCTTTAATCCACATCCTCCGGTTCTCATCTTATACAGTATATTTACCTTCTTCTCATCACTGTTCTTCACTGTTCCTGACTGAGGCTAATTTTCTCAATATCCTCAGCACAAAGCTCATCAAATCCTTCTTGTCAATGCAGTGTGAGTATGTTGACATCAATGACAACAATGGCTCACCTCATACTTGCAACAATCTCCCCCTTTGTCATTGATGGCAACATATGATGTGAAAAACCATCAAGACAAGAACTTCTCTTTTCTGTCACAGCTCCCCCTATCAACAACAACTCCTCACATGTCTTCCTTTGCTGCTCCCCCTTTGATCATCAACCACTTGTTTTTCACATGTCTTCTCTCCCCCTTTGACATCAATGGCAAAGGGCTCATACTTGCAACTCTCATGCATCAGAATAATACCAGCTGCTCCCCCTTAGTTGCAGCTCCCCATTAGTCCGGATCACAAGATATGACTGTGATAGCCACCGGACTGATGCACATCAGTGCATCTTAGTTCATCACCGGAGGGGCCATGACCCCTAACTTCTCCCGGAGATATTCAAAAGAGTCCTTGGGAAGAGGTTTTGTAAAGATATCTGCAATCTGATCCTTGGAGGGAACATACTCCAATCTGACTTCTTCCTTGTTTACTTGTTCTCTCAAAAAGTGAAATTTGATAGATATGTGCTTAGTCTTAGAATGCAATACCGGATTCTTGGAAATATTAATTGCACTTGAATTATCACAGAAAATTGTGATAGGCTCCTCATATTCAACTTTGATGTCTCTTAGCATCTGCTTCATCCACAAGATTTGAGTGCAACTACCTGCTGCTGCAATGTATTCTGCTTCAGTTGTAGACAGAGATATTGCATCTTGTTTCTTGCTTAGCCAAGAAACCAATCTCTTCCCCAAAAAGAATGCTCCACCACTAGTGCTCTTCCGGTCATCCACATCTCCTGCCCAATCTGCATCTGTGTAAGCATGAAGAGAAAAATCCGGATCTCTAGGATACCATAGACCATACTCAACTGTCCCTTTCAAGTATCTAAAAATTCTTTTGATTGCCATAACATGAGATTCTCTAGGATCAGCCTGGAATCTTGCCACAAGACCAACAGCTTGCATTATATCTGGTCTAGTTTGAGTGAGATACAACAATCCACCAATCATTGATCTATACTTTGTCTGATCTGCCTTTGGAGAATCATCATCTTTGCTTAACTTACATCCGGTTGCCATAGGAGTGTTCATAGGCTTTGAGTCTTCCATACCAAATTTCTTTAGCAATTCTTTCACATATTTGGTCTGAGAAATGAAGATCCCTTCTTTTGTTTGAGTAATTTGCAGACCCAAGAAGAAATTCATTTCACCAAGCATAGACATTTCAAACTCACTTTTCATCTGATTTGCAAAAGTTTTACACATACTATCTCTTCCTCCAAAAATGATATCATCCACAAACACTTCAACAATCAGAATGTTTTCATGATCAATTTTGAAATATAAGTTGCTGTCAGCAGTACCTTTGTTGAATCCAATCTGCACAAGATGCTTATCCAACCTTTCATACCATGCTCTTGGGGCTTGCTTCAATCCATACAAAGCTTTCTTCAACTTGCAGACCATATCATTATTATCAGACAATTGAAATCCATCCGGTTGTTCAATGTAGACTTCTTCTTCCAGATCACCATTTAAGAAGGCAGACTTGACATCCATCTGATATACCTTGAAATCTTTGAAGGCAGCAAATGCAAGAAGTAATCTGACTGCTTCAATTCTTGCTACCGGAGCAAAAGTCTCTTCAAAGTCAATTCCTTCTATTTGAGAGTAGCCTTTGCAGACCAATCTAGCTTTGTTTCTGATTACTTCACCAGCTTCATTTAGTTTGTTCCGGAAGACCCACTTGGTTCCAATTACATTCCTGTCTCTAGGTCTGGGAACAAGATCCCAAGTATGATTTTTCTCAATTTGCATCAGTTCATCTTCCATTGCTTTGGTCCAATTTTCATCATTGCAGGCTTCATTTATTGTTTTAGGTTCAATCCTTGAAATCAGACAACATTCATTCTGATCTTGAGCAATATTCCTTCTAGTTTGTACACCTTTGCTTCTGTCACCTATGATCTGATCTTCAGAGTGATTCAGTTTTACATACCTTGGAATTTTGGGAGTATCCAGTACTGCTGTTTCTTGATCAGGCTCATTTAAACCTAACTCTTCTTCCTGATTTACCGGATCAGGCTGACTCTGTTTCACCGGAGAGGATTGAGTTCCTTGAACACTATCTTGGTCATCTTCATCAAATTCATAAAATCTTGAAGGCTTCTCAATTCCTTCATCAACCTTTACATTGGTACTTTCTATCATCTTCCTCAATCTCTTATTGTAACACCGATATGCTTTGCTTTGAGTGGAGTAGCCCAAGAAAATTCCTTCATCACTTCTAGCATCAAACTTTCCTAGATCTTCATCTCTTTTAATATAACACTTGCTACCAAATACCCTGAAATATTTTACAGTAGGAGTGATGCCAAACCAAAGTTCATAGGGGGTCTTACCGGTGTTGTTTCTGATTTGAACTCGATTGAGAGTGTAGACTGCAGTGCTGATAGCTTCTTTCCAAAACATTTGAGGAACATTTGCTTCCAACATCATTGTCCTAGCAGCTTCCTGGATGGTCCGGTTCTTTCTCTCAACTACTCCATTCTGCTGTGGAGTCCTAGGAGCAGACAACTGTCTCCTTATACCCTGTTTCTCACAAAAGTCAATGAATTCACCAGATGTAAATTCACCACCTCTATCAGACCTTAGACACTTTAGTTTCAATCCGGTTTGATTCTCCACCATAGCTTTGAAGATTTTGAACTTCTCAAAAGCTTCTGATTTTTCTTTCAGAAAGGTAACCCACATCATCCGGGAATGATCATCAATTAACAACATGAAATATCTATCACCTTGCAGACTCTTGATTCTTGTCGGACCACATAGATCAGTATGTACTAATTCCAACAATCCGGTAGAAGACTGATCTTTGCTTTTAAAAGAGACTCTGCTTTGTTTGCCTAACTGACATTCTTTACACACACTGTTTGTAGGTTTTATCAACTTTGGAAGATCTCTCACAGCCTGAGTATTGCTTATTTTGATGATGTTATCAAAATTTACATGACACATTCTTCTATGCCATAACCAACTCTGATCAATTTGAACAAACAAACAACTTTTATTTGAACCAACCAGATGAAAGATGTTACCTCTTGTCTGAGTACCGGATGCAATTTCAGTTCCGGAGCTTGTAAAGATTCTGCATTTTCCATTCTTGAACCGGAGATCATAGCCTTTGTCCACTAACTGACCAACACTGAGAAGATTGTGCTTCAATCCTTCAACATATAGTACATTACCTGTTTTGCTCTTACCATCAAAGGAAATAGTTCCCCTACCTCTGATTCTGCCAGCAGAATTGTCACCAAACTTTACCATTCCTCCTTCATATCTTTCCAAATCTAAGAACTTATTCTTGTCACCAGTCATATGGTGAGAGCATCCACTGTCAATAACCCAATCATCCTTTTCTTCCACTTGAGCAGCCAAGGCTTTTTCAACAACTTTGTGATTGACAGATTCAGAGAGCAAGGAATCTTCTTCCTTGATGGCTATAAACACCCACTCATTTCCGGATTTGCTTCCTGGATCTGATTCATCATCTGTTACTCCTTCATTGTCATCTTCTTCATGAACATAATAGCAATTCTTTTGAAACCTTTGTCTGTGAGTATTAGATCTTGCAGATCTCTCCGGACATCTTGAGGCAAAATGACCAATCTTATTGCAGTTAAAACACTTAAAGGGTAGTTTTCCTTCATACTTACCGGATCCTCTTGGCAGTCTCTTTGCAATGAGGGCTTCAAGTTGAGCTGTTTCTGCTTCTTCTTCTTCCATGTCTCTTCTTGCTTGATCATACCATGACATTTTCCTTGATGAGTTTTCACCCGGATCAAATCTCTGTTTGCCTTTCACATAGGCACTGGCTTTAAAAGCAGACTCAGTCTTGGGTGGATCATCTCCAAACTCGGTCATTTCAAATGCAGCTAGTTTGCCAGCCAATTGTTCTCTTGTGACAGTTGTGTGGGCTCTGAATTCATCAATGGCAGCAACTTTGATTTTGTAGGCAGCAGGAAGGGATCTTAGGATTTTGCAGACAATCTCATTTTCATCTAGAGTTCCACCAGCATTTCTGATTCCACATACCAGCTCATTTACTCTTGGCATAAAGGTAGTAATGTTTTCATCATCTCTCATTTTCAATCTTTCAAATTTCCCTTTCAGACTTTGCAACCTTGCACTTTTGACAAACTCATCTCCTTCATACAGAAGTTCCAGTTTAGTTAGGATCTCATATGCAGTTGGTAGGTCAATGACATTCGAGAGATCTGAGTCATTCAATGCGCTTAGAAGAGCTTCCTTGGTCCGCAGATTGTTTTCAGCTTCTGTGGTTTCATCAGGAGTTGTCGGACCACCTTGTGGGGGTATATATGGTTTTGAAATCATAGCCAAGTATGCTTTTCCCATACATTCCAAATGACACTTCATGCGACCTTTCCAGAGAGTGAAGTTGGTTCCATCGAACTTCGGACTATCCTTCTTGTATGACGACATCCTGGATCACCTCAAGCGGTTAAGCTCCTATCAGAGGAACTCAGCTCTGATACCAATTGTTGGATCTAGGGCATACAACTGAGAGGGGGGGGGTGAATCAGTTGTATAGAACTTGTTCTCTTTCAAACACTTAATTCTCTGTTGTTAGTTAGCAGCATATCAAATAATCATTCATGGAGGCACAATACATAAACACAAGAGCAGATAAGCATCAACACATTGAACACCAAGATTTTGACGTGGAAAACCCGGTTAAGGGAAAAACCACGGGGTGATTAACCCAAGAATTATTCTCTGTTAGAAGAATAAGGAAAAATGAATGGCACATGCCAATAAGGGCTCACTGCCCGAGCACACTGCTCACAAAGAGGCCCACTGCCTACAAGGAGACACACTGTCTACAGAGTGATAAAAATCACAGTCTTGAACTGGAGAATGACATCTCTACCATGTCCGGATCAGTTCCAATTAAGCCCAACAATCTCTGCTCTGCCTTTCGCACCTTTCTTCGCTACACCTTACTCATCCACATACTACTTCACTGAAATGAATTCACAAATCATTATTTATACAAGACATCGACTTAGGAACAAGCATCTAAGTCGGCAAACAACCATAGGAGTATCCGCAAGATGAATAACACATCCGGTCGGCTATCACAAGAACATTCGCAGGATGAACAACTCATCCGGTCGGCTAAACAGAGCAATAACTTCATCCGGAAGAATAACTTCAATTCCGGGCTCTACCATCAATGCGGACCAACAACACAACCTAAACATGATTCAAGAACCTTCACAAGTCTGTCTGAATGTCCGGATACATCCGCACTTTCTCTGCTTACTGGGATCTCTTGTCTTCCTCATCCGGAACTTCAAGAACACAGTCTGTCGCCACTGTCATAATGCAGGAGGTACATCCGGACCTCCAAATTACACACAAATCAGGATGAAACATCACAAGGACATATAAAACACTCCTTCCAATCCGCAGATTATGATAATACAATTCCGGACCTCACCGGACCTTTTTGTGATCCTCTGTCACCTCCGGATACTTGCCGGACCCGGTTCTATACCGGCAGCCATAACTCCTTCAGATCTTCATGCGGACCTCTGAAATCTTAACTGTAGCATCTTAAGACTCATATCTACTAACCCTTTAATCCGCATCCTCCGGTTCTCATCTTATACAGTATATTTACCTTCTTCTCATCACTGTTCTTCACTGTTCCTGACTGAGGCTAATTTTCTCAATATCCTCAGCACAAAGCTCATCAAATCCTTCTTGTCAATGCAGTGTGAGTATGTTGACATCAATGACAACAATGGCTCACCTCATACTTGCAACACCTATGTCTCACCAAGAACTATAGAGTTAAAACTCTACATTTTTATATTCATAATTTTTATATAGTTTTGAATAGGCTTAATGTTTTAAGGTATGTTGGGGCTAGGCAAAACAAGTAAAGAGTCTAAGAGCCATAGAATGTGACAAGTGGCACCACGGTGGTCTTTTGAGGGCTTACGAAAGGAAAAACTCTCCTGAGGAGCATGAAGGCGCCACGTGGAGCAATGTTTGAGTCACTGGGCCTAAAAGGTAAAAAGTACCGATATTTGTGATGTCATCATTCGGCAGGCATAAGTGGGGGTCTTTTGTAGGAGCCATGGAGTATATCAAGTGTCTTCACCATGTTTAATTTGATAAGTATTTCAGGAGGAGGTGAAAGGTGCCAGATGTCAGTGTCCAAATTTTTCTTTGAGTTTCTTTTGTAAGTCTCTAGGTCCCATGGAAGGTGCCAAGTGTCAACATTGCACACATTTGAGAAGTTATTTGGTAAATTTTTGTTGAAGGAGCATCATGCTGCCATGTGTCTTAGTGTGAAGGTTGCGGAGCTTGCCACATGTTCATATGGCATTTGTAAGTGAAGTCTCTTATGTTAAGGGATAAATGCTATGAGAGTCTACCATGTGTCAAGATGGGACCCAAGACTCTTGATAGAGATGAAGGTTACGGAAGATGCCAAGTGTCGACACCATGCTCATTTGAAGATTCTTTTGGTGAAGTTTTTGTGTATTAAGCACGAAGCCACCAAGTACCCCTTTTTGAGTCTTTCTTGAGAGCCACGGAAGGTGCCATCTGTGCCAATGGCATAGGTGGTTAGACTCTTAGTTTCAAGTGGTCATTTTTGTTGTGTCATTGGCTAAAAGGTACAACTTTTAGTCTAGCAAAAAGGTAGGAGAGTCTGTAATGAAGAAGGATGATCTGGGACTCACATAGTCAATTGTAACAATCAAGTGAACTGAGACTTAAGATCCTGAGAAGATTATGGCATGAGAGTTTGATGGTAAATCATAGTAGTTAACTAAAGTCATAGATTGCATAGGTGGTTAGAATCTCGATGGTCATGGGAGAGCTTTGAGCTTCATTTCACATTATAAATAGTAAAGTCTGACTTAGAAGATTTATACAGTGATTTTGAAATATCAAAGAGTATTTTAGTTGCTATATCAGAAGCATATCTTTTGCCCTAATAGCTGCCTCTCAAGAGGGATCAAATATTGTAATTTGTGCACTTCGCCTTACGTACTTTGTTCTCTTGCCCATCAATGAAGAGATAGTGTTGTTATGTGCATATTATGACATCTTTTTAAGTCTTATTTCGTACTTTCTATGTTAAGCCTTTGATGAATCTGATACATATATTTTGTTATTATTGTTGGCATTTCAATTTGCACCTCTAGAATGTGAGTTGGAAATAGACAGCTATGTGCAGTTAACCTGCTCTTTGGATTAGGAGGGGAAGTTCCCTCTTTGCTAATGATAGCTTTAAAGATAAATAAACTAAATTGCCTATCTTTTTCGATTCTTAACTATGAGCACAAGGTTATAAAACTTTATCGTTGCAACAGAGGTTTTTATCTTAACTTCTAACTATAACTAGGCCTAAACTAAATGAAACTTTTGACAACCCAAGTAAATTCAGAGATTAGGAATCAAAAGTAAATAGGGAATGATTTGTTAACACAAAAGCTCAAATAAACTTATTCTAGATTGCACCCAAAGACTCATTGTACTTTTAGGATGTAAAATGAAAGTAAGAATATGCAAGCAACACATATGATGATAAACTAAATGAACATGAGACAAAGAATTAGAGCAATGGAAGGCATGAGATTTCCTCTCTCACTATCAAAATGTTGTTACAACTCTAGGACAACAGTATTGCAGCAAAGATAGGCATACAATATGTGATCAAACACTGGATTACAAATGACACAAGGTGAACTAGCACTTGAATAATAATTTGCAGGCAAGGATAGGCTCAACAAATTTTCTATCACAATTACAGTTACTAAACAATGAGCAAGGCTGCCCTTATTTATACACAAAACAAAGGAGTAGGGAACCCTAAAATCTCCTTGATCCTATCTAACTTGTCAACTTGCAAGCTCTATTTCTATTCTAGACAAAAGATGTTGGCAAGAGACACTATATGTATTCATGGTTGTTGTCATTGATGGCAACAAAGGTCATCCCACATATCTGCAAGTCATGGTGTGTCTCTACTAGAAGTCAGAATGAAGACTGTTGTGGTCCGGTGAACAAGAACAGAGCATGTGGCAAGGTCCGACAGATTGGTCCGGATCTCTCAGAGGAAGTGTCTTGGTACAGTGCGGATTTTGAGAAGTCAAAAGGACTACCTTGAGTAGTATATTCTAAGGATTTAGCCTCTGGTGATGGACAAGAAAGAAGATATGAATAGTTGAGTACCGGATTCCTAAAAGACAGTGAAAACAGAGGAAGAACTGACTGACAGAGTATCAGACTATTTTCTGGATGTGTTACTATTGATGGTAAAGGTTGTGAAGGCATGAATCATGTTTGGCCGACATGATTAATGATATCTACAAGTATATGCTTGATCCGCATTACTTGATATGCAAGGATTCAACTGACAGAACAAAGTTTGTGAGAAGATAGACTATTCTGGGTGCTGACTAGAAAGATAATGAAATCACTAGTGCGGATATAAATAGAGGATGGATTTTGTTGTGAGAAGTGTAGTTGAGTTATGGGGTATGCGAATAAGTGCAAAGCAGAATAGAAGTAATAAGAAAAATTCGGTATGTAAAAGAAAAGCAGAAAAAGAGCAAAGGAAAGATGAAATGCAGCAGATCAGTATACAGAGCCTAAAACGGAACTAAACTCTAGCATATGTAGATGCTTCCAATCAGTTCAAGTATTGTATAAACATTCTTTTGTAGATAGTGTGTCTCCTTGTAGGCAGTGTGCCTCTTTGTGAGCAGTGTGCTTAGGCAGTGAGCCCTAATTGGCAAGTGCCATTTTGTAATTCCTTATTCTTCTAACAGAGAATAATCTTTGGGTTAATCACCCCATGGTTTTCTCCCTTAACCGGGTTTCCACGTCAAAAATACAGTGTCATGTGTTTGTCATTTCATGGTAATGTTTGTTTGTTTGATTCAATGCTGCTTTGATTAATAAGAAAGTTCAAAAGAAGAAATAATTAGGATAACTGATTCACCCCCCTCTCAGTTATCAACAATTGGTATCAGATCTAAATTCCTCCGAATAGAGCCTAACAGCTTGAGGAAGATCGGGGAGTTCAAATGGATGCATATGGTTTAAGGGAGCAACTCAAGACTGCCCTTGAGGATCTTGAACAGTCAAACTCTGAAGTCAATGATTTAAAGGAAAGACTCAAATAGGCTGATGACTTCATGAGAGAACTAAAAGACAAATTAAGTCTCTCTATGAAAAAGAGAAAGGAGCTGCTCCAACAATTGGCAAGACAAAGTGAAGAAAGCAATACAAATGAAGAATTGACTGAGAAAACCAAATTATGTGAAAAGTTATCAAAAGAAGTCATTATGTTAAGACATGAAATGGAATCAGGAACTAGAAAGTTTACTCAAGAGATTGAAGAAAAAAGAAAAGCTGAAGACAATCTAAGACAATCTCTTAAAGAGAAATCAGAAGAATGCCACCAGATGGATAGGATTATCAGACATCTTGAATCTAATCTTGAAGATGCCAAAGATAATGAAGAAAAACTTGAGGATCAAATTGTCTCTCTCAAAAGAGATCTTCAAACAGCAAATGAATATAAAGAAAAATTCAAGATAAGTTTTGCCCAACTTGAAGTACTCTTGGAAGTCAAAAGAGGACAGATGACAAGTATGGTTGGGGATATGAGAAAGGAGAAAGCTTCGGATCCGGTCAAAAGAATTTTGGATCAGAAAATGTAAGGAATAGGCCTACAAGACCTTCGGTAAGACAGCCCAATGCTCAAAGATATCCATCCTTCAATGGATACTGCCACAGCTGCAATCACTTTGGTCACAATGCTAATCAGTGCAGAAATAGAATGAATCAGACTAATTCATCCTTCTCCAGACAGTGCTTTAACTATAAAAGGTATGGACACAAGTTTCATGAATGCAAAAATATGCAAATAAACAAATCATTCAATGGTAGATGCTTTACATGTAATAGAATAGGTCATATGGCTAATCAATGCAGATCAAGAGGCTATCAGTCAAATATGCAAAGAAATGTTATTTGTCAAATCTGTAATAGGTCCGGTCATAATGCATAAGTCTGCAGAAGCAAGAATCAAGACAAAAAGGGTCCGGTGTATAATTAGAATCAAGACAAGGGTAAACAAAAGATGAATGCGGATGAAGTTAGGAATCAGATGAACAAGATTTGGGTAAAGAAAAGTTCAGAGAATGTAGAGGTTGGATCTGCACCAGACTCTGGTGCTGATACTCCTTTCGGAAACTAAAAAGTGAGCTCTGGCTCAGGGGGAGACTCATAGAAAATCCTGTTCCCCCAGCCAATCAAGTGGTGCCGGATGTGGCACAAGATGCGGAGTAAAGGGTTTGAAGATATAAGTCTTGAGATGATCCAAATAAGATTTCAGAGGTCCGCATGGAGATGTAAAGAAGTTGTGGTTGATCAAATAAGACCTGTTCTGGGAGATGCTCCGGAATGACAGAGAATTACAAAAAGGATCCGGAGAGATCTGAAAATGCATTGTCTTATTTTGTGGATTGGACAGAGTGTTTGGGATGTCCTTGTGATGTGTCATCTTGATTTATTCATGGCTGATCCGCATGATGTTCATAGATCAGGACTAATCTGGTATTCCAAGTTATCCGAATAAGGCAAACCGGAACAATGTAGGTCGAGCATTTATTGCAAACAGATATTAGGGTTTGCGAAACAATATAAGGGATTTCTCAATAATCACTTAATCATTCCACACCCAAGAAGAAGCGAAAAGCAGAGCTCTGCAACAAAATTCATCAAGTTTACCGAAGATCACTTGCAGAAGTTACTACATACAAAAATCAATCCAACCACTCCGTATATCCAAAGGCGCATAAGGTATTTTACGTTTTCAATATCTCACTGCAAATCTTTGAAAAATGGCTACTCTGAATATAGTTAAGATCTCTGATAGACCTTGCCCCACATTCAAGAAACATCCATACAAATCTTTGGAAGTAGATCCACTAGGAGCCTTCTCCAGTGTTTCGCATGGTGTATTGCATACAGAGGACATTATGTTTTACATTCATGCAAATTTTGAAGACTTTGGAGAATAAAAACTGATGGATATCTATCACAAACAGTTGATAGATGACTCCTTTGAGATTAAACCTCAGTACAAAGCCATCTGGGACAAACACTTTGCACAGTGCATCCATTTCCCCTGTTTTGAAGAAGATGAATGGGTCCGGTATGTACTAAGTAGAGTGCATGACAACTTCCTATGGTTGAACAAGCCCTTAAAGATCACCAAAGATGCAATTAGGGCTGTAACTAGTCTGCACTCATCTGGTGGATTACCTGTTCTCAAGTCTGTCAAAAATCAGACAGTTAGTGATGCAACTAGATCTAAGTTTGACAAGAGAGCTATGACAGTTGAAGACATCACTGAACTGGATGTCAAATTTGCATCTATGATAATTGGTTACAAAATCTATCACTCCAGTAGGGAAAATTCAGTACCGGGAACTACAATCTACACAGCTTATCAAATGTTAAAGGAGAATGCAGACTATGACTTGTGTGAGCTTCTTGTAAACTAACTTTTTGAAAATTTGCAGAAGATCAAGAAGGACAAGAAAAACTCCTTCAAGTATGGCAATTTGATCCTTTGTCTCTTCTTTTATTGCATGAATGAGCTTCCCGAATCCAGTGGATGGATATGGCAGAATGACAGACCGATTGCCATCCAAATCAGAGATTATTTACATGGACTTGGGGATGCTAAAGCAAGAAAAACAGCTCTATGGGGATATTTCAAGAACTTCCAGAGCATGATGCATGCAAGAGAAAGAATACCCCAATCCCTTGTTGAAAAGTACAAAGACACAGTATGCTTTATGGTAGAAACAGATCAGTGTCTAATGGAGGCAGTGGAACCAAGAACTATGTGGATCATGCCCATGGGGTATGAAGTGGATGAACAAATAGTGGAGCTGCATGTTCAACACATGCTAAGTCAGCCTAAAGATCCAAAAGTAGAAAGGTTCGGAACATTTGAGGAACTAAGTATAAAAATTCATGTTGAACTCAGAGAACTGGAGATCAAGAGGAAAGTTAGAAAAGAAGTAGAACACATAGCACAAGGCCTTGGAATCTCCATGGAAGCACTTGATGCTCACTGGAAGAAGAAGGAAGGGGATGAGAAAGAGAAGAAGAGGGCAGAAAAGAAAAGTGAAGAAAGTGTTCCGGTTGAAACTTCCACCTAGACTAGATCATCAAAAAGATCTGCACCTCCCACAACCAAAAGCTCAAAACCAGAAGTCCAGGCATCCGGTAAAAGATCTAAGACAAAAGCCACAAGGACTTATGAAAGCCAAAAGGATGAAGAGGAAACTGAGCCAGATGAGGGAGTAAAAGAAATAAAGAAGCAGAAGAAGAAAGGATCCGGTAAACCCTCCACAGACCAAGACAAGGAAGAAATGACAGAGGAATTTGTTGAAAAGCCCACCCTGTCTCTAGACAGTGTAGTCAAATCAGTCACTGTGGATGGGAACCTTCAACCAGTGGCTGAATTCTATGATGACTACAATGAGGCAGATCAAAAGATCTTGCAGGAAGCTACAATCAAGTACCTGAACATTTACAATAAATCTTTTATTGAGATTATCTCCAAAATTCCTAAGAGTCTAGAGAAGGAATTAGAAATAAGAAAGAACAATGCCATAACAAAAGACCTTGAGATCAGGGAACAGATAGCTATTCAGCTATATCCTTCAATTGATCACAAAACAATGAACATGGTATTCAAAGACTGCAAGGATGAATTCAGAAGCAAAGCAAGGATGAATCAACTTATGCTTGGTGAGACCGACAAAGTAGCCAAGGACACTGAAGAGATCCTCCGGAATACATTCAAAAGGTTCAACATTCCTATTGTAGAGGACTTAGGTGCAGAAACAGCTATGGACTTGGAATCATTTGCTCTGGAAGAAGTGGCCCTTGAACAGAGTAACATCTCTCCTTTGGTTTCCCCTACAGTCTCCAGATCCCAAGAGAAATTACAGGAGAAAGAAGCAACAGTAAAATAAAAAAAGGTTGACAGCACCAAGGATGCAGAGAAAGAGAAGATTCCAACAGAGAAAACCACAACTGAAAGTGGTAAGAATGTGGAAGGAGAAAAGACTCCAAAGGACAAAACTGTAGAAGAAAAGAAACATCTGTCTCCGGCAAGAGACACTACACAAACTGTTCAAAAATTTCTGAGCCAAGAAACAATAGAGATTGATGAAACGGAGCTTCTAAAAGGCCCATTCGACTTTGACTCTCTCTCTCCGGTACAGACAATGAAGATAGCCTCATTTGCAAATGCTAAGGCAAATGAAAAACTCCTAAAGTCTCATATGGAAGACTGTGAGTTGATAGAGGCTGCTTCCGGAGTGCTTGAAAAGATTATGCCATCAGTCCAGATAGATCCGACAGCCTCCTCTTCCGGTAATCTCAAAACCTTAGTTAGCAGTGTTGATACACATTTTGATTC
This sequence comes from Cunninghamia lanceolata, assembly GCA_027924645.1. NCBI lineage: Eukaryota > Viridiplantae > Streptophyta > Pinopsida > Cupressales > Cupressaceae > Cunninghamia > Cunninghamia lanceolata. The sequence continues at coordinate 2,183,651 of BSBN01001327.1, read as the reverse complement.
TCTAGAAATATCAGCTGAAGAAAAGGTCCGGAAGGAATTCTTGGATAAGAGATTTTTAGAAGTACTAGGATTAATCTCTAATGATAGGAGAAATATGAGTATTGGAATAAAGAGCTTAGAAAATGCTCTTAAGGATGGCAGTGACATCTACAAATTTTGTATCTCCTGGTCAAAGGCAACAGTAGAAATTGATAAGAAAATAAAAGAGGAACAAGACAAAGTACAAAGTTTATCTCAAAGTTTTGATCCTCTCTCTTCCTCCATAGTGAATCAAGAATGTCAAACTATTGCAATCACAAATGCAATAAAGAAATTTGAGAAGGAAAGGAAGAATATAACTAACCGGATGGGAGAACTTAGAAGGATTATAATCCCTAAGTTAGAAACTATGCATGAAGCCATCAGTGATGCTCAGAATACCACCCAAACAAATGATCTGACAGATCTCAAAAGGGCAGAAGCTTTTGCATTTTTGTTAAGTGGTCACATTTCAATTTTGGACAGAATGAAGCAAAGTTGGGCTACAGAACTGGCCCAATTGAAGACATCCTTTGCAGACATTCTTCAGTTTATGTGAGTATGTAAATATGCGGCTATGTATAGTAAATCTTTGAAAATTTTGGTGTGCGGACCCTACCCTTTGCCATTGATGTCAAAGGGGGAGTGAGGAGCAATGAAAAATGAGGAATCCAACTAAGGGGGAGTTCCAGAAATTGTATATAAAGATAGAGCATCAGCCAAGGAGGAGCATAGTGTAAACACTTAGTCATTTTTCACTAAGTGTTGCCATTAATGCCAAAGGGGGAGATTGTTGGCAAGAGACACTATATGTATTCATGGTTGTTGTCATTGATGGCAACAAAGGTCATCCCACATATCCGCAAGTCATGGTGTGTCTCCACCGGAAGTCAGAATGAAGACTGTTGTGATTCGGTGAACAAGAATAGAGCATGTGGCAAGGTCCGACAGATTGGTCCGGATCTCTCAGAGGAAGTGTCTTGGTGCAGTGTGGATTTCGGGAAGTCAAAAGGACTACCTTGAGTAGTATATTCCAAGGATTTAGCCTCCGGTGATGGACAAGAAAGAAGATATGAATAGTTGAGTACCGGATTCCTGAAAGATAGTGAAAATAGAGGAAGAACTAACTGACAGAGTATCAGACTATTTTCTAGATGTGTTACTGTTGATGGTAAAGGTTGTGAAGGCATGAATCATGTTTGGCCGACATGATTAATGATATCTACAAGTATATGCTTGATCCGCATTACATGATATGCAAGGATTCAACCGACAGAACAAAGTTTGTGAGAAGATAGACTATTCCGGGTGCCAACTAGAAAGATAATGAAATCACTAGTGTGGATATAAATAGAGGATGCATTTTGTTGTGAGAAGTGTAGTTGAGTTATGGGGTATGCGAATAAGTGCAAAGCAGAATAGAAGTAATAAGAAAAATTTGGTATGTGAAAGAAAAGTAGAAAAAGAGCAAAGGAAAGATGAAATGCAGCAGATTAGTATATAGAGCCTAAAACGGAACTGAACTCCAGCATATGTTGATGCTTCCAATCAGTTCAAGTATTGTATAAACATTCTTTTGTAGACAGTGTGTCTCCTTGTAGGCAGCGTGCCTCTTTGTGAGCAGTGTGCTCGGGCATTGAGCCCTAATTGGCAAGTGCCATTTTGTAATTCCTTATTCTTCTAATAGAGAATAATCTTTGGGTTAATCACCCCGTGGTTTTCTCCCTTAATCAGGTTTCCACGTCAAAAATACTGTGTCATGTGTTTCTCATTTCATGGTAGTGTTTGTTTGTTTGATTCAATGCTGCTTTGATTAATAAGAAAGTTCAAAAGAAGAAATAATTAGGATAACTGATTCACCCCCCCTCTCAGTTATCAACAAAAGATTCTAACTAACACCTTCTTTAAAATGATTTGATTTAAAGCAGAGAAAGCTCCAACTATTACAAAGTGATTTTTTTTTCTATTTAAAGGATGGATAAGCTTGAATGAAAATGAATGCTTTAAATTGAAAAGCATTGAGTTAAAACCACTTTTTGACTTCCATCATCTACATCGCTGCCCCATTGGTGACATCATCCATTGATATAAATATATTTCCGCAGCTGCCTATTCTTAGCCTTGAGGGCTGCTTTATCTTCTCCATCCTTCAACACTCTCTCCTTCAGATTATCTGGTGCAACCTCAAAGAGATTCACATATGTGTCCAGGTACTTCTACCAAGATTGGATTTGACCACCTTGAAGTCATCCACATCCAAGGTTCTTTGGCAAAACATTCTGCTTTTCTTTCAGCCACTTTCAAGCAATTCTTTTCTAATATTTTTCCTTGTCATCATGCCACACCTTCTCGCATTCTTTGGTAGAAATAACGAAGTTCTTTTTCTATGATGGTATTGAGAAACAATTCTCAATGTCATTAGGCTTGAGGCTACATAATACATGCCCATCTATTGATTGGATTTCCCTTGTAACTGAATTGTAATGCTTAGTACAAGTGATTACAAATTTAATGCTTTGCACTATGATAGGGAATGAAGTTGTTGCAAGCAACCTAGAGTGACTCAAATTCCTAATAGTGATGTTTCTTGCATCCTCTAAAGCATGCAAATTGAATATTGGAAGCACCTTATGCAAATCTATCTCGACGATTCTCAGGTAATCATGAAGAAACATTTTTTTACGCTTGATTTCTATTGGAGAGTATTGCATACTGAAAGACTTGAAGAATGCCTGTGAACATGCTTATATTTGGAAATATTTTACACAAAAGGCTGAAAATTGTTTGTTGAATTCTTTTTAAAAGAAAATTTTGAGAGAAAAAGATGGCACGTGGGTTTTGTAGACAATCTCATTCTGAAGCAACCCAGATTGTCAGATTCCAAAAAAGTAGAGGGTTTCCCAAAAAAATGGCAAAAAAGCAGATTTTAGAAAAATTAAAATTTTCCAATCTTCAAGAGGATGTGATTCCAGATGAACCCATTTCGATGAAAACTGAAAAAGCTCTGGCCCTATTTTTGAAAAATGATGCCCTAGATAAATGGACCTTGAAAAAGAGTGCCTCTATGCTTCCCAATCCTGAAACCATGAAGAACACTAAAAAAGCACTCTGTTTGGGTTCTCAAATCTTCATGAGAAGAAAAATATTTTTTCTTCCTCTAGATGCAACCTGCAAAAATAATGAATAATGGAGGCCAAAAGCTTGTTTTTATAGAACTTAGGACAAAAAGCTACTTTCTTTATGAAAGCATAAAACTTGAAGCTTATCCGTGAAGATAGCAACTTTTAAAGCACAAATCCAAGTTGATATGCTCGCATAGGATAAATCCCTATTTTATAGCTACCTATGGCTCACGTGTGAGGGTGATGAAAAGGCTGCTTCTTTGATGATGCCATCAAACATGTGAGGTTGCTAAAGTGTTGGCCAATTTTTCTTTGTTTTCAAACTTTTGTACTCGTTCTAACTCTGGTGTGGCCTACCTCTAACTTCAACAAGATGGTAAACTATCACTACTGACTGAAAAAGCTGACTGATCATGGCATCTTGAAGTTTTGTCAATTTTGATTTGATCCCCAACCTCGAACTAACGATCTGATGACGTTTGACTGCAATTTTGATTTCTGGAAAGTGTCACCAGATGAAGATAAGGAAATGGATGGAAGGTGGCATCATTGGAACATGAAAATTTCTATCTCTGGAGAACCCAAGTTCCGTCACTGGATAGAGGTGCCTGACATCCCATGCCTTCGTCAATTTTTGACAATTTTCAACTTTGGTCATTGTTCATTTTTCGTGCACGCTCCGATGACTGTGAGCTCCTGTTTGGATGTTGAATCTCACCTATCAAAACAAAACTAAGATTGATGGTCAGGCAATCAGGCAAGCCTGATGAAAACTAAATTGATTGTACCTTCTGCCTGCCTCAGAAACTAGATCAGACTAATTTTCTGTGAATCTAACCAGGTAGACGGAGAAAGATTTGCAATTTTCCAGAAAATAATGAAAAGTAAACTAACTCTGGGAAAACTAGGATCCCCTATCCTCTAGGGGCTTCTGGGATTTCATGCCTTAGAAATTTTTTGATAATTTTCAACTTCTTTCTTAGTTTCCTTGTTTCACGTGTCGGCAACTGCTTTCTATCATGAATCCCAACTTTTTTGGGCCTTTTGATCGAATTTGATTGATTTTAAGCACCCGGAAGAGGGCTGACGGGGTCATTTTTAACATTTTCTGAGAAAACACAAAAAAAAACTCTCTAGACAAACTGGGAAGGTTGGGTGCCTCTAGCCTCCTGGGGCACCTAGGAAACCTAGACTTAGCCAAATTTTAGCTTCTTTCAACTTTTCTTTGCTTTCCAGATTTATCATGCTTCATTTTCTATTCTTCATTAGTTGTCAATCGCTCAACAGTTATTCGTCCCCTGAACAATGTTGAAAACTTGCATCTAACCCATGGTAGATGAACTTTCTCCATTAATGGCCTTGGAGTTCATGCTTCACCTTATAAAAAAGCACAATTGACCCAGCAGAGAAAACTCAACCTTTTGCAGATTCTCTTGGCCACCTTAATCGTGAAGCAATATCAGCCAATAAGAATTAGAAACTTTCTATTTTTAGAAAATTTTGCTAGCATCTGTATCTTAAGAAACCTAGAAAACCAAAATTGACATCTATTTTTAGAAACTTTCTATTTTTAGAAATTTTGATTTTTTTATTTTTTTGACGACAAAATTTTTAGACTCTCACAAAATGCCTTAGTGAAGCAAAAAATTTGATTTGGCACAACAATTGGCTCTGTCTAGGGACCATGTCGGATACTTATGGCATAGGAGAACTGAGAATCTCTGGACTTTCTAGCTTAGACCAGTGTCTTATCAATTGGGCAATAGAGTCAGGACATTTTCCTAATCACCTAAAACAAGACTTTTCCCAAAATCACCTAGGAGTTGGAACTTCCTAAAAACACCTAAGAGATTATAGCCACTTAACTGAAAGGGGAAACACATTATGACATAATGATCACATTACAGAAAGGGGAAACACATTTATGATGCTCCAAACAAAATGATTAAGGAGACACAACATAAACACAAGACACACAGAAACACTATTTTTTAGCAAGGACAAGAAGAACAAAAACCGTTACATAAAACCATCAACTGGTTCAAAGAAATAAGAACCCCTTCTCCTAAGCTGTGAAATTTGTCTTGGCAGCACAAGTCTTTCTTCCTCTACAACATCTTCTCGAAGAGCCATGATTCAGGTGGGTAGATACAAACAGGCCATGAGAAGTTCATGATAAACTAATTGATACACCAGAGTTCTGGTGGATCATCTTCTTCCATAGAGAAAAGCCTCTGCAACAGGTGAAGGTACAAAACATCTTTTGGAAGATATGAAGCAATATCTTGTGGCCAAAGTATGCTTGTAGGAATGGTAACCACCACATATAGAACTTGGTGTTCTTCATTTATGTCTTCAACATGCACAACCTTGAACTCAGTCAATGTATCATCCTCTGGAAAAGGTTGAAGTTGCTCATATAGAATCTCCATCATTGATTCTTGGCTTACCAGATTGACAACTATTACCATCAATTTATCTAGTGATTTAGGTACTTTTTCATCATTCTCATTGGTCATGTCTTCGTCCATCCAATCCTTAGAATTAGAATGTGATAAAACATCAAGATCTAAATCTTCAAGCTCCTAATCATCATCAAAGTACAATTTATGAATAACATCTTCACCTAATGGCTCACTTCATCGTCCATCATTTTGAGTCTCATCAACCTCCATAGAGCAATCTTCTTCAATAAACATATCCTTGAGACCATGAATGCAGATATCTAGTAGCATCTCATTTTTAGTAAGCATGTACCTTTCTTCTTCTGATAGGTAAGCAGGATCAAAGACATATTCTTCTAAGCTTTGTGTTTCTTCTTCTTGTATTTGATTGATCTCACATATGGCATATATCACAAAACACTTGTCAAGAATTTTTGACTTTTCCATATGATTCTCTTTAGTGACCAAGACTGAATATTCCATGAGCTTTTCTTCTCCACAAGCCTCTTCATATATTGCATTTTGTGTTAACTTTATCATATCTGTGATGTCTCTTTCTTGCACATGTTCATGGATAACCTCTGAAAGTTTAGCATCATCTTCTTCAATAGTGTGTATGAAAACTTCTTGAGACAAAGATGAAGACATGCTAAGTTGTAAAAGAAAATTTATAGTATCATCTACTAAAGAATCACTCTCCAAGTGATGTAGAAAACTGTCGAGATCCAATGATGAATATTCCATATGATCTTTGGTTTTGAGAAATTTCTCCAATGATTAATCATCTTCAAAATGAAGAAGATCTTGTTCTTTCTCTAATTGCAATGCTTCTTTGGTCTCTTCTCCTTTTAATGTATCTAACACAGGTTCTTCAAACCAACCTTCAAAAGATGAGAAGAACAAATTGGATTCACAATTGTTCTCTATAGCATATTTAATCTCTTCCTCGTAATTTTTCTCTTGAGAAGATTGTTGCACTTCTTCCTTAAAGAAAGTATGCAAGTTGTGCATTTCTTTAGGTTCTTCCATCAATGATCCTTCTTCATATTCGAAGAAATTAAGAAAATTTAAAGCTTTCGATCAACATTCATGTTCCATATGCAAACACATGATGTTTCCTGAAATAGAATTAAGAAAATGATCCCTTCTAATATTTGATTTACACTAGTAAAATCCCTTCATAGAGCTGCCATCAGATTTGTCAAAGAGACATTCATGATTATCCGAAAATCCTTGATTTTCATTTGATGCTTTTAATATTTGCATGAATCTTCTCATCTCTGAGCAACTTTCTTCATCATGTCTATTTGTTGCATGGAATAAGTAATAGATTTGTACCACAGAAGACACATCCTCTATTTGACGAACATGTGAAGCAGGTTGTTCACTGACATAATTAATGAAAGAATCTTATATATTTGAAGGAGATGAAAATTGTTGAAGTGGTACAACGTTCAAGAGCACTAATGGCTTGATTGAATCTCTTTGTATCTTTCCTAAGGTGATCATGTGATCCTCTAATTCAATAGCATACTCCTGGGCTTCTTGGAGTTCTATAGTGTGTCTTAGCTTGAGATAAAAAAAAACTTCTGAAGATTGTGCATTGGTGAAGTAACTTAGCAGAATTTCTGATGAGGTCTTCAAGGTGTTTGTAACTTTTCCAACTAGATGGTTTAATCTGGCCATGAACTCTCGCATCGGCTCACTTCTGTCTTTCTTGATGTTTGAGAGTTGTGCAAATAAGACATGACTATTTTTTGTAGACTTGAAACAAGTAAGAAATTTCTCCCTCATCAACTCCCAACTTGTGATAGAGTTAACAATGAGGTGATTAAACCATTCAACTGCTAAGATTTGCAATGATTCCACAAACAAACAAACTTCAACATCTTCATGCGCAATTCCAAGAATTCCATAGGCAGTGGTGAAGGTAGAAATGTGCTCATCAGGATGTTGCTTGCCATCAGCATGAAACTTTGGAAAACTTTTTCTTGATCCTTCAGGAAGCTCATGATTTTCTGCTAGTGCCAAAGGTCCAATGTGATTTCCCCATGGCCAAGGTGAGTGATTATTGATGTGATTGCCTCCTTGATCCACCATAGGAATCCTTCTTTGAAACTAAAAAATTTGGGTGAACTCTAGACCTTCTTAAATTTATAATGGATAAGACAGAGGTCTTATGTCATCCCCAGTAGAGTCACCAAAAACTATTGGACTCTAGGAACTATGTTGGATGCTTCTCCAACTTCTGTAGGATGAAGATATTGGAAGAATGGATCTGTAGAACCATCTTTCCCCCTTCTTGTATAAACCATGTAAGCTAGGATTATCTATTCCCACGCGGGAGGTGGTTATACTGGTCTTTCAGATGCAAGGTCTATTTTGTGTTCTTCTTTGTCAAGAATAGTAGTCGCATTTCTCCACTGAGCATGACTTTCTTGTTGTGCAAATACGAAACCCCTCAGACTACTAATGATGTCTATTTGCTCTCCTTCCACATGTACAAGATTTAGTTAAATAGTAGGTGGTGTAAGATTTGGTTGATGAACAGGAGCAGCAGGACACCAGATGGTCATTCCCATGACATAAGCTTAAGCTCGCTTGAAATTTTATGCCTCATGCCCCACGATGGGCACTAGAAAACTGTTGTCATTTCAATTCATACCTCTGGAATGTGAGTTGGAAATAGATAGCTATGTGCAGTTAACCTGCTCTTCGAATTAGGAGGGGAAGTTCCCTCTTTGCTAATGATTGCTTTAAAGATAAATAAACTAAATTGTCTATCTTTTTTATTCTTAGCTACGAGCACAAGGTTATAAAACTCTATCACTGCAGTAGAGGTTTTTCTCTTAACTTCTAACTACAACTAGGCCTAAACTAAATGACACTTTTGATAACCCCAAGTAAATTTAGAGCTTAGGAATCAAAAGTAAACAGGGAATGATTTGTTAACACAAAATCTCAAATAAACTTATTCCAGATTGCACCTGAAGACTCATTGTACTTTTATGATGTAAAATGAAAGTAAGAATATGCAAGCAACACATATGATGATAAACTAAATGAACATGAGACAGAGAATTACAGCAATGGAAGGCATGAGATTTCCTTTACAAATATCAAAAAGTTGTTACAACTCCAGGACAACAGTATTACAACAAAGACAGGCATACAATATGTAATCAAACACTGGATTACAAATGACACAAGGTGAACTAGCACTTGAATAACAATTTATAGGCAAGAATAGGCTCAACAATTTGCTATCACAATTACAATTACTAAACAATGAGCAAGGCTGGCCTTATTTATACACAAATCAAAGGAGTAGGGAACCCTAAAATCTCCTTGATCCTATTTAACTAACTTGCCAACTCACAAGCTTTATTGAACTATTCTAGACAAAATATTCTAACTAACATTTGCTTTAAAACCATTTGATTTAAAGCAGAGAAAGTTCCAACTATTACAAAGTGATTTTTTTTCTATTTAAAGGATAGATAAGCTTGAATGAAAATGAATGCTTTAAATCGAAAAGCATTGAGTTAAAGCTGCTTTTTGATTTCCATCCTCATCTACATTTCTACCCCATTGGTGACATCATCCACTAATATAAATATTGCCGCAGCTGCCTATTCTTAGCCTTGAGGGTTGCTTTATCTTCTTTGTCCTTCAACACTCTCTCCTTCAGATTATCTACTGCAACCTCAAAGAGATTCACATCTGTGTGTTGGGTACTTCTACCAAGATTAGATTTGACCACCTTGAAGTCATCCACATCCAATGTTCTTTGGCAAAACATTCTGCTTTTCTTTTAGCCACTTTCGAGCAATTTTTTCTGATATTTTTCCTTGTCATTGTGCCTCAGTTTCTCACGTTCTTCAATAGAAATGACAAAGTTCTCCTTCCATGATGGTATTGAGAAACATTTCTCAATGTCATTAGGCCTGAGGCTATAGAATACACAACCATCTACTGGTTGGATTTCCCTTGTAACTGAATTGTAATGCTTAGTACAAGCAATTACGAATTCAATGCTTTGCACTGTGATGGGGAATGAAGCTGCTGCAAGCAACCCAGAGTGACTCTAATTCCTGATAGTGATGTTTCTTGCATCCTCTAAAGCATGCAAATTAAATATTGGAAGCACCTTATGCAAATTTGTCTCGATGATTCTTAGGTAATCATGAAGCAATGTCATTTTAGGCTTGATTTCTATTGGAGAGTACTGCACACTGAAAGACTTGAAGAATGTTTGTGAACACGCCTATATTTGGAAATATTTTGTGCAAAAGGCTGAAAATTGTTTACTGATTTCTTTCTAAAAGCATATTTTGAGAGAAAAAGCTGACATGTAGGTTTTGTAGACAATCTCATTCTAAAGCAACCCAGATCATCAGCTTCCAAAAGAGCAGATGGTTTCCTAAAAAAAGAAGCAAAAAAGCATATTCCAGAAAAAATAAAATTTTCCAATCTTCAAGATGACGTGATTCCAAATGAACCCATTTCGATGAAAACTAAAAAAGCTCTGGCCCTATTTCTGAAAAATGATACCCTAGAAAAATGGACCTTGAAAAAGCGTGCCTCTATGCTTCCCAATCTTGAAACCATGAAGAACACTGAAAAAACACTTCGTTTGGGTTCTCAAATCTTCATGAGAAGAAAAATATTTTTTCTTCCTCTAGATGTAACCTACAAAAATAATTAATAATGGAGGCCAAAAGCTTGTTTTTATAGAACTTAGGACAAAAAACTTACTTTCTTTATGAAAGTATAAAACTTGAAGCATATCTGTGTAGATAGCAAATTTTAAAGCACAAATCCAAGTTGAAATGCTTGCATAGGATGAATCCCTATTTTATAGTTGCCTATGGCTCATGTGTGAGGATGATGAAAAAGCTTCTTCTTTGATGATGTCATCAAACACGCGAGGTTGCTAAAGTGTTAGCCAATTTTTCTTCATTTTGAAGCTTTTGCACTCATTTTAACTCTAGCGTGGCCTACCTCCAACTTCAACAAGACGACAAACTATCACCATTGACTCAAAAAGATGACTAATCATGGCATCTTGAAGCTTTATCAATTCTAATTTGATCCCCAACCTCGAACTAACGATCTGACGACGTTTGACTACAATTTTGATTTCTAGAAACCATTGCCGGATGAAGATCGAGAAATGGATAGAAGGTGGCACCTGACATCCCATGCTTTAGTCAATTGTTAACAATTTTTAACTTTTCTCTTTTTTTGTTTTTCATGCACGCTCCGATGACTGTGAGCTCATGTTTGGATGCTAAATCTCACTTGTCAAAAGAAAAATGAGTCTAATGGTCAAGCAATCAAGCAAGCCTGATGAAAATTGAATTGATTGTACCTTTTGCCTACCTCAGAAATTAGATCAGACTAATTTTGTGTGAATTTAACTAGGCAGATGGAGGAAGATTTGCAATTTTCTAGAAAATACTAAAAAATAAATGAACTCTAGGAAAACTAGGAGCTCCTAGCCTTAGGAACTGTTTGATAATTTTCAACTTCATCTACAGTTTCCTTGTTTCACATGCCAATAGCTACTTTATGTCATCGATTCCTATGATCTGTTAGACAACTATCACTGGATGAAGGGTTGACTTGATATCCTAAGCATATCTGAGATGAATCCCAGGTTTTCTGGGCCTGTTGATTGAATTTAACTGATTTTAACCACCTGGAACCGAGCTAATGAGGTACTTTTTAACGTTTTCTGAGAAAACGTCAAAATAACTATATCTGGAGAAACTGGGAAGGTTAGGCACCTCTAGCCTCCTGGGGCACCTAAGAAACTTAGACTTAGCCAAATTTTGGCTTCTTTCAACTTTTCTTTATTTTCTGGATTCATCATGCTTCATTTTTTGTTCTTCGTCAATCATCGGTCACTCAACAGTTCTTTATGTTGGCAAGAGACACTATATGGCTTCATGAGTATTGTCATTGATGGCAACAAAGTTCATCCCACCCATCCGCAGAACATGGTGTGCCTATACCGGAAGTCAAATTGAAGAAGTGTTGTGGTCTGGTAAGCAAGAATAGAGCATACAGTAGGGTCCGACAGTCAGGTTCGATTCTCTCAAAGAAAGTACCTTAGTAAAGTGCAGATTTGGGGAAGTCAATAGGTGTACCTTGACTGATAGATTCTAGGGATTGAGCCTCCGATGATGGAAGAGTGAAGAGACATGAGCACTTGAGTGTTGGGTTTCTGTTTGGCAGAGTAGACAGAGGAAGAACTAACCGGTAGAGCATCAGACCTAAATCCGGATGAGATATTGATGGTGATCAAGCTTCTTGAGGTATCACTCATGACTAGTTGACATGATTGATGACTTCTATAAGCATCTCTTTGATCCGCATTACTTGGTATGCAAAGATTCAGCTGACAGATTAGAGTTTGGGAAATATTGAGTATTCTGGATGCCGACTAGAAAGTGGATGAAATCTTTGGTGCAGATATATATATCAGATAGATTTAGATATAAATATATATGTGGTGGATAGTGTGGTGTGAAGAAAAGTAGAAGAGCAATGTGAAGGCAGTAAGACAGGTTCAGAATGTAACAGGACAGTAGCACCTAAGGAGAGTAAGAATGAAGTGTAGCAGATCAGTATATTAGGCTCAACCGGAATTGAACCTCAGCATATGTGGATGCTTCTCATTAGTTCAAGTATCTAGTTTCCTTGTATAAACTATTGTAGGCAGTGAGCCTCTTGTGAGCAGTGTGCTCGGGCAGTGAGCCCTAATTGGCAAGTGCCATTTTGTACTATCTTATTCTTCTAACAGAGAATACAATCTTGGGTTAATCACACCGTGGTTTTTCCCCTAACAGGGTTTTCCACGTCAAAATCATTGTGTCATGTGTATTGATGTTATTTCCATTTCATGGTTATGTTTGCTTATTTAATTTAATGTTGCACTAATTGATAAGGAAATTTAGAAAGCTGAAATAATTAAGATAACTGATTCACCCCCCCTCTCAGTTATCAAGAATTGGTATCAGAGCCAAGTTCTTCCAAACAGAGCCTAACAGCTTGAGGAAGATCTGGGAACTCAAATGGATGTGTATGGTATGAGGGAACAACTTCATTCTGCCCTAGATGATCTTGAGCAATCAAACTCTGAAGTCAATGAATTGAAGGAAAGACTCAAACAGGCTGATGATTTCATAAATGAACTAAAAGGGAAACTAAGTATCTCTATGAAAAAGAGAAAAGATCTACTTCAGCAATTGGAAAGTCAAAGTGAAGACAATGGTATAAATGAATATCTGAAGGAGAAAACCAAGTTATGTGAAAAGTTATCAAAAGAGGTCATTATGGTAAGACATGAAATGGAATTAGGAGTTACGAAATTCACCTAAGAAATTGAAGAGAAAAGAAAAACTAAAGATGATCTAAGATAATCTCTCAAGGAGAAGTCAGAAGACTGCCACAAAATGGATAGAATAATCAGGCATCTAGAATCTAATCTTGAAGAAGCTAGAGATAATGAAGAACAACTTGAGAATCAGATTGGCACTCTTAAAAGGGATCTTCAATCAACAAATGAATACAAAGAGAAATTCAAGATAAGCTCTGCTCAACTTGAAGTTCTTCTTCAAAGCCAAAAGAGGGTGGATGACAAGCAAGGCTTGGGGTATGAAAAAGGTGAAAGCTCTAGATCTGGTCAAAAGAACTCAAGATCAGAACATCCAAGAAACAGGCCTAGAAGACCTTTGGTAAGACAACCAAATGCTCAAAGATATCCATCTTTCAATGGATACTGCCACAACTACAACAACTTTGGTCACAAAGCAAATCAATGTAGAAAAAGAATGAATCAGACTAATACATCCTTCTCCAGACAATGCTTCAATTGTAAAAGGTATGGTCAGAAATCCCATGAGTGTAGAAACATACAAATAAACAATTCATTCAATGGTAAATGCTTTGCATGCAATAGAATGGGACATATGGCTAATCAGTGTAGATCAAGAGGATATTAGTCAAATATACAAAGAAATATTATCTGCTACAGTTGCAATAGATGCGGTCATACTGCCAAATTCTATAGAAGTAAGAATCAAGACAAAAGGGGTTCAGAATAGTATAATCATAGCCAAGACAAAGGAAAGAGAACAATAAACGCGGATGAAATTCAAAGGGAGATGAATAAGATCTGGGTGAAGAGAAGCACAGAGAATGTTGGGGATGGATCTGCACCAGAATCTGGTGCTGATAATCCTTCCAAAAATTGAGTAGATGAGCTCTAGCTCAGGGGGAGTCACTAAGAAAAACAAATCCCCCAGCCAGTCAATTGGTGCCTAAAATTGGCACATGGGAAGTTGTAGATTAAAGGATTCTTAGAGAAACATCTAAAGAAAGCTTGGTAAAGATATGGAAGATCCGCAGGAAGATTTGAAGAGTCTAATCTTCCAAGATTGATCCAGTTTAACAGTCATCTGGTAAAACAAGATTATCACAATTAAATCTGGTATGATTCAAATTTGAGGCATCTTGTTCTGTGGATAGATCAAGTGTTTGGGGAAAGTAAGATAATTTGTTATTAATCACCAAGGATAACTCTAAGTATATCTCAGTGATCCAGAAAAAGATCTTTCTCAAAATAAGAAGAACCAAGCAACCGGAATGACTTGAGTTGCACATTTATTGCAATATGAAATTAGGGTTTTCCTAGAAATAAAAGGGTTCATTCACTCATCATTCACACATTTGCATTCGAGAAGAAAAGAAAAGGAGCTCTACAACAAATTGTTTCAAACTTCTCAAAGACCAACCGTTGAAGTCGATTCATCCAGCAAATCAATCTGACTTACTTCACGAACCCTAGAAGTGCAAAAGGTATTTTTCGTTATTGAATATTTCTTTGTAAAATCTTTTGAAGATGACTACACCAAATGTTGTAAAGATCACTGATAGGCCGCATCCTAAATTTAAGAAACATCCATATAAATCCCTAGAAGTTGATCCCCTAGGTGCCTTTTCAAGCATTTTGCATGGGGTTCTGCATGTAGAAGATGTTAGGGCATATATTCATGTGAATATTGAAGAATTTGGGGAATCTAAGCTGGTTGATATCTATCACAAGCATTTGATAGATGACTCATTTGAACTCAAAACTTAGTATAAAGCCATCCGGGACAAGCATTTTGCACAATGCATTCATTTCCCCTATTTTGTAGAAGATGAATGGGTCCGGTATGTTCTAAGTAGAATACATGATAACATTATATGGTTGATGAGGCCATTTAAGATAACCAAGGATGCCATTAAGGCAGTAACCGGATTGCACTCATTCTATGGGATTCCTGTTCTCAAATCCGTCAAGAATCAAACATTGAGTGAGGCTACCAGATCAAAATTTGACAAAAGAGCAATGACAATAGAAGACATCACTGATTTGGATATCAAGTTTGCCTCCATGATCATTAGTTATAAGTTATATCACTCTAGCACGGAAAATTCAGTACTCGGAACTACAATTTACACTGCTTATGAAATGTTGAGGAAAAATACAGATTATGATCTTTGTGAACTCCTTCTGAGCCAACTAATGGAAAACCTACAAAAGATCAAGCAGGACAAGAAGAACTCCTTCAAGTATGGTGGGCTGATACTATGCTTGTTCTTCTACTTCATGAATGAGCTTCCCGGATCCAGTGGTTGGGTATGGCAAAATGATAGACCAGTAGCCATCCAAATCAGAGATTATATACATGGGCTTGGTGATGCCAAGGCACAGAATACAGCACTCTGGGGCTATTTCAAGAATTTTTAGAACATGATGCAAGCAAGAGAGAGAATCCCCCAATCTTTAGTTGAAAAGTATAAAGATACAATATGCTTTATGGTAGAAACTGATCAATGTCTAATGGAGTCAGTAGAGCCAAGAATAGTCTGGATCATGCCAATGGGGTATGAAGTAGATGAGAAAATTGTTGAGCTACATGTTCAACACATGCTCAGTCAATCCAAGGATCCTAAAGCAGAAAGGTTTGGAACCTTTGAAGAATTAAGTGTGAAGATCCATGTGGAGCTAAGACAACTGGAAATAAAAAGAAAAGTGAGGAGGGTAGTAGAAGAGTTTGCCAAGAGGCATGGAATTTCAAAAGAGGCACTTGATGCAAATAGAGAGAAGATAGAAAGGGCAGAGAGAGAAAAAGAAAAAGTAGAGAAAGAAGGTGCTTCAGTGGAAGTCCCCTCCCGGACCAAATCCTCTAAGACCCCTGTACCTACCACTACAAAGAGCTCAAAGGCATCAAAACCGGAAGCAAAATCATCTGGTAAAGGAGAAAAGAGAACAAAGACAAAGGCTACAAGATCATACTCTAGCCTCAAGGATGATGAAGAGACAAAATCTGATGAAGAGATCAAGAAAATGAGAAAGAAGAAGAAATCATCCGGTGAACCCTCTACCGGTAAAGGCAAGGAAGAGAAGGTAGAGGAATTTGTTGAAAAACCCAATCTCTGCATTGATGATATCATCAAATCAGTTACTGTGGATGGGAACCTACAACCAATGGTTGAATTTTATGATGAGTATAATGAATCTGATCAGAAGATATTGCAAAATGCCACAGTCAGGTATCTAAACATCTACAACAAAGCATTCATTGAAATTATATCTTTGATTCCCAAAAGCCTAGAAAAGGAACTTGAAATAAGAAAAAATAATGCTCAAGAAAAAGACCTAGAAATCTAAGAGAAAATAGCTATTCAACTCTATCCTTCAATCACTTAGAAACAAATGAATATGATCTTCAAAGATTGCAAGGATGAGTTCCGGAGCAAATCTAGAATGAATCAGGTGTTGCTTGGAGAGACAGACAAAGTGGCAAAGGAAAAAGAAGACATCCTCTGGAATGCATACAAAAGATTCAATATTCCTATTATAGAGGACTTAGGTGTGGATGACAAAGAATAATCTACTGAAATAATGGCAGAAGATGCAAAGGAGACAGGTGAAGAAAAAGCTAAGGATTTAGATTCCTCTGTTCTGGAAGAGGAAGTCCAAGAAGAAGTAAATATCTCTCATCCGGTTTGCCCTGCTGACTCCAGATCCAAAGGAGAAGAAAGAGTAGAAGAGAAGATCAGTCAAGAAGCAAAAGAAAAAGAAGATGATAGTAGCAAGGCTGCAGAAGAGAAAACTCCAACAGAGAAGGCCATAGATGATAGTGGTAAGGCTACAGAAGGGGAGAAAATTCTGTCTCCGGCAAGAGACACAGTAGAAGTAGTTAAAGAGTTCTTGACCAAAGAGATGATGGAATTTGATGAATTGGAATTTCTTCAAGGTCCATTCAATTTTGATTCCCTCTCGGTTCAAACCATGAAACTAGCTTCCTTCACTCAAGCAAAGGCAAAAGAAAAAATGCTGAAGTCTTAAATGGAAGACTGTGAGCTCATAGAAACTGCATCCGGTGTATTGGAAAAGATCATGCCATCCTTCCAAAAGGATCCTCCAACCTCCACATCTGGTAATCTAAAGTCTCTTATAAATTTTGTTAATACACATTTTGATTCTTTAGAGAAAGTGGCAGAAGAGAAAGTCAGGAAAGAAATTTTGGATAAGAGATTCTCTGAAGTATAGGGTCTAATCTCAAATGACAGGAGAGTTATGGATATTGGGATAAAGAGTTTAGAAAATTCTCTCAAAGATGACAGAAATATTTATAAATTTTGTTTATCTTGGCCCAAAGTGACCAAAGATGTTGATAAGAAAGTAAAATAGCAAGAAGATAAACTACTAAGTTTGTCTCAAATTTTTGATCCTCTCTCATCTCCCATAATAAATCAAGAATGTCAGACTATTGCAGTATTGAATGAAATTAAGAAGCTTGAGAAGGAGAAGAAAAATAGAATAAGTAGGTTGAGTGAACTTAGAAGGATCATTATCCCTAAGTTAGAGGCCATGCATAAGGCCCTAAGTGATGCTCAGACTACACCCGGACCAGTGATCCGACATATCAAAAAAGGGCAGAAGCTTTTGCATTCTTGTTGAGTGGTCACATCTCAATTTTGGATAGGATGAAGAAGAGTTGGGTGACATAAGTGGTACAGCTAAAGACCACTTTTGTAGATATATTTTAGTATATGTAGGTAAAACATGTATATATGTTTTATGCAACTAAGTATAGATTGTTTTTGGAGATTTTGGTGTGCGGACCCCACCCTTTGCCATTGATGTCAATTGGGGAGTGAGGAGCAATGAAAAATGAGGAATCCAGCTAAGGGGGAGCTCCAGAAAATGTACATAAGAACAGAGCATTAGCCAAGGGGGAGTATAGTGTGACACTTAGTCTTTTTTCACTAAGTGTTGCCATCAATGCCAAAGGGGGAGATTGTTGGCAAGAGACACTATATGGCTTCATGAGTGTTGTCATTGATGGCAACAAAGTTCATCCCACCCATCCATAGAACATGGTGTGCCTATACCAGAAGTCAAATTGAAGAAGTGTTGTGGTCCGGTAAGCAAGAACAGAGCATGCAGCAGGGTCCGACAGTCAGGTCCGGTTCTCTCAAAGGAAGTATCTTAGTAAAGTGCAGATTTGCAGAATTTGATAGGAGTACCTTGACTAATAGATTCCAAGGATTGAGCCTCTGGTGATGGAAGAGTGAAGAGACATGAGCACTTGAGTGTTGGGTTTCTGTTTGGCAGAGTAGACAAAGGAAGAACTAACCGGTAGAGCATCAGAGCTAAATCTGGATGAGATATTGATGGTGATCAAATTTCCTGAGGTATCACTCATGACTGGCTGACATAATTGATGACTTCTATAAGCATCTCTTTGATCCGCATTACTTGGTATGCAAAGATTCAGCCGACAGATCAGAGTTTGGGAAAATATTGAGTATTCCAGATGCTGACTAGAAAGTGGATGAAATCTTTGGTGTGGATATATATATCAGATAGATTTAGATATGAATATATATGTGGTGGATAGTGTGGTGCGAAGAAAAGTAGAAGAGCAGTGTGAAGGCAGCAAGACAGGTCCGGAATGTAACAGGACAGTAGCACCTAAGGAGAGTAAGAATGAAGTGTAGCAGATCAGTATATTAGGCTCAACCGGAACTAAACCTCAACATATGTGGATGCTTCTCATCAGTTCAAGTATCTAGTTTCCTTGTATAAACTATTGTAGGCAGTGAGCCTCTTGTGAGAAGTGTGCTTGGGCAGTGAGCCCTAATTGGCAAGTGCCATTTTGTACTATCTTACTCTTCTAACAGAGAATACAATCTTGGGTTAATCACCCCATGGTTTTTCCCCTAACAAGGTTTTCCACGTCAAAATCATTGTGTCATGTGTATTGATGTTATTTCCATTTCATGGATATGTTTGCTTATTTAATTTAATGTTGCAGTAATTGATAAGGAAATTCAGAAAGCTAAAATAATTAAGATAATTGATTCACCCCCCCTCTCAGTTATCAACACTTTATTCTTTGAACAGTGTTGAAAACTTGAATCTAACCCCTGGCAGATGAACTTTCTCCATTAATGGCCTTGGAGTTCATGCTTCGCCTTCTGAAAAAGTAGAATTGACCCAACAGGGAAAACTCAACCTTTTGCATAGTCTGTCTTGACCACCTTGATCGTGAAGCAATATCAGCCAATCAGAATCAGGCACGACCCCTGAATCAAAGATTCTATTTTTATAAAATTTTGCTAGCATCCATATCTCAAGAAACCCAGAAAACTAAAATTGACATCTATTTTTAGAAATTTTCTAAAAATAGAAACTTTCTATTTTTAGAAAATTTGACTTTTTGACTTTTTTGACAACAAATTTTTCAGACTCTCACAAAATTCTTTAATGAAGCAAAAAATTTGATTTGGCACAATAATTGTTAACCATGCTTTATGCTCTTTAGCTTTATCAAGAAATTTTACAAGTTAATCATTATGTTGTTAGTCTAGATCTCAACAAAATTTTGGTGCATCGCCTTAGCTATAATTTAAGGGTTCTTTATAATCTTGTTTTTTCTTCCCTTTACATCAAAACCCATAGAAGAACTAACTTCTTTAAAATCTAGAGGTTATCTCAAGAGTCGATCCCACATTCTTGAAGTTTCCCATCATTGGTGATTATTTGCAAATTTAAACATCAATAATTCCTCATACCAGAAATTTGGGAAACTCTTCTAAATGTCAAGTTATTTTGCAAGAACATTAGAAAACTCTGGTTTTAATTTAAATCATCTCCTAATAGATTGTCATTTCTGAACTATTCCAGCTTTAGGTGATCATTATCATCTATCTGAGAATGGATGTAAATTCAGACATCCTCTGTATGAAGTACATTTATAGGAACATGAGAAAATGCATCGTCTTTGTCTGTTTCTGTAGATTTATATGGGTTCTTTTTGAATTTTGGCCTTGGTCTCTCAACAACATCAATTAGTACAAGTGTCACCATGATAATACCTTTAGAAACTACGGTTTAACCACTGAAAATGAGAAATACCTGATAATACTGTAGATAGGGCTTGCACCAATGCTCTGCTAAAAACCTTTTGTTCTTCTTTGGCTCTCAACGCTCTTGACTTTGTTCAAAATGAGATCAAAATGATCAAATATTTCCTATATAGTCTTCTTACCAACAATGACTCCTCCACATTAATTGCATTCTCTATTTTGACCTAATCAACTTTTTTATTATGTAGAAACTCGTTATCATTCAGCAATCCTCCACAAGTAGACCAATTGGTCCAAAAATTTGATCAAACATCATAAGATTATCTTAACATGTTCAAACCATTTTTAGCCAATATGCTAAGGATTTCAACATCTTGTGCATTCATGGGTTTTTGAAGAGATTTACAGTTGCAACTCCCCCTGAAACAATAATTCCTCCCTTTTAGTTTATGGAGGATCCATCTAGACTAGATAGCAGTGAGAATCCTTCCTTTACTTCATTTTATTCCTTCTTCCTCCATGTCCTATTCATTTCTTTCTTTTGCATAATAGCATCAACCTTCCTTTGAGGAGCAGATGACTTTACACTCTTTCCTCTATAGAATCTTGCAATGTGTCCTGGTTTGTTGCAATTGTAGTAGATGGTATTGGACTATAAAGTATAACCACCTCTTCTTACATTAGATTTGCAGTCAGCAGCTTTATGACCATACTTGTTACATGTGTAACAATAACTATAGAAGAACTGAGAAGTCGTAGCATTGCTCTTGTTTATGAAACCATTCCTCATCATTTTGCTTCTATATTCATTAGACTTATGATTAACCTTGTTGCATACATGACATTGACCATTAAAGCTCACAATATTATACCTAGGAGGCCTAAATGAATTCTGATTCATCTTGCTTCTACATTCAACAACTTTGTGACCAAATTTATTACAAGCATAGTAACTACCATTGAAAGCTTGAGGATACCTAGTAGAAACAGACTTTCTGAAATTATTCTTCTTGTTATTCTTTCTTTGTCTCCAAACAGGAGTGAAACCTTATTCTTTTGCATCTCCGGAGGCAATCTTCTTAGGAAATTTAGTGCAGTCTTTTTCTTCCT
Organism: Cunninghamia lanceolata; assembly: GCA_027924645.1. Lineage (NCBI taxonomy): Eukaryota > Viridiplantae > Streptophyta > Pinopsida > Cupressales > Cupressaceae > Cunninghamia > Cunninghamia lanceolata. The sequence continues at coordinate 2,162,518 of BSBN01001327.1, read as the reverse complement.
TTGTTTCATACTTTCCTTCTACTTTGAAGTTATCATACAAGTTTGTGGATGCAATAATTTTAGGACTTTTTCCATTTTCAAAACCAAGACAAGATTTTTCTTTTGATGGATTTTGAGAATTAATCAATTCATCCAGAATCTAAGAACCCCCTTTCAACTTTAATTCTTTGCCAATTTGTTCTTTTGCCTTTTCTAGTTCTTTCCTTAGAGTGACAACTTCTTCCTCAAGTTTTGAACATTCAACAATTTTCTCATTAAGCTTCATATTTAGGCAATCTTCAATCCTTTTCCCTTGTTCAACCATGACTTTCAAATTAGAGATCAAATTTTCTACTTCTATGAGTTTAATGTCACATCCTTCTAATGGAGGTTGATTTCCATTGATGTCAAAAAGGTGTTAAGTTAGTTATCATTGTTGATGATCAACCATGCAGATACATCAAAGTCATAGCTTGAGTTGTCTTGATCTTCATACATGTTTGTCATACTTCTAGTTCATTGGTTTAGTGTGATTAGGATGTTCACATGGATGTTGATGTGATTGTCATGAAGAGACATCAAACATGTGGCAGAGATATCAAATAGGTGATGGAGTTCATGTGATAACTTAATCATGTTGGATCACCTTATCTTGTTGTTCATGGCTTCAATGTCTTGATCATGTTGGATCACCTTATCTTGTTTTTCATAGATTCAATGTCAATGATCTATCAGAACTTGGTAATCATCTTCATGTTTCTAGATCTACTTCATGTTGCTCATTCTTCAGGAGTTCATACACTGATAAGGGTCTGCTATAAAGGTGATGATGTTGGTATACAAAGGTGATGATATTGGTATTATGGATCATTATGTTGGTGCTCATAACTAGATCAATGTAATTGTGTCTCCACAAGGTCTTTATGATAAGGTTCACATGATGTAGTTGTTTAAGATCTTGGTTTCCATGGTCTTGAGATTCATGTTTTCATGCTACATGCTATGTTGATCAATAGGTTTTACTTGGTAAAATGCTTATCATGGAAGTTAGAGATATCATGCAGATGACAGGAAAAGCAAGCTTGTTTCTTCTCAGTTGATGCTTTGTAGTATGTTTGTTGCTTCAGGTGATCAATGTTTTGCATGAATGTTTAATTGATAGTTCATTCAAAGGAATGATGTGGCGTTAGTTGTTATCAGAATGGTAGAGATACTTGTTCAATCTCAATTCAAACTACAGTTGCATTTGGTGGATTTCCTTCACGATAATCTTCAAGTGTTCAATATGCATTCAAATCCACATATTGTGGGTGTATTCATTAGGGTTATATTTTATTTACCATATCCATCAAATCCTAAGTTTTTTTATTCCTATCTACCAATTACTCTTTGCTACAGAAGGTCTATATGTGTTTAGCAAATGTCATGATGATTTGTGTTTTTAATCTTCTAAACATTCTAATCCTAAAAAGATCTCTCTAAAAACCCTACACTATATTCCTAATGACCAAATTCTTTTCATTCCCTAACCGTCATCTATAGGAAGCACTTTATGTTTTTAATTTGAAAGTGACTTCCTATCAAAGGTCACTTCCACTTAAGTAGAAAACTTGAAGGGGTCGCCACCATGGAGTAACTGGCCCTTATTCCTAGAACCACCGAATGCATCAGTCACCCTTTCTTCAATCGGGCTGTAAAAGGAGATCGAAGGTTATATTTCAAAGTTTGAAGGGTGCGAGTTTGAAGATCAATGGTTAATGTTTAAAGTTAGACTTCCACTCCCCAAGCTTGCTATTTGATGTGCACTAGGCCATCATCTATCCTTTGATAGAAAGGATTGAGTTTTTTTAAGGCTTTTTGAAGGTCAGTTCTTGGCAAATGGAGGTCAGTTTTTTCCTCAAATATGCAAAAGGCATGCAAACCTTTTCTTAGCATTTTTAATGCTTTCATAACCATAGAGAGAACTTAAAATACTTCTTTGTGGGAGCCTATTTATAGAAAGTGCTTTGTGAGGATAGTTTAGATGTTTGCAGTTGGATTTAGACAGTTTCAAACAGGCAAATTTTTGTGGATTTAAAGGATATTTTTTAAGGAGATTATTTCTATTTTTTTAACTCCACTAGTGGGCCTCTCGTGGAGTTGAAGGAATTTAATGAGGAGTGTTATGTTTTTTTTCTAGAATGGGGAGAAGATTAGTTTTTTTTAAATGCTTTATGTTAATGGAAGCACATGAGTCTTTATGAATTCTTCTTCATGCAGGTGATGGTTTTTGAAAGAGGGTCTGAATATGAAAGAGTATTTTTTTGTTTTCTCGCATAGAGAGAGTTTGATTAAAAATATTATTGAAGTCTTTTATTTTCAGGTGGTGGAGAATATATTATGATTTTATTTTTGAAAATGGGAAATGGAGATGATTTTTTAAAAGGGGGAATATGTAGAGAAGAGGAAATGAAAGGTCATTTTTTAATTTTATAATGACATTGCAGGTTCAGTGTGTTTTGATTTTGTGGACCAATATGTAGAGTTGAAGACATTTTTGTGAGGTTTTTAAAAAGAAATTGTAGGTGCTTTGATGGATGTGAAAGATAAATGTGTGAAGAATGAAATATACAAGAGAATACATCTCTTGACTGAGAATCATGAATGAGAGTTTGAATGTATATTGCATATGGGTTTTTGTATAATATTATGCAAGTGATATAGGTGATTGAGAGAGATGAATGAGATGTTTTTACAGGGGTGAATCAAGTACAAGGAAGACAATATGCAGCCAATTACAAAGAAGGTTTTAATGTCAGAGAAAGTCTATTTTTGATGCATAAAGCATGAAATATATCCTTAGAAAGATTGGATGTGTGATGAAGAAGGTTAAGACATTTGGTGTATTGTAGAAAATCAGGGCAATCCCCTAAATTGAGTTTTTCTTCTTTATTGTCATATTTTGTCAGTGAGGTACATTGTAGCCAGTGAGGCTTGCATGGTTAGTGAGACCTATTTATTGCCAGTGAGGCATGTATGTCAATGAGACCATTGTTGTAATCAATGAGATTCTATTAAGCTAGTGAGGCAAATTTTTAGAGTTGTTTTTTATCCCTATGAGGGTTTTCCACTCATCAAAAACATGTGCTGTGGTTTATGTCATTTGCATTTATATGTGTGTGTCTTATTTTTTTGCTCATAAGGTCCTATTCAGACTATTCATCATCATACTTGTGCATATGTGTTTGATAGATTATTGAAGTCTCTCTCATTCTCTGTCTTGTAAATTAAAAGGTACAAAAGATGTTAAAAATTATATACAACACTGATTCACCCCCCTCTCAGTGTTGTCCTGCACTCCAACAAGTGGTATCAGAGCATAGGTTCCCTATAGAAGTCTAATTGGCTTGGGTAGGTCCTGATAGTGGAGTACCATGGGAAAGTGTAAAAGAAATAAGGGCAAGAGAAATGTCAAGTCACATACTAGTCAAAAGACACCATCTATACCAAACTCAAATGTTGATCCACAATTGGTTGATAAAAATGTCTCACAAGGTGAGTCAGGTATTAAATTAGAGGAAGAGTTTTTTGGAGTTCCTTTCTTTGATGGTTTAGATTTTTCTATTTGGTATATTAGAATGCAAGTCTATCTATCTTCTTTAGGGTATGGTGTGTGGATGCAACTTGAAAATGGGTATTTTATTTCCTCTCAATCACGTAATACTGAAAATAACAAAGAGGCTTATGATTATAATCATATAGCAAAGAAGGCTATTCTATATGGATTATCTAATGAAATTTCTTGTAAAGTTATGCATTGTGAAACAACTCAGGATATGTGGAAGGAGTTGATTAGAATCTATCAAGGTGATGCACTTGAAGAAGAGGATAGTTTGGTGTCTGAAGAAAGTGACAATGAAAGGAGACATTCACATGAAGAAGATAAGATTCAATCTGATTCTGAAGAAGAAGATCACATTATGAGTGACGATGAACAAGATTGTGAGATTGATATAGAAGGAGAACTCATATGTGCTCTAGGTGAAATCAAGAAATATAAAAAGAAGAACTAAAGATTAGAGTTGTAGCTACAACAAGAAAAAGAATTCAAGTACAAAGCACTTTCAGATCTTGAAAGAGTATCTTCTGATCTTGAAGAGGCAAGAAATCAGATTATAGACTTAAAGAATCATGTTGATGAATTTGACAAATTGATTATCAGTCTAAAGACTGAAATTGAGGAAGCCAAAAGAATAATAGATGTAAAAAAAATTGACCTTGAGGTTAAAAGAATTGAATATCTAAAATTAGAGGCTGAAATTGTCAACCGAAGAAAAGATTATGAAGGTCTCAATGTTCTATCCAAGAAATATCAGGAGTTTGAAGAAAGCACAAACAAGTTGCATGAAATATTGGGAAAACAAAAGCATCATAAGGACACTACTGGTCTAGGTTATGAAGAAGGAGAGTGTTCCAAAGTCAGAGAGACTCCTAGAAGGAAATTGATCTAAGTTATCATGTTGCTGCTCCTGAAGGCAAAAAGAAGATTGAAGCTAAGGTGAAAACTAAAGATGAGTTTATCAAAATGCACAACTAATGAAGAAATCTAAGAAGAACTGCTCCAGCAAGGCAAGCATATATGTACAGGTATAATTATTCATTTTTTGGTTATTGTTATACCTGTAATCATTTTGGACACAAAGCAGTTGATTGCAGAAGAAGTCAATCTACTTCAATAAGGAATGCTAATCTTGTATGTTTCAAGTGTAACTCTCTTGGTCACAAAGCACATAGTTATAGAATAACTTCATCTAGTTTGAAAATTTTGAAAAGGAAAGAGGCTGAAAAAGTTTGGAAGAAGAAACTTGAACAGAAGAAAGAACCTGTGAAAGTTTAGAGATTGAAACAAAGAAAAGAGAAGATAGATTCTAAACTTGTGCATCTTGCACAAGTCACATCATTAGTTGCATAAGATATAGTATGAAGTGAGGGGGAGTTGTCTAATTTCCTATCACTTAACTCCAAGAAGTTTTAGGAGGAGATCATTTGATGATTTTGTTTTTTTCTTGCCTAATAATGTTTGCTAGAATGTTTTATGTCAAGATGTTATGCATATCAGTCTTATGAAATGAAGTTCATGTAGTTGATGATGATGTTGATAACTATGTTGATCTTAAATGTATGTCAGTAATACAGGTGACCAGTGCAAATAAGATGTTGATAAGATGTTCAAGGAATGTTCTTGATATGTTAGTGAGAATGTGGAGTGTTGATCATCATGTGTTTTGATCATGTGTTTTGAGCTATGTGTAATGCATGAGAGATGGAGCTTTCATGTGGATTGGAGATAGTGTCAAAAGAAGATGGTGAACTAGAGATGTAAATTCATGATAATTCAGAAGAGTTCTTGGTATGATAGTTTGACATGTTTCTTTGATGGTTTTCTTCATTGATAGGCTTTAGGAAGGCATGTGCAAGTTGTGTGCTTCTAGTTATGAAGGTGGTATTAGAATCTTTTGTATATAGTGTTAAGGACAGTGTTTTTAGTGTAGTGTATTTCACTACTACAATGATGTTGTTAATATCATTCAAAGAGGTAGTTAAAGGTGTATCTTGAATCCTAAAGAGTAGTGGCAGATGATAATGGTGATATTCAAGTACTGGTGTCTACTCTATTTGATTTTTGCAGGAAGGATGGTCTTCATCAGGATAGTCTTCATTCCTTATAGGATGGTCTTCATTCTTTATCATGCCAAGAAGTGTGTGCAGGAGTAGATTGGTTGCAAGTTTTTGCAGGTTGATTGTCCATTAAGATGGATCTTGTTGTCACTATCATGGAAGTCTTGGTGAGGTCATCTCTAGAGTGGTCATCATGTCATCATGAGTTGTGAATATTGTGATGAGTAGTCTTCATGCTATTATTATCAAAATTTTGCTTGTTGAGCTTGCATTGTTGTTCATCATGGGTGTTGAAGTGTTTATGATATCTTTGCATGGAGTTCAAGTTCATATGTTTCATGTCAAAGGCTTGATTTATCTAAAACCTAAGAGTCATTTTTATGCCATTATAATCATACATCATACTTTATGCTTTGAGAGATCTTGGAGATTTGTAATTTAGGTCAAAAAGGGTTGATGATTGTGAAAGAATTGTTTATCATGAAAAGTTTGTTTTGCAACCATAAGTGATGTCATCAGGAGTTTGTATTTGATAGCAAAGATATGTCAATTTTCATCTTGTCAAAAGAAGTGATCAGAGGATCTCAATGATGTCAATTTTCATCTTCATCTTTATATTGGTGTTGTGAATAGAAGTGGTATTGTGCTGAGGTAGACATGCATGCTTCATACTAGCAGGACAGTGCTCTTCTGTGCAGACTTTATGATGTAACAGGTCTTATTTTATGTATGAAGAGTATGGTATAGTCTATGGGCAATTTATAATAGTGGTTTGGTGCTTTGTTTGGTGTACCTCACATGATGTTGCCCTTAGGTCCTGTGCTTCAGGATGTATGTCTTCAGATGTGTGCTTCATGGTGACTTGTTGCTCTCAAGTTGAAGAGTTGTTTCAAGGTATTGTCAACAAGGTTTGTCATATGTGAAGAAGATGTCTACAAGCTTGCTTCAGGATTGTTATTTTTGTCATCATAGGTCATCACAGGTTCGAAGATAAGATAGCAAGATAACATGAGTTTATGTCTTCATTATTATACCATGCTTCAAAATCTTGATAGTGCAATGTGATTGTAAATGTTATGATCAAGCTTTAACATCTTTAAGTGGATTTAAACGACAGGGGGAGTACCTTATCCTTTGTCATTTGATGAAAAAAAGGGGGAGGGAGAGAGAAAATGCATCATGTAGTTTTGCCATCAATGACAAAGGGGGAGATTGATGGAGGTTGATTGTCATTGATGTCAAAAAGGCGTTAAGTTAGTTATCATTGTTGATGATCACCCATGCAGATACATCAAAGTGATAGCTTGAGTTGTCTTGATCTTCATACATGTTGTTTGTCATACTTCTAGTTCATTGGTTTAGTGTGATTAGGATGTTCACATGGATGTTTATGTGATTGTCATGAAGAGATATCAAACATGTGATGGCAAAACATGTGGCAGAGATATCAAATAGGTGATGGAGTTCATGTGATAACTTGATCATGTTGGATCACCTTATCTTGTTGTTCATGGCTTTAATGTCTTGATCATGTTGGATCACCTTATCTTGTTGTTCATGGCTTCAATATCTTGATCATGTTGGATCACCTTATCTTGTTGTTCATAGCTTCAATGTCAATGACCATATCAGAACTTGGTGATCATCTTCATGTTTCTAGATCTACTTCATGTTGCTCATTCTTCAGGAGTTCATACAATGATAAGGGCCTGCTACAAAGGTGATGATGTTGGTATACAAAGGTGATGATATTGGTATTATGGATCATTATGTAATGTCCCAATAAAATATTTGCATCCAACAATCAAATCTAAAAATAAAATTTTAATTAACTTTCAAAACACCCAATTTTCCCTTACACTGATTGATCCTGAAATCGACAATTTTAACACAAACGCAAAGGGAAACTTATTTAAACATAAAATACTGATAATTATCTTCAAATAATAGTAATGGTATGTCCCCATGCTGTTACATATCAGAAATTTTCCAGATTTACTCATAGACACAAATTTGCATGCAAAACTAACAATTTCACTACACCCGATTTCACCCAGTAGCATAGAAATGATATCTGATGAACCCAATATTAAATTATATAATTTTTTGATGAAATACAGTTGATATCAGGTCTAATATGACCAATAAAATAGCAGAAAATTCTGATAACAAACCCACAACTACTAGTTGCTAACTACGAGAACCCCAGCTCTAGCACACACTAAAACTGCTCCAAACTCACAAAAACAATACCAGATCTTACAATAAATGGACACCGGCACAAATACTGATGCAAAAATAGTAAACACATAGAAAACCATGAAATACACACCTACAAACACTTACAATACTTCAAAATGCTCCAGGAAACATCAAAAGTGCATATAAATCCACCTGCAAGCAAACTACATAAAAACTATGAGAATCTATCAATTCTTTGAAGCTCCAATGCACTCCCTCTATGAGAATTCCCTCAATAACCAAATGGTTTCTGTCCTCTAATCCAAGTAACCTATGGGTTTCCGTCCACAGCTACAAACTCCAATGGGTTTTCATCCATTGAAGAAAATCTAAGCACAAGTGCTCAAATTCAGAAATTTGGGTTGTAAAATAATCAAAAAGCCCCTCTGGGAGAAAATACTTGCATATTAATAATAGCTCCAAATCCAAATGCCTCTCTCTTGGAAAATAAATTAAAATAATTTAATTTCCAACAAATTCTCTCAAACAGTGCTTACATGTCATAATCCATGCAAGATTCTTGGCCAAAAATAAGAAATAACTCCCCTGTTACAAGTTGTCATAAAATCAGCTATTTTTTAGGAACCTGTCATAAGATCTCCTAAAATCACTCTTGGAAGTTATAATTACACCTCATATTCCCCACTTGTGCAAATAAATTAAAATATTTAATATTTAATGGCTCCCGAAAATTATAAATCTTTAATTTGCGGGATTACAATTAAAATATTAAATAGAATATTTTCCCTTCCGATTTACATTAGCCCATGGGAAAATAGAAATGGACTAATAATTTCACCAATTTATTTTTACTATAAAAGGGACATGACAAATCTCCCCTCCTCAAAATTGCTTGTCCTCAAGCAATTAAAACCATGATGCTTCCAAATTATGTTATATTGCACAGAAAGCCTTGATCCTGTACCTGTGAGATGTTACAATTCTTGCCATAGAACACTGTGAAAACTTGAAAAATCAGATTCATTTCTACCAATTCCATGAATCAAACAATAATATCTATGTAATCTGAGCTCTTGGATATGTAAGTATTTGATGCATTCTTTCTCATACTCCAACTAATCCACATATTCCCACAAAGATTTAGTAAACTTGCCAAATGCACTAGGATGAGATAAGACAAATTTGAAACTCCTACAACTTCTCCCAATGGTATAAATATGTTTTTTTCTGCTTGTAGGACTGATATAATTATCAATCCACTCTCCATTACAGCAAATATGAAACTAAGAAATAGTTACTTCTCTTACCTCCAAAGTACTGAAATATACATTACATGAATGTGCAACCAAAAGCCCATACTTTACCTGAGTTTTAGAGATATTACTTTCAACTTCATGGACTGATATATAGCAGCCAATGTTTAGTAGAGGAATTTAAAATAACATCATACAACAACAACATATACAACATAATTATTCAAAAACTGAATCTGTAAACAACTCATCTAAAAAGAAGATGATGCCCATCCTAAGACCATCTACAAACACAAACTTGTCTCCCCATTTCTGTGACTCATCACTCTAAATGTTTTTCAAAGGAATACTATACCTTTTTAGGTACACCCATGCAAGCAACATATTATAATTCCCATAACATATAAATCCCATCAAATACTCACAAAAATTCCAAATCACACAATATTGCCAAGATTGTTTTGCTCCAAACTAAAAGACTAAAACCACAACTTCTGAAGCTGATATGAGTGGGAAAAATAACAATATGAAATAATCTACAACAGCATAAAATTGATCTACAATAGAAACACATTCCCTAATACACAAAACCGACAAATCTTCACACAACTTCATTGGAAACCTACAAGCAACACTCACATACTGCACTACTGGAACAACTTCCCTAAATCTTCTACAAATTAGTGTTATGATGGATTGATTAGTGTTCACTAATATTGTAGACCTTTTTGTCACATCATCATGCAAGGACACTTCCTCCAAACACATCAATCTACAATTGTTCATAACTGAATTTATCAAAATCAACAACATGCAATTGATGTAACAACTACAAAAATGGCAAACTTGTGTAATAATCATCAATGTGACTGATGTAGGATTGGTGGACAACCATGAAAGGACTGAAAATCTCTCCACAAATATTTGTATACTTCTGAAATTCCATTTTTTTTTTTCTGATCATACAAGACAAGTGGATTTGAGAAGAACTTGAGACTATCTCCTAAATCTTTGTGCTTCATGCTTTCAAATTTTATGTAGTTTCTCCTTTGCATTATAACCAAAACAACTCCTTTTCCTAAATCATCACATCCTATAGACAATGCTAGTAATAAATCTAAAATTATAAGTACATAACATGAGTTGTTTGCCTTTTCAATCCATTCCAATGCTTCTTATCTTGCATCCTCATGTATGCCCTAAGCACTAGTGATATGGCCCAAGTATGTGACATCATTCTTCCTCAATTTTTTCTGATGAAAATTAATTTCCAACTCTATGACATGTTGGAATCTTCTATCTAATGGTGATCTTGGGAACATATTACGAAACACCATTCTTTGTGGATTTGGAAGCAATTGAATAACATAAAGTAGATTGTGTTTCTTACCAGAACTCCGGATTGCTCCATTACCATATTCGTATCAGAAGTGACATCCTATGGCTCCTTGCATTTGACTCTTAGGCTGCAACCATAGAACCATGTGATCCTTCACATCATTTTCCTCATGCTCATGTATGACCAAATTGATATTTCCTGCATAGGTTGTTGATTTGAAAATTTTGGCAAGCTGAAATTTGACATCTATATCTAGCAAGATGTCCATTTCATGTGCATATTCTTCAATAGGGTCATCTTGGAACTCATCCTCATAAACAATAGTGCAGCAAGTGTTAAGCACAATTACTCAATGCAACCCATAGAAAACTCTAAAACATACTGGAATCTTCTACCATAAATAGAAAACCCATTTTCTACAACTATCAACTTCATGTTCTCGATTTGAATGAAGCCACACCTTTTGTCATGCCCGCATCTCCCGTGCAGACACGACACACGAACACGCGTGTCATGACCACATCTGCCATGTGGTCACGACACGAACTACGAAAAATTTTCTCCCTAGAGTTTTCAATTCACAAATTATTAAGATCACAAGTCAAAATTAATCCCACTTCCAAATTAGGAAACAAGTTAAAAAGTCCCCATGAGATAAATAAAAAGAAGGAGACAAAAAGGAGATTAAAAATAGAGTTAAAATTTAAAATCCTCACCCTCTCATAATTCTCTCAAAAGCAAAGATATAATTTTCTAAATTACCAAGTCTACCCTAATTTTAAAATAACACTTAAGGTGTTAAATGAGAACCCTAACCTCTTCTATTATTCTCTTTCCTTCTTGTTGCCCTAATCTCATCTCTTATCTCTTTGTTTTTTTTTTGACATGGTTTTGCTTGCCTCTTCTTCTTGCAGGGTTAGAGTTTGAGAGCTTCAATGGAGGCTATAGATGATAGCTGGAGGTATTCACAGTCATGTGATACTAAACAAATATATATTTTTTTGTGTAATGTTTATATACACATTTTAAAAAAAAAACTGAAAGGGCAAGAGTTTTATTGCAGGGCCGAAATGGTGGTGCAGTCGGCGCTGAGAGGAGAGAGAGCATAGCTGAGGGGGGGGACGGAATGGCAAAGGTGGAGATCAGGGAGGGTGTAGGAGTAGAAAGGCCGCGGAGGGGGTGACGTTTGGGGTGGAGGAGGCTGAGGCAGGTGGTGCGGTGGTCAGGGTAGCTGCGGGGTGGCTGCGCTGTCGGAGGCGGGGCGTGAGGAAGGCTACGCGCAGGGATCAATCGCGGGGTAGCTGGAGTGTGTGGGGCGCGGGGTATGGGAGTTATGGTGCTGTGAGTAATGTGTGTGTGGGGTGTGGGGGAGGCGGAGCCCCCACCCACACCCATGGGTGTGGGTGGAGGCTCCACCTCCCCCACACCCCACTGTTACAAGGATCGAGGGCTGTGGACGTTGTCCACAGTCCCCCCCAAAAAAAAAAATTTATAATTTTTTTTATAATTTTTTTTTAAAATAAACTAAAATATAATATAATATATATATATAAACGTATATATAAATATATATATATATATATGTATATATATTTATATATTTATACATGTATAAATAAACTAAAATATATATATATAAACGTATATATAAACATATATATATATATATATCTGTATATATATTTATATATTTATACATGTTTTTTTTTTTCTTCTTTTCTTTTTTTTAATAAAAAAAGAATGTTTGTTTCAAGGAATATAAAAGGCAAATAAATTTATTCTATTATAATTTTTTTATTTTTTTTATTTTTTATAAAAAAAAAAAAAAACACAGCATCAATACAGCAAGGATAGAACATAAGGGACAACAATCCTATCCATAAAATGAATCAAACAGGATACTAAATTGAAAATTATAACCTAGATTACCAATAGCTCTCTTATATATATTTTCTTACAAGAGTATATAAACCAAATATCTTACTTTCTTTGGATACCCAACTAAAACAGCAATATCTCACTTTCATGGTAACAGGTGAAAACAATAGAATTCCTAGTTTCATTTTCTTGGATATAACCCTATGTGGCCAAAGAGCAAAATCATTTAACCTTTCCAACAACTAACTTCCAACAAAATCTAAAACAGCAACAGTAAAACACGCATGTTTCTTATCATTTGAGAACAATAATGACAGAAATATAATTTCCTTTTCTCCTTCTTTCATGGTTTAAAATGGACTTAATTTAGCAACATTCACACACATAGGTATCACTTTGGAAAGAAAATAACAAAAAATTAAAACATCATTACATAACCAGGGGGTGCATTTTCTTTCTTTCTTTTTCAGCAAGATCAACAGAAGGTTTAAATAATATGCTTATTTTTGAAAGAACAATGGTAAAAATACATAAATAGGGAAGACAAACTATTTTAACCCCAATAACAGAAAATTACATTGAGTAAACATTTACAGCCAACTACATGACATTAACATAGTAGTTTCATACAAAATTACAATTGCAACAAGGCCACAATGGCCTAGGCTCCAAACAGCCATTAACCACTTCCAAGCCACACAAAGGGTAGCTCTCATCCACTTTTCCTTCTTCACTTGTAAACCTGCAACTGAACACAACAACAAGGCAACAAACTAGCCACTTCTAAAGCTCTCCTCCCTACCATAGACCCGCAAGTGGGTCACCCCCGAGCTAGGGAGGTAGGGGTTTCACACAGGGTTTCATGCTACAACAAAATCAACCACAAAAACACAAAATAGAACAACCCCCATAGGTTTTTCACATAACATAGCTCATATAAATGAGCTTGGTGAGGGTAGGGAATGGACCCCTCAACTTCAAAGGGCTCCCCAAATGATAGTAAAGAAAATAAAACTCTTCTCATGGCCTCAAGCCAAAATCCCCAAAACACCACACACCACCAGAATCACAACAAATTACATGGCACTCTTGCCATTCAGATATCTCCTCCTCAAACAATAATAAGCCCTCAAAGCATAAACACAAAGCATGGGAGAGACCTCAAGGAGGTTCCTTTTCCCTACCCATACAAGTTGAGCATTACCTCTATTTGAGGTGCTCTCACCATTACACCCAACCCAACATCAAATGCAAAACAACACAATGCAAACAAACTTACAACCAAAATCCAAACATGGAACATCATATAAGCAAAGTAAGAAGCAAGTTAAGAGGCCTACCTTCAAGGCCTTGACAATGGAAGTAGAATTGGTGAAGAGCTCCAAGCCTTCCAACTTTCAGAATTTCTCCCACCTTCTCTCACTCCTCCAAACTAGAAAGGAAAATTAAAAATTTCAAGAAGTCTCAAATTGCAAGGGAAAAAGACTAGCAAGGAAGAACCCCCACTCCTCTACAAGAGGAGCTATTATAGGCCTTCAACTTGGCCTTGAGAGAATGAGAAGGTGACATTTGTCACCATCTCTTCCCTCCTCCAAAGCCACTTGTAAGAGTGAGAAGGTAAGAGGATGACAAATGTCCTCCTCTCACTCCACCTCCATCTCCACCTCATCCACTTGTGCTTCCACACAAGTGGGAGAGGGACAAATGGTGAGTTGGATTCCCACTCACACCTCAAAAGGACAAGAGTCTTGAGTGGTGCTCCCACTCACTTGGGAGTTTGGGAGGACTCTCAAAGACCTCCCAAGTCCTCCTTGGGAACGATTCCCAAAACTTAGGGATGGGAGATGAGTTCTTCCCAAGGCAAGGCCCATCCCCCATCTTCCCTCTTTCCAAATTCGTCACTTTTACTCAACCATGGTTTAGGGTGACCTAAGGTGAGTCAAAACTAGGGTTAGGTAGTCCAAGTTGACCCTAGACTCATGGTTGACCACCTAGGGTAACTTTTGGGACCCTAGGGTTCATGAAAAGGGTTAAAAATCCACATTTAAATAGCCCAAAAAAAATAATAAAAATACCAAGTGGCATAAAATTTTACAACACTTAATATTAATCAAAAATAAGAAAAAGAAAGGGTACTAAGGCTAAAATAATTAAAATTAAACCAAGCACAATAAATCATCATTCAATTACACACGTGATCCTTATCCCTCTTAGGAATGGATCGGCTTACAGGGAATAACATGGTGTGAATCCTACCTCTGATTTCCCATGGCTAGGGAATGTAAAACCTGCACATCTTGATCAAGTGTCAGTCCTGTCATGAAAAGTCATAGCCGAAGCAATTGAAATTAACTTCACGCAATCGAAATAAACATCAATACATAACTACAAATTAAACTATGTTTTCTATCACATGTCAAATAGTTCACATCACATAAATGACTAGAATCTCATAACAAAATAACATCTAATATAAATCTCATATATCAAACCACACCATATCATCCAATATGATCGAATCAAATCACATGTATCAAATCAGTGGGATAAAACATCAAGTCTGCATAATGAAACATAGTCACTAAGGTCTAATAATGTCATCTATTGAATAGCATAATGATCAAAATATGGGAGGTAAAATAGTCGGCCTCACACCTTTGCATTAATGATGCCCAATCAACTCCCCTTGAAACAACATACCCTTCCACAAAAGGATGTGAGAAATCTGAAATGAAAAAAATAAGATAAGAGTCAGTTACCTTCATTGGCTCATCAAATACTTCTTGCATTCCATTCTCCTTCATGTTTGAAGTTCCGTTGATATGATCCAAGCATGATAACTTTGCAACCTTCTTGATGTTAGTAAAAATGAGGCCATAATTTCAAATCTTATCCTTCTTGTAAAATCCTCCATACATCCAATGGTAGAAAACTTGTATGAAGCTTGGTCCTGAAAGTGCCATGCCATGCTTAGTAATAAAATTGTCAACATCAAATTGAAACCTTCTTTCCTTACCACATTGCCATGACAAGCATCTCAATTTGCCTATCTCCATTTGACCATTACCCAAAATATTTTCTTCAAGTGTGGTACTTGGATTGCACAAGTGATCCATAAAATGTGAACATTGATCCTTCATAATGTGATTAGAAAGCACAACAAACCCTATATGAATCCTCATAAAATTCCTTTCATTCCAAATGGAAGAGATGGAGAACTCAATAATGCCTCTAACTACTTTAATCCTCAAGAGATTACTTGGATCCCATATGAAAACATTGTTGGATTTAGGATAGACAACTGAGAGGGGGTGTGAATTAGTTGTCACCAAAATCTGATTCCTTATTCACTTAAAATCCTTCTTATATTTCAACAGCATATCAATGATTCAATCATGAAAGTATAATACGATAATTCAAGAGAACAAACAAATTCAACACATATAACACCAAGATTTTAACATGGAAAACCCAGTTAAGGGAAAAACCACAGGGTGACTAAACCAAGATTGTATTCTCTGTTAAGAGAATAAGAAGAATAAAATGGCACTTGCTAGTTAGGGCTCACTACTCGAGCACACTGCTCACAAGAGGCCCACTACCTACAAGAGACACACTGTCTATAGAACAATATGAGTATTACATACTTGAACTAGAGATTAGCATCTTCACTATGCTTGAGTTAGTTCCATTTAAGCTCAACACCTCTGCTCTACTTTTCGCTCCTCTTCACCACCACCTTCTCATCATGACCATAAGGATACTTTTGAATGACTTCACAACTCTTATTTATACATGACATCGACTTTGGAATGATCATCAAAGTTGGCACAACATACACTTATTTTATTACAAAGAAATTACAAAAATATAACTTGACTTATTACAAAAACTTCATGTGCATCACTACACTATTGGCCACACATAGCTAGGACTTCAATCTTCTTTGAGGAACACACCATGCTTCGCAAAACATCTTCAAGTTCATCCGCAACATGTGCAAATCATTTGGTTGGCCAAGACTAGGAAGAACACCATCACCCAAAGATAAATCTTCAATTACAAGCTTAATCTTTAATGTAGACTACCGACATGAACTGGACACAATCTAGAGACCTCCACAAGCTTGCTTGAATCACCAAAAACATCCACACCACTTCTGCTTACTGTAATCATTCGCATCTTCATCTGAAACCTCAAGAACACAGTTGACCATCACTTTCACATTAGAAGGATTGGTTGTGGACCTCCAAACCACGAACCAATTGATTTGTCAATTCACATTAGCCTCCCAAACATGCCACCAGATCCACAGAACATGACATTGTATTTTCGGATCTCACCGGACCTATTTGTGTCACTTTGTCACTTCTGAACAATTACCAAAACCGGTTTTACTCTCATGGCCTTAAATTATTCACACTTTCATGTAGACCTCTCAAATCTTGACTGGATCATCTTCAAACACATATCTACAAACCCTTTGATGTGCATTCTCTAATCTTCATCTAGCTAGGATCTTCACTGTTCTTCTCTATTTTTGATAGGACTAATTTTCTCAATATCCTCAGCACACAACTCATCCAATCCTTGACATCAATGAAACAGGAGTATGTTGACATCAATGACAACACCGACTAGGCCCATACTTGCAACAATCTCCCCCTTTGTCATTGATGGCAACATATAATGTGAAAAACTATTTTAACCATCAAGACAAGAACTTCTCCTCACTGACTGACATAGCTCCCCTATCAACAACAACCATTCACATGTCTTTTCTTCCTTTATTGCTCCCCCTTTGATCAGTAACCACTTTTGTTTTTCACATGTCTTCTCTCCCCCTTTGACATCAATGACAAAGGGCACATTCTTGCAACCACTTCTCATACTTCAGAATCATATTGACTATTCCCCCTAAGTAGCAACCACCTAACATCAATTTGGATCACAAGATATGACTGTGAGATCCACCGGACTGATGCACATCAATGCATCTTAATTTAGAATTGGAGGGGTAATAACCCCTAACTTCTCCCTAAGATACTCAAAAGAGTCCTTAGGTAGAGGTTTAGTAAAAATGTCTGCAATCTGATCCTTTGAGGGCACAAACTCTAATCTGACTTCATTCTTGTTCACCTGTTCTCTCAAAAAGTGGAACTTGATGGATATATGTTTTGTCTTTGAATGCAACACTAGATTTTTTGATATGTTTATTGCACTTAAATTATCACAGAAGATTGTGATAGGTTCTTCATACTCCACTTTGATATCTCTCGGCATTTGCTTCATCCATAATACTTGAGTGCAACTACCTACTGCTGCAATATACTCTACTTCTGTAGTGGACAAAGATATTGCCTCTTGTTTCTTTCTTAGCCAAGAAACCAATCTTTTTCCCAAAAAGAATGCACCACCACTGGTACTCTTCTAGTCATCGACATCTCCTGCCCAATCAGCATATGTATATGCATGAACAGAGAAATCATGATCCTTAGGATACCATAATCCATACTCAACTTTTCCCTTTAGATATCTGAGAATTCTCTTGATTGCCATGACATGAGACTCTCTAGGATCAGCTTGAAATCTGGCAACAAGACCAACAACATTCATAATATTAGGTCTAGCTTGAGTAAGGTAGAGCAATCCTCCAATCATTGACTTGTACTTTTTTGATCAGCCTTAGGAGATTCACCATCTTTACTCAGCTTACATCCAGTTGCCATGGGAGTGTTCATTGGCTTTGAATCTTCCATCCCAAATTTCTTCAACAATTCTTTCACATATTTGGTCTGTGATATGAAGATTCCTTTCTTTGTTTGAGAGATTTGCAGACCCAAGAAGAAATTCATTTCTCCAAACATAGACATCTCAAATTCACTTTGCATTTGATTTGTAAAAGTCTTGCACATACTATCTTTTCCTCCAAAAATGATATCATCAACAAATACTTCAACAATCAAGATATTTTCATGATCAATCTTAAAATACAGATTACTATCAGCAGTACCTTTGTTGAAACCAAACTTCAAAATATGTTTGTCTAATCTTTCATACCAGGCTCCTGGGGCTTGTTTGATTCCATACAATGCCTTCTTCAACTTGCAGACCATATCTCCATGATCAAACAATTGAAATCCATCCGGTTGCTCAATGTATACCTCTTCTTCCAAATCACCATTTAGGATAGTAGACTTGACATCCATTTGATATACCTTGAAATATCTGAAGGTAGCAAAGGCAAGAAATAATCTGACTGCTTCAATTCTTTCCACCAGAGCAAAAGTTTCTTCAAAGTCAACTCCTTCTACTTGAGAATAACCCTTATAGACCAATCTGGCTTTGTTTCTTACTACTTCACCATCTTCATTCAGTTTATTCTGGAAGACCCACTTAGTCCCAATCACATTTTTGTCCTTAGGTTTGGGAACAAGATCCCAAGTGTGATTCTTTTCAATCTACATCAATTCTTCCTCCATTGCTTTAACCCAACTTTCATCATTGCATGCTTCACTTACTATTTTTGGTTCAATCTTTGAAATCAAACAATACTTCACTGAATCTTGAGTAATTTTTCTTCTTGTTTGAACACCTTTTCTTCTATCTCCTATGATCTTATCTTCAGAATGATTCAGTCTTACATACCTGGGAGTTTTGGGATTCTCTTACACTTCTAATTCTTGAACAGGTTTATCCAAACTTGTCTCTTCTTCTTGTATTTCAAGATTCTCTGGATCAGTCTGAATCTGAATTAGAGTTGGAACTTGTTCTCCTTGGTCTGAGATATCATTCTGATCATCTACTTCATACTCATAATACCTTGAGGGACTTTCCATGCCTTCATCAACCTTCACATTTGTACTTTCTACAATCTTTCTTAATCTCTTGTTATAACACTAGTATGCTTTGCTTTGAGTAGAATATCCCAAGAATATTCCTTCATCCCTTCTAGAATCAAACTTGTCAAGGTCTTCATCTTTTTTGATATAGCATTTACTACCAAAGACTCTAAAATACTTCACAGTAGGAGTGATGCCAAACCAAAGTTCATAAGGGGTCTTACCAGTATTGCCTCTAATTTGTACCTGATTAAGAGTATAGATAGCAGTGCTTACAGCTTCTCTCCAATAGATCTAAGGAACATTTGCTTGCATCATCATGGTCCTAGATGCTTCCTGGATGACCCAGTTCTTTCTATCCACTACTCCATTCTGCCATGGAGTCCTTGGAGCAGATAACTGTCTCTTTATCCCATGTTTCTCATAGAATGATATGAACTCACCAGATGTGAATTCTCCATCTCTATCAGACCTGAGGCATTTTATGTTTATGCCAGTTTCATTTTCTACCATAGCCTTGAATATTTTGAACTTTTCAAGTGCTTCAGGTTTCTCTTATAAGAAATTTACCCACATCATCCGGGAGTGGTCATCAATCAGCAACATGAAATACCTATCTCCTTGCAGACTCCTGTTTCTTGCCAGACCATAGAGATTAGTGTGCACCAAGTCTAACAATCTAGTTGAAGATTGTTCCTTACTTTTGAATGTGACTCTATTCTACTTACCCAACTGACATTCTTTGCACAAACTGTTAGTTGGTTTCACCAGTCTTGGAAGATCTCTTACAACCTGAGTGTTGTTTATCTTGATGATATTATCAAAATTCACATGACACATTCTCCTATGCCACAACCAACTCTAATCAATTTGAACAAATAAGAAACTTTTTCTAGTACCAACCAAGTGGAAGATGTTATCTTTTGTCTGTGTATCAGATGCAATCTCAGTTTCAGAGCTTTCAAAGATCTTGCATTTTCCATTTTTGAATCAGAGATCATAGCCTTTGTCCACCAACTGTCCAACACTGAGAAGATTATTCTTTAGACCTTCAACATATAGAACATCGTTGGTTTTGTTCTTTCCATCAAAAGAAATGGTTCCTCTACCCCTAATTCTGCCAGTAGAATTATCTCCAAACTTTACAACTCCACCTTCATATCTTTGTAGGCTTAAGAACTTACTCTTGCCACCAGTCATATGGTAAGAACATCCACTATCAATAAGCCATTCATCCTTTTCTTCAACCTGAGAAGCCAAAGCACTTTCTATCATCTTATGATTGGCAGATTCAATAGGCATTGGATCTTCTTCTTTGATGGAAATAAACACCCAGTCACTTCCAGGTTTGTTTCCTATCTCAGATTCATCATCTGTTACTCCTTCATCATCATCTTCTTGAACATAGTAACACTTCTGAAACCTTGATCTATTAGGATTTGGCCGCGAAAACCTTTCCAGACATCTTGAGGCAAAATGACCAAATCTTATTACAGGCAAAACATTTGAAAGGTAATTTTCCTTCATACTTACCAAATCCTCTTGGAAATCTCTTTGCAATAAGGGCTTCAAGTTTTTCATCTTCTAACTCATCTTCTTCCAGATCTTTCCTTGCTTTATCATTCCATGTTAATTTCCTTAAGGAACTTTTGCATGGATCATATCTCTATTTTCCTTTTGTAGAAACACTAGCTTTGAATGTAGATTTAGTCTTGGGAAGTGCATCACCAAACTCAGCCAATTCAAATGCAGATATCTTACCAACCAATTGATCCCTTCTAATAGTTGTTAAAGATTTGATTTCCTCAATAGAAGTAGCTTTGTGTTTGTAAGTAGGAGGTAGAGATCTGAGAACTTTGGCAACAATCTCATCTTCATCCAATAGTCCACTAGCACATATAATGCCACATACAAGCTCATTTAATTTTGACACATATGAAGTGATATTCTCATCTTCACTCATCTTCAAGTTTTTAAACTTTCCTTTTAGACTTTGTAGCTTGGCACACTTAACATATTTTTCTCCTTCATAAATATTTTCCAGCCTTGTCCAAATTTCATAAGCAGTTTTCAAATCCATAACATTTGTCAGCACTAAATCAGTCAAGGCACTTAGTAGGGCTTCTTTAGGTCAAAGATTATTATCTGCATCTCTAACTTCATCCATAGTTGTGGGACCATTCTTTGGGGGAACATATTTAGTTGTAGTTATGTTCCAATATTGATTTCCTATGCATTGTAAGTGACATTCCATGCAGCTCTTCCAAAGAGTGTAGTTTGTTCCATCAAACCTTGGACTGTCCTTCTTGTACGATGACATCCTGGATCTCCTCAAGTGGTTAAGCTTCTTCTAGAGGAACTTGTCTTTGATACCAATTGTTGGATTTAGGACAAACAATTGAGAGGGGGGGTGAATCAGTTGTCACCAAAATCCTATTCCTTATTCACTTAAAAACCTTCTTATATTTCAACAGCATATCAATGATTCAATCATGAAAGTATAATGTGATAATTCAAGAGCAGAAATAAATTCAACACATATAACACCAAGATTTTAAAGTGGAAAACCCGGTTAAGGGAAAAACTATGGGGTGACTAACCTAAGATTGTATTCTTTGTTAAAAGAATAAGAATAAAATGGCACTTGCCAGTTAGGGATCACTACCCAAGCACACTACTCATAAGAGGCCCACTACCTACAGGAGACACATTGTCTATAGAAGAATATGAGTATTACATACTTGAACTGGAGATTAGCATCTTCACTATGCTTGAATCAGTTCCATTTAAGCTCAACACCTCTGCTCTGCTTTTCGCTCCTCTTCATCACCACCTTATCATCATGACCACAAGGATACTTTTGAATGACTTTGCAACTCTTATTTATACATGACATTAACTTTGGAATGATCATCAAAGTTGGCACAACATACACTTATTTTATTATAGAGCAATTACAAAAATACATCTTGACTTATTACAAAAACTTCATGCACATCACTACACTATCGGCCACACATAGCTAGGACTTCAATCTTCTTCGAGGAACATGCAATGCTTCACAAAACATCTTCAAGATCATCTGCAACATGTGCAAATCATCTGGTCAGCCAAGACTAGGAAGAACACCATCACCCAAAGGTAAATATTCAATTACGAGCTCAATCTTCAATGTGGACTGCCAACACAAACTAGACACAATCTAGAGACCACCACAAGCTTGCTTGAATCACCAAGAACATCCGCACCACTTTTGGTTATTGTAATCATTCACATCTTCATCTAGAACCGCAAGAATACATTCGACCATCACTGTCACATTAAAAGGATTGCTTGTGGACCTCCAAACCATGAACCAATTGAGTTGTCAATTCACATTAGCCTCCCAAACATGCCACCAGATCTGCAGAACATGATATTGTATTTCCAGATCTCACTAGACCTATTTGTGTCACTCTGTCACTTCTAAACACTTGCTAGAACCAATTTTACTCTCATAGCCATAACTTCTTCACATTTTCATGTGGACCTCTCAAATTTTTATTGGATCATCTTCAAACACATATCTACAAACCCTTTGATGTGCATTCTCTGATCTTCACCTAGCTAGGATCTTCACTTCATAGATCTTCACTGTCTTCACTATTCTTCTCTATTTTTGATAGGACTAATTTTCTCAATATCCTCAGCACACAACTCATCCAATCCTTGACATCAATACAACAGGAGTATGTTGACATCAATGACAACACTGGCTAGGCCCATACTTGCAACAAACACAAATTTGGACTTGACTCAAAGAGTCCTCATGCCCTATACTACAAGTTCTATCCCTCACTCTATCACCTCTTTTAGCATGCTTTCCATGATGACAAGAATTTTATAGTGACATAGAAGGGGACAAATCTAAAATATTTTCATACCTTGGGCTACAAATAAGATGTTCATCCTCATTTGTTGAAAGAGAGTTCTTTGAGATATCCTCAACAACTCTATTTTTGTGAGTCAAAACCCTTGAATTAGGACTAACCAAAATATTCTTCTCAAATGCATACCCATCCACAATGCTACTGTGCAAATCAAACAATGGCTCACCATTTGAAAGTTCAAAAGATAGTGCATGAATTGGTGCATGTCCATCCATCTTGGGCTTTTCACAACTAACAACAGATGCCTTTTCCTCCTCAACTTCATCAATATTTTCTTGACATGTACAATCATTAGAAGTAAAATAAACATCTTATATTTCCAAACAATTTTTATCTTCAAATTGTATGGTGGATTTCTCCAAGTTTTGCTTCCTTTCAATTTCTTGCAAATCTAATTTTTCTTTATGCTTCACAATCACCATTTCTGGTTCTATGTCCTTCTTTTCTGTCTCTTCTGGTTCTACTATTGTGACTATTGAACCTTCCTTTGTATCATGCTCCTTATCATCTTCTTGATTTTTGGTATTTATAGCCTTTTCCATCTTAACTTCTTCCTTTCTTCTTCTCATGAAATAATCTTCAAATTTAGCCTCTGAAAGGTACTCTTCAAAAGTTTTGAGAACCACTCCTTCTTTAGGCAAATCTTTCTGAGTGATTTCTGCATATTCATAAAAATTGAGGGCTGCCTTTGAAATTATACATTTCATATAATATTCATCAAACCATACTAATATTTTGGAAACTAAAACATCATTTTCTAAACTCCTCAAAAGGGATTTGAAGAATCCTCCCATGATCAAAAACTTAGTACCCTATAGGCTGGAAAGATCATGCTCTAATACCACTATAATTTCCCAAACAAAATATTTGCATCCAATAATCAAATCTAAAAATAAAATTTTAATTAACTTTCAAAACACCCAATTTTACCTTACACTATTTGATCCTGAAATTGACAATTTTAACACAAATGCAAAGGGAAACTTCTTTAAACATAAAATACTGATAATTATCTTCAAATATCAGTAATGGTATGGCTTCATTCTGTTACATATCAGAAATTTTCTAGATTTACTTATAGACACAAATTTGCATGGAAAACTAACAATTTCACTACACCCGATTTCACCCAGTAGCATAGAAATGATATCTGATGAACCCAATATTAAATTATATAATTTTCTAATGAAATACAATTGATATTAGGTCTAAGATGACCAATAAAAATAGCAGAAACTTTGATAACAAACCCACAACTACTAACTGCTAACTGCTCAAACCCCAACTCCAGCACACACTAAAACTGCTCCAAACTCACAAAAACAATACTAGATCTTACAATAAATAGACCCCGAAACAAATACTGATGTGAAAATAGTAAACACACAGAAAACCATGAATTCCACACCTGCAAACACTTACAATACTTCAAAATGCTCCAGGAAACATCAAAACTGCATATAAATCCACCTGCAAGCAAACTACATAAAAACTGTCATAATCTATCAATTCTTTGAAGCTCCAATGCACTCCTTGTGTGAGAGAGCCCTCAAGAACCAAAGGGTTTATATCCTCTAATCCAAGAAACCTATGGGTTTCCGTCCATAGCTACAAACTCCAATGGGTTTTCATCCACTGAAGAAAATCCAAGCACAAGTGCTCAAATTCAAAAATTTGGGTTGTAAAATGATCAAAAAGCCCCTCTGAAAGAAAATACTTGCATATTAATAATAGCTCCAAATCCAAATGCCTCTCTCTTGGAAAATAAATTAAAATAATTTAATTTCCAACAAATTCCCTCAAACGGTGCTTATGTGTCATAATCCATGCAAGATTCTTGGCCAAAAATAAGAAATAACTCCTCTCTTACAAGTTGTCATAAAATTAGCAATTTTTTAGGAACCTATGATAAGATCTCCTAAAATCACTCTTGGATGTTATAATTACACCTCATATTCCTCACTTGTGCAAATAAATTAAAATATTTAATATTTAATTGCTCCTGAAAATAATAAATCCTTAATTTGCGGGATTACAATTAAAGTATTAAATAAAATATTTTCCCTTCTGATTTACATTGGCCCATGGGAAAATAGAAATGGACTAATAATTTCACCAATTTATTTTTACTATAAAGGGGACATGACACATTATGTTGGTTCTCATAACTAGATCAATGTAATTGTGTCTCCACAAGGTCTTTATGATAAGGTTCACATGATGCAGTTATTTAAGATCTTGGTTTCCATGGTCTTGAGATTCATGTTTTCATGCTACATGCTATGTTGATCAATAGGTTTTTCTTGGAAGAATGCTTATCATGGAAGTTTGAGATATCATGCAGATGACAGGAAAAGCAAGGTTTTTTCTTCTGAATTGACGCTTTGTAGTAGTTTGTTGCTTCAGACCTGATCAATGTTTTGCATCAAAGTTTAATTGACAGTTCATTCAAAGGAATGGTGTGGTGTTAGTTGTTATTAGAATGACACAAATACTTGTTCAATCTCAATTCAGACTATAGTTGCATTTGGTGAATTACCTTCATGATATTCTTCAAGTGTTCAATATGCATTCAAATCCACATATTGTGGGTGCACTCATTAGGGTTATACTTTATTTACCATATCCATCAAATCCTAAGTTTTTTTATTTCATATATGCCAATTACTCTCTACTACAAAAGGTTTGTATGTGTTCAGAAAATGTCATGATGATTTGTGTTTTTAATCTTTTAAACATTCTAATCCTAAAAAGAGCTCTCTAAAAACCCTACACTATATTCCTAAAGACCAAATTCTTTTCATTCCCTAATCGTCATCTATAGGAAGCACTTTATGTTTTTAATTTGAAAGTGACTTCCTATCGAAGGTCACTACCACTTAAGTAGCAAAATTGAAGGGGTCGCCATCATGGGGTAACCGGCCCCTTATTCCTAGAACCATCGAATGCATCAGTCACCCTTTCTTCAATTGGGTGGTAAAAGGAGATCGAAGGTTATATTTCAAAGTTTGAAGGGCGTGAGTTTGAAGATCAATGGTCAATGTTTAAAGTTAGATTTCCACTCCCCAAGCTTGCTATTTGACATGTACTAGGCCATCATCTATCCTTTGACAGCAAGGATTGAGTTTTACATGGCTTTTTGAAGGCCTATTCTTGGCAGATGGAGGTTAGTGTTTTCCTTGAATATGCAAAAGGCATGCAGACCTTTTCTTAGCATTTTTAATGCTTTCATAACCATAGAGAGAACTTAAAACAATTCTTTGTGGGAGCCTATTTATAGAAAGTGCTTTATGAAGATATTTTAGATGTCTGCAGTTGGATTTAGATAGTTTCAAAAAGGTAGTTTTTTGTGGATTTAAAGGATATTTTTTAAGGAGATTATTTCTATTTTTTTAACTCCACTAGTGGGCCTCTCGTGGAGTTGAAGGCATTTAATGAGGAGTGCTTTGTTTTTTTTCTAGAATGGGGATAAGATTAGTTTTTTTAAATGCTTTATGTTAATGGAAGCACATGAGTCTTTATGAATTCTTCTTCATGCAGGTGATGGTTTTTGGAAGAGGGTCCAAATATGAAAGAGTATTTTTTTGTTTTCTCTCACAGAGAGTTTGATTTAAAATATCATTGAAGTCTTTTATTTGTAGGTGGTGGAGAATATCTTATGATTTTGTCTTTGAAAATGGGAAATGGAGATGATTTTTTGAAAGGAGGAATATGTAGAGAAGAGGAAATGAAAGGTCATTTTTTTAATTTTATAATGACATTGCAAGTTCAGTGTGTTTTGATTTTGTGGATCAATATGCAGAGTTGAAGACATTTTTGTGAGGTTTTTGAAAAGAAATTGTAGGTGCTTCAATGGATGTGAAAGAGAAATGTGTGAAGACTAAAATATATAGGAGAATGTTGGAATTAGACCAAACAACTGAGAGGGTGGGTGAATCAATTGTCACACAATATAAAATTTTTCTTCTTTTATCCTTCTTTATTATCTTACTACCAGATTAATGATGTAAACATTAAAGCATAGATCAACAATAAATGAGTAGAGACATAATCAACATACTTGACACCAATATTTTGACGTGAAAACCTGGTTAAGGGAAAAACCATGGTGGGGGTTAACCCACAAAGATTTGTACCCTGTTGAAAGTACTTTAGAAAAATAGAAGGCACATGCCTTCAGGTGCACTGCCTAGAGCTCACTGCCTACAGAGTTAATTTAGAACAGAAAGAATTAACTAAGAAATATCATCTACTACATGCCTGGTTTAGTTTCAATGAATGCTCAAAACTTCTGCTTTGCCCCAAATTCTTCTTTACTAACTTCACACTTTAGACTGCTCTCACTCCTTTACTTCTCTACTCTACTTCTGGTCCTTTATTCAGATTTAATATGTTTTTCTCAAGGATGATTGTTAAATAACTCTTCAACATGTATTTATACACTTCATCAATCTTGGAATGATCAACAAGGTCGGCCAAACTTAACACGAATCTTTACACTGTTGGCCAATCATAGTTGAGACTTGAATCTTCCTCTACTAACATGCCATGCTTCATAAAATGATCTTTAGATCATCTGCAACATGCTAGGAACATATGGTCGGCCAAGGCTAGGAAGAACAACAACTTCAAAGAGGAAATCTTCAATAACAAGCTCAAACTCCAATGTGGACCTCCAACATAGTAGCCACATGATCCAGAGACTTCCACAAGCACATTGAACTCACTAATAACATCCACTCTAAACCAAATTACCAGAATCATTTGTATCTTCCTCTGAAATCTCAAGAACACTGTCTGCCATGACTGTCAAACTAGAAGGATGGCTTGCAGATCTCCAAACCACGAACCACTAGAGTTGATGATACACACTAACTTCCCAAACATGCCTTTAGGTCTGCAGATCATAATATTTCACTATGGAGCAATCCGGACCAACTTACTATCACTTTATCTCTTTTGAATACTACAAGATCCGGTTCTATTCAGATGGCCATAACTTCTTTAAATCTTCATGCAAACTTCTCAATTCTTGACTGGAGAAGCCTTTGACAATCCTCTATATAGCCATAAGGTCTGCAAACCTTGGGTCTTCATTAATTTTCTCAATATCCTCAACATTCTAGTCTCCTAAATAGGCAACAAAATAAGGCACAGTTGACACCAATGACAAGAAGAATATGTTGACATCAATGACAACTCCGTTTAGACACATATTTGTAACAATCTCACCCTTTGTCATTGATGGAAACATATGTTGTAAAAAATGGATTCAACCATCATGACAAAAACTTCTCCCCCTGACTTTTGCAACTACTTCCTTCATTGCTCCCCCTATCATCAGCACTTAGTTTTTCACATGTCTTCTCTCCTGCTTTGACATCAATGGAAAAGGGCACATATTTGCACCCTTTATTCCCCCTTTAACATTTGCATACTGACTACTCCTTATAGTAGTATTTTCTTAACATCAATCTGGATCTCAAGATATGATTAAGAATTCCACCGGACGGATGCACCTTAGTGCATCTTAGTTCTATTTCAGAGGGGTAATAACCCCTAACTTCTCTCTAAGATATTCAAAGGTATCCTTGGGAGGAGGCTCAATGAAGATATCTGCAATTGGATCTTTGGATGACACAAAATCCAACTTGACTTCATTCTCATTTACCTTCTCTCTCAAGAAATGAAACTTGATAGATATATGTTTTGTCTTTGAATGCAACACTAGATTCTTTGAGATGCTTATTGCACTAGAATTATCACAAAAGATTGTGTCTGGCTCCTCAAACACAACTTTGATGTCCTTCAACATTTGCTTCATCCACAAAACTTGAGTACAATTATTTGCCACTGCCATATATTCTGCTTATGTAGTAGACAGAGATATTGCCTCTTTCTTTTTGCTCATCCAAGAGACCAATCTTCTTCCCAAGAAAAATGCACCACCACTAGTACTATTTTTGTCATCCACATCTCCTACCCAATCAACATCTGTATATGCATGAAGAGTGAAATCATTGTCTTTTGGATACCACAATCCATAATCAATTGTCCCTTTGAGATATCTAAAAAGTATTTTGACTGCCACAACGTGGGATTCTTTTGGATCAGCTTGAAATCTAGCAACAAGTCCAACGACGTTCATGATGTCAGGTCTGGTTTGGGTTAGATAGAGCAATCCTCCAATCATTAATCTATACCTTTTCTAATTTGCCTTGGGGGAATCATCATCTTTACTTAACTTGCATCTGGTTGCCATAGGTGTACCTACTGGCTTTGAATCTTCCATTCCAAACTTCTTCAGAAATTCTTTCACATACTTGGACTGAGATATAAAGATACCTTTATCTGATTGAACAATTTACAGACCTAGGAAGAAATTCATCTCTCCAAACATTGACATCTCAAATTTACTTTTCATCTAGTCAGAAAATGCTTTGCACATACATTCATTTCCACCAAAAATGATATCATCAACAAAGACCTCAACAATCAAGATGTCCTCATGATTAATCTTGAAGTAAAGATTACTATCAGTAGTACCTTTGTTAAAACCTATCTTAAGCAAATATTTATCTAATCTTGCATACCAGGCTCTTGGAGCTTTCTTGAGTCCATACAAAGCTTTTCTTAGTCTACAAACCATGTCTCCCTGATCAGACAACTAAAATCCTTCTAGTTGCTCAATGTAGACTTCTTCCTCTAAATCTCCATTCAGGAATGTTGATTTGACATCCATTTGATACACTTTAAAATATTTGAAAGTAGCAAATGCAAGAAATAATTTGACTGCCTCTATTCTTGCCACCGGAGCAAAAGTTTCTTCAAAATCAATTCCTTCTACTTGAGAGTAGCCTTTGCATACCAACCTTGATTTGTTTCTTACAACTTCACCATCTTCATTTAGTTTATTCCGGAAGACCCATTTGGTTCCAATCACATTTTTGTCCTCAGCTCTAGGAACAAGATCCG
This sequence comes from Cunninghamia lanceolata, assembly GCA_027924645.1. NCBI lineage: Eukaryota > Viridiplantae > Streptophyta > Pinopsida > Cupressales > Cupressaceae > Cunninghamia > Cunninghamia lanceolata. The sequence goes on along the minus strand of BSBN01001327.1, from coordinate 2,132,463 downwards.
AAGTGTGGTTCTTTTCAATTTGTATTAATTCTTCTTCCATTGCTTTAACCCAATTTTCATTAGTGCAGGCTTCACTAACGAATTTAGGTTCAATCCTTGAAATCAAACAAATCTCTTCTTGATCTTCAACAACTCTTCTCCTAGTTTGAACACCTTTATTTCTATCCCCTATGATTTGATCTTCAGAATGATTCATTCTTACATACCAGGGGCTTTTGGGAATTTCTTGAGCTTCTGTTTCTTGAGCTTGTTCCTCAACATCTGTACTAATTCCTTGAGTTTCTAGAGTTTCTAGATCAATCTGAATCTGAGTCAGAGTTTGAACTAACCTTCCTTGACTTTGACTTTCATTTTGATTATCTGAATCATATCCGCAGAACCTGGAATGTCCTTCCTTGCTCTCATCAATTCTAACATTAGCACTTTCAACAATCTTTTTCAACCTCTTGTTAAAGCACCGGTAAGCCTTACTTTGAGTAGACTATCCCAAAAATATTCCCTCATCACTTCTTGTATCAAACTTGCCTAAATCCTCATCTCTTTTGATATAGCGTTTACTACCAAAATCTCTAAAATATCTCATAGTAGGAGGATGACCAAACCATAGTTCATAAGGGGTCTTACTAGAATTGTCTTTCATCTATACCTAGTTAAGAGTGTAGATAGAAATACTTACAACTTCTCTCCAATAAACTTGAGGAACATTTGTTTCCATCATCATGGTCCTGGCAGCTTCTTGAATGGTCTAGTTCTTCCTTTCCACAACTCCATTTTGTTGGGGAGTCCTAGGAGCAGATAACTGTCTTTTTATACCATGCTTTTCTTAGAAAGCATCAAACTCATGGGAAGTAAATTCTCCACCTCTGTCAGATCTCAAACATTTCAATTTTTCACCGATTTCATTTTCCACCATCACTTTGAACACCTTAAATTTGTCAAGAGCTTCAGATTTTTCTTTTAGGCAGGTTACCCACATCATCCTAGAGTAATCATCAATCATCAACATGAAATATCTATCTCCTTACACACTCCTAATTCAAGAAGGACCACAAAGATTAGTATGTACTAGTTCCAATCATCCACTTGAAGCTTGTTCCTTACTTTTGAATGAAATTTTGCTCTATTTTCCCAATTGACATTCTCTACACAAGCTATTAGGTTTCACAAGTTTTGGAATATCTCTTATAGCCTGAGTGGTACTTATTTTGACAATGTTATCAAAATTCACATGACACATCCTCCTATGTCATAACCAACTTTGATCTATCTAAGCAATCAAACAACTTTTGTTAGAGCTACTTAAATGAAAGATGTTACCTCTAGTTTGAGTACCAGATGCAATTTTAGTTTTGGAACTCTCCAAGATTCTACACTTTCCATCCTTGAATCAAAGATCATAACCTTTATCAACCAACTGTCCAACACTGAGAAGATTATGTTTCAGTCCTTCCACATACAGAACATCATTTGTCTATTCTTACCATCAAAAGAGATGGATTCTCTACTCCAGATTCTACCAGCTAAGTTATCTCCAAATTTCACAAGCCCTCCTTCATAATTTTCAAAATTCACAAACTTACTCTTATCTCTAGTCATATGATGAGAACATCAACTATCAATGACCCATTCATCTTTCTTAATAACCTAAGCAGCCAAGGCACTTTCCATATTTTTATAGCTAGCAGATTTAGTAGACACTGGATCTTCTTCTTTGATGGCAATGAACACCCAATCATTTTTAGAGGAACCTCCATGATCAGATTCATCGTCTGTGACTCCTTCTTCTCTAGCTTCTTGGACATATTAACATTTGTTCTAATTTTTGTATCCGTTAGGGTTTGGTTTTGAAAACCTCTCCGGACATCTTGAGGCAAATGACCAATCTTATTACAAGAAAAACATTTGAGTGGCAATTTTCCTTCATACTTACTAAGTCCTCTTGGCAATCTTTTGGCAAGAAGAGCTTCAAGATCTGCAGTTTCAATTTCAACATCTTCAAAATCCTTCCTTGTCTTCACGATCTATTTGATCTTACAGAAGAGATTTCACCTGGATCATATCTTTTTTTTCCATATACACTGGCCTTAAATGCAGATTCAGACTTGGGAAGAGAATCACCAAACTTAATTCAAAAGCTGAAATTTTTCCAACCAGATGATCTCTTGTAACTTCTGAGATAGTCCTGATCTCCTCTATAGTAGCAACCTTATGTTTCTATGAATCAGGTAAAGATCTGAGCACTTTTGATACAATCTCTGATTCTTCCAAAGTTCCACCAGCACACCTGATACCACACACAAGTTCATTTATCTTTTGTATGTAGATTGTGATATTTTCATCTTCTCTCATCCTTAGAGTTTCAAATTTTCCTCTCAGACTTTGCAATTTGGCACATTTGACAAATTTATCACCTTCATACACATTCTCCAACTTTTTCTAGATTTCATAAGCAATTTTTAGACCAAAGACATTTGTCATTTCTGAATCAGTCAGGGCACTCAACAAAGCTTCTTTAGCTCAAAGGTTATTTTTAGCATCTCTAACTTGATCTGGAGTTGAAGGACCTTTCACCGAAGGTTTATACTCAACACTAGTTATCATCCAATAGGCATCACCCATTCATTGCAAATGGCACTCCATGCGATTCTTCCAAATAGAATAATTTGTTCCATCAAATCTTGGACTATCCTTCTTGTAGGTCGACATCCTAGATATCCTCAGGCGGCCAGGCTTTTAAAAGAGGATCTGGCTCTGATACCAATTGTTGGAATTAGACCAGACAACTAAGAGGGGGGTGAATCAGTTGTCACACAATATAAACTTTTTCTTCTTTTATCCTTCTTTATTATCTTACTACCATATTAATGTTGTAAACATTAAAGCATAGATCAACAATATATGAGCAGAGACATAATCAACACACTTGACACCAAGATTTTGACGTGGAAACTTGGTTAAGGGAAAAACCACGGTGGGGGTTAACCCACAAAGATTTGTACCCTATTAAAAGTACTTTAGAAAAATAGAAGGCACATGCCTTTGGGCACACTGCCCAAAGCTCACTGCTCAAAAAGAGAGGCTCATTGCCTACAAAATTTATTTAGAATAGAAAGAATTAACTGAGAAATAGAATCTACTTCATGCCTGGTTTAGTTTTAATGAATGCTCAAAAACTTTTGCTTTGCCCCAAATTCTTCTTTACTAACTTCACACTCTATACTACTCTCACTCCTTTACTTCTCTGCTCTGCTTCTAATCCTTTATTCATATTTAATCTATTTTACTCAAGGATGATTGTTAAACAACTCTTCAATAGGTATTTATACACTTCATCAATCTTGGAATGATCAACAAGGTCGGCCAAACTTAATGTGGATCTTTACACTATCGGCCAATCATGGTTGAGACTTGAATCTTCCTCTACTAACACACCATGCTTCATAAAATGATCTTTACATCACTCGCAACATACTAGGAACATCTGGTCAGCCAAGGCTGAGAAGAACAACAACTTCAAAGAGGAAATCTTCAATAACAAGCTCAAACTCCAAATCCAAAGACTTCCACAAGCACATTGAACTCACTAATAACATCCACTCTAAACCAAATTACCAGAATCATTTGTATCTTCCTCTGAAACCTCAAGAACATTGTCTGCCATGACTGTCAAACTAGAAAGATGGCTTGTAGACCTCCAAACCAGGAACCACTGGAGTTGATGATACACACTAACTTCCCAAACATGCCTTCAGATCCATGGATCATAATATTTCACTGTGGAGTAATCTAGACCAACTTACTATCACTCTGTCTCTTCTGAATACTACAAGATCTGGTTCTATTTAGATGGCCATAACTTCTTCAAATCTTCATGTGGGCTTCTCAATTCTTGACTGGAGCAGCCTTTGACAATCCTCTATATAGCCATAAGGTCCACAAACCTTAAGTCTTCATTAATTTTCTCAATATCCTCAACATTCCAGTCTCCTGAACAAGCAACAAAATAAGGCATAGTTAACACCAATGACAACAAGAATATGTTGACATCAATGACAACTCTGCTTAGACACATATTTGCAATAGAGAATACATCTCTTGACTGAGAATCATGAATGAGAGTTTGAATGTATATTGCATATGGGTTTTTATATAATATTCTACAGGTGATATAGGTGATTGAGAGAGATGAATGAGATGTTTTTGTAGGGGTGAATCAAATACAAGGAAGACAATATGCAGCTAATTACAGAGAAGGTTTTAATGTTAGAGAAAGTCTATTTTTAATGTAGAAAGCATGCAATATATGCTCAGAAAGATTGGATGTGTGATGAAGAAGGTTAAGACATTTGGTGTATTGTATAGAATCAGGGTAATCCCCTGAATTGAGTTTTTCTTCCTTATGGTCATATTTTGCCAGTGAGGTATATTGTAGTCAGTGAGGCTTGCATGGTCAATGAGACCTGTTTATTGCTAGTGACACATGTATGTCAGTGAGACTATTGTTGTAATCAGTGAGATTCTATTAAGCCAGTGAGGCAAATTTTCAAAGTGGTTTTTTATCCCTATGAGGGTTTTCCACTCTTCAAAAACATGTGTCATGGTTTATGTCATTTGTATTTATATGTGTGTGTCTTATTGTTTTGCTCATAAGGTCTTGTTCATACTATTCATCATCATACATGTGCATATGTGTTTGATAGATTATTGAAGTCTCTCTCATTTTCTGTCTTATAAATTAAAAGGTGCAAATGATGTTAAAAATTATACAACACTGATTCACCCTCCTCTCAGTGTTGTCATGTACTCAAACACCTTCGTCTCCTTTTATTTGAGCATTCAATTTGCCAATTTCTTTGATTCTTTAGCTTTTGTCTTCAATTTCATAATTGTCTCATTTGATTCTTCAAGCATGTACTCATACTCTTGATTCAATTCTCTATCTTTATCCAGATCTTCAAGTGCTGACCAGAGTTCTCCTTCAAGGTCTACCTCATCTAGATCTAAATCCCAGCCTTCAGGTTCCATTGCTTCTAGATCTAGTTCTGGAACAAATACATCATTATCCATGGCTTTAAGTTCCATGTGTTCAAGTGCAAGATCTACCTCAGTTGTTAGGCTTGTCAAAGGCACTTGGCTCTGATACCAATTGTTAAACACAAAGAAGTGTTAAGAGGGGGCATGAATCAGCACACACTAAAGCTTAAATAGATATTTGTAGACTAAAATTGAAATACTTATAGAATAGAAAGGAAGGTATGCAACACAAGAATCAACACAAGAACACTAGGATTTTTACGTGGAAAACCCAAAATAGGGAAAAACCATGGTGAGTGTTAGCTCACAATATATTATGCTCACTGTAAAAAGTATTACAACTTTGTTTTAGGGCTACAACCCAAGGAATCTACTGTAAAGGAAATTTATAGGATCAAATAATACTTATCAATCATGCAAAGTAAATAACACAAAAAAATAAGAGAAATACCAGATTGCACCAAGGAGACCAAGATTGTGAAGGGGGAAAAATAAAGAAAAACCCTCTATGTTATGCAAGTGGCAAGAAGCTAGAAAAAGAGATTATAGAGAGAGTGAGAAGCTTCTCAATGAGAGAAATGAGAAAAACAAAGAAGAATAGAGAAGATATCTGTGAAGAGGAATTGCCGAAAGAGAGGAGGAGACACCTCTTAAATAGAGGTGAAAAATGGATTTATGTGTAACTCCCATATGCCACCTTGCATAAGGTGTGTGCCACATGTTTCATCTTAAAGAGGAATCTACAAAAATAGATTATTCTTGCAAGAGGAATAAAAGAGGTGAATTATCCGACATGTGTGGGGATAATACACCAAATAATAAATTACAAATAAAATATAATCTTCACTAAGTAAAGATTAATTTCTAACATCTACTACTCTCTAAATATAGTTTTCAGGGTCACTCCCAAGGAAGCTACAAATCCCTGCAGACTCACTGTCTGATGTAAGAATTACAAAGATAACAATTACAAGAACTGTTGTGTGGAAAACATCTAACTTATGTTGATATTGCAGTCCTATTTTCCTGCTCAAATTATGCCATCAAAATGACTTCACACACTTCATACTTTACATACCAATCTTCCACACTCATCCCTTTCACAAATGACTTTGATCTCCTATAAATACCCTCCGCAACACTTCAAAACATTGATTAGGTTGGCATCATAAAAACCTTTAGATGAAACATGTAATTCTTCAAGCGTCAGCTTCAACTCATACAATATGTCAAGAAAACAAGTTGTGGACCATAGAATCTCATAATAGAATTCAAGAAACATCAATACACACCTTTTAATGTCAAAACAATTGATTAGGATCCACCGCACATAACAGAAACTAGATTGTCAAGTCAAACTACACAAACATTGCTAACTGTTCATCTTCACACCACTAGGGAGAAGCCAAAAACATCATGTGGACTAGTGTTTCAACAATCTATCTTCTTGAAAACATCCATACACCATTCTCCTAAAATATCAAATCATTCTATACATTTGCACATCAAGAAACATGTTGAACTGCTAGAAATAGAGCATTTCAAATTAACTGTGACATTCCACAACTCATGACATTACATTGTGATACACCAAAACCTCTGAAAATTTTAGAAATGAACTTATACATCTTTATATGATATTCCTAGATCTGCACATCCTTAATATCACTTCCAGAGAAAATCAAAACTTGACTCAAGTATACTATAGTCCGAAGGACAATCATATCCAATTCTTCACTAATTAACTTAAATACCTATGTGGTACAGGAAATAAGAAATATTTGCATGCAGTTCAAACCTGAGATACATTAAGGCATGTATAATCTCCATACAAGCTCCTATGTCTGATCTATATACTTTCCATCTTCCACAACTTCTCAAAGCTATGTTCTATAAAGTACTTTTGCATCTGAAACTATCTGTGTTATTTCTATTACTTGAAATCTAAACTTCTAGACCATAGGAACACCTAATAATGTGAGGAAGCATGTATTACACATCTCTAAACATATTCCCAAAACCACATGGGTGCAACTTCTCTTCTGAAGGAATGCAAAGCATTCCAACAAGTCTCCACCATTGCTTTTCATTGTCAACTGAAAGTTCAGAACACTGTTATTGATAACATTCTTTGTTGAAGGTGTAATGAGATAAAATATTTGATATAGCATGTTGATATCTAGATAACTTTATCTTCTGAACCACAAGACTAAATCTTGCATTGCATAGGAATTTGGACCAAAATGTTGTAACTTCACCTTAGGATATACATTGTGAAGACCTTAAACAACCTTCTACAACTTTTATCTAAGTGCGATACTCCAAACTGATATGATATCATTGTAGATATATAGAAAACATGTTAGAACAAATGTATACACCTCCACAACACATTTATATATTAGGAAGATTACCATTCTTATACTTGGATTTTTTTTCTCCATCTGTTAGGTCTTTCAAACTGACCTCCCTTAAGCATTCTGATCCTAAGTCTTTAACATTGTAAAAAGGATTAGATTAAATATTGTTTGCCCAAACATCAATGTTTAGTAAATCATATAATCTATTACATAGTCTACAACTATCTACAACAAAACACATGCACCCACATAAGCAAACAAAGAAACCAAAACATCAAAGAGGCATTTCTAGCATACTATGAGAGCTAGAAGAATGCCAAGTATGGTTCTAGTGCTAGCACACTACGAGAGCTAGGAACCATACCAAACTCTTGTGGGCCACTAGGACTAACAAACCACATTGTTCTAGGTGACTCACAAAGAGTGTCAAACGAGTAGTTGAAAGCATGGTTAGGACAAACAAGTGCATCTGCTTAGCACAAGCTACAAGGTGCTACTAGAGCACAATGTTGCCATGAGCAAACCATTAATATGATGTGTACAAAAAGGTGTAAGGTAGGAAATTATGCACCCACCTTAAAATTATTGCATAAAGCATCGGTATGAAGTTGATTTTAAGGGATAAAATGGTAAAAGAGCCTGAGGAAACATTTATGAGAAGATATGTTCATAGAGTTGCGTCTTAAAAAAGAAAAAGAGGGTTTCTCCCAAGAAGAGGCAATAAAGGTGATGTTGCAGGCATGATACACAAAATCTTGTTTAAGCATGGTATGACACTAAGCAACGCTAACAACTGTCATATAAAACAAACAACAAAACCAAAAAAGACATTAAGGGATCTACATGCTTTGGGGTCAGTATGCATAGGGAATGGTAATCATCATTCCCCAAGCACGTAGAACTATGAGTACAAAGAAAGGAGGCACCAAAAAGATACGTAAAATAAAAAATTTGGGTCAACATGGAAGGAAGGTAAATCTTCCAACACTTTGCATCATCTCCAAAATGTCACACAATAAACAAAAGACAAAATATAGAAGAATTAAGGGACAAATAGAAGAATGGTAAAAAAAATGTGTTCCTCATGTATTCACATGTCTACAATGACACTATGGTCCTCTAGGTAGAACTAATAAACATAAAGTCACATCATAGGAGAAACATCATGACCAATCAAGAAAACACACAAAACATAAGTAAATCTCTCATGGGTCAAGCTTGAACAAGTCATCCTAGTCTCAATCTTGATAAGCATAAGGGGACAGTGGAAGAGATGACAATGGAACCACAATAAGAATAGTTTATGGAGATTCACCTAGTTCCAGGTGCAAGGGAGCAATAGTTACAGTTGGAACTTCTAAGGCAATAGGAACAAGGGTCAATGAGCGTGTGAAGATTGTGGACAACCTAGGTATCTCAATAGTAGACTCAGTGATTCTCTCCTTAGAAGGGGAATCAAGAGAGTCACTATAAGAATAATGAACTAAATGTGGCTTTGTAGTGCTATTAGTGGTAATGCAAGCATGAGGAGATATGGATGGAGTAACATCCTCCAACAATAGAAGAGAAGAAGAAAAAGGATAGGTAGGCAGTGAAGGTAGCTACAAGGTATGCTAAGGTCTACAAAATAATGGGATGGGATAATGCTTAGGCTTATGCTTAGCTAGTGAAGGTAGAGAGCCAAGGTCAATGGTAGCAAGTTGGAGAAAATTGAGAAAAATAGTGTGTTAAGTGTGCGGAGCAGACATAGGAGCGACTAGGGTGATTCTAGGAGTGACACTGATAGCATGGGTGGGGGTCATGGATGGAAGGGATGAAGGAGGAGAAGGAGGAACTTGGTTCTCCTCAAGAAGAATAGGATTAACAGGCAGCTATGAGCAAGAAGGATCCTTAGGTGGAGGTTGCGCATCAGTAGTACGCACTTAGGCAGCAACATAGTAGCGTCACTTGCGATCTCTTGCAAGCTTATTCCATGTAGTATAGGCTCAAGCTTCCACTAATGGAGCTGATGGTCTTCCATTATGGGATTTGTTTCATCCACAAACATAGGGATACATGGAGAAATAGAGACAACCACTAATGGTGGAGAGATCACAGGAGAGGGGGAAGGGGAAGGGGAAGGTTCCTGCAACATGGGATACTTTCCTCCTACCACTAGAGGGGTGGGAGAAACAAAAGCAACCACCAAAGGTCATGAAGACACAAAAGGAGGGGGAGTGCCTAATAGAGGTGGGTTTCTTGATGCCACTGAAGAGGTAGGAGGAACAAAACTAGCCAACAGATGTTAAGAACTTGTCCCAAGAGTGCATGATGCACAATGTTGTACTATAGGTCAATCTCAGGATCTTGTATAAGAGACCAAAGGTGGAACTGTAGAGTACAAGCCAAAAGCATGAGAGCAGGGACGTACACTATGTGTGGGTTACTTTCCTTCATCTACCATGGGAACAGGAGAAGGAAAAGAAATAGCCTCCAAGGATAGAGGCACCATAGGGGGAAATCGAAGAAGATGAAGAAGGGCTAGCAGACAACTGGGATATCCTACTTTCTTTGAATTTCTGATATGTGATAAATAGAAAATCATTGTGAGGATAGGGTGGCTTAGTGGGGGTTGGCTAGAAGTAGTCAAGAGAGGAATTTCTCCACATGGAGATTGGTGTAAATGCATTGTGGAAGTTTGTATGCACAACACCATCATGAGGAAACTTCAAACATTGATGAACCACAAAAGGGACCGCTCTCATGGAAGTGTGCCATGGATGGCCTAATTTCATGCAAAAATAATCCAAAGTAGGATAATGGAAAGGGGAATGTCCAAGGGTTTTGGTCCCACTTGGACTGGAAGTGTGATCGAACCCAAAGTAAGGTGGGACATCCCATCATGGCACCATATAAAGACATTAGATTACTCATAAACATCTTTATATAGCTTATGCACATACAAAAATTCCTCAGTAATAACATTGACTATGTAGATAGGATCAATAGGACACCCTTAACAGGTTTCCATTTGACATCTGCAGCAATGTATAGAGGTACTTCAAATGTGTTAGGCAGTATCTCAAAAGAAGAGAAGATAATGGGTTCAAGAATAGGGCATTCTTTAAAAGGGCAAGAATGAACATCCACCATATAGATCATCTCAAAATAAGAAGGGAGGGAATGTAAGAAGTCAACTCTAGCACAACAGAAGGAGAAACAAGGCCAACAAAGTTTGAAGAATAGCAAGGCATAGGATCTATGTGAATTTTCAAGTGCTGATTTGGGGGAGCCAGTGACTTGTTTCTTTCATCATTCACATTGGAGACCTAGATTAAATTCTAATTGATAATGTCTTACACATGTGCTTAGGACACAAACATCACTCAGTGTCATGTTTAGGGACCCTATGGAACTGGTAGAAAGCCTTTGGGTCATACAAAATCAGCAGGGGCTTTCTTGTGTTGAGAGGCCTGATAGAGGGCAGCTGCAATAAACCGTTGTTAATGAGCTACTACATGATGGTGTAGAGGGACTCCTTTAAAGGAGTAGACTTCTGATTTTTTATGCTTTCAGAGTAGAGAGGGCTAAAGCATTTTGAGGGGGTGCTTCATCCACTACATTACTAATGAAGTTTGATGAATTATTCTTATAAAAAAATTATTTTTCTTATAATTTGTGAATGATGAAGAAGCACCAGATTAGATTATAGGATCCAATGAGGGAGAAGCCTCAAATTAGCTAAGCATCTACTGATAATCATGTAGTGTAATGCATAGATGAGTGAAAGAAGAATATTCCATAAGAAAAATCCTAGCTCAGATCTGAGGTTGAAGGTTTCTAATGAAAACCCTCTACTTGTCAGAATTTGATACAACATAGGGAATCTAAGAGAATAGAGACTGATAACAAAAAATAAAGTTTATTACCTTCTTAGAACTTCCTTTCTAACAATGGACAAGGTCTGTAAAGGTGACCTGAAGTACTATGTTCACTTGGAAGTGTTACAAAAATTGATTAACGAGCTAATCAAAAGAAGGATTAAATAGTCAGGCAGTAAGAAGAACCAATCCAATACAATATCTCCTTAAGGGATTGTGGGAACATTTTTACTAATAAAGCATCCTAAAATAGAAAATCACTGCATAAAGTAGTGAAGGCAGAGATGTGGGTCTGTAGATCACCTTTACTAGTTTACTTCTTGAATCTCAATGCCTCGAAGTTTTGGGGAAACGGTGTAGCAAGGATAGCTAATGAGAGTAGGTTATGACTATAGTATCTAGGGACATGTGGTTGAGAGGATGATGTGGAAAGCAAATCAATCTTATGTCGTAATGAGCTAATGTTTTGTAAAAGTTGGTTTATGACGGGATCAACAATATGTGTAGATGGAGGGAGTGGAGTGGAAGTAAGAGGTTGTGAAATTTGTTGTGAAACTTTAGGGGCATCAGGAGGAAAAGTTAATTGTAAGGGCCTTGAGGGCATAATGAATCCATATTGATTAATAGGATTCATCGCACCAATAGATAACCCAAATCCTACACTACCAGAGTGAGAAAAATTGGTAGTCATCTGAAGAGAAGTGAAAGTATGAATACCTATAGTAGTTAGAGGAAGAGAGAGTTGATTGCCAAGAGTGAGCACTCTGAACATAACTTGCTAATGGCAGGGCATCACTATGCACTATGTGAGCAATTCCATGAAGGAAAATGATACCCTGAGGATGATTAGTTAGCATAACGTAAAGAGCATCGACCAGAGGGACATTTAAACAAGATATGTCCTCATGATGTAGAAAAGTCCTAAAAATTAGCCAAGTGGTGATCTAGGTCATTAATTATTTCTATTGGGACATATTCAAGGGCTACCTCATGATAGAAGACTAGCTGCACATCACGAACGGTAGTCATTGATATAGTACAAGAAGAAGGAGAAGAATTAGAGGTGTTAACTTGTTTAGAGGAGAAATGAGTGAAATCAAGAGCAAAACAAATAGGTGTGTTAGGATTCACAAAAAATACCATGGGTGATTTCTTAGAATCCTACGTACAATGTATAGGGAATTTGAATACTAGGCCATGAAGCTCATAAACTACATTTAGGCTTCACAAAAAACAATGCTAAGTGATGAAAAAGAAGTCACCAAAGAGAGATGATGAACCAAGACAAAGACAAGAGGTAAATTGAAAAGTTTGAAACACTTTAGGTTCACCAAAATGTAGTGGAAACCATGAAAAAGAAGATAGTGATCAAGTAAACAACACGTCAGGTTAACCAAAATGTAGTGTAGGAAAAACTACTCCTTAATCGAATATCTTCAACCAAGGGAGTTCTTCACTAACGCTACACTTGGATTCTATTATCTAAGGTGTTAGATGTCTAAGAACCTATTATAGGTCTTAACAGAACCACTATGCATCCCAATCAAAGTGAGACAACTAGATTAGGTGCTTGACAATGAAGGGAAAAAAACAAAACTGGTGAAATTGAACAACTATGCACAAAGTTGAGAAAAATGATAGTAGAGGTAGAAAGATATAATAAAATGGAACCTGTAGCTAGAAGGAGGATCTCACTGCCTCAGACGATAGTGTACCATGAGGGTGTCTGCACTGGGTGCTAGAGTCCAAAATTTAACAAAAATTAAATTTACCAGGTCTGTACAGACCTAGAATGTCTACACAACACACATTTAAACACAACACATACCCAACATCTGTTGATAACTAAGAGGGGGGTGAATCAGTTATCTTAATTAATTTAACTTTCTGTTCTTCTTTAACAACTAGTGCAGCATCAAAGCAAATAAGTATTCATAATCATGAAAGTAGAAATAAAGTCAACATACATAACACAATGATTTTGACATGGAAAACCCTGTTAAGTGAAAAACCATGAGGTGACTAACCCAAGAATGTATTCTCTATTAGAAGAATAGAAATACAAAATGGCACTTGCCAATTAGGGTTCACTGCCTGAGCACACTGCTCACAAGAGGCTCACTACCTACAAGAGACTCACTGTCTACAAGTTATAAAGAGAGTAACAAGAAACTTGAACTGATGAGAAGCATCCACATATGTTGATGTTCAGTTTCGGTTAGGCTCAATACACTGATCTATTGCACTTCATTCTTCCTCTTCTTTGGTGCTAATGTCCTGTCACATACCGGACCTATCTTACTGTCTTCACACTACCCTTCTGGTTTTCTTCACACTTCACCACACACAACACACACCTTCACATCCAAATCCATCAGGTATATATATATCTACCCAAAGATTTCATCATCTTTCTAGTCCGCATTCGAAATAGTCAATATTTTCCCAAACTCTGGTCTATCAGTAGAATCCTTGCTTATCAAGTGATGCGTATCAAAGAGATGCTTATAGAAGTCATCAATTAAGTTAGCCAATCATGAATGATACCTCAAGAAGCTTGATCACCATCAATGTCTCATCTGGATTAAGATCTAATGCTCTGTCGGTCAGTTCTTCCTCTGTCTACTCTGCCAAACAAGAACCCAAAACTTAGGTGCTTATATCTGTTCACTCTTTCATCACCGGAGGCTCAATCCCTGAAATCTATCAGTCAAGGTATTCCTCTTGACTTCCCCAAGTCCACACTTTACATAGATACTTTCTCTGAGAGATCCGGACCTAATTGTCAAACCTTGTTGCATACTCTGTTCTTGGTCACCGGACCAAGTTACTCTACAATCTGACTTTCGGTATAGACACACCATGTCCTGCGGATGTGTGGGATGAACTCTGTTGCCATCAATGACAACACTCGTGAAGCCACAATGTGTCTCTTGCCAACAATCTCCCCCTTTGGCATTGATGGCAACACTTAGTGAAAAATGACTAAGTGTTATACTACACTCCCCCTTGGCTGATGCTTTGTTCTAATGTACATTTTTCCAGAGCTCCCCCTTAGCTGGATTCCACATTTGTCACTGCTCCTCACTCCCCCTTTGACATCAATGGCAAAGGGTAGGGTCCGCACACCAAAATTTCCAAAAATAGTCTATACATATCCGCAAAAGTATATATACAAGTTGTACTTACATATACTTAAGTATGTCTGCAAAAGTATTCTTCAACTATACAACTTATGTCGCCCAACTTTGCTTCATCCTGTCCAAAATTGAGATGTGACCACTCAACAGGAATACAAAATCTTCTGCCTTCTTAAGATCTGTCAGATCATTGGTCCGTGTTGTGGCCTGTGCATTAGTTAGGGCCTCATGCATGGCCTCTAACTTAGGGATAATGATCCCTCTAAGTTCACTTAACCTGTTTATTCTATTTTTCTTCTCATTCTCAGGCTTCTTTATTTCATCTATGACTGCAATAGTCTGACACTCTTGATTTACTATGGAGGAGGAGAGAGGATCAAAACTTTAAGATAAACTTAACACTTTGTCCTCTTGCTCTTTTACTTTCTTCTCAATATCCATGGTCACTTTAGGCCAGGATAAACAAAATTTATAGATATCTCTGCCATCTTTAAGAGCATTTTCTAAGCTCTTTATTCCAATATCCATAAATCTCCTATCATTTTTTATTAGACCTTGTACTTCAGTGAATCTCTTATCCATAAACTCTTTCCGGACCTTCTCCTCAGTTGATTTCTCCAAAGACTCAAAATGAGTGCCGACAGAACTAACAAGAGACTTGAGATTACCCGATGAAGAGACTGAGGAATCCTTCTAAAAGGATGGCATGATCTTTTCCAACACACCGGATGCTATCTCTAGTAGCTCACAGTCTTCCATGTGAGATTTTAGAAGTTTCTCTTTTGCCTTTGCTTGGGCAAAGGATGCTATCTTCATTGTTTGAACCGGGGAGAGAGAATCAAAGTCGAATGGTCCTTGAAGTAGCTCCGGTTCATCAATCTCCATCATTTCTTTAGTCAAGAAATCTTTGACAGTTTCTACAGTGTCTCTTACCAGAGACAGAGTTTTCTTTCCTTCTGCAGCTTCAGCACTGTCACTTGTGGTCTTCTTAGTTTCACCTTCTTCTCTTTCCTTCACTTCTTCTTTTTCCTCTAATCTTTCTCCTCCTTTAGATCTGAAGACTACTGGGGAATCCGGATGAGAGATATTTTCTTCTTCTTAGACTTCTTCTTCTGGAACAGAGGAATCCTAGTCCTTGGAATTCTCCTCACCTCTCCTTTATTTCTTCTGCAATCTTTTCAGTAGGATCTTTCTTTGATGCACTTTGCCTTTCAACATCAGAAGGTTCATCACTTACGTCCTCTATAATGGGAATGTTGAATCTTTTGTATTCATTCTGGAGGATCTCTTCTATCTCTTTTGCTACTTTGTCAGTTTCTCTGAGCATAAGCTGATTCATTCTATCTTTGCTCCGGAACTCATCCTTGCAATCTTTGAAGATCATATTCATTTGCTTCAGAATGATTGAAGGATATAGCTGAATAGCTATCTGTTCTCAGATCTCAAGATCCTTTGCCTCAGTATTATTCTTCCTTATTTCTAATTCCTTCTCTCAGCTTTTGGGAATGAGAGATATGATTTCAATAAATGCCTTATTGTAGATATTCATATACCTGACTGTAGCTTCTTGCAAGATCTTCTGGTCAGCTTCATTATACTCATCATAGAACTCAGTCATTGGTTTTAGGTTCCCATCCATAGTAACTATATTGATGATAGCATCAATGCAAAGAGTGGGCTTTTCAACAAATTCCTCTGCCTTCTCTTCTTTGCCTTGACCGGTAGAGGGTTCACCGGATGTTTTCTTCTTCTTCTTCATTTTCTTGACCTCTTCATCAGATTCAGTCTCTTCATCATCCTTTTGATTGGCATAAGATCTTGTGGCCTTTGTCTTAGTTCTCTTCACTCCTTTACCGGATGATTTTGCTTCCAGTTTTGATGCCTTTGAGCTCTTAGCAGTGGTAAGTGCAGGGGTCTTAGAGGATCTGGTCCGGGAGGGGACTTCCACTGGAGCACCTTCTTTCTCTGCTTTTTCTTTTTCTTTCTCTGCCCTTTCTATCTTCTCTCTATTTGCATTAAGTGCCTCCTTTGAAATTCCATGCCTCTTGGCAAAATCTTCTACTTCCCTACTTACCTTTCTCTTGATCTCAGGCTGTCTTAGTTCAAAATGAACTTTTACACTTAGTTCTTCGTAAGTTCCAAACCTTTCTACCTTAGGGTCTTTGGGCTAGCTCAGCAGATGTTGGATATGTAGTTCTAAGATTTTCTCATCAACCTCATACCCCATTGGCATGATCCATACTATTCTTGGTTCTACTGCCTCCATCAGACATTGATCAGTGTCTACCATAAAGCACACTATATCCTTGTATTTTTCAACAAGGGATTGGGGAATTCTTTCTCTAGCCTGCATCATGCTTTGGAAGTTTTTGAAGTAACCCCACAGTGCTATGTTTTATGCCTTGGCATCACCAAGCCCATGCAAGTAATCTTTGATTTGAATTACAACAGGTCTGTCATTCTACCATACCCAACCACTGGATCTG
Source organism: Cunninghamia lanceolata (assembly GCA_027924645.1). Lineage (NCBI taxonomy): Eukaryota > Viridiplantae > Streptophyta > Pinopsida > Cupressales > Cupressaceae > Cunninghamia > Cunninghamia lanceolata. The sequence continues at coordinate 2,115,583 of BSBN01001327.1, read as the reverse complement.
GGCAGCTCATTCATAAAGTAGAAGAACAAACATAGTATCAGCCCACCATACTTGAAAGAGTTCTTGTCCTTCTTGATCTTTTGTAGGTTTTCCATTAGTTGGCTCAGAAGGAGTTCACAAAGATCATAATTTGCATTCTTTCTCAACATTTCATAAGTAGTGTAGATTGTTGTTCCAGATATTGAATTTTCTTTGCTGGAGTGATATATCTTGTAGCCAATAATCATGGAGGCAAACTTGATGTCTGGATCTATGATATCCTCAACTGTCATTGCTCTTTTATCAAATTTAGATCTGGTAGCCTCACTCATAGTTTGGTTTTTGACTGATTTTAGAGTAGGTAACCCACTGGATGAGTGAAATCTGGTTATTGCCCTAATTGCTTCCTTGGTTTTCTTGAATGGCCTCATCAACCACATAAAGTTGTCATGCATTCTGCTCAAAACATACCGGACCCAATCATCTTCAGTAAAACAGGGGAAATGAATGCACTATCCAAAATGTTTATCCCAGATGGCCTTATACTGAGGTTTTAGTTCAAATGATTCATCTATCAGTTCCTTGTGGTAGATATCCATCAGCTTGGATTCACCAAATTCTTCAATGTTTGCGTGAATGTAAACCCTAATGTCTTCTACATGCAGAATTCCATGTGGAATGCTAGAAAATGCACCTAGGGGATCAACTTCTAGGGATTTATAGGGATGTTTTCTAAATTTAGGGCACAGCGGCCTATCAGTGATCTTCACCACATTCGGAGTAGCCATCTTTCAAAGATTCACAGAGAGATTTTCAAGAGTAGAAAATACCTTTTACGCTTCTAGGGTTCACGATATGAACCGGATCAGATTGCTGGATGAATCGACTTCTACAGTTGATCTTTGATGGGCTTGAGGCAATTTGTTGTAGAGCTCCTTTTCTCTTCTTCTCGAATGTAAAATGAGCAAATGTTCAATAAGAGAACCCTTATATTTCTCTCCAAACCCTAATTTCATATTGCAATAAATGAGTAACTTAAGTCATTCTGGTTTGCCTTGTTCTCCTTGTTTTGAGAAAAATCTTTTTCGGATTACTGAGAAGCATTTAGAGTTGTTCTTGGTGATGATTGACAATCTATCTACCTTACACAATCATTAAATTTATCTGCAGATCAAGATTCCTAAAATTTGAATCATACTGGATCTAACTATGAAAATAGATGACTATTGAACCGGATCAATCTTGGAAGATTAATCTTTTCAAAACATCTTGTGGATCTTCCATATCTTTACCATGGCTTATTTAGATATTTCTCTGAGAACCCTTTGATCTGCAACCTTTCATGTGCCATTTTCAGGCACCTATTGGCTAGCTGGGGGAAATTGTTTTTCTTTTGTTACTCCCCCTAAGCCAAAGCTCTTCTATTTAGTTTTTGGAAGGAATATCAGCACTAGATTCTGGTGCGGATCCATCCCTATTATTTTCTGTAGTTCTCTTCACCCATATCTTGTTCATCTCTCTTTAAATTTCATCCGCATTCACTTTTCCTTTTCCTTTGTCTTGGTTTTGATTATGATGCACCGGACCCTTTTTGTCCTGATTCTTACTTTTGTAGAATTTGGCAATATGACCGGATCTATTGCAATTGTAGAAAACAACATTTCTTTGCATATTTGACTGATATCCTCTTGATCTACACTGATTAGCCATATTTCCCATTCTATTTCATGCAAAACATCTACCATTGAATGAATTGTTCATTTACATATTTCTGCATTCATGAGTTTTATGACCATACCTTTTGCAATTAAAGCACTGTCCGGAGAAGGATGAATTAGTCTGGTTCATTCTTCTTCTGCACTGATTTGCTTTATAACCAAAGTTATTGCAATTGTGGCAGTATCCATTGAAGGAAGGACATCTTTGGGCATTTGGTTGCCTTGTCGGAGGTCTTCTAGGCCTGTTTCTTAGATTTTTTGATCTAGAGTTCTTCTGACCGGATCCGGAGCTTTCATCTTTTTCATACCCCAAGCCTTGCTTGTCATCTACCCTCTTTTGGCTTTGAAGGAGAAATTCAAGTTGAGCAAAGCTTATCTTGAATTTCTCTTTGTATTCATTTGCTATTTGAAGATCCCTTTTAAGAGTGTCAATCTGATTCTCAAGTTGTTCTTCATTATCTCTAGCTTCTTCAAGATCAGATTCTAGATGCCTGATTATTCTATCCATTTTGTGGCAGTCTTCTGATTTCTCTTTGAGAGACTGTCTTAGATCATCTTTAGTTTTTCTTTTCTCTTCAATTTCTTGGGTGAATTTCATAACTCCTGATTCCATTTCATGTCTTACCAAAATGACCTCTTTTGATAACTTTTCACATAACTTGGTTTTCTCCTTTAGATCTTGATTTGTATCATTATCTTCGCCTTGACTTACCAATTGCTGAAGTAGATCCTTTCTCTTTTTCATAGAGATACTCAGTTTCCCTTTTAGTTCATTTATGAAATCATCTACCTGTTTGAGTCTTTCCTTCAATTCATTGACTTCAGAGTTAGATTGCTCAAGATCATCTAGGGTAGACTGAAGTTGTTCCCTCATACCATACACATCCATTTGAATTCCCAGATCTTCCTCAAGCTGTTAGGCTCTGTTTGGAGGAACTTGGCTCTGATACCAATTGTTGATAACTGAGAGGGGGGGTGAATCAGTTATCTTAATTAATTTAACTTTTTGTTCTTCTTTAACAACTAGTGCAGCATCAAAGCAAATAAGCATTCATAATCATGAAAGCAGAAATAATATCAACATACATAACACAATGATTTTGACGTGAAAAACCTTGTTAAGGGAAAAACCACGAGGTGACTAATCCAAGAATGTATTCTCTGTTAGAAGAATAGAAATACAAAATGGCACTTGCCAATTAGGGCTCACTAATTGAGTACACTGCTCAAAAGAGGCTCACTACTTATAAGAGACTCACTGTCTACAAGTTATAAAGAGAGTAACAAGAAACTTGAAATGATGAGAAGCATCCACATATACTGAGGTTCAGTTTTGGTTAGGCTCAATACACTGATCTACTGTACTTCATTCTTCCTATTCTTTGGTGCTGATGTCCTGTCACATACCAAACCTGTCTTACTATCTTCACACTGCCCTTCTGCTTTTCTTCACACTTCACCACACACAACACACACCTTCACATCCAAATCCATCTGGTATATATATATATCCGCACCAAGGATTTCATCATCTTTCTAGTCGGCATCTAGAATAGTCAATATTTTCCCAAACTCTGGTCTGTCGGCTGAATCCTTGCTTATCAAGTGATCCGTAAGAGATGCTTATAGAAGTCATCAATTAAGTCAATCATGAGTGATACCTCAGGAAGATTGATCACTATCAATGTCTCATCCAGATTAAGATTTTGTTGGTAATTATTTATGCCTAGGGTTTTAAACTTGAATGTTTGCTAATTTTCTCCTTCAAACCCTAAAATTTCCGAGTTGCGGGATCTTGTTCTGTTGCTGAAATTACTATTGGCCCCTGAAAATGTTAAAAATTTGAGTTTCATGCATTTAGGAATGCATTTCGAGCCACAGTTTCCAGACCCTAAATGTTTCTAAGTGTGGCTGGAAGGGTGAAAATTGTGCCTGCACCGTGGAACTCGACATGTGTCGATATCCGCTTGTGTTTCATAAACCCTTTAAATGTTTCCTTTGTGTTTCAAGCTGCTCATGCGAAAGGCACCACGTGGAGGCACCCGAGGGACACAAAAGAAAGTAACTAAAGGCCCACGGATGGTGCCAAGTGACAGCTTCCGCCAGTGTTTCTAAAAGACCCTTAATGTTTCTCAATGCCTCGCAAACGATGCCACGTGTCGCTCTCCGCGAAGTTTCTAAAAAGTTTCCAAGTAGGGGCGGAGCATGCCATGTGTCCCTAATGGTAGCTGCGGAGCTTGACAAATGTCAGCCTCCGCATAATGTTTCATTTCTTGTTTCAGCGCTAAGTGAAGATAGGGTGGGTCCCAGTGAAGTGCCTCTGATACTGCAGATCATGCCGCGTGTAATACATGTCTCCAACACAGTTTCTATTTTTCTTCATGCAGAAGGCACCACGTGTCACTTGCGTAGACCCTATGGAAAAGTTTCTTTGTGTCTGCCGATGGTGTCACATTTCTTTTGTAATGGACGCAGACCTCGCCAAGTGTCAGCTTCCGCAGGAGTTTCAAAAAAGGGGCTTTAAAGTTTCTAACTGTGGCGAAGTAGTGGTGGGACCCAGTTCTAAGATACAGATGCGCAGAAGGTGCCAGGTGGCAATTTTTGTTTAAGTTTCGACGAGCCCCTTTATAAAGTTTTAATGTGGCGAAAGGCGCCAAGTGTCAAACAGCGGGGGTAGTTTCTATATGTTTCAAGGTTACCACGGAGCTTGCCATGTGGTGGCTTCTGCGTGAGGTTCCGGCAGTAAGCTCTCGGTGGGGAAGATAAAGGAAAAAGGACCCAGTGATGGAAACTCCAAGTGTCTACGTGGCACGATTTAGTTGGTGGGTGACTTTTCAACATTTTTTAGGGCCATAGATATTTGCAATGGGTTTTAGATTTATGGCCACGTTTTGAACTTGTAGCGATGGGTTTTTCCCAAGTATCTGCAACTGTTTTTGGGTGGGAAAACTCCAGGGACTTGCCGCGGCTACATTTCCAGAGGCTACAGGTAGATGAAACATTAATGGGAGATTGTGGTGGCGGTATGGGTCGAGTTGATGGGTCAACCACCCGATTGATGAGGGAAGTCCCTGAGCAGCGGCCCAAATTCCAATCTCACCTACTCCTCATCCTTCTCTGGCTTCTCCATGATTTGTCCCCTATTGCATTTATGATTTTGAGCGCCACTTTTCAGTGTAGTGTATCTGGCAGGATTTTTGGCCTCCCATGTAATTAGTTTGCTGGGTACATTTTCTTGCTATTTTAAGCAGACTCTGTGACCCATTTTAAGGTTGTTGAAAGTTGGACATTTTTGGCTCTATAATACAATACGACTAGTTTTGGTTTGCTCTGTGTAGGAAGCCTTATGAGTTTATGTATCTCATGTTGTATGTTTCTTGCATGAATCTACTGATTTCATGATTAATCTTATATGAGTAATGTTGTTTTGCATGTGTTTTTTTAATTTTGTCTCCAGTGTTGCATGTGTCCTTCTTCTGAGTCTAGATATCTAAGGGGTGTTTGGTTTTCTAGAATACAGAATTCCTGTATTGAATGTTTGATCTTTTAACTTCTGCTCAAGGGGTAGATTAAATTATTTTCAGATTGAATATTGGGAAGGATATACTGCAATAGGGATGCCATAAGTATAGATAGCTTAACACTCTGTATTGGGAGATATTTGTAAAGCAGATATCACATAAATCCCCTTGAAATCCAGTTTTAGTTGTTCATGCTGACCATTCCCATGTGTATGGCTACTGACTCCAAGCCCTGGATAGGCACCAATCTAGTTCTGTGTTGAGGTTATACACCAGGTCCATCTCTGCATCCAAACACAACATCAAAATCAAACTCCAAAAGAACCATTAGGACAGTAGAATTAGTTTTAGGATCCCAAGTCCTCTGTCTACAACTGAAAATAGGCCCAAAGCTAGCCCTTTTGCTCTTATCTTGCAGTTTTGGTCTACTTACAGGAGGACTTATCTACTTCATGTCAGCATCCCAGCCTTTGTATGCATATTCTCATGGATGTTGAGTAGGGAATACCCCTCTAGGTTTTGCAGAGCCTGAAGAAGAAGAGGAGATAAAAATAGAGTATATCTCCTATACTGTTGGCCCCTAGCCCAGAGATCCTGTTGATCATTGATGGCTACCTTGTAGGGAAATATGGGAGTAAACATCCAATCTGGGAAAAAACCAACAGAAATTGGCGACTCTACTGGGGAACTTGTGAAAGAACCCTGATTTTTAAAAGAAAATAGTTCCTAGTAATAGGTGGCGACTCCGAACCAATCTCCCAACTGGTAAAGTAAAAATTTGTATGCAAGGGAGAAGATCCCAGCGTAACACTCTATTTGAAGAGTTAACTATAAAAATGATGTATAGAAAAAAGGGGACTGTTCGAGCCAGTCAAGATGGTTCTCCTAGCCCCAAGAAAAATGATTTTATTCAGGATAACCCAGAATCCTCAGAGAAGACAGTATCTTATTTTTCAAACACTGAGGCTGAAATCCAGAATGTGTATGAAAGGCAGCAAGGTAATGGTTTGAGAATAAGGTTAGAGGTGTTTCAAGAATGTCCTTTTCATGATTCTCCTGACAGATTTGAAGAGGCTGAATCCCTAAGGGATGATGATAATGATGATCAAAATATGATAAAACCATCCTCTTCTATGCCTAGAGAGGAAGAACTAGCTGATGAAATTAAGAGCTTAAGGGCTGAGTTAGAATATCTACAAGCAGTAAAAATCAGAGATGATATGAGACAGAAAGTGCAGGCTTTGAGAGTTGCTCAAAATGATTCAATTCCTACCCTCCAAAATGCAAATGTGCAGAGAAATCAACAAAGAAATGAGGTACAGTGTCATCAGAATAATGATCAAAGACAAAATGTAGACAATGCCAGAGTACCATTAAATAATGTGAGACAGCATAATGCTGATAGAAATGCAAATGCTAATCAGTTTGAAAGGCACCCATTGCAGTTGGACAGATTCATATAGCTTGTTTTTGATGGCATTCCTGGTTATCCAAACCCTGTTGACAAACATGTGAGGTTGCAAGTGCCTAAATTTTTAGGAAACAATACTGTCTCAGGAGAAGACCATTTAAAAGCTTTTCAGAATACCATGGACAACTTTGAGGTTGAGCATGAGGATGTTTTCATGAAATCATTTATGCAATCCTTAGTTGATGAAGCCAAGGAATGGTATAAAGGTCTACCTGACAGAAGCATTTCATCATGGGATGATTTCAAAAGGATGTTTAAGGAGCAATATGGTGACAAAACTGACCCTAGCTTTTTTGTAAATGAGTTCACTAGTATCACTAAAGGGTCAAATGAACAGGTTGCTGATTTCAATGCTAGATTCATGAAGGTATTGAACAAATTGCCACAGGACTTGAGGCCTAATGAACCTATGTGCATAGTGTTGTACATAAATGCTTTTGATGCCAGGACAGCTTATGGATTAAGAGACAAGGGTCCTCACAGCCTCAGAGATGCCTTCAAAGTTGCAACAATTATTGAAAATAACAGAAAGGCATCTGGTAAGACAAACAGAAGGGATGATGTGAAAATTCTACAGAATCCAAACAAACCTCAAAATACTCAAGGTAGTACATCTGCCCCTGAAGATAAAATAGACAAATTGGCAAATGTTGTTAAGGATCTAAGCTATAGGCTAACTAGGAGTGAAAAAGGAATAGGTCCTGATAGGCAAGCTTACCAAAGATAGGAAAAGAGACCATCATTGCATGATATGCCATATAATACCAATTGGCATAATGGTAGACCTGTATTGCCACATAACAACACAAATCAGAGAGCTCAACATACCAAGGAAACTCCTGATCCTTTGAAGAAGGCTGTTAATATTGTTAATGACACCCCGTGGTGTATAATATGCCAGATGCCTCATTCACAGTCACAATGTATGATTGCTCAGTCTCTATATAACAATGTCATGGCCTGTGATGAGTGCAATGAGCCTCGTTGCATGGAAGATGATAATGTCAACATGTTGTCTACAAATAGAGAATACTCTTTTCATGATGCTGATGCAAATGCAAATGATGAAACTCAGGTCTACCAATAGTTCCCATATGATGAAGATGATGAAGACAACTATGCCTATGCTCAGGTTTCACACAGTTTTCTGAATAACTTGAGGAGGCCTTCTAATGAAGAAATTAGGGCCTTCACAGTTGCAGCAGTTGCTCAAGTCAAAAGCAACTACAACCTAAGAGGTAAGGCCCAGGCAAGTAACTCACACCAACCAGAGGATAATTTTACAAATCAGCCAGTACACAATCATAAAGGAACTGAGACACAAAAGAAGCAATGGAACAATAATAGGCAAAATTTTAGGCACAAAACAGGTTATGATCCCCAAGGACCAGAAAATAGAGTTCCCCATGTTGAGGATCAAAATAATAATTTTCAGAACAAGGATGATAGTCAGAAAGCCATAAAAACTAAAGCTAGATCATCTCAGGATAGAGGTAAAACTGTGGATCAGGCTACAACTGTTATTCAAAATTATTCTCCATTTGACATCACTCAGGTCTTGTCTCAAATAAAAGTCTCTGTTCCACTAATGGAGCTGATGAAAGTTGAAGAATTCAGAAATAAGACTGTATCCTTGATTTCAGGAGTACCATGTCAAGCCAAGTAGAATATTGAGACTCAGGATAAGAAACAAGCTATGTGTATTGAAGAGGATGAGATTCCTGAGGTATATCTAGGGATGACCATGACAAAATGGCCTTCACAGGTTGAACCATTCTACGTCTCCCTTGTTATCAATGGGAAAGTAATTAGAAATTGTATGCTTGACTCAGGAGCATCAACGAATATCATGCCTTTGGCCATTATGCAACAAGTAGGATTAAAAATAGATAAGGCATGTGGGAAATGCTATGCAATGGATGCTAGGGAGGTACCTGTCATTGGAATCATGAAGGATGTTGATTTTAGATTGGCAGCATATCCTGAAAAGACCTATAAAATGAACATAATAGTTGTTGATATCAAGCCACAGTATGGCATGTTGCTGTCAAGAAGATGGGCAACACTAATTGGTGGAAGTATGCAATTGGACCTGTCATATGCCATGATCCCAATGAATGGCAAGGATGTCAAGCTGATTAGAGAAGAAAGATCACAGGAGTCAGTTGAAGATCAAGATTCAGAAGAACACATCTGTTTTGTAGACATTGACTGTGAGAATTTCAGAGTTGTCTCAAGTGATCAAGAAAACCAAAAGGAGAACCCTTGCATTAAAGAGTTGGACAAGCAAGGTCTTTGGACCATGTATTTTGATGGAGCTTGTTCAAAAGAAGGCTCTGGTGCTGGAATTGTTTTTCTGTCTCCAACTGGTAAGCTTCTCCAATTCTCTTTCTTGTTGAGGTTTGCCTGTACAAATAATATTGCAGAGTATGAGGCTCTATTATTAGGGTTAAATGTTGCTTTCAAGCATGGAATTAAGATGCTCAAAGTGTTTGGTGATTCAAAGCTTATTGTGTCCCAAATTAGAGATAAGTATGCATCAAAAAATAAAAGGTTGAAACAATATAAGCATGTTGTTTGGGATACAATTGAATTGTCTGATGCCTTTTCAATAAATTGGATAGAAAGATCAAAAAATGTCAGAGCAGATTTTCTAGCCAATGTAGCCATATGGCCAGATGATATAACTTTGTTAGATGTTACAAATGTTGAAGTCAAGCTTAGGCCTGCAGTGCCAGATAATGTATGCAGCTGGCAAGTGTTTGATGATGATAAGGATTTACTGAGATTTCTGCATTGTATTGATGAATATGAGAACCAAGAAATGGATTTTCAAAACTTTGTGGAAGTTGTAGATGGAAAAGAAACCCTTTTAGGGAAAGAAGTAATTTAGCTAAAGACTAACAAAATCCCTAGAGGGTTGGTAGCCTTAGAGAGAGCTTTTGACAATAGGGACTAATTTGTTACAAAAGCATCTCCAACAAACAAGAATGATCTGGAGGAGATAAACTTGGAAACATCTCATGCTTCCAAAAAGGTATACATTGGCAAACAGCTCAAACCACATATCAGAGGCATGATGATTGCATTACTAAAAAGGTATAAGCATGTTTTTGCCTGGTCATATGAAGACCTCAAAGCCTATAGAGAGGATCTATTTCAGCATGAAATCCCTTTGAAGCATGGAGCTAAACCATTTAGACAAAAATAGAGGCCTATCAACCCAACCTTAGCTCCAAAAATGCAAGAAGAACTTATGAAACTTAGGGAGGCTGGAATAATCATGCCTATCAGACATTCAACTTGGGTGTCTAACCTTGTCCCAGTTAGAAAAAAGAATGGTGATATAAGGTTGTGTGTGGACTTTAGAAACCTAAATGTATCTTCTTTGAAGGATAACTATCCATTGCCAAATATGGAGGCCATGTTGCAAAGAGTGACTGGTTGTGAACTTTTATCTATGATGGATGGTTTTTCAGGGTACAATCAAGTGAAAGTAAAAGAATCAGAACAATTTAAGACTGCTTTCACTACTCCATGGGGAACCTATGTATATGTAAGGATGCCATTTGGACTAACAAATGCAGGTGCTACATTTTAAAGAGCAATGGATGTTGCTTTTGCAGGGTTGATTGATTCAATCTTGGCTATTTATCAGGATGATTTGACTACCTTTTCAAAGAAAGAAGAGAAGCATTGTATGCACTTGGAGCAGATTTTCATTAGAGCACTCGAGTATGGCATTTCTCTCAACCCAAAGAAATGTGCTTTTGGGGTTGTGGAAGGAAAATTGCTTGGACACACTGTTTCCAAGGATGGAGTTAGGATTGATCTTGAAAGGGTGGCTGCAATTGACAAAATTCAAATCCCTAAAACAATAAAAGGTGTGCAGTCCTTCTTTGGACAAATAAACTTTGTTAGGAGATTTGTTCCTAACTTTGCAGAGACCACAAAAGAAATTTCCAAGATGTTGAAGAAAGGTGCAACTGTTAATTGGGAGAATGAAGCAATTGAATCATTTCAGAACATCAAGGAAGCAATCAAGATGGCTCCTGTGCTAAAATATCCTAATTTTTCCAAGCCATTTCAATTGTTTTCATTTGCTTCTTTCCATACTGTTGCTGCATGTTTACTTCAGAAAAATGAGGATGGTTTTGAGCAGCCCATTATTTTCTTCAGTAGGTCATTGCAGGCTGCTAAATTAAAGTATGACATTATGGAGAAACAGGCATATGCACTGGTTAGAGCAGTCAAGAGCTTCAGGCATTATTTGGTAGGCTCACAAGTAATTGCATATGTACTTCATGCAGCGATAAAAGATATCTTCACTCAGCAAGAGGTAACTGGAAGGAGATGCAGATGGATAAATAAGTTGCAGGAGTTCAACATAGAGATACAGATCACAAAATTGGTAAGAGGACAAGGGTTAGCAAAGCTAATGACACAGTCAAATCTAGAGGCATGCCAAGTCAATGCAGTCTAGAATGAGAATGTCAATGTATCAAAATCTGAATGGTATAAGGACATCATATATTACTTGCAAAATCTGAATTGTCCTTCCCATTTCAGTGACAGTCAAAAAAGGACCTTAAAACTACATGCAATCAGGTATGTTATTGTTCAAGGTGAGCTGTACTGGAAGAACCCTGATGGTGTGTTGCTGAGATGTGTGGATGAAGTTGAAGCTAACAATGTTTTGAATGACATGCATAAAGGATTGTGTGGTGGACATTATACTGCCCAAACAACAGCTCATAAGATCCTTAGGGCAGGATATTGGTGGCCCACTCTCTTTTCAGATGCACAAAGGTTGGTAAGGAAATGTGACCCTTGCCAAAGATTCTCAGGAAAGTTAAGATATGAAGGAGCATTGCCCCTTAGAACTGTAACTGTGGATGCTCCATTTCAGCAATGGGGAATTGATTTTATAGGGGAGATTTCAGAGAAATCTAGTGGAGGACATAGTTGGATTCTGGTTGCCACTAATTACTTCACTAAATGGATTGAGGCTATCCCTACTAAAAAGGCTACAAGTAAGGTGGTGATGGATTTTATCTTGGAGAATATTATTATCAGGTTTGGGGTACCAGTCAAGTTAATCACAGATAATGCAATGTGCTTTAGATTAGGTGAATTTGTTGATTTTTGCAATAAATATGGAATTGACTTGTCTCACACATCACCATACCACCCACAAGGAAATGGTCAAGCAGAGTCAAGCAACAAAAGCCTAATGAAAATCATCAAGAGGATAATGAATAAAAATAAGAAATCCTAGGATTCAAAGTTGAAGTTGGCATTATGGGCTGATAGGGTGATAGTGAAAAAAGCCACTGGAAGGTCACCTTATGAATTAGTGTATGGTACAGTAGCTAGATTGCCTGTGAATAACCTCCTGCTAGTTTACAAGTTCATACAAGAGAATGATGGGGAGGTTAATGATTCAATGACTGAAAGGATCAATCAGCTAGTTGAACTAGATGAAATCAGGGCAGAGGCACAAAAAATAAACATCAAGAAACAACAAAAGGTGAAGTACCTGTTTGACAAAAGGGTTACAGAGAGAGGTTTTCAGATAGGTGATATGGTCCTTATGTGGAATGCAAGGAACCAGGATAAGGGTAAACATGGCAAATTTGAACCCTTATGGACAGGCCCATACCATATTAGCAATATCTATGGAGGAGACTCCTACTTTCTCCAAACCTTAAGTGGTGAACTAATGGAATTGCCGGTGCACAGCAAATTCCTTAAAGCCTTTTTCACATAAATGAGTAACTTGTGTGCACAATGTAAAATAGTTGTAAATATTTTGTACATACCTTGTGTAGCTGGTCGTGTTTTGAGTTTTGGGTTTTGTCTGGTCCTCGCTGCAGTCTTGCGCCTGCACATCCCCAATCAGAGCCTATGTTGGTAATTATTTATGTCTAGGGTTTTAAACTTGAATGTTTGCTAATTTTCTCCTTTTTTAAACCCTAAAATTTCTGAGTTGTGGGATCTTGTTCTGTTGCTGAAATTACTATCGGCCCCTGAAAATGTTAAAAATTTGAGTTTCATGCATTTAGGAATGCATTTCGAGCCACAATTTCCAGACCCTAAATGTTTCTAAGTGTGGCTAGAAGGGTCAAAATTGTGCCTGTGCTGCGGAACTCAACATGTGTCAATATTCGCTTGTGTTTCATAGACCCTTTAAATGTTTCCTTTGTGTTTCAAGCTACTCACGCGGAAGGCACCACGTGGAGGCACCCGAGGGACACAAAAGAAAGTAACTAAAGGCCCGCGGACAGTGCCAAGTGGCAGCTTCTGCCAGTGTTTCTAAACAACCCTTAATGTTTCTCAATACCTCACGGATGATGCCACGTGTCGCTCTCCGCGAAGTTTCTAAAAAGTGTCCAAGCAGGGGCGGAGTGTGCCATGTGTCCCTAATGGTAGCTGCGGAGCTTGACAAATGTCAGCCTCCACATCATGTTTCGTTTCTTGTTTCAGCGCTAAGTGAAGACAGGGTGGGTCCCAGTGAAGTGCCTCTGATGTTGCGGATCATGCCGCATGTAATACATGTCTCCAACACAGTTTCTATTTTTCTTCACGCGGAAGGCGCCGCGTGTCACTTGCGGAGACCCTGTGGAAAAGTTTATTTGTGTCTGCGGATGGTGCCACATTTCTTTTGTAATGGACGCAGAGCTCGCCAAGTGTCAGCTCCCGCAGGAGTTTCAAAAAAGGGGCTTTAAAGTTTCTAAGTGTGGCGAAGTAGTGGTGGGACCCAGTTCTAAGATATAGATGCGCGGAAGGCGCCAGGTAGTGATTTCTATTTAAGTTTCCGTGAGCCCCTTTATAAAGTTTCAATGTGGCGGAAGGCGCCAAGTGTCAAACGGCGGGGGCAGTTTCTATATGTTTCAAGGGTGGCGTGGAGCTTGCCACGTGGTGGCTTCTGCGTGAGGTTCCGACAGTAAGCTCTCGGCGGGGAAGATAAAGGAAAAAGGATCTAGTGATGGAAACTCCAAGTGTCTACATGGCACGATTTAGTTGGTGGGCAACTTTTCAACATTTTTTGGGGCCGTAGATCTCTGCGATGGGTTTTAGATCAACGGCCACGTTTTGAACCTATAGCGACGGGTTTTTCCTGAGTATCAGTGACCATTTTTGGGTGGGAAAACTCCAGGGACTTGTCGCGGCTGCATTTCCAGAGGTTGCAGGTAGATGAAACATTAATGGCAGATTGTGGTGGCGGTATGGGTCGAGTTGACAGGTCAACCACCCGATTGATGAGGGAAGTCCCTGAGCAGCGGCCCAAATTCCAATCTCACCTGCTCCTTGTCCTTCTCTGGCTTCTCCATGATTTGTCCCCTGTTGCATTTATGATTTTGAGCGCCACTTTTCAGTGCAGTGTATCTGGTGGGATTTTTGGCCTCCCATGTAATTAGTTTGCTGGGTACATTTTCTTGCTATTTTAAGCAGACTCTGTGACCCATTTTAAGGTTGTTGAAAGTTGGACATTTTTTGCTCTATAATACAATACGAATGGTTTTGGTTTGCTTTGTGCAGGAAGCCTTATGAGTTTATGTATCTCCTGTTGTATGTTTCTTGCATGAATCTATTGATTTCATGATTAATCTTATATGAGTAATGTTGTTTTGCATATGTTTTGTTAATTCTATCTCCAGTGTTGCATGTGTCCTTCTGAGTCTAGATATCTAAGGGGTGTCTGGTTTTCTAGAATACAGAATTCCTGTATTGAATGTTTGATTTTTTAACTTCTGCTCAAGGGGTAGATTAAATTGTTTTCAGATTGAATATTGGGAAGGCTATACTGCAATAGGGATGCCATAAGTATAGATAGCTTAACACTATGTATTGGGAGATATTTGTAAGGCAGATATCACATAAATCCCCTTGAAATCTAGTTTTAGTTGTTCATGCTGACCATTCCCAGGTGTATGGCTACTGACTCCAAGCCCTGGATAGGCACCAATCTAGTTCTATGTTAAGGTTATACACTAGGTCCAGCTCTGCATCCAAACACAACATCAAAATTAAACTCCAAAACAACCATTAGGACAGTAGAATTAGTTTTAGGATCCCAAGTCCTCTGTCTACAACTGAAAATAGGCCCAAAGCTAGCCCCTTTGCTCTTATCTTGCAATTTTGGTCTACTTACAGGAGGACTTATCTGCTTCATGTTAGCATCCCAGCCTTTGTATGCATATTCTCATGGATGTTGAGTAGGGAATACCCCCCTAGGTTTTGCAGAGCCTGAAGAAGAAGAGATAAAAATAGAGTCTATCTCCTATACTGTTGGCCCCTAGCCCAGAGATTCTGTTGATCATTGATGGCTACCTTGTAGGGAAATCTGGGAGTAAGCATCCAGTCTGGGAAAAAACCAATAGATTTGATGCTATGTCGATCATTTTTTCCTTTGTCTACTCTGCCAAATAGGAACCCAAAACTTAGGTGCTTATATCTCTTCACTCTTTCATCACCAGAGGCTCAATCCCTAGAATCTATCAGTCAAGGTATTCCTCTTGACTTCCCCAAGTCTGTACTTTGCATAGATACTTTCTTTGAGAGGTCCGGACCTGATTGTTGGACCTTGCTACATACTCTGTTCTTGGTCACCAAACCAAGTTACTCTACAATCTGACTTCTGATATAGACACACCATGTCATGTGGATGTGTGGGATGAACTTTGTTGCCATCAATGACAACACTCATGAAGCCACAACGTGTCTCTTGCCAACAACATCATCTAGGTAGTATAAAATCTCAAAAGGGAACAACTATGCTATGAAAATCACACAAAGCAAAAGGAAACAAGAAGGGAAACAAAACCTTCATGCCATTGTGAAGTCCTCTCCTCAAAAATACCTACAAAGAGAGAAAATGGTTGGGCTACTTGGGGACTTGCCTCAATCAAGTCCCAATTTTGGTCTTCTGACCTCCACGAGAAGTAGATCGATATATAGAGGAGAAATAAAATGAAAAATGTGTGTTCTCTTACTCTAAGTGTGTCTAGGAGTTAAGAACAACAATGAAACAACTAGATTAAAAAGCCTGGTCTACTGAGAAGAAACCCACAAGCATGCAACTAGTGCAAGATAACACAATGGTGGTCTACACTGTTGGCAAGAGACATTGCTCTAGTATTGACTTATATATGTCATTGATGGAAAAAAGGCTCAGAGAACCTATTTCCATGACAGGAAGAGATATCTCCAGAAGAACATGTTGGATTCTAGGTTCGGGTGACAGAAAATGGCTAAGTATGGAATGTATTCTAAGTGGAAGATAGAAACTCAGTTAGTATGCCTCCGCAATTGAACAATTGCAGATGCAGTTTAGGTATGATGTCAGTTGGTGTTTGATAGTGTTATGCCTCCGAGATTAAGTCATGATCCTCTCCGGAAGTCATCTTGAAGAGATGTTTAAGTCCGGGGAAGCAAATGTATAGCAAGAACAGTGAACAGGGTCTAGTTTAATTGTCTGCATTCCTCCGTAGACAAGTACTTTGTTATGTAGTTTTGAGGTACCGTAAACACTTATATTAAGTGTCTTATTCCAAAGTTAGGAGATCTGAAGTTCACCAAAAGGATAGGTACAAGCTGCTAAGTATCGGCACAATGTTTGATAAAGTTTGACAGAGACATAGTCTGAGTTTTGATGGTCCGCATTTCTCCACAAGATGATATGAAGCCTTGTGGTTCTAAGGGTAGGATTGGGAATGTATAAAGAGTCCTTGATATGTTTTGGAAGGTGTTTTGAGATCTTTAGTAAAAGTTGCAAATCAAAAGATGAAGTTGTTAAACATACTCTTAAGAAAGAGGCCGACAAGTATATAAATCATTGTGCGAAGAAAAGTTAATGTTTGGAGGATCTATGTAAGTAATTGAATGATTAGAGCTGACCTACATGAACATGCTTGGGAGAAGATTTGGGTCCACGCGACACATAGTGCATTGGAATGAGCGACAAGGTACATCTTTTTATGTACACATTTCACTTCTTAGATGCCGACCTAATTATGGATTAAATCATGAGGCAGATATATATAAGAGTGATGATCTTCAGTTGTAGTGTGTGGAAGAATATGTGTGTGATGCCAGGATGTGAATAGTGGAGCAGAATTAGAAGATCAGCAGTGATGAAGACTTGGGATTTAGAATACAGTTGTTAAATGACTGCACCCTGGCATAGTGGCAGATGCTTAAGCAGTACTCAGTTCTCATGTGTAATCTAATTGGAAGCAAGTGTTTGTCTTCAAAGCAGTGAGCCTTCAATAGGGTTTAACAGCCCTCAAGGTTTAACAACCCTTATTGTACTCTTGCTAGGTTTAGGGTTGAGGTAGTGAACCTGCTAAACTTAGTTGTACATCATGGCAGTGAGCTAGCATGTTCTAGGCCCATGGAGTGACCAAGCTTGAACATCATTTTGTAAAGATTGAAATATATTTATGAGAGCTAATCCTCTCCATGGTTTTTCCCATTTTGGATTTTCCACGCAAAATCTTGGTGTTGTGTGTCATGCTTTTGTGGATGTTGTTTAGTTGTATATTTTACTTCTATTGGATTTTTCCTTTGAAATGGTTAAAAGTAAAAGTACAAGAAAATATTTATAGAACACTAATTCACCCCCCCTCTTAGTGTTCCTAACAATCAACAATTGGTATCAGAGCTAGGTTTCTTTGAAAAAGTTTAACAGCTTAAGGAAGATCTGGGATAATATAATCATGGTAGTAAGAAGGTATGGAGATTATGAGAGGTACATCCAACTAGAAGTAGCTCGAATGGATCTTGAAAATTTGAAAGCAGAGGTCAGGGATCTGAAAGAAAACTTGAAACAAGCTGATGAATGTATCTTAAAGCTGAAAGAACAAGTCAAGAAATTCAATGACAAATACAAAGAAGTCAGTGACCAATTGTTATAAGCAAATGAAGCCCCAAATAATTTGGAAGTAGAAATTATAGAAAGAACAAGAGCAGAAGATGATCTAAATTTGATTACGAAAAATAGATCAAAAGATTGTACAAAACTTGAAAAGGAGATTTTAAGCTTAAAAATAGATCTGGAAAAAGCTAGAATCTTTGAAGAAAAATTCAAGATAATTACTGCAAAGCTTGATGAAATGATTGCTAGCCAAAAGAGTGTTGATGACAAACATGGTTTAGGATTTGAGAAAGGAGAAAGTTCAAACTCTGGTCAAATGAGCTTTGAGTCAAGGCAAAACAAAGGATACTAGTTCAGAAATCAAAGAAAAAGACCTACAAGACCTCTAATTAGACAACCAAATGCTCAAAGGTACCCATCTTTCAATGGTTATTGTAATTCATGCAATAAGTTTGGTCACAGGGATACTTAATGTAGGAGTAGAATGAATAAAAAGACTCCATTATTCTCTGATCAGTGTTTCAATTGCAAGAAAATTGGTCATAGAGAAAATGAATGTAGAAATCAAATCAGGAAAAGTTTCAACAACGAGAGGAATGAACAATCATTCAAAGGTAAATGCTTCACTTGCAATAGAATTGGTCATAAATCTATTGTATGCAAAACTAAAGTAAGTCAGAACTCTATTAGGTGTAATGCTTGCTATAAAATGGGACACAGATTAAATGAATGCAGAAGCTCTGTAGGAACTAACTTTCAAAATACAAGGAATAGTCAACCATTCAATGAAAAATGTTTTGCATGCAATAAATTTGGACATATGGAAAATCAATGTAGATCAAATTTTGGAAGGAATCAAAGTCAAAAGAATGTGATGTGCTGCAATTGCAACAAATTTGGACATGTTGAAAGATTTTGTAGAAGCAGAAATGTGAAGAGAAATCACTATTTTGAAGAAAGGAAAATAGATCAGAGAAATGATAAAGGAAAAGAGAAAGTTGAAACCAAGGAAGAAATGGATAAAATATGGATTGATAAGGAAGTAATTTTAAGTGAGGAAACATCCGCACCAACATCTGATGCAGATACCCTCTTTGAGGAATGAGTTGTGGGCACTAGCTCAGGGGGAGCAGTATTGCAAATCCAAACTCCCCAGCCAGGTAGTTGGTGTTGGATTTCAGCACAAAGATTCTTGGTAGAATTCTAAAAGACAAATCCTCTGAAAGAAAAAGTGGAAGGAAATAAGCTGATGCGGCATTTTGTAGAGAAATTCTAATTTACTATGTCCATAAAAAATAAGTCAAGCAGCTTTTTAAAAATAGCATTTATGACAATCAGGTCAAGTGTGGAGAATAAAAGGCAAGTCTTTTGGTCTCAAATTCACTTTACATTTGACATTTTTCAGATGTCAGAGAGAGATTGGAGAAAGAATTCAAGGTGCAACAAAGATTCAAGCTCAGATCGATTCAAACATTACCAAACGCCCTCGACCCAAATTCAAGAAACATCCTCATAAAGCAACTAAAGTCAATCAAATGGGTGCATTCTCAAGTATTCCACACGGAGTTTTATATGTTGAAGACATTAGGGCATATATTCATGTTGCCCTAGAGGAACTTAGAGGAACCTTTTCATAGATCTATTTCAAAATCACCAGGAAGAGCACATAATTCTGAAAGAAAAGAAATTCATCCAATACATTGAGTACCCCACGTTTGCTGAAGACAAATGGGTGTGTTACGTGCTAAGTAGAATCCATGATGAATTTATGTGGTTGGGAAAGGAGCAACCCTTTAAGATAACAAAAGATGCAATCCAAGTAGTTACCAAATTAAACTCTACTGGAGGTATGCCACTGTAAAGATAATTAAAAATCAAACAGTCACAGAAGCTACCAGAGCACAATTTGATAAAAGGGGAATGACAATAAAAGATATCATCAATCCCGCTATGAAATTTGCTTCAATGGTCATAGGGTACAAGATCTATTTCTCCAGTAGAGAAAACTCTATCTTAGGTATGGCAATTTACATTGCATATCAGATGATCAAAGAAAATGTTGATTATGACTTGTGTGAACTATTGAGGGTTCAATTGATGGATAATCTCAAGAAAATCAAAGAAAGTAAGAGTTATCCCTTCAAATTTGGTACACTCATTATGTGATTATTCTTTTACTTTCTGAATAAATTTCCTAATCATAAGGGTTTAATCTGGTTAAGAAATCAACTAGTAGCTGCTCAAATAAGACAATGTCTTAGTAACTTAGGTGGTCAAAATGAACAAAAAGTAGCCCTAAGGGGATTCTTCAAAAACTTTTAGAGCATGATGCAGTCTATGGAAAGAATTCCAAATGGAATCATTGAGAAATACAAAGATAGTATCTGTTTTATGGTTACTAAGGACCAATGTTTGATGGAGGCTATTGAGCCCAGAATAGTCTGGATCATGTCCATGGGGTAAGAAGTAAGTGGTAATATACTGGACAACTATGCCAAACATATGTTCAGTAAACCTAAGGATACAAAAGAAGAAATATTCGGTACATATGAAGAAATATCTGTGAAACTATATGTTGAACACAGGAAACCTGAATCTTCTAGAAAAGTGAGGAAAGAAGTAGAAGAGATCACTGCAAGATATGGCTTCACCAAGGAACAACTAAAAGAGGCAAGGGAAAAGGGAGAGAAAGCAACAGAAGAGAAGAAAAAGGATGAGCCAGTACAGATTATGGAGGAATTTCAATTAAAGTAAAACAAACCGGAAAGAACTCAGAGGACCACCAGAAGCTTTGCCACTCCATCTGGTGCTACATCATCATCAAAACTGGAGAAATCTTTAAAGGAGTCTACTACCAAACAAATGAATAGGCAAAAGGTGAAAGGAAAAAGGTTATATGTTAGTATTGGTGAAAAGGATGAAGAAGAGACTGAGTTAGATGAAGAAGTCAAGAAGATGAAAGTTGAGGCTATTAAAGCCTCTAGAAGCTACAAAGGAAAACTCTTTGGAGAAGAGAAGTCCAACAAGAGATAGAAAATACTACCAACACTTGCAAATATAGTAAAGGCTGTCACTGTAGATGGGAATCTAAAACCCATGATTAAGCACTTTGATGAATATGGTAAAGAAGACAAAAGGAGTCTGGAGGAATCCACTATAAAATATCTCAACACTTTCAGCAAAGCCCTCATTGAGATCATCTCTGATCTCCCAAAAAGTCTAGCAAATATTTTGAGCATTAGAAAGAAGAATGCTAGGACTAAAGATATTGAGCTAAGAAAACATGTGTTGACTAGACTATATCTGGAAATCATTACAGAGGAAGAAAATCTAATCTTCAAGGAGACCAAGGATTAGTTTAGAACTAAAACAAGGATGAATTTGTTAATGATAGGTGAAACTGACAAAGTAGTGAAAGAAACAGAAGAGATTATCTTGAAAGCCCTAAAGCAACACAATCTTCCCACTTCAAGTGTTGATGAAGAAACTGATGTTCCTATCAATTCATCTACTCCAGAAATAAATTTGGGTCAAGAAACTGATACAGATGGTAGAATGTCTGAGAAGAAGAGGAGCCCATAGATGACTCTCAAGTGAGAACTTCTCTAGCACAACAGATTGAGGATAATACTGATAGAGAAGAAACTGAGGAAGAACTAGTAAATCTTCCACTTGAACAAGTAGAGGAAACCAATAAGAATATGGAATTAGATAATATAGAACAAAATCAGGAAGAAGAGGTGCCTACTGTGTCAAGAGACACTGTTACATCAGAGAAAGAAGCGCTAGAGAAAGAGAAACAAGATGTGGATGAATTAGATTTTCTACATGGCCCAATAAATCTGGATATAATGTCTCCGGCATAGAAGTTTTAGTGGATTTCAATTGTTTAGGCAAATGCTCAAGAAGAGATGCTAAAATCACATATTGAAGATAGTAAACTAATTGATGAAGCATTAGGAATCTTAGAAAAGCTACTACCCACCTTCAAAAGGGATTTATCCATGGCCTCATCAAGTCATCTAAATGGGCTGATAAATTCAATAAGTAAACAATTTGAATCTTTTGAGAAATCTGTAGAAACAAAGGTAAGGCAAGAATTTGATGAGAAAAGATTAGAAGAATTGAAAATAATGATAGCAAAGGACAAAATCACATTAAACAATACAA
This sequence comes from Cunninghamia lanceolata, assembly GCA_027924645.1. Classification (NCBI taxonomy): domain Eukaryota; kingdom Viridiplantae; phylum Streptophyta; class Pinopsida; order Cupressales; family Cupressaceae; genus Cunninghamia; species Cunninghamia lanceolata. The sequence continues at coordinate 2,093,845 of BSBN01001327.1, read as the reverse complement.
TATCCAACATTAAAAAAGATGTGAAAGATGCTGGAGATATGTACAAGTTCTATTTTTCCTGGCCTAAAACTACTCAAAAGATTGAAGAAAAAATCAAAGATTTGGAACCAAAATTGCTGGATATCTCTGAGAAATTTGATCCGGAAGCTGAGTCAGTCATAAGGATAGAAATAGAAGTCATTAATATTCATAATGAATTGAATGACTTAACAAATCAAAAGTACCAAATAAAAAGTAGGATGGGGTAACTCAAAAGGTTAGTTTGTCTAAAGCTAGAATCAATGACAAATCTTATTACAGAGGCCAAGTTAGCTATCCAAACAGACACAACTTTTGATCTTAAAAGGGCAGAAGCCTTAGTTTTTCTTCTTAGTGGTCAATTTAGACTATGGAAAGTGCAAAGAAAAGTTGGGATGCTGAGTGGACATTGATCAAAAACATATTTAATGATGTTCTTAAACACATGTAATATTATGAAGATTGCACTTGTAAATATGTGGCAGAATATATAAATTTTTGAAATTTTGACAAACTTTTGGTTCCGGATCACACACTTTGCCATTGATGTCAAAGGGGGAGAAGAAGTTCAGTGAAAATGGATAATCACTTCAGGGGGAGTAGGAAAATAAAGTGTGTACATTAAGGGGGAGCAGTCAAGCATTTTTCACTAAGTGTTGCCATCAATGCCAAAAGGGGAGATTGTTGGCAAGAGACACTACTCTAGTATTGACTTATATGTTGTCATTGATGGAAAAAAGGATCAAAGAACCTATCTCCATGACATGAAGAGATATCTATGGAAGAACATGTTGGATTCGAGGTCTGAATGATAGAAAATGGCTAAGTATGGAAGGTATTCTAAGTGGAAGACAGAAAGTCAGTTAGTATGCCTCCGCAATTGAAGGCTTGCAGATGTAGTTTAGGTATGATGTCACTTGGTGTTTTGTTAGTGTTATGGCTCAAATATTAAGTCTTGATCCTCTCTAGAAGTCATCTTGAAGAAATGTTTATGTTCAGGCAAGCATAGGTATAGTAGGAATAGTGCACAGGGTCTAGTGCAGTGGTCCACATTCCTCTGCAGATAAGTATTTTGTTATGTGGTTTTGAGGTGTTGTAAACACTTATATGAAGTGTCTTATTCTAGAGTTAGGAGATTTGAAGTTCACCAAAAGGATAGCTACAAGCTGCTAAGTATCAGCACAGTGTGTGACAGAGTTTGACAGAGACATAGTCTGAGTTCTGATGGTCCGCATTTCTCTGCAAGATGATATGATACCTTGCAGTTCTAAGGGTAGGATTGGGAATGTATAAAGAGTCCTTGATATATTTTGGAAGGTGTTTTGAGATCTTCAGTAAAAGTTGCAAATCAACAGATGAAGTTGTTAAGCATACTCTTAAGGAAGAGGCCGACAAGTATATAAATCATTGTGTGGAGAAGAGTTAATGTTTGGAGGATCTATGTAAGTAATTGAATGATTAGAGCTGACCTACATGAACACACTTGGGAGAAGATTTGGGTCCACGTGACACATAGTGCATTAGATTGAGCAACAAGGTACATCTTTTATGTACATGTTTCACTTCTTGGATGCCGACCTGATTATGGATTAAATCATGAGGCAGATATATATAAGAGCAATGATCTTTGATTGTGGTGTTTGGAAGAATATGTGTGTGATGTGAGGATGCAAATAGTGGAGCAAAATTAGGAGATCAGCAGCAATGAAGACTTGGGATTCAAAATATAGTTGTTAAATGATTACACCTTGGCATAGTGGCAGATGTTTAAGCAGTACTCAGTTCTCATGTACAATTTGATTGGAAGCAAGTGTTCATCTTCAAAGTAGTGAGCCTTCAACAGGGTTTAACAGCCCTCAAGGTTTAACAGCCCTTATTGTAATCTTGCTAGGTTTAGTGTTGAGGTAGTGAGCCTGCTAAACTTAGTCGTACATGATTGCAGTGAGCCAGCATGTTCTAGGCCCATGGAGTGACCAAGCCTAAACATCATTTTGTAAAGATTGCAATATATTTATGATAGCTAATCCTCTCTGTGGTTTTTCCCATTTTGGGTTTTCCACATAAAATCTTGGTGTTGTGTGTCATACTTTTGTGGATGTTGTTTAGTTGTATATTTTTCTTCTATTGGATTATTCCTTTGAAATGGTTAAAAGTAAAAGTGCAAAAAAAGATTTATAGAACACTAATTCACCCCCCTCTCAGTGTTCCTGACAATCAACATACACCATGTCATTGCAAGAAAAGATGGTGGTCTACACCATGCTAAAGCTATGAAATAAAAAATGGATTTAAATGAAAAAGTATTGATCAATACAAATGAAGTGATCTTACCAATACAATGAAGGAGAGAAAGCTACAAATCTACAAGAGCTGAAATCTAGTACATAGCTTTAAACCCAACAGGATAGAGCTTCCTCAATGAGCATAAGAGTGAACCAAAAGCTCCAAGAGAATTTTGAAAATGATAAAACACTACCAGGAGTACCAAGAATCTCATGTAGCTACTGTAGAGATTGGATTCACAAAAGAGTATGTAGAGTAGAGCCAAAAGTGGGTTGTGAGCTCGAGAGAGTGAGAGAGAGTGAATGAGAATGAGAGAGTTACTAAAAGATCCATTCCAAAAATTCAACCAAAGGGAGAAAAATCCCAAAAAGGATTGCAAAGAGACATTCTATGCCTCAGAGAGGTGTTTCCAGAAAGTCTCATGATCACTAGAGGCATCTAGTAACACCAAAAAATGGTCACCTAGTTCTAAACGAACATGGGATGCTAGTGTGCCACACAAACATCCTCACTCAGTGCTCAAGTCTAGAAAAACCAACTTTTGGTCACATAGGATACCTTAGAATCATGTGACTATCTAAGCATCAAAATGAAATTTGAGGAAAATGAGATAAATAAGCCTAAATTAAACAAACCTTATCCTATAATGCAAAGAGAAGGTGCAAGAACTAAGGTGGTTGCGAAATGTAGCGTGAAATTGTAAGGGTATACAATTTTCAACGTTATAGAAAGGTTAGAACTAAAGGAAAGAATCATGTTCTCCCATGACTCAAGAAAAGAATATAAAGCATAATACACTTATCTTCTTCATCTATCTTAATAGTGACAAAAGCTAATTGACTCAAAATTGAATTAAATGCATTCAAATGCTTTTCTATCGAATCACCCTCCTTCATTTTAAGAGAAAATAAGTTTCTTTTCAAATATAACTTATTTACTAGATTCTTTTCTTGGTGGATCTCCCCTAACCATTTCCATGATGAATATGTCATAGGTTCATCAACTACATTCAACAAAATAGAGTTTGAAAGACAAAGTTTGATGGTCCCCCAAGTTTTCTTGTCCAACTTTTCCCAGATGTCGTGACTAGATCCTAGTGGGCAACTTTTATTTGTTACCACATGCCATTGATTTCTATTCTCTATAAGATCCTCAAGTTTAATCTTCCATAGTTCATAACTGGTTCCATTGAACTTCTCAATGTCCAAATGAAATAAGGATGCAACCATGGTTTCTACACATATATTTGCAAAACAATTCAACTAGAACTCCCACTACAATTCTTAAAACCTTCACACTTCCACCCAAGAAGCAAAGTTGGCTAGGCTCTAATACCAAATATTAGAAAATGAAGGTAACTACTATATATCAAAATCTAAATTCAACTGTAAAAATGATCTTAACCAATGTATTACCAAATGGAGATACCAAGAAAATAAATCAACAATATAGAAAAATATTGAATAGAAAAATAAACACATATCAAAGTGTTTACATGGATAAACCCTTAGAAGAAAAATCTCCACCAAGAAGAGAGGCCCAAGATCATATTATATTCAAAAATAAAGGTTACATACAAACCTTCCTTTCTCCTCTTCAGTCTTCACTCCTTCAGCACCTATAAACAAAGTTTTCACTCTAACTCATAATGTTACATTTCTACCACCATAACCCATGTTTCTATAGCATATTTACCTTCTACATAGGGCATCCAAGTTGGTTATCATATCCCAATGACTTTCTTGGATAAATCCAAGTATTTAATGCATAAGACAATAATGTTTGTAACTCCATTACTCACCACTTACATATAGACAACTAATTTGTCCTTATGGACACCTAATTTGTCTTATCTTTCAAGGCAGTTATTGTCTTCATGTGGAGGTGTTATAACCAACAAAAACATCATCACAAGTCTCCAAAACAACCTCATGGGGATTTGACTGTCCTAAAAAACCTTAACCTCCAAGATTCCTTCCCGGTAAATAATAAATTTATGCCGATAAATAATTAGTTACCAACGCCCGGTAAAAATTAATTAACTTACTAGTAAATCTTGATGGTAAAAATATTTATTTCTGATGGTGAATTCCTCATCCCTTATGAATGATTTACAAATAATATTAGGAGTAATTAAGTACATAGAATTTACAAGGTTGATGGCACCTTAGTCCTACCAAGAAAGATGGATAATGATATCTTGTAGTTAATATTTGTATGGTTTTCTTTGTACTCCATAGTCTTATTGTGTGTAATCGTTATTAGTCCATAGTTCACACTATTGTATGTTTCTTAGTTGTTGTCATAACTATCCTATAGAAATGTTAATTATTTTAGTGCTTTCTTCAAAACAGTTCCTTTCTAGCTAGTGAAGTAGTTCTTCATGCAACACTATTGTGATTTCTAATATTTTTAGAGCTTCATAGTTTACACTAATATGTTGGCATTTTGTCATGTTGTAAGAATTATTACTTTGATAATAAAGATCTTTGTTGTTCTACTTACCTTTGTTTATTTGTATCATTATGTGTGAGTTTACTATCAAGCTGCTTGGTTCAACAGTCCTTAATTGGACTCTTATACTTCATCCTACATAATAGTTTCATCTTGGCCTAGGGGGTGGGTGTAATGAAGTGTTTGTTTGAAAGTAGGCTCCAACAAGACCTTATTATTGTACTATTGTTTAGTATGATTGGAATATATTAATTTACTTCAACAATTTGTACTTTAAATGCAAGATTCGTGATTAGTTGTGTACTCAATTTATTTTTCTATAGAACATTTCATTTATGTAATTATGTTTAAATAATCTTAAAAAATGATTAGTCCATAATGAGATTGTTGGAATCTAATAACACCCAACTTAAAATCTAACATGGAGATTTTTTTTTGATAGAGAAATCATGAAGATATTGAAATCCAATATCACCTTTATTTAAGATCAATATTAAAATATCCAAATTTATTTTTTTATAAGTTAAAAAAAACTATAATAATAAAATCTAATATCACAAAAATTAAAACCAAAAACAATATTAAATTCCAATCTTAACATTTCAATAATAAAATTATTATTAAAATTTCTAAACTTTCACTATTTTATCCAAATTTGATGAAATTGTTGTTCCTTCTCTTCAAATTAGATCGGGGAGGAGCCACACCACCCTATGAGACTTTTGTACACCAAGACACTAGTTTGAGGAAATCGGGTTTTTGAAGCTTTTTGTAAAGATAAAAAACACACTAATGTCACTACAAACCAAGTGATCCCAATGTTAAAGTACTGCACAAAAAGGCAAATATAGATCTCTTTAAGATTTCTTGCAAAATGTGAAAGAGATGTTATCTTCTTATGTTGAAATTGAAAGGAAGCAAGGTATGCGGAAAATGATTCCTACATTGATCTAATGAGGAAAGATTTATGCAAATTTTTCTTTTACAATTACAGATTAAGATGCACATTAACAGAAAGATAATAACAACTTCCAAATGCAAACACAAAACTCACAACACAAGATATACATGGGGAAAACCCTTTCAGGTAAAAAATCCCATACTCCAAAGCTGCCCAATATATTATTCAGGAATCACAAAGATTACAATATACTTGCAAAGCAAGATTTTACAGGAGTATATCCAACCAGATATCCAGGAGGTAATTCAACATCTATAAGATTCTTACATACAACCTCCATCTCAAGTTCCTGATATATAGGAGATACAATATAGTACACCGCCAACGGTAATTACAAAACCATGAGCCAAAACCACCAAAAGTGGTGCCCAAATTATCTCCAATAAAAGATGCCTTGTGATGTGCCAAACCACACACCAACATGTGTAACTCTCCCCTTTACAACTCTTTTATGTTAGAATGTGAGCTTCTGGATTCGACTGTCGAATCTAGAAGCTCACATTCTAACTATCATGGACTGTGGAAATATCATGTCTTTAACTCTTTTATGTGTCCAACACGTTTTTACATTTCCCAGAACAGAAGGTCCAACTTCCGGAGGCCATAACTTTTGATCCAGGTGTTTGATTGACGAACTGTTTGAAGCGTCAGAAAGCTTGTGAAGAGATCTATCACCCTATAACCTGCTATGTCAGTTGTGACAATTCTTGGGACATTTAGAGAAGTTTCGATTCCAGTAATTGAGTTTAAAACTTTTTTCTAGAAGTTACAAAAAATAGAAACTTTAATATCTCACAATCCAGATATGATCTTGAGACAAAACTCACCCGAGATGTTCACTTAGTTGTTCCGCACCTTTTGGGAAAATTTTTAGGTCAATCTGAGCTCAATCGAATAACTTACTAAAAATAGTAAGTCTCATTATTTTTAGCTCTTTTGGAAACTTTGAAAGTTCTAGACCATTATCCAAGATAAATGGTATTCAAAAAGACCAAAACTAGGAAGAATAGAAATCTTTTGAAGTTGCAAGGTTGACACACTTTTCCTAACATTCTCCCACTTGTCAAACACCTTGTAAGAGAAAAAGGAGTATCAACACCATGATTTAATTGCTAGGGGCCCAGAGGCCCATAGACTCTGAACGCCATCTGAACTTCTCTATGCTCACAGGCTTTTTCAAGGAATCTATAATATTCATCAAAGTTTTAACTTTTTCCAAGTTTACCTTCCCATCCTCTACCATGTCACAAACAAAATGGTACTGGACATCAATATGCTTAGTCCTTGCATGGAAAGTAGGATTGTTCGCCAAACATATGGCACTCTGACTGTCACAACAAATAGTAATCTTCTCTACATCAAACCCAATATTAGAACACAATCTCTTAAGCCAAATGGCTTCTTTACAAGCATAAGTTTCTGCCATGTACTCAGCTTCAATAGTGGACAAAGCGACCATAGGTTGCCGCTTACTCATCCAACTAATAGCACCACTAAACATAGTGAACACATAAGCACTGGTGGATCTCTTTCTGTCAATGTCACTTGCCCAATCTGAATCCACAAATCCACGAATACAAAGTGAATGCCAAGGTTCTATAGGATAACCATGATAACATAAGGAATACTCAGAAGTACCCCACAAATATTTGAACACTCTCTTCACTGCATCCCAATGTACCTGTCCAAGATTAGCCATAAAATGACTAAGGACTCCCACTGCTTGGGCAATGTCTAGTCTTGTACAGGCCATAGCATACATCAAGCTGCCAACTACACTAGCATAAGGAACTCTTCTCATATCGTCCATCTCAGAAGGAGACTTCAGACAATCTGCAATAGATAACTTTGTCCCCATCATAATAGGAATAGTCAATGGTCTACAATCTGCCATGATGAATCTCTCCAAAACAGTCTTCACATACTTGCTCTAGCCTAACCAAAGTTTTATGTTTACTCTGTCTCTTCTGATATCCATCCCCAAAATGTACCTAGCTACCCCTAAATTTTTCATTTCAAATTGTGTTGATAACTAAGACTTCAAATCAGAAATCAAACCTTTACCATTCCCAATTAGCAACATATCCTCAACATACAATGCTATAATGAGAATGCGATCATTGTCAAATTTGAAATAAACACAATGATCTGATTTCAATCTCAGAAATCCAATGCTCAACACAAAGGCATCAAATTTCTAGTACCACATCCTAGGAGACTGTTTAAGACCATATAAAGACTTCTTCAACTTGCAAACCAAATTTTCTTTACCTTTTACCACGTAGTGCTCTAGCTGTGACATATAAATCTCTTCCTTCAAATTACCATGAAGGTAAGTTGTTTTCACATCCATCTACTCCACCTCTAAATCATATGCTACTGCAAGAGATAACAAGAACCGAATGGATGTCATCTTTGCGACGAGAGAGAAAATCTCACCATAGTCAATTCCCTCCACCTGTGACTACCCCTTCGCGACCAACCTTGCCTTATATTTCTCAATGTTGCCATATAAACCAAACTTTTTCTTGAACACCCATTTGCACCTAATAGGTTTACATCCTTCAGGAAAAGGTACCAAGTCCCAAGTATTATTCTTTTCCAAAGAAGTCATTTCCTCTTCCATGGCCTCCTTCCAGGAACCTACATCTTTCATACCCATAGCCTCCCTTACTGGCCTAGGCTCATCAGCATTAGAAATCAAAGTAAATATACAACTATAATCATGTAATGAATAACCAAACCTATCAGGTTGTCATCTTATCTGCATGGACCTTCTCAAAGATTGAGGTTGAGGTTCTTCATCTTCTTCTAAACTTTTAGAGCTATTAGAGTTTTCCTCATCATCAGGTCCAACAGATGTCTTCGGTTCAACTTTCTTAGAGGTGGAAGGAAGCTGAACCACATCCTCTTTCCCTTCTTCTTTCTTTGGCGTGAGAAAAATAAAAGAAGGATTGAGCTCTTTGAAGATCACACTTCTGCTATACAGAACTCTCTCAGCCACTGGATCCTAAAGATTGTACCCTTTCACACCAATGCCATAGTTGATGAAGATACACTTCACAACCTTGTTTTCCAACTTATACCTCTTCTCCTTAGGCACATGTGCATATGCCTCACAACCAAATACTTGAATGTATCTCAATGAAGGCTTTTTACCAGACCACACCTCCATAGGTGTCTTATCAACAAGCGTTGATGTAGGAGATTTGTTAACCAGGTAACAAGCGGTAGAAACAACTTTATTCTAGAACTTTTGATCAAGGCCAGCTCCACTTAGCATACTCCTTGCCCTCTCCATCAACGTTCTATTCATCCTCTCTGCAACTCCATTCTACTGAGGGGTATTCAGAGTTGTCTTGTGCCTCTCAATCCCCTGTTCTTTACAGAACTTGTTGAAATCTGCTAAACAAAATTCACCACCATTGTTAGTCCTCAAACACTTAATCTTTCTATCCTTCTGATTCTCTACAAGAGCTTTAAACTCTTTGAATCTATTAAAGACTTTAGATTTACTTATAAGGAAATACACCCATGTCCTTCTACTGTAGTCATCAATGAATGAAACAAAGTAAATAGATTTCAAAATCGAAGGAACATTAACAGGACCAAATACATCAGAATGAATTAAGTCCAACACCTCAGAAGATTTGTGAGAACTAGAATAAAATTGAACACAATTTTGTTTTCCATATATGCAATGTTCACATAAATCAAACTCAAGGTTATAATCATTCATACCCTCAACGAGGTTTTTTTTAGGGTCCTCAAACCCTTTTCACCAATGTGACCAAGCCTTTTGTGCCATAACATTGCCTTCTCAACTAGAAGTTTCATCTCCATAGAATGAGCACCCTTAGGTACCTAGAAAGCACGACCATCAGAAGTAGATGCAACAGTCCTCTTTGTTGTTGGTTCTAATGGTGATGATGAAGACTCTAAAGTTCTCTTCTTTGAAATAGAGGCACTATTGCACTGTTCTGCACATGCATCAAGCTAAAATAGAGTGCCAATCCAAACATCCTTAGCTAGAACCATAGATCCTCTAGTCATCTTGCATCCTCCATTTGAGAAAACAACCTGCACACCCACATCATTTAATTTACTTATAGATAATAGGTTCTGTGCCAAACCAGGGATATGCAAAACACCATTGATCCCCTTTACTCTTCCATCAGGGAATCGAATCAAGACTCTTCCACGGCCAACAATCTTCAGGTGAGAGTCATCACCCAAGTACACCTTCCCACCATCATATTTTTCATACTTTGAAAATCAATCCCTATGAGAGGTCATGTGAAAAGATGCACCAAAGTTAATAAGCCACACATCTTCAGATGCATGTGTTGCCAAGGCAGTGACAAACACTTCACCTTCATCCTGAGAGGACTTGTCAGAATTTGAATCATAGTTCTTCTTTTTCTTTTTCTCCTTCTTGCACTCGTTGTGGAAGTGACCAAGTTTTCCGTAGTTCCAACACAGAGCCTTGGACTTTCGAAGAGACTTGGATCTCCCAATGGATTTGGATCTTCCTCTTTCTTCCTTCTTCTTAACCTTTTCTTTCCCTTCTCTTTAGGTCTACCACGAACTGCAAGAGCCTCCTTAGCCAACTCGGAAGATTTTCTCTGCATCTCTTCAGACAACAATGCAGAAACCACTTCATCCATCTTGAAGGTGGTAGTGGCACTCCCAATGGCCATAACAAGGTGGTCCCACAAATCTGGTAAGGAACATAGTAATGTCATACATCAATCGTCCTCCTCCATCTTCGCACCAACAGAGGTCAACTGGGCAACAAGCATATTGAAAGCATTCAGGTGATCAGTGATAGATCCTCCATCTTCCATCCTCAAAGAATACAATTTCTTTCATAGGAATAACTTGTTGACTAGGGATTTTGCCTAATAAACATCTCCAAGTTTCTTCCAAAGATCTTTTGTAATCTTCTCTTCATGAATATTCAAGAGCACTGAATTAGCCAAACAGAGTCTTATCAAACCCCTAGCCTTCCAATGCATCAGATCCCAATCTTCTTGTTTCATGCCTGATGGCATGGTTCTAGATACTACGAGCCATAAATCTCTATCCACCAATAAGTCCTCCATCTTGAGTTTCCACAACTCAAAGTTGCCTCCATTAAGCTTCTCTATCTCAAACCTCCCAGATGTGCTCACCATGTCTTTCCTGCAACAAAGATTTCAAAACCCTCTACCCAAGCTCCCACTCAAACAAAGATCAGCTCAAAAAATCCTCTACCCAACAACTAGAACCAAAGGCGATCAAGCTCTGATACCAATTGAAAGGAAGCAAGGTACACAAAAAATGCTTCCTACACTAATCTACTGAGGAAAGATTTATGCAAATTTTAACCTTTTATAGTTACAGATTGAGATGCACATTAACAAGAAGGTAATAACAACATTCAAATGCAAACAAAAACTCACAACACAAGATATACGTGGAGAAAACCCTTTCGGGTGAAAAACCCCACACTCCAAAACCTGCACAATGTATTGCCAAATCAAATAGATGATTACAACACACTTGCAATGCAAGTTCTTTAAAGAGTACACACTGTCGATTCTCATTCACATCTTGCGACCTTTCACACTCTCCAGCCACTTATAACAAGCTTTTAGAAGCTTCTAGAAATTAGGGCTTTACAATGTTGTTTTTCATTTTGTCGATTAAGAAAATTAACCACGGACGCATTTATTAAGCTGCCCCTGGACCCCGCAAGGGGCACTTCCCCTTGACCCCGTCTTGGGGGCACTACCCCCAAACCCCCATTAATTATTCAAGGGGGAAATCACGGATGCCAAAGTCACCAAAATTTATCATGCTGCATGTACATAAGGTGTCGACTATGCCAACTCAACATGGGATCTTACAACACAGTACTGAATAAATAAATACAACATTAGGAGCTTACAAAGGTTGAGACACCTTAATTCCCAACAAATTTTATATCAGGATGAACATTTAGAATGTATAATGTAATTATGGGGACCTAGGAGCTAAACAAGGAGGTAAAAAGACATGTGGACACTTTTTACTCTATAACAACAACAAATTTCACTACTATATATATATATATATATATATATATATATATATATATATATATATATATATATATATGTTATGTCAGAAAATGTCCCCTTGGCGGCTTTTCCCTCTTAAGGTTTAGCTCCTGGGTCCTTAGAATGTATTTAGAGCATCTTGCATGTTAATTGTGAATCCCGATGAGAAAACCCTAAAGTTTTATGGCAAATAGGACCTAGGGGGTGCTATTCTAATGATCCCTAAACAAAAATGGGAGGGTGGACTTGGGCGCTAGCGCCCTAGTCCTGCCCTATTTTGGGTCAGCCCTAAATTTAAATGTTGGTTTTATGACTATTATTTAGGTCCTATGCTAACATCTCAAGTTTGAATTATGAAATTCTTAGTGAGAATCTTTCTAGTTGCATATATAAGCATTTTTAGTGTTTCATTTGAACATGGTGCTTCTTCCTCTAATGTGCAAAATCCTCTGGAAAAATATAACAATCCCTTTGAAGAGATAAATAGTAAGAAAAGAAGAAATAGACAAGTAAGAGAATGGAGGAAGAGAAGACAAGCTTTTGCCCAATTAAATGCAACTCAACAAGAAAACATTCAACCTAACATTGAACCAAACCTAGACGAACTTAGCAATGAACAATTTGAAGACAAGAACAAAAGTTGGGATATGGTACCTTACACACCTCTTTCCTCTAGCATTTGAGATTGGCAAGAGGATGATTTTCTCATCGACAACCCTTAGTTTGGTTGTTCCTACAGGTGAGTATTTCTAACCCTTTACCTTCGTGTTGTGTTTCCCCCATAATGTGTTATGTGTTGTTTACGCCTGCTAGGATGACCCTTGATACTCTTGTAAGGTCAAGGATACTAGGAGACCACCTATGTTGTGACTCTTCTTCTATTTGTATCATCATTCTTTTGCATTGCCTCTCCTCTATTTTAATTGTTGTGTGTTGTGTCTTACAGACATAGCGTTGCGGTTGGTGACTTGGGGGCACCCTCCTACGTAATTGTCCCTAGGGAACTTGTTTTTCCTCTCTTGATTTATTGTTTACCTTCCTCTAGTGGTTCTATCTAGCTGGCAGATGATGAAAAACATATTATACTGATATGGACCTAGTGTTCCTTCAGCGAGAAATTAAAAAATGGACCTAGTCCATACATGATGACGGGGTTGATACATATATTATCCGATGCTTGGCTAGTAAAATCACTCCATGTGATATTTTGATGTTGTCTTATTGCACTTACAAAACATAACAATATTGTTGTTCTGTGCACTTTGTCTATCTTGGATCTAGCCTTGCATTGTTGTTTATCATGATTATATGGATGCTAACACCTTTTCTTACAGGAAATTGTGTGTTTGTGGAAACATTTGGTGATCATAAAGTACATGTCACCTTTGGGGGCATGGGCTTTGCGAGAGCTCATGTTCCCTTGTGTGTTTTCTTCCTACCTTAAAGTGCTTGATATCGGTACACAATATCAACCGCCTTAAGGTGGGGGCATATATAAGGCAAGCTATCTGATGATTTTGATACTAACAAAGCATGTTTGAAGCCCTCTGCGGAGGCAGGATGTTGTATCTCTGAGCGAGTGTACATCTTTCTTTTCTATATTGCAATCACTTAAGTGCTCTGCAGAGGCGGGATATCATGCATATCCTTTTATATTAAGCCCTTTGCAGAGGCAAGGATGGTGTATTTCTCGAGGAGATTGCACATCCTGTCATTTTCTAAAATTCCTCCAAGCAAGCAAGGCAGATCTGAGACTATCCTAACCCTTAAGTGTGTCTTTGACGATTGTTGTGGTGAAGCCCAATCATCAGTGTGTGCCTGTAATGTGCCTGAGATGGCTATGAACCTAGAAATAGGTTTCTTCCATTGCTTGTTTGTCGTGTTTTCTCTGTGTCTTCCATGTGTGTGTGTATGGTGTGTTTGTTCCCAAGCATAGTTTCAAGACCGGTGGTGATGAGCTCCTCCTATGCTTTGGGATTTGTATGGCGTGTTTGTTCTCAAGTGTAGTTTCAAGACTAGTGGTGATGAGCTCCTCCTACACTTTGAGATTTGTTTGACATGTCTGTTACCCCTTATGTAGTTTCAAGACTGGTGGCGATGAGCTCCTCCTGCATTTGGGCTGTGTGTTTACTTTCCTTGTACTTGCATTTGCATTCATATATGAGAAAATAAAAAAAGAAATAATCACTGCATTCACTGTATTCACTATGTTTTGCATGTCTTCAATATTGTCTTCTCTATGTTTTGTGTGCCTGTTATTATCTTCAATGTGTTTGGCATGTCTTCACCATGCTTGGTGTATTGCTGTGTTTGTTGACCGTACTTTAATGCATGTATTGGCCTTGCATTTATACATACATTAAAGTGGGGGCTAAATGTTATGTCAGAAAATGTCCCCTTGGGGGCTTTTCTCTCTTAAGGTTTAGCTCTTGGGTCCTTAGAATGCATTTAGAGCATCTTGCATGTTAATTTTGAATCCTGATGAGAACCCTAAAGTCTTGTGGCAAATAGAACCTAGGGGGTGCTATTCTAATGATCCTTGAACAAAAATGAGAGGGTGGACTTAGGTTCTCGCGCCCTAGTCTTGCCCTATTTTGGGTCAGCCCTAAATTTAAATGTCAGTTTTATGACCATTATTTGGGTTCTATGCTGACATCCCAAGTTTGAATTACAAAATTATTAAAGCGAAATCTTTGTAGTTGCATATATAAGTGTGTTTAGTGTTTCATTTGAAATCTAGAAGCTAACTAGAAGATGATTGTGAACTTTATGCATACTTGTGACTTTAGAGCATCCATGATATTCATTGTTACAGAGTAGAGCATGGTTATTGTGTTTGTGATTATAGATTTGACTTCATCTTCTCATGTGATTGAAGAGCCTTCATTTATGTGAGATCTACACTTCAAGGTGACATTTATTGTGTTTTCAATCTTTATCATTTGGATTTTGCCTCTATCCCACCGAGATACGCATTCTCATCTAACAACGGTGTTCAGAAGACTTGAATGTCTCTCCAAGTCTTGACTGAGGCAAGCATCTAAACACCACAACCCCCTCCCACACTCCTTTATGTTTGTAGGCTACAGGTACCAAGTTTCATGGAGTGGAGTTGTAGAAGGAGGTTGTAGAAGACAAGGATTCAGGATCTGGAAGAAAGAAGATAGAGTTCAACATTTTGGGACATGAGCACTAGTGGCAGTGTCCCTAGAATTGTAGATGCAAAAACAAAATGGACAATGGTAATCAGTATCTGAAGAGCTTCCAACACCCTGAAAAATACCAAGCCTTGGACTAGGGTGCTAGTGCCATTGTCCTCCACATTTTTTGGGACAGAAATGGAAGATATAATGCAGATCAATGTTGGAAGGAGATCTAGATTCTGTGTAGAAAATAGTACCTTGGACTAGGGCACTAGTGGCATTGTCCTTGACTGTTCCGCATCCCAAACTTCAAAAAATAGTTAGTTATAATACTCTGCCTACTATCTTAGTCTGAAAGAATTTGTCGTAATTCATCAATTTGCTTACTGTTTTACTTATTTAGGGTTTTAAGGGTAATTGAGCATTAAATTGAGGTATTGTTTGATAACATATGAGTTGAACCACATTGTTCCAAGTGACAACCCAACTTGTTAGGTGAATGCTCTCACTTAGTAGAGATTCAACTTGGTTGATATGTCCTTGAATGTTTGGTGAGAAGGGAGGATCTAAACCAAATCAACCACAATCACGCAAACCCCTCATTTTTCATTTATATATATATATATATATATATATATATATATATATATATATATATATATATATATATATATATATATATATATAATCTATTCTTCCAATACAATTTCACTAAATCCATACTTTCACAAAAAGAAATATACATCTCCATACAATAATTAGAATTCACATAATAATTTGTTCTCATTACAATCCACTTGATTTTCATACATAAACAGATTTTTGCATCTATATGACCATAGAGAAAACTACACATCAATATACAACTCCATCCCTTTTACAATTTTCTGAATAAATAAAACTTGATCTCTTGAACAATAACTCCTTGACAAAGGTAGATCCAAATCGTTTCCTGCATAATAACAAGCCAAACATGGATGGCACAGCTCACTCTCCACCCTGCCGCAGGATTGGAATACCAATCCACTCCCGAGCTTGGGAGATTTACCAAGAACAAGGTTTCACCAAAAAATAACAACAAGAACTCAAGTGCACAATCACCATTACCCAAAAACCCAAGTTGAGACTCACAACAAGAACAAGAGTCTTAAGTGGATTCTTTAAGAGGGAAAGAGGGAGAAACCTTCTCTCTTGGCGAACAATAAAAAACAATCCTTCTTACTTCCATCACAATCCAAATACAAACCCAACTTCTTTCACAACCCAACTATAAGATTTACACAACCCTTCATTCAAAAATCCCAACTACAAATTTCTTTCATCCTTCTTCCATGGAAACCCAACTACAATATTGAACAACCCTTCAGAGATATGAAACCCAACTATGTAAAATTCCCCATGAGAGTTTTATCACCTCTCAAGATCCCCACACAATTTTCCCACAAACACAACAATGTACACCAAAATTCAAACAATAATCATTCTTCCAAAAGTTTCAAATAGACACAAATACAAGAAGATTTCCAAGTATAGGCCCTACCTTTTCCCTCCAAGTTAGGAGCAACACAATCCAGGCAAGAAAACTTTCAAACTTCCAAATTCAAGCAATCCCAAAAACAATTCTTCAACTCCCAAAGCTCCAAGAATTCTCAAAGGCCAAAACTGCCCTTCCATTCTTTTCGCAACAAATTTCATAAAAAAACTTCTTTTCAAAAACTCCATTAAAACAAAATAATTTCCCCAAAAAAGTCATCCTTTCCCCTAAGGCAAAAAGAATTAATTAAAACAAATAAATCTCTCAATAAAATATAAAAAAGAAAAAGAAAACAAAAGTCTTAATAAAACTAAAGAAGAAATATATAAACAAAAATAAAATTTTATCACAACAATAAAAGATAATATCTCAACATTTAAATAAATAGATAAGCAAAAGAATTATAATCTTTTTTAAAAATTAAATCACTTAACCAAACACATACTCATGAAAATTTTTAAAGAATATGATTAATTAAATTCATCCAAAAATTGAAAAAAATAATAATAAAGAGTATGACAAATTAAATCATAATGCACACACAAAAATTAACTAAGCTTTTATTCCTCCATGCAAAATAGGCTAGGTTTTCACTGGTATAACACAACAGAATTTCTTGAAAAATATTTGTATACTTTAAGCTTCGACCACCCCCTGTAAAACTCAATTTCAAACATCAGATTGTCTTTGTAAAATATAGCTGAAGCAATATTTAAATAAGCATACAATTAACCATTATTTATCATTTTTCATAAAACAAAATCCATTCAATAATACAACACTATTCCCTTGCATTTTAAATAAAAAATAAAATATACTCAAATCTAACATAATAACATTCTCTTCACGTACAAATATCTCAAGTCACAATGTGCTCGAAAATCCAATTAACCACAACTCATAATCCCAACACTCTTAACCACACATTAAAACATATAATTGTCCAATTCACATGTTCCATAATCCACTAGAAAATACCAAACCATATTAAAGACATAAATCCAAAGTCTAAAGTCATGAACCATATAAAAAAAGTCTAAAAAAAAGAGTAGGCCTTACAAACCCAATGACTCTCGTGGATAAATCCAAACATTTAATGAATAAAACAATATTGTTTGTAACTCTATTGCTCACGTCTTACATATAGACAACCAATTTGTCCTTATGGACACCTAATTTGTCCTATCTTGCAAGGCAGTTACCGTCTTCATGCGGAGGTGTTATAACCAACAAAAACATCATCACTAGTGTTCAAAACAACCTCATGGGAAGGTGAATGCCCAAAACAACCTTAACCTCCAAGATTCCTTCCCGGTAAATAGTAACTCCATGTCAGTAAATAATTAGTTACCAATCCTTAGTAAAAATTAATTACCGTAGCAGTAAATCCTATGGTAAAAAATATTTACTATTGATGGTGAATTCCTTGAATGATTTACAAACAATATTAGGAGTAATTGAGTACATTAAATTTACAAGGTTGATACTTAGTCCTAATTCTTTATGTACATAGTCTTATTATGTGTAATTGTTATTAGTCCATAGTTCACACTGTTGTATGTTTCTTAGGTGTTGTCATAAATCTCCTAAAGAAATGTTAATTATTTTAGTGCTTTCTTCAAACAATTCCTTTATAACTAGTAAAAGTAGTTTTTTTTGTCATAAATATCCTATAGAAATGTTAATTATTTTAGTGCTTTCTTCAAAATAGTTCCTTTGTAGCTAGTGAAGTAGTCTTTTTTTCATGCAACACTATTGTAATTTCTAATATTTTTAGAGCTTCATAGTTTACACTAATATGTTGGCATGTTGTCATGTTTTAAGAATTATTACTTTGATAATAAAGATCTTTGTTGTTCCAAATACCTTTGTTTATTTGTATCATTATGTGTGAGTTTACTATCAAGCTGCTTGATTCAAAGTTGGCTCTTGGACTTCACCCTACATAATAGTTTCACCTTGGCCTAGGAGGTGGGTGTAATGAAGCTTTTGTTTCAAAGTAGGCTCCAACAAGACCTTATTATTGTACCATTGTTTAGTATGAATGGAATATATTTATTTACTTGAACAATTTGTACTTTTTATGCAAGATTCATGATTAGTTGTGTACTGAATTTTTTTTTTAGAACATTTCATTTATGTAATTATGTTTAAATAATCTATAAAAATGATTAGTTCATAATGAGATTGTTGGAATCTAATAACACCCAACCTAAAATCTAACATGAAGATTTTTTTTTATAGAAAAAATCATGAAGATATTGAAATCAAATATCACCTTTATTTAAAATCAATATTAAAAATACGAAAATTAAATTAAAACCAAAAACAATATTATTAAAATCCAATATTAACATTTTAATTAATAATAATATTATTAAAATCTATACTTCCACTATTTTATCCAAATTTGATGAAATTGTTGTTCCTTCTCTTCAAACTGCTCATGATATAAACAATGATTGAGAGCCCAAAGAAAAAGTACGAAGATGAGAAATATTAAACTTTAGAACGTGGGGATCAAAATCCTCCTAATAAAGTGGTTGACCACGCTAGAGGAAAAGAAATGAACGAATTATGTGGAAGAATGTCCTTGTGATTTTGAACCCTTTTATTTTTAACTATTCCTCTCTCTCCTCGTTTTTTTTCATTCCTTTAATTTAAAGCTTGCTGGGCCTCCCTTTTCTATGCCTAATTTTTTATTTATTTTTAATTCTTAAAACAAAAACCATTTTTTCTTTCCCCTCAAATACGCTAGAAAATATATATCTTAAGAGATTTTTATGATTTAAAAATTAATTAATGTAAATTTTCTTTTATTTTATATGTTTGGGAACTATTTAAAAAAAAATTAAAAATACTTACAAATATTTTAATTATCATTTAATAAAAATAAAAAATTATAATTATAAAAACACTTCCAAAATATACAAATTTTCAACATATTTATTTAAAAAAGAAACTTCATCTAAAAAAAATCCACAAATCAAAACTGTTAAAAAAGTAATTTATTGACATGTCATTATATCTAATTCTTACTAGCCACAAATTATAATGATAATAGTTATCTAGTAAAAATCATACAAAACACAGATAAGGGATTTTTGAAGTGCTATCTTCACCCATCAAAGAAATGTTCTAAATAATCACATGAGCTGAACTTGTTTGCTTCTTTCTTGGAACCCTCCCACTACATCAGATGCACTGGTCATGAAATCAATGGAGATAATGTCTCAAAAGAATTTACCCTCTAAACAATCCACAAATTCATTTTTGCTACTTAATTTGAGAGCACGAGGCTAAGGGCTAAGAACTGATGGGTATCCATTCAGCCAAATTCAGGACTTGATCCTTGGTGGAGTCATTCAAAACCTTTGAACTTCACCAAGAACCCTTTAACAAAATATACAATTTTTCAACATATTTACTTAAAAAAAAAAAAACCCACAAATTGAAACTGTTAAAAAGAGTCATTTCTTGACATGTCATTATATCTAACTCTTGCTGGCCACAAATTACAATGATAACAGTTATGTAACAAATATCATTCAAAATACAAATAAAGGATTTTTGAAGTGTTATCTTCTTCGCCCATCAAAGAACTGTTCTAAATAATTACATGATCTGAACTTGTTGGCTTCTTTCTTAGAACCCTCCCACTGCATCAGATGTACTGGTCATGACATCAAAGGAGATAATGTCTGAAAAGAATTTACCCTCCAAACAATCCAGTGTGCTGAACATATGGTTAGTGAACATGTCACACATCTCCTCCTGCTGATCAACACTACCATATTTTCTATTGCTTTCCTCAGCCATCTGGGGAATCATTGCAGTCTCAGGGATGCCAAGAATTGAGCAGAACTGAAATTCACCTTCATGTTTGGGCATCTTTGATTGAGGGCTCTCCTCACAATCCCAATCCACTTCCTTAGAATCATAACTAGCAGATGGAGATGACTGTCTCTTATGTCCAGTGAGGGACTGTACAACAGCTCGGAATTCTGATGGGCTTGCTTTAACCATTATTGGGGCTCCAATATGAATAATCCTCACCTCTTTACTTCTGGAGAATTTGGATTTTCTGGATCTTGATTCCAAGCTTGAATAAACCTGGTTTGCCATGATAACTCCTCCAATGGCTATGGCCCAAATGAAATTGAGAAAGAAAAACTGAGAAAGAGCTCTTTATCTAGAATCTAATAGAGTGAATAACAAGTTGAGAACATTTTCGCGGAACGTGACCCCAAGATGTAATGAGTTGCTGATTAGATTGTGGAGAGAGAAAGCCATAAATAGATGGAAGGGGGCCAGAAACCGGACAGAAGGGAAGAAGAAAAAAAGCAACAGGAAAATATCTTTAATTGAAGAAATCTGTGGGTATTTTAATGACTTTTTAACAATGTCTTAATTGGCTTCATTAAACAAATTAGGTTTTGATACGTATGTAAGGTCTGTTGGTCATGGCTGAATGCAACCCAGTTCACATAATATTTCAAATTTGTCTAAATACAATTAGAAGATAAAATTTGAAGTGGTGCGGATATAGTACGGATTCTTCTGGAACAGATCTACACCGTTCAGTAACTCAATCTTTCTTCCTGCTTTTAGACGGTCGACGTAGTTATGCATACGTAAGCCCTGGCTGACGTACACACGTTTTGTTTTTAGTTTTTAATTAACTTCACAAATAAATACTTACCTGGTAAGAAAAGATTCTTGGTGAGATTGGGGCGGCTACGAAGAATTTTGATGATAGGTTGAAAATCACTTTCATTCATGTGATATAATGTAAAATATTTAAATATAGTTATACAACTAATTTAGGATTTGTTCATATGAATTTCATTAATAAGTTTGGTTTGTATTTGGTTTAATGTTCAAGTAACTTAGATTAAATGGAATTCCTTTATATTTTCTTTCGTGTCATACAATCTTCTTAAGATTTTTAAATATAGTTATACAACCAATTTAGGACTTGTATATGTTAATTTTTTTAAATAAGTTTGGTTTGCATTTAGTCAATGTTCAAGCAATTCGGACAAAATTGATTCCGTTTGTTTTTTTTTTCAAATAAAACTTGAGGTATGAAAGGTTAAAGAAATAGCCTTGTTCGATTGCACCTTAAACTCTATCTATGGTGGTTTTTTATGAAAGATTTTCTCTAATAGTCATTGTATTTCTTCCCTCTTGCTTACCCACCTTGGGTAAACTATTGACACATGACATGGTAAAAAATAAATGCTTGAGCTTCCACATTACGATTCCTATTTTTGGTGAAACACTTTACCAACTGTACTATTGTAAATGGAAATTTAAAATATAACTAGAATGTAGGTGAATATTTTACACTTTTTTATTGGCTAAAAAGCAGTTTTTATTTTATTACATTAATTAACATAATTAAGAATAGAATTTAAGCAAATACATTAGAGTCTGGTTTTTGAAATGAAACTAATTAGAGCTTAAAGGAAATAGGAAAAGGATGAGAAGACACATCCTCGATTTGATGGTTGAAGTTGAAGAAGATGGTCGAAGGCTTGAAGATATTGTGCAAGTGTTTTGGAATGAGTTTTGGATTGGGCACATGGAATACATAGCAACAACCCAAAAATCACTCTAGAGACCTAACTTCCATGGTAGTGACTTGACATTAAAAGAACTGTTTGGACATAGGTGAATATGATTTTGGAGCTAAAAACTAGAAATCACAGTCCTTGTTAAGGAGTAAAAAGTGTCCACATGTCTTTTTACCTCCTTGTTTAGCTCCTAGGTCCCTTAATTACATTATACATTCAAAATATTTTATTCCGAAGCAAAATTGCCCGACACCATGATGAAATTGGAATATGGGCCCCTTACTGTTGGCAACTTGGCAAACATCATTGATGAAGACACTGCTGGTATGATTGGTTGGGCATGATGTTTGATTAGTGTTGTCATTGATGGTAACAAGGACTCAGAAGGGTTGTGAGGTTATAGTCATCCTCATGAAGTCAAATATATAGAGAACTCTGGTCTGGAAAGAAGACTTAGACATTTTGGCTAAGTGTTGGCAGAGTACTGAGATGACTACAGAGAGACAATATTATGATCAGTATTGGTCCGCAGTTGAACCTGTATTACAGTTATGGTGAGTTATTGCTAACCCTTAGATGATCTTAAATTCAAAGTTTCAGCTCTTGATCATCTTCGAAAGTATAGTGTTAAGAAGCATAAGTTCAGCTTAACAAAAAATAGACTTAAGCAGGACATAATAGTGTTGGATTTAAGGCATACAACTGAGAGGGGGGGGGGTGAATCAGTTGTATAAAACTTCTTGTTCTTTCAAACACTTGTTTCTTCGTTGTTAGTTAACAGCATATCAATTAATCATCCATGAAAGCATAATACATAAACACAAGAGCAGATAAACATCAACACATTGAACACCAAGATTTTGACGTGGAAAACCCGGTTAAGGGAAAAACCACGGGGTGATTAACCCAAGGATTATTCTCTGTTAGAAGAATAAGAAAAAGAATGGCACTTGCCAATTAGGGCTCACTGCCCGAGCACACTGCTCACAAGAGGCCCACTGCCTACTAAGAGACACACTGTCTACAAGTGATAAGAATCACAATCTTGAACTGGAGAATGACATCTCTACTATGTCCGGATCAGTTCCTTTTAAGCCCAAAAACTTCTGCTCTGCCTTTCGCACTTCTCTTCGCTATGCCACACACATCCACACAATCCACGCTTTGAAATGAACTCACAAACCATTATTTATACAAGACATCGACTTAGGAACAAACATCTAAGTCGGCAAACAACCATAAGAGTATCCGCAAGATGAATAACACATCCGGTCGGCCACCACAAGAACATTCGCAGGATGAACAACTCATCCGGTCGGCTAAACAGAGCAAGAACTTCATCTGGAAGAATAACTTCAATTCCGGGCTCTACTATCAATGCGGATCAACAACACAACCTCAACACGATCCAGAAAATTTCACAAGCCTGCCTGAATGACCGGATACATCCGCACGTCCTTTACTTGCTGGAATCTCTTGTCTTCCTCATCCGGAACTTCAAGAACACAGTCTGTCGCCACTGTAGAAGGTACTTCCGGACCTTCAAATCATACATTGTCAATGCGGACCAACAACACAACCTCAAAATGATCCAAGAGCCTTCACAAGCCTGCCTGAATGACCAGGTGCGTCTACATTTCCTTTACTTACTGAAATCTCTTATCCTCCTTATCCGGAACTTCAAGAACACAGTCTGTCGCCACTGTCATAATGCAAGAGGTACTTCCGGACCTCCAAATCATACACAGCTCGAGATGGCACATCACAAGGACATCCCAAACACTCTTTCCAATCCGCAGATTAGGATTGTACAATTCCGGACCTCACCGGACCTTTCTGTGATCCTCTGTCACCTCTAAGCACTTGCCGGAACCGATTCCACACAGACAGCCATAACTTCTTCAGGTCTTCATGCGGACCTCTGAAAACTTGACTGAAGCATCTCAAGACTCATATCTGCAAACCCTTTAATCCGCATCCTCCGGTTCTCAACCTATCCAATATATTTGCCTTCTTCTCATCACTGTTCTTCACTGTTCCTGACTAAGGCTAATTTTCTCAATATCCTCAACACACAGCTCATCCAATCCTTCTTGTCAATGTAATATGAGTATGTTGACATCAATGACAACACTGGTTCACCTCATACTTGCAACAATCTCCCCCTTTGTCATTGATGGCAACATATGATGTGAAAAACTATCAAGACATGAACTTCTCCTTTCTGTCACAGCTCCCCCTATCAACAACAACTTTTCACATGTCTTCTCTTCCTTTACTGCTCCCCCTTTGATCATTAACCACTTGTTTTTCACATGTCTTCTCTCCCCCTTTGACATCAATGGCAAAGGGCTCATACTTGCAATTCTAATACATCAGAATCATACCAGCTGCTCCCCCTTAGTAGCAGCTCCCCATCATCAATCCGGATCACAAGATATGACTGTGATATCCACCGGACTGATGCACATTAGTGCATCCTAGTTCATCACCGGAGGGGCCATGACCCCTAACTTCTCCCGGAGATATTCAAAAGAGTCCTTGGGAAGAGGTTTTGTAAAGATATCTGCAATCTGATCCTTGGAGGGAACATACTCCAATCTGACTTCTTCCTTGTTTACTTGTTCTCTCAAAAAGTAAAACTTGATAGATATGTGCTTAGTCTTAGAATGCAATACCGGATTCTTAGAAATATTAATTGCACTTGAATTATCACAGAAAATTGTGATAGGCTCCTCATATTCAACTTTAATGTCTCTTAGCATCTGCTTCATCCATAAAATTTGAGTGCAACTACCTGCTGCTGCAATGTATTCTGCTTCAGTTGTAGACAGAGATATTGCATCTTGTTTCTTGCTTAACCAAGAAACCAATCTCTTCCCCAAAAAGAATGCTCCACCACTAGTGCTCTTCCGGTCATCCACATCTCCTGCCCAGTCTGCATCTGTGTAAGCATGAAGAGAGAAATCCGGATCTCTAGGGTACCATAGACCATACTCAACTGTTCCTTTCAAGTACCTAAAAATTCTTTTGATTGCCATAACATGAGATTCTCTAGGATCAGCCTGGAATCTTGCCACAAGACCAACAGCCTGCATTATATCTGGTCTAGTTTGAGTGAGATACAACAATCCACCAATCATTGATCTATACTTTGTCTGATCTGCCTTTGGAGAATCATCATCTTTGCTTAACTTCCATCCGGTTGCCATAGGAGTGTTCATAGGCTTTGAGTCTTCCATACCAAATTTCCTTAACAATTCTTTCACATATTTGGTCTGAGAAATGAAGATCCCTTCTTTTGTTTGAGTAATTTGCAGACCCAAGAAGAAATTCATTTCACCAAGCATAGACATTTCAAACTCACTTTTCATCTGATTTGCAAAAGTTTTGCACATACTATCTCTTCCTCCAAAAATGATATCATCCACAAACACTTCAACAAGCAAAATGTTTTCATGATCGATTTTGAAATATAAGTTACTGTCAGCAGTACCTTTGTTGAATCCAATCTGCACAAGATGCTTATCCAACCTTTCATACCAAGCTCTTGGGGCTTGCTTCAATCCATACAAAGCTTTCTTCAACTTGCAGACCATATCATCATTATCAGACAATTGAAATCCATCCGGTTGTTCAATGTAGACTTATTCTTCCAGATCACCATTTAGGAAGGCAGACTTGACATCCATCTGATATACCTTGAAGTCTTTGGAGGCAGCAAATGCAAGAAGTAATCTGACTGCTTCAATTCTTGCCACCGGAGCAAAAGTCTCTTCAAAGTCAATTCCTTCTATTTGAGAGTAGCCTTTGCAGACCAGTCTAGCTTTGTTTCTGATTACTTCACCAGCTTCATTTAGTTTGTTCCGAAAGACCCACTTGGTTCCAATTACATTCCTGTCTCTAGGTCTGGGAACAAGATCCCAAGTATGATTTTTCTCAATTTGCATCAATTCATCTTCCATTGCTTTGGTCCAGTTCTCATCATTGCAGGCTTCATTTATTGTTTTAGGTTCAATCTTTGAAATCAGACAACATTCATCCTGATTTTGAGCAACATTCCTTCTAGTTTGTACACCTTTGCTTCTGTCACCTATGATCTGATCTTTAGAGTGGTTCAGTCTTACACACCTTGGAATTTTGGGAGTATCCAACACTGCTGCTTCTTGATCAGGCTCATTCAAACCTATCTCTTCTTCCTGATTTACCGGATCAGGCTGACTCTGTCTCACCGGAGAGGATTGAGTTCCTTGAACACTGTCTTGGTCACCTTCATCAAACTCATAAAATCTTGAAGGTTTCTCAATTCCTTCATCAAATTTCACATTGGTGCTTTCTATCATTTTCCTCAATCTCTTATTGTAACACCGGTATGTTTTGCTTTGAGTGGAGTAACCCAAGAAAATTCCCTCATCACTTCTAGCATCAAACTTTCCTAGATCTTCATCTCTTTTAATATAACACTTGCTACCAAATACTCTGAAATATTTCACAGTAGGAGTGATGCCAAACTAGAGTTCATAGGGGGTCTTACCGGTGTTGTTTCTGATTTGAACTCGATTTAGAGTGTAGACTGCAGTGCTGATAGCTTCTTTCCAAAACATTTGAGGAACATTTGCTTCCAACATCATTGTCCTAGCAGCTTCCTGGATGGTCCGGTTCTTTCTCTCAACTACTCCATTCTGCTGTGGAGTCTTAGGAGCAGACAACTGTCTCCTTATACCCTGTTTCTCACAAAAGTCAATGAACTCACCAGATGTAAATTCACCACCTCTATCAGACCTTAGACACTTTAGTTTCAATCTGGTTTGATTCTCTACCATAGCTTTGAAGATTTTGAACTTCTCAAATGCTTCTGATTTTTCTTTTAGAAAGGTAACCCACATCATCCGGGAATGATCATCAATTAACAACATGAAATATCTATCACCTTGCAGACTCTTGATTCTTGTCGGACCACAGAGATCAGTATGTACTAATTCCAACAATCCGGTAGAAGACTGATCTTTGCTTTTGAAAGAGACTCTGCTTTGTTTACCTAGCTGACATTCTTTGCACAAACTATTTGTAGGTTTCATCAATTTTGGAAGATCTCTTACAGCCTGAGTATTGCTTATCTTGATGATGTTATCAAAATTTACATGACACATTCTTCTATGCCATAACCAACTCTGATCAATTTGAACAAACAAACAACTTTTATTTGAACCAACCAGATGAAAGATATTACCTTTTGTCTGAGTACCGGATGCAATTTCAGTTCCGGAGCTTGTAAAGATTCTGCATTTTCCATTCTTGAACCGGAGATCATAGCCTTTGTCCACTAACTGACCACCACTGAGAAGATTGTGCTTCAATCCTTCAACATATAGTACGTTACCTGTTTTGCTCTTTCCATCAAAGGAAATAGTTCCCCTGCCTCTGATTCTGCCAGCAGAATTGTCACCAAACTTTACCATTCCTCCTTCATACCTTTCCAAATTCAAGAACTTATTCTTGTCACCAGTCATATGGTGAGAACATCCACTGTCAATAACCCAATCATCCTTTTCTTCCACTTGAGCAGCCAAAGCTTTTTCAACAACTTTGTGATTGACAGATTCAGAGAGTATTGAATCTTCTTCCTTGATGGCAATAAACACCCACTCATTTCCAGATTTGCTTCCTAGTTCTGATTCATCATCTGTTACTCCTTCATTGTCATCTTCTTCATGAACATAATAGCAATTCTTTTGAAACCTTTGTCTGTTAGTATTAGACCTTGCAGATCTTTCCGGACATCTTGAAGCAAAATGACCAATCTTATTGCAGTTGAAACACTTAAAGGGTAGTTTTTCTTCATACTTACCGGATCCTCTTGGCAGTCTCTTTGCAATGAGGGCTTCAAGTTGAGCTGTTTCTGCTTCTTCTTCTTCCATGTCTCTTCTTGCTTGATCATACCATGACATTTTCCTTGATGAGTTTTCTCCCGGATCAAATCTCTGTTTGCCTTTCACATAGGCACTGGCTTTGAAAGCAGATTCAGTCTTGGGAGGATCATCTCCAAACTCGGTCATTTCAAATGCAGCTAGTTTGCCAGCCAGTTGTTCTCTTGTGACAGTTGTGTGGGCTCTGAATTCATCAATGGCAGCAACCTTGATTTTGTAGGCAGCAGGAAGGGATCTTAGGATTTTGCAGACAATCTCATTTTCATCTAGAGTTCCACCAGCATTTCTGATTCCACATACCAGCTCATTCACTCTTAGCATAAAGGTAGTGATGTTTTCATCATCTCTCATCTTCAATATTTCAAATTTCCCTTTCAGACTTTGCAACCTTGCACTTTTGACAAACTCATCTCCTTCATACAGAAGTTCCAGTTTAGTTAGGATCTCATATGCAGTTGGTAGGTCAATAACATTTGAGAGATCTGAGTCATTCAATGCACTTAGAAGAGCTTCCTTGGTCCGCAGATTGTTTTCTGCTTCTGTGATTTCATTCAGAGTTGTCGGGCCACCTTGTGGAGGTACATATGATTTTGAGACCATAGCCACGTATGCTTTTCCCATACATTCCAAGTGACACTTCATGCGACCTTTCCAGAGAGTGAAGTTGGTTCCATCGAACTTCGGACTATCCTTCTTGTATGACGACATCCTGGATCTCCTCAAGCGGTTAAGCTCCTTTCAGAGGAACTTAGCTCTGATACCAATTGTTGGATTTAAGGCATACAACTGAGAGGGGGGGGTGAATCAGTTGTATAAAACTTCTTGTTCTTTCAAACACTTGTTTCTTCATTGTTAGTTAACAGCATATCAATTAATCATCCATGAAAGCATAATACATAAACACAAGAGCAGATAAACATCAACACATTGAACACCAAGATTTTGACGTGGAAAACCCGGTTAAGGGAAAAACCACGAGGTGATTAACCCAAGGATTATTCTCTGTTAGAAGAATAAGAAAAAGAATGGCACTTGCCAATTAGGGCTCACTGCCCGAGCACACTGCTCACAAGAGGCCCACTACCTACTAAGAGACACACTGTCTACAAGTGATAAGAATCACAATCTTGAACTGGAGAATGACATCTCTACTATGTCTGGATCAGTTCCTTTTAAGCCCAAAAACTTCTGCTCTGCCTTTCGCACTTCTCTTCGCTATGCCACACACATCCACACAATCCACGCTTTGAAATGAACTCACAAACCGTTATTTATACAAGACATCGACTTAGGAACAAACATCTAAGTCAGCAAACAACCATAAGAGTATCCGCAAGATGAATAACACATCCGGTCAGCCACCACAAGAACATTCGCAGGATGAACAACTCATCCGGTCGGCTAAACAGAGCAAGAACTTCATCCGGAAGAATAACTTCAATTCTGGGCTCTACTATCAATGCGGATCAACAACACAACCTCAACACGATCCAGAAAACTTCACAAGCCTGCCTGAATGACTAGATACATCCGCACGTCCTTTACTTGCTGGAATCTCTTGTCTTCCTCATCCGGAACTTCAAGAACACAGTCTGTCGCCACTGTAGAAGGTACTTCCGGACCTTCAAATCATACATTGTCAATGCGGACCAACAACACAACCTCAAAATGATCCAAGAGCCTTCACAAGCCTGCCTGAATGACCAGGTGCGTCCGCATTTCCTTTACTTACTGAAATCTCTTATCCTCCTTATCCGGAACTTCAAGAACACAGTCTGTTGCCACTGTCATAATGCAAGAGGTACTTCCGGACCTCCAAATCATACACAGCTCGAGATGGCACATCACAAGGACATCCCAAACACTCTTTCCAATCCGCAGATTAGGATTGTACAATTCCGGACCTCACCGGACCTTTCTGTGATCCTCTGTCACCTCTAAGCACTTGCCGGAACCAGTTCCACACAGACAGCCATAACTTCTTCAGGTCTTCATGCGGACCTCTGAAAACTTGACTGAAGCATCTCAAGACTCATATCTGCAAACCCTTTAATCTGCATCCTCTGGTTCTCAACCTATCCAATATATTTGCCTTCTTCTCATCACTGTTCTTCACTGTTCCTGACTGAGGTTAATTTTCTCAATATCCTCAACACACAGCTCATCCAATCCTTCTTGTCAATGTAATATGAGTATGTTGACATCAATGACAACACTGGTTCACCTCATACTTGCAACAAATAGTAGTTTTTCTTTGGTTCGCATTCCTCCAATAATAGGTATTTTCTCCTGTAGTTTTGAGGTGTTGTAAACACGTGTCTGAAGTATTTAAATCTAAAGTTGCAAAGCTTGAAGTCCATCGGTAAGGCAGTTGTGAGCATATAAGTATCGCTACTTGCTTAGACAGTGTCTGACAGTGACACAGTGCAACTTCTGATGGTCCACGTTTCACCGCATAATTATATTATGCCATGAGGTTCTGAAGGTAAGCTTGGGGATCGCTAAAGAGTCTTAGCTATGATTTTGAGCAAGTTTTGTGGTCCGCACCAAAAGTTGTGTTCTGACAGTCAGAATGAACCTGTGATAGTCTGTGTATGAGGCTAACTTGATATTTTGATCTGTGTGCGGCAAGATCTATTGATTACAATCGTATCCTAAGTGGGTCTATAGTTGAAGCCGACATGTGTGAATATGTTTCAAGTGTTGAATTGGTTCGCAAGGTGTTTTGATGAAAGGATTAGGCCAACAAGTTACACAAGGCATAACTACATGCTTCATTTTTGTAGGCCGACCTAATTTGAAGAGTGCAAATGTTGTGAATATATATATATATACATGATCAATTTTCATGTTTGAGTGAGCTGTGTGCGAATATAAAAGTGTGTGCGTGTGATATGCAAAGTTTTGTGATTTAGTAAGAGTGACAAGTGCAAATGAAGAGAGATTTTATTTTCATGTAAGAGCAGAGCAGTTCAGGATAAAGAGTTTTGAGATAGTTTTTTTAGCATCATTGGAGTTGTATCCATGCATTTGTAGATGCAATTTTAGTAGTTCATCTTGGTAGTGAGCCACCCTTCTTTCTTTTTCTTTTCTCTTGGCAGTGAGCATCTTTCTTTGCACAGTGAGTCCTTAAGGGCAATGAGCCCTAAGGCAGTGAGCCTCTTGTAATTTGGTATTGTTACTACATAATATATTATGAGCTAACACTCACCGTGGTTTTTCCCATTTTGGGTTTTCCATGTAAAAATCCTGGTGTCTATGTGTTATGTTTTGTGGTTGTTCATTCTATGTTTAATTTTCTTTAATGTTGATGAATGGGAAAATGGATTAATGGTTTAAGAGAATATTGATTCCCCCCCTCTCAATATTTTGGGTGTTCAACAATTGGTATCAAAGCCTGGTTCCTTGAAAGAAGTCTAACAACTTGAGGAAGATCTTAGAGATTGAACACATGGCAGGTAAAAGGTATCTTACTCCTCCTGAAGAAATTCATCCAACTAAAACTACAGAAGGAGAATGCATGTATGTCAATGAACAAGAACTCAAAGTTGCTCTTGAGATCTTGAAAGGACTAAACAAGAAAACAGGGATCTAAAATAAAATGTCAAGGAAGAAGATGAGTGCATTAGGAAATTGAGGGAACAAGTCAAGAAGTTCAAAGAAAAGCATAAGGAAGTTAGTGAACAATTGAGATCAGCAAATGAAATCTTGGATGATATGAAAGTGCAAATTGAAGATAAGGCAAAAGCAGAAGATCTAAATCAATTGGTGAAAGGCAAATCAAAAGAATGTGTAAAGCTTGAAAAGGAAGTTGGGAACTTGAAGTCAGATTTGGAGAAAGCAAAGAGCTATGAAGAAAAGTTCAAGATAAGTTTTGCAAAATTTGATGAGATGCTTGCTATCGAGAGGAACTCTAATGACAAAGAAGGCTTGGGATTTGAGAAAGGTGAAAGTTCTAAAAATGGTCAAGAAATGAATGCTAAGAACAAGAAGCACAAAGACAAGTAGATTTGGAATCAAAGGAATGGACCTAGAAAACCACTATTTAGGCAACCAAATGCTCAAGGTACCCATATTTCAATGGTTATTGTAATTCATACAATAAGTTTGGTCATAAGGTTACTCAATGTAGAAGTAGAGTGAATCAAAATGTTCCTTCTTTCTTCGGTCAATGCTTTACATGTAAGAAAGTTGGTCATAAAGCTAATGAATGTAGAAGTCAGATAAGGAATGGTTATAACAATGGAAGAAATGTTTAATCTTTTAGAGGTAACTACTTTACATGCAAGAGAGTTGGTCATAGAGCTAGTGAATGCAAAAGTCAAATAATAAATTATGGCTATAACAATGGAAGGAATGCTCAATCTTTCAATGGTAACTTCTTTACATGTAATAGATTTGGACATAAGGCTAACCAATGCAGATCCATAATGAATGGAAGGAACAATGGACAAAGGAATGTTGTGTGTTTCAATTGCAATAGGCCTAGACATAGTGCAAGGTTCTGCAGAAGCAAGAACATGAAGAAGGATATTTAGGCAGAAAGAAAGAAACTAGTACAAAAGGTTGATGTGGCAAAAATCAAGAAGGAGACAAACAAGATGTGGGTTAAGAAGGAAGTTGTTGAAGCCAAGAATGAGTCTATGCTAGACTCTAGTGCAGAAACTTCCTCTAAGAAGTGAATTGGGATCTCTGGCTTAGGGGGAGATTTAATGAATATCCTATTCCCCTAGTCAGAAAAGTGGTGCTGACTTCCAGCACGAAGATATAAGTTGTAGAACAGAATAATAGATCTTTTGAAGAAATTTGTAGTAGAAAGAAACCTAATGCAGAAGATTGCGAAGTAATTTGAATCGATTGTGTGTGATAGAGAAGGTGTTTAGCATCTTTTTGGAAATGGGCATTTATGGTGACTAGGTTTTGCTGAAAAGGGTTTATAAGCAAATATTATTCAAAGGAAATTCACTTTGCATTCTAGTTTTCAAGCAACCAAGGAGATCTGAGTAGCAAAGCAAAGATGATTTCAAAGCACTCGACATTATCAAACCCTAACTAGAAACGAAGAACAAGGTATTTACAATCACTACTCTTGCAAAGTTTTTGTTGAGCTATAAAAATGTCTACACCACAAGTTGTTGAGATAGCTGAGAGGCCCTGACCTAAGTTCAAGAAACATCCATTTAAATCCCTAGAAACATACCCTGATGGTGCATTCTCAGAAGTGCCCTATGGTGTAATGCATAATAAAAATATTAGGGTTTATATCCATGCTAATTTGGAAGAGAATGATCATTTAAAATTAGGGCAAGTTTACTTGAATGAGTTGACTGGAGATAAATTTTAATTGAAGGAAGAATTTAGTGCTTTGCATGAGAAGAAATTGGACACATGGATAGATTTTCCTGTTTTCACTGAAGATGCTTGGGTTAGGTATGCCCTAATCAAAATCCATGATGAATTCTTTTGGCTAAATGTGCCTCATATGATAACTAAGGATGTCATTAAGGTAGTTATGGGCATGTGTTCCTCTAGAATAGTTCTAACACTTAAATCTGTGAAGAATGAAGCTAACTAGTGCCAAATTTGACAAGAGGGTGTTAACTATCAATGATATAGAGGATCCAATAGTCAAGTTTGCCTCTATGGTGATTATATATAAGGTGTACTTCTCCAACAGGGAGAATTTTGTTTCAACTACTACCATCTACACTGCACATGAGATGGTGAAGAAGAATGTTGATTATGATTTGTGTGAGTTGCTCCGACAATAGTTGATGGAGAACTTGAAGAGGACAAAAGACACCAAGTACCCATTCAAATATGGTACTCTTGTCATCTATTTACTTTTCTATTTCCTAAAAGAAATACTAGGTATGAGCATTATTGTTTGGTTTAATCATTCCCCTGTAGAAGCTCAAATCAGGAACCATTTGTAGAGTATTAGAAATCATAATGCTCAGAATGTAGCTCTGTGGGGATACTTCAAAACTTTCCAGAGTAAAATGTAGGATAGGGTTAGAATCCCTAGAAAGGTAGTTGAGAAGTATAAAGATGATATTGTTTTTATGGTGACCAAAGATCAAGGCCTCATGGAGGCAGTGGAACTGAGAACAGTGTGGGTCCCAACAATGGGATATGAGGTTCACTAGTACAAACAGAGCAATATATTACTAAAAAACTACTAAAAAATTCTTATAAATGATCAAACATGATCACATGACCATTAGTAATTTATTTCCAGTCATTTATAATGTGACCAAATTGATGACTAAACCATTTTTAGTCATTTATTGGTTGTTTTGATTGATCGATTTGGTATTATATTTAGTCATTGATTGCTATAATCTGGTCACTTATTTAGTCATTTTTTTCATTGATATATTTAGTCATTGATTGTTGTTAACTGGTCACTTATTTAGTCATTTTTATTCACTGATTTCTATCCATTAGTAGTGTATTTAGTCATTAATTTTAATCATCATTTTGATCAATTTGGTAGTGTATTTAGTCATTTTTATTCACTGATTTAACACTGGTCATATATTTAGTCATATTTATTCATTGTTCATTGATTTCTATCAATTAGTAGTATATTTAGTCAATTTAATTATTAATTCATGTCAATTAGTAGTATATTTAGTCATTTTAAAGCTTTCAATCTATATAGATTTCCATCTAGCATTAATTGTTCGCTTTGCACATGTCTCTTTGATTATATTAATTGAATGCTCTATAAGAGGAGTGTTGCGAGATGAGCAATATAATCCACATTTGGATCTCATCTGCCTTGGTTTTATTTCCCCCCAACTTGAATGACTTCAATTCATTATGTTGTCTCGTGCGATCCTCTTTTTATGCAAGAGACCATGGTATTTGTGTCATTATTTCATTCTTGCCTCTTCATTTTGCCCTTGCTATGTATCTGCAATGTCTATCTATCCCTGCAATTGTCGACTTCATTTGCCTGTTCAACCATGGGAACGACCAATGCACGGGAGCATTAACTCAGATTTCATGGCTAGGGCCTTCAAATTGCTCGATGAAGAGCCAGTGGAGGATGCTTTGATAGATGTATGTGATAGAGATTTTCTGCTGCAATCTAGGGTATGTTATGCTTCGCATCTGGTATCTCATTTTCTCTCAAATGCAATGGACTTATTTCATCAGGTTGATAAGGTTAAAAGGATAGCATGAATGTTTGTTCATGACTATCTAGTCCCAGATGTCAAGCTATTTGAAGCTTTTGCTACTTAAAATCTCCATGATGGCTCAATTTTGGTAGGGGGACTCTTCCTCCGTGAAGATATCATTAATAAACCTAGTTTTAACTGTGTTTATCAAGCGATGATTTCAAGTTTGCAATTAGGTAACAGAGAGCTCTTTGATAATTCACTGCGGGTTCACAATTCTACATTTGGAAGGTCCAAGAGGGAAAGGATAGAGGAAGTATTCAATGCATGGAGCTTCTTGTCAAATTTCCAACCATTGGTAGTTCCCTTCACCAATAATGACACAGTCCTTTCTACAGAGAATCCAACTGGGGGTTCATGGCTTTAGGGTTGCAGATTTAAATATGGATAGCATGTGAACCACTCTTTCTATTTTATGTTTTTGGCTTCGATGTAACTTTGGTTTCCTTTTTGGCCAGAAAGGACCTTTTAGATCTGTAGCTTTGTTCATGGCTCTTAGTTAAAATGCTCTGTTATGTTATCTTTTTGGCCAAGAAGGGCCTTTTTTGTAATCTGTAAAAATGATTTTATTAATACTAATATATTATGATGCTCTAAGCATCCTTATCAATTCAAAAAAAATGTCAACCCTGGTTCATGTGTTGTCTCAGTAAAGACCTGCACTATGAAAGAATCCATTAATTATACATAAATTCCAAATTAAGTTGATGAGAAAAGATATTTGATATCCAATTGGGAAGCCTTAACATCCAAAAATTACTAACCTGATGTTTCACAAGTTTCCCAACTGTGACATCATCTTTACTTAAGAAACCAGATATTGATCCACTGCCATATTGGATCTCACAGGATTCTCCTTCACAAACAACAAATGATATTTATTAATTGTTTACTAACTTCCTTAATATCGCCATGTAAGCATACTAAACTAAGTGAGGTTGAGGGTTTGAAGTAGAGTACCATCTTCTTGGTATGTGCTTGAGTTTGATGACTTGTATCTTGAATGAAAGTAGCAAGCTAGGTGCACAGTAAAATCATTGTTACAAAATTAACCACAAAATCCTCTTTAATTAACACAATCCTTCTAGGTATTTCAAGACAAGATATTTCAGTTAATTTCTAAGAAAGCTAATAATTTCAATATCCAAATAGCCATCAATCTATTGACTATATATTATTTCCAAGAATTCAGAATTTGAATGTAGGCTGAGTATTCTAGCAACACTGCTTTTTTAGTTGGATCCTAAAAATGCTACAACTTATGTTCTTCTCTAAAACATATATGTAGAAGCAGGCAGGTGTGGTGAGATTCAAATAGTAAGGGGATTGATGAAAGATAGAGGAATTAAAAAGATACTTGCATGTAGTTGGATTGAAGGGCATAACATGGTACATGCTTTTTTGTGTAGGAGAAATATCACATCCACAAACATGGGAGAGCTATACAAAATTGGAGAAATTGGCTTGGCAAATGAAGGTAGTAGGGTATTTCCAGATTCAAGACTTTTACTTAATGCTATGAAATAGAAGAAAAAAGAATCATTTATCTACCGCCATAGTGAAAAGTTAGCAATTGCATTTGGTTTGTTAAACATGGCCCCTGGTACAACCATTAGAGTTGTTAAGAACCTTCAAGTATGTGCTGATTTTCACACTGCATCTAAATTCATCTCCAAGATTGTTGCAAGAGAAATTGTTCTGAGAGATGTGAACCATTTCCATCATTTTAAATAGGGATAATGTTCATGTGGAGAATATTGGTGATGCTAAATGAAACAATCTGAAAAATAGGTTTGCACTATAATAATGTCCACTACATCAGATATCCATTAATAACAAAGGGACATCCATCAAAGCATAACAACAAGGATTTTTTGTTGGAGTATGTGAAATACTGAGAGGGGGGGTGAATCAATGTTTCAATAACCAAATTCAATTTCTTTGATTCTTTTTAAACTTGTGCACATGTAATAATTTGGAAGCTCAAATGCAGAAAGTAGTTTTATCAGATAAACAAGATTAAATGCTTGGTCAACATAGAGGTTCACATACTGAAAGAAACACAAGACTGAATGTTTAAAGATGAAGACCAAATAGATGACAAATAATGAGACATCATAACACAGTAATTTTCATGAGTGGAAAACCCTCACAGGGATGAAAAACCACTCAGAAAATGCCTTATTGGTAAACACAACTGCCTCACTGGCAAAATATCTCACTGACAAGAATGTGCCTCACTGGCAAATACAACTACCTCAATGGCAAAATGTCTCACTGACAAGAATGTGCCTCACTGGAAAATACAACTACCTCACTAGAAAATACAATCGCCTCACTGGCATTTCATATCCACATTTCAAAGATCAAATCAAGATACAGAGGGTTTCTCTATTTCACTGCTATTCATGGCAGTTTATTTTCTGCCCACTATACTATATGTCCAATAGATCTCATTAAACTTGAAACCTATAAGGCATAGAGTATGATGTTCCCTTCAAAATTAGAATATAGATTTTTAAGAAGATAAATCACTATTTTTCAGACTATTGTTCATCAGCAAACTTTCAAGAACCATTACAAAGAAATGTGTAATTTTTGTAAACAACCTTCAAGTATACAGAATACGATGTTTTAAAGCCCCAAAGAATACAAGACAAAGTACAGTCTTTTAGGAAGCACAAGAACACATATACTGTGGGTTTTTCACTAACTTTTCAAGCATCATAGTATGCGGGTATTTAACCTTCAAAGAGCACAGTATATCAAATAATTTCACTGCCTTAGGGTTTCATGCAACTATAAATTTCACAAGCATCTGTTTATATGAATACCCCTCGAATGCAACCCTCCAAACTTAAAGAACAAACAATAAACTTAATCACATCTTAGGGTTTCACAAATATTGCTGACCCTTAATAGCACAGTGAATAAAAATAATAAAACCAATTGTTGTTCCTCTATATTCCTTTTCACTTTATTAACCAACACGAATATCCTAAAAATTTCACATATATATAGATCATCGGCCTCATGGAATGTGAAGAATCCATACCATTTTTGTTCTCAAACTTACTAATCACAACTGTCAGATGAAATCCCACCTATCTTCAATGTTCTCAACCTCCTCGACCTCGTTGTGCCATGATGGACGCTGCCACAGTCAAACCCTAAGTCGTTGCTCTCATTCACCAAAGTTTAACTTTCTGAAATGAATGACAAATATTGCTTATTCCACATTATACAACAATTAACTTGCTGTGCCAATTAGCCCTAAAAGGGCTGATGAAATAACAAAGCAACATAACAACTTTGACCTGCACTTTATGCCTGAGACTTGCTGATCAAGTCACATAAATCAAATCACAACTTACACCTTTTTGTCACCCTATGCATTTTGTCACTTTTAAATTGAATCAAATATAACATACTCAATAATTGCCTTTCGTCACTTAGGGATGTAAAGGCTTAGGAAACCTTTGAGTAATGTTGTTGATCTTAGACATAAACCAAGAAATATGCAAAGTCACCATTAACCATTGACCATTAAGAAATTCTAAATATGATTGATGGAACAAGATAAGAGTAGTGTTGCCTTGGACATAACAAAGTTGTCCAAGTGTCATCAAATGACAACCAAAACAATAGAACTCATGTAACAATACCATCTCAAGAAAGTCTCATGAATTATCAATGCAGAGCATGTCAATATATGTCACTTCTATGTATGCCAAACTGTCAAACTATTTGACATCTATTGCAACACTGCCAATGCCAACAAGAGGTCAACAAACTCCCCCTTTGGCATTAATGTCAAACAACCTATATACCAATATTGATCAAACAGATAAACCAAACTGTCCTAAGATTCCAACCCATCATGAAGGTCATTCAACATCACGATGAGTGATTCAACTAGACAAAGTACACTTTCCACTATCCAATAAAGCATAGCTAGTACAATATATGAACAATACCGAAGAAGAATCAAATAAAATCATAGATATAGCAACTATCATAGCATTGAATGATTGTAACAACTTATATGTCATAGCATAGATTGAATGGAAAGCATGTATACAAGCAAATGAAAACCAACATGTATCATATATCACTATACTGCAGTAGAATGAAATGACTGTACTGCATCATACATCTCCCCCTAAAAATGAGCAAATGAATGGAAAGGCATCATAACATAGGCATCATACTAGATCAATACCACATATCATCTCCCCCTTTTGACAATAATGCCAAAGGTGAGGGATAGTAAAACTAAGAGAGAGAAATGTTCTTAACAACTACAGTGCCAAGAACCATAAAAAATGAAAGAATATCAAATATATTAGGCTACCACTGTCCGCATCTAGTTGTTAAATCACCAACAGCAAAGCATCAGTAATATACCAAGAATATAACCATCAACAAGACCAACTGAAAGTATCAAAAACCAAATACCAAAGAAATGTACATCAACCAATCACTGTGAAACCTGAGTACATATACCAAATACCAGAACATCAATATACATACTCCTCATAAAAGATTGTCATAGGAAACATCAAACCGTTAGACCAAAGAGAGAAAACCAAATCTATCAAATCTCTGTAGAATACTATCAAACCACAAATCACCAAACACTGCAATGTCAACTGTCACTGTAAATCCATGGTGCAAGAAAATAAGAAGAGATCACAAACTGAAACAATAAGTGAAGCTTGTTCACCACTTGCCATATTAATGCATCATAAATACATAATGAGCATACCATCAAAA
This sequence comes from Cunninghamia lanceolata, assembly GCA_027924645.1. Classification (NCBI taxonomy): domain Eukaryota; kingdom Viridiplantae; phylum Streptophyta; class Pinopsida; order Cupressales; family Cupressaceae; genus Cunninghamia; species Cunninghamia lanceolata. Next base: position 2,053,897 of record BSBN01001327.1, on the reverse strand, counting down.
ACTACATACAGAATGTATGAACAACATGAAAACATCAAGGATAAAAAGTAGGCTTAGAAGCTCCCCCTGAAACCATGTTAAGATTGATATCATTCAAACCAATACTTTGTATCATCACTACTGTCATGTCATGTTTTCTTTCAAAGACATCACATACCCTATTTGTTCACTGTGATCATGTCCACCATATGTGCACTAAATTCTTAATTCAAGGTACTGTGTGCTCAAGTTATTGTGCATTGTGTGTTCACCCAAGTTCACCAACTGTAACAAGTCATTAAATGAAAGCACTTTCTCTCCCTGTGACTCACCTAACTTTTAGCAATATCCTTCTTGAAACATAAGCACAAGACTAATGTCCACTACTGTTCCACCAGCACTATTTCACCAAGCAAACTGTGCTTTGTGTTGAATACTGATTGTTCATTGGGTCAATGTTACATCAAACATACCAACTCACTACTCATACCAAGCAACTCACTGCTCATGTTGTCACCCATGGTTACTCAACTGAAGTGTCTTCATGTTGAAGTTCTCATGTGCAATTAAGAGACTCAATCAATATTGTGAGGATACCATGTCTGCATCACTGTTACACTATAACTGTCCACTTGTTCTACAGGAATCACAACACTTGACATGATGCAAGAGTTCATCATTGGCAAAGCAACCTGGAAATATTCACTAGAATTGTATATGTTGTGAACATGATAATCCATAGTGATAGATGCACTATAAATGTACTGATAAATTTAAATGCACTGATTGTTCTCTATGTAATAAAATCACAACCAACCATTCAAATGAACTGTCAAATGAAGCATGATTGTCAATGATTGTCCTCTTTTGTTTGTCACTTGAGCTATTGCTTCATATAGGTATTGTCCATGCAAAATAGAAAATAATTTCTTTGTACTAGTCATTGTGTGCCAAGCCACTTATTGTATAATCATTGAAAATAACAAGATAACTAAAAAAGTATCAATGACACCTTACCTCATCAAAGTGTAATGAGCATTTATTACTAAACCCATTGTCATCAAGGGTTGATTATCAACCACTAAGAACCATTGTATTCCTAGACAGACAAGCAAGAAGACTATCAAAAGACATTGTCAAATGAATAGTACTTGCAAATACTTCTCAAGACTGCAGAGTGGTACTATTAAAGCATTAAATCATTATCAAACATGTATGCCAAGTCTATCACATTGAATAGGCTGCAAACTATCACTTGGCATGAATATCAAAGACACATGATATAATCTTGAAAGAGTATGAGTAATATATTGACTTTCAAAACTCATATGATGTTGTCATGACAAAGATCAACCATGGGCTTCTTCCAAAGCACTTTCCAAGAACTACTTTTCCAAGATCTCATTGTTCTTATACAATCTCTTTGTGATTTACTATAGAGCTGAATGATACCACCTTAGACATAGTGAGACAACCTTATATAACAACTCTTCGAGATCAAAGCCAATCACCAAGAAATGTAGACAAAAAAAATTAACCATATCATAGTCACTTGGTTTGGACTGTCCACTCTTGATCATGCCTATCATGACTTTGTCCTGATGCAACATCCTTTGTCATAAAACATGATCAAACAACAAGCACTTTGTCATGAAAACCAATAACCACTTTGTCTTAGTCATGGAGCATAATCAATCTTTTGAATGCAAAGTCTGTCCAAGAAATTATCCAACTAGGTCATTCAAAATTGTAAATGTAGTTCCAGATCATTGACATTCTGTTGTCAAGGTAAAATATTGTACTATACATTTTTGTGAGACACCTTTAGACACCTTGAGACATATACCATGAGCCTAAGATGAATAGTCTCTTCAACATCAAATGAAATGAATACCATCATGAAATAAATACCAATCATGAAATGGTGATCCTGATCTTGTCACCAACTCATGCAACAACCAATCATGTATGAACACTCTATATCAAGAAGCCTCCTAAAACTCTTTGGGGTTGAAAAGATACGACATTTGACAACTCCCCCTATCTTATGCTAGTTCTTATGCAGTGGGTAATATCTTTTGAGTAACATGCATTGATTTTGGTTTTTCATCTCTTGGATCTTGTTTTCTTCTCCCTACTTGTATAGGCTTTTTCTTCTCCTTACTCAAGGTTGATGCAAGAGCATCCAGTGGTGTAAGGGCAATCTTGCATCACCCAAAAAAATATGTGTTTCAAAATTGTTGATGTTCTTTCCATTTCTTTTCAAAATTTGTGGTTCTGGTTCCATAATTGCTTGAATAATGATGTAGAACATTGAGTTTTTCCAAACTGCTAAAAATAACAACCTGCTATTTTTAGAAAGTTTGCATTTGGGCATGGATTGAAGTGAAAATTTACAGGAACATTCATAATGGAAAAATAAGACCTTTGGCGAAGGAATCACGCAAAGATCATTTGCGAGCTAAAAGATATTAAAGTTTTTGTTTCTTGAAAAATGCCTAAAAATTATTCAAACTCAGGTTTGAAGCACTAAACGGCCTTGTACGGGCCCAAAAATGGCCATAATTAGAAGAGTAGGTTATTAGCACGTAGAGCACTTTGTGAGCTTTCTGATGCATAAAATAGTTTATCAATTGGACACTCAGATCAAAAGTTATGGCTCCCAGAAGTTGACCTATTTTTGGAGGGAGATGCAAATTTTCAAAATTAGGTTGTTGGCCGCCAAAAAGGCTATTAATAACCATTTTTTGGAACCCTGGGCATTAGTAAAGTTAAGGGGGAAAGTGTAGAGTCAAGAATAGGCAGGAAAACAGAAACCCTAGTTGATTTGGGGTTACAGAAGGCAGATGATTCTAGAGTCTTGGAGAGGAAGCTATAATGTGTTGCAGCATGTGGAGGGTTGATTCCTCTAATTGTAATTGAGCTTCTGTAATGTAATGAGTTGTCAAAATCAATAAAGAAATATTCTATTTTCTATGTACCATTTTCTGTTGTTGTGTGTTTTATGATTTACCCCCTTCATCAAGTGGTATCAAAGCAAGGGTTCTTGAGTGTGTAGACAGATCACTGACCATGAGGTAGTTTGCACCAGGACCTAAGGTTGTGGGTTTGTTGCAGGGATCAAGATGCCTCCATGAAGAAATTGTATTGGGAAGAATGCTTTGAGGGAAGAGGGTTTTAGAGCCCTGCAAAGGCAAATTGATGCATTGCAAGAGGAGCTACGAAGAGGGTTTGAGCCGAGAACAAGAGAAGAAAGCAAAGATGACGCTGAAGAAGAGCTATCTGAGGAAGAACAAGAAGTTGCAGGAGATCCTGCAAAAATTAGGTTGTTGAGGGCCATTTCGAAGATCAAAAAGAGGCCAGGATCAAAGTTTCTACATATTCTGGAGATTTAAATCAGGAACAACTTATTGATTGGATCCATGACACAGAGGAGTATTTTGAGTATGAAGATGTGGAGGACCTAGATTGGGTCAAGTTTATAAAAACAAAGTTGAAGGGCCACGCCAGTATTTGGTGGAAGGAGGTCCAATTAGAGAGGAATAGAAGAGGAAAAGGAAAGATCACCAGGTGGGATGGGATGGTGGAGAAACTGAAGAAGCAGTTCATTCCTGTGGACTATGAGATGGAGTTGTTGAAGAAGCTACAAGGATTGAAACAAGGTAACAAGTCTGTTAAGGACTATACAAAAGAGTTTTATAAGATTACTATTAGGACAGGCCATACAGAGGCCAACAAGGAGAAGGTATCCCACTACATTAATGGGTTGAGGCCAAGTATTCAAGAGGAGCTGAGCCTGGTCAGAATGACCACCATAGAAGATATATACTAGTTTTCCCTGAAGGTGGAAGAGAAGATGAATAAAATATTTGATAGCAAGAAAAGGGGAAGAAGTCAAGGTAGAAGGACTGGTGGAAGACCCTATGGAGGCCGTAATGAAGATCAAAATAAAAGTGAAGAAGTTGGCACTAGTCAAAATCAAAGAGGAGATAATACCTATCGCCCTCATTACCAGAACAATGGTGAGCAAAGAGGAAGGGGAAGAGGCAGGCCTGGGCAAGGACCTGGAAGAGGAGGTTTCAGAGGAACATATTTCTAATGTGTAGAAGAAAGACATCAAGCATACGAGTGTCCACAACATCAAGGAAGGACAAATAGAAGACCTAAAGGTAATGCACGAGTTGCACATGTTGATGAAGATGTGCAATCTGAGTGCTCTAAATATGCTGAAAGGGGAGAAACCCTAGTTGTTAGAAGAAATTTGTTGAATGAGAAGAAAGAACCCAATCAGAGGAAGAGTTTATTCCACACAAGGTGTAAATGTTAAGGTAAGTGTTGTGATATTATTATTAATAGTGGAAGCACTAATAATCTTGTTTTAGAGGAGATGGTTGACAAGTTGAAGTTGACAAGAAGAAAGCATCCGCATCCATATCAAATTGCATGGTTGCAGAAGGACCATAGAGCTTTGGTCAATGAGAAGTGTTTAGTGAATTTCAAGATTGGTGACTACCATGATGAGGTGTTGTGTGACATCATACTAATAGATGCATGTCATATGTTATTGGGGAGGCCATGGAAGTATGATAGGAGCGCTGTCCATGATGGTTGTGCAAACACATACTCCCTAACAAAGGATGGAGTTCATCATAAGTTGAATCCCTTGAAGGAGATGGAAGAAAAGGTATGTAGTACTGCCAAAATTTGCTTCGTAGATGGTAGAAAATGTTTAGAGGGTATGAAGCATGAGCGTCATTGCTTTGCATTGATTCCTAAGATTAGTCAAGAGAAATGTGAAGAAGTACTAGCAGAAGTCTCAGAAATGTTGGAAGAACTTCAAGATATTGTCTCTGATAATGTACCAGAAGGTTTACCACCAGTGAGGAAGATAAGTCATCAAATGGATTTGATACCAGGAGCTAGTTTTCTGAATAAGGCAACCCATAGAATGACTCTAGCAGAGAGTGAAGAGTTGAATAGACAAGTTTAGGAGTTGTTGAGGAAGGGATTGATAAGAGAGAGCCTAAGTCCATGTGCGGTACCTGCAGTACTAGCACCAAAGAAAGATAGAGAGTGGAGAATGTGTACAGACTCTTGAGCCATAAACAAGATCATGATTAAGTATAGGTTTCCATTGCCAAGAATGGATGACATAATGGATTGTTTGAGTGGAGCCAAGTACTTCACAAAGATTGACCTAAAGAGTGGGTATCACCAGATCCAAATCAGAGAAGGAGATGAATGGAAGATAGCCTTCAAGACAAAGGAGGGTTTGTATGAGTGGTTAGTCATGCCATTTGGGCTAACCAACGCACCGAGCACATTCATGTGGCTCATGAACGAGGTACTTAAGGAATTTTTAGGAAGTTTTGTTATTGTTTATTTGGATGGTATTTTGATTTTTAGTAAGACTTGGGATAACCATCTGATTGTAGGAGTCTGGACAACACTGAGAGGGGGGGTGAATCAGTGTTGTATTAATTTTCAAACATTTTACAACATTTTGCAAGCTTTCTCTTACAGAACAGATGGAAAGGAATACATTAATGATTTGTTGAGTTTATATGCACAAGACTTACAATAACAGATGTAAACAAAACATGATCAAACCAATAATATGCACACACATAGAAGAAATCAAGACACAACCTTTTTACCGAGTGGGAAACCCTCAGGGGTAGAAAAACCACTCATGAAGTGCCTCACTGGCTTAACTGAAAAACATGCCTCACTGGCATTACAAATTGTCTCACTGATAAATATTAAGATCACATTGACCTATAAGCCTCACTGGCTAATACAATGCCTATTAACAAAACATCAATCTTTGTGTGCAAGACATGATTGATGTTCAATCGGATTTGCACCATTGTATACAACCTTATACCTCCTGTTTGATTTTCAAATCAAGACCATTTTCTTTTACTGTAAACATGCTCCATATACAAATCTCTATAAACAATTTTCTCTACAAATTATCTCTATTAATCTTTTATCAATCACTGCAATCAAAGCTTGATTCAATATTTCTTCTACTCTACAAATTTGTCATTTGTATCATCAAATCATTAATCTGTATGACCTTGACACACATTATATGTATTCAATCTCTCATAATCTGTGTTTTTCATCTATGTCTTCTTTATAAACCCACACACACAGTCAATGTTCCTGAAAAAAACATTTTATACTGATTGAATAACCTTTCACCTGCACAGAAAAATCTTTTCATATTCCTTGATATTCTTGCATTTTTAAATCTAACCTCTTCAAATCCATCTTCAAACTTTGCAAGATCCTTCATATTCTTGCAAAAGAATCTTATTCAAAAATATCATTTAACCTTCAATAAATTTTGCCCTTGAAAGAGAAAAATAAAATCTCTTCATAATCTTTTCTCAAAATATCTTCAATAAACTTTTAATCTTCTCAAAAAAATTATGTTCACAAAGAAATTTTCTTCAAGGTTTTGCATCAATCTGCCATAAAAGAATTGTCTTTCATTCTTTTCACTTTTTCTTCATAAACTCTTTACAAAAAATTTGTTCACAAGAATGATCCTTCAACTTCCTGAAAAAAAACTTCATTTTGCATAAGACTATTCATCTTCATGCAAACCCCTCTACTCAATATCTTCAAAATAAACTTGCTTTGAAAACTCTCATTAAAAAATTCTTTTCTAAAAAATTCCTTAATACCCGTGAGTGATTTCTTCTTGTTTTAGAAAAAAATCTTCAAAGTAATGTTTCAAAAAAAACTTTCTTTCTAATCAGGCTCCAAAAAACATACCATAAACAGTCTTTTAAAAACATACTATACATAGCTTTTGACGTTCGCTGGCCCTTCAAATTCTATGCTCAGAGGAGATCACTTTTTAAACCTCAGCCTTTGATTTGTTTTGGTGCTCAACATTCTAATTTAACCATGACCGTCGATGTAGAAAGCCCGCTCAAACATATTTCTTCGACCTATGAGCACCGGTAACCATAAGGAGGGGCCGGTAATTTTAATGTGTAAAGGTGCCTTTGGTAAGTCACCTTAAGTGACTTCACCTCTTATTAGAAGTCACCACTCAAATAGAATAAAAGTGACACAATGTGGATGACGGGCTCCAAGAGACTAAAGTCATAAAGATGAGAGCCATTTGTTTTAAAAAATATTGAGTCTTAGGAACTTTCAAATGATCCTAACATATTTTGATATTCATGAAATAGGACTTCATACTTAATCACCTTTGTTATAATCACATCCAAAGTATATTGACACCATAAGATTTGTCTCTTGATAAAGAAAAGAAGCTCATTAATCAACAATACCCTGAATAACATCAAACAAAGCCAACACATATCACTAATATTGTTATCCCTCTGACTATTCTGTCATGGCACAAACATCAAATGTTCAAACAGCATGAACACAATTTCAATCACCAATGCCAATGACAATAAATATCATAGATGAGAGTACCATATGATCCTGATCCTCAACACTGAACTAATCAAGTTTTCACTTGATCATGACTGTACCAAGACATCTGATTTTATGCATTAGACAATTCAACTTATGACAGAAGCACAACCTACACTTTGAAACTTGTTCATACAACATGGAGCATGGATCTCAACTATCAACAAGCATCATGTAAACATATCAACTTCTAAAGCACCAAGAAGGCCAAACCATCTACAAGACCCACATGATGTGATCATCACAAGACATTAAGGATTCATGAAATATTTGCACAAGATCAAACACAAATCTCTCAACCATTCTGCATCCCTGAAACATTCTTTGCAAGACCACTCATCAACCAACCTTTTTGACATCAATGACAACCAGTCACCATCACTGATGCATATCAGAAGAGTTTTAGAGAAGTTGAGAGAGGGGAAGTTGTTGATTAATCTGAAGAAATGTAGTTTTGCAAGGAAGGAGTTGGTATACCTGGGATTTGTTGTCTCAGAGGAAGGTCTTAAGATGGACCCAGAGAAGGTGAGAGCTATCCTTGAATGGCATATGCCAAGGAGTGCCATAGAGGTAAGATCTTTTCATGGTTTGACAAGTTTTTACAGAAAGTTTATCAGGAATTTTAGTAGCATTTGTGCACCCCTAACTGAGACAATGAGAGGGGATAGAAAAGAGTTTAAATGGACTAAAGGAGCAAACAAAAGTTTTGATACATTGAAGCAGAAAGTCACAGAGCAACCTATTTTGACACTTCCAGATTTCAATAAGGTATTTTAGGTAGATTGTGATGCAAGTGGTAGTGCTATAGGAGCTGTTTTGAGTCAAGAAGGTAAGCCCATTACCTATTTTAGTGAGAAGCTTAATGATGCCAAGAAAAAGTATTTTGTTTATGATCAGGAGTTTTATGCAATAGTTCAGGCTTTGAAGAAATAGAGACATTATTTGTTGCCAAAGGAGTTTGTTTTATATACTGATCATCAGGCTTTGCAATATCTTAATAGTCAAGGAAAGTTGAATCTAAGGCACTTAAAATGGGTTGAGTTTTTGTAGAGCTATACTTTTGTTTTGAAGCACAGGAGTGGGAAGTCCAACAGAGTTGTAGATGCCTTGAGTAGAAGGCAAAATTTGTTGATAGAAATGAAGATAGAGGTTGTTGGGTTTGATGAGCTCAAAAGTCTGTATCCTGAAGATCCAGATTTTACAGAGGCCTGGAAAGCTTGTTTAGAACCTATTACTTTGGATAGGATAAAATGGTTAGATTTCATAATCCAAGATGACATGTTGTTTAGAGGAAGCCAGTTGTGTATTCCAAGGAGTTCCATGAGAGAGAACCTGACTAAGGAGAAGCATAGTGGAGGATTGGCTGGACACTTTGGTCGAGATAAGACCATTGCTATTGTTGGTGAAAATTATTATTGGCCATAGTTGTAGCAGGATGTGAGGAAATTTTTGCAGAGTTGCAGAGTATGTCAGATGGTGAAAGGAGCAAGTCAGAATACAGGTCTATATCAGCCACTACCTATACTAGAGAAGCCATGGGATGATATTAGTATGGATTTTGTTCTTGGTTTACCAAGGACACAGAGAGGACATGATTCCATTTTTGTGGTGGTGGACAGATTCTCAAAGATGGCACATTTTATTGCTTGCAAGAAGACTAATGATGCTATTCATATTGCAGAGTTATTTTTTAGGGAGGTGGTGAGATTACATGGTCTACCAAAGAGCATAGTTTCAGATCGAGATACCAAGTTTGTTGGTTATTTCTGGAGGACATTGTGGAAGATGTTGAAAACATATTTGAAGTTCAGTTCTGTACACCATCCATAGACTGATGGATAGACAGAAGTGGTGAATAGGAGTTTGGGTAACCTGCTACGATGCTTAGTAGGAGATAAGCCCAAGGGATGGGATTTGATTTTACCACAGGCAGAATTTGCTTACAACAATTCTATCAATAGGAGTACTGGTAAATCACCATTTCAGATTGTATATTGGAATAGTCCAAGAAATGCTTCAGAGTTAAGGAATTTGGACAAAGGAGAAAAGACAAGTGTCGAGGCTGAAGACTTTGTAGAACACATGAAGAATTTGCATGAAGAGGTGAAAAAGCACATTAATAAGCTGAATATTCAGTATAAGGCTAAGACAGATCAGAAGAGGAGATATAAGGAATTCCAAGTAGGAGATGAAGTCATGGTTCACTTGAGAAAAAAAAGGTTCCCAATTGGAACATACAATAAGCTGAAAATGAAGAATTTGGACCATACAAAATTTTGAAGAAACATGATTCAGGAAATGCATATGAGGTGGATCTGCTGAGTGAGATCAACATTTCCCCTTTTTTCAACATTGCTGATTTATCAGAATATCATGAAGGTGGAACAGAGGATGGACCAACAGAAGAACAGTGGAGTATTCTAGCATCTACTTCAATAGAGGAGATAGAAGAGATCTTGGATAGCCGTGTAGGAAGAAGTACTCAAGACAGGTAATATGAAGAATATCTGGTGAAATTGAAAGGAAGGCATGTTGAAGATTCTTCTTGGTTGTCTAAGGTAGAGGTTGACCATTTGAGTTTTCCTCACACAAACACCTGAGACGTGACAGGGTCACTTCTCAAATTACCCTAGGTGTCTGATGTAGGAGCATCTAGTAGTGTAAGGGCAATCTTGCATCACCCAAAAAAAGATGTGTTTCAAAATTGTTGATGTTGTTTCTATTTCTTTTCAAAATTTGTGGTTCTGGTTCCATAATCACTTGAATAATGATGTAGAACTTTGAGTTTTTCCAAACTGCTAAAAATAACAACCTGCTATTTTTAGAAAGTTTGCATTTGGGCATGGATTGAAGTGAAAATTTACAGGAAGCTTCATAATGGAAAAATAAGACCTTTGGTAAAGGAATCATGCAAAGATCATTTGTGAGATAAAAGATATCAAAGTTTTTGTTTCCCAAAAAATGCTTGAAAATTATTCAAACTCAGGTTTGAGGCAGTAAATGGCCCTGTACGAGCCCAAAATGGCCAGAATTGGAAAAGCAAGTTCTTAGCACGTAGAGCACTCTGCGAGATTTCTGACGCATAAAACTGTTCGTCAATCGAACACCCGGATCAAAAGTTATGGCTCCCGGAAGTTGACCTATTTTAAGAGAGAGATGCAAATTTCAAAATTAGGTTTTTGGCCACCAAAAAGGCTATTAATAACCATTTTTGGGAACCTTGGGCATTAGTAGAGTTAAGGGGGAAAGTGTAGAGTCAAGAATAGGTAGGAAAATAGAAACCCTAGCTAATTTGAGGTTACAGAAGGTAGATGATTTCAGAGTCTTGGAGAGGAAACTGTAATGTGTTGCAGCATGTGGAGGGTTGGTTCCTCTAATTGTAACTGAGCTTCTGTAATGTAATGAGTTGTCGAAATCAATAAAGAAATATTCTATCTTCTGTGTGCCATTTTTTGTTGTTGTGTGTTTTATGATTTACCCCCTTCATCAAAGGTATTCTTTTTCTTTTGTTTGAACATGTAGTTCCTAGATGGCTTCATCAAACTTTTCTTACACCATTGTGCTTTGTGTCCAAACTCATTACACCTATAAAATATAATGTTGTTGTCTAGACCAAAGAAAGGATAATTTCTTCTAGGCATACTATATGAACCTCTCTTGACATTCCTCACATGATTATGACTTATTCATCCAACAATTTCTTGTTCTACAATCTCTAGCTCTATGACCATAAACATGACAAGAATAGCAATAACCATGAAACTGAGAGTAGTTGTACCTTATTGAGTGGTATTGCCTAACAGGTGGAGGTCTTGAGAGCCTGTTTGTTCTTCCTCTTCAAACATTAGCAACTTTGTCTTTTGCTTTCTTCTTGTCTTCACTAGGAGTAGCAGAGTGATAATTCAGGTCTATCTTCTTTCTAGGAGTATTTCTGGCTTTAGAACATTGTCCTTCTTCATATCCAAGGCTTGTAGTGTCCTTATGATGCTTTTTCTTTCTCAACAAGTAATTTAAGCATTCAATACTCTTTTCAAACTGAAGATTCTTGTGCAACTTAGAAGATGCCTTTTCTAACTCCTTTCTCAAAGAGACTATTTCTGATTCTAGTTTTAGACATTCACTAGTTTTGATTTCTAGATCAGATTTTGTAAAATCAACTACTCTTTTGGCTTCTTCAACTTTAGTTTTTAGACAAATAATTAGTTTATCATATTCATCAACTTGACTCTTTAAGTTAACAACCTAATTTCTTGCTTCTTCAAACTCTAAAGAAACTTTTGCAAAATTTGAACATACGTTGTCTTTGGAATCTTTTTCTTGTTGACGTCGGTCTTTTAATTTCTGATTTTTTTTACTAAGTTGCTTGATTGTATCTAGAGCACACAAGAGTTCACCTTCTAAATCAATTTCACACTCTTGTTCATCATAGTCCTGTTCATAGTCATCTGCATCTACAAAGAGATCTCTTTCTTCATAATCAATCTCAACAACAAATCATCTTGTTCATCTACACTTGCAATGAAGTCTTCCTTTCTATCGAAACTCTCAACTACAAGATCATTCCTTTTATCACACTTTATATCATCATTTAGGAGAGACTCATGCAACAACTTATTACAAGACTTGATTAGGGTTTGTTGTACAACCTTTTTCTTGCATCTTTCTTTTCTCTATTTCTTCTACACTTTCCCATGATACTCCACTATCAAGACCTACCCAAGCCTGTTAGACTTCTACAGGGAACCTATGCTCTGATACCACTTGTTGGAGTATGGGAAACATTGAGAGGGGGGGGGGGTGGATCAATGTTTCAATAACCAAATTCAATTTCTTTTCTTCTTTTTAAACTTGTGCACATGTAATAATTTGGAAGCTCAAATACAGAAAGTAGTTTTATCAGATAAGCAAGATTACATGTTTGGTCAACATTGAGGTTCATATACTAAAAGAAACACAAGACTGAATGTTTAAACATGAAGACCAAATAGACCACAAATAATGAGACATCATAACACAATAATTTTCAAGAGTGGAAAACCTTCATAGGGATGAAAAACCACTCAGAAAATGCCTCATTGGCTTAATAAAAAATATGCCTCACTAGCTACACAAAATGCCTCACTAGCAAATACAACTACCTCACTAGAAAAAATGTCTCACTAACAAGAATGTGCCTCACTGGCAAATACAAATGCCTCACTGGCATTTCATATCCACATTTCAAAGATCAAATCAAGATACAGAGGGTTTCTCTGTTTCATTGTCATTCATTGCAATTTATTTTCTACCCACTATACTATACGTCCAATAGATCTCAGTAAAATTGAAACCTATAAGGCATAGAGTATGTTGTTCCTTTCAAAATCAATATATAGATTTTCAAGAAGACAAATCACTATTTTGCAGACTACTGTTCATCAGCAAACTTTCAAGAATCATTACAAAACACTGTGTAATTTTTGCAAACAGCCTTCAAGTATACAAAATATGATGTTTTAAAAGCCCCAAAGAATACAAGATAAAGTGCAGTTTTGTGTGACCATTCACTATGCTGAGTACAGCCTTTTAGGAAGAACAAGAACACATATACTATCAATTTTTCACTAACTTTTCAAGCACCATAGTATGCAGGTATTTAACCTTCAAAGAGCACAGTATATCAAATAATTTCATTGCCATGCAACTGTAAGTTTCACAAGCATCTGTTTATATGAAAAAACCCTCGAATGCAACCCTCCAAACTTAAAGAACAAATAATAAACTTAATCACAGCTTAGGGTTTCACAAATATTGCTGACCCTTAATAGCATAGTGAATAAAAATAATAAAACCAATTGTTATTCCTCTATATTCCTTTTCACTTTCTTAACCAACACGAATATCCTAAAAATTTCACATATATATAGATCCTCAGCCTCATGGAATGTGAAGAATCCATACCGTTTTCGTTCTCAAACTTACAAATCACAACTGTCAGATGAAATCCCAACTATCGTCAACATTCTCAACCTCCTCAACCTTGTTGTGCCATGATGGACACTGCCATAGTCAAACCCTAAGTCATTGCTCTCATTCACCAAAGTTTAACTTTGTGAAATGAACGACAAATATTGCTTTTTCCACATTATATAATAATTAACTTGCTGTGCTAGTTAGACCTAAAAGGGCTAGTGAAATAACAAAGCAACATAACAACTTTGACCTACACTTTATGCCCGAGACTTGTTGATCAAGTCACATAAATCAGATCACAACTTACACCTTTTTGTCACCCTATGCATTTTTTCACTTCTAAATTGAATCAAATATAACATACTTGATAATTGCCTTTCATCACTTAGGGATGTAAAGGCTTAGGAAACCTTTGAGTAGTGTTTCTAATCTTAGACATAAACCAAGAAAGATGCAAAGTCACCAATAACCATTGACCCTTAGGAAATTCTAAATATGATTAACGAAACAAGATAAGAGTAGTGCTGCCTTGGACATAACAAAGTTGTCCAAGTGTCATCAAATGACAACCAAAACAATAGAACTCATGTAACAATACTATCTTGAGAAAGTCTCATGAATTATCAATGCAGAGCATCTCAATAAATGTCACTTCTATGTATGCCAAACTATCAACCTATTTAACATCTATGCAACACTGCCAATGCCAACAAGAGGTCAACATTTTTTTGTCAGATGTTGTAGTTACACCCTCCATTCCACCAGGTCTTCTACCTCCAACTAGACCTATGACAAGTGATTGAAGGAATAAATTACAAAAAATATCATCCTATCTATTTATGATGTTTTTCTAAGCATCAAAAATTAAATAAACAAACTACAAAGCACATAAGTACATCTCTTAGTTGTATAGACCAAGACAATTCAACCACCATTATACCACTCAATGAATACTAACCAACTCCTAAGTCATGATCCAGATGACTCCTTTGGTGCCTTGTAGGTGGTCCTGCATACAAAAGCTCTGGGTCCTAACAAAAAACCACAAAATCAAGGAGTTCAAACCAAAAATAAATAATATAGGGAAAATAACCTACAATAAAGATACCTTCATACATTTGATAAATCCATAAATCCATGCAAATTTCCTTCCATAAATCCATCTTAGGGATCCATATTTCTTTTAAAATTATTCTAGGAGTCATTCATAAGCACCCCATACCAAGTCCATGTGAAAGATATTTGTATTTTTGACCATTGATGTGTTTTTGTCTCTCACCCCAATCCCACAGGTCACTCAAAAGGTCTTGGCAGGTGTGTGGGAACCAAGGATAACAAGGGAGTAGTTATCGCTATCCTGCAGCATGAAGAGATTTGTGAGGACCGCCCTTTTTACTTCTGTTGTTATGACTATTTACATTACTATTATTGTTACTTTTTATATTTGTGGGATAGCAGTTCTCGGAATTGTCAAACTATTAAACTTTATTATGATTTCGGAAAGACTAATTGGGTGATGTTTGGATAAGTTTACATTTCAGAAAAGTTAATTAGGTGATGGTGGAAAATTGTAATATGATTTCATTTATGTTAATTAAGAACTATGTCATGATAATGCATGTTTTTAAGTTGCTTCGGCTATGATGATTATATGTGGATACTGATCTTGTAATTTAGTGTGTAGGATTTACTAATCGAACCACAGATTTCGGAGATCATTCCGCACCTTGTTATTTGTTATTCCCTGTTAAGCCGATCTAGTTCCACGAGGAACCAAGATCTCTCTGTGTTTGATGTGATGTTGTAATGTGGTCTTTCGTATGGTCGAGTGGGTTAGGTTACCCTCATGTGACACTATTTTATGATTTGTGTTGTAAAAAGATTGAATTTGAATTTCTTTATTTTATTTAAATCTATGAGGCTTTTTCTTGTGCTTTACCTTGACCAGGGGTGTCTTGTATGGGTTAAAGTTGACCCTGGGTTATACCCCATGGGTCCAGGGGCCCATTTGGCATGGGTAACCCTTGGGTAACCTCCATCTAGTCATCTTAACTTCCCCCTAAAGTTAAGTGGCGAAAATTGGAGGTATGGAGGGGACATGATGGGTTGTACCAACACCCAACCCATCCCTCTTCAATCCCCAAGGTAAGAGATGACTACAAACCCATCCTTTATTGAAGGATTGACTTGAAGTCACCCTCTCCATTAGTGAGATTCCCCCATGTGTTGTGGGGCCATCCATGTGAAGGAGGGAAGAAGAGGCATGGGTCACCTGTCTTTTACTCCTTTAACTCCTTTTATTTCTCCCATGCGTAAGAGAAATGACATAAGGAGAGGGATAAGGAGTACTCTAGGGATGGGTGAGTGACATAAGCCACCAGGACAGAATAGTGGTTTTGGGGGAGAGTGAGGAGGTGACAAGTGTCACCTCCCCATTCCTATAAACTAAAAAGAATTTGGGTTATTTGTTTCCAATTTTGGGATGAGAGGGAGTTAGTTGAATTTTGGGGAGAGTTTTATTATTATTGCCAAAAATAGGAAAGTTAGCTTAGAGGAGAGGAAAGGGAGAGGGAGTTGGTGGTGAAGGTTGGAAGAGAACTCAGTGGAGCTCTGCAACAGTTTCATTCCAGGAGGGCTTTGTAAGGTTGGTTTGATTTTCACCTTTCTTTCGTATATCTGAATGTGTATGTAAAGTGTGTGAAAGATGCTTATTTGATTATGTTTAGATTTGTTTTCTGTGGGGTTTGTTGTCGGGTTGTTTGACAGAGCTTCTCCCACTTGGGAGAAATGCTCATCAAGTTTGGGGTAGGGGAGGAGAGATCCTCCTCGGGTGCATACCTGTGTCCTTCTTTTGGGATGTTGAAAGCCTTGAGGGCATGTATCTGTGACTGTATCTTTGACTTGAGAGTCAAATACAGATTTCTTAAAAATTTGTGATCAAACTTGGTTTGAGGCCAAGAGAAATTGTGTTGGTTAAATTATCTGTAAGGGTGACACTCTGGAGTCGAGTGTGTCCACTCTCCTGCCCTATATGAAACTCACTGTAGTTGAGTTTTCGTGTTGTGTAATTTACCCATGGGTGTTTGTGTGCTTTGGGTTTGTTGTTGTCCCTGTTGTGAAGTGGAGTGTTTGAGTTACCCAGGTGTGAGTATGGTCTCCCTAGCTCGGGGGTGACCCTCTTGCGGGTCTACGGAAGGGAGGAGAGATAGATGAGTGGTGTCTTCTTCTTTGTTTGTCTTTGATACGCAGGTTTTCTCTTGGAGCTTATGGTTGGAGTTGGAGAAGTTATATTTATGAAGAAACAATTTATTCTTCTTTGTCATGAGAATTAGATCATGTTCATTTCATAAGATTTGAAGAGAGTGCACCTCTCTTGATATTGTTGTAACTTATTGACACCCTGGGAGTGAAGGAAATCACCTCCCTGATCTTGTTATTGATGGACTTTTACTTGGATGTTACAAGCTTTCATTTGTATGTTGTTTGGGAGAAGGAAGTTCATATCTCCCTTAGAGTGTGTAGAAGATGTGGAGTGTTAGTTGAATGTATCCATGGTTTAAAATTGTCTCTTGCTATATGTAGTGGAAGAGTTAACTTTTCTGTATTATGAATGTTGTAAACAAATGCCTTAAATTTTCATGTTAAGTTGCTTTGTAAACTTATTCTAAATAGCAATTTTATTGTGTTTAATGTGTTCTTGAAAAGATGGGTTCCTTAGTTAATCTGATCTTGTATATGAAAATCAAGGATAAATCTGCTTAATTAGATGAAAATACAGTTTAAAATGATTAAGTTTCTTTTTCATTAAATAATGGTTTCAGTTATTTGGTAAAGTTTAGAGAAAATCTATTATGTATTTACTTCTGTTTGTCCAAGAGTTGAAATGGACATTTATTAATTGCAGAAATAAACTGATTAAAACTTCATTTCTTAAGTATATATATATATTCTTTATTGAATTTCTTACTTGATCATTTTAACAGAATATGAGAAACTGAATAAATTGTTTAATTGAGAAAATTAAGTGGTATTACAAAAAAATGAAATATATATATATATATATATATATATATATACATATATCAGTTGTTATGTAATTATCATTTTTAAACAGAATAAGAGAAACTGAATAAATTGTTTAATTGAGAAAATTAAGTGGTATTATAATACTGAAATATATATATATATATATATATATTATTGATATTTATTTATCATTAAATAGCAATAAACTCAGAATAAATTTTATGACAGTCGAAATAAGGATAAGAGGGGTGAAATTAGAAATCGCTGTGTAAAACACAGTCGAAACTTTACATGGTGGGCGGTGGGGAGTAATCCCCACCGCGGTTTCCTTTCATTTAATAGAGGTGTGGGGAGGGGCGGAGCCCCACCCACACCCCACATTGTGGGATGTGGGTGGGGCTCCGCCCCTCCCCACATCCCCCTACCCCTTCGACCCCCGCGGAGCTCAAAACTCCGCTCCACAGTAGCGCTGCTCCCGCCGCGCTTTCCTTTGCCCGCCGCCGTTCCTTGCGGCCTCCATCCCACTAACCCTCCACCTCTGCCATCCCTGTTTTCATCCGCCGCCGCTGCGGCCACTGCCGCCCCATCTCCTCCGCTGGCACTGCCATTCAGACCCTGCTCAATATCATTCACAGCAAACAAAAAAAAAAAAAGAATGTTAGGGTTTGAAAACCCTATATTATATGAGAAAGCAAGTATTAAAATAATATATATTTAACTCTTTATATATGATAAATATATATCTCTATATATACATATATTTGTATATATATAGATATCTATTTATTTATATATATAGATATTAATTTATAAATATATATTTGTATATACATATCTTTGTATATAAAGATACCTATTTATATTTTGATTTAAATTTAATATATATATATATATATATATATACACACACACTTAAAGAGTTCCCATTTCCCTGGTTCCCTTCGACATTGATTTAAAGTAAAGGTTCCACGGATTTAATTAACGAGGTGTTTCTGTGTCTGGATTCTATTTTATAAAGAGGAGAGCCACTTATCAAGATTAGGAATAGTATAAAAGAGAAATAAATTATTAAGATAACTTTACAATTGCAATAATAGTAATTATAATAAACAATAGTAATAGTAACAACAGTAAATATAACATGAGAAATATAATTGAATATATGTGTTTATATATATATATAATCTTATATATATATACATATAAATATATCGTTACATACTTATATTTTTTTTTAATGATTACGCCTTTCAGAGAGGCCGTTTTCTCCTAACAATAATAAGAGAAAATAAAATTATAATTTAACGGGAGCATAAAGGAATATACTGTATTACTCTGGAAAGAGTTTCTCGGAAGTTTCAACTATCAACGTGATTCAATAACCGGGAAAATGAAGAGGAAAATTACATGTCACCTTGCTTAAAAGATCACTGGAAATAAACTTAAGAAGCCATCATAGACATTCCATGTGAGGCCATTTTAATCTCAACTGTAGTAAACATCCACATAAGTAAACCTGTAAGAGAGTCAAAAGAAGAAAAACTAACATTGGAAAACACAGAGGAGAAAATGCGCGACATTTCCCACATGGGATAAGAGAACTAAGTTGATGGACCATACCGCTAAATTTGCTTAGGAACAAGTTTAATTAATACAAATGAAGAGGAGAAACCTAGATTCGGAGAAGACTAGGAGACCGGGTCCAACGAAGTAGTAAACCAACCTATGTGACCTGGACCATCCGGAAGTTAGGTTTAATGTCAACAATAGATACAGTGATAACCCTAATTGATGTCAAATATGAAGAAAGGACCGGATAAACATAAAGAAAGCATAGAAAACGAAAGAGAGAGAGATCGAAATATAAACAAACTAAATTATCAGAGAAATAGTTAAGGTGAGCGCGATAAAAATACAATCAAAATTAAGACCCAGAGAAAAGGGAAGAGAGAGCAAACAAACCGCCTTGTTGAGAATGCTAAGTCGAAGGAGGAGTATATTTCAGGAAACAAGAGAGGAGACAGACAACCGTGCCTTGCTGAAAAATGATTCAATAGGGAGATCACGAGTCGGTTTAGTCAGAACAAGGCATCATGGGAAGTTGTTAATCTATCAGTGAACCACGTGCGTAATATAGGGTTGAGTAATTCCCACTTACGCCATAAGGCGTTATGCTGCCGGAATCTGCCGAGATTTAGATTTAGGAACCTTGATATTAACAACCTTGTAGCAAAGTTAACGGCGTCGTAGAGACCCCCTTGTTGGTCTGCTCGCGTCCGGTTGCACGCAATTGTACTTGTACCCTGCCAACAACTGTAGTGTTTTCGCCTTGAGCGAACACCACCGAGCATGCTTATGCATGCGAGGGGGTTTTTAGGGAAGCGTGAGAAAATTTTTTGATATCTCATGTCATAACCACATGACAGATGTGGCTATGACACGTGTGTTGTGTTTTGTGACCACATGGAAAATGTGGGCATGACAAGATTGCACTTGCAACATTGCGGTATGTAGAGATTGATTACCGTAGCCCCACAACGGTCTCAAAATGAAGTGGCAGGCTAGCGGTATAAATTTAAGTGGCATATGATACTTCACCGTGGTCTCATGGCAGTCAAGAGAATAATTGGTGGTAATGTGGTAAGAAGGAGCAAAGGAAAATAGTACACTGCACCCCCACATTGGCCTTAAGTGAGGCTTGCGGTATGACGGTAAGGAGCAAAGGAAATCAGTACACTGCACCCCCGCGACGGCCTCAAGTGAGGCTTACAGTATGGCTATATAAGGATTTTAAGTTATGTAAGTGATGAATACGGTGGCTCCACAACAATTTCAATGAAGGAGTGCGGTAGTGCGGTGAAAGGCTTCAAGTGATGTTTAGTATACTGCGGTCCCGCGATGGTCAAAGAAACAATTTGCGATACTATGGTAGGGAACAAGTCATGGTGATATAGTTGAATTTTTGAGACAATATTTCTAAAATGGAGATAGAACAAACTATGAACTTTCTTAGACACAACCAAGCCATGACTTACACCCTCTACATGTTCCATAGAGTTATGTTTATGGTAGAAATAAGTCAAGGGATAGGTTTGCAGTCATTACATTTCATGAAGGAGTGGGATTCTAAATAATTTTTGGTGTTGGGATACCCCTACTACCAAGATAAGAATCATGTGAGGATCTACGTTAAGGCAATAAAAAGATACAGAGCTATTCCATGACTTACACCCCCTTGACATATGAACAAATATAATTAGAAGCAACAAAATAAAAGATCAATAACCATGCTTAGACATTCACTTTAATTTTGCATCTATGGCCCATTGGGTCCAATAGTTGCCATCCTATCTTGTTTCTATTGTTGATTCTATGTGTTCCTTAGAGTCATAAAAGTAAACACAGTAGGAAACTCCATCACAGACAATCGATAAAAACATGAGCCCCCAAAGCCAAAGCATTGGGAAGGCCTCATTTGGTTCAAAATTGATAGCCATGACTTAGAAAATGATAGTCAATAGAATGGTAATAAAATCCTTGGTTGACACTTCACATTGGAAACTCATTTGTTAAAATAAGTCAAAACAACAGACAATCACTACTAATCTCATTTTTTCAATGCCTATTGGTATCCTAGATGATATCACCATTAATAGTATTTTTTGGATTGTGTCTAGATGTATGATTTGTTTTATCTTTTGGTATTATCCCATCTCCAGGGTCATATGCTTGTCTTAGTAAGATATATCATTTCTCTTTGTCAAGCTATCTTAGTGAAGCCTCAAATTAGTTTTTATTTTTGCCCATAATGCTCTTCATTTGTGTAATAATGTTGGTCAAGGTATTGGTAACGAAGTTGCCAAAGACATGGTGATATAGTTAAACTTTTGAGACAATATTTCTCATTGGCCCAATCAAATCAAAGAACACTTTTTCTACCTTTTCTCCACTATTCTTTTATGAGCTTGTTGTCCCATTTCGTGAGTACACAAAATTTGCAATTTTTCTGATAAATTATCATGTTCTATCATGTAGTCATAAAAATGACTTTGAATAACGATATGCACGCAAACGGTTGAGGCATAAATAACTGTCCCAGGCATCATCCTCCGCTGTGAACCATAGACTCACTAAGTTGGATAAGTTTTCCGCGGAGAAGTAAATGGTATGAGGGCCACACTCATCGCCACGTATTGCCACAACTATACTTACCTATCAATCAGCATGTCTAATCTGTTATCAAACTGGCCTTCACTACCGATCAAACAAGTTGTTCTCTTCATCATCAGGCATCATGATTTATTTCTGAACTACTAGCAATTCCCACAACGTTTCAAAGAAGTGCCTCACATAAACTTAAACACTTCAAACCGCATGATGCTCAAAAGTCGGCATGTTGTGAAGGTGGCAGAGAAACACAAAAACTGTTCCGAAAAAGAAGCCAAATATTTTAAAGAACTCCTATCACTGCATTTTCATCGAATTTCTCCTTAGCAGAAATTGTATCACATATAGCATTACTTATCAAACTGTCCAAGAGCACGAGTGTCGTAGCATTGCCCAGTTGCACTCCTGAATGCTGTAAAGGTAAACTGCTGTGATGTGGAGTTGATTAAAAGCACTCAGCAATGGACGAAATGCAAACTTTACCATAATCATCTCTGACAACTGGTGGGAAATACATTAAATCTCGAATCTCCAGAGCTCAAAATGTATTCTATCACAGATTTCTATTCTTTCTCTTGAAGGTTGTTCAATATGCTAGGCCATTAGGTCTATCCAGAAGGAGTTGGTTTGTGAAAGTTTCCAATCAATAGTGGTAAACTTCTCCACTAAACAGCCATCGACTCTCCCAGCTTCGGTTACTCCCACAAGATATGTCGGTCCAGGAGAAGATACAATAGTCCTTATGGCAAGATAGGTGATCAAATGAATAGTTCTTGAATCAGATGCTGCTTCGCATAACAATACCTATCTATCAGGCATCGAATGGCCTCTGAAATACAGAAAGGTGGTCTAACAGAATGCAATCTTTGCAGCGAGTGCATGAAATGCATTAATTGAAAACACTCTTGAGGCTTTGAATAAGGTGTCTGCAAGTACTGTAAATGATAAAAGATTCTCGCATGAACATATTTAAGGCACCACAGACATGGAGGATTTGCATGATACAAATTTGTTGAAAAGGCTTTTGAGATGCTCAAGTAAGTGCAATCAATAAGTGCACATATTGTTCTCTTGAAGTAAACTTGGAAATTGAAGTGGAGGAATGTCACAATTTGGCAGGTTATGAAGGAGAGTGTGATTGCAAGAGGAGAAATCATAGTTGTGGAGAGATTTGTTCTTTAAATGAGAAATCATCTATTCACACTACGACATATTATCTTAAGCATGGGCATGATGGCCTTCATAAGTGCAATTCACCTCTACATATGTACAAGTAAATTTAAATTAAGAAGATCAAAAGTATTGACTTGCAACTGAAGAGACTTCATCTCAAGATATTATAACATGAGTAGCATATGGTTGAAATATTCGTTGTGAAAATTGTCTATCTCCACCAAGTTTTACGACTAATATTCAGAAGATTTGTCAAGATCTGGCAAGGTTGGATTGTCAGATGGAGCAGATGAAGATGAAGAGTAACTTAACCAAATCCCCAACTTGAAATTTGCAAGTTCTACTTACCTTTTTTCACCCTTTGTATTGTAAAGTTAAGTTTATCCTAACTCTTTCTCACAAAGTAGTTATTTTAAGTGCCTAAATCAGGTAGTTACTCTAAGTAGCTATCTTTACAAAAGAAAGTTAGTTATTCAAAATCAATGCACTTAAAGAGGGAGTTGGTTACTCCAAGTAGTTATTAAAAGTGGTTGAGGTAGTTACCCTAGGTGGTTACTAACCTCACCTATATATACTTCATTGTATTTCAATTGAAGGAGGGGGGTTCCACTTTTTCACATGACAGTGTATGAAAGACTCGGATAGTGTTATTCAAGTTTGAAAGCAATAAAGAAACATTTTGAATGTGTGTTCAACTTGATTTCATGTGTTGTTATTGGTATTCGTACGTTTCATCAATAATGATCATGTGCTTTACTTTCAAAGTTGCATTGTGAAAAAGATATTTTGCATCAAGTTTTGGTATCTCTACTTGGATGCATGGAACTTAACTTCATTATTTTAACTCTTATTTCATCACTACTATTTGTTATTTCTTTGTTTTTGTTCTTATAATTCCAGAAAATCCAAAATACCCCTATCATACGAGGGAGTTGCCCCTCTTAAACGCAGAGAGCAATCGACATAGACCTGCGATTGTTCAACTGTTGTGAGCAGGTTGTTGCTAATCCAAGGGCGAACAGAGTTACTGAAGAAGATTATTTTAAAGCAAAAAATCTGTTTACCAATAGATTTTTGGTGACTCTACTGGGGAAACGAGTTGAAGCATTGGTGCCTTTTTATTCCTCAAGAATATACAAGTATCTCCCCAGAAAAGAAGATTGGTGACTCTATCTGAAAGAAGAATCCTAGAAGATGGTTTGGTATCGAAGAACCTAGATACATAACATGCAACTTCCTGAATCAGATAGTGATAGTGATGATGAAGATTATCCTTCTCCTACGTCCTCTACTCAACAAAATCAAGTTCTTGATGACCCTAAGCAAGTAGAGTTTTTGAAGAACTTCTATGGTGGCATGCAACTCGATACTAATCAAGTTCATCCTTCTTTGCTTCAAACATTGCAGAAGATTGAAGCAAAAGATGGGAAAGAGACTCATTTTCTTGCTCGTGATCAAAACTCCCTATCAGAAGAGATTCATGCACCATAAGATAAAAGAAATTATGCTGAAATACATCATTTGCGTGATGAGGACAGCAATGAAGAGGCAAAGACTTTTCCTACAAATGAACCTGTATTGAAGGAAGTCTTTGAAAGAGACTCATCGGAACACACATGTCCACTTAAGGAAGACCAAGAAGAAGAAGTGATGGAGACAGAAGAAGAAGATTGTATGGAAACATGCAATAAAGAAGAAATCTTTCCAGACGATGACATGTTCTCAGTTTCTTTGAAGAATGTCACTCCTCTTGTGACAACTTGCTCCGGTTCGACAACTATATCTTTTGTGGAAGGTTCCCATGACATGGTTAATGTTCAAGGGAATGCAGAAGAAATTTTGGACCAAAGTGTAAACAAAGAAGATGAAGATGAGTTGCAAAGTGTTTTTATGACATGCATGCAACCTGAGAAAGAGGAGGATGATGATGAAATAATACCGCAAGATCGTCTCAAGACTCCTGAAGATGATTTTCTTTATGAAGAAGATGTCATCCTCTCTCCTTTATCACATGTTAAAGAAGAAGTCTTCCATGAACCTGAAAACAAAGATCTTAAAGGAGAAGTAAATAATTTCAAGAATTCAATGAGGCCCAAGCTTCAAAAAAATGATGAAGAAGAAAAGAATAAAGATGAATCTCATATAGTTTTTGTCCCAAACTGGTGTCTTAATACTTCTAATGATGACTTTCTATATGGACAAGATATTCCTACATCACTAATGGTTGAGGTAGAAAGATCTGTTGATGAAATTAGAGATATAACGTCTATTGGACAACTTTGTACTATTATAACCAATGCAGAGGCAACCATAACTGAAACCTTGCAAATATCTTCCTTAGCTTCAGAAATGGAGACCTTTACTTTTGAAGATATTGATAGAGTTTCAATTAGTGGTACAGTTAATACAAAAGACAAAGATCAACTTCAAAATGAAGATGAATCAACAAGCATTCACTCTTTATCATACATGCAATTGGAGTATGAAGTTTTCAGATTTCATGAAGAATTCCATGGAGAAGAATCACCGGGTCCACAGAATATTGAGCAAGTTAAAATTGAAAGCTATGTAGATACATTAACAAATGTCCATGTCATGTTGGAAGCACAATCTTTGTCTTATGGAACATTTAAAGTTCATAGCAATCCTCTTTTCAAATCTTTAGATCAAGAAGCCACCCCTATCTCAAAGGATAGTTGTGGGAATTTTGCCAACAATGAAGCAAGAAATGAGGTAATGGATGATCCAATGGAGGAATTCAATAAAGTTAACTCTCATGATGTTTATGTCCCAAGTTGGTGCTTGAAAGATTTAGACAATGATTCCCTCTATAGCTAAGGTGTCTACCTTAATCCTTTATTTGTGAACGAGTGCATGCCCACAAATGTCTCTCAAATTGATATTCAAAAACATGATTCAATGGGTATGTCTACACGGATTACTTCACATCATAAATTGTATGAAGGTTGTCCAATTTGTGGGATAATTTATTGCAAACCAGATTATCAAAAAGATCTTCAGATAGAAGACATTGGTGTGCTTGACATGATGCTGGAAGATATGTCTGAAGCTACACAGAGCAACACCAATTCAATTTGGAAGGACTCAAATGCTTATGATGAGAAATGGTTGTTTGGCATACGATTCAAAGAGTCCTCACATTTCATGTATTCTATTTTTCTCATCATCTTGGAATGTCTACTGAGTCAATAGGTGCCTCATCTGTGCACCTCTCTTTTTCGTACAGGTGCCTATTTTTCCCAACCTGTCAATGGTTTTACATGATCATTCTAGAACAGTTTTGAGGTAGGAATCACCTACCATGTACATAGGTTAATTAGGAGTTTTTGTTGTGTCTATCTTGTTTCAATTTCTGTTAGTTTTTGTCATTTGCCTTGTCTCTGGTGTCCTTTGTCATTTGTCCTTTTGTCTCTTTGAGTATCCTTGTTCTCCTAAACATCATGTTATATCTTGACTGTATTTACCCAATGAGTTTAAGGTACTGTTCATTTCCAGATGATTCTAGGTTCATTCTGTGTCCACAAGGTCCTTGTCCCCAGATACAACTAGTTGTTGTCCCACTTCATGATTACACAAAATTTGCAATTTTTCTGATAAATTATCATGTTCTATCATGCAGTCATAAAAATGACTTTGAATAACGATATGCACGCAAACGGTTGAGGCATAAATAACAGTCCCAGGCATCATCCTCCGCTGTGAACCATAGACTCACTAAGTTGGAGAAGTTTTCCGCGGAGAAGTAAATGGTATGAGGGCCACACTCATCGCCACGTATTGCCACAACTATACTTACCTATTGTTGGTCATGATGTTAGTCACAAACAAACATAGAATAAAAGTACACATTAACCTTTATTCATCTTGAAAGATTCTGTGAATTCAGAGAATTCGTGATCCCAAGTCTCCGGTGATTAGGTCTAAATCGTTTGACGTTACTCAGAGGTTAATGTGAGTTGCTGTTTCCATTTTGGGGCCTTACGTGAAGATTATCATCATCATGACGTTCCTGTAGAAATTCTTTACAGAGAAGTCAAATTATGCGGTTATTTGATGAAAAGATGTAAAGATACCTCAATCTTTGCATGATATTTTCAATTGTGCATGCTTAGTATTCAAATATGCTAAATATTTGCGATTATCTACGAGATGTCTGCATATTTTGTGTTGTTTGCTTAAGATTAGCAGTTATTTGCAATTGCGATCGTGAGATGTTCTGAAATTGAAAGAAATTAAAAGAAATACTTCTAATTAAGTTGAACCTTTAGCTTTTGATCCACATACATGCTTGATACTGTCATGAGGAGAAGAAATCAAACCATATGTTCACCAGGATATTCCACAGCTAGATACAGTTGATGCAAACTTCAGAGGATAATGAGTGAAAACAATACATGCAACATGATGAGCACTCCAAGGGACGCAGCAAATCAAAGCACATATCCAGAATTCAAGCATAGATTACTCAAGATTTACGAAGATTTGTAATCAAAATACTCTTCCCTTTCATTAAGTATGCAAAAGACATGTACATATACATCAGCTTTGAAATAAGCCCTGAATACTTCAGCAAACAGATTTCAATTAAGTTTCGAATGTCTACAACAAGGCATTCCACCACCTTTTATAGAATAAGGTGAGGAGGCCGTTACAAAAGATCCCCGGTCCTGATTTATCAATACAAATCTATGGTCATAATTTCATGACTTGTCAATTCATACAAAATGGCACAAGTTGCCAGCTGGCAATTATATATATTACTTATGCAAATATCCCCCTTCATGATGTATCTCCATCATGTTCTTTAGCTGATTCATGTGGGTCATCATCATGTGCATCGCTTCCTGAACCCTCGCTATCCTGATGATGATGCTGTTGCATATGGGGTTGCATGCTGCTCCGGATCTGTTCATATGACTGCACAACCTGATCTATTCCTCTGCCATCTTGAGTCTTTGCCTTGATAATGGCGTGCTTGTGTGCTTCATACTTATCCCTCCTGTTATCTAGCTTATTTTTCCTATCCTGCAATGTCTCATTGTAGGTCTCCATCTTGACCTTGATTCTCATCACCTTATTTATAATCTCCTCTGTCAAGTGGATGAGTGGACCATCTTCTTCCATTTGGAAGTTGCTGCGCAGAGCCTTAAGGGCAGAGTCTTCATCTTGATTCTCTATTTTTCCCTCTACTTTGCCTTCTAGTGTTTCTAGCATATCTGCCTCAATGCCCATTAAGTCCCGCAACTTCATGCTGATCTCCCTCAGCTTATTATTACATCTCTTGAGGACTCCGCATTCGAACTGCACATCCTTATACCAGATGTCCACTAATAGTGCAGTATTATTATTCAATATTTGCTTACTGATAAGCAGTTGTGGGTTTATCTTCCTTATTTCTCCCAAGAGACTCAGGACCTTTTCCAGCTTGTAAGATCTCTTCCCGGTCTGCATCTGCAATTTATCCACCTTGGTCTTGGAGTCACTTAATATGCTCCACCTCTTCAAAGAATCCCTCATTATTTCTATAGCATCATCCAATGTGGATGGCATCCATTTCCTTATTATGGAAGCCTCATGTTTCATGAGGTCCAATTTATTTACCTCCTCCTAAGAAATGGCAGTCAATGGGACTGCAGCTTCACTTGTAGTATCATCAGGATTGGTCAAGCCTTTAATATAAGCATGCAACTGAGCAATGTGCTCTTTATGTTGCTTATTCTTCTCTTTCTCTCTTTTCACTTTCTGAATTAGAGAGTCAATGATATCCTTACCTTCTTGACCCTCCTGTTCCTCGTTGGCAAAACCCAAATCTACTGTGCTTATCTGAAATTCATCCACAGTGATTTTGCCCTTCTCCTTCTCTACCGCAGGTATAGCAATTTGTGCGGTCCTTCTCCCTGTCGCTGGATCTCTCTTGATGGCCGAAGTCATTCTGGCCTTCCTCCTGGGCTTCATTATATCCACGGAGAATAGGGTGGAGACGTCGAACTCTAGAATTTCAAGTTCCTCCTCAACGTTTACCTCTTTTGTCAACCATGGAGGTACCTGATCATGTTTTTCGGCATCATGCTGCTGTTCACCCATACCTCCCGTTTCTATTAACAAGTGTTGCAGAGATGGTGACTTTGCTTTCTCTCCCTCATGATGCTCGCTTTGCTGTTGATCCTTCGGTGCCTCCTCCTGTTGAGGGATTTCTTTTTCTGGGGGAGCATCTTCTCAGTGTGGGGAACCCTGCGGTGCATCTGTATGTAGGTCATGATGATCATGATCTTTCTCCATCATTACTTCACCTGTCCCCAGTTCTTCCCCTTGTGTAGGTTGATCATCCTCCTTTGGTTTCTCTGTTCCTGGTGGCATGTCCACCGTTCCGGATGCTGTGAGGTCTGCTTGAAGTAACGGCATCTGTTCTGTTCCTGCACTATCCACCTCTTGTGTCTTAGCAGCAGGATCTTCTATTGCTGCTTCTTCCTCATCAGCCTTTGCTTCTTAGACCTCTACTGTAGCAGGTCCTGCTGATGTATCCTATGGGCTTTGTTGGCCTGATTCAATAGCATGGCCTTCAGATTCTGCCATCTCTACCTCTTCTGTTGGGTGGCCCTTATCAGGTGATCCTGTTGGTTGTTCAGGACTTGCGTCCTGTTTCTCTGTCAGATCTACCACTGTAGGACTTGTCACCTCTGCGATCAATGTGTCCAGGCCCATTTCCTGAGCTACTTGCTCTAGACTCTTTTCTTGCTCCGCCTCTACTTGTTTCATCTCCTCAAGCACTGATTGAACAGATGGAGGCTTGTGAGGAGTCATGTTGGTACTAGTAGCCAGTGTTTCCATCTTCTGTGCAGACACATCCTGCACAACCTCATCATCAGACAGGTCGATTGTCTCTTCCAATGAGACATGTCCTTCTGCTTGCATCTGGGAGGTTTCCTTTTGTTGCTCTTCAGCAAGTTCAGTTTTGAACTTGACAATGGTAGGAAGTGGAACGTTATGTTGAAGTTCCTTTAGCACTTCACTACCTGCCCCTTGTACTAGTGCAGGAGGTTGGCTTATCTCACCTCTCATGGAGGTTCTTGGTTTCTTAGGTGTGGTAGGAACCAGCACCTGCGGAGCTCTCCTCTTTCTTCTTATTATCAGTGGAGCTTCTTCTTCTTCAGGCTCCTCCTCCATGAGGATATCTCTTCCTGGTTGTTTGGAAGACTGACCCACTTCTTGGGACTCAATGATTCCAGCCTTTGCTGTCTTGCTTTTCTTGGGCTTTTCCTTCTTTGGAGCGGAATCTGATCCTGATCCTGATCCTGCTGCCTCCTCAGCTGTAAACACTGCCCTCTCAATTATTATACCTTTCGGTCCCTTTTCCACCTTCTTACCCCTTGGGGATCTTTTGCTTGGCTGTTGAGGTGGAGGGATTCTCTCTCCCTTGGTCTTCCTCTTCTCCAGCAGGAAGTCATCATATTCATCTGCAGGGATGTCCTGCCCTTCTTCTTGTTGTCCATCGTGATGGCAACACCCCTTTTCTTCAATGCCTCTATTTGTGCATCTACCCAAGCTTGGGTCAAGTGTAGGGTTCTGGCAAGGAATGGGTCTAAGGACATATCCTCCTGCATGGTGAGGTCAGGTGCAGAGATGGTATCATTATAAATCTTTTTCTGCTCATACTCATTTGCCATTATCCTGCCGTCATCATTCTTCAGCTCTTGAGGGAGAGAGATGCAGTCAAATGTTCTAATCTGGTTCAGAGTCAACCTCTGATACCTCCTTCTCCTGGCCTCTGCCTCATCTTCGCAGTCAGCCCAAAAATCTTCTAGGTGCCTCTGGTGAATAGGCTTCCCTAGAATCTTCTGTATTCTGCCGTAAGGATCATATGGTCTGGTTATTGGAAAAGGCTGTAGATTCATCTTATTCAGGGTGACCATCACCTTCTTTATATTGTCAGAGTCAGGGCACATGTAGTTGCCGATGCTGACTGGGAACAAAATTGGTGGTAGCTTCTTGGCATCCTTATACATCTGTATCATGGTGGAGCCCTGCCTGATAAATTCCATTAACACTACTGCATCAGTAGGATATCTTGGCAGCATCAGGGGATGTCCTTCAAAACCCTTAACCCTTATATAGGAAAAGGTGGCAAATTGTATGTACCATGCCCCATGCCTGTATACTGCCTCTTGAGCCTCCATGCTCAATCTCTTTGTTCTATCTTCTTCCATGGTCCTTACCAGATGCATAGAGAATGCATCATTGACTAGTTTGTAGTCCTTGAGATAATTGGTTCTTTGCAGCTGGGGATAATGATCCCAGATATATGCTGCATTTGTGCCTGTCAGTTTTCCATCTGTGACTAAGGCATCAAAAGTGCCTCTATAAGCACAAGAATAAACAATATAGGATGTCATGTAGAATGTACAATCTGAACCTCCCAGGTTCATCAGCTGCTCATGTAGAGCATCACTTATTTTTTGGCCCCACAGTGGCTTGATATCTGCATACAGACACATCATTATGATTCCGTACATCCAATCTCTAAATTGATCAGTATCAGGCTGGCCAGTCACCCTGTTCAGGAGGGCAATCACGTACTGATACTCCTCATTGAAATCAAACTTGAACATGTGCACAGGAAGCTTGGCCACTGCATTGTATGTGCTGTTCTCAGCCCGCCAAGCATACATGTTCTTTCTGGCCGCCTTCTTGTTGGCCTCGTATTCTCTTTCAGACTTCTTCAAGTCTACACTCTTTACCTTACTGCCCATTGGCAGTCCAAATGTCCGAGAGAGACCTTTGATGGATAGGTCTGCATACACCCTCCCATGCTTCACCACCTGCCTCGTCTGAGGGTTATAATTCTGGGCACACTCAATGACAAGCTCCAGAGACTCCATGGAGTATGGGAAGCCAGCAGTGTTCCACATACCCAACACAAACACTGCGTCCAATACCGGACTCTTGTCATGTCCATCATTTAGCTTGGCTGACCAGGCTTCCAGGTTGGTAATCCCCTGATGGGTGTCTGTAATTGCTCCATATTTGAACAGGACCCCTCTCTGAGAAGAGAACATAGGCCTGCTGAATTCCTCCTGACTCTTGATTAATTGTTTTTCAGCCATGAGTACCTGCAATTAACAACATCTCTTCTCAGAAAAAGGGATATACATGCATACATATTGCAATCATCATGCCTGAGCATCAATTTCAACATTACTTACTCATATGGATGCATAACCAGAACTTACAACATCATATAGAAACAACAGGATGAGGGTTTCAATTTACTTACCTGGTTATGTAGATTTTCCTTTATACCAGTATATCATCAAGATGCTCTTGATTCAACTGCTGATCACTTCCTTCCTTCTGTTTGTGAGCTGGAATTGCGCAACGGTAGCTGTTATGCAGATATGGAGGCTGGTGCTCTGTAAAACAATTTTAACGCAGGTAAATGTAACAATGGCGGTTGAATTACCTTTTAACCTCGCATTTAGGGTAAATTTAGGGCAACTCTGACAAGTTAGATTGCAATCTTTGATCATTCGTGCAAAAACTCAGGATCTCGCCAGGTATTTCATTGGGTTCCGGGGTCAGCGGGAATCACCTACCATATCTGCGCGCATTTAATGATAATGGCAGCAAAGGGAGCGGGGAGATATCCATATGACAAGATATCATGAGGGCAGGATGATATTCACAAATATCGGGTTGAGTTTCAATATCATCCTCCCTAGTCTTGAAATTGTTATCGCAACAAGATTCGGATAACAATGCACCTTTCATTTAATTTAGCACATCAGGAGGGTATTTCGGTTTATCAGGTGATGTTACAAAATAGGATGATGATGTTTGAAACTTACTCGTCTCCCCTTTCGGAATATCGGGATGATGTCATCATGATATTTGTTCTTTGTATCGGAAATGTCTCATGACGTCATCGTCATATTGGGTGAACATGATCATGTTTGTAAAATATCCTGTCGTAATGTAAATATGATGATGATGTCATCAGGATGTTTGTTTCTTCGTTTATCGTATTCAGATGATGTCATCAGGATATTTGCTAAGGGTGATATTTCGCATCAGGAGGATATTAACAAATATCGGGTTATATTTGAAAACATGATGTTCGTGGCATAAAAGACCGCTTGACGGGAAATACTTACTACCGCCTAAAGTTGACGTCCGGATATTTGAGCCGCATGATATATCAGGGGATGTCTCAAATATGATGATGATGTTCGAAACATGACTGAGGTTATAAAATATGACCCCCCTCTTGTGAATATCAGGTTTGACCAAGACTTTGACTGTTCATAACTCTCACATCCTGATGAATATCAGGGTGATGTAAAAGGCAAACCTGCATGAAATTTAATGTTCTTTCAAAATATGAGGTCACAGATACAAAATATGAATTTTGACAAACTGATCTCATACTGGGGACTTACCTCATCCTGACTCAACGTGATGATGCACTTGACTGATTTTTACCGAACCGCCAGAAAGCAAGAAACACAAACCAAGCCAAAAGAAGTTGGGTCCCTATTTTGCCAAGTCAAAATGGGGCATGTTGTGTAACCACACAACACCTATCAATCAGCATGTCTAATCTATTATCAAACTGGCCTTCACTACCGATCAAACAAGTTGTTCTCTTCATCATCGGGCATCATGATTTATTTTTGAACTACTAGCAATTCCCACAAAGTTTCAAAGAAGTGTCTCACATAAACTTAAATGCTTCAAACCACATGATGCTCAAAAGTCAGCATGTTGTGAAGGTGGCAGAGAAACACAAAAATCATTCCAGAAAAGAAGCCAAATATTTTAAAGAACTCCTATCACTACATTTTCATCGAATTTCTCCTTAGCAGACATTGTATCACATATAGCATTACTTATCAAACTGTCCAAGAGCACGAGTGTCGTCGCATTGCCCAGTTGCACTCCTGAACGGTGTAAAGGTAAACTGCTGTGATGTGGAGTTGATTAAAAGCACTCAACAATGGACGAAATGCAACTTTGCCATAATCATCTCTGACGGCTGGTGGGAAATACATTAAATCTCGAATCTCCGGAGCTCAAAATGTATTCTATCACAGATTTCTATTCTTTCTCTTGAAGGTTGTTCAATATGCTAGGCCATTAGGTCTATCCAGAAGGAGTTGGTTTGTGAAAGTTTCCAATCAATAGTGGTAAACTTCTCCACTGAACAACCATCGACTCTCCCAGCTTCGGTGACTCCCACAAGATATGTCGGTCCAGGAGAAGATACAATAGTCCTTATGGCAAGATAGGTGATCAAATGAATAGTTCTTGAATCAGATGCTGCTTTCGCATAACAATACCTATCTATCAGGCATCGAATGGCCTCTGAAATACAGAAAGGTGGTCTAACAGAATGCAATCTTTGCAGCGAGTGCATGAAATGCATTAATTGAAAACAC
Organism: Cunninghamia lanceolata; assembly: GCA_027924645.1. Lineage (NCBI taxonomy): Eukaryota > Viridiplantae > Streptophyta > Pinopsida > Cupressales > Cupressaceae > Cunninghamia > Cunninghamia lanceolata. Next base: position 2,019,680 of record BSBN01001327.1, on the reverse strand, counting down.
TCTTGAGGCTTTGAATAAGGTGTCTGCAAGTACTGTAAATGATAAAAGATTCTCGCATGAACATATTTAAGGCACCACAGACATGGAGGATTTGCATGATACAAATTTGTTGAAAAGGCTTTTGAGATGCTCAAGTAAGTGCAATCAATAAGTGCACATATTGTTCTCTTGAAGTAAACTTGGAAATTGAAGTGGAGGAATGTCACAATTTGGCAGGTTATGAAGGAGAGTGTGATTGCAAGAGGAGAAATCATAGTTGTGGAGAGATTTGTTCTTTAAATGAGAAATCATCTATTCACACTATGACATATTATCTTAAGCATGGGCATGATGGCCTTCATAAGTGCAATTCACCTCTACATATGTACAAGTAAATTTAAATTAAGAAGATCAAAAGTATTGACTTGCAACTGAAGAGACTTCATCTCAAGATATTATAACATGAGTAGCATATGGTTGAAATGTTCGTTGTGAAAATTGTCTATCTCCACCAAGTTTTACGACTAATATTCAGAAGATTTGTCAAGATCTGGCAAGGTTCGATTGTCAGATGGAGCAGATGAAGATGAAGAGTAACTTAACCAAATCCCCAACTTGAAATTTGCAAGTTCTACTTACCTTTTTTCACCCTTTGTATTGTAAAGTTAAGTTTATCCTAACTCTTTCTCACAAAGTAGTTATTTTAAGTGCCTAAATCAGGTAGTTACTCTAAGTAGCTATCTTTACAAAAGAAAGTTAGTTATTCAAAATCAATGCACTTAAAGAGGGAGTTGGTTACTCCAAGTAGTTATTAAAAGTGGTTGAGGTAGTTACCCTAGGTGATTACTAACCTCACCTATATATACTTCATTGTATTTCAATTGAAGGAGGGGGGTTCCACTTTTTCACATGACAGTGTATGAAAGACTCGGATAGTGTTATTCAAGTTTGAAAGCAATAAAGAAACATTTTGAATGTGTGTTCAACTTGATTTCATGTGTTGTTATTGGTATTCGTACGTTTCATCAATAATGATCATGTGCTTTCCTTTCAAAGTTGCATTGTGAAAAAGATATTTCGCATCAAGTTTTTGTATCTCTACTTGGATGCATGGAACTTAAATTCATTATTTTAACTCTTATTTCATCACTACTATTTGTTATTTCTTTGTTTTTGTTCTTATAATTCCAGAAAATCCAAAATACCCCTATCATACGAGGGAGCTGCCCCTCTTAAACGCAGAGAGCAATCGACATAGACCTGCGATTGTTCAACTGTTGTGAGCAGGTTGTTGCTAATCCAAGGGCAAATGGAGTTACTCAAGAAGATTATTTTAAAGCAACAAATCTGTTTACCAACAGAGCTGAGTAATTTCAAATTTGATTAGTATCATTTGCAATGCATTTCTATTGCATTTCAATATGAAACATTTGATCCATTGTTGGATTGTTGTCACCTTTACAAACATAAAAATGTACCTAATCTAATATTTTGAACTTATGACAAGTCAAAGTGGGTTGTGCTTATTTAGTAGCTGGTTGAAATTTAATTTGAATGTACTGCTTCTTGATGTTCCCCTTGACTCATTATCATTTTTGTTTATCATCTTGCTTTTTGGCTAGCAACAAACATGTGATGCATCTGTTGTGATGTCCTATGGATGGTGGCTTTTTCCAAATTATTTTCAAACTATTTTAAGTTCTAGGTGTACACCTTGTGGAGACTTATGGCATATTTCTATGCTTAATTTTTTTTCCAAGGTTACAGTGAGCTGATAAATGCAATTATTCCAAAGGTAGTCGAAATAATTTTGGAACAATTATCTAAGTTCTTTCTTAATGTTTAGATTTGTGTAATTTTTGATTTTGCATATTTTTATTAGTCTTGTTTGACAAGTCTTGGAAATTGTTTCAATTTACAGGGTAAAGATTCCATTTAGAGCTAAGAATATTGTGCCAAGTAGTTGCAGTGCCATGATTGGTCAGGTTACTGGTGGTGGAAGGATAGAAAAGCTAATTCTCAAAGCTAGCAATGCATATCACAAATATAGGGTCAAAAGAAACTATTGACCCAAGGTTCATGGTGTGGCAATGAATCTTGTTGAGCATCCTCATGGTGGTGGTAATCATCAACACATTGGGCATGCCAGTACTATGCATCATACATAGAAGGATTAGCATGTACAATTACTTAATCATAATTAAACAATTATAGAGCTTTGATTATTTAAAAATGTCATCTTTTCGTTTCTTTTTTCTTTAGGTTGCTTTGTGTCAACAATTTATGGGGACCAGGTTGTAAACCATGTTTCCTATTATTGTTTCTTATCACTAGTGGTTTACTCTTGATTCAAAATTTTGGGAAAGACTTCAAACTAGGTTATAATCCTTATTTCCTTGTATTGTTTGAGGCTTATTTTGGGCTTCCATATTAATTGACTTTGTTATTTTTTATTCTTTCTTGAGTGCTTGTTATTTTCTTTTAGATCATAGAAATGGCAAAAAGATTGATGATTTCTTAGTATTATAAACTATGAACTTTCTATTTTAAAAAAAGTAATAATCATCATGCTAAAAGGACATTTTAGTTAGATGATCATCAGGGAGAGAAACATCCGAAAGGGTGACTTCCATATGACAGAAAAAAGATAGAAACTATAGATTGATCTGCAAGCTTGTCACTTGGGTATTTTAAGCCAACTTGAACCACCTAAGATGAGCCCAATTAAGAAAAATCAAACCCCATTTTAACAATGGAGCATATTGAATACTCTTCAGAACACACCAACACTAGTATTAATAACCAATATTTCAACACAATAATGCCTATTCAGGGGACTAAACTGTGATAGGGTTGGCAGAAACTGAAATGGGTATTAAGCAATTCAAGATTATTTGTTGTTTTCTTTTTAAAAAGTTTGCAAGGTTGAGGGAGTTCTTCTACAATTAGGTGAAACCCTAATCCTTCACAACTGAGCTTTGAAACCCTGATCCCTAATAAGAGTGGGGTATTGTTTGAGTATTAACAATCAACAGATTGAATTAGATTTTAGTGTCTGTATTTATAGCATCTAGAAAATGGGCATAACCAAATACAACAAAAAATTATAGTTTAAAAAATGCATGAATACTAGACCTGCTAGTAAGGTTCCTCTATGATTGAATGCAATGTATCTGGCCATGCCCTTCTCTAGAAACTCTTCTATCACTTCCAGGAAATCTCCCTGAAATGGGTCTGCCGAATACAGAATTTAACAAAATACAATAAAATTAACATCTTCAAGTGATTGTGTTCCAATTCATCAATGCAAAAAGAGGGACATCAATGATCCTTACCTATTTTTGAGCATGAATTCAACCCCTGTACAGCGCATCCAATGCATGAACAATGTCTTAAGCATAGAGACGGTTAGGATTCTTTTATTTGAATTATTTTTCATGGAAAAAATTTTCCTCTAAATTTCCCTCTTTCCAATTCAAATTATTTTTTAATTTCCCTCTCTTTCTAATTTTTACTTGTGTGACTAATTATTTAATCATTTATAGCTATGTTTTTTACCCACCATCAAATTAGTCCTTTATTTAGTCATTTATAGTTGTGTTGCAAAACATGACTAGAATTTAATCATTTTTAGTTGTCGTGACTAAAATTTTTAGTCACATAGTCATTTATTTGCCAAAATTGTACTAGTGGTTACATAAGACATTTTGACTAGTTTGGCAGATCTAATGCTGAGAAACTTAAAGATCCCAAAGAAGAAAGGTTTGGAACTTATGAATAAAAGTCTCTCAAAGTTCACTTGGAACAAACACAACCAGGATCACAAAGAAAAGTAAAGAAGTGGCTAGAAGATTATGCTATGAGCAAAGGCTACACCAAGGAACAAATAGATGAAGCCAGAGCCAAGACACAAGCCTCTGAAGTAGCAAAGGCTACAGAAGAGAAAAATGCACAAGAAAAGGCTTCGATAAGACCTAAAGTGAAGTTTGAGTAAGAAAAGCATGTTTCCAGCACAAGAAGAAGAACAAGAGCCTCATCTTCTGCTACAGCTACCTCTAGGAGCTTTGAATGCCTTCCCACTGCTAGTTTTGAGAAAGAATTACCTGAAAAGAAGCTTGCTAAGAAGAAGCATAAAAGAAAGAAAATAAAGGCTACCAACAGAGTGTAAATGAGCCTTGGTGGTAGTGAAGAAGAAGAAGAAGAAACAGAAACTGATGAAGAGATAAAGGTAAAGAGGGCAAAAATAGATGAAGCCACTGCAAGCAAAGAAGTGAAGCCCTCTAGAGAAGGGAAAGACAAGAAGAAGAAAAAGGAAAAGAAAACTGAGATCAAGGAAGGTGAGGCTACAATGACTCTGGAAGCCACAATTAATGCAATGGCTGAAGATGCTGAGTTAAAGGAATCTTTTTTGATGAAACTCTGTCCAAATCTCACTAGTGAAAATAAAGTCAAGGTCACTTAGAGGATTAATGTAGAATTTAGAACCAAAAGGATATTTAACATTTGGATGGCTAGAAATAAAAGCAGAATTAAAAAATTGGAAAAAGAAACTAAAGAGAAAATTCTAATGCTGCTTAATGAACTTCAAATTCTAATTGTGATGGATGTAGGTGAAGATGAACAGAACCTTGATAACTCAAATACAGTTCTGGAAGTGAATGTTAAATAGAGTGTGGATCAAAGTGCAACAACTTCTCAGGTGAACTCTGTTGCAAGTATGAGGTGAGCCATTGTTGTCATTGATGTCAACATACTCATATTGCATTGACAAGAAGGATTTGATGAGCGGTGTGCTGAGGATATTGAGAAAATTAGCCTCAGTCAGGAACAGTGAAGAACAGTGATGAGAAGAAGGTAAATGTACTGTATAGGATGAGAACCGGAGGATGCGGATTAAAGGGTTAGTAGATATGAGTCTTGAGATGCTACAGTTAAGATTTCAGAGGTCCGCATGAAGATCTGAAGGAGTTGTGGCTGCCGGTATAGAACCGGGTCCGGCAAGTATCCAGAGGTGACAGAGGATCACAAAAAGGTCCGGTGAGGTCCGGAATTGTATCATCCTAATCTGTGGATTGGACGGAGTGTTTGGGATGTCCTTGTGATGTGTCATCCTGATTTGTGTATGATTTGGAGGTCCGGAAGTACCTCTTGCATTATGACAGTGGCGACAGACTGTGTTCTTGAAGTTCCGGATGAGGAAGACAAGAGATCCCAGTAAGTAGAGGAAGTGCGGATGTATCCGGACATTCAGACAGGCTTGTGAAGATTCTTGAATCATGTTTAGGTTATGTTGTTGGTCCGCATTGATGGTAGAGCCCGGAATTGAAGTTATTCTTCCGGATGAAGTTCTTGCTCTGTGTAGCCGACCGGATGAGTTGTTCATCCTGCGAATGTTCTTGTGATGGCCGACCGGATGTGTTATTCATCTTGCGGATACTCCTATGGTTGTTTGCCGACTTAGATGTTTGTTCCTAAGTCGATGTCTTGTATAAATAACAGTTTGTGAGTTCATTTCAAGGTGAGGTGTGTGGATGAGTGTGGCATAGCGAAGAAACGTGCGAAAGGCAGAGCAGAGATTGTTGGGCTTAATTGGAACTGATCCGGACATGATAGAGATGTCATTCTCCAGTTCAAGACTGTGATTTTTATCACTTTGTAGACAATATGTCTCCTTGTAGGCAGTGGGCCTCTTTGTGAGCAGTGTGCTCGGGCAGTGAGCCCTTATTGGCATGTGCCATTCATTTTTCTTTATTCTTCTAACAGAGAATAATTCTTGGGTTAATCACCCCGTGGTTTTTCCCTTAACCAGGTTTTCCACGTCAAAATCTTGGTGTTCAATGTGTTGATGCTTATCTGCTCTTGTGTTTATGTATTATGCTTCCATGGATGATTATATGATATGCTGCTAACTAACAATAGAGAATTAAGTGTTTGAATGAGAAGAAGTTTTATACAACTGATTCACCCCCCCCCTCTCAGTTGTATGCCCTAGATCCAACAATTGGTATCAGAGCTAAGTTCCTCTGATAGGAGCTTAATCGCTTGAGGAGATCCAGGATGTCATCATACAAGAAGGATAGTTCGAAGTTCGATGGAACCAACTTCACTCTCTGGAAAGGTCGCATGAAGTGTCACTTGGAATGTATGGGAAAAGCATACTTGGCTATGATTTCAAAACCATATGTACCTCCACAAGGTGGTCCGACAACTTTGAATGAAATCACAGAAGCTGAAAACAATCTACAGACCAAGGAAGCTCTTCTAAGCGCATTGAATGACTCAGATCTCTCGAATGTCATTGACCTACCAACTGCATATGAGATCCTAACTAAATTGGAACTTCTGTATGAAGGAGATGAGTTTGTCAAAAGTGCAAGGTTGCAAAGTCTGAAAGGGAAATTTGAAAGATTGAAAATGAGAGATGATGAAAACATCACTACCTTTATGCCAAGAGTAAATGAGCTGGTATGTGGAATCAGAAATGCTGGTGGAACTTTAGATGAAAATGAGATTGTCTGCAAAATCCTAAGATCCCTTCCTGCTGCCTACAAAATCAAAGTTGCTGCCATTGATGAATTCAGAGCCCACACAACTGTCACAAGAGAACAACTGGCTGGCAAACTAGCTGCATTTGAAATGACCGAGTTTGGAGATGATCCTCCCAAGACTGAATCTGCTTTCAAAGCCAGTGCCTATGTGAAAGGCAAACAGAGATTTGATTCGGGTGAAAACTCATCAAGGAAAATGTCATGGTATGATCAAGCAAGAAGAGACATGGAAGAAGAAGAAGCAGAAACAGCTCAACTTGAAGCCCTCATTGCAAAGAGACTGCCAAGAGGATCCGGTAAGTATGAAGGAAAACTACCCTTTAAGTGTTTCAACTGCAATAAGATTGGTCATTTTGCCTCAAGATGTCCGGAGAGATCTGCAAGATCTAATACTCACAGACAAAGGTTTCAAAAGAATTGCTATTATGTTCATAAAGAAGATGACAATGAAGGAGTAACAGATGATGAATCAGAACTAGGAAGCAAATCCGGAAATGAGTGGGTGTTTATAGCCATCAAGGAAGAAGATTCAATACTCTCTGAATCTGTCAATCACAAAGTTGTTAAAAAAGCCTTGGCTGCTCAAGTGGAAGAAAAGGATGATTGGGTTATTGACAGTGGATGTTCTCACCATATGACTGGTGACAAGAATAAGTTCTTAGATTTGGAAAGATATGAAGGAGGAATGGTAAAGTTTGGTGACAATTCTGCTGGCAGAATCAGAGGTAGGGGAACTATTTCCTTTGATGGTAAGAGCAAAACAGGAAATGTACTGTATGTTGAAGGGTTGAAGCACAATCTTCTCAGTGTTGGTCAGTTAGTGGACAAAGGCTATGATCTCCGGTTCAAGAATGGAAAATGCAGAATCTTTACAAGCTCTGGAACTGAAATTGCATCCGGTACTCAGACAAAAGGTAATATCTTTCATCTGGTTGGTTCAAATAAAAGTTGTTTGTTTGTTCAAATTGATCAGAGTTGGTTATGGCATAGAAGAATGTGTCATGTAAATTTTGATAACATCATCAAGATAAGCAACACTCAGGCTGTGAGAGATCTTCCAAAATTGATGAAACCTACAAATAGTGTGTGTAAAGAATGTCAGTTAGGTAAACAAAGTAGAGTCTCCTTCAAAAGCAAAGATCAGTCTTCTACCGGATTGTTGGAATTAGTACATACTGATCTATGTGGTCCGACAAGAATCAAGAGTCTGCAAGGTGATAGATATTTCATGTTGTTAATTGATGATCATTCCCGGATGATGTGGGTTACCTTTCTAAAAGAAAAATCAGAAGCTTTTGAGAAGTTCAAAATCTTCAAAGCTATGGTAGAGAATCAAACCGGATTGAAAATAAGTGTCTAAGGTCTGATAGAGGTGGTGAATTTACATCTGGTGAATTCATTGACTTTTGTGAGAAACAGGGTATAAGGAGACAGTTGTCTGCTCCTAAGACTCCACAGCAGAATGGAGTAGTTGAGAGAAAGAACCGGACCATCCAGGAAGCTGCTAGGACAATGATGTTGGAAGCAAATGTTCCTCAAATGTTTTGGAAAGAAGCTATCAGCACTGCAGTCTACACTCTCAATCGAGTTCAAATCAGAAACAACACCGGTAAGACCCCCTATGAACTCTGGTTTGGCATCACTCCTACTGTGAAATATTTCAGAGTATTTGGTAGCAAGTGTTATATTAAAAGAGATGAAGATCTAGGAAAGTTTGATGCTAGAAGTGATGAAGGAATTTTCTTGGGCTACTCCACTCAAAGCAAAGCATACCAGTGTTACAATAAGAGATTGAGGAAGATGATAGAAAGCACCAATGTGAAAGTTGATGAAGGAATTGAGAAACCTTCAAGATTTTATGAGCTTGATGAAGATGACCAAGACAGTGTTCAAGGAACTCAATCCTCTCCGGTGAGACAGAGTCAGCCTGATCCGGTAAATCAGGAAGAAGAGATAGGTTTGAATGAGCCTGATCAAGAAACAATAGTGCTGGATACTCCCAAAATTCCAAGGTATGTAAGACTGAACCACTCTGAAGATCAGATCATAGGTGACAGAAGCAAAGGTGTACAAACTAGAAGGAATATTGCTCAAAATCAGAATGAATGTTGTCTGATTTCAAAGGTTGAACCTAAAACAATAGATGAAGCCTGCAATGATGAAAACTGGACCAAAGCAATGGAAGATGAATTGATGCAAATTGAGAAAAATCATACTTGGGATCTTGTTCCCAGACCTAGAGACAGGAATGTAATTGGAACCAAGTGGGTCTTCCGGAACAAACTAAATGAAGCTGGTGAAGTAATCAGAAACAAAGCTAGACTGGTCTGCAAAGGCTACTCTCAAATAGAAGGAATTGACTTTGAAGAGACTTTTGCTCCGGTGGCAAGAATTGAAGCAGTCAGATTACTTCTTGCATTTGCTGCCTTCAAAGACTTCAAGGTATATCAGATGGATGTCAAGTCTGCCTTTCTAAATGGTGATCTGGAAGAAGAAGTCTACATTGAACAACCGGATGGATTTCAATTGTCTGATAATAATGATATGGTCTGCAAGTTGAAGAAAGCTTTGTATGGATTGAAGCAAGCCCCAAGAGCATGGTATGAAAGGTTGGATAAGCATCTTGTGCAGATTGGATTCAACAAAGGTACTGCTGACAGTAACTTATATTTCAAAATTGATCATGAAAACATTTTGATTGTTGAAGTGTTTGTGGATGATATCATTTTTGGAGGAAGAGATAGTATGTGCAAAACTTTTGCTAATCAGATGAAAAGTGAGTTTGAAATGTCTATGCTTGGTGAAATGAATTTCTTCTTGGGACTGCAAATTACTCAAACAAAAGAAGGGATCTTCATTTCTCAGACCAAATATGTGAAAGAATTGTTAAGGAAATTTGGTATGGAAGACTCAAAGCCAATGAACACTCCTATGGCAACCGGATGTAAGTTAGGCAAAGATGATGATTCTCCAAAGGCAGATCAGACAAAGTATAGATCAATGATTGGTGGATTGTTGTATCTCACTCAAACTAGACCAGATATAATGCAGGCTGTTGGTCTTGTGGCAAGATTCCAGGCTGATCCTAGAGAATCTCATGTTATGGCAATCAAAAGAATTTTTAGATACTTGAAAGGAACAGTTGAGTATGGTCTATGGTACCCTAGAGATCCGGATTTCTCTCTTCATGCTTACACAGATGCAGATTGGGCAGGAGATGTGGATGATCGGAAAAGCACTAGTGGTGGAGCATTCTTTTTGGGGAAGAGATTGGTTTCTTGGCTAAGCAAGAAACAAGATGCAATATCTCTGTCTACAACTGAAGCAGAATACATTGCAGCAGCAGGTAGTTGCACTCAAATCTTATGGATGAAGCAGATGCTAAGAGACATCAAAGTTGAATATGAGGAGCCTATCACAATTTTCTGTGATAATTCAAGTGCAATTAATATTTCCAAGAATCCGGTATTGCATTCTAAGACTAAGCACATATCTATCAAATTTCACTTTTTGAGAGAACAAGTAAACAAGGAAGAAGTCAGATTGGAGTATGTTCCCTCCAAGGATCATATTGCAGATATCTTTACAAAACCTCTTCCCAAGGACTCTTTTGAATATCTCCGGGAGAAGTTAGGGGTCATGGCCCCTCCGGTGATGAACTAAGATGCACTGATGTGCATCAGTCCGGTGGCTATCACAGTCATATCTTGTGATCCGGACTAATGGGGAGCTGCAACTAAGGGGGAGCAGCTGGTATGATTCTGATGTATGAGAATTGCAAGTATGAGCCCTTTGCCATTGATGTCAAAGGGGGAGAGAAGACATGTGAAAAACAAGTGGTTGATGATCAAAGGGGGAGCAGTAAAGGAAGAGAAGACATATGAAAAGTTGAAGTTCTTGTCTTAATGGTTTTTCACATCATATGTTGCCATCAATGACAAAGGGGGAGATTGTTGCAAGTATGAGGTGAGCCATTGTTGTCATTGATGTCAACATACTCATATTGCATTGACAAGAAGGATTTGATGAGCGGTGTGCTGAGGATATTGAGAAAATTAGCCTCAGTCAGGAACAGTGAAGAACAGTGATGAGAAGAAGGTAAATGTACTGTATAGGATGAGAACCGGAGGATGCGGATTAAAGGGTTAGTAGATATGAGTCTTGAGATGCTACAGTTAAGATTTCAGAGGTCCGCATGAAGATCTGAAGGAGTTGTGGCTGCCGGTATAGAACCAGGTCCGGCAAGTATCCAGAGGTGACAGAGGATCACAAAAAGGTCCGGTGAGGTTTGGAATTGTATCATCCTAATCTGCGGATTGGACGGAGTGTTTGGGATGTCCTTGTGATGTGTCATCCTGATTTGTGTATGATTTGGAGGTCCGGAAGTACCTCTTGCATTATGACAGTGGCGACAAACTGTGTTCTTGAAGTTTCGGATGAGGAAGACAAGAGATCCCAGTAAGTAGAGGAAGTGCGGATGTATCCGGACATTCAGACAAGCTTGTGAAGATTCTTGAATCATGTTTAGGTTATGTTGTTGGTCCGCATTGATGGTAGAGCCCGGAATTGAAGTTATTCTTCCAGATGAAGTTCTTGCTCTGTGTAGCCGACCGGATGAGTTGTTCATCCTGCGAATGTTCTTGTGATGGCCGACCGGATGTGTTATTCATCTTACGGATACTCCTATGGTTGTTTGCCGACTTAGATGTTTGTTCCTAAGTCGATGTCTTGTATAAATAACGGTTTGTGCGTTCATTTCAAGGTGAGGTGTGTGGATGAGTGTGGCATAGCGAAGAAACGTGCGAAAGGCAGAGCAGAGATTGTTGGGCTTAATTAGAACTGATCCGGACATGATAGAGATGTCATTCTCCAGTTCAAGACTGTGATTTTTATCACTTTGTAGACAGTATGTCTCCTTGTAGGCAGTGGGCCTCTTTGTGAGCAGTGTGCTCGGGCAGTGAGCCCTTATTGGCATGTGCCATTCATTTTTCTTTATTCTTCTAACAGAGAATAATTCTTGGGTTAATCACCCCGTGGTTTTTCCCTTAACTGGGTTTTCCACGTCAAAATCTTGGTGTTCAATGTGTTGATGCTTATCTGCTCTTGTGTTTATGTATTATGCTTCCATGGATGATTATATGATATGCTGCTAACTAACAACAGAGAATTAAGTGTTTGAATGAGAAGAAGTTTTATACAACTGATTCACCCCCCCCCTCTCAGTTGTATGCCCTAGATCCAACAAACTCTAGGAAAGATGAAGAAATGAAAGAGTCTGCAGTAGAAAAGAACACTGAGGAGATAAAAATGAGATTTGAGGGACAAGATGAACAAAGAGAAGAAGACAATGAGCAGATGATTGATGATCTAGCTCCAAAAATAGGGGGTAATGAACAAGAGTCTATTCAAGAAGATCCTCTGGAGAGTCATGATGCTGAAGTGCCTCTTGGTGAAGGGAGAAGAGACACTGCTGGAGTAGATTCATTTGATTCTTTAAGAGATTTTTTGGAAAAGTAGAAAGAAACTCATATTTTATCTACACCTGAGTTATTACAAGGACCGGTAAACCTGGCTACAATGTCTCCATTGTAGAAACTGAAGGTTGGGTCAATTTTTAAAGAAACAACCCAAGAAGAGATCTTGAAGTCTCACATGGAGGATAGTGAGCTCATGGGAGAAGCTATGGCAATCTTTGAAAAGATCATGCCCAGTGTAAATAAAGATACCTCCTTGACTCTTGTATTACAAATGAAGAAGCTTATGGAAATAGGCCATTCTCATTTTGAGTCCCTTGAACAAGCGGCTGAAAAGAAGGTAAGGGTTGATATTGACAATAAAAGGTTAGTTAAGCTCAATGATAAATACTCTCAAGATAAAATTTTGTTAGATAAGAGTATAGAATATGCACAGATGACCATCAAAGAAGCTAGTGTGATCTATCAATTTTGTCTAACATGGCCTGAGATAATGAAGGAGCTAAAAGAGAAAATAGATGGATGGGAAGCCCAATTGATGAAGATCTCTAGAACTTATGATCCAATGAAGGATGCTATTGGGAATCAAAGGGAAGAAGTTGAAACTATCCATTATGACATACACAAGTTGCAAACCCAAAAGGAGGTCATAAAACACAGGATGAGTCAGCTCTGGGAGATTGTAAGTTTCAAGATTACATCCATGATTAGACTTGTAGCAGTAGTAGATAAGATAAGGCAAGTCAATGAGGCCCCTGCTACTATGAAGAAGGTAGAAGAGTTGGTGTCCCAAATCAATGGGCACATACAAGTTTTGAGTGATGCCAAGGTTAGGTGGGATGAAGATGTAGTTCAATTGAAGATCTACAAAGATATTCTCCCTGGAAGCCAATAAGGTATTTAACTTCACATGTATATATGTGGATAAGTACAAATAGTTTTGGAGTTTTGGTGTACAAAGAAATCTATCACTTGTACATATTTATGTGTCATTCACCTTTACCATTGATGTCAAAGGGGGACAGTGAAGCATGTGAAAAACATAAAAGGAAAAATAACTAAAAATGAAGGAGAGATGCATATAGTTAGGGGGAGCAGTGTGATGGTTTTTCACATCATATGTTGCCCTCAATGCCAAAGGGGGAGATTGTTGGCAACTTGGCAAACATCATTTATGAAGACACTACTAGTATGGTTGGCTGAGCATGCTATTTGATTAGTGTTTTCATTGATGGTAACAAGGACTCAAAAGGGTTGTGAGGTTATAGTAATCCTCATGAAGTTAGATATATGGAGAACTCTGGTTCAGAAAGAAGACTTAGACATTTTGGCTAAGTGTTGGTAGATACTGAGATGACTACAGAGAGATAGTATTGGTCCACAGTTGAAGATCCTGTATTGCAGTTCTGATGAGTTATTACTAACCCTTAGATGATCTTAAATCCAAAGTTTCATCTCCTGATCATATTTGGAAGTATAGTGTTAAGAAGCATAAGTATGACTTAGCAAAGAATAGACTTAAACATGACAGAATACTAGTTTACTTTGGTCCGCATTCCTCTACTAATAGGTATTTTCTCCTATGGTTTTGAGGTGTTGTAAACACATGTCTGAAGTATCTAAATCCAAAGTTGCAGAGTTTGAAATCCACTAGTAAGGAAGTTGTGAGCATCTAAGTATCGCTACTTGCTTAGACAGTGTTTAACAGTGACATAGTACAACTTCTGATGGTCTGCATTTCACCGCATAATTATATTATGCCACGAGGTTCTAAAGGTAAGCTTGGGGATGGCTAAAGAGTCTTAGCTATGATTTTGAGCAAGTTTTGTGGTTAGCACTGAAAGTTGTGTTTTGACAGTCATAATGAATTTGTGATAGTCTGTGTATGAGGCCGACCTGATAGTTTGGTCTATGTACGACAAGATCTATTGGTTGGAATTGTATCCTAAGTGGGTCTATCATTGAATCCAACATGTGTGAATATGTTTCAAGTGTTGAATTGGTTCACAAGGTGTTTTGATGAAAGGATTAGGCCGACAAGTTACACAGGGCACAACTACATGCTTCATCTTTGTAGGCTGACCTAATTTGAAGAGTGCAAGTGTTACAGATATATATATACACACACATGATCCCTTTCCATGTTTGAGTGGTGTGTGTGAATATGAAGGTGTGTGTGTGTGACATGCAAAGTTTTGTGATTTAGTAAGAGTGACAAGTACAAAAGAAAAGAGATCTTATTTTCATGTAAGAGAAGAGTAGTATAACAGAGCAGTTTAGGATGAAGGGTTTTGAGAAAATTTTGTGAGCATCATTGGAACTGTATCCATGTATTTACAGATGTAATTTTAGTAGTTCATCTTGGCAGTGAGCCACCCTTCTTTCTCTTTCTTTTCTCTTGGCAATGAGCCTATATGCAGTGAGCATATTTCTTTGGACAATGAGTCCTTAAGGGTAGTGAGCCCTAAGGCAGTGGGCCTCTTGTTATTCGATATTGTTACTACATAATATATTGTGAGCTAACATGCACCATGGTTTTTCCCATTTTGGGTTTTCCATGTAAAAATCTTGGTGTCTGTGTTATGTTTTGTGGTTGTTCATTCTATGTTTAATTTGCTTTAATACTGTTGAATGGGCAAATGGATTAATGGTTTAATAGGTGAATGGTTTAAGAGAATATTGATTCAGCCCCCCTCTCAGTATTCTAGGTGTTCAACACTTACTTTAGCTTACCTCAGAACTAAACAAGGCTAAAGGAGCTGGGTGGTATCGAACATGTCCCTCCTTTTTGGTCAGGGCTAAATCAAGTGTGTGTCAACCTTAGACCTCTCTAGAGGTTTCTCCTTGTAAGATCTTTTGGTTTTAATTGTCAATTGTAAGAGGGAAAGCATATATAAGTGTGTTTTTGAGTTGATTATCAACTAAGAAAGAGATAGCTAGCTTGAGACCTTGAAGTAAAAGCAAGCAAGAGAATTCATTGTGATTCTAGAGCAGATTTGTGTATTGTTATTGAGTTGTCATTGCAAATATGGAGCTATCATCTATTCTTCGTTAGGAGTTGAAGGATCTTCATCATTCTGAGGTTTCATCACATAGGTGATATCATTGTTTGTTTATCATCATTTGAATCATCATATTATCATTGTTTTCAGCCTCTAGCTTCATGAGGGAACACACTCTTTATCAAGCAATGGTGTTGGGAAGCTTGAATGATATCCCAGGGTTTGACTGAGGCAAGTCTCTAAACACCATAATCCACAAACCCCTTTTTATCTTCTTGTGTGCAGGTTATAGGATCAAGATCTAGAAAATATAGAGCTACAGGAAGATTGGGTACAGATCAAGGTGATCTAAAGACAGTTGCGGAGTTTTCTCTCACCAAGGACTTGGGCAATACCACCCATGTCCTTCTATCTTTTCTGAGTTTAGATCTGGCCTTAGGACAACATCTGGAACAACCTTCCAGTTTACACCTTTGGAAAATTCCTTCAGTTGGGACTTGGGCAGTCCCACTAAGGTCCTCTAACATCTCTACTTTTTGGAGATAGGTTCTATCATTCCTCTGATCATCCCTGTGCAATTAGTTTCTAGGTTTCTATCATATTTTCTCTATTATAAGCTAATCATTGTAGAACTAGGGTTTCATGCATTGTTAATCTAAGGTTTGAGGAAAAGACTAAGTTAAATTTGATCCATCTATAGCATACATGAGTACAAGGTCAATAGCTGAGTCCATCTTCATTTGGTAGTGATTTGGTTCGGCCTTGTCCTTGAATGTTATATGGAAAAGGGTTTGATCTAGTTTGCATTCTAGTTGTTATCATTCTCTTTTTTCATACTATGGTGAACCCATAGCTTCGAGCATTTGCATCTTGCTGATTCTTCAAATTAGATCTTACATTGATTCCTTGTATATTTATCAATATCTTACATAATTTTGTAAAAAGTGCATATTTTAATATTCATAATCATATTGATAATATCCTTGGCTAGTGTATTGAGTGTTAAAAAACTTTGCATGAGTTGTATAACCCACTTCCTTAAGACCAACACCTTGGTAAGAAGAAGTTGTAGATTGATGGGTTCTAGTGCTTTCAATAGCAATGATGTACAAACATCATAATATCAACTACTCAACTATTTTACAAAAGGTGAGTCAACATCTTTACAAAATATCACCAATGCCAACATGTTAGAAGAACACAAATTTCATGACTCTCAAGACATAATTGACATAGTTGCATATGTGCTTGAAGCTCAAATCAAGAAACTAGACAAAGAACTAGCTGATTTTCAGGAATTTGTGGGAACTGAACATCTAGCTCAAGAAGTGATACCTCTTGTTGAAGGTATAAGAGGATTATTACAAGAAGGACAAGAAGGTGTTGACATGCTCCATGGAATATCCCATATAGTGGATACCAACATTATGTCAGTGGCTAGCTGTGCGAATATCATAAAAAATGTGTCATCACCAAATCAAATTGGGACACAAGTATCAGCACCCATGCCACCACTTGTATGGGAACATCTAATGGAAACAATTACAAAATCGGACATTATAATTACCAAAACTCATGAATAACTATTCTCAGCCACCCCTCACTTCCATGACTGCACTATTAAAAACCTTTGTCTCCAATACACAAACCACATCATCTAATAATGCAATCCTAAACCAACTTTTGCAAAGTATGACATCCTTGTAGAAAAAAGTAGTGAATATGATCAATGCTTCATCCCAACCTAATATAACTTTACATATCACACT
This sequence comes from Cunninghamia lanceolata, assembly GCA_027924645.1. NCBI lineage: Eukaryota > Viridiplantae > Streptophyta > Pinopsida > Cupressales > Cupressaceae > Cunninghamia > Cunninghamia lanceolata. The sequence goes on along the minus strand of BSBN01001327.1, from coordinate 2,002,908 downwards.
TGCAATCCTTTATCTTATACAATATTAAGAGCTCAAGTGCTTGACAAATTTGAGACTCCCTGCTTTCAAAAGTACAGTGGCAAAGGTGATCCTAACAATCAAGTGGTAGAATTCACAGCCATGTGTAGTGATTTCTTCTTTGATGAGGCATTGTTAGCAAAACGCTTTCCACAATATCTAAAAGATACATCTTTAGAATGGTTTTTCTCTTTACCTCCTAATTCAATACATTCCTTTTCATAGCTAGTTGATCAATTCTTACAAAATTTCCAAGTAAACATTGGACCTCCTGTCTCATTGATTGACTTGGTTCATTGTAAACAAGGTCCAAAAGAGAAATTAACAAAATTCATTAGTTGACACCAAGCTCTCTTTACACAATATTATAGATGAGGATGTTCAAAATTATTCATTATGAATCTACAACCAAATATACATAACAAAATATTGTTGATGAAGTATAGTTATTTTCAACATCTATGCACAACTCTCTGTGATTACCAACTTTTAGCTCGTCAGTATAAGAATCATAAAAGGTTGTCATTAATGTCAACACTATCATGGAGGTGTGATGGTGTTCATGGTTGGATGTCATGTCCTATCCAATAGAGAAGATACAATTCATGATGATTGGATTACTGCAAGAGTTTTTCACAATTTGAAGATAGTGTTGAAGACAACTACTATAAGGCAATAGAATGCTCTGCATTCCTTCGCATTTGTAGATATGGCTATACGGTTTTGGAACTGTGTTCAAGGTGAAGTGAAGGTAATGGTTCAAAAGTTTTAGATCATTTGTCCTTTCGCTATGAAAGTTATACATGATAGAGTACCAACATGTGTTCTGGCAGAGTGAGCTAGTGTTGAAGGCATGTTGGAATGCTTTGCATTTCTTTGGATGTGAATGTTTGACTTTGCAATTTTGTAGACATGTTTATGAATGTGCATTACATGCTTCCTTGCAGTTTTAAGGTTCTTGGTGGTCTGCAAGCTCAGTTTCTCAATGATAGTATGTTGTAGTGTGTTTTGAATGACAGGTTGTTCTCAGAGTTCATGGTTGAAGATGTGTGGCACAAAATCTTTGATGTGTGAAAGTAAAGGAGTTTTTGAAGATGTTGCATGAGTCCTGTAGATGCATCTAAAAAGTTTCATAAATATCTTTCTTGTTTCCAATACTACAGAAAGTTTTCAAGTTGTTGTAGTTGTTATGCTTCAAGTTCCATATGTCTTTGCTTAAGGTTGTCCTATTCTCAAATGAGTGGAGTGTGCAGATGTAATTCCTTGATGATTGATGCTATGTGTTGAGTAATTGTGACTTAGACTACAGGCATCGGCAAGAGTTGACCTTTGTCTTAGCAATCGGGCAAAGTGCTGCCATCGACTTTGCTTTAGTTTGTTACTCCGATTGTTTGTGTCTCCCCGATGGTAGTTTGTTCCTACAATGTGCTATCGGCGAAACGGGGGTCTTCAGCATAACTTGTTGGTGTTCCAATGATGGAGTTCTGTCCATCGGCTTGACTATCGCTGTCGGCCTTGTCTTAAGTTCTCTCTCTGATTGCCTTGTGTTACTTCGATGAACTGTTGAAGGTTGGCATCGGCAAGGTCTATCTGATGGAAAGGTGTTTAGTGTGACAAGTGACATTGGTGTGGCTGGAAGATGTCTCTACAGTACTTCGTGTTACACCAATGAAGGATGAAGGCTTGGGTATCGGTGGGACAATGAACCATCAGTATGGATGGTGGAGTGTTCAATGATGAGCTTGGTCTGTCCGATGGAGTTTGGCATCGACAGAAGGAACTTTGTCGGCGAAGAAGGATGAAGTCTAATCAAAGGTCTTGGTCACTATGATGGTTCGTTGATGTTTGACTGGTTGGGGTCGTCAGCGGCAAAAGCACCAACGATAGACTTACTGTGTGTTCATGCATATATGCTGTTGTTGTGTTTGTCAACTGATGCATGTGGGACTATTTAGTCCTCATGAATACGAATGGTTGCGAATGGTTAAAAACAAACTGTCAACTTTTTGGAGTTGTAACGGTCTGAGGTAGTTGAATCGAATGTTCTCTTCTGTAATGTGACATGTTAAACACATTGTAACAGAGTAATGTGCGAGAGAGAAGTAAGAATAGAGTTTGGGTGTAGGGTGATGTCTTGTATTGTATGCTATTTGTGGCATGATAACAGTATGAAGGACTAACCTGAGTGCTAGAGAACTTTGTCCAGGGTTATACTATCAGTTACTCTTCTAGAGGAGCAAGATGTAAATCTCCATGAAAGGCTTAGTACCTGAATTGTATTGTAACTTTATTTTCTGTTGCTGAATAATACAATGGTGATCTGGGCTTTTGGAATGTGGGGTTTTTTACTCATAAGGGTTTTCCCCACGTATATCTATGTCTCCTATTCTGTCTTTCATGTTAATGTTTCTGTTGTTGAAATTAGATCTTGTTGCATGTATTTCCTCTAAGGGTCAATGTTGGAAATGAACTATGTCTATTTCTGCTTTCTGGCATAGTTGTGCGTGCTTTTTTGAAGCGATTGAAAAGAATTTAAATCTATTGAAGACACCACTATTCTTAGAAATATGTTTTGAGATGTTCTCATTTCCTTACAAGTGGTATCAGAGCTTTCTTTTGGGATCTGCTTTGATTGCTCACATATGTACGTTTGTGTGCTGCATGTGTTTGTATGTAAGAGTTCCTAGTGTATAAGGTCTAGGTATTCCTTCTATGATGATTTTGTAGTGTGACAAGTGGTGCCCACCTAGGGTTAGGGTTTTAAGTTGGGTCTATAAGATTATATTTGTGTTCTTTCAAACCCTCGATGCCTTAGATTTTTATTGTCCCTCGACCTTCTGCATTGTATGTTTCATTTTGTTGTTGACTTCCTGCAGTGGGTTCCTGGTTGCTTAAGTTACATTTTCATGCCTTTGCGCTCATTTGTTGACCGGCCCCTATGCATTGCTTTACCGCTTTATCCCGTTGCATTTAAGAAAAGATGCTAAGTTTAAAATCACTCTATGTAACGGTGAAATTTGTTGAAATGTATGTGTCTTTGTATGTACAAGTCCAATTGTACATTGGCAGGCTTGCAAAAATTTCAATCGACCTTAAAAAATGGTGAAAAATTGGTTATATGCATTTCACAATGCATATCGGGCTTAAAAAGGGTACATATATATTGGGGAATCTATTGCAGGTTCTGAGAATATTCCCTGCTTGTATATCGGGTTTGCATTTATATTTGTGTTGTATGTTTAGACATGCAATGGGTAGATACAATTACAACATGCATCCACTATAGTGAAAGGTATATCAGCGGCAATGTACAAGAAGAAATATACATTGGCAACATACAAAAGAAAATGTGCAGGGGGCTGATATACAAGTGGTGGGGCCTGTGGATATGCAAGGCAGAATGTATATCAGGTAATGTATAGGGGCGCCGATATACAAGGGAAAGACATACAACCCAGATGCGAAGGAGGAATCAAATGCAGTGAATGAAATTTGAGGTTTGTAGGTTGTATAAAGTGTGTTGTATATGCCGATGTGCAAAGGGAGATACATACAAGGCCCAGACCTGAGTGCAGGTTCAATTTTGTTTCATAATGTCTTGGGGTCCACCTTGTATGCGAGTGATTGTATGCATATACAATCTCATTTTCAACTGCATATACAAGAATTTCGAAGGCAAAATCAGAAGGGGAAAAGTCAGCGATGGAAGCCCAAGGTGCCTACTTGGCACATTCTAATTGGGTTGCAACTTTTTCAGCATGTTTTGGCACCATTGATTTTGGCGATAGGAAGAAGATCGATGGTTCTGTTTCAAAGTTTTTAGCAAAGGTTTTCTTTGTATCTACGGCCGCATTTTAGGACGGAAAACTTCTTATGCATTCGCTGCTATATTTCAAGAGAAGCTGTGGGTAGCTGGGCCATTAATGGTGAAATCATAGAGGTATGGGTCGATGATTGACAGCAACCTACCAGATTTGTAAGGAAAATCTTCAAACGGCTGCACACATCCTGAGTTCACCTGCTCTTTCTTCTTTGTCTCCATGCTACATTGATTGATTTGGGCACCATTCTTGGTGCATTGTATTTTTGCAGGAATTTTGAAAATGCCTTGTAATTATTGCTGAGTATAGAGGCTTGATATAAAAGGCAAACTATGTTACTCATTTGTGTTGTTGAAAATTAGACAAATTTTGGTGCTGTGATAAGATACAACTTTGTTGGTGACTCTGTTTTGGGTGTCTTGTGAGTTTATGAATCACATGTTATATGTTTTATGCATGAATTTTTTGGTTTCATGTTGTTTTATATGAATAATGCTCCATTGCATGTATTCTATTATTTGTCTCCAAATTGAATGTTTTCTTCTTTTGAATCTAAATAGCTAAGGGGTGTTTAAGATTCTAGGACATGGGTTTGCTATGTTGAATGCTTAGTCTTTTACTTCTGCTTAAGGAGTAGATTTAATGTTTTGGGCTAAGTGTTGGGAAGAATATATTGCAGTAAGGATGTTTGTAAGCAGAGATAACTGAATACTCAGTTTTGGGAAGTATCTGTAAGGTAGACACTATAAATCCCCTTGAAACCTAGTCATTGATATATGTTTATGGTAACCATTCACATGTAAAAGTCTATTGACTTCGAGCCCTGAGATAGGCACTGATCCAGTCTTGTATTGAGGTTATAACCAAGGTCCTAGTTTTGCATCCAAATATCGAAACATAAATTCATACTTCAAATACAAACCTTTAGGACATTTAGAAGTAGTTATAAGACCAAAATCCTCTGATTCACAACTGGGCATAGGCCCAAAGCTAGCCCCTTTGCACTTATTTCACAGTTTTGGTCTGCATGTATGAGGATTTATCTGCTTTGTGTCAACATCCCACCAAGTTAATAAGCATATTTCATGGATGTTGAATAGGGAATACCCCCCTTGGTTCTGCAGAGTCTAAAGAATAAGAGGAGATATTTATAGAGTTTATCTCCTATACTGTTGGCCCCTGGCCCAGAAATCCTGTTGATCATTGATGGCTACCTTGTAGGGATAACTGGGAAAAAGCATCCGGTTGGGAAAAAGAACCAACAAATTTGGTGACTCTACTGGGGAACTTTGTGTAAGAACCCTGGTAAAAAATAATTCCTAGTTATAGGTGGTGACTCCAAACAATCTCCCAACCGATAAAGTAATAATTTTTATGCAAGGGAGAAGATCCCTACGTAATCCTCTGTCTGAAGAATTACCCAGAAAAATGATGTACAGGAAAAAAGGGACTGTTCAAGCTAGTCAGGAGGGTTCTCCCAAGAGTAATGATAATATTCAAGACAATCCAGGATCTTCAGAGTGGACAATACCTTATTTTTCAAACACTGAGGCTAAAATCCAGAATGTATATGAAAGACAACAATGTGTTAATTTGAGAGTGAGATTAGAGGTGTTTCAAGAACACCCTTTCTTAGATCCCTCTGATAGATTTGAAGAGACTGAATCCCCAAGGGATGATGATGATGACCAATATGGAAAGGGACCATCCTCTTATATGCCCAGAGATGAACAATTAGCTGAAAAAATCAAAAGCTTAAGAGCTGAATTAGAATATTTACAAGCTGTGAAAATTAGAGATGATATGAGGCAAAAAGTGCAAGCTCTAAGAACTGCTCAACATGATGTAGTCCCCACCCTTGATAATGCAAATGTCTTGAGAAACTAGCATAGAAATGAAATCCAGTATCAATAGAATGATCAGAGATAGAATGTAAACAATGTTAGGGTACCATTAAATAATGTGAGAAATCAGAATGCAAATAGGAATGATGATGTTAATCAGTTTCGTAGACAGCCTATGTAGCTGGACAGATTCAAGTAGCTTATTTTTTATGGTATTCCTAGCTACCCTAATCCCATTGACAAACATGTGAGCTCGCAGGTGCCAAAGTTTCCAGGAAATAATACTGTGTCAGGTGAGGATCATTTAAAGGCTTTTCAAAATGTTATGGACAACTTTGAGGTTGAGCATGAGGATGTGTTTATGAAATTGTTTATGCAATCCTTAGTTGATGAAGCTATAGAATGGTATAAAAGTCTGCCTGACTAGAGTGTTTCATCATGGGATGATTTCAGCAGGATTTTTAAAGAACAGTATGGTGACAAAACTGACCCAAGATTTGTTGTAAATGAATTCACTAGCATCACTAAGGGGTCAAATGAGTAGGTTGTAGATTTTAATGCTAGATTCACTAAAGTGTTGAACAAATTACCACATCACATGAGACCTAATGAACCAATGTGCGTGGTGCTGTACATAAATGCTTTTGATGCTATGACAACCTATGGATTAAGAGATAAGGGTCCAAATAGCCTCAGGGATGCCTTTAGGATTGCAACAAATATTGAAAATAATAGGAAAGCATCTGGTAAGACAAACATAAGGGATGATGTGAAGATTCTGCAAAATCCAAATAAGCCTCAAAGTACTCAAGGTAATGCATCTATTTCTGAGGATAAATTAGATAAATTGACAATTGTTGTTAAGGACTTAAGTCATAGACTTGCTAAAAATGAAAAGGGAATAGGTCCTGACAGGCAGGTTTACCAAAGACAAGAAAAGAGACCATCATTGCATGATATGCCATATAACACTAATTGGCATAATGGTAAACCCATTCTCCCACATAATAGCAACACCAATCAAAGAGCCTAGAATGTAAGGGAAACTCCCGATCCTTTGAAGAAGGCTATAAATATTGTTGATGACACCCCATGGTGCATAATATGTCAAATGCCTCATTCGCAATTGCAATGTATGATCGCTCAATCTCTGTATAATAATGTTGTTGCCTGTGATGAATGCAATGAGCCACATTGTTTGGAGGATGATAATGTCAATATGATGTCCACAAATAGGGAGTGTTCTTCCTATTATGCAGATGAAAATATGAGTTATGGGAATCAGGTTTTCTAGCAGTTTCCCTGTGATGAGGATGATGAAGACAACTATGCTTATGCTCAAGACTCACACATTTTTATGAATAATTTGAGAAGGCCTTGTAATGAAGAAATTAGAGCTCTCATAGCTGCAGCAGTGGCTCAGGTCAAAAGCAATTATAATCTTAGGGGCAAAGCTCAGGTGAGCAACTCACACCAACCAAAAAACACTTTTGTGAGCCAACCAGTGCATAATCATAAAGAGGCTGAGCCACAAAAGAAACAATGGAACAATAATAAGAAAGGTTTCAAACAAAAAACTGGTCAGGGTTCTCAAAGGCTAGGAAATAGAATTCCCCAAAGTGAGGATCAAAGCAAGGATCCTCAGGTCATGGATGACATTCAAGGGGCCATGAAAATTAAAGCTGGATCATCTCAAAATAAAAATAAGACTACAGCTCTGGCTACAATTGTTATACAAAATTATGCTCCCTTTGACATAACTCAAGTTTTATCCCAGGTGAAGATCTCTATTCCGCTGATGGAAATGATGAAAGTTGAAGAAATCAGGAATAAGTCATTGTCCTTAATTTTAGGAGTAGCTTGTCAGGCTGAGCAAAGTGTTGAGGGTCAAGGTAAGAAGCAGGGCTTGTGTATTGAAGAGGATGAGATTCCTAAAGTGTACCTAGGGGTGACCATGACAAAATGCCCTTCACAGGTTGAGCCATTTTATGTCTCCCTTATTATTAATGGAAAAACAATCAGGAATTGTATGCTTGATTCTGGAGCATCAACAAATATTATGCCTTTGGCTATCATGTAGCAAGCTGGATTGAAAATAGACAAGGCATGTGGAAAATGCTACACAATGGATGCTAGGGAGGTGCCAGTTATTGGAATCATGAAAGATGTGGATTTTAGGTTAGCCGCATATCCAGAAAAAACATACAGAATGAACATAACAGTGGTTGACATCAAGCCACAATATGGTATGCTGTTGTCAAGAAGATGGGCAACATTGATTGGAGGAAGTATGCAGTTAGATCTATCATATGCCATGATTCCAATGAATGCTAAAGATGTCAAATTGGTCAGAGAGGAAAGGTCATCAAAAATAGTGGAGGATCAAGATTTAGAGGAACATGTTTGTTTTGTTGATACTGACTGTCAGAACTTCAGAGTTGTCTCAGATGATCAAGGAGGTAAAGGGAAAGATATTTGCATTCAAGAGCTAGACCAACAGGGTCTCTGGACCATGTTTTTCGATGGAGCTTGTTCAAAGGAAGGCTCTGGTGCTGGGGTTGTGTTTTTGTCTCTAGCTGGTAAGCTTCTAAAATTCTCTTTCTTGTTGAAGTTTGCCTATATAAATAATATTGCAGAATATGAAGCTCTGTTACTAGGATTGAATGTTGCTCTGAAACATGGAATCAAGATGATAAAAGTATTTGGAGATTCAGAGTTAATTGTTTCCCAAGTCAGAGATAAGTATGCTTCAAAGAATAAAAGATTAAAATAGTATAAGCATGCTGTGTGGGATACAATTGAATTGTTTGGTGCATTTTTAATAAACTGGATAGAAAGATCAAAGAATGTCATGGTAGATTTTTTAGCTAATGTGGCCATTAGGCCAGATGATATAACTCTACCTGATGTTACAAATGTTGAGGTTAAACCTAGACCTGCAGTACCATATAATATATGCAGCTGGTAGGTTTTTGATGATGATAGGGATTTGATGAAATTTCTACATTGCATAGATGAGTATGAGAATCATGAGATTGATTTTCAGAATTTTGTAGAGGTTGTAAATGGAAAAGAAAATCTCATGGGGATAATTCAGCTTAAAACAAATAAACTCCCTAGAGGGTTGGTTGCTTTGGAAAGAACATTTGACAATAGGGACCAATTTGTTACAAAGGCATCTCCTACAAATAAGGATGACTTGGAGGAGATAAACTTGGGGATGCACTAGGCCCCCAAAAGGGTATATATTGGCAAACAGCTCAAGCCACATATCAGGAGTATGCTGATAGCATTATTGAAAAAGTATAAGCATGTTTTTGCATGGTCATATGAGGACCTAAAAGCTTATAGAGAAGATTTATTCTAGCATGAGATTCCTTTGAAGCCTAGGGCTAAGCCGTTCAGACAAAAACAAAGACCTATTAACCCAACCTTAGCTCCAAAAATGCAGCAAGAGCTTGTGAAGCTGAGGGAGGCTGGAATAATTGTGCCTATCAGACATTCAACCTAGGTGTCCAATCTTGTCCCAGTTAGAAAGAAAAATGGTGATATAAGACTTTGTGTTGATTTCAGAAATCTGAATATGTCTTCTTTAAAGGATAATTATCCACTACCCAATATGGAGGCTATGCTACAGAAAGTAACTGGTTGTGAGCTTTTATCCATGATGGATGGATTTTCAGGATACAATCAGGTGAAGGTAAAAGAATCTGAACAATACAAAATTGCCTTTACCACTCCATGGGGAACCTATGTGTATGTAAGAATGCCATTTGGACTAACAAATGTAGGTGCTACATTTCAAAGAGCTATGGATGTTGCTTTTGCAGGATTGATTGACTCAATTATGGCTATGTATCAAGATGATCTAACTGCTTATTCAAAAAGAGAAGAGCAACATTACATGCACCTTGAGCAAATTTTCATTAGAGCATTGGAATATGGTATTTCACTGAACCCAAAGAAATGTGCTTTTGGGGTAGTTGAAGGGAAATTATTGGGATACATTGTTTCCAAAGATGGAATCAAGATTGATCCTGAAAGGGTTGCTGCAATTGACAAAATTCAAATGCCTAAAACAATAAAAGGCATTCAGTCCTTCTTTGGGAAGATTAATTTTGTTAGAAGATTTGTTCCTAACTTTGCAGAGACTATAAAGGATATCTCTAAAATGTTGAAGAAAGGTGCAACTGTCAAATGGGGAGATGAAGCAACTAGATCATTTCAGAACATCAAAGAAGCTATAAAGATGGCTCCTGTGTTGAAGTCTCCTGATTTTTCTAGCCATTTCAATTATTTTCATTTGCTTCTTTTCACACTATTGCTACATGTTTATTGCAGAAAAATGAAGATGGTTTTGAACAACCTATTGCTTTCTTTTGCATGTCATTATAGGCAGTTGAACTGAAATATGATATCATGGAAAAGTAGGCATATGTATTGGTTAAAGTAGTCAAAAGTTCCAGGCCATATTTGGTAGGGTCTCAGATAGTTGCCTATGTTCCCCATGTAGTAGTCAAGGATATTTTCACTCAGCAAGAAGTGATAGGAAGAAGATGCAAGTGGATTAATAAATTACAAGAGTTCAATATTGAGATACAGATCACAAAATTGGTAAGGGGACAAGGTTTGGCTAAGATGATGACATATTCAAATCTGGAAGCATGCCAAGTGAATGTAGTTCAAAATGAAATTGTTAATATATCAGAATCTGAATGGTACAAGGATATTGTCTATTATTTGTAGAATCTGAATTGTCCTTCCCACTTCAGTAATAGTCAGAAAAGGACCTTGAAGCTACATGCAATCAAATACATAATCCTTCAAGGAGAGTTGTATTGGAAAAATCCTGATGGTGTTTTACTTAGGTGTGTGGATAAAAACCAGGCTACATGTATTTTAAATGACATGCACAAGGGAGTGTGTGTTGTACGTTACACTACCAAGACAACAACCGACAAAATTCTTAGAGCAGGCTATTGGTGGCCTACCCTTTTCTCAGATGCATAAAAAATGGTAAGAAAGTGTGATCCCTATCAAAGGTTCTCAGGAAAAGTAAAGTATGAAGGTGCATTACCCCTTATAACTGTAACTATGGAAGCACCATTTCAGCAATGGGGAATTGATTTAGAGGGGAAATCTCAGAAAAATCAAGTGGAGGACATAGTTGGATTCTGGTTGCTACTGACTATTTTACCAAATGGGTTGAAGCCATTCCAACTAAGAAAGCTACAAGCAAGGTGGTGATGGATTTTGTTTTGGAACACATTATTATCAAATTTGGAGTGCCAGTCAAAATGGTCATAGAAAATGCCATGTGCTTCAGATCTGGTGAGTTTGTTGATTTTTGCAACAACTATGGGATTAATTTATCATATGCATCACCGTATCATCCACATGGAAATGGTCAGGTAGAGTCAAGTAACAAAAGCCTTATGAAAATCATCAAAAGCATACATACAAGGCCCAGACCCGAGTGCAAGTTCAATTTTGTTTCATAATGTCCTGGGGTCCGCCTTGTATGCGAGTGATTGTATGCATATACAATCTCATTTTTAATTACATATACAAGAATTTTGAAGGCGAAATCAGAAGGGGAAAAGTCAGTGGTGGAAGCCCAAGGTGCCTACATGGCACATTTTGATTGGTTTGCGACTTTTTCAACATGTTTTGGTGCCATTGATTTTGGTGATAGGAAGAAGATCGATGGTTCTGTTTCAAAGTTTTCAGCAAAGGTTTTCTTTGTATCTACGACCGCATTTCAGGTGGAAAACTTCTTATGCATTCACCGTTGTATTTCAAGAGGAGCTAAGGGTAGCTGGGCCATTAATGGTGAAATCACAGAGGTATGGGTCAATGACTAACAGCAACCTACCAAATTTGTAAGGAAAATCTTTAAACAACTGCACACATCCCAAGTTCACCTGCTCTTTCTTCTTTGTCTCCATGCTGCATTGATTGATTTGGGTGCCATTCTTGGTGCATTGTATTTTGGCAAGAATTTTGAAAATACCTTGTAATTATTGCTGAGTACACAGTCTTGATATAAAAGGAAAACTGTGTTACTCATCTGTGTTGTTGAAAACTGGACAAATTTTGGTGTTGTGATAGGATACAGCTTCGTTGATGACTCTGTTTTAGGTGTCTTCTGAGTTTATGAATCACATGTTATATGTTTTATGCATGAATTATCTGGTTTCATGTTGTTTTATATGAATAATGCTCCATTGCATGTATTCTGTTATTTGTCTCCAAATTGAATATTTTCTTCTTCTGAATCTAAATAGCTAAGGGTTGTTTAAGATTCTAGGACATGGGTTTGCTATGTTGAATGCTTAGTCTTTTACTTCTGCTTAAGGAGTAGATTTAATGTTTTGGGCTAAGTGTTGGGAAGAATATATTGTAGTAAGGATGTTTGTAAGCAGAGATAACTGAATACTCAGTTTTGGGAAGTATGTGTAAGGCAGACACTATAAATCCCCTTGAAACTGAGTCATTGATATATGTTTATGGTAACCATTCACATGTGTAAGTCTATTGACTCCGAGCCCTGAGATAGGCACTGATCTAGTCTTGTATTGAGGTTATAACCAAGGTCCTAGTTTTACATCCAAATACTGAAACATAAATTCATACTTCAAATACAAACCTTTAGGAAATTTAGAAGTAGTTATAGGACCAAAATCCTCTGATTCACAACTAGGCATAGGCCCAAACCTAGCCCCTTTGCACTTATTTCATAGTTTTGGTCTACATGTATGAGGATTTATCTACTTTGTGTCAACATCCCACCAAGTTAATAAGCATATTTCATGGATGTTGAATAGGGAATACCCCCCTTGGTTCTGCAGAGCCTAAAGAAGAAGAGGAGATATTTATAGAGTCTATCTACTATACTATTGGTCTCTGGCCCAAAAATCCTATTGATCATTGATGGCTACCTTGTAGGGATAACTGGGAAAAAGCATCCAGTTGGGAAAAAGAACCAACAACAGGCTTGAGAAAATCTGAAGGAATCGTCTGATGTTTGATCCTTGTTTTGAGTGAAGTCTTGTAATTGCTCTTGTCTTCATGTTACAACAGGCATTTGAAGGATGGTGAAGATGGAGAAACTGGAGCTGGTCATATTGAAATGATGTGATTTGAGGCTCCTAGTTGGCAGCAATATAATCCTGATGCATGCGGTGGAATATTTTACTCTATGGTTGAGATGTAGCAAATCTCTTTATTGGGTGTATGTGTGAGAGGCTCCCTGATGATATGGAGAAGCTTGGGTTGTTTTTCAGCTATGGAGAAATGTGCTTGTGCTGGGTGTTTTGTCCTGGTATTGGAGGGCATAACTTTTTGTTACCCTGATTGCATGTAGGCTATGGAGTTGATCATTGGATGGTTTGAGAGCTTCTGTAATAGCTTGTCTCTCTCGGATGCATGTGCAGGTTGGTGGTTTTGGAGTTGGCCTACAAGTGGGCCTGAAGTTCCTGAACTGTTGTCTCCTTTAGTGGATGCTTTGTAATTGCATGTCTCGGAATCATGTTCCTTGGTTTTGAGGGATTTCATAGTTTTTCCTAAAATCTATGGTTATGCATATTCATGATGATCCATTTTTTTAGTTTAACCGTTATGGTGTTTCTTGATTCATATTCTTGGTCTTCCATATGTGAAGTGGGTATGGATGTGCATGGGTGCTTTTCAAACATAGTTGTTTTGTAGGTTTTATGTGGTCAAGAAAAAAAAACTTGTGGTTTTGTGAAGCTGTAGTTAAGGTATTTCTAGACCCTGGCTTTTGGGGTGTTGCTGGATGATATAGTTGCAGTTTTCCATGCATGCTCCATGCATGGTGTAAGGAGATGAAATGCTTTCTCTGCATAGGAATATTGGTATGTGAAAAGTCACTCAGTATTTATGTGGAACTGCTTGTTGGTTTTCTATACTATGGTGCTCAGGTTGTGGACATGTTTGACGAATCAGATTTGTAAGTAATCTGATGCTTGAGTCATGTTGTCTACATTGTTAGTCTATTTCTTGAGATCTCAGTTTTGCAGTTTCCAATGTGATAGTGAGTTTGCATGATACATTGGTTGGATCTACGAGTTATGTAGTTTTGTGGGCTGATCGCCTATTAAGCTACAGTGAGATGACTCGGATGTGGACTATCTTTATCCACCAGATTGTTTCAGTGTTAATGCAGATTTGTTAGCTTCCTTGGTCTATGGTCACTTGTGCATTGGTGTGACTACTTCAGGATGAGAGGATGGATATTGTAAAGTACCTGAATAGTTGGTTATGGAGACCTGTAGCATGTGTATTACGATGTCATGAATAGCTTGGATACACATGTTTGTGTAAGCTACTGACAATGATAGTGTATTTCCTTGGTTTGGAGATCTTGGTACCACTTGGTTTTATTGTCCCATGGACATGTTAATGTGTGGACCTGGAGGATTTTTAGATTAGGAGATGTTTGGTCATGATGCTTGAAAAGCTTAGTTGTTATAGTTCAGTGGGAGCTTTACCATTGATTGTGTATTCATCACTTAGTGGTGAATGATCTTCTTTAGTGTTGCAGATGTTACTAGGAGGAGTTCTTTGAACCTGTTGCTGCAGAAGGGTTCTTTCGCATTTGCAGGAGCACTATGTGAGGATGTGTAACATCTTGGAGTCATGGAGGATTTATGAAATCCTTGACTGAGTTGTTGATGCTTGACAGGTGATGTTGGTTTAGAGTTTGGTTTGTTTCATGTCATGATATTTTCTTGATTTCTATTTTTTGAGTTTTGGCATGATACATTATTCTTTGAGACCACGGTTATGTTCACCTGGAGCATACAATCTCCTAAGGGGGATGATAAGATCATGATGTCATGATAAGTTCCTGATTTAGATGATTGGATCTTTGACAGTCTAGTGATTCTCTATGTGTTGGGTGCATTGATCTTTTGCTTGATTACTTCATGTTGGTGCAGTGATGCATTTGGAGTTTAGCATGATATGATTATTTGCAGATGCCCATGGGTAGATGGAGAATAAGGTGAGGCTATAATTCTCTTAAAGATGAGAGAAGTGTTGTTGATGGTTACTCTTGATGAAGATTTCAGCAGAAAGTTCGAGAAGCCTACACCTTGGTTGGACATGAGTTCAAAAAAGATCTAGAGGAGATTGTTCTTGGAGAAAGTCATTGGGACTTGGATATCTTGGAAGAACATTCTCATTCCCCACTCTTGGTTTGCTTGGCAGTTTATTACTTGAGAGGTATTACCCATTGTTTCTCTTAGGTGTTTTATGCTTTCTTCCATAGACATGGATCTTGAACTGCTGCTATATGGTTCTGGAGGATTCATTGTGAGAGATGGATAGCATGATTAATCTCCTTGTGCATTTGAGTTTAAGATATCATTCATTGATGAGGATTGTTAGGAGATGATTTTATGGGCTGATTTCTTGAAATGGGAAATGGATTAGTTTGATCTTCTTTGGTTTGAGAGGCTTACGTCCATGCTAGTTGCATGATTACATATGTTGAATTTGATCTCTTGAGATTGAATGTTTGTTTGGGTGTTGTTATGCTATTCTCTTTGGGGTGTTTTGAAGGAGATCGTACTTGACGCAGTTGGCATTCAGAGGTGTATGTAGAAGGATTGTCTATAGGTATATGATGTGCAGAGTTACTCTCCGTGGTCTTGGTTATCTTCCTACATGGTTTGTTTCACACTACATTGGTTTGAGATTTGATTGGAGCTGAGGTGGTCACTAGTTTTTGGTCATGTGTTTTCACTTATGTTCTTGGGTGATGACATGGAGGTTCTATTATTTCTTTTCCTTTGTTGGTATGGAGAACTTAGGAGAGTTTCTGGACTGGTGGTGAGGAGTTGTTACAAGTGTTGCATATAATTGTGGATGTTTCCTTGGTACTACATGATGTTTACACTTTCTATCTGATGCTATTGGTGGACTTTGTATGCCATGATCTTTTTCAGATCTGTATTACCCATGCAGTGGGAGTTCTTGTATGTGTTTAGTCTTTTTCGATTGGTTGACACATGGAGCTTGTATTTGCAGTTTATGGGTGTATATGTAGGTGGCACAAGTCTACTGATATGAATACCTTTGAGGTATGGATGATTGGATGGATTAGCACTTGCTTTGTGTACTATTTTTAGTCACGTGGGTTTTGTTCAGTTGGATGGGTGCAGTCAGTTTTCTAATTATTGTTCTATCTAATGTTCTATCTTGTTTCTGGAGGATGGTTTCATGGATGTGTTCTGAAAGCTTTGAAGTTGGTTTTGTTAAATCTTCTATGTAGCTTGTGAGCACAGTGGAGTGGAGGCAGTATTAGCTTTGGTTCTATGACTTGGAGCATTAATGGTTTCCTATAATTCCTTCATCAAGTGGGAGAATGTTGAGTAATTGTGACTCAGATTATAGGCATCAACAAGAGTTGACCTTTGTCTTAGCGATCGGGTAGAGTGTTGCCATCGGCTTTGCTTTAGTTTTTTACTCTGACCGTTTGTGTCTCCCTGATGGAAGTTTGTTCTTGCGATGTGCTATCAGTGAAATGAGGGTCTTTGGCATAACTTGTTGATGTTCTGTCCATCAGCTTGGCTATCACTATCGGCCTTGTCTTAAGTTCTCTCTTTGATTACCTTGTGTTACTCCGATGAACTGTTGAAGGTTGGCGTCGGCAAGGTCTATCGAATGGAAAGGTGTTTGGCATGACAAGTGACATCGGTGTGGCTAGAAGATGTCTCTCTGGTACTTTGTGTTACACTGATGAAGGATGAAGGCTTGGGTATCAGTGGGACAATGAACCATCGATGTGGATGGTGGAGTGGTCTCCGATGAGCTTGGTCTGTCTGATGGAGTTTGGCATCGGCAGAAGGAACTTTGTCAGCGAAGAAGGATGAAGTCTAACTGAAGGTCTTGGTCACTTTGATGGTTCGTTGATGTTTGACTGGCTGGGGTCGTCGGTAGCAAAAGCATCGACGATAGACTTACCATTTGTTCATGCATATATGTTGTTCCTGTGTTTGTCAACTGATGCATGTGGGACTATTTAGTCGTCATGAATACGAACGGTTCGAATTGTTAAAAATGAACTGTCAACTTTTTGGAGTTGTAACGGTCTGAGGTAGTTGAACTAAATGTTCTCTTCTGTAATGTGACATGTTAAACACATTGTAACAGAGTAATGTGTGAGAGAGAAGTAAGAATAGAGTTCGGGTGTAGGGTGATGTCCTGTACTGTATGCTATTTGTGGCATGATAATAGTATGAAGGACTAACCCAAGTGCTAGAGAACTTTGTGCAGGGTTATGCTATCAATTATTCTTCTAGAGGAGAAAGATGTAAATCTCCATGAAAGGCTTAGTGCCTGAATTGTATTGTAACTGTATTTTCTGTTGCTGAATAATACAATGGCGATTTGGGCTTTTGGAGTGGGGTTTTTTACCCGTAAGGGTTTTCCCCATGTATATCTATGTCTCTTGTTCTGTCTTTTGTGTTAACGCTTCTTTTGTTGAAATTAGATCTTGTTGCTTCTATTTCCTCTAAGGGTCAATGTTGGAAATGAACTATGTTTGTTTCCGCTTTGTGGCATAGTTGTGCGTGTTTTTTTGAAGCGATTGAAAAGAATTTAAATCTGTCGAAGAGACCATTATTCTTAGAAATACGTTCTGAGATGTTCTCATTTCCTTACACTATAAAGGATGTTTTTGACCTAATTAAGCAATTGTTGATGTCCACAAGGCATGGGTCTTTTGCTAGTGTAGTGTGTAGTCTTGTTTAAGACTTATCCTCTACATGTTTCATGTTGTGTATTGTCTGGCCAACTTGTAAATGTAATTTTTATGTTGTCTTTGGCTGACAAGAAATATAATCAATGTAATATCATGTATAAATTGTAAATCAAAGTGAGTTAAGCAAAGTGTGATTGCAAAGTGATTGATAAGGTTTGCAAGTGAGAAAAAGAGCAGAATGACTACATTATGATGTATGACTGAAGGAGAAAGAGAAGAAGTTATAGATGTTATCTTGATTCATCTTGAATATGTATATGTGATAGTGATCCAGTGTAGGGTGTGCCTATCTAATCTGATCATCAAAAGGAAGTGTGAAGAGACATAATTGTAATCATCAAAGGTGTGAGCTTCATTATCAGTTTTCAGATAGTAGTGAGACTGTCATACTATAATATGTTCTAAAGTGTGTTCTTAATTCAAGAAGTAGTAGGTTCCTTGGGAGTGACCCTAAAGCAAAGTTTTTTAGGGAGTAGTTGCTTCCTTGGGTTGTAGCCCTAAAACAAAGTTGTTATTTGAGCTTCATTTATTGTGAGTTAATCATCACCATGGTTTTTCCCTTCTTGGGTTTTCCACATATATCTAGAGTTATGTGTTGATGTGCATTGTGTTAATCTTTCATGCTTATGTTAATAGTGTAATGCTTAAATTTTAATCTGCTCTAGATAAGTTGAAGTTGTTTAGATATTGATTCACCCTTCCTTCTTGGTATCCTGGTGTTTTCAACAATTGGTATCAGAGCCAAGTCCCTGTGAAGGAAGATTAACTGCTTGAGGAAGGTTCGGGATGGCACTTAATGGATCCAACAAGAATCTAGGTTTGATGGAATAAATTATTCTTTTCAGAAGCTAAGGATGGAAGGCTATATCAATTCTCTAGGGTACAATGTTTGGCAATTTGTCAAGACTGGTTACAAAGTTCCTACTATTATTCCTATAGATCCAAATGAAGTTAAGGAATATGATAACAATGCCAAGGAAAAGTTTGTTATCATTAGTGGGTTAGGTGATTCAAAAATTTCAAAGGTAATGATTTACACTTTTTCTAAATATGTTTGGGTTAAACTTGAAACCATTTATGAAGGAGAAAATAAAGTAAAGCATGAAAAGATGCAAATCTTCAAGAGCAAATTTGAAACCCTAAAAATGACAGAGGATGAAGACATTGTTGGATATATACTCTAAGTAAATGAAGTGGTCAATGGCATCATAGGTCTTGGTGGAGAAGTGAAAAAAGATGAGATTGTGAAGAAGGTTATGAGATCTCTTCCCAAATCTTACAGTCATAAGGTATCTGATATTGAGGAGAATGTAGACTTGGATACATACACTGTAGACAAACTATTTGGTTCCATTACTGCATTTCAAATGAGAGAGTTTGGCAGTGACATGCTCTAAAGAAAGAAGCTACTTTCAAAGTCAATATGAAGACAAAGGAAGAAGTTGCTGATGAAGATGAGAGATTTGATGAAGTTGAAGCAAATTTTGTGAGAAGACTGAAGAAAGGAACTAGGAAATACACTGGTAAGTTACCCTTGAAATGTTTCAATTGTAGAAAGGTTGGTCACTTTGCTTCTAAATGTCCTTTTAAGGAATCAAGTGGTAGTAACAAGAGACAAGTTCAAAAGAAATCTGTATTCCATAGAGAGAAGTTACTCTTCAAAAGATGAGGATCACGATGATTAAAATGATGAAACACTTTTCATGGCCTTGAGTGTTGGTGACAAAAAGGATGATGTTGGAAAATGTGAGAAGACTGATACCTTGCAAACAGACTAAAACAATGATAGAACAATGGTTGTATGGATTGCCTTTCATGCAAGAGACAAAACAAAGGATTGGGTAATTGATAGTGGTTGCTCAAATTATATGATTGGTGACAATAAGTTTATCAGCCTTGAGAAGTGGGATGGTGGTGCTGTCATGTTTGGTGGTGATGAGTCAGCACAAATTTGTGGAAAAGGTGCTATAACTATTGATGGGAAGAATAGGACTAAGGATGTACTCTATGTCAAAGGGCTAAAGCACAATATTCTTAGTGCCAGTCAGATGTGCATTGAAGGTTATAATCTCATCTTTCATGTCAAAGGTTGTGAAATCAAGAAGGTAGGGTTTAGAAAACTAGTTGCAGAATGTATCAAGAAATATGTGATATCTATCAGCTGAAGGAGGTAAATGGAAGAACACATCTGTTGGTTCAATCTGGAGTGAGTGTCACTTGTGGCACAAAAGAATAGGACACAACAATTTTGATAATATGGTAAGGATTAGCTCTACTCATGCAGTGAGAGACATGCCAAAGATAATCAAGCTTGTAAACACAATATGCAAGGAATATCAAATGGGAAAGTAGAAAAAGACAAATTTCAAAAGAAATGAGTACTCCTCTTTAAAGCCATTGGAGTTGATTCACACTGATCTATGTGGCTCTACAAGAGTAAAGAGTCAACAAGGTGAAAGGTATTTCATGTTGCTTATTGATGATTACTCTAGAATGACTTGGGTTACTTTCTTGAGAGAAAAATAAGATGCCCTTGATAAATTTAAGGTTTTCAAAGCTATGGTTGAAAATGAAGTGGATGCTAAGATTAGGTGCTTAAGGTCTGATAGAGGTAAGTTCACTTTAAATGAATTTGAAAAGTTTTGTGAAGATCATGATATTAGGAGACATCTGTCATCTCCTAGGACTCCTTAGCAAAATGTAGTAGAAAGGAAGAATAGAACTATGCAAGAGATGGCTAGGGCAATTTTGAAAGATGTTAATTTGCCTGATATGCAGTGGAAGGAAGAAATTCACACTACTGTCTATCTAATTAACATATTGCAACTAAGGATCAACAAAACTAAGACCCCTTATGAGATATGGTATGGAAGACCTCCCTCTATCAGATACTTTAGGATCTTTGGCAGCAAATGCTATTTCAAAAGAGATGAAGAAGACCTAGGAAAGTTTGAGTCAAGAAGTGATGAAGGAATCTTTCTTGGTTACTCAGCTTTCTTGAATGATGATCTAGAGGAAGAGGTTTATATTGAACAACCAGATGGTTTCCAAATATCAGAAGATCTGGACGTTGTGTGCAGACTCAAGAATGCTTTGTATGGTCTCAAGCAAGCACCTAGAGCTTGATATGCTAGGTTGGACAAGTACTTACTTCAGCAGAGCTTCAAGAAAGGTACTACAGATAGCAATCTTTACATCAAGGAAGAAAGAGACATGATATTGATAGTTGCAGTATATATGGATGACATCATCTTTGGTGGTGATGATGATATATGTAAGAGGTTTGTAGAGGAGATGCATTTTAAAGTGTTTAAGATGTCTATGATTGGTGAGATGTATTTCTTCCTTGGACTTCAAATTGCTCATCTAGATGGTGGTTTCTTTATTTCTTAAGCTAAGTATGTCAAAGAGTTGTTGAAGAAGTTTGGTATGGAAGATTCAAAACTAGTGAGTACTCCCATGAACATTG
This sequence comes from Cunninghamia lanceolata, assembly GCA_027924645.1. NCBI lineage: Eukaryota > Viridiplantae > Streptophyta > Pinopsida > Cupressales > Cupressaceae > Cunninghamia > Cunninghamia lanceolata. Next base: position 1,981,965 of record BSBN01001327.1, on the reverse strand, counting down.
GATGTCACTTGAGCAAAGATGATGAGTCTCTAGAGGTGAATCAAATTGTCTATAGATCTATGATTGGAGGGCTATTGTACTTGACTACTTCTAGACCTGATATTATGCATTCAGTATGTGTGGTTACCAGATATTAAGCTAACCCAAAGAAATGTTGATAACTGAGAGGGGGAAGGGGTGAATCAATTATCTTAATTTTTTGTCTTTTGAACTTCTTTAACAATTAATGCAATATCAAATCAAATGAGCAAATATAATCATGAAAAGAAAATACTACTAACACACATGACACAGTGATTTTGACATGGAAAACCTGGTTAAGGGAAAAACCATGGGGTGATTAACCCAAGATATTATTCTCTGTTAGAAGAATAGAAGGTACAAAAATGGCACATGCCAATTAGGGCTTACTGCCCACAAGAGACTCACTGTCTACAGAAAAGGAAGGTAATACACTATTTGAACTAATGAGAAGCATCCACACATGTTGAGATTTAGTTCTGGTTAAGCTCAATAAACTGATCTGCTGCACTTCATTCTTACTTTCTTTTGATGCAGCTGTATTGTCACATTCTAGACCTCTTTTGCTAACTTTACTCTGCTTTGCTACTTATCTTCGCACCAATACTACATACACACACACACTTCACATCTAAATCAATCATGTATATATATCCTTACAAGTGATTTCATCACCTTTCAAGTCGGCATCCAGAATAGTCAATATTTTCCTCAAACTCTGGTCTGTCGGCTGAATCCTTGCATACTAAGGAATGCAGATCAAGGATATACTTGTAGAAGTCATCAATCATGTCATCCAATCATAAATTATACCTTAAGAACCTTTACCATCATTAGTAACACATCCAGAATAATGTCTTATGTCCTGCCAGTCAGTTCTTCCTCTGTTCGCACTGTCTATCAGGAACCTGACACTCTAGTACTCATATCTCTTCATCCTTTCAACACTGGAGGCTAAATCCCTGGATTCTATTTGTCAAGGTACTCCTCTTGACTTCCTCAAATCCACAGTTCATTAAGATACTTCTTCTGAGAGATCTAGACCTGTCTGTCGAACCTTACTGACAGCTCTGTTCTTGGTTACCTGACCTCAACACTTCTTCAATCTGATTTATGGTAAAGACTCATCATGTCCTGCAGATGTGTGGGATAACCTTTTTTGCCATCAATGAAAACATTCATGAGTCCATATAGTGTCTCTTGCCAACAATCTCCCCCTTTGGCATTGATGGCAACACTTAGTGAAAAATGACTAAGTGTCACACTATACTCCCCCTTGGTTGATGCCCTATTTTTATATGCATTTTTCGGAGCTCCCCCTTAGTTGGATTCCTCATTTTTCACTGCTCCTCACTCCCCCTTTGACATCAATGGAAAAGGGTGGGATCCGTAAAAGAAAAAAATTTCTCAAAAATTTAACTCAGTCGCAGAAGTATATCATCCGGTTGCATTCTACATACACTTTAGTATGTCTGCAAAAGTGTATTTCCTGAGCTTGCCTAAATCTTTTAATTGAAGAGAAAACATAATTTTTTCTACTTCTAAAACTTCATTTTTCCTATTGCCAACAAATAAACCAATCAAGGTCATTTTTAACAGGGAAAACCCTTCTACTGAAATATCATTTCTACCTAAATCTTTTTCTTTCACATAGTCTTCACCTATTTCAAGATTAGTAGTAATAATTCCATTATCAGGCAGAGAATTCCACCAATTCCTGAGTTTTCCAGACATAAGCCTTACAACATATAGGACTTTACTAACATCATTCTAGTCTGAACCTCTTGTATCAAAATAATTATCTAGTGTATCACACTAGGTACAGATAGCATCATAGGGATCTACAAGTTTATCTATATTAAGAATATATCCTGATGTTGCATATGCCCTTAAATTTTTAGGTCTGGAATTTTCTAAAAGAACTTCTTTCATTTCAACATCATAACCATTATTTACAAACTCATGACTAGGAAAATAATATTCTTCCCAATTTTCTAAATTATCATTGATCTCAACGAAATCATGTTGTAAGGGATTAAATTATATTTCTTCTTCTGAATGATGGAATGATTCATCTTCAAGATAAACTTCATCTTCAGAATTCATGGCTACAGCAGGCTCTTCCATATAAATGGGATCATTTGGTTGCATTCTACATATGCTTTAGTATGTCTGCAAAAATGTTTTTCAATTGTACAACTTTGGTTGCCCAACTCAGCTTTATCCTGTCCAAAATTGATATGTGACCACTCAACAAGAATGCAAAAACTTTAGCCTTCTTCAGATCTGTTGGATCATTTGTCTTGGCGGTGGTTTGAGCATCACTTAGGGCCTCATGCATGGCCTCCAACTTAGGAATGATTATTCTTCTAAGTTCATGTAACCTGCCGATTCTATTTTTCTTTTCTTTCTCCAGCTTCTTAATTTCATCCAAGACTACAATGGTCTGACATTCTTGATTTGCTATGGATGATGTAAATGGATCAAAATTTTGAGAAAGTTTTGTTAGTTGGATCTCCTTTTCTTTCATTTTCTTCTCAATCTCCATTGTTGCTTTGGACCATGATAGACAAAATTTATATATTTCCCCACCATCTTTAAGAGCATTTTCTAAGCTCTTTATCCCTATATCCATATTTCTTCTATCATTTGATATTAAACTTAGTACTTCAAAGAATCTTTTATCCAAGAACTATTTCCAGACCTTTTCTTCAGCTGATTTCTCTAAGGACTCAAAATGAGTGCTGACTAAACTAATAAGAGATTTAAGATTACCTAATGAGAAGGCTGAGGGATCCTTCTGAAAAGATGGCATGATCTTTTCTAAAGCACCGGATGCAGCTTCTATTAGCTCACAGTCTTCCATGTGAGACTTCAAAAGTTTTTCTTTTGCCTTTGCATTGGCAAATGAAGTTATCTTCATTGTTTGAACCGGAGAGAGAGAGTCAAAGTTAACTGGACCTTGAAGTAACTCCGGTTCATCAATCTCCAACATTTCTTTTGTCAAGAAATCCCTGACAGTTTCTGTAGTGTCTCTTGCCGGAGACAGAGATTTCTTCTCTTCAGCATGGTCACTTATGTTCTTCTCAGCTTGACTTTCTTCTCTTCTTTTTGCTTCTTCTTCTTTCTCCTCTAATCTTCCTTCTCCTTTAGATCTGGAGACTGTAGGGGAAATTGGAGGAGAGATATTTGTTTGTTCATGGGCCACCTCTTCTGAAGTAGAGGATTTTAAGCCCTTGTCTTTACCTTCACCGGAGTCCATTACTTCTTCTGTCATTGCCTTAGTAGATTCTTTTTCAATATTTGAAGCCGAGGGATCGGTATCCAAGTTCTCTATAATAGGAATGTTAAATCTTGAGTATGCCTTCCGCAGGATTTCTTTTGTTTCTTTTGCTACTTTATCAGTCTCTCCAAGCATGAGATGATTCATTCTAGTCTTACTCAGAAACTCATCCTTGCAATCTTTGAAGATCATATCCATTTGTTTTGGAGTAATTGAAGGGTAGAGCTGAATAGCTATCTGTTCTCTGATTTTCTTTTCTCATTTCAAGTTCCTTTTCCAAACTTTTAGGAATTAGAGAAATTATTTCAATCAAGGCTTTATTGTATATGTTCAAGTACTTAACTGTGGCTTCTTCCAAGATTTTTCTATCTGCATCATTATATGCATCATAAAATTCTATTATTGGTTGCAGGTTTCCATCCATAGTAATAGCTTTGACTACATCATCTGGGGACAGAGTGGGCTTTTCAACAAATTCTTTTGCCTCTACCACCTTATCTGTACTGGATACTTTCTTCTTCTTCATCATCTTCTTGATTTCTTCATCAGATTCTGTCTCTTCTTCATCTTTCTGACTGATATAAGACCTTGTGGCCTTTGTCTTAGTTCTTTTCTCTGTTTTACCGAATGATTTTGCTTTCGGTTTTGATGTCTTTGAGCTTTTGTCAGTGGTAGGTGTAGACCTCTTAGAGGATCTTGTCCGGGTGAGGGCTTCTACCAGATCACTTTCCTTTTCAGCTTCTTCCTTCTCTTTCTTTGCTCTTTCCCTCTTCTCTCTGTTAGTATCAAGTGCTTCTTTTGATATGCCAAATCTTTTGGCAACATCTTCTACTTCTTTTCTCACTTTTGTCTTCATCTCTGGTTGTCTATGTTCCACATGGATTTTTATACTTATCTCTTCAAAGGTTCCAAACCTTTCTGCCTTTGGATCCTTTGGCTGACTTAGCATGTGTTGCACATGTAGCTCCATAATTTGTTTATCAACTTCATACCCCATAGGCATGATCCAGACTGTCCTTGGTTCCACTGCCTCCATTAGGCATTGATCAGTCTCTACCATAAAACATACAGTGTCTTTATACTTTTCAACTAGAGATTGAGGAATTCTCTCTCTAGCTTGCATCATGTTCTGGAAGTTTTTGAAGAAACCCCAGAGAGCTGTATTTTGTACTTTGTCATCACCAAGTCTATGCAAATAATCTCTGATTTGGATAGCTAATGGTCTATCATTCTCCCACACCTAGCCACTAGATCCAGGAAGCTCGTTCATAAAGTAGAAGAATAAGCACAATATCAATCCACCATACTTGAATGAATTCTTTTTATCTTTCTTTATTTTTTGCAGATTCTCAAAGAGTTGGTTTAAAAGGAGCTGACAAAGATCATAGTCTGTATCCTTTCTTAGCATTTCATAAGCAGTGTAGATGGCCGTTCTAGGAACTGAATTCTCCCTGCTAGAATGATATATTTTGTATCCAATGATCATGGAGGCAAACTTGACATTCAGATCAGAGATGTCATCTACTGTCATTGCTCTTTTGTCAAACTTTGATCTGGTAGCCTCATTCACAGTTTTATTCTTGACAAATTTAAGAACAGGAATCCCACCGGATGAGTGTAATCTGGTAACTACCCTAATGGCATCTTTTGTGATTTTGAATGGTCCATTCAACCACATGAAGTTGTCATGTATTCTGCTCAAAATATACCTGACCCATTCATCCTCAGTAAAATAGGGGAAATGTATGCATTATACAAAGTGCTTGTTCCAGAGGCCCTTGTATTGGGGTTTGAGCTCAAATGAATCATCTATCAGTTATTTGTGGTAGATATCCCTCAATTTGAACTCTCTGAAATCTTCAATGTTAGCATGAATGTAAACCCTAATATCTTTTGTGTGCAAGACACCATGCGGTACACTGGAAAAAGCTCCTAGGGGATCTATTTCCAAAGATTTGTAGGGATGTTTCTTGAATTTGGGGCGAGGCCTATTAATGATCTTCACTATATTCGGAGTAGACATCTTTTAAAGAGATTTGTAGAGAGATTTAAAAAAATAGAAAATACCTTATGCACCTTTAGGTTTTCACGAAGCGAGTTGGATCAATTTCTGGATGAATTGACTTCTGCAATGATGATGGGCTTTGAGGAATTTTTTTGCAGAGCACCTCTTTTCTTCTTCTTGAATGCAAAATGAGAAAATGTTTAATAACAAGAACCCTTATATTGTTCCACAAACCCTAAAACCAAGTTGCAATAAATGCTTGACCTAAGTCATTCCAGTTTGCCTTATTCAGATGACTTGAAGAATCAGATCAATCTAGATCTGAATATCTTATGGATCTTCCAAATCTTAACCATAGTTTATTTAGATGTTTCTCTTATGAACCCTTTAATCTGCAACTCTCCTCGTGCCAGTTCTGGCACCAATTGACTGGCTGGGGGAAAATGGTTTTCTTTGTGTCTCCCCCTGAGCCAGAGCTCACCTTTTAATTTCTGGAAGGAATATTAGCACCAGAGTTTGGTGCAGATGCATCCCTTACATTCTTATACTTTTCTTCACCCAAATCTTGTTCATCTCACTTTGAACTTCATCCGCATTCACTTTTTGTTTTCCCTTATCTTGATTTTGATTATGATGTACCGGACCTCTTTTATCCTAATTTTTGCTTCTACAGAATTTTGCAATATGACCAGATCTATTGCAAATTTGGCAAACAACATTTCTTTGCATATTTGATTGATATCCTCTTGATCTGCATTGATTCACCATATGACCCATTCTATTGCATGCAAAGTATCTACCATTGAATGAATTGTTCATTTGCATATTTCTGCATTCATGAGATTTGTGACCATACCTTTTGCAGTTGAAGCACTGTCTGGAGAAGGATGTATTAGTCTGATTCATTCTCTTTCTACACTGATTAGCTTTATGACCAAAGTTATTGTAGTTTTGGTAGTATCCATTGAAGGATGGATATCTTTGAGCATTAGGCTGCCTTATCAGAGGTCTTCTAGGCCTGTTCCTTGGATTTTCTGATCTAAAGTTCTTTTGACCGGATCCGGAGCTTTCACCTTTTTCATACCCTAGGCCACACTTGTCATCTACCCTCTTTTGGCTTTCAAGGAGAACTTCAAGTTGAGCAGAGCTTATCTTGAATTTCTCTTTGTATTCATTTGTTGTTTGAAGATCCCTTTTGAGAGAGACAATTTGATCCTCAAGTTTTTCTTCATTATCTTTAGCATCTTCAAGATCAGATTCAAGATGTCTGATTATTCTATCCATCTTGTGGTAGTCTTCTGATTTTTCTTTGAGAGATTGTCTTAGGTCATCTTCAGATTTTCTTCTCTCTTCAATTTCTTGAGTAAACTTCATAACTCCTGATTCCATTTCATGTCTTATCATGATGATTTCTTTTTATAACTTTTCACATAACTTGGTTTTCTCTTTCAAATCTTCACTTGTATCATTTGTTTCATTTTGACTTGCCAATTGTTGAAGTAGCTCCTTTCTCTTTTTCATAGAGAGACTTAGTTTCTCTTTTAGTGCTTTTGTGAAATCATCAACTTGTTTGAGTCTTTCCTTCAATTCATTGACTTCAGAATTTGACTACTCAAGATCATCAAGGGTAGACTTAAGTTGCTCCCTCATACCATACACATCCATTTGAATTCCCAGATCTTCCTCAAGCTGTTAGGCTTTGTTGGGAGGAACTTAGCTCTGATACCAATTGTTGATAACTGAGAGGGGGGATGAATCAGTTATCTTAATTTTTTGCCTTTTGAACTTCTTTAACAATTAATGCAATATCAAATCAAATGACCAAACATAACCATGAAAAGGAAATACTACTAACACACATGACACAGTGATTTTGACGTGGAAAACCAGGTTAAGGGAAAAACCACGGGGTGTTTAACCCAAGATATTATTCTCTGTTAGAAGAATAGAAGGTACAAAAATGGCACATGCCAATTAGGGCTTACTATCCACAAGAGACTCACTGCCTACAGAAAAGGAAGGTAATACACTGTTTGAACTGATGAGAAGCATCCACACATGCTGAGATTCAGTTCCGATTAAGCTCAATAAACTGATCTACTGCACTTCATTCTTACTTTCTTTTGATGCAGCTGTACTGTCACATTCCAGACCTCTTTTGCTAACTTTACTCTACTCTACTGCTTATCTTCGCACCAAGACTACATACACACACACTTCACATCTAAATCAATCATGTATATATATCCTTACAAGTGATTTCATCACCTTTCAAGTCGGCATGGAATAGTCAATATTTTCCTCAAACTCTGGTCTGTCGGCTGAATCCTTGCATACCAAGGAATGCGGATCAAGGATATACTTGTAGAAGTCATCAATCATGTCGGCCAATCATAACTTATACCTTAAGAACCTTTACCATCATTAGTAACACATCCGAAATAATGTCTTATGTCCTGCCAGTCAGTTCTTCCTCTGTTCGCACTGTCTATCAGGAACCTGACACTCTAGTATTCATATCTCTTCATCCTTTCAACACTGGAGGCTAAATCCTTGGATTCTATTTGTCAAGGTACTCCTCTTGACTTCCCCAAATCTGTACTTCACTGAGATACTTCTTCTGAGAGATCTGGACCTATCTGTCGGACCTTACTAACAGCTCTCTTCTTGGTTACCTGACCTCAAAACTTCTTCAATCTAATTTTCGGTAAAGACTTATCATGTCCTGTGGATAGCCTTTGTTGCCATCAATGACAACATTCATGAGTCCATATAGTGTCTCTTGCCAACAAAAAACACATGAGAAGGCAATGAAAAGGATATTTAAATACTTGAAAGGAACTCTAGATTATGGATTATGTTATCCAAGAGGTAATGACTTTGATTTGAGTGCCTACATTGATGCTGATTGGGTTGGTTGTGTTGATGATAGAAGGAGTACAAGTGGCGATGCTTTCTTTTTAGGAAACAGATTGGTGTCATGGTAGAGTAAGAAGCAAGATTCAGTGTTCTTATCAACTGCAGAGGTAAAGTACATTGCAACAGCATCCTGGTATACATAGGTGTTGTGGATGAAGCAAACCCTAAAGGATATCAAGGTATTATATGATGAGCCCATTCCTATTTTTGTGTGTTAGCATACATTTTTGTCACTACAGAAATACCCTGATTCACCCAAAAAGGCAGCAACAAAAGATGCTAACAAATGGAGGAATCATTGCGAGTGCAACGATTCTCCTCTGCATTTGAGAGGGGTAGCTCCCTCGTATGATGGGGGATTTTGGATTTTAGGTACTTTTAACTAGAAAATATGAAAAGGTAGCAAAAAGATAGAAAGAGAGATGAGAGGGAAAGGGAAGAAATCTGCTTGTGAGCATAGGCAACACAACACAAACTCCTTGAGGAAAAATAAACTAAACTAAATAGAGGAGCACAAAGTCTCCAAAAGAGAGAGAGAAACCAACAACAAAGGCACAAAGTACTTCCAAAACACCTGTATATTAAGAGCGTGCAAAAGAAATTGTAATAAATAAAAATCTGATTAGACATAAGAACAAATAACATCGATGAAGAAATCATGGACATAGGAACACAATTCTCCATTAATATGAAAATCAAACCAGAGCTCAAAGTCTCTAGTAACCCCTTCTACAAAACTCCCCAATTACATAGGGCTGAAAAAAAATCCTTCTCAATGGATATCTAAGAGAGTTATATATACCTCTTTAGATGGAAACCCAAAAGTCACTTTCCTCTCTCCTGAGAAATTAAAATATAAGAGAAAATAAAGAGTCATGAATGCACTTTGCCTTTTCTTTAAAATGATTTCATATTTTTAATCTACACTGACTTGGGAATGACAGTATTGAAAAAATGTGAGGAATATCTTCAGCTAGAACCTTCTATATTTCTAAAAAGATCACTCATTGAAGCTTCATTCTTCTGACATAATTCTTCAATTGCCTTTGTCAGTTTTTCCTCAAGATCCAATGTCTTCCCTACTAAAGGCCTACATACCTCAATATCAATTTCATCTTGCTTAGGTGCAAGGCTCTCAACATGAACCACTAAATGATTAGGTGTACCCAACAATGAAACATCTCTATGATGTATCCTTTGCTTCTCCAACACAATTGTAATTCCCCTTTTTAGTTGTTTAATTGCCTCAGTTACATCCTATTAAAAGTTTTAGTGGTTCTAGTGCATATGCAGATGATATGATAACATTTTTTAATACAATGGCTGGTACGATGAGTAGATGACATTGTTGGCAAGAGACACTGTGTCGCTTCATAAGTGTTGTCATTGATGGCAACAAATCCTATCCCACACATCCATAGTACATAATATGCCTATACCAGAAGTCAGATTAAAGACTATTTTGGTCTGGTGAACAAGAATAGAGTATGTAACAAGGTCCGACAATCAGGTCTGGATCTCTCAGATGGTGGAACTCAGTAAGTTGCAGACTTAGACAAGTCAAGAGGGGTATCATGACTATTGTATTCTAGAGATTTAGCCTCCGGTGATAAAGAAAGAAAAAGATATGAGCATTTGAGTGTTGGGTTCCAGTCAAGCAGAGCAGACAAAGGAAGAACTAACTGGCAGAGTATCAGACTTCAATCTAGATGTGTAAAAGGTGTTGATCAAACAATATGTGATATTATACATTGTTGGCCGACATGATTAATGACTTCTATGTCTAAGTTTTTGATGCACATTACTATCAAGCATGGATTTAGCTGATAGACCAATAGCTTGCAAATATCTCAAGTGTTCTTGTTGCCGACTAAGAATTTGTTGGAAATCCTTGTTGCGGATATATATACCTGATGAATTCAAGCTTGTAAGTGTGCGAAAGTGATAGTATGTATGGTTAAGTGTGAAGAAAAGAAGAGACAAGAGCGAAGGTAGTAATTCAAGCCCAAAATGTGACAGGAAAGTAATATTGAGTAGAGGAAAAATGAAATGTGCCAGATTAGTATATTGTACCTAACTGAAACTAAAATCCTACATGCATAGATGTTGTTCATTAGTTCAAAGACCTTGGTATCATCTGTAAGCATTTGTAGACTATAAGTCTCTTGTAGGCAGTGGGCCTTTTGTGAGCAGTGAGCCCTAATTGGCAAGTGCCAAATTTGTACTCTTTATTCTTTTAACAGAGAATACAATCTTGGGTTAGTCACACCGTGGTTTTTCCCTTAGCAGGGTTTCCACATAAAAATACTTGTGTTATGTGTTAATTCCTTTTTAGGTCTTATGATTACATTATTTTGATATTGCACTAAATGATAAGATAAGAAAAGAAAGTAAAAAGAAGAAAAGTTTTAAGATAACTGATTCACCCCCCCTCTTAGTTATCTGCATTGTTTCCAACAATTGGTATCAGAGCTAAGTTCCTCTGAACAAAGCCTAACAACTTAAGGAAGATCTAGGAATCTTAATGGATGCATATGGTATGAAGGAACAACTTCAGTATACCCTAGATGATCTTGAACAATCCCACTCTGAAGTCAATAATTTGAGAGAAAGACTCAAACAAGTCGATGATTTCATAAATGAGCTAAAAGAAAAACGTAGTATTTCTGTGAAAAAGAGAAAGGAACTACTCCAAAAATTAGCCAATTAGAGTGAAGTCAATGATACTGATGAAGATCTAAAAGAGAAAAATAAACTATGTGAGAAGTTGTCAAAAGAAGTCATTATGGTAAGGCATGAAATGGAGTCAGGGGTTATGAGATTCACTCAAGAAATTGAAAAAAAGAGAAAGATTGAAGATAATCTAAAACAATCCCTTAAGGAGAAAATAGAGGACTTCCACAAAATGGACAGAATAATCAGGCATCTTGAATCTAATCTTGAAGAAGCTAGAGACAATGAAGAACAACTTGAGAATCAGATAGACACTCTTAAACAAGATCTTCAAATTGTAAATGAATACAAAGAAAAATTCAAGATAAGCTCAACCCAACTTGAAGTTCTTCTTGAAAGTCAAAAGAGAATAGATGATAAGCATGGCTTGGGATATGAGAAAGGTGAAAGCTCTGGATCCAGTCAGAAGAACTTTGGATCAAGAAATCAAAGAAACAGGCCTAGAAGATCTTTGGTAAGACAACCAAACACTCATAGATATCCATCCTTCAATGGATACTACTTCAATTGCAACAAGTTCAATCATAAAGAAATCTAGTGCAGAAACAGAATGAATCAAATCAATCCATCATTCTCTGGTCAATGTTTCAGTTGTAAAAGGTACGGTCACAAATCTCATGAATGCAGAAATATGCAAATGAACAATTCTTTCAATGGTAAATGCTTTGTATGCAATAGAATTGGACATATGGCTAATGAGTGTAGATCAGGAGGATATCATTCAAATAAGAAAAAAAATGTTGTGTGCTACAATTGCAATAGATCCGGTCATATTGCTAAATTTTGCAGAAGTAGAAATCAAGATAAAAAGGGTCTGGTGGAACATGATCAGAAATAGGATAAAGGAAAAGGTAAAGTAAATGCGGATGAAGTTCAAAAGGAGATGAGAAAGATTTGGGTCAAAAGGAGTATAATGAATATTGGGGATGGATTCACACCAGAATCTGGTGCTAATATTCCTTTTAGAAACTAAAAAGTAAGCTCTAGCTCAGGGGAAGCTACAAAGAAGATCCCTTTCCTCCAGCCAGCTAGTGAGTGCCTGAATTCGGCACTTTAAGTCAAAATAAGAGGTTGTGGTTTAAAGGGTTTGAGGAGAGTCACTTGAAGGTCATCCAGTCTAAATTTGACAAATTCACATGTAGATTTGAGCAAGTTATGAGGAGATCCTATATTGGCAGCTATCCGGTAAAGTAGAATTTCACAGACAGATCCGATATGATCCAAAATTGAAATGTTTTAATCTGCAGACCTATGGCATGTTTGAAAAAGGTGAATATGTGTTGTCAATCCTCATAGACAATGATTTGAAGATCCATAAGACAATCCAAGAAAAGCTCATTTGAGAAGCAGGGTAACTGGATGACTTAAAAACTTGTGTATTTATTGCAAAAGGAAATTAGGGTTTACACAAAGATAAAAGGGTTCTTTTCACTCATTATCTCCACACTTGCACTCTCAAAGAAGAAAAGAAGAGCTCTAAGAAGAAGATTCTATAGTTCACTCAAGGTTCAAACTAAAGATCAAATTCAACTAGAGAATCACTCTAACTTCTGCTCCAAACCCTAATATGTGAAAAGGTACTTCCCGTCTAAAAACTCTCTTTGGATCTTTTGCAAAAATGGCTACTCCAATGGTTGTCAATATTTCTAATAGGCTGAGACCAAAATTCAAGAAACATTCTTACAAATCTCTAGAAGTTGATCTCTTGGGTGCATTTTCTAGTATTCCGCATGGAGTCTTGCATGTAGAAGATGTTAGGGTTTATATCCATGCAAACATTGAAGAATTTGGAGACTCAAAGTTGATCGACATTTATCACAAACAGTTAATAAATGAGAATTTTGAACTCAAACCTGAATTCAAGACCTTCTGGGACAAACACTTCAGACATTGCATATATTTTCCATGTTTACAGAAGATGATTGGGTCCAGTATGTTCTAAGTAGGATGCATGATAATTTTATGTGGCTAATGAGGCCATTCAAGATAACAAAAGATGCCATCAGGGTAGTGACCGGACTGCATTCATCTGGTGGGGTACCTGCACTTAAATCTATGAAGAATCAAATGGTAACTGAAGCCATCAAATCAAAATTTGACAAAAGAGCAATGACTATAGATGGCATCATGGATCTGGATGTCAAGTTTTCTTCAATTATAATTAGCTATAAAATCTACCACTCAAGTAGGGAGAATTCTGTGTCTAATACAACAATCTATGCTGCATATCAGATATTAAGGGAAGATGTTGATTATGATCTATGTGAGCTTCTACTAAATCAGCTGATGGAAACTTGCAGAAGATCAAAAAGGATAAGAAAAACTCCTTCAAATACGGTAGTTTAATACTGTCTATTTTTCTATTATATGATTGAGCTACTTGGATCAAATGGTTGGGTCTGGCAAAGTGACAAACCCATTGCAATTCAGATCAAAGATTACATTTATGGACTTGGTGATTCTCAAGCCAAGACACAGCCCTCTGGGGTTACTTTAAGAATTTCCAAAGGATGATGCATGCCAGAGAAAGAATACCACAAACAATAGTTAATAAATACAAAGATATAGTCTGTTTCATGGTTGACACTGATCAATGCCTAATGGAGGCAGCTGAGCCAAGAACTATATGGATAATGCCTATGGGTTATGAGGTCGATGAAAAAATCTTGGAGCTGCATATTCAATACTTGTTGAGCCAGCCTAAGGACACTGAAGTAGAAAGGTTTAGTACCTTTGAAGAGCTAAGCATAAAAATTCATGTTGAGTTAAGACAACCACAGATAAAGAGAAAAGTAAGAAAGGAAGTTGAAGAAATTGCCAAAAGATTTGGCATATCAAAGGAGGCTGTAGATGCTAATAGAGAGAAAATGGAGAAGGTAGAGAAAGAAAGATAAGAAGCAAAGAAAGAAAGTGTTCCTATGTAAACCTCCTCTCGGACTAGATCCTCCAAGAGCTTTGCTCCTATCACCTCTAAATGCTCAAAGTTTACCAAACCAGAAGTCAAGTCATCCAGAAAAAGAGAAAAGAGGATGAAGACCAAAGCCACAAGGACATATACAAGCCATAAGGATGATGAAGAAATAGAATCAGATGAGGAAATCAAGAAAATGAAGAAGAAGAAAACATCCAGGAAATTCTTTGCTAGCAGAATTGAGGAAGAGAAGGCAGAGGAATTTGTTGAAAAGCCCACTCTTTCCATTGATGACATCATCAAGGTAGTTAATGTGGATGGGACCCTACAGCTGGTGACATAGTTCTATGATGAATACAATGATGCTGACAAGAGAATTCTAGAGGAAGCCACTGTAAGGTATTTGAATATCTATAACAAAGCATTCATTGAAATAATTTCATTAATTCCAAAAATCCTAGAAGAAGTATTGGAACAAAGAAAAGTGAATGCAAAGGCTAAAGACTTGGAGATCCAGGAGTGAATAATGATACAGCTATGCCGCTCTATCACTCCAAAACAAATGGACATGATTTTCAAGGAGTGTAAAGATGATTTTTAGAGAAAATATAGAACGAACAAACTCATGCTTGGTGAGACTGAACAAATAGCCAATGAAACAAAAGAAATCCTCTAGAATGCCCTGAAGAGATTCAATCTTCCCATTATAGAGGAAACAGATGAAGAGCCCTCTAACGTGGATGTTGAAGGATTAAAGAAAAATGATGAAGAATCATCTCAGGGATTAGATTCCTCTATTTCAAAAGAAGGACAAAAAGAAGAAACATTTTCTGACAAGGATGTCAAAGGATTAAAGAAAAATGATGAAGAGCCATCTGAGGCACTAGACTCCTTTGCTCTAGAAAAGGAAGGACGGGTAGAAGAAACAAAGATCAATAAGCAAGTTAGTCTAGATCTCCCAATAAGGAAGGAAGGAGAGTCGGCAAGAGACACTGCAGAGATAGTACAAAATTTCCTGGACAAAGAAATAATGGAGCTGGATGAACTTGAGTTAATTCAAGGGCCACTAAACTTCAACTCTCTATCTCCTGTTTAGATAATGAAGGTAGCATCTTTTGCTCAGGCCAAAGAAAAAGAGAAACTTCTAAAATCTCACATGGAGGATTGTGAGCTATTAGAGATTGCATTTGGGATGCTGGAGAAGATTATGACAACCTATCAAAAGGATCCTTCTACCTCTCCATCTGGTGATCTGAAAAACTTAGTCAATTCTATTAACACTTATTTTGAATCCTTAGAGAAATCGGCAGAAACTAAGGTCCGGAAGGAGTTCTTGGGAAAGAGGTTTAGTGAAGTACAAGGGCTAATTACTAATGATAGAAGAACCTTAGGTATTTGAATAAAGAGCCTTGAAAATGCTCTTAAAGATGGTGGGGACATATACAAATTTTGTTTAACTTGGCCCAAAGTGACAGAGGACATTGAGAAGAAAGTGCAAGAACA
The DNA here is from genome assembly GCA_027924645.1 of Cunninghamia lanceolata. NCBI lineage: Eukaryota > Viridiplantae > Streptophyta > Pinopsida > Cupressales > Cupressaceae > Cunninghamia > Cunninghamia lanceolata. The sequence goes on along the minus strand of BSBN01001327.1, from coordinate 1,966,590 downwards.
AGAAGGAAAACTGTCAAGTTTATCTCAGAATTTTGATCCCCTTACTACCTCTCTGGTGAATCATGAATGTCAAGCTATTGCTATAATAAATGAAATTAAAGAACTGGTTAAGGAGAAAAAGAACATAATGGATAGAATGGGTGAGCTTAGAGTGATAATCATCCCTAAGTTAGAGGCATTGCATGATGCCTTGACAGAGGCATAAAATACAATTTAGACCAGTGATCCAGCAGACTTAATGAAGGTAGAAGCATATGCATTTTTGTTAAGTGGCACATCTCCATTTTGGACAGAATGAAGAGGAGTTGGGCCACAAAAGTCATCCAGTTGAAGACAACCTTTGCGGATATACTTAAGTATATGTAAGTATAACATATAATTTGTATATACTTATGCGGCCATGTATAGAATAGTTTTTGCAAAATTTTGGTATACGGGTTCCACCCTTTGCCATTGATGTTAAAGGGGGAGTGAAGAGAAGTGAAAAATGTGGAATCTAGCAAAGGGGAACTCCGGTAAAATAGTGCAAGAGACAGAGCACCCGTTAAGGGGGAGTTACTGCGATACTTAGCCATTTTTCACTAAGTGTTGCCATCAATGCCAAAGGGGGAGATTATTGGCAAGAGACATTGTGTGGCTTCATAAGTGTTGTCATTGATGGCAACAAAGTCTATCCCACACATCTGCAGTACATAATATGACTATACCGGAAGTCAGATTGAAGATTGTTTTGGTTTGGATAACAAGAATAGAGAATGTAACAAGGTCCAACAATTAGGTATGGCTCTCTCAGATGGTGTAACTCAGTAAGTTGCAAACTTGGACAAGTCAAGAGGGGTATCATGACTATCATATTCCAGAGATTTAGCCTCTAGTGATAAAGCAAGAAAAAGATATGAGCATCTGAGTGTTGGGTTCCAGTCAGGTAGAGCAGACAAAGGAAGAACTGATTGGTAGAGTATCAGACTTCAATCCGAATGTGTAAAAGGTACTGATCAAGCAATCTATGATATTATACATTGTTTTCTGACATAATTAATGACTTCTATGTCTAAATTTTTGATGCGCAATACTAATCAAGCATGGATTCAACTGACAAACCAATAGTTTGCAAATATCTCAGGTGTTCTTGTTGTCGACTAAGAAGTTGTTGGAAATCCTTGTTGCAGATATATATACCTGATGGATTCAAGATTGTAAGTTTGTGAAAGTGATAATATGTATGGTTAAGTGTGAAGAAAAGTAGAGACAAGAGCGAAGGTAGTAATTCAAGCCTGGAATGTGACATAAAAGTAATATTGAGCAGAGCAAGAATGAAATGTGCCAGATCAGTATACTGTACCTAACCAAAACTGAAATCCTACATGCATAGATGTTGTTCATCAGTTCAAACACCTTGGTATCATCTGTAAGCATTTGTAGACTATAAGTCTCTTGTAGGTAGTGGGCCTTTTGTGAGCAGTGTGCTCAGGTAGTGAGCCCTAATTGGCAAGTGCCAAATTTGTACTCTTTATTCTTTTAATAGAGAATACAATCTTGGGTTAGTCACCCCATGGTTTTTCCCTTAGTAGGGTTTCCAAGTAAAAATACTTGTGTTATGTGTTAATTTCTTTTCAGCTCTTATGATTACATTGTTTTAATATTGCACTAAATGATAAGATAAGAAAAGAAAGTAAAAAGAAGAAAAGTTTTAAGATAGCTTATTCACCCCCCTCTCAGTTATCTACATTATTTCCAATAATATGTTGCAAGGTGTGGCCCTTGCTCTCCTTGTTTAGTGCATCGCTGCGGTGGTTTGCAACAAGGGCTTAACCGCTTCCTGTGCTTTTTAAGTCAAGTGGTTGTATCAGGCATTAATAGGTCGATCTTTTGGTGCAACGACAGCTAACAATTAGTATCAGAGCTAAGATCACAAGTTCAAACCCCGTGCTTGCGCTGGGGGGATTGTTGCAAGGTGTGACCCTTGGTCTCCTTATTCAGCATAGCGCTATGGTTGTTTGTGACAAGGGCTTAACCATCTCCCGTGCTTGTTAAGTCAAGTGGTTGTATTAGGCATTAATAGGTTGATCTTTTGGTACAACGGCAGCTAAAAGACTCTACTTATATCAAATACTTCTGCTCTTCAACAATGGCAATAACTAAAGCATTCCTTATGTTTTCCTAGCTATGAGAGAGCATTTTCCAGCCTCTTAAAGAAGCCCTCTACATTCTTTTAGCCAGTCTAAGGTTCTTGTACTATTAAGATTAACAACAATCGATTGGTTGTGATAGCATTATGACCTTTTGTTCCATTCAAAATAGGAGCCAGAATCAATCTTTTTGGAACATCATTGGTTGCATAATTTGTAGTGTGGGTGGCATTACTATAACATAGCTTTAAGGTGAGGATATTTCTAGGTGGATCTGCCAAAATTTCTTTTCTCCAGAATGAAGGTCTAGTAATTCTATGGCATTCCTTATTTTGCATGCATATACATTTCCAACAATAATATTTGACAAAAACTCCATGATGCCATTTACATTTACTTAATTGTTTGGAACCTTTTCAACAAATCCATTTTGTGCATATCCCATGACCCTCATGTTTTATAAAATTGCATGATAAATCTAATTTTAAAATCCAAGACTTTGTCTATTCTTTCACATCTTTCTTGTGTGCCTATCAAATCTTTTCTAGCTATAATATCTCGTAAAAATCCCATTTCCATAATGTTTTAATGGAAATCTAAACATCATTTTAAACTCCCAACTTGGCATGGGTAGGGAAAGATGTCAAAGTATGCAGATATTTGATGTTATCGCTATCAATTGCCTTTGCCTGGAGGTTTCTAAAACTCTTTCAACAAATCTATTTTCAGTGCATATCTCGTAATTATTTCACTTTGGCCTGAGGAGGTACTTTCTCCACTTGTTTAGTCTTCTCTGCAACCTCAGTGTGTAGAATCATGATTGTTTCTTTAGGGGATTCCAAGGGTACCACCCCACATTTGGTTTCTTCCTCTTTGGGTACCTTATCTATCCTTGTCCCAGTTTCAATGATGCTAACTGCTATGAGGCTTTTAGGACAAGATAATTCAGAGTGGGACTCTTAATGTACTCTGCACCAATTTGGAAGTAGAAGCTCTATGACCTAGGTATGTGGACCTAAGAACTCTTTGTCTTGTGATAGCTTTTGCATGAATTCCTGCAACTAGCTCTCTTCTATATTCTCAATGGTCAGTCTCATCATAATATCCTTGTAAACACCTAGATCCACATCTGCAAAGATCACTTCATTAGGAGCATTATATTTAGTAATCGTATGTTTCAATCTAGGTTCACTAAGGATTTGAATCTAATTAGAATTTCCCTTCCATGGGACCCACATGTGGGAGAAATCTATAGAAAAGTAACCATTCAAACTCCTGATCCAATCTCTACTCAATAACATACCATAAACTTCAGGAATATCAACCACCTAGATATCAATATGGCTCTAAATGCAAGGATTAGACACTAACTCTATGTGAACATCTTTGATTTCTCCAATGACTTTCACCTCTATTTTGTCCAATTGTTCCACCTTTCAGTTTGTGTTAGTGGGGGTAAGGCCAAGCTTATGATATATAGAATAAGGCACGATGTTCCCAGAAGCCCCAAAATCAACTAAAAAGTTGTGCAAGTTCTTTCCAACCATCTTGACACTAAGCAAAAATAGTGGTGCACCCATTTTTTCTTTGTATAGGGCTACCAAAACATCAGTAGCAACCTTCACCTCTGTATTTTCATGCTTGGACTAATCTTTTCCTTGTAGGACTCTGAGTAAGGCCTCTCTCTGAGTAGGGCATTCCTGTACTACATCCAATATGGACATGTTAGCTTTAGTTTTCTTCATATCATCCACTAGGTCATATTTGGAGCTGGTTGAATTTTGTCCTTTGTATTAGTTGGCCTTAAATGTTCCTATCGTTGGCCCTACTAGAAGAGCTAGGTTGTTATTTGCATTGGGGTTAGGTGGAACACTACTATAGTTTAGAGGGATGGATGTAGTGAGGGGCTCTTTACCTTTATTTCACAAGTAGTAATTACTTTTAAGTTGTTGGTAGGCTTGAACTTTAGTCTCAGGCTCATTGTCTTCTTCATAAGGGAAAACAAAGGTGTCAAATTTTATAGCAGTTCCTACATCCCTAGGTTGTGAATCATTTTTCTTCTTGTTGTATCTATCGGTTATCTTGAAAGATTTGGGTTACTTTGGACATCTCAGGGTAACTAAGCTTAGAATTATCAAAAGTATCATGAAGTCTACACCAGTGTGGCAAAGGTTTTAACTCAACATAGTTTACTAAATTAGTTTTCTCTAGGGGAGATGGCACTCCTCCATTATTCAGTTTTGTATTCTAGGGTCTATTCTGCCTTTAGGAATTGAAAGTCCTATTATGACCATGATTTTTCTGATGTTGATTATTTTGATTTTGATGTGAGTCTCCATGGCTATTGACTTTCAACCTAATGAGTTCATTGGTGACCTGGGCTAGTGCCTTTTTTATAGCTTCTAATTTAGAGGTCAAATGTGAGGTCTAAGATGAGTAGGGTTGTGAAGTCCCTACAAGTGTGCTAGCCTAGTGTGTGTATTAAGAGTTGACTGTGTTGGCTTGATTCACTACAAGATGATCAAAGAAAGAATTACCTAGATACTGTGGCTGATCAAAGAAAGAATTACCTAGATATTGTGTTGTGGTTTAGTTATTGTAAGTTTGTCCTAGATCAGGAAGCATAGGGTCTAGGCCAATTTGATTGAGAGGTTGAGAATATTTGATTTGTGGCCTTGCCTATAAACTACCATTTGGAACTGGGTTTATTAGAGGGGTATTGTTAATAAGGGCATTATTTATGGCAGAAATCTGATTTGGTATCCCTCGGAAACCTACTAAAGGCAAATTTCCAAAGGCCCCTGCAGTGATAGGGTACATCACCTTGTATAATTTGAGAGCTTTAGAATAAACATTGGCAAGGGAGGTAAAGTTTTGCTGAGTCCTGTTAAGCAAAACCACTGTGAAAGGGTTGATGGCCCTAAGATAAGTTTGAATTGCAGAAGCTTCAGTGACCACATAAGGTTTGATAAGCCTCTTGTAAAGTTTGTGAAACCTGTTGTTAAACATAGTCAAGGGTTCATTTGGTTGAATTTTATAAGTGGCAAATTTTTGGTATATGGTACCAGGGTCAATATACACCTTAAATTGTTCTTTTAGAGAAGTTTATAAACATTCCCATGTGTCAATGGATCTTGCGGATAGATATAAATACCATGAATAAGCAACTTCTCCTAAGGAGTAAGGGAGGAGTCGTAGGACCACATCCAAATGGGGAATACCAACTGTACTAATGGCTTCTTTGAAAGCTTGAATATTCTCTTTTACGCTCCTACTTTCTCCATAGATGAACTTAGGGCAGAATTTCTCAGGATTCTTAGGCATATTATGGAGTTGGGTCCCCAAGGCTAGGGACAAATGATTGGCTCTAAAGAAAGAAGCCATTGGTACTTGAGGTGGTTCTTTAGGGAAGGCTTCTAGGTTTTTAGATCTAGTGGGGCTATCAGACCTAGTGTTTAACCTTCTCTATTTCCCATGGTCACTCCTGATCTTTCGGTGATATTGGAGTTCTTGAAGTTTAATTTCTCCAACTAACCTACATCTGGTTAACCTCCTTTCAGAGGTCAGTGGAGGCCTAGGTGAATCCAGATTAATCAGGCCCTCCTTCTAGCACTAGTTCTATTGATGATTGTTTTGGCACATCAAATTAAAGTAGAATGAAAGTCACTCTACTTCTCCTGAAAGGCGACCTAATGATGTTAAGTTTACCCGAAGGTCCCTGTTATGTTGGGTCATAATAGTGTTGGAGTAGCCGAGTGGACAATGTGATTGTTTGTTCAAGGGGCCTTTGCTGGTAATATCAACTAGATTCCTTAGTAGCCTCTAATAGGAAGATATTCTATTTGAGTGCAGAATACTAAACCTGCTTCTATGCTATGCAAAAAAGGAAAAGAGGGGTTAGAGTTTAGAAGGAAAGAAATTATAAAATAGTTAGATAACCTCTGCATCTAGCATTTTACTTCGTATAACAATGTCAATGAGATCAAATTAAACAAGCAATGGATGACCGGTATTTCACACAATCATGTACTGTGCAAGTGCAATATTCTAAGGAAAAGAAGCAGGAGAATAGGAATTTGAAAATACCATATTACATGCGTAGAATTCAAAAATCCTATTCAACCACTGAATTTAAGATTTGTCAATTAGGCACAAGATTCATCAACATGTGCTATATGCAAGGAAAAGAAACACAAGTACATTACCACCATAGGGAAGAATCACAGGAATAGTTCCAAAATTGTATTCTCATTAACTGGCAAAATGCTAGAAGATTACAAAAGAGTAGGATTCCCACACCCTATATGCATATCATGTATGCCAATTACATGCCATTAAAACACAAAGTACAGGTTGCGCTCGCACAAGTTCTCTATGTTTCCCCTCCTTTAGAAATGCTCAAAAATGCTCCTTATATATGAGGTTTCCTTTGTTTATATTACACAATTTGGCCCCAATCAACCTAAATAGTGATGTTATATACAAATGAGGTCGACCTCATGTAAAAAAATTAAAAGGAAGAATCAAAAAATAATGTGAGTGAAGAACAAGGATATTATTCCCCTTCGTCAAATTGGCTTTTGAAGTTAGTTGTGGCCTCTTGAATGTTGTTCATATTCAAATGATTATGATACTTGACCTTGATCTGTTGTGAATATGATGAATGCTTGAGTTTATCCTGGACTCTAGACAAATCAACCAACTACTCTTGGAACTCTATGAACATGGATTCCAATCTCATCAAATTATCTATGCCTTGCTCCAAGAGCTGCTACTGGAAAATGGCAAAGAACTCCTTTATGATCCTCACTGCAGGGAAGACTACTGGTGAATCATCCTTAAAATTGCAAGGGATTGAGTTTATGAGTGCTTCTACCTTGCCCAATCCTTGCTTGGATGCATCAGATTTTGTTTGCAATTTGGATTTGCACCTCTATAGTAGCTTAGGTCTAAGATTCCTTGCTTTTATCCATTTTGTAATCATTCATGGGTTAGCCTTGTCCAAGACCCCTGACTGCAAGAGTGTGTTTTAAGGCATAGCTTCCATCTTCAACAAAATATGGAGGTATTATTTTCAAATCAGCAACTCATCTTCAATGCTTCTTCTTAGTCTATCAGCCACTTCTAACTCCCTTTCAATGGAGCGATATATCTTCAGGGCTTCCCTGATGGTTCCTTTTCCTAAGATTTCTAGTGAATCTTTCTAGGCTGTTGTTGCAGGGAGGATGCTTAATGGATCCGAGATTTGGTTTTCTTTGGTTATATCCTCCAATAGGGCTAGAGCAGGGGCACTGGAATCAATAGGACCCACCAAGTGTGTAACATAAGTAGACAACTATGTTACCCACTTCGTTAATTCCTTCTTGGTGACCTTATCCTTCATCCTATCTAAAATAGCAGAAAGAACATCAGTCAAGCAATTTTTATCTTCCTCCCTAGTCCTAGAGCCAAGGACCACTTGTTGAATACTATAATCCTGGGAGGTCATGGCTGCCTCTTCCTTGTCTACCAATGGGGTGGCTATTTGAGAAATTCTAATTCCTTTCTCATTGGTAGAAATATGGGAAAGGGTTCTGGCCCTTTTTCCTTTTGGATGAGCTCCCAACACCTATGTAACAGTAGCCAAATCATCTTCTTCTACATAAGTTCTTTTTATCTTCTCCATGGTCTTGTTAAGCCAGACTGGAAGGCCTATCTCTACTGTGGTGTCCTTTGGGGGAGAAGGTGCTAGTGTAGGAGATGGAGACCTTGTAGGTGAGGTAGTTAAAATTGTAGTTTTCCCTGATTCCTTAGACTCCCCACCTAACTCTTCTTACTGCCATGAGGCAATGTTTTTAATAAGTTCTTCTAGTGATGGTCCCTAGTCTCTCAAAACCTCATCATGGATCTCTTCCTCTTTGTCCTTTACAACTTCTTCATGTACTTCTTTGTCTTTTGCAGCTTTAGGTACCTCTATCTTGCCCTAGTCCTCAACTAATGGAATGACGTCCTTCTCAAGCTGTCCCTCCACCATTTGGATTTGTATGAGAGCGATTTTAGTGCTAGTTGTAATAAGAGAAGGAGGAGTGGGGAGTGATGTAGAGGATGGAGGTTGTGTAGGTGGAGGCTGTGTAGGTAGTGAAGATGAAGGAGGTGTGTGTGATGGGAGAGATGTTTCTTGTTTAAGAGAAGGAGGGGAAGTGGATGAAAGGGAAGCCTTTATTTCAGTTACAGATGTAGTAGCTATGAGTACATGTGGAGAGGTGGAAGTGATGGTAGGGCTAGGTGTAGAGGCCAATGTTACCCCTTTAGAAGTGAGAGTAGGGGTCCTTCTTGGGAGCTTACAAGATAGTGGTACAACATGTTCCTCATCCTCCTCTGACTCAACATTCACTGCCACTACCTTTTGTTTTCCTCTAGTGGTGGAAGGGTTAGCTTCTTCAACTCTTGATGGTGCAAAGGGTGCTCATTTATCTATCTTCTTTCCCTTCTTCTTGGCCTCTTTTGAGCTTTTAGCCTTTTTGTTGGTATATGGGTTGAGCATTGGATAGAGCTTCTTCATCCAAGCCTTGGTTCTCTTGATTATCTCTTTGGCTATGTTTTCAATTGAAGCATCCTCTCGTTGATCCCACCTAATGGGATCCAAAAGAAGGTTGTAGATCTTCTTTTCTTCATAGGACTAGTCAAGCAGAGCACCAGCCTCCTTCATTCCTTTGGGGACTTTGGGAAACCCCCTAAGGTCCAATCCTTTCACCAAGTGGAGACTCAATCTGAAATAGTCTCTCTTTCTCACCTCATGGTCATCTATGTAGTTCTCGCAATGATATTCTAAGGCATGTTGATGTGTGTACCAATTGCCAATCAAGGGGCTTACCCATCCAATAGGGTCAAATGTACTCCTTATGTTATCAAAGGCCCCCAAAGATAGGGTGGCCAACTCAGTTTCTGCATGCCTTGTATTGATTATGTTTTGGCATGAATATTCACCCACCTTGATGGGGAATTTGAAGCTGGACTTATGTTTTCTAAATATTAGTTTATATACCTCAAAAATATGCTTCCAAATCTCTAGCATAATGATTTTGTCACTTGGGTACCTGGGCAACTTGTATGGTACTTTGTCAAAGCCCATGATCTGAATGTATGTGAAAGTCTGAAATTGAATGTACCGGCTGCCCCAATTTGCTAGTTCCTCGGCAACCTCCACAAACAACCTTTGGGAATAGTCATTTTCCAATACTTTTATGACAACATACACAAGGTGTCATTCACAATGTAGAAGCTCTTCATGCTTGTCATGAGCTCTAGCTGAAGGAAATGCTCATACACTAAGACTTATCCTTGCTAAAGGGAGCCCACTTGTAACAATCCTGGAAAACTAGCTTGGTATGCCAGGAGGTAGACCAGGTAAGAAGTCATGTAAAACTCCTTTGTCTCCATAACTTCTAAAAAATGCTCATTCAATTTGTCACTAATGAAGGAGCCCCAATATATTCTCTTTCCATCCACAACTTTCATGCAAAATTGGCACATCCAGGGGTGCCATTTATCTGATGTTGGCAACCTGAATACTCTTGTAAGAAGGATTATGAACCTCCTTCCATCCTCTTTGAACTCATTGCTTGGTTGGGTAGGTTCCAATTTTAAGGGGTGCTTCCTTTGTGTGGTCAAGAGGTGCTGGTTCATATAACTTGCTTCTATCCTTGTTCTTTTGCCATAGAAGGTGAGGGTAGTGTTCTCTATAATCTTATCATAATCAGCATTGGTAGGTAGGCCAAAGACCTTGTCCACCATGTCAGATGAAAAATATAGGACTACATGTCCTTCTGGCCCAGTTATCTTCTTACTTCAAGCCTTGTACATCTGAGCACATGCAAGAACCAATTCAGGCACCTACATCGAGATTGGAAAAGTTGCAGGCTAAAGAAATCCTATGTTCTCCATGCATTGTGTTTAGAAAGACTTGCTGGCCTCTCTGGCTATTGTAAATGACTCTAGGGTTCAGAGTGTCTAATATCTGTCACCAATCTTAGGATATGGATTTGTCACCTTTGAAGCTGGTAGATACCCCTTGAAATCTTGTTTCTTGTCGCCTATTTGCAAGACTTCTGCCATTTTTTTGCATACACACATACATTTCATCAACAATGTTGCATTTTCCTTACAAGATTAGTCATAATTAGTTCATCATAAAAGCATATAAACCATCATATATGTTTCAATACTAAAATATGTCATTTTTGGGTATTTTTTAGAGATTAGAGGTTGGGCTTTACCCCTTCTATATGTTGAGAAAAATGAGAAGAGCCAAATTGGAAGGCTCGATAGCAAAACTTTGACAATATAGTCTCCTCATGTTAATAGTTGAGGATCAAGATCAGACCCCGAACTATGCTATAAGCTATGTAGTTAGGGGTCGAGAAGCAAGGCTTACTCTTGCTTAAGGTGAACAAAGTGGAAGGGAGAACCCAGGAGGCACAATGCCCAAACCTCGACATTATGTTAGGTAGTCGGGGAATGAAGGGTGGGAGTAACCTTTGTTAGATAATAATTGATAGATGTAACCCGAAATGCTTGATGCCCGAACCTTGACCAAACATGTGTACTACTAAAGAACTAATGGGATTGGAGGGAAAGCCTCTAAGTCTTTTAAAAGGAAGATGGAAAATCGAAAGTCCAATCTCTGACGCCCTGCAACTTTGACCAAGGCAACGATTTTACTTCAAAAACAAGAATCCTTAAGTCAAGAAAAACAACCTCGAAAAATGTGCCAAGTGAACAAATGGATTCGACGACTCAAAAAAGGAAGAACAATTAAACCCTAACCTAAAGCCAAAAATCATAGTAAACATGACAAAAACAAGATAGGTTTGGCTCAAAACGACAAAGGGGAACCGACCATGGATCTCTAATAGAAAAGATTAAAACATGCATACCAAATTAGAGAAAAAGAACTCGAAACCAACCTGGAAAAGATGTAAATCTCGGTGAAAAGCCTAAAAATGATGCGCGCACATTCACCAGCTGCAACAACTTTCAATCTAGATGTAATTTGCACAATAGAAATGGGAAGTATCCATAAAGCTCAAAATAATTCAATGGGGCACAGGACGAGTAAACCAAATCATGAGAAAGCACAAATGAGAAACAATTAGGCTTGAAAATCCTTAAAGGGCTAGTCGTGCACGTGGGAGAACTACCATTAATGCACTGCCAAGGGTAGGTGGAGGGAAATCAAATCTCACGTCATCAAGTTGGCCTACAGGCAAGTTGAAAAGTCAACCCCTGAAGTAATGTAGGTGATCTAACATCCCCACACTAGTGTCCTTGGAGACGGGATGTCGAGGGATGCTCTATAGTCATACCAGGATGACCAACCTTGATGAAACGGTATCCACATGAGTAAAGGTGACAAGCCAAGAGTTGAAGCATTGGGGGTGCTTCTACTATCGTGCTAGCACAACAAACCCTAATATCCCAACAGTAAGGCAAATCAATTCAGATGCAAGATCAATTCAATAGAAAGGAAAGGTAAGGCATGGGGCTCGGGCCCATGCCTTATGGCATGCCAGAAGGACAAAGTTTGAAACCCCGATAAGCATGAAATCATCAAGAAACAAAGTCAACAAGGCCCAACACTTAAAACAAAATGGAGATACTGCATAAAATCTTGCCCATGAAGGATAAAGCTTAGCAATGGTTGAGGCAAGCAAAAAAGAGGGGGGTCCCTATTTTGAAGCAAAATGGGGTGTGTTGTGAGGGACACAACACCCCACTATCAATCTTCCATCTTGCCTTTAGATCAATAACCCTATGTAGCCATGCATAATCGATCTTTAGCACATCTAGGATAGAGTGTGTTCATTGATCTGAGGTGTAGGTCTACCATCTATCCCTTAAGACATGTGGGGTGGCACATGGGAAAGTGCTATGTCACCATTGATGATCTGAGCCTACTTAATCCTCTATACAGGTTCAAAGACCTACTAGACATGATAGGGTAATGCCACATGTCATCAAATCATTTGTTTGAGCTTCAACGCACTAAGGTAGGAAGTGGGTACCCCCCTTTAGAGCATAGTGTAGGAACTAGAGCTACACAATAACATAAATTGGCCACATCTAAGGTGTAACTTTTTGTTTTCATCTTGTGGTGATAACTCAACTCATAGTGGGATTGGATGATAGGTATCATAACATGATTGAAACCCAAAGTACACGTAGGTCAAGTAGGGGTCACTGGGGGTACTTTTAAATCAAAGTAACACATGGTTGTGGGGCTGCAGGGGTGCAAGCTACTCCTGGTGGATACTTAAAGCATAGTATGCAAGAGGAGCATAGGCCAAATATAAAGAAATGATACGGGCAACTAGGGGAATAGGTTGAGTCGAGTACTAGGACACAAGTGAAAGAGGCCAAACATGAATGCAAACACTATAACAAGAAGTCAGGTGGGTTCATGGGCTAGGGACTCCATGAACTCATGCTAGAGTGAGCTTATGTAGGAAAAATTATAGCATATGATTACTTAACAAGTACAAGAATTATAACTATGGTGCATTAAGAGACCAATACATATTGACAAATTTGGAAGAGAGCAGATAAGTATAGGCCATGTGTCCGAGTTATTTTGTTACACTTATACATGCTCTAAAGATTTATTCCAAGATTGACAATCATTCATTTTAAATTAAAAGATTTCTTATTTTGAAAACAAAAACAAGATCTTACTACCAGGTTTTATTCAATGAGAAAACTAGTTTAACGGACAATATGAGTGGATAAACTGATCCTCCTTTTTGAAATCAAAGTTGTGGATTTTGTGGTGCAAGTAGCAATTGAGAAATAACCTGTCTATATCTTCCATTAATTATCGTGGGTGCTCCTTGCAGAGCAAAGTGTCTGTTTTGTCGGCAGTACTGTGCTATGTCTTTAAATGGCTTTTATAATTAAAACGGACAATAACCTTTGCACCTGGCCAACTTACTACTCTTCTGGATGATACACCTTGGCTGGAGTGGGATGCATGAACAACTGGATCTGCTTTACATTTAACTTGTTTAAGTCTTGCTAAGCTAAGGATTTCCTATTCTTAATCCTTCTACATGAAAGGGACAAATTGGAGGACCCGAGAAATTGATAACAAAAATGGTGTATGCATTGATGAGAGACACTAATTTGCAATCAGATTTGGATGCTTATCATTGGTACCCTACATCATTTACTTGGCCAAATTTCAAGCCCAGTTTCCAGTTGTGCATCGTACTACTCAATCAGACAATGATGTCTGGTGGATAGAAAAGTTTTTCTCCGTCTTTATGCTTTTGAATACGAAACTGTGTACATCCATTCCGAGCTCTCTGCTCCGTGGAATAATATGTGCCTAGTTTATTTTTTCTTCAAAAATCAACAAAACAAGTAAAGGGGAGATAAAAATTGGTCCTAGTATTAACCTTTGAATTAGCAAAGACATTGGAGGTTTTCATCACTTAAGGCTGAATAGTTCTGTTTGTAGGTACATTATACATCCCTTTTTTTAAGAATTGAACTGAAAATATGAGTCATTAACTCTGAAATCTAAGAATGATGCAATTTTTTGTCATCATTATTGTAATAGGTAAGCTGGAACAATTAGTGTATTGTTTGTTAATATTGTGAAAATAAATTGTTGCTTATGAAAAAGCCCATCAATGAGCTTTGTGAGTTTGTGATGTAGGGCTTTTACATATACTTTTGATTGGAGTGAGACATTTACTTCATCTTTGAATTTTTGGAATGAACTGTGCAAATCCCAAGAAAGTAATAGGGTCAAATTTTGAATGTTAGTTCTCATTTTGATTATTTTGTTGTATTCCAAGGAAGAGTATCTGCAGTGTAAAATATCTCATTGCATAGTGTATAATATCTCATTTTTGTGTGACACGAGTTGGTATTATGTAATATAAATTCATTTGGTTGAAATGTTTTCACCTAAATGTCTGATACTATAGAAATAGTAATTGTGCTATTAAAATTATTGTTCTCTAGGGGTATTTTGTTAGAGTTTGTAATTTTGTGTGAATATATTATTGATGTTTATGGACCATTATATGAAAATGGTAATATGAGCCCCTATACTAAAACCCAATTATAAAGTCATAGGACTTTATTATTAGGTTAAGTTTCCTTTGTATTGATAGTTAATTTAGTGCTATGAGGTTGTGTTGTAGGGACTTTACATACTTTTAATTGGAGTGGGACTTTTATTTCATGTTTCAATTGTAGTGTTAGAAACTGCATACCTAGAATTTCCATAATATGTATTAGAATTGCTTTAATGTCCACTCTAATAGTATAATTCAAAGACACACTTAACCATTTGACCCAAACCTTTTTCACCACTAGATTGCCAAGATCTAGCATCAGTTGAATCTCAAATCTGTTTTTATGACCATTTGTTGTCTTTTATAGATTTAGATCTGCTAACATGACTCTACTAAAATCAGTCTAATTGTGATAGCATCACTATTCTATTTTGATGATTTTTCCAATAACAACTATAATCCCATTAATAAATTTAGGTTTCTTTGGAGCCATTTTAAGGGTTAACAACTCTCATGATCATTTTGTCTCTCCCTTTTGTCTCTCCCTTCTTTAAGATTTCCCCTCTCTCCTCTTTTTCTTTGTTTATATTCATTGTTTCCCAATAAGATTATCACATATTTTTGTAGCAATATTGAGTAGATTTTTGAGGAAATTGACATTTGAGGTTTGAATACAAGCTTCAAATCCCTCTCCATCCTTCACAAGTTTGATGATATTTCTTTATCACTCTATTTAAAGATTCATAGTGTAAATTTTAATATACTAATAGCCCCATTTTTATTTTACCTTTTACGACCTTCCCATCATCATTTAGGAATTTCTCCCTTTGTTTCCCTACCTCTTTTCTATGGTAATATAGGCCTCTCTCCTCTCTTGTATAATTTGTGAGATTGAGTTGTAGTTGCCCTCTTGGCTCCTCAAAACCATTTGAGTTTTCCATTGTTGCTCCTTCCCCTATTCTAAAGCAACAATACTTCATTTCTTATCTATTTTATTTTATTTCAAAACAATATCATATAACTCCTATCCTTGAGCCTCCTCCTTATTCTTGGCTTCTCTTGATGGTTCCCCTTTTCTTCTCAAGGCAACAATCTTTCCTTTCTTTTATTTCCAAACAATAGTTAGCAAGTTTTATAGTTTATGTAAGAATCAAAACCCCTATTACCTCTTCCCTCTTGGAAATACTAGTGATCTCATTATCTAGTTCATCCATAAACATAGCATTTATAAAAGTATTTATATTTATAACTATTTTCATTGCAAGTACGTTTTATTTTATGTTCTTAGCTCTAGACACACTTAGGCTAAGTGCACACACATTTACATATGTGCAAATATCCAGTTGTGTAATGTCCTAAATTCTAAGTATGAGGGTGTCTGGGTCACTCTCCATCCTTGGGTGGGATTTTAGGACTTCTCATATTGTTATGCCTTTTCCTCATCCCCAACTTCCCCACTTTCTTGATCCTTTGCCTTGTATTGGTTTCCAAGGTTTCTCTTACCTTAGTGCTCTTTCCCTGATTCCTGTATTTCTTGAACCCGCACTTTGTCTCACCCATTGGAATTTTGGACCTTCCCACATGGTGAGATTGCTTATCCTTCATTTTACCTTAAGTTCCCAATTCCCCAATTCCCCATGTCTCATACCTTTATACTTTACTTTGCTAGCATGAATTTCCTTTGTTACCTACATCCTCACAACCATGCTTCCTTCTATCTTGTGGGCTTTTAGAGTTCTATTTCCTTCCTTGCACTCTCTCCAAAGGAACTAGTCACCTCAACTCCTGATCCCCACAATATTCGATATCCTCAAGTCTTGATCTTTGCTATATCATAGGCTCTAAAGATTTGTTTTACTAACATTCCTAAAAGGTATGAGGTATCGTAGAACCTTGAACCTTGATTCTAACTCCTTCATCACTATTAGGTATGTAGACTTTTTAGGTTTCCCTTTCTCTCATTACACCAACATCAAGTATGTTATATTGTCTCATCCTTGATCACCACTAGTATCAAATATGCTAAAAATATAATCCTTACTCCCTCCCTTATTAGGTATCTCCTAATCCTAATCCTTACTCCTTTTTACATCAAGTGTCTCCTAGTCGTGATCCCCACTACTTATTGCATTAGGTGTCTTTGAATCCTAATCCCTGCTCCCTCTTGCATTAAGTATCTCTAAAGCTTGATCCCCACTCCTTCCTACATCAACAAGTGTATCCTTCAATCTTGATCCCTACTCCTTTATGTTGATAATCCTTCCTAAGCTTATAAACCTTTGTTTCCCTTTACAACCTGGTATCCTTGCATTCCATTCCTTGAATCCTTGATGTTAGACCTTCAAAAACTTAATGCTAACATACCAAGTGGAAATTCATCTTAATGAAATCCTAACTCTTGATTACCTGGTCCTACTCACCATTGCATCCTTCATAATGTGAATTCCTAGATTTCTAACTTCAGACCATGGCAATATTCTCTACTCATCCATTGGGCACACATTTCTTTGGACCCTGCCTTTGTGCACGTATCTTTCTAGACCCTCACCTTTAGGCACACATTTCCCTAAACCCCCACCTTTAGGCATGCTTTTTCATGGAACCCTACCATTCAAACAAAGGTATTCACCTACCACTCTACAAGACTACGGATGAATTAATGGCCTCATTTGAATGTTTGGTAAATTGGAGGGAAGCTTTGAATTTCCTACCAAGACATGTGGGCCCACTCTAGGTCTTCAATCTCTATTTAAGTTGGACAATTTCATCATTTTTCATATTTTGGCCATTTTATGAAATCTTAACCCTAGTTAGAGCACTTGTGCTCAAAAATTGAATCTAAGGACAAAAACCCTTGGGTTTTGTATATTAGTAGATGAAACCCCTTGATTGGTTTCTTGGATATTGGAAGACAAAGACCCTTTGCTTTCCTGAGGGTAGCTTCATATGGAGGTTGCATTTACACCTTCCATTAGAGGACTTCAACAATATTTTAGGCATTTCAACATTCTGGGTATTCTAGAATATATTTGTAATTGTTGAAGAAGCAAATATTTGTAATCCTCCAAACTAAAATATATTTTGAATGAAGTATTTGAATGAAATATTCATTTCCATGCTATGTGTGAATGTATTTCTAGTTTTATATGTGTTGAGATACTTTATCTATTATTGGTATTTTATATCTAAATATTTTATATGAATATTGTCATGCCCACATTTTACACGTGGACATGAAAACCAAACTAACAAAAAATTACCAACATAACGTTACGACACTCATACGTGTAATATGTGAACTTAAAAACATACACACTTAACATCATTGCATGCGCAAGGCATGTTAGGCATGACACACTAAGATGAGGAAAACACAATCAAGATGTAGGTAATGCGAAAATCCTTTTGCACCCCTTCGATAATGGAAGTAAACTAAAAGGGTAAGCATCGCATCATACAACGTCACATGGGGTGAACCCTTTTCAGAAGGTGACCCCTAGGGTTTTCTAGATGTAGATGAAAAGGCAGTCTTCCTTAAGGAGGGGAGACCTAACAACTATCTAAGATAAACCCCCAATAAAATAATAACACTATTATAAAGTAATTAAATCTAATGCGGAAATGTACCTAATAATGATAACACTACATTATCCTTAAAGAGAAAATACATCATTTAAGATATTTAACTAAGGTTCTTGAATATTTAATCAATCAAGAAATATTGCCTAATTAATTTTAAAAAATTAAATAGCATTTGAAAAATTATTCAAATTCGACAATTAAATATAAATATGAATTAATAAATATTTAATTAATTAAACTCAAATTTAAGGGCAAACATCTAATCAACATCTAAAACATATTCCAAATTTAAATAAAGTCTTTATAAAAATTTTCATCATTAAAATATTTAAATTGCCACTCTAGGGTCTAATACAAAATAATACTCCAAAAAAAAATTCAATGTCCAAACTATAGGTTGAAGGATGGAGCTTAGGAAAATCAGTCTTTATAAAAAGGGATTAATTAGTCTAACTCAGTTTAAGCCCTCTAACTTTAAGGAAACATTTCAAACCCTAATACAAAATTATAAAAGGTGTTTAAGTCTTTGTTTCTCACTCACATTGTTTGTTTTGGTTTGTAGGTTGAAGGATGGAGCTTAGGCAAATCACTTTTTATGGGAAGATTATTTCTCATCCACAAATGTTTAGTTTTCTAAAATTCATTTCACCTATTTTAGTTTTCTAGAAATATTTGTTCCTTTATATTTCCAAGATTTTCTAGATTTTTTCTAATATGGTTTAATAACTAATTCTAGATTACAACGTTCAAAAATTTTCTCCTTCCCTCCAATAAGTTCAAATAAAAAGTATTATATTGAGGGTTTGGAAATTCTATAAGAAATATTATATAAAAATATATATTTATCAATATATATTTTATATATAAATGAAAACAAAATACATGGACAATATTGATATACATATATATAATGTATATATTATATGTATATAAATTTATTTAAAATAAACTAAGAACAATAAGATATGTCTCTGTGTATACACATAGAATTGTGTATATACAGATGGTTTTGTTTCTCTCTCTCTCTCTATATATATATAACATATAGCAGGGGACAAATAAAATAATGTATTGCAGATTTAAACATATAATATAAGTCAAAGGTAAATACATAGGGCAGCCATGGTCGCGGACCACAGGTCCGTGAACCTTGCAGTCCATAGGCCCTCAACCTGTGGCCTGTACAGATCGCGACTTGTGGTAAGCAAGGGCATAGCCTTTGCCGCCATAGAGCCTACGAGCTCTATGGTGAGGAACCCTTGGCCCCATCCATAGCAGCGCAGGAAGGGGTGCAGCTAGGGCTTCAGCCCTATCGTCCCCTCAACATAATTTTTTTTATTGTAAAACTTAAAACCTTTTTTTTTAAACTTTAAAATGTTAGAAATGAAAGCAACACTACTTCAATGGATATCTGATTCGAGATAAATTTCAGCAATCTTTAACTGTGTGCTATTAACAATAGAGATTATAACAAAACATAAACCCACAATACAGAAATATAAAATATTTTCTAATATATATATATATACATATTTTTAACACTCAACTATAATATATAAAAAAGATGGCGTGGAAGAGTAAAAAAAAAGCAAAGCAGAAGGAGGTTGATGGTGCAATCAATGTGGAGGTTTTGAATTCATCAGAAAACTAGACAAGGCTTTTGAAGGTAACCATCATCATTGGAAAATAATTGGGCGTAATATCCCAAGGCGAGATATTGAAGATTGGATATACAAAAATTAGAAATTTGACTCTATGTTAAACTTCTTACCCAAAGGTTTTCTCACGGCGGCTTTTCAATGCACAGAACAAAGAGATAAAATCCTTTAGTTAGGTCCTTGGAGGATGGGTGATTCATTTATTTATTTGCAGAGATGGATTCCTAATTTCGATCCCAAGGATAGCAACCTGAGAAGCACACCAATTTGGCTGAGGCTATACAATCTACCATTGAAGTATTGAACGGATGAATGTTTGGATGAAATTGGAAATGCTTTGGGAAGAACAATTGAGATTGAAAAATGCACGATGGAGAAAGCACGATCTATGCCAGGATTCAAATCTTAGTGATCAAGAAAATTCCCAAACAAATTATCCTAAACTCCTTTTGTGGTTCATCAGAACATGGTATAGAGGTAGAAACTCCAAAAAAATTTTGTCTCAAATGTCAGGGATGCGATCACAATGAAGGGAAATGCCCTAAATTCCCTTCTAAAGACAAAACAAGATGGATATCGAAGAAGAGTGATCCAACAGAACCACACAAAGAAAATGATCTCCCGGTGGAGGAAGAGCACGCAAACCAGGAAATCAACCAGGTGGAGACACTAACAAATCTGATCATTAACAAAGACAATCCCATGGCGATGGTGGTCTATGATGCAAAAACAAAGACTGACATATGGGAGGATGACTTGAACTAGGAGAAGGTAACTTAAACAATTGAAGAATAAATTAGCATCATAGATCCTAGATGCATATGTCAGTCTGCCTCACAAATGCTTGGACTAAACATTGGGGTGGAGAAGAAGAAAGGGAGGAAGACTAATAAACAGAAGAGAGAGGAGATGGCACAAGGAAAAAGCCAGCCCAATTTGAAAGAATATATGTTGAGATCTAAGGGAGGAAACCCCTCCCTTAGAGGGCCATGAAGATAGTAACATAGAATGTTAGGGGCCTCAACACCCCTAACAGGGAGCGCATGACCAAGCACCAGTTAGAGCTCATGTTGGTCGGCATCATATTGATGCAATAAACAAAATTAAACATTCAAGAAGCGAGTGCCTTTATCAAGTATCGTAGAGGTTGGGTAGGAGAATGGGTTGAGGCAAATGGAGCAGGTAGAGGATTAGGAGTTTTGTGGAACCCTAACTGGCTAAAGATTGACATCATGGGTCATCCCACAATAATGGGTTACACTTTTTGGCCAAACTTGACATTGAAATCAACATTTTGAACTAAATCTTCACTTTCTAACACCTATAGCCGGTAAACTGTTAGGAATTTAAAGATGATGCAAACTAGTGGTTTGTGAGATTTTGTTTGTAGATTGTAAATATAGTTTTTTTAAAAAATTGGAGTTAAATTGTAACATTTTTTGCGTCTCCTTTAATAACTAGTTTTTAATAGTAAACAACATTTTTTTAAAGTGATGTGTATACTGTAGCACATAACTTTTTTTCTGCAAAGGATAAAATTTTGATTCTTTTGAATTTAGATTGGTAACACTGATATATAGAGCATGCATTTGGTTTCATAATGTTTTGTTGAATATTTTTTTAATTAAGTTTTGAAGTCAAACCAATTATAATTTAGACATAGGCGTATTTCGTAAAACATAACTTTTTTTGTATGTATCGAAATTCAATTTTTTTTTGTTGAAACAAGGACATCAATACCTAGGGAATAGATATTTTTTAGAAGTTTTTTCACTAATTTACTAATTTTCCATGTGTGCAGAGCATAGAACTTGATGTTCGGTGAAAAACCTACATTCACAAGAAATAAAAAATAAATATAATAATCAAAATAAATATATTTAAAATTATACTTTTTGGGAAGCTTATAATAAGGACTACATACTTACAAAACATAAATTTTAAATGAATTCATTTGATCCCCCAAAAGGTAAATCAAAAATGGTTTTTTATCAGCATTTTAATAGGTGTAGAGGAGACTCCATTATAGGTATGGTTTAAAACTAGCGGGGTTCTATCCAAGGGGGTTTGAATCTAAGGAGGTTTGATCAAACCCTCTTCAATTAAAATCCTTTAAATGGAACCTTTCAAGGCTTAAATCATCATATTTTCTAAAAATATGTGATTTCAATAAAAATCAGGATGTCCCAAAAAGTGTAACCCATTATTGTGGCAGCACCCTCATACAATCTAATAAAAATTAGATGCTCTGCAAGGTAAGAAGTTACAATTCAAATCTAAATTTTATTTTATGTAATGTGTATGGATTGACAAATCTTGAAGAGAAGAAAAAGTTATGGGGCAATATCACTGACGGCCTAAAGATACTTCCAAATGAGAAGTTCATCCAAGGAGGGAATTTCAATGCAATCTTAATAGAGAATGAAAAGAAGGGTGGAGTAAAAGGATCATCTAGGTCCCAAAGAGATTTTGCCTAGTTTATCAATGATGCAGATCTAATCAATTTGGCACCAAAAAATGGTGTTTTCACCTGGTCGAATAGAAGAGGAGTAGCCCATGTAGCAAAGAGATTGGATAGATTTTTAGTTTCTATCAATTGGTTCGATACCAACTATTTGTTGGAGTCAAACATCAGAACTGTTTCAAGATCTGATCATTTATCGGTAGACCTATCAATCTGAGAAGACCAAGCACCAAAAAGGAACAACTTCAAATTTGAAAAAATGTGGTTTGGTAGTAAATATCTAATTAACCTCATTGCGAAATGGTGGAAGGAGGCTCTAGTGTGTAGAGGAACCAAAATGTTTAGGTTTGTGAAGAATCTGAGTACACAACAAGAAAATTGAAGGAATGGAATGTCATCTCCTTTAAAAATGTTTTTTTGAAAAGGAAAGGATAGAGAAGGAACTTGAAGTTTTGAATGTGAGAATTATTGCTTAGGGAATGTTTCAAGAAGACTATGCAAAAGAGAAGGAACTTTTGGCAGAACACTCATAAATTCTTGCAAGAGAAGAAATTTATTGGAAGGCAAAATCCAAAGAGACCTGGCTGGCAGAAGGAGACCACAATACCAAATTCTTTCACAATACAACAAAGGAAAGAAGATCACAAAACTGAATTGAAAACATAGAAGCCATAAATGGGAAAAGGTTGAACAACATAGAAGACATCGAAGATGAGGCTGTGACATTCTTCAAAAGACTATTAGCACCAGAAGATGCCATGGATAGATGGGATATGATGGATCTTATAAACAATATCCCCAATATTTTGTCTGATGCAAATAGGAAAATGTTAATGGACCCTTACATAGAGTAGGAAGTATGGTTTGCAGTTAAGCAACTACATCCGAAGAAGGCTCCTGAACTAGATGGTTTCCTGACCCTTTTTACCAAAAATGTTGGTACATAATTAGGAAGACATTTGGGAGATAGTAAAAGATTTATGCAAATAGAGGAAGATCTTGAAAGAAGTTAACAACACTATGGTGTCACTCATCCCAAAATGCAGAGCTGCAATTCATTCTGTAACTATAGGCTGATTTCCTTGTGTAATTGTATCTATAAGATCATCACCAAGGCCTTTGTGAATAGACTCAAATGCATCCTCCCTAGTTTAATCTCACAAGAGCAGAGTGGATTCACCCTAGTAAAGGACATAATGGATGGTGTAGTTATTGCAAATGAAGCAATAAATTCAATTGAAAACACAAAATAGAAGAGTGTGATGGTCAAGTTGGACATCAGTAAAGTCTATGACAGGGTAAGTTGGAGATTCCTCATGCTTGTCTTAGGAAACTTTGGATTTGGGGAATACTGGATGGAATGCATCTTTTAGTGCATTTCCATGGTTTATTTTCTATATTGGTTAACAGATCTCCCTATGGTTTCTTCCCAAGCACAAATGGGCTTTGACAAGGAGACCCAATCTCCCCATTTCTATTTGTGTTAATGGTCAGAGCCTTAGGAAGGAGTATCACTAAGAGCTTTGAGGAAGGATGATGGAAGGGAGTACAAGTGGCTAGGAATGTGGAAGTACTAACACACCAACAATTCACAGATGATATAGTTATATATGGGGAATCTACCATAGAACAAGACAAAGTCATAAAAGAGATTTTGAAGAATTACATCTCAACCTCGGGCCAAATGATAAATCATGACAAGTCATGAATCTTTTTCTTCAATACTAGGAAGACTGCGCAAAGGAGAATTTCAAATGAATTAGGATTTGGAGTCCATCAAATCCCATGCAAACATCTGGGGGTGCCGTCGTTCAAGGGAGCAGTCATAACTAGTGTTTGGAGTAACACAATTGAGAAATGCAAATCTAAGGTAGAATCATGGAAAGAAAGATGGTTGATGCTAGTAGGGCATATTTTGATGGTAAAATTGGTCTTGGCTACAATCCCAATTTATCTAATGTCATGCATTCAATTAACCAGGAACGCCAATTTGAACATGAATAGTATTCTCAAAAAAATTTATGGGATGGTGCAAATGATCAATAGAGGATACCCCTAGTATGTTGGGACAAGGTGAGAGAAAGAAAGAAAGGGGGGGCACTGGTATCAGAGACCTAAACTTGCAAAATTGATCTCTAGGTGCTTATCTCATCTGGTGAATGCACTCTACGTCGGGAGAAGTTTGGTGCAAAATTCTCCAAAACAAGTACTTGGACTCCCCTGCCCTAGACATAATTTTGACCATAGAAAATACTCCAAACAAGTCACACATTTGAAATTTCATGATGAACTGTAGACCAATAATAATAGAGCATCTAACATGGGTAATAAATGATGAGAGATTGACCAACTTTTGGTTTGACTCTTGGCTCCACTTGGTCCTGTTGGAAGAAATTGAAGAACTAGAGGGATGCAAAGAAATAATGGAAGATATTTGGGGAGAAAAGGTGGTGGATTACATGATTAGTAGGGAGGATGATCTTGGGAAGCATTAGGAATGGAAATACTTTATAGATTCACCATTAGAAGAAAATGCAAAAATCAAAATTCAAGAACTGTAAAAACGTAAAAGTTCTTTGAACTCCAAAAAAGCCAAAATCATTTGGTGTGGAGCCAAAATAGGGGAGTACTTAGTAAAAATTGGTTATCAAATCCAAAATGCAGATAGAGCTAATGATGGATGGTTAGTCAACCTATGTTGGAGCCATCAATTTTGCCAAAGGCAGGTGCCTTTGCTTGGACGGTGATTCAAAAAAGAATAATAACTGATGAGCACTTGCATTCTATAGGAATTTCAAGCCCAAGTAGATGCCCCCTATACAAAAATAGTTATGAAATGGTGGACCACCTACTAGTGTAGTGACCCTATGCAAGTGAGTTGGGATTGGCTTTGCAACAAGGTCGGCTAGAGTGGCGAGAGACATAATGATACCAAGAACTGGTTCCAAAGATGGCTACTCTGATTTTTTGATTTTTTAACATGGATACTTTGAGGATCAGGCAAAGAACTTCTTGAGATGAACACTATTGAGTGGTTCCTCTAGAGAAATGCCTTTGGGTGTTGCTAAAGTATAATCTCCTGATCCATATACTGTTGTGATAATAAAGGGTCCTAACCAATTAGGCTCAAACTTGCCCTTCTTTTCTTGATCTGCTTGATTTCTCTAATTTTCCTTTAAGACAAGGTCACCAACTTGAAACCATCTTTCTTTGATCTTCTTGTTATAGTTGCACCAGAGGTATTTTTGATAGACATGGAGATGATTAAGTGCTGCAAGGTGCCTCTCATCTAATAGTTCTAGCTCAGCTAATCTGGAAGTGCAATACTCCACTCCATCAATCAGGTGATGTAGAGATACTTTGAGGGATTGGATCTCGACCTCTATAGGTAGAATGGCTTCAGAGCCACAGACCAAGGCATAGGGTGTGGTGCTAGTTGGTGTTCTGATACTAGTGTGATAGGCCCATAGGGTGGGATTGAGTTGTAGGTGCCAATCATGACCAGCTTCATTCACCATTTTCTTGAGGATTTTGAGAATGGTTTTATTGGAAGCCTCGACTTGGCTGTTACTCTGTAGATAGTAGGGAGTGGAAAAGTGATGTTGGATATTGTATTGTGAGCATAAGGTATGGACATCTTGATTCTTTAATGGTCTCCCATTATTAGTGACAATAGCTTGGGGGATATAGTATCAAAAAATGAGGTAGTTAAGGATAAACTTGGCTATCTGCTTGCCAGTGATAGAAGTCATGGGAATGACTTTGACCTACTTCGTGAAGTACTTGTTGGTCATGATATTAGTCATAAACAAGCATAGAATAAAAGTACACATTAACCTTTATTCATCTTGAAAGATATGATGAATTCAGAGAATTCATGATCCCAAGTCTCCGGTGATTAGGTCTTAATCTTCTGACGTTACTTAGAGGTTGATGTGCGTTGCTGTTTCCATTTTGGGGCCTTACATAGAGTTCATCATCATGACGCTATTTCTACAAAGATTCTTCATAGGGAGGTCATTTTATACAGTTATTTGATTCGATGATATAGTTATATTCAAATATTTGCATGATATTTATCAGTAATGCATGCTTTAGCTTCAAATATGCTAAATATTTCCACTTATCTACGAGATGTCCACATATTTGTATTGTTTGCTTTAGATGTTCTATTATTTGCAATTGTGATAGTGAAACATTCTGAAATTTAAAGAAATTGAAAGAAAAGCTTCAAATGAAAGATGAATCTTCAGCTATTGAACCACATGTATATCAGATACAGTCATGAGGAGAAGAAAACCAAACCATATGTTCACCAGGACATTCCACAGCTAGATACAGTAGGTGCTAACTTCAAAGGAATTGTATGAAAATAATATATGTAAGTAGACATGCACTCCAAAGGACGCAGCAAATCACCACATAAATCTAGAATTCATACACTGATTACTCAAGATTTACTATGAATTGTAACCAAAACACTCTTCTCATTCATTAAGTATGCAAAGATATAAATGTATACAAAAAAGCTTTGAAATGAGCCCTGAGTATTTCAGTAGACAAATTTCAATTAAGTTTCGAATGTTCAAAATGAAGCATTCCTGCACCTTTTATAGAATAAGGTGAGGAATCCATTACAAAAAGATCAGCGATCCAGATTCATCTATGCACATCTACGGTCAGTATTTCCTTTGACCACGTCAACCTTTACAAAATGGCACAAGTTGCCAGCTAGCAACTATCTAAAAAAACTATTTTCACTAAGTATCTGATGCTGATATTCACTCTATGATGCATCATCACTTAGTTTATCAGAGTCATGCTCTTCATCACCAGGTGCATCACTTTCTGAACTTTCATTATCATGATGATCATGACTGTGCATATGAGGTTGCATGGTGCTCCGGACCTGCTCATATGATTGCACAATTTTATCTATTTCCCCACCATCCTGAGTCTTTGCTTTGATCATGGTGTGCTTGTGTGCCTCATATTTATGCCTGCTACTGTCCAGCTTGCTCTTCTTGTCTTACAGTGTCTCATTGTACTTCTCCATCTTAACTTTGATTCTCATTATTTTATCTATGGCTTCTTCTGTCAAGTGAACAAGTGGATCATCTGCTATTGATTGGAAGTTGCCGTGTAAAGCATTGATGGCAAATTCCTCATCTTGATTTTCAACCTTCCCTTCCACTTTTCCTTCTAATGTTTCCAATATTTCTACCTCAACAGACATTAAATCATGCAACTTCATGCTGAAATCTCTCAGTTTATTATTGCATCTTCTAAGTACTCCACATTCAAATTGAATGTCCTTATACCATATGTCAATCAGCAAGGCAGTATTACTATTTTGTACCTATTTATTGATGAATAGCTGAGGATTTATCCTCCTTAATTCTCCCAGTATATTTAATACTCTTTCTAGTTGGTAAGACCTTTTTCTTGTCTGCATCTACAATTTGTCTACCTTGGTCCTGGAGTCGCTGAGAGTATTCCACCTCTTTAAAGAGGTGTTTACTACTTCCTCTACATCACCCAATGTGGATGACATCCATCTCCTGAGTACAGATGCCTCATGTTTCATGAGGTCTAATTTATTCACCTCCTCTTGAGAAATAACAGTCAATGGGACTGCATGTTCAGTTGAAGTATCTTCAGTATTGGTTAGCCTCCCTATGTAGGCATGCAACTGAGCAATGTGCTCTTTGTGTTGCTTATTTTTCTCCTTCTCTCTTTTCACTTTTTGAATTAAAGAATCAATAATATCCTTACCCTCTTGACCCTCTTGGTCTTCATTGGCAAATCCTAAGTCTACTGTGCTGATCTGGAATTCATCTAAGGTAATTTTACCTTTTTCTTTATCCACAGTAGGTACTGCAATCTATGCAGTCCTCCTCCTAGTTGTTGGATCTCTTTTGATGGCCAAAGTCATTCTGGCCTTCCTCTTAGGTTTTATTATATTTTCAGAGAATAGGGTGGAGACATCAAATTCTTGAATTTTAAATTCTTCTTCTATATTTACGTATTTCTCCAACCACAGAGGTACTTGATCATGTTTCTCTGCATCATCATGATGTTCACCTGTGTCTCCTGTTTCTGTCAGCAGATGTGGTGGAGAAGGTGATTTCCTTAATACTTCTTCATGATGCTCACTTTGACGTTGATCCTATGGCACATCCTCCTGTTGAGGAACTTCTTTCTCCGGAGGAGCATCTTCTTGAGGTGAAGGATCTTGTGATGTATCCATATGCTGATCATGATGATCATGATCCTTTTCTGTCATTACTTCATCCTCCTTTGGTTTTTCCTCTTGCTGAGGAACATTCTCAGCAATGGATAATTGAGAAGTCTCCTTAGGTGCTGGCGTTTGTGCTACTTACTTCCTGTACTTTGGCAGCAGGATCTTCAGATATATCCTTTGCATTAGCCTTCTTTTCATGAACCTCTACTATAGCAGGTTTTGCTGATGCATCCTGTGCACTTGGTGGGCTTATTTCTGAAGCATGGCCTTCTAGTTCCGCCATCTTCACTTCTTCTGTAGGTTGTCCTTTGTCAGGTGATCCTGTTGGATGTTCAGGACTTGCAACTTGTTTATCTGTTATGTCTATCACCACAGGATTTGTCACCTGTGCAATCAGTGTATCTAGCCCCATTTCTTGGGCTACCCTCTCTGGGCTTTTTTCCTTTTCAACTTCCACTTGCTTCATCTCCTCCAGTATTGTTTGAACTGTTGGAGTCTTATGAGGGGTCATTTGTGTACCTGCAGCAAGGGTTTCCATCTTTTGTGAAGAGACCTCCTTCACAACCTCATCATCAGACAAATTAATTATCTCCTCTAATGAGATATGACCTCCTGGCAAGGTTTCTTTCATTTGCTCTTCTGCAAGTTCAGTTTTGAACTTGACAATGTAGGAAGCGGAACATTATGCTGAAGTTCCTTATGCACTTCACTACCTGCCCCTTGTAACAATGTAGGGGGTTGTTTTATTTGACCCCTCATGGAGGTTCTCAGTTTCTTAGGCGGGGTAGACACCACCACCTATGGGGCTTTTCTTTTTCTTTTTATTATTAAAGGAGCCTCTTCTTCTTCAGGCTCTTCCTCCATGAGGATATCCTTTTCATCATGTTTCCTTGAGGATGGACCCTCTTCTAGGGTCTCAATAATTTCAGCCTCTGCTATCTTACTCTTCTTGGACTTTCCTTTCCTTGTCCTTGGAGGGGATGCTGATCCTGATCTAGATCCTAATCCTGATGCTGCTACCTCCTCAGCTGCAAATACTGCCCTTTCAATAATAACCCCTTTGGGTTCCTTATCTACTTTCTTGCCCCTTGGGGGTCTTTTGCTCTGTTGTTGTGGTGGAAGGAGTCTATCTCCCTTAGACTTTCTCTTCTCATTTAGGAAGTCATCATACTCCCCATCGAGAATATCCTGCCCCTTCTTCTTCAATGCCCCTATTTGTTCATCAACCCAGGCTTGGGTTAGTTGTATGGTCCTGGCGATGAAGGGGTCCAAGGATATATCCTCTTGTATGGTGAGGTTAGGTGCAGAGATGGTATCATTATATATTTTCTTCTGTTCATATTCATCTGCAATTATCCTGCCATCATCTTTCTTCAATTGTTGGGGAATAGGGATGCAATCAATGGTTCTTATTTGATTAGAAGTCAGCCTTTGATATCTTCTTCTTCTTGCCTCTGCTTCATCTTCACAGTCAGCCTAGAAGTCCTCTAGGTGCCTCTAATGAATAGGCTTTCCTATTATTTTCTACATCCTGTTGTAAGGATCATATGGTCTTGTCAGTGGAAAAGGCTGCAGTTTCATTTTATTCAAGGTGACCATCACCTTCTTTATGTGCTCTGAATCAGGGCACATGTACCAGCCAATGGTGAGTGGAAACAAAATTGGTGGCAGCTTCTTGGCATCTTTGTATATTTTTATTATTGTGGAGCTCTGCCTAATGAATTCCATCAGTATCACTGCATCAGTGGGATACCTTGGCAGCATGAGGGGATTTCCTTCAAAACCCTTAATCCTCATGTAAGAAAAGGTGGCAAACTGAATGTACCAGGCTCCATGCCTGTAAATTATCTCTTGAGCCTCCATGCTCAATCTCTTTGTTCTGTCTTCCTCCATGGTCCTCACCAGATTCATAGAGAATGCATCATTGACCAGTTTGTAGTCTTGGAGGTAATTAGCTCTTTATAGCTAGGGATGATGATCCCAGATATGCACAGCATTGACTGTTCCTGTGACTTTCCCATCTGTAACCAGCGCATCAAATGTGCCTTTATAAGCACAGGAGTAGACGATGTATGAGGTCATATAGAAAGCACAATTTGAACCTCCTAGGTTCATCAGCTGCTCATGCAGAGCATCACTTATTAACTAGCCCCACAGTGGCTTGATGTTTGAATATAAACACATCATTATTATACCATACATCCAGTCTCTGAAACTACCAGCATCAGGCTGGCCTGTTACTCTGTTCAATAGTGCTATCATGTATTGATATTCATCACCAAAATCATATTTAAATAGATGCACAGGAAGTTTGGCTGTTGCAAGATATGTACTATTTTCAGCCCTCCATTGATACATGTTCTTCTTGGCTTGTTTCTTGTTGTTTTCATATTCTTTCTCTGACTTCTTTAGGTCCATACTTTTTACCTTGATGCCCAATGGCAATCCCAATGTCTTGGAAAGACCCTTGATGGACAGGTCAGCATATATCCTTCCATGCTTCATCACCTGCTTGGTTTCTGGATTGTAGTTCCTGGCACACTCGATAACTAGTTCCGGAGATTCCATGGAGTATGGAAAACTGGCAGCATTCCACATCCTGAAAATGAAAACTACATCTAGCACAGGACTCTTGTTATTTTCATCGTTCAACCTGGCCGACCATGCTTCCAAATTGGTACTCCCCTGATGGGTATTTATAATGGCACAATATTTAAACAGGATGCCCCTCTGGGAGGAGAACATAGGCCTTTCGAATTCTGCTTGACACTTTACTAACCTCTTGTCAACCATGGGTGCTTGCAATTAACCAAATCTTGTCTTACAATGGGCATACACATACATGCATACTACAATTAACTTTACTAATCATCATGCCTACTGTATATGTTCAACATTACTTAATTATATGGATGCATAAACCAGAACTTCAGATTAACCACTCATACCTGACTATTACAGAAACAACAGGATGAGGGTTTCATTTACTTACCTGGATATACAAAATTCCCCTTATACTAGTGGACTTTCTGACAATGCTCTTTATTCAGCTGATGATCACGCACTTCCTTCTATCTGTGAGGTTAATTCATGCAACTATCGACTGTATGAGGATATGGAAGCTGGTGCTCTGTAAAAAACAAATTTATCACAAGGTAACTTTGAAATGATGGTGAATTCATCCTTTTAATGATGCTCTTAGGGTAAAATTAGGGTAACCCTGACAGATTAGATTTTACTCATTGATTATCCACGCGAAAACGCAGGATCTTGCCAGGTGTTCCATCGAGTTTCTTGATCGGCGTGAACCACCTACCATGTCTGCGCCATTAAATGACAATGGCAGCAAAGGGAGCGGGGTGATATCCCTATGACAGGATATCACAAAAGCAGGATGATATTCAAAAATATCGGGTCGAGTTTAAAATGTTCATCCTCCTTGAGAGGAAAAACTATCGTGACAACATCATGTGACGAATGCAACTTTTGGTTATGTTTAGCACATCAGGAGGATCTCTAGATATATTGGGTGATGTTTCAAAGATGATGTTGATCGGACGAACTTACATGTCACTCTTTTGAAATATCAAGATGACGTCATCCAGATATTTCACTCAGTGTATCAGCAAGGCATCATGATGTCATCGTCATGGTATGGGAATAGGATCATGTTTACGAAATATCCTGTCAAGAGGTAAATGTGATGATGATATCATCGTCATGTTTGTTTCTTTGTTTATCAGACTTGGATGACATCATCAGGATATTGGCTTAGGGGGATATTTCACAGTAGGAGGATATTATGAAATATCGGGTTACTTTGAAAAATATGATCCTCGCGAAATGCAAAAGGCTATTGACGGGTACAGGTTACTATCACCTAAAATTGACGTCCAAATATTCAAACCGCATGATTTTATTGTGTGATATACTATATCGGGGTGACCTTTTATAACATGACTGATGTTTACGAAATATGATCCTCCCCCTGGGAATATCAGGTTTGACTCAAACTTTGACCACTCATAACCTTCACATCCTGACGAATATTAGGGTGATGTAAAAGACAAACCTGCATGGAATTTAATGCTCTTTCTAAATATGAGGTTTCAGGAATAAAATATGAAATTTGACGAACTGACCTCATGATAATCACTTACCCAGCCTTTTCAATGCATGATGATCTGCATGACTTAGTTTTACCAGACCGCCAGAAAGCACAAGACACAAGCTAAAAGTTGGGTCCCTATTTTGTCAAGTCAAAATGGGGTGTGTTGTGTAACCACGCAGCAACTTGCCACCAAAGAAAACAAACAAATTCTAGTGATTTAAGTGATATGATCACTTGCATCCATAGTATTCTAATTCTTCCTGAGCATAAGCATCATGATCTTCTAAATAATAAAATTTCATCACGGTAACAATGCTAACAAAGGATCATGTGTGTGCAGATGATTAATTATCTTCATCTTGAAAGCGAGTTGAAACCATAAGTAACTGGTGTTAAACTACATAGTTGGAGATCATCCCTCATAGCCAACTTGGATAGAGCCTTGCTGCCAGTAGGCATCTGTAGCCCCGGCAAGGTTATCTATACAATCTCCCTAAGTAGAGCCCCACTGCCAGCAGGCATCTATAGCCCCTGTAGAGTTACTTAGATGGCCTAATTTTATTTCTTTTCTAATTTTTTTTTTAAAATGTGTGTCTGATATCATCATGTCAGCTCATTTGTACAAGGTAGAGTCACTTGCAGCTTTAGGTCGGAGATTGTATTGGTAGCAAGGGAGTGTCTTTAGATTTTTCATTTAACACCTATACTTGTGTATTCAACAAACCCAAGGCTGTTAGGTGTTTCATTGTGATTGATTCACTTTGATCAAGAAAAGGCACCCTGATGAAAGGATATCACAGACCTGATCGTAAATACTTCTCAGGCTGAATTACAACCTATGTATAAATCTAATCTCATCACCTGAATCTTAACAATTTAGTTATTTTCTGTGGTAATAAGGTGCATCCTCTTGACTAACCCAACACAAGGTCTCAACAAACAAAACAAACTGTATAGACAACTATACAAATGTACAATATGATACACATGACTGTCATGAAGTCACTCAGGCCAAAAAATAATGTTTGAGGAATTGTCCATTGACTGGCAATGGGACATCCTCACTTGTCAGGTTCTTAAGCCTATAAGTGTTGTCTCCTAGTATCTCAGAAATTTGAAAGGGACCTATCCATAATCTATCAAATTTGCCATGGTCACCTTTCTTTTCATGGGCTTTATCCCACACTAGGACTAAATCAGATATCCTGAAAGCTTTAACTCTAGCTCTATTGTCAAACCAACGTTTGACAATAGCCTGATGTTTTGCAAACTGGTCAATTGCTTGACTCCTTTTCTCTTCCAGGTGCATCAGCTGAAGCAACCTAACTTCTTGTCTATTATCAATGCCTAGGTATTCTTGGGCAAACTACAGAGTAGGAATTTTCAAATTGACAGGAAGGATAGGATCCACCCCATATACCAATTGGAAAGGGGAGTTTCCTAATGCAGTTTTCATTCTAGTTCTGTCTACCCATAAGGCATATTTCAGGAATGAGTTCCATTCCCTAGGGTTCTTCTCTATCAGTTTTCTTATGATATTTAGTAAATTCTTGTTGGTGGATTCTGCTAATCCATTCCCTTGGGGATAGTAGTTGGATGAAAACTTAAGTATGATCCCATGGTCAAAAGCCCAACTTGACAATTTAGTTAAAGTGAAGGCAGAACCATTATCACTTACCAAAGCATAAGGAGTTCCATACCTAGTGACAATGTTGCTCTCCAAAAATTTAATGACATCATCTGCAGTACAAGTCTTACTGCTAACAGCCTCAGTCCATCTGGTACAATAGTCAGTAATTGTTAAGACATACCTATGGCCTGAGGAGGATGGAGGATTGTTTGGTCCTATGAAGTCCATGCCCCATTGTGCAAATGGGCGCTCTTCCATCACTGGCTACAAGGGTTGTGCAGCATATTTCTCTCTGTTGGTAGCAACCTAACATACATGACAACATTTAACATGATCAGCTGTATCTTTAAAAACTATGGGCCAATAATATCCTGCTCTAAGGATTGCATGTGTCGTGGCCAAAGCTGATCCATGTGCTGTTCCGAACTTGTCATGTAACTCTGACAAGACCTTATTTGCTTCTGGCTTTTCTAAGCACCTTAGGTATATTCCTTCATAATTCTTCTCAAATAGGGTTCCTCCCTTCATCATATACTTTTGTGACCTTATCTTCAAGGCTCTTCTCTGTGAAGCTTGCAATCTCGGAGGACATCTTCCAGTAATCAGGATGTGCCTGATATCTGAATACCACTCTTTATTATTCTTATCATTGATAACATACTGCTGACTTGTGATGTTTGGGTCAATTTCAGATATCATTTGGCTTAAAGCTTGTCCTCTTACCAGCTTCATTGGTGTAATTTCCATGTCATACTCTTGTAATACAGTAATCCACTTGGCTCTTTTCTCACCAGGCTCGCTTTGCATGAGTAGCATCTTCACTGCTGCATCAGGCACTACTGCAATCACCTTGCTTCTCAGTATATAATGCCTGAATTTCTTTACTGCCCTGACTAATGCAAGTGCTTGTCTTTCAACATCCACATATCTTAATTCATCATCCTTGAAAGGACAGCTCATGAAGGCTATTGGTTTCTCTTCTTTTTCTTCATTCCTTTGAGTTAACACTGTTGCAGAGGTATGTTCTGAAGCAAATGAATAGATGTAGAAATCCTTTGTGTAATCTGGACTGATGAGTACAGGAGCATCTGATATGGCTTTCTTTATGTCCTCAAAAGCAGCTTTAGCTTCTGCTGTCCACTCAATTTTGGCATCTTTTGTCAGCATAGCATTTAGTGGTCTGACTATTTCTGCAAAACCAGTGATCAATTTTCCTACAAAGTTAATCTTACCAAAGTAAGACTTTAGTTCTTTCTTGCTTCCAGGAAGTTGTATTTTCATGATAGACTCTACCCTGTCAGGATCAATGATGATTCCATCTTCAGTTATCAAATGGCCTAATAACTTTCCTGTTGTCACCCTAAATATGCATTTCTTGGGGTTCAGTGATATTCCATACTCTTCACATTTCTTCAGCACATTTCTGAGATCTACTACATGATTTCCCCTTTCTTTGGAGAATACTGTTAAGTCATCCATGTAAATGACTATACATCTTCCTATTAAGCCTCTGAAGGCTATGTCCATTGCTCGCTGGAATGTTGCTCCAGCATTTATAAGTCTGAATGGCATACGTCTATATGCAAATATCCCCCACTTGGTGGTGAAGGTAGTTTTTAATCTGTCAATTTTATCAACCATCACTTGGTTGTATCCTGAAAAGCCATCTAGGAAAGACATCATTTTGACTCCATTTACAATCTGCAGAACTTCATCTAATGAGGGTAAAGGATAATTATCCTTTTCTGATGCTCTGTTCAGATTCCTAAAATCTACACATAGCCTGATGTCTCCATTCTTCTTCCTAACTGGCACTAGATTTGCCACCCAAGTGGAGTGCCTCACAAGAAAGATTATCCTAGCATTTAACAATTTCTTAACTTCTTCAAATATTATTAGTTCAAGCAAAGCATTGACTGGCCTTTGCTTCTGTCTGAAAGGTTTAGCATCTGGCTTGAGAGGTATAGTATGAGTTATGACAGATGTGTCATATGTCTTTAGCTCATCATAAGTCCATTCAATCACATGGATGTAATCCTTAAGGGCCTGAGTTATTCCTTCTAACTCTTCTGGTGTGCAAACCTTACCTATCAAGACATTTTTCTTGTCATCATCCTGTCTGATATTCACTTGTGAATACTGACATCCACCATCTTTGGGAAGATCCTTCTGCTTCAGCATATTATCCAAATCAAAGGCCCTTTCTAATTCAATCATGCCTTTGGGAATTCTATTGCTAGGCAACTCTAATATTTCATCTTCTTCCCAAACATGATCTTCCGTACTATTCTCATCTATAATCTGAGCATCAAATACATCATTGTTGGAGATGAAATCAAGAATGTGCTGGTCATCATCAAAGACGTGAAGATAGGTAACATTATCAGGTACTGATGGTACAGATACCAGTTCTACTGAAAATCTCTTTAGACCTGATATAGATAATGGCTCCAATGTACTGGTAGCCTGGGCAAGTGTGTCTGCCCTATGATTCTGTTCTCTAGGAACATGGGTGATGTTAAATGCATCAAAGTCTTCAATCAAATCCCACACTCTGTGTCTATAATTTGATAATTTTTTATAATTGCAAGAGTAGATTCCTCTTACTTGTCTGACAACTAATTCTGAGTCTCCAAAGACATGCAGAATTTTCACTTTCTTTTTGAGAGCAAACAGTATTCCATGAATCAGAGCTTCATACTCTGTCACATTATTAGTGCAGGGGAACTGTAACCGGTATGCAGCTAAGTAGGATTTTCCTGATGGATCAATAAGATCAATCCCTACTCTAGCTCCTTGCTTGGATTTGGATCCATCAAATCTAAGGATCCAAGATTTATCTTTAGCATGAGGTTTAGCTGAAACTTTATTTTTCTTTTCAGCTCTGGTAGCTGCTCCACCTGATATCCATTTTAACTTAGGAATGTCAGCTTTCTCAGACTTCATCTTTTCTTCCCTCTGAGAAGCCAATTTTTCTTTTTGTTTTCCATCATCAGGAGGATGATCTTTTGGATCAGGCCCTGTATGTCTCTTCAAAATGTGCAGACACAGTGAACAGGTGATCTCTGAATGAGGTGCCTCATGCAGCCTACACCAACCTTCAGTTAGTGCATCTTGTGGATGTTTCTTTTGTCTTATCATTTTCTTAATTTCTCCAGACAAAAACTCTTCAAATTTGGTCAGGTTACTGCCTTTGTCTTCGTCAGACAATTCATAGTCTGACTCCATCAGACAATCACTCCTTGGGGTGATCTTTTCTTTTTTGCTAACATTCATCTGATTGTACACCAAAATTTCTTTTGTTCTTTGTTCATGGTCTTCATCATGATCTGTCACTTTTTCTGTGGTTTCTGCAGAAGACAAAAAAGAATCAGTATCATCATCATCACCAGATGTAGAACTTACTTGGAATGTGATGATGATGCCTCACTACATGTCTGCTCCAGCATCATCATGTCTAAGCATGTTTCGCAAGTCTTTTCTGAATGCGCTTCATTGTGTAATCTGCACCATCCATCAATCAAAATATCATTAGCAGTTATATTTAACAATTGACAATGCTTTACCTGTTTGGACAGATGCATCTCAAAGTCTCTGAAGTGATCTATTTCATTTTCATTCTCAAAATTATTATCGGTTTCTACAATTGGCACACCCTCCTGATGATGATGATGATGATGATGAAAGTCAAGCATCAGGATCTCTTCTATCTTGATAGTCTGTGGTCTAATGGCATAAACTCCAGGCTCAATGTCAACATACATGATCTCATTCGTTTTATTATACTCGGTTATCATGTGCTTCATTCTGGGTTTAGCATCTATTCTTATTTGGTTTGGTATACCTTTCCAAGGTAACCACATGTGACTGAAGTCAATGGACATATATCCATTCAAAGTCTTTGACCAGTCCCTGCTAAGTAGCATCCCATATGTATTAGGTATGTCAAATACCTGGATATCAATGTAATATTGGATCCTAGGATCAGATGCTAGCTGCATGTGTATATGAGTCAGCTCTCCTACTACACTCACTTTTGTTTTATCTAGCTGTGTCACCTTTTTTAGGGATTTAACAGGATGCAGTCCTAAGGCATTGCATATAGACAAGGGCATCACATTCGTAGATGTACCTGAATCTACCAAACAGTTGTGTAAATTCTTTCCAAACATCCTTATGGTAAGGAGGAAAGGTGGTGACTCACTCTTATCTCTGTATAATGTCATATGTGATGTTTCTGTAGCTTGGACAGTAGCTGGCATTTTAGGCTTGATATTACCATCTCTAGCAGCATGATCTTTGTTGCTAGGATGACCTAGAAAAGGAATATCCTCTTTAGGAGCAGGATCATCTAGTGACTTCATGAATGTTTTTTTGATTGCAGGAGTTTTCAATAACTCTGATAAAGACAGGCTGATCTTTATCTTTTTCATTTCATCTGCCAAGTATGTAACAAGTTTATCAGATTCATGAGGCAAGCTAACAGCCTTTGATGTTGTATTTTGTGGTGACAGATATTGGGCATTTACCTTGGGGAACCCAGGATTATTTCTAGCTTTGGGATCAGGAGGTGTATTGGAATTATTTAGAGGTAAAGATGACGTCAGTGGACCAGTAGGTCTGTTGGAGCTACTTCTCAAGTTATAGTTATGTTTACCCAGATATTGCTGCTGGTATGCATGCACCTCCTCATGTTCAATAGAAGGCTCATTCTCATCTTCAAAAGGGAAGACATAATTTGACTCACAAGCTAAAGCAGATTCTTCATATGTATGAGAATAACTTTGATGATCGGTATAGCTTTCTAGCACTGGGGCTGAATCATATCCACAAGGAACTATTTCATTACCTTCTACCTGAGGTGGATGTCCTGTAGTATTAGACACTTCTGTTTGAAAAATGCTGGCAGCAATTTAAAATTGTGGACAATCTAACTCTGCATGAGTATTTGTGTTGTGGATCCTACACCAGTTGGTGAGGGCTGCCTCAGCAAGATTGACTCTAGTAGTCTATTTAGCTTCACCAGATGGCTGATTATCTAAAAGTGATGGTAATGAACCATTATTTGGCCTAGAATTCCATACTCTAGGCTGTTTTTGAGGATTATTGTTATTCCAACCACTATTATTGAAATTATTGTTATTGTATCCTCTGTCTGGATAATTTGGTCTATCATTGGAGTAATTTCTATTCTGATTTGACTGGGAATAGAAACTTTGATTTCTCAAATGTGTCACTTCTGTGGTGAGTTTTCTCAATTGAGCAGAAATTTCTTTAATTTCTTCCTTCTCTTCTTGAGCTTTGGCTACTACATTCTCACTTTGGGGCTTGAAGAAAGAGGATCCATGGTTATTGTTAGACAGATCCGCACCCTGAGGTGTCTGAATTTGTGTAGGATATTGTGACATCTGGCCACTCCCATTAGGAGGTGGCATGATACTTAATGGAGGCACCTGCAAAGGTGCAGGCATGACTGCTGTAGGTATCATTGCACCATTAGGATATTGTGCAAGATATGTTGGATACATGCCCGGCAATGTAGGGAATGCAATATTTGGAGTAGGAGCTGAGACTAGCTGCTGATTTACTTTGATAGCTTCTTGAAAGGCTCTTGTCAAGGTAGTGATCTCAAGATGTGTTCTCCTGATGAACATGGAAGTCAATGAATCTAGGGCTGAATAATAGATACTCCTAGCAGAAGCATCTG
Source organism: Cunninghamia lanceolata (assembly GCA_027924645.1). Classification (NCBI taxonomy): domain Eukaryota; kingdom Viridiplantae; phylum Streptophyta; class Pinopsida; order Cupressales; family Cupressaceae; genus Cunninghamia; species Cunninghamia lanceolata. The sequence continues at coordinate 1,927,003 of BSBN01001327.1, read as the reverse complement.
CTACTACGTAAGGAGCAACTAACTTGGATAGCATTTTCTAGAACCTAGCATTAAAATTGGCAATAGGTTCATTCTCGAATCTTTTGATTGTAGCAAACATGTGGTAATTCATAGATGGATCAATAGGGACCTTGAACCTATCAAGAAAGGCTTTCTCTAGGACAATCCATGAACCAACAGAGGCCTGGCCCAGACTAATAAACCAATTATAAGCTTCTTCCCCAAGGGAAAAAGGAAATAATCTGCATACAACATCTTCATGTTCTATCCTGGCTCTGCAACAATCTTCTTTAAACGTCCTGACATGATCATCAGCATCCTAATAAGGATGATATTTTGAACAAAGTTTGTCTAGATTCTTTGGCAACTCATGATATGCATTGAAGGTTAAAGGTGATTTTGCTGCAAAGAAAGACATTGTGACCGGAGGAGGTTGAGCCGGTGGTATAGCTGGCTGAGGTTGGACCTAGGGTTGAGGTTGAACAAGAGGTGTCACAGATATCCCAGGAGGTACTTACAAACCAACAGGAGTTATAGGAGGAGGTTCTGATGAAGCTCTTGATGCACTAGATCTAGGAGTATGATGGATGTCTACAGTTCTAGGTTTGAAACCTCTAATAGGCAATTCTTCAAAGATTCCACTAGATCTAGACCTAGTATTTATCCTGTGAGCCAAGATTTTTCAATTTTGAGGCAAATTGGCTGGAACTAACCGGATGATCGTAAATATTGAATGAATTTTACCATTTGAGACAATATTTGCGGTCGGATGACTGATCGGACCAAATATTTATGAAATATTTGCAAAGATACTGTAAATATGAAAGGATATTTGAGGTATAATGACTCTTACCACAGGATATCAAGTTTCTAGGCCAAAATTCTTCAAAGCTTGAAAGGATTTACTTATCATTGGCTGATATTTGTGAATTCATGATGATCTACTGTAAAGCTTGCAATATTTATGACTAATTTTGGGAACTTTACACAAAATGAACATGTACAAGCCTATTGCAGTAAATATTTGAGCAATATTTGAAATTCACGAATGCACTGGGGTTACCTTACTCTCTGCATCATCAACCCTGAAAATAATGATGATGAGCGTGTTCTTTTAGATAAAAGCCCTCCTTCTAGTGCCAATTTATGTTGGTCATGATATTAGTCATAAACAAGCATAGAATAAAAGTACACATTAACCTTTATTCATCTTAAAAGATATGATGAATTCAGAGAATTCATGATCCCAAGTCTCCGGTGATTAGGTCTTAATCTTCTGACGTTACTCAGAGGTTGATGTGCATTGCTGTTTCCATTTTGGGGCCTTACATAGAGTTCATCATCATGACGCTATTTCTGCAAAGATTCTTCACAGGGAGGTCATTTTATACAATTATTTGATTCGATGATACAGTTATATTCAAATATTTGCATGATATTTATCAGTAATGCATGCTTTAGCTTCAAATATGCTAAATATTTCCACTTATCTACGAGATGTCCACATATTTGTATTGTTTGCTTTAGATATTCTGTTATTTGCAATTGTGATAGTGAAACGTTCTGAAATTTAAAGAAATTGAAAGAAAAGCTTCAAATGAAAGATGAATCTTCAGCTATTGAACCACATGTATATCAGATACAGTCATGAGGAGAAGAAAACCAAACCATATGTTCACCAGGACATTCCACAGCTAGATACAGTAGGTGCTAACTTCAAAGGAATTGTATGAAAACAATATATGTAAGTAGATATGCAATCCAAAGGACGCAGCAAATCACCACATAAATCCAGAATTCATACACTGATTACTCAAGATTTACTATGAATTGTAACCAAAACACTCTTCTCATTCATTAAGTATGCAAAGATATAAATGTATACAAAAAAGCTTTGAAATGAGCCCTGAGTATTTCAGCAAACAAATTTCAATTAAGTTTCGAATGTTCAAAATGAAGCATTCCTGCACCTTTTATAGAATAAGGTGAGGAATCCATTACAAAAAGATCAGCGATCCAGATTCATCTATGCACATCAACGGTCAGTATTTCCTTTGACCACGCCAACCTTTACAAAATGGTACAAGTTGCCAGCTGGCAACTATCTAAAAAAAACTATTTTCACTAAGTATCTGATGCTGATATTCACTCTATGATGCATCATCACTTAGTTTATCAGAGTCATGCTCTTCATCACCAGGTGCATCACTTTTTAAACTTTCATTATCATGATGATGATGACTGCGCATATGAGGTTGCATGGTGCTCCGGACCTGCTCATACGATTGCATAATTTTATCTATTTCCCTGCCATCCTGAGTCTTTGCTTTGATCATGGTGTGCTTGTGTGCCTCATATTTATGCCTGTTGCTGTCTAGCTTGCTCTTCCTATCTTATAGCGTCTCATTGTACTTCTCCATCTTGACTTTGATTCTCACTATTTTATCTATGGCTTCTTCTGTCAAGTGAACAAGTGGATCATCTACTATTGATTGGAAGTTGCCGTGTAAAGCGTTGATGGCAAATTCCTCATCTTGATTTTCATCCTTCCCTTCCACTTTTCCTTCTAATGTTTCCAATATTTCTGCCTCAACAGACATTAAATCATGCAAACTTCATGCTGATATCTCTCAGTTTATTATTGCATCTTCTGAGTACTCCACATTCAAATTGAATGTCCTTATACCATATGTCAATCAGCAAGGCAGTATTACTGTTTGGTACCTGTTTATTGATGAGCAGCTGAGGATTTATCCTCCTTATTTCTCCCAGTATATTTAATACTCTTTCCAGTTGGTAAGGCCTTTTTCCTGTCTGCATTTGCAATTTGCATACCTTGGTCCTAGAGTCGCTGAGAGTATTCCACCTCTTCAAAGAGGCCTTTACTACTTCCTCTGTATCACCTAATGTGGATGACATCCATCTCCTAAGTACAGATGCCTCATGTTTCATGAGGTCTAATTTATTCACCTCCTCTTGAGAAATAATAGTCAATGGGACTGCATGTTCAATTGAAGTATCTTCAGTATTGGTTAGCCTCCCTATGTAGGCATGCAATTGAGCAATGTGCTCTTTGTGTTGCTTATTTTTCTCCTTCTCTCTTTTCACTTTTTGAATTAAAGAATCAATAATATCCTTTCTCTCTTGACCCTCTTGGTCTTCATTGGCAAATCCTAAGTCTACTGTGCTGATCTGGAATTCATCTAAGGTAATTTTACCTTTTTCTTTATCCACAGTAGGTATTGTAATCTGTGCAGTCCTCCTCCCAGTTGTTGGATCTCTTTTGATGGTCGAAGTCATTCTGGCCTTCCTCTTAGGTTTTATTATATTTTTAGAAAATAGGGTGGAGACATCAAATTCTTGAATTTCAAATTCTTCTTCTATATTTACTTCTTTCTCCAACCACGGAGGTACCTGATCATGTTTCTCTGCATCATCATGACGTTCACCTGTGTCTCTTGTTTCTGTCAGCAGATGTGGTGGAGAAGGTGATTTCCTTAATTCTTCTTCATGGTGCTCACTTTGACGTTGATCCTGTGGCGCATCCTCCTGTTAAGGAACTTCTTTCTCCGGAGGAGCATCTTCTTGAGGTGGAGGATCTTGTGATGTATCCATATGCTGATCATGATGATCATGATCCTTTTCTGTCATTACTTCATCCTCCTTTGGTTTTTCCTCTTGCTGAGGAACATTCTCAGCAATGGATAATTGAGAAGTCTCCTTAGGTGCTGGCGTTTGTTCTGAAGCCATTATTTGTTCTGCACCTTGTTGGCAAGAGACACTATATGGATTCATGGTTGTTGTCATTGATGGCAACAAAGGTCATCCCACATATCCGCAAGTCATGATGTGTCTCTACCGAAAGTCAGAATAAAGAATGTTGTGGTCCGGTGAAGAAGAACAGAGCATGTGGCAAGGTCCGACAGATTGGTCCGGACCTCTCAGAGGAAGTGTCTTGGTGCAGTGCGGATTTGGGGAAGTCAAGAGGACTACCTTTAGTGGTATATTCCAAGGATTTAGCCTCCGGTGATGGACAAGGAAAAAGATATGAATGGTTGAGTACCGGATTCCTGAGAGACAGTGAAAACAGAGGAAGAACTGACTGGCAGAGTATCAGACTGCTTTCCGGATGGGTTACTGTTGATGACAGAGGTTGTGAAGGCATGAATCATGTTTGTCCGACATGATTAATGATATCTACAAGTATATGCTTGATCCGCATTGCTTGGTGAGGAAGGATTCAGCCGACAGAATGAGAGCTTGTAAGAAACTAGACTGTTCCGGATGCCGACTAGAAAAGTGATGAAATTACTTGTGCGGATATATATAGAGGATGGATTTAGTTGTGAAGTGGTGTGATGGTGTGGAGATATATGCGAATAAGTCCAGATAAGAGCAGAGGTAGCAAAAAGGATCCGGTATGTGAAAGATAGCAGAATAAAGAACAAAGGAAAGATGAAGTGCAGCAGATCAGTGTACTAAGCCTAACCGGAACTGAACTCCAACATATGTAGATGCTTCCAATCAGTTCAAGACTATGATTCTCATCACTCTGTAGACAGTGTGTCTTCTTGTAGGCAGTGGGCCTCTTGTGAGCAGTGTGCTCGGGCAGTGAGCCCTAATTGGCAAGTGCCATTTTTGTAATTTCCTATTCTTCTAACAGAGAATAATTTTGGGTTAATCACCCCGTGGTTTTCTCCCTTAACAGGGTTTCCACGTCAAAAATACTGTGTCATGTGTTTCTTATTTCATGATTAATGTTTTGTGTTTGATTCTATGCTGCATCAATTAAAAGGAAAGTTCAATAAGGGAAATAATTAGGATAACTGATTCACCCCCCCCCCCCTCTCAGTTATCAACACACCTATGATACTTACTTCCTGTACTTTGGCAGCAGGATCTTTAGATATATCCTTCTCATCAGCCTTCTTTTCATGAACCTCTACTATAGCAGGTTTCGCTAAAGCATCCTGTGCACTTGGTGGGCTTATTTCTGAAGCATGGCCTTCTGGTTCCGCCATCTTCACTTCTTCTGCAGGTTGCCCTTTGTCAGGTGATCCTGTTGGATGTTCAGGACTTGCAACTTGTTTATCTGTTATGTCTATCACCATAGGATTTGTCACCTGTGCAATCAGTGTATCTAGCCCCATTTCTTGGGCTACCCTCTCTGGGCTTTTTTCCTTTTCAGCTTCCACTTGCTTCATCTCCTCCAGTATTGTTTGAACTGTTGGAGTCTTATGAGGGGTCATTTGTGTACCTGCAGCAGGGGTTTCCATCTTTTGTGAAGAGACCTCCTTCACAACCTCATCATCAGACAAATTAATTGTCTCCTCTAATGAGATATGATATCCTGGCAAGGTTTCTTTCATTTGCTCTTCTGCAAGTTCAGTTTTGAACTTGACAATGGTAGGAAGCGGAACATTATGCTGAAGTTCCTTATGCACTTCACTACCTGCCCCTTGTAACAATGTAGGGGGTTGTTTTATTTGACCCCTCATGGAGGTTCTCAGTTTCTTAGGCAGGGTAGACACCACCACCTGTGGGGCTTTTCTTTTTCTTTTTATTATTAAAGGAGCCTCTTCTTCTTCAGGCTCTTCCTCCATGAGGATATCCTTTTCATCATGTTTCCTTGAGGATTGACCCTCTTCTAGGGTCTCAATAATTTTAGCCTCTGCTGTCTTACTCTTCTTGGACTTTCCTTTCCTTGTCCTTGGAGGGGATGCTGATCCTTATCCAGATCCTAATCCTGATGCTGCTGCCTCCTCAGCTGCAAATACTGCCCTTTCAATAATAACCCCTTTGGGTTCCTTATCTACTTTCTTGCCCCTTGGGGGTCTTTTGCTCTGTTTTTATGGTGGAAGGAGTCTATCTCCCTTAGACTTTCTCTTCTCATTTAGGAAGTCATCATACTCCCCATCGAGAATATCCTACCCCTTCTTCTTCTTGTCCACCGTAATGGCAACACCCTTCTTCTTCAATGCCCCTATCTATTCATCAACCCAGGCTTGGGTTAGTTGCATGGTCCTGGCAATGAAGGGGTCCAAGGATATATCCTCCTGTATGGTGAGGTCAGGTGCAGAGATGGTATCATTATATATTTTCTTCTATTCATATTCATCTGCAATTTTCCTGCCATCATCTTTCTTCAATTGTTGGGGAATAGGGATGCAATCAAAGGTTTATTTGATTCAAAGTCAGCCTTTGATATCTTCTTCTTCTTGCCTCTGCTTCATCTTCACAGTCAGCCCAGAAGTCCTCTAGGTGCCTCTGATGAATAGGCTTTCCTATTATTTTCTGCATCCTGTTGTAAGGATCATATGGTCTTGTCAGTGGAAAAGGCTGCAGTTTCATTTTATTCAAGGTGACCATCACCTTCTTTATGTGCTCTGAATCAGGGCACATGTACCAACCAATGGTGACTGGAAACAAAATTAGTGGCAGCTTCTTGGCTTCTTTGTATATTTTTATTATTGTGGAGCTCTGCCTAATGAATTCCATCAGTATCACTGCATCAGTGGGATACCTTGGCAGCATGAGGGGATTTCCTTCAAAACCCTCAATCCTCATGTAAGAAAATGTGGCAAACTAAATGTACCAGGGTCCATGCCTGTAAATTATCTCTTGAGCCTCCATGCTCAATCTCTTTGTTCTGTCTTCCTCCATGGTCCTCACCAGATGCATAGAGAATACATCATTCACCAGTTTGTAGTCTTGGAGGTAATTAGCTCTTTGCAACTGGGGATGATGATCCCAGATATGCACAGCATTGACTATTCCTATGACTTTCCCATCTGTAACCAGTGCATCAAATGTGCCTTTATAAGCACAGGATTAGACGATGTATGAGGTCATATAGAATGCATAATTTGAACCTCCTAGGTTCATCAGCTGCTCATGCAGAGCATCACTTATTTACTGGCCCGATAGTGGCTTGATGTCTGAATATAAACACATCATTATTATACCATACATCCAGTCTCTGAAACTACCAGCATCAGGCTGGCCTGTTACTCTGTTTAGTAGTGCTATCATGTATTGATATTCATCAGTAAAATCATATTTAAATAGATACACAAGAAGTTTGGCTGCTGCAGGATATGTACTATTTTCAGCCCTCCATTGATACATGTTCTTCCTGGCTTGTTTCTTGTTGTTTTCATATTCTTTCTCTGACTTCTTTAGGTCCACACTTTTGACCTTGCTGCCAAAAGGCAATCCCAATGTCTTGGAAAGACCCTTGATGGACAGGTCAGCATATATCCTTCCATGCTTCATCACGTGCCTGGTTTTTGGATTGTAGTTCCTGGCACACTCAATAACCAGTTCCGGAGATTCCATGGAGTATGGAAAACTGGCAGCGTTCCACATCCCGAAAATGAAAACTGCATCTAGCACAGGACTCTTGTTATTTTCATCGTTCAACCTAGCCGACCATGCTTAGAAATTGGTACTCCCCTGATGGGTATCTGTAATGGCACCATATTTAAACAGGACGCCCCTCTGGGAGGAGAACATACGCCTTTCGAATTCTGCTTGACACTTTACTAACCTCTTGTCAGCCATGGGTGCCTGCAATTAACCAAATCTTGTCTTACAATGGGTATACACATGCATGCATACTACAATTAATTTTATTAATCATCATGCCTACTGTATATGTTCAACATTACTTAATTATATGGATGCATAAACCAGAACTTTAGATTAACCACTCATACCTGACTATTACAGAAACAACAGGATGAGGGTTTCATTTACTTACCTGGATATACAAACTTCCCCTTATACTAGTGGACTTTCTGACAATGCTCTTTATTCAGCTGATGATCACACACTTCCTTCTGTCTGTGAGCTCAATTCGTACAACTATCGGCTATATGAGGATATGGAAGCTGGTGCTCTGTAAAAAACAAATTTATCGCAAGGTAACTTTGAAATGATGGTGAATTCATCCTTTTAACGATGCACTTAGGGTAAAATTAGGGCAACCCTGACAGATTAGATTTTACTCATTGATTATCCACGCGAAAACGTAGCATCTTGCCAGGTGTTCCATCGAGTTTCTTGGTCAGCGGGAACCACCTACCATGTCTGCGGGCATTAAATGACAATGGCGGCAACGGGAGCGGGGTGATATCCCTATGATAGGATATCATGAAAGCAGGATGATATTCAAAAACATCAGGTCGAGTTTAAAATGATCATCCTCCTTGAGAGGAAAAACTATCGCGACAACATCATGTGACGAACGCAACTTTTGGTTATATTTAGCACATCAGGAGGATATCTAGATATATCGGGTGATGTTTCAAAGATGATGATGATCAGACGAACTTACATGTCACTCTGTCGAAATATCAGGATGACGTCATCCAGATATTTCACTTAGTGTATCGGCAAGGCATCGTGACGTCATCGTCATGTTATGGGAATAGGATCATGTTTACGAAATATCCTATCGAGAGGTAAATGTGACGATGATGTCATCATCATGTTTGTTTCTTTGTTTATCGGACTTGGATGATGTCATCAGGATATTGGCTTAGGGGGATATTTCACAGCAGGAGGATATTATGAAATATTAGGTTACTTTGAAAAATATGATCCTCACGAAATGCATAAGGCTATTGACGGGTAAAGGTTACTATCACCTAAAATTGACATCTGGATATTCGGACCGCATGATTTTATCGGGTGATATACTATATCGGGGTGACCTTTTATAACATGACTGATATTTACAAAATATGATCCTCCCCCTGGGAATATTAGGTTTGACTCAAACTTTGATCACTCATAACCTTCACATCCTGACGAATATCAGGGTGATGTAAAAGACAAACCTGCATGGAATTTAATGCTGTTTCTAAATATGAGGTTTCAGGAATAAAATATGAAATTTGATGAACTGACCTCATGATAATCACTTACCTAGCCTTTTCAATGCATGATGATCTGCATGACTTAGTTTTACTAGACTGCCAGAAAGCACAAGACACAAGCCAAAAGTTGGGTCCCTGTTTTGTCAAGTCAAAATGGGGCGTGTTGTGTAACCACACAATAGTACTCAGTGGCGGTAATGATAAATTTATGGCCATTCGATGAAGATGGATGGATTTGTCCTATGAGGTCGAGACCCCATTGTGAAAAAGGCCATGGAGTTATCATAGGTTGTAGTTCATGAGTTGGTGCATGAATCAAGTCTCCATGCTACTGGCATTGTAGACACTTCTTAGCAAATTGTAAAGCATCTTGTTCTATGGTAGGCCAGTAATACCCTATTCAGAGTACCTTCTTAGTGAGGTTAGGACTGGTAGAATGTGCACCACAGACACCTTCGTGTATGTCTCATAAGGTAGCATCAACTTCTTCCGCATTAAGACATCATAAGAGGATACCATCTAGCCTCTGGCAATATAGTTTATCACCTAGACTGGTGTAACAGGAGGATCAACAAATAAAGGTTTTATATTGGGTTGAAGATAGCTCAAAGGGAAAGGTACCATGTTTAAGGTAGTCATAGATATCTTCATACCATGGGGAATTGGAACCAACAAGTTCATAGATGATTTCAATAGTTGGAACATCGATGGCTGGTATCAACACTTGCTCAATCAAGAATTCACATTTTTGTGTGCTTACAGGCATGTCTATAAGTGACCCCACAAAAGCCATAGAATCTACAGCTTTGTTATGCTCTCTTGGAATTTGTTCAAAAGTGATTCTATAAAAGTGTGGATTGTAGGCATCAACTAGTTGCTTGTAAGGGACCAACTTTTCATCTTTTGTTTGGTACTCATCTATGACTTGTCAAATGACTAGTTGTGAGTCTCCATATACCTATAGTTCTTTGATTTCGCATTGGACTATTATATGGAGACTGCTTCATACTTGGCTATGTTGGTAGTGCAAGGAAATGCAAGCTGATATGACTTTGGGATATAGTCATTTTGTGGTGTGATAAAAAGGATGCCAGCCCCTGATCCATGTTATGTGTAGGAACCATCAAAATACAATTTCCACATTCCTGAGGTAGAAAGATTAAAGAGATTTTCATCTGGAAAGTCAGATACCATAGGATGTACATCTGTCATGGGTGCTTCTACTAGTTGATCTGCTAGGGCTTGTCCCTTGATTACTTTACGATCCACATACTCTATGTCAAACTCACTAAGGATCATGACCCATTTAGCTAGTCTACCTGTGAGAGCTTCTTTTTCTAGTAGATACTTTAATGGATCAATTTTGGCTATTAGATTTATGTGTTGGTTTAGCATGTAATGCCTCAACTTTTGGGAAGCAAACACTAAGGCTAAACAAGCTCTTTCCATAGGTGAATAATTGAGTTCATAACCCACCAAGGTTTGACTAATATAATAGATAGAATGCTCTTTTCCTGACTCATCATGTTGTGCTAGAAGAGCCCCTAGGGCTACAGTTGTAGTTGCGATGTACAAGATCAAAGGCCTATCGACAACTGGTGGTACCAAGACCAGAGGTCTAGCTATATATTCTTTAAGATGATTAAACTCTTCTTGACACAGCATCCTATCGAAATGAGACATCCTTTCGAAGCAAGTGTTGGAATGAGTGACATTTATCTGCTAGCTATGAGATAAACCACCTAATGGATTGTAACCTTCCTTAAAGGCTCCTTAATGCTTTTAGATTCTTTGGTGGAGGCATCTCCACTATAGCCTTGACTTTTGCTATATCTACTTCAATGCCTCTATGAGATACGATGTATCCCAATACTTTTCCCGAGGTTACCCCGTAGACACATTTCTTTAGATTGAGTCTTACTTGATATTTTTCTAGTCTATCAAAGATTTGGCTTAGAACCTATATGTGATCGGCCCTAGAAGACTTTGCTAGTATATCAACAACATAGTCCTCCATGATGTGATGAAAGAGATCGTGGAATATCACTGTCATTGCTCTTTGATAGGTTGCACTTGCATTCTTTAGAACAAATGGCATGATGCACCAATAATAGGTACCCCAAGGACAAGTAAAAGCATTTTTATGTTGATCTTCTTCCTCTATCATTATCTAATTGTAGCTAGAAAATCCATCCATTAGAGAAAGCATTTCATGACCAGTAGTTAAGTCTACTATGATATCAATGTTTGGCAATGGAAAGTCATCTTTTGGACATGCTTTGTTAAGATCTTTGAAGTTGGAACACATGCGGATGCCCCCATTTGGTTTAGCCATAGGTACAATGTTTGAGATCCATTCTAGATAATCAATAGGCTTGATAAATTTTGCATCTAGCAACTTCTGTATTTCAACTTTCACCAAGAGAGCGATCTGTGGGTGCATCTTTCTTAGCTTCTGTTTGACTAGTTTAGCTTTTGGATCAACTATGAGATAGTGAACTACTAGCGAAGGGTCCAACCCTGGCATATCACCATAGTCCTGATGGTGAATTGTTTCTCATTGATGTCAAAAAGGTGTTGAGTCTTCATATGGCAGGATGTGTTCTTGTGTTATTGTGCTTGGTCTTCATATGACAAGATGTCATGTATCAGGTGTTCATCATGATCTTCATATGGTTGAGGTAAATTTAGATGTGGTATTCAATCAAGTTCATTATGGATGTCATTATCATTATGTTATGGATGACATCATCATAAATTCTTGTAGTGTTGTTTAAAGTTGGTGTTACAAAGTGATGTTTGGTTAGACATGGTCATGGTATTTTCTAGTGGATCTTAGGATGTGCTCTAGACAAGGTTGTTTTGCCATCATAGAATACCTTAATGGTTTCTATCTTAATGGTCTAGTTAATGCTCATCATGCATGGTTATGCAGATATGCAGAGATGTGATCTTCATTCATGGTTTACAAAGATTGTCTTCACAACCGCTTTGGAAAGAACATTTTGGATAGTGGGATCTTGCTTTATGTTATCATTGTGTTATTCAGGATAATCAAAAAGGGCATCATGTCTTGATCAGTGGTTTTTATCATGATGTGATATCTAGGAGTTTGTTGTTTGGCATCTTGAGTGGTCTTCATACTTGGTTCATAAAATTAGTGGTCTTTGTGCAATCATGAAATTAGTGGTCTTTTTGCTTAATGGTATCCTCTGCATTCTCTACAATTTGAGACAAATCAGGGTTATGTCATCTTTATTCAAAGCTCATGCCTTTATGTTCAAGAGTTAAGTGTGTTCAAGATCACTTCATGATAACATATCTTAATGATCTCCTTGAAGCATTTATGGTGTCAAGTTGTTTTCACAGTGTTAAGAGTTTAGACGGAGATGTTGTGTTGTTTAGATTTCTAATGTTAAAGGCAGATTATATCTCGTGATCTTACTCATGTCTCTACAGATATTAATGGGTATGAATCCTATTTAGAACCTTAAGTCAAGTGCTTCTAACATGTTGTGTTTAACCCTTCTTTCCCTGTCATGCACTTTATGTTCTATTTTCACTTTGACCTGCTAGAGAAATTCATTCCACTTATGCAACATGCTAGAGGGGTCACATGTCATTGTGAATGATTGGCCCTATCCTAGTTCAATCAACACCTTCGGTCTCTTCCACAAGTGTTTGGGCAGTAAAGTCAAATCAATGAATGAGTTTAAAAGTATGTTAAGCAGCAGAAACAAAATTGATGGCTGATATTCAAAATGGAACTTTCTCTTTTAAGAATCATCTTTGACGGGCTCAAGGACGTCAATGCTTTGTAACTATAGTGTATAGTTTTTTAAGGCTATTTTTAGCTTTCTTAAAGACTATTTTGGAAGGCAATTTTTGCCCGAATGAAATGTATTTCATTTAGAAGTTTTTCTATGAAGAATTTTTCTATTTCTTAATCACAAGTGGACCTTCTAAATTCTTTTAAGTCTCAGAGTTAGAAGGTTTTTTTTTTTAAAGGGGGAAGTTATTTTTGGAGACATATTTTTGTGCAAGAGAATGATTTGTTTATGTAGAGTAAAGAAAATTTGCAGATTGGAGAATATTTATATTTGCATAGAAGAAAATTGAAAGGTTTTTTGAATGAAGAGGAATATGAAATATCATTTCATTGTGATTTGATTTTTGGAGGTCTAATATGTAGATTGAAGATATTTTTGTAGAGAGAAGAGAATATGAAGAGTTTTTGAATGGGATTTAATATTATATGATCTTATTTTGTTTGGAAGTGTTTTTTATAGGAAGGTGAAAAGAAGATGAAAGGAGATGAAATCTTTTTGAATGGGAATATGAAATAAAATTTTCATAACATTGTATATAAGTTTTTTCTTTTCATGAGAATGTATTATTATTTTGTAGGAGGATAAAGAAAATCATTGAAGAAGAGAAATTTACAAGGTAGATGAGAATTGATGAAGATAACTTTGTATTTAGAGAATGTGAAAGGACATTCAAATTGCTTATAATATTTTTATAGGTACAGATAAGTGTGAATTGAAGACATCCTTGAGAAGATACAAATGATTTTTGTATGTATGAGATCATGTTTTGTAGGGTGAATGAATTGTGAATTGATTGAACAGAGATAATGAGACTAGTATACAAATTGGTTTGAGTGTGCTCAGAGATGATAGATCATGAATGGTACAAATTAGATTTAGAAGCAATCATGTCTTGCACATTATTTTGATGGGGACAATTAAATTGGTCAATGAGACCTTCCTATGCCAGTGAGGCTTGTGGTCAGTGAGACCTCTGTATATGTCAGTGAGACATTTGTAAACTTGAAGCTTTTCATTTAAGCCAGTGAGGTAGTTTGAGTGGTTTTTCTACCGCTGGAGGGTTTTCCACTTGGTATATCTTTGAGTTAAAATGCTCATGTTGTTTCTCTACATTAATAATTGGTGTTTAACAATTTGATGATTGTGAAGTTAATATTTGATCTCAGTTCATAATAAAGTTCATTAACAATTTGTAAAAGGTGAGAAAATTGAATTATTATATTAACATTGATTCACCCCTGATGCAGGAGCATCCAGTGGTGTAAGGGCAATCTTGCATCACCCAAAAAAAGATGTGTTTCAAAATTGTTGATGTTCTTTCCATTTATTTTCAAAATTTGTGGTTTTGGTTCCATAATCACTTGAATAATGATGTAGAACTTTCAGTTTTTCCAAACTGCTAAAAATAGTAACCTGCTATTTTTTATAAAGTTTGAATTTGGGAACGAATTGAAGTAAAAATTTATAGGAAGTTACATAATGAAAATATTAGACCTTTGGCAAAGGAATCACACAAAGATCATTTGCAAGTTGAAAGATATTAAAGTTTCTGTTTCTTGAAAAATGCTTGAAAATTATTCAAGCTTAGGTTTAAGGCACTAAACGGCCTCGTACGAGCCCAAAAATGGATAAAACTAGCTAAGGTAGTTCTTAGCGTGTAGAGCACTCTGCAAGCTTTTCGACGCATAAAATGGTTTGTCAATCGGACACCCGGATCAAAAGTTAAGGCTCCCGAAAGTTGACTTGTTTTTGGAGGGAGATGCAAATTTTAAAATTAGGTTGTTGGCTGCCAAAAAGGCTATTAATAACCAATTTTGGGAACTCGGGGAGTAGTAGAGTTAAGGGGACAAGTGTGGAGTTAAGAATAGGTGGGAAAACAGAAACCCTAGCTGATTTGGGGTTACAGAAGGCTGATGATTCCAGAGTCTTGTGATAGAAAGTTGTTATGTGTTGCAGCCAGTGGATGGTTGATTCCTCTAATTGTACTTGAGCTTCTGTAATGTAATAATTTGCCCAAATCAATAAAGAAAGTTCTATTTTCTGTGTGCAATTTCTATTGTTGTGTGTTTTATGTTTTACCTCCTTCATCAAGTGGTATCAGAGCAAGCATTCTTGAGTGTGTAGACAGATCGTCGACCGTGAGGTAGTTTGCACTAGGACCTGAGGTTGTGGGTTTGCTGCAGAGACCAAGATGCCTCCACAAATAAATCGTGTTGGGAGGAATGCTTTGACAGAAGAGGGTTTTAGAGCTCTGCAAAGGCAGATTGATGCATTGCAAGAGCTACTGTGAAGAGGGTTTGATCTGTGAACAAGAGAAGAAAGTGAGGATGAAGCTGAAGAATAGCTATCTAAGGAAAAACAAAAAGCTACAGGAGATCCTGTAGAAGTTAGGTTATTGAGGGCCATTTTGAAGATTAGAAAGAGGCCCAAGATCAAAGTTTCTACATATTCTAGATATTTGATTTTGGAATAGCTTATTGATCGGATCAATGACATGGAGGAATATTTTGAATATGAAGATGTGGAGGACCCAGATTGTGTCAAGTTTGCAAAAACAAAGTTGAAGGGCCACACCAGTATTTAGTGGAAGGAGATCCAATTAGAGAGGAACAGAAGAGGAAAAGGAAAGATCACCAGATGGGATCAGATGGTGGAGAAACTAAAGAAACAGTTCATTCCTGTGGACTATGAGATGGAGTTGTTGAAGAAGCTGCAAGGACTGAAGCAAGGTAACAAGTCTGTTTAGGAGTATACATAAGAGTTTTATAAAATTACTATCAGGACAGGCCATGTAGAACCCAACAAGGAGAAGGTAGTCTATTACATTAATGGGTTGAGGCTGAGTATTCAAGAGGAGCTGAGCCTGGTCAGAATGACCACCATAGAAGATGCGTACCAATTTTCCCTGAAGGTGGAAGAGAAGCTGAACAAAAGATTTGATAGCAAGCAAAGGGGAAGAGGTCAAGGTAGAAGGACTGGTGGAAGACCCTATGGGGGATGAAATGAAGATTCAAAGAAAAGTGAAGAATTCGGCACTAGTCGAATTCAAAGAGGAGATAATACCTATCGCCCTCATGACTAGAACAATGGTGAGCAAAGAGGAAGAGGAAGAGGCAGACCCGGGCAAGGACCTGGAAGAGGAGGTTTTAGAGGAACTAGTTTCCAATGTGGAGAAGAAGGGCATCGAGCATATGAGTGTCCGCAACATCATGGAAGGACAAATAGAAGACCTAAAGGTAATGCATGAGTTGCACATGTAAATGAAGATGTGCAATCTAAGCGTTCTGAAGATGTTGAAAGAGGAGAAACCCTAGTTGTCAGAAGAACTTTGCTGAATGAGGAGAAAGAACCCAATCAAAGGAAGAGTTTATTTCACACAAGGTGCAAATGTGAAGGTAAGTGTTGTGACATTATTATTGACAGTGGAAGTATTGACAATCTTGTTTCAGAGGAGATGGTTGACAAGTTGAAATTGACAAGAAGAAAGCATCCACATCCATATCGGATTGCATGGTTGCAGAAGGACCATCGAGCTTTAGTCAATGAGTAGTGTTTAGTGAATTTCAAGATTGGGGACTACCATGATGAGGTGTTGTGTGATATCATACCGATGGATGCATGTCATATGCTATTGGAGAGGCCGTGGCAGTATGATAGGAGCGATGTCCATGATGGCCATGCAAACACATATTCTCTAACAAAGGATGGAGTTTGTCACAAGTTAAGCCCTTGAAGGAGGTGGAAGAAAAGGTATGTAGTACTACCAGAATTTTTTTGGTAGATGGTAGAAAATTTTTGGAGGGTATGAAGCATGAGCGTCATTGCTTTGCATTGATTCCTAAGATTAGTCAAGAGAAATGTGAAGATGTACCAGCAGAAGTTTTAGATATGTTGGAGGAATTTCAAGACATTATCTCAAATAATGTACCAGAGGGTTTACCACTAGTAAGGAAGATAAATCATCAAATGGATTTGATACCAGGAGCCAGCTTGCCGAATAAGGCAGCCCATAGAATGGCTCCAACTGAGAGTGAAGAGTTGAATAGACAAGTTCATGAGTTGTTGAGAAATAGATTGATAAGAGAGAGCCTAAGTCCCTATGTGGTACCTAC
This sequence comes from Cunninghamia lanceolata, assembly GCA_027924645.1. Lineage (NCBI taxonomy): Eukaryota > Viridiplantae > Streptophyta > Pinopsida > Cupressales > Cupressaceae > Cunninghamia > Cunninghamia lanceolata. The sequence continues at coordinate 1,910,179 of BSBN01001327.1, read as the reverse complement.
AGTACTAGCACCAAAGAAAGATGGAGAGTGGAGAATGTGTACAGATTCTCAAGCCATAAATAAGATCAAGATCAAGTATAGGTTTCCATTGCCAAGAATGGATGACATAATGGATTGTTTGAGTGGAGCCAAGTACTTCATAAAGATTGACCTAAAGAGTGGGTATCACCAAATCTGAATTAGAGAAGGAGATGAATGGAAGGCAACCTTCAAGACAAAGGAGGGTTTGTATGAGTGGTTAGTCATGCCATTTGGGCTAACCAATGCACCGAGCACATTCATGTGGCTCATGAATGGGGTACTGAAAGAATTTTTGGGAAGTTTTGTTATTGTCTATTTAGATGATATTTTAATTTTCAGTAAGACGTGGGATGAGCATCTAATGCATATCAGAAGAGTTTTAGAGAAGTTGAGGGAGGAGAAATTGTTGATTAATTTGAAGATATGTAGTTTTGCAAAGGAGTTGGTATACCTAGGATTTGTTATCTTAGAGGAAGGTCTTAAGATGGACCCAGAGAAGGTGAGGGCTATCATTGAATGACCTACACTGAGGAGTGCTTCTGAGGTAAGATCTTTTCATGGTTTGGCAAGTTTTTACAAAAAGTTTATCAGGAATTTTAGTAGCATTTGTGCATCCCTAATTGAGACAATGAGAGGGGATAGAAAAGAGTTTAGATGGATTAAAGGAGCAGACAAGAGCTTTGATACATTGAAGCAGAAAGTCATAGAACAACTTGTTTTGGCACTTCTAGATTTCAATAAGGTATTTCAGGTAGATTGTGATGCTAGTGGTAGTGGTATAGGAGCTATTTTGAGCCAAGAAGGTAAGCCCATTGCCTATTTTAGTGAGAAGCTTAATGATGCCAAGAAAAAGTATTCTATTTATGATCAGGAATTTTATGCAATAGTTCAGACTTTGAAGAAATGCAGACATTATTTGTTGCCAAAAGAGTTTGTTTTATATACTGATCATCAAACTTTGTAGTATCTTAATAGTCAAGGAAAGTTGAACCAAAGGCATTTAAAATGGGTTGAGTTTTTGCAGAGCTATACTTTTTTTTTGAAGCATAGGAGTGGGAAGTCCAACAGAGTTGCAGATGCCTTGAGCATAAGGCAAAATTTGTTGACAGAAATGAAGATAGAAGTTGTTGGGTTTGATGAGCTCAAAAGTTTGTATCTTGAAGATCCAGATTTTGCAGAGGCTTGGAAAGCTTGTTTGGAACCTGTTACTTTGGACAGGACAAAATGGTTGGATTTCATAATCCAAGATGGCATGTTGTTTAGAGGAAGCCAGTTGTGCATTCCAAGGAGTTCCATGAGAGAGAACTTGATTAAGGAGAAGCACAGTGGAGGATTGGCTAGACACTTTGGTCGAGATAAGACCATTGCTATTGTTGGTGAAAATTATTATTGGCCATAGTTGCAGTAGGATGTGAGGAAATTTGTGCAGATCTGCAGAGTGTGTTAGATGGTAAAAGGAACAAGTCGGGATATAGGGCTATATTAGCCACTACCTATACTAGAGAAGCCATGGGATGATATTAGTATGGATTTTGTTCTTGGTTTGCCAAGGACACAGAGAGCACATGATTCCATTTTTGTGGTGGTGGATAGATTCTCGAAGATGGCATATTTCATTCCTTTTAAGAAGACTAATGATGCTATTCATATTGTTGAATTATTTTTCAGAGAGGTGGTGAGACTACATGGCCTACCAAAGAGTATGGTTTTAGATCGAGATACCAAGTTTGTTAGTTATTTCTGGAGGACATTGTGGAAGAAGATGAAGACAGATTTGAAGTTTAGTTTTCCACACCACCCATAGACTGATGGACAGATTGAAGTGGTGAATAGGAGTTTGGGTAACCTACTACAATGCTTAGTAGGAGATAAGCCCAAGGGATGGGATTTGATTTTACCACAAGTAGAATTTGCTTACAACAATTTTGTCAATAGGAGTACTGGTAAATCACCATTCTAGATTGTATATGGGAATAGTCCAAGAAATGCTTAAGAGTTAAGGAAGTTGGACAAAGGAGAAAAGACAAGTGCTGAAGTTGAAGACTTTGCAGAACACATGAAGAATTTTCATGAAGAGGTGAAAAGGCATATTAATAAGATGAATATTCAGTACAAGGATAAGGTAGATTAGAAGAGGAGATATAAGGAATTCCAGGTAGGAGATGAAGTCATGGTTCACTTGAGAAAAGAAAGGTTCCCAATTGGAACATACAATAAGATGAACATGAAGAAATTTGGACCATGCAAAATTTTGAAGAAACATGATTCAGGAAATACATATGAGGTAGAGATGGTGAGTGGGATCAACATTTCCCCTGTTTTCAACATTGTTGATTTATTAGAATATCATGAAGGTGGAACAGAGGATGGAACAACAGAAGAATAGTGGAGTATTCCGGCATCTATTTCAACGGAGGAGATAGAAGAGATCCTAGATAGCCGTGTGGGAAGAAGTACTCAGAATAGGAAATATGAAGAATATCTGGTGAAATGGAAAGGAAGACCTATTGAAGATTCTTCTTGGTTGTCTAAGGCAGAGGTTGACCATTTGGGTTTTCCTCACACAAACACCTGAGATGTGACGGGGTCACTTCTCAAATTACCCTAGGTGTTTGATGCAGGAGCATCTAGTGGTGTAAGGGCAATCTTGCATCACCCAAAAAAAGATGTGTTTCAAAATTGTTGATGTTCTTTCCATTTCTTTTCAAAATTTGTGGTTTTGGTTCCATAATCACTTGAATAATGATGTAGAACTTTTAGTTTTTCCAAACTGCTAAAAATAGTAACCTACTATTTTTTAGAAAGTTTGCATCTGGGAATGGATTGAAGTGAAAATTTATATGAAGATACATAATGGAAATATAAGACCTTTGGTGAAGGAATCACACAAAGATCATTTGCGAGCTGAAAGATATTAAAGTTTTTGTTTCCTAAAAAACACCTAAAAATTATTCAAACTTAGGTTTGAGGCACTAAATGGCCATGTATGGGCTTGAAAATGGCTAGAACCAGAAAAGCTAGTTCTTAGCACATAGAGCACTCTGCGAGCTTTCTGACGCATAAAATGGTTCATCAATTAGACACCTGGATCAAAAGTTATGGCTCCTGGAAGTTGACCTATTTCTGGAGGGAGATGCAAATTTCAAAATTAGGTTGTTGGCCACCAAAAAGGCTATTAATAATCATTTTTGGGAACCCTGTGAGTAGTAGAGTTAAGGGGGCAAGTGTGGAGTTAAGAATAGGTAGGAAAACAGAAACCCTAACTGATTTGGGGTTATAGAAGGCTGATGATTCCAGATTCTTGTGATAGAAAGTTGTAATGTGTTGCAGCCAATGGAGGGTTGATTCCTCTAATTATACTTGAGCTTCTGTAATGTAATAATTTGCCCAAATCAATAAAGAAAGTTTTATTTTCTATGTACAATTTCTGTTGTTGTGTGTTTTATATTTTACCCCCTTCATCAACCCCCCCCCTCTCAGTGTTAATTATACTCCTACAATTGGTATCAGAGCCTAGGTTCCCTTTTGAAGCTTAATCTGCTTGGGTAGGTCTTGTGTGTGGAGTACCATGGGTAAATGCAAAAGAAATAATAGAAAGAAAATTGTCAAGTCTTAGACTAGTCAAAAATATTCATCTTTATCAAATTCAAAGGTTGATATAGAACCTATTAATATAAATGTTCCACAACCTGAATATGATATTGTATTAGAAGAAAAAGTTTTAGGATTACCTCAGTTTGATGGTTCAGATTTTTTAGTTTGGTATGTTAGAATGCAAGTGTATTTATCCTCTTTAGGATATGATGTTTTAATGTTGATTGAGAATGGGTATTGTATTACTAGAAATAACAAATAAGCTATTGCATGTAATTATATTGCAAAGAAGGCCATATTGTTTGCTCTATCTAATGATGTTTCTTGTCAAGTTATACATTGTGAAACATCTCAGGATGTCTGGAAAGAATTGATAAGAATTTATCAAGGTAATGATAAAGAAGAGGACAATTTGGTGTCTAATGAAAGTGACCATGAAAGAAGACAATCACATGAAGAAGTTGAAACCCAATCAGATTCAGAAGAAGCTAACATCATAAGTGATGATGATCAGGAATATGATGAACAAGATTGTGAGATTGATATGGAAGGATAGCTCATACATGCTCTGAGTGAACTCAAGAATTATAAGGAGAACCATAAATTAATATTACAGCTACAACAAGAAAGAGACTTCAAAGACAAAGCACTCTTTGATCTTGAAGAAGCAAGTATTCAGATTGCAAATTTAAGGACACAAATTGATAACTCAGACAATTTGATTATCAATCTGAAGATAGAGGTTGAGGAAGCTAAGAGGATAGCAGATGTTTCAAAATTTAATCTTGAAGTTAGAAGGATTGAGAATCTAAAATTAGAGGGTGATATTATCAATCTAAGAAAAGAGTATGATGGTCTCAAGGCTTTATCTAAGAAGTGTAAGGAGTTTGAAGAAAGCACAAGCAAGCTACATAAGATACTGGGTAAACAGAAACATCATTTGAACACAACTAAATTTGGTTATGAAGAAGGGGAATGTTCCAAAGCTAGAGAGACTCCTAGAAGAAAAATTGATTTAAGTCATCATGTTACTACCACAGAAGGTAAAAGGAAGAGTGAAGGTGAATAGAAAACCAGAGATGCATTTGTGCACAATTAAAGAAGGAATTTTAGAAAACCTGCTCCTATAAGACAAGCATACATGTATAGGTATAACTATTCATTTAATGGTTATTGTTATACTTGTAATCATTTTGGACACAAAGTAATTGATTGCAGAAGGAATACTGATATTGTTTGTTACAAGTGCAATAATGTTGGTCACACACAAAGAAATTGCAAAATGAATAGAAGGTATGATCCTACATGGAAGCATATCATAAATGCTCAAAGGATGTTAAAAAGGTATTATCAATCATTTGATTATGATCACAACATAATTTGTTATAATTGCAACAGTCCTGGATACAAAGCACATAGTTACAGAATGTATGTTTCACTTGATTTGATAAGTTTGAAAAGGACAGAGACTGAAAAAGATTGGAGGAAGAAAAATCCTATGAAAGTATGGAAGCAGAAACAAAGACAAAAAAAGAGTACAGATTCTAAACTTGTGCATCTTGCACAAGTTACATCTTTAGTTGAATAACATATAGCATGAAGTAAGGGGGAGTTGTTCATGTCCTATCAATTATCCCCAAGTAGTTTAAGGAAGAAGATTGTCAGTCTTATGAAATGAAATTTATGATGGTATTGCTAACTAAGTTGATTTTCAGTGTATGACAGTGATACTAGTGATATTTGGTTTAGTATACTTTCAAGGTGTTGAAAGGATGTTCAGATTTTGATAACTTGGTTTATGAATGATCCTATATTCTCTTCATATCACTCTTACAAAAGTTGTGTGTTCTTGAAAGTGAGATTGTGAAGTTCAAAATCAATTAAGATGTTCTCAAGGTGCTCTTTTCATATGTTTGTTTATGTGAGCTAAGGAGGTTGCAAATGGAAGGAGTCAATTCATTATTTTTGTCTCTACATTTGGTTTGTTGATTAATAGTCTCGATGGGCTGATTTGGATTATAGAGTCAAGTGGCATTACAATATAGATTAGATTCGACATTGTGTTGCAAAAAGTGTCATGTGCAGGATCAGCTTGGTGATCTTCATCAAGTATAGTCTTCATATTTTGATCATGTGTGTATTGCATGAGTATTGGAGCTTTCAGGTGGATTAGAGGTAGTACCAAAAGAAGATGGTGGACTGGATGTCAAGTCTTGCTCATATGGAAGTGTTCTTGATGTGATAATCTAACATGTTTCTTTGATGGTTTTTCATCATTCATATGTTTCAGGGAGGTATGTACAAATTGTGTGGTTCTAGTTTTGAAGTGGTATTCAGGTATGTGCTTCAAGCTATGACATCTAGAGATGCTTATGAAATTGATGGTGGTGACTTGTTTTTCTTCAAGTTCATCAGTTAATCAGAGGCAAGTAAAGGTCTTGAATTAGTTATGGCAGATGATAATGGTAATGTTCAAGTACTAGTTGGTGTTGTGTGTACTATATTTCTTCTTTGAAGGATTGATTTGTCACTATCATAGTGGTCATCATGTTGTCTTGTGTTGGGAACTGTGATTTTTGCCTGCAATATTGTTCTTCAAAGTATTGATGTGTTTATGATTTCTTTGCATAGTGTTCAAGAAGTTGGTATTTGGTTGTAGAGATATCTCATCTTCATCCTCATATGGTATTGTATCAAGAAGTGATATTATGTTGAGGGGGAGAAAATTAACTTGAGTCTTTGTCATCAGATGTCAAAAAGGGGGAGAGAGAAAGAATGCATCATGCAGTTTTGCCATCAATGACAAAGGGGGAGATTGATGGTGAATTGTTTGTCATTGATGTCAAAAAGGTGTTGAGTCTTCATATGGTAGGATGTGTTATTGTGTTCTTGTGTTTGGTCTTCATATGACAACATGTCATGCATCAGGTGTTCATCCTAATCTTCATATGGTTGAGGTAAATTCAGATGTGGTCTTCAATCAGGTTCATTATGGATGTCATCATCATTATGTTATGGATGCCATCATCATAAATTCTTGTAGTGTTGTTTATGGTTGGTGTTACAAAGTGATGTTTGGTTGGACATGGTCATGGTACTTTTGAGTGGATCTCAGGATGTGCTGAAGACAAGATTGTTTTCCCATCATAGTGTACCTTAATGGTTTCTATCTTAATGGTCTGGATAATGCTCATCATGCATGGTTATGCAGATATGCAGAGATGTGATCTTCATTCATGGTTTACAAAGATTGTCTTCACAATCACCTTGGAAAGAACATTTTGGACAGTGGGATCTTGCTTTATGTTATCATTGTGTTATTCAAGATAATCAAAAAGGGCATCATGTCTTGATCAATGGTTTTCATCATGATGTGTTATCTAGGAGTTTGTTGTTTGGTATCTTGAGTGGTCTTCATACTTGGTTCATACAATCAGTGGTCTTTTTGCTTAGTGGTATCCTCTGCATTCTCTATAATTTGAGACAAATCAGGGTTATGTCATCTTTATTCAAAGATCATGCCTTTATGTTCAAGAGTTAAGTGTGTTCAAGATCACTTCATGTTAACATCTCTTAATGATCTCCTTGAAGCATTTATGGTGTCAATTTTTTTTCACAGTGTTAAGAGTTTAGATGGAGATGTTGTGTTGTTTAGATTTCTGATGTTAAAGGCATATTATATCTTGTGATCTTACTCATGTCTCTACAGATATTAATGGGTATGAATCCTATTTACAACCCTAAGTCAAGTGCTTCTAACATGTTGTGTTTAACCCTTATTTACCCGTCATGCACTTTATGTTCTATTTTCACTTTGACCTACTAGAGAAGGTCATTCCACTTATGCAACCCGCTAGAGGGGTCACATGTCGTTGTGAATGACCGGCCCTACCCTAGTTCAACCGACACCTTCGATCTCTTCCACAAGTGTTTGGGTGGTAAAGTCAAATCAATGAATGAGTTTAAAAGTATGTTAAGTGGCAAAAACAAAATCGATGGCTGATATTCAAAATGGAACTTTCTCTTTTAAGAATCATCTTTGACGGGCTCGAGGACGTCAATGCTTTGTAACTGCAATGTATAGTTTTTTAACTCTATTTTTTAGCTTTCTTAAAGACTGTTTTGGAAGGCAATTTTTTCCCGAATGAAATGTATTTCATTTAGAATTTTTTCTATGAAGAATTTTTCTATTTCTTAATCAAAAGTGGACCTTCTAAATTCTTTTAAGTCGCAGAGTCAGAAGTTTTTTTTTTAAAAGGGGAAGTTATTTTTGGAGACATATTTTTGTGCAAGAGAATGATTTGTTTATGCAGAGTAAAGAAAATTTGCAGATTGGAGAATATTTATATTTGTAGAGAAGAAAATTGAAAGGTTTTTTGAATGAAGAGGAATATGAAATATCATTTCATTGTGATTTGATTTTTGGAGGTCTAATATGCAGATTGAAGATATTTTTGTAGAGAGAAGAGAATATGAAGAGTTTTTGAATAGGATTTAATATTATATGATATTATTTTGTTTGGAAGTGTTTTTTACAAGAAGGTGAAAAGAAGATGAAAGGAGATGAAATCTTTTTGAATGGGAATATGAAAGAAAATTTTCATAACATTGTATATACGTTTTTTCTTTTCAGGAGAATGTATTATTATTTTGTAGGAGGATAAAGAAAATCATTGAAGAAGAGAAATTTACAGGGTAGATGAGAATTGATGAAGATAACTTTGTTTTTAGAGAATGTGAAAGGACATTCAAATTTCTTATAATGTTTTTATAGGTATAGGTAAGTGTGAATTGAAGACATCCTTGAGAAGATACAGATGATTTTTGTATGTATGAGATCATATTTTACAAGGTGAATGAATTGTGAATTGATTGAACAAAGATAATGAGATTAGTATGCATATTGGTTTGAGTGTGCTCAGAGATGATAGATCATGAATGGTGCAAATTAGATTGAGAATCAATCATGTCTTGCACATTATTTTGATGAGGACAATTCAATTGGTTAGTGAGACCTTCCTATGCCAGTGAGGCTTGTGGTCAGTGAGACCTCTGTATATGTCAGTGAGACATTTGTAAACTTGAAGCTTTTCATTTAAGCCAGTGAGGTAGTTTGAGTGGTTTTTCTACCCCTGGAGGGTTTTCCACTTGGTATATCTTTGAGTTAAACTTCTTGTGTTGTTTCTTTGCATTAATAATTGGTGTTTAACAATTTGATGATTGTGAAGTTAATATTTGATCTTAGTTCATAATAAAGTTCATTGACAATTTGTAAAAGGTGAGAAAATTGAATTATTATATTAACACTGATTCACCCCCCCTCTCAGTGTTAATTGTACTCCTACAATGTCCATGCAAAGTTGATGGTTCACTATAAGAAGAAGTTGGTAAGATTCTTGTGCTCTTGTTATGATAGTGATGCCGCAAGGAATGTGGTCTTAGGATTTTGCTCTGTGCCAAGATTTATCTCTGTAGAATCTTCCACTAGGATAGCCAATTTCTCTTAATACTTAGATGGTAGGGGAAGGTCAAATCCTCCATCCTCAGGTGCAAAATTTGTGTTTTCACCTTCAGATACATCCTTTATTTTTACTATTTTCTGATCGGGAGGTGCTATAGTGTGGTTTTCACCTAGAGATCTTTCTTTATTTTTACTTTTGCAACTGGAGGATTTGGCATTCTCACCAAAATAAGCAGCTTGATCTAGTTCCATTACAAAACCAACTTTGTGATCACCAAGAGGGATACCATCCTAGAGTCCCATGAACTCTGAAATAACTTCATCATTCTAAAAAATATCTAGAATGGGGGACCCTTGTTGGTCCCAATTGATAAGTTTAGGGTAGACAAGTGTTACAATCTGGGTGTTGGGGGTGGATGTTAAGGATACTGATGATAGTATGAATATGGAGGATTTAGTGAATAGGTCAGTCATATGGAGGTAAGAGTCATTGATGATATCCTCTTTAGATGTCAAATATGTGAGAGAAGTTTGTACTACCTTGTCGAGAATACACTCGATGTCCTAGGCGCGTGGTACCTTTCTACCAAATCCTAACCCCTTCTTGTCTAGCTTCTTCTTCACAATAATGGGTTCTATGTCACCTTGGTTATCCTTCCCAAGGACACTTTTTCCTTTGTAGCCCATGTTCTTCACAATTCTTAGGCCATTGCCATATTGTTTGACTAGTATAGTGACGGGTTCTTTCTCTTTGTAGAGCCAAGATGAGATGTCTTCAATAGTTTCCTCTGCCAATAATTTTTCTTTTTGGAATTGGGTTAAGGATGCTAAAGGAGGGATAACTGCTTTCTTAGTCACTTTAGCTATGGGTGATTGGCCATAGGATTTAGGGGATAAGGGCAGATATGCCCTACACAACAAGATTTTGAGATATCATATTCACCAAAGCCTATATCACGAATGTGAGTTGTGATATTGGGAATATGATTAGGATTAGATTTGACCTCAAAGGATTTTTTTTATATTTTTAGAGTCGACATACAATGGGGATTCATAGGATTTGTCATTATTTGGCACTTAGTTGCTATTCTTATAACTTCCTTGCAAGGCATGATAGAATTCAAAGGGATTAGGATCTCCTAAAATAGTGATCTCCGTACCATTAAATGGGAACTTGAGAGACTGATGGTACGTGGAGGGAACAACTTTCATGGCATGGATCCATGGGCATCTTAAGATAATGTTATAAGGTAGCTCAATGTCGAAGACTTGGCACCTAGTTTCAAGCATGATGGGGCCTACTTGTATAGGTAAGTGGATAACACCTTGTGAACGATGCTCATCATCATCATACCCCTTGATTGTAATGCTTTGATCAATGTTGACATGATCCTCAGAGTATCCCAATTGTTTAAGTGACTTGAGAGAATAGATATTGAGACTAGCACCACCATCTATAAGTATGTGTTTGATCTTTGTTTATGTATGAAGACTTCAATGTAAAGGGCATCATTGTGACATGGATCATGGGATGGGAGGTCTTTTTCAGAAAAGACCACATTGTAAGGTGAGGCAATGTTCCTATTATAGCTTGGAAATCTGTGATTGCTATGTTATTAGGAACCGAGGACTCTTGTAGGGCTTTTTCTAGCACAACTTTATGTGCGGGTGATGACCATAGAAGGTCCAAAATAGAGATATGTGTAGGGGATTTCCCTAGATTTTTGACAAGATTGTAATCAGATTGGGTTGGGAGACTGGGTGTAGGCCCATGAAGGGTAACACAACCACAATGAGTTATGACTACGTAATCTGTAGATTTACCTTTGATAGTGATGGTAGACACATGACTTTCTTCAAAATGGCCTACAATAGAGTCGCAGGAAGTTGAAGCTGATGAAGGGGTAAATCATAAAACACACAATAACAAAAATTGCAGATAGAAAATAGAATGATATTTTATTAATATGGGCAAAACATTACATTATAGAAGCTCAAAGACAATCAGAGGATGAATCCCCTGCAGGCTGCAACACATTATAACTCCCTCTCTCAAGACTCTGGAATCTTCAACCTTCTGTAATTCCCAAATCAACTAGGGTTTCTAATTTCCACGCCTTTCTTGACTCTACACCTTCCCCCTTAACTCTCCTCCCTAAGGGTTCCCAAAAATGGTTATATATAGCCCTTTTTGGCAACCACCAGCTTAATTTTGAAATTTGCATCTCCCTCCAAAAATAGGTCAACTTTGCGGGGCCATAACTTTCGATCCGACTGTTGGATTTTCAATTATAATACCTTTTCGGAAAGCTCTCGAAAAGACAATGGTGCACAAGTAGTACTGATAGGTAGACTACTTGGGTTTCCCACCAAATTTTGGGCCCATATGGAACATCTAAGTGCCTCAAATTTGACTTTGAATATTTCAATAGGATTTTTGGAATTTGAAATTTTAATATCTCACAAATGACAAATGATATTGAAGTGATTTCTTCACCATTAGCTTCAATTCACCATTCTGGAGGTCCGTGTAAGATTTTGTATCCAACCGTGCACAAATGCAAACTTACTAAAAATAGTAACCCTGCCAAATTTAGCCCTTATTGAAAAGAAACAACACACTTTTTATATTTTTTGGTTGATGCAAGATTGCTCTTACACCCTAGATGCTCCTACATCAGAAGCTTTGTTAACTCCTTTACCTTTGTCAGGATTTTGACCTTGACCATGGTTAGGGAATGGTTCCTTATACATGTTGAGATCTTTGTTGGTGTTTTGAGTAGGAGGTGCATCAAAAGTGACTTCACCTCTATCAATAAGGTTTTGGATCATGTGCTTGAGTTTCATGCATGATATGGTTGTGTCCTTTGGTCCTATGGTGTTCACAATATTCGTTGTCTTTATACCATGTAGGTTTGTAAGCAGGTTCGCCATATGGGGGAGCATTTGGTAGCATGACAAGTCCATTTTGCACAAGTTTATGTAGAACTAACTCTATAGGCTCTCCCAAGGGTGCAAATTTATGCCTTGGAGGGTAATCTTGGGGAGGCCACTCTTGTTGATGTTGTTGGTTTTGGTTTGGTTGTTGTTGTCATCATCGTTGTTGTTGAGGCAGAGGTTGGTTTTGTTTGGATGAAAGATTAAGGGGTGTTTGTAATGTTTGGAATCCACCACACCATCATTGACCACATTTTTGTTTTTGTTCCAGTATTTGGGCTTATCATTTGATTGTTGTTGGGGAGAATTGTCTTTATTTTCTTTTGAAGATTTTAACCATGCCTTTAGCGATGAGGGCTTTTTCGATGTTGATACCTTTATAGGTAATCTTGTCAAAGGTTGTAGCACTTAGTATTTGCAAATGGAAACCCAATTCTTGGTTAAGGTTCTGCACAAATATGCTAACAAGATTTTTTTCAAGTATTTTGAATGGGAATTTGCTAGCCATGTGTCTCCATCTTTGAAGGAAGGAGATAAGAGTTTCCCCATTTTTTTGTTTGTTGTTATGTAAGTCAGTCATAGAGAATTCATGTTTTGTGTTGTATGAGAAATGGGTGACAATTTTTTCTACAAGCTTGTTAAAAGATTTGATACCGATAGGTAGATGTGAGAACCATTCTATAGCTTGACCTCCAAGACTATGAGGAAAGAGGCGCATGAGATATGCGTCATTATATAGAATTCTCTAATGTGGTCTTTTGGGTCTCCTCTTCCCTTGTATTTATCAAATTTGGGTATAGTGAAGTTGGGAGGAAAAGGGATTATTTGCAATGACTGATCAAATGGATAAGGACAAACATCCTCCAAGGATAAGGTTTTCTTAGTATGACCAAATGTAAGATCGGCTACTTGTTGTTGTACCTTGACAAGTTTAAGCTCCATTGTTGTTGGGAGTGTTGGAAGAGTCTCCTATTGCACCAAGGGTGGTTGTTGTTTCCCATAGGGAACATTGTAGTTGAAGCCATAGGAATTGATGTTATATGGGTCGTATGATTGATTTGGGTCATATGATAGATTTGGATTAGGTTGGGTTTGGTTGTTTTGATTTTGAATATGTGGAGGTGGTGCTAGGTAAGAATGTTGGCTCTGTGATTGTCGCATAGGGATGATGAAAGAGTTTGTTTGTTGATATTGTTGAGGTGGGGTGACGAAAGGATTCTATGGAGGAAAACTAAAGTTTGTTGTGTTTGGTTGTGATGGTGGGGTATAGCCATAGGATGATTGGTTTTGTGATGGTTACGATTGATTGAAATATGTGAGATTGAGTGTGGATGACCATTGTGGTGGAGGGACATATGTAGATGGGTTTTGAGATGGTTGGGGTTGATTGAAATATGTGAGATTGAGTGTAGAATATCGTTGTGGTGGGGGGAGATAGTTTGTGTTGATGTTTTGGGAGGTTTGTGGGTGTATGATGTTTATGTTGATGTTTTGGGAGTGTTGTGGGCCTATGATGTTTGTGTTGATGTTTTGGGAATGTTGTGGGGGTATGACGTTTGTGTTGATGTTTTGGGAATGTTGTGGGGGAGTGTTTGTGTTTGGATTAGTGATACAAAGGGTTGATGCCATTGGGGGTGTTGTTGTTGGAATTAGATCAAACAAATGAGAGGGGGGTGAATTAGTTGTCACATAATATAAACTTTTTCAAATTTTAACCTCATTTATTAAGTTGCTACCAGATTAATGATGTAAACAATAAATCATAGATCAACAACATAAGAACAAAAACATAATCAACACACAAGACGCCAAGATTTTGATGTGGAAACCTGGTTTAGGGAAAAACTACGGTGAGGGTTAACCCACAAATATTTGTACGCTGTTAAAAGTACTTTTAGAAAAATAGAAGGCACATGCCTTCAGGTGCACTGCCCAGAGCTCACTGCTCAAAAGGGAGGCTCACTGCCTATAGAATATATTTTAGAATAGAATGAATTAATTAAGAAATAGCATCTACTTCATGCCTGGTTCAGTTTCAGTGAACGCTCAAAAACTTCTACTTTGCCCCAAATTCTTCTTTACCAACTTCACACTCTATACTGCTCTCGCTCCTTTTCTTCTCTGCTCTGCTTCTAATCCTTTATTTGAATTTTATCTATTTTGCACAAGGATAAAGTTTAACAACTCTTCAACAAGTATCTATACACTTCATCTATCCTAGAATGATCAACAAGGTCAGCCAAACTTAATGCGGATCTTTACACTGTCAACCAATCATAGCTAAGACTTGAGTCTTCCTCTATTAACATGCCATGCTTCATAAAATGATATTTAGATCATCCATAACATGCTAGGAACATCTGATCAGCCAAGACTGGGAAGAGCAGCAACAACCAAGAGGAAAACTTTAATCACAAGCTCCTTTGTCAATGCGGATCACCAACACAACAACCACATGATCCAGAGACCACCACAAGCACAATTAAGTCAACAGGAACAACCACACCACTTCACATCATTAGAATTACTTGCATCTTCACACTGAAGCTCAAGAACACACACTGCCATGACTGTCATACTAAAAAGATTGCTTCTAGACCTCCAAACCATGAACCGCTTGAGTTGAGGGAACACACCAACATCCCAAACATGCCTCTAGATCTGCAGATCACAATATGCTCATACCAGACCAATCTAAACCAACTGTTGCAAGTATGGGCCTAACCGGTGTTGTCATTGATGTCGACATACTCTTGTTGCATTAATGATAAGGATTGGATGATCTGTTTACTGAGGATATTGAGAAAATTGGTCATATCAGGAACAATGAAAAATAGTGAAGACAGTAAGGTAAAAGTCCAAGTTAAGATGAGGATCAGAGGATATGGTTTTAAGGGTTTGTAGATATTTGTCTTAAGATGATCCAATAAAGATTTCAGAGGTCTGCATGAAGATCTGAAGAAGTTGTGGTGGCTCAAGTAAAACTAGTTCCGGCAGGTGTTCAGAGGTGAAAGAGTGATACAGACAGGTCCGGTGAGATCCAGAAATGCATTATCCTATTCTGCAGATTTGAGGGAGTGTTTCAGGAAGTCTTTGTGAAGTGTCAACTCATTTGGTTCATGGTTTGAAGGTCCACAAGAATCTATTCCTTTGTGACAGTGATGACAGACTGTGTTCTTGAGGTTCTCGATGAAGGAGAGAAGAATTTCAGTAAGCAGATGAAGTGTGGATGTTCTTGGTGATTCAAGCAAGCTTGTGGAGGTCTTTGGATCGTGTCCAGTTAGTGTTGGTGGTCCGCATTGAAGTTTAAGCTTGCATTTGAAGAATTACTTCTGGATGAAGGTGTTCTTCCTTAGACTAGTCGACCGGATGAGTTACTCATCCTGCGGATGTTTTTGTAGATGTTTGCCGACTTAGATGATTATTCCTAAGTTGATGTCTTGTATAAATAAGGAAATGTGAAGTCATTTCAAAATGTATCTTGTGGAGATGAGAGTGTGGTAGCAAAGATGAAAGCGAAAGGTAGAGCAGAAGTATTGGGATTAAATGGAACTGATTCAAGCATGGTGAAGATGCTATTCTCTAGTTCATGTATGTGATATTTATCATTTTGTAGACAGTGTGTCTCTTGTAGGCAGTGAGCCTCTTGTGAGCAGTGTGCTTGGGTAGTGAGCCCTAATTGGCATGTGCCATTTTGTTCCTTCTATTCTTCTAATAGAGAATACAATCTTGGGTTAATCACCCCGTGGTTTTTCCCTTAACCAGGTTTTCCACGTCAAAATCTTGGAATCTTATGTGTTGATGTGTTGTTGCTCTTGGTTTAATGCATTGTGTTTCCATGATTGAATTGTTATTATGCTACTGAATTACAAAGTGAATTTAAGTGTGTAAATTGAAAGAAAGTTTTGGACAACTGATTCACCCCCCCTTTCAGTTGTCTGTCCTGAATCTAACAATTGGTATAAGAGCCAAGTTCCTCTAAAAGGAGCTTAACTACTTGAGGAGATCTAGGATGTCATCCTACAAGAAGGATAGTCCGAAGTTTGATGGAACCAATTTTAATCTTTGGAAACGTTGCATGAAATGTCACTTGCAATGTATGGGAATGCAGTACTGGAACATGGCTTTAACAAAGTATACTCCTCCACAAGGTGGCTCGAAAACCTAAAATGAAATCACAAATGTTGAAAACAATTTGCGGACTATAGAGGCTCTTCTAAGTGCATTATCTGATTCAGAGCTTTCAAATGTTGTTGATCTACCAACTGCTTTTGAGATTTGCCAAAAACTGGAACTTCTGCATGAAGGAGACAAGTATGTTAAATGTGCAAGGTTATAGAGTCTAAAAGGGAAATTTGAAAATCTAAAGATGAGAGATGATGAAAATATCACTACTTTTATGCCAAGAGTAAATGAGATTGTTTGTGGCATTAGATGTGCTGGTGGAGTCTTAGATGAAGATGAGATTGTTGGCAAAGTTCTTAGATCCTTTCGTGCTTCTATAAAATCAAAGCTACTGCTATTGAAGAATTCAGAGCCCATACAACTGTCACAAGAGATCAATTGGTTGGTAAACTGGCTTCATTTGAAATGACCAAGTTTGGAGATGCCCCCCAAAGACTGAATCAGCATTCAAAGCTAGTGCCTTTGTAAAAGGTAAACAAAGGTTTTATCATGGTATGAAAAAGCAAGAAAAGACCTGGAAGAAGAAGCTGAAACTACTCACCTTGAAGCTCTTATTGCAAAAAGAGTGCCAAGAGGATCCGGTAAGTATGAAGGGAACTTGCCTTTTAAGTGT
Organism: Cunninghamia lanceolata; assembly: GCA_027924645.1. Taxonomy (NCBI): domain Eukaryota; kingdom Viridiplantae; phylum Streptophyta; class Pinopsida; order Cupressales; family Cupressaceae; genus Cunninghamia; species Cunninghamia lanceolata. The sequence continues at coordinate 1,893,368 of BSBN01001327.1, read as the reverse complement.
TTTAACTGCAATAAGATTGGTCATTTTGCCTCAAGATGTCTGGAAAGATTTTCAAGACCAAATTTTAACAAATCAAGGTCCCAAAAGAATTGTTACTATGTTCATGAGGAAGATGATAATGAAGGAGTAACAAATGATGAATCAGAGACATGAAACAAATCCAGAAGTGATTGGGTGTTTATTTCCATCAAGGAAGAAGAACCAATGTCCTCTGAATCTGTCAATCATAAAGTTGTAGAAAGAGCTCTGGCTACCCAAGTTGAAGAAAAGGATGATTGGGTCATTGATAGTGGTTGCTCTCACCATATGACTGGTGACAAAAACAAGTTCATAGATTTGGAAAGGTATGAAGGAGGAGTGGTAAAATTTGGTGATAATTTTGCTAGTAGAATCAGAGGTAGAGGAACTATTTCTTTTGATGGAAGGAACAAAATCGGTAATGTACTATATGTTGAAGGATTGAAGCACAATCTTCCCAGTGTTTCATAGTTGGTGGACAAAGGCTATGATCTCATATTCAAGAATGGAAAATGCAAGATCTTTGAGAGTTCTAGAACAAAGATTGCATCTGGTACCCAAACAAAAGGTAACATCTTCCATTTAGTTGGTACTAGTAAAAGTTGTCTATTTGTGCAAATTGATCAGAGGTGGTTATGACATAGGAGGATGTGTCATGTGAATTTTGATAATATTATCAAGATAAGCAATACTTAGGTAGTAAGAGATCTTCCAAAGTTGGTGAAACCTACAAATAGTTCATGCAAATAATGTCAGATGGGTAAACAAAGAAGAGTCTCATTCAAAAGCAAGGAACAATCTTCTACCAGATTATTAGACTTAGTTCATACTAATTTATGTGGTCCGGCAAGAATTAGAAGTGTGCAAGGTGATAGATACTTCATGTTACTAATTGATGACTATTCCCGGATTATGTGGGTAACCTTTCTGAAAGAGAAATCAGAAGCTCTTGAGAAATTCAAAATATTCAAGGTTATGGTAGAGAATGAAACCGGATTAAAATTGAAATGTCTGAGGTCTAATAAAGGTGGAGAATTCACATCTGGTGAGTTCATAGATTTCTGTGAGAAACATGGAATAAAGAGATAGTTGTCTGCTCCTAGGACTCCACAATAGAATGGAGTAGTTGAGAGAAAGAACTGGACCATCTAGGAAGCATCTAGGACCATGATGATGGAAGCAAATGTTCCTCAGATCTATTGGAGAGAAGCTATTAGCACTGCAGTCTGTACTCTCAATCGAGTTCAAATTAGAAGTAATACCGGTAAGACTCCTTATGAACTTTGGTTTGGCATCAATCCTACTGTGAGGTATTTCAGAGTCTTTGGTAGCAAATGTTACATCAAAAGAGATGAAGATCTAGGCAAATTTGATGCTAGAAGTGATGAGGGAATATTCTTGGGTTACTCTACTCAAAGCAAAGCATACCGGTGTTATAACAAGAGACTGAGAAAGATTATAGAAAGTACAAATGTGAAGGTTGATGAAGGAATTGAAAAACCCTCAAGGTTTTATGAATATGATGAAGATGATCAAAATGGTGTTCTGATTCAAGGAGCCCAAGCCCCTTCTAAAATTTAGATTCAAATTGATCCTGTAAATCAGGAAGAAGAGATGAGTTTTAATGACCTTGATTAGGAATCAGAAGTGTAAGAAACTCCCAAAGTTCCCAGGTATGTAAGACTGAACCACTCTAAAGATTAGATCATAGGTGATAAAAGCAATGGTGTACAAATAAGAAGAAGGATGGCTCAAGATTTAGAAGAGTATTGTCTGATTTCAAAGATTGAACCTAAGACAATGAATGAAGCTTGCAATGATGAAAATTGGACTAAAGCAATGCAGGAAGAACTGATGCAAATTGAGAAAAATCACACTTGGGATCTTGTTCCCAAACCTAGAAACAAGAATGTGATTGGAACCAAATGGGTCTTCTGAAACAAACTAAATGAAGTTGGTGAAGTAATCAGGAATAAAACCAGATTGGTCTGCAAGGGTTATTCTCAAATAGAAGGAGTTGATTTTGAAGAAACTTTTGCTCTGGTGGCAAGAATTGAAGCAGTCAGACTATTTCTTGTATTTGCTACCTTCAAGGATTTCAAAGTATATCAGATGGATGTCAAGTCTTCTTTCTTGAATGGTGACTTGGAAGAAGAAGTATACATTGAGCAACTGGATGGATTTCAATTGTCTGATCATGGTGATATGGTCTGCAAGTTGAAGAAAGCACTATATGGACTCAAGCAAGCCCCAAGATCCTGGTATGAAAGATTGGATAAGCATGTTTTGAAGATTGGTTCAACAAAGGTACAGCTGACAGTGATTTGTATTTCAAAATTGATCATGAAAACATCTTGATTGTTGAAGTGTTTGTTGATGATATCATTTTTGGAGGAAGAGATAGTATGTGTAAAACCTTTGCAAATCAAATGAAAAGTGAATTTGAGATGTCCATGCTTGGGGAAATAAATTTCTTCTTGGGTCTACAAATCACTCAAACAAAGAAAGGAATCTTCATTTCTCAGTCCAAATATGTGAAAGAATTGTTGAAGAAGTTTGGCATGGAAGAATCAAAGCCAATGAATACTCCCATGGCAACCGAATGCAAATTAAGCAAAGATGATGACTCACCTAAGGCTGATTAAAAAAAGTATAGGTCAATGATTAGAGGACTATTGTATCTTACTCAAACTAGACCAGACATTATGTAGGCTATTGGTCTTGTTGCTAGATTCCAGGCTGATCCCAGAGAATCTCATGTCATGGCAATCAAGAGGATTTTAAGATATTTAAAAGGGACAGTTGAGTATGGATTGTGGTATTCCAAAGATCATGATTTCTCTCTTCATGCATATACAGATGCGGATTGGGCAAGATATGTGGATGACCGGAAGAGTACCACTACAGAAGTAGAATATATTGTAGCAACAGGTAGTTGTACTCAAGTTTTGTGGATGAAGCAAATGCTAAGAGACATAAGAGTGGAGTATGAGGAGCCTATCACAATCTTCTGTGATAATTCAAGTGCAATAAATATATCTTAGAATCTGGTGTTGCATTCAAAGACTAAACATATATCCATCAAGTTTCACTTTTTGAGAGAGCAAGTGAACAAGAATGAAGTCAAATTGGAGTTTATGCCATCCAAGGATTAGATTACAGACATCTTTACTAAACCTCTACCTAAGGACTCTTTTTAGTATCTCAGGGAGAAATTAGGGGTTATTGCCCCTCTGGTGATGAATTAAGGTGCACTAATGTGCATCAGTTCAGTGGTTATCATAGTCATATCTTGTGGTCTAGATTGATGATTGGGAGCTGCTACTCAGGGGGAGTTGGTATGACTCTGAAGTGGTGAAATTGCAAGTATGTGCCCTTTGCCATTGATGTCAAAGGGGGAGAGAAGACATGTGAAAAACAAGTGGTTTCTGATCAAAGGGGGAGCAGGAAAGGAGAAGAAGACATGTGAATGGTTGTTGTTGATAGGGGGAGTTGTGATAGTAAGGAGAAGTTCTTGTCTTGATGGTCAAAATAGTTTTTCACATCATATGTTGCCATCAATGACAAAGGGGGAGATTATTGCAAGTATGGGCCTAACCAATATTGTCATTGATGTCAACATACTCCTATTGCATTAATGATAAGGATTGGATGATCTATTTACTGAGGATATTGAGAAAATTGGTCATATCAGGAACAATGAAGAATAGTGAAGACAGTAAGGTAAAAGTCCAAGTTAAGATGAGTATCAGAGGATATGGTTTAAAGGGTTTGTAGATATGTGTCTTAAGATGATCCAATAAAAATTTTAGAGGTCTACATGAAGATCTGAAGAAGTTGTGGTCACTCAAGTAAAACCAATCCTGGCAGGTGTTCAGAGGTGACAGAGTGATACAGACAAGTCCGGTGAGATCCAGAAAAGCATTATCCTATTCTACAAATTTGAGGGAGTGTTCAAGAAGTCTTTGTGAAGTGTCAACTCATTTGGTTCATGGTTTGAAGGTCCGCAAGCATCTATTCCTTTGTGACAGTGATGACAGACTATGTTCTTGAGGTTCTGGATGAAGGAGAGAAGGCTTTCAGTAAGTAGATGAAGTGTGGATGTTCTTGGTGATTCAAGCAAGCTTGTGGAGGTCTTTGGATCATGTGCAATTTGTGTTGGTGGTCCGCATTGAAGTTCAAGCTCGCATTTGAAGAATTACTTCTGGATGAAGTTGTTCTTCCTTAGACTGGCTGACCGGATGAGTTACTCATCCTGTGGATGTTTTTGTAGATGTTTGCCGACTTAGATGATTATTCCTAAGTCGATGTCTTGTATAAATAAGGAATTGTAAAGTCATTTCAAAATATATCTTGTGGAGATGAGAGTGTGGTAGCGAAGAGGAAAGTGAAAGGCAGAGCAAAAGTATTGGGCTTAAATGGAACTAATTCAAGCATGGTGAAGATGCTATTCTCCAGTTCATGTATGTGATATTTATCATTTTGTAGACAGTGTGTCTCTTGTAGGAAATGAGCCTCTTGTGAGTAGTGTGCTCGGGTAGTGAGCCCTAATTGGCATGTGCCATTTTGTTCTTTCTATTCTTCTAACAGAGAATACAATCTTGGGTTAATCACCCCGTAATTTTTCCCTTAACTAGGTTTTCCACGTCAAAATCTTAGTGTCTTATGTGTTGATGTGTTATTGCTCTTAGTTTAATGCATTGTGTTTCCATGATTGAATTGTTATTATGCTACTGAATTACAAAGTGAATTTAAGTGTGTAAATTGGAAGAAAGTTTTGGACAACTGATTCACCCCCCCTCTTAGTTGTCTATCCTGAATCTAACACCAACTTCTTGCCACTTTGTCATTACAGAACAACTACAAAAACCTATTTTACTCAAAGGGCCATAACTTCACCAAATCTTCATGCGGACCTCTCAAATATCAGCTGGAGCAACAATAGACAACCCTATACAAGCCCTTTAATCTGCATACTCTGATCTTCACCTTATTCGAAATACTAATCACTCCTTTGTACCGTCTTCATTGTTTCTGACAGAAAGATATGTTGACATCAATGACAACACACTAGACACATATTTGCAACAATCTCCCCCTTTGTCATTGATGGCAACATATGATGTGAAAAACTAACTCAACCATCAAGATAAGAACTTCTCCCCCTTTCTCCTGTCACACCTGCAACCACTTTCTTGACTGCTCCCCCTTTCACTAGCTACTGCTTACTTCTATGTTTTTCACATGACTTCTCTCCCCCTTTGACATCAATGACAAATGACACATAATTGCAATCATCTATTCCCCTTTTTATTTCAGACTGATCTCCAACATTTGCATATTGACTACTCCTTAGAGTAATTTTCTCAACATCAGTTCGGATCTCAAGATATGACTGAGAATTCCACTAGACTGATGCACCTTAGTGCATCTTAGTTATGATTTGAGGGGTAATAACCCCTAACTTCTCTCTGAGATATTCAAAGGTATCCTTGGGAAGAGGCTTAGTGAAGATATCTGCAATCTGATCTTTAGATGACACAAACTCCAACTTGACTTCATTCTCATTTACCTTCTCTCTCAAGAAATGAGACTTGATAGATATATGCTTTGTTTTTGAATGCAACACTAGGTTCTTGGAGATACTTCTTGCACTAGAATTATCACAAAATATTGTGACTAGCTCCTCAAACATAACTCTAATGTCCTTCAACATTTGCTTCATCCACAAAACCTGAGTGCAATTATTTACTGCTGCTATATATTCTACTTCTATAGTAGATAGAGATATTGTCTCTTTCTTTTTTCTCATCCAAGAGACCAATATTCTTCCCAAGAAAAAGGCACTGCCACTAGTACTTTTTCTGTCATCCACATCTCCTGCCCAATCAACATTTGTATATGCATGAAGACTAAAGTCATTATCTTTTGGATACCACAATCCATAATGAATTGTCCCCTTGAGATATCTAAAAATTCTTTTGACTACCACAATGTGGGATTCTTTGGATCAGATTGAAATCTAGCAACAAGTCCAACTACATTCATGAAGTCAGGTTTGGTCTAGGTTAGATAGAGCAATCCTCCAATCATTGATCTATACCTTTTCTAATTTACCTTGGGTGAATCATCATATTTACTTAACTTGCATCTAATTACTTGTTACTAATTTTTTGTTCACACTAAAATTAGTTTGACCTAAGTGCAATTGTTCAAAAGGAAATAAAAGAACATTTTGAAGTTATGCATTTATGAACAGTTGATATCTTGATAGAACAGAGATAGACTTCAAATGACAGGATAACCCATCAGTCTAATCAAGACCGATGAGCCATAAGGTCAAGAGAATCAGATGGTCAAGGTATCAATTGTTCAAGGAGTACAGTTGTTTTAACATGGTTTTATCTTTCAGGAGTTATAAGTTAGATTGATTATTCAGTTAATCAGATTTGAAGTAAAGAAGAAAGATATTTGTTTTGAACTATTATTTCATGTCATGTTTTGAACATACATTCAATATATGTTACTTTATCCTATGCATTGATTCAAAAAGAAATACAAATACATCAAGTGCATAAGATAAATTAACTGATCATGTTTAAAAGAAGTGTTCAAATGTGTCCCACACAAGCCATGGGAGTAACTAGACTAAGCAATTGCAGACATGCAAGCTATACATCTGAATGATAAAAGAAATGAAATGAACACATGATAAAAATAAAAATCCATCATTCCCTGAGGAAGAAGGTTGCTTTTTTGATGCCAGTCTTCGGTCTTCATCTTTAGCTCCTATCATCAGTTGAACCTGCAAAAAATTTGGGGATAGCCCTGTTTGCACTCTGGATGTTTATGTTGCAGGTATGGGCCTAACCATTGTTGTCATTAATGTCAACATACTCCTGTTGCATTGATGTCAAGGATTGGATGAGCTGTGTGTTGAGGATATTGAGAAGATTAGTCCTATTAGAAATAGAGAAGAATAGTGAAGACAGTGAAGCTCTATGAAGCGAAGGTCCCAGCTAGATGAAGATCAAAGAATGTGCATCAAAGGGTTTGTAGATATATGTCTAAAGGTGATCCAGTCAAGATTTGAGAGGTCCACATGAAATTGTGAAGGAGTTATGGCCATAAGAGTAAAACTAGTTCTAGCAACTATTCAGAGCTGACAGAGTGACACAAATAGGTCTGGTAAGATCCAAAAATACAATATCATGTTCTACGGATCTGGTGGCATGTTTGGGAAGCTAATGTGAATTGGCAACTCAATTGGTTTGTGGTTTGGAGGTCCACAACCAATCCTTCTAATGTGACAATGATGATCAACTATGTTCTTAAGGTTTCAGATGAAGATGCGATTGATTACAATAAGCAAAAGTGGTGCAGATGTTCTTGGCAATTCAAGCAAGCTTGTGGGGGTCTCTAGACTATGTCCAGTTTGTATTGATGGCCTGTATTGAAGATTGAGCTCGTAATTGAAGATTTACCTTCCGAGAATAGCGTTCTTCCTAGTCTTGGCCAACTGGATGTTTTGCACATGTTACGGATGACTTTGAAGATGTCTTGCAAAGCACGGCATGCTCCTTGAAGAATATTGAAGTCCCAGTTATGTGTGGATGATAGTATAGTGATGCGCATGAAGTTTTTGTAATAAGTTAAGTTGTATTTTTGTAATTGCTCTGTAATAAAATAAATGTATGTTGTGCCAACTTTGATGATAATTCCAAAGTAGATGTCATGTATAAATAAGAGTTGCGAAGTCATTCAAAAGTGTGTGTATGATGAGAAGGTGGTAGTGAAGAGGACCAAAAAGTAGAGTAGAGGGGTTGAGCTTAAATGGAACTAATTTAGGCATAGTGAAGATGCTAATCTCTAGTTCAAGTATGTAATACTTATATTCTTTTGTAGATAGTGTGTCTCCTATAGGCAGTGGGCCTCTTGTGAGTAGTGTGCTCAGCTTGTGAGCCCTAATTGGCAAGTGCCATTTTGTTCTTCTTATTCTTTTAATAGAGAATACAATCTTAGGTTAGTCACCCTATGATTTTTCCCTTAACTAGGTTTTCCGTGTTAAAATCTTGGTGTTGTATGTGTTGAATCTATTTTTGCTCTTGAATTCATGCATTATGATTGAATCTTTGATATGTTATTAAAATAGAAGAAGCTTTAAAGTTTCTAAAATAGAAGTTTGGTGACAACGGATTCACCCCCCCTCTCAGTTGTCTATCCTAAATCCAACACTTGGTATCAGAGCTAAGTTCCTCTAGAAGAAGCTTGACCACTTGAGGAGATCCAAGATGTCGACCTACAAGAAGGATAGTCCAAGGTTTTGTTGGGTCTCAAAAATGTAGGTTTCAAGCCCTAAGAGGATGCCAAGCTCTATGATCAGACTTGCAACATTTTTGAACCAACTAACGGAGTTAACCTAAATGGTTGATGACTAGCTGCACTTTAGGCTCTGCTAAACCTAGGCGGGTGAACCTTGAAAGTTGAAGTAGATAAAATGAATGTATGACTCAAATGAATTTAGGTGTCTACTCACAATGGCATAAAGTGTGGAATAGATAAAAGCTTGCAAACTACTTCTACTCCTAATACTAAGATTTGAGATGTAATTGTTTGAATAAGATTTTATGGAATCCTAGAGTGGAATTGGTATGATCAGTGCCTATTTCTATTAGGCTAATGGAGTCAAGGTGTGTATGATATATGATTTACTTACTAGTTACAATTCTAATTGTTTGGCACTTGTGTTTGTTTATAGCTTGTATAAACATGCAAGAATGTGACTAACAAACTCTACTTATTGATCCACTCGATCCTACTAGGTTACTGTGACTTATTGAAAGGATTTTAATCTTTCCTTGAAGGAACCAATCAACAGAATCACACAATGACAACAAGTGTGTCTTGATAAATGGAGTAGATCCCCAATTTAAATAATAGGGCAATATCAAGTTGGAGACAATATGGCAATCTTGTCAATTATAGGGCTCTTCTTACTGATCCAAATGTTACTTCTAATCTACTGTAATCAATCAAAAGGATTTTAATTCTTTAATAGAAACCAATTAATTCAATTACATGAAAATAGCAAGTGTGTCTCGACGAAACTAAAATATCAACTTGGAAACTCAGGTTCAAATAACAAAGAAATAACAATGTGGCGACAGCCAAATAATTATTTAGCTCAACAAACAATAGACACTAATATTACATCACCAATTTATGCATTTTTCTCCATTATATAGTTTCAAAAGATTTTACAATATACAACATAATATTTTATTTCGGTGACTAATCAACCCCTCCAGTTATCTAACTCCTATTTCTAATAATAATGTTTTCTAATCTACTGATGATTATTCTTTGATTTTGTTTGGCATATATAGTTCGTGATTTTAGGGTTACAACCCTTTATTTCTTCTATTGCAAGTTTTGGTATACTATTTTCATTTATTTAATTGCCATTGGCAATAAAATATTTGATCTTCACATATTACTTTAATCTCTATTTATTTCTTGATTATATTTCCCAGCGTGTTTTTTCATTGTTATCTCACAAGAATATTTATTTGAGTGAAAATTATCATACGCGTCTTTACTTTCTTGGTGAGAAATATCTCATGGCAAAAATATTCTTTTTAGGTTTGGTTCGCAAATATTTGCTTGGAATTTTATTTGTATGCATTTTTCACTTTTGTTTGACAAAAATTCCATCTGAGTGAAAATAATTGACCATTCTCTAACTTCTTAGGTGAAAATATAAATATGTTATATGTATTTTAAAATAATCACGCTCCTAACTTTTCCAGAAAATATTCTTCCTTTGAAATAATGTGAAATTCCCCTTTATCACATATTATCATTTTGCCTCGTACCTTTTTGAAATATTTACTTTTTTTTAATAGCCCTTTCACCTCACGGGGCTCTAGCATGCAGTATCCATCGGCAAGAGGTATAAGGTTGGTGTGATCCAAATAATCTCTATCAATAACAATTGTTTCCCCGAAATCATTCTTTAGTCCTATCGGAGAAACTTAGAGTATCGGAGAGACTTTCAAAATGTCTTCCGATACTTTATCTCTCTTCGAATAGTTTTTACTCTGTTTTGTATTTTTAGGGTTTGCTTCATTTACAGATTGTCCTATTTTGACCCTGTCTTGCTGCACATCAGTCAATAACTCCACATTTTTAGGCTTGTCTACCAGAGTATTCTGCATCATTTTTCTTTTTCTCAAGTCTCCTTTGTCATGCTTTTCTCCCTCTACAGGATCTGTTATTTCCCTTGAGGTTCAATTGGTAAGAAAAACTATGATGATGTTTCCAATGGATCCTTGATTGACTTCTGTATGCTATTTCTAGATTTCACTAATTTCACCAGAGCCACAAGAGAATTCAACCTCTCTTCAACACTTAGTTCTTCATACTCCTCTTCCATCAGACACAACAACCAAGCCTCTCCTACATGGCTTTCATCCCTTGCGATTCCAACATCACAAGGTCTGTCATTCCCTTCACCCTTGTTTCTCTCATCTTCTAATGCTTCAAGATGATTTCTACCTTCCATTGAAGGTAGAATTTCATGTGTACTTATGCCGTGGACACCCTCTCTCGCACAATCTGTTGTATTTGGTCTATCTTGATCTTCATAGCCTGATTTCCCAATTTCATCCCTATCTAATTTTTTAGAATCACTCTCAACAAAATCACTTTCCACATTTGAACTTTCTGAACATGAATGATATTGTTCTCTATCTTTTGTAAGTATAAGATTTGCTCTTAGATGAAATGCTGAAGATGAAATCCTTTCAAAAAGCATAATGTCGCTTGAAAGAGTGGAACATATTGCAGCTTCTAGTCCATTACTCAATGGGATATCATTCAAATCAGAATTCTAAACATGTTTAGTCATTTTAGAAACTTTCAAACTAGTAGTGCCTTCCCGCAACAAGACATGGAGTAAAACATGTTTTAGTGTTCCAGGGACCAATCCATCGGGCCCTATTTGATTATCATCCTTATTGATAATTCTATTTTCTATTTGCAGCTCCCTTTGTTTTGGACCAAAACCAGCTTCCAGTACAACCTGCCTGAGAATCTCTGGCCATGTAAGAGGGTTCAAGAACTTATGCCAAACTTTAAAATCAAAACCCTGACATTTAACAGATTGGATCAGTCACAAAAAGCCACAATCATTTACAACAAAATCATTTTTAGTTGATTTCCTTGCTCTTAAGCTCTTCAGATCGTATTCAATATCTTTGAAAAGAAGTTCCAGAAGAGCAATGTGAATTTGCCCAAGTAGCATTGAATCATGGTCATGGAAGGCCTAAATGAATTCATCCAGATTGAATGAGCACAAGGTAATCACATCAGCAAAAGCATACAAAAATCAGGAGACCATGAACAAAATTTTCACATTCTCCTTTGAATCTATCCATGGATGGGCTGCCAAGGGCCTTTTCATTCTCAATGTAGCAGGTAGAAACCTTGCTAGTAGACCTTCATCACATTTGGCATATGTCGTACCAATTTCAGCTTCAACTGACAAATCATACAAATTATTTTGAAGTTCTCCTAATTCCGAGTGCTCATTGTTAGCTAAATTAACCAGCTTTATAGATTTTTTCCTTGCCTTCCCTTTTCGAGCATCATTGTTGCCCTTTGTTCCATCTATTTGCTTCTAAATAACCTGCAACCTACTTTTCTAAACCAAGTTTAGTTTCTCCTTCAATGTGCAATTCTGATTTTTCCATGGCATTTTCTTCTCACAATTGATCCTTCTCTTAGTCTTATCCTCAGGGTAAAACTTGTCACTCCCTTGAAATGAAATTAGATGGCATTGTCCTTCATTAGGTATTGCTTGGTTCACACCTGTATTTCCATGATATGCCCCAACAATTGCATAAAGACCATCAATATTATTTTGAGCATAAGCATACGCTCCCATATTCATGTTTCCAGCTTCTGTAGTTAGTGAAGAATATTGAGGTGGCAACAAAACCTTACCCATACCACCAGATCTTGGAAGCAAAAAAGCCTTCTTTAGTTTTTTCTCCTTCTGTCTTCTATGGAAAAACCATTTATGGACCTGTTCTATTGACATCATTAATTCCACTACTAGCTTAGCTTTCATAGCTTTTGAGGGATACATGAACTCTACATAGAATCGCTCCAAACCCTCAACTTGTTCTGGACTCTCAAATTTTCTTTTAACATTTTTGTCCATAAATAGATTATACTTGACCATGTTATCGATATTTCTCTCAAGCAAGGCACCACCTTTAATGTCCGTGACTTAGTTCTCTAAGGCACAAAATGAAGGAGAGAATAGGCATCCTTAAACCTAACTTCAATTGCATCAAGCTTGACTATGTTGTGAGGTTTTCTTCCAAACCTTGTTGAAAAAGACCTCAAATGGCAGTATAGGTTGATAAGGAGCTAGTCCCCTCAAGTGAGGATGGATGAATGAATCTCTAGTCAGTAGCTTGGCACTTGTTGAAGGGGTTATAGGTGAGATTGATGCCATGCAATTCATGGAGGACATGCAAGTTGAGCTGTTCCCCAAAATCATGTGCTTTCTTAGGACACAAACAAACCTACTAATGTTTGTTGGAGAGGTTTGAAAACCACTTGAGCTTTGGGCTGTGAAACCAATATATCTAGCTAGGGATAGATCTTATAGGTATAATTTTAGTTTTGAAATCGATTTTCACATATGGGAACCTAAATTTTTTGCAAAAATTGGTATGAAAATTTAGGTCCTAATAGGTTTGATGGAACAAACTTCATTGCCTAGAAGAACCACATGGAATATCACTAACAATGCATGGGATATCACTATTGGAACATAACCTCAACTAGATATGTTCCTCCAAGGAATGGGCCAACAACTATAGATGAAGTCAAAGATGCAGAAAATAATCTTTGAGCTAAAGAAGGCCTACTGAGTGCCTTGTCTGATACAGAGATGACAAATGTTATGGATTTAAAGATTGCTTATGAAATTTGGACAAAGCTTGAAAATCTATATGAAGGAGACAAGTATGTTAAGTGTGCCAAGCTGCAAAGTTTGAAAGGAAAGTTTGAAAACCTAAGGATGAGTGAAGATGAGAACATCACTTTATATATGGTAAAATTAAATGAGCTTGTACGTGGCATCAGATGTGCTGGTGGAGTACTGGATGAAGATAAAATTATTGCTAAAGTTCTCAAATCTTTACCTCTTGCATATAAACACAAGGTCACTGCTATTGAGGAAATTAGATCTTTAACAACTATCACAAGGGATCAATTGGTTGGTAAGATATCTGCATTTGAGTTGGCTGAGTTTGGTGATGTACTTCCCAAGACTGAATCTACTTTCAAAGCTACTGCCTTTGGCAAATAGAGATATGATCTAGGGGAAAGCTCCTCAAGAAAATCATCTTCGTATGAGAAAGTAGGAAAAGATATGGAAGAGGATGAATTAGAAGCTGAACAACTTGAAGCTCTCATTGCAAAAAGACTACCAAGAGGATACGGTAAGTATGAAGGAAAATTACCTTTTAAATGCTTTACCTGTAATAAGATTGGTCATTTTGCCTCAAGATGTATGGAAGGGTTTTCAAGGCCAAACCCTAATAGATCAAGGTTTCAAAAAAAGTGTTACTATGTTCAAGAAGATGATGATGGAGTAATAGATGACGAATCCAAGATAGGAAACAAATCTAGAAGTGACTCAGTGTTTATTGCCATCAAGGAAGAAGATCTAATGCCTATTGAATTTGCTAATCATAAGATGATAGAAAGTGCTTTGGTTGCTCAAGTTGAAGAAAAGGATGAATGGGTTATTGATAGTGGATGCTCTCACCATATGACTGGTGACAAGAGCAAGTTCTTAAGCTTGGAAAGATATGAAGGTGGTGTTGTAAAGTTTGGAGATAATTCAATTGGCAAAATTAGAGGCAGAGGAACCATTTCCTTTGATCGAAAGAACAAAACTAGTGATGTTTTGTATGTTGAAGGTCTAAAGCATAATCTTCTCAATGTTGGATAGTTGGTGGACAAAGGCTATGATCTCTGATTCAAAAATGGAAAATGCAAGATCTTTGAAAGCTCTAGAATTGAGATTGCATCTGGTACACAGACAAAAGGTAACATCTTCCACTTGGTTGGTACTGGAAAAAGTTGTTTATTTGTTCAAATTAATCAGAGTTGGTTGTGGCATAGGAGAATGTGTCATGTAAATTTTGATAATATCATCAAGATAAGAAACACTCAGGCTGTAAGAGATCTTCCAAGACTAGTGAAACCTACTAACAGTTTATGCAAATAATGTCAGTTGGGTAAGAAGTATAGAGTCACATTCAAAAGTAAGGAACAATCTTCAACTAGATTGTTAGACTTGGTACACACTAATCTCTGTGGTCCAGCAAGAATTAGGAGTCTACAAGGAGAGGTATTTCATGTTGTTGATTGATGACCACTCCCAGATGATTTGGGTAACTTTCTTGAAGGAGAAATATGAAGTACTTAAGAAATTTAAAATATTCAAGGCTATGGTAGAAAATGAAACTGGCATAAACATAAAATGCCCCAAGTCTAATAGAGGTGGAGAATTCACATCCAGTGAGTACATATCATTCTATGAGGAACATGGGATAAAGAGATAGTTATCTACTCCAAGGACTCCATAGCATAATGGAGTGGTGGAGAGAAAGAACCAAACCATCCAAGAAGCATCTAGAACCATGATGATGGAAGCAAATGTCCCTTAGATAGAGAAGTTGTAAGCACTATTGTCTATACTCTTAATCGAGTACAAATCAGAGGCAATATTGGTAAGACTCCTTATGAACTTTGGTTTGGCATCACTCCTACTGTGAAGTATTTTAGATTCTTTGGTAGTAAATGCTATATAAAAAGAGATGAAGACCTTGGAAAGTTTGATGCTAGAAGTGATGAAGGAATATTCTTAGGATATTCTACTCAAAGCAAAGCATATCGGTGTTATAACAAGAGATTGAGAAAGATTGTAGAAAGTTTAAATGTGAAGGTTGATGAAGGCATGGAAAATCCCTCAATGTATTATGAGTATGAAGTAGATGATCATAATGATGTCTCAGATCAAGGAGAACAAGTCCCAACTCTAGTTCATAATCAAACTGCTCCAGAGAATCCTGAAATACAAGAAGAGACAAGTTTGCATGAACCTATTCCAGATTTAGAAGTGCAAGATCTTCCCAAAACTCCTAGGTATGTAAGACTGAATCATTATGAAGACCAGATCATAGGAGATAGAAGCAAAGGTGTTCAAACAAGAAGAAAAATTGCTTAAGATTCAGTGAAGTATTGTCTGATTTCAAAGATTGAACCAAAAATAGTCAGTGAAGCATGCAATGATGAAAGTTGGGTTAACTCAATGAAGGAGGAATTAGTACAAATTTAAAAGAATCACACTTGGGATCTTGTTCCCAGACCTAAGGAAAAAAAATATGATTGGGACTAAATGGGTCTTTTAGAACAAACTGAATGAAGATGGTGAAGTAATAAGAAACAAAGCCAGATTGGTCTGTAAGGGTTATTCTCAAGTAGGAGTTGACTTTGAAGAAAGTTTTTCTCTAGTGGCAAGAATTGAAGCAGTCAGATTATTTCTTTCTTTTGTTGCCTTTAGAGATTTCAAGGTGTATTAGATGGATGTCAAGTCTGCTTTCCTAAATGGTGATTTGGAAGAAGAGGTATATATTGACCAATCGGATGGATTTCAATTGTCTGATCATGGAGCTCTGGTCTACAAATTGAAGAAGGCATTGTATGGACTCAAATAAGCCCCAAGAGCCTGGTATGAAAGATTGGACAAACATCTTTTGAAGATTGGATTCAACAAAGGTACTATTGATAGTAATCTGTACTTCAAGATTGATCATGAAAATATCTTGATTGTTGAAGTATTTATTGATGATATAATTTTTGGAGGAAAAGATAGTATGTGCAAGACTTTTGCAAATCAAATGAAAGGTGAATTTGAGATGTCTATGTTTGGGGAAATGAATTTCTTCTTGGGTCTAGAAATCACTCAAATAAAGAAAGGAATCTTCATATCTCAGACCAACTATGTGAAAGAATTGTTGAAATTTTTTGGGATGGAAGATTCAAAGCCAATGAATACTCCCATGGCAACTGAATGTAAGCTGAGTAAAGATGACGAATCTCCTAAGACTAATCACAAAAAGTACAGGTCAATGATTGGAGGACTGCTCTACCTCACTCAAATTAGACCTGATATTATGAATGCTATAGGTCTTGTTGCCAGATTCCAAGCTGATCCTAGAGAGTCTCATGTCATAGAAATCAAAAAAATTCTCAAATATCTGAAGGGAACAATTGAGTATGGATTATGGTATCCTAAGGATCATGATTTATCTCTTCATGCTTATACTGATGCTGATTGGGCAGGTGATGTGGATGACCGGAAGAGTACCAGTGGTGGTACATTCTTTTTGGGTAAAAGATTAATTTCTTGGCTTATCAAGAAACAAGAGGCAATATTGCTGTCCACTGCAGAAGTAGAATATAATGCAGCAGCAAGTAGTTGCACTCAAGTATTATGGATGAAGCAAATGCTAAGATACATTAGAGTGGAGTATGAAGAACCTATCACAATCTTCTGTGATAATTCAAGTGCAATAAACATATCAAAAAATCTGGTGTTGCATTTAAAGACAAAACATATATCCATCAAGTTTCACTTTTTGAGAGAACAAGTGAACAAGAATGAAGTCAGACTGGAGTTTGCGCCCTCAAGGTATCAGATTGTAGACATTTTTACTAAACCTCTACCTAAGGACTCTTTTGAGTATCTCAAGGAGAAGTTAGGGGTTATTACCCCTCCGGTTCTGAATTAAGATGCATTAATGTGCATCAGTCCAGTGGATCCCATAGTCATATCTTATGATCTGGATTGGTGTTAGGAAGCTGCTACTTAGGGGGAGTAGTTAGCATGATTCTAAAGTATGAGAAGTGGTTGCAAGTATGTGCCCTTTGCCATTGATGTCAAAGGGGGAGAGAAGGCATGTGAAAAAACAAAAGTGGTTCCTAATCAAAGGGGGAGCAGTAAAGGAAGAGAAAACATATGAATGATTGCTATTGATAGGGGGAGCTATGTCAGTTAGTGAGGAGAAGTTCTTGTCTTGATGGTTAAAATATTTTTTCACATCGTATGTTTCCATCAATGGAAAAGGGGGAGATTGTTGCAAGTATGGGCCTAACCAGTGTTGTCATTGATGTCAACATACTCCTGTTGCATTGATGTCAAGGATTGGATGAGCTGTGTGCTGAGGATATTAAGAAAATTAGTCCTATCAAAAACATAGAAGAACAATGAAGACAATGAAGCTCTATGAAGTGAAGATCCCAGCTAGATGAAGATCAGAGAATGTGCATCAAAGGGTTTGTAGATGTGTGTCTAAAGGTGATCCAATCAAGATTTGAGAGGTCTGCATGAAGTTGTGAAGGAGTTATGGCCATAAGAGTAAAACTAGTTCTGGCAACTATTCAGAGGTGATAGAGTGACACAAATAGGTCTAGTAAGATCCAGAAATACAATATCATGTTCTACAGATCTAGTGGCATGTTTGGGAAGCTAATGTGAATTGGCAACTCAATTGGTTCGTGGTTTGGAGCTCCACAAGCAATCCTTCTAATGTGACAGTGATGACCGGCTATGTTCTTGAGGTTCTGAATGAAGATGCGATTGATTACAGTAAGCAGAAGTGGTGCAGATGTTCTTGGTGATTCAAGCAAGATTGTGGGAGTCTCTAGACTATGTCTAGTTTGTGTTGACGGTCCGCATTGAAGATTGAGCTCGTAATTGAAGATTTACCTTCTGGGAATAGCGTTCTTCCTAGTCTTGGCCGACCAGATATTTTGCACATGTTGTGGATGACTTTGAATATGTCTTGCAAAGCATGTCGTGCTCCTCAAAGAAGATTGAAGTCCCAGTTATGTGTGGCCGACAGTATAGTGATGCGCATGAAGTTTTTGTAATAAGTCAAGTTGAATTTTTGTAATTGCTCTATAATAAAATAAGTGTATGTTGTGCCGACTTTGATGATCATTCCAAAGTTGATGTCATGTATAAATAAGAGTTGCAAAGTCATTCACAAGTGTGTGTGCAATGAGAAGGTGGTAGTGAAGAGGACCGAAAAGCAGAGCAGAGGGGTTAAGCTTAAATGGAATTGATTCAGGCATAGTGAAGATGCTAATCTCCAGTTCAAGTATGTAATACTTATATTCTTTTGTAGATAGTGGGCCTCTTGTGAGTAGTCTGCTCAGGTTGTGAGCCCTAATTGGCAAGTGCCATTTTTTTCTTCTTATTCTTTTACTAGAGAATACCATCTTGGGTTAGTCACCCTATGGTTTTTCCGTTAACCAGGTTTTCCACATTAAAATCTTGGTGTTGTATGTGTTGAATCTGCTTCTGCTCTTGAATTCATGCATTATTATTCAATCTTTGATATGTTATTAAAATAGAAGAAGCTTTAAACTTTATAAAAATAGAAGTTTGGTGACAACTGATTCACCCCCCTCTCAGTTGTCTATCTGAAATCCAACAGTTTAAGGTTATCATATTTTTTTATCAGTCAAATATATCAACTTATCACATCATACATTTCATATGAAGACTCAGTTCAGACATGTACTACAAATCAAAATATCATAAAGAAGATCAATCAATACCATCAGGTATATTTTTCAAGCTAACTTGTTTGTTCACTGTACAGGTATAAGAAAAGTAATGTTGTTGATTTGAAGACATTTAAAGCATGTGGAGAAAAAGTGGTTCCCACAAGGGTTGAGCCCAACATGCTCAAGTGATACCATTACATGTTATGCTATATCTAATACCTCATTAGTGATCAAATTCCAAATGATATGCAAGAAAAACAAGGTAATGTTCTACTTTCTTTATCATTAATGAAGTGTGATTTTTTCATAATAGTCCTATGCCATCAATAGACACACAAGGTATAGTCATAAATAATGATAATGATCAGCTATACCACAAAGTAAAGTAATTAGGTCTAAAAGATGAAGATACATCTTATGAAGCTACCACCATGAAGGACAGAAAGAATAGTGTCTAGAATACAGTGTTGATTCCTTGTGCATGAAGAAGCAGATACAGACAAGGGAACCTCTATAAGAAAGACAATCACAGTGGAAATCATTACATGCTCATTGTATACCAGCTATAAAGAAGCAAGAAGGGAACTTATAATAGTGATAATATCAAAGAGGCAGCAGTTGATAAATTAACACCAATGTCCTTAAATGATAAGGTACAGTTTCATACTTTCCATGACAATCCGCAGTGCAAACAAGAGATAACAATTATTTGACAGGAGTACAGTCAAAACAAGTCATATCTATAGTGGGAATCACTATGATAGTGACAAGAGTACAGTCATAACAGCCTTGTAGTCTTGCAAAGGACAGTCAATGAGTTTCATGCAATAAAGTAATAACAAGAGTCGATAGATGAGAAGGAGATCAATACTTTTCTTGCATCCAAGGAGTTCCATGAGAAGTTAGGATGTGCCATGAGTGAGTAATAGTAGAAGAGAAGTAAGAAGGTTGTTTTTTGGAGCTTACACAAGTTATAGTAGACTATTATGCTAGGAGGACATTAGCCTTGTGATGTTAGTCATCAAAGTTGAAGGAAATAGTCCCTAAAGGGACAGTCATTCCAAAATAATAGGAGCAATCACTAAAGAATTCTTTATACAATAAAATTACAGATACAACATAAGGTGTAGAAGTTGGACTTATGTGGTTGTGTCATTATACAAGTTCCATATCTTCTATATATAACCAACAAACCATGCCTCATCACTATATACATGGCATTAAGAATAGTCATCGACATTGGACAAGAAATGTTAAAGCATGCAGGATGAGATGCTATACAGGATAAAGCAATAGTTTCAATTAGCTTCATCTCTGAACTTTTAGTAGCTATGGCTAGTAATAGCTTGGAAGTGGGAGTTTAGGAAAGTATTTTCATGGGTACCATGGTAGGGGCTGGTCTACCATCTTTAGGCCATGTTAGGCTGATCAACTTGGTTGCTACAGTTGTACTACCTTCTGATAAATACAAGTTTGTTGTAAACACACTTTCACAGTCCCTTACAAGATATTATTTAGCAATTTTTGAGCTACTTGTTGGTGATGATGTTATATTGAGATGTGCAATAGATTCTAGTCAAATGTATTTCCACCAAAAACCATATCGAGGACCCAAGATGATTCATTCTGGGGAAGCATAGAACTAGAAGCATAACTAGTAGAAACAAATCAAAGGTTACTAGAAATAGGCGTAGAAAATAGTGTACTTCATGAGTCTCTTTAAGAGTGGATGAGGCAATTTAATGTGATAAGAGAAAATAAAGCTATAATGGAGCAGGGTTGTCATTTTTTATACACAAGAGAAAGTACACACAGTCCAAAAACCCACAGAGGGTCTTCACATAGAGCAGTTGAAATTTATTTATGGTGTTCTCAAAAAGCCAAAGGCATCAGCAAGAAGAAACAGTCATCATGGCATGAGGTAGTTTTGTGCACGTTTCCATTATATTCATCATAGTACCTATAGAAGCCAACAAAGTTGAAACCATAGGACTAGGTTGAGGGCACAAACAAACCCTAGCATGAGAATACCGGAATGAAGCAAGTTTTTACTATTATGTCTGAATAAAAGAAATATAGCACATACCAAAAAAAAAACCTCTCCTTTGGTTTGTGGTAGTTTATAATTACAGTGAAAGAGAATGATTCTATATTTATAGTTTTCCCAAGTTTGTACAAAAAACAGAGTAAACAGTGAACAAGAATTAAGGTTTCATGAATGTAGAATATCATGGCCATACCAGAGAATGGTTTTTTCTTTTTAGAAATTGAAAACCCATGTCATCTTTCTTCAAAGCTTTTGAGTTCACATATATGGAGTCCAAAGAAACAAATGGTGTAGGCTGAATAAACTCACCTTAAGAAAAACTAGAGAACCACACAGGCCATGAACCCCATCTCCTTGAAACACTCGCATGGAGTTCTTTCAACCGAGAGCAAGAAAACAATGATATCAAGAAGACACAGTAAGAAATGAGTGTGAAACTCATATAATGCTTAGCAATAACCACATAGGCCATGGCCAAATAAGGCACAATCATAGAAAAAACCAAAAGAAGCAGTCTATTTCTTTACATAGAGGCTTACCTTCCTCCTATATGCTAGGGAAAGAGAAGAAATTGACTGAAAGGGCTCAAGAGTTGCAGAGAATCATGATTTTGTCATCAAACCCAAGCAAAATTGTCAGCAGTAATGAAAGTTGCAGAGCAGCCGATAGGGAAAGAAGAACAAATGAAATGACCAAATAATTAGGGTTTCTAACCCTTTTATTCGAAGGTTCTTTTCCTCAAATTATGTTTTGACTTCTCAAAATAATACATTATTGCCATATCTAAAATGTTGATTGGGGTCAAAACTTTTACCTAGCATCATTGTTAGAGGTGGCCAATAGTAGGGGACCTTGCATATTGTTTGAAATCAAATGGTGGTCGATGGTCATAAGGGTGGGCATTATGCCTTGCAAAAAATTCAAATAGCATTCATTACCTTGGAGCTGAGATTGCATGGTCGAGGAGGTTCCCTATCATCATGTGCATTTAGATAAGACAAGATTCCCTTAAACAATACATATATCATGTAAGGTAACCAAATGAGGTCAAAGAGAATATTCCTTGTGCTTTGAAGAATCATCAAATGAAGACAAATATGGCAAATAAGGAGATTACAAGGGAAAGATAAGGTGACAGAGATATAATTTTTTTTGCATGAAGGAACTATGAGGAGAATATAATGTCTTTGGCATGTTTTACATATGGCAAAGTAACAAAGAGGCTTGGGGTTTTTTGCATGATAATTAGAGTTATAAGGTAGAGAGTTGATATTTTTGTCTTTTGATATAAATATGGAGTAATAAGGGTATTTCTTTTTCCCTAAGACATATTATCATGCAAGAGGGTATTTTCTCTCACAGGGAGTAATAGGGAGATTGTATTTGTCTCTAAATCCTATTTTTTGCTAAAATCATACAAATTAGGCATATGTATTAGGAGTGATAATGAGTCATATTTTTCATGCATGATTTTACAAACAAATTAATTGTAAATAAATAATAAAGTAATATTTTCAAATTACTTTATTATTTTTCTTAAGTTGCAAAGTCAAATTAGAACAAGTTGTAAGCAATAATAAAGTAATTATTTTTATTACTTTATTATTTACTCATAATCAATTTTGCTAAAGCAAAATCATGCAAATTGATTAGTTGAGTTAACTAGGCCACTTAAGAGATTTTTGCATGATTTGAGGAGTATTTTTAGGGTTCTTGGTCAACTTTTTGGTCAAGTATATGGAGAGGTCTAAATTGGAGCTATTTTTGCTCAATTTGTGGCAGTTTGAGCCCTTATTTTTGGGATTTTTGAGCTTGCTCATGGATCATGTTTGAGAGATTATTTTTAGAGGCATTTAGCTATAGTTCATATTTTGCATGCCTCTAAGTGAGAGCAATGCTATATATTGTAAAGAAAAACTTGTTTTTTTCTAGTTCTTGCCTTTTTGCTCTTATATACTTTGAGAGAAGAAGGTTTTGTAGCTCAATTTTATAGTTTTATAAAGAGATCAACATGTTACAGGTTCCATTTTTGTCTCCTTTGTAATATTTCCTTTGTTCTTTGGACTCAAGTAATTACCTTTCGATTTAATGCAAATTGTATGAAGTGATTTGATGAAGTTTTACTGTGTTTAATCATTAAACCTTTAAAATTATTGTCTCACTTTTGCTTGGAGTATTAAGCATATTGTTAGTACAGGTCTTAGGCCGTGTTAATGAAAATAATCTTTTATGTTGTGAGAAAATCCCTTTTCCTTCATAGAAAGCTTATTTTCAAGCCTCCCTTAGAATCACTTTTGTGATATTTATGCCAAGATTGGATTGTGTGAGTCCGATTTCTAAGTTGTATTGTGAACCAAATTGCATATTTTTATCCATTTTAGCTACATCACCAATTTTTTAACAGTTTTTATTTCCTTATAGTTTCATTCTTACCCCTTTTCCAAAATAGAAAATCATACATTCTAATAGAATATTTTAAGGGAACCAACCCACAATCTGGAGGTATAATTTCATTATAGGGTGCCCATAACTTGAAATTAGTCCCATGTTACACGAAATTGTAGAACTTTTCAAGTCTTGCATACGGGTGCAATTCCTAGTGATAATAGTTTTTGGCATGCCCAGTGGGACTTTGAACCGATTTTCAGTTCAAAAGAACTTATCATTGCTGTTGTTTTTGGTATAATAAGCAGTTTATACAGCCTTTTTAGAGGTTTATTTACAAATTCTTGGTGACTCTATCTTTCTAGTTTGATAGACCAAACTTTTTGAATGAATAAACATGTCTTTCCTTCATGGAAATATGTCATATCATCCATCATATCATGAGAAGGTTGCTAAACCTTCATCTTATCAGCCATATCAGATCAACCATACTACTGATTTCATTCCTGATTCCTTTGATTTGCAAAGAAATCAACATGCTCAACATGTTTGCCTCCCACCCACCCCTGCTCATCCTTCATATCAGCATTTACATGTCCAAAATCAGTCCCAAGGGTTGAAGATATAAAGAACAACATGAACGACATGAAAAACATTTTGCTAGAAATCACAAAGTAGATTGAGGAGTTCAGGAGACAACAAGAGTATCAGCAACAGGAGGAGGAGATGGATTATCAAGCCTATCTCCATGAGAAGGAATTAGAGGTGCAAAGGATACAATTCCAAGAAGGTCTTACAAGACATATTGCAGCAAAAGAGGCACAGATGAAGTATTTGCTTGCATAAATACAAAAGTAGATCATAATGATAGCTGCATTTATTACAGATCAACATTCTCAAAATGAGTTTAGTAGGTATCAAGTTTCAAGTTTTAGAAATTCTAATTTTGCTCAAGAATCTAGTTGTATTCAAGATCAATCTATTATTTCTTAGTATCTATCGTATCAAGTACCTGAATCAAACCATCAGGCTTCTGAACATGCATGACAACCTTCTTGTACCAAGTACCCTAATTATAAAATACCAAGTTTATCAAAACTAGCTCTTCCATACCAATCCAAAATTAGGAGAGGGAAGAAGTAGTGATAAAACTTGAACCAATCAAGATTCTGGGTTTCAATCAAGAAAAATCAACAATGGTGCAAGATATTTCTTCTATTTCTACTATATCTCCAGCTAAAAATAAGCTTAATGCATATGAAAAGGATGATGGTTCAAGTTTGACCCCAAGTCCTTTGGATTTTGATTCATTTAAGAACTTTTCTAATGTTGTTTACAAGATAAACGAAATCAAGTCACAAATATTGGAAGGGTGAAATTCCTAATTGTAGAAACAAACTGCCCAAGTTTTAAGTGAGAATAAACTAGATAAAGTAGAGGGCTTAGTCTTTTTATTTGATCAGTTGCCTTCTTTTATTGAACCAGATGAAGAGTTCATAACACAAGAAGAATTAACTAAACATCCAGAAGATGCAAGTAATTGTGTCAGTCTGCTGATTTACCAAGAGCAAAAGGAAGATGGTCAAAAGAACCCTAAGAGTTTGGAGCTAGAATTAAATATTCTACCAGCTATTCCTAGTATCTTTCAAGACCCTGATAATTTTGAAGAGTTATTAGATGTTCTAACAGAAGAGGTTGATTCATTAACCAATGAGGAGGAATTGTTGTGGTAGTACATCATGCAGGATGAAAGTTTTGAACAACATAGTGAGGAAACTCAAATAGTTTCAATATAGGAATATCAATTGGATGAGAGTATGTTTTCTGCTATTATAGAGGATTTTTGTCCTAACATTAGTCTTGAAATGATGCAACAAGGTCAAATCAAAGAGGTAAATTTCCATTCTTCTCATTCATATGAGCTAACTCTTTCAAATCAACTTACAAGTGAAAACAGGATAGCAGATATAAATTAGGACATCAGGATCATTAGCCAAAATTTTATCATTACAAGAGGCTATCCCATCAGGGATCTAGCTATTAGAGAGATAAAGAAACAAGTATAGGTTGCTATTTTACCAATAGAGCAGAGTTTAGCCTCAGAGCAGCAAAATTAGATCATCTTTTTACCCCATGACAGAGGTTTGCATGATCAGGTTCAGCTGGTGAGTGAAATTATCTATATTTTTTTAAAGCATTGCAACAATTCATTGAGTACTTTCTTGTACTTTATCAAATTTCAGCTGCTCATAAATATGTGAATCAGTGTCCCTTGTTGAGAAAAGGAAGTTATTTCAACCAAATAGTTAATGGATTTGTTTGACCAACACATTTGGCTAGTTAGAGTAGGGTAGGTAGAATTTCAGTTTAGTTGTTATTTTGTTTCCAAGAAGTGCTCTTGCACATGTTATTGGCTTAGTTTTAAGCAAGTTAGTTTAGTTTTAGTTTCTAGTTTTGTTGTTGTTGTTGTTGTGTCTCAGTTAGTTTTGAGTTGCAGAATTTTTTCAAAATTAAGGGCAGAAAGGACTCTATGCCCAATGGATTTGCAAAGGCTACTTGTTCTAAGATGTTTAGTAGGCAAACACCCCTGAGAGGTTGCCAAAAATGTTACTAATTTTTTGTTCACACTAAAATTAGTTTGACCTAAGTGCAGTTGTTCAAAAGGAATAAAAGAAAAATTTAAAGTTATGCATTTATGAATAGTTGATATCTTGACAAAACAAAGATAGACTTCAGATGACAGGATGACCCATCAGTCTAATCAAGACTGATGAGCCATTAGGTCAAAAGAATCAGATGGCCAAGGTATCAATTGTTCAAGGAGTACAGTTGTTTTAACATGTTTTATCTTTCAAGAGTTATAAGTTAGATTGATTATTCAGTTAATCGGATTTGAAGTAAAGAAGAAAGATATTTATTTTAAACTGTTATTTCATGTCATGTTTTGAACATACATTCAATATTTGTTACTTTATCCTATGGATTGATTCAAAAATAAATACCAATACATCAAGTGCATAAGATAAATTAACTGATCATGTTTAAAAGAAGTGTTCAAATGTGTCCCACACAAGCCGTGGGAGTAACTAGATCGAGCAATTGCAGACATGCAAGCTATACATCTGAATGATAAAAGAAATGAAATGAACACATGATAAAAATAAACATCCATCATTGGCTGAGCAAGAAGTTTGTTTTGTTGATGCCAGTCTTCGGTCTTCATCTTCAGCTCCTATCATGAGTTGAACTTGCAAAAAATATGGAGACAACCCTGTTAGTGCTCTGGATGTTTAAGGTTATCATATGCTTTTATCAGTCAGATATATCAACTTATCACACCATGCATTTCATATGAAGAATCAAAGTAGACATGTGCTACAAATTAGAATATCATAAAGAAGATCAATCAGTACCATCAGGTATATTTTTCATGCTAACTTGTTTGTTCAGTGTGCAGGTATACGAAAAGTAATGTTGCTGATTTGAAGACATTTAAAGCATGTGGAGAAAATGTGGCTCCCACAAGGGTCAAGCCCAACATTCTCAAGTGATACCATTACATGTTATGCTATACCCAATACCTCATCAATGATCAAATTCCAAATGATATGCAAGAAAAACAAGGTACTGTTCTACTTTCTTTATCATTAATGAAGTGTGAATTTTTCATAACAGTCCTATGCCATCAATAGACACACAAGGTACAGTCATAAATGATGACAATGAATAGATATACCACAAAGTAAAGTATATAGGTCTAAAAGACCAAGATACATCTTATGAAGCTGCCACCATGAAGTATAGAAAGAACAGTGTCTAGAGTACAGTGATGATGCCTTGTGCATGAAGAAGCAGATACAAACAAGGCAACCTCTATAAGAAAGATAGTCATAGTGGAAATCATTACATGCTCATTGTATACCAGCTATAAAGAAGCAAGAAGGGCAGTTATAATAGTGATAATATCAAAGAGGCAGCATTTGATAAATTAACAACAATGTCCTTAAATGATAAGGTACAGTTTCATACTTTCCATGACAATCCTTGGTGCAAACAAAAGATAAGAATTCATTAATAGGAGTACAGTCATAATAGGTCATATCTTTCAGTGGGAATCACTATGATAGTGACAAGAGTACAGTCGTAATAGTCTTGTAGTGTTGCAAAGGACAGTCAATGAGTTTCATGCAATAAAGTAATAACAAGAGTTGATAGATGAGGAGATCAATACTTTGCTTGCATCCAAGGAGTTCTATGAGAAGTTAGGATGTACCATGAGTGAGTAATAGTAGAAGAGTAGTAAGAAGGTTGTTTTTTGGAGCTTACACAGGTTATAGTAGACTATTATGCTAGGAGGTCATCAGCCTTGTGATGACAGTCATCAAAGTTGAAGGAAACAATCCATAAAGGGACAGTCATTCCAAAATAATAGGAGCTGTCACTAAAGAGTTCTTGATACAATAAAAGTACAGATACAACATAAGGTGTATAAGTTGGAGTTATGTGGTTGTGTCATCATAAGAGTGCCATATCTTCTATATATGACCAACAAACCATGACTCATCACTATATACACGGCATTAAGAATAGTCATTAACATTGGACAAGAAATGTTAAAGCATGCAGGACCAGATGCTGTGCAGGAGAAATCAGCATTTTCAATTAGCTTCATCTCTGAACTTTCAATAGCTATGGCTGGTAATAACTTGGAAGTGGGAAGGACAATATTTTGATGGGTGCCATGGCAAGGGCTAGTCTGCCATCTTTAGGCCATGTTAGGCTGATCAACTTGGTTTCTATAGTTGGACTTGTAAACACACTTTCACAGTCCCTTACAAGATATTATTCAGCAATTTTTGAGCTACTTGTTGGTGATGATGTTATATTGAGATGTGTAATAGATTCTGGTCGAATGTATTTCCACCAAAGACCATATCAAGGACCCAAGATTATTCATTCTGGGGAAGCATAGAACTAGAAACAAAATTGGCAAAAACAAATCAAAGGTTACTAGAAATAGGTGCAGAAAATAGTGCACTTCATGAGTCTCTTCAAGAGTGGATGAGGCAATTTAATGTGATAAGAGAAAATAAAACTATAATGGAGCAGGGTTGTCATTTTTATACACAAGAGAAAGTACACATAGTCTAGAAACCCACAGAGGGTCTTCACATAGAGTAGCTGAAATTCATTTATGGTGTCCTCAAAAAGCCAAAGGCATCAACAAGAAGAAACAGTCATCATGGCATGAGGTAGTTTTGTGCAAGTTTCCAGTATATTCATGATAGTACCTATAGATGCCAACAAAGTCGAAGCCCTAGGACTGGGTTGAGGGCACAAACAAACTCTAGCATGAGAATACCAAAATGAAGCAAGTTTTTACTGTTATGTTTGAGTAAAAGAAATATAGCACATATAGAAAAGAATACCTTTTCTCTAGTTTGTGGCAGTCTATAATTACAGTGACAAAGAATGATTCTATATTTATATTTTTCCCAAGTTTGCACCCAAAAAAAAGGAGTAAATAGTGAACAAGAATTAGGGTTTCAGGAATGTAGAATATCATGGCCATACCAGAGAATGGTTTTTTCTTTTTAGAAATTGAAAACCCATGTTATCTTTCTTCAAAGCTTTTGAGTTCACATATATGCAGTCCAAAGAAACAAATGGTGTAGGCTGAATAAACTCACCTTAAGAAAAACTAGAGAACCACACAGGCCACGAACCCTATCTCTTTGAAACCCTCGCATGGAGTTCTTTCAACCGAGATTAAGAAAACAATGATATCAAGAAGACACGGTAAGAAATGAGTGTGAAACTCATATAATGCTCAGTAATAACCACATATGCTGAGGCCAAATAAGGTACAATCACAGAAAAAACCAAAAGAAGCAGTCTATTTCTTTACATAGAGGCTTACCTTCCTCCTATATGCCAGGGAAAGCAAAGAAATTGACCGAAAGGGCTCAAGAATTGCAGAGAATCATGATTTTGTCATCAAACCCAAGCAAAATTGTCGGCAGTAATGAAAGTTATAGAGTGGTTGACAGGGAAAGAAGAACATGTGAAATGACCAAATAATTAAGGTTTCTAACCCTTTTATTCGAAGGTTCTTTTCCTCATTATGTTTTGACTTCTCAAAATAATACATTATTGCCATATCTAAAATGTTGATCGGGGTAAAATTTTTTACCTAGCATCATTGTTAGAGGTGGCCGACAGTAGGGGACCTTGCATATTGTTTGAAATCAAATGGTGGTCGGTGGTCATAAGGGTGGGCATTATGCCTTGCAAAAAATTCAAATAACATTCACTACCTTGGAGTCGACATTGCATGGTCGAGGAGGTTCCCTATCATCATGTGCATTTTGATAAGATAAGATTCCCTTAAACAATACATATACCATGTAAGGTAACCAAATGAGGTCAAAGAGAATATTTCTTGTGCTTTGAAGAATCATCAAATGAAGACAAATATGGCAAATAAGGAGATTGCAGGGGAAAGATAAGGTGACATAGATACAATTTTTTTTGCATGAAGGAACTATGAGGAGAATATAATGTCTTTGGCATGTTGTGCATATGGCAGAGTAACAAAGAGGCTTGGGGTTTTTTGCATGATATATTTTTTGTGGTAGTAAGATATTTTTGCATGATAATTGGAGGTATAAGGCACAGAGTTGATATTTTTGTCTTTTGATACAAATATGGAGTAATAAGGGTATTTTTTTTCCCTAAGACATATTATCATGCAAGAGGGTATTTTCTCTCACAAGGAGTAATAAGGAGATTGTATTTGTCTCTAAGTCCTATTTTTTGCTAAAATCATGCAAATTAGGCATATGTATTAGGAATGATAAGGAGTAATATTTTTTATGCATGATTTTACAAATAAATTAATTGTAAATAAATAATAAAGTAATATTTTTAAAATTACTTTATTATTTTTCGCAAGTTGCAAAGTCAAATTAGAACAAGTTGTAAGCAATAATAAAGTAATTTTTTTTATTACTTTATTATTTACTCACAATCAATTTTGCTAAAGCAAAATCATGCAAATTGATTAGTTGAGTTAACTAGGCCACCTAGGAGATTTTTACATGATTTGAGGAGTATTTTTAGGGTTCTTGGTCAACTTTTTGGTCAAGTATATGGAGAGGTCTAAATTGGAGCTATTTTTGCTCGATTTGTGGTAGTTTGAGCCCTTATTTTTGGGGATTTTTGAGGTTGCTCTTAGATCATTTTTGAGAGATTATTTTTAGAGGCAGTTAGCTATAGTTCATATTTTGCATGTCTGTTAGTGAGAGCAATGCTATATATTGTAAAGAAAAACTTGTTTTTTGCCAGTTTTTGCCTTTTTTCTCTTATACACTTTGAGAGAAGAAGGTTTTGTAGCTCAATTTTACACTTTTATAGAGAGATCAGTAGGTTACAGGTTCCATTTTCATTTCCTTTGCAATATTTCCTTTGTTCTTTGGAATCAAGTAATTACCTCTCCATTTAATGCAAATTGTATGAAGTGATTTGATGAAGTTTTACTGTGTTTAATCATTAAACCTTTAAAATTATTATCTCATTTTTGCTTGGAATATTAAGCATATTGTTATTACAGGCCTTATGCTGTGTTAACAAAAATAATCTTTTTATGTTGTGAGAAAATCTCTTTTCCTTCATAAAAAGCTTATTTTCAAGCCTCCCTTAGAATCACTTTTGTGATATTTATGCTAAGATTGGATTGTGTGAGCCAGATTTCTGAGTTGTATTGTGAACTAGATTGCATATTTTTACCCATTTTAGGTGCATCACCAATTTTTTTACAGTTTTCATTTCCTTATAGTTTCATTCTTACCCCTTTTCCAAAATAGAAACTTGTACATTCCAATAGAATATTTTAAGGGAACCAACCCACAATCTGGAGGTCTAATTTCATTATAAGGCACCCACAACCTGAAATTAGTCCCATGTTACATGAAATTGTAGAACTTTTCAAGTCTTGCATATGGGTGCAATTCCCAGTGATAACATTACCATAGGTGTACCTACTGTCTTTAAATCTTCCATTCCAAACTTCTTTAGCACTTCTTTCACATACTTGGACTGATATATAAAGATACCTTTGTTTGACCAAACAATTTACAGACCTAGGAAGAAATTCATCTCTCCAAACATTGACATTTCAAATTCACTTTTCATTTGGTCAGAAAATACTTTGCACATACATTCATTTCCACCAAAAATGATATCATAAAAAAAGACTTCAACAATCAGGATGTCCTCATGATTAATCTTGAAGTAAAGATTACTATCAGTAGTACCTTTGCTAAAACATATCTTAAGCAAATATTTGTCCAATCTTGCATACCAGGCTCTTAGAGCTTGCTTGAGTCCATACAAGGCTTTTATCAGTCTACAAACCATGTCACCCTGATCAGACAACTAAAATCCTTCAGGTTACTCAATGTAGACTTCTTCCTCTAAATCTCCATTTAGGAATGCTAATTTGACATCCATCTGATACACTTTAAAATCTTTGAAAGCAACAAATGCAAGAAACAATTTGATTGCCTCTATTCTTGCCACCAGAGCAAAAGTTTCTTCAAAATCAATTCCTTTTACTTGAGAATAGCCTTTGCATACCAACCTTGCTTTATTTCTTACAACTTCACCATCTTCATTTAGTTTATTTCAGAAGACCCATTTGGTTCCAATTACATTTTTGTCCTTTGGTCTAGGAACAAGATTCCAAGTGTGCTTCTTTTTAATTTGCATTAGTTCTTCTTCCATTGCTTTTATCCAATTTTCATCAGTGCAGGCTTCACAAACTGATTTAGGTTCAATCCTTGAAATCAAACAAATCTCTTCTTGATCTTTAACAACTCTTTTCCTAGTTTGAACACCTTTATTTATATCCCCTATGATTTGATCTTCAGGATGATTCATTATTACATACCTGGGGCTTTTGGGAATTGCTTGGGCTTCAATTTCTTGAGCTTGTTCCTCAACATCTATACTAATTCCTCATGTCTCTGGAGTTTCTGGATCAATCTACATCTAAATCAGAGTTTAAACTAACCTTCCTTGACTTTGACTTTCATTTTGATCATCTGAATCATATCCACAGAACCAGGAATGTCCTTCCTTTCTCTCATCAACTCTAACATTAGCAATTTCAATAATCTTTTTCAACATCTTGTTAAAGCACCGGTAAGCCTTACTTTGAGTAGAGTATCCCAAAAATATTCCCTCATCACTTCTTGTATCAAATTTGCCTAAATCTTCATCTCTTTTGATATAGCATTTACTACCAAAAACTCTAAAATATCTCACAATAGGAGGATGACCATGTTGCAAGTATGGGCCTAACCAGTGTTGTCATTGATGTCAAGGATTGGATGAGTTGTGTGCTGAGGATATTGAGAAAATTAGCTCTATCAAAATCAAAGAAGATCAGTGAAGACAATCAAGTTCTATGAAGCAAAGATCCCATCCAGTTGAAGATCAGAGTATGTGCTTAAAAGGGTTTGTAGATATGTGTCTGAAGGTGCTCCTGTAAAGATTTCAGAGATCTGCATGAAGATTTGGAGAAGTTATGTCCATATGAGTAAAACTAGTTCTAGCAGATGTTCAGAGGTAACAAAGTGACACAAATAGGTCTGATGAGATCCAGAAATGCAATATCTTGCTCTGTGGAATTGGTGACTTGTTTAGGAAGCCAATGTGAATTGACAACTCAATTGGTTCATGGTCTGGAGGTCCGCAAACAATTATCTAATGTGACAGTGATGACATACTATGTTTTTGAGGTTCTAGATGAAGATGTGAATGATTTCAGTAAGTAGAAGTAGTGTGGATGTTCTTGGTGATTCAGGAAAGCTTGTGGGGGTCTCTAGATTGTGTCTAGTTTGTGTTGGCAGTCCGCATTGAAGATTGAGCTCGTAATTGAAGATTTACCTTCGGGTGATGGTGTTCTTCCTAATTCTGGCTGACTGGATGTTCTACA
The DNA here is from genome assembly GCA_027924645.1 of Cunninghamia lanceolata. NCBI lineage: Eukaryota > Viridiplantae > Streptophyta > Pinopsida > Cupressales > Cupressaceae > Cunninghamia > Cunninghamia lanceolata. The sequence goes on along the minus strand of BSBN01001327.1, from coordinate 1,860,252 downwards.
CATGTTGCAGATGATCTTGAAGATGTTTTAGAAAGCATGGTGTGTTCCTCAAAGAAGATTGAAGTCCCAGATATGCGTGGCTGACAAACTAGTGACGCACATGAAGTTTTTGTAATAAGTCAAGTTGTATTTGTGCAATTGCTCTGTAATAAAATAAAGTATGTGTTGTGCTAACTTTGATGATCATTCCAAAGTTGATGTCTTGTATAAATAAGATTTGTGAAGTCATTTCAAAGCATCCTCAGTTATGATGAGAAAGATATAGAGAGGAGAGGAGTGAAAAGTAGAGCATAAGTGTTGAGCTTAAATGGAACTATTTCAAGCATGGTGAAGATGTTAATCTCCAGTTCAAGTATGCAATATTTATATTATTCTATAGATGATGTGTCTCCTATAGGTAGTGGGCCTCTTGTGAGCAGTGTGCTCGGGCAGTGAGCCCTAATTGGTAAGTGCCATTTTTTCTTCTTATTCTTTTAATAGAGAATACAATCTTGGGTTAGTCACCCCATGGTTTTTCCCTTAACCAGGTTTTCCACGTTAAAATCTTGGTGTCATATGTGTTGAATGTGTTTCTACTCTTGAGTTATTGCATTATGCTTCCATGATTAAATCATTATTATTATATTGAATATAAGAAGGCTTTAAGAATTAAAGAATAGAAGTTTTGGTGACAACTGATTCACCCCTCCCCTCTCCATTGTCTACCCTAAAACCAACAATTGTCTACTCTTTGGAAAAGCTGCATGGAATGTCACTTGCAATGTATGGGATTTCAGTATTTGAACATGACTATAAAAGAGTATATTCCTCCAAAGAATGGTCTAACAACTCTAGATGAAATAAAAAATGCTAAAGATAATCTTCGAGCTAGAGAAGCCTTACTAAGTGCCTTATCTGATACAGAGCTAAAAATTGTTATGGATTTAAAAATTGCATATGAAATTTGGTCAAAGCTAGAAATTCTACATGGAGATAAATATGTTAAATGTGCCAAGTTACAAAGTCTGAAAGGAAAATTTGAAAACCTAAAGATGAATGAAGATGAGAATATCACTACATATATGCCAAAAGTAAATGAGCTTGTTTTTGGTATTAGATGTGCTGGTGGAACTTTGGATGAAGATGAGATTGTTGCCAAAGTTCTCAAATCCTTACCTCCTGCTTACAAACACAAGGTTGATGCTATTGAGGAATTCAGATTTATCAAATATTACAAGGGATCAATTGGTTGGGAAGTTAGCTGCATTTGAATTGGCTGAGTTTAGAGATGCTCCTCCCAAGACTGAATCTGCATTCAAAGCTAGTGCCTCTACAAAAGGTAAACAAAGGTATGATCCAAGAGAAAGTTCCTCAAAGAAATTATCATGGTATGAAAAAGCAAGAAAAGATTTGGAAGAAGATGAGGCAGGAACTACTCAACTTGAAGCCCTTATTGTGAAAAGATTGCCAAGAGGATCTGGTAAGTAAGGAACAATCCTCTACTGGATTGTTGGACTTGGTACACACTGATCTATGTGGACCGGAAAGAATCAGGAGTCTACAAGGCGATAGATATTTCATGTTACTAATTGATGACCACTCTTGGATGATGTGGGTGAATTTCCTAAAAGAGAAATTTGAAGCAGTTGAAAAGTTCAAAATATTCAAGGCTATGGTAGAAAATGAAACTAGGTTAAACATAAAATGTCTCAGGTCTGATAGAGGTGGTGAATTCACATCCGAAGAGTTCATAGAATTCTGTGAGAAACATGGGATGATGAGATAGTTATATACTCCAAGGACTCCACAACAGAATGGAGTAGTGGAGAGAAAGAACTGGACCATCTAGGAAACATCTAAAACCATGATGATGGAAGCATATGTCCCTTAAATCTACTAGAAAGAAGCTATAAGCACTACTGTCTATACTCTTAATCGAGTACAAATCAGAAGCAATACTGACAAGACTCCTTATAAACTCTAGTTTGGCCTCACTCCTACTATGAAATATTTCAAAGTCTTTGGTAGTAAATGTTATATTAAAAGAGATAAAGACCTTGGCAAATTTGATGCTAGAAGTGATGAAGGAATATTCTTAGGTAATTCTACTCAAAGCAAAGCATACCGGTGTTATAACAAGAGATTGAGAAAGATTGTAGAAAGTACAAATGTGAAGGTTGATGAAGGCATTGAAAATCCTTCAAGGTTTTATGAGTATGAAGCAAATGATTAGAGTGATGTTTCGGTCCAAGAAGAACAAGCCCCAACTGCAGTTCAGATTCAGAATGATCTGGAGAATCCTAAAATATAGGAAGAAGAGATAAGTTTGAATGAATATGTCCAAGAAATAGATGTGCAAGAAATTCCCAAAATTCCCAGGCATGTAAGACTGAATCATTCTGAAGACCAGATCATAGGAGATAGAAGCAAAGGTGTTCAAACAAGAAGAAAGATTGCTCAAGATTCAGAGAAGTATTGTTTGATTTCAAAGGTTGAACCAAAAATAGTAAGTGAAGCATGCAATGATGAAAGTTGGGCTAAAGAAATGGAGGAAGAATTGATGCAGATTAAAAAAAATCACACTTGGGATCTTGTTCCCAGACCTAAAGACAAAAATGTGATCGGGACAAAGTAGGTCTTCCAAAATACACTAAATGAAGATGGTGAAGTAGTCAGAAATAAAGCCAGATTGGTCTGTAAGGGTTATTCTCAAGTAGAAGGAGTTGACTTTGAACAAACTTTTGCTCTGGTGGAAAGAATTGAAGTAGTTAGCTTATTTCTTGCCTTTGTTGCCTTCAAGGATTTCAAGGTGTATCAGATGGATGTCAAGTTTGCCTTCCTAAATGGTGATTTGGAAGAAGAGGTATACATTGAGCAACCGGATGGATTCCAATTGTCTGATCATGGTGATATGGTCTGCAAGCTAAAGAAAGCTTTGTATGGACTCAAACAAGCCCCAAGATCCTGGTATGAAAGATTGGATAAACATCTTTTGAAGATTGGTTTCAACAAAGGTATTGTTGACAGTAACTTGTACTTCAAGATTGACCATGAAAATATCTTGATTGTTGAAGTATTTGTTGATGATATCATTTTTGGAGGAAAAGATAGTATGTACAAGACTTTTTCAAATCAAATGAAAAGTGAATTTAAGATGTCTATGTTTGGGGAAATAAATTTCTTCTTGGGTCTGTAAATCACTCAAACAATGAAAGGAATCTTCATATCATAGACCAAATATGTGAAATAATTGTTGACAAAATTTGAGATGGAAGATTCAAAGCCAATGAATACTCCCATGGAAACTAGGTGTAAACTGAGCAAAGATGATGAATCTCCTAAGACTGATCAGAATAAGTATAGGTCAATGATTGGAGAACTACTGTACCTTACTCAAACTAGACCTGACATTATGAATGTTGTTGGTCTTGTTGTCAAATTCCAAGCTAATCCTCGAGAGTCTCATGTCATGGAAATCAAGAGAATTCTCAGATATCTAAAGGGAATAGTTGAGTATGGTTTATGGTATCCTACAGATCATGATTTCTCTCTTCATGCATATACAGATGCTAATTGGGCAGGAGATGTGGATGACCGGAAGAGTACCAGTGGTGGTGCATTCTTTTTGGGGAAAAGATTGGTTTCTTGGTTGAGCAAGAAACAAGAGGCAATATCTCTGTCCATTGCAGAAGAAGAGTATATTGTAGTAGTAGGTAGTTGCACTCAAGTATTATGGATGAAACAAATGCTAAGAGATATCAGAGTGGAGTATGAAGAACCTATCACAATCTTCTGTGATAATTCAAGTGCAATAAATATATCAAAAAATTTGGTGTTGCATTTAAAGACAAAACACATATCCATCAAGTTTCACTTTTTGAGAGAGCAGGTGAACAAGAATGAAGTCAGATTGAAGTTTGTACCCTCAAAGGATTAGATTACAAACATCTTTACTAAACCTCTACCTAAGGACTCTTTTGAGTATCTTAGGGATAAGTTAGGGGTTATTACCCCTCTGGTTCTCAATTAAGGTGCACTGATGTGCATCAGTTCGGTGAATCTCACAGTCATATCTTGTGGTCTGGATTGATGATAGGAAGCTGCTACTTAGGGGGAGTAGTCTATATGATTTTGAAGTATTGATGCAAGTATGTGCCAATTACCATTGATGTCAAAGGGGGAGAGAAGACATGTGAAAAAAAAGACATTGATGATCAAAGGGGGAGAAATGAAGAAAGAAAAGATATGTGAATAAATTTTGTTAGGGGGAGCCAGTGAGCAGAAGTTCTTATCTTGATGGTCAAAACAAATTTTCACATCATATGTTGCCATCAATGAAAAAAGGGGGAGATTGTTGCAAGTATGGGCCTAATCGGTGTTGTTATTTATGTCAACATACTCCTGTTGCATTGATGTCAAGGATTGGATGAGTTGTGTGTTAAGGATATTGAGAAAATTAACTCTATCAAAATTAGAGAAGATTAGTGAAGACAGTCAAGTTCTATGAAGCAAAGATCCCATCTAGTTGAAGATCAGAGTATGCACTTCAAAGGGTTTGGAGATATGTGTTTGAAGGTGGTCCTGTAAAGATTTCAAAGATCCACATGAAGATTTGGAGAAGTTATGGCCATATGAGTAAAACTAGTTCTTGAAGCTATTTAGAGGTAATAGAGTGACACAAATAGGTTTGGTGAGATCTAGAAATGCAATATCTTGCTTTGCAGATTTGGTGGCTTGTTTAGGAAGCCAATGTGAATTGACAACTCAATTGGTTCATGGTCTAGAGGTCCATAAAAAATTATTCTAATGTGACAGTGATGAGAAATTGTGTTCTTGAGGTTCCAAATAAAGATGCGAATGATTTCAGTAAGAAAAAGTAGTGTGGATATTCTTGGTGATTCAAGCAAGCTTGTGGGGGTCTCTAGATTGTGTCCAGTTTGTGTTGCCAGTCTGCATTGAAGATTGAGCTCATAATTAAAGATTTACCTTTAGGTGATGGTGTTCTTCCTAATTTTGGCTGACCAGATGTTCTACACATGTTGTGGATGATCTTGAAGATGTTTTAGGAAGCATGGCATGTTCCTCGAAGAAGATTGAATTCCTAGATATGCATGGCTGACAGTGTAGTGACGCATGTGAAGTTTTTGTAATAACTCAAGTTGTATTTGTGCAATTGCTCTATAATAAAATAAAGTATGTGTTGTGTCGACTTTGATGATCATTCCAAAGTCAATGTCTTGTATAAATAAGATTTGTGAAGTCATTTCAGAGTATCCTCAATTATGATGAGAAAGATATAGAGAGGAGAGGAGTGAAAAGTAGAGCAGAAGTATTAAGCCTAAATGGAACTATTTCAAGCATGGTGAAGATGCTAATCTTAAGTTCAAGTATGTAATATTTATATTATTCTATAGATGGTATGTCTCTTGTAGGTAGTGGGCCTCTTGTGAGTAGTGTGCTTGGGCAGTGAGCCCTAATTAGCAAGTGCCATTTTTTTTCTTCTTATTCTTTTAACAGAGAATACAATCTTGGGTTAGTCACCCTATGGTTTTTCGCTTAACCAGGTTTTCCACATTAAAATCTTGGTGTCATATGTGTTGAATGTGTTTTTGTTCTTGAGTTATTGCATTATGCTTCCATGATTAAATCATTATTATGCTATTGAATATAAGAAGGCTTTAAGAATTAAAGAATAGAAGTTTTAGTTTCAACTGATTCACCCCCCCCTCTTAGTTGTCTGCCCTAAAACCAACAGACTAAACTATAGTTCATAAGGGGTCTTACCAGAATTGCCTTTGATCTACACCTAGTTAAGAGTGTAGACATCAGTACTTACAGCTTCTCTCCATTAAACTTGAGGAACATTTGTTTCCATCATCATTGTCCTGGAAGCTTCTTGAATGGTCCAGTTCTTTCTTTCCACAACTCCATTTTGTTGGGGAGTCCTAGGAGCAGATAACTGTCTTTTTATGCCATGTTTTTCACAGAAAGCATCAAAATCATGGGAAGTAAATTCTCCACCTCTGTTGGATCTCAGACATTTCAATTTTTTACCAACTTCATTTTCCACCATCACTTTGAACACCTTAAATTTTTCAAGAGCTTCTAATTTTTCTTTTAGGAAGGTTACCCACATCATCCTAGAGTAGTCATCTATCACCAACATGAAATATCTATCTCCTTGCACACTCCTAATTCTAGCAAGACCATAGAGATTAGTATGTACCAGTTCCAATCATCCATTTGAAACTTGTTCATTACTTTTGAATGAAATTTTTCTCTGTTTCCCTAATTGACATTCTCTACACATGCTATTAGGCTTCACAAGTTTTGAAAGATCTCTCACAGCCTAAGTGGTACTAATTTTGACAATATTATCAAAATTCACATGACACATCCTCCTATGCCATAACCAACTTTTCTAAGAAATCAAACATCTTTTGCCAAAGCTACTTAAATGAAAAATGTTACCTCTAGTTTGAGTACCGGATGTAATTTCAGTTCCGGAACTCTCCAAGATTCTGCACTTTCCATCTTTGAATCAAAGATCATAACTTTTATCAACCAACTATCCAACACTGAGAAGATTATGTTTTAGTCCTTCCACATATAGAACATCATTGGTGCTATTCTTACCATCAAAAGAGATGGATCCTCTACCATGGATTCTACCAGCTGAGTTATCTCCAAATTTCACAAGCCCACCTTCATAATTTTCAAAATTCACAAACTTACTCTTGTCTCCAGTAATATGATGAGAACATCCACTATCAATCACCCATTCATCTTTCTCAATAACTTGGGCAGCCAAGGCACTTTCCATATTTGTATAGCTCGCAGATTTAGTAGACGCCAGATCTTCTTCTTTGATGACAATGAACACCCAATCATTTTCAGGGGAACCTCCATGATCAAATTCATCATTTGTGACTCCTTCTCTAGTTTCTTGGACATAGTAACATTTGTTCTAATTTTGATATTTGTTAGGGTTTGGTTTTGAAAACCTCTCTAGACATCTTGAGGCAAAATGACCAATCTTATTACAAGAAAAACATTTGAGTGGCAATTTTCCTTCATACTTACCAGATCCTCTTAGCAATCTTTTGGCGAGAAGAGCTTCAAGATTAGCAGTTTCAAGTTCAATATCTTCAAGATCCTTCCTTGTCTTCACTAATCTGTTTGATCTTGCAGAAGAGCTTTCACCTGGATCATATCTTTGTTTTCCATATACACTGGCCTTAAATGCATATTCAGACTTGGGAAGAGAATCACCAAACTCACTTAATTCAAAAGCTGAGATTTTGCCAACCAGATGATCTCTTGTAACATCTGAGATAGTCTGGATCTCCTCTATAGCAACTACCTTATGTTTGTATCAATCAAATAAAGATTTGAGTACTTTTGATACAATCTCTGATTCTTCCAAAGTTCCACCGGCACACCTGATACCACACACAAGTTCATTTATCTTTTGCATGTAGATTGTGATCTTTTCATCTTTGCTCATTCTCATAGTTTCAAAATTTCCTCTCAGACTTTGCAGCTTGGCACATTTGACATATTTATCACCTTCATACAGATATTCCAACTTTTTCTAGATTTCATAAGTAGTTTTTAGACCAAAGACATTTGTCATTTCTGAATCAGTTAGGGCACTCAATAAGGCTTCTTTATCTCGAAGGTTATTTTTAGCATCTTTGACTTGATCTAGAGTTGAAGGACCTTTCTCCGGAGTTTTATACTCAACACTGGTTATCACCCAATAGGCGTCACCCATGCATTGTAAATGGCATTCCATCTGATTCTTCCAAACAGAATAATTTGTTCCATCAAATCTCAGACTATCCTTCTTATAGGTCAACATCTTGGATCTCCTCAAGTAGCGGTTAGGATTTTATAAGAGGATCTAGCTCTAATACCAATTGTTGGAATTAGACTAGACAACTGAGAGGGGGGGTGAATCAGTTGTCACACAATATAAACTTTTTCTGCTTTTAACCTCCTTTATTAACTTGCTACCAGATGAATGATGTAAACAATAAAGCATAGATCAACAACATAAGAGAAGAAACATAATCAACACACTTGACACCAATATTTTGACGTGGAAACCCAATTAAGGGTAAAACCACGGTGGGGGTTAACCCACAAATATTTGTACCTTGTTAAAAGTACTTTTAGAAAAATAGAAGGCACATGCCTTCGGGTGCACTGCTTAGAGCTCACTGCTCAAAAGGGAGGCTCACTGCCTACAGAATATATTTTAGAATAGAACGAATTAACTATGAAATAACATCTACTTCATGCCTGGTTCAGTTTCAGTGAATGCTCAAAAACTTCTACTTTGCCCCAAATTCTTCTTTACCAACTTCACACCCTATACTACTCTCGCGCCTTTTCTTCTCTGCTCTGCTTCTGATCTTTTATTCAAATTTTATCTATTTTGCACAAGGATAAAGTTTAACAACTCTTTAACAAGTATTTATACACTTCATCCATCTTGGAATGATCAACAAGGTTGGCTAAACTTAACGCATATCTTTACACTGTCAGCCAATCATAGCTAAGACTTGAGTCTTCCTCTATTAACACGCCATGCTTCATAAAATGATCTTTAGATCATCCACAACACTCTAGGAACATTCAGTCGGCCAAGACTGGGAGGAACAACAACAACCAAGAGGAAAATTTTTAATCACAAGCTCCTTTGTCAATGCAGACCACCAACACAACAGCCACATGATCCAGAGACCACCACAAGCACAATTAAGTCAACAAGAACAACCACACAACTTCGTATCATCAGAATTACTTGTATCTTCACATTGAACCTCAAGAACACATACTTCCATGACTGTCATACTAAAAAGATTGCTTCTGGACGTCCAAACCACGAATCGCTCGAGTTGAGGGAACACACCAACATCCCAAACATGGCTCTAGATCCGCAGATCACAATATGCTCATATCGGACCAATTCGGACCAACTTCTTGCCACTCTATCATTACAGAACAACTGAAAAAACCTGTTTTACTTAGAGGGCCATAAGTTCACCAAATCTTCATGTGGACCTCTCAAATATCAGCTGGAGCAACAATAGACAACCCTATACAAGCCCTTTAATCTGCATACTCTGATCTTCACCTTAATAGAAATACTAATCACTCCTCTATACTGTCTTCACTGTTTCTGACAGAAAGATATGTTAACATCAATGACAACACATCGGGCACATATTTGCAACAGGTATTTGTTGTGACCCATGTTGCATGGCTACATAAGTGTTTCCTGGATTGTAATTTGGTGGAAAACTAACTCGTGATGGGGTAGCCAATATTCCACTTGCTATGGGCATTTATGATATGCTAGGAGGTTGTTGTGTGTTTTGTTTAGCTAGAGCGGCCTATCTTTTGAGTTCCTCTTGATGATGAAGGGTTTCTTGTTGCATTTTATAAATCTCCATAGGAGTCATGAGTGGTGATATGGGTCTTTCTGTTGTTGGATTTTGATAAAGAGGATTCTCATATTGAGCATCAAAAGGTTTAGTCATTCTCCCTTGTGAGCTTTGTTTGGGTATGGGAGTGGTCATGGTGGACATAGTTGAGACAGTAGTCATAGCGTCATGGTTTTTTTATGCTCTGTAATTTTGGATAGATCAAATTCTTGGGGTAGTTTAGCTCCTTGTTCTGTAAGAAAACAAAAGAAATGATCTTGGTTTTCACTAAGGAGTTTGTCAAATGTAGCTATAGCCCTAAGATCTTGCATGATTTCATCAAGGTCTTGTCTATCTTCTTGAGAGGATTGACCTTCTTGAAAGTTTCACTCTTCTTGAGATGGGACTTGACCTATGGTATAACTGGGTGTAGCAAAATCATGAGGTATGTCGGTAGTGAATTGAGTTACATCTACCAAAGGGACATTACTCTCTTGTGGATTAGCTAGTGGGTCATGTTACGGCTTGTTTTGAAAGTTGGTTGGTCCTTTCGTTGTTGTTTAGGGAGTACCTTTTTGAGACATGTTGGATTGACTTCATTGAGGTGTATGTGGTGCTGATTTTTGCTTTTTGGGGGCAATTTGCTTAGCCTTCATAGATTGCTGGAGTCTAGTGGTTACCATGGGATGCACTAGGACAATATGTTTGAGATTTTTGCTAATATTTTGCTGAGATAGTTTGATGAACAATTTACTGGACCGAAGGAGTGGGACTGTGATACCAAAGATGAGTTACTGTGTTTTAGAAGTGCTAGACTATGTTGCTAGAGGTGTTGGACTGCGCTTACAAAGGTGCTAGGCTGTGTTACAAAGGCACTGAGATGATTTCAGTGATGTTTATAAGGCAAATTTTGATAGATTTGGATTGGATTTTGATTGGATTTGCTTTGGCAAAAGAAAACACATCAAACAAAGTGGTAAAAAAGATTGACACAATAGATAGTGTATGTTCAAGGCTCATGAAAAAGTCTAATGTTTCCACGGGTATTTAGACAATTGCAAACAATTCAAGCACTTTTTATCCCTAGAGACATGGTTTCATTATAGTAGATCAACTCACATCTTAGTTCTCCATCAACCAAATGTCAATCCATATAGGTGTCATACATTTGTGTCTTTATGAGAGACGATAGGTAGGGATATCTCACACTCCCCTCGAAAAGCTACAAGTAGGTCACAAGAGCTTATGCTAGCCGAGGGAATACTATCTCTTCTCAAGGGAGTCAATGGTGAGTAATCTTGGGGGTTTGTATCGATTTCATTTGCACTGATGATTATCGCAACATTCGAAGGTGAAACGGGTAGTCACTATCTAGATGATTCTTAGGAGATTTGAGGTATCAATGCCTTGCAAGCATGTGGCAAGCTACTAAAAGCTTTGACCAATCCTACTAAGAGTATCATATACCTCCCACAATGCAAAAATTATTTTCACAAAGTGGTGGTATGCCTCATTTTGATTTGGCACTATAAGGCAAGGCTGATGCTGGTTAGGACTTGGCTTTCGCCTTATCCAACTTATATAGCAGTTCAAAGGAAAACTCCACTTAGGGTCATCCCTTTTGGATGAAGCGCAATGCAAAAGTAGGCCCTTTTAAAGGATAAAATGAAAAAAAAAAGATAGATGAGTTGGTTTTGATCTCCCAAGTTTTTATAAGGATGAGCATATACCTATCACCTTCAAGCACAACATACACATGTTCATTTATCCTATTAATAAGAAAAATAACTAGGTGCAACTAGCTTAACCACACAAGTTTGTTCAATTGTCCCTTAAGAAAGTAGTGGTTCTTAAACTTTATATAGCAAAAAGATGATCCATGTCCATTGTCCCTTAAGAAAGCAATTTGTTCCTAAGACTTAGATTGTAAAAGATGATTATTCAATTGTCCCTTAAGAAAGCAATATGTTTCTAAGACTTAGTGTGATAGATTTTAAATTCTTCAATGCTCGTCCTACATGAACATGTTACAAAAACCCATTTGCTCTGTTTGAGTAATAAGAGGCCGCAACAAGTTGGTTAGTTCCACCAAAAACTCAATAGTTAGCCAAAAAAATCAATTGAACTAAAAGTGCTTAACTTGTTAGGTGAAAAATGAGTAATCTAGATCAAATCTGATAATAATGATTAGGTAAAGCAGATTGGATATTATGATCAGATTCTACACAAAATTCTATGCAATTTCAAAAAACAAATTTGTGAAAATTGAATAAATTTTGCACAAGTTATGACTGTTTGAAGTTTGAAAAGAAGGGTTGACTTTAACTGCTCTCCACAGAAAAGTTGGGAGAACCAACTTTGCAATGCCACTAGTTTCGCAAAAATCTAACTCTGTATGCAAAAGATATGCCCAATTTCATGAAACTGCTTTGAAAAAGCAAAAAAAAACAAGTATAGGCTAAAAATAGGGGTACAAATTTGTGATTTATTTTTCTCAAAATATGTATATTTTCTGCAAAAAATAAGAGATACCCAGATAGGATTTCTATGTTGCCAACAAAACCCAGAAATATTTTGATCTAAAGTTACACAAATATCCTTGATTTCATGAAACTGCTCTAAAAAAGCAAAAAAAAACAAGCATAGGCTAAAAATAGGGATGCAGATTTGTGATCCAATTTTCTTGAAATCCGTGCATTTTCTGTAAAAATAAGAGATAACCAGATAGGATTTCGATGCTGCCAAAAAAAATTAGAAATATTTTGAGTTAAGGTTACACCATTTGAATGCTTAATGCTTATTCCTTCAAATTAGTGAACAAGGATGTCCAGATCTATGTTGCGCTTTGTGCTTTTCTGTACCTAGCTTCAAAAAAAATCATTTTTTCTAGATAAAAGCAAGTTTAGTGGGTCCCACTGGGTGTGCGAGAATGTGTATAGGATTGAGTTGTTGATTATCATTTCTTTTGATATTATCCTCAATCTCAATTTTATCATATACACACTCACTACAGAGTGGATTATGGATTGGGTCTCCTTCCTTATTGATATTGCATTTGTGGAAAGAGAGAAATAGGAGAATATTTAATAACAAGGAATGTCAGGAAGAGTAGTTATGTGGAATGATAGAAACAACGATATGTGAAGTCCTAAATGTAAAATAGAAGATCACGAGATTAGTAACCTTCACAAATTGGGACAATCAAATCATGAAAACATGGCCTGGACTTAAGATTTCACCAGATTCAACCTTAAATAGCTACAAGGAGAACAAAGAAAAGAGAAAGAATGCTAAATGGATGGCCCCCACGAGGAAGAATGAAGCTTAACTTCGATGGGGCCTCTCGAGGCAGTCCTGGATCCTCAAGTGCAGGATGCATCATCCAAGATGAGACAAGAGTCCTCATCTGGGCAGCTTCAAACAAATTCATATTAGGAACTAATAATGAGGCAAAGATGGAAGCGCTAATAGCAAGGTTAAGAATTTGTATTCAAAGAAATGTGAGAGAAATTGACATAGAAGGAGAATCTCTCATCTGCATAAATATCGTCAAGAAAAAATAGATAGAGTTGGAAAATTCAAAGATTAGTGGATGAGGCATAGGAATTGCTAGAAAAATTAGATAATTATTCAATATGCCATATATTTAGAGAGGCAAACAAAGTGGCTAACTTCCTTGTGAACCAAGGAATAGAGCAAGTGGAAAGTTGCAAGATATCCAACTTGGATTCTAAATGGGACAAACTAGTAGAGATTCTAATCTCTGACGACAGGAAGGTCTGAATAAAGAGTCCTTAGTATTGACTGATAGGGATCCAAAGTACGTCTGTGGGATACTAGGTAGATATAGAAAATCACAGGCTCCTCACTCCATAAACAATATAAGTGGCATAGTTGGACCAATGGGAGGAAGGTCAAGATGGCATAACGAATGATATGTGCATGCAGGTGCAAATGCATGGTGAAGCTCGAGGAAGAGTTAGAGGATGAAGAGGAGGAAATGGAGGAGGAGGAAGGAAGTGCGGTAGAGGAGGAAGATGAGGAAGGAGAAGGGGAGAATGAAGAAGAAGCGGAGGAGACTCCAGGGGAGAAGACAAGGCATATTTTTAGAGCAAAAGGAGCATGATGGTGGAAGAAATCAAGCAGATAATCTGAGGACACATTTTTGGGGAAAAACACATCTATGATAGGACTCTCTATGAGGAGTTTCTAATGAATACCATGCTAATCCTGGGGCAAAATAAATGGGTTAAACTAATGGCACATGGCTTCCTTCTGTTGGTTGTTTTAAATTCCCAACCTAATTTCAAGAAAGCAGATCTATAAAATAGCCATTTCTAATAACTGATCTGTCTCAAGGGATTGGCCAACAAACATGAAATGGGGTTTTCAATCCTTTTTCCTCTGCACTTTAGGCTTTGCAAGACCAAGGAGGGTGTTCCTTTTCTAAAACAATGTTTATTTGAATGGGGGAGTCCCTAAATACCTGCTCAAAACACTATTTCTAAAACAGATATGTTCCTTCTGGATTGCTTTAAGAATTAATGAGAGGATAGTAATGGGCTAGATTCTTAAGCTTCAACAAAATTCTTTACATAGGAACATGTAAATAAAATAGCATCTAAACCTACATCTGAAAGGGAAAACTGTTTTGATATTTAATGATGAGGATAATCAAGGGGGTTAAGTATAGTATAGCATTTTAATTAGATCAGTGCCTATTCCAGGGGTCATAGAGTCAAAAATAGATGTGAATCACAAAAGAACTATTCTATGATCAATCTTAGCTTACTGTGAAGATAAAATAATGCCTTACATTATAATACCTCACTAGCTTTAGAGTTAACCATGCTTAGTTATCCTTGTAAATCAATACTACATTCAATATGCTCTTATAGCTATTACTTTACTACTTGATTAAATGCCATAAGAAGAATATACAAACACAAGAAAGACTATGATGATGAATAAATTGATCATTAATCAAAGTTATATTCATAAATGTAATAATGTGTACACGAGTAGGAGACAATATGCTCTGAAACTCAACAATAACTTGTAAAGTAAACTGTTAATGAATGACAAAATAACTCTATAATTACATCAAGAACTTTGAACTCAAAATGAAGATTGAAACAAGATAACTAATCATTATTTCAAAAAAAGGATAACTATATACAACTCCTCTATGATCAGATTGATCCCACACTTCATACTGAGTTTGAAAGACATGACCTTGAACCAATGCTTTTCAATAAGCCTTGAATTCCCTTTTATAGAATAAGGGAGCATACAAGCTACAGGCTTAACGACAAAAGAAGTTACAATTTGTTTAACCAAAAGATGAAGCTGCAACAAGATATATGTGTAACCGTCTCTCAATTGCAAAGAGAGATGCCCCTGTAACAAAAATATCTACACATGCTGAGGTATTTGTTTCTAAACTGTATGCTCTCTCACCTTGGTGGGGAATGGAGCTAGGCTTTTGTTGATGGTTGACACATTGTCGAAGGCCATTGGAGCTAGGCACTCCTCAAATGACATCAAATTATTTGATAAGAGCATTCACTACTCTACCTATCCAAGATGCATGCCCAAAAGTGAGAAAACCTGCAAAGAACAATAGCAAAAGGAAACCCAGAAGGCCTGAATCTTCTTCACTATTTCTAGATTTGTTTGTAGTAGTGTGACTCCTCATTTCTGGTTAGGAGGTTTTCAATTTCCTCAACCAGACAGGAACTTGAGGAATCCACACATAGCTAGCTCCAACAGTATTGGAAGCCAAGCTAAAAGAACAACAGTAGTACCAACAATTATTTCTTCTTCCCTTCTCTGTATCATCCTGGTGGGTAGTCTCCTTACACCTAGAGTTAAAGCTCTATTCGGAAAATTAGATGTAAGGGAGGGGTAGAGGAATCAATGATGCCTCTCTACCTAAGAAGATAATCTGCCAACTCACAGAAATAAGGAATTACTAGAGCTAGGAGATTAGCCCTTAGGGCCCACAATTAGATGGGACAAAAGAAGGGAGAAGAATTCATAGAGGCTCAATGGATGCTGCTACTGTTCCCAAAATTTCCCTACACCACCTGTTCCATAGAAAGAAAATTCCAAGTCTCCTAATTTTGTAAGGACAGATTGATAACTATGAGAACAAGGAAGAGAATCCAATAGAACAGGGGAGCAAAAAAAGTATACAGGAACAGGGGAAAGCCATACTGTTAGCACGATCAAACAATGTAGGGGTAACATCCAGAAACACCTATTTATAGAAACTTTGGGATATCTTGCACACATCTGCTAAATCCACGGTTTCATAAATTCCAGTCACTTCAAGGTATTTCTACCATAAATGGAAATCTTTTGAATATTACCAAAGCGAGTAGAAAGATAGAATTTCATTATTTTACTTAACTGAAAACATCACTTCTTGCATTGAAGATGCCAGATCAGGTATTGTGATTTCATCATTTTAGCTCTGTTATCTTGCCATAACTTGTCACACAATAGATGAAAGGTCATTTCTAGTATAAGCATGGATTTCCAAAGGTCAATCCTGCATATGCCAATCTTTCAGTTAGTAAATTCCCTCGTAGTGGCAGTGATGAAGACCCTATACATGCCTGAGAAATTAATTTTGCAATGAAGTATCGTTAGATCCAGCACCAACACATCCCTCAATTAGTTTTTTGAATATAAGCCATCGATCAGGCCTATAGTTGGCATGAATCAATGGCATGAATTTAGTCCATGACGTGGAAGGAGATTGTTGTTGAGCATTTATCAATAATAGCCAACCACCTAGACAACCCTCTTAACCATGATCCCAAGAAGACTCCACAAATGGTACAGTTAGGACACTATCTGTAGTTCCACACTCAAAAGATCAGGTAGAAGATATGATCTATGCAAAATGGTGGAGAACTGTTGGATCAACCGCATGCAATGGGACAAATCCCAAAAAGCATCATTGGTTCGTAAGATTTTGACATGTCACAGTTTTTAGCCACCCAAGCACAGTCCCATCCTCTAGAGGCCACATGCCATGTTTCCACTTCTCTGTAGCCGTTTGGAGGGGCCCCTTGGTGAAGCCTTATTGAATGATGGAAGCCATATAAAAGCCTCCATGTAGTGTCAAGGACCCACCACTTTCTTTCTTTGCAACTAAAGATAATTTTCTGCCAACTGGCACCCCTTTCCACGGTTCCACAGGTGTTTTCTTTGTTAATATTTTAATGCTGGTGGATTGGTGGAAGCAAATAAATAATCACCACCTATCAAGAAAGGGTTAGCGAGATAGGACCTTGGAATACATCTTTAAAAACATCCTTCCTCTACTAGGTAAAAAGGGGCCATGGGACCGTTTGAAATAAAGAATATTAGGCACGGTCCAAAGGTAGTGACTGTATGGCCAGGGGCCAGTTAAACATCATTTAGGACACAAAGATGCAACTAAAGGTTTGGGCAATAGGCGATAGGCAGTCAACAGAATAATATAACACAAGTTCTTTCCAACATGCTCATCACAAGGGTTTAGGGTTTTAAGGAGTTTTATTCAAAGTATTTTTTACTATGCAGAAACCCTATCTCATATACCTTTTATCAGGATGCCAGAAAACTAGAATCATGGAAAAATTTGCATAGTACCATTGCCTCCCACAATTGATGAAAGCCTTCAACATAAAACTACACTATAGGATGATAGCAAGGATCTTTTATGCTGCAATAGTAAATAGAAATTAGATTATCGCCCAAGCGCTCAGTCTATTTCACAATGGCATATGGAGAGAAAACTTGAGCTAGTATGACGACTTGCTTTTACGACTCCAGATCGCGAGGTATTATGAGTTCTCAGAGGGCTTGAGGTTTCTATGGCATCTAAGGAAACCAAGTGATTGAATGTAAATTTTGTACGCTCTTTCAAGTTGATGCTTAGATGTATTTTCGTTTCAACTATTTTAATGAAATGGGATCTACCCCCTATGGAAGAGTTTGCCTATCAATATATATATATATATATACATATGTATATATATATATATACATATGTATATATATATATATACATATGTATATATATATATATATACATATGTATATATATATATATATACATATGTATATATATATATACATATGTATATATATATATACATATGTATATATATATACATATGTATATATATATATACATATGTATATATATATATATATATATATATATATATATATATATATATATATATATATATATATATATATATATATGAAAATACAAACCTTCTCTGTGGTAAAATAGAGAATTAGTTTAATTAAGAAAAAACCAAAAGGAAGCAAGGTATGCAGAAACACTTCCTACACTGATCTAGAGAGGAAACATTCATGCAAATTTTAATGTTTACAGGTATAGATTAAGATGCACATTAATAGAAAGGTAGAAACAACATCTAAATGCAAATACAAAGCTCACAACACAAGATATATGTGGGTAATTTACCCTTTTGGGTGAAAAACCCCACACTGCAAAACCTGCACAATGTATTATCAAATCCAAAGAAGATTACAACACCCTTGCAATGCAAGTTCTTTCAGGAGTTCACAAATGTCAAATACTGGAGTAATTCCAGTAGCATAATGGTACCTACAAATGAACCATCCATCTCCAACTCCAAACACCTCTATATATAGAGAGATACCAAGATGGAGGTAGCTTCTAGAGAAAGCCACAAAAGAATCTCATCCAAATCCACATGACCCAAATTCCAAGGCCATAAAGCATGCAAAAGACACTTGCCAAAGATTCCCTTTCATCCCTTACAACCCCCATACTTGGGAACCCCATATTTTCCCAAAATAGGTATGATAGATGTTCTTACAGTGTCATAAAATCTATCATATATGACAACGCTTACAGCTGTAAGAGAATCTATCATAACTGACTATTAATAAATTATTCTCTTACAACTTGTCATAGTCAAACTTGGGCACCTACTTTCTCCATGCAAAGATGCTTTTTGACACTTGTAAAACCTATCATAGAATCTCTATTTTTAGCTCTGACATGTCATAGAATCTGCATATGTCATAACCGCTTGCACAACCTACAAGATGTTGACACATCACAATAATGCCACCTTAAAATGGGACACCTACATTTTCAAATGTTGATTTGAACATCCAAGTCACCTTCCAAGTGGGATGACATGTCAACATGTCACCTCACACTAAATGACAAAATTGAATGACTGATATTAAATACAATATAGGCAATTAAATATACTGTTATGTCATAAAATGTCCTCCTAGGACTTTTACCTCCCTCCTAAGTTTAGTTCCTGGGTCCCTTGTTTTTCATTATGCATGTTCATTTTAAATCTTGATGCAAAATCCATGAAAACCCATGTCAAATGGGGCTTAGGGGACAGTGTTGAACTTGATCTTGCCTTGAAAATGGGGCATAGGGCTTGGGTGCTCGCGCCCTAGTCCTACCCTACTTGGTTGAGACCTAAATTTTAAATGTCGGTTATGTGACCATTAAAAGGTTCCATTGCCAACATCGTAATTTTCAATTATGAAATTTGTAGCGGGAATGCATATATAAGCATGTTTAGGGTTTCATTTGTAAACTAGAAGATGATTATAAACTTTTGGTGAACTTATGATTTTAGAGCATTCAAAGCATTCATTGTGGCAGAGCAGACTTGTCTTGTTATTGTGTTTGTTATGCAGTTTTGGCTTCATCTTCTCATGTGTTGAAGGATCTTCATCTATATGCGAGCTGCACCTCTGAGGTAATATCTATTTGTGTTTGAATCAATCATTTATCAATTTGTTTTTTCCTCTATCCTATAGGGATACATACTCTTTATCAAACAATGGTGTTGGAAGGCTTGAATGCCATTCTAGGGCTTGACTAAGGAAAACTCCTAAACACCACAACCCCCAACCCCCTTCATTGTGATTGCAGGCGACAGGTGTCATATTCTGTAGAAGTGCAGTTGTAGGAGACTATGATAGAGAGTATAGGTTCCATGTCTAAGAAGAAAAACACTACAAGGGCTTGGGCGCCCACCCCAAAGCCCTCTGGATCTTCCAAGCTGAAAACCTCTGGGACAGTGGTGAACAGTAGCAGACAACTTCTAGAAATCCCTGACGAAGTTCATACCCTGGGTTGCCTGCTCTTTAGCCCCTGATATTTCTGCATCTCAAATCTCAAAATCTAATATGTATCTACTTTGAATATAACATCTATGTCTGTGAGCATTTGTTAGAATTCATCTGTTTGTTTACGATTTTGCATAGTTAGGGTTTTAAGCATAACTGGGCATTAAATTAATACATTGATCAATAAATTCCAAATTTCCCTATCGTTACAAGTGACAACCAACCTTTAGGTGAATCCTCTTGCAAAAGTTGTGATTCAACTTGGTTAAATGTCCTTGAATGTTTGTAGTGAAAGGAGGATCTAACTTAATCACCATCAATCCCATCTTCCCTCTTTTCCTACTAAACACATTCAATCAAATAATAAATGCTAGGAAATTGGAAAGGCTGAGACACCTTAATTGCCAACATTCTCCCACCTATCAAACACCTTGCAAGAGCAAATAGAATGATAGGATTTAACTGCTATAGACCAAGAGGCCCATAGACTTCGAACACCATCTAAACTTCTTCGTGCTCATAGGTTTTATCAAGGAATCTACAACATTCATCAAAGTGTCAACTTTATCCAAGTTTACCTTCCCATCCTCTACCATGTCATGATCAAAATGGTATTAGACATCAATATGCTTAGCCCTCATGTGGAAAGTAGGATTCTTCACCAAACATGGCACTCTGACTATCACAACAAATAGTAATCTTCTATGCACCAAACCCAACATCAAAACACAATCTCTTAAGCCAAATAGCTTCGTTACAAGCATGATTTGCTTTCATGTAATCTGATTTAGTAGTGGACAAAGCAACAATAGTTTGCCGCTTGCTCATTCAACTAATAGCACCACCGAACATAGTGAACACATAAGCATTGGTGGATCTTCTACTGTTAATGTCACCTGCCCAATCTGAATCCACAAATCCATGAATACAAAGTGAATTTTGAGGTACTGTAGGATAACCATGAAAACATAGGGAATAATTGAAAGTACCCCACAAATATCTGAAAACTCTCTTCACCGCATCCCAATGTACCTGTCTAGGATTAGCCATAAACTAAGGACTCCCACTACTTAGGTAATGTCTGGTCTTATACAGACATAGCATACATCAAGCCGCCAACTGTACTATCATAAGTAACTCTACTTATATCTTCCATCTCTAAAGGAGACTTCAAACAATCTGTAATAGATAACATTGTCCCCATCATAATAGGAACAATCAATGGTCTACAAGCTGCCATGTTGAATCTCTCCAACACGGTGTTCACATACTTACTGTGGCCTAACCAAAGTTTTATGTTAGCTCTGTCTCTTCTGATTTCCATTCCAGGAATGTACCTAGCTGCCCCTAGATATTTCATCTCAAACTATGCTGACAACTAAGACTTCAAATCAGAAATCAAACTTTTACCAATCCCAATGAACAACATATCATCAACATATAATGCAATAATGAGAATGTGATCACTATCTATTTTATAATAAACACAATGATTTGATTTCAATCTCAAAAATCCCAAACTCAACACATAGGCATCAAATTTTTTGTAACACATCCTAGGAGATTGCTTTAAACCATATAAAGACTTTTTCAACTTGTAAACTAGATTTTCTTTATCTTTTACCATGTAGTGCTCTGGCTATGACATATAGATTTCTTGTTCCAAGTCACCATGAAGGAAAGTTGTCTTCACATCCATCTATTCAACTTCTAAATCATATGTTGCAGCAAGTGATAACAAGAATCTAATAGATGTCATCTTTGCAATGGGAGAGAAAATCTCACCATAATATATTCCCTCACCCTTAGAATATCCCTTTGCAACCAACCTTGCCTTAAACTTTTCAACATTGCCATCTAAACCAAACTTCTTCTTGAACACCCATTTTCATTCAACAGGTTTACGTCCATCAAGCAAGGGCACCAAATCCCAAGTATTGTTTTTATTCAAGGAAGCCATCTCCTCTTCCATGGCCTCTTTCTAGGAATCTACATCACTCATACCCATAGCCTCCCTTACAGTCCTAGGCTCATCAGTGTTAGAAATTAAAGAAAAAATACAACTAGAATCATGCAATGAATAACCAGACCTATCAGGTTGCCACCTTATCTACGCAGAGCTCCTCAAAAGTTGAGGTTAAGGTTCTTCTTCTTCTTCTTCTTCTATACTCTAAGAGATACTAGAGCTCTCCTCATTATCAAGTCCAATAGATGTCTTTAGTTCAACTTTCTCAAGGGTGGAAGGAAGCTAAACCACATCCTCTTTCTTCTCTTCTTTCTCTGGCTATAGATCAACAAAATAAGGATTGATCTCTCTAAAGATCACACTTCTTCTATATAGAACTCTCTCGTCCACTAGATCCCAAAGCTTGTACCTTTTCACACCGATGCCATAACTGATGAAGATATAATTCATTGCCTTTTTCTCCAACTTAGACCTATTCTCCTTAGGCACATGTGCATATGCCTCACAACCAAATACTTGAATGTGTCTCAATGAAGGCTTTTTACTAGACCACACCTCCATAGATGTCTTATCAATGAGCACCGATGTAGGAGACCTGTTAACCAGGTAATAAGTAGTAGCAACAGCTTCAGCCCAAAACTTTTGTTCAAGGCCAGCTCCACTTAGCATACTCCTAGCCCTCTCCATCAATGTTTTGTTCATCCTCTCTGTAACTCCATTCTATTGAGGGGTATACAGAATTGTCATGTGCCTCTCAATACCATGTTCTTTATAAAAGTTGTCAAAATCTATTAAACAAAACTCACCACTATTGTAAGTCCTCAAACACTTAATATTTCTATCCTTCTAATTCTCTACAAGATCTTTGAGCTCTTTAAATCTACTAAAGACTTAAGACTTGCTTCTAAGGAAATACACCCATGTCCTTCTACTGTAATCATTAATGAATGAAACAAAGTAAACAGATTTTGAAATTGAAGGAACATTAACAGGACCAAACACATCAAAATGAATCAAGTCCAATACTTCAGAAGATTTGTGAGAACTAGAATAAAACTAAACATGATTTTTCTTTCCATAAATGCAATGTTTGCAAAAATTGAACCAAGGTTACAATCATTCATACCCTCAATGAGGTTTTTGTTTTTCATGGTCCTCAAATCCTTTTCACCAATGTGACCAAGCCTTTAGTGCCATAACATTGTCTTCTCAGCTAGAAGTTTCATATCCATAAAATGAGCAGCCTTAGGTACCTAGAAAGCACGACCATCAGAAGTAGATGCAACAGTCCTTTTCACTACTAGTTCCAATTCTGAGGATGAAGACTGTAAATTTCTCTTCTTCAAAACAAAGGTACTATTACACTGAACTATGCATGTATGAAGTTGAAATAGAGTTCCAATCCGAACACCCTTAGCTAGTACCATAGCTCCTCTAGTCATCTTGCATCCTCCATTCGAGAAAACAACCTGCACACCCACAACATTCAACTTACTTATAGATAATAGGTTTCATGCCAAACCAAGGATATGCAGAACACCATTGATCCAATTCACTCATCCATCAAGGAATCGAATCAAGACTCTTCGATGACCAATAATCTTCAAGTGAGAGTCATCACCTAAGTATACCTTCCCACCATCATATTCTTCATACTTCAAAAACCAACCCTGATGTGAGGTCATGTGAAAATATGCACCAGACTCAATAATCCACACATCTTTTGATGCATGCATTGTCAAGGCAGTGACAAATGGTTCCCCATCATCTTGTGTCATGCCCAAAAAAACTACAAAGATAAATTACACAAAAGCAACCAACAAATTTTTTTGACTCTACACATCATTTACACATGTGTCACCCATGTGTAGGAGATGGAGGAGGTAAAGATTGTTAGATTTAGGGCACATAACTGAGAGGAGGGGTGAATCAGTTGTATAAAACTTTCTCCCTTTTAGGTACTTAACTCCACATTGTTAATTAGCAACATAATAGAAGATCAATCATGAAAGCACAATGTAACAAATCAATAGCAGAAACACATCAACACATGAAACACCAAGATTTTGATGTGGAAAACCCGGTTAAGGGAAAAACCACAGGGTGATTAACCCAAGATAATATTCTCTGTTAGAAGAATAGAAAGAATAAATGGCACATGCCAATTAGAGCTCACTACCCAAGCCCACTATCTACAAAGGAATAAGTATCACATACTTGAACTAGTAAATAGCATCTTCACTATGCTTGAGTCAGTTCCATTTAGCTCAAACCTTCTGCTCTGCCTTTCGCTCTTCTCTTCGCTACCACACGCTCATCTCCACAAGCACACATTTGAAATGACTTCGCAATCCTTAATTTATACATGACATCAACTTAGGAACAAACATCTAAGTCGGCAAACAACCACAAGAACATTCGCAAGGTGTATAATTCATCCGGTTGGCCAGTCACAAAAAGAACACCTTCATCTGGAAGTATTTCTTCAATTCTGGGCTCCAACTCTAATGTGGACCATCAACATGAACTGAACATAATCCAAGGACCTCCACAAGCTCTCCTGAATCACCAGGAACATCCGCACTTCCTCTATTTACTGAAATCCTTCTCTCCTTCATCTGGAACGTCAAGAACACAGTCTATCATCACTGTCACAAAGGAATAGGTTCTTCCAGACCTTCAAGCCACAAACCAATCTACTTGACACTTCACAAGGACCTCCTCAACACTTACTCCAATCCGCAGAATGGGATACTGTATTTCTGGATCTCACCGGATCTATCTGTCTCACTCTGTCACCACTGAACACTTGCTGGAACCAGTTTTACTTGAGCAGCCATAACTTCTCCAGATCTTCATGTGGACCTCTAAAATCTCGAATGGAGCATCTCTAGACTTATATCTACAAACCCTTTAAACCGTATCCTCTGATCCTCAACCTATCTTGGACTTTTACCTTGTTGTCATCACTGTTCTTCACTGTTCCTGATTGAGACTAATTTTCTCAATATCCTCAACACACAGCTCATCCAATCCTTCTCATTAATGCAACATGAGTATGTTGATATCAATGACAACACCGGTTCAACCCATACTTGCAACAATCTCCCCCTTTGTCATTGATGGCAACATATTATGTGAAAAACCATCAAGACAAGAACTTCTCCTTACTGTCACAGCTCCCCCTATCAACAACAACTATTCACATGTCTTCTCTTCCTGTACTGCTCCCCCTTTGATCATCAATCACTTGTTTTTCACATGTCTTCTCTCCCCCTTTGACATCAATGGCAAAGGGCTCATACTTGCAACTTTATAATCACACCTGCTACTCCCCCTAAGTAGCAGCTCCCCATCATCAATCCAGACCACAAGATATGACTGTGATATCCACTGGAGGGGCAATAACCCCTAACTTCTCCCTGAGATACTCAAAAGAGTCCTTGGGAAGAGGTTTAGTAATGATATCTACAATCTGATCCTTGGAGGGCACATACAACAATCTGACTTCATCCTTGTTCACTTGCTCTCTCAGAAAGTGAAACTTGATAGATATGTGCTTGGTCTTAGAATGCAACACTGGATTCTTAGAAATATTTATTGCACTTGAATTATCATAGAATATTGTGATAGGCTCCTCATATTCTACTTTAATGTCTCTTAGCATCTGCTTCATCCATAAGATTTGAGTGCAACTACCTACTGCTGCAATGTATTCTGCTTCAGTTGTAGATAGAGATATTTCCTCTTATTTCTTGCTTAGCTAAGAAACCAATCTTTTTCCCAAAAAGAATGCTCCACCACTGGTACTCTTCCGGTCATCCACATCTCCTGCCCAATCCGCATCTGTATATGCATGAAGAGAGAAATCATGATCTCTAGGATACCATAGACCATACTCAACTGTCCCCTTTAGATATCTAAAAATCTTCTTGATTGCCATGACATGAGATTCTCTGGGATCAGCCTGGAATCTAGCAACAAGACCAACAACTTGCATAATATCCAGTCTAGTTTGAGTGAGATACAACAATCCACCAATCATTGATCTGTACTTTGTCTGGTCTACCTTCGGAGAGTCATCATCTTTGCTCAACTTGCATCCGGTTGCCATGGGAGTATTCATTGGCTTTGAATCTTCCATCCCAAATTTCCTCAACAATTCTTTCACATATTTTGACTGAGAAATGAAGATTCCTTTCTTTGTTTGAGTAATTTGTAGACCCAAAAAGAAATTCATTTCTCCAAGCATTGACATCTCAAACTCACTTTTCATTTGACTTGCAAAAGTTTTACACATACTATCTCTTCCTCCAAAAATGATATCATCAACAAATACTTCAACAATTAAGATGTTTTCATGATCAATTTTGAAATACAAATTACTGTCAGCAGTACCTTTGTTGAAACCAATCTTCAAGAGATGCTTATCCAATCTTTCATACTAGGCTCTTGGGGCTTGCTTCAGTCCATATAGTGCCTTTTTCAATTTACAGACCATGTCACTATGATCAGACAATTGAAATCCATCCGGTTGCTCAATATACACTTCTTCTTCCAAATTACCATTTAGGAAGGCAGATTTGACATCCATCTGCTACACCTTGAAATCCTTGAAGGCAAAAAATGCAAGAAATAATCTAATTGCTTCAATTCTTGCCACTAGAGCAAAAGTTTCTTCAAAATCAACTCCTTCTATTTGAGAGTAACCTTTGCAAACTAGGCCTTATTTCTGATTACTTCACTGACTTCATTCAATTTGTTCTGGAAGACCCATTTGGTTCCAATCACATTTTTATTTTTTGGTCTGGGAACAAGATCCCAAGTGTGATTCTTCTCAATTTGCATTAGTTCTTCCTCCATTGCCTTAGTCCAGTTTTCATCATTGCAGGCTTCATTTACTGTCTTAGGTTCAATCTCTGAAATTAGACAATACTCATCTGAATTTTGAGCAATTCTCCTCCTTGTTTGCACCCCTTTGCTTTTGTCACCTGTGATCTAATCTTCAGAGTGGTTTAGAGTTACATACCTTGGAATTTTGGGAGTTTCTTGCACTTCTAACTCTTGATCAGTCTCATTGAGACTTATCTCTTCTTCCTGTCTTACCGGATCAACTTGACATTGTTTCTCAGAAGAGGCTTGGATACTTTGAATCTGAACACCATTATGATCATCTTCATCATGCTCAAGAATTCTTGAGGGTCTTTCAATTTCTTCATCAACCTTCACATTTACACTTTCTACAATCTTTCTCAGTCTCTTGTTGTAACACTGGTATGCTTTGCTTTGAGTAGAATAACCCAAGAATATTCCTTCATCACTTATAGCATCAAACTTTCCTAGATCTTCATCCCTTTTAATGTAACATCTGCTACCAAAAACTCTAAAGTATCTCACAGTGGGAGTAATGCCAAACCAGAGTTCATAAGGGGTCTTACCAGTATAGTTTCTAATTTGAACTCGATTGAGAGTGTAGACTGCAGTGCTGACAGCTTCTCTCCAATAGATCTGAGGAACATTTGCTTCCATCATCATGGTCCTGGATGCTTCCTGGATGGTCCAGTTCTTTCTCTCAACAACTCCATTCTACTGTGGAATTCTAGGGGCAGACAACTATCTCTTTATTCCATGTTTCTCACAGAAGTTTATGAACTCACCAGATGTGAATTCTCCACCTCTATCAGACCTCAGAAATTTCAATTTTAATCCGGTCTCATTTTCCACCATAGCCTTGAATATTTTGAATTTCTCAAGAGCTTATGATTTCTCTTTCAGAAAGGTTACCCACATCATCTGGGAATAGTCATCAATTAGCAACATGAAGTATCTATCACCTTGCACACTCTTGATTCTTGCCAGACCACATAAGTCAGTATGAACCAAGTCTAATAATCTGGTAGAAGATTGTTCCTTGCTTTTGAATGAGATTCTGCTTTGTTTTCCCAACTGACATTCTTTGCACAAACTATTTGTAGGTTTTACCAATTTTGGAAGGTCTCTTACAGCTTGAGTATTGCTTATCTTGATGATATTATCAAAGTTCACATGACACATTCTTCTATGCCATAAACAACTCTGATCAACTTGAACAAATAAACAACTTTTACTAGTACCAGCCAAGTGAAAGATGTTACCTTTTGTTTGGGTACCGGATGCAATCTCTATTCCGAAACTTTCAAAGATCTTGCATTTTCTGTTCTTGAATTTGAGATCATAGCCTTTGTCCACCAGCTGCCCAACACTGAGAAGATTATGCTTTAATCCTTCAACATACAGTACATTACTGGTTTTGTTCTTTCCATCAAGAGAAATAGTTCCTCTACCTCTGATTCTGCCAGCAGAATTATCTCCAAACTTTACAATTCCTCCTTCATACTTTCCAAATTTAAGAACTTATTCTTGTCACCTATCTTATGGTGAGAGCATCCACTATCAATGACCCAATCATCCTTTGCTTCAACTTGAGAAGCCAGAGCTTTTTCTTCAACTTCATGATTGACAGATACAGAGGATATTTGTTCCTCTTCTTTGATGGCAATAAACACCCATTCATTATCAGATTTGTTTCCTATCTCTGATTCATCATCTGTACTCCTTCATTATCATCTTCTTCATGAATGCAGTCTTTTTTCAATAAGAGCTTCAAGATGAGCAGTTTCAACTTCTTCTTCTTCCAAGTCTTTTCTTGCTGTTTCATACCATGATAGGTTCCTTGAAGAGTTTTCTCCCGGATCAAACCTTTGTTTCCCTTTTACAGAGGCACTGGCTTTGAATGCAGATTCAGTCTTTGGAGGATCATCTCTAAATTCGGCCATTTCAAAAGCAGCCAAGTTACCAACCAATTGATCTCTTGTGACTGTTGTGTGAGCTCTGAATTCTTCGATTGCAAAAGCCTTGATTTTATAAGAGGCAGGAAGGGATCTGAGAACTTTGCCAACGATTTCTTCTTCACTCAGGATTCCACCTGCATTTCTAATCCCACAAACCAGCTCATTCACTCTTGGCATAAAAGAGGTAATATTTTCATCATCTCTCATCTTCAGTTTTTCAAATTTCCCTTTTAGACTTTGTAACCTTGCACATTTAACAAACTGATCTCCTTCATGCAAAAGTTCCAGTTTCCCCCAAATCTCAAAGGTAGTTGGTAGATCAATAACATTTGAGAGCTCTGAGTCAGATATTGCACTTAGAAGAGCCTCTTTGGTCCGTAGATTGTTTTCAGCATCTGTGATTTCATTTAGGGTTGTCGGACCACCCTATGGAGGTACATAAGCTTTTGTAACCATGGACCACTATGTAAATCCCATATACTGTAAATGGCATTTCATGTGACCTTTCCAAAGAGTAAAGTTGGTTCCATCAAACTTTGGACTATCCTTCTTCTATGACGACATCCTAGATCTCCTCAAGCGGTTAAGGTCCTTTTAGAGAAACTTAGCTCTGATACCAATTGTTAGATTTAGGGCACACAACTAAGAGGGGGGGTGAATCAGTTGTAGAAAACTTTCTCCCTTTTATGTACTTAACTCCACATTGTTAATTAGTAGCATAATAGAAGATCAATCATGAAAGCACAATGTAACAAATCAATAGCAGAAACACATCAACACATGAAACACCAAGATTTTGACGTGGAAAACCTGGTTAAGGGAAAAACCACAAGGTGATTAACCCAAGATAATATTCTCTGTTAGAAGAATAGAAAGAACAAATGGCACATGCCAATTAGAGCTCAGTGCCCAAGCACACTGCTCACAAGAGGCTCACTGCCTACAGGAGACACACTGTCTACAAAGGAATAAGTATCACATACTTGAACTGGTAAATAGCATCTTCACTATGCTTGAGTCAGTTCCATTAAGCTCAAACCTTCTGCTCTACCTTTCTCTCTTCTCTTCGCTACCACACGCTCTTCTCCACAAGTACACATTTGAAATGACTTCGCAATCCTTAATTTATACATGACATCAACTTAGGAACACACATCTAAGTCGGCAAACAACCACAAGAACATTCACAAGGTGTATAATTCATCTGGTCGGTCAGTCACAGAAAGAACACCTTCATCTAGAAGTATTTCTTTAATTCCAGGCTCCAACTCTAATGCAGACCATCAACACAAACTGAACATAATCCAAGGACCTCCACAAGCTCTCCTAAATCACCAAGAACATCTGTACTTCCTCTACTTACTGAAATCCTTCTCTCCTTCATTTGGAACCTTAAGAAAACAGTCTGTCATCACTGTCACAAAGGAATAGGTTCTTCCGGACCTTCAAGCCACAAACCAATCTACTTCACACTTTACAAGGATGTCCTTAATACTTACTACAATCCACAGAATGGGATAATGCATTTCCGGATCTCACCGGACCTATCTGTCTCACTCTATCACCACTGAATACCTACCGGAACTGGTTTTACTTGAACAGCCATAACTTCTCCAGATCTTCATGCGGACCTCTAAAATATTGAATGGAACATCTCAAGACTTATATCTAAAAACCCTTTAAACCGCATCCTCTGATCCTCAACCTATCTTGGACTTTTACCTTCTTGTCATCACTATTCTTCACTATTCCTGATTGAGACTAATTTTCTCAATATCCTCAGCACACAGCTCATCCAATCCTTCTCATTAATGCAACATGAGTATGTTGACATCAATGACAACACTAGTTCAACCCATACTTGCAACAAAGATAACATGAAGGTAGCTTGGATATGCATATTCCCCTAGCATACTCTATGTGATAATTGGGGGCACTAAAAATTGGTAGATTGACAAGGCATTTAATGACACCACAATAGAATAGAACCCTGAAGATAGATCTCCTCCCAAACATAATGAGAGAAGGACAACTAGTACACCTAACTCCAACATTTATCTAATATGGGAGTATTGAAAAACTTAAGTAATGGAGCATGTTCTCTTTTAAGTAGTCTTATTGTTTAGGGTAAGTCAAATCATGCACCTACTCATTTAGATCTTCCCATTTGTTAAGTTGAGGACACAAGGTACATTCCTACACTATAATCTTTTTCCTTAACAT
The DNA here is from genome assembly GCA_027924645.1 of Cunninghamia lanceolata. NCBI lineage: Eukaryota > Viridiplantae > Streptophyta > Pinopsida > Cupressales > Cupressaceae > Cunninghamia > Cunninghamia lanceolata. Next base: position 1,829,656 of record BSBN01001327.1, on the reverse strand, counting down.
AAAGACAAAAGTGACCTACGCATACAACCCCTTTATGATATATTCTATTTTTTGGAGGATCACTCGCCTAGAACCACCATTTTCTAAAGATTGCGATAAGTGAATTTTTGATATTTAAGCCCTACTTGGTCAATATTTTCTTAAGTCACTCACACAAATTCACACAATAATATTTAATTTCTAGTGGTAAATTATACCATGTGTGTGTAATTTAAAACTATTATTTATTTATTATTATTATTATTAAATAATTACATAGCTCAATATGCCTAGCATTATATACATTATCTCATGGTTCAAAAAACTATCTCCCATAAGTATAATTACTCTCATTGCAAGGGTGGTAGAAAAAAGGTAATTGAATTATAAAGTTGGCCATTATAACTTAATGATTGAAACTTAAATATGTTATCTTCCCAATTTATAATTATTGCTCATTATAACCAAGATACTAGAATACATTATAACTTGAATGGAATAATATAAGACATGCATTTTCTTTATAGATGTATTATCAATCATTATGCATATTATTGTTAATGATCAGGATTGCACCTGTTATGCAAAGCTGTGAAGCTCAGCAATCCTGCGTAACATGGGATCAAACTCAGGTTGTGGGTGACCTATGGTGAGCTTGAACCTCCAAGTTATACGCTGGTTCCCTGTGATACCTCCTACAAACTATTCCTTGATAGGGAAAATGATAGAAAGAAACTTGAAAAAAGAAAACCTATTCTAGGAGGTGATCCACCAAATGTTTCTATAATATCTGCTACCCTAAACTCACAATCAGATTGAAACAAGAAGCTTTTGATTACTCACAACTTAAATCAAATAATGAAATACATAAATGTTTCATAAGAAGGCTTTAGCATTTGTATGAAGGAAAACAAGTTTTACAACTCCAATCAACTATAACAATCTAGCACAACTTATAACATGCGTTTGACATGATTTCCCTTGCATTTATACTATGTGAATGAGACATATTTAAAGGATTTGATAGATAAAACATAGTAAATACATTCTATCATTCATCCACAATATTGACACAAGAGAAAATTTAGAAGGAATTGTTGCTTCCTCATTAAAAATGAAAGGAATTAAGTTGCTACAAATATACAATCTGAGTTACAAAACAATCCTTTTCTCTCTCTACCAATGTATCAGAGAAGAAAGAAAAGTAAGAACTAGCGAAAGCATAAGATTTTTCTCATTATATACAAAAACTGTTCTATAGGCCTCAAAAAGCTAACTACAGTGAACTCAGTTCCACAACTACATGAAAAAGCTATCAAAAAGCAACTCAAAGTTGCTTGGGTGAGAAAGAATAAAAAGCCTAAAAATCAGGCCCTAGAAATGCTCCAAGATGAGCTATTTTCGCTCACAACTCCAACTCTCAACATGTTTGACTAAAGAAAAGTCAAAAATAAGCTTCCAAGCTAAAAATAGGACAAGAAGACTCCCTTGCATGATTTTGATACCTTACTTCACTTCTCTCTTCCTCTTTGCATGATTTGAGGGCATCCATTAGTTTATTTTTAGCAAAGATTAAGGTAATAAGAAATTAGTTACCTTAATCAATATTTGGAACAAACTGATCTCATAAGGTTCTAAAAATTATTAAGGCAATTAATTAATAATTTACCTTAACAAGTGCCAAGATTAACTAATGCATGCATTGTGGATATGTGGAGACGGGAAGCTGATGTGTTTGTTACATGTCAAAATTGACAAAGGAACAAGAAATACCAGTTGGGCACCTAGATCTGATGAAAAATATAACTCAAGTCAAGAAAAGTCTTGACCATGCCCTAGTATTAACACTTTGGTGCATCTTGGAAATAAAAGTGATAAAAATACCCCTATGGGTCGGCCAAAATTAGGGCTTCATGAGATATAACAAAAGAATAGTGAAAAACCCTAATGTTTGCCTTCACTTTTTTCTTACTTCCTGCACCCCTATTTTTCTTTGTCAAGGGTTTAAAGGCTCATTTCTGGCATTCATGCTTCTTCGTAGGCTTCCATGTCTTTTCCTACTCTTCTTTTGGTAAGGAAACTTCTCTTCTTGAGATTTTCTATACATTTCGTAAAGAAAAGTTCTACTATGACAAAAAGCCATCTCGTGGTATTCTTGCTTGCATTTTATAGTCATTTTATGATTAACTTTCTATTTGGAATAGAAACCCTATGGCGAATGATTGATTATTTAAAACAATTATCTCTTCTCTTCGTGGTTTCCCCCTGTGGCAGTCATCTTGTCATTATCTCGTTATTGTTATAGGACCTTTACGTCTTTTCTTTCATGTTTTAGTTCTCCATCACTGCTTGAAATAGGCAACTCTTTAGTGATCTCTTTTGTAGGTCCATCAGAATGACTGGGTGAGTTTGATTATGAAGAATGATGGTTGTTTACTTTATTACCATAAGTGTGGCTGGTATAGCTTGTTCCACCTATGTCATTAGCGCAGGAACTAATACCAAAATTATTGAACTAAAGGTTACCAGGCGCCTCTTTCTCAATTTCCAAAGGTCCATAAATGGGGCTTTCGATGCAACTACCACTTCCATGGTTTGAGATAGGCTTATCTCCATAAATAAAACTAACAAATGTAATATTTGTTTGGAAGCAAACCTGATCTTGCTATCCTCTGTAACTGAGAAACTTGTTAGGGACCTCCTCCAAAATGGTTTTGAGAGAGACCAAGAACATTTACTTATTTGAATGGATTTGCATGGGGAAATGAACAACTACTGCCATATCTATTGCCCTCCTATGATTTTACTTCCATATCTATGCTTTGACTTTTCATGACTATATCTTGATCATTGAATAGCAATTTTATACCTCATTCACAAAGTGGTAAATGCTTGTCTTATTTTATTGTTCAAACTCTATCTAAGACTCTTGACTATTCCAACGATTACTTGATGCTATATTTTTTGCTACTCGTTGAAGACAATCAAAGGTTGTTCATTTGTATGACTGTTGTGACATTTTGATAGATGTCCCTCATCACTCTTTCATGACTACACATGCCTTTTAGAATGGGCTTCTTGCCAACTTCTGAGATAATTGGGGTTCCTTAACAACATTGGCCTTATTAGTTATTGCCAGAGGTGACTATCTACCCATTCATATTCCCCTTGTCGATAAGTTGCTCATTTTTGTCTTCATTCCATAATTTTAGAGACTGCCTAATACACAACCCTATATAGCACTTTTTGTATGACTACCCTTCCATTGACATGACTGCTACTTAAGTCAAGCTATGACAAGAAAATAGTTCTTTAAGCTAGGCATTACCTATAGGACTGTTTTAGGCTTTTAATTTGCTAAACACAGTGAATGCATGACTACCCCTTTTCAAAAATATTGTCCTAGTGTTATTACTATTCTTCCATGATAGTGGATAAATTACAAATATTTGACATCGTTCATCTTTCAGTACTTTTTTTGATAAAACCTAAAACAAAACCTTAATCCTTCATTGATGTTCTTTGGGTGACAATGATGATCAATCGGGGCCATGGTCCCTTGGATATCCTTTGATATTAGCTAATTGTTTTGTGCTGATCCACAACCTCTCTATGATGCATTTTGATTTAAACCTTTATGTACTAACTCAATTTAAAACCAACTTCAATGGCATGAGTATTAGATTATGTCTTGCCTCCAAACTGCTAAAATTGTACCATCTTTCTAGAGCACTTAATTGTCTTTGTTCTTTACTATCATTACTGCTTCCTTGACTACAGTTAGTAGGACTGTCCACCTAGCTAAAAGGGACTGTCTTCCATACCTTAGGTCAACCTATAGTGTCTTGATTACTGCTTGCATTTCATATGATCATTATGCATGACTATATTAGAGCCATTCTTTGACTATGAACTTCTCCTAAACTATCCCATTGTGACAGTGAAGTAATCATCCTCCTGCAGTCCAATACTCTTTTCAACAACATGCATCTTTGTCTGGTCTAATGACTTGTTACTATGCTATTATGGCTGCTTCTTGTTATATAGACCCTGACAAGTATTTATTCCATCATAGACATGAGCTTGACCTACTTGTAAAAGTATAGGCTTATGAAAGTATCCTTAAGGCATTACTTCTTTGGTATCTTGTAGATCTCCTGACTGATTGTCCATGGAGATGCTCCTCAGGACTACTTCTTCATTTCTTCTTTCTCATTGTGGAAGTCCTTTCATAACTATCATGAATGCTTTCTTGATGTTCATGTCAGACCCAGTTTTATTATGCAGGTTCATTGATATTGTCTTTTGACTATCAACATGTTATGACTGGCATCCTCATTTGATGCATATGCATATCTATTTGATGCTTTCCTTAGTGATGATGATTGTTTTTCATAAGAGCTTTATTGACTGTTTAAAACATTAGATGATAGTGTACTCTGCTCATCACAATCTGATATCGTTCTTGAATGAATAAAGAAGGAAGCATGTTGGGCTCAACCCTTGTGGGAGCCCATTTTCTCCACATGCTTTAATGTCTTCAAGTTAGCAACATTAATTTTCCTATACTTGCACAGTAAACAAACAAGTTAGCATGAAACATACCTCTTAGAAGTTGATTGATCTCTCTCATGATGATCTGATTCATTGCACATGTCTGATTTTGATCCAATCACTTTGATGCATAATGTTTGCAACTTTTATACGCCTGTCGATAAAGCATATGATGAATCTGCATATCTGGAGCTTCTAATGGGGCTTTTCTCCAATTTTGCAGGTACACTGTCCTGATCAGGAGCAAAAGATGAAGACTTGAAGATCAAGCAACCAATCAAGAAGATCAACCTATAAAAAGGCAATGATGGATATTCATTTTCCTCATATGTTATTTTCTATTCCTTTTATCCACAGATGTATAGCTTGCACAATGTTTGCATTGCTCAATTTAGTCACTCCCATAGTTTGTGTGGGACACATTTAAACATTTCTTTGAACATGATCAGTTACTTTACCTTATGCAAATGATTTATGTATGTTTTCTATTCTAAATCAAGTGCATAGGATAGAACAACTAAATCTGATTTGAAACATTTGTTTAAAACATGATGATGAAATGACAGCTTTATAAATACCTTTCTTTCTCACTGAATTGTGATTACTTTAATAATTCAATGATCTCATACTTGAAAGATAAAACCAGTTAAAATCTTCTGTGATTCATTGATTGTGTGGTCTCTTGTCATCAAATAACTTCACTTGTTAGGATGGTTTGAAAGTCCTGATTGGATTAATAGATTATCTTGACAAATGATCTCTTCTTGTCTCCTGCCAAGATATCACACATTGACTAATTGATAATACAATTTAAAAGTGTTTCTTTTATTCCTTTTGTGACAATTGCAAATTAGGTCTAGCTGAATTAGGTGTGAACATAATTTAGTAACATTTATGGTGATCTGTCAGGGGTGTTTTCCTGCTAATCAAAACAGAACCAGTAACCTTGCAATTCCATTAGGCATTAGAGTATTTTCTTTTGTCCTTTTAACTCAAAACCTTTGTAACTTAGTAGCAAACCAAACCGAAAGAAACTATCATGACTTTGTTTAAGATAGGGCTAGAAAACTATGCAGCATCTACACTTATCGAAAGCAAAATTGAACTGAAACTATTGTGTAATGAGCACTTATTAGCTTGAAAACTACCCTACACTATAGTGCCCAGTAGTCGTAGTGCTTAGACATGACCATTCACTAGTTGAGAGAAATAGCTGCCCTTCCTTAACAATAGAGGATGCTTCAAATCCTTAAGATCAACCCAAAAGATGTATGGAAATAATAAACATTTGATTAATTGCTACAGTAAAATTTGGAACATCACAAAAGGCACACCTTCCTCATTTGATTGACCACCAAAGATGTTATTTTGAGTCATATAGATGTGATTAACATGTTGCTCCATAGTTGCAATCACATGCTTTGGTAGAATCATGACTTATAATTCTGTAGACTCCTCTTTGGATAAATATCTAATTGGACACCCTTTTGAGAGGATAATACTTGGCCTCTCACTATTGTCTTCATGCTTATGCACTGTTATCTTTTCATCTTGCTGATTAGACTGCTCCATTTGTAGTGTAAGGTTTCTTCCTCCCAAGATGTTGTTTCACTGTCTATCTCAATTTCAATCTGATGTGGAAGAGTTGGTTCACATGAGTGAAATGAAGGAATGCTTGCCTCTTTGATCTGAATAGGCTAATCACATGCTACTGGCTCATATGAAACTAGCTTATCATTTATGTTAGAGTAAAAAACCTCTATGACTCCTAAAAACATGTTCTCATCTAACTCATAACTTTACATTAAATCTAGATGAGCTTTGTCATTCTACTACTCAAAAGTAGGCACTAATGTTAGTATGCATGTGCTATCTTTATTCTCATCTACATATTCAGGTAATTCATCAAACAAAACAACTAAATCCTAAGATTCAACCTCTAGTTCTTTCTCCAAAACATTTTCAACCTAATCTTGTTTGCCATCTAAGTTTGACAAAAAGGACTCAAGATCATTCCAAAATGAATCCTTGTCAGATCTTTCTTGGTCTTTTGATAAAAAAGGAGTTCCTTTTGCCTCATGAACCATCCTTTCCTCATGTTCATTTTCATCTTTTAGCTACTCCAAGACTTGATTATTACATTGATTTTCTTCTATCAGCAACTCATCAGATTGTTTGACCTTATCCTTCTCATCCAGCTCAATAAAAGAAGGGAGTTCATTGAATAAAAACATGAAAACATTATTTTTGATACTTTGTCAAGCTTCTCAACTTGCTATCCTGACTGATCATGTTCATTTGCCTCTTGCTGCAAGTTAGGTTTGCCATCTTGTTCATCAGGTATAAGCATATCTATATTAAACACTTTTGCCTACTCTTCAAACACCTCTTCCTTTTCTACATTATTTATCTTCAACTAATCGTGCTCATCGAACCAATTATTTTGATAAACAATTAGTTCTCCTTTGAACAAAGAAATAGTATCAGGACATGCATATGCATGTTGGCTCTCTTGAAGAAGAACATGTGTTTGAGATGATTGCTTATGAACCTTCACATCTTGATTTTGCAATAGAAGAGGATCTCTGAAACTTGGAATGGGGGCCACTTTGAACTAGATTTGGCATTTTGAAGTTAGGATGCTTGGTCCAAGAAGGTTGCCATAATTGTTCAGTACTTTGATGATTTGGTTTAGACTCTTGATATGGCTGAAACTGAGGATTAATGGATTGGTTTGATAGATTGTTTTCATTCATGGGCTCCTGTAAGGGATGATCTTTAACATTGGCATGACTATAACCCCTAAAACTCAGAATCTCAAACCTAGAAGACCTACTTGGAGATTGAATAGGATCACTTAGCTTGAAACTTGGAATTGAAACCTTGGGAACCTCCTGTTTAGCAGGTTTTAGCCTTATTTTTGCATCTTTTGCAGTAAGCTGTTGAGAAAGATTCTCTTCAAATTATATCTTTTGAGTCTCCAACTTCTGCTCATGGAGGTAGGCTTGATAATCTAACTCCTGTTGCTGCAAATCAAGCTCTTGTAGCCTCTTGAACTCTTCTAGCTACATTGTGACTTCTTACAATGTGTCGTTGATGTCACTCATGCTATACTTCATATCCCTAACCCCTTGGGGCTGATTTTGGATATATAAATGCTGATATGAAGGCTGAGAAAGAGTGGGTGGGAGGCAAGCATGTTGAGCATGTTGATATATTGTTGTTGTGTAAGCATTTGGATTAAAACCAACATTATGGTTATTTAGGTGTGACTGATAAGAGAGTTCATGGATAAAATTCTCATCATATTGCGGTGGATATTCATAATATCCATGGAAATTTGACATTTCTATTCATATAAAGAGCTAGAAATAAGAATAAAAGCTTGTATTTGAAACATACCAGCACCGAATCATTTGAAACCGATAGATGTAATTAGAGTCGTCGAGTATAAATTGTAACCTCTAAAAGGTAAAGAATGATGTTGTATATACCAAAATAGTAGCTTGCAATTTGAATTCTTTCTCTAAAGTATACTTTAGATTCCCACCAAGCGTGCCAAAAACTGTTAACAATCAGGATTGCACCTATTATGTAAAACTGTGAAGCTTAGTAATCCTGCGTAACATGGGATCAAACTCATGCTATGGGTGACCTATGGTGAGCTTGAACCTCCAGGTTATGCGCTGGTTTCCTGTGATACCTCCTACAAACTATTCCTTGATAGGGAAAATGATAGAAAGAAACTTGAAAAAAGAAAACCTATTCTAGGAGGTGATGCAACAAACATTTCTATAATACTTGCTACCCTAAACTCACAATCAACTTCAAACAATAAGCTTTTGATTACTCACAAATTAAATTAGATCATGAAATACATAAATGTTTCATAAGAAGGCTTTAGCATTTGTATGAAGGAAAACAAGTTTCACAACTCCAATCAATTATAACAATCTAGCACAACTTATAATCTATATTTGACATGATTTCCCTTGCATTTATAGTATGTGAATGAGACATATTTAAACGATTTGATAGATAAAACATAGTAAATACATTCTATCATTCATCCACAATATTGACACAAGAGAAAATTTAGAAGGAATTGTTGCTTCTTCATTAAAAATGAAAGGAATTACTGCTACAAATATACATTCTATGTTACAAAACAATCCTTTTCTCTCTCTGCTAATGTATCCGAGAAGAAAGAAAAGTAGGAATTGGCAAAAACATAAGCTTTTCCTCATTATATACAAAAATTATCCCATGGGCCTCAAAAAGCTAACTGTAGTGAACTCAGCTCCACAATTGCTTGAAAGAGATATCAAAAAGTAACTCAAAGTTGCTTGGGCGAGCAAGAATAAAAGCCTAAAAATTAGGCCCTGGAAATGCTCCAAGATGAGCTATTTTTGCTCACAACTCGAACTCTTAGCATGTTTGACTAAAGAAAAGTAAAAGATAAGCCTCCAAGCTAAAAATAGGACAAGAAGATTCTCTTGCATGATTTTGACACATTACTTCACTTCTCTCTTCCTCTTTGCATGATTTGAGGGCATCCATTAGTTTATTTTTAGCAAAGATTAAGGTAATAAACAATTATTTACCTTAATCATTGTATGGAACAAAGTGATCTCATAAGGTTCTAACAATTATTAAGGCAATTAATTAATAATTTACCTTAACAAGTGCTAAGATTAACTAATGCATGCATTGCGGATATGTGGAGATGGGAAGCCGATGTGTTTGTTACATGTCAAAGTTGACAAAGGAACAAGAAATACCATCTGGGCGCCAAGATATGATGAAAAAGATAAATAAGGTCAAGAAAAGTCTTGACCATGCCCTAGTATTAAAACTTTGGTGCAACTTGGAAATAAAAGTGATAAAAATACCCCTATGGGTTGGCCAAAATTAGGGCTTCATGATATATAACAAAAGAATAGTGAAAAACCCTAATGTTTGCCTTCACTTTTTTGTTACTTCCTGTGCCCCTATTGTTGCTCTGTCAAGGGTTTAAAGGCTTGTTTCAGGTATTCATGCTTCTTCATAGGCTTCCATGTCTTTTCCTGCTCTTCTTCTGGTAAGAAAACTTCTCTTCTTCAGATTTTCTATACATTTCGTAAAGAAAAGTTCTACTATGACAAAAAGCCATCTCGTGGTATTCTTGGATGTATTTTATAGTCATTTTATGATTGACTCTCTATTTGGAACAGAAACCCTATGGCAAATGATTGATTGTTTAAAACAATTATCTCTTCTCTTCGTAGTTTTCCCCCTATGGAAGTCATCTTGCCATTATCTTGTTATTGTTACAGGACCTTTATGTCTTTTCTTTCATGTTTTAGTTCTCCATCACTACCTGAAACACGCAGCTCTTCAGTGAACTCTTTTGTAGGTCCATTAGAATGCCTAGGTGAGTTTGAATATGAAGAATGATGGATGTTTACTTTATTACCATCAGTGCTACTGGTATAGCTTGTTCCACTTGTGTCATTAGCTTAGGAACTAATACCAAAATTATTGAACTGAAGGATATCAGGCTCCTCTTTCTTAATTTCCAAAGGTCCATACATGGGGCTTTTGATGCAACTATCACTTCCATGGTTTGAAATAGACTTATATGCATAAAGAAAACTAACAAATGTAATATTTGTTTGGAAACAAACCTAATCCTACTATCCTCTATAACTAAGAAACTTGATAGAGACCTCCTCCAAAATGGTTTTGAGAAAGACCAAGAACATTCACTTATTTGAATGGATTTGCATGGGGAAACGAACAACTACTGGCATATCTACTGCCCTCCTATGATTTTACTTTCATATCTTTTCTTTGAATTTTCATGACTATATCTTGATCATTGAATAGCAATTTTACACCTGATTCACAACAAACGTGGTAAATGCTTGTCATATTTTATTGTTCAAACTCTATCTAAGACTCTTGGCTCTTCCAAGGATTACTTGATGCTATATTTTTTTCTACTCATTGAAGATAGTCAAAGGTTGTTCTTTTGTATGACTTTTGTGACATTTTGATAGTTGTCTATCATCACTCTTTCATGATTGCACATGCCTTTTAGAATGGGCTTCTTGCCAACTTCTAAGATAACTAGGGTTCCTTAAGAACATTGGCCTTATTAGTTATTGCCAAAGGTGATTGTCTGCCCATGCATATGTCCCTTGTCTAAAAGCTACTCATTGTTGTCTTCATTCCATAATTTTAGAGACTACCCAATACACAACCCTATACAACCCTTTTTGTATGACTACTCTATTGATAACTAAGAGGCGGGGGGTGAATCAATTATCTTAATTATTTCAGCTTTCTAAACATTCTTAACAATTAATGTAGCATTAATTCAAATAAGTAAACATAACCATGAAATGGAAATACACATGACACAATATTTTTGAATTGGAAACCCTGTTAAGGGAGAAAACCACGGGGTGATTAACCCAAGATTGTATTCTCTGTTAGAAGAATAGAAATACAAAATGGCACTTGCCAATTAGGGCTCACTACCCGAGCACACTGCTCACTAGAGGCTCACTGCCTACAATAGTTTATATAAGAAAACTAGATACTTGAACTGATGAGAAGCATCCAAACATGTTGAGATTCAGTTTCGGTTAGGCTCAATATACTGATCTACTACACTTCATTCTTCCTCTTCTTTGGTGCTACTGTCCTGTCACATACCAGACCTATATTCCTGCTATTATTCTACTCCTCTGCTTTTCTTTGCACAACAAAAACATACAACACTCATTCACATCTAAAACCATCTGGTATATATATCTGCACAAGTGATTTCAACATTTTTCTAGTCAGCATCCGGAATAGTCAATATTTTCCCAAACTCTGATCTGTCGGCTGAATCCTTGCATACCAAGTGATGCAGATCAAGGAGATTCTTATAGAAGTCATCAATCATGTTGGCCAATCATGAATGATACCTCAAGAAACTTAATCACCATCAATATCTCATCCGGATTTAGGTTTGATGCTCTGCTGGTCAGTTCTTCCTCTGTCTACTCTGTCAAACAGGAACCCAACACTCAAGTGCTCATATCTTTAAACTCTTCTATCACTGAAGGCTAAATCCTTGGAATCTATTAGTCAAGGTACTCCTCTTGACTTCCTCAAATCTACACTTTACTGAGATACATCCTTTGAGAGATTCGGACCTAACTATCTGACCTTGCTGCCTGCTCTGTTCTTGCTTACCGGACCACAACACTTCTTCAATCTGACTTCCAGTAAAGACACATCATGTCCTGCAGATGTGTGAGAAGGACTTTGTTGCCATCAATAACAACACCAATGAAGCCACACACTGTCTTTTGCCAACAATCTCCCCCTTTGGCATTGATGGCAACACGTAATGAAAAATGACTAAGTGTTATACAACACTCCCCCTTGGTTGACGCTTTATTCTATTGTACACTATACCGGAGCTCCCCCTTAGCTAGAGTCCACATTTTTCACTGCTCCTCACTTCCCCTTTGACATCAATGGCAAAGGGTGGGATCTGCACACCAAAATTTTCAAAACTCAATCTATACTTAGTCACATAAGTATATTATCCGGTTATACTTTACATATACTTTAGTATATTTGCAAAAGTGTTCTTTAATTGTACAACTTCTGTTGCTCAACTCTGCTTCATCCTATCCAAAATTGAGATGTGACCACTCAACAGGGATGGAAAAGCTTCTGCCCTCTTCAGATCTATCGGATCACTGGTCCTATCTATGGTTTGAGCATCATTTAGGGCCTCATGCATGGCCTGTAACTTAGGGATAATTATTCTTCTAAGTTCATTCAACCTATTTATTCTATTTTTCTTCTCCTTCTCAAGCTTCTTCATTTCATTTATGACTGCAATAGTCTGACACTCTTGATTTACTATGGAGGAGGATAGAGGATCAAAACTTTGAGATAAACTTAATAGTTTATCCTCTTGCTCTTTTACCTTCTTCTCAATGTCCTTGGTCACTTTAGGCCAGGATAAACAAAATTTGTAAATATCACCACCATCTTTGAGAGCATTTTCTAAGCTCTTTAACCCAATATTCATAACTCTCCTATCATTGGTTATTAACCCTTGTACTTCTAATAATCTTTTTACCAAAAACTCTTTCCGGACCTTATCTTCTGCTGACTTCTCTAATGAATCAAAATGTGTGCTAACACTATTTACTAGAGATTTGAGATTACCGGATGAGGAGGCTAAGGGATCCTTCTGAAAAGATGGCATGATCTTTTCCAATACACCGGATGCAATGTCTATGATTTTGCAATCCTCCATGTGAGACTTTAGGAGTTTTTCTTTTGCTTTTGCCGAAGTAAAGGATTCTAGCTTTATGGTTTGAACCGGAGAGAGGGAATCAAAATTGAGTAGTCCTTGAAGAAGTTTCAGTTCATCAAATTCCATCATCTCCTTAGTTAAGAATTCTTCTACTGCTTCTACTGTGTCTCTTGCCGGTGACAGGGTTTTGTCCCCTTCTACAGCCTTACCACTATCATCTGTGGCCTTTTCTGTTGGATTTTTCTCTTCTTCTACAGCCTTACGACTGATATCTTCTTTTTTCTTCTCCTCTACTTCTTGACTGATTACTCTTTCTTCTCCTTTAGATCTAGAATCTGCAGGGCAAACAGGATGAGAGATATTTGCTTCTTTTTCTTCACCTGTCTCCTTTGCCTCTTCTGACATTTTCTCAGTGAATTCTTCTTTGTTATCTATTCCTGAGGGATCATCACCTAAAACCTCTACAACAGGAATATTGAATCTTTTGAAGGCATTCCGGAGGATTTCCTCTATTTCTTTTGCCACCTTATCAGTTTCTCCAAGCATGAGCTGATTCATTCTAGCCTTACTCTGGAACTCATCCTTGCAATCTTTGAAGATCATATCCATTTGTTTTGGAGTAATTGAGGGATAGAACTAGATAGCTATCTGATCTCTAATCTCTAAGTCCTTAGCCTTGGCATTTTCTTTTCTCATATCAAGTTCCTTCTCTAAACTTTTAGGAATTAGAGAAATTATTTCAATAAATGCTTTATTGTATATGTTCAAGTATTTGACTGTGGCTTCCTCCAAGATCTTTTTATCTGCATCATTATATGTGTCATAGAATTCTGTTATTAGTTGAAAGTTCCCATCCACAGTAACTGCTTTAACCACATCATCTAATGACAGAGTGGGCTTTTCAACAAACTCTTCTATCTCTATCTCCTTGGTTTCACTAGATACTTTCTTTTTTTTCTTCATCTTCTTGATCTCTTCATCAAATTCAGTCTCTTCATCATCCTTCTGACTGATGTAAGACCTTGTTGCCTTTGTCTTTGTTCTCTTTTCACTTTTACCAGATGATTTTACTTCCGGTTTGGATGCCTTTGAGCCCTTTGCAGTGGCAGATGCAGAGCTCTTAGAGGATCTGGTTCGGGAGGAAGCTTCTACCAGAGCACTTTCTTTTTCTGCTTCTTTCTTTCCTTTTTCTACCCTTTCCATCTTTTCTCTGCTGGCATCAAGTGCCTCTTTTGAAATCCCATAACTTTTGGCAATGTTCTCAACTTATTTTCTCACTTTTCTATTCATTTCCGGTTGATGTAGCTCCACATGGATTTTCACACTCAACTCTTCAAAGGTTCCAAACCTTTCTGCCTTAGGACCCTTTGGCTGACTTAGCATGTGTTGAACATGCAACTCTACAATTTTCTCATCCACTTCATACCCCATAGGCATGATCCATACTATTCTTGGTTCCACTGCCTCCATTAGGCACTAATCAGTTTCTACCATAAAGCATATTGTATCTTTATATCTTTCAACTAAAGATGGGGGGATTCTCTCTCTTGCTTGCATCATGCTCTAAAACTTCTTGAAATAGCCCTAGAGAGCTATATTTTGTGCCTTGGCATCACCAAGCCCATGTATATAATCTCTAATTTGAATGGCTGCTGGTCTATCATTATTGTTAGATCTAGGGCACACACCTAAGAGGGGGGGTGAATCAGTTGTATGAAAACTTTCTTCTTTGTTACTTAATAGCATATCAATTAACCATTCATGAAAGCATCAAGCATAAACACCAGAGCAGATAAACATCAACACATTAGACACCAAGATTTTGACATGGAAAACCCGGTCAAGGGAAAAACCACGGGGTGATTAACCCAAGGATTATTCTATGTTAGAAGAATAAGAAAAATAGATGGCACATGCCAATTAGGGCTCACTGCCTAAGCACACTACTCACAAGGAGGCACACTACCTACAAGAGACACACTATCTACAGGATAACAAGTATTACAAACTTGAACTAGAGATTGATAGCTTTACCATGTCTGGATCAGTTCCATTTAAGTTCGGGACACTTCTGCTCTACCTTTCGCTCTTTTTCTATACCACCCTCATCTGCAACACAACACACTTCGAAATGAATTCACAAACCTTTATTTATACAAGGCATCGACTTAGGAACAATCATCTAAGTTGGCAATCATCCACAAGAACATTCGCAAGATGAATAACTCATCCGGTCGGCCAGCCTAAACAAGAACATCTTCATCCGGAAGTATATCTTCAATTCCGGGCTCTAACACTAATGCGGACTGACAACACAACCTCAACATGATCCAAGAATCTTCACAGGCTTGCCTGAAAGACTAGGTACATCTGCACTTCCTCTACTTACTAGAATTCTTCTCTTCATCATCTGAAACTTCAAGAACACAGTCTATCGCCATTGTCACAATCACAAAGGTGCTTCCGGACCTCCAAACCAGGAACAAATATAGAAGACACATCACAAGGACATCCCAAACACTCCTTCCAATCCGTAGAATAGGAAAATGCACTTCCAGATTTCACCGGACCTTTTTGTAACACTCAGTCACTTTGGAGCATCTCCCAGGACCGGTTCAACTTGATCGATCACAACTTCTTCATATCTTCATGCGGACCTCTGAAATCTTAACTGGAACATCTCAAGACTCATATCTACAAACCCTTTAATCCGCATCCTCTGATCCTTAACCTATTGAGTACTTTTGCCTTCTTCTCATCACTGTTCTTCACTGTTCCTGATTGAGACTAATTTTCTCAATATCCTCAGCACACAGCTCATCCAATCATTCTCATCAAAGAAATATGAGTATGTTGACATCAATGACAAGACTGGTTAACCTCATACTTGCAACAATCTCCCCCTTTGTCATTGATGGCAACATATGATGTGAAAAACCATCAAGACAAGAACTTCTCCTTTCTGTCACAGCTCCCCCTATCAGCAACAACTCTTCACATGTCTTCTCTTCCTTTACTACTCCCCCTTTGATGATCAACCACTTGTTTTTCACATGTCTTCTCTCCCCCTTTGACATCAATGGCAAAGGGCTCATACTTGCAATTACAACACATCAGAGTCATACCAGCTACTCCCCCTGAGTAGCAACTCCCCATCATCAATCCAGATCACAAGATATGACTGTGATATCCACCAGAC
Source organism: Cunninghamia lanceolata (assembly GCA_027924645.1). Taxonomy (NCBI): domain Eukaryota; kingdom Viridiplantae; phylum Streptophyta; class Pinopsida; order Cupressales; family Cupressaceae; genus Cunninghamia; species Cunninghamia lanceolata. The sequence continues at coordinate 1,813,610 of BSBN01001327.1, read as the reverse complement.
TGATGCACATCAGTGCATCCTAGTTCATCATCGGAGGGGCCATGACCCCTAACTTCTCCCTGAGATACTCAAAAGAGTCCTTGGGAAGAAGTTTATTAAAAATATTTGCAATCTGATCCTTGGAGGATACATACTCCAATCTGACTTCATCCTTGTTCACTTGTTCTCTTAGAAAGTGAAACTTGATAGATATGTGCTTGGTCTTAGAATGCAATACCAGATTCTTAGAAATATTTATTGCACTTGAATTATCACTAGAAAATTGTGATAGGCTCCTCATATTCTACTTTAATGTCTTTTAGCATTTGCTTCATCCATAAGATTTGAGTGCAACTACCTGCTGCTGCAATGTATTCTACTTCAGTTGTAGACAGAGATATTACATCTTGTTTCTTGCTTAGCCAAGAAACCAATCTCTTTCCCAAAAAGAATGCTTCACCACTGGTACTCTTCTGGTCATCCACATCTCCTGCCCAATCTGCATCTGTGTAAGCATGAAGAGAGAAGTCATGATCTCTAGGATACCACAAACCATACTCCACTGTCCCTTTTAGATATCTAAAAATTCTCTTGATTGCCATGACATGAGATTCTCTGGGATCAGCCTGGAATCTAGCAACAAGACCAACAGCTTGCATAATATCCAGTCTAGTTTGAGTGAGATACAACAATCCACCAATCATTGATCTGTACTTTATCTAGTCTGCCTTAGGAGATTCATCAACTTTGCTCAACTTGCATCCGGTTGCCATGGGAGTATTCATTGTCTTCGAATCTTCCATCCCAAATTTCCTCAACAATTCTTTCACATATTTGGTCTGAGAAATGAAGATCCCTTTGGTTTGAATAATTTGCAGACCCAAGAAGAAATTCATTTCACCAAGCATAGACATCTCAAACTCACTTTTCATCTGATTTGCAAAAGTTTTACACATACTATCTCTTCCTCCAAAAATGATATCATCCACAAACACTTCAACAATCAAAATGTTTTCATGATCTATTTGGAAATATAGATTACTATCAGCAGTACCTTTGTTGAAACCAATCTTCAAAAGATGTTTGTCTAGCCTCTCATACCATGCTCTTGGGGCTTGCTTTAGACCATACAGTGCCTTCTTTAATTTGCAGACCATATCATCATGCTCAAATAATTGAAATCCATCCAGTTGTTCAATGTACACTTCTTCTTCTAAGTCACCATTCATGAAGGTAGATTTGACATCCATCTGATACACTTTGAAATCTTTGAATGCAACAAATGCAAGAAATAGTCTGACTACTTCAATTCTTGCCACCGGAGAAAAGGTTTCCTCAAAATCAATCCCTTCTATTTAAGAGTAGCCTTTGTAGACTAATCTAGCTTTATTTCTAATTACTTCACCAACTTCATTTAGTTTGTTCCGGAAGACCCATTTGGTTCCAATCACATTCTTGTTTCTAGGTCTAGGAACAAGCTCCCAAGTGTGATTTTTCTCTATTTGCATCAACTCTTCCTCCATTGCTTTGGTCCAATTTTCATCATTGTAGGCTTCATTTATTGTCTTAGGTTCAATCTTTGAGATCAAACAACATTCATCTAAATTTTGAGCAATTTTCCTTCTTGTTTGTACCCCTTTACTTTTGTCACCTCTGATCTGATCTTCAGGGTGGTTTAGAGTTACATACCTTGGAACTTTGGGAGTTTCTTGTACTATTGTTTCTTGATCAGGCTCATTCAGACAAGCCTCTTCTTCCTGATTTACCAGATCAGTCAGAATCTGACTTTCAAAGGAGGTTTGAGCTCCTTGAACCAGAGAACCATTCAGATCATCTTCATCATATTCATAAAACCTTGAGGGCCTCTCAATTCCTTCATCAACCTTCACATTTGTACTTTCTATCATCTTTCTCAGTCTCTTATTGTAACACCGGTATGCTTTGCTTTGAGTAGAGTAACCCAAGAAAATTCCTTCATCACTTCTAGCATCAAACTTTCCTAGATCTTCATCTCTTTTGATGTAACATTTGCTACCAAATACTCTGAAATATCTCACAGTAGGAGTGATACCAAACCAAAGTTCATAAGGAGTCTTACCGGTATTGCTTCTTATTTGAACTCAATTGAGAGTGTAGACTGCAGTGTTGATAGCTTCTCTCCAAAACATCTGAGGAGAATTAGCTTCCATCATCATTGTCCTGGATGCTTCCTGGATGGTCCAGTTCTTTCTCTTTACTAGTCCATTCTGCTGTGGAGTCCTAGGAGCAGACAACTGTCTCTTTATACCATGCTTCTCACAAAAGTCTATGAATTCACCTGATGTGAATTCACCACCTCTATCAGACCTCAGACACTTCAGTTTCAATCCAGTTTGATTCTCTACCATAGCCTTGAAGATTTTGAACTTCTCAAAGGCTTCTGATTTCTCTTTTAGAAAGGTAACCCACATCATCTAGGAATGGTCATCAATCAGTAACATGAAATTGTTGCAAGGTGTGACCCTTGGTCTCCTTATTTAGCACTACGCTGTGGTGGTTTGTGACAAGGGCTTAACTACCTCCCATGCTTGTTAAGTCAAGTGGTTGTATCGGGCATTAATAGGTTGATCTTTTGGTGCAACGATAGCTAACATTTGGTATTAGAGCAGAGGTCACGGGTTCAAACCCCACGCTTGCGCTGAGGGGGGGATTGTTGCAAGGTGTGACCCTTGGTCTCCTTATTCAGCACTGCACTGTGGTGGTTTGTGACAAGGGCTTAACCGCCTCCCGTGCTTGTTAAGTCAAGTGCTTGTATCGAGCATTAATAGGTTGATCTTTTGGTGTAACAGTAGCTAACAGAAATATCTATCACCTTGCAAACTCTTGACTCTTGTCAGACCACATAGATCAGTATGAACTAATTCCAATAATCTGGTAGAGAACTGATCCTTGCTTTTGAAAGAGACTCTGCTCTGTTTACCTAGCTGACATTCTTTGCACAAACTATTTGTAGGTTTTACCAATTTTGGAAGATCTCTTATAGCCTGAGTATTGCTTATCTTGATGATGTTATCAAAATTTACATGACACATCCTTCTATGCCATAACCAACTCTGATCAACTTGAACGAACAAACAACTTTTATTAGAACCAACTAGATGGAAGATATTACCTTTTATTTGAGTACCAGATGCAATCTCAATTTTAGAGCTTTCAAAGATCCTGCATCTTCCATTTTTGAACCGGAGATCATAACCTTTGTCTACCAACTGTCCAACACTAAGAAGATTGTGCTTCAATCCTTCAACATATAGTACATTACCAGTTTTGCTCTTTCCATCAAAAGAAATAGTTCCCCTACCTCTGATTCTACCAGTAGAATTATCACCAAACTTTACCATTCCTCCTTCATACCTTTCCAAGTCTAGGAACTTGTTTTTGTCACTTGTCATGTGGTGAGAGCATCCACTGTCAATAACCCAATCATCCTTTTCTTCAACTTGTGTAGCCAAAGCTCTTTCTACAACCTTATGATTGACAGATTCAGAGGATATTGGTTCTTCTTCCTTGATGGCAATAAACACCCATTCATTTCCGGATTTGTTTCCTATTTCTGATTCATCATCTATTACTCCTTCATTATCATCTTCTTCATGTACATAATAACAGTTCTTTTGGAACCTTTGTCTATTAGAATTTGACCTTGTAGATCTTTCTGGACATCTTGAAGCAAAATGATCAATCTTATTGCAGTTGAAGCACTTAAAGGGTAATTTTCCTTCATACTTACCAGATCCTCTTGGCAGTCTCTTTGCAATGAGGGCTTCAAGTTGAGCTGTTTCTACTTCTTCCTCTTCCATGTCTCTTCTTGCTTGATCATACCATGACAGCTTCCTTGAAGAATTTTCTCCCGGATCAAATCTTTGTTTGCCTTTCACATAGGCACTAGCTTTGAATGCAGATTCAATCTTGGGGGGATCATCTCCAAACTTGGTCATTTCAAATGCAGCTAGTTTGCTAGCCAATTGCTCTCTTGTGACAGTTGTATGGGCTCTAAATTCATCAATGGCAGCAACCTTGATTTTGTAGGCAACAGGAAGGGATCTGAGAATTTTGCAAACAATCTCATTTTCATCCAGAACTCCACCAGCATTCCTAATTCCACACACCAGCTCATTTACTCTTGGCATAAAGGTAGTGATATTTTCATCATCTCTCATCTTCAATCTTTCAAATTTCCCTTTGAGACTTTGCAACCTTGTACTCTTAACAAACTCATCTCCTTCATGCAGAAGTTCTAGTTTAACCCATATCTCATAGGCGGTAGGTAGGTCAATAACATTTGAGAGTTCTGAGTTAGTCAACGCACTTAGAAGAGCCTCTTTGGTCTGTAAATTGTTTTTAGCATTTGTGATTTCATTTAGAGTTGTCAGACCACCCTATGGAGGTACATATGCTCTTGTGATCATGGATAAGTATGCCTTTCCCATACACTCCAAGTGACATTTCATGCAACCTTTCCAAAGAGAGAAATTGGTTCCATCAAACTTTGGACTATCCTTCTTGTATGACGACATCCTAGATCTCCTCAAACGGTTAAGCTCCTTTTAGAGGAACTTAGCTCTGATACCAATTGTTAGATCTAGGGCACACAACTGAGAGGGGGGGTGAATCAGTTGTATGAAAACTTGCTTCTTCTTCAAACACTTGATTCTTATTTGTTACTTAATAGCATATCAATTAACCATTCATGAAAGCATCAAGCATAAACACCAGAGCAGATAAACATCAACACATTAGACACCAAGATTTTGACGTGGAAAACCTGGTAAAGGGAAAAACCATGGGTTGATTAACCCAAGGATTATTCTCTATTACAAGAATAAGAAAAATAGATGGCACATGCCAATTAGGGCTCATTGCCTGGTGCAGGAGCACCAAGGCTCAATGCAGCCTGTACATAGCCTTTTTGATTTGTCAATTTTGGGTTTGCAGCATGTGGTTTTGTTTTAGGAGCTTTTTAGTTTTCTTAAAATGCATTGGCAGGAGAAGCCTTTACTTTTGATCAGCCTATCGGCCCAAGTGAAATACAAGTCAAAGAATGTATGTTTGAAGGTGTTCGGCATTGGTTCAACCGATATGCATTGGTCGCTTTGTTGAAGGGTTGAACCTCGCCGTTGAACCTCGCGTCAAGGTTCAATGGTTCAACAGGTTCATCAATATGGAATGGTGAAGTTAGAATCAGCATGAGAATAGTTATCAGTGAGCAAAAAGAAAGCTACACCGATGGTTAAGGTCTAGCTAATAATAGTTATATCGGAGTAAGAAGTATGATCGGGAGAGATGATAAAAGTCTAACCGATAGACATTGTTTGGGCGATGAAAAGTTTATGAAATTCAAAGGCATTGGTGAGAAAGTAACTATCGGGCAGTAAGGATTAACTTATGCCAATAGTCATTAGTTTTTTTGATAGAATATGTCAGAGAGGCATCATGGTAAGTCTTGCCACCAACCAAGAAAATGCAGAGTTGAACCGGACAGTTAGAATACGAACCGGTCTAGAAACTGAAGCGTCATATAATAGACATGGGATAACTATAAAATGTAGAATTCTTTCTGTAAAGGGTTTAGAAGAAGAAGAAGAAGAAAGAAGAGGAGAAAGATTTTGGGGTTGAGAAGCATTTTGATGTGAGAAACAGTTTTGAATAAAACCCAATTCATCAGTTTGATCAATTTGTGTATTTTTGTATAGTTTTCAGTTTGTTATTCTGAAGTAGATTAGTTATTTCTTTTTCTACAATTTTGTTCTCTTTTGCAAACCATGACTTTGTATTGATGTTCCTCAAGTTCCTCTGTACAGTATGGAGGCCATCAAGCAGAGTCATGTTTTTTGTTTGTTTTTCTTTTGTGGGGTGGTCAGATTGTTGACTAGAGGAAATGCATGCTTGTTCTAGGTGAGCTTAGTAAGGAGTCCGACTAGATAGACAAGTAGGAGAATAGGCTTGCAGGGGTGGAAAACAAAGGCGAAGAAAGTGAGCACCAAGCAGTCAAGACCTTGGAATAGAGAGAGAAGGGTGGACAACGGGCTCAGAAAAGTTATGTGCCATTGAGGTAGTATCTTGGAAGCAGTGAGGATAAGGTATGTGTCCCACACCAAGTAGAGTGATAGAGTCTTCCATCTCTGCAAAGAGTTGAGGAATTTAGCTGACATTTTTGTGTAGAAAGATGTCATGAGCACTTGAATTGGTAGAGAGGCTAGAGTTGTCCAGAGTCTTGAATTGATTCAAGATAGGTAGAACTGACATTCTAGAGTCCCTCCCTATCAAATTGGTATCAGAGCAGTAAGATTTGGGTTATTCCTAGATTGGAATAGAAGGGTTGTATGTCATCAACCAGTGAATCTGTGGATTCAGTAAGGACGATGGTGTCTAATGCAGAGTTAGCAAAGAAAGTTGAGGATCAAGAAGAGGAGAATAGGCTCCTACAGGAAAGATTGGCAGCAATGGAAAGTAGACTGGGTATAATGATGGAGAAGACTGAAGAAGTCAGGCAAAAAGTAAACAAGGAAAAATGTGTGTCTATAGAAGATGAAGAGCCCACACCTGATCCTAAGTTGGAAGAAGAACCATTCTTGAAATCTTTGAAAGCAATGAGTGGTAAAACATCAGAAGGAGTACCACTTTTCAGTGGGAAAATGGACCCAGATTTGGTCATGGAGTGGATAGAAGGACTTGAAAATCACTTTGAATGTGATGGTGTAAGTGAGGCACAGAAAGTAAAGGTGGCCAAATCCAGACTCAGGGGAGCTGCCTTAACCTGGTGGAAATTTGTGCAGACTGAAAGAGCAAAAGAAGATAAGAAGCCCATAGCTACTTGGAAGGGAATGGTAGCTAAAATCAAAGAAGCATATATGCCAGAAGATTATGAAATACAGCTGCACAGGAAGAGACAGAAGGAATTAGATGTTAGTGCATACACTGAAGAATTCCAAAAGTTATGCTTAAGGTCCAAAGTAATGGAGGATGAAAGCATAAAGGTAGCAAGGTACCTTAACGGTCTGAAGTGGAATGTACAAGAAGAAATCAATTTGTTGTGTTCTACAATAGTGCACAAATTCTATCAGCTGGGACTGAAAGTGGAGGAAAAGAACAAGAGGAAACAAGACTCAAATAGAAGAGGAAGAGGAAGAGGCAGAGATAATAGAGGACACAGAGGAAGTTTTGGTGGAAGGAATGCTGACAATAGATCCCAAGCAGAATCAAAACTCACAGAGTAGAGTGGGGAGTTGAGTGGTAGAGGAAACCACAGAGGAAGAGGATCTAACAGAGGAAGGTCAGGAGGATCAGGTAGAGGATCCTATTTCACCACCATGAAGTGTTACAACTATGGTAATCTAGGTCATCCAACGTATAGGTGTCCAGAAAAGGCCACATCCTCTTCTCAAGGAGGTGATAAGAGAAATCACTATGTCTAAGATAATGCATCCAGCAGCCAGTCACCTGAGGTCAGTCTGAACTTAGAAGATGGAGAGAACCTGATGATAAGGAGAACCTTGATGAAGGAACCAGTAAAGTCTGAACCAAGCCAGAGGAGAGCACTATTCAGGATCAAATGCAAGATTTTGAATAAGGTATGTAAAATTATCATAGACTCAGGATCTACTAATAATATTATTTCTGATGAGGCGGTTAAGAAACTGAATTTGAAAAGAATAACTCATGCAAACCCATATAGAGTCACATGGTTGAATAAGGGTCAACATGTGGTAGTGAATGAACAAATTTGGGTAGAGTTTAGTATAGGTGGCTATAAGGATAAGGTATTATGTGATATACTACCCATGGATGCATGCCATCTCTTATTGGGCAGACCATGGCAGTATGACCAAAAGGCAATACATGATGGTGAGAAGAATGCCTATTCTTTTCAGAAGGATGGTGTCATCTATAAGATTCAGTCACTGGAGGATGAAGATGCAGTTCAGACAAAGAGTCCAAATATCTTGGTTGTGAGTGGAAAAGAGTTTCTGAGTACTCTTAAGGAGGATGGTATTGGTTATGCCATCATAGTAAAACCAAAAGAAGGATAGCAGTATAAGAAGACAGAGATTCCCAAAGAGGTGCAGCCTATACTGGAGAAGTATAAAGGCATAATCAGTGATGGTACACTAGCCACATTGCCTCCACATAGAGTAATAAGCCATCAAATAGACCTGATTCCAGGGGTATCTTTGCCAAACAAGGCACCTTACAAGATGACTCCAGATCAGCACAAAGAGATTGCCCGGCAAGTACAAGAGTTGCTAGATCAAGGATTGATCAGGAAGAGTATTAGTCCTTGTGCAGTACCCACAGTGTTGGCACTGAAGAAAGGAGGATCATGGAGATTATGCACAGATGCCAGAGCCATAAACAAAATAACTATAAGGTATAGATTTCCAATTCCCAGAATTGAAGATCTCATGGACTGTATTGGAAAAGCAAAGTACTTCACCAAGATAGACCTGAAGAGTGGTTACCACCAAATAAGAATCAAGGAAGGAGACGAGTGGAAGACAGCCTTCAAGACCACAGAAGGACTGTATGAGTGGCTTGTTATGCCATTCGGTCTATCAAATGCACCTAGCACCTTTATGAGACTCATGAATGAAGTCCTAAAGGATTATATTGGTAAATTCGTAGTTGTTTTTCTAGATGATATTCTAATTTTTAGTCAGACCAAGGAAGAACATCTAGAACATGTAAATACTGTTTTGCAAAAATTACATGATGAACAACTAACCATCAATCTAGAGAAGTGTGAATTCATGAAGCAGGAATTGGTATACCTTGGTTTTGTGGTGTCCCAGGGAGAATTGAAGATGGACAAGTCAAAGGTAGAGGCAATCTTGAGCTGGCCTACTCCCAGAGCAGCCACAGAGGTGAGAAGTTTCCATGGCTTAGCCCAGTTTTATAGAAAGTTTATCAAAAATTTCAGTGGAATATGTGCACCCATGTTGGATACAATTAAGGGTGGAATGAAAGAAAAATTTAGATGGACACCAGCTACAGATAGAAGTTTTGAACGGTTGAAGAAAGAGGTAGCAACACAACCTGTACTATCACTGCCTAGTTTTGATAAGCTATTTACTATTGAATGTGATGCAAGTAACATAGCTATAGGAGCACTGTTAAATCAGGAGGATAGACCTATAGCCTTTTTCAGTGAGAGGCTGAATGAAGCAAAGAGTAAGTATTCTTCGTATGACTTAGAGTTGTATGCTCTAGTCCAAGCACTTAGGAAGTGGAGATATTATCTCCTACCTAAGGAATTTGTTGTCTACATAGATAACCAAGCCCTGAGTTTTCTGAACTCACAGGATAAGTTGAGCAGCAGACATATTAAGTGGATGGAGTACCTGTAATCCTACACTTTTATAATTAAGCATAAGAAGGAGTAGCTAAACAAAGTTGTAGATGCTTTCAGCAGGAGGTTGCTCACAGTGCAGGAAGTGCAGTTGAAGAGCATTGGAGTTGAAGACTTCAAGGATATCTATAAAGATGATGAAGACTTTGCTGAGGCATACAAGGTATGTCAAGATTTTGAGAATCACTTTCACAGTGAGTTTGCAGATTTCACCTTACAGCAGGGATTGCTATTCAAAGGTGGACAATTATGTGTCCCAAGGGGATCTATGAGAGAAAATCTCATACAAGAGAAGCACAATGGCAGTCTGAGTGGCCATTTTGGTCTAAACAAAACACTGGAGCTAGTCCAAAGGTTCTATTATTGGCCGAGGATGCATAGAGACATCAGAAGGTATGTAGAGCAATGTATCGTATGTCAGAAGGCCAAGGAAACCACTTCAAATATAGGACTATACCAACCCTTGCCCATTCCTTCCAGGCCATGGGAATGTGTAAGTATGGATTTTGTAGTTGGTTTACCTAAGACTAAGACTGGTTATGATAGCATATATGTAGTTGTGGACAGGTTTAGCAAGATGAGTCATTTCATTCCCTGTAAAGTGACTCATGATGCCAGTCATATAGCACACTTGTTTTTTAGAGAAGTGATAAGGATTCATGGACTTCTAGCAAGCATTGTGTCTGATAGAGATGCTAAGTTCATGGAGCATTTCTAGAAAACTTTTTGGCAGAGATTAGGGACAAATTTATCTTTCAGCTCAGCATACCATCCACAAATAGATGGTCAGACAGAGGTGGTAAATAGGACACTGGGTAACCTATTAAGATGTATAACCAAGGAATATGGGCAGAGCTGGGATCAAGTCATTCATCAAGCAAAATTTGCCTATAATGACAGTGTGAATAGGACTACTGGCAAGAGTCCATTCAAAATAGTCTATGGAATGCACCCCAGAGGTGTATGTGAGCTCAGGAATATGGGAAACACAGAGAACAGAAGTGGTCATGCATAGGATTTTGCACAATCCATGAAAGAAGTACATGAACAGGTGAAGAAAACCTTGACAGAAAACACACAGAAGATCAAGGACAAAGTAGATACCCATAGGAAGGACATCCAGTTTGAAGTTGGTGATCTCGTTATGGTGCACCTAAACAAAGCCAGACTGTAGAAGGGAATGCCAACCAAACTGCAAATGTGAAGAATTCGTCCTTGCAGAATCCTAAACAAGTATGGTAACAATGCATACAGGATTGAATTGCCAGAAGACCTGGCAATCTCACCAGTATTTAATGTTCAAGACCTGGTGAAATACCAGGGTCCTCAGTCAGCAGCAAATGGATCCATTTCAGAGAAAGAACAGATAGTCAAAGATGTTACTTTGCCACTAAAACCCAAACTACAGGCAGAGAGAATACTGGATTCAAGAGTACAAAAGCAAACCAGACATGGTGTCTACATGGAGCATTTGGTCAAATGGAAGCAGTTGCCTGAAGCAGAAGCTACCTTGGTTGCAGAGTCAGAATTCAAAAAGAGGGGCATTGATTTTACCTCATTGTCACCGGAGGTGACCTAGCTTCTTTCCGCATAGGGGGAGTATAGTGCAGGATCACCAAGGCTTAATGCAGCCTGTACATAGCCTTTTTGATTTGTCAATTTTAGGTTTACAGATTGTGGTTTTGTTTTAGGAGCTTTTTAGTTTTCTTAAAATGCATTGGTGGGAGAAGCCTTTACTTTTGATCGACCTATCAGCCCAAGTGAAATACAAGTCAAAGAATGTATGTTTGAAGGTGTTGGGCATTGGTTCAACCGATATGCATTGGTCACTTTATTGAAGGGTTGAACCTCACTGTTGAACCTCGCGTCAAGGTTCAATGGTTCAACAGGTTCATCAATATGGAATGGTGAAGTTGGAATCGGCATGAGAATAGTTATCGATGAGTGAAAAGAAAGCTACACCGATAGTTAAGGTCTAGCTGATAATAGTTATATCGGCGTAAGAAATATGATCAAGAGAGATGATAAAAGTCTGACCGATAGACATTGTTTGGGCAACGGAAAGTTTACGAAATTTAAAGGCATCGGTGAGAAAGTAACTATCGGGCAGTGAGGATTAACTTATGCCGATAGTCATTAGTTTTTCTGATAGAATATGTCGGAGAGACATCATGGTAAGTCTTGCCACCAACCAAGAAAATGCAGAGTTGAACCGGGCAGTTAGAATACGAACTGGTCTGGAAACTGAAGCGTCCTATAACAGACATGGGATAACTATAAAATGTAGAATTCTTTCTGTAAAGGGTTCAGAAGAAGAAGAAGAAGAAAGAAGAGGAGAAAGATTTTGGGGTTGAGAAGCATTTTGATGTAAGAAATAGTTTTGAATAAAATCCAATTCATCAGTTTGATCAATTTGTGTATTTTTGTATAGTTTTCAGTTTGTTATTCTGAAGTAGATTAGTTATTTCTTTTTTTGCAATTTTGTTCTCTTTTGCAAACCATGACTCTATATTGATGTTCCTCAAGTTCCTCTGTACAATATGGAGGCCATCAAGCAGAGTCATGTTTTTTGTTTGTTTTTCTTTTGTGGGGTGGTCGGATTGTCGACTAGAGGAAATGCATGCTTGTTCTAGGCGAGCTCAGTAAGGAGTCCGGCTAGATAGACAAGTGGGAGAATAGACTTGCAGGGGTGGAAAACAGAGGCGAAGAAAGTGAGCACCAAGCAGTCAAGACCCTGGAACAGAGAGAGAAGAGTGGACAACGGGCTTAGAAAAGTTATGTGCCATTGAGGCAGTATCTTGGAAGCAGTGAGGATAAAGTATGTGTCCCACACCAAGTAGAGTGATAGAGTCTTCCATCTCTACAAAGAGTTGAGGAATTTAGCTAACATTTTTGTGTAGAAAGATGTCATGAGCACTTGAATTGGTAGAGAGGCTAGAGTTGTCCAGAGTCTTGAATTGATTCAAGATAGGTAGAACTGACATTCTAGAGTCCCTCCCTATCACTGCCTGAGCACACTACTCACAAGGAGGCACACTGTCTACAAGAGACACACTGTCTATAGGATAAAAAGTATTACAAACTTGAACTGGAGATTGACATCTTTACCATGTCTGGATCAGTTCCATTTAAGCTCAGGACGCTTCTGCTCTGCCTTTCGCTCTTTCGCTATACCACCCTCATCCGCAACACAACACACTTTGAAATGAATTCATAAACCTTTATTTATACAAGGCATCGACTTAGGAACAATCATCTAAGTCGGCAATCATCCACAAGAACATTCGCAAGATGAATAACTCATCTGGTCAGCTAGCTTGAACAAGAACATCTTCATCCGGAAGTATATCTTCAATTCTGGGCTCTAACACTAATGCGGACTGACAACACAACCTCAAGATGATCCAAGAACCTTCACAGGCTTGCTTGAAAGACTAGGTACATCTGCACTTCCTCTACTTACTAGAATTCTTCTCTTCATCATCTTAAACTTCAAGAACACAGTCTGTCGCCACTGTCACGATCATAAAGGTGCTTCTGGACCTCCAAACTAGGAACAAATATAGATGACACATCACAAGGACATCCCAAACACTCCTTCCAATCTGTAGAATAGGAAAATGCACTTCCGGATCTCACCATACCTTTTTGTAACACTCAGGCACTCTGGAGCATCTCCCGGGACCGGTTCAACTTGATCAATCACAACTTCTTCATATCTTCATGCGGACCTCTGAAATCTTAACTGGAACATCTCAAGACTCATATCTACAAACCCTTTAATCTACATCCTCTGATACTCAACCTATTGAGTACTTTTGCCTTCTTCTCATCACTGTTCTTCACTGTTCCTGATTGAGACTAATTTTCTCAATATCCTCAGCACACAGCTCATCCAATCCTTCTCATCAAAGCAATATGAGTATGTTGACATCAATGAAAACACTGGTTAACCTCATACTTGCAACAATTCTGCCATACCCAGCCATTGGATCTGGGAAGCTCATTCATGTAATAAAAGAATAGGCAAAGTATCAAACCACCGTATTTGAAAGAATTCTTCTTATCCTTCTTTATCTTCTGCAGATTCTCCAAGAGTTGGTTCAGAAGGAGCTCACAAAGATCATAGTCTACATTCTTCCTCAACATTTCATAAGATATATATATAGCAGTTCTGGATACTGAATTCTCCCTGCTAGAGTGATATATCTTACACCTAATTATCATTGATGCAAACTTGATATCCGGATCTGTGATATCCTCAATAGTCATTGCTCTTTTATCAAACTTCGATCCGGTAGCCTCACTGACAATTTGGTTTTTGACAGATTTGAGTGTAGGCATTCCACCAGTTGAGTGTAATCCAATTACTGCCCTAATGGCATCCTTAGTGATCTTAAATGGCCTACTCAACCACATGAAGTTGTCATGCATTCTGCTCAAGATTTACCGGACCCATTCATCTTCCAGAAAACAGGGGAAATGAATGCATTGTGCAAAATGCTTGTCCCGAATAGCTTTATACTAGGTTTTGAGTTTGAATGAGTCATCTATCAAATGCTTGTGATAGATATCGACCAGCTTAGATTCCCCAAATTCTTCAATACTTGCATGAATATATGCCCTAACATCTTCTACATGCAGAACCCCATGTGGAATGCTTGAAAAGGCACCTAGGGGATCAACTTCTAGGGATTTATATGGATGCTTGTTAAATTTAGGGCATGGCTTATCAGAAATCTTCACCACATTTGGAGTGCCCATCTTTCAAAGATTTGCAGAGAGATATTTAAGAACGGAAAATACCTTTTGCACTTCTAGGTTTTATGGAGTGAGCTGGATCGATTGCTGGATGAATTGACTTCTACAGATGATCTTTGATGGGCTTGAGGAAATTTGTTGCAGAGCTCCTTTTCGCTTCTTCTTGAATGCAGAATGAACAAATGTTTAATAAGAAAAACCCTTATATTGCTCCGCAAACCCTAATACCAAGTTGCAATAAATGCTCAACTTAAGTCATTCCGGTTTACCTTGTTTTCCTTATTCAGATGACTTGATGAACTGAAACGATCTTGTTCTAAACATCTTGCGGATCTTCCATATCTTAACCACAATTTATTTAGATGTTTCTCTGAGAATCCTTTAATCCACAACTCTCCTTGTGCCAATTCTAGCACCAATTAACTGGCAGGGGAAAAATGTTTTTCCTTATGTCTCCCCCTGAGCCATAGCTCATTTTTTAAATTTCTGGAAGGAATATCAGCACCAGATTTTGGTGTGGATCCATCCTCTACATTTTCTATACTTCTCTTCACCCAAATTTTGTTCATCTCACTTTTAACTTCATTTGCATTTACTTTTCCTTTTCCTTTGTCTTGATTCTGATTATGATGCATCGGACCCCTTTTGTCCTGGTTCTTGCTTCTACAGAGTTTAGCAATATGACCAGATCTATTGCAATTGTGGCAAACAACATTTCTTTGCATATTTGAATGAAATCCTCTTGATCTACATTGATTAGCCATATGTCCCATTCTATTGCATGCAAAGCATCTACCATTGAATGAATTGTTCATTTGCATATTTCTACATTCTTGAGATTTGTGACCATACCTTTTACAGTTGAAACACTATCCAGAGAAGGATGTATTAGTTTGATTTATTCTCTTTCTGCACTGATTAGCTTTATGCCCAAAGTTATTGCAGTTGTGGCAGTATCCATTGAAGGATGGACATCTTTGAGCATTAGGTTGCCTTACTGGAGGTCTTCTAGGCCTGTTCCTTGGATTTTCTGATCCAAGATTCTTCTAACCGGATCCAGAGCTTTCACCTTTCTCATATCCCAAGCCATGCTTTTCATCTACCCTCTTTTGGCTTTCATGAAGAACTTCAAGTTGAGCAGAACTTATCTTGAATTTCTCTTTGTATTCATTTGCTGTTTGAAGATCCTTTTTAAGAGTGTCAATTTGATCCTCAAGTTTTTCTTCATTATCTCTAGCATCTTCAAGATCAGATTCTAGATGCCTAATTATTCTATCCATTTTGTGGCAGTCTTCTGACTTCTCCTTGAGGGATTGCTTTAGATCATCTTTAGTTTTTCTTTTCTCTTCAATTTCTTGGGTGAATTTCATAACTCCTGATTCCATTTCATGTCCTACCATAATGACCTCTTTTGATAATTTTTCACATAACTTGGTTTTCTCCTTCAGATCTTCATTTGTACCATTGTCTTCACTTTGACTTGCCAATTGTTGAAGTAGATCTTTTCTCTTTTTCATAGAGATACTCAGTTTCCCTTTTAGTTCATTTATGAAATCATCAGTCTGTTTGAGTCTTTCCTTCAATTCTCTGTCTTCAGAGTTTGATTGCTCAAGATCATCTAGGGAAGACTAAAGTTGATCCCTCATACCATACACATCCATTTTAGTTCCCAAATCTTCCTCAAGCTGTTAGGCTCTTTTCAGAGGAACTTAGCTCTGATACCAATTGTTGATAACTGAGAGGGGGGGTGAATCAGTTATCTTAATTATTTTAGCTTTTTGAACTTTCTTAACAATTAATGCATCATTAATTCAAATAAGCAAACATAAACATGAAATGGAAATACACATGACATAATATTTTTGACATGGAAATCCTAGTAAGGGAGAAAACCACAGGGTGATTAACCCAAGATTGTATTCTCTGTTAGAAGAATAGAAATACAAAATGGCACTTGCCAATTAGGACTCACTGCCTGAGCACACTACTCACTAGAGGCTCACTGCCTACAATAGTTTATACAAGAAAACTAGATACTTGAACTGATGAGAAGCATCCAAACATGCTGAGATTCAGTTCCGGTTAGGCTCAATATACTGATCTGCTACACTTCATTCTTCCTCCTCTTTGGTGCTGCTGTCCTGTCACATACTGGACCTGTATTCCTGCTATTATTCTGCTCCTCTACTTTTCTTCGCACAACAAAAACATACAACACTCATTCACATCTAAAACCATCTAGTATATATATCCGCACAAGTGATTTCAACATTTTTCTAGTCAGCATCCGGAATAGTCAATATTTTCCCAAACTCTAATCTGTCAGCTGAATCCTTGCATACGAAGTGATGTGGATCAAGGAGATGCTTATAGAAGTCATCAATCATGTCAGTCAATCATGAATGATACCTCAAGAAACTTAATCACCATCAATATCTCATCTAGATTTAGGTCTGATGCTCTGCCGGTCAGTTCTTCCTCTGTCTACTCTGTCAAACAGGAACCCAACACTCAAGTGCTCATATCTTTAAACTCTTCTATCACCGAAGGTTAAATCCTTGGAATCTATCAGTCAAGGTACTCGTCTTGACTTCCCCAAATCTACACTTTACTAAGATACCTCCTCTAAGAGATTCGAACCTGACTGTCTGACCTTGCTGCCTACTTTGATCTTGCTTACCGGACCACAACACTTCTTCAATCTAACTTCCGGTAAAGACACATCATGTCCTGCGGATGTGTGAGAAGGACTTTGTTGCCATCAATGACAACACCAATGAAGCCACACAGTGTCTCTTCCCAACAATCTCCCCCTTTGGCATTGATGGCAACACTTAGTGAAAAATGACGAAGTGTTATACAACACTCCCCCTTGGTTGATGCTCTGTTCTATTGTACACTATACCGGAGCTCCCCCTTAGCTAGAGTCCACATTTTTCACTGCTCCTCACTCCCCCTTTGACATCAATGGCAAAGGTTGGGATCCGCACACCAAAATTTTCAAAACTCAATCTATACTTAGTCGCATAAGTATATTATCTGGTTATAATTCATGCAAATTTTAACGTTTACAGTTATAGATTAAGATGCACATTAATAGAAAGGTAGAAACAACATCTAAATGCAAATATAAAGCTCACAAAACAAGATATATGTAGGTAATTTACCCTTTTGGGTGAAAAACCACACACTCCAAAACCTGCATAATGCATTATCAAATCCAAAGAAGATTACAACACACTTGCAATGCAAGTTCTTTCAGGAGTTCACAAATGTCAAATAATGGAGTAATTCCAGTGGTATAATGGTACCTACAAATGAACCATCCATCTCCAACTCCAAACACCTCTATATACAGAGAGATACCAAGATGGAGGTAGCTTCTAGAGAAAGCCACAAAAGGATCTCATCCAAATACACATGACCCAAATTCCAAGGCCATAAAGCATGTAAAAGACACTTGCCAAAGATTCCCTTTCATCCCTTACAACCCCCATACTTGGGAACCCATATTTTCCCAAAATAAGTATGATAAATGTTCTTACAGTGTCATAAAATTTGTCATATATGATAATGCTTACAGCTGTAAGAGAATCTGTCATAACTGACTATTAATAAATGATTCTCTTACAACTTGTCATAGTCAAACTTGGGCACCTACTTTCTCCATGCAAAGATGATTTTTGACACTTGTAAAACCTATCATAGAATCTCTATTTTCAGCTCTTACATGTCATAGAATCTGTCATATGTCATAACCTCTTACACAACCTACAAGATGTTGACACATCACAATAATGCCACCTTAAAATGGGATGCCTACATTTTCAAATGTTGATTTGACCATCCAAGTCACCTTCCAAGTGGGATGACATGTCAACATGTCACCTCACACTAAATGATAATATTGAATGACCAATATTAAATACAATATAGGCAATTAAATATACTGTTATGTCATAAAATATCCTCCTAGGACTTTTACCTTCCTCCTAAGTTTAGCTCCCGGGTCCCTTATTTTTTATTATGCATGTTCATTTTAAATCTTGATGCAAAATCCCTGAAAACCCATGTGAAATGGGGCTTAGGGGACAGTGTTGAACTTGATCTTGCCTTGAAAATGGGGCCTAGGGCCTGGGCGCTCATGCCCTAGTCCTACCCTACTTGGTTGGGACCTAAATTTTAAATGTCGGTTATGTGACCATTAAAAGGTTCCATTGCCAACATCTTAATTTTGAATTATGAAATTTGTAGCGGGAATGCATATATAAGCATGTTTAGGGTTTCATTTGTAAACTAGAAGATGATTATGAACTTTTGGTGAACTTATGATTTTAGAGTATTCAAAGCATTCATTGTGGCAGAGCAGACTTGTCTTGTTATTGTGTTTGTTATGCAGTTTTGGCTTCATCTTCTCATGTGTTGAAGGATCTTCATCTATATGCGAGCTAAACCTCTGAGGTGATATCTATTTGTGTTTGAATCAATCATTTATCAATTTTGTTTTTTCCTCTATCCTATAGGGATACATACTCTTTATCAAACAATGGTGTTGGAAGGCTTGAATGCCATTGTAGGGCTTGACTAAGGCAAGTTCCTAAACACGACAACTGATTGCAGGTGATAGGTGTCATATTCTGCAGAAGTGGAGTTGTAGGAGACTATGATAGAGAGTATAGGTTCCATGTCTAAGAAGAAAAACACTACAAGGGCTTGGGCGCCCGCCCCGAAGCCCTCTGGATCTTCTGAGGTGAAAACCTCTGGGACAGTGGTGAACAGTAGCAGACAACTTCTAGAAATCCCTGACGAATTTCATACCTTGGGTTGCCTGATATTTCTGCATCTCAAATCTCAAAATCTAGTATGTATCTACTTTGAATATAGCATCTCTGTCTACGAGCATTTGTTAGATTTCGTCTGTTTGTTTACGATTTTGCATAGTTAGGGTTTTAAGCATAACTGGGCATTAAATTAATACATTGATCAATAAATTCCAAATTTCCCTATCGTTACAAGTGACAACCAACCTGTAGGTGAATCCTCTTGCAAAATTTGTGATTCAACTCAGTTAAATGTCCTTGAATGTTTGTAGTGAAAGGAGGATCTAACTTAATCATCATCAATCCCATCTTCCCTCTTTTCCTACTAAACACATACAATTAATTAATAAATGCTAGGAAATTACAAAGGCTAAGACACCTTAATTTCCAACATTCTCGCACCTATCGAACACCTTGCAAGAGCAAATAGAATGACAGGATTTAACTGCTATAGACCAAGAGGCCCATAGACTTCGAACGATCTGAACTTCTTCTTGCTCATAGGTTTTGTCAAGGAATCTGCAACATTCATCAAAGTGTCAACTTTATCCAAGTTTACCCTCCCATCCTCTACCATATCATGAACAAAATGGTATTAGACATCAATATGCTTAGCCCTCATGTGGAAAGTAGGATTCTTCACCAAACATGGCACTCTGACTATCACAACAAATAGTAATCTTCCGTGCATCAAACCCAACATCAAAACACAATCTCTTAAGCCAAATAGCTTCCTTACAAGCATGATTTGCTTTCATGTAATCTTCTTTAGTAGTGGACAAAGCAACAATAGTTTGCTGCTTGCTCATTCAACTAATAGCACCACCAAACATAGTGAACACATAAGCATTGGTGGATCTTCTATTGTCAATGTCACCTGCCCAATCTGAATCCACAAATCCATGAATACAAAGTGAATTTTGAGGTACTGTAGGATAACCATGAAAACATAGGGAATAATTGAAAGTACCCCACAAATATCTGAACACTCTCTTCACCCCATCCCAATGTACCTATCTAGGATTAGCCATAAACTAACTAAGGACTCCCACTACTTAGGTAATGTCTAGTCTTATATAGACATAGCATACATCAAGCCGCCAACTATACTATCATAAGGAACTCTACTTATATCCTCCATCTCTAAAGGAGACTTGAGACAATCTGTAATAGATAACCTTGTCCCTATCATAACAGGAACAATCAATGGTCTACAAGCTGCCATGCTGAATCTCTCCAAGACGGTGTTCACATACTTACTGTGGCCTAACCAAAGTTTTCTGTTAGCTTTGTCTCTTCTGATTTCCATTCCAGGAATGTACCTAGCTGCCCCTAGATATTTCATCTCAAACTGTGCTGACAACTAAGACTTCAAATCAGAAATCAAACTTTTACCATTCCCAATGAACAACATATCATCAACATATAATGCAATAATGAGAATGTGATCACTATCTATTTTATAATAAACATAATGATTTGATTTCAATCTCAGAAATTCCAAACTCAACACATAGGCATTAAATTTTTTGTACCACATCCTAGGAGATTGCTTTAAACCATACAAAGACTTTTTCAACTTGTAAACTAGATTTTCTTTATCTTTTACCACGTAGTGCTCTAGCTGTGACATATAGATTTCTTGTTCCAAGTCACCATGAAGGAAAGTTGTCTTCACATCCATATATTCAACTTCTAAATCGTATGTTGCAACAAGTGATAACAAGAATCTAATAGATGTCATCTTTGCAATGGGAGAGAAAATCTCACCATAATATATTCCCTCACCCTGGGAATATCCCTTTGTGACCAACCTTGCCTTAAACTTTTCAACATTACCATCTAAACCAAACTTCTTCTTGAACACCCATTTTCATTCAACAGGTTTACGTCCATCAAGCAAGGGCACCAAATCCCAAGTATTGTTTTTATTCAAGGAATCCATCTCTTCTTCCATGGCCTCTTTCTAGGAATCTACATCACTCATACCCATGCCTCCCTTACGGTCCTAGGCTCATCAGTGTTAGAAATCAAAGAAAAAATACAACTAGAATCATGCAATGAATAACCAGACCTATCAGGTTGCCACCTTATCTACGCAGACCTCCTCAAAAGTTGAGGTTGAGGTTCTTCTTCTTTTTCTTCTATACTCTAAGAGATACTAGAGCTCTCCTCATTATTAGGTCCAATAGATGTCTTCAGTTCAACTTTCTCAAGGGTGGAAGGAAGTTGAACCACATCTTCTTTCTTCTCTTCTTTCTCTGGCTATAGATCAACACAATAACAATTGATCTCTCTGAAGATCACACTTCTACTATATAGAACTCTCTTGTCCACTAGATCCCAAAGCTTGTACATTTTCACACCGATGCCATAACTGATGAAGATATAATTCATTTCCTTTTTCTCCAACTTAGACCTCTTCTCCTTAGGTACATGTGCATATGCCTCACAACCAAATACTTGAATGTGTCTCAATGAAGGCTTTTTACTAGACCACACCTCCATAGATGTCTTATCAATGAGCATCGATGTAGGAGACCTGTTAATCAGGTAATAAGCAATAGCAACAGCTTCAGCCCAAAACTTTTGTTCAAGGCCAGCTCCACTTAGCATACTCCTAGCCCTCTCCATCAATGTTCTGTTCATCCTCTTTGTAACTCCATTCTATTGAGGGGTATACGGAGTTGTCATGTGCCTCTCAATACCATGTTCTTTATAAAAGTTGTTGAAATCTGTTAAACAAAACTCACCACCATTGTAAGTCCTCAAACACTTAATATTTCTATCCTTCTAATTCTCTACAAGATCTTTGAGCTCTTTAAATCTACTAAAGACTTAAGACTTGCTTCTAAGGAAATACACCCATGTCCTTATACTATAATCATCAATGAATGAAACAAAGTAAATAGATTTTGAAATTGAAGGAACATTAATAGGACCAAACACATCAAATTGAATCAAGTCCAATACTTCAGAAGATTTGTGAGAACTAGAATAAAACTAAACATGATTTTTCTTTCCATAAATGCAATGTTTGTAAAAATTGAACCAAGGTTACAATCATTCATACCCTCAATGAGATTTTTATTTTTCATGGTTCTCAAATCCTTTTCACCAATGTGACCAAGCCTTTAGTGCCATAACATTGTCTTCTCAGCTAGAAGTTTCATATTCATAAAATGAGTAGCCTGAGATGCAACAGTCCTTTTCACTACTAGTTCCAATTGTGAGGATGAAGACTCTGAAGTTCTCTTCTTTAAAACAAAGGTACTATTACACTGAACTACGCATGTATCAAGTTGAAATAGAGTTTCAATCCGAACACCCTTAGCTAGTACCATAGCTCCTCTAGTCATCTTGCATCCTCCATTAGAGAAAATAACTTGCACACCCACAACATTCAACTTACTTATAGATAATAGGTTTCATGCCAAACCATGGATATGCAGAACACCATTGATCCAATTCACTCATCCATAAAGGAATCGAATCAAGACTCTTCGATGACCAACAATCTTCAAGTGAGAGTCATCACCCAAGTATACCTTCCCACCATCATATTCTTCATACTGCGAAAACCAACCCTAATGTGAGGTCATGTGAAAATATGCACCAGACTCAATAATCCACACATATTTTAATGCATGCATTGTCAAGGCAGTGACAAATGGTTCCCCATCATCATGTGTCATGCCCAAAAAAACTACAAAGACAAATTACACAAAAGCAACCAACAAATTTTTTTGACTCTACACATCATTTACACATGTGTCACCCATGTGTAGGAGCTGGAGGAGGTAAAGATAACATGAAGGTAGCTTGGATATGCATATTCCCCTAGCATACTCTATGTGATGATTGGGGGCACTAAGAATTGGTAGATTGACAAGGCATTTAATGACACCACAATAGAATAGAACCCTGAAGATAGATCTCCTCCCAAACATAATGAGAGAAGGACAACTAGTACACCTAGCTCCAATATTTATCTAATATGGGAGTATTGAAAAACTTAAGTAATGGAGCATGTTCTCTTTTAAGTAGTCTTATTGTTTAGGGTAAGTCAAATCATGCACCTACTCATTTAGATCTTCCCATTTGTTAAGTTGAGGACACAAGGTACATTCCTACACTATAATCTTTTTCCTTAACATAAAGACAAAAGTGACCTATGCATACAACCACTTTATGATATATTCTATTTTTTGGAGGATCACTCGCCTAGAACCACCATTTTCTAAAGATTGCGATAAGTGAATTTTTGATATTTAAGCCCTACTTGGTTAATATTTTCTTAAGTCATTCACACAAATTCACACAATAATATTTAATTTCAAGTGGTAAATTATACCATGTGTGTGTAATTTAAAACTATTATTTATTTTTTATTATTATTATTAAATAATTACATAGCTCAATATGCCTAGCATTATATACATTATCTCATGGTTCAAAAAACTATCTCCCATAAGTATAATTACTCTCATTGCAAGGGTGGTAGAAAAAAGGTAATTGAATTATAAAGTTGGCCATTGTAACTTAATGATTGAAATTTAAATATGTTATTTTACCAATTTATAATTATTGCTCATTATAACCAAGATACTATAATACATTATAACTTGAATGGAATAATATAAGACATGCATTTTCTTTATAGATGTATTATCAATCATTATGCATATTATTGTTAATGATCAAGATTGCACCCGTTATGCAAAGCTGTGAAGCTCAGCAATCCTGCATAACATGGGATCAAACTCAGGCTATGGGTGACCTATGGTGAGCTTGAACCTCCAGGTTATATGCTGGTTCCCTATGATACCTCCTGCAAACTATTCCTTGATAGGGAAAACGATAGAAAGAAACTTGAAAAAAGAAAACCTATTCTAGGAGGTGATGCACCAAATGTTTCTATAATACCTACTACCCTAAACTCACAATCAGATTCAAACAAGAAGCTTTTGATTACTCACAACTTAAATCAAATAATGAAATACATAAATGTTTCATAAGAAGGCTTTAACATTTGTATGAAGGAAAACAAGTTTTACAACTCTAATCAACTATAACAATCTAGCACAACTTATAACATGTGTTTGAAATGATTTCCCTTGCATTTATACTATGTGAATGAGACATATTTAAATCATTTGATAGATAAAACATAGTAAATACATTCTATCATTCATCCACAATATTGACACAAGAGAAAATTTAGAAGGAATTGTTGCTTCCTCATTAAAAATGAAAGGAATTACTGCTACAAATATACAATCTGAGTTACAAAACAATCCTTTTCTCTCTCTACCAATGTATCAGAGAAGAAAGAAAAGTAAGAACTAGCGAAACCATAATCTTTTCCTCATTATGTACAAAAAACTATCCTATGGGCCTCAAAAAGCTAACTACAGTGAACTCAGTTCCACAACTACATGAAAAAGCTATCAAAAAGCAACTCAAAGTTACTTGGGTGAGAAAGAATAAAAAGCCTAAAAATCAAGCCCTAGAAATGCTCCAAGATGAGCTATTTTCGCTCACAACTCCAACTCTCAGCATGTTTGACTAAAGAAAAGTCAAAAATAAGCTTCCAAGCTAAAAATAGGACAAGAAGACTCCCTTGCATGATTTTGACACCTTAATTCACTTCTCTCTTCCTCTTTGCATGATTTGAGGGCATCCATTAGTTTATTTTTAGCAAAGATTAAGGTAATAAAAAATTAGTTACCTTAATCAATATTTGGAACAAACTGGTCTCATAAGGTTCTAACAATTATTAAGGCAATTGATTTATAATTTAC
This sequence comes from Cunninghamia lanceolata, assembly GCA_027924645.1. Classification (NCBI taxonomy): domain Eukaryota; kingdom Viridiplantae; phylum Streptophyta; class Pinopsida; order Cupressales; family Cupressaceae; genus Cunninghamia; species Cunninghamia lanceolata. Next base: position 1,788,861 of record BSBN01001327.1, on the reverse strand, counting down.
CTTAACAAGTGTTAAGATTAACTAATGCATGCATTGTGGATATGTGGAGACGGGAAGCTAATGTGTTTGTTACATGTCAAAATTGACAAAGGAACAAGAAATACCAGTTGGGCACCTAGATCTGATGAAAAATATAACTCAAGTCAAGAAAAGTCTTGACCATGCCCTAGTATTAACACTTTGGTACATCTTGGAAATAAAAGTGATAAAAACACCCCTATGGGTCGGCCAAAATTAGGGCTTCATGAGATATAACAAAAGAACAGTGAAAAACCCTAATGTTTGCCTTCACTTTTTTCTTACTTCTTGCACCCCTGTTTTTGCTCTGTTAAGGGTTTGAAGGCTCATTTCAAGCATTCATGCTTCTTCGTAGGCTTCCATGTCTTTTCTTGCTCTTCTTTTGGTAAGGAAACTTCTCTTCTTGAGATTTTCTATACATTTCGTAAAGAAAAGTTCTACTGTGACAAAAAGCCATCTCGTGGTATTCTTGGATGCATTTTATAGTCATTTTATGATTGACTTTCTATTTGGAACAGAAACCCTATGGCGAATGATTGATTGTTTAAAATAATTATCTCTTCTCTTCGTGGTTTCCCCCCTGTGGTAGTCATCTTGCTCTTATCTCGTTATTGTTATAGGACCTTTACGTCTTTTCTTTCATGTTTTAGTTCTCCATCACTGCCTGAAATAGGCAGCTCTCCAGTGAGCTCTTTTGTAGGTCCATCAGAATGACTGGGTGAGTTTGAATATGAAGAATGATGGTTGTTTACATTATTACCATAAGTACTACTGGTATAGCTTGTTCCACATGTGTCATTAGCTCAGGAACTAATACCAAAATTATTGAACTAAAGGTTACAAGGCTCCTCTTTCTCAATTTCCAAAGGTCCATAAATGGGGCTTCCGATGCAACTATCACTTCCATGGTTTGAAATAGGCTTATATGCATAAATAAAACTAACAAATGTAATATTTATTTGGAAGCAAACCTGATCTCGCTATCCTCTGTAACTGAGAAAGTTGATAGGGACCTCCTCCAAAATGGTTTTGAGAGAGACCAAGAACATTCACTTATTTGAATGGATTTGCATGGGGAAATGAACAACTACTAGCATATCTACTGCCCTCCTATGATTTTACTTCCATATCTATGCTTTGACTTTTCATGACTATATCTTGATCATTGAATAGCAATTTTACACCTCATTCACAAAGTGGTAAATGCTTGTCTTATTTTATTGTTCAAACTCTATCTAAGACTCTTGACTATTCCAAGGATTACTTGATGCTATATTTTTTGCTACTCGTTGAAGACAGTCAAAGGTTGTTCATTTGTATGACTATTGTGACATTTTGATAGCTGACCCTCATCACTCTTTCATGACTACACATGCCTTTTAGAATGGGCTTCTTGCCAACTTTTGAGATAATTGGGGTTCCTTAAGAACATTGGCCTTATTAGTTATTGCCAGAGGTCACTATCTACGCATTCATATTCCCCTTGTCGATAAGCTACTCATTGTTGTCTTCATTCCATAATTTTAGAGACTGCCTAATACACAACCCTATATAGCACTTTTTGTATGACTACCCTTCCATTGATATGACTGCTACTTCAGTCAAGCTATGACAAGAAAAGAGTTCTTTTAGCTAGGCATTACCTATAGGACTGTTTTAGGATTTTAATTTGCTAAACACAGTGAATGCATGACTACCCCTTTTCAAAAATATTGTCCCTAGTGTTATTACTATTATTCCATGATAGTGGATGAATTACAAATATTTGACATCGTTCATCTTTCACTACTTTTTTTGATAAAACCTAAAACAAAACCTTAATCCTTCATTGATGTTCTTTAGGTGACAATGATGATCAATCGGGTCCATGGTTTCTTGGCTATCCTTTGATATTAGCTAATTGTTCTGTGCTGATCCACAGCCACTCTATGATGCATTTTGATTTAAACCTTTATGTATTGACTCAATTTAAAACCAACTTCAATGGCATGAGTATTAGATTATGTCTTGCCTCTAAACTGCTAAAATTGTACCATCTTTCTAGAGCACTTAATTGTCTTTGTTCTTTACTATCATTACTGCTTCCTTGACTACAGTTAGTAGGACTGTCCACCTAGCTAAAAGGGACTGTCTTCCATACCTTAGGTCAACCTACAATGTCTTGATTACTGCTTGCTTCTCATATGATCATTATGCATGACTATATTAGAGCCATTCTTTGATTATGAACTACTCCTAAACTATCCCATTGTGACAATGAAGCAATCATCTTCCTACTGTCTAATACTCTTTTCAACAACATGCATCTTTGTCTGGTCTAATGACTTGTTACTATGCTATTATGGCTGCTTCTTGTTATATAGACCATGACAAGTATTTATTCCATCATAGACATGATCTTGACCTACTTGTAAAAGTATAGGCTTATGAAAGTATCCTTAAGGCATTACTTCTTTGGTATCTTGTAGATCTCCTGACTGATTGTCAATGGAGATGCTCCTTAGGACTACTTCTTCATTTCTTCTTTCTCATTGTGGAAGTCCTTTCATAACTATCATGAATGCTTTCTTGATGCTCATGTCAGACCCAGTTTTATTATGCAGGTTCATTGATATTGTCTTTTGACTATTAACATGTTATGACTGGCATCCTCATTTGATGCATATGCATATCTATTTGATGCTTTCCTTAGTGATGATGATTGTTTTTCATAAGAGCTTTATTGATTGTTTAAAACATTAGATTATAGTGTACTCTGCTTATCACAATCTGATATCGTTCTTGAATGAATAAAGAAGGAAGCATGTTGGGCTCAACCCTTGTGGGAGCCCATTTTCTCCACATGCTTTAATGTCTTCAAGTTAGCAACATTACTTTTCCTATACTTGCACAGCAAGCAAACAAGTTAGCATGAAACATACCTCTTAGAAGTTGATTGATCTCTCTCATGATGATCTGATTCATTGCACATGTCTGATTTTGATCCAATCACATTGATGCATAATGTTTGCAGCTTTTATACGCCTGTTGATAAAGCATATGATGAATCTGCATATCTGGAGCTTCTAATGGGGCTTTTCTCCAATTTTGCAGGTACACTGTCCTAATCAGGAGCAAAAGATGAAGACTTGAAGATCAACCTATAAAAAGGTAATGATGGATATTCATTTTCCTCATATGTTATTTTCTATTCCTTTTATCCACAGATGTATAGCTTACACAATATTTGCATTGCTCAATTTAGTCACTCCCATAGTTTGTGTGGGACACATTTAAACATTTATTTGAACATGATCAATTACTTTACCTTATGCAAATGATTTATGTATGTTTTCTTTTCTAAATCAAGTGCATAGGATAGAACAACTAATTATGATTTGAAACATTTGTTTAAAACATGATGATGAAATGACAGCTTTATAAATACCTTTCTTTCTCACTGAATTGTGATTACTTTAATAATTCAATGATTTCATACTTGAAAGATAAAACCAGTTAAAATCTTCTGTCATTCATTGACTGTGTGGTCTCTTGTCATCAAATAACTTCACTTGTTAGGATGGTTTGAAAGTCCTGATTGGATTGTTAGATTATCCTAACAAATGATCTCTTCTTGTCTCCTGCCAAGATATCATACATTGACTAATTAATAATACAATTTAAAAGTGTTTCTTTTATTCCTTTTGTGACAAATGCAACTCAGGTCTAGCTAAATTAGGTGTGAACATAATTTAGTAACATTTATGGTGATCTGTCAGGGGTGTTTGCCTGCTAATCAAAACAGAACCAGTAACCTTGCAATTCCATTGGGCATTAGAGTATTTTCTTTTGTCCTTTTAACTCAAAACCTTTGTAACTTATTAGCAAACCAAACCGAAAGAAACTATCATGACTTTGTTTAAGATAGGGCTAGAAAACTATGCAGCATCTACACTTATCGAAAGCAAAATTGAACTGAAACTATTGTGTAATGAGCACTTATTAGCTTGAAAACTACCCTACACTATAGTGCCCAGTAGTCGTAGTGCTTAGACATGACCATTCACTAGTTGAGACAAATAGCTGCCCTTCCTTAACAACAGAGGATGCTTCAAATCCTTAAGATCAACCCAAAAGATGTATGGAAATAATAAACATTTGATTAATTACTACAAAAAAATTTGGAACATCACAAAAGGCACACCTTCCTCATTTGATTGACCACCAAAGATGTTATTTTGAGTCATATAGATGTGATTAACATGTTGCTCCATAGTTGCAATCACATGCTTTGGTAGAATCGTGACTTATAATTCTGTAGACTCCTCTTTGGATAAATATCTAATTGGACACCCTTTTGAGAGGATAATACTTGGCCTCTCACTATTGTCTTCATGCTTATGCACTGTTATCTTTTCATCTTGCTGATTAGACTGCTCCATTTTTAGTGTAAGTTTTCTTCCTCCAAAGATGTTGTTTCACCATCTATCTCAATTTCAATCTGATGTGGAAGAGTTGGTTCACATGAATGAAATGAAGTAATGCTTTCCTCTTTGATTTGAATGGGCTAATCACATGCTACTAGCCCATATGATACTAGCTTATCATTTATGTTAGAGTAAAAAACCTCTATGATTCCTAAAAACATGTTCTCATCTAACTCATAACTTTACATTAAATCTAGATGAGCTTTGTCATTCCACTACTCAAAAGTAGGCATTGATGTTAGTATGCATGTGCTATCTTTATTCTCATCTACATATTCAGGTAATTCATCAAACAAAGTAGCTAAATCTTGAGATTCAACCTCTATTTCTTTCTCGAAAACATGTTCAACCTAATCTTGTCTGCCATCTAAGTTTGCAAAAAGGACTCAAGATCATTCCAAAATGAATCCTCGTCAGATCTTTCTTGGTCTTTTGATAAAAAAGGAGTGCCTTTTACCTCATGAACCATCCTTTCCTCATGTTCATTTTCATCTTTCAACTGCTCCAAGACTTGATTATTGATTGTCTTCTATCAGGAATTCATCAGATTGTTTGACCTTATCCTTCTCATCCAGCTCAATAAAAGAAGGGAGTTCATTGAATAAAACACATGAAATCATTATTTTTGATACTTTTCCAAGCTTCTCAACCTGCTATCCTGACTGATCATGTTCATTTGTCTCATGCTGCAAGTTAGCTTTGCCTTCTTGTTCATCAGGTATAAGCATATCTATATTAAACACTTTTGCCTACTTCTCTTCAAACACCTCTTCCTTTTCTACATTATTTATCTTCAACTAATCGTGCTCATTGAACCAATTATTTTGATAAACAATTAGTTCTCTTTTGAACAAAGAAATAGTATCAAGATGCATATGCATGTTGGCTCTCTTGAAGAAGAACATGTGTTTGAGATGATTTCTTATGAACCTTCATAGCTTGATTTTGCAATAGAAGAGGATCTATGAAACCTCGAATGGGGGCCTCTTTGAACTAGATTTGGCATTTTGAAGTTAGGATGCTTGGTCCAAGAAGGTTGCCATAATTGTTCAGTACTTGATGATTTGGTTTAGACTCTTGATATGGCTGAAACTGAGGATTAATGGATTGGTTTGACAAATTTTTTTCATTCATGGGCTCCTGTAAGGGATGATCTTTAACATTGACATGACTATAACCCCTAAAACTCAAAATCTCAAACCTAGAAGACCTACTTGGAGATTGAATAGGATCACTTAGCTTGAAACTTGGAATTGAAACCTTGGGAACCTCCTGTTTAGCAGGTTTTAGCCTCATTTTTGCATCTTTTGCAGTAAGCTGTTGAGCAAGATTCTCTTCAAATCATATCTTTTGAGTCTCCAACTTCTGCTTATGAAGGTAGGCTTGATAATCTAACTCCTGTTGCTGTAAATCAAGCTCCTGTAGCCTCCTGAACTCTTCTAGCTACATTGTGACTTCTAAAAATGTGTCATTAATGTCACTCATGCTATACTTCATATCCCTAACCTCTTTGGGCTGATTTTGGATATATAAATGCTAATATGAAGGCTGAGAAGGAGTGGGTGGGAGGCAAGCATGTTGAGCATGTTGATATATTGTTGTTGTGTAAGCATTTGGATTAAAACCAACAATATGGTTATTTAGGTGTGACTGATAAGAGAGCTCATGGATAAAATTCCCATCATATTGTGGTGGGTATTCATAATATCCATGAAAATTTGACATTTCTATTCATATAAAGAGCTAGAAATAAGAATAAAAGCTTATATTTGAAACATACCAGCACTGAATCATTTGAAACCAGTAGATGTAATCAGAGTCGTCAGGTATAAATTGTAAGCTCTAAAAGGTAAAGAACAATGTTGCATATACCAAAATAGCAGCTTGCAATTTGAATTCTTTCTCTAAAGTATACTTTAGATTCCCACCAAGCGTGCCAAAAACTATTAACAATCAGGATTGCACCTATTATGTAAAGCTATGAAGCTTAGCAATCCTGCATAACATGGGATCAAACTTGGGCTGTGGGTGACCTATGGTGAGCTTGAACCTCCAGGTTATGCGCTGGTTTCCTCTGATACCTCCTACAAACTATTCCTTGATAGGGAAAATGATAGAAAGAAACTTGAAAAAAGAAAACCTATTCTAGGAGGTGATGCAACAAACATTTCTATAATACTTGCTACCCTAAACTCACAATCAACTTCAAACAATAAGCTTTTGATTACTCACAACTTAAATTAGATCATGAAATACATAAATGTTTCATAAGAAGGCTTTAGCATTTGTATTAAAGAAAACAAGTTTCACAACTCCAATCAATTATAACAATCTAGCACAACTTATAACCTATATTTGACATGATTTCCCTTGCATTTATAGTATTTGAAGGAGACATATTTAAAGGATTTGATAGATAAAACATAGTAAATACATTCTATCATTCATCCACAGTACTGACAAAAGAGAAAATTTAGAAGGAATTGTTGCTTCTTCACTAAAAATGAAAGGAATTACAACTACAAATATACAATCCGAGTTACAAAACAATCCTTTTCTCTCTCTGCTAATGTATCAGAGAAGAAAGAAAAGTAAGAACTAGCAAAAACATAAGCTTTTCCTCATTATATACAAAAAAATGTCCCATGGGCCTCAAAAAGCTAACTGCAGTGAACTCAGCTCCACAACTGCATGAAAAATATATCAAAAAGCAACTCAAAGTTGCTTGGGCGAGCAAGAATAAAAGCCTAAAAATTAGGCCCTAGAAATGCGCCAAGATGAGCTATTTTTGCTCACAACTTGAACTCTTAGCATGTTTGACTAAAGAAAAGTCAAAAAGAAGCCTCCAAGCTAAAAATAGGACAAGAAGATTCTCTTGCATGATTTTGACACCTTACTTCACTTCTCTCTTCCTCTTTGCATGATTTGAGGGCATCCATTAGTTTATTTTTAGCAAAGATTAAGGTAATAAACAATTATTTACCTTAATCATTGTTTGAAACAAAGTGATCTCATAAGGTTCTAACAATTATTAAGGCAATTAATTAATAATTTACCTTAACAAGTGCTAAGATTAACTAATGCATGCATTGCAGATATGTGGAAATGGGAAGCCGATGTGTTTGTTACATGTCAAAGTTGACAAAGGAACAAGAAATACCATCTGGGTGCCTAGATATGATGAAAAAGATAAATAAGGTCAAGAAAAGTCTTGACCATGCCCTAGTATTAAAACTTTGGTGCAACTTGAAAATAAAAGTGATAAAAATACCCCTATGGGTTGGCCAAAATTAGGGCTTCATGAGATATAACAAAAGAATAGTGAAAAACCCTAATGTTTGCCTTCACTTTTTTCTTACTTCATGTGCCCTTGTTGTTGCTCTATCAAGGGTTTAAAGGCTTGTTTCAGGTATTCATTCTTCTTCACAGGCTTCCATGTCTTTTCCTACTCTTCTTCTAGTAAGAAAACTTCTCTTCTTGAGATTTTCTATACATTTCGTAAAGAAAAGTTCTACTATGACAAAAAGCCATCTCGTGGTATTCTTGGATGCATTTTATAGTCATTTTATGATTGACTTTCTATTTGGAACAGAAACCCTATGGCGAATGATTGATTGTTTAAAACAATTATCTCTTCTCTTCGCATTTTCCCCCCTATGGAAGTCATCTTGCCATTATCTTGTTATTGTTACAGGACCTTTATGTCTTTTCTTTCATGTTTTAGTTCTCCATCACTGCCTGAAATAGGCAGCTCTTCAGTGAGCTCTTTTTTAGGTCCATCAGAATGCTTAGGTGAGTTTGAATATGAAGAATGATGGATGTTTACTTTATTACCATCAGTGCTACTGGTATAGCTTGTTCCACTTGTGTCATTAGCTTAGGAACTAATGCCAAAATTATTGAACTGAAGGATATCAGGCTCCTCTTTCTCAATTTCCAAAGGCCCATACATGGGGCTTTTGATGCAACTATCACTTCCATGGTTTGAAATAGACTTATATGCATAAAGAAAACTAACAAATGTAATATTTGTTTGGAAACAAACCTAATCCTACTATCCTCTATAATTAAGAAACTTGATAGAGACCTCCTCCAAAATGGTTTTGAGAAAGACCAAGAACATTCACTTATTTGAATGGATTTGCATGGGGAAATGAACAACTACTGGCATATCTACTACCCCCCTATGATTTTACTTTCATATCTTTTCTTTGACTTTTCATGACTATATCTTGATCATTGAATAGCAATTTTACACCTCATTCACAACAAATGTGGTAAATACTTGTCTTATTTTATTGTTCAAACTCTATCTAAGACTCTTGACTGTTCCAAGGATTACTTGATGCTATATTTTTTGCTACTCATTGAAGATAGTCAAAGGCTGTTCCTTTGTATGACTTTTGTGACATTTTGATAGTTGTCTATCATCACTCTTTCATGATTGCACATGCCTTTTAGAATGGGCTTCTTGCCAACTTCTGAGATAACTGGGGTTCCTTAAGAACATTGGCCTTATTAGTTATTGCCAAAGGTGATTGTCTGCCCATGCATATGTCCCTTGTCTATAAGCTACTCATTGTTGTCTTCATTCCATAATTTTAGAGACTACCCAATACACAACCCTATACAACCCTTTTTGTATGACTACCCTTCCATTGACATGACTGCTACTTTAGCGAAGCTATGACAAGAAAATAGTTCTTTTAGCTAGGGATGACCTGTAGGACTATTTTAGGATATTAATTTGCTAAACACAGTGAATGCATGACTACCCCTTTTCAAAAATATTGTCCTTGGTGTTATTACTATTCTTCCTTGATAGTGGCTAAATTACAAATATTTGACATAGTTCTGTTAGATTCAGGGCAGACAACTAAGAGGGGAGGTGAATCAGTTGTCCAAAACTTTCTTTCAACTTACACACTTAAATCCACTTTGTAATTCTGCAGTATAATAATAATTCAATCATGGAAACACAATGCATTAAACCAAGAGCAGAAACACATTAACACATACGACACCAAGATTTTGACATGGAAAACCCGGTTAAGGGAAAAACCACGGGGTGATTAACCCAAGATTGTATTCTCTGTTAGAAGAATAGAAAGAACAAAATGGTACATGCCAATTAGGGCTCACTGCCTATAAGAGACACACTATCTACAAAATAGTAAGTATCACATACATGAACTGGAGAATAGCATCTTCACCATGCTTGATTCAGTTCCATTTAAGCCCAATACTTGTTCTCTTCCTTTCGCTCTCTTCTTCGCTACCACAAAATCATCTCCACAAGACACACTTTGAAATGAATTCACCATTCCTTATTTATACAAGACATCAACTTAGGAATAATCATCTAAGTTGGCAAACATCTATAAGGACATCCGCAGGATGAGTAACTCATCCTGTTGGCTAGTCTAAGGAAGAACACCTTCATCTGGAAGTAATTCTTCAAATGCAAACTTAAAATCTAATGCGGACCACCAACATGAACTAGACACGATCCAAAGATCTCCACAAGCTTGCCTGAATCACCAAGAACATCCACACTTCATCTGCTTACTAAAATCCTTCTCTCCTTCATTCAAAGCCTCAAGAACATAGTCTGTCATCACTGTTACAAAGGAATAGATGCTTGCAGACCTTCAAACCATGAACCAAATGACTTGACACTTCAAAAAGACTTCCGTTAAATCCACAGAATAGGGTAATGCATTTCCGGATCTCACTGGACCTATCTTTATCACTCTATAACCTCTAAACACTTGCCAGAACTGGTTTTACTTGAGTGGCCACAACTTCTTCAAATTTTCATATAGACCTCTGAAATCTTTATTGGATCATCTTAAGACACATATCTACAAACCCTTTAAACTGCATCCTCTAGTCCTCATCTTAGCTTGGAATTTTACCTTACTGTCTTCACTATTCTTCACTGTTCCTGATATGACCAATTTTCTCAATATCCTCAGCAAACAGATCATCCAATCCTTATCATTAATGCAACAGGAGTATGTTGACATCAATGACAACACCAATTAGGCCAATACTTGCAACAATCTTCCCCTTTGTCATTGATGGAAACATATGATGTGAAAAACTTTTTTGACAATCAAGACAAGAACTTCTCCTTATTGTCACAACTCCCCTTATCAGCAACAACCATTCACATGTCTTCTCTTTCTTTCCTGTTCCCCCTTTGATTAGAAACCACTTGTTTTTCACATGTCTTCTCTCCCCCTGTCTTCTCTCCCCCTTTGACATCAATGGCAAAGGGCACATACTTGCAATTTCACTACTTCAAAATTATACCAGCTGCTCCCCCTGAGTGGCATCTTCCCATCATCAATCTGGACCACAAGATATGATTGTGATATCCACCAGACTAATGCACATTAGTGCACCATAGTTCATCACCAGAGGGACAATAACCCCTAACTTCTCCCTGAGAAACTCAAAAGAGTCCTTAGGTAGAGGTTTAGTAAAGATGTCTGCAATCTGATCCTTGGAAGGCACAAACTCCAATTTGACTTCGTTCTTGTTCACTTGCTCTCTCAAAAAGTGAAACTTGATGGATATATGTTTAGTCTTTGAATGCAACACCAGATTCTTAGATATATTTATTGCACTTGAATTATCATAGAAGATTGTGATAGGCTCCTCATACTCCACTCTCATGTCTCTTACCATTTGTTTCATCCACAAAACTTGAGTGCAACTACCTACTGCTGCAATATATTCTGCTTCTGTAGTGGACATAGATAGTGCCTCTTGTTTCTTTCTTATCCAAGAAACCAATCTCTTCCCAAAAAATAATGCTCCACCACTGGTACTCTTCCGGTCATCCACATCTCTTGCCCAATCAGCATCTATATAGGCATGAAGAGAGAAATCATGATCTCTAGGGTACCATAGACCATACTCAATTGTCCCTTTTAGATATCTAAAAATTCTCTTGACTGCCATGACATGAGATTCTCTAGGATCAGCTTAGAATCTAGCAACAAGACCAACAACATTCATAATGTCAGGTCTAGTTTGAGTGAGATACAACAGTCCTCCAATCATTGACTTATACTTTTTCTGATTAGCCTTGGGAGATTCATCATCTTTGGTCAACTTACATCCAGTTGCCATGGGAGTATTCATTGGCTTTGAATCTTCCATCCCATATTTCTTCAACAATTCTTTCACATATTTGGTCTGAGAAATAAAGATTCCTTTCTTTGTTTGAGTGATCTGTAGACCCAAGAAGAAATTCATTTCCCCAAGCATGGACATCTCAAATTCACTTTTCATTTGATTTGCAAAGGTTTTACACATACCATCTCTTCCTCCAAAAATGATATCATCAACAAACACTTCAAGAATCAAGATATTTTCATGATCAATTTTGAAATACAAATTACTGTCAGCAGTACCTTTGTTGAAACCAATCTTCAAGAGATGTTTATCCAATCTTTCATACTAGGCTCTTGGGGCTTGCTTTAGTTCATATAGTGCTTTCTTCAACTTGCAGACCATATCACCATGATCAGACAATTGAAACCCATCTGGTTGCTCAATGTTCACTTCTTCCAAGTCACCATTCAGGAAGGAAGACTTGACATCCATCTGATACACTTTGAAATCTTTGAAGGCAGCAAATGTAAGAAATAATATGACTGCTTCAATTCTTGCCATCGGAGAAAAAGTTTCTTCAAAATCAACTCCTATTTGAGAATAGCCCTTGCAGACCAATTTGGCTTTATTTCTGATTACTTCACCAACTTCATTCAGTTTGTTCCAGAAGACCCATTTGGTTTCAATCACATTCTTGTTTCTAGGTCTGGGAACAAGATCCCAAGTGTGGTTTTTCTCAATTTGCATTAGCTCTTCCTCCATTTCTTTAGTCCAATTTGCATCATTGCAGGCTTCATCTACTATCTTAGGTTCAATCTTTGAAATCAGACAATACTCATCTAAATTTTGAGCAATTCTCCTTCTAGTTTGTACACCTTTTCTTTTGTCACCTATGATCTAATCTTCAGAGTGGTTTAGTCTTACATACCTTGGAACTTTGGGAGTTTCTTGCACTTCTAATTCTTGATCAGGCTCATTAAAACTCATCTCTTCTTCTTGATTTACCGAATCAGTTTGAATCTATTTTTTAGAAGAGGCTTGGGCTCCTTGAATTAGAACACCATTCTGATCATCTTCATCATATTCATAAAACCTTGAGAGTTTTTCAATTCCTTCATCAACCTTTACATTTGTGCTTTCTATAATCTTTCTAAGTCTCTTGTTATAACACCGGTATGCTTTGCTTTGAGTAGAGCAACCCAAGAATATTCCTTCATCACTTCTAGCATCAAACTTGCCTAGATCTTCATCTCTTTTAATGTAACACTTGCTACCAAAGACTCTAAAATACCTCACAGTAGGAGTGATGCCAAACCAAAGTTCATAAGGAGTCTTACCAGTATTTCTTCTGATTTGTACTCGATTGAGAGAATAGACTGCAGTGCTGATAGCTTCTCTCCAAAAGATCTGAGGAACATTTACTTCCATCATCATGGTCCTAGATGCTTCTTGGATGGTCTAGTTCTTTCTCTCAACTACTCCATTCTGCTGTGGAGTCCTAGGATCAGAAAACTATCTCTTTATTCCATGTTTCTCACAGAAGTGTATGAATTCACCGGATGTGAATTCTCCACCTCTATCAAACCTCAGACATTTTAATTTTAATCTGGTTTCATTCTCTACCATAATCTTGAATATTTTGAATTTCTCAAGAGCTTCTAAATTCTTTTTTAGAAAAGTTACCCACATCATCTGGGAATAGTCATCAATTAGTAACATGAAGTATCTATCACCTTGCATACTCTTGATTCTTACCGGATTGCATAAATCAATATGAACTAAGTCTAATAATCCAGTAGAAGATTGTTCTTTGCTTTTGAATGAGACTCTGCTTAGTTTTCCCATGAACATTCCTTGCACAAACTATTTGTAGGCTTCACCAATTTTGGAAGATCTCTTATAGCCTGAGTATTGCTTATCTTGATGATATTATCAAAATTCACATGACACATCCTCCTATGCCATAACCAACTTTGATCAATTTGCACAAATAGACAAATTTTACCAGTACCAACTAAATGGAAGATGTTACCTTTTGTTTGGGTACCGGATGCAATCTCTATTTTGGAACTCTCAAAGATCTTGCATTTTCCATTCTTGAATCTGAAATCATAGCCTTTATCCACCAACTGTTCAACACTGAGAAGATTGTGCTTCAATCCTTCAACATACAATACACTATCGGTTTTGTTCCTTCCATCAAAAGAAATAGTTCCTCTACATCTGATTCTACCATAAGAATTATCACCAAATTTTACCACTCCTCCATACCTTTCCAAGTCTATGAACTTATTTTTGTCACCTGTCATATGGTGAGAGCATCCACTGTCAATGACCCAATCATCCTTTTCTTCAACTTGGGCAGCCAGAGCTCTTTCTACAACTTTATGATGGACAGATTCAGAGGGCATTGGATCTTCTTCCTTGATGGCAATTAACACCTAGTCACTTTCGGATTCGTCTCCTGTCTCTGATTCATCATCTATTACTCCATCATCTCCTTCATGAACATAGTAACAATTCTTTTGGAACCTTGATCTATTAGTATTTGGCCTTGAAAATCTTTCTGGACATCTTGAGGCAAAATGACCAAAGACAATTTTCCTTCATACTTACTAGATCCTCTTGGCAGTATTTTTGCAATAAAGTCTTCAAGTTGAGCAATTTTTGCTTCTTCTTCTTCTAGATCTTTTCTTGCTTTTTCATACCATGATAGTTTCCTTGAAGAGTTCTCTCCTGGATCAAACCTTTGTTTACCTTTTACAGATGCACTAGATTTGAATACTGATTCAATCTTTGGGGGGACTCTCCAAACTTGGTCCTTTCAAATGTAGCCAGTTTACCAACCAATTGATCTCTTGTGACAGTTGTATGAGCTCTGAATTCTTCAATGGAAGCAGCTTTGATTTTATAAGAAGCAGGAAGGGATATGAGAACTTTTCCAACAATCTCATCTTCATCCAAGACTCCACCAGTACTTCTAATGCCACATACAATCTCATTTACTCTTGGCATAAAAGTAGTGATATTTTCATCATCTCTCATCTTCAGATTTTCAAATTTTCCTTTCAGACTCTGTAACCTCGTACACTTAACATACTTGTCTCCTTCATGTAGAAGTTCCAATTTTTGCCAAATCTCAAAAGTAGTTGGTAGGTCAACAACATTTGAAAGCTCTGAGTCAGATAATGCGCTTAGAAGAGCTTCTATAGTCTGTAGATTATTTTCAGCATTTGTGATTTCATTTGGGGCTTTCGAACAACCCTAAGGAGAGTATACTTTGTTGAAGCCATGTTCCAGTACTGCATTCCCATACATTGCAAATGACATTTCATGCGACTTTTCCAAAGATTGAAATTGGTTCCATCGAACTTCAGACTATCCTTCTTGTAGGATGACATCCTGGATCTCCTCAAGTGGTTAAGCTCCTTTTAGAGGAACTTGGCTCTGATACCAATTGTTAGATTCATGGCAGACAACTGAGAGGGGGTGAATCAGTTGTCCAAAACTTTCTTTCAACTTACACACTTAAATCCACTTTGTAATTCAGCAGCATAATAATAATTCAATCATGGAAACACAATGCATTAAACCAAGAGCAGAAACACATTAACACATAAGACACCAAGATTTTGACGTGGAAAACCCAGTTAAGGGAAAAACAACGGGGTGATTGACCCAAGATTTTATTCTCTGTTAGAAGAATAGAAAGAACAAAATGGCACATGCCAATTAGGGCTCACTACCCAAGCACACTACTCACAAGAGGCTCACTGCCTACAGGAGACACACTATCTACAAAATAGTATCACATACATGAACTAGAGAATAGCATCTTCACCATGCTTGATTCAGTTCCATTTAAGCCCAATACTTTTTCTCTACCTTTCACTCTCTTCCTCACTACCACACAGTCATCTCCACAAGACACACTTTGAAATGACTTCACAATTGCTTATTTATACAAGACATTGACTCAAGAATAATCATCTAAGTCGGCAAACATTTGTAAGAACATCTGCAGGATGAGTAACTCATCCGGTCAGCCAGTCTAAGGAAGAACACCTTCATCCGGAAGTAATTATTCAAATGCAAACTTAAACTCCAATGTGGACCACCAACACAAGATAGACACGATCCAAAGATTTCCACAAGCTTGCCTGAATCACCAAGAACATCCACACTTCATTTGCTTACTGAAATTCTTCTCTCCATCTAGAACCTCAAGAACATAGTCTGTCATCACTATCACAAAGGTATAGATGCTTGTGGACCTTGAAACCATGAACCAAATGAGTTGACACTTCAAGAAGACTTCCTGAACACTCCCTCAAATCTGCAGAACAAGGTAATGCATTTTCGGATCTCACTGGACCTATCTTTATCACTATGTCACCTCTGAATACCTACCGGAACTAGTTTTAATTGAGTGGCCACAACTTCCTCAAATCTTCATGCGGACCTCTAAAATCTTTACTGGATCATGTTAAGACACATATCTACAAACCCTTTAAACCGCATCCTCTGATCCTCATCTTAGCTTAGACTTTTACCTTACTGTCTTCACTATTCTTCATTGTTCCAGATATGACCAATTTTCTCAATATCCTCAGCAATCAGATCATCCAATCCTTATCATTAATGCAACAGGAGTGTGTTGACATCAATGACAACACCGATTAGGCCCATACTTGCAACAAGTTCATCTTTCACTACTTATTTTGATAAAACCTAAAACAAAACCTTAATCCTCCACTGATGTTCTTTGGGTGACAATGATGATCGTGGTCCCTTGGTTGTCCTTTGATATTAGCTAACTGTTTTGTGCTAATCCACAACCACTCTATGATGCATTTTGATTTACACCTTTATGTACTGACTCAATTTAAAACCAGCTTCAATGGCATGAGTATTAGATTATGTCTTACCTCCAAACTGCTAAAACTGTACCAACTTTCTAGAGCACTTAATAGTCTTTCTTCTTTATTGTCATTACTGCTTCCTTGACTACAGTTAGTAGGATTGTCCACCTAGCTAAAATGGATTGTCTTCCATACCTTAGGTCAACTTGTAGTGTCTTCATTATTGCTTGCTGCTCATATGATCGTTATGCATGACTATATTAGAACCATTCTTTGACTATAAACTATTCCTCAACTATCTGATTGTGACAATGAAGTAATCATCCTCTTGTTGTCCAATAATCTTTTCAATAACATGCATCTTTGTCTGGTCTAATGACTTGTTACTCTGCTATTATGGCTGCTTCTTGTTATATAGACCCTAACAAGTATTTATTCCATCATAGACATGAGCTTGACCTACTTGTAAAAGTATAGGCTTATGAAAGTATCCTTAAGGCATTGCTTCTTTGGTATCTTGTAGACCTCCTGACTGACTGTCCTTGGAGATGCTCCTCAAGACTACTTCTTCATTTCTTCTTGCTTATTGTGGAAGTCCTTTCATAACTATCATGAATGCTTTCTTGATGCTCATGTCAAACCTTGTTTTATTATGTAGGTTCACTGATATTGTCTTTTGACTATCAACACATTATGACTGGCATCCTCATTTGATGCATATGCATATCTATTTGATGCTTTCCTTAGTGATGATGACTATTTTTCATATGAGCTTCAATATCTTTCTTGAATGAATAAAGAAGGAAGCATGCTAGGCTCAACCCTTGTGGGAGCCTATTTTATCCACATGCTTTAATGTCTTCAAGTTAGCAACATTACTTTTCCTATACCTACACAGTGAACAAACAAGTTAGCATGAAACATACCTCTTAGAAGTTTATTGATCTCTCTCATGATGATCTGATTCATTGCACATGTCTGATTTTGATCCAATCACGTTGATGCATAATGTTTTCAAATTTTATACGTCTGTCGATAAAGCATATGATGAATCTACATATCTAGAGCTTCTAACAGGGCTTTTCTCCAATTTTGTAGGTACATTATCTTGATCAGAAGCAAAAGATGAAGACTTGAAGATCAAGAAACCAATCAAGAAGATCAACCTACAAAAAGGCTATGATGGATATTCATTTTCCTTATATGTTCTTTTCTATTCCTTTTATCCACAGATGTATAGCTTGCACAATGCTTGTATTGCTCAGTTTAGTCACTCCCATGGCTTGTGTGGGAGACATTTAAACATTTCTTTGAATATGATCAATTACTTTACCTTATGCAAATGATTTATGTATGTTTGCTTTTCTAAATCAAGTGCATAGGATAGAACAACCGAATTTGATTTGAAACATATGTTTAAAACATGATGATGAAATGATAGCTTTATAAATACCTTTCTTTCTCACTAAATTGTGATTACTTGAATAATTCAATCATCTCATACTTGAAAGATAAAACCAGTTAAAACCTTCTATGTTTCATTGACTGTGTGGTCTCTTGTCATCAGATAACTTGACTTGTCAGGATGGTTTCAAAGTCTAGATTGGATTGTCAGATTATCCTGATAAATGATCTTTTCTTGTCTCCTGCCAAGATATCATACATTCACTAATTGATAATACAATTTAAAAGTTTTTCTTTTATTCCTTTTGTGACAACTACAACTCAGGTCTAGCTGAATTAGGTGTGAACATAATTTAGTAACAATTATATTAATATCGAATATAATATATTAACTTATTGCTATACACCACCATATATGTGTTGAGGGCTTGAACAAGGAATCTCATATTGTGACCATGTACAAATAAAATAATTAATATTTAATAATAAACATAAATTTTAAACTACCATATAAGTATATACTATCTACTACCAATTTTCAAGTGGTGACTTTTTTTTCCAAAAATAAAATTTATATATAATTATTCCTAGCAAAAGAAAAATAATAATAATAATTCAAATGTATATATAATAATTTCAAAACAAAAATATAAATATAAATAAAAGTTATATATATTTATTTATATCAAAAAAATAAAAAATAAAAGTAAAAGTAATTCAAAAATAAAATGACATATGATAACTCTATAGGACTTAATAAATAGCAAGATTTTTTTTTTTATTTAAAGTAGATTTGATAGGATCTAAAATGGATTTATAGATATCTAATATAGGTAGGTTACAGTAAAATGGGAAATTCACACAGTTATGAGTATTAGAGATAAGACAAAATCTATTACTCCTATTTTTTTTTTTTTGTCGTTCTTTTATTTTTTCTTATATATACATTAGCATGGTAACGAATTCTTATTATCATTAAAAAATATAAGAAATTTAAATATGCATTAACTCAACACTGAGCGAAGACCGAGGTTTTTTTTTTGAAATTGACTCCGTGAAAACTATTGAATGTACAAGACAACCGAGGAGGGGGAGGTGAATGAGTTGTATATTAAAACTTCAAAACCCTCACAAACATTTAGATCCACATTAACTTAATTAACCCTTAATCTGTTAGAATTATTAATCATGAAAGCAGATAATAGATATAGAACCAAATAAAAAACATACACAAGGAAACACCAGATTTACGTGGAAAACCTAAGGGAGAAACCATGGTGAGGATTAGCTCACAATATAAAGTAATATCAACACTAAATACAATAGGGCTCACTACCCAAAAGAAAGAAGGGCTCACTACCAGAATAGAAAAGAAGATAGAGAAGAATGTTACAATGAGAAAACCATCTCAATGCAATAGAGAAGTCCACCACAACATCACCAACACCTTTGCAGTCTGACTAATGAATTGTAGACACCTTCTGCTCACTACATCCAGTAATCTAACACATGAAATCTTGCATTGCACTTTACAACTCTATAATTTTCATCTCACTCATCACACACATCTACTTCTCATCCCTCAACAACTCAACACTTATTTATACTATCTTCAACCTTGAAAACATTCTCCAAGGTAGGCAATACACCTTAACCATGTAAATTCAAATTAGGTCTACACCAAAACATTCCCGTAGTGGAAAGAAATGAAGGTAGACCACAACACACCTTAGATTTGACCTAAATCCACAAATAATTGCCACGCCACGCTTCAAAAATGATCGAGACAAATTTGCAATTAGTGTAAACACCCAATGTCGTTCAAACATGTATTAACACCATAATCATTTAAGTACATGCTTCCTTAAAACCAAAGATGACTCACAAACCACATACCATTCTTGAACACAATCTATAATATCCCACAAACATCTTGAAATCCAACAAATTCCTTTGCAACAACATTTACCTGAAGAAAGTACACGCCTAGTATACTCAAACATCTCTGCCTTACACTACAACTCAAAAAATCAACTTGTGAAGCACCAAACCATGAATAAATTCAACTGAAGGTAGATATGAACCTTATAAACACACTTCCAGAACCGCAAGACTTGAAACCATTTTGCAGATAAATGTGGAGCAAAAATAGTTCTCCCAGACACCTCTGCAATACACAGTTCACACACCTTCCTCTGCGCAATGATCTAGCACACCAAATTTAGAATGCAACACTTCTAAACACCTGTGATCAACATATCCAAATCACATGAGTAGATCTTCAATATAGAAGAAATACGGAGCAAAAGTAGAACACCACTCTATATGCCAGAACACCTTTAAAACACACTATTTTTGTTGAAGGCACAACACAACTGAGAGGGGGTGAATCAATTGTATCAAAACTTTAACCTTAATTGATCAATTTCACAATCAGATTAACTTTCTCTATCTGCTTAATCTGATATGAATAATAAACATGAAAAGTAGAAACTAAACTTAAGCACATGAACACCATTCACACATGAACACTAGATTTTTATGTGGAAAACCCTTAGAAAGGGAAAAACCACGGTGAGTGTTAGCTCACAATATAATATAGTAACAATACCAAATATCAAAGAGGCTCACTGCCAAGAGGGTTCACTCTCCAAATGAATGCTTCGTGCAAGAAAGGCTCACTACCAAAAGGGTGGCTCACTGCCTGTGGGTGGCTCACTGCCAAGGGGTGAACTGATATAGTAGCATCTATAGCATGCTTGAGTTCAGTTCCATTGAAGCACAATGTATCTCTCTTGCTTTGTCTTTACAACACATACCTTAACTTCACATCATTTTTCAAATTTGCAACAATCATGACTTCATTAAATGTATTTATACGTATCATCAACCTTGGAATGTACATCAAGGTCAGCATTACAATCTACAACCATTGGAACTTTCTCCAAGGTCGACATACATACATAATTTCAAAATAGGACTAGACCTAAACAAACTTGCGAAGGAAAAAAATGAAGGATGAATACATCATGGCTTATCTCAGACCCAAATACATCTTGACACGTTTGTACACACTTCTACAATCCATGAATTACCTTCGCAACAAGTGTGACTAACTAGGTTAGCCAGAACAAGTATACAACATCAACAATCACTAAGTAACATGCTTCCAAGAGCTTCATTGCATCTTGTGGATCAAACACATGCCTTCAATGCATTTAGGGGACATCTATGAACACAATGAAATTATTTGAAAACTAGAAAATCTAACTGCAACAGATCTCAAATTACTTTTCTTGAAGATGGATCATAGGTTGCTCTCAATCAAACACTGTCAACCTCTGCTAATAAAAAACTTGCTTTCCAAAGCACCAAATCACAAAACCTTTGGAATGAAGAAAGATAAGGACCTTGTAAGATTAAGTCCAGAACCACAAGGCCAAAGAACATACTACAGAGGAATGCAGAGCAAAATACTTCCTCCTTGTCACATTGCAAACTCTGTCAGACACAGTCTTCAAACTGGTGAATAGAAATTTTATTGCACAACTATCCAAACCACCAAATTCTAGATTTAGCATCTTCAATTACTTCTCTAAAACATATCCAAATCTCATCCTCTAGTCTTCAATACTAAGGAAATGCAGAGAAAAACTCAGACAGTTATTCTGCAAGGCAAAATACTTTGCAACACATTGTTTCCACTTGGAGAGCAAATTTTCTCAAAAGCACTTGGAAACTTAGTATTAGGAATATCTTCTCATCATCTTTAGCACTTATATAAGACAATACAAAGCAATTTACTTATCACAAAAAATCATCAAAACAAGAGCACAGTTGACACTAATGACAACACAGATATATTGACATCAATGACAACACTGGTTAGCACATACTTGCAACAATCTCCCCCTTGTCATTGATGGCAACATATGATGTGAAAAACCATCAAGAAAAGAATCTGCATTCATCACCATCTCCCCCTTTCTCTTTACACATTTGAAACACTTTCTCCCCCTAATTTTTTCACATGATTTCTCTCCCCCTTTGCTATGAATGGCAAATGACATCATATTTATTCTATTGCACATATTTGCATACTTATGCTCTAACTAACTAGAATTATCCTTGTTAGACTTAGGGCACACAACTGAGAAGGGGGGGTGAATCAATTGTGCAAAACTTTCTCCAATTTACACACTTAAATCCTCTTAGTGATTAGCAGTATATTAAACATGAAACATAATGCATTCAAATCAAAAGCATAGACTCATCTACACATAAGACACCAATATTTTGACGTGGAAAACCCAGTTTAGGGATAAACCATGGGGTGATTAACCCAAGAATGTATTCTCTATTAGAAGAATAGAAAGAACAAAATGGCACATGCCAATTAGGGCTCACTGCCTTTAAGAGACACACTATCTACAAAGAAATAAGTATCACATACATGAACTGGAGAATAGCATCTTCACCATGCTTGAATCAGTTCCATTAAGCTCAATACTTCTGCTCTGCCTTTCACTCTCCTCTTCACTACCACACTCTCATCTCCACACCAAAGGCTAATTCAAACTAACTTCATAATCCCTTAATTATACTAGGCATCAACTTAGGAATGATCATCTAAGTCCGCAAACATTCATAAGATCATCTGACAGATGCAGAACTCATCTGGTTGGCCTGTCTCAAGAAGAACACCATCATACAGAAGTTACTCTTCAATTGCGAGCTCCAACTTCAATGCGGACCACCAACACAAACTGGACACGATCCAAAAACTTCCACAAGCTTGCCTGAATCACCAAGAACATCCACACTTCTTCTGCTTACTGAAATCCTTCTCTCCTTCATCCGGAACCTTAAGAACATAGTATGTCATAACTGTCACAAAGGAATAGGTGCTTGCAGACCTTCAAACCATGCACCAATAGAGTTGATACACCACAAAAGACTTCCTTAGAACTCACTTAAATCTGCAGAACAAGAAACTTCATATCTGGATCTCACCGAACCTTTCTTGTTACACACTGTCACCTCTGAACACCTACCAGAACCGGTTTTACTTGAGCAGCCACAACTTCTTCATATCTTCATGCGGACCTCTAAAATATCTACTGGATCACCTATAGATGCATATCTAAAAACCCTTTAATCCGCATGCTCTGAATATCATCCTATCTTGGACTTTTGTCTTACAGTCATCACTGTTCCTGATTGAGACGAATTTTCTCAATATCCTCAGCTCACGGCTCATCCAAACCTTATCATTAATACAACAAGAGTATGTTGACATCAATGATAACACCAGTTAGGCCCATACTTGCAACAATCTCCCTCTTTGTCATTGATGGCAACATATGATGTGAAAAACCATCAAGACAAGAACTTCTCCTTACTGTCACAGCTCCCCCTATCAACAACAATCATTCACATGTCTTCTCTCCCTTTATTGCTCCCCCTTTGATCAGAAACCACTTGTTTTTCACATGTCTTCTCTCCCCCTTTGACATCAATGGCAAAGGGCATATACTTGCAATTTCACCACTCCAAAATCATACCTGCTGCTCCCCCTGAGTAGCAGCTCCCCAACATCAATCCAGATTAGAAGATGTGACTATGATACCCACCGAACTGATGCACATTAGTGCACCTTAGATCATCACCAGAGGAGCAATAACCCCTAACTTCTCCCTGAGATACTCCAAAGAGTCCTTAGGTAGAGGTTTAGTAAAGATATCTGCAATCTAATCCTTGGATGACACAAACTCCAATTTGACTTCATTCTTGTTTACTTGCTCTCTCAGAAAGTGAAACTTGATAGATATATGCTTAGTCTTTGAATGCAACAACGGATTCTTAGATATACTTATAGCACTTGAATTATCATAGAAGATTGTGATAGGTTCCTCATACTCCACTTTGATATCTCTTAGCATCTGCTTCATCCACAAAACTTGAGTACAACTACCTACTGCTGCAATATATTCTACTTCAGTTGTAGACAGAGATATTGCCTCTTGTTTCTTGCCTAGCCAAGAGACCAATCTGTTCCCCAAAAAGAATGCTCCACCACTGGTACTCTTCCGGTCATCCACATCTCCTACCCAATCAGCATCTGTATATGCATGAAGAGAGAAATCATGATCTCTAGGATACCACAGACCATACTCAACCATCCCTTTTGGATATCTAAAAATCCTCTTGATTTCCATGACATGGGATTCTCTAGGATCAGCTTGGAATCTAGCAACAAGACCAACAGCTTGCATAATATCTGGTCTAGTTTGAGTGAGATACAACAATCCTCCAATCATTGATCTGTACTTTGTCTGGTCTACCTTAGGAGAGTCATCATCTTTTCTCAACTTACATCTAGTTGCCATGGGAGTATTCATTGGATTTGAATCTTCCATCCCAAATTTTTTCAACAATTCTTTCACATATTTGGTCTGAGAAATGAAGATTCCTTTCTTTGTTTGAGTAATTTACAGACCCAAGAAGAAATTCATTTCACCAAGCATAGACATCTCAAACTCACTTTTCATTTCATTTGCAAAAGCTTTACACATACTATCTCTTCCTCCAAAGATGATATCATCAACAAATACTTCAACAATCAAGATGTTTTCATGATCAATTTTGAAATATAAGTTACTGTCGACAGTACCTTTGTTGAAACCAATCTTCAAAAGATGCTTATCCAACCTCTCATACTAGGCTCTTGGGGTTTGCTTTAATCCATACAGTGCCTTCTTCAACTTGTAGACCATGTCACCATGATCAGACAACTGAAATCCATCTGGTTGCTCTATATACACTTCTTCCAAGTCACCATTTAGAAAGGCAAACTTGACATCCATCTGATATGCCTTGAAATCCTTAAAGGTAGAAAAGGCAAGAAATAATCTGACTGCTTCAATTCTTGCCATCGGAGCAAAAGTTTCTTCAAAATCAATTCCTTCTATTTGGGAGTAGCCCTTGCAGACCAATCCGGCTTTATTTCTGATTACTTCACCAACTTCATTTAGTTTGTTCTAGAAGACCCATTTGGTTCCAATCACATTCTTGTTTCTAGGTCTGGGAACAAGATCCCAAGTGTGATTTTTCTCAATTTGCATCAACTCTTCCTCCATTGCTTTGGTCTAGGTCTCATCATTGCATGCTTCATTTATTGTCTTAGGTTCAATCTTTGAAATCAGATAATATTCATTTGAATTTTGAGCAATTTTCCTTCTAGTTTGCACACCTTTGCTTTTGTCACCTATGATCTGATCTTCAGAGTGGTTCAGTCTTGCATACCTTGGAACTTTAGGAGTTTCTTGTACTTCTGCTTCTTGATCAGGCTCATTCAGACCTATCTCTTCTTCCTGATTTACCGGATCAGTTTGAATCTAATTTTCAGATGAGGATTGAACTCCTTGAACCAGAACACTATCCTAATCATCTTCATCATATTCATAAAACCTTGAGGGTTTCTCTATTCCCTCATCAACCTTCACATTTGTACTTTCTATCATCTTTCTTAGTCTCTTGTTATAACACCGGTATGCTTTGCTTTGAGTTGAGTAACCCAAGAATATTCCTTCATCACTTCTAGCATCAAACTTGCCTAGATCTTCATCTCTTTTGATGTAACATTTGCTACCAAAGACTCTGAAATATCTTATAGTGGGAGTAATGCCAAACCAAAGTTCATAAGGGGTCTTACTGGTATTGCTTTTGATTTGAACTCGATTGAGAGTATAGACTGCAGTGCTGACCGCTTCTCTCCAATAGATCTGAGGAACATTTGCTTCCATCATCATGGTCCTAGATGCTTCCTGGATGGTCTAGTTCTTTCTCTCCACTACTCCATTCTGCTGTGGAGTCCTAGGAGCAGACAACTGTCTCTTAATTCCATGTTTCTCACAAAACTCTATGAACTCCCCGGATGTGAATTCTCCACCTCTATTAGACCTTAGACACTTCAACTTTAATCCTATTTCATTCTCTACCATAGCCTTGAATATTTTGAATTTCTCAAGAGCTGCTAATTTCTCCTTTAGAAAGGTTACCCATATCATCTGGGAATAGTCATCAATTAGTAGCATGAAATATCTATCACCTTGAATACTCCTGATTCTTGCCAGACCACAAAGATTAGTGTGAACTAAGTTCAATAATCTAGTAGAAGACAGTTTCTTGCTTTTAAATGAGACTCTGCTCAGCTTACCCAACTAACATTCCTTGCACAAGTTGTTAGTAGGTTTCACCAATTTTGGAAGATCTCTTACAACCTGAGTATTGCTTATCTTGATGATATTATCAAAATTTAGATGACACATCCTTCTATGCCATAACCAACTCTGATCAACTTGAACAAATAAGCAGCTTTTACCAGTACCAACCAAGTGGAAGATATTACCTTTAGTTTGAGTACCAGATGCAATCTCTATTCTGGAACTTTCAAAGATTTTGCATTTTCCATCCTTGAATCAAAGATCATAGCCTTTGTCCACCAACTATCCAACACTGAGAAGATTGTGCTTCAAACCTTCAACATACAGTACATTACCAGTTTTGTTTCTTCCATCAAAAGAAATAGTTCCTCTTCCTCTGAATCTACCAGCAGAATTGTCACCAAACTTTACCACTCCTCCTTCATACCTTTCCAAATCTACAAACTTATTTTTGTCACCTGTCATATGGTGAGAGCATCCACTGTCAATGACCCAATCATCCTTCTCTTCAATTTGGGCAGCTAGAGTTTTTTCCACAGTCTTAAGATTGACAGATACAAAGGACATTGGATCTTCTTCCTTGATGGCAATGAACACCCATTCATTTCTGGATTTGTTTCCTATCTCTAATTCATCATCTATTACTCCTTCATTATCATCTTCATGTACATAGTAATAGTTCTTTTGGAACCTTGGCTTGTTAGGGATTTTCCTTGAAAATCTTTCCGGACACCTTGAGGCAAAATGACCAATCTTATTGCAGTTAAAACACTTAAAAGGTAATTTTCCTTCATACTTACCAGATCCTCTTGGCAGCCTTTTTGCAATAAGGGCTTCGAGTTGAGCAGTTTCTACTTCTTCTTCCAGATCTTTTCTTGCTTTTTCATACCATGATAATTTCCTTGAAGAATTCTCTCTCGGATCAAGCCTTTGTTTACCTTTAATAGAGGCACTAGCTTTGAATGCAGATTCAGTCTTGGGGGGGTCATCTCCAAACTCTGTCATTTCAAATGCAGCTAATTTCCTAGCCAATTGATCTCTTGTGATAGTTGTATGGGCTCTGAATTCTTCAATGGCAGTAGCCTTGATTTTGTAAGAAGCAGGAAGGGATCTGAGAATTTTACCAACAATCTCATTTTCATCCAAGACTCCACCGACATTTCTAATTCCACAAACTAGCTCATTCACTCTTGGCATAAAAGTGGTAATATTTTCATCATCTCTCATCTTCATTTTTTCAAATTTCCCTTTTAGACTCTATAACCTTGCACATTTAACATACTAGTCTCCTTCATGCAAAAGTTCCAGTTTATTCCAAATCTCAAAGGAAGTTGGTAGGTCAATAACATTTGAGAGCTCTGAGTTAGATAATGCGCTTAGAAGAGCCTCTTTGGTCTGCAGATTATTTTCAACATCTGTGATTTCATTTAGGGTTATCGGACCACCCTGTGGAGGTACATATGGTTTTGTAACCATGGACCAATACGCCATTCCCATACACTACAAGTGACATTTCATGTGACCTTTCCAAAGAGCAAAGTTGGTTCCATCAAACTTTGGACTATCCTTCTTGTAAGACAACATCCTGGATCTCCTCAAGCAGTTAATCTCCTTTTAGAGGAACTTAGTTCTGATACCAATTGTTAGACTTAGGGCACACAACTAAGAAGGGGGGGTAAATCAGTTGTGCAAAACTTTCTCCAATTTACACACTTAAATCCTCTTAGTGATTACTAGTATATTAAACATGAAACATAATGCATTCAAATCAAAAGCAGAGACTCATCAACACATAAGACACCAAGATTTTGACGTGGAAAACCTGGTTAGGGGAAAAACCATGGGGTGATTAACCCAAGAATGTATTCTCTGTTAGAAGAATAGAAAGAACAAAATAGCACATGCCAATTAGGGCTCGTTACCTGAGCACATTGCTCACAAGAGGTTCACTGCCTAAAACAAAAACACTGTCTACAAAGAAATAAGTATCACTTACATGAATTGGAGAATAGCATCTTCACCATGCTTGAATCAGTTCCATTAAGCTCAATACTTTTGCTCTGCCTTTCCACACTCTGATCTCCACACCAAAGGCTAATTCAAACTAACTTTGCAATCCCTTATTTATACAAGGCATCAACTTAGGAATGATCATCTAAGTCAGCAAACATTCATAAGATCATCCGACAGATGCATAACTCATCCGGTCAGCCTGTCTCAAGAAGAACACCATCATACATAAGTTACTCTTCAATTGTGAGCTCCAACTTCAATGCAGACTTCCAACACGAACTGGACACAATCCAAAAACTTCCACAAGCTTGCCTGAATCACCAAGAACATCTACACTTCTTCTACTTATTGAAATCCTTCTCTCCTTCATCTGGAACCTTAAGAACACAGTCTATCATAAGTGTCACAAAGGAATAGGTGCTTGCAGACCTGCAAACCATGCACCAATATAGTTGATACACCACAAAAGATTTCCTCAGAACTCCCTTAAATCTGCAGAATAGGAAACTTCATTTCTGGATCTCACCAGACCTTTCTTGTTACACACTATCACCTCTGAACACGTACTGGAACTGGTTTTACTTGAGTGGCCACAACTTCTTCATATCTTCATGCGTACCTCTAAAATCTCTATTGGATCACCTATAGACATATATCTACAAACTCTTTAATCCATATCCTCTGAATATCATCCTATCTTGGACTTTTGTCTTACAATCATCACTATTCATCACTGTTCCTGATTGAGACTAATTTTCTAAATATCCTCAGCTCACGGCTCATCCAAACCTTATCATTAATGCAACAGGAGTATGTTGACATCAATGACAACACTAGTTAGGCCCATACTTGCAATAATCCTTTCACTCCCCTTAAATGCAATAATCAACTCAGGTCACTCTTTACTCCTCCTGAAGGGTAGCCTCCTAAATCAGTCTAAAAAAAATATTCTTTGAAGTACATTGGACAAATGCATCTCTTTATGCACCTAGATCAATGAAGAAGGGGCAAGAACCCCTAACCTTTCCTGGAAATATTCAAATGTGTCCTTTGGAAGAGCCTTACTGAATATATCAGCAACTTGATCCTTTGTAGGCACATACTCAAGCTTCACAACATTCTCTACAACTTTCTCTCTCAAAAAGTGATACTTGATTGAAATGTGTTTTGTCTTTGAATGCATCACTAGATTCTTTGAAATGTTTGTGGCGTGTTATCATAAAGAATAGGGATTGGTTCCTCATACTCAACTTTGATGTACTTCAAGGTTTGTTTCATCCACAACACCTGAGTTCAGCATGTTACTGCAACAATATATTCTACCTCTACAGTAGATAAGGAGACTAATTCTTATTTCTTGCTATGCTAGGACACTGCCCTATCTTCAAGGAAGAATACACCTCCACTTGTGCTTTTCCTTTCATCAAAACAACTAGCTCAATCTGCATTTGTATAGGCACTTAAGGAGAAATCATTATTCTTTGGACAAGCCATGATCTAGAGTGCCTTTCAAGTGCTTGAATATCCTCTTCACATGCATAATATGTGATTCTTTGGGATCTTATTGAAATCTGGCCACAAGAAAAACTATATGCATGATATCAGGTCTGGTAGCAGTCAGATAAAATAATCCACCAATCATTGATCTGTACTTGCTCTGATCAGCCTTAGGAGATTCATCATTTTTACTTAGGTTACATCCAGTAGTCATATGAGTGCTCACTAGTTTACAATCTTCCATTCCAAACTTCTTTAATAACTCTCTAAGATACTTTGATTGAGAAATGAAGATACCTTTGTCTATCTGATTGATTTGCAATCCAAGGAAGAAATTCATCTCACTACACATGGACATCTCAAACTCCTTCTGCATCTCATCTACAAAATTCTTACACATTCTTTCATTTCTACCAAATATAATATCATCCACATAGACTTCAACAATCATGATTTGATCTTTGCTTGCCTTGATTTACAAATTGCTATATGTAGACCTTTTACTAAACCCCTGCTATAGTAGATACTTATCCAGTCTTGTATACCAAGCTTTGGGAGCTTGCTTCAATCCATACAGAGCCTTCTTCAACTTGCACACCATATCTGGTTGGTTTGATAACTGGAATCATCTAGTTTCTCTATGTATAACTCTTCTAATTCACCATTGAGAAAAGGCAGATTTCACATCCATTTGATACACCTTGAAATATTTATGTGCAGTAAAAGCCAAAAATAGTTTGATTGCTTCCAATCTATCCACTAGAGTAAAAGTCTCCTCATAGTCTATTCCTTCCACTTGTGAGTAGCCTTTGCACACAAGTCTTGCTTTATTTCTCACAGCTTCTCCAACCTCATTTAGTTTGTTCCAAAAAACCCACTTTGTTCCAATCACATTCTTGTTTGTAGGTCTAGGGACAATTTCCCAAGTCTTGTTCTTTTCAATATGAATTAATTCTTCTTCCATTGCCTCAACCCAATGTTAATCATTCTAAG
Source organism: Cunninghamia lanceolata (assembly GCA_027924645.1). NCBI lineage: Eukaryota > Viridiplantae > Streptophyta > Pinopsida > Cupressales > Cupressaceae > Cunninghamia > Cunninghamia lanceolata. The sequence goes on along the minus strand of BSBN01001327.1, from coordinate 1,758,255 downwards.
CTTCGTTTACTATCTTAGGTTCCACCTTTGAAAGTAAACAAAGATTTACTTGTTCTTCTGTAGCTCTCCTTCTTGTCAACACACCTTTCTTTTTATCACCAATAATCTGATCTTTAGAGTGATCTCTTTGTACATACTTGGGAGTCTTTGGAATTCTTTCAAGAGCATCTTCTTGAATTTCTTTTTCTTTAGGAGCAACTTGTACTTTAGTTTGAATTTCATTTTCTTTGCCTTTTTCTACTATCTCTATGACAACAGGTTCATCTGATTCATATCCATCCAATTAAAGATCTTCATCTACCTTTACAATTGCACTTTCAATGATCTTTTTCAATCTTTTATTATAGCACCAGTAAGCATTGCTCTTGGTTGAGTAACCTAGGAATATGCCTTCATCACATCTAGCATCAAACTTCACTAATTCTTCATCTCTTCTGATATAACATTTGCTTCCAAAAACTTTGAAGTATTTGACTGAAGGACTCTTACCATACCATAGTTCATAAGGTGTCTTGGTTTCTTTTCCTCTGACCTATACTGTATTCTAAATATAAACATTAGTGTGTATTTCTTCTTTCCAGTATACTTTCGGTAGGTCTGCTTCCTTGATCATAGTTGTAGCAGCTTCTTGAATAGTTCTATTCTTTCTTTCAACCACTCCATTTTGTTGAGGAGTCCGGGGAGCAGACAAATGTCTCTCTATTCCTTTTTCTTCATAGAAAGCATTGAACTCATTTGAAGTAAATTCATCTCCTCTGTCACACCTTAAGCACTTGATTTTTAAATCTAATTCATTTTCAACCATGGCTTTGAAAGTTTTGAACTTATCTAGAGCTTCTGATTTTTCTCTAAGAAAATTAACCCAAGTCATTTTTGAATAATCATTAATAAGAAGCATGAAGTACCTATCACCTTGCAGACTCCTTACTCTTGTAGGACCACAAAGGTCTGCACCAACTCTAGCAGACCAGTAGAGAATTGTTCTTTTCTTTTGAAGGTGGTCTTTGCCATCTTCCCAAGTTGACAATCTTTACATGTAATATTTGCATGCTTCACAATCTTAGGTAGATCTCTTACAATCTGAGCAGTACTTATTTTCACCAGATTATCAAGGTTGATGTGACCCATTCTCCTATGCCATAGCCAACTTTCATCTATCTTAGCCAAAAAACAACAGTTGTCAGAGTCTTTCAAGTGAAAAACAATACCATGAGTCTTCTTGCCAGCAACAATTATGGTTCTGGAGCTTTTTCTTATCTCACATCCTTTGTCTTTGAACAAAAGATTATATCCTTTGTTACACATTTGTCCAACACTTAGAAGGTTATGCTTCAAGCCCTTGACATAAAGAACATCATCTGTATTATGCTTTCCATCAAAAGTAATGGATCCTTTTCCACAAATCTCACTAGCTGCATCATCACCAAGCCTAACCAGTCCTCCATCATATTTTTCAAACTTAACAAACTTAAGTTTGTCTCTAATGTGATTTGAACATCCATTGTCAATGATCCATTCATCTTCCTTTTCTACATGAAATGCAGACAACTCTCTTGAACTTTCATCCTTCACACAGCTAGCAAGATTAGCAGAAACAAGTTCTTCTCTAAGTGCAATAAACAAACATTCACTACTATTGCCATCATCAGAACTAGACTCATCACCAGTTACACCATCATCATCTCTAACATAGTAACTCTTTCTTACCATCTTTCCCTTACTTTCATTGAATTTTAAAGCTCTGTCAGGACATCTTGAAGCATAGTGACTGATTTTTCCACAATTGAAACATTTGAAGGGTAACTTACCTTTGAACTTTCCTTTGCTACCTATTTTGATTCTTCTTGCAAACTTTGCCTCAAGTTATACAAAATCTTCTCCATTTGATTCCATAGCATGCTTATCTGATCTAGAAGCCTTTTCGTCTTTGGCCTTGAAAGCAGTCTCAGTTTTCCTAGGACCATCAGTAGTACCAAATTCCCTTATTTCAAAGGCAGTTAGTTTACCAAGCAATTGATCTTTTGTAAGTTTGCCTGACTCAAGTAATTCTTCAAATGGTAGATAATTTGTGACTATAGGACTTTAGAAGAGTTATGAGTATCTTATCAATGACATCTTCATCTTCTAACTTTTTACCAAGGGCCTTGATGCTGCTGACAACTTCATCAATCTTCTGTATGTAATTTGTTATGTTATCATCTTCAGACATTCACATGGTTTCATATGTGGTCTTTAAATTCTGTAACTTAGCTTTCCTGATAGATTCATCACCTTCATAAATATCCTTTAGTTTCTTCCAAATTTCATGAGTAGTTGGAAGATCCACAACTTTTTCCATTTCAACATTTGATAAAGCATTCAATAAAGCATTTTTAGCTTTGTGATTCAACTCAAATTCCTTGATTTCTTCTTCAGGCTCTGGACCATCTTTAGGCATTTCATATTCATTTTTTACTATCATCCAAACACTGTAACCTATAAAAATAAGATAACTTTCCATGCATACATTCTAGTATGCGTAGTCAGTTCCATCAAACTAAGGTGTGTCCTTTTTGTGTGCCATACTAGATCTACCTTAAGATGTTAGGGTTTCTTCCAAGGAATCAGCTCTGATACCAATTTTTGAAGGCACAACACAACTAAGAGGGTGGGTGAATCAATTGTATCAAAACTTTAACCTTAATTGATCAATTTCACAATCACATTAACTTGCTTTAACCACTTAATCTGATATGAAGAATAAACATGAAAAGTAGAAACAAAACTTAATTACATCAACACCATTCACACATGAACACCAAATTTTTACGTGGAAAAACCTTAGAAAGTGAAAAACCATGGTGAGTGTTAGATCACAATATAATGTAGTAACAATACCGAATATCAAAGAGGCTCACTGCCAAGAGGGCTCACTTCCCAGGGGTCACTGCCCAAATGAATGCTCACTGCAAGAAAGACTCATTACCAAAAGGGTGGTTCACTGCTGATGGGTGGCTCACTACCTATGGGTGGCTCATTGCCTATGGGTGGCTCACTACCAAGGGGTGAACTGATACAGTAGCATCTACAATATGCTTGAGTTTAGTTCCATTGAAGCACAATGTATCTCTCCTGCTCTATCCTTACAACACACACACACACCTTAACTTCGCATCATATTTCAAATTTGCAACAATCATGACTTCATTACATGTATTTATACCTATCATCAACCTTGGAATGTACATCAAGGTTAAAATTAGAATCTACAACCATTGGAACATTCTCTAAGGTCACAATACATACATAATTTTAAAGTAGGACTGGACCTAAACAAACTTGCGAAGGAAAATAATGAAGGATGAATACATCATGTCTTATCTTGGACCCAAATACATCTGCACACATTTGTACACACTTCTACAATCCATAGATTACCTTTGCAAAAAGTGTGACTAACCAGGTCATCTAGAACAAGTATACAACATCAAGAATCACTAACTCACACGCTTCCAAGAGCTTCATTACATCTTACGGATTAGACACATGCCTTCAATGCATTCAAGGGACATCTATGAACAACATGGAATTATTTGCAAACTAGAAAATCTAACCGCAACAGATCTCAAATTGCTTTTCTTGAAGATGGATCACAAACTGCTCTCAATCAAACACGGTCAACCTCTGCTAATAAAAAAACTTTATTTTCGGAGCACCAAATCACAAAACCTTTAGAATGAAGAAATCTAAGGACCTTGTAAGATTAAGGCTAGAACCGCAAGGCCAGAGAACATACTACGGAGGAATGCAGAGAAAAATACTTCCTCCCTGTCACACTACAAACTCTGTCAGACATGGTCTTCAAACTGGTGAATAGAACTTTTATTGCATAGCAATCCGGACCACCAAATTCTAGATTTAGTATCTTTAATCACTTCTCTAAAACATATCTAAATCTCATACTTTGGTCTTCAATAATGAGGAAGTGCAGAACAAAACTTAGACAATTATTCTGCAAGCCAAAATACTCTGCAACACAGTTTCCACTTGGAGAGCAAATTTTCTCAAAAGCACTTGGAAACTCAATATCAGGAATATCTTCTCATCATCTTCGACACTTACATAAGACAATACAAAGCAATTGACTTATCACAAACAATAATCAAAACAAGAGCATAGTTGAAACCAATGACAACACCGGTTAGCACATACTTGCAACAATTTCCTCTTTTATTCAAATTTTCTCAAAGGCACTTGGAAACCAAGCACCAGAAGCATATCATAAACATCTTCAACACTTCATCATCATCAATGACAACATTTACTCAATACCAACTGCTGACTCTCTTGCAATAATCTCTTTCTCATACAGTTGACACCAATGACAACACAAGCTTGTTGACATCAATGACAACACTAATTGCACATACTTGCAACAATTTCCCCCTTTGTCATTGATGGAAACACATGATATGAAAAACCATCAACACAATAGCATCCTTAATATACTAACTCTTTTTCTTTCTCTTTCTCACCCCCTCATCTTACTACTCTCCTTTTGTCAACTGACTCTTTCCTTTTTCACATTATTCTCTCTCCCCCTTTGACATTAATGGCAAAGGGATACACATCTCTCTCTCACTCTCCCCTTTAGACATTACTTATACTTGTACCTACTCATCATTGCTTTGCAACATCCTTTTTTTTATTGCTCTACATACTCCCCCTTAGGAGCACATGGCAACTGTAATAGTTAGCAATCACATCACATATCCTTTGACACAACATGCACACCAGTACTAACTCCCCCTAACTGCAACAACTAACAAAGCCACTACCTACTCCCCCTGAGAGGTAGCCTCCAACATCAGTCTAGAACAAAGAATGAATCTTGAAATCCACTAAATGGATGCATCTCCTTATGCATCTAGTTCAAAGGAGGGGCAATAACCCCTAACTTCTCTGGGAGATACTCAAAAGTATCCTTAGGAAGAGCCTTAGTGAATATGTCAGCAACCTAATCCTTTGTGGGCACATACACAAGCTTCACTTCATTCTCATTTAGTTTGTTCCAAAATACCCACTTAGTTCCAATCACATTTTTTTTGCTAGTCTTGGGACAAGTTCCCAAGTCTAATTCTTTTCAATTTGCATTAGTTCTTCTTCCATAGCCTTGATCCAATAATCATCCTTGCATGCTTCAATCACTATTTTAGGTTCAACTTCATAAAGTAAACATAGATTTATGTGTTCATTAGCAACTTTCCTTCTTGTCAGTACACCTTTGCTCTTGTCACCAATGATCTGTTCTTTAGAATGATGCTTCTGCACATACTTGGGAGTTTTAGGAATCTTTTCTGGAGCTTCTTCCTCTTCAATCTGCACTTATTTTTCCTTAGCTTTTTCTTCTTCTCTGCAAGAAGACTCATTTGATTCATATCCATTCACTTTTGAGTTCTTCTATAGGTCTTCATCAACATTGACATTTGCACTCTTAACAATCTTTCTTAGCCTCTTGTTCTAGCACCGGTAAGCTTTAGTTTTAGTAGAATATCCAAAGAAGATACCTTCACTAGACCTTGCATCAAACTTTTCACACTTTTCTTTATCTCTTCTGATGTAGCATTTTCTTCCAAACACTCTGAAGTATTTGACAGTAGGAATCCTTCCATACCATAGCTCATAAGGAGTCTTTGAGTTGTTTTCTCTTGCATGCACTCTGTTTAGTATATAAACAACAATATGAATTACTTCTCTCTAGTAGACTTTTGGTAGATTTGCTTCTTTCATCATTATCCTTGGAGCTTCTTGAACAATCATATTCTTTCTTTCAACCACTCCATTCTACTGAGGAGTCCTTGTTGGCAAGAGACACTATGTGGCTTCATGAGTGTTGTCATTGATGGCAACAAAGTCCATCTCACACATTCATAGGACATGGTGTGTCTATACTGGAAGTTAGAGTGAAGAGTACTTTGGTCTAGTGACCAAGAATAGAGCATGCAGTAAGGTTTGACAATCAGGTCCGTATCTCTCAGAGGAAGTATCCCAGTAAAGTGGGGACTTGGGGAAGTCAAGAGGAGTATCATGACTAATGTATTCTAGAGATTGAGCCTCCGGTGATGAAAGAGTGAAAAGATATAAGCTCCTAAGTTTTGGGTTTCTATTTGGTAGAGTAAACTGAGGAAGACCTGACCGGAAGAGAATCAGACCTTAATCCGGATGAGATATTGATGGTGATCAAGTTTCTTGAGGTATCATTCATGATTGATGACTTGTATAAGCATCTCCTTGATACGCATCACTTGATAAGCAAAGATTCAGCCGACAGATCAGAGTTTGAGAAAATATTGACTATTCTGGATATCGACTAGAAAGGTGTTGAAATCATTGGTGCGGATATATATACCTGATGGATTTGGATGCAAAGGTGTGTGTGGTGTGTTGTGAAGTGCGAAGAAAAGTAGAAGAGCAGTGTGATAATAGTAATACAGGTCCGGTATGTGACAGGACAACAACACCAAAGAAGAGAAAGAATGAAGTGCAGTAGATCAGTGTATTGAGCCTAACCAGAACTAAACCTCAGCATATATGGATGCTTCTTATCAGTTCAAGTATCTTGTTACTTACCTTGTACCTTGTAGATAGTGAGTCTCTTGTAGGCAGTGAGCCTCTTGTGAGTAGTGTGCTCGAGAAGTGAGCCCTAATTGGCAAGTGCCATTTTTGTATTTCTATTCTTCTAACAGAGAATACATTCTTGGGTTAGTCACCCCGTGGTTTTTCCCTTAACAGGGTTTTCCATGTCAAAATCATTATGTTATGTGAATTGACTTTGTTTCTGCTTATGGATGCTTATTTGTTTTGATGTTGCACTAGTTATTAAAGAAGAACAGAAAATTAAGTTAATTAAGATAACTGATTCACCCCCCCTCTTAGTTATCAACAATTGGTATTAGAGCCAAGTTCCTCTAAACAGAGCCTAACAACTTGAGGAAGATCTAGGAATCTCAATGGATATGTATGGTATGAGGGAACAACTTTAGTCTGCCCTAGATGATCTTGAGCAATCTCACTCCGAAGTCAACAACTTGAAGGAAAGACTCAAACAGGCTGATGATTTCATAAATGAACTAAAAGAGAAACTAAGTATCTCTATGAAAAAGAGAAAGGATCTACTTCAGCAATTGGCAAGTCAAGGTGAAGCCAATGATACAAATGAAGATCTGAAGGAGAAAACTAAGTTGTGTGAAAAGTTATCAAAAGAGGTCATTATGGTAAGACATGAAATAGAATCAAGAGTTATGAAATTCACCCAAGAAATTGAAGAGAAAAGAAAAACTAAAGATGATCTAAGACAATCTCTTAAGGAGAAGTTAGAAGACTGCCACAAAATGGATAGAATAATCAGGCATCTAGAATCTGATATTGAAGAAGCTAGAGATAATGAAGAACAACTTGAGAATCAGATTGACACTCTTAAAAGGGATCTTCAAATAGCAAATGAATACAAAGAAAAATTCAAGATAAGCTCTGCTCAACTTGAAGTTCTTCTTCAAAGCCAAAAGAGGGTAGATGACAAGAAAGGCTTGGGGTATGGAAAAGGTGAAAGCTCTGGATCCGGTCAGAAGAACTCCAGATCAGAAAATCCAAGGAACAGGACTAGAAGACCTTTGGTAAGGCAACCAAATGCTCAAAGATATCCATCTTTCAATGAATATTGCCACAACTGCAATAACTTTGGTCATAAAGCAAATCAGTGTAGAAGAAGAATGAATCAGACTAATTCATCCTTCTCCAGACAATGTTTCAATTGCAAAAGGTATGGTCACAAATCTCATGAGTGTAGAAATATGCAAATAAACAATTCATTCAATGGTAGATGCTTTGCATGCAATAGAATGGGACATATGGCTAACCAGTGTAGATCAAGAGGATATCAGTAAGATATGCAAAGAAGTGTTGTTTGCTACAAGTGCAATAGATCCAGTCATATTGCCAAATTCTATGGAAGTAAGAATCGGGACAAAAAGGGTCCGGTGCATCATAATCAAAACCAAGACAAAGGAAAAGGAAAAGTGAATGCAGATGAAATTCAAAGGGAGATGAACAAGATTTGGGTGAAGAGGAGCACATAAAATGCTAAGGATGGATTTGCACCAGAATCTGGTGCTAATATTCCTTCCAGAAACTAAATAGATGAGCTCTGGCTAAGGGGGAGTCACAAAAGAAAACAAGTTCCCCCAGCCAGTCAATTGGTGCCTGAAATTGGCACATGGAAAGTTGTAGATTAAAGAGTTCTCAGAGAAACATCTAAACAAGCCTTGGTAAAGATATTGAAGAACCGCAAGAAATTTTGAAGAGGTTAATCATCCAAGTTCAATTTGGTTTAATAGTCATCCGATAAATGCTGAATTCTCATAGTAAGATATAGTATTATTCATAATTGAAACATTTGGATCTGTGGTTAGATGAAATAATTGGGGAAAGGGAGATAGATTGTCATTTTCCACCAAGAACCAATCTAAGTGCATCCCAGTGATCTGGAAAGATCTCTTTCAGAACAAGGAAAACAAGGCAACTGAAATAACTTAAGTTGTGCATTTATTGGAAAATGAAATTAGGGCTTGCGCAGGAATAAAAGGGTTCTTTTGTTCTTCATTTGTACATTTGCATTCAAGAAGAAAAGAGAAGGAGCTTTGCAACAAATTATCTCAAGCCTCTCAAAGATCAACCACAGAAATTGATTTATCCAGCAATTCGATCTAGCTCATTCCGTGAACCCTAAAAGCATAAAAGGTATTTTTCATTCTTGAAATCTCTCTCTAAATCTTTTGAAAGATGGCTACTTCAAATGTTGTGAAGATCATTGACAGGCCGCGTCCTAAATTCAAGAAACATCCATACAAATCCCTAGAAGTTGATCCCCTAGGCACCTTTTCAAACATTCTACATGGGGTTTTACATGTAGAAGATGTTAGGGCATATATTCATGCTAACATTAAGGAATTTGGGGAATCCAATCTAAGGGATATCTATCACAATTAGTTAATAGATGATTTTTTTGAACTCAAACCTCAGTTCAAGGCTATCTGGGACAAGCATTTCATACATTACATCCATTTCCCCTATTTTGCAGAAGATGAATGGGTCCGGTATGTTCTGAATAGAATGCATGACAACTTTATGTGGTTGATGAGACCATTCAAGATAACCAAGGATGCCATTAGGGAAGTTACCAGATTGCACTCATCTGGTGGGATACCTGCTCTCAAGTTTGTCAAGAATCAGATAGTGAGTGTGGCAACATGATCAAAATTTGATAAGAGAGTAATGACAATAGAAGATATCACTGATCTGGATATCAAGTTTGCCTCCATGATAATTAGTTACAAGATATATCACTCCACCAGGGAAAATTTAGTACCCAGAACTGTAATTTACACTACTTATCAGATGCTTAGAGAAAATACTGACTATGATCTTTGTGAGCTTCTCCTGAATCAATTGTTAGAGAATTTGTAGAAAATAATGAAGGATAAAAAGAATTCATTTAAGTATGGTGGGCTAATACTATTCTTGTTCTTTTACTTTATGAATGAGCTTCCCGGATCCAATGGTTGGATGTGGCAAAATGACAGACCAGTAGCCATACAAATCAGGGATTATTTACATAGACTTGGTGATGCCAAGGCACAAAACACAACACTCTGGAGCTACTTCAAGAACTTTCAGAATATGATACAAGTCATAGAGAGAATCCCCCAATCTCTAGTTGAAAAGTATAAGGATACAGTATGCTTTATGGTAGAAACTGATCAGTGCCTAATGGAGGTAGTGGAGCCAAGGATAGTCTAGATCATGCCAATGGGGTATGAAGTAGATGAGAAAATTGTAGAGCTACATGTTCAACACATGCTAAGTCAACCCAAGGATCCTAAGGTAGAAAGGTTTGGAACCTTTGAAGAGTTGAGTGTGAAGATTCATGTGGAGCTAAGACAACCGGAAATGAAAAGAAAAGTGAGGAGGGAAGTAGAAGAATTTTCCAGGAGGCATGGAATTTCAAAGGAGGCACTTGATGCAAATAGAGAAAAGATGGAAAGGGTAGAAAAAGAAAGGCAAGAAACTGAAAAAGAAAGTGCTCCAGTGCAAGCCCCCTCCCAGAACAGATCCTCGAAGAGCTCTGCACCTGCCACCTCTAAGAGCCAGAAAGCATCAAAACTGGAAGTTAGAGCATTCGGAAAGGGAGAGAAAAGAACTAAGACAAAGGCCACACGGTCTTATACCAGTCATAAGGATGATGAAGAGATTGAGTCAGATGAGGAGGTAAAGAAAATGAAGAAGAAAAAGAAAGTATCCAGTGAATCCTCTACAGGTCAAGAGAAGGAAGAAGAGGCAGAAGAATTCATTGAAATACCTACTCTCTGCATTGATGATATCATCAAGTCAGTTACTATGGATGTGAACCTACAACCAATGGTTGAATTTTATGATGAATATAGTGAAGCTGATTAGAAGATATTGTAAGATGCCACAGTCAGGTATCTAAACATCTACAACAAAGCATTCATTGAAATTATATCTTTGATTCCCAAAATCTTAGAGAAGGAACTTGAAATAAGAAAGAATAATGCCCAAGAAAAATACCTAGAAATCTAAGAGCAGATTGCTATTTAGCTCTATCCGTCCATTACCCCTAAATAAATGAACATTATCTTCAAGGACTGCGAGGATGAGTTCCGGAGCAAAGCTAGAATGAATTAGCTTATGCTTGGTGAAACTGACAAAGTGACAAAAGAAACAGAAGATATCCTATGGAATGCTTTTAAAATATTCAATCTTCCTATTATAGAGGACTTAGGTGATGAACCCTCTGTCATGAATGACAAAGGAGAATCTACTGAGATAGTCGTAGAAGAGGCAAAGGAGACAAGTGAAGAGAAAGCTAAGGACTTAGATTCCTCTACTTCGGAAGAGGAAGTCCATGAAGAAGCAATGGTGCAGGAGCACCTACCTGACAGCTGGCCTTCATGAGGCAGTTAGTTAGTTGAGTCTTGTTTATGTTTCAAGAAGGTCTGATAAGACCAAATGCATGTAATAAGGTCATGAGAGAAAGGCCTACATAGACAGGCATGAGGATTTACTTGCCAGAAAGCAAGTTACAGTTCAGAAGTCTTGGAACAGCCAAGAGACAGCAGAGGACAAAGCTGGAACAGATCAGCATATTGCAAAGGCAAAGTGTACAGGTGGAGGATTTCCACATACTAAACTCATGGGACATGAGTTCTTTTCTGTTGGGGAGTATGGTGTAGGAGCACCTACCTGACAGCTGGCCTTCATGAGGCAGTTAGTTAGTTGAGTCTTGTTTATGTTTTCAAGAAGGTCTGATAAGACCAAATGCATGTAATAAGGTCATGCTGATCATACTAAGATCATGCTGACCAGGCTTTGCTATTTTTAGATAGTTTGTTAGGACAGTTGTCATGATGTATGTTCGGTTGGATCTCCCAGCCACCTGGAGAGATTTCCCAGCCGCTTGGAGTCAGGTCAGTAGTACTCGCAGGAAAATCTATTTAAGCATGAGGATCGGTTGACTGTAGATCATCGATCGATAGTATAGTATTGCATTGAGCAGAGGAGTTAGAGTGTGCTGTGTGAGAAATAGTATATTGTATTGCATCTTTGAAATCAATAAAGATCATGTTTTCATCTTCTGTTTGATCTCCTTTGTGTAATCGATCTGCGGTTTTGGTGGTTTCATGGATTCACTGATCCATTCCACCGGTTGATTCGTCGGATCGGTGGAATGGCGATGTACAGTAGGTTAGGTTTTAGTTTGCTTTCTGTTTGCATACAGGTGTGCAGGATCGCCGTCGGAAGATGTTGAAGACCCTAGCATGGGTATGTGCTAGGTCGAGCTGAGAGAGTTTGGAAGATCACCCTGGAAGTGGATCAAGTCATCCCAGGAGGTTTGGCGGATCAGAACGGTGAAAATCCGCTAAGGCTAGAAGTTTGTCAAAACGGCATCATCAGGATAATTTGGTGAATATCCTGCAGTCGCTTCGGGCATCGTCATCCGGATAAGTGGAAAAGAGCATGATGCGGTTGGTTGCATGAAGTGAAAGTGCGTCGGGGTGATCATCATCAGGAGTTGCCGAGGAGGAGTGCATCGGCATAAGGAAGAAGATCGGGTTGATCGCGGGCCGAAAAAAGTTAAGTTTGGCCAACAGCAGGATATGACATCATCATCATCAGGATATACGTCATCAGGATATTTCGGAGCAGCAGGATATTAAGGAGCTGCAGGTGACGTCATCGTCATCAGGATATACGTCATCAGGATATCAGGGTGACGTAAGCATCGAGGGGACGGTGCGTGGAGTTAAGGTTTGTCATCATCAGGATAAATGGGAGGAACCGGATGTTCTTTATCCTGCTGATTAACATGATGTTGAACATCATGATGCTGAAGATAGTGAAGGTCAAAGTTGTCGGTGAGATGAACAGTGGACGTCAGGAGGATGTTGGCACTTGCCGAACATGATGATGCTGCTGATAGTCGAATGTGATGATGCTGTTGACATGCGAAAGGGCGAAGGCTTGTCATCAGGAGGATATCAGTCGGCGATAGTAAATATGATGATGCTGATAGTGTAAAGAGTAAATATGATGATGATGATGATGATGATAATGGGTTGCAGACATCCATGCTGTATGTTAAGGTTATAGTGTGGATGCCTCTGCATCAAGCAAACATCTCTCCTCTAGTTTCCCTAGCAGACTCTGGATCTAAAGGAGAAGAAAGAGTAGAAGAGAAGATCAGTCAAGAAGGGGTGAAGGGAAGAGAAGAAGTTCAAACAAAGAAGACCACAAATGACAGTGCTAAGGCTGCAGAAGGGAAGAAAACTCTATCTCTGGCAAGAGACACTGCAGAAGTAGTCAAAGACTTCTTGACCAAAGAGATGATGGAAATTGATGAACTGGAACTGCTTCAAGGACCATTCAATTTTGATTCCCTCTCCCCAGTTCAGACTATGAAGATAGCATCCTTTTCCCATACAAAGGAAAAAGAAAAACTTTTGAAGTCTCACATGGAAGACTGTGAGCTAATTGAGATTACATCCAGTGCATTGGAGAAAATCATGCCATCCTTCTAGAAGGATCTTTCGGCCTCCTCATCCGGTAACTTAAAATCTCTTCTCAATTCAATTAGCACACATTTTGATTCTTTGGAGAAGTTAGCTGAAGAAAAGGTCCAAAAGGAGTTTTTGGGAAAAAGATTCTCTAAAGTGCAGGGTCTAATAACAAATGATAGGAGAGTTATGGATATTGGGATAAAGAGCTTAGAAAATGCTCTTAAAGATGGTAGAGATATATATAAATTTTGTTTATCCTGGCCTAAAGTGACCAAGGATATTGAGAAGAAAGTAAAAGAGCAAGAGGATAAATTGTTAAGTTTGTCTCAAAGTTTTGGTCGTCTCTCCTCTTCCATAATAAATCAAGAGTGCCAGACTATTGTAGTCACAAATGAAATAAAGAAGCTTGAGAAGGAGAAGAAAAATAGAATAAACAGGTTAAGTGAACTTAGAGGGATCATTATCCCTAAGTTAGAGGCCATGCATGAAGCCCTAACTGATGCTCAAGCCATAGCCCAAACTAGTGATCCAATAGATCTCAAGAAGACAGAAGCTTTTGCATTCCTGTTGAGTGGTCACGTCTCAATTTTGGACAGGATGAAGCAGAGTTGGGCGACATAAATTCTACAGTTGAAGAATACTTTTGCAGATATACTTAAGTATATGTAAGTACAACTTGTATATATACTTATACGGATATGTATAGATTGATTTTTGAAATTTTTGGTGTGTAGATTCTACCCTTTGTCATTGATGTCAAAGGGGGAGTGAGGAGCAGTGAAAAATGTGGGATCTAGCTAAGGGGGAGCTCCAAAAAAGTGTACATTAGAACAAAGCATCAGCCAAGGGGGAGTACAGTGTGACACTTAGTCATTTTTCACTAAGTGTTGCCATCAATGCCAACGGGGGAGATTGTTGGCAAGAGACACTATGCGGCTTCATGAGTGTTATCATTGATGGCAACAAATTCCATCTCACACATCCACAGGACATGGTGTGTCTATACCAGAAGTTAGAGTGAAGAGTACTTTGGTCCGGTGACCAAGAACAGAGCATGCAGTAAGGTCTAAAAATTAGGTCCAGATCTCTCAGAGGAAGTATCCCAGTAAATTGTGGACTTGGGGAAGTCAAGATCATGATTGATATATTCTAGAGATTGAGCCTCCAGTGATGAAAGAGTGAAAAGATATAAGCTCCTGAGTGTTGGGTTTCTATTTGGCAGAGTAAACTGAGGAAGATCTAACCGGCAGAGCATCAGACCTTAATCTAGATGAGATATTGATGGTGATCAAGTTTCTTGAGGTATCATTCATGATTGGTCGACATGATTGCTGACTTCTATAAGCATCTCCTCGATACGCATCACTTGATGAGCAAGGATTCAGCCGACAGATCAGAGTTTGGGAAAATATTGACTATTCTAGATGCTGACTAGAAAGGTGTTGAAATCATTGGTGTGGACATATATACCAGATGGATTTGGATGCGAAGGTGTGTGCGGTGTGTTGTGAAGTGTGAAGCAGAAGAGCAGTGTGGCAGTAGTAATATAGGTCTGGTATGTGACAAGATAGCAACACCAAAGAAGAGAAAGAATGAAGTGCAGTAGATCAGTGTATTGAGCCTAACCAGAATTGAACCTCAGCATATATGGATGCTTCTTATCAGTTCAAGTATCTTGTTACTTTCCTTGTACCTTGTAGATAGTGAGTCTCTTGTAGGCAATGAGCCTCTTGTGAGTAGTGTGCTCGGGCAGTGAGCCCTAATTGGCAAGTGCCATTTTTGTATTTCTATTCTTCTACTAGAGAATACATTCTTGGGTTAGTCACCCCATGGTTTTTCCCTTAACAGGGTTTTCCATGTCAAAATCATTGCGTTATGTGAATTGACTTTGTTTTTGCTTATGGATGCTTATTTGTTTTGATGCTGCACTAGTTATTAAAGAAGAACAGAAAGTTAAGTTAATTAAGATAACTGATTCACCCCCCCCTCTCAGTTATCAATAGTCCTAGGGGCAAATAAATGCCTCTTTATTCCATGATTTTCACAAAAGATGTTAAACTCATTGGAGGTGAACTCTCCACCTCTATTAGACCTCAAACATTTGATTTTCATATCCATTTCATTCTCAACCATAAATTTGATTTCTTTAAACTTATCTAGGGCTTCTAATTTTTCTTTGAGAAAATTAACCCATATCATTCTAGAATAATCTTCAATTAGTAGCATGAAATACATGTTACCTTGAAACTCCTTACTCTAGTAGGGCCACAAATATATGTATGCACCAATTCTAATAGTCCAGTAGAAGATTGATCTTTGACTTTGAAGCTTCTTCTTGCTTTCTTTCCAACTTGACATTCATTACGGACAATGTTGATAGGCTTTGTTATCTTTGGTAGATCTCTCACAACTCAAACTAAACTTATTCTCACTAGGCTATCAAAATTGATGTGACACTTTCTTCTATGCCATAGCCAACTCTCATTGATCAGATTCATGAAATAATAACCATCAGCACCTTTGAGCTGATAAATATTTCCATCTATCCTCCCAACAACAATAATAGTTTCATACTCTTTTCTAATCTCACAACCATCATCCTAAAACATAAGATTGTATCCCTTTCTACACATTTGTCCAACACTCAAGAGATTGTCTTAAACTCTTGACATAAAGAACATTGCCAGTGCAAAACTGATTAAATCTTTTCCACATATCTTAGCAGATGTATCATCACCAAACCTAACTAGTCCTCCATCATATTTTTCAAGTTTAAAAAACTTACTCTTATCGCCAGTCATATGATTAGAGCATCCACTATCAATGATCCAATAGTTCTTTTTCTATCTAGCATGAAAAGAAGACATCAAGGTGCCTTTAGCATTAGTGCTTACTTCCAGAGCCCTTTCCTTCACACATGCCTCAAAGTTAGTAGAAATAGTATCATATCTTAAAGCTATGAACAAACATTCACCATCCTCATCATCTTCATAATCAGATTCATCATCAGATATACTTGCATCTTCTCTAACATAATAACGTTTCTTAATTATATTAACTTTGTTCTCCCTATTTTTGTTATTCAGAGCTGTGTTTGGACATCTTGAAGCATAATGATCTATCTTTCCACAACTAAAACATTTGAAAGAAAACTTAGTACTACACTTTCCAGTACCCTTTTTCATTCTTCTCACAAAGTTAGCTTCCACATCATCAGAATCCTCCTGATCTGATTCCACATTGTCCTCTAATTTTCCAGCCTTAAAAGTAGTCTCAACTTTTGCACTACTTGTACCAAATTCTCTCATTTCAAAAATAGTTAAAGAACATGTTGATAACTAAGGGGGGGGGTGAATCAGTTATCCTAATTATTTCTGCTTTCTAAACTTTATTAATAATCAATGTAACATTAATTCAAATGAGCAATCATAACCATGAAATGGAAATACACATGACACAATATTTTTGACATGGAAACCCTGTTAAGGGAGAAAACCATGGGGTGATTAACCCAAGAATGTATGCTCTGTTAGAAGAATGGAAATACAAAATGGCACTTGCCAATTAGGGCTCACTGCCCAAGCACACTGCTCACAAGAGGCATACTGCCTACAAGAGACTCACTATCTACAAAAGAATGTAAAACAATACTTGAACTGATTGGGAGCATCTACATATGCTAGAGTTCAGTTCTGGTTAGGCTCAGTACACTGATCTGCTGCACTTCATCTTTCTTTTTCTTTTATGCTGCTTTCCCTTCACATACCAGATCTTCCTTACTGCTTTCACTCTGCTCTTCTACTTTTATTCTCACATCACCAACAACCATGACTCTACTCACAACTAAATCCATCTTGTATATATATCCGCAAAAGTGATTTCATCACCTTTCAAGTCAACATCCAGAATAGTCAATCTTTTCACAAACTCTGATCTGTCAGATGAATCCTTGCACATCAAGTAATGTAGATCAAGCATATACTTGTAGAAGTCATTAATCATGTTGGCTAAACATAACTTATGCCTTAAGAACCTTTTCCATCATTAGTAACACATTCAGAATAAAGTCTAATGTTCTACCAGTCAGTTCTTCCTCTGTTCACACTGTCACTTGGGAACTCGACACTTAAGCATTCATATCTCTTTATCCTTTCCACACCGGAGGCTCAAACCTTGGAATCTATCAGTCAAGATACTCCTCTTGGCTTCCCCAAATCTGTACTTAACCAAGATACTTCCTCTAAGAGATCCGGACCTGTCTGTCAGACCTTGCCACATGCTCTGTTCTTGTTTACTGGACCACAACATTCTTCACTTTAACTTCCGGTAGAGACATACCATGTCCTGCGGATGTGTGGGATGAACTTTGTTTACATCAATGACAATAATCATGAATCCATATAGTGTCTCTTGCCAACAATCTCCCCCTTTGGCACTGATAGCAACACTTAGTGAAAAATGACTAAGTGTTTACACTATGCTCCCCCTTGGCTGATACTCTATTTTTATATACATTTTTTGGAGCTCCCCCTTAGTTGGATTCCTCATTTTTCACTGCTCCACACTCCCCCTTTGACATCAATGGCCAAGGGTAGGGTCCGTATACCAAAATTTTCAAAATTTTAACTATACTTATCCGCATATTACATACTCACATAAACTGAAGAATATCTGCAAAAGATGTCTCCAATTGGAGGATTTTTCCAGCCCAAATTTGCTTCATTCTATCCAAAATTGAGATGTGACCACTCAACAGGAATGCAAAAACTTCCACCCTCTTAAGATCTATCGGATCATTGGTTCAGGCGGTAGTCTGAGCATCACTTATGGCCTCATGCATGGCCTCTAACTTAGGGATAATGATCCTTCTAAGTTCATCCATCCAACTAATTATGTTCTTCCTTTCCTTCTCAAAATTCTTTATTGCATTTGTGATTGCAATAGTCTGACACTCTTGATTTACTATGGAGGATGAGAGAGGATCAAAACTTTGAGACAAACTTAGTAGTTTATCCTCTTGCTCTTTTACTTTCTTCTCAATATCTTTGCTCACTGTGGGCCAAGATAAGCAAAATTTGTACATATTTCCACCATCTTTAAGAGCATTTTCCAAGCTCCCTATCCCAACATCCATAACTCTCCTATCATTTGTTATCAGACTCTATACTTCAAAGAATCTTTTATCCAAAAACTCCTTCTGGACCTTTTCTTCAACTGACTTCTCTAGAGAATCAAAATGTGTACTAACACTATTGACTAGAGATTTGAGATTACTAGAAGAGGAGGCTGTGGGATCCTTCTGAAAAGATGGCATGATCTTTTCCAAAACTCTGGATGCTACCTCTATAAGCTCACAGTCTTCCATGTGAGATTTTAGTAGTTTCTCTTTGGCCTTCGCATTTGCAAATGAAGCTATCTTCATTGTTTGCACTGGAGATAGAGAGTCAAAGTCTAGTGGCCCTTTTAGCAGTTCCAGTTCATCAATCTCCATAGTTGCTTTTGTCAAAAAGTCCTTGACTGATTCTATAGTGTCTCTTGCCGGAGACAGATTTTTCTTTTCTTCTGCAGTCACAGAACTAGCTTTTGGAGCTTTCTCCCCTTCCACAACCTTTGCACTGATATCTTCTTTTCCCTTCACCTCTGCTTCTTTCTCCTTTACTCTTTCTTCTCCTTTAGATCCAGAGTCAGTAGGGGAAACCGTAGGAGTGATGTTAGTCTGCTCATGGGCCACCTCTTCCTTTTCTAGAACAGAGGATTCTAAGTCCTTATCCCTTTTTGTACCGGTGTCCATTACTTCTTCTGCTATTTTCTCAATGAACTCTTCTGCAATATTTGTGGCCGAGGGGTCAGCACCCAAGTCCTCTATGATAGGAAGATTGAATCTTTTGAAGGCTTTCCAGAGAATCTATTTTGTGTCCTTGGCTACCTTGTCAGTCTCACCAAGCATGAGCTGATTCATTCTGGCTTTGCTCTTGAACTTATCCTTGCAATCTTTAAAAATCATATTCATTTGCTTTGAATCAATTGAAGGATATAGCTGAATAGCTATCTGTTCCAAGATCTCAAGGTCTTTTGCCATGGCATTAGTCTTTCTCATTTCTAACTCCTTTTATAGGCTCTTGGGAATAAGAGATATAATTTCAATAAAAGCCTTATTATATATGTTCAGATACTTAACTGTAGCTTCTTGCAAGATTTTTTGGTCAGCCTCATTATAATCATCATAGAATTTGGCCACTGGTTGAAGGTTTCCATCCATAGTGACTGATTTGATTACATTTTCTAAAGATAGGGTGGGCTTTTCAACAAATTCCTCTGCCATTTCTTCCTTGTCTTTACCTGTAGAAGGTTTACTGGATCCTTTCTTCTTCTGCTTTTTTATTTCCTTTATCCCCTCATCAGATTCAGTCTCTTCTTCATCCTTTTGACTTGCATAAGACCTTGTGGCCTTAGTCTTCATTCTTTTCTCTATTTTACCGGATGATCTTGCTTCCGGTTTAGATGCCCTTGAGGTTTTGGCAGTGGCAGGTGCAGATCTCTTTGATGATCTAGTCCGGGTGGAGGTTTCTACTGGAGCACTTTCCTTACTTTCCTTTTCTGACTCTTTCTTTTCTTTGTCAGCCCTTTGCCTCTTTTCCTGTTGGCATCAAGTGCCTCCTTTGAGATACCAAATCTTTTGGCAACATCTACTTCTTTTCTCACTTTCCTCTTGATCTCTAGCTGCTTAGCTCTGTGTGAATTTTCACACTTAGTTCTTCAAAGGTTCCAAATGTTTCTGCTTTTGGGTCCTTTGGCTGACTGAGCACGTGTTGAACATGCTGCTCTACAATTTGTTCATCAACTTCATACCCCATAGGCATGATCCATACAGTTCTTGGTTCTACTACCTCCATTAGGCACTGATCAGTCTCTACCATAAAGCATACTATGTCTTTGTATTTCTCAACAAGAGACTGGGGAATTCTCTCTCTTGCTTGCATCATGTTCTGAAAGTTCTTGAAATATCCCCACAGGGCTATATTTCTTGCTTTAGCATCCCCAAGCCCATGCAAGTAATCTCTGATCTGAATTGCTACCGGTTTGTCATTTTTTCATACCCATCTATTTGATCCTGGCAGTTCATTCATGAAGTAGAAAAAGAGACAGAATATTAGTCCACCATATTTAAAGGAGTTCTTCTTGTCCTTTTTGATCTTCTGTATGTTTTCCATTAATTGGCTCAAAAGAAGTTCACAGAGATCATATTCTGCATTCTTTCTCAGCATCTCATAGGCAGTATATACTGCAGTTACGGATACTGAATTCTCCCTACTGGAGTGATATATCTTGTATCCTATTATCATAGATGCAAACTTGATATCTGGGTCAGTAATATCTTCAATGGTCATTGCCCTCTTATCAAATTTTGATCTGGTGGCCTCAGTTACAATGTTGTTTTTGACAAATTTAAGGACAGTTAATCCTCCGAAGGAGTGTAAACCAGTTACTGTCCTAATTGCCTCCTTGGTAATTTTGCAAGGTTTGTTCAGCCATAGAAAGTTGTCATGTACCCTACTCAACGCATACTGGACCCATTCATCTTCTTCAAAGCAGGGGAAATGAATGAACCGATTAAAATGTTTCTCCTAGATGCCCTTATATTCTAGTTTAAGCTCAAAAGCATCGTCTATCAATTGTTTGTGATAGATATCTCTTAGTTTGAATTCCCCAAACTCTTCAATATTTGCGTGTATGTAAACCCTAATATCTTATGTGTGTAAAACACCATGCAGAACACTAGAGAATGCTCATAGGGGATCTACCTCCAATGATTTGTATGGATGTTTCTTAAATTTAGGGCAGGGCCTATCAGAGATTTTTACAATATTTGGAGTACCCATCATTCAAGGATTTAGAGAGAGATATTTGATAACAGAGAATACCTTTTGTGCCTTTTAGTTTCACGGAGTTAGCCAGATCAATTTATGGATGAATTGACTTCTGCAAATGATCTCTGATGAGCTTGAGGAATTTTGTTGCAGAGCTTTACTTTTCGTTTCTTGTTGAATGTAGAATGAACAAATGCTTAATGAGAAAACCCTTATATTGCTTCACAAACCCTAATGTCAAGTTGCAATAAATGCTTGACCTAAGTTATTCCAATTTGCCTCATTCAGATGACTTGAAGAACTGGATCAATCCTGATCTTTAAACATCTTGCAGATCTTCCAAATCTTAACCATAGTTTATTTGGATGTTTCCCTTATGAACCCTTTAATCCGCAACTCTTCTTGTGCCAGTTCTGGCATGAATTGACTGGCTGGGGGAACAAGGTTTTCTTTGTGTCTCCCCCTGAGCCAGAGCTCACTTTTTAATTTCTAGAAGGAATATCAGCACCAAAGTCTGGTACGGATCCATTCTCTATATTCTCTGTACTTTTCTTCACCCAAATCTTGTTCATCTCACTTTGAACTTCATCCGCGTTCACTTTTTGTTTTCCCTTATCTTGATTCTGATTATGATATACCAGACCTCTTTTGTCCTAATTCTTGCTTCTACAGAATTTTGCAATATGACCAGATCTATTGCAAATTTGGCAAACAACATTTTCTTGCATATTTGATTGATATCCTCTTGATGTGCATTGATTAGCCATATGACCTATTCTATTACATGGAAAGCATCTACCATTGAATGATTTGTTCATCTGCAGATTTCTGCATTCATGAGATTTGTGACCATACCTTTTGTAGTTAAAACACTGTACGGAGAAGGATGAATTAGTCTGATTCATTCTCTTTCTGCACTGATTAGCTTTATGACCAAAGTTATTGCAGTTGTGGCAGTATCCATTGAAGGATGGATATCTTTGAGCATTAGGCTATCTTATCGGAGGTCTTCTAGGCCTGTTCATTGGATTTTCTTATCCAAAATTCTTCTGACTGGATTGAGAGCTTTCTCCTTTCTCATATCCCAAACCACACTTGTCATCTACCCTCTTTTGACTTCCAAGAAGAACTTCAAGTTGAGAAGAACTTATCTTGAATTTCTCTTTATATTCATTTGCTGTTTGAAGATCCCTTTTGAGAGAGACAATTTGATCCTCAAGTTTTTCTTCATTATCTTTGGCATCTTCAAGATCAGATTCAAGATGTCTGATAATTCTATCCATCTCGTGGCAATCTTCTAATTTTGAGAGATTATCTTAGATTATCTTTAGTTTTTCTTTTCTCTTCAACTTCTTGGGTAAACTTCATAACTCCTGATTCCATTTCATGTCTTACCATAATGATTTCTTTTGATAACTTTTCACATAACTTGGTCTTCTCCTTTAGCTCTTCATTTGCATCATTTGCTTCACCTTGAATTGCCAATTGCTGAAGCAGCTCCTTTCTCTTTTTCATAGAGAGACTTAATTTGTCTTTTAGTTCTCTCATGAAATCATTAGCCTGCTTGAGTCTTTCCTTTAATTCATTGACTTCAGAGTTTGACTGCTCAAGATCTTCAAGGGCAGTCTTGAGTTGCTCCCTTAAACCATAAGCATCCATTTGGATTCCCAGATCTTCCTCAAGCTGTTAGACTCTGTTAGGAGGAACTTAGCTCTGATACCAATTATTGATAACTGAGAGGGGGGGTGAATCAGTTATCCTAATTATTTCTGCTTTCTAAACTTTATTAATAATCAATGTAACAGTAATTCAAATAAGCAATCATAACCATGAAATGGAAATAGACATGACACAATATTTTTGATGTGGAAACCCTGTTAAGGGAGAAAACCATGGGGTGATTAACCCAAGAATGTATTCTCTGTTAGAAGAATGGAAATACAAAATGGCACTTGCCAATTAGGGCTCACTGCCCAAGCACACTGCTCACAAGAGGCATACTACCTACAAGAGACTCACTGTCTACAAAAGAATGTAAAACAATACTTGAACTAATTGGGAGCATCTACATATGCTAGAGTTCAGTTCCGGTTAGGCTCAGTACACTGATCTGCTGCACTTTATCTTTCTTTTTCTTTTATGCTGCTTTCCCTTCACATACCGGATCTTCCTTACTGCTTTCACTCTGCTCTTCTGCTTTTATTCACACATCACCAACAACCACGACTCTACTCACAACTAAATCCATCTTGTATATATATCTGCAAAAGTGATTTCATCACCTTTCAAGTCGGCATCCGGAATAGTCAATCTTTTCACAAACTCTGATCTGTCGGCTGAATCCTTGCACATCAAGTAATGCAGATCAAGCATATACTTGTAGAAGTCATCAATCACGTTGGCCAAACATAAATTATGCCTTAAGAACCTTTTCCATCATCAGTAACACATTAGGAATAAAGTCTGATGTTTTGCCAGTCAGTTCTTCCTCTATTCACACTATCACTTGGGAACCCGACACTCAAGCATTCATATCTCTTTATCCTTTCCACATTGGAGGCTCAAACCTTGGAATCTATCAGTCAAGATACTCCTCTTGACTTCCCCAAATCCGCACTTCACCAAGATACTTCCTCTGAGAGATCAGGACCTGTCTGTCGGACCTCGCCACATGCTCTGTTCTTGTTTACCAGACCACAACATTCTTCACTCTGACTTCTGGTAGAGACATACCATGTTCTGCGGATGTGTGGGATGAACTTTGTTGCCATCAATGACAACAATCATGAATCCATATAGTGTCTCTTGCCAACAGAACCATACAACTGATCTCTGGTATATTGATCTAGATTTTGCAATTCTTTAATAGCAGTAACTTTATGACTATAAGCTTTGGGAAGAGTTCTAAGTACCTTCTTTACCACCTCTTTTTCTTCCAATTCTCTGCCAAGACCTCTGATGCCATTGACAACTTCATCCACCTTTTGTAAGTAGCTTGTGATGTCTTCATCTTTAGACATTCGTAGAGTCTCAAACATGATCTTTAGATTTTGCATCTTAACTTGCTTGACTTTATCATCTCCTTCATAAATATTTTTTAACTTTTCCCAAATTTCATTAGTAGTTTTTAGATTCATAACTTTCACCAATTTAGAATTAGTAAGACCACTTAAAAGAGCATACCTTTCTTTACCATTGTTTTCATAGGCCTTGATCTCATTAGTAGTATTCGGACCATTCTTAGGTATAGTGTATCTAGACTCAATAGACTTCTAGATTTCATATCCAAGAGAAACCAGATAACCTTCCATCCTTATTTTCTAGAATGCATAGTCTAATCTATCAAATAGGGGAACATCTCTGTTGTGTTCCATCCCAGATCTGAAAGGAAGCAAGGTACGTGGAAGACACTTCCTACACCAATCTAATGAGGGGAATAGAATGCAAATTTGTTTTAATCCTTACAATTGTAGCAATGTTAAACATATAACATAAGAAATTATAGCAGCAACACAACACATAAGAGATTGACACAAGATGTATTGTGGGGAAAACCTTTTCAGATAAAAACCCCACACTCTAAAACCTGCACAATGTATTATCCAAAACAATAACAATTTACAATACACTTGCAATGCAAGTTCTTCCAAGAGTCTTCAAATGTCATTTCTGGAGTGATTCTGGCAACATAACAATACCTGTAAAAACACTTGTCTCTACAACTCCAAAACAATGCTTTTTATAGAGATACAAGGCATATTCTAGAAGCTTCTTGAGATAGGCATCCACCTTGGCCACATGGCCATTATCCCACATCAAAGAACACTTGTCCAAGCTGCAAAAACATCTCTTACATCTGTCATACATGCAAATTTGACTTTCCCAACATGGAGCACTCCAAGGCTAAAAATAGACTATGACGGATGCTCTTATGCATCTTACAACTATCATAAAAATCTACAACATGATAGTCTTAAATGTTGTAAGATTATCTGTCATACAATGCTAAATATAGTATATTCCTCTTACAAAATGTCATATCCCAACTTGGGTGCCCAAAGATGCCTTTCCCTCATGTAAAGATACTCACCGATACTTGTCACCACTTGTCATAAGAATCTCCAAACTTGGCTCTTACACGTCATAGATTTTGTCATATGGAATATCCTCTTCCACATACCACAAGGTGCCAACACATGGCATATTAGTGCCACCTCAAATGGGATGCCCAAATCCATGTAGGTTTGACTTGACCATCCAAGTCACATTCCAAGTAAGATGACATGTCACCATGCCAGCTCAACTAAGTGACCAAACTAAATGTACAAGTAAATACAATATTAGACAATAAATAAATATACAATTAAATGAATAATGCTAGGAATTTGCAAAGGTTGAGACACCTTAATTCCCAACATTCTCCCACTTGTCGAACACCTTGCAAGAGCCAAAAGAAATGACAAGATTTAACTGCTAGGGGCTAAGAGGCCCATAGACTCCGAACACCATCTAAAATTCTTTGTGCCCACTGGTTTAGTTAATACATCTGCAACACTCTTCAAAGTGTCTACTTTTTCCAACATCACCTTCCCATCTTCTACCATATCATGAACAAAATGAAACTAAGCATCAATATGCTTTGTTTTGGCATAGAAATTAGGATTCTTTGCTAAGAAAATCACACTCTAACTGTCACAATAGATAGTAATCTATCCTGCATCAAAATCAACATCTAAACACAACCTCTTAAGCCAAATGGCTTCCTTACAAGCATGAGTTTCTACCATATACTCTACTTCTATTGTGGACAAAGCAACCACAGGTTGTCACTTACTCATCCAACTAATAGCAGCACCAAACATGATAAACACATAAGCACTAGTGGATCTCCTGCTAACAATGTCACCTACCAAATCAAAATCTACAAATCCATGAATACTCATAGAATGTTGAGGTCCAGTAGGATAACCATGATAACATAAGGAATACTTAGAAGTACCCCTCAAATATCTAAACACTTTCTTCACTACATCCCAATGTACCCATCTGAGATTATCCATAAATCAACTAAGGACTCCCACTACTTGGCCAGTGTTTGGTCTTGTACAGACCATAGTATACATCAAGCTGCCAACTGCACTAGCATAAGGTACTTTTCTCATATCCTTTGTCTCAGAAGAAGACTTTGGACAATCATCTATACATAACTTTGTTCCCATTGAAACAGAAAAAGTCAACGGTCTGCAATCCACCATATTGAATCTCTCCAACATAGTGTTAACATACTTACTCTAGCCTAACCAAAATTTTGTGTTTTCTCTCTCTTCAGATCTCCATTCCTAGAATGTACTTGGTTGCCCCTAAGTTTTTCATTTCAAACTATGCTAACAACTGAGACTTTAAATCAAAAATCATATTCTTACCATTCCCAATCAGCAACATATCATCAACATATAGTACAATAATGAGAATATGATCATTGTCAAATTTGTAATACACACAATGATCTGATTTCGATCTTAGAAATCCAATAGACAACACAAAGGCATCAAACTTCAAGTACCACATCCTAGGAGATTGTTTCAATCCATACAAAGACTTCTTTAACTTGCAAACCAAATTTCCTTTACCTTTCACTATGTAGTGCTCTGATTGTGAGATGTAGATTTCTTCCTCCAAGTCACCATGAAGGAAAGTTGTCTTCACATCTATTTGTTCCACTTCTAAATCATAAGCTACTACAAGAGATAACAGGAATTGATTAGATGTCATCTTTGCAACGGGAGAGAAAATTTCACCGTAATCAATTCCCTCCACTTATGAATACCCCTTCGCAACCAATCTGACCTTATACTTCTCAACACTGCCATCTGCACCAAATTTCTTCTTAAATGCCCATTTGCATCCAATAGGTTTCCATCTATCAAGCAAAGGCACCGAGTCTCAAGTTTTATTCTTTTCCAAAGAACCCATCTCATCTTCCATGGCCTCCTTCCAAGAACCTACATTTTTCATGCCCATAGCCTCTGTCACTGTTCTAGGCTCATCAGTGTTAGTAAGCAAAACAAAAGCACAACTAGAATCAAGCAATGTATAACCAAACCTCTTAGGTTGCTTGTTGTTTCATGTGGACCTCCTTAAAGGCTGAGGTGGAGGTTCTACTTCTTCTGAACTTTTAGAGCTACTAGAGTTCTCCTCATCATTAGGTCCAACAGGGTCTTTCGTTTCAGTCTTCTCAGTGGTGGTAGGAAACTAAACCACATCCTCTTTCTTTTCTTTTTCTTCTAGCTGTAAAACAATAGGAGAAGGCGTTACCTCTCTAAAGATAACACTTCTACTATACAAGAATTTCTCGGCCACAGGATCCCAAATCTTGTAGCCTTTCACACTGACACCATAGCCAATGAGGATCCACTTAACTGCCTTGTTCTCCAATTTTTACCTCTTCTCCTTAGGCACATGTGCATTTTCCTCACAACCAAAAACATGAAGATGTCTCAATAAAGGCTTTTTACTAGACCACACCTCAATGGGTATCTTATCAAAGAGCGCTAAAGTAGGAGACTTGTTAACTAGGTAGCAAGCACTAGCTACAGCTTCAGCCCAAAACTTTTGTTTGAAGCTAGTACCACTAAGCATACTCCTAGCCCTCTCCATCAATGTTCTATTCATCCTTTCTGCAACTCCATTTTGCTACGGGGTGTATGGAGTTGTCTTATATCTTTCAATCCCATGTTCTTTACAGAACTTATCAAACTCTACAAAACAAAACTCACCACCATTATCAGTTCTCAAACACTTAATCTTTTGTTGTTCTCAAAATCAGCTGCGCTCATTTTTGTAGACAACCCCCATGAAACTTGTCTGTGTCATGATCTACACTCTAAGTTTGCAAATCGAGACAATATTCTCTTGGTCCCGTGCGAAGTCATTTGACATCTTAAACTGGTTTGTGACATTTCCTTGAATCAATTCCTCAATATTTGTATGAATTGATTAAGTCTTAAACTGATAAAGATGTCAATTTTGGTCATTTTCCAGGTGTTAGTAAATTTTTGAGTCTTAATATGTAATGTCGGTAAAAATCACCGACCTTACATATTTTTTTCATTTAACATGTGTAACGGCGGCACTTTTTACCACTTTTGCATGGTTTTTCATTTCTACATGTCTGAGTGGTATTTTTAGCCACTAATAGATGTTCTCATTAAAACCATCTTCACATGCAAAGTCGATGGTTTTCACCGCCTTTGCATTTTTGTTGATATGTGCGGGGTCGGCCAATTTTGCCGCTTGAGCAAGATCTTCAGGATCTTGAACTTGGAGTGCCATTAATGGCCACTCATGCCACCCATTAAAGATGTGTTTTCAAGATTTTAAATATCTTTTAATTGTTTCTTTCGTCATTTCATTTTTCTTCTTCCTAAGCTATCCGCTGGACTTTCCTCGCACCATCTGATTGTGCCAATCTAAAGTTTAACTGAATTCATCATCAACAAATCTAGGGTTTCCTCTGTAGGGATAGGTAAGTCTTTTACCCACTTTCATTTTCCTTCTTAAGGTTTCCATTAAAATAATGGTTTGAAGGGCTTTTATTTTGTTTGATTTTTGTTATGAGCCTTTGTTGGATGATTGTTTTCCTATTTGTGTTCGTCGTTGTGTTTTAATCTTGGTTCATTTTTTTTGCATCAAATATGTTTTAAGAATGGGTAAATATTTATGTGCTCTAAGTCTTACCCATATGGGTGTCGGCGGTTTTACCGCTCAAACCTGTTACAACTTACCAAAGGCGAGGTGTATGAGCGGCAAAATTTGCTGCTCCTACACAAAAACCTTGCAACCCTACCTTAAGCATATAGTTGGCGATATTCGCCACTTATGTATTTCCTAAAACTTTCAGATGAAAGTGTATGGGAAGTGAAATCCGCCGCCCTTACATGAAAATTTTGAAATTTCTATCCTATGCGGTGTCGGCAGTTTTTGCCGCTTAAACCTCGAATGCAATTTATATCAAATGTAGTAGCGGTGAAAAATACTGCTCAAACATAATCTTCACAAAATTCCTGATTACCTGCAATAGTGGTAAATTGCACAGCTCTGACATATAATTTGTTTCCTTACTACATGTAGTGGCGGCAAATTTTAACGCTGATGCAAGTATAAGAAATCCCTCATATGCAAGCGCGGTGAATTTACACTCTCCCAAATTTTCCCAACTCTGGGAAATTTTCAGTTTTGATTTTCCAAGCCCGCTTTCTCTCTTGCCTTGATTCATGCACATTTAAGCCCTTCAATGTATGCTTTCCTGTCCATGATCATCGAATCGCGGTTATCGCAGTTTATCCATTTTCCCCTAACTGCGAGATCATGGCCTCTTGCAGTTCTCAATCATCGCTCGTGGTGAATATCAATTTCAGAGTTCTCTCCAGAGCTAATGTCAGAGCCATCTGTGTCAAAATCTAAAATCATGAAGTACAAGTACCAAGGTGTCTTTCCGGTGATAGCAATACAGTCAAACAATGATGAAATCTGAGACACAGAAATTGGGCATGTAGACATGGCAGAGTTTGTAGATAGGACAAAACATACAAATCCTTCTAAGCCTATGCAGAAAACCATTGACAACAGTATTCATTTGGTTGCATCATTTCCAATTTCTGCACACAATCCCTAGTTTGTTCTTCAGGTAGCTAGCCATTACAACAGAGACACTAGAGTTGTGACAGATTCTCAGGGGAATGTAATCATGAGACTGGATGTAGAATTCCTTGACAAAATCTTCATGTGTCCACCCATTGAAAATATTAGATGAATTGACTTTGCTCAAGGCCAACAGGATTATGATAAGGATGTAGAAGCTCCTAGAAGGTACATCAACAACAAATGGTTGAAAATCCCTAGAAGTAATTTGACCAGATGGCCAAAAGACCTTCACAGGAATGACTTTGTAGAAGAAGTTTGTGATTTGATTACTCTCTTGAGTCACATTAGAGGACTCCCTTCTGCTTCCAAATTCCAAGACTGGATGTACACTTACATCAAGGTAAATCTACGGGGTAATCAGAAAATATTCTGGGGAGAACAAATCAGCAATACATTGCATGAGCAACTGGTAAAGGTGAATACCACTTTCAAATTCTATATGACCTCTTATCTTGTCTATGCTACTGCAACCATGAGGAACTTTCTAGGTTTAACTCAGGTAGGAGACAGGAGATTGATCCTAGTGTATGAATATTACCCCCAAATCACTCTGAAGGGGTTGATCCATCATTTCTGAAGGGTTTTGATGCATTCTTTTTAGTTTTCATGTGCTTATGGGATAGTGAACTAGTTCAAAAAAGGGTTTCTGATGAAGCTTGGCATGTTGTAAATTCTTTTGGTTGCTTGTTCCTGTAATTTCTTACTTTCACGTATCTTCAAGTAGGGTATTATCCTGGTTACCCTTATATGCTTCCACGGTATCCTAGTGACTGTATTGTTCTTATGGAGCTATGCAGATAGTTGATTGTAGTGCACAATAAACAGATGGAATTGAAGAAGTCAGGTATAAAATTCCTGGTTGAAATTGGAAGGTACTCAGTTCAATCAGCCAATAAAGCAAAAATAATTGATTCTGAGTTGTAACTGGTCACTATGAAGACCTACAAGAAAAGAGACCACTTTGACTTTAGAAGAGTTCAAGATAAAATCCAGAGGAAGTCAAACTTCCATGTGCCAATGGTTGAAAACATATGGGCTGATCTCAGGACATAGAATGAGATCAGAAAGCTAGACTTCTGCAGACTTCACCTCAGTCAAATTGAAGAACTAGGCCTTGCTGATATTCCAGATGGAATGGAGGATGACGGGGATGTTCTGGATCCCAGATATAATACTGAGAATGTTGAGGCTTCACCTCTCCCAGAGGTGAAATGGTCAATCAAAGAAGAAACATCCATCAGGAAAAGGTTTCAACCAATACTGGCCAACACAAATGTATGGTTGGAAAGTAAAGGGATTAAATTGAAAGAGTTCCTCACAGGGTCAGTGACTGAGGCACTAGAGTAGATAGGCAAGAAAGCTGATAATAGAACTAAAAATAAGAGTGATGCCCCTTCTTCTTCTAAGATACGCAAGCACAAGATCAAATTTGTGTCCAAAGGAGGGAAGAAGGAAACTGAAGAGACTTCCAACGTCACTGAGTCAAATGTTGAAGATACTAATGTTGATCAAGCTAAAGAGCAAAATATTCAGAGTCCTAAGGATGATCAACAAGTAAAAGTATCTGATAAATCTGATGAAGAGGATGAAACTGAACAAGGTGAAGACGAGGATGCAAAAAAGAAGCAACTTGGCAATCCACCTCAATCACATGAGAAGGATCTTCCCATAGGAACACAAGTTTCTACACCTCCTCATCATGTTCCAGTTTCTGGTAGTTTCCCAGTGATCTCAAATGTTCCCCGTTCACCTATCTTTGTTGTTTCCTCTAATAATCCTCTTGTTTCTATGAAAACCAGTTTTGGGACTATTTTTTATTCCTCTGGTTCCATTCCAAGTCTATCTTCTCCATCTTTTGACATCGGTGAACAATCTATTTTAGAGAACCTTCTGGATGCTTTAGAAAATGTTATTGATACAGGTGTGGTGTTTACCAACACTAGTCCTATTGTGACCATCACAGGTGTGAACATGGAGATGGCCAAACAAGTAGTAGATTTAGCCCCAGTTGTTAGTGCTTCTGTGCTTCCTCCATGGTTATCTGCATATACTCCAAAGAGGAAGAAGCAAGCTATCTCGCCTGATGAGATTGATATTGAAAAGTTGTTGCCTGTGAAAGCAAAGAATCAGAAGAAGAAGCCTAAGACTGTTTCTAGGCTTGTCAATGAGAAGGGAATTAGGTACGCTGAAATTGCCAAACCACCAGAAGATGCCACCGTTGACACTTTTGACATGAGTGATTATGTCATTTCAAGGGTTGAGTTGGGCAAGGTAACTCATGAGGCTATAAAGGTAGATTTTCAAACCATTGCCAGCACTTTACTTGAAAATTATGATGAAGTCAAGAAAGAGAAGGAACAGTATAAAGCTAAAGTAGAACAACTTGCTGCTGTCCTTCAAAAGATAGTAAAGTCATCAGAAATGGTAGAACCCATGGCAGTGATGGTGGAAGATCCCCTGATTTAGAAAGTTGAAAAAGCACAAGTTAGGGGAAGGGTGGTAGGAGATATAGTGGAACACCTATTAGCTCAAGGACGAATCTTATTGAGAACCACTGTGGAAAGAAAAGAGAAGATGGACAAAGCTAAAACTGAGTTGGACAACCTAGTAGATCTACTTTCACAAGAGCTGCAAGACCAAGAAGAAAGTCTAGAAGAGTGGATAGATATGAAAAAGATTAAGATAAAGAATCTGATCACCATTGGGGTCATTTAAAATAGGGAATCATATCTTAAGACCAAGGAGACTTTGGTGCATCGAATCCACATAATAAAAGGTCTACTTGAAGATCTGTGTCAAGCCCGAGAAGCTAGTGAAGATAGTGATGTCACACTTCTACACCGGCTAGAAGAACTTCCATGCACCCTAATAGGGGAAGATCACAGTTTCCTCTTAGCATAGGAGATGGTAAGTTCCTTTGAAGAGATGGTCCAAAGGAAATTCGAAGAGGAGGCACCTTCAGTGCTTTCAATGGATAATCTGTATGACCAACACTCGACTCTAGAGAAACTGAAAGATAATCTGGACAAGCATGAAAAGGCAATAAAGGCAGTAAAAGACTCAATTCTCTGGGCCCGCACCATCTTAGAGAACATAGGAAAACTAGATGCATGCGAGATGGCAGCCATCCAAGCTATGTACCAGGACTTTTTGAAGAAAAATGATGGAGGAAGCTAGTGCCTTAGTTTATTTTTCTTGTACATGATATGTAATTTAAATTTTGTTTTGGACATTCTCACATGTAATTTTCCAAAATGTAATTACATGTGAGACAAGAGAAGTCCCAAGTCAAATAGGACTCTTTTGTTGAATAAGTCAAAGTAGTTGTAAATTTCCTATTTTTGCTCCAGGCTCCTCCCTATAAATAAAGAGGGCCTCTTTTGTAAATATTAATTTCTTTTATCTATTGCAAGAAAACTCTAGCAAATTGAAAAGCAAATCAAGACTTTGTGCTTCTTTGTGAGAATCAATTATCAAATATTTATCATTACAAGAAAGCAAGTTCAATTCCAATCTTTGTCTTGGGATTATTAGTTTTATGATAGAATTATTCTTATGTCTTTGCTATCATATTATCCTTGATAAGTAATTGAAGTGTGAGTTTATTTCAAGTGATTAAGGAGTATTCTAAATCTGATTTCAATAGACTTTGAGCTATAAAATCATTTGTGAGGATTGTGTTTATGTTCGTGAGGATAAAATAGCTTGAAGACTTTGTGCCACAAGTTGTTATATTCAATCTACTTTTATCATCTTGGAGAAGATTGAAGACTTTGGGCTGCATTCAACTTCAAATAGTTCTATTTACAATTAGTAAGTAAGGCAACATAAAACTTTGTGTTTCTGTGGTTTTGTGATAGTTTGTAAGTTCTTTAATATTACCTTCATTTAAATCATCATCTTGAAGTATAAACATATATTATGAAAAAAGAGAATATGATGGAATGGAATCACCCCAAATATAATTCTTAGTGTAAATAAGATTTATCAGTTATTAGTTGGTAATAACTAGCAACTAGAGGGAACCTCCCCTTGTTGAGAGGAGAGACTTTGTCTCATCATAGCTGTGGCTGATATACCCATTTTGCCGTTAGTGAGTTAACGACAAAATATTCACCCAATAGTTTTTTGGCGACTCTACTGGGGAAGGAACGCACAACTTGAAGCCTCACGCTCTGAGTTGAAGCATTTTTAGTTCTTTTCCATTTGTTGCAAAATTTTGTTGACCATACTACATTCTGGTAGATTCATAGTATACAAGAAGAAAGAGAGCTTGAGGTATTATTGATCCTATATTTGAATTGATGTAGCAAAATAATTTTAGTCTTTTGCCTCTATGACCTCATCTTCAACGAACCAGAAGTTTTCCTCCTACCAATGCCAGGTCTCCAATACCAGGTGAAGCTTCTAGTTCTAGTGCTAGCAGAGTTTTGTCTGTTCATACCCCACAAAGGTTTGTTATCCCACCTTTTAATCAACGCATCATGGCAGCCCAAGGCCCTTGGGGTAACACTTTGGGTCCTCTAAATTTAACCCCACCATTTCATGAACTACCTCGTAGTTCAAGAAAGAATTTTCCCAAATTCTATGGTGATGAGAAAGTTCACCCTGATGAACACATTGCAGCTTTCTGCATAGCTTGTGGTGTGATAGGTGTTGAGCACGAAGATGTAACAGTAAGGCTTTTTGTAGAAACATTACAAGGTGCTACTGCAGACTAGTTTTATCATCTTCGAGCTCAGACCATAACGAACTAGAATACTCTCAAAACCAAGTTCGAAGCCAAGTTTAAACCTGTGGAAGATGCACATGCATTGTTGGCACAACTAACACAAATGAAAAAAGAACCTCATGAACCTATGCAAGACTTCATCGCTAATTACAATAAGTTGAGAAATAGGATTCCCGCCACCGCTAAGCCAACAACGGAGAATCTTAAGTGTTTCTTTATCAATACACAACTTCCTGAGGTGAGTTTTTTGTTAAGGCAAGTCGGTCCTGCAGATCTTGCTGCAGCTTAGATTTTTGCAACTGAAGTGGAAGATGATCTTATCCTTGCAGGTAAGATAAGAATGGATTGTAATAGAAATAAAAGTTCCTTTTCTGCTAAGAATTCTTCCACAAGCACCACGGACCCTATGGTGCAAAAGCTAGCAAATGAATTGCTAGCTCTGAAAAGACAAATGTCCCAAGGTATGTATGCCCCTCCTTCTTATCAGGATATACCAAGGAGGACTTTTCCCAATAATTCATATCAAGGCAACACTGCTAAAAATCAAGGACAACACAATTGTCTTCCTCCTACACAAGGGAAGCTTGCCATTGAAGCAGCACCGGTCAACTCAGTAGTTGGCTATTATGAAGCTGAAAATAAACATTCTTTCCAACTTGAGTTGGATCATGAGAATGATGCTAATCTCTTCATAGAAGGAGAAGAAGAATTAGCTGGTGACTCTACCATCAGCTTTCTGAATTACCAAGACGAAGCTGAAAAAGGAGGAGAAGTGTGTGAAGGAGCATATGTTGTCTTTACCAGGTCCCAAAATCAGCCAACTCTACAAGCTGATAAAGGAAAGGAGAGAGAAGAATCTCAATCAGTAATTTCAATCGCTAAACGGGGGACTCTGCTGCCTTTCCAATCAAAAGACCCGGTGGGCAATAAACAAGTAAGTGCCTCTAATGACTTTGTATCTTCTACTTCAAACCCCCAGACTAGTACTATCTCTACCAAAAATCAGAATGATGGATTTTCTTCCTCCATTTCTAGTTCATTTCAGCAATTTGATATAATAAATCATGATAGGAAGACTAAGATCCAAATGTCTGAAGTTGAGTATTTACAAGCTAATCCTGAACAATTTGATAGATTAGCTAAGTACATCAAAAACAAGACCGTCCCTATAGGACAAGATTTTCCAAAGGTTGCTCATGACTCCCTAGAAAGCAAACCTACCCAAAATAATCTTGTCACTACTCCTCTTGAAGCCTCTGGAAAAATTGAACCTTTCAATGTTTCCCTATTAGTAAATGGTCATAAATTGAGCAATTGCGTAATAGATTCTGGAGCCT
The DNA here is from genome assembly GCA_027924645.1 of Cunninghamia lanceolata. Classification (NCBI taxonomy): domain Eukaryota; kingdom Viridiplantae; phylum Streptophyta; class Pinopsida; order Cupressales; family Cupressaceae; genus Cunninghamia; species Cunninghamia lanceolata. Next base: position 1,722,503 of record BSBN01001327.1, on the reverse strand, counting down.
ATGATAATGTTATGCCTGCTAAAGTAGCAGATGCCCTTGGCCTCACCTTAACCAAAACTTTTGGGAGGTGTTTCTCTATGGAAAATAAGCAAGTTCCACTTTTGGGTCAAATCAAAGATGCCCAATTTGTATTTGCAGCTTTTCCAAATAAGAGAATTAAGATGACAGTCCTGGTAGCTGATGTTCCAGCTTATTACGGCATTCTGCTTGGGCATAATTTTTGCAAGGATGTAGGTGGGGAGTTGAACATGGATCTATCTGAAGCAAGGATACCTATTAAAGGTGTCATGTAGAAGTTGCTTCTTGAGAAGGAGACAAAATACATTGTTACTCAGATGGCAAATCCCAAAGCTCAAATCTTGTTTGAGTCCTCGGGAATGGGTAACTATTTCCTATCTACTGAAGATGTTTCTGGTTCATTAGATGAGAGTTCAAGTGATAGCTCAGACCATTCAGATGAATAATCAGGTGAGTTTTCAGATAAAAGTTCAGGTGAAGGTATAATAATGTTGGATTCTTCCCTCATTGATGAAGAGGAATCTTCTGATCAAAGGAATTCCAAGAAATCAAATTCTGATGGAGTTTAGATTTTAGAATTTGATGGCAATTGTTCTTCTACTAGTTCCAAAGTTGGAGTGGTCTTGATATCTCCTCAAGGTAATATTTTACCTTTTTCATACAAGTTACAGTTTGACAACACCAACAACACCACCGAATACGAGTCATTGTTGCTCGGATTGGAAGCTGCTCGTGCTAGGGGTGTTAAAATTCTTCATGCCCAAGGAGATGCTGAATTAGTGGTTTGTCAAGTGAGAAATTTGTACCAAACCAAAAATGAAAGATTGAGACATTATTGTAATCGCGTGTGGGATTGCATTGAGGGTTTTGATGCTTTCAATATTTCTGCAGTGCCAAGAGAGTTTAATGACCGTGTAGATTCATTGGTTGTTTCCACCACTCTCATGGTTCCTCATAAAGATTTAAAAGGGAACAAGTACACTATTGAGTTGGTCTTCCAACCAAGTGTACCTAATAATGCTGACCATTGGCAGGTGTTCAATGGTGATAACCAAATCATCGCTTTCCTGGAAAAGATGGATAGCTTTGATGAGCTTTACTTTGAAGGTAGTGAATCTCCACCACGGGAATATGTTTCTGAGATAGATTCATAAACTGGCAAAGAGTTTCTTCAGTTGAAAGGGAATAAGATTCCAAAAGGTTTGGTTTCCCTTGAGAAACTATTTAATAAGCATGACAGGTATATCAAGCAGTAGTAACAACAAGATTCAAGTTCCTCTATGGAATTTGAGCAAGTAAATTTGAGTTTGGAGGTAGATCCCAAAATGGTCAATATTGGAAAATGCTGCACTACCGATGAGAGATTCAAATTCATTACCCTCCTTCGCCACTACATTGATGTCTTAGCATACTCCTATGATGATCTGAAGTCCTTCAGGCCTAAGGAGGTTCAACATGAAATTCCCCTCAAAGCTGGATCATTGCCTCACAAGCAGAAGCAGAGGCAATACAACCCCAAAATATCTGGTACGATTCTTTCTGAGATTCAGAAGATGTTGAATGCAAGGATAATTTTTTTGATTCATCATTCCACCTGGATCGCGAACACAGTTCTCGTAAGGAAGAAGTGTTGACTTTTTCCCAGACTGGATGCTTATTCCCAGATATCCCTACAAGGTAGCCATCAGTGATCAATAGGATCTCTGGGCCAGGGGGTCAACAGTATAGGAGATAGACTCTATATTTTATCTCCTCCTCTTCTTCAGGCTCTGCAAGACCTAGGGGGGTATTCCCTACTCAACATCCATGAGGATATGCATGCAGGGCTGGGATGTTGACAGAAAGCAGATGAGTCCTCCTGTAAGTAGACCAAAACTGAAAGATAAGGGCAAAGGGGCTAGCTTTGGGCCTATTTGCAGTTGTAGACAGAGGACTGAGGTTCCTAAAGCTAACTCTAATGTCCTAATATTGGTTTTAGATTTTGCTTTGGAGTTTAAGTGTGGATGCAAAGCTGGATATGGTTATAACACAAAACAAAGCATGATTGGTGCCTATCCAGGGCCTGGAGTCAGTAGACATACACCTGTGAATGATCAGCATGAACAACTAAAACTGGATTTCAAGGGGATATATGTGATACCTGCCTTGCAGGTATCTCCCAATACAAAGTGTTAGGTTATCTCTACTTATGGTATCCCTACTGCAGTATACCCTTCCCAATGTTCAACCTGAAAACAGTTTAATCTGCCCCTTGAGCAGAGGTTAAAAGATCAGGCATTCAACATAGGAATTCTATGCTCTAGAATCTAAACATAAGCAAACATCCAGATCCAGAAGAAGGATACATGCAATACTGGAGACAGAATCAACACAACACATGCCAAACAACATTTCTCATATAAGTTTAATCATGAAATCAGTGGGTTCATGCCAAAAAACAAACAACAAGAGATACATAAACTCACAGGTAAGCTGTACAGAGCAACCAGATCAGCTTGTTATGCATTACAGAGCCAAAATCATCAACTTTCAACAACCTTTGAAATGAGCAACACCACCTGCTTATAACAGCCAGGTAGGTGCTCAGCAATTAATTACAATGTTGACCAAAATTTCACCAGATACACAGTATCATGGAAATGGCGCTTAAACACAACTAGATTGGCGCCCAAACTTGAATGCAGCAGGTAGGGGAGGAGATAGGAAGATTTCTCGAGCCCTGCGCCACCATCCGCTGATGTACATCTTCAGTCGGGTACAGGATCGACCCACGCCATCGTCCATACCTCTGCAACAATCGCCATTAATGGCGCACCAACCCGCGGCTTTGGGAAGATCATCAATCAGACCATCGCAAGCTTTTCCCGCCGAGACTCATCATCATGATGTTTCGAATATGCAGGATAACATTATCCCACATGCACCCCGCGATGACCTCAATAACACTTTATATACTAGGTCATGAGCATATATCATGTCGGTGCTTTTGCTCCTGACGACACTAGTATAGACTTCATCATCATCATCCTCCAGCAGCATGATATCCTGTTGTTCGAAATATCACCCTGACGTCATCATGATAATTGAAATATAGCCTTCATGATAATCGGCACAACCTGATCCTTCGGAGGAACATCCTCCTACTGAGCTTATAACAAAAGTCTGGCCGATGAACATCCTGATGACGTCATCATCATATACTGCTGACGTCATCATCATCATATCTGCCTACTGCGCACCTCCTCAAATCCGGATGACGTCATCATTATGTTTGCAAATATCAGGAGGTCTCTTCAAGATGATCAGTTTGTTAGAAATATGACCCCCGCGGACCTTAATGATGTCATCATCATATTAACATCATCATGATATTCGGAAGACAACCGGATATTTGGAAATATCCTCCTGACGTTCAAACATCAGGTTGCACTGTAGCTCCTCTGTAAGATCGGGGCGATAACTGAATATGATGATGATGCTTGAAAAGATCACCCCCCGGAGATAATGCGCGAAGCCAGCAGGCGGATATCTCCTTGATATTAACATCATCATGATGTTCGAACAAACATATATCCGGGTGATATGAAAATATCACCCCTTCCTTCGAAAATATCATGATGCAGATAGGCAGAAAGAAAAATATCACCCTGATATACGGATGACGTCAGCATCATCAGGATGAGAAACAAAGAATAAGAAGTGATACAACATCATCAGGATGATATTGACTAAGATCATCCTGACGTTCAAAATATGATGACCCTAGTGAACATCGGGTCGCACCTAGAACTCTTCAACAACATCATCAGGATGATCATAACCAAGATCACCCGATGATAAAAATATCACCCCGGCGAAAAATCATGAAGGCAGAAAATATGATGACCTCCACAAGCAGCAGGATGATAACTGGAAATATCATGATGATGACGACCCTTAGGAAAAAACAAGTTAGGTCGAACACTTAGAGAATAACCCCTTCAAGATACCGGGGCGACATCATCATCATGTTTGAGCAAGGTGATATTCGGAAGATCACCAGATACTTGAAAAGATCACCCCCTGGAGATAACTGAGGGCACACTGTAGCTCACAGATATCATCAGGATAATAAGCAAACATCACCCGACACTTGAAATATGATGATGACGATGAAAAAAACAAGTCGACGAAGAACATGCTGATGAAGATCATCATCGAAGACAAGATGATGATGACGACCTCCTCCTCAGAAAAATATGATGCTGCAGCTGAAAAACGCTGAGGAGGTCCAACACTTAGAAAAATTGGGCAAGAAGATGAAAGCTTCATCATGAGGAAACCTCCTGATCATGACAAATCAGCCCCAGGTCAAAATAAGTGCTAATAGTGGCTCCGAATGGGGACGTGCAGGTGAAAACCTGCAGCGAGAACCAGATCTCCGGGCAGACCACAGACAAAAAGCCAAAAAACGCGAGCTGTACAAGGCATTTACACTACATACATATTTTACAAATGTGCACAGCAACCAGATATTCATGCAAAATAGAACTTAAGGAATTGGCCATGCACAGGCAATTCCAGAATTTCACCATCTAGGGCCTGGAGGAAATAAGAATCCTCCCCATGAGTATTGTAAACCTGATATGGGCCCATCCATAAGGGTTGAAATTTACCATGTTTACCCTTTTCCTGATCTTTAGCATTCCAAATAAGCACCAGATCATTAACTTGAAACTTCCTTTTTGTAGTTCTCCTGTCAAACTGATATTTCATATCCTGTTGTCTTTTGAGATTGATCTGGTGGGCTCTCCTTCTGTCTTCATCCAATGCAACCAGCTGATTCACCCTTTCTGTCATGGGATCTTCAATGTCCTCATCATTTTCCTGAATGAATCTGTAAACTGGTAGGAGATTGTTTATGGGCAGTCTAGCTGATGTACCATATACTAGCTCAAAAGGTGACTTCCCAATAGCCCTTTTCACAGTCACTCTGTCAGCCCATACTGCTAGGTTCAACTTTGAGTCCCAAGCTCTCCTGTTCTTGTCTAGTATCCTCTTGACAATTTTCATGATGCTCTTATTGCTTGATTCTGCTTGACCATTTCCTTGTGGGTGATATGATGATGTATATGACAGGTTTATCCCATACCTGTTGCAAAAATCAACAAACTCACCTGATCTGAAGCACATAGCATTATCAATGATAATCTTAGATGGCACTCCAAACCTGATGATGATGTTCTCTAGTATGAAGTCTGTCACCACCTTACTTGTAGCTCTTTTAGTTGGAATGGCCTCAATCCATTTGGTAAAGTAGTCAGTTGCCACCAAAATCCAACTGTGTCCCCCACTTGATTTGTCTGCAATTTCCCCTATAAAATCAATTCCCCACTGCTGGAATGGAGCATCCACAGGTATAGTTCTGAGGGGCAAAGCACCATTATATTTCAGCTTTCTTGAGAATCTCTGGCAAGGGTCACACTTCCTTACTAACTTTTGTGCATCTGAAAAGAGAGTGGGCAACCAATATCCTGCCCTGAGGATTTTATGAGCTGTTGTTTGGGCAGTATAATGGCCACCACACAATCCTTTATGCATGTCAATCAAAATATTGTTAGCCATGTTCTTATCCACACATCTCAGCAGCACACCATCAGGATTTTTCCAGTACAGCTCACCTTGAACAACAACATACCTGATTGCATGTAGCTTCAGAGTCCTCTTTTGATTGTCACTGAAATGGGAAGGACAATTCAGATTTTGCAAATAATAGACAATATCCTTGTACCATTCGGATCCTGATGCACTTACATTCTCATCTTGGACTGCATTAACTTGGCATGCTTCCAAGTTTGACTGTGCCATCATCTTGGCTAGTCCTTGTCCTCTTATCAACTTAGTAACTTGTATGTCTATGTTGAATTCCTGCAGTTTGTTTATCCATCTGCACCTTCTTCCAGTCACCTCCTGCTGAGTGAATATGTCTTTGACTGCAGCATGAGGTACATATGCAATGATATATGACCCTACCAAGTATGGTCTGAAACTTTTAATGGCTCTAACAAGTGCATATGCCTGCTTTTCCATAATATCATACTTCAACTCAGAGGCCTGCAGGGACATACTGAAGAAAGCGATGGGCTGTTCAAAACCATCTTCATTTTTCTGTAACAAACATGCAGCTACAGTATGAAAGGAAGCAAATGAGAACACTTGGAATGGCCTAGAAAAATCAGGAGATTTAAGAACATGGGCCATCTTAATTGCCTCTTTGATATTCTGAAATGATTCTGCTGCTTCCTTTTCCCAGTTGACAGTTGCATCCTTCTTCATCATCTTGGAGATGTTCCTTGTGATCTCTCCAAAGTTAGGAACAAATCTTCTAACAAAATTTATTTGTCCAAAGAAGGACTGAACTCCTTTCACAGTTTTTGGCATTTGAATCATGTCAATAGCTGCCACTCTCTCTGGATCTATCCTGACTCCATCCTTGGAAACAATATGTCCCAGAAGCTTTCCTTCAACTACTCCAAAGGCACACTTCTTTGGGTTTAAAGAAATACCATATTCTAGTGCTCTTATGAAGATCTGCTCCAGATGCATACAATGCTGCTCCTCTTTCTTTGAGTAGGCAGTCAGGTCATCCTGATATACTGCCAGGATTGAATCAATCAGCCCTGCAAAAGCAACATCCATTGCTCTTTGAAATGTAGCACCTGCGTTTGTTAGTCCAAATGGCATTCTAACATACACATATGTTCCCCATGGAGTGGTAAAGGCAGTCTTATACTGTTCTGATTCTTTCAACTTTACCTGATTATATCCTGAAAATCCATCCATCATGGATAGGAGTTCACAACCAGTCACTCTCTGCAACATAGCCTCCATATTAGGCAATGGATAGTTATCCTTCAAAGAGGATACATTCAAGTTCCTGAAATCCACACAAAGCCTAATATCACCATTCTTTTTCCTGACTGGGACAAGGTTAGACACCCAAGTTGAATGTCTGATTGGCACAATTATTCCAGCATCCCTGAGCCTTTTGAGTTCTTCTTGCATCTTAGGAGCTAAGGTAGGATTTATAGGCCTTTGCCTTTGTCTAAATGGCTTAGCTTCAGGCTTCAATGGGATCTCATGCTGGAATAAGTCTTCTCTATAAGCTTTCAGGTCCTCATATGACCAAGCAAAAACATGTTTATACTTTTTTAGCAATGCAATCAGCATACTTCTTATGTGTGGCTTGAGCTGTCTGCCAATATATACCTTCTGAGGGGCCTGAGATGTCCCCAAATTTATTTCTTCTAAATCCTCCTTATTTGTGGGGGATGTCTTTGTGACCATTTTGTCTCTACTGTCAAAGGCTCTTTCCAAAGCCACTAACCCTCTAGGGATTTTATTAGTCCTCAACTGAATGATCTCTTTCCCTACAAGAGTCTCTCTTCCATCTACAGTTTCTACAAAAGCTTGGAAATCAATCTGTTGATTCTCGTACTCATCTATGCAGTGCAAAAATTTCAGCAAATCCCTATCATCATTAAAAACTTGCCAACTGCATATGTTTTCTGGTATGGCAGGCCTAATTTTAACTTCTACATCTGTGACACCTGACAGAGTGATGTCATCTGGCCTTATTGCAACATTGGCTAAGAAATCAGCCATAACATTTTTTGACCTTTCTACCCAGCCAATTGAAAATGCATCAAAAAGTTCAATAGTATCCCAAACAGCATGCTTGTATTGCTTCAGTCTTTTATTCTTTGCTGCATACTTATTTCTGATTTGGGATACAATCAGCTCAGAGTCTCCAAATACTCTTAACATCTTAATCCCATGTTTGAGAGCAATATTCAGGCCTAAGAGTAAAGCCTCATATTCTGCAATATTGTTTGTGCAATCAAACCTCAGCAAGAAAGAGAATTTGAGGAGCTTACCAGTTGGAGACAGGAAAACAACTCCAGCTCCAGAGCCTTCTTTTGCACAAGCTCCATCAAAAAACATGGTCCATAACCCTTGCTGATCCAGCTCATCAATACAGGCATTTTTCTTTTTATCTTCTGCATCATCTGAGACAACCTTGAAGTTATCACAGTCAGTGTCTACAAAGCATACTTGTTCATTTGCTTCTTGGTCTTCCACTGTCTCTGATGATCTTTGCTCTCTAATTAGCTTGACATCCCTGCCATTCATTGGAATCATGGCATATGATAGGTCCAGCTGCATACTTCCACCCATTAGTGCTGCCCATCTTCTTGACAGCAGCATACCATACTGTGGCTTGATGTCAACCACTGTTATATTCATTTTGTATTTCTTTTCAGGAAATGTTGCCAGCTTGAAATCTACATCCTTCATGATTCCAATAACTGGTACCTCTCTGGCATCCATAGCATAACACTTCCCACATGCCTTGTCAATTTTTAATCCTGTTTGTTGCATGATGGCCAAAGGCATGACATTTGTGGATGCTCCAGAGTCCAGCATACAATTTCTAATTATTTTACCATTTATAACCAGGGAAACATAAAATGGTTCCACCTGTGAAGGACACTTTGTCATGGTCATTCCTAAATAGACTTCAGGAGTCTCATCCTCTTCATTGCACATGACCTGTTTCTCACCCTGGGTCTGATCACTTTGTCTAGCTTGAAAAGGTACCCCTGAGATTAGGGATATTGTCCTATTTTTGATCTCTTCCACTTTCATGAGTTCCATAAGTGGAACAGAGACCTTTACCTGAGAGAGGATCTGGGCTATATCAAATGGAGCACAGTTTTGTACAACAGTTGTAGCTTGCTCCACAGTCTTGCTTTTATCCTGAGCTGATTTAGTTTTCATTTTCATAGTTCCCTGATCATCATTCTTGTCTTGGGAACCTCTACTTTGATCTTCAGCCTGAGGGGTTTTATTTTCCGGTCCTTGAGATTCAGGACCTGCTCTGTATCTAAAGTTCTGTTTATTATTTACCCACTGCCTTTTTTGTGGTTCAGTTCCTTTATAACCATGCATCAGCTGACCTGCAGAAATATCCTCTGGCTGATGTGGGCTGCCAACCTGATTTCTACCTCTGAGATTGTAGTTGCTCTTGACCTGAGCAACTGCTGCAGCTGTGAAGGCTCTGATTTCCTCATCAGAAGGTCGTTGTAGATTACCCAGAGAGTTGTGTGAGTTCTGAGCATACACATAATTATCCTCATGATCTTCATCATCTGGGGACTGTTGGCAGGCCTGAACTTGATGATCTGTCTTCTCATCAGCATCATAGAGAGTATATCCATTACCTATGGACATCATGTTAACATCATCATCCTGCACATGATGTGGCTCATTGCACTCATTACAAGATGTAGCATTATCATACAAGGATTGAGCAATCATGCACTGTGACTGTGAATGTGGCATCTGACAGACTATACACCACGGAGCATCATCAGCAATATTTATAGTTTTCTTTAGGGGATCAGGAGTTTCCTTGGCATGTTGAGCCCTCTGATTTGTGTTGTTACGTGGATATACAGGCTTACCATCATGCCAATTGGTGTTATAAGGCATATCATGTAATGATGGCCTCCTTTCCTGCCTTTGATAGACTTGCCTATCAGGACCCATTCCCTTTTCACTTCTAGCTAATCTATAGCTCAGGTCCTTAACAACATTTGCCAGTTTGTCTATCTTATCCTCAGGAGCAGATGTACTACCTTGAGTGTTCTGAGGCTTATTTGGATTCTGCAGAATTTTTACATCATCCCTTCTATTTGTCTTGCCTGATGCTTTCCTATTGTTTTCAATATTTACTGCAATTCTGAAAGCATCCCTGAGAGTGGCAGGACCTTTATCTCTCAGTCCATATGCAGTCTTTGCATCAAAGGCATTGATGTACAAAATTATGCACATTGGTTCATTTGGCCTCATATGATGTGGCAATTTGTTCAACACTTTAGTAAATCTTGCATTAAAGTCTGCAACCTGCTCATTTGACCCTTTTGTGATACTGGTGAACTCATTTACAAAGAAGCTAGGGTCAGTTTTATCACCATATTGCTCCTTGAATATCCTTTTAAAATCATCCCATGATGATATGCTCCGGTCAGGCAGATTCCTGTACCATTCTCTTGCCTCATCTATTAAGGATTGCATGAATGACTTCATGAAAACATCCTCATGCTCAACCTCAAAATTATCCATGAAATTTTGGAAGGCCTTTAGATGATCTTCTCCTGACACTGTATTGTTTCCTGAAAACTTAGGCACTTGCAGCCTCAGATGCTTGTCAATGGGGTTAGGATACCCAGGAATACCATCAAACACCAACTGCCTGAATCTATCTAACTGCATGGGCTGTCTGTTTGGCTGATTAACATTAACATTTCTATTTGCATTTTGGTTTCCTGCATGGTTCAATGGTATCCTAGCATCATTCACATATTGTCTGTCATCATGATGCTGATGTTGCATTTCATATCTTTGCTGATGTCTTTGCATATTTGCATTCTCTAGAGTAGGAACTAAATTATTTTGGGCAGTTCTCAAGGCTTGCACTTTCTGCTGTATATCATCTCTGATTTTCATGGCTTGTAGGTATTCTAGTTCTGCTCTTAGACTTTTGATTTCTTCAGCCAACTGCTCATCCTTGGGTCTGGAGGTAGATGGTCTCATACCATTTGGGTCATCATCTTCATCATCCCTTAGGGACTCTGCCTCTTCAAACCTTTCACTTGGGTCAAGAAAAGGGCGTTCTTGGAACACCTCTGACCTCATTCTCATACTACCACCCTGTTGCCTCTCATATGCACCTTGGATATCAGCTTCTGCACTTGAAAAATAAGGAGCATGCTGTCCTGATGGCCTAGGGTTATCTTGTACCTCATCACTTTTTCTGGGGGAGCTCTCATGACTAGCTGAGACAGTTCCCTTTCTTCTATACATCATTCTTTTTGTTAATGGTAACTCTTCAAATAGAAGATTTTGTTGGGATCTTCTCCCCTGCATATAAATTTACCTTTGACCGGTTGGGAGATTACTTCAGAGTCGCCACCTATTTCTAGGAACTGTTTTCTTCTGAAAACCAGGGTTCTTTCACAAGGTTCCCCAGCGGAGTAGATTACTGTTGCTGACTCAGATGGGTCACATATATATCACTGGAGATGATTAGATAGCACTTTTACTTCTCAGTCCCCAGCGGAGTCGCCAATTTCTGTTGACTTTTTCCCAGACTGGATGCTTATTCCCAGATATCCCTACAAGGTAGCCATCAGTGATCAACAGGATCTCTGGGCCAGGGGGTCAACAGTATAGGAGATAGACTCTATATTTTATCTCCTCCTCTTCTTCAGGCTCTGCAAGACCTAGGGGGGTATTCCCTACTCAACATCCATGAGGATATGCATGCAGGGCTGGGATGTTGACAGAAAGCAGATGAGTCCTCCTGTAAGTAGACCAAAACTGAAAGATAAGGGCAAAGGGGCTAGCTTTGGGCCTATTTGCAGTTGTAGACGGAGGACTGAGGTTCCTAAAGCTAACTCTAATGTCCTAATGTTGGTTTTAGATTTTGCTTTGGAGTTTAAGTGTGGATGCAAAGCTGGATATGGTTATAACACAAAACAAAGCATGATTGGTGCCTATCCAGGGCCTGGAGTCAGTAGACATACACCTGTGAATGATCAGCATGAACAACTAAAACTGGATTTCAAGGGGACATATGTGATACCTGCCTTGCAGGTATCTCCCAATACAAAGTGTTAGGTTATCTCTACTTATGGTATCCCTACTGCAGTATACCCTTCCCAATGTTCAACCTGAAAACAGTTTAATCTGCCCCTTGAGCAGAGGTTAAAAGATCAGGCATTCAACATAGGAATTCTATGCTCTAGAATCTAAACATAAGCAAACATCCAGATCCAGAAGAAGGATACATGCAATACTGGAGACAGAATCAACACAACACATGCCAAACAGCATTTCTCATATAAGTTTAATCATGAAATCAGTGGGTTCATGCCAAAAAACAAACAACAAGAGATACATAAACTCACAGGTAAGCTGTACAGAGCAACCAGATCAGCTTGTTATGCATTACAGAGCCAAAATCATCAACTTTCAACAACCTTTGAAATGAACAACACCACCTGCTTATAACAGCCAGGTAGGTGCTCAGCAATTAATTACAATGTTGACCAAAATTTCGCCAGATACACAGTATCATGGAAATGGCGCTTAAACACAACTAGATTGGCGCCCAAACTTGAATGCAGCAGGTAGGGGAGGAGACAGGAAGATTTCTCGAGCCCTGCGCCACCATCCGCTGATGTACATCTTCAGTCGGGTACAGGATCGACCCACGCCATCGTCCATACCTCTGCAACAATCGCCATTAATGGCGCACCAACCCGCGGCTTTGGGAAGATCATCAATTAGACCATCGCAAGCTTTTCCCGCCGAGACTCATCATCATGATGTTTTGAATATGCAGGATAACATTATCCCACATGCACCCCGCGATGACCTCAATAACACTTTATATACTAGGTCATGAGCATATATCATGTCGGTGCTTTTGCTCCTGACGACACTAGTATAGACTTCATCATCATCATCCTCCAGCAGCATGATATCCTGTTGTTCGAAATATCACCCTGACGTCATCATGATAATTGAAATATAGCCTTCATGATAATCGGCACAACCTGATCCTTCGGAGGAACATCCTCCTGCTGAGCTTATAACAAAAGTCTGGCCGATGAACATCCTGATGACGTCATCATCATATACTGCTGACGTCATCATCATCATATCTGCCTACTGCGCACCTCCTCAAATCCGGATGACGTCATCATCATGTTTGCAAATATCAGGAGGTCTCTTCAAGATGATCAGTTTGTTAGAAATATGACCCCCGCGGACCTTGATGACGTCATCATCATATTAACATCATCATGATATTCGGAAGACAACCGGATATTTGGAAATATCCTCCTGACGTTCAAACATCAGGTTGCACTGTAGCTCCTCTGTAAGATCGGGGCGATAACTGAATATGATGATGATGCTTGAAAAGATCACCCCCCGGAGATAATGCGCGAAGCCAGCAGGCGGATATCTCCTTGATATTAACATCATCATGATGTTCGAACAAACATATATCCGGGTGATATGAAAATATCACCCCTTCCTTCGAAAATATCATGATGCAGATAGGCAGAAAGAAAAATATCACCCTGATATACGGATGACGTCAGCATCATCAGGATGAGAAACAAAGAATAAGAAGTGATACAACATCATCAGGATGATATTGACTAAGATCATCCTGATGTTCAAAATATGATGACCCTAGTGAACATCGGGTCGCACCTAGAACTCTTCAACAACATCATCAGGATGATCATAACCAAGATCACCCGATGATAAAAATATCACCCCGGCGAAAAATCATGAAGGCAGAAAATATGATGACCTCCACAAGCAGCAGGATGATAACTGGAAATATCATGATGATGACGACCCTTAGGAAAAAACAAGTTAGGTCGAACACTTAGAGAATAACCCCTTCAAGATACCGGGGCGACATCATCATCATGTTTGAGCAAGGTGATATTCGGAAGATCACCGGATACCTGAAAAGATCACCCCCCGGAGATAACTGAGGGCGCACTGTAGCTCACGGATATCATCAGGATAATAAGCAAACATCACCCGACACTTGAAATATGATGATGACGATGAAAAAAACAAGTCGACGAAGAACATGCTGATGAAGATCATCATCGAAGACAAGATGATGATGACGACCTCCTCCTCAGAAAAATATGATGCTGCAGCTGAAAAACGCTGAGGAGGTCCAACACTTAGAAAAATTGGGCAAGAAGATGAAAGCTTCATCATGAGGAAACCTCCTGATCATGACAAATCAGCCCCAGGTCAAAATAAGTGCTAACAAGAAGAACGGAGAAATCTGTATCTGTGTTGATTTCAGGAATCTCAACCAGTCTTCCCTAAAAGATAACTACCCATTTCCCATCATGGATCAAGTATTGCAAATAGTAACTGGTTTGGAAATGCTATCTATGTTAGATGATTTTTCAGGGTACAATCAAGTGGAGGTCAATGAAGCAGTTCAGTTCAAAACTGCTTTCACTACACCATGTGGCACATTTGCGTATCGCAGAATGCCTTTTGGTCTGATCAATGCTGGCACCACATTTCAAAGAGCAATGGACCTTGCCTTCAGAGGTGAGATGGGAAAGTTCATCATGGTGTATCTCGATGATTTGACTATTTTCTCCAAAAATTGTCATGATCATGCGCACCATTTACAACAAGTGGTGTAACGCTGTCGAAAAAATGGTATTTCTCTCAACCCTAAGAAGTCAGTTTTTAGGGTTACAGAAGGCAAACTTCTTGGACACATTGTATCTCGAGAAGGCACTAAAATTGACTTGGAAAGAGTCAAATCTATTCAGAGTCTTACTCTGCCTGCTAGTAAGACTGCAGTTCATTCTTTCTTTGGAAAGGTGAATTTTCTACGAAGGTTCATTCCTGAATTTGTAGAGAAAACCTATCACATCATCAACATGATGAAGGGTAAGGCTACTTTCCATTGGACTATGGAAGGCATAGCGGCATTTGAGGATATCAAGAGGGCTATTGCTCATGCCCCAGTCCTTGTTTGTCCTGACTATACCAAAGATTTCGTAGTTTATAGCTACGCTTCAGAACATACACTTTCAGCTATTCTAGTTGAGCAGAATGAAGAAGATGTGGAATCCCCCATATCATTTATGAGTTGTCCTCTCAAAGCTCATGAATTGAAATATTCTAATATGGAGAAGCATGCTTATGCTATGGTCAAAGCGGTGAAGCATTTCAGGTTCTATATTCTGAATTCACACACTGTTGTTATGGTGCCTGATACAACAGTCAAGTCTATCCTAACTCAACAGGAGTTTGGAACAAAGAGAGGTAATTGGATTGCTAAGATCCAAGAATTTGATCTAGATATCAAGCCTACCAAGCTTGTGCATGGAAAAGGTTTGTGTCAATTGATCACTGATAACGTGCCAAAAGAGATAGGGGATGAAGAAGTTGGGTATACACCAACTGTTCTTTTTGTCACTACTACTAATGAGTGGTATTCAAATATCACTCATTTCCTTACCTATGGTGAGTGTCCTTCTCATCTGTCTTATAAGGAGAAAAGAACTATTAGGTTGAAGGCTGCTAACTACGTCCTTTGGGACAATGGTTTGTACAAAAGGAGTCTTGATGGCGTATTTCTCCATTGCATGGATAAAGCACAACAAAGTAGACTTTTGGAGTCTTTCCACAATTTGTCTTGTGGAGGACATTTTTCAGCACCTGTAATGGTTCACAAGATTCTACGAGCTAGATACTATTGGCCCACATTATTTCAAGATGCGTACAATTGGGTACGTAGATGTGAGTTGTGTCAGCAGTTTGTTGGGAAACTGAAGTTGGCTGCACTACTTCTCAAACCAATGGTTATCGAAGAACCTTTTCAGAAATGGGGCATTAACTTCATTGGCACTGTGAATCCACCATCGAGTGTGGGACACAACTATGTTCTCACCGCGACAGATTATTTTACCAAGTGGGTGGAAGCCATTCCAGTCAAACATGCTACTTTTGAAGTGGTATGCAGTTTCCTTAAGGAAAACATTATTTCCAGGTTTGGAGTTCCAAACAAGATTGTAGCAGACAATGCTACTTGTTTCTCTTCCCATGAAATTACTGACTTTTGCTATGAGCATGGGATCATTCTTTCCCATTCTTTAGACTATTATCCGCAAAGGAATGGTCAAGCAGAATCAAGCAATAAGAATCTAGTCACTATCATCAGGAAACTGGTGGATGAGAATCAGAGAACTTGGCATAAAGCGTTGTTTGATGCTTTATGGGCAGATAGGATTACCCCTAAAAGGGTGATAGGCATGTCATCATTTCAGCTTCTATATGGTCTGAATGCGGAGATACCAATTACCTTGGAATTGCTAGCATTGAAGTTGGTAAAGGCATTGGAAGATAGAACTTTTGATAGTTCTATTGATAAAAGGATCATGTATCTAACTGAACTTGAGGAGCAGCGAACTATGGTAGTGGATCGTATCGCTGAGCACCAAAATCAAGTAAAGAAACTCTTCGACAAGAAGGCAAAGGCTCGTGAATTTCATATTGGACACCAAGTCTTGTTGTGGGACAAGATGAGAGAACCGAAGGGAATGCATGGAAAATTTGATTCCTTGTGGAGAGGTCCATTCACCATTCATCAGATATGTGGTGAGAATAGTTTCTTGTTGGAGTATCAGGATGGGATGCCATTCTTACTGCCTCACAGTGGGCAACATCTGAAGCACTTCAATCCTTGAAGTATCAGATAAGTTCATTTGTACATTTGTATAGCTATGTTTTTATTTTTGTGTTTTTGTTTAGTCTTTTGTGTCTTTTTCTTTTTTGCTTGACTCTATAGCCCAATGGCATGGATGAAGGCACTTAGAGATTGGATTCTACTCCCCTCAATCATTTCAAAGATCGATCGAAGGAAGTTCCCCATTTAGAGCCAGTTGTTGTTCTCAAAACACTTATTTTTGTAGACAACCCCCACAAAACTTGTCTATTTCGTGATCTACACTCTAGGTTCGCAAATCGAGACAAGATTCTCTTGGTCCCGTACGAAGTCATTTGACATCCTAAACTAGTTTGTGACATTTCCTCAAATCAATTCCTTGATACTTGCATGAATTAATTAAGTCTTAAACTGATAAAGATGTCAATTTTGGTCATTTTCCAGGTTTTAGTAAATTTTTGAGTCTTAATATGTAATGTTGGTAAAAATCACCGACCTTACATATTTTTTTCATTTAACATGTGTAACAGTGGCACTTTTTACTACTTTTGCATGGTTTTTCATTTCTACATGTCCGAGCGGCATTTTTAGCAGCTAATAGATGTTCTCATTAAAACCATCTTCACATGCAAAGTCAATGGTTTTCGCCGCCTTTGCATTTTTGTTGATATGTGCAGGGTTGGCCGATTTTGCCGCACGAGCAAGATCTCTGGGATCTTGAACTTGGAGTGCCATTAATGGCCACTTGTGCCACCCATTAAAGACATGTTTTCAAGATTTTAAATATCTTTTGATTGTTTCTTTCGTCATTTCATTTTTCTTCTTCCTAAGCTATCCGCTGGACTTTCCTCGCACCATCCAATTGCGCTGATCTAAAGTTCAACTGAATTCATCATCATCAAATCCAGGGTCTCCTCCATAGGGATAGGTAAGTCTTTTACCCACTTTCATTTTACTTCTTAAGGTTTCTGTTAAAATAATGGTTTGAAGGGCTTTTATTTTGTTTGATTTTTGTTATGAGCCTTTGTTGGATGATTGTTTTCCTATTTGTGGTCATCGTTGTGTTTTAATCTTGGTTCATTTTTTTCATGTCAAATATGTTTTAAGAATGGGTAAATCTTTACGTGCTCTAAGTCTTACCCATATGGGTGTCGGCGGTTTTACTGCTCAAACCTGTTACAACTTACCAAAGGCAAGGTGTATGAGCGGCAAAATTTGCCGCTCCTACACCAAAACCTTGCAACCCTACCTTAAGCGAATAGTCGGTGATATTCACCACTTATGTATTTCCTAAAACTTTTAGATGAAAGTGTATGGGCAGAAAAATCTACCGCCCTTACACAAAATTTTTGGAATTTCTATCGTATGCGGTGTCGGCAGTTTTTGCCGCTTAAACCTCGAATGCAATTTATATCAAATGCAGTAGTGGCAAAAAATACCGCTCAAACATAAACTTCACAAAATTCCTGATTACCTACATTAGCGGTAAATTGCACCACTCTGACATATAATTTGTTTCCTTACTACATGTAGTGGCGGCAAATTTTGCCGCCGATGCAAGTATAAGAAACCCCTCATATGCAAGGTCAGCGAATTTTGCCACCTATGTAAACACTCTCCCAAATTTTCCCAACTCTGAGAAATTTTTAGTTTTGATTTTCCAAGCCCGCTTTCACTTTTTCCTTGATTCACGTGCATTCAAGCCCTTCAATGTATGCTTTCCTGTCCATGATCATCGAATCGCAGTTATCCCATTTTATCCATTTTTCCCCTAACTGTGAGATCATGGCCTCTTGTAGTTCTCAATCAGCGCTCGTGGTGAATATCAATTTCAAAGTTCTCTCCAGAGCTAATGACAGAGCCATCTGCATCAAAATCTAAAATCATGAAGCACAAGTACCAAGGTGTCTTTCCGGTGACAACAGTACAGTCAAACATTGATGAAATCAGAGAGACAGAAATTGGGCATGTAGACATGGCAGAGTTTGTAGATAGGACAAAATAGACAAATCCTTCTAAGCCTATGCAGAAAATTGTTGACAGCAGTATTCATTTGGTTGCATCATTTTCAGTTTCTACACACAATCCCAAGTTTGTTCTTAAGGTAGCCAGCCATTACAACAGAGACACTAGAGTTGTGATGGATTCTCATGGGAATGTAATCATGAGACTGGATGCAGAATTCCTTGACAAAATCTTCATGTGTACACCCATTGAAAATATTGGATGAATTGACTTTGCTCAGGGCTAACAGGATAATGATAACGATGTAGAAGCTGCTAGAAGGTACATCAACAACAAATGGTTGAAAATCCCTAGAAGTAATTTGACCAGATGGCCAAAAGACCTTCACAGGAGTGACTTTATAGAAGAAGTTTGTGATTTGATTACTCTCTTGAGTCACATCAGAGGACTCCCTTCTGCTTCCAAATTCCAAGACTGGATGTACACTTACATCAAGGTAATTCTACGAAGTAATTAGAAAATATTCTGGGGAGAACAGATCAGCAATGCATTGCATGAGCAACTGGTAAAGGTGAATACCACTTTCAAATTCTATATGACCTCTTATCTTGTCTATGTTGCTACAAGCATGAGGAACTTTCTAGGTTTAACTCAGGTAGGAGACAGGAGACTGATCCCAGTGTATGAATATTACCCCCAAATCACTCTGAAGGGGTCGATCCATCATTTCCGAAGGGTTAATGATGCATTCTTTTTAGTTTTCATGTGCTTATGGGATAGTGAACTGGTTCAAAAAAGGGTTTCTGATGAAGCTTGGCATGTTTTAAATTCTTTTGGTTGCTTGTTCCTGTAATTTCCCACTTTCACGTATCTTCAGGTAGGGTATTATCCTGGTTACCGTTATATGCTTCCATGGTATCCTAGTGATTGTATTGTTCTTATGGAGCTATGCAGATAGTTGATTGTAGTGCACAATAAATAGATGGAATTGAAGAAGTCAGCTATAAAATTCCTGGTTGAAATTGGAAGGTACTCAGTTTAATCAGTCAATAAAGCAAAAATAATTGATTTTGAGTTACAACTGGTCACTATGAAGACCTACAAGAAAATAGACCACTTTGACTTCAGAAGAGTTCAGGATAATATCAAGAGGAAGTCAAACTCCCATGTGCCAATGGTTGAAGACATATGGGCTGAGCTTAGGACACAAAATGAGATCAGAAAGCTAGACTTTTGCAAACTTCACCTAAGTCAAATTGAAGAACTAGGCCTCGCTGATATTCTAGATGGAATGGAGGATGACAGGGATGTTCTGGATCCCAAATATAATACTGAGAATGTTGAGGCTTCACCTCTCCTAGAGGTGAAATGGTCAATCAAAGAAGAAACATCCATCAAGAAAAGGTTTCAACCAATACTGGCCAACACAAATGTATGGTTGGAAAGTAAAGGGATTAAATTGAAAGAGTTCCTCACAGGGTCAGAGACTGAGGCACAGGAGAAGATAGGCAAGAAAGCTGAGAATAGAACTAAAAACAAGAGTGACACCCCTTCTTCTCCTAAGATATGCAAACCGAAGATCAAATTTGTGTCCAAAGGAGGGAAGAAGAAGGAAACTGAAGAGACTTCCAATGTCACTGAGTCAAATGTTGAAGATACTAATGTTGATCAAATGGAGGTCAAAGATGTTGAAGCTAAAGAGAAAAATATTCAAAGTCCTAAGGATGATCAACAAGTAAAAGTATTTGATAAATCTGATGAAGAGGATGAAACTGAACAGGGTGAAGACGAGGATGCAGAAAAGGAGCAACTTGGCGATCCACCTCAATCACCTGAGAAAGATTTGTTGCAAGTATGGGTTGAACTGGTGTTGTCATTGATGTCAACATACTCATGTTGCATTAATGAGAAGGATTGGATGAGCTGTGTGTTGAGGATATTGAGAAAATTAGTCTCAATCAGGAACAGTGAAGAACAGTGATGATAACAAGGTAAAAGTCTAAGATAGGTTGAGGATCAGAGGATGCGGTTTAAAGGGTTTGTAGATATAAGTCTTGAGATGCTCCAGTTAAGTTTTTAGGGATCTACATGAAGATCTGAAGAAGTTATGGTCGCTCAAGTAGAACCAGTTCTGACAAGTGCTCAGTGGTGACAGAGTGAGACAGATAGGTCCGGTAAGGTCTAGTAATGCATTATCCCACTCTGTAGATTTGAGGACATGTTTAGGACATCCTTGTGAAGCGTCAAGTAGATCATTTTGTGGTTTGTAGGTCTGGAAGATCCTATTCCTTTGTGACAGTGATAATAGACTGTGTTCTTGAGGTTCCAGATGTAGGAGAGAAGGATTTCAGTAAGTAGAGGAAGTGCGGGTGTTCCTGGTGATTCAGGAAAGCTTGTGAAGATCATTGGATTATGTTCAGTTCGTGTAGATGGTCCGCATTACAATTGGAGCCCAGAATTGAAGAAATAGTTCTAGATGAAGGTGTTCTTTCTGTAACTGGCCGACCGGATGAATTATACACCTTACGAATGTTCTTGTGGTTGCTTTCCAACTTAGATATTTGTTCCTAAGTTGATGTCATGTATAAATAAAGGTTTGCGAAGTCATTTCAAGAGTGGACTTATGGAGATGAGTGTGTGGTAGCGAGGAGAAAAGAGAAAGGAAGAGTAGAAGGATTTGGGCTTTAATGAAACTGATTCAAGCATGGTGATGATGCTATTTACCAGTTCAAGTATGTAATACTCATTTATTGTAGACAGTGTGTCTCTTGTAGGCAGTGAGCCTCTTGTGAGCAGTGTGCTCAGGCAGTGAGCCCTAATTGGCATGTGCCATCTTATTCTTTCTATTCTTCTAACAGAGAATAATATCTTGGGTTAGTCACCCCGTGGTTTTTCCCTTAACTGAGTTTTCCACATCAAAATCTTGGTGTCTCATGTGTGATGTGTTTTTTGCTCTTGGTTAATTACTTTAAGTTTTCATGATTGATTTATTGTTAATGCAAAGTGAATGCAAGTGTTGAAACAAGAAAAGTTTTGGACAACTGATTCACCCCCCCTCTTAGTTGTCTGCCCTAAATCTAACAATTGGTATCAGAGCCAAGTTCCTCTGAAAGGAGCTTAACCACTTGAGGAGATCCAGGATGTCATCCTACAAGAAGGATAGTCCGAAGTTTGATGGAACTAACTTTGCTCTTTGGAAAGGTCGCATGGAATGTCACTTGCAGTGCATGGGATTTGCATACTGGTCCATGGTGACAAAGGCTTATGTACCTCCACAGGGTGGTCCAACAACCCTAAATGAAATCACAAATGCTGAAAATAATCTGCGGACCAGAGAGGCTCTTTTAAGCGCATTATCTAACTCAGAACTCTCTAATGTTATTCATCTACCAACTACCTTTGAGATTTGGAAGAAATTGGAACTTTTGCATGAAGGAGACCAGTTTGTTAAATGTGCAAGATTACAGAGTCTAAAAGGGAAATTTGAAAGACTGAAAATGAGAAATGATGAAAATATTACCTCTTTTATGCCAAGAGTGAATGAGCTAGTTTATGGAATCAAAAATGCAGGTGGAACCCTGAGTGAAGATGAGATAGTTGGCAAAGTTCTTAGATCCCTTCCCGAGTCTTATAAAATCAAAGCTTGTGCAATCGAAGAATTCAAAGCTCACACAATAGTCACAAGGGATCAATTGGTTGGTAAGCTAGCTGCTTTTGAAATGGCTGAGTTTGGAGATGATCCTCCAAAGACTAAATTTGGATTCAAAGCAAGTGTCTTGGTAAAAGGAAAACAAAGGTTTGATCCGGGAGAAAACTCTTCAAGGAAATCATCATGGTATGAAAATGCAAGAAAAGACTTGGAAGAAGAAGAAGCTAAAACTACTCATCTTGAAGCTCTTATTGCAAAAAGACTACCAAGAGGATCTGGTAAGTATGAGGGAAAATTGCCCTTTAGGTGTTTTAACTGCAACAAGATTGGTCATTTTGCATCAAGGTGTCCGAAAAGATTTTCTAGGCCAAACAGTAATAGACCAAGATTCCAGAAGAATTGTTACTATGCTCATGAAGGAGATGTTGAAGGAGTAATAGATGATGAATTAGAGAAAGAAGACAAATCCAGAAGTGACTGGGTGTTCATTGCCATCAAGGAAGAAGATCCAATACCCTCTAAATCCGTAAATCATAAAGCTCTGGCTGCCCAAGTTGAAGAAAAGGATGATTGGGTCATTGACAGTGGCTGCTCTCACCACATGACAGGTGACAAAAACAAGTTCATAGATTTGGAAAGGTATGAAGGAGGAGTGGTAAAGTTTGGTGATAACTCTGTAGGTAGAATCAGAGGTAGAGGAACTATTTCTTTTGATGGAAATAACAAAACCGGTAATGTATTAAATGTTGAAGGATTGAAACACAATCTTCTCAGTGTGGGACAGTTGGTGGACAAAGGCTATGATCTCATATTCAAGAATGGAAAGTGCAAAATCCTTGAAAGTTCTGGAATAGAGATTGCATCAGGTACCCAAACAAAAGGTAACATCTTTCACTTAGCTGGTACTGGTAAAAGTTGCTTATTTGTTCAAATTGATCAGAGTTGGTTATGGCATAGAAGAATGTGTCATGTGAACTTTGATAATATCATCGAGATAAGTAATACTCAGGCTGTAAGAGATCTTCCAAGATTGGTAAAACCTACAAATAGTTTGTGCAAAGAATGTAAGTTGGGAAAACAAAGCAGAATCTCATTCAAAAGCAAGGAACAATCTTCTACCAGATTATTAGACTTGGTTCACACTGACTTATGTGGTCTAGCAAGAATCAGGAGTGTGCAAGGTGATAGATACTTCATGTTGCTAATTGATGACTATTCCCGAATGATGTGGGTAACCTTTCTGAAAGAGAAATCAGAAGCTCTTGAGAAATTCAAAATATTCAAGGCTATGGTGGAAAATGAGACCGGATTAAAATTGAAGTGTCTGAGGTCTGATAGAGGTGGAGAATTCACATCCGGTGAGTTCATAAACTTTTGTGAGAAACATGGAATAAAGAGATAGTTGTCTGCCCCTAGAACTCCACAGCAGAATGGAGTTGTTGAGAGAAAGAACCGGACCATCCAGGAAGCATCCAAGACCATGATGATGGAAGCAAATGTTCCTCAGATCTATTGGAGAGAAGCTGTCAGCACTGCAGTCTACACTCTCAACCGAGTTCAAATTAGAAACTATACCGGTAAGACTCCTTATGAACTCTGGTTTGGCATTACTCCCACTATAAGATACTTCAGAGTTTTTGGTAGCAGATGTTACATTAAAAGGGATGAAGATCTAGGAAAGTTTGATGCTAGAAGTGATGAAGGAATATTCTTGTGTTATTCTACTCAAAGCAAAGCATACCGGTGTTACAACAAGAGACTGAGAAAGATTGTAGAAAGTATAAATGTGAAGGTTGATGAAGAAATTGAAAGACCCTCAAGAATTCTTGAACATGATGAAGATGATCAGAATGGTGTTCAGATTCAAGGTATCCAAGTCTCTTCTGAGAAACAAAGTCAAGTTGATTCGGTAAGACAAGAAGAAGAGATAAGTCTCAATGAGATTGATCAAGAGTTAGAAGTGCAAGAGACTCCCAAAATTCCAAGGTATGTAACTCTAAACCACTCTAAAGATCAGATCATAGGTGACAAAATCAAAGGGGTGCAAACAAGGAGGAGAATTGCTCAAAATTTAGATGAGTATTGTCTAATTTCAAAGATTGAACCTAAGATAGTAAATGAAGCCTGCAATGATGAAAACTGGACTAAGGCAATGGAGGAAGAACTGATGCAAATTGAGAAGAATCACACTTGGGATCTTGTTCCCAGACCAAGAAACAAAAATGTGATTGGAACCAAATGGGTCTTCTAGAACAAATTGAATGAAGCCAGTGAAGTAATCAGAAACAAGGCCAGATTAGTTTGCAAAGGTTACTCTCAAATAGAAGGAGTTGATTTTGAAGAAACTTTTGCTCCGGTGGCAAGAATTGAAGCAGTCAGATTATTTCTTGCATTTGCTTCCTTCAAGGATTTTAAGGTGTATCAGATGGATGTCAAATCGGCCTTCCTAAATGGAAATTTGGAAGAAGAAGTGTATATTGAGCAACCAGATGGATTTCAATTGTCTGATCATAGTAACATGGTCTGTAAATTAAAAAAGGCACTGTATGGACTGAAGCAAGCCCCAAGAGCCTGGTATGAAAGATTGGACAAGCATCTCTTGAAGATTGGTTTCAATAATGTTATTGCTGACAGTAATTTGTATTTCAAAATTGATCATGAAAATATCTTAATTGTTGAAGTATTTGTTGATGATATCATTTTTGGAGGAAGAGACAGTATGTGTAAAACTTTTGCAAGTCAAATGAAAAGTGAGTTTGAGATGTTAATGCTTGGAGAAATGAATTTCTTTTTGGGTCTACAAATTACTCAAACAAAGAAAGGAATCTTTATCTCTCAGTCAAAATATGTGAAAGAATTATTGAGGAAATTTGGGATGGAAGACTCAAAGCCAATGAACACTCCAATGGCAACCGGATGCAAGTTAAGCAAAGATGATGACTCTCCCAAGGTTGATCAGACAAAATATAGGTCAATGATTGGAGGACTGTTGTATCTCACTCAAACTAGACCAGATATTATGCAGGCTGTTGGTCTTGTTGCTAGACTCCAAGCCGATCCTAGAGAATCTCATGTTATGGCAATCAAGAGGATTTTTAGATATCTAAAGGGGACAGTTGAGTATGGTTTATGGTATCCTAGAGATCATGATTTCTCTCTTCATGCATATACAGGTGTAGATTGGGCAGGAGATGTGGATGACTGAAAGAGTACCAGTGGTGGAGCATTCTTTTTGGGAAAAAGATTGGTTTCTTGGCTAAGTAAGAAACAAGAGGCAATATCTCTGTCTACAACTGAAGCAGAATACATTGCAGCAATAGGTAGTTGCACTCAAATCTTATGGATGAAGCAGATGCTAAGAGACATTAAAGTAGAATATGAGGAGCCTATCATAATTTTCTGTGATAATTCAAGTGCAATAAATATTTCTAAGAATTTGGTGTTGCATTCTAAGACCAAGCACATATCTATCAAGTTTCACTTTTTGAGAGAGCAAGTGAACAAGGATGAAGTCAGATTGGAGTATGTGCCCTCTAAGGATCAGATTGCAGATATCTTTACTAAACCTCTTCCCAAGGACTCTTTTGAGTATCTCAGGGAGAAGTTAGGGGTTATTGCCCCTCCAGTGATGAACTAGGATGCACTAATGTGCATCAGTCTGGTGGATATCACAATCATATCTTGTAGTCTGGATTGGTGTTGGGGAGCTACTACTCAGGGGGAGCAGCAGGCGTGATTATAAAGTTGCAAGTATGGGCCCTTTGCCATTGATGTCAAAGGGAGAGAGAAGACATGTGAAAAACAAGTGGTTGATGATCAAAGGGGGAGTAGTACAGGAAGAGAAGACATGTGAATAGTTGTTGTTGATAGGGGGAGCTATGACAGTAAGGAGAAGTTCTTGTCTTGATGGTTTTTCACATAATATGTTGCCATTAATGACAAAGGGGGAGATTGTTGCAAGTATGGGTTGAATGGGTTGAAGATCTGAATAAGTTGTGGTTGCTCAAGTAGAACCAGTTCTGACAACTACTCAGTGGTGACAGAGTGAGACAGATAGGTCTAGTAAGGTACGGTAATGCATTATCCCACTCTGCAGATTTGAGGACGTGTTTAGGATGTCCTTGTGAAGTGTCAAGTAGATCAGTTTGTGGTTTGAAGGTCTGGAAGAAACTATTCCTTTGTGACAGTGATAACAGACTGTGTTCTTAAGGTTCCGGATGTAGGAGAGAAGGATTTCAGTAAGTAGAGGAAGTGCAAATGTTCCTGGTGATTCAATCAAGCTTGTGAAGGTCCTTGGATTATGTTCAGTTTGTGTAGATGGTTCGCATTAGAATTGGAGCCTGAAATTGAAGAAATACTTCTGGATGAAGGTGTTCTTTCTATAACTGGCCAACTAGATGAATTATACACCTTGCGAATGTTCTTGTGGTTGCTTGCCGACTTAGATGTTTGTTCCTAAGTTGATGTCGTGTATAAATAAAGGTTTGTGAAGTCATTTCAAGAGTGGACTTATAGAGATGAGTGTGTGGTAGCGAGGAGAAAAGCGAAAGGAAGAGCAGAAGGATTGGGCTTTAATGGAACTGATTCAAGCATGATGATGATGCTATTTACTAGTTCAAGTATGTAATACTCATTTATTGTAGACAGTGTGTCTCTTGTAGGTAGTGAGCCTCTTGTGAGTAGTGTGCTCAGGTAGTGAGCCCTAATTGGCATGTGCCATCTTATTCTTTCTATTCTTCTAACAGAGAATAATATCTTGGGTTAGTCACCCCGTGGTTTTTCCCTTAACTAGGTTTTCCATTTCAAAATCTTGGTGTTTAATGTGTAGATGTGTTTTCTACTCTTGGTTAATTACATTAAGTTTTCATGATTGATTTATTGTTAATGAAAAGTGAATGCAAGTGTTGAAACAAGAAAAGTTTTGGACAACTGATTCACCCCCCCTCTCAGTTGTCTGCCCTAAATCTAACAAGATCTTCCCATAGGAACACAAGTTTCTACACCTCCTCCTCATGTTCCAGTTTCTGGTAGTTTTCCAGTGATCTCAAATGTTCCTCTTTCACCTATCTTTGTTGTTTCCTCTGATAATACTCCTGTTTCTGTGAAAACTAGTTTTGGGATTGTTTTTGATTCCTCTGGTTCCATTCCAAGTCTATCTTCTCCATCTTTTGACATTAGTGAACAATCTACTTTAGAGAACCTTCTGGATGCTTCAGAAAAGGTTGTTGATACAGGTGTGGTTTTTACCAACACTATTCTATTGTGACCATCACAGGTGTGAACATGGAGCTGGCCAAACAGGTAGTAGATTCAGCCCTAGTTGTTGGCGCTTCTGTGCTTCCTCCATGGTTATCTGCATATACTCCAAAGAGGAAGAAGCAAGCTATTTCACCTAACGAGATTGATATTGAAAAGTTGTTGCTTGTGAAAGCAAAGAATCAGAAGAAGAAGCCTAAGACTGTTTCTAGGCTTGTCAATGAGAAGGGAATTAGGTATGCTGAAATTGCCAAACCACCAGAAGATGCCACCTTTGACACTTTTGACATGAGTGATTATGTCATTTCAAGGGTTGAATTGGGCAAGCTGACTCATGAGGGTATAAAGGCAGATTTTCAAACCACTGCCAACACTTTACTTGAAAAGTATGATGAAGTCAAGAAAGAGAAGGAACAGTACAAAGCTAAAGCAGAACAACTTGTTGTTGTCCTTCAAAAGAT
Source organism: Cunninghamia lanceolata (assembly GCA_027924645.1). NCBI lineage: Eukaryota > Viridiplantae > Streptophyta > Pinopsida > Cupressales > Cupressaceae > Cunninghamia > Cunninghamia lanceolata. The sequence goes on along the minus strand of BSBN01001327.1, from coordinate 1,694,812 downwards.
AGTAATTTCATCAAAAATGGTAGAACCCATGGCAGTGACGGTGGAAGATCCCCTGATTCAGAAAGTTGAAAAAGCACAAGCCAGGGGAAGGGTGGTAGGAGATATAGTGGAATGCCTATTAGCTCAAGGGTGAATCTTATTGAAAACCACTGTGGAAAGGAAAGAGAAGATGGACAAAGCTAAAACTGAGCTGGACAACCTGGTAGATCTACTTTCACAAGAGCTGCAAGACCAAGAAGAAAGTCTAGAAGAGTGGATGGATATGAAAAAGATTAAGATAAAGAATCTGATCACCATTGGGGTCATTAAAAATAGGGAATCATATCTTAAGACCAAGGAGACTCTGGTGCATCAAATCCACATAATAAAAGGTCTACTTGAAGATCTGTGTTAAGCCCAAGAAGCTAGTGAAGATAGTGATGTCACACTTCTACACCGGCTAGAAGAACTTCCATGCACCCTAATAGGGGAAAATCACAGTTTCCTCTCAGCACAAGAGATGGTAAGTTCCTTTGAAGAGATGGTCCAAAGGAAATTTGAAGAGGAGGCACCTTCAGTGCTTTCAATGGATAATCTATATGACCAACACTCAACTCTAGAGAACTTGAAAGATAATCTGGAGAAGCATGAAAAGGCAATAAAGGTAGTAAAAGACTCAATTCTCTGGGCCCACACCATCTCAAAGAACACAGCAAAACCAGATGCATGCGAGACAGCAGCCATCCAAACTATGTACCGGGACTTTCTGAAGAAAAATGACGGAGGAAGCTAGTGCCTTAGTTTATTTTTCTTGTATATGATATGTAATTTAAATTTTGTTTTGGACATTCTCACATGTAATTTTCCAAAATGTAATTACATGTGAGACAAGGGAAGTCCCAAGTCAAATAGGACTCTTTTGTTGAATAAGTCAAAGTAGTTGTAAATTTCCTATTTTTGCTCTAGGCTCCTCCCTATAAATAAAGAGGGCCTCTTTTGTAAATATTATATCTTTTATCTATTGCAAGAAAACTCTGGCAAATTGAAAAGAAAATCAAGACTTTGTGATTCTTTGTGAGAATCAATTATCAAATATTTATCAATACAAGAAAGCAAGTTCAATTCCAATCTTTGTCTTGGGATTATTTGTTTTATGATAGAATTGTTCTTATGTCTTTGCTATCATATTATCCTTGATAAGTAATTGAAGTGTGAGTTTATTTCAAATGATTAAGGAGTATTCTAAATCTAATTTCAATAGACTTTGAGCTATAAAATCATTTGTGAGGATTGTGTTTATGTTCGTGAGGATAAAATAGCTTGAAGACTTTGTGCCGCAAGTTGTTATATTCAATCTACTTTTATCATCTTGGAGAAGAGTGAAGACTTTGGGTTGCATTCAACTTCAAATAGTTCTATTTGCAATTAGTAAGTAAGGCAATAGAAAACTTTGTGTTTCTGTGGTTTTTTGATAGTTTGTAAGTTCTTTAATATTACCTTCATTTAAATCATCATCTTGAAGTATAAACATATATTATGAAAAAAGAGAATATGATGGAATGGAATCACCCCAAATATAGTTCTTAGTGTAAATAAGCTTTATCAGTTATTAGTTGGTAATAACTAGCAACCAAAGGGAACCTCCCCTTGCTGAGAGGAGAGACTTTATCTCATCATAGCTGTGGCTGATATACCCCATTTGCCGTTAGTGAGTTAACAACAAAATATTCACCCAACATCTTTTTATTAGTCTGATTGTCAACAAAAGCTTTAAACTCTTTGAACTGACTAAAGACTTGAAATTTTCTTCTGAGAAAATAAATCCATGTCATTCTACTATAATCATATATGAATGATATAAAATATAATGATTCAGAAATTGAAGGAACATTCATAGGACCAAACACATCAGAATGAATAAGATCCAACACACTAGAAGACTTTTGAGAACTAGAGTAAAACTAAACATGGTTTTATTTTCCATATATACAATGTTTACAAAAGTCAAACTCGAGATTACAATCATTTAACCCCTCAATGAGGTTTTTATTTTTCAAGGCTCTAAGACCCTTGTCACCAATGTGACTAAGTCTCTTATGCCACAACATTATCTTTTCAGCAAGAAGTTTCATTTCCAAAGCATGAGCACCCTTAGGTACCCAGAAAGAACTACCATTGGAAATAGAAGCAATAGTCTTTTTCCCTACGGGTTCCAAGGGTGAGGATGAAGAATCTGAAAGTCTTTTCTGTTGGCAAGAGACACTATATGGATTCATGATTGTTGTCATTGATTGCAACAAAGTTCATCCCACACATCCGCAGGACATGGTGTGTCTCCACCGGAAGTCAGAGTGAAGAATGTTGTGGTCTAGTAAACAAGAATAGAGCATGTGGCAAGGTCCGACAGAAAGTTTGGATCTCTCAGAGGAAGTATCTTGGTGCAGTATAGATTTGGGGAAGTCAAGAGGACTACCTTGAGTGATATATTCCAAGGATTTAGCCTCCGTGATAGATGAGGAAAAAGATATGGATAGTTGAGTACCAGATTCCTAAGTGACAGTGTGAACAGAGGAAGAACTAACTGATAGAACATCAGACTACTTTCCAGATGTGCTACTGATGGTGGTGAAGGGTGTGAAGGCATGAATCATGTCTGGCTGACATGATTAATGATTTATACAAGCATATACTTGATCCGCATTACTTAATATGCAAGGATTCAGCCGACTGATCAGAATTAGTGAAAAGATTGACTATTCTGGGTGCCAACTAGAAAGGTGATGAAATTACTTGTGCAGATATATATACACGATGGATTCAGTTATGAGAGTTGTTGTTGTTGTTTGTGATGTGCGAATAAAAGCAAAAGTATAGAGCAGAAGCAGTAAGGAAGGTCCGGTATGTGAAAGGAAAGAAGCTTAAGGGAAAGGGAAAGATGAAGTGCAGCAAATCAGTATACTGAGCCTAACTGGAACTAGACTCTAGCATTTGCAGATGCTACCAATCAGTTCAAGTATTGTATAACACTCTTTTGTAGATAGTGTGTCTCTTTGTAGGTAGTGTGCCTCCTTGTGAGCAGTGTGCTCGGGTAGTGAGCCCTAATTGGCAAGTGCCATTTTGTATTTCCTTATTCTTCTAACAGAGAATAATCTTTGGGTTAATCACCCCATGGTTTTCTCCCTTAACAGGGTTTCCACGTCAAAAATATTGTGTCATGTGTATCTCCATTTTCATGGTTATGTTTGCTTGTTTGATTTAATGATGCATTGATTAATAAGATAGTTCAGAAAGAAGAAATAATTAGGATAACTGATTCACCCCCCCTCTCAGTTATCAACAATTGGTATCAGAGCTAAGTTCCTCCTAACAGAGTCTAACAGCTCGAGGAAGATCTGGGAATTCAAATGGATGCATATGGTTTAAAGGAGCAACTCAAGACTGCACTTGAGGATCTTAAACAGTCAAACTCTGAAGTCAATGAATTAAAGGAAAGGCTCAAACAGGCTGATGATTTCATGAGAGAACTAAAAGACAAATTAAGTCTCTCTATGAAAAAGAGAAAGGAACTGCTTCAGCAATTGGCAAAACAAAGTGAAGCAAGTAATGCAAATGAAGAGCTGACTGAAAAAACCAAGTTATGTGAAAAGTTATCAAAAGAAGTCATTATGGTAAGATATGAAATGGAATCAGGAGTTATAAAGTTTACCCAAGAGATTGAAGAGAAAAGAAAAACTAAAGACAATCTAAGACAATCTCTCAAGGAGAAATCAAAAGATTGCCACTAGATGGATAGAATTATTAGACATCTTGAATCTGATCTTGAAGCTGCTAAAGAAAATGAAGAAAAACTTGAAGATCAAATTGTCTCTCTCAAAAGGGATCTTCAATCAGCAAATGAATATAAAGAGAAATTCAAGATAAGTTCTGCTCAACTTGAAGTTCTTCTTGGAAGTCAAAAGAGGGCAGATGACAAGTGTGGTTTGGGATATGAGAAAGGAGAAAGCTCTGGATCTGGTCAGAAGAATTTTGGATCAGAAAATCAAAGGAACAGGCCTAGAAGACCTCTGGTAAAACAGCCCAATGCTCAAAGATATCCATCCTTCAATGGATATTACAACAGCTGTAATCACTTTAGTCACAAAGCTAATCAGTGCAGAAAGAGAATAAATCAGACTAATTCATCCTTCTCCAGATAATGTCTTAATTGCAAAAGGTATGGTCACAAGTCTCATGAATGCATAAATATGCAAATGAACAAATCATTCAATGGTAGATGCTTTGCATGCAATAGAATAGGTCATATGGCTAATCAATGCAGATCAAGAGGATATCAGTCAAATATGAAAGAAATGTTGTTTGCCAAATCTGCAATAGGTCCAGTCATAGTGCAAAATTCTATAGAAGCAAGAATCAGGACAAAAGAGGTTTGGTATATCACAATCAGAATCAAGATAAGGGTAAACAAAAGGTGAATGTAGCTGAAGTTAAAAGTGAGATGAGCAAGATTTGGGTGAAGAAAAGTCCTAAAAATGTAGAGGTTGGATCCACACCAAACTCTGGTGCTGAAATTCCTTCTGGTAATTAAAAAGTGAGCTCTGACTCAAGGGGAGACACAAAGAAAACCTTGTTCCCCCAGCTAGTTAAGTGGTGCCAGAACTAGCACAAGAAGAGTTGCGGGTTAAAGGATTCATAAGGGATACATTCAAACAAATTGTGGTTAAGATTTGGAAGATCCGCAAGATGTTTAAAAATCAGGGTTGATTCGGTTCTTCAAGTCATCCGAATAAGGCAAACCAGAATAATGTAGGTCAAGCATTTATTACGATCTGATATTAGGGTTTGCGGAGCACTATAAGGGATTTCTCATTAATCACTTGTTCATTCTGTACTCAAGAAGAAACAAAAAGAGGAGCTCTGCAACAAAATTCATCAAGTTCATCGAAGATCATTTGTAGAAGTCATTACATCTAGAAATCAATCAAACCAACTCCGTGAAACCGAAAGGCGCAAAAGGTATTTTCCATTTTCAAATATCTCACTACAAATCTCTTGATAATGGCTACTCTGAATATTGTAAAGATTTCTGATAGACCTCGCCCTACATTTAAGAAACATCCATACAAATCCTTGGAGGTAGATCCCCTAGGTGCATTTTCCAGTGTTCCTCATGGTGTTTTGCACACCGAAGACATTAGGGTTTATATACATGCAAATATTGAAGAGTTTGGAGAATTCAAACTAAGAGATATCTATCACAAACAATTGATAGACGATGCCTTTGAGCTTAAACTGGAATATAAGGGTATCCAAGAGAAACATTTTGATCAATTCATTCATTTCCCCTACTTTGAAGAAGAGGACTGGGTCCGGTATGTGTTGAGTAGGGTACATGATAACTTCCTATGGTTGAACAAACCTTGCAAGATCACAAAGGAGGCAATTAGGGTAGTTACTAGTTTATACTCCTTCGGAGGGATACCTATCCTCAAATCTATCAAAAACAACATTGTAACTAAGGCCACTGGATCAAAATTTGATAAGAGGGCAATGACTATTGAAGATATTACTGACCCTGACATCAAATTTGCATCTATGATAATAGGATACAAGATATATCACTCCAGTAGGGAGAATTCAGTATCTGGAACTACAATATATACTGCCTATGAGATGCTGAGGAAAAATGCAGAATATGATCTTTGTGAACTTCTTTTGAGCCAATTAATGGAAAACTTACAAAAGATCAAAAAGCACAAGAAAAGCTCTTTCAAATATGGTGCACTAATAGTATGTTTATTTTTCTACTTCATGAATGAGTTGCCCAGATCAAATGGTTGGGTATGGCAGAATGACAAACCGGTAGCAGTTTAGATCAGAGACTATCTGCATGGGCTTGGGGATGCTAAAGCAAGAAATTCAGCCCTATGGGGATATTTCAAAAACTTTCAGAGCATGATGCAAGCAAGAGAAAGAATTCCTCAGTCTCTTGTTGAGAAATACAAAGACACTGTATGCTTTATGGTAGAGACAGATCAATGCCTAATGGAGGCTGTTGAACCAAGAACTGTGTGGATCAGCCTATGGGGTATGAAGTTGACAAACAAATTGTGGAGATGCATGTTCAACACATGCTAAGTTAGCCAAAGGATCCAAAGGCAGAGAGGTTTGGAACCTTTGAAGAACTAAGTATAAAAGTTCATGTCGTACTCAAGCAACCTAAAATAAAGAGAAAAGTTAGAAAAGAAGTTGAAGAAATTGCAAAAGGCCTAGGCATCTCAAAGGAGGCACTTGATGCCAACAGGGAAAAGAGGCAAAATGTTGAGAAAGAAAAGAAAGAAGTAGAAAAGGAAAGCAAGAAAGGTGCTCTGGTAGAAACTGTTGGATCTAGGGCATACAACTGAGAGGGGGGGGTGAATCAGTTGTATAAAAACCTGCTCTACTTTAAATACTTGATTCTTCTTTGTTAGTTAACAGTATATCAATTAATCATCCATGAAAGCATAATGCACAAACACAAGAGTAGATAAACATTAACACATTGAACACCAAGATTTTGACGTGGAAAACCCGGTTAAGGGAAAAACCACGGGGTGATTAACCCAAGGATTATTCTCTGTTAGAAGAATAAGAAAAAGAATGGCACTTGCCAATTAGGGCTCACTGCCCGAGCACACTACTCACAAAGAGGCCCACTGCCTACAAGGAGACACACTATCTACAAAGTGATAAGAATCACAATCTTGAACTGGAGAATGACATCTCTACTATGTCCGAATCAGTTCCATTTAAGCCCAAAACCCCTGCTCTACCTTTCGCACTTCTCTTTGCTACACCACACTGATTCACACAATCCACACTGCTAAATGAACTCACAAACCTTTATTTATACAAGACATCGACTTAGGAACAATCATCTAAGTCGGCAATCAACCATAAGAATATCCGTAAGATGAATAACACATCCGGTCGGCCATCACAAGAACATTCATAGGATGAACAACTCATCCGGTCGACTAGTCGGAACAAGAACTTCATCCGGAAGAATAACTTCAATTCTGGGCTCTACCATCAATGCAAACCAACAACACAACCTAAACATGATCCACGAACATTTCCAAGCCTGCCTGAATGACCAGGTACATCCGCACTTCCTCTACTTACTGGAATCTCTTCTCTTCCTTATCTGGAACTTCAAGAACACAGTCTGTCACCACTGTCATAATGCAAAAGGTACTTCCGGACCTCCAAATCATACACAACTCGAGATGACACATCACAAGGACATCCCAAACACTCCTTCCAATCCGCAGATTAGGATTATACAATTCTGGACCTCATCGGACCTTTATGTGATCCTCTGTCACCTCTGAACACTTGCCGGAACCGGTTCCACACTGACAGCCACAACTCCTTCAGATCTTCATGCGGACCTCTAAAATCTTAACTGAAGCATCTCAAGACTCATATCTACAAACCCTTTAATCCGCATCCTCTGGTTCGCAACCTATACAATACATTTCCCTTCTTCTCATCACTGTTCTTCACTGTTCCTGACTGAGGCTAATTTTCTCAATATCCTCAGCACACTGCTCATCCAATCCTTCTTGTCAATGCAGTATGAGTATGTTGACATCAATGACAACACTGGTTCACCTTCATACTTGCAACAGAAACCTCAACTTGGACCAGATCATCAAAGAGATCTGCACCTGTCATAGCCAAAGGCTCAAAAACATCAAAACCGAAGTCCAGGCATTCGACAAAGGAGAGAAAAGGTCAAAGAGAAAAGCCACAAGGGCTTATGCAAGTCAAAGAGATGAAGAGGAAATAGAATCAGATGAGGGCGTAAAGGAAATAAAGAAGCAGAAGAAGAAAGGATCCGGTAAACTACCATAGGACAAGACAAGGAAGAAATGGCAGAGGAATTTGTTGAAAAACCCACCCTGTCTTTAAAAAGTGTAATAAAAACAGTCACTATGGATGGAAACCTTCAACCAATGGCTGAATTTTATGATGATTACAATGAGGCTGATCAAAAGATCCTGCAGGAAGCTACAATTAGGTACCTGAACATATACAATAAAGCCTTCATTGAAATTATATCTCTTATTCCCAAGAGCCTAGAAAAGGAGTTGGAAATGAGAAAGTCAAATGCCATGGCAAAAGACCTTGAGATCTGGAACAGATAGCTATTCAGCTATATCCTTCAATTGATCCCAAGACAATGAACATGTTATTCAAAGACTGCAAGGATGAATTCAGGAGCAAGGCAAGGATGAATCAACTTATGCTTGGTGAGACCAACAAGGTAGCCAAGGACACTAAAGAGATTCTCTAGAAAACCTTCAAAAGATTTAATCTTCCTATTATAGAGGACTTGGGTACTTATCCCTCATCCACAAGTGCTGCAGAAGAAATTTCTGAGAAAATGACAGAAGAGGTGGGCTCTGAACAGACTAACATTTCTCCTCTGGGTTCCCCTACAGTCTCTAGATCTAAAGGAGAAGAAAAATTGCAGGAGAAAGAAGTAGAGGTGAAGGAAAAAGAAGATGACAGTGCTAAGATTGTAGAAGGAGAGAAGACTTCAGCAGAGAAAACCACAACTGCTAGTGGTGGGATTGTAGAAGGAGAGAAAACTCCAAAGGATAGCTCCAAGACTATAGAAGAGAAGAAACATATGTCTCCGGCAAGAGACACTGCACAAACTGTCCAAGAATTCCTGAGCAAAGAAACAATGGAGATTGATGAACTAGAGTTTCTACAAGGTCCAATTTTGATTCTCTTTCTCTGGTACAGACAATGAAAATAGCTTCATTTGCAAATGCTAAGGCTAATGAAAAACTCCTAAAGTCTCATATGGAAGACTGTGAGTTGATAGAAGCTACATCCAGAGTGCTGGAAAAGATCATGCCATCTTTTCAGAAGGATCCCACAGCCTCCTCTTCCAGTAATCTCAAAACGTTAGTCAACAGTGTTAGTACACATTTTGATTCTCTAGAAAAATCAATTGAAGAAAAGGTCTGGAAGGAGTTTTTGGATAAGAGGTTCTTAGAGGTACAAGGATTAATCACCAATGATAGGAGAAATACGAGTATTGGAATAAAGAGATTAGAAAATGCTCTTAAGGATGGCGGTGAAATATACAAATTTTGTATCTCTTGGTCCAAAGCAACAGTAGAGATTGAGAAGAAGATAAAAGAGCAAGAGGATAAACTACTAGGTTTGTCTCAAAGTTTTGATCCTCTCTCTTCCTCCATAGCAAATCAAGATTGTCAAACTATTGCAATCACAAATGCAATAAAAAATTTTGAGAAGGAAAGGAAGAACATAATCAGCCGGATGGGTGAACTTAGAAGGATTATTATCCCTAAGTTAGAGGCCATACATGAGGCCATAAATGATGCTTAGATTACAGCCCAGACCAATGATCCGATAGATCTTAAGAAGGCTGAAGCGTTTGCTTTCCTGTTGAGTGGTCACATCTCAATTTTGGACAGGATGAAGCAGAGTTGGGCGATAGAAGTTCTACAGCTGAAGAATACTTTTTCAGACATACTTAAGTATATGTAAGTACAACTTGTATATATATATATATACTTATACGGCTAAGTATAGTTAAAATTTTGAAATTGTTGGTATGAGGACCGTACCCTTTGCCATTGATGTCAAAGGGGGAGTGAGGAGCAGTGAAAATGAGGAATCCAACTAAGGGGGAGCTCTAAAAAATGTATATAGAGATAGAGCATTAGCCAAGGGGGAGCATAGTGTAAACACTTAGTCATTTTTCACTAAGTGTTGCCATCAATGCCAAAGGGGGAGATTGTTGGCAAGAGACACTATATGGATTCATGATTGTTGTCATTGATGGCAACAAAGTTCATCCCACACATCCGCAGGACATGGTGTGTCTCCACTGGAAGTCAGAGTGAAGAATGTTGTGGTCTGGTAAACAAGAACAGAGCATGTGGCAAGGTCCGACAGATAGGTCCGGATCTCTCAGAGGAAGTATCTTGGTGCAGTGCGGATTTGGGGAAGTCAAGAGGACTACCTTGAGTGATATATTCCAAGGATTTAGCCTCTGGTGATAGATGAGGAAAAAGATATGGATAGTTGAGTACTGGATTCCTGAGTGACAGTGTGAACAAAGGAAGAACTGACTAACAGAACATCAAACTACTTTCTGGATGTGCTACTGATGGTGGTGAAGGGTGTGAAGGCATGAATCATGTCTGGCTGACATGATTAATGATTTATACAAGCATATACTTGATCCGCATTACTTAATATGCAAGGATTCAGCCGACTGATCAGAATTAGTGAAAAGATTGACTATTCCGGGTGCTGACTAGAAAGGTGATGAAATTACTTGTGTGGATATATATACACAATGGATTCAGTTGTGAGAGTTGTTGTTGTTGTTTGTGATGTGCGAATAAAAGTAGAAGTATAGAGCAGAAGTAGTAAGGAAGGTCCAGTATGTGAAAGGAAAGATGAAGTGTAGCAGATTAGTATACTAAGCCTAACCGAAACTAGACTCCAACATTTGCAGATGCTACCAATTAGTTCAAGTATTGTATAACACTCTTTTGTAGATAGTGTGTCTCTTTGTAGGTAGTGTGCCTCCTTGTGAGCAGTGTGCTTGGGCAGTGAGCCCTAATTGGCAAGTGCCATTTTGTATTTCCTTATTCTTCTAACAAAGAATAATCTTTGGGTTAATTACCCCATGGTTTTCTCCCTTAACAGGGTTTCCACATCAAAAATATTGTGTCATGTGTATCTCCATTTTCATGGTTATGTTTGCTTGTTTGATTTAATGTTGCATTGATTAATAAGAAAGTTTAGAAAGAAGAAATAATTAGGATAACTGATTCACCCCCCCTCTCAGTTATCAACATTTTCTTCAAAACAAAAGAACTATTGCACATAGTAGTGCATGCATCCAGCTAAAATAGAGTACCTCTCCGAGTACCCTTAGCAAGCACCATAGCTCCTCTTGTCATCTTGCATCCTCCACCTTAGAAGAAAACATGCACACCTACATCATTCAATTTACTTATAGAGAGTATGTTTTGTGCTAAACTGGGGATGTGCATAACCCCATTGATCCCCTTTACTCATCCATTACGGAATCAGATCAAGACTCTTCCACACCCAAGTACACCTTCCCACCATTGTATTCTTCATACTTTATAAACCAACCTCAATGAGAGGTCATGTGGAAAGAAGCACTAGAGTCAATCAACCACACATCTTTAGATGCATGGGTGGCCAAGGCTACAACAAAGGTATCACCATCATCTTATGACTTGTCAGAATCAGAATCAGAGTTCTTTTTTTTCTTCTCCTCTTTGCACTCCTTTTAGAAGTGCCCATTTTTTCCATAGTTCCAACACACTTCCTTGGACTTTGTAGGAGATTTGGATCTCCCGTGGCATTTAGATTTTCCCTTTTTAGCTTTCTTGTCTTTCTTTTTCCCTTTTTCTTTGGGTCTTCCATGAATCATAAGAGCCTCTTTAGCTGACTTAGATGACTTTCTATGCATCTCTTCAGATAATAGCAAAGACACCACTTCATCCATTTTGAAAGTGGATGTGGTACTCTCGATGGCCATAACAAGATGATCCCATGAGTCTAGCAAAGAGCAAAGCAAGGTCATGCAATGATCCTCCTCTATTTTCACACCAATGGATGTCAACTGTGCAACTAGCATGTTAAATACATTTAGATGGTCTATAACGGATCCTCCATCTTCCATCCTTAGAGAATATAGCTTCTTTTGTAGGAATAACTTATTTACCAAGGATTTGGCCTGATAAACATCGCCAAGTTTCTTCCACAGCTCCTTCGCGGTCTTCTCCTCATGGACAGTTAACAAGACAGAGTCAGCCAAATAGAGTCTCACAAGACCCTTAGCTTTACAATCCTTGAGATCCCAATCATATTGTGACATTACTTCTAGTTTTAAATGATAAATAGCTTCCCATAGATCTTTATCAACAAGCATGTCTTTTATTTTGAGTTTCCACAACTTGAAATTGCTGCCATTAAACTTTTCCAATTTGATTCTATTGGATATGCCTGCCATCTTCTCACTACAACAAGATCATAGAATACTTTGTATAGACTCCCACGCAATCAAAGATTATCTCAAAAACCCCTACCCACAAACTAGGATCACAGGTGATCAAGCTTTGATACCAATTGAAAGGAAGCAAGGTACACAGAACACACTTCCTACACCAATCTAATGAGGGGAATAGAATGCAAATTTGTTTTAATCCTTACAATTGCAGTAATGTTAAACATATAACATAAGAAATTACAGTAGCAACACAACACCTAAGAGATTGACACAAGATGTATCATGGGGAAAACATTTTCAGGTAAAAAAACCCCACACTCTAAAACTTGCATAATGTATTATCTGAAACAATAACAGTTTACAATACACTTGAAATGCAAGTTCTTCCAAGAGTCTTCAAATGTCATTTCTAGAGTGATTTTGATAGCATAATAGTACCTGTAAAAACACTTGTCTCTACAACTCCAAAACAATGCATTTTATAGAGATACAAGGCATATTCTAGAAGCTTCTTGAGATAGGCATCCACCTTGGCCACATGGCCATTATCCCACATAAAAGGACACTTGTCCAAGATGCAAATACATTTCTTACATATGTCATACATGCAGATTTGACTTTCCCAACATGGAGTGCTCCAAGGCTAAACATAGACTATGACGGATGCTCTTACACATTTTATTGTTGATAATAAGGAATATTGAGAGGGTGGGTGAATCAGTATTCCACAAAACCACTTCTTCATAAATTTATTTATCCAATTTCCAAAGTTAATAACATGAAAGTAGAACAAACATAGGAACAACAACCATAAAGACATAACACATGAACACCATGATTTTTACATGGAAAACACAAAAGGGAAAAAACCATGGTGAGTGTTAGCTCACAATATATTAATATAGCACAATACCAGATTACAAGAAGGCTCACTGCCTTAGGGATCACTACCTAGAGAAATGCTCACTGCAAGAAAGGCTCACTACCAAAACAAGCTCACTACCTAGAACAAGAAGGAAGAAAGAAGAATGGCTCACTACCAATTTGAACTACTCTGATTGCATCTACACATGCATAGTTACAGCTCTAATGAAGCATAGAAAAATTTATTCAACACTCTTCATCTTTGTCTGCCCTATTTCACTGTTCTGCTCTTATTCAAGAATAAGATCATTCTTCTTCTTCTAATTACTGCCTTAACTTCACTTAATTTGTGCACCATACATCACATCACATAGCTATATCACTCAAAACTCAAATCCATCAGATATATATATTCGCATCAAGAATTATTACTTGATCAAGTCGGAAAACTAAACAAGAAAATGTGTAAGCTAGAATATCATACTCTATCAGCTTGTTCTTATGTACAACCTCCAATGTAGACTTAAACAACCATGCACAAGTCTTCATATAGGTTGGCCATAGTCATATGACTACTCAAATTGATTATCCAAACATTACATCTTCTCCACATAAAGATCTAACATACCAGTCAGCCTGTTCTTTAAGAACATACTTGACAAGTTCATCTGTCACATCACAACTCACACTGTAGATCAAATGGGATCTCACAAATCATATCCAATGTTCATTACTAACCACTTGACATACCTTCAGAACTGCAAAGCACAATATGCATTTGTAGAGGAATGCAGACTATTAAACTGTGCCCTGTTCACTGTCTCTGTCCTACCTTTGTTTTTCCAAACTTAGACAATTCCTTCACATGACTTCTGGAGGAAGTCATGACTTGAATACTAGACTGAATCATCATCACATAGCTATGAGTCATCATACTTGATATGCATTAGGTGGTCTTCTTCTGTGGAGGCATATTGATCCATTTTATGTTTCATACTCTGTACCCTATCTATACTTAGTCATTTTGACCTTCCACACTTGTGTCTTGATGCCAGACCAAGTTAAGCTTCTGGAGTGATGCTAATGTGTCCTCTTGGTCCTGTTTCCATCAATGAAAACACATAGATTATCTCTAGAGTAGTGTCTCTTTCCAACAATCTCCTCCTTTGGCATCGATGGAAACACTTAGTAAAAAATGCTGCCTTGACTGCTCCCCCTGAGATTCCTTCTCCCCCTGAGATGTTTTCTTATTTTTCACTGATCTTCTCTCCCCTTTTGACATCAATGCCAAAGGGTGTGTTTTAGAATCAAAAAATTGTCAAAACTACAAAATTTACTATGTACTCTACTGCATATTTACAAATACAATCTTCAACTTAATCTTACATATGCTTAAGGATGTCATTGAAAATGTTCTTGATTCAGTCCAGCTCACCATCCTATCTTTTCTTAGCATTGTCCAAAATTTGAATATGACCACTGAGTAGAAAAACTACAGCCTCTTCCTTTTGAAGATTAGAGGGTGTGTCAGATTGTCAAGCCACTGGTGCTTTAGCTACTAGATTGAACATAGAATCTAGCTTAGGATAGATTACTCTTCTTAGCTGACACATTTAATTTCTGATTATATCCCTCTCACTTATTAGATTGTTCAAGTCATCATGAAGGTTGATGAATTGAGTTTCCTTGGTGTTAACTGATTCTATCACTGGATCATATGCCTTAGAAGTGTTCACCAGTTTCTGCTCCAACTCCTTGATCTTTTTTTCTATTTTCTTTGTGACTTCCAACCAGAATAAACAAAATTTGTATATATCACCAGCTTCCTGTTGGTCATGATATTAGTCACAAACAAACATAGAATAAAAGTACACATTAACCTTTATTCATCTTGAAAGATACAGTGAATTCAGAAAATTCATGATCCCAAGTCTCCGGTGATTAGGTCTTAATCGACTGACGTTACTCAGTAGTTAATGTGAAATGCTGTTTCCATTTTGGGGCCTTACATGAAATTGTGCCATCATCATGACGTTCCTGTGGAAATTCCTTACAGCGAAGTCAAATTATACAGTTATTTGATGGAAAGATGTAGTAATACCTCGATCTTTGCATGAGATTTTCAATTGTGCATGCTTTTTTTATTCAAATATGCTAAATATTTGCAATTACCTACGAGATGTCTGCATATTTGCATTATTTGCTTAAGATTATCAATTATTTGCAATTGTGATGGTGAGATGCTCTAAAATTGAAAGAAATTAAAAGAAATACTTCTAATCAAGTTGAACCTTTAGCTTTTGATCCACATACATGCTTGATACTGTTATGAGGAGAAGAAATCAAACCATATGTTCACCAGGACATTCCACAGCTAGACACAGTTGATGCAAACTTCAGAGGATAATGAATGAACATAATACATGCAACATGATGAGCACTCCAAGGGACGCAGCTAATCAAAGCACATATCCAGAATTCAAACACAGATTACTCAAGATTTACGAAGATTTGTAATCTAATACTCTTCTCTTTCATTAAGTATGCAAAAGACATGTACATATACATCAGCTTTGAAATGAGCCCTGAATATTTCAGCAAACAGATTTCAATTAAGTTTCGAATGAATCTAACAAGGCATTCCACCACCTTTTATAGAATAAGGTGAGGAATCCGTTACAAGAGATCTACGGACTTGATATGTCAATACAAATCAACGGTCATCATTTCAAGACCCGTCAACTTTACAAAATAGCACAAGTTGCCAGCTGGCAACTACCTATATTACCTATGCAAAATATTCCCCCTCATGATGTATCTTCATCATGTTCTTCAGCTGATTCATGCGGATCATCATCATGTGCATCGCTTTCTGAACCTTCGCTATCCTGATGATGATGCTGCTGCATATAGGGTTGCATGCTGCTCTGGATCTGTTCGTATGACCGCACAACCTGATCTATTCCTCCGCCATCTTGAGTCTTTGCCTTGATAATGGCGTGTTTGTGTGCCTCATACTTATCCTTGCTGTTCTCCAGCTTATTTTCTCTGTCTTGCAATGTCTCATTGTAGGTCTCCATCTTGACCTTGATCCTCATCACCTTATTTATAATCTCTTCTGTCAAGTGGATGAGTGGATCATCATCTTCCATCTGGAAGTTACTGCACAGAGCCTTAAGGGCAGAATCTTCATCTTGATTCTCTATCTTCCCTTCCACTTTGCCCTCTAATGTTTCTAACATGTCTGCCTCAATGCCCATTAAATCACGTAGCCTCATGCTGATCTCTCTCAGCTTATTATTGCATCTCTTGAGGACTCCGCATTCAAACTATACATCCTTGTATCAGATATCTACTAATAATGTAGTATTATTATTCAATACCTGCTTACTGATAAGTAGTTGTGGGTTTATCTTCCTTATTTCTCCCAACAGGCTGAGGACTTTCTCCAGTTGATAAGACCTTTTCCCGGTCTGCATCTGCAATCTGTCCACCTTGGTTTTGGAGTCACTTAATATACTCCATCTTTTCAAAGAACCCTTCATTATTTCAACAGCATCATCCAATGTGGATGACATCCATTTCCTTATTACGGAAGCCTCATGTTTCATGAGGTCCAGTTTATTTATCTCCTCTTGAGAAATGGCAGTCAATGGGATTGCAGCTTCACTTGTAGTATCCTCAGGATTGGTCAAGCCTTTAATGTATGCATGCAACTGAGCAATGTGCTCTTTATGTTGCTTATTCTTCTCTTTCTCTCTTTTCACTTTCTGAATTAGAGAGTCTATAATGTCCTTACCTTCTTGACCTTCCTGCTCTTCGTTGGCAAAACCCAAATCAACTGTGCTTATCTGGAATTCATCCACAGTGATTTTGCCTTTCTCCTTCTCTACCGCAGGTACAACAATTTGTGCGGTCCTTCTCCCTGTCGTTGGATCTCTCTTGATGGCCGATGTCATTCTGGCCTTTCTCCTGGGCTTCATTATATCCGCGGAGAACAGGGTGGAGACGTCGAACTCTTGGATTTCAAGTTCCTCCTCAACATTTACCTCCTTTTCTAACCATGGAGGCACCTGATCATGCTTTTCGGCATCATGGTGCTGTTCACCCCTATCTCCCGTTTCCACCAACAAGCCTTGTGGAGATGGTGATTTTTCTTTTTCTCCCTCTTGATGCTCACCTTGCTGCTGATCCTGTGGTGCCTCCTCCTGTTGAGGAACTTCCTTTTCTGGGGGAGCATCTTCTCTGTGTGGGGAACCTTGCGGTGTACCTGTATGCGGATCATGATGATCATGATCTTTCTCCATCCTTTCTTCACTTGTCCCCAGTTCTTCCCCTTGTGGAGGTTGATCATCCTCCTTTTGTTTCTCTATTTCAGGTGGCATGTCCACCGTATCTGATATCATTGGATCTGCCTGAGGTGATGGCATCTGTTCTGCAGCTGTTACTTGTTCTGTGCCTGCAGTATCCACCTCCTGTGCCTTATCAGCCGGATCTTCTATTTCTTCCTCCTTCTCATCAGCCTTTATTTCTTGGACCTCCACTATAGCAGGTCCTGCTGATGTATCTTGTGGGCTTTACTGGCCTGATTCAAGAGCATGGCCTTCTGCTTCTGCCATCTCTATCTCCTCTGTTAGGTGGCCCTTATCAAGTGATCCTGCTGGCTTCTCAGGACTTGCATCCTGTTTCTCTGCCAAGTCTACCACTACAGGACTTGTCACCTCAGCGATCAGTGTGTCCAGCCCTATGTCCTGAGCTACCTGCTCCGGGCTCTTCTCTGGTTCTGGGCTCTTTTCTCGCTCCGCTTCTATTTGTTTCATCTCCTCCAGCACTAATTGGACAGATGGAGGCTTGTGAGGAGTCACACTGATGCCAGCAGCCAGTGTTTCCATTTCTTGTGCAGCTACATCCTGCACCACCTCATCATCAGACAAGTTGATTGTCTCGTCTAGCGAGACATGCCTTTTTGCTTGTGTCTGAGATGTTTCCTTTTGTTGTTCTTCTGCCAGTTCAGTTTTGAACTTGACAATGGTAGGAAGTGGAACGTTATGCTGAAGTTCCTTCTGCACTTCACTACCTGCCCCCTGTAATTGTGCAGGAGGTTGACTTATCTCACCTCTCATGGAGGTTCTTGGTTTCTTAGGTGTGGTGGGAACCAACACCTGCGGAGCTCTCCTCTTTCTTCTTATTATTAGCGGAGCTTCCTCCTCTTCTTCAGGCTCCTCTTCCATCTGGATAGCTTTGCCCGGCTGTTTGGATGACTGACCCACCTCTTGGGTCTCTGTGATTCTAGCCTCTGATGTCTTGGTTTTCTTGGGCTTTGGAGGAGAATCTGATTCTGACCCTGATTTGGCTACCTCCTCCGCTGTGAATACTGCCCTGTCAACTATGACCCCTTTGGGTCCCTTTTCCACCTTCTTGCCCTTTGGGGCCCTTTTGCTAGGCTGCTATGGTGGAGGGGTCCTCTCTCCGTTAGTCTTCGTCTTCTCCAGCAGGAAGTCATCATATTCATCTGTAGGGATGTCCTGCCCCTTCTTCTTGCTATCCACCGTGATGGCAACACCCTTCTTCTTCAATGCCTCTACCTGTGCATCTACCCAAGCTTGGGTCAAATGTAAGGTTCTGGCAAAGAATGGGTCCAAGGACATATCCTCCTGCATGGTAAGGTCAGGTGCAGAGATGGTATCATTATAAATTTTCTTCTGCTCATACTCATCTGCCATTATCCTGCCGTCATCATTCTTCAGCTGCTGAGGGAGGGATATGCAATCAAATGTTCTGATCTGGTTCAGAGTCAACCTCTGATACCTCCTCCTCCTGGCTTCTGCCTCATCTTCGCAGTCAGCCCAAAAATCCTCTAGGTGCCTCTGGTGAATAGGCTTTCCTAGGATCTTCTGCATTCGGCCGTAAGGATCATATGGTCTCGTTACTGGGAAGGGCAGCAAATTCATCTTATTTAGGGTGACCATCACCTTCTTTATATTGTCGGAGTCAGGGCACATGTAGTTGCCGATGCTGACTGGGAATAAAATGGGTGGCAGCTTCTTGGCATCCTTATACATCTGTATCATGGTGGAGCCCTGCCTGATAAATTCCATTAATACTACTGCATCAATAGGATATCTCGGCAACATCAGGGGATGTCCTTCAAAACCTTCTATCCTGATGTAGGAAAAGGTGGCAAATTGTATGTACCATGCCCCATGCCTGTATACTGCCTCCTGAGCCTCCATGCTCAGTCTTTTATTTCTGTCATCTTTCATGATCCTTACCAGATGCATAGAGAATGCATCATTGACCAGTTTGTAGTCCTTAATATAGTTGGTTCTTTGCAGTTGGGGATGATGATCCCAGATATATGCTGCATTTGTGCCCGTCAGTTTTCCATCTGTGACCAGGGCATCAAAAGTGCCTCTATACGCACAGGAATAAACGATATAGGAGGTCATGTAGAATGCACAGTCTGAACCTCCCAGGTTCATCAGCTGCTCATGCAGAGCGTCGCCTATTATTTGGCCCCACAGTGGCTTGATGTCTGCATACAGGCACATCATTATTATGCCGTACATCCAATCTCTAAAATCACCAGTGTCAGGCTGGCCAGTCACCCTGTTCAGTAGGGCAATCACATACTGATACTCCTCATTAAAATCAAACTTGAACATGTGCACAGGAAGCTTGGCCGCTGCATTATATGTGCTGTTCTCGGCCCGCCAAGCATACATGTTCTTTCTGGCCGCCTTCTTGTTGGCCTCATATTCTCTTTCAGACTTCTTCAAGTCTACACTCTTTACCTTACTGCCCATTGGCAGTCCAAATGTCTGGGAGAGACCTTTGATGGATAGGTCTGCATACACTCTCCCATGCTTCACCACCTACCTCGTCTGAGGGTTATAATTCCGGGCGCACTTAATGACTAGCTCCGGAGACTCCATGGAGTATGGGAAGCCAGCAGTGTTCCACATACCTGATACAAACACTGCGTCCAGTACTGGACTCTTATCTTGTCCATCATTCAGCTTGGCTGACCAAGCCTCCAGGTTGGTAATCCCCTGATGGGTATCTGTAATTGCCCCATATTTAAACAGGACCCCTCTCTGGGAAGAGAACATAGGCCTGCTGAATTCCTCCTGATTCTTCACTGAGCGTTTTTCAGCCATGGGTACCTGCAATTAACAACATTTCTTCTCACAACAGGGATATGCATGCATACATATTGCAAATATCATGCCTATTGCATCAATTTCACATTACTTACTTACATGGATACATAACCAGAACTTATAACATCATTTAGAAACAACATGATGAGGGTTTTAGTTCACTTACCTAGTTATGTAGATTTTCTTTATACCAGTATATCGTCAAGACACTCTTAATTCAACTGCTGATCACTTCCTTCCTTCTATCTGTGAGCTCGAATTGCGCAACGGTAGCTGTTATGCGGATATGGAGGCTGGTGCTTTGTAAAACAATTTTAACGCAGGTAAATGTAACAATGGTGGTTGAATTACCTTTTAACCTCGCAGTTAGGGTAAATTTAGGGCACTCTGACAAGTTAGATTGCAATCTTTGATCATTCGTGCGAAAACTCAGGATCTCGTTAGGTATTTCATCGGGTTCCGGGGTCGGCGGGAATCACCTACCATATCTGCGCGCATTTAATGATAGTGGCGGCAAGGGGAGCGCGGGGGGATATCCATATGGCGGGATATCATGAGGGCAGGATGATATTTCACAAATATCGGGTTGAGTTTCAATATCATCCTCCCTAGCACTGGAATTATTATCGCTACAAGATTCGGGTGATAATGCACCCCTTGTTTACATTTTAGCACATCAGGAGGATATTTCGGTTTATCGGGTGATGTTTCAAAACAAAATGATGATGACGAACCACGCTTGCTCATCCTCCTTTCTGAATATCAGGATGACATCATCATGATATTCGTTCTTTGTATTGGAAATGCTTCATGACGTCATCTTCATATTGGGCGAACATGATCATGTTTACAAAATATCCTGTCGAAATGTAAATATGATGATGATGTCATCAGAATGTTTGTTTCTTTGTTTATCGTATTCAGATGATGTCATTAGGGTATTTGTTAAGGGTGATATTTCACGTCAGGATGATATTTACGAATATCGGGTTACTTTTCAAAACATGATGTTCGCGGTATAAAAGACCGCTTGACCCGAAAGACTTACTACCATTTAAAGTTGACGTCAGGATATTTGAACCGCAGGATATATCAGGGGAATGTTTCAATATGATGATGATCTTTAAACAACATGACTCAAATTATAAAATATAACCCCCCTCTTGCGAATATCAGATTTGACCAAGACTTTGACTTTTCACAACTCTCACATCCTGATGAATACCAGGGTGATGTAAAAGGCAAACCCGCATGAAATTTAATGCTCTTCTAGAATATGAGGTCACCAATATGAAATAGGAATTTTGACAAACTGACCTCATAATGATGACTTACCTCATCCTGACTCAACGTGATGATGCACTTGACTAATTTTTACCAAACCGCCATAAAGCAAGAAACCCAAACCAAGCCAAAAGAAGTTGGGTCCCTGTTTTGCCAAGTCAAAATGGGGTGTGTTGTGTAACCACACAACACTTCCTTAATGGCACTTTAAACACATTTTATCCTATTATCTAGCTGGACTTTGTCATTAGCTATCATTTCCTTTAACTCATTCAATATTTTCTCATCAAACTCTTGCTTAACTTTTATTTCTGTAGATTTCTCAAAGGATTCAAAATGTTTACTTACAGAGTTTATAAGTCCTTTGAGTTAGTTTTTTTATGACAGAGAGGTGTCCTTTTAGAATGTTGGCATCAGTTTCTCCAAAATACTAGATGCCTCACTTATGAGCTCATTATCCTCCATGTGAGATTTCAACATTTCCTCTCTTGCTTTTGCCTGTGCAATTGATGCCAATCTAAGTTTTTGAACAGGGGACATTGTGTCCAAGTTTATTGGACCATGCATAAACTCAAGCTCATCTAAATGATGAAGGGGGTAAATCATAAAACACACAATAATAGAAATTGAACACAGAGAATAGAACTTTCTTTTATTGATCTGGGCAACTCATTACATTACAGAAGCTTAATTACAATCAGAGGAATCAGTTCTTTACAGGCTGCAACACACTACAGCTACCATCACCAGGCTTTGGAATCTTCCACCTTCTGTAACCCCCAAATCAGCTAGGGTTTCTATTTTCCTACCTATTCTTGACTCTACACTTGCCCCCTTAACTTTGCTACTACCCAGGGTTCCCAAAAATGGTTATTAATAGCCTTTTTGGCGGCCAACAACCTAATTTCAAATTTTGCATCTCCCTCTAAAAATAGGTCAACTTCCAGGAGCCATAACTTTTCATCCAGGACTCCGATTGAAGAACCGTTTTATGCGTCAAAAAGCTCGCGGAGTGCTCTACGTGCTAAGAACATACTCCTCCAGTTCTAGCCATTTTTGGGCCCGTACGGGGCCATTTAGTGCCTCAAACCTGAGTTTGAATAATTTTTAGGCATTTTTCAGGAAACGAAAACTTTAATATCTTTCAGCTCGTAAATGATCTTCATGTGATTCCTTCGCCAAAGGTCTTATATTTCCATTATGTAACTTCCTGTAAATTTTGACTTCATTTCGTGCCCAAATGCAAACTTTCTAAAAATAGCAGTTTACTATTTTTAACAGTTCGGGAAAACTGAAAGTTCTACATTATTATTCAGGCGATTATGGAACCAAAAACACTAATTATGGAAAGAAATGAAAATAACTACAATGGTTTTGAATTAACTTCTTTTTGGGTGATGCAAGATTGCCCTTACACCACTGGATGCTCCTGCATCAGACACCCAGGGTAATTTGAGAAGTGACCCTGTCACGTCTCATGTGTTTGTGTGAGGAAAACCCAAACGGTCAACCTCTGCCTTAGACAACCAAGAAGAATCTTCAACAGGCCTTCCTTTCCATTTTACCAGATATTCTTCATATTGCTTATTCCGAGTACTTCTTCCCACATGGCGATCCAAGATCTCTTCTATCTCCTCTGTTGAAGTAGATGTCGGAATACTCCATTGTTCTTCTGTTGGTCCATCCTATGTTCCACCTTCATGATATTCTGATAAATCAGCAATGTTGAAAATAGGAGAAATATTGATCCCACTCAGCAGCTCTACCTCATATGCATTTCCTGAATCATGTTTCTTCAAAATTTTGCATGGTCCAAATTTCTTCATTTTCAACTTATTGTATGTTCCAATTGGGAACCTTTCTTTTCTCAAGTGAACCATGACTTCATCTCCTACCTAGAATTCCTTATATCTCCTCTTCTGATCTGCCTTAGCCTTGTACTGAATATTCATTTTATTAATGTGCTTTCTCACCTCTTCATGCAAATTCTTCAAATGTTCTGCAAAGTCTTTAGCTTCAGTACTTGTCTTTTCTCCGTTGTCCAGCTTCCTTAACTCAGAAGCATTTCTTGGGCTATTGCCATATACAATCTGGAATGGTGATTTACCCGTACTCCTATTGACAGAATTGTTGTAAGAAAATTCTACCTGTGGTAAAATCAAGTCCCATCCCTTAGGCTTATCTCCTACTAAGCATCGTAGTAGGTTAGCCAAACTCCTATTTACCACTTTAGTTTGTCCATCAGTCTGTGGATGGTGTGTAGAACTAAACTTCAAATACGTCTTCAGCTTCTTCCACAATGTCCTCCAAAAATAACCAACAAACTTGATATCTCGATCTGAAACTATGCTCTTTGGTAGACCATGTAGTCTCACCACTTCCTTGAAAAATAGGTCTGCAATATGAACAGCATCATTAGTATTCTTACAAGGAATAAAATGTGCCATCTTTGAGAATCTGTCCACCACCACAAAAATAGAATCATGCCCTCTCTGTGTCCTTGGTAAACCAAGAACATAATCCATACTAATATCATCCCATGGCTTCTTTGGTACAAGTAATGGTTGATACAATCCTGTATTTTGACTTGTTCCTTTTGCCATCTGACATACTCTGCAACTCTGCACAAACTTCCTCACATCTTGCTGCAACTGTGGCCAATAATAATTTTCACCAACAATAGAAATGGTCTTATCTCGACCAAAGTGTCCAGCTAATCCTCCACTATGCTTCTCATTAATCAAGTTCTCTCTCATGGAACTCCTCGGAATGCACAACTGGCTTCCTCTAAACAACATGCCATCTTGGATTATGAAATCCAACCATTTTGTCCTATCCAAAGTAACAGGCTCCAGACAAGCTTTCCAAGTCTCTGCAAAGTCTAGATCTTTAGGATACAAACTTTTGAGCTCATCGAACCCAACAACCTCTATCTTCATTTCTGTCAACAAATTTTGCCTTTTGCTTAAGGCATCTGCAACTCTGTTGGACTTCCCACTCCTGTGCTTCAAAACAAAGGTATAACTCTGCAAAAACTCAACCCATTTTAAGTGCCTTTGGTTCAACTTCCCTTGACTATTAAGATACTGCAAAGCCTGATGATCAGTATATAAAACAAACTCTTTTGGCAACAAATAATGTCTCCATTTCTTCAAATCCTGAACTATTGCATAAAATTCCTAATCATAAACATAATACTTTTTCTTGGCATCATTAAGCTTCTCACTAAAATAGGCAATGGGCTTACCTTCTTGGCTCAAAACAGCTCCTATACCACTACCACTAGCATCACAATCTACCTGAAATACCTTATTGAAATCTGGAAGTGCCAAAATAGGTTGTTCTACGACTTTCTGCTTCAATGTATCAAAGCTCTTGTCTGCTCCTTTAGTCCATCTAAACTCTTTTCTATCCCCTCTCATTGTCTCAGTGAGGGGTGCACAAATGCTACTAAAATTCCTGATAAACTTCCTATAAAAACTTGTCAAACCATGAAAAGATCTTACCTCTGTTGCATTCCTTGGTGTAGGCCATTCAATGATAGCCCTTACCTTTTCTGGGTCTATCTTAAGACCTTCCTCTGAGACAACAAATCCCAGGTATACCAACTCTTTCTTTGCAAAACTACATTTCTTCAGATTAATCAGCAACTTCTCCTCCCTCAGCTTCTCTAGAACTCTTCTGATATGCATCAAATGCTGATCCCAAGTCTTACTGAAAATCAAAATATCATCCAAATAAACAATAACAAAACTTCCCAAAAATTCTTTTAGTACCTCGTTCATGAGCCGCATGAATGTGCTCGGTGCATTGGTTAGCCCAAATGGCATGACTAACCACTCATACAAACCTTCCTTTGTCTTGAAGGCTGTCTTCCATTCATCTCCTTCTCTGATACGGATCTGGTGATATCCACTCTTTAGGTCAATTTTTGTGAAGTACTTGGCTCCACTCAAACAATCCATTATGTCATCCATTCTTGGCAATGAAAATCTATACTTGATCGTTATCTTATTGATGGCTCGAGAGTCTGTACACATCCTCCATTCTCCATCTTTCTTTGGTGCTAGTACTGTAGGTACTTGACATGGACTTAGGCTCTCCCTTATCAGTCCCTTCCTCAACAACTCCTGAACTTGTCTATCCAGCTCTTCATTTTGTGGGCTGCCTTGTTTGGCAAACTCGCTCCTGGTATCAAATCTATTTGATGACTTATCTTCCTTACTAGTGGTAAACCTTCTGGTACATTATCAGAGATAATGTCCTAGAACTATTCCAACATATCTGAAACTTCTGCTAGTACATCTTCACAGTTCTCTTGACTAATCTTGGGAATCAATGCAAAGCAATGATGCTCATGCTTCAATCCCTCCAAAAACTTTCTACCATCTACCAAGCAAATTCTGGCAGTGCTACATACCTTTTCTTCCACCTCCTTCAAGGGCTTCAACTTATGACGAACTCCATCCTTTGTTAGGGAATATGTGTTTGCATGACCATTATGGACAGTGCTCCTATCATACTGCCACGACCTCCCCAATAACATATGACATGCATCCATCGGTATGATGTCACATAGCACCTCATCATGGTAGTCACCAATCTTGAACTTCACTAAACACTGTTCATTGACCAAAGCTCTATGGTCCTTCTACAACCATGCAATCCTGTATGGATGTGGATGCTTTCTTCTTGTCAACTTCAACTTGTCAACCATCTCCTCTGAAACAAGATTATCAGTGCTTCCACTGTCAATAATAGTATCACAACACTTACCTTCACATTTGCACCTTGTGGGGAATAAACTCTTCCTCTGATTGGGTTCTTTCTCCTCATTCAACAAAGTTCTTCTGACAACTAGGGTTTCTCCCCTTTCTACATCTTCAGAGTGCTCAGACTGTGCATCTTCATCCACATGTGCAACTCGTGCATTACCTTCAGGTCTTCTATTCATCCTTCCTTGATGTTGCGGACACTCGTATGCTCGATTCCCTTCTTCTCCACATTGGAAACAGGTTCCTCTGAAACCTCCTCTTCCAGGTCCTTGCCCAGGTCTGCCTCTTCCTCTTCCTCTTTGCTCACCATTGTTTTGGTCATGAGGGCGGTAGGTATTATCACCTCTCTGATTTCGACTGGTACCAACTTCTTCACTTTTCTTTGCATCTTCATTTTAGCCCCCATAAGGTCTTCCACCAGTCCTTCTGCCTTGACCTCTTCCCCTTTGCTTGCTGTCAAATCTTTTATTCAGCTTCTCTTCCACCTTCAGGGAAAACTGGTACGCATCTTCTATGGTGGTCATTCTTACTAGGCTCAACTCCTCTTGAATACTCGGCCTCAACCCATTAATGTAATAGGCTACCTTCTCCTTGTTGGGCTCTGCATGGCCTGTCCTGATAGTAATTTTATAAAACTCTTCTATATACTCCTTAACAGACTTGTTACCTTGCTTTAGTCCTTGCAGCTTCTTCAGCAACTCCATCTCATAGTCCACAGGAATGAACTGCTTCTTTAGTTTCTCCACCATCTGATCCCATCTGGTGATCTTTCCTTTTCCTCTTCTATTCCTCTCTAATTGGACCTCCTTCCACTAAATATTGGTGTGGCCCTTCAACTTTGTTTTTGCAAACTTAACCTGATCTGGGTCCTCCACATCTTCATACTCAAAATACTCCTCCATGTCATTGATCCAATCAATAAGCTGTTCTAGATTCAAATCTCTAGAATATGTAGAAACTTTGATCCTGGGCCTCTTTCTGATCTTTGAAATGGCCCTCAACAACCTAACTTCTGCAGCAGCTCCGGTGGCTTCTTGTTCTTCCTCAGATAGCTCTTCTTCAGCTTCATCTTCACTTTCTTCTCTTACCCTCGGCTCAAACCCTCTTCGTAGCTCCTCTTGCAATGCATCGATTTGTCTTTGTAGGGCTCTAAAACCCTCTTCTGTCAAAGCATTCCTCCCAACACAATTTCTTTGTGGAGGCATCTTGGTCTCCGCAGCAAACCCACAACCTTAGGTCCTGGTGCAAACTGCCTCACGGTCGGCGATCTGTCTACACACTTAAGAGCCCTTGTTCTGATACCACTTGATGAAGGGGGTAAATCATAAAACACACAATAATAGAAATTGAACATAGAGAATAGAACTTTCTTTTATTGATGTAGGCAACTCATTACATTATAGAAGCTTAATTACAATCAAAGAAATCAGTCCTCTACAGGCTGCAACACACTACAGCTACCATCACCAGGCTCTGGAATCTTCCACCTTCTGTAACCCTAAATCAGCTAGGGTTTCTATTTTCCTACCTATTTTTGACTCTACACTTGCCCCCTTAACTCCACTACTACCCAGGGTTCCCAAAAATGGTTATTAATAGCCTTTTTGGCGGCCAACAACCTAATTTCGAATTTTGCATCTCCCTCTAAAAATAGGTCAACTTCCGGGAGCCATAACTTTTGATCCGGGACTCTGATTGACGAACTATTTTATGCGTCGGAAAGCTCACAGAGTGCTCTACGTGCTAAGAACCAAGCTCTACTAGTTCCAGCCATTTTTGGGCCTGTATGGGGCCGTTTAGTGCCTCAAACCTGAGTTTGAATAATTTTCAGGCATTTTTCAAGAAACGAAAACTTTAATATCTTTCAGCTCGTAATGATCTTCATGTGATTCCTTCACCAAAGGTCTTATATGTCCATTATGTAACTTCCTATAAATTTTGACTTCATTCCGTGCCCAAATGCAAACTTTCTAAAAATAGCAGTTTACTATTTTTAGCAGTTCGGGAAAATTGAAAGTTCTACATTATTATTCAGGCGATTATGGAACCAAAAACACTGATTATGGAAAGAAATGAAAACAACTACAATGATTTTGAATTAACTTCTTTTTGGGTGATGCAAGATTTCCCTTACACCACTGGATGCTCCTGCATCACTAAAACTTGTTTCTTTTTCTCCAAAAGTTCTTTAACTAATTCTGTAGTGTCTCTTGGTGCAGTAGAGACTTCTTTTAAGCTCTATTCTAGATCATCTAGATCCATGTCCTTATTAGAGTCCTCCTTCTGTTTCAGGGAAGGATTTTCCTTTACTTGTTCCTCCTCAGTCTTCCCCTTGTCAATTTTATCTTCAGCTTGATGTTTCAGAGACAATCTTGTTTTAACAGGAACTTCTTTCTCCTCAGTCACTTTGACACCTTTATCTATTTCCTGATTGAGATTTATTTGTGGAGTAGATGTATCATTTCCAACATTGATTTCTTCATTATCATAGATGGTATGGATATTATATTTCTTTAGCACCTCCAAAATGATCTCTTCAGTCTCCTTGACCACTTTATCAATTTCTCCTAACATTAGTGAGTTCATTCTTTTCTTGGTTCTAAATGCAACCTTGATTTATTTGGAGATTTTGGCTTTTTTCTTCAGGAGTAATCTTTGGACACAGCTGTGTTAGTGTATGCTGTCTTAGCTCAATGTTCCTAGCCATAGCCATTTCCTTTCTTGCAATCATTATACTTGCCAGGCTATGTGGAAGATCATCAACTATTTCAATTAGGGCCTTGTTGTAGATGTTTAGGTATTCTACAACAACAACCTCAATGATCCTCTTATCTGGATCAAAATATTCATCATACAATTGTGCAATTGGTTTTAGATTGACATCCACTATTATGGCTTTGAGCACATCCTCAAGACTTATAGTTACTTCCTCTATCAAAGGCACATCTTTCTTTTGTCTTTTTACAATCTTACCCTTACTAGAGGGTTTCTTTTTGCTAGTTCTAGAGGCCTCTATAACCTCATCTTTCATCTTTTTCACTTCTTCATCAGACTCTATATCTTCTTCATCAGTTTTTCCTATACTGACATACATCCTTCTACTTTTCATTTTCTATCTCTTTGTCCCTTTGTCAGTGGATTTCTTGGGCAGTTGATCCACACTTGCAAATGGTGTGATACCAGAGAAGGTAGCAGAGCTTCTTGTAGACCTTTGAGGTGCTTTAGGCTTTTCTTGCTTCCTTTTAGACTCCTCCGGACCCTTAGCCAATTCACTTTCTTTCTTTTCTCTTGTTTTCCTTTTAGCTTGACCTTTTTCTCTTGCTTCTTTGACTTATTCCTTAGTGAAACCATGTTTTAATGCAACTTTTTCTACCTCCTTCCTCACCTTCCTGGAGATTTCAGGTTTTCTAAGTTCAACATGGAGTTTCATAGATAACTCTTCATACGTTCCAAACCTTTCTTCTTTGTTGTCCTTAGGTTTGCTCAACATGTTTTGAGCATAGTTATCTAATATTTGTCCATTCACTTCATAACCCATTGGCATTATCCAGACTATCCTAGGCTCAACAACCTTCATCAAGCATTTATCTTTTATAACCATAAAACATATAATATCCTTATACTTCTCTACAATTTTCTCAAGAATTCTTTCTCTTGAATGTATCATGCTTTGAAAATTCTTGAAGTACCCCCATAGGGCTTCCTTTTGCTCATCATGGCTTCCAATGCTACTTAAATGATTTCTAATTTGGACAGCTACCGGTTTGCTAGCTAACCAGAATAGATTCTTCATCTTTGGTAACTCATTCATAAAATAGAAGAATAGACAGATGATCAACGTACCAAATTTGAATGGATAGTTTTTGCTTTCATTGATCTTCTTTAGATTCTCTAGTAGTTAGATTCTCAGCAATTCACATAAATCATACTTAGCATTCTCTTTGACCACTTGATATGTGGTGTATATTGCAGTACCAGAGATAGAGTTCTCCCGGTTTGACAAATAGATTTTGTAGCCTATGACCATAGAAGTAAATCTTACTGCATGGTCTATGATGTCATTTATGGTTAATGTACTCTTGTCAAATTGGGCTCTGGTATCCTCTGTAACAGTTTGGTTCTTCACAACTTTTAGCAAGGGCACTCCTCTGGTGAAATTTAACCTTGTTACTGCCCTAATCACTTCCTTGGTGATTTTGAAGGGCTTCCCTAACCACATGAATTCATCATGAATTTGACTTAGGATATACTAGACCCATTCATCCTCTGTGAATGCAGGAAAATCTATATACTAGATGAATTTCTTCTCTTCTAAGACTTTGTATTCTTCCTTTACGTCAAATTGATCATTGCTTAAATGCTTTAGGTATAAATTTGAGAATTTGTAGCCATCAAGCTCATCTAGGGCAACATGGATATATGCCCTAATGTCTTCCACATACAAAACTCTATATGGTATTTTCAAAAAAGCACCCATTGGATCAACTTCGACTACTTTGAAGGGATGTTTCTTGAATTTGGGTCTTGGTCAATCAGTAACATCAACAACTTGTGGGGTTGCCATTGTAAAGATTCAATAAGGTTCCAACAGTAAATACCTTGTGCTAAATTATGGTTTTCTTCACCTGGATCACTCTGAGCACTTTGAATCTCTATTGTCACTTGAAATTTGCTTCAATCTCTCTTGGATATCTGATAGTTTGAATGCAAAGTAAGTTATAATGTGGAAACATTTTCTTTTTATCCTCCACACTTGACCTACTTGTCATAAATGCTTATTCTCAAAGGCTACCTATCTTTACTATGATAGATATAGTCGATCAGAATTGCTCTGCAATGTACCACACTGATTCATTTTCTTCCAAGTTTTCTTCCATAAGATCTTCCATACCATATTCTACCACATATCTTCATGCCAAATTCCAGCACTAACTATCTGGCTAGGGGTTTGGATTTTCAACATTTCTCCCCCTAAGCCAGAGTATCCAATTTACTCCTCAAAGGAAGTGTCTTCATCAGATGATGGTGTTGATCTATCCTCTTCTATAATTACTTCTTTCTTGATCTAGATCTTGTCCATTTCCCTCTTGGTTTCAATCGGATCAACCTTTTCTTTTCCCTTATCATTTCTCTATTCTATTTTCCTTTCTTTAGTAAGATAGTTTCTCTTCACATTTTTGCTTTTGCAAACTCTTGCAATATTTCCATACTTGTTGCAATTGTAGCACATAACATTCCTTTGTCCTTGATTCCTTCTATTGATTAGATTTGATCGACATTGATAAGCCGTGTGTCCAAATCTATTGCATGTAAAACACTTTCCATTGGATGATTGACTATTCCTTGCATTGTAGGAACTATTCCTTACCATATTTCTACATTCATTTGATTTGTGACTAATTTTCTTGCAATTGAAACATTGGCCAGAAAAGGATGGAACATTTTGATTTACTCTACTCCTGCATTGAGTAGATTTATGACCAAACTTATTTCAATTAAAATAGTGGCCATTGAAAGATGGATACCTTTGAGCATTTAGCTGTCTGACCAGAGGTCTTCTTCTCTGATTTCTAAACTAGTTTCCTCTGTTTTGTTTTAACTTAGTGTTTGTTTGACTTGATTTTGAGATTTCTCCTTTCTCAAATCCCAGACCTTGCTTATCATCAACACTTCTGACTGGAAATCACTTCATAAAGCTTTGTAGAACTTAGTTTGAACTTTTCTTCATAGCACTTGGCTACATCGAGATCAAATTTCAGAAGTAGCACTTCTTTGCCCAAATTTGCACATTCCTCTGATTTGTCCTTAACAACTTGATTCAGATGCCTTTCAATTTCTTCCTTCTTTTCAACTTCCAATCTCAACCCATTTAAAAACTCATGTGCTTCATCTAATTGATCATTTAGCTCCTTTCTTTTCTCTTTGAACTTCCTAACTTGCTCTCTTAGCTTTAGGATGCATTTATTAGCTTCTTGAA
The DNA here is from genome assembly GCA_027924645.1 of Cunninghamia lanceolata. NCBI lineage: Eukaryota > Viridiplantae > Streptophyta > Pinopsida > Cupressales > Cupressaceae > Cunninghamia > Cunninghamia lanceolata. The sequence goes on along the minus strand of BSBN01001327.1, from coordinate 1,662,688 downwards.
TATTAGCTTTTAGATCCTTGATTTCTGTTTCAGATTTTTCAAGATCAATAAGGGTTGCTTCTAGTTCCTTGTTGCTTTCATAATTTCCAAATCTTCTTGCTACCATGATTATAGAACCCTAGATCTTCCTTAAGCTATTAGACTTCTTCCAAGGAACCTTGCTCTGATACCAATTGTTGATAATAAGGAATACTGAGAGGTGGGGGTGAATCACTATTCCACAAAACCACTTCTTCATAAATTTATTTATCCAATTTCCAAAGTTAATAACATGAAAGTAGAACAAACATAGGAACATCAACCATAAGACATAACACATGAACACCAATATTTTTAGGTGGAAAACTCAAAAGGGAAAAAAACTACGGTGAGTGTTAGCTCACAATATATTAATATAGCACAATACTAGATTACAAGAAGGCTCACTGCCTTAGGGCTCACTACCCAGAGAAATGCTCACTGCAAGAAAGGCTCACTACCAAAATAGGCTCACTGCCTAGAAGGAGAAGGAAGAAAGAAGAATGGCTCACTACCAATTTGAACTACTCTGATTGCATCTACGCATGCATAGTTACAGCTCCAATGAAGCACATAAAAACTGATTCAATACTCTTTATCTTTGTCTACCCTGTTTTACTACTTTGCTCTTATTCAGGAATAAGATATCTCTTCTTCTACGAATTACTGCCTTAACTTCACTTACTTCATGCATCATACATCACATCACATAGCTATATCACTCAAAACTCAAATCTATCAAATATATATATCTGCATCAAGAATTATTACTTGATTAGGTCGACAAACTAAACAAGAAAATGTGTAAGCCAGAATATCATACTCTTTCAGCTTGTTCTTATGCATAATCTCTAATGTGGACTTAAAGAATCGTGCACAAGTCTTCATATAGGTCAGCCTTAGTCATATGACTACTCAAATTGATTATCCAAACATTACATCTTCTTCGCATAAAGATTTAACATACCAGTCGGCCTGTTCTTTAAGAACATACTTGACAATTTCATCTATCACATCACATCTCACACTGCAGACCAAATAGGATCTCACAAATCATATCCAATGTTCATTACTAACCACTTGACATACCTGCAGAACCATAGAGCATAATATGCATTTACAGAGGAATACAGACCATTAAACTGTGCCTTGTTCACTGTCTCTATCCTACCTCTATTTGTCAAGACTTAGACAATTCCTTCACATGACTTTCAGAGGAAGTCATGACTTGAATATTGGACTGAATCATCATCACATAGCTATGAGTCATCATACCTGATCTACATTAGGTGGTCTTCTTCTGCGGAGGCATACTGATCCATTTTTTGTCTCATACTATGTACCCTGTCCATACTTAGTCATTTTGACCTTCCACACTTGTGTCTTGATGCTAGACCAAGTTGATCTTCTAGAGTGATGCCAATGTGTCCTCTTGGTTCTATTTCCATCAATGACAACACATAGATTATCTGTAGAGCAGTGTCTCTTGCCAACACTTACAACTGTCATAAAAATCTGCAACATGACAATCTTAAATGTTGTAAGAGAATTCGTCATACAATGCTAAATATAGCATATTCCTCTTACAAAATGTCATAACCCAACTTGGGTGCCCAAAGATGCCTTTCACTCATGCAAAGATACTCACCAACACTTGTCATAGGAATCTCCAAAATTGGCTCTTATGGGTCATAGATTCTGTCATATGGAATATCCTTTTCCACATACCACAAGGTGCTGACACATGGCATATTAGTGCCACCTCAAATGGGATACTCAAATCCATGTAGGTTTGACTTGACCATCCAAGTCACATTCCAAGTAAGATGACATGTCACCGTGCCACCTCAACTAAGTGACCAAACTGAATGTGCAAGTAAATACAATATTAGGTAATAAATAAATATACAATTAAATTAATAATGCTAGGAATTTGCAATGGCTGAGACACCTCAATTCCCAACAAGATCTGCCTTAAGTGGTTAAGCTTTCTTCCAAGGAACCTTGCTCTAATACCAATTGTTGGATGTACAAGACAACTAAGAGAGGGGTGAATTAGTTGTATCTTAAAACTTCAAAACCCTCACAAACATTCAGATCCACATTAACTCAATTAACCCTTAATCAGTTAGAATGATTAATCATGAAAATAGATAACAAAAACATAACCAAATCAACAACATACACAAGGAAACACCAGATTTATGTGGAAAAACCATGGTGAGGATTAGCTCATAATATAAAGTAATATCAACACCGAATATAATAGGGCTCACTGCCCAAAAGAAAGAAAGGCTCACTGCAAAATAGAAAAGAAGATAGAGAAGAATATTACAATGAGAAAACCATCTCAATGCAATAGAGAAGTCCACCAAGCATCACCAACACCTTTGATATCTAACTAATGAATTGTAGACACCTTCTTCTCACTACATCTAGTAATCTAACACATGAAATCTTGCACTACACTTTATAACTCTGCAATTTGCATCTCGCTCATCACACACATATACTTCTCATCCCTCAACAACTCAACACTTATTTATACTATCTTTAGACTTGAAAATATTCTCCAAGGTCGGTAATACACCTTAACCATGTAAATTTAAATTAGGTCTATCCTGTAGTGGAAAGGAATGAAGGCAGATCACAACACACCTTAGCTTGGACCTAAATCAACTCTTACATGCCATGCCACACTTCCACAATCATCAAGGCAAATCTGCAATTAGTGTAAGCACCCAAGGTCAGTTGAACCTGTGTTAACACCATAATCATTTAAGTACACACTTAAAACCAAAGATGATTCATGAACCACACACCATGCTTGAACACAATCTAGAATATCCCACAAAATTCTAAAATCCAACAAATTCCTTTGCAACAACTTTCACCCAAAGAAAGTACACACCCAATATACTCAAACATCTCTGCCATACACTTCAACTCAAGAAATCAACTTGCAAATCACCAAACCATGAACAACTTCAACTGAAGGTAGATATGAACGTTATAAACACACTTCTAGAACCACAAGACCTAAAATCATTCTGTGGAGAAATGTGGAGCAAAAATAGTTCTCCCAGACACCTCTACAATACACAGTTCACACACTGGTGAACACACCTTCCTCTGCACAACGATCTAGTACACCAAATTCAGAATGTAACATTTCTGAACACCTTTGATCAGCATATCCAAACTGCACAAGCAGATCTTCAACATAGAAGAAATGCAGAGCAAAACCAAAACACCACTTTGTATGCCAAAACACCTTTACAACACACTATTTCCTCTTTTATTCAAAGTTTTCAAAAGAACTTGGAAACCAAGCATGAGAAGCATATCATAAACATCTTTAGTACTTCCTCATCATCAGAGATAGCATCAACTCAATACCAACTACTCACAATCTTGCAATAATCTCTTGCTCATATAGTTAACACCAATGACAACACAAGCTTTGTTGACATCAATGACAACACTAACTGCACATACTTGCAACAAAAACCTAATATTCATTCTTTTCATTCCTTTTTTTGTTGTAGGATATTTTTTACTATGGATAAGGGTGATGACTAATGGACTCTTCCATACTTCTATAGAATGCATTGAGAGACAAAGGAGGAGAGAAGGGTGTTTGAGATTCCATAGAGGCAACCAGGGAGGCAAAGGCAGCACACCACCTAGGAATCACAAATCCTATGGGTGCCAAACACCCTTTATACAATGGTTGGATGGTATGGTTGTGCCATGGCTAAAATATATATTTTTTTCAATAATCCATTCAATGTTTTATCTTTATAGGATGATTATATTCATATATCCAAATGCTCCCAGACAAATGATGGGACATACATGCAATCTATATATATATATATATATATATATATATATATATATATATTTGCAACCTTAATCAACATTCTCTATATTGTATTAAACAGAGGGCTTTGGGGAAGCATTATGGGTGGTGGGTTTTGCCCATATATTGCAGTTGATTTCATCATCTGAGCCATGTATTGAAGGTAGAACAAGAAATGCGGTTTCATGGGGTGTCAAGATTGCAAGATGAGCTCAAAATGGATTTGGTTATTATTATTATATTTGTCTTTTGATCTATTGATATTTCTAATATTATTATTATTATGATTTATGATTTAAAATATCACTCCAACCCTAAAGCATAGGCATTCAATCTGGGTTGATCTAGAATATATCTACTTTAAGGTGTATTGTAGTTTTTACTTTTCTTCAAACATAATTTTTTTTTTTCAAAATACATCCATACAAAAATCAATATGGTTACAAGTTTATATATATACATTGATGTGTAAATTTACAAATTTAACCTTTTAAACCAACAGTGAATAGTTTTACATTTCTATGCAGCACAAGCATAACAATATTTTAACCTCTAGTCACTATTGACATCTTACAAATCAGATTTAAGGATTAGGATACATCCTTCAATTTACATATTTCTAATAAAGTATATTTTCACTACCAAAGGATTATAACCCACAACTCATACTAGTTTTCAGATACAACTCTAACCATTTACAAGTTTTACATGCACATCAAGGATGCAAGAATAATGTATTCAAGCCCTGCTAATGTACACTCCTCCAATATGCCCAAAACTAAGTCTTAACAAATTCTATGGAATCCAATCCTTGCCAAAGGGAGTGCTTACCTCCCTACCATAGGATTAGCAAATTGCCATCAACCCTTGAGCTAGGAGAGCCATCAAGGAACTAGGATGAGAAAGCCACAATCAATAGGAGTTATAGACATTTACATAGATACACACTAGCACTTGCACCAATAGGAGGTTCAAGGAATACACCGATAAGAAGAACTAACGACTTTAGAAAAAAATTTGGCGTGACTTTTTTTATGGTGTGAGACAATTCCTAGCACTATAATGCTCACATATAAAAGCCTATTAGCTAATTAGGTAAACTAAATAATGGAGGTTTGTTTCCAACATAATCCCAAATCCAAAGAGGTTTCTACTTCAACAAAAACACAATGAAAAAGGGCACCATTAAAAGAAGCAGAAAAATGCAAATGATCTTCTAAGCTTAACACATATTATACGATCATTTATCCACTACATCCATATATGGGTGAAAGAAAGGAAATAGAATGAAAGATGACTTATCTATTGTGCTTCCTCACTTCAAGGGAACCACCATGATATCCAACTCCTTCCCATATTTCCTATCTTCCTTCAAGGATCCTCTCCCCAAGAGAAAAAAATGAGCAATAGAAACTTAGGACCCAAAAGATAATCCCCCCCTCCAAAGCCCAAAATGAGGGCTTAAATTGGAGTACCATGTCACTCCTATCATTTCCCAAGGATGGAGACACTTGGTATATTGTAAACCCACACATAAATTTTCTCAAAACTCAAAAAAATAAAAATAAAAATGGACAAGACTAAGCATGAGGTGCATTTCCCCATTCAAACATATTTAGAAAGTCATAGGTGGACCTTTTGCCTTGATCCAACACCCATTCCTTCATAGATGGAAGTTATTTGCAAGAGCCTCCTAAAGTACACCACAACTCCCAAATACATCCTACACCCCTTCCCAAGTACCTTGCCTATAGTTACTTTTGTTAAGGTCCCAAAAATGACATGAAAATGCAAAATTTCACTTTTCACACCCATGAAAATTTGAATAAACTTTCTCATACGGGTTTATACTTTAGAGCCACTTTTATCACATGGAAGAAACACATAATTACTCACATTGAAATAATCCACTAAAGCAAGATATAAATCCTTATAAGATGACTTGGTTGACAATAGGGGTCTTAGTTCACACTAGGCTAAGACATTTGGCTCGCCGGGATACATAGTCAAATCCCATTGCTTCACATTAGGAAGCGAGATGGAAAATGGGGTTCCTGATGGCTCTCCCTTTTTCCCATTGGTAATTGAACCTGCATGCTCATATCAAACTTCAATATGTTCATGATGAGTATAGCTGAAGCAACATAACTGAAATTAATTTATTTGGTTGCAATAATTGGACTAAAACACATACATACTACTTACTTTTATAGATTATATTTTATTTGGTTTGCACTATAAATTAGATACCAACACTATATTATTCCTAATGGACATAGTTTTAATAATCACTTCAATTCATCATGTTATATGTCATTTGAATCTAATCAAATCTCATTAAATTACAATAACAATTAATTTCTAATTAAGTGTTGATACAAGGTTTGAGGTTAGATAAAATCATAACAATCAATTCAATCTAGGATGACCACAAATAAAGAGGTTATGATTAGCAAAATATTGCACATTCATAATTTACCGATTTCACTTACCAAGAACCTTACCTTCAATGAGGTTGGCATCACTATCACTTAGAGTTGTTTACCAATTTGCACAAGTCATCTTGAAGATCCATCTAGTCTCAATCCTACTCATGAGAAATTCTATTGTTAGGTATTGTAACCATATTGATATAGTTTTGGTAATGGGCTAGAAAACTATATTAGTATAAACGTCCATCCAATTAATCATGTAGTTATTGGTTAGATCACGTCAACCAAAAGTAACTCAATAATTCATAGTTCACAAATTTAAACTCTATCTACCTAATTACATAACACATTTTGGAGTATAATAATACATGAAATCAATGTGTAACTTACAAATTCAAAGGTGAGAATATTAGTTCATATGCAGATTCTACAATTAACCAAAACTAATGAAATCATTAGGCATAAGAAGTTGACTAGGGTTATGAAAGGTTGGGGCCTCACATCTTGAGAGGACTTGTCAGAATCTGAATCATAGTTCTTCTTTTTCTTCTTCTCCTCCTTGCAATCCTTGCAGAAATGACCAGGTTTGTTGCAGTTCCAACATAGAGCCTTGGACTTTCTAGGACACTTGGATCTCCCATGAGATTTGGATCTTCCTTTTTCTTCTTTCTTCTTATCCTTTTTCTTCCTTTCTCTTTAGATCTACCATGAACTGCAAGAGCCTTCTTAGTTGACTCAGAAGACTTTCTCCGCATCTCTTTAGATAACAACAAAGAAACCACTTCATCCATCTTGAAGGTGGTAGTGGTACTCTCAATGTCCATAACAAGGTGGTCCCATGAATCTAGTAAGGAGCACAATAATGTCATGCATCGATCTTCCTCCTCCATATTCACACCAACAGAGGTTAATTGGGCAACAAGCATATTGAATGTATTTAGGTGATCAGTGACATATCCTCCATCTTCCATCATTAGAGAATATAATTTCTTTCATAGGAATAACTTGTTCACTAGAAATTTATCCTGATAAACATCTCCAAGCTTCTTCCAAAGATCTTTTGCAGCCTTCTCTTCATGGATATTCAGGAGCACTGAATCAGCCAAACATAGTCTTATCAGACCATTAGCCTTTCGATCCATTAGATCCCAAACTTCTTGTTTCATGCCCAATGGCATGGATCCAGATACTGTGAACCATAGATCTATATCCACCAATAAGTCCTCCATCTTGAGTTTCCACAACTCAAAGTTGCCTCCATTAAAATTCTCTAAATAAAACCTCCTAGATGTGCTCGCCATCTCTTTCCAGCAACAAAGATTTCAAAATCCTCTACACAAGCTCACACTCAAACAAAGATCAGCTCAAAAAACCCTCTACCCCACAACTAGAACCAAAGGTGATAAGGCTCTAATACCAATTGAAACGAAGCAAGGTATGCGGAAATGCTTACTACACTGATCTACTAAGGAAATATTTATGCAAATTTTAACTTTTACAATTACAAATTAAGATGCACATTAACAAAAAGGTAATAACAATATCCAAACGCAAATACAAATCTCACAACATCAGATATATGTGGGGAAAACCCTTTTCGGTGAAAAACCCACACTCCAAAACCTACACAATGTATTATCAAATCCAAAGAAGATTACAACACACTTGCAATGCAAGTTCTTTCAGGAGTTCACAAATGTCGAATACTGGAGTAATTTCGGCAACATAACAGTACTTGTAAATGAACCATCCATCTCCAACTCCAAACACCTGTATATATAGAGAAATACCAAGATGGAGGTAGCTTCTAGAGCAAGCCACAAAATAATCTCATCCAAATCCACACGGCCCAAATTCAAAGGCCATAAAGCATGCAAAAGACACTTTTAAAAGATTCCCTTTCATCCCTTACAACCCCCATACTTGGGCACCCCAAATTTGCCCAAAATAGGTGACAAATGCTCTTACACCATCATAAAATTTGTCATATATGACAACATTTACAGCTGTAAGAGAATTTATCATAACTAACTATTAATAAATGATTCTCTTACAACTTGTCATAGTCAAATTTGGGCGTCTACTTTCTCCATGCAAAGATGCTTCTTGACACTTGTCACACCTGTCATAGAATCTTTATTTTTGGCTCTTACATGTTATAGAATCAATCATATGTCATAACCTCTTACACAACCTACAAGATGCCGACACATGGAAATAATGCCTCCTCAAAATGGGATGCCTACATTTTTAAATGTTGACTTGACCTTCCAAGTGGGATGACATGTCAACATGTCACCTCACACTAAATGACAAAACAAGATGACCAATATTAAATACAATATAGGAAATTAAATAAATATACAATCAAATAATAAATGCTAGGAAATTGCAAAGGTAGAGACACCTTAATTCCCAACAAAAATAGAATATTAACATCCTTCTATTAAAAAGAATATATTTAAATATATATGTACATCTATTTTTCTTTTCTTTGAAATAATGGAATGCTTATACACAGGAATGAAGGAGTATATTTTTTTTCCAACTAAACAAAACTCCTAAAAACAATATATATACATATCTATATATATATATAATATTTACATATATATATGTATATATGTATATATATATGTATATGTAGATATATATATGTATATATGTATACATACATACATACATACACATATATATACTTTAGATACTTTTAAAGGGGAGAGTATTTTCTCAAACCATATATATAACTTACTAGAACTTTATTGAAAGAGGGTAAATGAGAGAGAGATGAAGATAACACTCTAATGATTTTCTTTTCATGAAAGCAAGACAATAAAGATTTACTTCTTTCCTTACAATATTGCAAATGAAACAACGACAAAGACACTTAAGTGGACTTCTATATTTTTATTTTCCAACATTTTTAATCTTACAAGTACAACATATAATACATGGAACTCAAATAGAGATAATATACTCAACTTTCTCTTTATTACTTCCTTCCATTTACAAATCTTATTGAGCTTAGACTTTTGTGTAGTCATAACATCACCACTAAAGATCTTAAACAAAACCTGGGTATCACAAGGAGACTCTTCTCGTTCTCCCCTTTCTTCTTAGCCATGAATTATGAAATAGGACACAACAACACTACCAAGGCCAATGGAGGGCTCACCACCCTATGATAGAATTGATTGCAAGACACCTCCAAGCTAGGAGGCCTATAAGTAACCTGGGATTGTAGACACCTAAAATTGACCCTTCATATCATTTATCAATTTATCGCATTATTTACCGTTACATATGTCAATTTTGTCTAGCACATTTGTATCAATCATCTATTTTGTTTTAAATCATCCACTTCTATCACTAATTAAATAAATTATATTTATTTAATTAATTTCATCTATTTCCGTCTATTTTCATTATCTTTATTCTTCTATTTTCTATCTATAATTAAATAATCTTTAATTATCCCATTACTCTTCTAAAATTAAATAAATTTTCTAAATTTATTTAATTTCCCTCTTCTAAATAAATAAAATTAATATTTTATTTATTTATCTTCTCATCATGCATATAAATTAAATAAATTTATTTGCTTAATTTATTTTTATCTTATCATTTCAGTCTCTTATCACTTTCTTCTATGTGTACAAGTCACCCTTGTCCATGGTGTGTCAACAATAAAATACAAAAAAATGATTTAATTAGTTCTAAAATCAATCATTTACATCATCCAACCCTTAAAATAGAAAAACATCCTATTTTAAGAAAATAAATCTTATCATTATCAACAAACCAACTACAATCATTTAATAAAAGCTATTCCTATGGACACATATCTTGTACACATTCATCCATGCCTCTTGAGTCATCTCAATTGTCCATGTAGCCACCTTTTCTCCACTGTTGATCAATCTTAGTTGATATATACACACACACACACACACCCTCTCATTTCATTCCACACATCTGACAATCATTATAGCATCCAGATTATCATCTCATGCATATTGAATCCATTGAGCATCCATTGAGAACTTTGAGCGTATTATCTATCATCATGGCAACTTGGGAAACTATGGTTGTTCATTATTGAGAAGCAATCCACATTCCAACCAAGGAATCAATACAAACTAGGTGACATTGTTCTTGATTTGCTTTCATTTTGTGTCATTTAGATGGATTCTTTGAAGGTGGTAAGATTGGGTTTTGATTGTAATGCTTGATCTTATTAACCTAATTTTTCGTACTCACACATTCTAGCACGCCTGGTGGGACTCACGTCCTTGATTAATCTTTTCATTTGAAAGTTGTTTTTGAAGTTTAGGTACGCAGAGTACATTTGATCCATAGAGAATCACACTTGATAGGTAGATCGTCACCTTTGCATGGCTTTGAATCACAGTTGGTTAGGCAAAAATCACACTTGCATAGTCTTTAGTCACCTTTGGTTCGCAGATCGTCGCCTTTGATCAACAGGGAATCACCTCTAGTTAATTAGGGTTTTATTGATATATTTCTCTTTTGTGGGGTTTTCTAGGGTTTTCTTTGATCTTTCTATGTTTGATTTGGCTTGCAAGTTGGTTTATTTACTAACCCTAATGGTCTTTTCTCATCCTCAAGCTGGTTTATTTGGGGTTTGATTTGTCTTTGACCTAATCATATTATATAGTGGGATTTTTTGTGTTGTGTTATAGAATACCAGATTTTATCCAAGAAATCCATCCTTTTGGGTTATCAGAGCCTTCATATTTGCCTATTGATCATTTATTTAACCCTGGATCTTGAGTTTTCTGCAGATTTCACATATCCGAGTGCCTTTGGTTGATAGTAAATCGCATTTGCAAAGTCCTCGATCACCTTTGCACCTTACAGACTCACATTTGCATAGTAGGTGATCACATTTGGTAAAATTATAATTGCATTTGATTTGTAGACAGTCACATTTGATCACTACTCATTTGCCTTTGGTTTATACTGTTGCAAGTTGATTTCTTTGGCAACTAACACTTGTCATTGTAGCATCTTATCATTTGTCAAAGAAAGGTGGATCTAAAACTACTAACAAATTTGTTGTAGGATCGATCGGTCAAAGACTCATCATGTTTTTCACTAATCTAGGAACATTTGGTTTTGGTGCTTAAAAGGAACCTTCTTTGCTTTGTGTTTGTTTTATCTTTTTTGGTTTTCTTGTTGTGCATTATTGTAACCCTAAGCTAATAACAAAAGTATGCTCTCCCCTTGCCTATCAAATGGATCTTGGGTGCAAGAGAACTTGTTATTATCTTTAGAGAGGCCTACCTTGGTGGGAAAAGAGGTACTCACCCCAAGGGAACAACCTCAAGTGGCACTTTCATTTGGTCTACTGTATAAAATAGGATAAGGTGAAAGCCAAGTCCAAACTAATATCAGCACTTACCATACAGTGCTAGTTTGAAAGGAGGCATACCTTGCGTATATGAGACTCCTATTAGAGCTAATTAGAGCTTTAAGTGGCTTGATGGATGCACGTAACATGTCAGTCCCCTGAATATTCACTAGAAACCATTTGTTGTAGTGGCCAAAATCCCTTTACTTGTCGATATAGGAGGTCAAACCTTTGAAGCCACCCTACATGTACTATTCATTGTAGAGACAAAAATTCCCTTGATTCACACGATCTGAAGGGTAAGAGAAATAGGTGTGCCTGTGCCATGTAAGGGGGAGCTAGTGTCACCAATAGGTCTAGTTGTCTGCTTTGTCTCAGTATTTGGAGAAATCTGAGTAGGGATTCAAAAGGTAGTATCCTTTCCAATCTAGTTTGTACATGTTTGTGAGTGTCTTGTGTGTCTGTGTGTCTTTTGCTATTTGTTCTCTTGTAAAAAAAACTACCAAAAATAATTCACTGTCACAAAAAATTGCCTTTGAACAACAACCAATCACCTTTGAACTGCAATTAGTCACCTTTGAATCATGGAAGCTCACCTTTGGTTAGCTTCAATTTATCTCTAACCATAGTACATATGCCTTTAAATTATTAGGCATCACCTTTGAGCCATACCCAATCGCATTTGAATAGTAGAAAGCTACTTTTGATCCATAGTCAGTTGCCTTTGGATTATCCTTAGTCATATTTGAGCTATCGACAATCACTTTTGGTCTGAACAACATTGCCTTTGGTAAACTGTACCCTGTTATCATTTATCCATTCCAAAAACCACATTTCTAGTCAATCCTGAGCATGTTATTAGCTTCCAGGAATTCCATTGATCATCTACAGCCAACATCCATCTTATCTAGTCTGATCATATCACACTTTTGGACTTTTTGAGCCTTTGTATCCTCTTGAGACTCTAAATCAGCCATCAAGATTTATCAATCAATCAAATCATCATCATCTTTTGGCTTTGATCACTATCTAGCTTTTGATCATATCACAACAATCTTTTCCATCTTGACAGAGTGGTTCCTCTTGAGTTGGTCTATATCATCATCACCAATCAATCTTTTCTACCCTTGAGTTCATGAGTCTATCTCATGGGGGATAGTCAATCAAACAAACCAATCCAATCAATCAGCCATCTAATCACTTGACCAAGCCATCCATCAATCAATCCAATCAATCAATCAACCAACCAAACCAATCAATCAACCCAAGAGTCTCAACTTTGTCACACTAGTTCAAAAATCTTAGCCATTATCACCAATGCCTCAAACAAGGAGTCAATATAAAGCATCCATGGAAGCCAACTTAAAGGAATTTCAATCTACTCCTCTCAAGGATGCTTCACAATTCACAATTGGAATGCCTCAAAATATGTTTGTACCTGAAGGTTATACTGTCAGACCCTCATCATCAACTGATCCTTCACAATATCATTTTGGACCTTCATCATCAACCCACACACCACAACATCATTTCAATCAACCAGTCTATGAGGAATCTCAAGATGACTTAGTGGGTCTACAAGATGTTGACACATTACAAAATGCTAATAGGCTCATAATGTCTGATCCTGATCAATTTTTGTTACAATTAGTTCAAAAAGGAGCCAAATTTCCAAGTGGCTTTGACATATCTAAGATCACAAAACAAGATCCAACTAATGATGTTGTTTCTAAGGATACCCATAAGGCTTTTACTACCATGTCCACCAAACCCACAACATCTATACACAACATTCAAACACCATCTTTCACAAATCCATACATCCCTTCATTTCATGCACGCACATCAATAGAGCCTTTGTTAACACCATCAAATGTCATCAACTCATATGTGTCACAAGCACCCCAAGTTCCTAACCAAAGTGTTCCATATGCTTCTCCATCTCATGCGGTTCATCCCACTCCATCTTCTTCCATAAATGTAACTCCTTCACATGTATCACAAGCACCTCAAGTCTCCAAGCAAAGTGTGTCACATGTTACCTCATCTCATGTATCACATCCCATAGTATCTCCTTCCATGAACATAACTTATCCACAAGTAACGCAAGCACCTCATGTTCCTAATCCCATTATGTCACATGTTGAACCATCCCAACCATCTAATGTGTCTTCCCATACATCGAATGTACAATCCAATCCTAATACATCATTTATCGACCAACCTTTTGGATCACAAACACACTCCAACATATCATATGTCAATCAACTCTATTCACTTGGACTACAACCATCCAACCAACACATATCCTATGCCAATCCACCTATAATATCTCAAGTTCCATCAAACTCCAACCCTCATATATCCTATGCCAATCCACTGGTCATATCTCGAGCTCCATCACATTCTAACCCTCACATATCCTATGTCAATCCACCCATTGTATCCCAAGCTCCACCAATCTCCAACCAATACATGTCTTACTCCAATCCATCCTATGGTTCACATGTGATGCAAATCCAAAATCTTAATCCCTCATCAAACATCTATGCATTTCCATCATTGGATAACCAAGGCCAAAATTAATGCAGGAGCATCCCTGGTTCAAGAGCAATCTTGCATCAACCAAAAACATTTGCATTTTAGTTTGTTTCTTTTAATTTTCTAGTTTAGTTAGTAGCAGTTTCTGTATTTTGATCCGCATTCTGCCATAGTTGTATTTCAGACCTTTTAGAGCTGTACTTAGCATCTAGAAATGCTCATCTACATCATATCCAAATCTCAGAGCATTTGGGTAAGGTACCGAAACGTTATCACTATCAAAAGATCGATTGTTTTATCAGAATAGAGCATACTGACAGTCTCAGACAATTAGCTAAAGAAGACTATTAGGGTTAGCTGGCAGAAGATATCAATTAAATGCAAATAAAGATTAGACAGAGGAATGGAAATAAACATAAATAATAACAGTGAGAGACAAGTTTTAACATGGTTCACCCAAACTTGAGCTACATCCACTAACAGATAGTCCAATATTATTATCCAGTAAATCAAACCAATTACAACCAGCAATCCCTACAGCTCAATACCGTTGTAAATGCTACAATACAATATCAACCAAAACCCTAAACCTTAGCTGCTTTTATCAAGCCTTATGTCAGTTACAAAAATAGGGTTTTTTATGTTAGCTCTAATTTTTTTTTTCAGCTAGCTGCCCTGCGAGGATACATGGCTAGTGTACAGTACTTTCTTGATCAGTTGCCACCTATTAAAAAAGACTCACAGAGCATTTCCTAACTTGTGGAGCCTAATGACAACATTTAATGATCTTTGGTTCATGGTTGACCATCCCTGAGATCCATACACCATTCCATTGATTTGTGGAGGAAATCTATTCATTTAGGTCCAACCTATATGTGTACACACGTTACAACTCTTCATTAGAGTTTGTATTGATCTTTTAGCTGACGCAGAGGAATCTAATGTTCCGAATATGATATATATTGATGTAATAGATCCCTAGGAAAGCAAGTGATTCACATAGTGATAGTTTGATAGTTGAATTTGTGCGAAGGAGCTTCAAAGCTACATCTTGAGCATATTTTGATATTTTGTAACCAGGCCTAAGAGCCCTAATTGTAAGCCTACATATTGTTGGATGATTTATATTTGAATTCTATGATATATTGGATGACTGAATCTACATTTGCTTCATATCTTTGAGTTATTTTTGTTGTATTTACTTTAGCTGCATAGTCTGGACAGTTCATTCTATGAAACCTCCTACTGTGACTGCACCAAAAACACATATACCCCACCACATAATCCATCACAACAATATCCTCCAAATCACACTCTAGTGTACCAAATACCTCATCTAAGCCATTAAAAACCTTTGCAACAACAACTATTAGATATGGAGTAGTGATTCAATCAATTACAACAATGATTTGATGATATGAGTATGGGCCAAACAAAGAAGACATTTTCCTTTGAGGATGTATGCCCATATCCTTTTGATAATTCACATCAAATGATACCTTTTCCTCCACATTTTGAGATACCACAATTTGAGAAATACAAAGAGAAAGGTGATCCAAATTACCATCTTAGAGCCTTTTATGTAGCTTGTCTTGACGTTGCATATAATGACACATATCTCTATGGCTATTTCCTCATAGTCTTGGGGGGCAAGCTATGGAATGGTTCTCTCATCTACCTTCAGGCATCAAGACATTCAAAGAACTTGCAGGCAAATTTGCATCACACTTTGCTTTCAATATAGAAACTGAGATATCCATGAATGATCTTGTAAAAAAAAAACAACGAAATGATGAAACCTTCTCATCATTCATACAACGATGGTGAAACATGGCTAGCAAGCTTCCATGGCAAATGCCTGAAAAACAACAAGTTGATATCTTTGTTCAAAATCTTCATCCCGAGCTATCATTTCAGTTGCAATTGCAAAGTGCCACTACCTTTGATGAACTCATCTCCAAGGCTACAAACATAAAAAAGAATTTAATTGCAAAAGGCTTAATCAAGATCTTCAAGGACACAAAAGACAACACACAATCTTCAAATGATAAATCTCACTTTTGGAACAAGAATAAAAATATTGTCATTGATGGTACTGTTGATGCAAAGAATGTCCAAATAGTGAAAGCTCCCATTAATATCCAAGAAACATCTAAGAGCACAACCTTTGTTCCAAGAGATCAAGCTAAAACAAATCCATTCCCTCGATGTCAATTCACTCCTTTGGGAGAGCCTATTGAATCTATCCTCAAAAAGCTACTATAAGCAGGCAAGATCACATTACCTAAAGCTAGACCAAATGAACAACCACAGTTTAAGTCTAATTGATACAAAGACAATGAATACTGTGAATTCCATACAGTGAAAGGACATAATACAATTGGTTACATGAAATTGAAATAGTTGATCCAAAATCTTCTTGATCGAGGCAAAATCACTATTGATCCATCGAAACAAACCACAAATTATGACCTTGATGCTTTCAAGAATCCACTTCCACCACATGATAAAGGATGTGCCTCTAATATAGGGAAGAATGTCCATCATACCTATGAGTCATCCACCATTCACATAAGAAGAAAAGAACCCATCACCGTAAATGGAAAAGAACCTGATTGTGCCATCACTACCTGTTGGGGTCGTGTTACTATCCAAGGTGCACCACCTATCATACATCCAAATTATGGATACAACATCCTTGACCATCTAGGTAAGACTCCTACTCATATCTCCATTTTGAACTTATTACGTATATTGTTGGGAATTAAGGTGTCTCAAGCTTGGTAATTCTCTGCATTTGTAATGTTTATATTTATTATTCATTGCCTATGTTGTAAATAATTGGAAATTCCACTTTGTCATATTGTGGGATGTGGCACGGTGATGCCTCAATCCTACATCGATTCTGACAACTTGGTATTTTGTCCTCAATGAGGAGATAGGTGTCCCACTTAGTGGTAGGAATATTCTACCATGTGTCAGCATCTTCTATGTTGTGTAAGGAATGTTTGACCGAAACGGTTATGACGAATTCCTATGACGGATCTATGACATGTAAGAGTCGAGAATAGAAGTTTGTAAGATAGGTAATGACATGTGTCATGAAGCATCTTTGAATGAGGCATATTTGGGTGCCCCAAGGTGGAATATGATGTGTTGTAAGAGAATACGCTATTTATAGCATGTGTATGATAGATTCTCTTACAGCTATAAGTTGTAACTGCTATGACAGATTCTATGATGGTTGTAAGTGTCGTAAGAGTCATAGCCCATTTTGGAAAGTGACGACCTCTTTGGGATGGGAGCTGCGGACAAGTGTCAGACACATTCTACAATGTTGACCAAGTGTCTCTAGGCATGGGTTTTGGTCCAAGATGCCATATTGGATGCCCATTCGAAGAAAGGTCCAAAATTGCCTTGTATGTTCTATTTAAACAGGTGCTTGGAGATGGAGTTTGTATCACAGGTTTACAAGTACTGTTATGTTGTCAAATTGACTCCAGACACGAGTGTTGAAAACCATTGAAGCTTGCATTGCAAGTGTATTGTAAACATTCTTTCAAATTTGTTAATACATTGTGTAGGTTTCTAAGTGTGGGGTTTTTCATCCGATAAGGGTTTTCCCCACTGTAAATCTCTGTCTCTCTTCTTCTATCTTCTTTCTAGCTCTTGTGTTTTGCTGCTTTACCTCATGTTAATGGTTTAACATTGATGTAATAGTTAGGATAAATTTAAATTTGCATAGCCCTCTCCTCAATAGATTAGTGTAGGAAGTGTTTCCGCACACCTAGCTTCCTTTCAGTTGGTATCAGAGCTTGATCACCTTTGGTCCTAGTTGTTGGGTAGGGGCTTTTTGAGCTAATCTTAGGTTGAGTGGGAGTCTGTGCAGAGCATTCTGTATCTTATTGCAGCAAGGAGATGGCAAGCACATCAGGAAGGTTTGAAGTAGAGAAGTTCAACGGCAGCAATTTCAAGCTATGGAAGCTCAAGATGGAAGAGATGTTAGTTGACTAAGACCTTTGGGAAAGTGTGAATGGAACTAAACTAGCTGCAATGTCACAAGATGACTGGGATCTCAAGGATCAAAAGGCTAAGGGTCTCATAAGACTTACTCTTGTCGATTCTATGTTGTTAAATGTCCATGAGGAGGCTACTGCAACACTACTTTGGAAGAAGTTGGGGGATGTGTATCAAGCCAAATCCCTTGTCAATAAACTTTTCTTGAGAAAGAAGTTGTATTCTCTTTGAAAGGAGGATGGAGGATCTGTGGCTAAGCATATGAATGCCTTTAACATGCTAGTTGCACAATTGACATCTATCGGTGTAAAGATGGAGGAGGAGGATCGATGTATGACCCTGCTTTGTTCTCTGCTGGACTCATGGGATCATCTTGTCATGGCAATCAGAAGCACCACATCCAAATTCAAAATGGAAGAGGTGGTTTCTTCACTATTATCTGAAGAGATGTGGAGAAAGTCTTCTGAGGCAGCCAAAGAAGCCCTTGTAGTTCGTGGAAGACCCAAGGAGAAAGGGAAGAAGAAGGACAAGAAAGATAAGAAGGGTAGATCCAAATCCTATGGGAGATCCAAATCTCCTGGAAAGTCCAAGGCTCTTTGTTGGAACTGTGGAAAGACCGGGCATTTCCAAAAGGAATGCAAAGAGGAGAAGAAGAAAAAGAAGAAAGCTCCTGATTTAGATTCTGACAAATCACAAGATGACAGTGATGCCTTCATCGCAGCCCTGACAACCCATGCATCTGATGATGTATGGCTAATCAACTCTGGTGCATCATTCCACATGACCTCACATCGAGACTGGTTCACTAAGTATGAGGAGTTCAATGGTAAAAAGGTGTATCTGGGTGACAACTCTCATCTGAAGATCGTTGGTCGTGGAAGAGTCTCTATCCGATTCCCTGATGGTTGAGTGAAGGGGATCTCTAGGGTTATGCACATCCTAGGCTTAGCACAAAACTTGCTTTCTATAAATAGTTTGAATGATGCAAGTGTGCAAGTCATCTTTTCAAAAGAAGGATGCAAGATGACTAGAGGATCTATGGTGCTTGCTAAGGGTACTCAGAGAGGTACTCTGTTTTAGCTGGAAGCATGCATTGCATAATGCAATAGTTCTTCTGACTCAAGGAAGAGGGCAGTAGTCACTTCATCCCCACCATCTAAATGAGCAGTCAATAAATCTATTGTTTTTAGTCTTGATGGTTGTAATCCCTACAGAAAAGATATTGTTATTGTTGGGAATTAAGGTGTCTCAACCTTTGCAAATTCCTAATGTTATATTTATTTATCCCATGTTGAATTCCTAGATCTTCCTCAAGCTGTTAGGCTCTATTTGGAGGAACCTAGCTCTGATACCAATTGTTGATAACTGAGATGGGGGGTGAATCAATTATCTTAATTACTTTAACTTTCTAATTTTCTTTAGCAATTAGTGCAACATCAAATCATATAAGCAAACATACCCATGAAAATAGAAATAACATCAATACACATGACACAATGATTTTGACATGGAAAACCCTATTAAGGGAAAAACCACACAGTGATTAACCCAAGATTGTACTCTCTGTTAAAAGAATAAGATTGTACAAAATGGCACTTGCCAATTAGGGCTCACTACCCGAGTACACTGCTCACAAGAGGCTCACTGCCTACAAGAGACTCACTATCTACAAGTTATAAAGAGAGTAACAAGATACTTGAACTGATGAGAAGCATCCACATATGCTAGAGTTCAGTTCCGGTTAGGCTCAGTATACTGATCTACTGCACTTCATTCTTCCTCTTCTTTGGTACTGTTGTCCTGTCACATACTGGACCTACCTTACTATCTTCACTCTGCTTTTCTTTGCACAACACAACACATAACACACACCTTCACATCCAAATCCATCTGGTATATATATCCACACCAATGATTTCAACACCTTTCTAGTTGGCATTCAGAATAGTCAATATTTTCCCAAACTCTAATCTGTCGGCTGAATCCTTACTTATCAAGTGATGCATATCAAAGAGATGCTTATAGAAGTCATCAATCATGTCAGCCAATCATGAATGATTCCTTAAGAAACTTGATCACCATCAATAACTCATCCGGATTAAGGTCTAATGCTCTACCGGTTAGTTCTTCCTCTATCAATTCTACCAAACAGGAACCCAACACTTAGGTGCTCATATCTCTTCACTCTTTCATCACCGGAGGCTCAATCTTTGGAATGTATTAGTCAAGGTACACCTCTTGATTTCCTCAAGTCTGCACTTTACTAAGATAATTCCTCTAAGAGATCCAGACCTAACTGTCAAACCTTGCCACATGCTCTGTTCTTGCTTACCAAACCGCAACACTCTTCAATCTGACTTCTGGTATAGGCACACCATGTCCTGTGGATGGGTGGGATGAACTGTGTTGCCATCAATGAAAACACTCATGAAGCTATACTGTGTCTCTTGCCAACAACCTCTAGATCTGTAGACCATAATATCCCAATGCGGAGCAATCCAAACTAAATTCCTACCACTTTGTCACCTCTGAACAACTACAAAACTTGGTTCTACTCAAATGGCCATAACTTCACAAATACTTCATATGGACCTCTCAAATCTTAACTAGAACAACTTTAGGTAATCCTCTACAAACCCTTTAGTCCACAGACTCTGATCTTCATCTCACTGGGAATACAGAGCAATCTACTTCACTAAACTATACTGTCTTCACTGTCTCTGATAGAGAGATATGTAACTCACTTGTTTTTTCTGGAGAGGCTAATTTTCTCAATATCCTCAACATACAAGTATTCTAAACAAGTGATAGAATAAGATATGGTTGACACTAATGACAACAAGGATATGCTGACATCAATGACAACACCAATTAGGCACATATTTGCAACAATCTCTCCCTTTGTCATTGATGGAAACATATGATGTGAAAAACTGATTCAACCACCAAGACAAGGACTTCTCCCCCTTTCTCTTATCACACCTGTAACCAATTTCTTCACTACTCCCCCTTTCACCAGCAACTACTCACTTCCATCCAAGTTTTTCACATAACTTCTCTCCCCCTTTGACATTAATAGCAAAGGGCACATATTTGTAATCATTTCTCACCCTTTTTGTTTCTTAGACAAGACCAAACTTAACTCAGAACATACTAACTACTCCCCTTAACACCAATCTAGATCACAAGATATGATTGTGAGTTCCACCGGACTTATGCACACTAGTGCACTTTAGTTCTGAATAGGAGGGGTAATCACCCCTAGCTTCTCTCTGAGATACTCAAAAGTGTCCTTAGGTATAGACTTAGTGAAGATATCCACAATCTGATCCTTTGAAGGAACAAACTCCAATCTGACTTCATTTTCATTTACCTTCTCTCTCAAAAAGTGAAACTTGATGGATATATACTTTGTCTTTAAATGCAACACCATATTTTGTGAAATGTTTATTGTACTTGAATTATCACAGAAGATTGTAATAGGCTCTCCAAACACAATTCTAATATCCTTCAACATTTGCTTCATCCACAAAACTTGAGTATAATTACTTGCTGCTGCTATATACTCTGCCTTTGCAGAAGACAGAGATATTACCTCCTACTTTTTTCTCAACCAAGAAACCAATCTCTTTCCCAAGAAAAATGCACCTCCACTAGTGCTTTTCCTGTCGTCCAAATCTCCTATCCAATCAGCATTTGTATATGCATGAAGAGTGAAATCATCACCCTTAGGATACCATAAGCCATAATCAAATGTTCCCTTCAGATATCTGGAAATTATTTTGACTGCTACAACATGAGATTCTCTAGGATCAACTTGAAATCTAGCAACAATATCAGATTTGGTATGAGTTAGATAAAGCAGTCCTCCAATCATTGATCTGTACCTTTTCTAGTTTGCCTTAGGGGAATCATCATCTTTACTCAACTTGCATCTAGTTATCATAGGAGTACTCACTAGTTTTGAATCCTCCATTCCAATCTTTTTCAACAACTCCTTTACATACTTAGACTGAGATATGAAGATGCTCTTATCTGATTGAATGATTTGTAGACCCAAGAAGAAATTCATTTCACCAAGCATGGGCATCTCAAATTTACTTTACATCTAATCAGCAAAATTTTTACACATGCTCTCATTTCCACCAAAGATGATATCATCAACAAATACCTCAATAATCAAGATGTGTTCTTGATCAATTTTGAAATAAAGATTACTGTCAGTTGTGCCTTTGCTAAAACCTAACTTTAGTAGATACTTATCTAATCTTGCATACCAGGCTCTTGGGGCTTGTTTAAGTCCATACAATTCTTTCCTCAACCTGTAGATCATATCTCCCTGATCAGACAACTGGAATCCTTCTAGTTGCTCAATGTAGACTTCTTCCAAATCTCCATTTAGGAATGCTAACTCGACATCCATCTAGTAAACTTTGAAATCTTTGTAAGTAGCCAAGGTTTTAAACAATCTGACTACTTCAATTCTTTCCACCAAATCAAAAGTTTCCTCAAAATCAATTCCCTCTACTTGAGAATATCCTTTGCACACCAATCTTGCTTTGTTGCTCACAACTTCACCATTTTCATTCAATTTATTCCGGAAGACCCATTTAGTTCCAATTACATTTTTATTTTTAGGTCTAGGAACAAGATCCCAAGTATGATTCTTTTCAATTTGCATTAATTCTTCTTCCATTGCTTTTACCCAACTTTCATCATTGCAAGCTTTATTCATTGATTTTGGTTCAATCTTTGAAATCAAACAATACTCCTCTTGTTCTTTAGAAATTTTTCTTCTAGTTTGAACACATTTATTTTTATCTCCTATGATCTGATCTTCAGAATGATTCAACCTTACATACCTGGGAGTTTTAGGATTCTCTTGAGCTTCTGATTCTTGAACTTGGTCCTTAGCATTTGCACTAGTTTCTTGACCCACTGGATTCTCTAGCACAATATGAATATGAGTTTGAAGACTTTCATTTTGATCATTTGATTCATATCCACAAAACTTGGAAGGTCCCTCCTTGCTTTCATCAACCTTGACATTAGCACTTTCAACAATCTTTTTCAATCTCTTGTTAAAGCACTGGTATGCCTTGCTTTGGTTAGAATAACCCAGAAATATTCCTTCATCACACCTTGCATCAAACTTTCCTAGATCTTCATCTCTTTTGATATATCATTTACTACCAAAAACTTTGAAGTATTTCATAGTAGGAGCATTACCAAACCACAATTCATAAGGAGTTTTACCAATATTACCTTTGATCTGCACTCAATTAAGAGTGTAGATAGTAGTACTCATAGCCTCTCTCCAATAGACATGTGGAACATTTTCTTCCATCATCATGTGGTGTAGTCATGGTAGGAGGGTTCACAGAATGAACTATCCAGACCGTGCAGTAAGAGTAAACACAATGGAAACAACTCAAAGAAATAGAACAAATGCAGATTCAATCATTCAGTATATCATAGAGTTCAAATAGAGATCGGCCGACAACATGCATGCTTACAATTAGGGCTCACAGGCCTAGTTACATACATATGCAAGATAAAGCTTTGAAGCTCCTTGCAAAAATCTAACTATTAGATACTACTATGTGAATCACTACTTGATAACTGCCTTTCCTAAGGATCTATTACATCAATATATATCAAGTTTGGATCATAAGATTCCTCTACATCAGCCAAGGAAGATTACAAACTCCAATGAAGAGTTCTAATGTGTGTACATGGATAGGTTGGACCTAATTAAATAGATATCCTCTAGAAAATGAATGGAATGATGTGAGGATCTTCAAGGAAGGTTGGCCATAAACCAAAGATCATTGAATGATGTGTCATTAGGCTTCATCGATCAAGACACGCTTCTGCAAGTTTCTCCTTTAGCTAGTTGTTTGTGATTATCAGGATGCTCTGTTCTAAGAAACAGTCGATCATTTGATAGTGATATCTTTTTGGTAATGAAGTGCAGATCTCTAAATTTTGGATGTGATGTAGATGAATGAATGTAGATGCTAAGTCCAGCTCCATAAGGTCTAAAATGCAACTGGACCAAAAATACAAAAAACTACTTCTAATTGGACTACCTGAACTAAACTAGAAAATGAAAAGAAACAAACTGAACTACAAACAAACTAAAATGCAAATGGTTTTGGTTGATGCAAGATTGTTCTTAAACCAAGGATGCTCCTACATCAGACATCCCACTTTATTGAAAAAGTGAGTCCCTCACTTTTGCTGGGGCTAGGGGAGAACCAAGACAGTCCACCTTATCCTAAGAAATTCATGATGAATCTTCTTCTAGTCCGCCTTTCCACTTCACAAGATATTCTTTGTATTGTCTTCCTCTAGTGCTATGTCCAACTCTATTGTCCAAAATGTCTTCAATCTTCTCTAGTGCTTGTTGTGGTAACTGTTTCTTCAAGTCTTCTTCTATGTTGTCACTGAATTCTGCTTAATGATACTGATATAAGTTTGTAATGTTGAAAATAAGTGAAATACCCAATGTCTCCGATAATTCCACTTCATATGCATTTCCTAAATCAAATTTCCTATGTATCTTACAAGGTCCAAACTTCTTCATCTTCAACTTATTATATTTCCCAGCTAGAAATCTTTCTTTTCTCAAGTACACCATCACTTCATCTCCAACTTCAAATTCCTTATGTCTTCTCTTCTCATCAACCTTCTTTTTGTACTTACTATTCATATTTTCCAACTACTTCTTAACCTGATTATGCACTATATTTATACATGATTTGCAAATTCTTTTGCTTTTGCACTTCTCTTTTCTTCCATATTGATATCTCTTAATTCTTCCACTCCTCTAGGGTTTACTCTAGTAACAATCTCAAAAGGTGTTCTTCTAGTACTCTTGTTCACTAAATTATTGTATGTAAACTTTGCTTGTGAAAGAATCAAATCCCAACTTCTTGTCTTCTCTCCAACCAAACATCTCAACAAATTTCCCAAACTCCTATTCAGTACCTCTATCTATCCATCAGTCTATGGATGAAAAGATGAACCGAACTTCAAATCTAATTTCAACTTCTTCCAAAGTGTCCTCCAAAAGTATCCAACAAACTTTGTCTCTCTATCTAAAACTATACTCTTAGGTAATCCATGCAATCTCACAATCTCCTTGAAAAATAGGTTAGCTACATGCATTGCATCAGTTGTCTTCTTGCAAGGTATGAAATGAGCCATCTTCAAAAATCTATCCACCACTATAAATATTGAATCATATCCTATATGTGTCTTAGGCAATCCCATAACAAAATCCATGCTTATGTATTCTCAAGGTCTCTCTGGTACTATCAAAGGTTTATACAATCCAGTATTCTGACTACTCCCTTTTGCAATCTGACAAACTCTACAACTCTGCACAAATCTCTGAACATCCTTATGTATCTAAGGCCAAAAGTAATTTTCACTCACCAAAGCCATTGTCCTATCAATGCCAAAATGTCCTGCCAATCCACCATTATGCTTCTCCTTGATTAAATTATCTCTCATTAAACTTCTAGGTATGCACAACTGATTTCCTTTGAACAACATATCTTCTTGAATGAAATAGTCCAACCACTTACTCCTATTTGTCACAATAGGTTCTTTACATGTTCTCCAAGGTTCTGTAAAATCATTGTCTCCCTCATACATGTTCTTCAATTCATCAAAACCCAACACTTCAACTCTCATTTCTGTCAACAAGTTTCTTCTTCTATTGAATGCATCAACAACTTTGTTTGATTTTCCACTCCTATGCTTCAACACAAATGTATAACTCTGCATGAACTCTACCCACATCATATGTCTCTGATTCAACTTACCTTAACTGTTCAAATATTATAAAGCTTGATGATCTGTATACAACACAAACTCCTTAGGTAACAAATAATGTCTCCACTTCTTCAAGGCTTGAATTATGGCATAGAACTCTTGATCATAAACTGAATATCTT
Organism: Cunninghamia lanceolata; assembly: GCA_027924645.1. Lineage (NCBI taxonomy): Eukaryota > Viridiplantae > Streptophyta > Pinopsida > Cupressales > Cupressaceae > Cunninghamia > Cunninghamia lanceolata. The sequence continues at coordinate 1,636,475 of BSBN01001327.1, read as the reverse complement.
CTCCTTGCATCATTCAACTTCTCACTGAAATAAGCTATAGGTCTACCTTCTTGACTTAATACTGCTCCAATTGCATTTCCACTTGCATCACAATCAACTTGAAATACCTTATTAAAATTTGGTAATGCCAAAACAAGTTGCTCTATCACTTTCTGCTTTAATAACTCAAAACTTTTATCTGCTCCAGTTGTCCACTTAAAATCTTTCCTCTCACCTCTCATTGTCTTTGTCATGGGGTTACAAACTGAACTGAAATTTTTGATGAACTTCTGGTAGAAACTAGCCAATCCATGAAATGATCTAACTTCTCTAGTTCTCTCTGGTGTAGGCCATTCAATGATTTCTCTTACTTTCTTAGGGTCCATCTTCAATCATTCTGTAGAAATCACAAATCCAAAATACACTAACTCTTCCTTCATGAAACTACACTTCTTGATGTTTATCAGTAATTTCTCTTCTCTCAACCTCTACAAAACTTGTCTAATATGCCACAAATGTTCCTCTTTTGTTTTACTAAGAATCAGAATGTCATCCATATACACAATAACAAACTTACCCAAAAATTTCTTCAAGACTTCATTCATCAATCTCATTAAAGTACTTGGTGCATTTGTCAATCCAAAAGGCATCACTAACCACTCATACAATCCTTTATTTGTCTTAAAAGCAATCTTCCATTCATCACCTTTTTTTATTCTGATCTAATGGTATCCACTCTTCAAGTCTATCTTTGTGAAATATCTTGCTCCACTCAAACAATCCATGATATCATCCATCCTAGGTAAAGGAAATCTGTACCTAACTATGATCTTGTTTATTTCTCTGGAATCAGTACACATTTTCCATTCTCTATCTTTCTTTGGTGCTAATACTGTAGGTACTACACGAGGACTCAAGCTTTCTCTGATCAAACCTTTCCTCAACAACTCTTGTATCTCTCTATTCAGTTCTTGATTCTCTATCAGTGTCATATGGTGTGCTGCTTTGTTAGGCAAACTTGCTCCAAGAATAAGATCCATGTGGTCACTGATACTACTAATAGGTGGCAATCCATCAAGCACATTATTTGATATGATGTCTTCATATTCTGTCAGCAACTCCTTTATCTCCTCTAGTTATGATTCTTTAGTTTCTTGATTCAGTGTTTTAGGCTTCTTAGGAATCAAGGCATAACACATGTTCTCATGTCTCAAACCATCCAAAAAATTTCTTTCATCTACCAAATAGTTTCTAGCACTTCCACGTACCACATCTTTAGGATCATCCTCCAAAGGAATCAAGGTAATTCTCTTTCCATATGATGTTGTAGTATATATGTTCTTTCTCCCATCATGTATAGCTTTTCTATCATACTGCCAAGGTCTACCGAACAAGATATGACAAATATCCATAGGCATAATATCACACAAGACTTCATCATGATAAGATCCAATATGAAATTTCACCAAACATTGTTCACTCATCAGTACCTTATGATCATCTTGAATCCATGCTATCTGATACGACTTAGGGTGTTTCAATCTTTCCAACTTTAGCTTAGTCACCATCTCCTCTGAAACTAGGTTATCTGAACTACCACTATCAATCACAACTTTGCAATGTTTACCTCTGAATTTGCATCTAGTCTTGAACAAACTCTTCCTTTGCGATGGTTGCTCATTTGTCTCTACTTGAAATAGTGCTCTCCTCATTACCAGTGATTCTCCTTTCTTAGGTCTGCCAACTGAACTGGGGGATCTAATAGGTTCTTCTTCCATATATGTTGTTCTTCCACTATTTTCTTGTTAGACTTAGGGCACACAACTAAGAGGGGGGGGGGGTGAATCAGTTGTTCAAAACTTTCTCCAATTTAAACACTTAAGTCTTCTTTGTGATTAGCTGTGTATTAATCATAAACCATAATACATTCAAATCAAGAGCAGAAAACATATCAACACATAAGACACCAAGATTTTGACATGGAAAACCAGGTTAAGGGAAAAACCATGGGTTGATTAATCCAAAATTGTATTATCTGTTAGAAGAATAGAAAGAACAAAATGGCACATGCCAATTAGGGCTTATTGCCTGAGCACACTGCTCACAAGAGGCTCACTGTCTACAAGAGACACACTGTCTACAAAGAAATAAGTATCACATACATGAACTAGAGAATAGCATCTTCACCATGCTTGAATCAGTTCCATTAAGCTCAATACTTCTGCTCTGCCTTTCACTCTCCTTTTTGCTACCACACCCTCATCTCCACACAAAAGGCACATTCAAACTGACTTCGCAATCCCTTATTTATACAAGGCATCAACTTAGGAATGATCATCTAAGTTGGCAAACATTCATAAGATCATTCGACAGATGCATAACTCATCCGGTCGGCCTGTCTCAAGAAGAACACCATTATACAAAAGTTACTCTTCAATTGTGAACTCCAACTTCAATGCAGACCACCAACACGAATTGGACATGATCCAAAGACCTTCACACTTCTTCTGCTTACTGAAATCCTTCTCTCCTTCATCTGAAACCTCAAGAACACAGTCTGTCATTACTGTCACAAAGGAATAGATGCTTGCGGACCTTCAAACCACGAACCAATAGAGTTGATACACCAAAAAGACTTCCTCAGCACTCCTTAAATCCATAGAATAGGAAACTTCATTTCTGGATCTCACCGGACCTTTCTTGTTACACTCTATCACCTCTGAATACCTACCGGAATCAATTTTACTTGAGCAGCCACAACTTCTTCATATCTTTATGCAGACCTCTAAAATCTCTACTGGATCACCTACAGACACATATATACAAACCCTTTAATCTGCATCCTCTGATCATCATCATATCTTGGACTTTTTCCTTATAGTCATCACTGTTCCCAATTGAGACTAATTTTCTCAATATCCTCAGCTCACGGCTCATCCAAACCTTATCATTAATGCAATAGGAGTATGTTGACATCAATGACAACACCGGTTAGGCCCATGCTTGCAACAATCTCCCCCTTTGTCATTGATGGCAACATATGATGTGAAAAACCATCAAGACAGGAACTTCTCCTTACTGTCACAACTCCTCCTATCAACAACAACCATTCACATGTCTTCTCTCCCTTTACTTCTCCCCCTTTGATCAGCAACCACTTGTTTTTCACATGTCTTCTCTCCCCCTTTGACATCAATGGCAAAGGGCACATACTTACAACTTTACCACTTCAGAATCATACCTGCTGCTTCCCCTAAGTAGCAGCTCCACAACATCAATCTGAATCACAAGATGTGACTGTGATACCCACCGGACTGATGCACATCAGTGCACCTTAGTTCATCACCAAAGAGGCAATAACCCCTAACTTCTCCCTGAGATAATCAAAAGATTCCTTAGGTAGAGGTTTAGTAAAGATATCTACAGTCTGATCCTTGGATGACACAAACTCCAATTTGACTTCATTCTTGTTCACTTGTTCTCTCAGAAAGTGAAATTTGATAGATATATGCTTAGTCTTTGAATGCAACACCGGATTCTTAGATATACTTATAGCACTTGAATTATCATAGAAGATTGTAATAGGTTCATCATACTCCACTTTGATATCTCTTAACATCTACTTCATCCACAAAACTTGAGTGCAACTACCTACTGCTGCAATATATTCTACTTAAGTTGTAGATAGAGATATTGCCTCTTGTTTCTTGCTTAGCCAAGAAACCAATCTTTTCCCCAAAAAGAATGCTCCACCACTGGTACTCTTACGGTCATCCACATCTCTTGCCCAATCAGCATCTGTATATGCATGAAGAGAGAAATCATGATCTCTAGGATACCACAGACCATACTCAACCATCCCTTTTAGATATCTAAAACTCCTCTTGATTGCCATGACATGGGATTCTCTAGGATCAGCTTGGAATCTAGCAACAAGACCAACAACTTGCATAATATCTGGTCTAGTTTGAGTGAGATACAACAATCCTCCAATCATTGATTTGTACTTTGTCTAGTCTACCTTAGGAGAGTCATCATCTTTACTCAACTTACATCCAGTTGCCATGGGAGTATTCATTGGCTTTGAATCTTCCATCCTAAATTTCTTCAACAACTCTTTCACATATTTGGTCAGAGAAATGAAGATTCCTTTCTTTGTTTGAGTAATTTGTAGACCCAAGAAGAAATTTATTTCACCAAGCATAGACATCTCAAACTCACTTTTCATTTGATTTGCAAAAGTTTTACACATACTATCCCTTCCTCCAAAGATGATATCATCAACAAATACTTCAACAATCAAGATGTTTTCATGATCATTTTTGAAATATAAGTTACTATCAGCAGTACCTTTGTTGAAACCAATCTTCAAAAGATGCTTATCCAATCTTTCATACCAGGCTCTTGGGGCTTGCTTTAATCCATATAGTGCCTTCTTCAACTTGCAGACCATATTACCACGATCAGACAACTGAAATCCATCTGGTTGCTCTATATACACTTCTTCTTCCAAGTCACCATTTAGAAAGACAGACTTGACATCCATCTAATATACTTTGAAATCCTTGAAGGCAGCAAAGGCAAGAAATAATCTGACTGCTTCAATTCTTACCACCGAAGCAAAAGTTTCTTCAAAATCAATTCCTTCTATTTGAGAGTAGCCCTTACAGACTAATCTGGCTTTATTTCTAATTACTTCACCAACTTTATTTAGTTTGTTCTGGAAGACCCATTTGGTTCCAATCACATTCTTGTTTCTAGGTCTGGGAACAAGATCCCAAGTGTGATTTTTCTCTATCTGCACCAGCTCTTCCTTCATTGCTTTAGTCCAGTTTTCATCATTGCAAGATTCATTCACTGTCTTAGGTTCAATCTTTGAAATCAAATAATACTCTTCTGAATCTTGAGCAATTCTCCTTCTTGTTAGTACTCCTTTGCTTTTATCACCTATGATCTGATCTTCAGAGTGGTTCAGTCTTACATACCTGGGAACTTTAGGAATTTCTTGCACTTCTAATTCTTGATCAGGCTCATTGAGACTCATTTCTTCTTCCTGGTTTACCGGATTAGCTTGAATCTGACTGACAGATGAGGCTTGGGCTCCTTGAGTCAGAACACCATTTTGATCATCTTCATCATATTCATAAAACCTTGAGGGTTTCTCAATTCCCTCATCAACCTTCACATTTGTACTTTCTATCATCTTTCTTAGTCTTTTGTTATAACACCGGTATGCTTTGCTTTGAGTAGAGTAACCCAAGAATATTCCTTCATCACTTCTAGTATCAAAATTTCCTAGATCTTCATCTCTTTTAATGTAACATTTGCTACCAAAAAATCTGAAGTACCTTACAGTAGGAGTGATGCCAAACCAAAGTTCATAAGGAGTCTTACCAGTATTGCTTCTTATTTGAACTCGATTGAGAGTATAGACTGCAGTGCTAACAGCTTCTCTCCAATAGATATGAGGAACATTATCTTCCATCATCATGGTTCTAGAAGCTTCCTGTATGGTCCAGTTCTTTCTTTCCACTACTCCATTCTATTGTGGAGTCCTAGGAGTAGACAACTATCTCTTTATTCCATGTTTCTCACAGAACTCTATGAACTCACCGGATGTGAATTCTCCACCTCTATCAGACCTCAGACATCTCAACTTCAATCTAGTTTCATTCTCTACCATAGCCTTGAATATTTTGAATTTCTCAAAAGCTTTTGATTTCTCTTTCAGAAAAGTTACCTACATCATCTGAGAATAGTCATCAATTAGTAACATGAAGTATCTATCACCTTGCATACTCCTGATTCTTGACGGGCCACAAAGGTCAATATGAACTAAGTCCAATAATCTAGTAGAAGACAGTTCCTTACTCTTGAATGTGATTCTACTCAGCTTACCCAACTGACATTCTTTACACAAGCTATTAGTAGGTTTCACCAATTTTGGAAGATCTCTTACAGCCTGAGTATTCTTATCTTGATGATATTATCAAAATTCACATGACACATCCTCCTATTCCATAACCAACTCTGATCAATTTGAACAAATAAGCAACTTTTACCAGTGCCAACCAAGTGGAAGATATTACCTTTAGTTTGGGTACCGGATGCAATCTCTATTCCGGAGCTTTCAAAGATCTTGCATTTTCCATTCTTGAACTAGAGATCATAGCCTTTGTCCAACACTGAGAAGATTGTGTTTCAAGCCTTCAACATATAGAACATTACCAGTTTTATTCCTTCCATCAAAAGAAATAGTTCCTCTTCCTCTGATTCTACCAGCAGAATTATCACCAAACTTCACCACTCCTCCTTCATACCTTTCCAAATCTATGAACTTATTTTTGTCACCTGTCATATGGTGAGAGCAACCACTGTCAATGACCCAATCATCCTTTTCTTCAACTTGGGCAACCAGGGCTCTTTCTACAACTTGATGATTGACAGATACAGAGGATATTGGTTCTTCTTCCTTGATGGCAATAAACACCCATTCATTTCCTGATTTGTTTCCAGTTTCTAATTCATCATCTGTTACTCCTTCATTATCATCTTCTTCATGAACATAGTAACAATTCTTTTGGAACCTTGATCTGTTAGGATTTGGCCTTGAAAATCTTTCCGGACATCTTGAGGCAAAATGACCAATCTTATTGTAGTTAAAACACTTAAAAGGCAATTTTCCTTCATACTTATCGGATCCTTTTGGCAATCTCTTTGCAATGAGGGCTTCAAGTTGAGCAGTTTCTACTTCTTCTTCTTCTAGGTCTTTTCTTGCTTTTTTATACCATGACAGTTTCCTTGATGAATTCTCTCCTAGATCAAACCTTTGTTTACCTTTTATAGAGGCACTAGCTTTGAATGCAAATTCAGTCTTGGGGGGATCATCTCCAAACTCCGTCATTTCAAATGCAGCCAATTGGTCTCTTGTGACAGTTGTATGGGCTTTGAATTCATCAATGGTAGCAACCTTGATTTTGTAAGAGGCGGGAAGGGATCTAAGAATTTTGCCAACAATCTAATTTTCATCCATGACTCCACTAGCATTTCTAATTCCACAAATAAGCTCATTTACTCTTGGCATAAAAGCAATAATATTTTCATCATCTCTCATCTTTAGTTTTTCAAATTTCCCTTTCAGACTCTGTAACCTTGCACATTTAACGTACTGGTCTCCTTCATGCAAAAGTTCCATTTTTTTCCAAATATCAAAAGCAGTTGGAAGGTCAATAACATTTGAGAGCTCTGAATCAGATAATGCGCTTAGAAGAGCTTCTCTAGTCTGCAGATTATTTTCAGCATCTGTGATTTCATTTGGAGCTTTTGGACCACCCTGTGCATACATATTGTATTGTAACCATGGTCCAGTATGCCATTCCCATGCATTCCAAGTGACACTTCATGCGACCTTTCCATAGAGTAACATTTGTTCCATCAATGTTTGGACTATCCTTCTTGTAGGATGACATCCTGGATCTCCTCAAGCAGTTAAGCTCTTTTAGAGGAACTTAGCTCTTATACCAATTGTTAGACTTAGGGCACACAACTGAGAGGGGGTGTGAATCAGTTGTTCAAAATTTTCTCCAATTTAAACACTTAAGTCTTCTTAGTGATTAGCTATATATTAATCATAAACCATAATACATTCAAATCAAGAGCAGAAAACATATCAACACATAAGACACCAAAATTTTGACGTGGAAAACCTGGTTAAGGGAAAAACCACAAGGTGATTAACCCAAAATTGTATTCTCTATTAGAAGAATAGAAAGAATAAAATGACACATGCCAATTAGGGATTATTGCCCGAGCACACTGCTCACAAGAGGCTCACTGCCTACAAGAGACACACTGTCTACAAAGAAATAAGTATCACATACATGAACTGGAGAATAGCATCTTCACCATGCTTGAATCAGTTCCATTAAGCTCAATACTTCTACTCTGCCTTTCACTCTCCTTTTTGCTACCACACCCTCATCTTCACACAAAAGGCACATTCAAACTGACTTCGCAATCCCTTATTTATACAAGGCATCAACTTAGGAATGATCATCTAAGTCATAAAATATTCATAAGATCATCCAACAGATGCATAACTCATCTGGTCGGTCTGTCTCAAGAAGAACACCATTATACCGAATTTACTCTTCAATTGCGAACTCCAACTTCAATGCGGACCACCAACACGAACTGGACACGATCCAAAGACCTCCACAAGCTTGCCTGAATCAGCAAGAATATCCACACTTCTTCTGCTTACTGAAATCCTTCTCTCCTTCATCCGGAACCTCAAGAACACAATCTATCATTATTGTCACAAAGGAATAGATTGTTGGCAAGAGACACTATATGGATTCATGATTGTTGTCATTGATGGCAACAAAGTTCATCCCACACCTCCGCAAGACATGGTGTGTCTCTACCAGAAGTCAGAGTGAAGAATGTTGTGGTCCGGTAAACAAGAACAGAGCATGTGGCAAGGTCTGACAGATAGGTCCGGATCTCTTAGAGGAAGTATCTTGGTGAAGTGTGGATTTGGGGAAGTAAAGAGGACTACCTTGAGTGGTATATTCCAAGGATTTAGCCTTCGGTGATAGATGAGGAAAAAGATATGAATAGTTGAGTACCGGATTCCTGAGTAACAGTGTGAATAGAGGAAGAACTGACTGACAGAACATCAGACTACTTTCCAGATGTATTACTGATTGTGGTAAAGGTTATGAAGGCATGAAACATGTTTGGCCAACATGATTAATGATTTATACAAGCATATAATTGATCCGCATTACTTGATGTGCAAGGATTCAGCTGACTGATCAGAATTAGTGAAAAGATTGACTATTCTGGGTGCTGACTAGAAAAGTGATGAAATTACCTATGCGGATATATATACACGATGGATTCAGTTGTGAGAGTTGTTGTTGTTGTTAGTTATGTGTGAATAAAAGTAGAAGTACAGAGCAGAAATAGTAGGGAAGGTCCGGTATGTGAAAGGAAAGAAGCTTAAGGGAAAAAGGAAAGATGAAGTGCAGCAGATCAGTATACTGAGCCTAACCGGAACTGGACTCTAGCATTTGCAGATGCTACCAATCAGTTCAAGTATTGTATAACACCCTTTTGTAGACAGTGTGTCTCTTTGTAGGCAGTGTGCCTCCTTATGAGCAGTGTGCTCAGGCAGTGAGCCCTAATTGGCAAGTGCCATTTTGTATTACCTTATTCTTCTAACAGAGAATAATCTTTGGGTTAATCACCCCGTGATTTTCTCCCTTAACAGGGTTTCCACATCAAAAATATTGTGTCATGTGTATCTCTATCTTCATGGTTATGTTTTCTTGTTTGATTTAATGCTGCATTGATTAATAATAAAGTTTAGAAAGAAGAAATAATTAGGATAATAGATTCACCCCCCCTCTCAGTTATCAACAATTGGTATCAGAGCTAAGTTCCTCCCAACAAGAGTCTAACAGCTCGAGGAAGATCTAGGAATCCAAATGGATACATATGGTTTAAAAGAACAACTCAAGACTACCCTTGAGGATCTTGAACAGTCAAACTTTGAGGTCAATGAATTAAAGGAAAGACTTAAATAGGCTGATGATTTCATGAGAGAACTGAAAGACAAATTAAGTCTCTCTATGAAAAAGAGAAAGGAACTGCTTCAGCAATTGGCAAGACAAAGTGAAGCAAATAATGCAAATGAAGAGCTGACTGAGAAAACCAAGTTATGTGAAAAGGTATCAAAAGAAGTCATTATGGTAAGACATGAAATGGAATCAGGAGTTATAAAGTTTACCCAAGAGATTGAAGAGAAAAGAAAAACTGAAGACAATCTAAGACAATCTCTCAAGGAGAAATCAGAAGATTGCCACCAGATGGATAGAATTATTAGACATCTTGAATCTGATCTTGAAGATGCCAAAGATAATGAAGAAAAACTTGAGGATCAAATTGTCTCTCTCAAAAGGGATCTTCAAACAACAAATGAATATAAAGAGAAATTCAAGATAAGTTCTGCTCAACTTGAAGTTCTTCTTGGAAGTCAAAAGAGGGCAGATGACAAGTGTGGCTTGGGAGATGAAAAAGGAGAAAGCTCTGGATCCGGTTAGAAGAATTTTGAATTAGAAAATCCAAGGAACAGGCCTAGAAGACCTCCGGTAAGACAGCCCAATGCTCAAAGATATCCATCCTTCAATGGATACTGCCACAGCTGCAATCACTTTGGTCACAAAGCTAATTAGTGTAGAAAAAGAGTGAATCAGACTAATTCATCCTTCTATGGACAGTGTTTTAACTGCAAAAGGTATGGTCACAAATCTCATGAATGCAAAAATATGCAAATGAACAAATCATTCAATGGTAGATGCTTTACATGCAATAGAATAGGTCATATGGCTAATCAATGCAGATCAAGTGGATATCAGTCAAATATGCAAAGAAATGTTGTTTGCCAAATCTGCAATAGGTTCGGTCATAGTGCAAAAGTCTGTAGAAGCAAGAATTAGGACAAAAGAGGTCTGGTATATCATAATTAGAATCAAGACGAGGGTAAACAAAAGATGAATACGGATGAAGTTAAAAGTGAGATGAGCAAGATTTGGGTGAAGAAAAGTATTGAGAATGTAGAGGTTGGATCCGCACTAGACTCTGGTGCTGATATTCCTTTCGAAAATTAAAAAGTGAGCTCTAGCTCAAGGGGAGACACAAAGAAAACCTTGTTCTCCCAGCTAGTCAATTGGTGCCGGAACTGACACAAGAAGAGTTGCAGATTAAAGGATTCATAAGGAATACATTCAAACAAACTATGGTTAAGATTTGGTAGATCCGTACATTGTTTAAAGTTCAGGATTGATCTGGTTCTTCAAGTCATCCGAATAAGGCAAACTGGAATAATGTAGGTCAAGCATTTATTGCGATCTGATATTAGGGTTTGCAGAGCAATATAAGGGTTTTCTCATTAATCACTTGTTCATTCTGCACTCAAGAAGAAATGAAAAGTGGAGCTCTGCAATGACATTCCTCATGTTCATCAAAGATCATTTGCAGAAGTCATCACATCCAAAAATCAATCCAACCAACTCTGTGTAACCAAAGGTGCATAAGGTATTTTCTGTTTTTAATATCTCACTGCAAATCTTTTTGAAAATGGCTACTCTGAATATAGTAAAGATCTCTGATAGACCTCGCCCCACATTCAAGAAACATCCATACAAATCCTTGGAGGTAGATCCCCTAGGAGCCTTCTCTAGTGTTCTGCATGGCGTGTTGTACACCGAAGATATTAGGGTTTACATACATGCGAGTATTGAAGAATTTGGGGAATTCAAACTAAGAGATATCTATCACAAACAACTGCTAGATGATTCATTTGAGCTTAAACTAGAATATAAGGGCATCCCAGAGAAACATTTTGATCAATTCATTTATTTCCCCTGCTTTGAAGAAGATGAATGGGTCTGGTACGTGTTGAGTAGGATGCATGATAACTTCTAATGGCTGAACAGACCTTGCAAGATCACAAAAGAGGCAATTAGGGCAATAATTGGTTTATACTCCTCTGGAGGGATACCTGTCCTCAAATCTGTTAAAAACAACATTGTAACTGAGGCCACCGGATCAAAGTTTGATAAGAGGGCAATGACTATTGAAGATATTACTGACCCAGACATCAAATTTGCATCTATGATAATAGGTTACAAGATATATCACTCCAGTAGGGAGAACTCAGTATCTGGAACTGCAATATATATAGCCTATGAGATGCTAAGGAAAAATGCAGAATATGATCTATGTGAACTTCTTTTGAGCCAATTAATGGAAAACATACAAAAGATCAAAAAGGATAAGAAAAACTCTTTCAAATATGGTGCACTAATCTTATGCTTGTTTTTCTACTTCATGAATGAGTTACCCAGATCAAATGGATGGGTATGGGAAAATGACAAACCAGTAGCAGTACAGATCAGAGACTATTTGCATGGGCTTGGGGATGCTAAGGCAAGGAATACAGCTCTATGGGGTTACTTCAAACACTTTCAAACTACGATGCAAATCAGAGAAAGAATCCCCAAATCTGTAATTGACAAATACAAGGATACAGTGTGCTTCATGGTAGACACTGATCAATGCTTAATGGAGGCAGTAGAGCCAAGGACAATCTGGATCATGCCTATGGGGTATGAAGTGGATGAACAAATTGTAGAATTGCATGTCCAACACATGCTCAGTTAACCAAAGGACCCAAAAGCAGAGAGATTTGGAACTTTTGAAGAACTAAGTGTGAAAATTCACACTGAGCTCAGGCAGCCAGAAATCAAAAGAAAGGTAAGAAAAGAAGTTGAGGAAGTTGCAAAAGGTTTTGGCATCTCAAAGGAGGCACTTGATGCCAACCAGGAAAAGAGGTGAAAGGCTAAGGAAGAGAAGAAAGAAGCAGAAAAGAAAAGCAAGAAAAGTACTCCGGTGGAAACCTCAACCCGGACCAGATCATCAAAAGGATCTGCACCTGTCACAACCAAAAGCTCAAAAACATCAAAACTGGAAGGTTAGACATCCGGCAAAGGAGAGAAAAGATCTAAAATAAAAGCCACAAGGGCTTATGCAAGTAAAAAAGATGAAGAGGAAACTGAATCAGATGAGGGGGTAAAGGAAATAAAGAAATAGAAGAAGAAAGGATCCGGTAAACCTTCCACAGGACAAGACAAGGAAAAGAAGGAAGAGGAATTTATTGAAAAACCCACTCTCTCCTTAGATGATGTAGTTAAAGCGGTCACAGTGGATGGGAACCTGCAACCCTTAACAGAATTCTATGATGACTACAATGAAGCAGATAAAAAGATTCTAGAGGAAGCCACAGTTAAGTTCTTGAACATTTACAATAAAGCTTTTATTGAAATTATTTCGTTAATTCCTAAGAGCTTAGAAAAGGAGTTGGAAATGAGAAAGTCCAATGCCATGGAAAAAGACCTTGAGATCTAGGAATAGATAGCTGTTCAGCTATATCCTTCAATCAATCCCAAGACAATAAACATGGTATTCAAAGACTGCAAGGATGAATTCAGGAGCAAAGCAAGGATGAATCAGCTTATGCTTGGTGAGACTGACAAAGTAGCCAAGGACACTAAAGAGATTCTCCAGAAACCTTCAAAAGATTTAATCTTCCTATCATAGAGGACTTGGGTACTGACCCCTCAACCACAAATGTTGCAAAAGAAACTCTTGAGAAAATGTCAGAAGAGGTGGGCCCCGAACAGACAAACATTTCTCCTCCGGTTTCCCCTACAGTCTCTGGATCTAAGGGAGAAGAAAAATCACAAGAGAAAGAAGCAGAGGTAAAAGAAAAAAAAGATGACAGTGCGAAGACCTCAATAGAAAAGACCACAACTGCTAGTAGTGAGAATGTAGGAGGAAAGAAAACTCCAAAGGTGAGCTCCAAGGTTGCAGAAGAGAAGAAATATCTGTCTCCGGCAAGAGACACTACTCAAACTATCCGAGAATTCCTGAGCAAAGAAACAATGGAGATTGATGAATTGGAGCTTCTACAAGGTCCATTCAATTTTGATTCTCTTTCTCTGGTACATACAATGAAGATAGCTTCACTTGCAAATGCAAAGGCTAATGAAAAACTCCTAAAGTCTCATATGGAAGATTGTGAGTTGATAGAAGCTACATCTAGAGTGCTGGAAAAGATCATACCATCTTTTCAAAAGGATCCCATAGCCTCCTCTTCCGGTAATCTCAAAACCTTAGTTAGCAGTGTTAGTACACATTTTGATTCTCTAGAAAAACCAACTAAAGAAAAGGTCCGGAAGGAGTTTTTGGATAAGAGATTCTTAGAGGTACAAGGATTAATCACTAATGATAGGAGAAATATGAGTATTGGAATAAAGAGCTTAGAAAATGCTCTTAAGGATGGCGGTGAAATATACAAATTTTGTATCTCCTGGTCCAAAGCAACAGTAGAGATTGAGAAGAAGATAAAAGAGCAAGAGGATAAACTACTAAGTTTGTCTCAAAGTTTTGATCCTCTCTCTTCCTCCATAGCAAATCAAGAGTGTCAAACTATTGCAATCACAAATGCAATAAAGACTTTTGAGAAGGAAAGGAAGAACATAATCAGCCGGATGGGTGAACTTAGAAGGATTATTATCCCTAAGTTAGAGGCCATGCATGAGGCCATAAATGATGCTCTGATTACAGCCTGGACCAATGATCCGACAGATCTTAAGAAGGCTGAAGCATTTGCATTCCTATTGAGTGGTCACATCTCAATTTTGGACAGGATGAAGCAGAGTTGGGTGACAGAAGTTGTACAGCTGAAGAATACCTTTTCAAACATACTTAAGTATATGTAAGTACAACTTGTATATATATACTTATGCGGCTAAGTATTAGTTAAATTTTATGAAAATTTTGGTATGCGGACCCTATCCTTTGCCATTGATGTCAAAGGGGGAGTGAGGAGCAGTGAAAAATGAGGAATCCAACTAAGGGGTAGCTCCGAAAAATGTATATAAAAATAGAGCATCAGCCAAGGGGAAGCATAGTGTAAACACTTAGTCATTTTCACTAAGTGTTGCCATCAATGCCAAAGGGGGAGATTGTTGGCAAGAGACACTATATGGATTCATGATTGTTGTCATTGATGGCAACAAAGTTCATTCCACACATCCGCAGGACATGGTGTGTCTCTACCGGAAGTCAGAGTGAAGAATGTTGTGGTCTAGTAAACAAGAACAGAGCATGTGGCAAGGTCCAACAGACAGGTCCAGATCTCTCAGATGAAGTATCTTGGTGAAATGCAGATTTGGGGAAGTAAAGAGGACTACCTTGAGTGGTATATCCAAGGATTTAGCCTCCAGTGATAGATGAGGAAAAATATATGAATAGTTGAGTACCGAATTCCTAAGTAATAGTGTGAATAGAGGAAGAACTGACTGACATAACATCAGACTACTTTCTAGATGTATTAGTGATTGTGGTAAAGGTTATGAAGGCATGAAACATGTTTGGCTGACATGATTAATGATTTATACAAGCATATACTTGATCTGCATTACTTGATGTGCAAGGATTCAGCTGACTGATCAGAATTAGTGAAAAGATTGACTATTCCGGGTGCCGACTAGAAAGGTAATGAAATTACCTATGCAGATATATATACATGATGGATTCAGTTGTGAGAGTTGTTGTTGTTGTTAGTTATGTGCGAATAAAAGTAGAAGTATAGAGCAGAAACAGTAAGGAAGGTCCGGTATGTGAAAGGAAAGAAGCTTAAGGGAAAAAAGAAAGATGAAGTGTAGCAGATCAGTATACTAAGCCTAACCGGAACTGGACTCTAGCATTCATAGATGCTACCAATCAGTTCAAGTATTGTATAACACCCTTTTGTAGATAGTGTGTCTCTTTGTAGGCAGTGTGCCTCCTTGTGAGCAATGTGCTCGGGCAGTGAGCCCTAATTGGCAAGTGCCATTTTGTATTACCTTATTCTTCTAACAGAGAATAATCTTTGGGTTAATCACCCCATGGTTTTCTCTCTTAACAGGGTTTCCACATCAAAAATATTGTGTCATGTGTATCTCTATCTTCATGGTTATGTTTGCTTGTTTGATTTAATGCTACATTGATTAATAAGAAAGTTCAGAAAGAAGAAATAATTAGGATAACTGATTCACCCCCCCTCTTAGTTATCAACATAGATGCTTGCGGACCTTCAAACCATGAACCAATAGAGTTGATACACCACAAAGACTTCCTCAGCACTCCCTTAAATCTGCATAATAGGAAACTTCATTTCCAGATCTCACCAAACCTTTCTTGTTACACTCTGTCACCTCTGAATACCTACCAAAACCGGTTTTACTTGAGCGGCCACAACTTCTTCATATCTTTATGTGGACCTTTGAAATCTCTATTGGATCACTTATAGACACATATATACAAACCCTTTAATCCGTATCCTCTGATCATCATCCTATCTTGGACTTTTGCCTTATAGTCATCACTGTTCTTCACTGTTCCTGATTGAGACTAATTTTCTCAATATCCTCAGCTCACGACTCATCCAAACCTTATCATTAATGCAATAGGAGTATGTTGACATCAATGACAACACTGGTTAGGCCCATGCTTGCAACATTTCTATCCTCTTACTTGTACTACCCTGATTACACTCAAACGCTCTATGTCCTTCACCTCCACACTTGAAACAAGTACATCTAAATGTTCTCTTATCCCATCCTCTTCCTTCTCTTCTGTACCCTTCATTTCATTATGAATTATAGTTTCCTATGGGATGAAAATTTCTATTATTTCTCTAGTATGCATTAGTATCTCTGTCATCCTTCTTAAATGGGTTGTCAAACTTGTTCTACTCTAGAAATGATCTGTCTCCTCTAGAATATGTCCTGCCTCTCTGATCATGCCTCTTATTCATCTTCTCTTCATTTTTTAGGGCAAATTGATATGCTTCCTCCAAAGATGTCAGCTTTACTAAGCTTAGTTCTTCTTGAATGTTCAATCTTAGTCCATTGATGTATCTAGCCACTTTCTCCTTGTTTTCTTCACTATGTCCTATCCTTATGATCATTTTTATGGAATTCTTCAGTATACTTCTTCACAGATTTCTCCTATTATCTTAGGTTTTGCAATCTTTTCAATAGCTCCAACCCATAGTCAGTAGGTATAAATTGATTCTTCAACTTTGTCACTATCCTATCCCATTTTGTAATCTTTTCTTTTCCTCTTCTATTTCTTTCCAACTAAACTTCTGTCCACCATATATCAACAAGTCCTTTCAACTTTGTCTTTGCAAATTTCACCTTCTCTGGATCTTCAACCTCTTCATATTCAAACTATTCTTCCATGTTATTTATCCAGTCAATCAATTCTTCAGGGTTTAAATTACTAGTATAGTTTGGCACATCAACTCTAGGTCTCTTTCCAATCTTTGAAATAGCTCACAACATCTTTACTTGATCTAATTCTTCTTCTTCATCACCTCCTAGGGTTTCGCCAATTTGTTCAATAGATTGAAATTCTTCTTCATCCTCACTTTCAACATTAGGTCTCAGTGTCAATCCTCTTTGCCTATCTTCTTCGACAACATCCAAATGAATTTGAATTGTTTTCATCATTTCCATCATTTCATCCATTCTACCTACCATTGTTCCAACAACAACAACTCTCCTCAGTGGCATTCTTCCTAGGATCAAGTGTAAACTACCTCAAGTTCGGCGATCGGGCTACAAGGTGACATCTGCCTCTCAATCGGTGATCGGTTGAGACACAAGTAACCTGCCTTAGTTTGGTGATCTATCCACCATAGGATCTTAGAGAATTCCTTTTCCAACTTCTCTTAATTCATTCCTAATGATTTAAACTTTCCCTCTAATACCACTTGGTGTAGTCACGGTAGGAGGGTTCACAAAATGAATTATCTAGACCGTGCAGCAAGAGTAAACACAATGGAAAAAATTCAAAGAAATAGAATAAATGCAAATTTAGTCATTCAATATATCATAGAATTCAAATAGAGATTAGTCGGCAACATCTGGGCTTACAATTAGGGCTCACAGGCCTGGTTACATACATGTGCAAGATAAAGCTTTGAAGCTCCTCACAGAAATCTAACTATCAGATACTACTATGTGAATCACTACTTGATAACTTCCTTTCCTAAGGATCTATTAAATCAATATATATCAAGTTTGGATCATAATATTCCTCTGCGTCGACTAAGAAAGATTACAAACTCCGATGAAGAGCTATGATGTGTGTACTTGGATAGGTCAGACCTAATTGCATAGATCTCCTCTGAAAAATGAATGGAATGATGTGTGGATCTTTGGGGAAGGTTGGCCACAAACTAAAGATCATTGAATGATGTGTCATTAGGCTTCATAGATCATGAAATGCTTCCGCAAGTTTCTCCTTCAGTTGGTTGTCTGTGATTATCAGGATGCTCTATTCTGAGAAAGAAACAATCTTTTGATAGTGATATATTCCTAGTAATGAAGTGCAGATCTCTAAATTTTGGATTTGATGTAGATGAATGAATGTAGATGCTAAGCCCAGTTCCACAAGGTCTGAAATGCAATTGGACCAAAAATACAAAAACTGCTTCTGACTAAACTGCCTGAACTGAACTGGAAAATGAAAAGAAACAAATTGAACTGCAAACAAACTGAAATGCAAATGTTTTTGGTTGTTACAAGATTGTTCTTGAACCAGGGATGCTCTTGCATCATCATGGTTCTATTAGCCTCTTAAATAGTCTGGTTCTTCCTTTCCACAACTCCATTCTGCTAAGGAGTCCTAGGAGTAGATAATTGTCTTCTTATTCCATGCTTTTCACAAAATGCATTAAACTCACTGGAGGTAAACTCTCCACCTATGTCAAATCTCAGACACTTTATCTTCACGCCAATCTCATTCTCCACCCTAGCCTTGAACACCTTGAATCTATCAAGAGCCTCTGATTTCTCTCTTAAGAAAGTGACCCACATCATCTGGGAGTAATCATCAATCAGCAACATAAAATATTTGTCTCCTTGCAAACTCCTAACTCTAGCAGGACTACTCAAATCAGTGTGCACAAGTTCCAACAATCCACTTAAAAATTGTTCTTTACTTTTGAATGTAGTTCTACTCTGTTTTCCTAACTGACATTCATTGCACATGCTATTAGTAGGTTTTATAAGCTTTGGAAGATCTCTCATAGCCTGAGTAGTACTTATCTTGACAATAGTATCAAAGTTTACATGACACATTCTCCTATGCCATAACCAACTTTGATCAATCTAAGAAATCAAACAACTTTTACCAGTACCACTTAAATGAAAGATATTGCCTCTATTCTATGTACCAGATGCAATCTCAATTCTAAAGCTTTCCAAAATTCTACATTTTCCATCCTTGAATCAGAGATCATACCCTTTGTCAACCAACTGTCCAACACTGAGAAGATTATGCTTCAAACCTTCTACATACAAAACATCATTAGTGTTATTCTTACTATCAAGAGAGATAGATCCTATGCCACGGATTCTACCAATTGAATTTTCCCCAAATTTCACAATTCCACCTTCATATCTTTCCATACTTACAAACTTACCCTTATCACCTGTCATATGATGAGAACATCCACTGTCAATCACCCATTCATCCTTTTCTTCAACTTGAGTAGCCAAGGCACTTTCCACATTCACACAACTAGGAGATTCAGTAGGCACTGAATTTTCTTCTTTGATAGCAATGAACACCCATTCATTTCCAGATGTACTTCCTTTATCAGATTCATCATCTGTAACTCCTTCATCAACATCTTCTTGGACATAGTAGGATTTCTTCTGAAACCTAGGTTTGTTAGGGTTTGGCTTTGAAAACCTCTCCAGACATCTTGAAGCAAAATGACCAATCTTATTGCAAGCAAAACATTTGAAAGGCAACTTTCCTTCATGCTTACTAGATCCTCTTGGTAATCTTTTGGCAAAAAGGGCTTCAAGTTCTTAAAGCTTCATTTCATCTTCTTCAAGTTCTTTCCTTGCCTTCTCATATCTAGTTAGTCTTCTTGAAGAGATTTCACTTGGATCAAATCTTTGCTTCCTAGAAACACTGGCCTTAAAAGCATATTCTAATTTAGGAAGGGAATCACCAAACTCACTCATTTCAAATGCTGAAAGCTTGCCAACCAACTGATCCCTTATAACAGTTGTCACACTCTTGATCTCCTCAATAGCAACAACTCTATGCTTGTATGAAGTAGGTAAGGATCTGAGCACCTTGCCAACAATCTCTGATTCTTCTAGTTTTCCACCAGCACACCTGATACTACATACAAGTTCATTCACCTTTTGCATGTAGGAAGTGATGTTCTCATCTTCACTCATCCTCAAACTTTTGTAACTACCCTTCAGGTTCTACAACTTAGACATTTTACATATGCATCACCTTCATATAGAGTTTCCAACTTCTTCCAAATTTCATGACCAGTTGTCAATTCTAGGACATTTGTCATTTTTGTATTAGTTAGGGCACTCAACATTGCTTCTTTAGCCTGAATGTTGTTTTCAACATCTTTGATTTCATCTGGAGTTGAAGGAGCTTTCTTTGGAGGCTTATACTAATCATTAGTTATCAACCAATAAGGATCACCCATACATTGCAAATGACACTCCATCTGATTCTTCCAAAGAGAGTAATTTGTTGTGTCAAATCTCCTCAAGTGGTCAAGCTTCTTTTAGAGGAACCGACTCTGATACCAATTATTGAAATTAGGGCAGACAACTGAGGGGGGGTGAATCAATTGTTGCAAAACTTGTATCTTTTGCTGCAATTAATCTTCTTTACTACTTATTAATAGATTAATGATATAACCATGAAAGTATGAATCCACAACACATGAGCAGAAACACAATCAACACACATAACACCAAGATTTTTACATGGAAATCTGGTTAAGGGAAAAACCATGGTGGGGGTTAACCCACAAAATTTATTCTCTGTTAAAAGATTAGAAAATGGGAAGGCACTTGCCTTCGAGTGCACTACCCAAATCTCACTACTCAAAAGAGGCTCACTTCCTAGAAGAACATTCAGAAGGTTAACATTAAAAGGTTGAACTAAGAAATAGTATCTTCTTCATGCAAGATTCAGTTCTATTGAAGCGCACAACACCTTTGGTCTAGCCCCTACTCACTTCCTCACTACATCCACATCTTTGCTTGCCACCACACATTTCCATGACTTCACAACACTTATTTATACATGACATCAACTTTGGAATGAACATCAAAGTCGGCCTTACAATCATATATCTGGAACATTCTCCAAATAGGTATTACAAGTAATTACAATCACAAGACTTAAAATGCTACATGTGAATCTTTATAGTGTTAGCCAAACATAGCTAGGACTCAAATCTTCCTCAACATGCCACGCTCCATAGAACTCTTCTTAGATCATCTGCAACATGTACCAAGCATCCGGTCAGCCAAGATTGGAAAGAACAACAACACTCAAGGAGAAATCTTCAACCACGAGCTCAATTCTCAATGTGGACCACCAACACGATAGGCACATCATCCAGAGACCACCACAAGCATAATGAAATCAACAAGAATAATTGTATCACCTCAAATCACCAAAAACACTTGCATCTTCATTCGGGAACTTAAGAACACCAACTGTCGTGACTGTCACACTAGAAAGATTGCTTGCGGACCTCCAAACCACGAACCACTTGAGTTGAGGATACACACCAACATCCCAAACATACCTCTAGATCCGTAGACCATAATATCCCAATGTGGAGCAATCTGGACCAAATTCCTGCCACTCGGTCACCTCTGAACAACTGCAAAACCTAGTTCTACTCAGATGGCCATAACTTCACAAATACTTCATGTGGACCTCTCAAATCTTAACTGGAGCAACTTCAGGCAATCCTCTACAAACCCTTTAGTCTGTAGACTTTGATCTTCATCTCACTGGGAATGCGGAGCAATCTACTTCACTGAACTGTATTGTCTTCACTATCTCTGACAGAGAGATATGTAACTCACTTGTTTCTTCCAGAGAGGCTAATTTTCTCAATATCCTATTGGTTAACAGATTTGTCCTAGTCTAAAAATGTTTTATTCTAATGCTATAACCCTTTCTTTTCTAGAACAAATAAGTTAAACAACAAATGGGTGAACTATCAAAAATAATTCTCCTCTGAATTAAGGTACAGCTCCCTTTTTGATCTTCAATGAATTCAAACTATTTTAATCATTCAGACACACTTTTAACCAGAAAGGATTTAAGGCAAACTAACATCCATACATCACCATGCTATGAATGCGATATCTTTCCTCCATATAACATTATTTAGTGATAGAATGCACAGATTCTATCCTCAACAATAACCAGATATGTAAATATGTATATTACTGAACCAACAAAAGATGAAACACATATGATGAGTTATCCAATGAAAGAATAATTACCACTTAAAAGAAGAGTTTGTACAAAAACCTGATTTCAAATACTCAAACACAAATTTAAATATGTAGTAATTATTTCTTCTTTTCATTCACAGATGAAAATCCTTCAAACAATCATCACATATATTGTAAAACCAGAAAGTTCAGCTCTAAAATTTCTTGTCTTCTTCTTCACTATTATGTATCTCAGTTTTAACAACTAAAAACATATATATAGTTTCCCTAATTAACTGTTCTTTTAAACCCAGAGTTAAAGCAAACTCTGACCTATATGGGATTTAGTTTCTTACAAACTCATTGAAAGACAGTTTTTTAAACATAATTTCAACTAAATAACTGAATAAAGAAACTATGCAAGTAAGATCATGACTAGGGCAGCAGATTAGAATCTTCAGATTTGTTTTGTTCAGCCAAAGGGACACGTTGCGCTTTCCACTCTTGATATGTAGTAACAAATTCCTGGATTTTTGAGAGATTGGGGATGCCAATGTGTTTAACCTTTTCTTTCCAAACATCTTTCTCTCTTCAAATTTTTGCCACTTTCTCCGCGTTGTTCTCCTTTTGCATCACCCTGTGTGTTTATTTGCTAAAATTGGCTTGTTCTTTCTTGATAAAGGCATTAAACCAGGTGGAATAATTACTAGTTGAAATAATACGTGCTAAAAATGCTTGATAAGACATGAACTCTGACAGATGCATTAATTGCAGGCATTTCTCACACATGACCTCAATGTGTAATTATTATCCATAACCTTTCGAACATTAGAACTTTCTGCTTCATAATAAGTTTCAGATATATTTCCCTCTAAATCTCCCTCTAATTTTTGACTTAAAGAAGGCTTCGGCAAGAAATGAGACTATAGTCACGGAACATTGAACCTTTGAACTTCGAAGTGAGGTTTAACTCGAAGGTTCAAAGATACAAGATGAGTTACACAGATCGACTAATAGGTAAATGACTTTTCAAGAAACATTAAATTTTGAACCATTGAACTGTTGAACTCTTGAACTGTGGATAGGGTTCAAGTTCGAAGGTTCAACTCTTCAGTAATTTCACACGCAAGATGACAGGCGGGGAAAATTTTTAAAAACAAGGCACTGACTTAATAAACAAACAAATGACCTGTAAGGGAAGATGGTAAGCCAACTTTTTTCTAAGGGAAGGATCACGAAAAATCAAATAAGGGAAAATTAAAAAGGTAACATTGGCTCTGAGTGGGGACTGCATTTTATGGCAAAATTCAGAGAACTCAAAAACTTTGGTTACACACAAACTAAAACATAGGGACGGAAGGAAAAAGAACCAAGGCAAACCAAAACTAGAAAAGGAAAACAACAGCACATGACAATAAAGGGAAGACTATGTACAAAATAGGGGACACCTATTTTACAATTGATATAATTTAAGATCCTATCCATTATAGGACAGGGGTAGAACAAATCCATCTGGATATTCCAATTTGAAAGAATTAAGGCCAAGTACCTAATGAATTTTGAAGGGCCCTTTACAAAGTGAATCAAACTTGCCATGTGCTCCTTTAGGTTCCCTCCTCTTATCCCACAGCAGCACTTCGTCTCCTTTCATGAATTTTCTGGGCCTTGATTTTCAATCAAAGATCATCTTAACCCTGGCTTGATGAGCAGTAATCCAATCAACTAGTTCATTCCTTTCCTCCTCGATCCTAGTTAAGTACATAACTCTCTTTTCTAGGGAATTTCAAAAATATTGATCTTCGATGACATTTTGTAATTTGGCTACAGATAATTCTAGGGCTAATGATAACTGAGCTCCTATCCCATAAACTAGATCAAAAGGCGCCATTCCTATTGCCCTTTTTGGGGTTACCTTGTCAGCCCAGAGCGCTTCATACAACTTCTTATGCCAATCTTTGGGGTTATCACTCAACAATTTCCTCATGATGGCTATCAGATTTTTATTACTGGACTCAGCTTGTCCATTCCCTTGAGAGTAATAATTTGATGAGTGAGAAAGAGAGATACTATGCTCATAGCAAAATGAAGTAAGTTCAATTAAAGAAAAGTTGGTAGCGTTATCTGCCACAAGCTTCTACGGAACACTGAAACGTACCAGTATGATTTCTCTGAGAAAATTATATACCACTTTTGAAGTGGTTCTCTTCATGGGGGTTGCTTCAACCCATTTTGTAAAATAGTCTGTTGCTATTAAAATGTGTGTATGTCCAGCACTCGAAGGAGGTGAAAGAGGCCCAATGAAGTCCAAACCCCATTGTTTGAAAGGTTCTTCAATAACAATAGGCCTCAGAGGCAATGTTGCAAGTTGTGGCCTTCCTAAAAACATTTTGCATTTTTCACAATTAGCTACCCATTTGTATGCATCTTTGAACATACCTGGCCAATAATAACAATTTCTAAGGATTTTGAATGCTGTGACTGAAGAAGAGAAATGTCCACCACAGGCTTCATTATGAAAATCTTCCAACAGCTTGTATTGTTGTTCCTTATCTACACATCTTAGGAAGGTTCCATCTAGTCCCTTCTTATATAAGACATCACCCCAAATGACATATTTCACTGCTTTCAACTTTAGATTCCTTTTCTCCTTTGGGGGTAAGTGACTGGGATAGTCTCCATAAATAAGATAATGTGCCACGTTCAGGAACCACGGGTCTTGTAAGCTCACCAATAGGACAGTGGGAAGTTCTTCCTCTTCTCCTTCTTTACTTTAAGTAATTAGTTTGTACAAGCCTTGGCCTCTAACTAATTTGGTTGGCCTAATCTCCAAGTCATATTCTTGAATCTTAGCAACCCATGTTGCTCTATTATTCATCCCAACATCCTGTTGGGTCAGAATGCTTTTCATAGCTGAACTAGGGACAAATACAATTGAATGAGAGTGTAGTATGTAATATCTAAACTATTTGACAGCCTTTACCATAGTGAAAGCTTGCTTTTTAGTTAAAGAATATTTAAGTTCATGCTTCTTAAGAGGAACACTCATAAAGGCTATTGGGGCTTCTACATTCAATTCATTTTTTTGTAGAAAGATACCAGACATGTTATGTTCTAAAGCATAACAATAAATAATAAAATCTTTTTGGAAATCAAGGTTTACCAAAGTAGGTGTGTGTGCAATTGCTTCTTTAATATCTTCAAATGCTTTCTTAGTAGCCTCATTCCATCTAAATGCTTGTTTTTCACTCATCATCCCTACAATATGTTTTGTAATCTCAGCAAAATTAGGAATGAATCTTTTGAGGAAGTTAATATGGCTAATGAAAGACTTAACTCTAGTTCTATTAGATGGAAGACTCAGCTGTTGTATTGCTCTAACCCTTTTTGGATCAATCTTGATCCCATCCTTTGAAACTAAATGTCCCAACAACTTTCCTTCTGTTACATAGAAAACTGACTTCTTAGGATTAAGAGATATCCCATGACTCCGACACCTTTGTAAGATGGTCTCTAGATCTTTTAGGTGATCTTCTCTTCTTTTAGAGAAAATAGTTAAATCATCAAGATAAATGACAATAATTCTATCTTTTAGATCTCTAAAGGATGAATTCATGGCCCGTTGAAAAGTTGCACCAGCATTAATCAAACCAAAGGGCATACGATTATAAGAAAAAGTTCCCCAGGGTGTAGTGAAAGTAGTTTTGTGTTGATTAGCTGCAGCCACACTTATTTGATTATAACCTAAAAACCCATCTAGCATGGACATCATCTTTGATCCAGCAACTATTTGTAAGATGTGATCCATCATAGGTAAGGGATAATTATCTTTCAAACTGGCTTGGTTCAGATTTCTAAAATCAACACAAATTCTTATTTCTCCATTTTTTTGCATACTGGGACAATGTTTGCTACCCAGGTGGAGTGATGAATCAGATAAATAATCCTAGCCTTCAACATTTTGTCGATCTCCTTAAAGATAGCCTCAGTAACCTTTGGGTTATAGTTTCTCAACTTCTGCCTGAATGGGGTTGCATTTGTTTTCAAAGGAATATGATGTTGAAACTGCCCACTTCTAAAATCCTTTAGGTCATCATAGCACCAAGCAAAGACATCCTTATACCTAATCAACAAATTAATCCACTTGTTTCTTTTTTCTGGCGAGCAACACCTACCAATAGAAATCCATTTAGGATCAATTTTACTTCCAATGTTTATTTTCTCATAATTCTCCAATTTGTCAGGATTCTGAACAAGTTTACCTTTGGTATATTCATCTTGTCGAGTGAATAGATGTTCCAGAGAGACCAGTCCTCTAGGGATTTTGTTTCCCTTTAACTAAATTACATCATCCTTTGAATTGATCCTTGGATCAGGACTAAATTCTTTACATTCTGCATTAGAACCTTCAAAATAAGTTCCCAGGAACAATTTAGCATTCTCCAAGAATTTTTTGATCTGCCTATCATTCTCAAAAACTTGCCAATAATCAGCATTATCTGGGACATTAGGATGATAGACTAGTTCTATTCTATATGAATCTTTTTCAAAATTAGGGTGTGGGAGAAGAAGGGAAGCTGACACTACTAGAGAATCCGCCTGTGTATTCTGATCTCTGGGAATTGCCTCAATAGTGAAGGCATCAAAATATTCTATCTCGTCCCAAACTCTATTTCTGTAATGTCTCAATCTTTCATTTTTAACTAAAAAAATACCTCTCACCTGTTTAACAATCAACTCAATATCTCCTTTTTCTCTAATCATCTTTATACCTTTTCCTTTGGCTTCATTTAACCCAAGCAATAGAGCCTCATATTTTGCAATGTTATTAGTATTTTTAAATTCTAACTTGAAAGAAAAAGGAAAATTTTTACATTTAGGTGAGATCAAAACAACCCCTGCTCCTGAACCAGCGGTAGCACAAGTACCATCGAATTCCATGGTCCATAGATCATCTGAATGAATAGACTTTGAAATGGATTCTTCCTTCATGTCTTCAGAAGAGAGAAAATAATTACCAAATTCACATTCTTCAAATAGAATCTGAGACTTAGGATCATCAGAAGGGTACACAGTAAACTTGCATTTAGGTTCAGGTTCTAACTTAATTTTTTGTTTTCCCACTAGAATTGTAGCTTCTGACCAATCCAATTTAATCTCCCCACCTAAATCTTTGCAAAAAGTCCTACTCAATAGCATCCCATAACTAGCAGGAATATCTGCTACCAAGATAGTCCACTTTACTCTTTTATCAGGATAGGCTGCAAGAGCAACCTGTGCATCTTTAATTTGTCTAAGCAAAGAAATCTGTTTGCCATCCATAGAGTAACACCTGGCAAATGTTTTTGTAAGGGATAGACCTAGGGCTTTGGCTATAGAGGAAGGCATAATATTGTCAAAAGCACCTGAGTCTATGATACAATTACTGAGTTTATGGCCATTTATGAATAAAGAAACATAAAATGGGTTGGGTTTCATATCAACCATATAAGGAGTATCATTAGATGAATTGAAGGCCATTTTAGGAGTGTGTGTGGGTGATTCAGGTGGAGAAGCAAATAATTGGGTGATGGGAGATTCAGAATTAACATTTAGTTGACTTTCAGGTTTAATTTGTGTAGGACCACTTTTGACATATTTAACCAGTTTATCAAATTCTTTGGGTTTTAACTTGAGGTATTCAATAGGGGAAATTTGAATCTTTGTGGACTTACAAAATTCTACAATAGCGAAAGAAGTTTCATGATCATTTCTATGTAACAATTTAATTTCTTGGGCCTTCAAATTAGCATCAGAGGTTCTAATAAGAGGTTCCTTACCTTTAACAGGCACTTCTTGAGTATTGGAAAATTTTGGATTCTTCTGACTTCTGGTAAGCACTGCACATGAAGGATCTTTAAGAGTAACTAATATTTCACCTCCTCTTTCTGAGTCTGATTCATATTCTAGGAAGTGTATTTTAGAGTCACCAAGTTCCCCAAAGTTCCTTTCTTCTTCGGTAATCTCTCCCAATACATCTTGGGTGGTGGCCATTTGAGCATATCTAAGCATCTCCAGAAAAGAATTTCTGTCATGATCAATAGTTAAATGAAAGGCACACATATTCCCTCTTCTAGGAGGAGCTTCAATAGTTAACATTGGTTGTGCTGATGTAAGTGGTAATGTCCTACCAGTATTTGTTTGTTGATTGAAATTTCTCCTGTTGACATCTTGATATGGTTGTTGAAATGAAGTACCAGCCTTAGGTAACTATCTTTTTAGGGCAATCATATCATTAACTAGTCTTTGAACCATAGGATCCGTAGAGGATGAGGGATGAGCATTAGGTACTTGGACATCTTTCTTCCATTTTCCAGCCATAAGAAGATCATCTTCTAACCCAACTGCCAAGGTTTGTGCAATTGCACCTCTTCTAAGATGAAAACTAATATCAGGAGGCATAGAATTAATAAAGAAACATTTCTGATTCTCAGGAGTTGGCCTTTTAGCAATCAGAATTTTGTACACAATTCTATTGAATTTGGCTATAAATTCCCTCATAGGTTCATGTATCTCTTTCTTAAGCTGAGTCAATTGAGCAAGAAGGGAATGTTCATCTTCTATGCTTTTGAATCTGTTTTCGAATGCAGTTTTCATATCATTCTAGTTTGTGATTGAAGAGTCAGTCAGATGATAGAACCATTGAGTTGTGGTGTTAGTTAGAGTTTGCACAAAAAGCCTTATGGCTACATCTTGATGTTGCACACCTAACACACCACATGCAACGGCAAAGGTACTTAGATGTTCATCTGGTGATTGTCTTCCATCTCCATTAAATTTAGGTAAGTTTTCCCTTGCATTTTTAGGTAGAGGATTCAGGTTAGCCCCTAAATTTAGAGGTCATATAGCTGCTCCCCAAGGTTGAGCCATTGGTAGAAAGCTTATAGCAAAGGGAATGATAGTACCAGAAAGAGTTAAGGCTTGATAGACAGAGGATGTAGAGGGTTTAGGAGGACTAGGAGGTCTACTTCTAGCTCTTCTAATAGGGGTGGGAATGTAAGGAAAATTTAGGCTTTGTAGCGTTTGAAAAGTAGGATCCTCAACTCCCTCTCTCCTTAAAGACCTTGTGTATCTTCTAGAATCCAGCTTATGATATTATAATTGGATAAGTAGTTACTAGTTTCTAGGCTGTTCTTGACCTCTTAGGGCTTTAGGGGCTTGATTTCTTACTACATTTTCTGCTTGCCTCCTTCTTTGCTTGAGTAACCGCAATCTCAAATTATCAGCCAATTCTTCTTCTTGTTCTAATACTTGGCTGGCCCTTCTATAATCATCAATATTTTGTTGAGTGCGCCATGCAAGAGTATTTAAATGACCAATTATATCTTCTTGTTCATCTTGAAAACCAAGATTAGGCTGTAGAACAGGAATTATATTTTCATGAGAAAGCACCATTGTTGCTTCATATTACGGTGACTAATCTTTCAACAAAAGACTTCAATCGATCCCCAGTAAAGTCGCCAAAAGTTGTTGGTTAATAGATTTTTCCTAGTCTAAAAATGTTTTATTCTGACTCTATAAACCTTTCTTTTCTAGAACAAATAAGTTAAACAACAAATGGGTGAACTATCAGAAATAATTCCCCTCTGAATTAAGCTACAACTCCCTTTTTGATCTTTAATGAATTCAAACTATTCTAATCATTTAGACACACTTTTAACCAGAAAGCGTTTAAGGAGAACTAACATCCATACATCACCATGCTATGAATGCAATATCTTTCCTCCATATAACATTATTTAGTGATAGAACGCATAGATTCTATCCTCAACAATAATTAGATATCTAAATATGTATATTACTGAACCAGCAAAAGATAAAACACGTATGATGAGTTATCCAATGAAAGAATAATTACCACTTGAAAGAAGAGTTTGCACAGAAACCCGATTTCAAATACTCAAACACACAGATTTAAATATGTAGTAATTATTTCTTCTTTTCATTCACAGATGAAAAGAATTCAAACAATCATCACATATATTGTAAAACCAAAAAGTTCAGCTCTAAAATTTCTTGTGTCTTCTTCTTCGCTATTTTGTATCTCAGTTTTAACAACTAAAAACATATATATAGTTGCCCTAATTAACTATTCTTTTAAACCCATAGTTAAAGCAAACTCTGACCCATACAGGATTTAGTTTCTTACAAACTCATTGAAAGACAAAGTTTTTTAAACATAATTTCAACTAAATAAAGAAACTATGCAAGTAAGATCATGACTGGGGCAGTGGATTAGAATCTTTGGATTTGTTTTGTTCAGCCGAGGGGACATGTGCTTTCCACTCCTGATATGCAGTAACAAATTCCTAGATTTTTGAGAGATTGGAGATGCCATTGTGTTTAACCCTTGCTTTCCAAACATCTTTCTCTCTTCGAATTTTTGCCACTTTCTCCATGTTGTTCTCCTTTTGCATCACCCTATGTATTTATTTGCTAAAATTAGCTTGTTCTTTCTTGATAAAGGCATTAAACCAGGTCGACTAATTACTCGCTAAAATAATACGTGCTGAAAATGCTTGATAAGACATGAACTTTGACAGATGCATTAATTGCAAGCATTTCTCACACATGACCTCGATGTGTAATTATTATCCCTAACCTTTCGAACGTTAGAACTTTCTGCTTCATAATAAGTTTTGGATATATTTCCCTCTAAATCTCTCGCTAATTTTTGACTTAAAGAAGGCTTTGGGAAGAAATGAGACTATAGTCATGAAACGTTGAACCTTTGAACCTTTGAACTCTAAAGTGAGGTTCAACTTGAAGGTTCAAAGATACAAGATGAGTTACACAGACCGACCAATAGTTAAATGACTTTTCAAGAAACATTAAATTTTGAACCATTGAACTTTTGAACTCTTGAACCATTGCAATCTTGAACTGTGGACATGGTTTAAGTTCGAAGGTTCAGCTCTTTAGTAATTTCACACACAAGATGACAGGTAGTGAAAATTTTTAAAAACAAGGTGCTAACTTAATAAACAAGCAAATGACCAGTAAGGGAAGATGGTAAGCCAAATTTTTGCTAAGGGAAGGATCACGAAAAATCAAATAAGGGCAAATTAAAAAGGTAACATATCCTCAACATACAAGTCTTCTAATCAAGTGATAGAATAAGATATGGTTGACACTAATGACAACAAGGATATGTTGACATCAATGACAACACCGATTAGGCACATATTTGTAACAGATCCATCTGATTTGGATAAGATTTCATCTAGTAAATCTATCCCCAAGATTGATGTCAAATACAAAGAGCAAGGACCTGGTGAGTATACCCTACAAGAATCTTGTTGTGTAGGAACTTTGCCCTTATCACCTAAATCTTATGGTCAACTATCTGTATCCAAAGCTACCTCATCCAAAGCTATTATCAAAGAACCTCCTATTGTGTTCATCAAATCATGAATGTTAGAAGATGAAGACATTGATGACATCAACTCTTGGCTCTTCTTTGATGAAAATGGCCAACTTACTTTAGAAGTGGAGCGCTATAACAATGGCTTTTGGATCATCAAGAACAAGGGCTACAAAGGACACAAAGGTCTAGGACCACATGGACAAGGACTTGTTGAACCTATTATTGTCACCAAGAAGTTTAATAAGCAAGGTCTAGCATATGGTAAGGAGATTCTGCCTTCCTCAGACATTAAGCATATTATCGATGAGGTAGCGAAAGCTTTTCCCATGGAAGAGACTTCTAATCAAGATGTCATTGATGACTCTTCCTTCCATATAACTAAACTATTCCAAGACACATCTATCTTTATGTTCTCATCTGCCTCATCTATCCCTCAATCGTCATCCTCTGACCTTCAACTCATATATCCTGACCTCGTCAATTGGGACCAATAGGGGGAACCTATTCTAGACACATTTCAAAATGATGAAGCTATAGCAAAATTCATGGGCTTAAGACAAGGCATACTATTGGGAGATCACAAAGTGGGATTTATGATTGATCTACCTTTTTTAGCATATTTTGGTGGAAGTGTCAAATCCTTCAGTCACAAAAATGAGATAAATTAAATAAAAAATGATAGGTCACTAGGTGAAAACAGAAAGGCACCTCTTGACCATGAAAAAGTAAAAATATAGGATGTATCTGAGGGTAAAAACCTCTCTGAGGTGCTTGAGGAGAGAGGATTTGACCTTCCTTTGATCACTGAATGGTCACCATTGTTGGTGGAGAAATCTCAAGAGATGAATCTAGGCACAACACAAAATCCCAAGATCACATTCCTAGCAGCATCACTATCAGAGCAAGAAAGAATACATTTCACTCCCTTCTTCATGAAAAGAGAAATCAACTTTGCATGGACCTATGAAGATATGCCAGGGTTAGATGCTTGACTTGTTGTACATCATCTATTAGTATCTCCAAATGCAAAACTGGTTAGACAAAAGCTTCGGAAAATGTATTGTCAAATAGCATTGTTAGTCAAAGTAGAAATTCAGAAACTATTGGATGGTAAGTTTATATGGCCTATTGATTATCCTTAATGGGTTTCAAATCTAGTACCAATCTCAAAAATTGATGGCTACATTCACTACTGTACTGACTTCAAAGACCTTAACAAAGCTTGTCCTAAGGATGATTTTCCATTACGAAGCATAGATACCATTTTTGATCTCACAGTAGGACATGAAATGCTATCCTTAATGGATGGATTTTTTGGCTATAATCAAATTAGAATTGTAGAAGAAGATAAACACAAGACTTCCTTTATATGTCCATGGGGTACCTACTGCTCGGTCATAGTGTATTTTGGTCTTAAGAATGTAGGAGCTACATATCAACAAGCTATGACTATTATCTTCCATGATCTTTTTCACACCATAATGGAAGACTATGTTGATGATATCCTAGGAAAATCAAAAACTAGAGAAGGCCATCTATAAGTACTAGAATAGATCTTTGATAGATTGGAAAAGTATCAATTGACATTGAATCCCAAGAAATGTGTATTTGGTGTAACATTGGGAAATGTATTGGGTTATATTGTATCTAGACGAAGGCATAGAAGTTGATCTAGACAAGTTAAAAGCTATAGTTGAAATGCCTCTACCATCCAATTTGAAACAACTTTGCAGTCTTCAAGGCAGATTACAATCTATCCATAGATTCATTTCACAACTAGCAGATAAATGTTATCCTTTTCAACACCTTCTTCAGAAGGGAGAACCTTTTAAATGGGATGATAAGTGCCAACAAGATTTTTAGAAAATAAAGGAATATCTAGCTACACCTCTTGTACTAGTACCTCCTGTGCCTGATCAGCCATTGTTATTATATATATCTTCAACAACAGTGGATCTAGGTGCTCTTTTAGCTCAACATGATGACTTAGGGAAAGAATAGGCCATCTATTACATTAGCAAAACTCTTGTTGACTATGAGCTTAATTATTCAACCATGGAAAAAGCATGTTTAGCTATAGTGTTTTCTTCCCAAAAGTTGTGACATGATATGTTGAACCAAAGTATGAAGCTCATATCTAGGTTTGATCCACTCAAGTACCTTTTGTCCAAAGCAGTACTCACAGGCAGACTAGCAAAACATGTAATGATTCTAAGTGAGTTTGACATAAAGTAAGTTGATCAAAAATCCATAAAAGGACAAGAAATCATAGATCAACTAGCAGAAGCACCAATGATAGATATTCATCCTATTTATACAGAGTTTCCTAATGAAGAGCCATTCAATTTATATCCTTCAGTAGTTTGGTAGCTATATTTTGATGGATCATATACACAACATGGATCAAGAGCTAGAATATTATTATCACCCCTCAAGGAGATTGTATACCAAAATCATACATGATCGCCTTCCTTTACACAAACAACATTGTTGAGTATGAAGCTTTATTCACCAGATTATGCATGACAGTACAATGGGCTATCACACAACTACAAGTCTTTGGAGATTCTCAGTTGGTTATCAAACAAGTCTTGGATGGATATCAAATAAAAGATGAAAAGCTTCTCCCATACAAGTTGATGATATATGATTTCAAGATATACTTTTCCAAGATCACATTTGAGGAAATCCCTAGGATCAACAATAAGGCAACAGATGTTATGGATACAAACGGGTCTCTTCTAGACATGCCTTCTAATGCACACAAAGGTGAATTTTTGGTCATTCATCTTTTGATTCCATCTTTTGAAGTCAAACAATCTAATCTTGTATGCAAACTTGTTAGTCCCAATTCTCCTCGGTACGAAGATATATATGAGTACCTCTACAATGGTACCCTTCCATTTCAACTATCCAACACCCAACATAAAACCTTTATCTATCAAGCCTCTCGTTACACCATACTTAGAGAAACCCTATATTGCAAGAGTCTTTATAGTATCCTTCTTAGATGTCTTGACTTAGGAGAAGCTAACATTGCCTTACATGAGGTACATGAAGGTGTCTATGGTTTGCATTCCATCGGCCCTAGCCTTACTAAGAAACTCTTGAGAAATGGATATTATTGGCCAACTATGGAGAAAGATGCACAAAAGTTTGCTAAGTGATGTCTACAATATCAGAAACATGGGGATTTGATACATGCTCCAGCACATGAGTTACAACCTGTTGCTACCCCTTGGCCTTTCTCATAGTGGGAACTCAATCTCATAGGAAAGATTCATCCAACCTCATCGAATGGTCATAAGTTTATCATTACTACCATGTAGTATTTTACAAAGTGGGTTGAAGCCATACCAATGATTTATATTACTGGCAAACAAATATCTAAATTTATCCTTTATTACATTATTTGCTGATATGGAGTCCAACAAGCCATTGTTACTGATAATGGACGTCCTTTTAAGAACCAAGAAGTCTATGAGCTATGCAACAAATTCCATATCCAACACAAGTTTTCTACACCTTACTATCCCCAGAGTAATAGCTAAGCTGAGGCTTCTAACAAAACCATTTTCAAAATTCTCAAGAAGACAACCAATGAAGCTAGTCATGATTGGCATCTACAACTCAATCCAACCTTGTGCCCCTATCGAACAAGTATTAGAACTACCACTGGTGCTACACCCTATGCTCTTGTATATGGCATCAAATCTATCTTACTAGTTAAGGTCAAGATCCCATCACTAAGAGTGTCACTACAGCATATCATTTATGATGAGGAATATAGAATATCCAGACTAAATGATCTAGAGCTACTGGACGAAAGACGCCTCACAGTCCTCAATCATCTTCAAGTTTATCAAAAATATCTTTGTCATAGCTACAACAAAAGGATCAGGGAAAGAAGGTTCTAGGTAGGTGACCTTGTCCTTAAAGAGAATCAGAAGAATCAATAGGATCATGAAAAGAAAGGCAAATTTAAACCAAATTGGCTAGGACCTTTTGTGATCACATCAGTCTATGGATCAAGAGCTTATAATCTCTCAACACCTAAAGGAATTCCTTTGGATGAACCCATTGACAGTGTTCATCTAAAGAAATTTTATGCTTGATCCTTGGAATATCCCACAACAAAAAATCAAAAAATCAAAATAGTAAAGATAAATAATCCATACTCTAGTGAAAACCTGGTAAACAGGAGCTTTGGATAAGTACCGTAGTGAAAACTTGGCAAATAGGTGCTATGTGTAGAACCAACTCTCACCATCTATTTAGTTTTTTTCACCCATAATAAATTCCACACATCCCATCAATAATAAACTCCACCTATCTCACAATAAACCTATCCATCCATAATAAGATCATTCCCTTTTCCATCCCCATGCTTACTCCTATCATGGTTTTGGAAATTGTTGGAGTTGAGATATCATTCCGTTCCACCATCCCTCTAGAGCTAGGTCACCTACCTCATTACCGTTCATAATAATTTCATCCCATACTGGGGGCACT
The DNA here is from genome assembly GCA_027924645.1 of Cunninghamia lanceolata. Taxonomy (NCBI): domain Eukaryota; kingdom Viridiplantae; phylum Streptophyta; class Pinopsida; order Cupressales; family Cupressaceae; genus Cunninghamia; species Cunninghamia lanceolata. Next base: position 1,600,664 of record BSBN01001327.1, on the reverse strand, counting down.
TGCTTGCACTTAGTCTTTGGAGTGGATACCTAAGGCATCATCATCAAACATCTCATCAACATTTCATATCACCAAATAATCAACCAATCCCATCAATCCATAATCCAATCAATCTATTGCGATAGGAAAATTTCAAAGTTTTCCTGTACTCCTAGCCACCTCATGTCCAACCAGATTAGACAATCATGTGCCCAAAATCATAATAGCAGTGGGTGTATTCTATAAAGTCACATGATTTTCATCACAAATAATTATCTCACCCCTGAAACTGTAATATAACAAGGGGCCTCAACTCCTCAATTTTGGTGAGACCTTGGTGTCTTCTTTATACCAATCCATGTTCAATTTAAAATGGGCTATATGTGTATCGACATGAGAATTATGGTCAGAAAGAAAGCTTCAGAGAGCTCTGATGAAAGGAGTAACACTGATGACCCTTCATTGGAGAGAGAATTTTTAGTCACGCCGAGTTAATCAAAAGTGAGGACTATCAGCATAAGAAAACACTATCAGAGAATACTCTGAAAACCACCTGATAGTATAAATCATACTGATGAAGGAATTTGGTAGGACTCTCACCGAAAAACCCATGGAATGGATGGAGCTAGTGGTGCATCAGAAAGAAATACACATCGGGGCGAAGAATTAAAGTGTCTCTGACATTTTAATGTCTCAGCAACTAAAGGGATTGTTTCAGCCTAAGTCACACCAATATGTATAGAGGATAAAAACCATCAGTGAAAGTGAACAAGTCAGAACAAACTTTACGAGTCTTTCCAAACCGATGGTCACGACGATAAAGGATTTCGGTAACATGCTATGTTGATCACTCTGATGAAGGATATAAAAAGGGTATCAGGGAAACAACCATGATCAGATAGTTTGAAATAAGTCATCCCGATGTCATATGTTGTTCTGATGATAATAATGGCCACACTCATTGATAAAACTCTTTCCAACAGATTGTATGGACAAGCGATATCGGTATTAATTACCTAGGTCTTGTTGATTCCACTAACCTGCCATATAAAGAGAAGCCGATGAGCTTGTCGATATTCATATTAGAGGAAGATGTTGTTCCCACAGCGATAAAGTAAGTTAGGCCGACAATAGCCATGCTCATTTCTATATCAGGTAGACCTTGAAAAGTCTTGTCGATAAGAGCTTATATATGTTTTTATAAAAGTTGACATTGAGGAGACAAAACAAAGGGTCACAATGATTAATCCACCTGCAATGTTCGCACCATAAGAAGATATTAAATCACCATAACATTACAAAAGTCCTACCGATGAGGGGAGTTATGACGATGTGACATCTCATAATGATCATGAAAATTAATACACTGGAACAATTAATTGCAAACTAAGAAGAAATCCTCTGAAGAGTCATCTGAAATCACTGCAACTAGATTCAAGAGAATTATCTGAAAGGAGCACATGAGTGAGAACTCAGAGGAAAGGACAAAGGAGTTCAATCATTAGATAATAGGTACATACTTAAAAACCTTTGTGTGATAGACTACAGTTTGAATTTGCTCTCCATAATTGTAATGGAGACTCTAGTAAAAGGAAAGGGAACAAAATAGCCAAGTGAAACTAGTAAGCCCAAGAAACAAAAAATTGACAAAAGCCCTGACGAAAAAATAAAAGAAAGGAAATTGAATCAAGATTTAATTGACCAATTACCTAGATCTACCCCTAAATCCTGAAGGTCTACACAACATAGGGTAGATGTAGAGAAATTAGAAGACAAATGTAAATACCTTGGAAATGTGTGGACACCAATAAGAGGTTATGAATTGTTCAAATTCCATTACAATAGAAGATTTAGGAATGTCCCAGTGTCTAATCCATGGTACTTGAATTTGGGCAAATTGGTTGTCCCTGATGTGTTTGTGAATTTAGAACTCCTCAAACTTTTGGCTAAACATTACAATCCAAGCCTTAAGGCCATATGCAATCCACAAGGAGAGCCTATCATACATTTGTCCAAAAATGCCATTTGTGAAGTATTTGATTTAGATGATTTGTGTACTGTTCCCATAGTTTATGAAGATTTGGACAAAGAATATTGGAGGATGGACACCATGTATAATGGATGGAGATTACCTCTTAATGATAATGATGGACCTCCATTCCATGTGTCATTATTTAAACCATATATACAATACACATATTATTCTACGGGCCAAGTCCTAGGGTCAGAGGTTCCTAATTTTATGATAATTCCTTTAATGGTGATAGCCACAGATATCAAGTGTCACAATGTTAGGCAGTTTGAGTATGCTGCCTATGTTTTTGGGAGAATTGATTCTAGTTTAATTGCAATCAAGAACAATGCCCCATCAGTCTCTTTTGAGCACTACTCACTCCTCATGCACATGGTATTATATTATGGCCAAGAAATGGGAATATGGCCAAGTGAATTCAGAGTTTCTCAAGTGGACCAGAGGGGACAAAAATCACCTATGCAAATGTGGAAGAGGACATGGGACACCAGGTTTGCCCATTCTAGTTATATTCATTTTGAAGAGTACTGTGTGAAAGTGTTGTATAGATATTTTAATCATCCTTGTGAATATTCATTGCAAATGAAATAAAGAGGTTTCTCAGACCCAAAGATTTTGGTGGTCCGCCTAATGTCACCCACAACTAGGGAGACTGGTATTGTTTTGAGGATTCAATCATGGTCAGAATTTATGGTTTTGAAGACACCCCATTTATATTGCCCAAGACAATTCCAGATAGGGTTACTTACTTAGAGATAGTCAGGCAAATAAACTGCTCTAATGTGATGAATTTGAGTGCCTATGAAAAAACAATCCTTCATGCCTAGTACTTTGTGCTTTGGGGATTTTACTGTGGTGTCTAAAGAAGGTTATGGCCTCAAAATGGACAAATTAATGAATTACAAAATGAGATGTGTAGAAGCAAGGAAAGGATTTGATCCTAAGGGTTTCATTGATTTTGCAAGGAGAAAACAAAACCTTAGTGGATACACACATATCCCATATCCACATGATGACATTATTAGGAACATGGAAGAAGCTGAAGTAAAACTGGTGATTCAGAAGTATAATAGAGAATTGGATAAGAAGAAGAAACAACTTGCTGAAATAGAATTGTTGTCTTCTACTGATGAGGGATATGCAGGAGAAGAAGAGCCACATGAACAAGTAACTAGAATATCTAAATGAAAAATGGAATGTTATCAATCTCCTAATAAAGAGCAGGATTAAGAGGGGCCTAGTGATGAGGATCTGTTGATCATGATGTTAGTCATAAACAAACATAGAATAAAAGTACACATTAACCTTTATTCATCTTGAAAGATACGATTAATTCAGAGAATTCATGATCCCAAGTCTCTGATGATTAGGTCTTAATCTTCTGATGTTACTTAGAGGTTGATGTGTGTTGTTGTTTCCATTTTGGGGCCTTACGTAGATCTCATCTGTAAGATAGTGTTTCCTGTAATAATACTGCACAGATAGTTATTCTACACAAGATATGCTTCAAATATTGTGTCTATCTTTAAATCTTTGCATGATATTTGTCCATGGTACATGCTTTAACTTCAAATATGCTGAATATGTTCAATTATCTATAGGATGTCTGCATATTTGTATTGTTTGCTTACGATTGTCAATTGTTTGCAATTATGATGATGCAATGCTCTAAAATTGAAAGAAATTGAAAGAAATACTTCAAATTAATGTTGAACCTTCAGTTATTGAGCCACATACACATCAGATATAGTCATGAAGAGAAGAAATCAAACTATATGTTCACCAGGACATTCCATAGCTAGATTCAGTCGATGCTAACTTCGAAGGAAAGGAATGAAGACAACACATGTAAGTAGATATGCACTCCAAGGGACGCAGCAAATCACAACATGTATCAAGAATTCATACACTGATCACTCAAGATTTATTATGGATTGTAATCAAAATAGTCTTCTTCTTCATTAAGTATACAAGAACATATATGTATACAACAACTTTGAAATGAGCCCTGAATATTTCAGCAAACAAATTTCAATTAAGTTTCGAATGTTCAAAATGAGGCACCATTTATAGAGCAAAGTAAGGGAGCTGTTACAATTGATCTATGATCAAGATTTATCTATTAAGATCTACAGTTCACATTTCATTGACCAAGTCAACTCTTTCCATGTGGCATAGGTTGCCAGCTGGCAACCATCTAGGTAACTTATATTTTCCTAAGCACCAGATGCATATGTTCCCTTTATGGTGCATCTTCATCTATTCATCAGGTTCTTCATCATCATTTTACCTGTCCTAATCACCACTTTCAGTGCTTTCACTATCCTCATCACCATGATGATTATCTCTTTGAATATGGACCTGCATAGATGTCTTGATATTTTCATATGTTTGTACTATCTTTTCCAATTCTCTACGATCTTGAGTTCTTGCTTTGGCGATGGCATGTTTATGCACCTGATATTTGCTTCGAAGGGATTCTAATTTACTCCTCCTCCTGCTGGATGTTTCATTATAATTCTCCACCTTGACCTTTATTCTCATCACTTTATCCAGTACTTCTTCTGTCAGGTGGTTGAGAGGATCTTCAGCTACTAGCTGGAAGTTACTATGTAGAGCTTTAATGGCAAACTCTTCATCCTGATTTTCTATCTTTCCTTCTACTTTTCCTTCTAAGGTCTCCTAGACCTCTGCTTCATGAGACATCATATCATGCAACTTCATACTAATGTTTCTCAGTTTACCGTTGCATCTCTTCAGCACATCACATTCAAATCGGATGTCTTTATTCCAGATATCAATTAATATGGCTATATTATTATTCAATACTTGATTCTTTATTAAAATCAGAGGATCAATCCTCTTCATTTCATCCAAAGTGCTCAAGACTTTCTCTAATCGAAATGACCTTCTTCCGATCTCCATCTGCAGTTTATCTACCTTTTTCCTAGAGGTACCTAAAGAATTCCACCTCTTCAAGCCCATGCTGGCAACCTTCTTCCGTAATGGGAAATTGAAAGTGGGAGCAATCCCCTTGATAGATAGATCAGCATAAACCCTACCATGTTTCTCAACTCTTCTGGTCTGTGGGTTGTAGTTTCTTGCACATTCAATAACTAATTCTGGAGCTTCCATGGAGTAGGGGAATCCTGCAGCACTCCACATCCTTGACACAAAAACTGTGTCCAACAAGGTGCTATTATTCCTTCCATCACTCAACTTATCTGACCATGCCGCTAGGTTGGTGTTTCCATGGTGTGTATCTATGATGGCACCATACTTAAACTGTACCCCTTCAGGTTGAGTGAACATGGGTTTAAGGAATTCAGCCTCCGACCTGAGCAGTCTCTTGTCCGCCATGATCTCCTGCAATGAACAGTACCAGTCTTACCACTAATATTCCTCATGCATACATATAACAATATATTTTCACGGCATGATGCACATTATACTCATTTACCATCACTTCATTATAACATGCATAATTCACAACTTCAAACCAGTAGAAATCATACTACCTGGACATGCAAAAATTATAGGAGGGTTTCAATTACTTACTTGATTATGCTTATTCTCCTGATATGCTGACGATTATGTGAAAGGGATTCAAATACTAGTGACGTTCACATGTTTTGTCCTGTTGCAAGCCGTATGCGTCCATAGGTAATCGTATGAGGGTTTGAAAACACAAAGCTCTGTAAAAATTCATTTTTATCGTAAGGTAAGTGTAAAATGAGCCTGTGAATTCACTTTTAACCTTCTCTTTATGGAAAAATAGGGCAAATTAGGGCAAATTAATTGAAACAACTGATTTTCTTGTACGAAACTTCTAGATCTCACCAAGTGTATAAATCACATTCATAATTGGCGGGAACTAGCTACCGCATTTATGGCATTTAATGTCATGGCGACAAAAGGAGTGGGGTGATCTCTGAAGATCGGGTGATATTTTGAATATCAGGTGATATTCATAATATGACCCTCTATGTGTAATATGATCATCTGCTCTTGAGCGGGAAAGCCCATGTCGAAACATCAGGTGATGTTGAAAATGTCAGGTGATGTTTAAAAGATGATGATCCCCAGACTAAAATGACCTTTCAGAATATCAGGATGACGTCATCAGGATATTGACTTGGTTCATCATAAGAGCATCATGACATCATCATCATGTTATGTAAGAAGGATCATTTTGAAAATATACCTCCACGAGGTAAAAAGGATGCTAACATCATTGTTAGGGTAAATCTCTTATCTATCGGGATTGAATGATGTCAGCAGGATAATGACTCTAGGGTGATATTTTGCAACAAGATGATATTTGAAAGATAGGGTGATATTCAGAATAATGGGTGATATTCAAAATATTGGGTGATATTCAAAATATGATCTCCACAAAATGTATGACGTTGTTTGAAGGGTAAATACCTCTATCACCTAAAATTGACATCCAGATCTCTGGATAAATGATTTATCGGGTGATAAATTGGGATCAAGGTGATCTTTCATAATATGACTGATGTTAAGAAATATGATCCTCCCCTTGGAATATCAGGTTTGACCAAGACTTTGACTCACCATAACTCTCATTCTCTAATGAATATCAGGGTGATCCAAAAGGCAAACCTGCATGACATTTTGTGCTCTATCCAACCATGAGGTTATTGTCATGAAATATTAACTTTTAAAAACTAACCTCATCATGATGACTTACGCAGTCCCCTTTATGAAGGATCATCTGTATTGACTTACTTTTACCAAACCGCCAGCAAGCAGAAAACACAAGCAAAGCCAAACAAAAAATTTGGGTCCCTATTTTGTCAAGTCAAAATGGGGCATGTTGTGTAACCATACAACAACTTGCCACCAAAGAAAACAACAAAATTCCAATGATTCAAGTGATGTGAACACATTCTAGAATAGCATTCTAACTCTTTCTAAGCATAAGCATCATAATCTTTCTGAATGATAAAATGTCCTCATGGTAACAATGCTAACAAAGGATCAGTAGTGTGTAAATGATTAATTATCCTCATCTTGAAAGCAAGTTGAAAACATGAGTAACTGATGTTAAGCTACATAGTTTGAGATCATCCCTCATAGCCAACCTGGATAGAGCCTTGCTACCAGCAGGCGTCTATAGCCCTAGCAAGGTTATCTATACAATCCCTCTAAGTAGAGCCCCACTGCCAGTAGGCATCTATACCCCCAATAGAGTTACTTAGATGGCCTAATTTTATTTTATTTTATTTTATTTTTTATTTTTTTATTTTTTATACTTCATATATCTGATGTCATCATGGAAGTTTAGCATGCAAGGTATGGTCACTTGCTGTTTTAGGTTGGAGATTGCATTGGTAGCAAGGGAGTCTCTTTAGATTTTTCACTTAACACCTATACTTGTATTTTCAACAAACCCAAGGCTGTTAGGTGAGTCATTGTGAAGAAATCACTTTGGTTAGGAAAAGGCACCCTGATGAAAAGATACCATAGCCCTGATCATGATGACTTTCTCAAAATGAGTCATAACCTATATATAAATGTGTTCTCATCACTTGAACCTTAACAATTTTGTTATTTTCTGGGGTGATGAGCTGCATCATCTTGACTAACCAAAATAAAACTCAACAAGCAAACAAAGCAAAAACAAAATGAAAAAAATTGTACAAACAACTATACAAATATATATTATGATACACATGACTAACATGAAGCTACTTAGGGTTGGAAATAATGTTTGAGGAACTGTCTATTAATTGGTAATAGAACATCCTCACCTGTCAATTTCTTAAGCCTGAAAGTGTTGTCTCCTAATATCTTAGAAATTTGGAAGGGACCTATCCATAATTTATCAAACTTACCATGGTCTCCCTTTCTCTCATGGGCTTTATCCCACATCAGGACTAAATTAGATATCCTAAAGGCTTTAACTTTGGCTCTTTTGTCAAACTAGTGTTTGACAACAGCCTGATGTTTGGCAAATTGATCAATTGCCTGACTTCTTTTCTCTTCCAGGTGTATCAGCTGAAGCAACATGACTTCTTGGTTATTGTCTATGCCTAGGTACTCTTGGGCAAACTGTAGGGTAGGAATCTTCAGGTTAACAGGGAGGATGGGATCCACCCCATAGACTAAATGATAAGGTGAGTTTCCTAATGCAGCCTTGTTTCTAGTTCTGTCTACCCATAAGGCATATTTTAGAAGTGTATTCCATTCCCTAGGGTTCTTGTCTACTAACTTCTTTATGATATTCAACAAATTTTTGTTAGTGGATTCTTCCAATCCATTCCCTTGGGGATAATAATTAGATGAGAACTTCAGTATGATCCCATAATCAAATGCCCAACTTGACAATTTGGTTGAAGCAAAAGTAGAGCCATTATTGTATATGCCTAAAAATGACATGATTCATTCTAAATAAATATTCTAAATATTTATTCCATTCTTCTATCAATTAAATGAAAATCCTAAATTTATTTAATTGATTCACTATTCCATAATTAAATAAAATCAATTTATTTTTAAATTCCCTAAATTCTTCTAATGTCTCACATAATTAAATAATCGTAAATTAATCCTAAATCCCTCTATCCTAAGTTCTAATTTCAAAAATCCACCTCACTCGTACACCTCACTTTTCCACCTCACCTTGTCCACCTCACCCTGTTGCACATGTAATTAAATATATTAAATATTTAATTATCTAATTTTCCCTCACCCACATGTCCTATTTCTTCTCTAATCAAAGTTAGTTAACTAATCAATCAAAAGTGTTAACTAACTAGTCAATTGAGTTAATCCCTCAATCAATTCAGTCAATCCCTCAATCCATTCTTCCAACTGACTAATCAAGTTTGTTAACTGATCAATTAAAGGAGTTAACTCTCCAATCAATGTTGTCAAATCCCCTCTTTCATGATGGAGGTGAGACACTTGTCATATTTCTACTGGTTGCACATTCCTCAACCATTCTTAGCCATTGATCATCATACTTCTTCTCAACCGTTGATCCTCATTCCTCTGAGTCTATAAAAGAAACCTCATCCTCCCATTCTAATCATCTAGGTTATTTGTATTGTTACTCTGCAGAAATTCACCAGCGCGCCTTTGGCACCCCCAATACAATCTACTTGAGATCACCATTTGCTTTGAAGCTCTACTTCACAACATTATTTACCAATATAGCCATTTACTACCGACATCCTACAACACAGCAAAAAGAGTGCACTCACTGAGGGCCTACTTCATATTAGCAAGGATGGTTTTAATAGGCAAACAATAGAAGCTTTGATTCAAGGAAGATTTGCACTATATTATTCATTGCTTCATTTCATTCAATCTTTCTTGATTTCATTATTCTATTGATGTTTGGGTTTATTATTGTTAAATTGATTAATCCACATTTTACCCTAACATTTTTGGCACCCACCGTGGGACCTTTTCCCCTTTATCTCATCAAAATCTGAGCTTTTTTGAAGACAGGTTCCGTATAGGTCACGCACAGGCTACTTCGACACATTTGAACATTTCCACAGTGCTTCTGTCCCCTGTTCTGACTCTTATAATCTTACGGCGCATATACCCATTTCTGCGGTGCATTTATTATTCCTGCGCATCTATGCTTTGATATTGTGCTTTTGTCCACTGTTACAGTGCATTCGTTATTTTTGCGCTTCTGTTCTTTATTGTTGCACTTTTGTACACTGTTACGGCACATTCGTTATTTTTGCGCTTCTGTTCTTTATTGCTGCGCCTTTGTGCATTGTTAAGGCGCATTTATTCTTGTTGTACTTCTGTTGACTATTTCTACACATTTAGTCACTGAAGCTATGCTTCTGTAGTGGGCAACGATTTTAGTACTTTTCTGAGAAAGTTTGCTAACGCTAACATCTTCGCAGGTGTTTTCTGGAGCTATTTTGCAGGATAGGTTCAGGTTTAGTTCCATATAGTTGCATTTTGATAGTTCACACTTCACTTTCTAAAGGGATAGTAAAACTAATATTCATTCCAATCCTCACATTGTTTGTCTTGCATTGCAATAGTGCTCTCCTTTCCAAGTTATTGCTATCTGGTATTAAAATTGAACTCATCATTGATTTTTGGGGTTAAAATTGAACTACTGCTATCTCATTTGACCAAAATTTCAAAGTTAACTATTCGTACTATGTGGATTAAAACTAAACTCATCACTGATTTTTGGGTTAAAATTGTACCACTGTTATCTCGATTGACCAAAATTTCAAAGTTAACTATTCGTGCTACGTGGATTAAAACTGAACTCATCATTGATTTCTGGGTTAAAAACTGAACAAATGCTATCTTGCTAAATCACTTCAAAGTTCTGTGCTTGCCCAAGTAGACTAGCCCATTTAGTTCTTCTATTTTTAAATAGATTGGATTAATCAGTGTCTTCTGTGCTTGACGAATGACAATAGGCTTATGCTCTCCCCTTTACTGGGTGATCAGAGTGCCAGACTTGTTATTCCATTTGTTTAACCTTTAAGAGGGGCCTACCCTTGGATGCACGCTTGTCCAAGAGGGAACAACCCTGAGTGGAAACAGGATAGAAGCCAAGCCCTACCAATCAACTTAAAATAAAAGTGCTTGAGGTGACAACCTCCTACAACAAATGCTGCTATGTTACACCGATGGCCAACTTCCCCCAAAACCCTCTAAGGCGCAACCCTTTGAGGCTGGGAGACTCCACAATGGAGAGTAGTGCCATGTTGTGTGGTTACACAACACACCCCATTTTGACTTGGCAAAACAGGGACCTAACTTTTTGGCTTGGCTTGTGTTGTTTGCTTTCTGGCAGTTTGGTAAAAGTAAGTCATTTGCATCATCATGCTAGAGTCAAGATGAGGTAAGTCATCATCATGCGGTCAATTTGTTAAAATTTGTATTTCATTTCCATGACCTTATATTCGGAAAGAGCATTGAATTCCATGCAGGTTTGCCTTTTACATCACCCTGATATTCATCAAGATGTGAGAGTTATGAACAGTCAAAGTTTTGGTCAAACCTGATATTCGCAAGAGGAAGATCATATTTTTATAACCTCAGTCATGTTGTCGAAGATCATCCTAATCTTGGTACATCACCCGATAAGTTGTGGAGTCTAGATATCCGGACGTCAACTTTAAGTAGGAATAAATCTTCCCCATCAAACAGTCTTATATATCGCGAGCATCATATTTCCAAATGTAACCCAATATTTCTTAATATCCTCCTGACGCGAAATATCACCCTAGGCCAATATCCTGATGACGTCATCTAAATCTGATAAATGAAAAAACAAACATGACGATGACATCATCATCACATTTACATTTCGACAGGATATTTTCTAAACATGATCATGTTCGCATAACATGACGATGACATCATACTGCCTTTCCGATACAAAGAACAAATATCAGGATGACGTCATCCTGATATTCCAAAAGAGAGACATGTAAGTTTGTCTCGTCATCATCATATTTGAAACATCACCCGATACATCGAAATATCCTCCTAAGGTACTAAACATAACCAAAAGGTGCTTTTGTCACCTGAATCTTGTCGCGATAACTATTCCAATTTGATGGAGGAGGATGACATTGAAACTTGACCCGATATTTGTGAATATCATCTTGCGTTCATGATATCCTGTCATATGGATATCCCGCTACTCCCATTGCCGCCATTATCATTTAATGCACGTAGACATGGTAGGTGGTTCCCGCCGACCTCGGAACCCGATGAAACACCTGGCGAAATCCTACATTTTTGCGCAGATAATCAATGAATACAATCTAATTTGTCAGAGTTGCCCTAAATTTACCATGATTGCAAGGTTAAAAGGTAATTCAACTGTCATTTTTACATTTACCTTGCGATAAAATTGTTTTTACAGAGCACCAGCTTCCATATCCTCATACAGGCGATAGTTGCACAATTTGAACTCACAGACAGAAGGAAGGAAGTGATCATCGGCTGAATTAAGAGCATTGTTAGCAGTTCACTGGTATAAAAGAGGTCTGCATAACTAGGTATGTAAATGAAACCCTCATCCTGTTGTGTCTGTAATAGCCAGGTATGGGTGGCCAAGCTGAAGTTCTGGTTTATGCATCCATATAATTAAGTAATGTTGAACAGATACAGTAGGCATGGTGATTTATAATCTTAATTGCAATATGCATGCATGTGTATACCCATTGTGAGATAGGATTTTGTTGATTACAGGTACTCATGGCCGACAAGAGGTTAATTAAGTGTCAGGAAGAATTCAGTAATCTTATGTTCTCATCTCAGAGGGGCGTCCTGTTCAAATATGGTGCCATTACAGATACCCATCAGGGGGATACTAATCTGGAGGCCTGGTCAGCTAAACTGAATGACGGAAAAAATAGAAGTCCTGTGCTAGATGCAGTTTTCGTATCCAGGATGTGGAATGCCACCGGTTTCCCATACTCCATGGAGTCTCCGGAGCTGGTCATTGAGTGTGCTAAGAATTATAATCCAAAGACCAGGCAGGTAATGAAGCATGGGAGGGTATATGCAGACCTGTCCATCAAAGGTCTTTCCAGAACATTTGGGCTGCCATTGGGCAAGAAGGTCAAGAGTGTAGACCTGAAGAAATCAGAGGAGTATGAGAATAACAAAAAACAAGCCAGGAAGAACATGTACCACTAGAGGGCTGAGAACAACACGTATTCGGCAGCTGCCAAACTTCCTGTGAACTTGTTTAAGTATGATTTTGCTGATTAATATCAGTATATGATTGCCTTGCTGAACAGAGTAACAGGCTAGCCTGATGCTGGTAGCTTTAAGGATTGGATGTATGGTATAATAATGATGTGTATATACTCTGACATCAAGCCATTATGGGGCCAATTAATAGGTGATGCTCTGCATGAGCAGTTGATGAACCTAGGAGGTTCAAATTGTGCTTTCTACATGACATCTTATATTGTCTATTCTTGTGCATACCAAGGCACATTTGATGCACTAACTACTGATGGAAAGCTCACAGGTACAAATGTTGTGCATATCTAGGATCATCATCCCCAGCTGCAAAGAGCCAACTACCTCCAAGACTACAAACTGGTCAATGATGCATTTTCCATGCATCTGGTGAGGACCATGGAGGAGGACAGAACAAAGAGACTGAGCATGGAGGCTCAAGAGATAGTTTACAGGCATGAAGCCTAGTATATACAGTTTGCCACCTTCTCGTATATAAGGATTGAAGGTTTTGAAGGACCACCCCTCATGCTGCCTAGGTATCCCATTGATGCAGTGGTACTTATGGAGTTCATCAGCTAGGGCTCCACTATGATAAAAGCATACAAAGATGCTAAGAAGCTGCCACCAGTTTTGTTTCCAGTCAGCATTGGCTGCTATATGTGCCTAGATTTTGAACATATAAAGAAGGTGATGGTCACCTTAAATAAAATGAGCCTGCAGCCATTTCCATTAATCAGACCATATGATCCTTACGGTAGAATGCAGAAAATACTAGGAAAGCCTATTCATCAAAGGCACCTAGAGGACTTCTAGGCTGACTGTGAGGATGAAGCAGAGGTAAGAAGAAGAAGGTATCAAAGGTTAACTCTGAACCAAATTAGAATCTTTGATTGCATCCCCATCGCCCAACAATTGAAGAAGGATGATGGCAGGATAATCGCAGATGAGTATGAGCAAAAGAAGATATATAACGACACCATCTCTGCACCTGACCTCACCATGTAGGAGGACATATCCTTGGACCCCTTCATTGCCAGGACCATACAACTAACCCAAGCTTGGGTTGATGAGCAGGTAGAGGCACTGAAGAAGAAAGGTGTTGCCATTATGGTGGACAACAAGAAGAAGGGGCAGGATGTTCCCGGGGATGAGTATGATGACTTCTTGAATGAAAAGAGGAAGACTAAGAGAGATAGACTCCCTCCACCACAACAACAGAGCAAAAAAACCCCAAGGGGCAAGAAGGTGGATAAAGAACCCAAAGGGGTTATTATTGAAAGGACAGTATTTTTAGTTGAGGAGGCAACAACATCAGGATCTGGATCAGAATCAGCATCCCCTCCAAGAAAAGGAAAATCCAAGAAGAGTCAGACAACAGAGGCTAGAATCATTGAGACCCTAGAAGAGGGTCAATCCTCAAGAAAACCTTAACAAGAGGATATCCTCATGGAGGAGGAGCTTGAAGAAGAAGAGGCTCCATTAATAATAAAGAGGAAGAGAAAAGCTCCACAGGTGCTGGTATCCACCCCACCTAAGAAACAAAGAACCTCTATGAGAGGTGAAATAAGACAACCCCCTACATTGTTACAAGGGGCAGGTAGTGAAGTACCTAAGGAATTTCAGCATAATGTTCCACTTCCTACCATTGTCAAGTTCAAAGTTGAACTTGCCAAGGAGCAGATGAAAGAAACTTCACAGACGCAAGCAGGGCATGTCTCGCTTGACGAGACAATAAATCTATCTGATGATGAAGTTGTGCAAGAAGTGGCTGCACAAAAAATGGAAACACTTGCTGCTGGTAAAAGCATGACTCCTCATAAGCCCCCACCAGTTCAAACTATACTGAAGGAGATGAAACAAGTGGAGGCAGAACTAGAAAAGAGCCCAGAGCAGGTAGCTCAGGAAATAGGGCTAGATACATTAATTAGAGAGGTGACAAGTCCTACAGTAATGGACTTAACAGGGAAATAGGACACAAGTCCTAAACATCTAGCAGGATCACCTGATAGGGGACACCCAGCAGAAGAAATAAAGATGACAGAATTGGAAGGCCATACTCCAGAATTGGGCCAACAAAGTCCGCATGATACATCAGCAAAACCTGCTATAGCAGAGGTCCATGAAATGAGGGCTGATGAAAGGGATGTATTGGAAGATCCTGCTACCAAAGCCCAGGAGGTTGATAGTACAGGTGCAGAACAAATAATGGCTTCAGAACAAATGCCACCACCTCAGGCAAAATCCATAGTATCCAGTGCAATGGATACACAACAAGGGGAAGAGTTGAAATTAGATGAAATAATGACAGAGAAAGATCATGATCATCATGATCAACATATAGATGCACTGCAAGATTCCCCACACCAAGAAGATGCTCCTCCAGAGAAGGAAATTCCTCAATAGGAGGATGTGCCGTAGGATCAACAACAAGGTGAGCATCAGGAAGAAGAAATGAGAAAATCACCATCTCCACCACATCTGCTGACAGAAACGGGAGATACAGGTGAACATCATGATGATGCCGAGAAACATGATCAGGTGCCTCCGTGGCTGGAGAAAGAGGTAAATGAAGAAGAAGAATTGGAAATCCAAGAATTTGATGTCTCCACCTTGTTCTCCGAGGACATAATGAAACCTAAAAGGAAGGCCAGAATGACCTCGGCCATCAAGAGAGATCCAACGACTGGAAGAAGGACTGTACAAATTGCAGTACCTACTGTGGAGAAAGAAAAAGGTAAAATCACCCTGGATGAATTTCAAATTAGCACAGTGGATCTCGGTTTTGCCAATAAGGACCAAGAAGGTCAAGAGGGCAAGGACATTATTGATTCTTTGATTCAAAAGGTGAAAAGAGAAAAGGAGAAAAATAAGCAACATAAAGAGCACATTGCTTAGTTGCATGCCTACATAAGGAGGTTTATTAATCCTGATGATACAACAAATAAACATGTAGTCCCATTGACTGCTATTTCTCAAGAGGAGGTAAATAAGTTAGACCTCATGAAACATGAGGCATCTGTGATAAGAAAATGGATGTCATCCACATTGGATGATGTAGAAGAAATAGTAAAGGCCTCTTTGAAGAGGTGGAGCATTCTGAGTGACTCTAGGACCAAGGTGGATAAATTGCAAATGCAGACCGGGAAAAGGTCTTACAAACTGGAAAAGGTCCTAAGCATCCTGGGAGAAATAAAGAGGATAAATCCTCAACTGCTTATCAGTAAGTAGGTACTGAACAACCATACCGCATTATTGGTGGACATCTGGTATAAAGACATTCAGTTTGAATGTGGAGTGCTCAGAAGATGCAATAATAAGCTGAGAGATATCAGCATGAAGTTACATGATTTGATGGCTGAAGAGGCAGAAATATTAGAAATATTGGAAGGAAAAATAGAAAATCAAGATGAAGAGTCTGCCATCAAAGCTCTACACAACAACTTCCAATCAGAGGCAGATGGTCCATTTGTCCACTTGACAGAAGAACTTATAGATAAAATAATGAGGATCAAGGTCAAGATGGAGAAATACAATGAGACACTGCAGGATAGGAAAGACAAGCTGGATAGCAGCAGAGATAAATATGAGGCACACAAACATGCCATCATCAAAGGAAAAACTCAGGACGGCGGAGCAATAGACCCAATTGTGCAGTCATATGAACAAGTCTGGAGCACCATGCAGCCTCATATGTGGGGTCATCATCATCAGGATAGTAAAAGTTTAGGAAGTGATGCACATGATGATGATCCACATGAATCGGATGAAGGGCATGATGAAGACACACCATAAGGGGACTGCGTAAATAATCCAGATAGTTGCCAACTGGCAACTTGTGCCATTTCGTAAAGTTTGACAAAGTCAAGAAGAATGATAACCGTAGATGTGCATTGGTAAATCAAGATCGTGGATCTTTTGTAACGGATTCCTCACCTTATTCTATAAAAGGTGATGGAATGCCTTATTGTAAACATTTGAAACTTAATTGAAATCCGTCTACTGAAGCATTCAGAGCTCATTTCAAAGTTTTTGTATACATTTATATTTTTGCATGCTTAATGAATGAGAAGACTGTGTCGATTACAATTCATGATAAATCTTGAGTAATCAGTGTATGAATTCTAGACATATGTGGTGATCTGCTGCGTCCCTTGGAGTGCATGTCTACTTACATATGTTGTCTTTGTACAAATTTCCCTTTAAAGTTAGCATCAACTATATCTAGCTGTGGAATGTCCTGGTGAAAATATGGTTTGGTTTTCTTCTCTTCATGATAGTATCTAATATACATGTGGTTCAAAAGCTAAAGGTTCAACTAATTTGAAGTATTTTTTCAGTTTCTTTTAAATTTCAGAGCATTTCATCCTCATAATTGCAAACAATTGACGATCTTAAGAAAATAACACAAATATGTGGACATCTAGTAGATAACTTGCAAATATTTAGCATATTTGAATACAAATCATGCACAATTGAAAATATCATGCAAAGATTGAAGTATTTCTGCAGTATTTCATCTAATAATGGTACAGAATGACCTCTCTGTAAAGAATTTCTACAGGAGAGTCATGATGATGATAAACTTTCACGTAAGGCCCCAAAATGGAAACAGCAACTCACATTAACCTCTAAGTAACGTCAGAAGATTAAGATCTAATCACCGGAGACTTGGGATCATGAATTCCCTAAATTCATCGTATCTTTCAAGATGAATAAAGGTTAATGTGTACTTTTATTCTATGCTTGTTTATGACTAACATCATAACCAACATGCCGCTGCATGTGTAACCACTTGAATGGTTGCCTGCATTAAATACCCCTTGTTCTAATGGCCAAAAACCCTTGTAATCCATTTCTAGCCTAAGATCTTTGTGCTTGCTTTTGTTCTTGTTAGTCCAAAATAGAGTCAGAAAAACCACAAAAACAATAAAAAATTATAAAATATTCTTTGTGCTTGCTATGTTATCTTGCTGTTAATTCATAAAATCAGATCAAGAAGACCTTTTTTTCAGCCAAAAATAC
Organism: Cunninghamia lanceolata; assembly: GCA_027924645.1. Lineage (NCBI taxonomy): Eukaryota > Viridiplantae > Streptophyta > Pinopsida > Cupressales > Cupressaceae > Cunninghamia > Cunninghamia lanceolata. The sequence goes on along the minus strand of BSBN01001327.1, from coordinate 1,582,903 downwards.
CAAAAACAACAGAAAAACTCCAAAAAATTTGCAAAAAAGTCAGAGTTGCACATCCATTCTTTCTTCCTGCGCATTTATGCCGACTAGCTACGTATATATTTAGACCTATTGTGCATATACAGACTGTTGTTGCGCATACATTTTCCACCAGTACGGTGCATATACTGTGACTTCCTGCACATATGCTCATTTCTGTTGTGCATCTGTTTTAGCGCATCCGTGATAGTGAGTACTTGCACTATTTTTGAGGAAACAATTTTACCTGTTTTGAGTACCCATTTTAGCCTAGCTTCGCATTCTAAGATCAGATTCAACCTTGCAGTCACTCTTCATCCATTTCACCCAAGTATCTCTCTTTTTTCCATCGTCCCATTCACCTTCTTCAAAACCTCTCTTGTCCCAAAGTCAGTTTATTCCATATCAGTTCGACATAGGTCATTTTTTCGTATCCTTTGTGAATTCACGTAAGCCTAGTAGGTCACAGAACCTTGCTAGTAGTCTTGTTGCATGACTAGTCCCTACACAGTAAGATAGGTATCAACTACCCTTACTAGTGGTTACCATCTTGTATCAACCGTCTTACTTGAAATCATTGAGCGAGAAAATCCTTTGTCTAAGTCTTGTCCTAGGTATCCTATTCACAACAATCTTAGTCGGCACTTGGCCCAAATTTCTAATCCTAGTCCACTTCATCCCACATCACCTTGCATGGTTCTTACTAGGTCTCGGTATAAAAAGTAACTTGAAATGGCCGGCTCATCCAATCATATCGTCACACCTCATGATAGTGATGAAGAGATCTCTCGCGAAGATTATCAAGGGAGCATTCAAGATCAAAAATTCTAACATTTAGTAGAGAAGGTGCTCCATGCCGACCCTCATAAGTACTTCTATCATCTTGCTAGTCTCGGAATCAAACTCCTCGCAGACTTTGACATAAGCTCAATCATGGAAAATATAGACAATGATCACGAAAGGGGTAAGAATGACACAGACCCACACGCAAATGAAAGAGAAAGGAATACTATAGACCCAAATGCAAATGATAGAGGGAAGAGACCCATCGATCAAAATGCTCCTATGGAGGAAATGAGAAAACAACTCGAGAGCCTCACACAACAAATATCAGACCTTAAGACAGGTACAAGTACCAAGAACTACTCCTTGGAAGATATAGCACCCTACCCCTTTGACAAAAATTTGGTCATGAGACCATTCCCCTATCGGTTCGAAGTTCCAAAGTTTGACAAGTACAAAGGAAAAGGGGACCCTAGAGATCATATTAAGGAATTCAATGTAGCATGTTTAGAAGTAGCTCACAATGAGACCTACTTGATGAGACTATTCCCAAGATCTTTAGGTGGTCAAGCTATGGAGTGGTTCTCACGTCTCCCACTAGGAATCAAAACTTTTGATGAACTTGTCAACAAATTTATCACACACTTCTCTTAAAACATCGAACATGAGGTATCTATGCTAGATCTATGCAACACCAAACAAAAGAGTGGTGAGTCATTCGCCACCTTCTTACAACGATGGAGACAACTAGCTAGTAAGTGTTCTTACAATATGCCTGAGAAACAACTGTTGGAGATGTTTGTCCATAACCTAAACACTGATCTTAGCTATCAAATACAGATACAATGCCCTACATCATTTTCAAAAGTCATTGAAATGGGATTGTTCATTGAAAAGGCTATGATCACTAAAGGCGTAATCAAAATATACAAGGACACACCTACCTCCAATTACTCAACGGATAAATCAAAGTTTTGGACCAAAAATAAGAATGTGGTCAACGATGGGGTAGTGGATGCCAAGGCAGTAGCTCCCAAGCAACAACCCATATTCACTCTTAAAGGAGAAACAAACAATGGTATGCTCAACAAACCACCCTCTCGAGAGCCCAGACCTTGGTTCAGTTCAAATCCAAGGAGAAAATTCACACTGTTGGGTGAGTCTCAAGAGTCCGCACTATGGAAGTTGTTGGTTAACAACAAAATCTCTCTACCACCAACAAGTGATTACGAGCCTATAGTCAAATCTCCCTACTGGAAGGACACAGACTATTATGAATATCATCGAGGAAGGGGGCATACAACCAACAACTGTATCCGCCTCAAAAATGTCATACAAGATGTGCTAGATCAGAACTAGGGAGGAACCCAACAGCATACCTCCAATGAAACTCATGTGGCCTACAGGGATCTACTTCTGAATCACAATAGGCCATACAACAACAATAACAACAATGGTAATAACAATAATGATAATAACAACAACAATCGCAACAGACCAAATCAGAACAGTGGGACTAGTAATGCCAACTATGCAAGTGTGCCATTTGATTATACCATAAATTGCATTTTTTAGTAAGTCCCACAAGTCAATGTCATCTCACCCAACCAACAATTAGGACCTAATAGAACTGGTTGTAGTATAATTACCTGCAGTGGTAAAGTCATGCTCAATACCACCCCTCCCAGGTCATCCCCTTCTCCATCCAACTTCTGTCAGTACAATGTCATCGACCAATTACAAAAAAACCTGGCTCACATTTATATCTTGGAGTTACTGCATCTATCTCCTTCTCATAAGGAGATCCTTGAGAAAGCCTTAGTGGAAACCACTATCCCCACTAACTTGGCCCAAGAGAAGTTCTAGACCATGGTAGACAATCTAACTTCCTCCAACACCATATCATTTACTGATCAAGATGACCTCTCTGTATCTCAACCCCATAACACCCCTCTACATATCGTCACCTTCATCCACAAACACCGCATCAAGATGGTTCTCATTGATGGAGGTGCCGGTCTAAATATTTGCACATTAAAGCTAGTCCTTGCATTGGGGTTCTCCGAATAGATAGTCGATCCAAGGAGAAAAATTACCATCAAAGCGTATGACGAGGAAGAAAGAACCACAAAGGGAATAGTAGTCCTACCCATTCAAGTGGGACCAGTGATAAAAGATATTTTATGTCAAGTCCTTGATCGGGAGATCACTTATAATATCTTACTGGGGAGACCATGGATTCACGCCATGAAGGTTGTCCCCTCAACCTACCATCAATGCATAAAGTTCCCGCACAATGGCAAGCAATTCACCATTCAAGGCGACCCTGACCCCTATCAGCATTGCAACTCTTTCTTTACAAAACCCGAATGCATCATCGAGAATAATAGAGCATATATATCCCCTATCCCGCAGCATGACCATACCGCTGAAGCCTCCTCCTCAAGGCCCAAAGAACAGAAAGCTACCATAAAAGAAACTGGAGTGGGAGAGTACTCAATTGAGCACAGTCTCAATCTTGCCAAATTGCCCTTGTCTCCTAGATCTTTTGGCCGACCCAAGCATTTTCCAAAGCCATCTACTCCTCCTGTAGCTCCCGCAACTCCCTTTGTAAAATGGGGGACCTTATCCAATGAAACAGAGGAGAGAGACATCTTGCAATGGCTCTATATTGAAGAAGAAAACACACCCCAAGATCTGCCTAGACTCCCAACATAACTCTATGGGCAAGGTGAGACTATTCTGCATAGAATGGGGTATGAAGGACAAGGCCCCATTGGCCTCAGAAAAGAAGGAAACATTGAACCTATACAACCTTCTTCATCCTCATCGGCTAGAAACACAAGTGGCCTAGGATACAAAGGCAAGGGTAAAGCCAAGGAAAATGCATGTCTTATAGAAATGGTCCAAACACTCCAAGAGGATAGCGATACAGATTCAAATGAGTATGAGTGGGATGAGCTAATAGAGCATTCCTATGATGACAAGGAGGTCGACACCATTCAAACTTTTAGCCCCTACCGTGAGGGACAAATGCTTTCGAACAGACCACTAGAGTCTGATTTACCCATCCCTGAGATTATGGCTTTCGAGGAAAGTTTAAATTCCATTGCAATAAACAACTTGGAAGAAAGTACCATCCTAACCACAATCCCCACCAATGCTCCCATCATTTCCATTCATACCATCAATGAATCAGGTCTATCATCTGACTCCCTCCCCCTCGTGCACCCTGAGCTTATTGACTGGGATCTACAAGGAACTCCCCAACTAGATATGTTCCAAAATAACGATGCTTACATTGATTATATGGAACTTAGGGACCACTTACTCAAGGGAGATCATAAAGCTGGTTTTGCTATTGAACTGAATACCATGGCTTACTTTGGGGAGGGTGCCAAGCCTTCCAGTCACAAAAATATCAAGGTCAAAACTAGATCTGACAGTGAAAACTGCCTTGCAGCAGTGTCAGATCCCAAAACAGTAAAAAGAAAGGACGCATCCGAAGGTGAAAACCCAATTGTGGCACCTGACGATGGAACGCTTGACACTCTCTCTAGTGATATGTACCAGGAAAGGTCACAGATTGTTGTAGAACCGACAGAACCCATGAATATTGGAACAGAAGAATAGCCCAAGGTTGTTCACTTTGCTAAATCTCTTACACCACCAGAGAAAACCAGGTTTGTACAGTTCTTTAAGAAAAAGAGAGGCAACTTTGCTTGGTCGTATGCAGACATGCTAGGTTTAGACCCAAACTTAATTCTACATCATCTACCATTGGATCTAGGAGTAAAACCAGTAAAGCAGAAGCTGAGAAAGATGCATCCTCACATAGCACTTTTGGTCAAAGAAGAACTCAAGAAATTGTTGGATGTAGGGTTCATCAGGGCTATAGATTACCCAGAATGGATATCCAACATTGTGCCAGTGTCCAAACCAGACGGCCGAGTCAGATTATGTAATGATTTTTGAGACCTAAATAAAGCATGCCACAAGGATGATTTTCCATTGCCAAACATCGATATAATAGTCGACCTAACTGCAGGACATACTATGCTATCTCTCATGGATGGATTCTCAGGGTATAATTAGATCAAAATAGCACCAGAGGACCAACACAAGACAGTTTTTACTTGCCCATGGGGTACCTTTTGCTGGAACATCATGCCATTTGGGTTGAAAAATGCAAGTGCCACATATCAAAGAGCTATGACTACTATATTCCATGACATGATGCATCTAACAATGGAGGACTATTTCGATGATATCTTAGCAAAATCTCTCACAAGAGACTCACACCTGGATGTACTAGAAAGAGTCTTTCAAAGATTGGACCAAATCCAAGTCAAGCTGAACCCAAAGAAATGTGTGTTTGGGGTAACTTTAGGCAAGCTGCTAGGCTTCATAGTGTTGGCAAATGGAATAGAGGTGGACCCTGCCAAGGTCAAAGCTGTAATGGACATGCCACCACCCAAGACTCTAACTTAATTGAGATCGCTACAAGGTAAGTTGTAGGCAATCTGCAGATTCATATCACAGCTGGCAGACAAGTGCCAACCATTTAGCCATCTCCTGCACAAAAATATTCCATTTAGGTGGGATGAGCAGTGTGAAGAAGCATTCAACAAGCTAAAAGAATACCTTAGGAATCCACCCATTCTCATGCCTTTGATCCAAGGGAAACCGCTAATTCTCTACATATCTGCTACACCTACTGCTCTGGGGGCACTTCTAGCACAGCATGATTATGAGAACAAAGAAAGAGCCGTCTACTACATCAGCCGAACCTTAGTGGGCTAGGAGTTGCAATACTCACAAGTAGAAAGATCATGTCTCGTGGTAGTTTTTGCTTCACAAAAACTCTGAAATTACATTTTCACACATCCAGTTAAACTCATTACAAAAATAGACCCACTGAAGTATCTCCTCAGCAAAGCAGCTCTCATAGGTCACCTAGCAAAATGGGTAATGCTTCTCAATGAATACAACATCAAATATGTAGATAGAAAAGCCATCAAGGGACAAATCATAGCTGATCAACTAGCAGATGCACCATTCCAAGACACCACGCCAATGCAGTTTGAGTTTCTAGACGAATCCCTATTCAATGTGTCAACATCTTCCTGGAAACTATACTTCGACAGGTTTTACACACACCATGGATCGGGGGCAGGCATCCTATTCATAACTCCTCAAGGCGACAGAATCCTGAAGTCTTACTGGTTGTTATTTCCATGCACAAACAACATAGCAGAATATGAAGCCTTGGTAATTGGTCTCAAGATGGCAAATGAATGGAAAATCCAAGAACTGCATGTCTACGGTGATTCTCAACTTATAATCAATCAGGTCAATGATGAGTACCAAACCAAAGATGAAAAGCTCATCCCGTACAAAAGGATGGTCAACGACTTCAAAGAACACTTTGGGACCATCTCCTTCGAGCAAATACCTAGGATTGAGAATAAAGCAGCAGATGCAATGGCCACCATTGCCTCCCTTCTAGAAATACCTGAAAATGAGTCACGGTATGACTTCTTAGTGGAAACTATCCGACAACCAGCTTATGATCTTCCTAAGACCCATTCCATATGCCTTCTAGTTGGATCTAATTCACCTTGGTACGGTAAGACTTACGCTTACCTCAAGGACAACATTCTCCCACCTGACCTCTCTTCCAACCAAAAATGAACTTTTATATGACAAACCTCTCACTACACCATCATAGTCAATACCCTATACCACCATGGTCTCAATGGTACTTTGCTCCGTTGTTTAGAACAAGAAGAATCCATAACTGCCTTGCAGGACGTACACAAGGGGATCTACGAAACACACTCTAGCAGTCCTTCCTTAGCCAAGAAACTCATGCATTTGGGTTATTACTGGCCAAACATAGAAATGGATTCATATCAATTTGTCAAAAGGTGCAAATAGTACCAAATACACGGGAACCTGATACATGCACCCGCTCAAGAGTTGAGACCTTTAATGACACCCTGGCCCTTTTGCCAGTGGGGACTTGACCTTGTGGGAAAGATTCATCCACCCTCCTCCAACGACCATAAATTCATCATAACTGCCACTAAATATTTCACAAAGTGGATTGAAGCCGTTCCCCTCACCACCGTCATAGGAAAGCAAATTTCCTCATTCACCCTGAATTACATTATCTGTAGATATGGTATTCCTTCATCCATTATAACGGATAACGGAAGACCATTCAAAAATTAGGATGTCCAAGAAATCTGTGAACATTTCAAAATCCAACACCATTTCTCCACTCCATACTACCCCCAAGGTAACAGTCAAGCTGAAGCATCTAACAAGACCATCTTGAAACTTCTCAAGAAGACAGTCAATGATGCTGGCCATGATTGGCATGTCCAACTCAATCCCGCTCTGTTGGCCTACAGAACCAGTATATGCACTCCCACAGGTGTACACCATATGCCCTTGTATATGGTTCAGAAGCCATCCTTCCCATTGAAGTCGAATTACCATCCCTCAGGGTGTCACTAAAGGGTCTCATATCAGATGAAGAATACAGGGTCTCTAGGTTGCAAGAACTAGAGTTACTAGAAGAAAGGCAATAGAAAGCCTTTGATCATCTCAAAGCTTATCAACAGATGATGTCAAGAAGCTATAATCACAAGGTTCGCCCATGATTCTTTAAGGTTGGGGACCTCATTCTCAAAGAGAATGCTCGCAATCAACAAGATAGAGAAAAGAAAGGCAAGTTTGAACCTTACTGGCTTGGGCCCTATGTGATTGTAGCAGCTTACGGATTGGGGGCATATCAGTTAGCAACATCGGAAGGTGAGCTGTTCGATGATCCAGTAAATAGCATGCACCTTCACTGGTTCTATACCTAGGAGAACCCCAATGCAAGGGGGCACAAAAATACAAAAAAATCAAAAACAAAGTTGAAAAGAAAAAATACAAAAAAAATCAGAAAAATAGAAACATACAAAAAAATTGTCCTTTGGTGAAAACCTAGTAAACAGGCACCTTGGATAGGTATCATGATGAAAACCTAGCAAACAGGCATCATGTTTACTTTCTAGCTTCTCGTACAAATAAAAGCAAGTCACAAAAACCTGGTAAATAGGCATTACTTGTGATAAACCACCTTCTCCATCTCTGGGAATCCAGTCACTTTGAGTCCATTCTTTCTTCACTCGCAGCCCATTCGACCCATATCTATCCCATAATAAACACCTGGCAGTTACCTATCATGGCTTGATAACTCTCCCTATTTGTGGCCTTGTCAACCAAGGTTCTATCCCATACCATCTCCTTAATGTGAGCCTAACACTATGTCTCTCGTCAGTCTTCCATGGTCCAGGTCCATGAACTATGTTGCCTCTGCATCGTCATGTAGGCAAGGCCATTATTCCAATGCACCCCCGAGGCTTTCCATTGTCTCATCCATTCCATATCTTATCCAGCTGAGTCCATCTCCACCTTCTCTCGCCTAGGTCTTAGGCCCATTAGGGTTTACCCTGAACTATGTTGCCTCTGGGTCGTCACGTAGGTAAGGCCATTTAGCAATGCACCCCCAAGGCACTAGGTCAGTCCCTTAGGGTCCATCTCACCAATAAGGATTGCAAGCAAATCTCCTCACCAAGCAAGTAGGTGCAAGTAGAACCCGCATTCCAAGCAAGAATCCTAACTTTACGCTGTTTAACCTATTCAAACGCACAAGAAAAAGACCCAAGGCCTTCTAGATGATTTTACTCGAATTACAGCAAGAAATAAACATATCTAAATACAAAAATGTTTTGTGGATTGAAATCATGGTTAAGTTACAGAGTCTTGATTTTTGTTATCAAGTCTTTCTATGCTACTCAAGGATGCCAACAGCTAGAGATGCTATGATGGGGGTATGATCATTTTCTTTGTTTACTCTTTGTGGATTACACTTTAGTAATGTGATACCTTGTCTAAGGACATGATCGGCAAAAGATCATCGAGGACATCAAAGGTCTAACATGAACAGGAACAATCCTTGTTTGTTGAAATGCAAGAGGTACTCAGGTCATCTAGATTCAATTTTGACTAGATGCTTGTATTAACTTGCTAAATCAAAATCCATGTAAGCAGTACTTAGGTCATCTCAGTTCAATTATACCTCGATGCTGGTATTAACTTGCAACATTTCAAAAAAAGTACCAAAAATAAACTGCCCAATGATGAAATAAAGCACTCCAAAAGCAAAGCATCCATTATTTATCCATACACACATCCATGCATCCATATCCCATACAATAATACCTAAACTATGTAGAGTAACAGTATCAAGTAAAGCTTCTAATTCTTTCTACCTCAAGTCATTTTGACAAGTCAATTCCTCTATCCATCATCCTGTCATTCTTGTGTCGATAGAGTACATTTGGACATAACAAAAACAAAGCATATAGGTGCATATCATATCACATTTGAGATAGTCATGAACATGATTAAATCAGTTGCATACACAATAAAATGCATTAGGTCATCCATTTATCATCATCATATCATATCAAATAGCAAAGAGATCAAAAACATAGCTAAGTGCATCACACAAAACAGTTGCATTCTCATATAGTAATCATGTTGCATTTACATACATTCAAAACATATCAAATCAAACACTCATATCACATAGGCATTAGATCATATAGGCATCACATAACATCATATCAAAAGCATCTCATATAACATCAGATAGAACATCTAAGTCTGCACATGCATCGCATCATACAATAGAAATGAATCATCATAGTTTCATAAACATATCGCATGAATCATAAGGCTGCATCATCATATATACAAATCATAAGAAGAGGTCCAAGTGTACAATATCATAATCTCTGTCTCTGAGTCCATGTCATATACAAAATGCATCCAAAAGGATGGTGATACATGTCTCAAAAAAGTACAAAGTCTGATATTATCTACCTCTGCTGCTGTGGGCCACCACTGCCAGCCCCTGACTGCTAGGGGCCCATCATGGAAGCCCCTGACTGTGATGTGCCTACTCTCTAAGAAGCCCTAGACTAACTCCTGAAGCTCGAAGCCCTCTGGCTCACTAGCACTACCCCATGGTATAGGCCCCGGTAGTACTGCACCTGTGCCTATGCTCTGGCAAGCTCTGCCTGTGCCTGTGCTAGCTGTGTCTGTGACTGGCCTAAATGTGCCTGTGCCTGTTGCACCTACCCAACCAAAAAGGAGCTGGCTACATCTGTCCCTAGAGCTGCCACTACAGTGTCTCACTCTACACGGATGACGCATAACTATGCATTTGCCATATCCCTCTCATGGGTCAGCCCTACGATCACCGCTGCATCTGTCTCTCGTCAGTCATCGGCCCTCCTAAGCTGTGCCTGCAGCTCTCTCACCTATCCCCTCAGGCTGGCTATAGCCCTCTCATAAGCATCTACCTGCATCGGCCCCTATGATGCCTATGCCTATCCTAGCCCCTGTGGCTGGGGCACTTGTTGCTGTTCCACCTGCTGGGGTGGTGGCATCTGCGCCTGCTGTGGTATCTGTTGCTGTGCAACCTGTGTTGGTACTGCCTGCTTAGCATGAGATACCCTCCACCATTGTCTCGGCCTCTCTCCATCATCTCCCCCATCTTAGCCACCACCCCATCCTCCTCAACCCGGTCCTCCACCTCTCCTTTGCCCCCGGCCAACCTGGCCCTCCTCCTCTGAATCTGCCTCGTCAATACGAGGCACCCACATACTTGGCCCTGAATATCTTAGAAAAGGATATGCAGTCATCCAATCCTCATAGTCCTGTGTAATCCCTGCATCAGCTATCTCTATCCTCATGTCCCATGCCACATAAGGAGTCTGTCAGAACTCTGCTAGGGCCTCCTCGTATGAAGCCATTGGCCCCCATCTAACCTACTCTACATGTGTCTGTACAAATAGTGCCTACCCCTGTGGCATGCCCTGCCTCCTGCCAAACTGCCTCAATACCCACCCTACCATTTGCCTCTCCACTATGTGTCGCATCCGCCCTATCAGCCACCTCATCTGAAAGCAGTAGGGCAACTCGTCTCCCTCATCATCCCAGGGCTCACAATCTAGATATGGTTGCCAGACGACCACACCTACACCATCCAAAGTATGCCTCCAGTACTCCAACTTCCCCAGCTTGTGCTGGGAAATCACCCCTGCATAGCCATAACTGTATGGCTCCCCTCGTTGTCTTGCAAACACACATATCGGCCTAGTCACCGCTATGTGCTCCCATAGCTAAAACTGTAACAGTAGTACCCCAGCCGATAGACTTGTGCTACGATGGTACACTACCTGATGCATGTCGTGATACAGGTGAGCCAATACATAGACACCCCATGCATATCAGGTGCCCTCTGTCACCATCTGCTCCATGATCCTACCCCATCTAATGGGGAACCCATGCGATCTCCTGTCGGGGCATACAACTCCTCTGATCAATCCTGCCACAATCCCAGGGAAGTAGTCATAGTAGTCATAAATCTCGTGCCAGGGGATGACTTGTCCAACTAGCTCAGGGTCATCAAATACTCGCCTACACTCGGCGAGTCTTGCATCTCGCTGCGTGTCATACTCCACCATCTCACCCTGAATAGGCAAGTGCAATATCCTATACACGTCCTCCAAGGTCACGGTCATCTCTCCAGTAGGAAAGTGGAAGGTCCCATCCTCGCTATGGAATCTCTCCATAGTAGCAGTTAGCAATCCGCAGTTCGCTCGAACCATGGGCATGAAGCATACATAATCCAATCCCATGGCACCAAGTGCCTCTCTGTCAATCTCTGTCATCATATATCTCTGCAATAGGGGCATGGGGAATGTCTCCCTAGACTGCAGTGTGTCTCGTATCTCCTCCTGCAAACACGCAACACAAGGTGTCAATCTAAAGTTGCAAATACCATACTCAACATATCTACTGCACTATATCAACTAAAACTTAGCATTTCAAATTGATCAAAACAACACACTACATCTCTTGACTAGGTTCCTGCAATATCGGAGATAGCTCATCGATTGTCACGTCAAACAGGACACTCATCAAGTCAATTTTGCTAAGTAATTTGCTATCTCAAGCAAATGCGCCGTTACAATTCACATATGTGTAGCTTCAGTATATGCACCGCCACATTCAACATATGCGCTATCAAGTCATGCAAGCGTGGCCAAAATCCACGCATGTGCAGCTTTAGCATATGCACTGCCAAATTAAGCATATGCGCCACAGAACGACAAATGTGCCGTTTCGCACTACATATGCGCTGTTCTGCAGTTCGGCGCATCTGTTTACCCTATTTTTTGCTAGCATTTATGACACCCTAATTCGACCCTAGGGAAAATTTTTTGAAGCACATACTGGGGGTCCTGCCTCTACTAGCCACTCGAATCGATGGACTCGCTCGAATTGGTGCTCCTTGCGTGGAATGTCTGTTGCTCTAGCTACCATGCTACTCCAAGTTTGCTCTAAGCTCTCCAATTCAAATCCAGATCAACCAAGTGTACAAATGAATTATCTTGTGGACTCAGCTCCTATTTATAGCTTGCAAACCCTAAATCTGGCTAGGTGATGACTGTGACTACTTCCCGCGCCCGTTTTTCTTCCAATTTTCTTCTCGTTTCTCTGAAACGCGTCCCTTTTCTTCAAACCTCACCTATACCCCTTCATCTTCGTGAGATTGTCCATCTCACGCCTTTTGCCCGTTTCCCATCCAATCTCCCGAGGGGGCATCCTATCATCATTAAACTTGTACCAAGGGAAAACTAGGGCATGTATCACTATCAGACTATCGATTTCTTTGAGGCAATGCTGTAAACTGCATTGCATCAAAGAGGGGCAAAATGTATACGCCTAAAAATGACATGATTCATTCTAAATATTTATTCCATTCTTTTATCAATTAAATAAATATCCTAAATTTATTTAATCAGTTCACTATTCCATAATTAAATAAAATCAATTTATTTTTAAATTCCCTAAATTCTTCTAATGTCTCACATTATTAAATAATCCTACATTATTTAATTAATCCTAAATCCCTCTATCCTAAGTTCTAATTTCAAAAATCCATCTCACCCGTACACCTCACTTTTCCACCTCACCTTGTCCACCTCACCCTGTTGCACATGTAATTAAATATATTAAATATTTAATTATCTAATTTTCCCTCACCCACATGTCCTATTTTTTCTCTAATCAAAGTTAGTTAACTAATCAATCAAAAGTGTTAACTAACTAGTCAATTGAGTTAATCCCTCAATTAATTTAGTCATTCCCTCAATCCATTCTTCCAACTGACTAATCAAGTTTGTTAACTGATCAGTTAAAGGAGTTAACTCTCCAATCAATGTTGTCAAATCCCCTCTTTCATGATGGAGGTGAGACACTTGTCATATTTCTACTGGTTGCACATTCCTCAACCATTCTCAGCCATTGATCATCATACTTCTTCTCAACCGTTGATCCTCATTCCTCTGAGTCTATAAAAGAAACCTCATCCTCCCATTCTAATCATCTAGGTTATTTGTATTGTTACTCTGCAGAAATTCACCAGCATGCCTTTGGCACCCCCAATACAATCTACTTGAGATCACCATTTGCTTTGAAGCTCTACTTCATAGCATTATTTACCAATATAGCCATTTACTACCGACATCCTACTACACAGCAAAAAGAGTGCACTTACTGAGGGCCTACTTCATATCAGCAAGGACAGTTTTAATAGGCAAACAATAGAAGCTTTGATTCAAGGAAGGTTTGCACTATATTATTCATTGCTTCATTTCATTCAATCTTTCTTGATTTCATTATTCTATTGATGTTTGGGTTTATTATTGTTAAATTGATTAATCCAAATTTTACCCTAACAATTATCACTTACCATAGCATAGGGAACCCCATACCTAGTGACTATATTACTTTCCAGAAATCTGATGACATCTTCTATGCTGCAAGTCTTGCTACTAGTGGCTTCAGTCCACCTAGTACAGTAATTAGTAATGGTTAAAATGTACCTATGGCCTGATGATGATGGAGGATTAATTGGTCCTATGAAATCCATGCCCCATTGTGCAAATGGGCGCTCTTCCATCACTGGCTGTAGGGGTTGAGCAGCATAGCTCCCTTTGTTGGCAGCTACCTGACATGTATGGCAGCATTTGATATGTTCAGCAGTATCCTTGAAAATTGTGGGACAGTAATATCCTACTCTGAGGATTGCATGTGTGGTGGCCAAGGATGACCCATGTGCTATTCCAAACTTGTCATGTAGCTCTGATAATGCTTTATCTACTTCAGGCCTCTCTAGGCATCTTAGGTATATTCCTTCATAATTTTTCTTAAAAAGTACTCCTGCTTCATGTACTTTTGGGACTTTATTTTTAGGGCTCTTCTTTGTGAAGCCTGCAGTCTTGGAGGACATCTTCCAGTGATCAGGATATGCTTGATATCTGAGTACCACCCTCCACTGTCCTTTTCATTAATAACATACTGCTGACTTGTGATATTTGGATCAATTTCTAATATCATTTGGCTTAAAGTCTGTCCTCTTACCAGTGTCATGGGTGTGATATCCATGTCATATTCCTATAGGACTGTGATCCACTTAGCCCTCTTTTCTCCTAGCTTGCTTTGCATCAATAACATCTTCACTGCTACATTAGGTACCATAGCAATCACTTTGCTTCTCAGGATATAGTGCCTGAATTTCTTCACTACTCTGACCAAAGCGAGAGCTTGTCTTTCTACATCCATATACCAGAGTTTTGCATCTCTAAATGGACAACTCATGAATGCTATAGGTTTCTCTTCCTTTTCTTCATTCCTTTGTGTCAGCACTGCTGCAGATGTATGCTCTGAAGTAAATGAATAAATATAGAAGTCCTTGGTGTAGTCTGGACTAATCAGCACTGGGCCTTTAGATATAGCTTTCTTTATGTCTTCAAAAGCTACTCTAGCTTCTGATGTCCACTCAATTTTTGCATCCTTCTTCAGTATAGCATTTAAAGGTCTAACTATTTCAACAAAGCCAGTGATGAACTTCCTAACAAAATTTATCTTACCAAAGTAAGATTTAAGTTCTTTCTTGCTTCCAGGAAGCTGTAATTTTATAATGGACTCCACCCTGTCAGGATCAATGATAATTCCATTCTCATTTATTAGGTGACCCAGTAACTTTCCTGTTGTCACCCCGAATATGCATTTCTTGGGGTTCAAGGATATCCCATACTATTCACATTTTTTCAATACATTTCTGAGATCTGCTACATGGTTTTCTCTATTTTTAGAGAACATTGTTAAGTCATCCATGTATATGACTATGCATTTTCCTATTAAGCCTCTGAAGGCTATGTCCATTGCATGCTGGAATGTTGCTCCAGCATTTATCAGCCCAAATGGCATGCGTCTATAAGTAAATATCCCCCACTTGGTGGTGAAGGCAGTTTTCAGTCTGTCAATTTTGTCAACCATTACCTAATTATAACCAAAAAAACCATCTAGGAATGACATCATTTTTGCTCCATTGACAATTTGCAGAACTTCATCTAAGGAGAGTAAAGGATAATTGTCCTTCTCTGATGCTCTGTTCAGGTTCCTGAAGTCCACACATAGCCTAATGTCTCCATTCTTCTTTCTCACTGGGACTAGATTAGCCACCCAAGTGGAGTGTCTCAGAGGAAATATGATCCTGGCATTTAACAACTTTTTGACTTCCTCAAAAATTATAGGCTCCAGCAAGGCATTGACCAGCCTTTGCTTCTGTCTGAAAGGTTTAGCATCTGGCTTGAGAGGTATAGTGTGAGTTATGACTGATGTGTCATATGTCTTCAACTCATCATAAGTCCATGAAATGACATGGATGTAGTCTTTAAGGGCCTAAGTTATTCCTTCTAACTCTTCTTGTGTGTAGACCTTACCTATTAGAACATTTCTTTTGTCATCATTTTGTCCAATATTCACTTGTGAATATTGTCCTCCATCAGCCTTTGGAAGATCCTTCTGCTTCAGCATATTATCCAAATCAAAGGCTCTTTCTAACTCAATCATTCCTTTGGGAATCTTGTTGGTAGGCAACTCTAATATTTCCTCTTCTTCCCAAACATGAACTTCCACATTGTTCTCATCTATGATCTGAGCATCAAATATATCTCTGTTGGAGATGAAATCCAAGATATGCTGATCATCATTGAATACTTGGAGATTAGTAACATTATCAGGTACTGAAGGCACTGATATCAGTTCTACTGAAAACCTCTTTAAACCTAAAATAGACAATGGCTCTAAGGTACTAGTAGCCTAGGCTAGAGCATCTACTCTATGGTTCTATTCTCTAGGTACATGGGTGATATTAAATGCGTCAAAGTCTTCAATCAGATCCCACACCCTGTGTCTGTAGTTAGACAGTTTCCTATAATTACATGAGTAAATTCCTCTCACCTGCCTGACTACCAATTCTAAGTCTCCATAGACATGCAAAATTTTTACTTTCTTCTTAAGGGCAAACAATATCCCATGTATTAGAGCCTCATACTCTGTTACATTGTTAGTACAGGGAAACTGTAGTCTGTAGGCTGCTAGGTAGGACTTTCCTGATGGATCAATGAGGTCAATTCCTACTCCAACACCTTGTTTCAACTTAGATCCATCAAATCTAAGGATCCACAGTTTATCTTCAGCAAGAGGCTTAGCTGAGCCTTCTCTCTTCTTTGCAGCTCTGGTAGCTGCACCACCTGATATCCATTTTAACTTAGGAATTTCAGCTTTCTCAGACTTCATCCTTCCTTTCTTCTGGGAGGCTGATTTTTCTACTTTCTTTTCATCACCAGAAGGATGATCTTCTAAACTAGGCACTATATGCCTCTTTAAAATATGTAAACACAGTGAACAAGCCATTTCTAAGTGAGGTGCCTCATGCAATCTACACCATCCTTCGGTCAATGCATCTTGTGGAAGTCTCTCCTATTCTATCATCTTTTTAATTTCCTCTGATAAAAACTTCTCAAATCTAGTCAAATTACTGCCTCTGTTATCATCAGATAATTCATAATCTGACTCCATCAAACAATCACTTCCAGGGGTGATCTTATTATTTATGTTATCCTTCTCATTATAGACCAGAATTTCTTCTATCTTTTGGATAAAATCCTCATTCTGACTCACACCTTCTCCTGTTCCTGCAGTAGATGAACAAGAACCGGTATGATCATCATCACTACATATGGAACTTACCTTTGATGATGATGATGACACTTCTCTAGATGTTCGCTCAAGCTCCATCATATCAATGCATGCTTCACAAGTTTTCTCAGAATGTGCTTCATCGTGTAATCTACACCAACCATCAATCAAAATATCATGAATAGGTATGTCTAATAATTGATAGTGTTCTACCTATTTAGACAAGTATATTTCAAAACTTTTGAAATGATCTACTTCTGTTTCATCTCCATGATCATGATTGGATCTTAAGATTACAGCATTATCGTCACGAGGATGATCATCAGGATCATGATCATCATGAAAATCATACATCAGGACCTCCTCTATTCTGACAGTCTGAGGTCTAATAGAGTATACTCCGGGTTCAACATTCATGTACATGATCTCATTTGTTTTGTTGTACTTGGCGATCATATGTTTCATTCTTGGTTCAACATCTACCCTTATCTGGTTTGGTATACCTTTCCAAGATAACCACATATGACTGAAGTCGGTAGACATATATCCGTTGAGAGTCTTGGACCAATCTCTACTAAGTAACATACCATATGTATCAGGTATGTCAACTACCTGAATGTCAATATAGTATTGGATCCTAGGGTCTGATGCTCGTTACATGTGAATGTGAGTTAACTCCCCTATTACATTCACCTCTGTTTTGTCTAGGTGGGTTACCTTCTTTAGAGATTTAGCAGGATGTAGCCCTAGAGCATTACATATGGCTAAAGGCATGACATTCGTGGATGCTCCCGAGTCTACTAGACAATTGTGTAGGTTTTTACTGAGCATTCGTATGGTTAAGAGGAATGGAGGTGATTCACTTTTATCTCTATACAAGGTCATGTGAGAAGTCTCCGTAGCTTGAACAGTAACTGGGACTTTAGTTTTAACATTATTATCTCTAACAACATGATCCTTAACTCCAGATTGGCCTGAAGTATGGCTATCCTCTTTAGGAGTAGGATCATCTAGTGATTTCATAAATACTTTTTTAATGGCTGGAGTTTTTAGCAACTCTAACAAGGACAGGTTGATTTTGATCTTTTTCATCTCATCCGCCAAATAGGTGACTAACTTGTCAGACTCATGAGGTAGGCCCAAAGCTTTTGATGTTGTGTTTGGTGGTGATAAATACTAAGTATTGACTTTGGGAAATCCTAGGTTATTGCTTGCTTTGGGATCAGGAGGGGTATTAAAATTATTCGGGGGTAAGGAAGAGGTCAATGGACTGGTAGGTCTATTAGCACTATTTCTCAAGTTATAGTTGTGCTTCCTCTAGTACTGTTGTTGGTAAGCATGTACCTCTTCAGGCTCATTTGATGGCTCATTTCATCCTCTAAGAGGAAAACATAAATTGACTCAAAAGTCATGGCTGATTCTTCACATGTCTGGGTATAATGCTGATGAGGTGACACAGTCTGCTGATAAGGCCGATCAATATAGTTTTCCAATACTAAAGCTGAATCATATCCACAGGAACAAGCTCATTCCCTTCCACATAATGTGGATTTCCTGCAGTATTGGATAACTCAGTTTGGAAAATACTTGTAGCAATTTGAAATTGGAGACAGTCTAGCTCTGCATGAGCATTTGTATTGTGTATCCTACACTAATTACTGAGGGCTACCTCATCAAGATTGACCCTGGTAGTATGTTTAACTTCACCAGGAGGCTGACTATCTAAAGGTGATGGTAAGGAACCATTATTTGGCCTAGAGTTCCATACTTTGGGATGTCTAGGGGGAATGCTATTACCACCATTATATTTGTTGTTATTGTTGTTATACCCCCTGTCAGGATAACTTGGTCTATCATTATTATAGCTTCTATTTTGGTTAGGCTGAGAGTAGAAGTTTTGGCTTCTCAAATGAGTGATCTCAGTTGTAAGCTTCTTTAGCTGAGCTGATATTTCTTTGATCTCTTCTTTTTCTTCCTGAGCCTTAGCTACTACATTTTCTGTTGAAGGCTTGAAAAATGAGGATCCATTGTTGTTCTAATTATTCTAGTCTATAACCTAAGGTGCTTGGACTTGTCTAGGATACTACATCATCTAGCCATTTTCGTTAGGAGGTGGCATTATACTCAATGGAGGTATCTGCAGAGGTGTTGACATTACTGCTAGAGGCATCATGGCTCCATTATACTGTGGCTGGGGAGCATATCCTGGATAACCAGGAAGTGTAGGAAAGGCTATGTTTGGTGTAGCAGCAGGGACTAACTACTAATTGACTTTAATAGCCTCCTAAAAAGCTCCTGTTAAC
Organism: Cunninghamia lanceolata; assembly: GCA_027924645.1. Taxonomy (NCBI): domain Eukaryota; kingdom Viridiplantae; phylum Streptophyta; class Pinopsida; order Cupressales; family Cupressaceae; genus Cunninghamia; species Cunninghamia lanceolata. The sequence continues at coordinate 1,563,617 of BSBN01001327.1, read as the reverse complement.
GTTGTGATTTGAGGATGAGCCCTCCTGATGAACATAGAAGTTAAAGGATCCAGGGCTGAATAATAGATACTCCTAGCAGCTTCATCTGCTACAACATATGGAGGAACTATCTTGGATAACATTTTATGGAACCTAGCATTGAAATTGGCAATACGTTCTCCCTCAAACCGCTTAATTGTGGTAAATAGGTGATAGTTCATTGAAGGATCGATAGGTATTTTGAACCTATCAGTGAAAGCTTTCTCTAGGACAACCCATGATCCGACTAAATGCTGACCAAGACTAATATACCAATTATAAGCCTTTTCTCCTAAAGAAAAAGGAAATAATCTGCATACAACGTCCTAATGCTCTATTCTAGCTCTACAGCAGGCTTCCTTAAAAGTTCTGATGTGATCATCCGCATCTTGATACAGATGATATTTTAGACAAAGTTTGTCTGGATTCTTTGGCAAAGGATGATATGTTGTGAAAGTTAAAGGTGACTCTGCCGCAAAGAATGACATTGCAACTAGAGGAGGTTGAACTTGAGGTATAATAGGTTGAGGTTGAACTCGAGGTTGTACAGGTGATCCTATAGGTATCTGTAGACCAATAGGGGTTACAGGGGAATGTTCAAATGAAGCTCCTGAAGCACTAGACTCTAGAGTGTGATGGATATCTATAGTTCTAGGTCTGAACCCTCTAATAGGTAGTTTGTCAAAATTTCCAGTGGATCTAGACCTGGTATTTATCCTATGAGCCAGGATTTCTTGATTTTGTAGAAAATTGGCTGGATGATTGTAAAGATCAGTTGGAATTCACCAGTAAGGACTATATTTATGGTCAAAAAATTGTACTGAATCGATATTTGCAGAATATTTGCAGAGATAATGCAAATATGAAGTGATATTTGAATTTCTGTGTCACAGACGGTGGGATATCAAGTTTTCAGGCTAACTACCTCAAAGATTTGGGCAAATTTACATGAGACAAGGCTTACTTCTATAAATTCATGATGATCGGCTGTAAAGCTTGTAATATTTATGATTGATTTCAAAAACTTTACATATGATTAGCATGTATAAGCTTAGAACAACAAATATTTGCATCTAACTTGGAAATTTAGCGGTGTCTAAGTGTTACCTTACAATCTTTATCATCACCTGAAGTACTGACGATAATCCTTTAGCTTCGGGCCCTCCCACCTGAAGTACTGATGATGATCCTTTAGCTTCGGGCCCTCCTTCTAGTGCCAATTTATGTTGATCATGATGTTAGTCATAAACAAACATAGAATAAAAGTACACATTAACCTTTATTCATCTTGAAAGATATGATGAATTCAGAGAATTCATGATCCCAAGTCTCTGGTGATTAGGTCTTAATCTTCTGACATTACTCAGAGTTTGATGTGTGTTGCTGTTTCCATTTTGGGGCCTTACGTAGATCTCATCTGTAAGATAGTGTTTCCTGTAATGATACTGCACAGATAGTTATTCTACACAAGATATGCTTCAAATATTGTGTCTATCTTTAAATCGTTGCATGATATTTGTCCATGGTACATGCTTTAACTTCAAATATGTTGAATATGTTCAATTATCTATGGGATGTCTACATATTTGTATTGTTTGCTTACGATTGTCAATTGTTTGCAATTATGATGATGCAATGCTCTAAAATTGAAAGAAATTGAAAGAAATACTTCAAATTAATGTTGAACCTTTAATTATTGAGTCACATACACATCAGATACAGTCATGAAGAGAAGAAATCAAACCATATGTTCACCAGGACATTCCACAGCTAGATACAGTCGATGCTAACTTCAAAGGAAAGGAATGAAGACAACACATGTAAGTAGATATGCACTCCAAGGGACGCAACAAATCACAACATGTATCAAGAATTCATACACTGATTACTCAAGATTTATTATGGATTGTAATCAAAATAGTCTTCTTCTTCATTAAGTATACAAGAACATATATGTATACAACAACTTTGAAATGAGCCTTGAATATTTCAGCAAACAAATTTCAATTAAGTTTCGAATGTTCAAAATGAGGCATCCCTGCACCTTTTATAGAACAAAGTGAGGGAGCCATTACAATTGATCTACGATCAAGATTTATCTATTAAGATCTATGGTTCACATTTCATTGACCAAGTCATCTCTTTCCATGTGGAATAAGTTGCCAGCTGGCAACCATCTAGGTAACTTATATTTTCCTAAGTACCAGATGCATATGTTTCCTTTATGGTGCATCTTTATCTATTCATTAGGTTCTTCATCATCATTTTTACTATCCTGATCATCACTTTCAGTGCTTTCACTATCCTCATCACCATGATGATTATCTCTTTGAATATGGACCTACATAGATGTCCTGATATTTTCATATGTTTGTACTATCTTTTCCAATTCTCTGCCATCTTGAGTTTTTGCTTTGGTGATGGCATGTTTATGCACCTGATATTTGCTCCGGAGGGATTCTAATTTACTCCTCCTACTGCTGGATGTTTCATTATAATTCTCCACCTTGACCTTTATTCTCATCACTTTATCTAATACTTCTTCTGTCAGGTGGTTGAGAGGATCTTCGGCTACTAGCTGGAAGTTACTATGTAGAGAATTAATGGCAAACTCTTCATCCTAATTTTCTATCTTTCCTTCTACTTTTCCTTCTAAGGTCTCCAAGACCTCTGCTTCATGAGACATCATATCATGCAGCTTCATACTGATGTTTCTCATTTTATCGTTGCATCTCTTCAACACATCACATTCAAATCGGATGTCTTTATTCCAGATATCAATCAATATGGCTGTATTATTATTTAGTACTTGATTCTTTATTAAAATAAGAGGATCAATCCTCTTCATTTCATCCAAAGTGCTCAAGACTTTCTCCAATCAAAATGACCTCCTTCCAATCTCCATCTGCAGTTTATCTACCTTTTTCTTGGAAGTACCTAAAGAATTCCACCTCTTCAGGTCCATGTTGGAAACCTTCTTCCCTAATGGCAAATTGAAAGTGGCAGCAATCCCCTTGATAGATAGATCATCATAAACCCTACCATGTTTCTCAACTCTTCTGGTCTATGGATTGTAGTTTCTTGCACATTCAATAACTAATTCTGGAGCTTCCATGGAGTAGGGGAATCTTGCAGCACTCCACATCCTTAACACAAAAACTGCGTCCAACAAGGTGCTGTTATTCCTTCCATCACTCAACTTATCTGACCATGCCACTAGGTTGGTGTTTCCATGATGTGTATCTGTGATGGCACCATACTTAAACTGTACCCCTTCAGGTTGAGTGAACATGGGTTTACAGAATTCAGCCTCTAACCTGAGTAGTCTCTTGTTTGCCATGATCTCCTACAATGAACAATACCAGTCTTACCACTAATATTCCTCATGCATACATATAACAATATATTTTCACGGCGTGATGCACATTATACTCATTTACCATTACTTCATTATAACATGCATAATTCATAACTTCAAACTAGTAGAAATCATACTACCTGGACATGCAGAAATTACAGGAGGAGGGTTTCAATTACTTACTTGATTATGCTTATTCTCCTGATATGCTGACGATTATGTGAAAGGGATTCAAATACTAGTGACGTTCACGTGTTTTGTCCTGTTGCAAACCGTATGCGTCCATAGGTAATCGTATGAGGGTTTGAAAACATGAAGCTCTGTAAAAATTCATTTTTATCACAAGGTAAGTGTAAAATGAGCCTGTGAATTCGCTTTTAACCTTCTCTTTAAGGCAAATTAGGGAAAATTAGGGCAAATTAATTGAAACAACTGATTTTCTTGTACGAGACTTCTGGATCTCGCCAAGTGTATAAATCACGTTCGTAATTAGCGGGAACCAGCTACCGCATTTATGGCATTTAATGTCATGGCGACAAAAGGAGTGGGGTGATCTCTAAAGATCGGGTGATATTCTAAATATCGGGTGATATTCTGAATATCAGGTGATATTCATAATATGACCCTCTATGTGTAATATGATCATCCACTCTTGAGCGGAAAAGCCCATGTTGAAACATCGGGTGATGTTGAAAATGTCGGGTGATGTTTAAAATATGATGATCCCCAGACTAAAATGACCTCCTTTCAGAATATCAGGATGATGTCATCAGGATAATGACTTGGTTCATCGTAAGAGCATCATGACGTCATCGTCATGTTATGTAAGAAGGATCATTTTGAAAATATACCTCCACGAGGTAAAAAGGATGCTGACGTCATTGTTAGGGTAAATCTCTTGTCTATCAGGATTGAATGATGTCAGCAGGATAATGACTCTAGGGTGATATTTTGCGACAAGATGATATTTGAAAGATAGGGTGATATTCATAATATCGGGTGATATTCAAAATATGACTTCCGCAAAATATATGACATTGTTTGAAGGGTAAATACCTCTATCACCTAAAATTGACATCTGGATCTCCGGATAAATGATTTATCTAGTGATAAATTGGGATTAGGGTGATCTTTCATAATATGACTGATGTTAAGAAATATGATCCTCTCCTCAGAATATCAGGTTTGACCAGGACTTTGACTCACCATAACTCTTGTTCTCTAATGAATATCAGGGTGATCCAAAAGGCAAACCTGCATGACATTTTGTGCTCTATCCAACCATGAGGTTATTGTCATGAAATATTAACTTTTAAAAAATTGACCTCATCATGATGACTTACCCAGTCCCCTTTATGTAGGATCATCTATATTGACTTACTTTTACCAGACCGCCAGCAAGCAGAAAACACAAGCAAAGCCAAACAAAAAAGTTGGGTCCCTATTTTGTCAAGTCAAAATGGGGCGTGTTGTGTAACCACACAACAGGATCCAAGACAATTGGCATATGATTCTTTTATTGCAAATGATCAATTTATTCATTCTAAAAATTTTAAATCATTTTTGTATAAATGCAAGGGTAAAGAGATCAGGGAATCAGTTGATGATGTCACGGATGACAATGAAATACAATTAATTGATATGTTAAAAACAATAGTGGACAATGAATTGAAAGCTATGAATCCTAGTAGAGGTAGACAGCTGCTCAGAGAAGCAGGCAATATGTTATTTCCTAGTCTTGATATAAATTTTTCTTTGGTGTTTGATAGTTTTTTGCACAATACTGATGACAAGTATAAGCCCACTCTTGAGGGTGTCATAGAGGTATACATGGGTACCAAATATAACAACGATGAAAACTCACTCATGATATGGGCCTTGTACCCTCCTCATAAGAAAATGACCATTATAGATACTAAAAAAACTTTTGTACATGTTATGACCTTGAAATAAAGGGAATTAGATCCCTTGATTACTGTAGATATTGGCATAAATGTTGCAAAGTTAAATAAGGCACAGGCTCAGATGCTAATCAAGGAACAGGATGAATATAAACTAAGTTGTGAAAGATTAACAAAAGAAAATGATTTCTTGAAAGATACTGTTAAGAATACCTTCGGAGGGTCAGTGAAAAGGTTAACTCAAGGAGAGAGCTCACAAAGCACCTAATCACCATCTGTCGATTAGATAGCTTAGGTTCAGATTGACACACTTGCAACAATGCTATAGAATAGGCATGTTAATATGATGTGTTGGATGAATAAATTTTGGGATGTCTATTCTGAAAACCATAATGTGATCCAAGAGCATGAAAGGCTAGACAACAGGCTTCAAGAAAAACTCCATGAGATACAGAGTAAGGATGTTTCTGACACAATAGGTACTTCTAGTGTAAAAGACTGGATTGAACAACATCAGAAATATTATGACCAGCTTGAAAACGATGCCAAGGAGTGTATTGAGGCTTCAAAAGTAGGTGTACCCATGTTGCTCAGAAATGATAAGGAGCTGAAAAGCAAAGATGAATGGAGTGAAGAGTGCCAGGTGATTTTACATGAAGCTTTGGGATCTCTCAAGGATAAAGACTCTGCACCTGGGGAAGCCTACAAGCATTTAGAGAAGATGGTGACAATGGACGTGATCACAAGAAATGCTATTGAGTTTACTAATACACATTGCAGCCAAGAGTACTTGGAACACATCTCTCAGATATACTTGTGGCTGAGTAGAACTTAGCATCATTATCTTTATTGTTATGTTTATCATTTTAATTCCCAAAAGACATTTTGAAGAGTTATGTCTCTTCATAAATATCTATATATAAGTTGGACATATGGTGATCAGGGATCATCAGCAGTAGGAGATAACATATGAAGTTTATAATGTTTTAAAAGACCATGTTGCAAGTATTACATTTAAGTAGTTAATAGAAGATCTCTGATTCTGTGGACTTATACTAGCAACAATTGTTTGTTGAAGTTGTTTAGTTATTTGGTTGTCTCTAGTTAAATATTTCCCATTATTCAAATTGATATATCAAGTATATATTGAATTTGTCAATGGACATTTGTTGTATTTGTGTGATTTGATTAATTGGTTTCCTTAAAAGGAATTAAAATCCTTCTGGTCAGTCACAATAATCTGGAAGTATTGATCTGGATCATTAAGAAAAACCATATAATTAGGATTGTCATTCTGTCTCCAAATTGATATTATCTATTGTTCTTGTATATTTCATTTAATTGGTTCCTTCAAGAAAGGATTAAATTTCCTTCTAGTGAATAACAAGAAACCTGATTGTGTCAGTTGGATTATTAAGAAGAGTTTGTCAATCATTTCACTGCACGTTTATACAAGTTATAAACCAAAGTATTGTGCTAAATAGTTTGAGTTATCACCCAATATAAGCCACTGGTCTCTTTCTTTCATTTGACTCTATTTAGCCAACAAGGCACTGGTCTTATTTCAATTCATCATTTAGTTTTATCCAAAAGCCATTTATTAGTTGAGCATAGTTGTAAAATTTACCTTGATATTGATTATACAATTTACACCAATCATCCTTCAGATATTAGATATAGAATTAGTTAGCAAGATTTAATCTATTCCACACCATTTGCTACTATGGGTAGATCCATTTACTTAACCAAAGCACTTACACTCATCTAATCTGCTTCAATTTTCAAGGTTCACCCACCTAGGTATAGCAGTGCCTAAAGTGTAGGGAGTCATCAACCCTAAAGGTTAACTCCATCGCATTAGTTCAAAAATGTTGCCAATTTGATCATAGAGTCTAGCATCCTCTTAGGATTTGCAACCTGCATTTTTGAGACCTAACAAATTGGCGACTCTACTAGGGAACCAAATAAAGGACCTTAGTAAGAAACCATTTTTTTATAGAGTTAGAAATTTCAAGATTACAAATTAGTAACTCTACTGGCAAGAAGAATCTGGAAAGATAAATTATAAACTTTTCCTATTTACAAAAATAGGTGGCAACTCTACAACCTGTTATAATATAAAGTTAGTACCAAATGGATGGTAGAAGATCCAAGATGGAAGGGAAGAAATTACAGTCATCTCCACCTATTAGAACCATCCCCAAGAGAAATGGAGCATCAAATTATTTTCATCAGAATAATAATTAGGAGGCTCAAGAGGATAATACAGAACAAACTATCACAACTGACAATAGTTTTACCCCTTTGCATGAATCAAATAAAAATTTCAACAAAGTAACTAATGATATTTGGCAAAATACGGACTTGATCCTCAAGAACAGCTTGAGTGTGAAGCACGAGCCATGAAGGAAATTGATCAGAGGCAAGCTGAATATGATTACAAAATTTTATTATAGCAAGAAGAGGGGGTAAAACATGGGTTCTCAAATCAAGAAGTGAATAAAAGTCCAAAGAATACAAGAAGTATGAATGAAGCATGATAGAATGTGCTTAAGCTCTAGGAAGAACTTGAAATGATCAAGATAGAGGAAACCGAGAGGTTGTTAAAATAAGAAATTCAACATATAAGAAATAGGACTAAAATAGCCACCCCAAAATAGGTACCTCCACATAGAGGAAACATTTTGAGGAATCCACAGCAAAACTTGAACCAAAATATAGGTGGTGTTTCCAATCCACAAGCATCCAAAAGTCATCAAAATACCCTCCCTATTAATCATAGACCACCTCTCAACATATGGATAATCCATACCCACCCCCTAGCCAATAGTATTAAACCACAAAATCCTTATATGAATCCCCACATAAACCCACAATAGCAACATGCTTATCATCAGCCTCCAGGTGGATATAATCAGTACCCTAACCCACCACCCATGAATCTTCCACCTCAAAACCTCACAAACATATGTGGCCAATTTGATCTGAATGGATATCAATTGTATCCATACCCTGTTGACAGTAATTGGAGAAATATAGTTCCCAAGTTCACTAGAAACAGTGCAGTATTAGTTGAGGATCACATCAAAGGCTTCAATGTTGTCATACAAGAGATCCGTATGGATTATGAAGATGTTAAAATGAGGTTATTCATGATGTCTCTGACTAAAGATGCAAGAGACTGGTTCAACAGCTTACCTGATGCTTCAATCAATTCAATAATAGATTTACATAGTCAATTTAAGGAGTAGTATGGCAATTAGTATGCCCCTGAGTTTGCATTACATGAATTGATAAGCATCCAAAAATACCAAAATGAGTCAGTATATGATTTCAATCTAAGATTTTACACATTACACAATAAAATACCACATGGATCTAAATTAACTGATCTATCGGCATTGAGCATTTATTTGAAAGCATTTGATCCCAAGACAGGGTACAAACTTAGAAATTGGTGCCCTATGACCCTAGATAAAGCACATAAAGTGGTGTTAACTATTGAGAACAATAGGAAAGCTGCAGGTATGGTTAGCAAAAGAGATAATCCTAGAATTCCTCAAATCCCAAACATTCAACAAACTAAACAAGAAGGTCAGCATAGACATGAAAGACATAGGTTGCATGATATGCCATATAATACAAGTTAGAAGGATGAGAGACCTATCGAAAGTAGTAGAAAACAACATTATGGAAAAGATACTCCTAACCCTTTGAAAAGAAATGGGGCACATATGGCAGAAGATAAACCTTGGTGTCTGGTGTGCAATTTACCACACTCACCTGAATACTGTGTGGTGGCTAAAGCAGTACAACAAGAAGAAACATTATACAATTATAACAGAGACAATCACACAATAAACATTATGCAAGATACACCATTTTTGCTGAATGAAGACTATTCTTCTATAGAGGAAGAGGGATATGGATATGATGTGGGAAACCATAAACATCATATCAACATGGGAAAACAAGAAGTATTCTCAGATCAGGAGGATGGCTACTAGGAACCTACCTATTATAACAATTCGCCATATGATCAGTGGAGAAAGCCCATTGAAAATGAAAGCGAAGCTCTTAAAATAGTTGTAGTAGCTCAAGCCAAAAATGCCTATAATCTAAGGAAACAGACGGTATATGTTGAACAAGGAACACTTGGGAGTATCTTTATAAAAGATCAAAATTACAAAAAGAATAATGCAAAGTCATCATTCACAGAACCAGAAAAAATTGATAAAATAAAACGAAAGTTAAATCACAAAATCAAGAAAAAGAATATATAAAGATAGAAAGGAATGATCAAACTATGGCGCATTCATTTGACATTACTCATGCAATATCTCAGCTAAAGATATTAGTACCACTTTTGGAAATGATGAAGATAGACAAATATAAAAATACAATAGTTAAATTGATTTCAGATATACCAAATCAAAAATATAAAGAATCAGAGAATAGAACAAACAATGTTCACCAAGAAACATTCCAAATTCCTAAAGTATATCTAGGTGATACCTTGACAAGGAATCCCTCACAAGTGGAACCTTTCTACACTACCTTATTAATCAAAAACAGGCTAGTAAGGAACTGATTCAGGTGCGGCCATGAATATCATGCCAATAGCAGTCATGAAAGAACTGGGAATGTGGGTTGACACTACATTTGGTAGGTGTTATGCAATGGATAATAGATCCATCCCAGTCGTGGGCATTATGAGGGATGTGGAAATAAAACTTGCTTCATACCCTGAAGCAACCTATAACATTGATATCACCGTGGTTGATATTCCACCATATTATGGAATGCTCTTATCAAGACAATGGGTTGCAATGGCAGGAGGGAATGTCCAATTAGATTTATCATATGCCACAATACCAGTGGGAGGCAAAGAGATCAAGCTATGTAGGGAACCAAGATATGAGAACATCATAGAATGCTTGGATCAAAATCAAATAAACCTATTTTGTGATACAGATTTGGGAACCTTCAAGGTTGAAACAAGTCATCGAGAATTGCAAAATACTGATCCAATACATGTTGAATCTAAGAAAGAGGAGAACAATGTGTGAAAGATGTATTTTGATAGTGTATGTAGCAAAATGGGAAATGGGGCAGGAGTATTATTTATTTCACTAGTAGGTAAAACTTTCAAATACTCGTTCATATTGACATTTGAATCCACAAATAATGTAGCAGAATACGAGGCTTTGCTCATTGGTTTGAATATAGCCACCAAGCATAAGATAAGAAAGTTAGCTATATATGGTGATTCAGAATTAGTTACTTCTCAAGTGAGAGGGAAATACTTGTCAAAAAAAAAGAGGTTGAAGCAATATAGAAATGTTGTTTGGGATGACGTTGAGTTGTTTGATGCCTTCTCAATCAACTGGATTGATAGATCAAAAACTATTATGGCATATTTTCTAGCAAATATCACATTAAAAAATGGATGACATCACATTAGGAGGTATTACTAAGATCAAATTTAAAACCAGACCCACTATCCTAGATAATGTACATAACTGGCAAGTGTTTGATAATGATACTGATATAATCAACTTCCTGCATTGTGTTGATCATTATGAAAACCAAGAGATTGATTTTAATGCATTTGTGGAAGAACATGATGGAAAAGAAATTCTCTTTGGTCAAGAGATAGTTCATCTAAAAACAAAGAAAATACCTAAGGGACTCATAGCATTGGAAAAAGCATTTGATGGATGTGATAGATTTAAAATGAAAGACACACTAGTAGTATAGAACAACCTTGAAGAGATTAATTTGGGGATACAAACAACCCCAAAGAATGTATACATTGGAAAGAATCTTAGTCCCAAAATCAGGAGCATGCTCATCAACTTACTTAGGAAGTATAGACATGTATTTGCATGGTCATATGATGATTTGAAAGCATATAGGGAGGATCTTTTTCAGCATGAAATACCATTAAAACTAGATGCTAAACCATTCAGGAAAAAATAGAGGCCTATCAATCCTACATTGGCCCCTAAGATGCTTGAAGAACTCACAAAACTAAGAGATGGAGCTATCATTAAACCCACTAGGCATTCTTCTTGGGTTTCTAATTTGGTGTCTGTCAGAAAGAAAAATGGTGATATTAGATTATGTGTGGACTTCAGGAATCTAAACAAATCTTCTCTTAAGGACAATTATCCCTTCCTAATATGGAAGTAATACTGCAAAAACTTACTGGGTGTGAACTATTGTCAATGATGGATAGTTTCTCAAGATATAATTAGGTGAAAGTCAAAGAATTAGAACAATATAAGATTGCATTCACCATGCCATGGGGAACATATGTATATTTAAGGATGCCATTTGGACTCACGAATGCTGGAGCAACATTCCAAAGAGCGATGGATGTGGCCTTTGTAGAATTGATTAATAAAATCATTATAGTATATCAGGATGACATGACAGCATATTCCAAAAGTGCTGAGGATCATTGTACACATTTAGAGCAAATTTTTATTAAAGCCTTAGAATATGGAATTTTGTTGAATCCTGAGAAGTGCCATTTCACAGTAACAAAGGGCAAGTTGCTTAGTCACATAGTCTCAAAAGATGGAGTAAGAATAGATCCTGAAAGAGTAAAAGCCATTGACCAAGTTCCCATTCCTAAGAATGTAAAAGCTATATAATCATTCTTTGGCCAAATCAACTTTGTTAGGAGATTCATATCAAATTTTGTAGAAATTGTTAGTCCCATATCAAGAATGTTGAAGAAGAATTCAGAAGTGAAGTGGACAACAGAAATAGTAGAGGTATTCACCTCCATTAAGAAGGAAATCAAAGAAGCCCCAGTTCTGATATCCCCTAATTTTAGTAAGCCATTCCAATTGTTCTCATTTGCCTCATATCATATAGTTGCAGCATTACTATTATAGAAAAATGATGAAGGACATGAACAACCCATTTCATTTTTTAGCAAATCTTTTCAAAATGTAGAATTAAAGTATGACATAGTTGAGAAATAGGCATATGCATTGGTGAAGGCAGTTAAAGCTTTTAGGCTGTACTTGGTGGGAGCTAAAATAATAGCATATGTGCCTAATGCTGTAGTAAAAGATGTATTAGTCCAAACTAAGGTCACAGGCAGAAGATGTTGATGGATCAATAGAACTTAAGAGTTTAATATTGAAATCCAGATCACCAAACTAGTGAGAGGACAAGGTCTTTCTAGATTAATGGCTGAAAATAATCTCGAGGCTTCTCAGAAATGTAATGCTAATGAGGTTAATAACACAAGCTCTATCATTGAGCATACTCCATGGTATATTGACATCATATATTATTTAAAACACATGAAATGTCCTAAAGGGTATGATGATAACAAGAGGACACTTAAATTACAGGCTTTAAAATATGTATTTATTGATGGAGATCTTTACTGGAAGAATAGGGATGGTATTCTACTACTATGCTTAGATGAACATCAGTCAAAACATGTCATGAAAGAGTTATATGAAGGTGTATGTGGAGGGCATTTCTCATCAAAGACTATAGTTCACAAGATCCTAAGGACTAGATACTATTGGCCTAGAGTTTTTAATGATTCTTACCATTACACGAGAAAATGCGAAGCATGCCAGGAATTTTTAGGAAAATTAAAATATCAGGGAACACTACCCTTGAAACCCATGCAGGTGGAGGCTCCATTCTATCAGTGGGGAATAGACTTTATAGGAGAGATTGTAGAAAAATCAAGTGGAGGACACAAATGGATTTTAGTGGCAACAAATTACTTCACAAAATGGGTGGAAGCAATCCCAACTAAACAAGCGAGAAGCAAGGTGATGATCAACGTTTTGATGGAAAACATTACATTTAGATTTGGCACTCCAGTGAGGTTGATTAGAGACAATGGAATGTGTTTTAGGTCTGATGAGTTCAAAAATTTCTGCAATGTATATGGCATCACTGTGGCTTATGCTGCCCCTTACCACCCACAAGCAAATGGGCAGGCAGAATCCAATAACAAAAATCTTCTGAAGATTATAAAAAGAATGTTGGAAGGAAACAAAAAGGCATGGGATTCAAAATTGAGAATGGTTGTGTGGGCTGATAGAATTACTGTGAAGAGAGCAATTGGAAGATCTCCTTTTGAACTGGTGTATGGAACACAAGCAAGGATGCCATTAGAAAATCTTCTACCAGTTTACAAATTTGTTCTTCAAGAGGATTTAAGCATTCCTAAACCAATGGAGGAAAGATTAGAGCATCTTGCAGAACTTGATGAGACAAGGAGTCTGGATCAAAAGCAGAACATCAAATTGCAATCACAAGTAAAATACCTTTTTGACAAAAAGGCCAAGGATAGAAAATTTGAAATAAATGACTTAGTAATGATGTGGAATGCCAGATGCCAAGAAAAGGGAAAGCATGGAAAGTTTGAAGCCTTATGGTTAGGTCCTTTTGTTGTCACTGGCAAAGGAGGAGATGATTCTTACTATTTGCAAAATATGTTCAGAGAAGAGCAGGAACTGTCAGTCACAAAGAGAAATAAGTGTTGCCAGTTCATGGACAACTCTTAAATAATTCTTGAAATACTCTTATTCCATGCACAATAGTTTAGGATAGTCAAAAGGGATTAGGATCTACCAATACATGGACAGTCCTATGAATCTCTCACGATAACAAAAACTTTTCCATGTACAGTAGTATAGGACTTACATATATATATGGTCTACTCCCCTAGGAGATCTAAATTCTTGTTATACCCGCAAGGGGTATACATTCGAGATAGAGCCACTGTTGGGACAGGAAAATTTCAAAGTTTTCCTGTACTCCTACCCACCTCATGTCCAACTAGATTAGACAATCATGGGCCCAAAATCATAATAGCAGTGGATGAATTCTATAAAGTCACATGATTTTCATCACAAATAATTGTCTCACCCCTCAAACTATAATATAATAAGGGGCCTTAGCTCCTCAATTTTGGTGAGACCTTGGTGTCTTCTTTATACCAATCCATGTTCAATTTAAAATGGGCTAAATGTGTATCGACATGAGAATTATGGTCAAAAAGAAAGCTTTAGAGATCTCTGATGAAAGGAGTAACACCAATGACCCTTCATCAGAGAGAGAATTTTCAGTCATGCCGAGTTAATCAAAAGTGGGGACTATCGGCATAATAAAACACTATCAGAGAATACTCTAAAAACCCCCTCGATAGTATAAATCATACCGATGAAGGAATTTGGTAGGACTCTCACCGAACAACCCATGGAACGGATGGAGTTAGTGGTGTATCAGAAAGAAATACACATCAGGGTGAAGAATTAAAGTGTCTCTGACATTTTAATGTCTTAGCGACCAAAGGGATTGTTTCGGCCTAAGTCACACCAATATGTATAGAGGATAAAAACCATCGGCAAAAGTGAACAAGTCGAAACAAAGTTTACGAATCTTGCCAAACTGATGCTCATGATGATAAAGGATTTCGATAACATGCTATGGTGATCACTCCGATGAAGGATATAAAAAGGGTATTGGGGAAACAACCATGATCAAATAGTTTGAAATAAGTCATCTCGATGTCATATGTTGTTCTGATGATAATAATGGCCACACTCATTGGTAAAACTCTTTCTGGCATCTCGTAAGGACAAGCGATATCGGTATTAATTACCTGGGTCTTGTTGATTCCACTAACCTGCCATGTAAAGAGAAGCCGATGAGCTTGTCGACAAGACTCATGCCGATATTCATATCAAAGACACTTGAAATATTAGAGGAAGATGTTGTTCCCACAGCGATAAAGTAAGTCAAGCCAATAATATCCATGCTCATTTCTATATTAGGTAGACCTTGAAAAATTTTGTTGATATGAGCTTATATATGTTTTTATAAAATGTGACATCGAGGAGACAAAACAAAGTGTCACAATGATTAATCCACCTGCAATGTTTGCACCATAAGAAGATATTAAATTGCCATAACATTACAAAAGTCCTACCGATGAGGGGATTTATGATGATGTGACATCTCATAATGATCATGAAAATTAATACAATGGAACAATTAATTGCAAACTAAGAAGAAATCCTCTGAAGAGTCATTCGAAATCACTGCAATTAGATTTAAGAGAATTATCTAAAAGGAGTGCATGAGCGAGAACTTGGAGGAAAGACAAAGGAGTTCAATCATTAGATAATAGGTACTTACTTAAAAACCTCTGTGTGATAGACTACAGTTTGAATTTGCTCTCCATAATTGTAATGGAGACTCTAGGAAAAGGAAAGGGCAGAAAACAGCCAGGTGAAACTAGTAAGCCCAAGAAACAAAAAATTGACAAAAGCCCTGATGAAAAAATAAAAGAAAGGAAACTGAATGAGGATTTAATTGACCAATTACTTGGATCTACCCCTAAAGCCCGAAGATCTGCACAACTTAGGGCAGAGGTAGAGAAATTAGAAGACAAATGCAAATACCTTGGAAATGTGTGGACACCAATAAGAGGTTATGAATTGTTCAAATTCCATTACAATAGAAGATTTAGGAATGTCCCAGTGTCTAATCCATAGAAATTGGATTTGGGAAAATTGGTCATCCCTGATGTGTTTGTGAATGCAAAAATCCTCAAACTTCTAGCTAAACATTACAATCCAAGCCTCAAGGCCATATGCAATCTACAAGGAGAGGCTGTTGTACATTTGTCCAAAAATGCCATTTGTGAAGTATTTGATTTAGATGATTTGTGTACTGTTCCCATAGTTTATGAAGATTTGGACAAAGATTATTGGAGGATGGAGACCACGTATAATGGATGGAGATTACCTCTTCACAGACCTAAGGCAGAAGGAGAAATAGTGCCTCTTAATGATAATGATGGACCACCATTCCATGTGTCATTGTTTGAAACATATATACAATACACATATTATTCTGTGAGCCAAGTCCTAGGGTCAGAGGTTCCTAATTTTATGATAATTCCTTTAATGGTGATAGCCCAATATATCCAGTGTCACAATGCTAGGTAGTTTGACTATGTTGCCTATGTTTTTGGAAGAATTGATTCTAGTTTAAGTACAATCAAGAACAACGCCCCATCAGTCTCTTTTGAGCACTACTCACTCCTCATGCAAATGGTATTATATTATGGCCAGGAAATGGGAATATGGCCAAGTGAATTCAGAGTTGCTCAAGTGGACTAGAGGGGACAAAAATCACCTGTGCAAATGTGGACGAGGACATGGGACAACAAGTTTGCCCATTCTAGTTATATTCATTTTGAAGAGTACTATGTGAAAGTGTTGTATAGATATTTTAATCATCCTTGTGAATATTCACTATCAAATGAAATAAAGAGGTTTATCACACCCAAAGATTTTGGTAGTCCTCCTACTGTCACCCACAACTGGGGAGACTGATATTGTTTTGAGGATTCAACCATGGTCAGAATTTATGGTTTTGAAGACACCCCATTTATATTGCCCAAGACAGTTCCAGATAGGGTTGCTTACTTAGAGATACTCAGGCAAATAAACTACTTTAATGTGATGAATTTGACTGCCTATGACAAACAATCCTTCATGCCTAGTACTTTGTGCTTCAGGGATTTTACTATGGTGTCTAAAGAGGGTTATGGCCTCATCATGGACAAATTAATGCATTACAACATCAGATGTGTAGAAGCAAGGAAAGGATTTGATCCTGAGGGTTTCATTGATTTTGCAAGGAGAAAACAAAACTTTAGTGGATACACACATATCCCATATCAACATGATGACATTATTAGGAACATGGAAGAAGCTGAAGTTGAACTGGTGATTGAGAACTATAATAGAGAATTGGATAAGAAGAAGAAATAGCTTGCAGAAATAGAATTGTTATCTTCTGGTGATGAGGGATCCACAGGAGAAGAAGAGCCACATGAACAAGCAACTAGAATATCTAAACAAAAAATGGAATGTTATTAGTCTCCTAATAAAGAGTAGGATGAAGAGGGGCCTAGTGATGAGGATCCAAGACAATTGGCATATGATTATTTTATTGCAGATGATCAATTTATTCATTCTAAAGAGTTTAAATCATTTTTGTATAAATGCAAGGGTAAAGAGATTAGAGAATCAGTTGATGATGTCATAGCTGACAATGAAAGACAATTAATTGATATGGTAAAAACAATAGTGGACAATGAATTGAAAGCTATGACTCCTAGTAGAGGTAGACAGTTGCTCAGAGAAGCAAGTGTTATGATATTTCTTGGTCTTGATATAAATTGTACTCTAGTGTTTGATAGTTTTTTGTACAATACTGATGAAAAGTGTAAGCTCACTCTTGATGGTGTCCCAGAGGTATACATGGGTACAAAATATAACAATGATGAAAACTCACATGATATGGGCCTTGTACCCTCCTCATAAGAAAATGGCCATTATAGATACTAAGAAAACTTTTGGGCATGTTATGACCTTGAAAGTAGGGGAAATGGATCCCTTGATTATTGCAGATATTGGCATAAATGTTGCAAAGTTAAATAAGGCACAGGCTCAGATGTTGATCAAGGAAATAGGATACATATAAACTAAGTTGTAAAAGATTAACAAAAGAAAATGATTTCTTGAAAGATACTGTTAAGAATACCTTTGGAGGGTCAGTGAAAAGGTTAACTCAAGGAGAGAGCTCACAAAGTGCCCAATCACCATCTGTTGATCAAATAGCTCAGGTTTAGATTGACACACTTGCAATAATGCTATAGAATAGGCTGTTGCAAGTATGAGGTTATCCAGTGTTGTCATTGATGTCAACATACTCATACTGCATTGACAAGAAGGATTTGATGAGCTGTGTGCTGAGGATATTGAGAAAATTAGCCTCAGTCAGGAACAGTGAAGAACAGTGATGAGAAGAAGGTAAATGTACTGTATAGGATGAGAACCGGAGGATGCGGATTAAAGGGTTAGTAGATATGAGTCTTGAGATGTTACAGTTAAGATTTCAGAGGTCCGCATGAAGATCTGAAGGAGTTGTGGCTGCCGGTATAGAACCGGGTCCGGCAAGTATCCAGAGGTGACAGAGGATCACAAAAAGGTCCGGTGAGGTCCGGAATTGTATTATCCTAATCTGCGGATTGGAAGGAGTGTTTGGGATGTCCTTGTGATGTGTCATCCTGATTTGTGTATGATTTGGAGGTCCGGAAGTACCTCTTGCATTATGACAGTGGCGACAGACTGTGTTCTTGAAGTTTCGGATGAGGAAGACAAGAGATCCCAGTAAGTAGAGGAAGTGCGGATGTATCCGGACATTCAGACAGGCTTTTGAAGATTCTTGGATCATGTTTAGGTTGTGTTGTTGGTCCGCATTGATGGTGGAGCTCGGAATTGAAGTTATTCTTCCGGATGTAGTTCTTGCTCTGTGTAGCCGACCGGATGAGTTGTTCATCCTGCGAATGTTCTTGTGATGGCCGACCGGATGTGTTATTCATCTTGCGGATACTCCTATGGTTGTTTGTCGACTTAGATGGTTGTTCCTGAGTCGATGTATTGTATAAATAACGGATTGTAAGTTCATTTCAGTAAGTGTATGAGGATGAGGATGATATAGCGAAGAAACATGCGAAAGGCAGAGCAGAGATTGTTGGGCTTAATTGGAACTGATCCGGACATGGTAGAGATGTCATTCTCCAGTTCAAGACTGTGATTTTCATCACTTTGTAGACAGTGTGTCTCCTTGTAGGCAGTGGGCCTCTTTGTGAGCAGTGTGCTCGGGCAGTGAGCCCTTATTGGCATGTGCCATTCATTTTTCTTTATTCTTCTAACAGAGAATAATTCTTGGGTTAATCACCCCGTGGTTTTTCCCTTAACCGGGTTTTCCACGTCAAAATCTTGGTGTTCAATGTGTTGATGCTTATCTGCTCTTGTGTTTATGTATTATGCTTCCATGGATGATTATTTGATATGCTGCTAACTAACAACAGTGAGTTAAGTGTTTGAATGAGAAGAAGTTTTATACAACTGATTCACCCCCCCTCTCAGTTGTATGCCCTAGATCCAACAATTGGTATCAGAGCTAAGTTCCTCTGACAAGAGCTTAACCGCTTGAGGAGATCCAGGATGTCGTCATACAAGAAGGATAGTTCGAAGTTCGATGGAACCAACTTCACTCTCTGGAAAGGTCGCATGAAGTGTCACTTGGAATGCATGGGAAAAGCATACCTAGGTATGATTTCAAAACCATATGTACCTCCACAAGGTGGTCCGACAACTCTGAATGAAATCACAGAAGCTGAAAACAATCTGCGGACCAAGGAAGCTCTTCTAAGCGCATTGAATGACTCAGATCTCTCGAATGTCATTGACCTACCCACTGCATATGAGATCCTAACTAAACTGGAACTTCTGTATGAAGGAGATGAGTTTGTCAAAAGTGCAAGGTTGCAAAGTCTGAAAGGGAAATTTGAAAGATTGAAAATGAGAGATGATGAAAACATCACTACCTTTATGCCAAGAGTAAATGAGCTGGTATGTGGAATCAGAAATGCTGGTGGAACTTTAGATGAAAATGAGATTGTCTGCAAAATCCTAAGATCCCTTCCTGCTGCCTACAAAATCAAAGTTGCTGCCATTGATGAATTCAGAGCCCACACAACTGTCACAAGAGAACAACTGGCTGGCAAACTAGCTGCATTTGAAATGATCGAGTTTGGAGATGATCCTTCCAAGACTGAATCTGCTTTCAAAGCCAGTGCCTATGTGAAAGGCAAACAGAGATTTGATCCGGGTGAAAACTCATCAAAGAAAATGTCATGGTATGATCAAGCAAGAAGAGACATGGAAGAAGAAAAAGCAGAAACAGCTCAACTTGAAGCCCTCATTGCAAAGAGACTGCCAAGAGGATCCGGTAAGTATGAAGGAAAGCTACCCTTTAAGTGTTTCAACTGCAATAAGATTGGTCATTTTGCCTCAAGATGTCCGGAGAGATCTGCAAGATCTAATACTCACAGACAAAGGTTTCAAAAGAATTGCTATTATGTTCATGAAGAAGATGACAATGAAGGAGTAACAGATGATGAATCAGAACCAGGAAGCAAATCCGGAAATGAGTGGGTGTTTATAGCCATCAAGGAAGAAGATTCCTTGCTCTCTGAATCTGTCAATCACAAAGTTGTTGAAAAAGCCTTGGCTGCTCAAGTGGAAGAAAAGGATGATTGGGTTATTGACAGTGGATGTTCTCACCATATGACTGGTGACAAGAATAAGTTCTTAGACTTGGAAAGGTATGAAGGAGGAATGGTAAAGTTTGGTGACAATTCTACTGGCAGAATCAGAGGTAGGGGAACTATTTCCTTTGATGGTAAGAACAAAACAGGAAATGTACTGTATGTTGAAGGATTGAAGCACAATCTTCTCAGTGTTGGTCAGTTAGTGGACAAAGGCTATGATCTCCGGTTCAAGAATGGAAAATGCAGAATCTTTACAAGCTCCGGAACTGAAATTGCATCCGGTACTCAGACAAGAGGTAACATCTTTCATCTGGTTGGTTCAAATAAAAGTTGTTTGTTTGTTCAAATTGATCAGAGTTGGTTATGGCATAGAAGAATGTGTCATGTAAATTTTGATAACATCATCAAAATAAGCAATACTCAGGCTGTGAGAGATCTTCCAAAGTTGATAAAACCCACAAATA
Organism: Cunninghamia lanceolata; assembly: GCA_027924645.1. Lineage (NCBI taxonomy): Eukaryota > Viridiplantae > Streptophyta > Pinopsida > Cupressales > Cupressaceae > Cunninghamia > Cunninghamia lanceolata. The sequence goes on along the minus strand of BSBN01001327.1, from coordinate 1,542,686 downwards.
GTGTGTGTAAAGAATGTCAGTTAGGAAAACAAAGCAGAGTCTCTTTTAAAAGCAAAGATCAGTCTTCTACCGGATTATTGGAATTAGTACATACTGATCTATGTGGTCCGACAAGAATCAAGAGTCTGCAAGGTGATAGATATTTCATGTTGTTAATTGATGATCATTCCCGGATGATGTGGGTTACCTTTCTAAAAGAAAAATCAGAAGCTTTTGAGAAGTTCAAAATCTTCAAAGCTATGGTGGAGAATCAAACCGGTTTGAAACTAAAATGTCTAAGGTCTGATAGAGGTGGTGAATTTACATCTGGTGAATTCATTGACTTTTGTGAGAAACAGGGTATAAGGAGACAGTTGTCTGCTCCTAAGACTCCACAGCAGAATGGAGTAGTTGAGAGAAAGAACTGGACCATCCAGGAAGCTGCTAGGACAATGATGTTGGAAGCAAATGTTCCTCAAATGTTTTGGAAAGAAGCTATCAGCACTGCAGTCTACACTCTCAATCGAGTTCAAATCAGAAACAACACCGGTAAGACCCCCTATGAACTCTGGTTTGGCATCACTCCTACTGTGAAATATTTCAGAGTATTTGGTAGCAAGTGTTATATTAAAAGAGATGAAGATCTAGGAAAGTTTGATGCTAGAAGTGATGAAGGAATTTTCTTGGGCTACTCCACTCAAAGCAAAGCATACCGGTGTTACAATAAGAGATTGAGGAAGATGATAGAAAGCACCAATGTGAAGGTTGATGAAGGAATTGAGAAGCCTTCAAGATTTTATGAGTTTGATGAAGAGGACCAAGACAGTGTTCAAGGACCTCAATCCTCTCCGGTGAGACAGAGTCAGCCTGATCCGGTAAATCAGGAAGAAGAGGTAGGTTTGAATGAGGCTGATCAAGAAACAGCAGTGCTGGATACTCCCAAAATTCCAAGGTATGTAAGACTGAATCACTCTGAAGATCAGATCATAGGTGACAGAAGCAAAGGTGTACAAACTAGAAGGAATATTGCTCAAAATCAGAATGAATGTTGTCTGATTTCAAAGATTGAACCTAAAACAATAAATGAAGCCTGCAATGATGAAAACTGGACCAAAGCAATGGAAGATGAATTGATGCAAATTGAGAAAAATCATACTTGGGATCTTGTTCCCAGACCTAGAGACAGGAATGTAATTGGAACCAAGTGGGTCTTCCGGAACAAACTAAATGAAGCTGGTGAAGTAATCAGAAACAAAGCTAGATTGGTCTGCAAAGGCTACTCTCAAATAGAAGGAATTGACTTTGAAGAGACTTTTGCTCCGGTGGCAAGAATTGAAGCAGTCAGATTACTTCTTGCATTTGCTACCTTCAAAGACTTCAAGGTATATCAGATGGATGTCAAGTCTGCCTTCCTAAATGGTGATCTGGAAGAAGAAGTCTACATTGAACAACCGGATGGATTTCAATTGTCTGATAATAATGATATGGTCTGCAAGTTGAAGAAAGCTTTGTATGGATTGAAGCAAGCCCCAAGAGCATGGTATGAAAGGTTGGATAAGCATCTTGTGCAGATTGGATTCAACAAAGGTACTGCTGACAGTAACTTATATTTCAAAATTGATCATGAAAACATTCTGATTGTTGAAGTGTTTGTGGATGATATCATTTTTGGAGGAAGAGATAGTATGTGCAAAACTTTTGCAAATCAGATGAAAAGTGAGTTTGAAATGTCTATGCTTGGTGAAATGAATTTCTTCTTGGGTCTGCAAATTACTCAAACAAAAGAAGGGATCTTCATCTCTCAGACCAAATATGTGAAAGAATTGTTAAAGAAATTTGGTATGGAAGACTCAAAGCCAATGAACACTCCTATGGCAACCGGATGTAAGTTAAGCAAAGATGATGATTCCCCAAAGGCAGATCAGACAAAGTATAGATCAATGATTGGTGGATTGTTGTATCTCACTCAAACTAGACCAGATATAATGCAGGCTGTTGGTCTTGTGGCAAGATTCCAGGCTGATCCTAGAGAATCTCATGTTATGGCAATCAAAAGAATCTTTAGATACTTGAAAGGAACAGTTGAGTATGGTCTATGGTATCCTAGAGATCCAGACTTCTCTCTTCATGCTTACACAGATGCAGATTGGGCAGGAGATGTGGATGACCGTAAGAGCACTAGTGGTGGAGCATTCTTTTTGGGGAAGAGATTGGTTTCTTGGCTAAGCAAGAAACAAGATGCAATATCTCTGTCTACAACTGAAGCAGAATACACTGCAGCAGCAGGTAGTTGCACTCAAATCTTATGGATGAAGCAGATGCTAAGAGACATCAAAGTTGAATATGAGGAGCCTATCACAATTTTCTGTGATAATTCAAGTGCAATTAATATTTCCAAGAATCCGGTATTGCATTCTAAGACTAAGCACATATCTATCAAATTTCACTTTTTAAGAGAACAAGTAAACAAGGAAGAAGTCAGATTGGAGTATGTTCCCTCCAAGGATCAGATTGCAGATATCTTTACAAAACCTCTTCCCAAAGACTCTTTTGAATATCTCCGGGAAAAGTTAGGGGTCATGGCCCCTCCGGTGATGAACTAAGATGCACTGATGTGCATCAGTCCGGTGGCTATCACAGTCATATCTTGTGATCCGGACTAATGGGGAGCTGCAACTAAGGGGGAGCAGCTGGTATGATTCTGATGCATGAGAACTGCAAGTATGAGCCCTTTGCCATTGATGTCAAAGGGGGAGAGAAGACATGTGAAAAACAAGTGGTTGATGATCAAAGGGGGAGCAGTAAAGGAAGAGAAGATATATGAAAAGTTGAAGTTCTTGTCTTAATAGTTTTTCACATCATATGTTGCCATCAATGACAAAGGGGGAGATTGTTGCAAGTATGAGGTTATCCAGTGTTGTCATTGATGTCAACATACTCATACTGCATTGACAAGAAGGATTTGATGAGCTGTGTGCTGAGGATATTGAGAAAATTAGCCTCAGTCAGGAACAGTGAAGAACAGTGATGAGAAGAAGGTAAATGTACTGTATAGGATGAGAACCAGAGGATGCGGATTAAAGGGTTAGTAGATATGAGTCTTGAGATGTTACAGTTAAGATTTCAGAGGTCCGCATGAAGATCTGAAGGAGTTGTGGCTGCCGGTATAGAACCGGGTCCGGCAAGTATCTGGAGGTGACAGAGGATCACAAAAAGGTCCGGTGAGGTCCGGAATTGTATTATCCTAATCTGCGGATTGGAAGGAGTGTTTGGGATGTCCTTGTGATGTGTCATCCTGATTTGTGTATGATTTGGAGGTCCGAAAGTACCTCTTGCATTATGACAGTGGCGACAGACTGTGTTCTTGAAGTTCCGGATGAGGAAGACAAGAGATCCCAGTAAGTAGAGGAAGTGCGGATGTATCCGGACATTCAGACAGGCTTGTGAAGATTCTTGGATCATGTTTAGGTTGTGTTGTTGGTCCGCATTGATGGTGGAGCCCGGAATTGAAGTTATTCTTCTGGATGTAGTTCTTGCTCTGTGTAGCCGACCGGATGAGTTGTTCATCCTGCGAATGTTCTTGTGATGGCCGACCGGATGTGTTATTCATCTTGCGGATACTCCTATGGTTGTTTGCCGACTTAGATGGTTGTTCCTGAGTCGATGTCTTGTATAAATAACGGATTGTAAGTTCATTTCAGTAAGTGTATGAGGATGAGGATGATATAGCGAAGAAACGTGCGAAAGGCAGAGCAGAGATTGTTGGGCTTAATTGGAACTGATCCGGACATGGTAGAGATGTCATTCTCCAGTTCAAGACTGTGATTTTCATCACTTTGTAGACAGTGTGTCTCCTTGTAGGCAGTGGGCCTCTTTGTGAGCAGTGTGCTCGGGCAGTGAGCCCTTATTGGCATGTGCCATTCATTTTTCTTTATTCTTCTAACAGAGAATAATTCTTGGGTTAATCACCCCGTGGTTTTTCCCTTAACCGGGTTTTCCACGTCAAAATCTTGGTGTTCAATGTGTTGATGCTTATCTGCTCTTGTGTTTATGTATTATGCTTCCATGGATGATTATTTGATATGCTGCTAACTAACAACAGTGAGTTAAGTGTTTGAATGAGAAGAAGTTTTATACAACTGATTCACCCCCCCCCTCTCAGTTGTATGCCCTAGATCCAACATAGGCATGTTAATATGATGTGTTGGATGAACAAATTTTGGGATGTCTATCCTGAAAACCATAAGGTGATCCAAGAGCATGAAAGGCTAGACAATAGGCTTCAGGAAAAACTCCATGAGATATAGAGTAAGGATGTTTCTGACACTACATGTACTTCTAGTGCAAAAGACTTGATTAAACAACATCAAAAATATTATGACCGTTTTAAAAATGATGCCAAGGAGTGTATTAAGGCTTCAAAAGTAGGTGTACCCATGTTGCTCAGAAATGATAAGGAGCTAAAAAGCAAAGATGAATGGAGTGAAGTGTGCCAGGTGATGTTACATGAAGCTTTGGGATCTCTCAAGGATAAAGAATCTGCACCTAGGGAAGCCTGCAAGCATTTAGAGAAGATGGTGACAATGGATGTGATCACAGGAAATGCTATTGAGTTTACTGATATACATTGCAGCCAAGAGTACTTGGATCACATTGCTCAGATATACTTGTGGCTAAGTAGAACTTAGCATCGTTATCTTTATTGTTATGTTAATTATTTTAATTCCCAAAAGACATTTTGAAGAGTTATGTCTCTTCATAAATATTTATATATAAGTTGGACATATGGTGATCAGGGATCGTCAGAAGTAGGAGATAACATATGAAGTTTATAATGTTTTAAAGGACCATGTTGCAAGTATTACATTTAAGAAGTTAATAGAAGATCTATGATTCTGTGGACTTATACTGGCATCAATTGTTTGTTGAAGTTATTCAGTTGTTTGGTTGTCTCCAGTTAAATATTTCCCTATTATTCAAATTGATATATCAAGTATATATTTAATTTGTCAATGCACATTTGTTGTATTTGTGTGATTTGATTAATTGGTTTCCTTAAAAGGAATTAAAATCCTTCTGGTCAGTCATAGTAATCTGGAAGTATTGATTTGGATCATTAAGAAGAACCATATAATTAGGATTGTCATTCTATCTCCTAATTGATATTATCTATTGTTCTTGTATATTTTGTTTAATTGGTTCTTTCAAGAAAGGATTAAATTTCCTTCCGGTGAATAACAAGAAACCTGATTGTGTTAGTTGGATTATTAAAAAGAGTCTGTCAATCATTTCCCTGCACGTTTATATGAGTTATAAACAAAAGTATTATGCCAAACAGTTTGAGTTATCACCTAATATAAGCCACTAGTCTCTATCTTTCATTTGACTCTATTTACCCAACAAGGCACTAGTCTTATTTCAATTCATCATTTAGTTTTATCCAAAAGCCATTTATTAGTTGAGCAAAGTTGTAAAATTTACCTTGATATTGCTTATACCATTTACACCAATCATCCTTTAGATATTAGATATAGAATTAGTTAGCAAGCTTTCGTCTATTCTACACCATTTACCACTGTGGGTAGATTCATTTACTTAACCAAAGCACTTACACTCATCTAATCTTCTTCAATTTTCAAGGTTCACCCACCTAGGTATAGCAGTGCCTAAAGTGCAGGGAGTCATCAACCCTAAAGGTTAACTCTGTCACGTTAGTTCAAAAATGTTGCCAATTTGATCATAGAGTCTGGCATCCTCTTAGGATTTGCAACCTGCATTTTTGAGACCTAACACAATCCACCCTCTTTCATTATCGTCATCAATAAACATTATAATAACTACATCTCATCTCTATTGTTAAGTTCCTTGATCCCATGGATATAGGTATGTGGGCAGTCTAGAATACGAAGGAAGTACCCAGACTCAGTTATGGGTGATATACACTCCTACCATCTTTCATCCTTCATCCAAGCTTCACCATTCATCATCTTCATCCATCTCACATTCTTCTTGTTGGAAACAAGGCAAATAACTGAGAGGGGGGTTAATTAGTTATCTCAAAATTTCTTTAACTTTTTCTTTTGTTATCTTAATAAATAATGTAGCATCAAATCATATAAGCATTTAATAACAAACATAAAATCAACACACATAAAACAAGGATTTTTACATGGAAAACCTTGTTAAGGGAAAAACCACGAGCTGACTAACCCAAGATTGTATTCTCTATTAAAAGAATAAGAAGTACAAAATGGCACTTGCCAATTAGGGCTCACTGCCTGAGCACACTACTCACAAGAGGCACACTACCTACAAGAACTTACAGAAGGTAATCATAAGTTTGAACTGATGAGACACATCTACAAATGCAAGAGTTTAGTTCCATTAGGCACAATACAATGATTTGATGCACTTCATTCTTCCTCTACTTTAATACTATTGCTCTGTCACATACCGGACTTGATCTACTGCTTTCAAACTTGTCCCTACTTTTCTTCGCACTTCTTACATCACTTTTATTTTTCACACACCCCTACATACTAGAATCCATCTGGTATATATATCCGCATCGAGGATTTCATCAACTTTTTAGTTGGCAACAAGAACACTCAAGATATTTACAAGTTATTGATCTGTCGGTTGAATCCATGCTTGGTTTGTGATGCGTATCAAAAGCATAGGCATAGAAGTCATTAATCATGTTGGCCAACAATGTATACCAAATAGCTTGATCAACACCTTTTACTCATCTGGATTGAAGTCTGATGCTCTGCTGGTCAGTTCTTCCTCTGTCTGCTCTACTTGACTGGAACTTGATGGTTAGATGCTCATATCTTTTCCATGCTTTACTACTGGAGGCTAAAAATCTGGAATATAGTAGTCATGATACCCCTCATGACTTATCCAAGTCTGTAACTTGCTGAGTTACCCCATCTGAGATATCCAGACCTGATTGTCAGACCTTGTTGTATGCTTTATTCTTGTTCACCGGACCAAAACAATCTTTAATCTAACTTCCAGTATAGGCATACTATGGACTACAGATGTGTGGGATAGACTTTGTTTCCATCACTGACAACACTCATCAAGCCACATAGTGTCTCTTGCCAACAATCTCCCCCTTTGGCATTGATGGCAACACTTAGTGAAAAATGGCTAAGTGTCATAGTAAACTCCCCCTTGGCTGATGCTTTGTCTTTTGTACTATTTTACCAGAGCTCCCCCTTAGCTAGATTCCACATTTTTCACTACTCCTCACTCCCCCTTTGACATCAATGGCAAAGGGCGGAATCCGCATACTAAAATTTTGCAAAAAATTATCTATACATGGTTGCATAAGTATATATACATGTTATACTTACATAAACTTAAGTATATCCGCAAAAGTGGCCTTTAACTGTACAAACTATGTGGCCCAACTCTGCTTCATCTTGGCCAAAATGGAGATGTGACCACTCAACAAAAATTCATATGCTTCTACCCTTCTTAGATCTGTTGGATCACTGGTTCGGGCTGTGGTCTAAGCATCTGTCAAGGCCTCATGCATTGCCTCTAACTTAGGGATAATTATCCCTCTGAGTTCACTCATCCTGTTTATTATATTCTTCTTTCCTTTGTCCAGCCTCTTTATTTCATTTATAATGACAATGGCTTGGCATTCTTGATTCATTAAAGAGGTAGAAAGGGGATCAAAGTTATGAGATAAACTTGACAGTTTACCTTCTTTTCAATATCCTCTATCACTTTGGGCCAAGATAAACAAAATTTGTACATGTCCCCACCATCTTTAAGAGAATTTTTAAGGCTCTTTATTCCAATGTCTAGGGTCCTCCTATCATTAGCAATGAGTCCCTGTACTTCAGTGAATCTTTTTCCCAAAAACTCCTTCCAAACCTCAGCTTCTGCTGATTTTTCTAGAGATTCAAAGTGAGTGGTAACACAATTTACCAAAGATTTCAAGTTGCTGAATGGTGAAGCCAAAGGATCATTTTGGAATGATGACATTATCTTTTCTAGCATCTCGGATGCCATCTCCAACAGTTCACAATCTTCCATGTGAGATTTTAGGAGTTTTTTTTTGCTTTGGCTTGAGCAAAAGATGTTATTTTCATTGTCTGAACTGGAGAGAGAGAGTCAAAATTTAGTGGCCCTTGAAATAGCTCAGGTTCATCTATCTCCATCATTTCTTTGTTCAAGAAGTCCTTCACTACCTCTGTAGTGTCTCTTTCTAGTGACTGAGTCTTCTTTTCTTTTGGGATGTCAGAACTATCATCATAAGTCTTCTCTACTTGTTCTTCTTCTTTTCCCTTAACCTCCTCTTCTTGAATCACTTTCTCCTCTTTTCTTCCTTCTCCTTCATCTCCTAATTCTAGAATGTCTATAGTGGGATCTAGAGGAGAGATGTTACATATGTTTACTACTTCCTCTTCTAGAATAAAGGAATCCAAGTCCTTAGACTTTTCTTCATCTATCTCTTTTGATCTCTCTACATCAGAAGATTTTTCATTGGTTACATTTAATCCTTCAACATCCATGGTAGAAGGTTCTTCAACTGATTCCTCTATAATAGGAAGATTGAATCTTTTGAAGGCATTCCAGAGGATGTCTTTTGTTTCTCTTGCCACTTGGTCAGTTTCTCCAAGCATAAGTTTATTCATTCTTGCTTTACTCCAGAATTCATCCTTACAGTCCTTAAAGATCATGTCCATATGTTTTGGAGTAATAGAAGGATAGAGCTTAATTGCAATCTGTTCTCAGATCTCTAAGTCTTTTGCCTTTGCATTATCTTTTCTTAGTTCAAGTACCTTCTCTAGACTTTTGGGAATTAATGATATAATTTCAATGAATGCTTTATTGTAGATGTTCAAGTACCTAACAGTAGCTTCTTCCAAAATCCTCTTGTTAGTATCACTGTATTCATCATAGAAATCTATTACTAGCTACAAGTTCTCATCCACAGTGATTGCCTTGATGATGTCATCAATGGAAAGAGTAGGCTTTTCAACAAATTCTTCTGCCTTTTCTTCCTTATTTTTACTAGCAAAATATTCTCTAGATATCTTCTTCTTTTTCTTCTTCATTTTATTAATTTCCTCATTAGATTATGTTTCTTCATCATCTTTGAGACTTGTGTATGACCTTGTGGCTTTGGTCTTCATCATTTTTTCTCCTTTTTTAGATGTCTTGACTTTCGGTTTGGTGGCCCTCGAGCTTTTAGGAGTGGCAGGTGCAAAGCTCTTGGAGAATCTAGTCCAGGAGGAGGCTTATGCTAGAACCTCTTCTTTCTTTGCTTCTTGTTTTTCTTTCTCATCCTTCTCCATTTTCTCTCTATTTTCATCTACTGCCTCTTTTGATATGCCAAATCTTTTGGCAATTTCCTCAACTTCCCTTCTAACTTTCCTCTTTATCTCCAGTTGTCTTAGCTCAACATCTATTTTTACACTTAGTTCTTGAAAGGTTACAAACCTTTCTACCTTAGGGTCCTTAGGCTAGCTCAATAGGTGTTGAATATGTAGTTCCAAGATTTTCTCATCGACCTCGTATCTCATAGGCATTATCCACATTGTTCTAGGCTCAACTGCCTCCATTAGGCATTGATCAGTGTCAACCATGAAGCATACTGTGTCCTTGTATTTCTTGACTATGGATTGAGGAATTCTTTCTCTGTCTTGCATCATGCTCTAAAAGTTCTTGAAGTAACCCCAGAGAGCTATGTTTTGGGCTTGAGCATCACCAAGTCCATACATATAATCTCTAATATGTATGGCAACCAGTTTGTCATTTTACCATACCCAACCACTTGATCCGGGTAGCTCATTCATTTAATAAAAGAACATACATAGTATTAGACAACCATATTTGAAGGAATTCTTCTTGTCCTTTTTGATCTTCTGTAGGTTTTCTAATAGTTGATTTAGGAGAAGATCACATAGGTCATAATCTCTTAATTATTGGACAGTTATGCAAAAAGGGTTTCAAGTTTGTGTTTGAGAATGATTCCCTTAAAATCAAAGAAAAGTCTAGAGCTACAATAGCAATTGGGAAAAGAACATATGAGAATCTCTATCATCTCAAAAGAAGTAACTTTCTTGGGTTCACATCTCAGACCAATGAAAGCTAGGTCTAGCACAAAAGACTTTGTGATACAAATCTTGATGACTTAATAAAAACAAGATCAGTTCAAGTTGTGAAGGACCTACCAAAAAGTGATTAATCGAACAACATCACTTGCAGGAAATGTCAAAGACTATCAAGAAAAATATTGCAGGATAAAGAAAGATCCTCCACTGGATGATTGGAATTGATTCATACAAGATTTTATGGTCCTACAAGAATACCAAGCCTCCATGATGACATGTACTTTATGTTTTATATTGATGATTTTTCTAGAATGACTTGGGTCATTTTTTTAAAGGATAAATCAAAGATTTTAGATTCACTTAGTTTTTAAAGAAATGGTTGAAAATGAGCTAGGCATGAAAATCAGAAGTCTGAGAATTGGCAAAGAAGAAGAGCTCACCTCCAACGATTTCAATATGTTTTGTGAAACCTATGGGATAGAAAAACAACTCTCTACAAAAAATAAGATAATGGAAGAAGCAAATCTACTAGATAGATTTTGGAAGGAGGCAATTCAAATCACTATCTATACATTAAATAGAGTCCAAGTGAAAACCAAAGAAGTAAAGACTCCCTTTGAGTTGTGTTATGGATCAATACCCACTGTGAGATATTTCAAAATCCTTGGAAGCAAGTGCCTCACTAAAATTGGAAAGGACAATGCTAAGTATGAGGAAGGCATTTTTCTTGGTTATTCATCTTGGACCAGGGCTTATCTCTGTTACAACAATAGATTAGGAAAGATCATTGAAAGTACAAATGTCAAAGTAAATGAGGACAATCAAAAGTTCTCTCACTCAATCAATCAGGATCTACAAAATGAAGCACAAGAAGGATCCCAGACCATCAATGACAAAAAAAAATATCATGAGGAAGGACATAGAGCTGCTATGAATCAAATGAATCTTTGCTTGATTGCCAGTATTGACAATAACAATTCCAAGACTGTACTTGAAAATCTTAAGAAATCAAAGGAAGAAAATATGGATTTAAAGGGAAATATAATGGAAGCAAATGATTACATCAAGGAATTGAGAAAGTAAATCAGGCAACTTTAGCAAAAACTAAAAGAGGACAATGAAGAAAAAGCAAAAAATGAGGAATATCTGAAAGACAAAACTTAAGACTACATAAAGCTTGAAGAGGAAGTTGTGGATCTGAAAGTTGATCTAAAACATGCATGGGCTCAATGAGATCAATTCAGTATGAGTGCTTCTAGATATGATATACTAATGGCAAGTCAGAAAAATATTGAAGATAAAGAAAGCGTGAGACTTGAAAAAGATAAAGGTTCCGGAGTAGGTCAAGAAGAGAATACTAAGGAAAAGGATAAAAGCAAACAGATTCAGTATCAAAGAAACAGACCTAGAAGACCATCAGTCAGGCAACCAAATGCTCAAAGGTACCCATCCTTCAAAGGTTATTGTAACTCCTGTAACAAGTTTGGTCACAAGGTCACTCAGTGTAGAATCAGGATGAATCAAAATGTTCCATCATTCTCTAGTCAGTGTTTCACATGCAATAAAATTGGTCATAAAGCAGTTGAATGCAAAAGTAAAGAAAGTTAGAATTCTATTAGGTGCTATGCATGCCATAAAATGGGACATAGGGCTAATGAGTGTAGAAGTCAAGTAAGAAAAGGCTATGATAAGACAATTGAATCTTTCAATGGCTACTATTATACATGCAATGATTTTGGGCATAAGGCCAACCTATGTAGGTCAAGGATGAATGGAAGAAACAATGATCAAAAAAATACTATGTGATTCAATTACAACAAGCCTGGACATTTTGCAAGATCCTACAGAAGTAAGAACATGAAGAAGGATAATTAATCAAAACTGGGGAAACTAGTGGAAAAAGAGATGAACAAGGTTTGGGTCAGGAAGGAAGTAAATGAAGCAAGAGATGAGTCTGCACTAGACTCTGGAACAAATACTTCCTCCAAGAAGTAAATTGTGGACTATGACTCAGGGGGAGCCATATTGAAAATTCTAAATGCCCCAGCTAGATAGTCATTACTCAGATCCAGCACAAAGATATGATATGACAGATCACTTAAAAGAATTCTAGTTTGGAAGCCTAAAAGACTAATTATGAGTAATATGTAAAGTAAGTAACAAAGATTGGATCAGTATGCTCTATAGTTGAAAATCATTATATGTGGTTCAAGTATGTTGTTTATAAACATTTGGTGAACATATTTCCTAGGAAGTCACATTGTGAATTGTTCAAGTTCTGATAAATAAAGATAAGTCAAGGACAGTGTGTAGCACTAGAGTACAAGGGTCCTCATTTCTCCACTATTGCATATTTTGTTTTGCAGCTCTGAAGGTATGTTAAGACATCAATGATGAATGTTGGACATGAATTCTAGAGTCTCATATGGTTTGCATTGGGAGTTATGATGTGAGATGAATTGGTCACACATGCACTTAAGGGATAGGACTAACAGGTCATGAATTATGGCAAGGCGAAGAAGACATTGTTTTAGCTACTAATGGGGAACTGATAGCTGTAATTGATGTTCAAGGAAGGCTATAGGAGAAAATCTACAGACAAGTGTTGATCTATGGAAATGTATTATTCTCATAAGTTGTCATGAAAGTTGATAAAAGATGGAACATCTTAGTTGGATGTCATCAAGTCTAAGGCTCTGAGAAGACAAGATATGCACGTGAAGGTCCTAATGTGAACTAAATATAGTCTAAAGTGTACCACAAAGAGGGAGTATTCAGACCAGTAAAAACAAAAAGGTGTAGCAGTGCAAGTAGAAATCAAAGATTGTTGCTAAAGACAAAGAGGATTTGTTGGCAAGAGATGTTGTCATTGATGGCAACTAAGATCATCCCAAACATCCATATAACATGAGCTGTTCATACCGGAAGTCAAAATTAGAATTTGTCTAAGTCTGGGCAGTTAAGAACAAAGTAGTAATAGAGTTCGGTATCTTGATCCGGATCTCTCCGGTGGAAAGGCATGGTTTGTTGTGGATCTAAGATAGTTAACATCATTGCAAAGACACTCTAAATCTAGATTTTTGTCCTCCGGTGATGAAGGATTCAAAAGATGTTAGAATCTGAGTATCAGGTTCTAGTTTATCAAAACAGACAGAAGTAGAATAGACAAACCTTGCAAAAGATCTTGATTCTATATGTATGAAAGTTTCTTGTTGGACAAATGGTGGTGGTCAATGATTGTGGCCAACATGAGTAATGATTTGCAAGAGCAAGTTTTGGTCTGCACCGTAAGCTATGCATAGATCTAGCCGACAGAGCAAGACACTCACAAAAGTTCTAAGTATTGTTGAAGCTGACTAATAGAATGATTGCAAATCATGTTGCGGATATATATATATGGTTGATGTAATTGGATGATTGAGTGTGTGAATGTGAATAAGGTGTATGTGTGAAAAGAGCAGAAATCCAAAGAGTGAATGAAGGCAGATCAGTAAAGAAGAGCAGAGCAAAGATGAAATGTGTAAGATTAGTTTTTGTACTTAACCTGAACTAAAATTCATGCATAGGCAAATGCTATTAATCAATTCAAATCTCTATTGTTCTCTAGTAATATTTTCTTATGTAGTGAGCCTCCATTTGAGCAGTGAGCTTTGGGCAGTGAGCCTGAATGCATGTGCATTCCCATTTGTAAAATACTTTTAACAGAGTATTAATTTTATGGGTTAACCCCCACCGTGATTTTTCCCTTAACCGGGTTTCCATGTCAAAATCTTTGTGTCAAGTGTATTATTTATGTTTCTTCTTATGTGATGCTGAAATATTTATTTCATTAATTTGTTTATAAGTTGTAAAGGAAGATTAAAGGAAGAAAAAGGTTAAATAAGTAACAATTGATTCACTCCCCCCTCTTAGTTGTCTAGACCTAATTCAACAATTGGTATCAGAGCAAGGTTCCTTAGAGAAGCCTAATAGCTTAAGGAAAAGACCTTGGAAGAAGTTTCAAATGGGTTCATTAAGAGATCTTCAGTCAGCCCTAGAAGAGCTTGCTCAATCTAGAACAAAAATTAGTAATCTAAGAGGTGAACTTAAAGATGCTAATGACACCATTGAAATGTTAAAAGATAAATTAAAGAAATCTATGCAAAGAAAAAAGGAGCTACTTCTGTAGCTATCCATTCTACCTAAAGAAAATAGCTTGAATGAAGCTTTGAAAGAAAAAACAAAGGAATGTGAGAAGCTCTCAAAAGAAGTCGATGTTCTAAAAATTGAAATGGAATATGGGGTGATGAGGTAAACCAAAGAAAGTGAAGATAGGAAGAAAATTGAAGAAGATCTGAAACAAAAACTAAAAGAAAGATCTGAAGAATGTTGCAAATTTGATGGAATAGCGAGCCATCTAGAGTTTGATCTACAAGAAAGTAGAGACAATGAGAGAGAACTTGAAAGGCAAATAGTCATTCTCAGACATGACCTAGATATTGCAAATGAATATAACAAGTTCAAGATAATTTCAGCAAAACTTGAACCACTACTTGAAGGATAGAAAAAGGCTGATGACAAGCATGGTCTTGGATATGAGAAAGGTGAAAGCTCCATATCTGAATAGAGAAATTTTCAATCTAAGAATGGGAGAAACAGATCTAGAAAACCTCTAGTAAGACAACCAAATGCTCAAATATATCTATCATTCAATGGAAATTGTTTCAACTACAACAAATTTGGTCATAGTGCTACTTAGTGCAGAAGCAAAGTAAATCAAAATGGTCCATCCTTCTCTGATCAATGCTTCAAGTGTAATAGGTATGGTCATAAATCAAATGAATGCAGACATATGACAATGAATAATCCCAATAATAGAAGAATTAGAAACTCTTTCAATGGTTGTTGTTTTGTTTGCAATGGGTTTGGACACATTGTTAATCAGTGCAGATCAAGAGAAAATCAAGTTGTGTGCTTTAACTACAATAAAGTTGGTCATATTGCAAGATTCTGTAGAAATAGAAACAATGGAAGAAGAGGCCCGGTAAATAGAAAATTGGATGAACAAAGATAAGACAAAGGCAAAGAAAAAATTGATGTGAATGAGACTCGGGATGAATCAAACAAGATATGGGTCAAGAAACCCATTATGAATGACAACAATGGATCCGCACCGCAATCCAGTGTTGATAATTCCTTTGAGAATTAAATTGGAGGTCTTGGCTCAGGGGGAGCAGTATTACAAATCAAATTCCCCCAACCAGTAAGTAAGTGCCTAGATCTGGTACAGTAAGAAAAGAGATCTTGGATTGTTTTAGACCATTTGAAAGGATTTTTGAAAGAAAAGAGATGGATATGGCAAATTGCAGAGCAATACATGAAAGACGACTCAAAAACAAAGCAACCAGATGTATTAGGGCAGAGCATTTATTACAAAGACAAATTAGGTGTTGCAAAACATAAAGGATCATTCATTACTCATTTAGATCACTTTGCATCAGAAGAAAGCAAGAAGAAGAGAAGTGAATGAGTTCGAAGCTGAGAATTCCCAAGAATTGATATACAAAGAGGATCTCCAAGAAAAACCCTAATCTGCAGAATAAGGTTTTTCTATTTCTTGTGAAACTTCTTGAATTCTCAATCTCTGAAAATGGCTACACCTTTACTCATCAATGTTACTGAGAGGCTCTATCCAAAATTCAAGAAGCATCCCTATAAATCTGTTGAAATCAAGTTGTTAAGTGCCTTCTCAAGTGTCCCTTATGGGGTCTTACATGTTGAAGACATTAGGGCATACATTCATTGCAATCTAGAAGAATTTGGGAATGCGAAACTAATGGAGTTGTTTAAGAATCATTTGAAAGATGACAATTACTAGTTGAGACCTGAATATGAATCCTTTGAAAGAAAACACTTCCTGCAATTAATTGAATTTCTATCTTTTGATGAAAATAAATGGGTTCATTACATCCTGAGCCGAATACATGATGAATTCTTATGGCTAATGAAACCATTTAAGATCACAAAGGATTTTATCAAGACTGTAACTGGGTTAAACTACGCTGGTGGATTACCTATGTTGAAAGCCATTAAAAACCAGATAGTAACTGATGCTACCGACACCAAGTTTGACAAAAGGGCAATGACCCTTAATGATATCATAGAACCAGATGTTAAATTTGCCTCTATGGTGATTGGGTACAAGATTTATCACTCAAGTAAGGAAAATTTAGTTTCTAGGACTGCAATATATGTTTCTTATAAAATGTTAAAGGAAGATACAAACTATGATTTATGTGAATTACTACAAAATCAGCTGATAGAGAACTTGAGAAAAATCAAAAGAAACAAGAAAAATTCCTTCAAATATGGTTCCTTGATCATTTGCTTATTCTTCTATTTTATGAATGAAGTGCCTTGAGTGCAAGGTGTGTACTAGACAAATGATAGACCAGTGGCAATTCAAATAAGAGGCCACTTACATAATCTTGGAGATTCAGGTGCACAAAAGACTACAATCTAGGGATATTTTGAAAACTTCCAAAGTCTGATGCATGCAAGGGAAAGAATTCCTAGTTCAATTGTTGAAAAGTATGAAAATGAAATATGTTTTATGGTAGACATAGATCAATGTTTGATGGAAGCTGTAGAACCAAGAACAATTTGGATAATGCCAGTGGGCTATGAAGTGGATGAGAAAATTCTGGACATGTATGCTCAACATCTCCTGAGCAAACCTAAAGACACCTCTGTTGAAAAGTTCGGAACATACAAGGAACTAAGCTTAAAGTTGCATGTGGAACTTAGATAGCTGGAAACAAAAAGAAAGGTACATAAGAAAGTGGAGATATATGCAGAAAGCATTGGGATTACAAAAGAAGTAGTGAGAGAAAATAGACAAAGGATTGAAAAGATAAAGAAGAGCATTGAGTAGGCAAAAAGTGAGTCTATAGTTCCCCTAGAAGCCCCGAGGAAGACAAAGAGTTCTGCAACTTCTGCTAAGCCACTCAAGTCCACTTCCACTAAGAAGCCAGAAGCCACTCCATCTAGTGAAGGAGGGAAAAGAAAGAAAACCAAGGCAACAAGAACCCACAAGAGCACTTAAGATGATGAGAAGATAGAAATAGATGAAGAAGTGAAAGAAATAAGATCCAAGAAGGTCAAAACTTCAAAGACTTCTAAAAATCAACCATTCGGAAGCATGAGGGATAGTAAAAGCAAGTATCCAGTAACGTTGCCATGACTATTGATGAAATTTTAAAAACAATCATTTTTCATGGAAATTTAAAACCTATCAAAGTTTACTATTATAACCTTGATCAAGAAAATAAGAAAATTTTAGAAGATGCCATTATCATGTATCTGAATAAATTCAATAGAGCCTTATTGGAAATCTAACAAGAACTTCCTAAAAGTTTGAGGAAAGTAATGGAAATGAGGAAAGAAGAAGCCAAAGAAAAAGATATAGAACTCAAAGAGTATGTTCTCTCCTCTTTGTGCCTTGTAATGACCAGAAATGAAGCAAATGAAATCCTCAGAGAAGTCAAAGATAAATTTAGAAGCAAAATCCAGATGAACAAGCTAATGCTTGGTGAGACTGAAGAAATTACAAAGGAAACAGAAGAAATTCTGAGAAAGGCTTTAGACAAAAATAAATACTACATTGTTTCAGAAAAGCAAGTTAAAGAAGACAATCCTTCTTCTTTGGAACAAAAAGCTCCAGAAGAAGAAACTGACAAGGGAATTAATAACTAAATTATTACTCTAAATCCTCCAGAACTTGATTCATCAAATCTAAATATTGGAGAAGTTTAGGAAGAGGAACAAGTCAATCAGGAGGACATAGAAATAATAGACATAATAATTGATGTAGAGATAACTCCTCCACTTGATCACTATGGGAAGGAAAATGATATTGTTACCACTCAGAGCCCTCCAGATCAAGTAGCAAGTGGTGAGCAAGTAGAAATGAGTCCCTCAAAAGAAAACACAGAGAAGAGTAATATAGAGAAAGAGGAGGAAAAAGGAAAGGAAGACAAAGCAAAAGAAGATGGCACAAAAGTTGAAGCACCTAAAGCAGATGTAGAAAAATCTGATGATCAAAAAGATGGTTCAAAAAATGTAGCAAGAGACACTGCAGATGCAGTAAACGGCCCTCTTGTAAAGGAAGTGATTAAGCTTGATGACCCTGAACTACTCCAAGGACTAACCAATCCAGATGCACTCTCTCCTTTTCAATTGATGAAAATAGCATCTTTCACCCAAGTAAAAGAAAGAGAAAAGATGATAAAATCCCACTTAGAGGACAATGAGCTACTGGGGCTAGCAACTGGAGTTTTAGATAAATTAATGCCAACTTATTAGAAGAATCAAAATGAGTCCCCCTCTGGCCATTTGAAAAATCTTGTACGTGTAGTAAACTCACATTTTGAGTCTTTTGAAAATTCTGTAGAGGCAAAGGTTCAGAAAGAATTTTTGAATAAGAAATTTAGTCAAGTTAAGAATTTGATAAGGAGTGATAGATTAATACTAGGCATTAGCATAAAGAGCATTCAGAATGCTCTAAGTGATGGAGGATATATATAAGTTTTTCCTATCATGGACTAAAGTCAATAAGGATGTTGAGAAGAAGATAAAAGAACAAAAACAGAAAATATTAGTTCTATCTCAAAATTTTGATCCTCTAAATGTGTCTCCTATAAGCCAAGAATGTCAGGTCATTAGCTTGATAGATGAAATAAAGGGACTTGAAAAAGAGAAAATCAATACTATGAAGAGGATGTGTGAGCTCTAGGGATTGATTGCCCCCAAGTTGGAAGCCATGCATAATGCCTTATCCGAAGCCTAGAATGCACTTCAGACAAGTGATCCTCTGGATCTGGAAAAGGCAAAAGCATATGCATTTCTACTAAGTGGGAACATCTCACTCTTGGATGGAATGAAGAATACTTGGGCCTCTGAACTTGTACAGTTAAAAACTAGTTTTGTAGACATTCTTAGGTTCATGTAAATAGAATTTGATGATTTGTTGTACATATGCGGTAGTATAAAAAGAATTTTTTTTGAGAATTTTGGCTTACGAATCTCACCCTTTGCCATTGATGTCAAAGGGGGAGTGAAGGACACTAAAAAATGAGGTATTCAGCATAGGTGGAGCACTAGATTAAGTGAAGGGCACGAATGTACAAACAAAGGGGGAGTTTCTCTAAGACACTTAGTCACTTTTCACTAAGTGTTGCCATCAATACCAAAGGGGGATTTGTTGGCAAGAGACACTACTTAGAACTGATCGGTGCTATCATTGATGGAAACTAAGATCATCCCAAACATCTGCATAACATGAGTTGTTCATACTAGAAGACAGAATCAGAATTTGTCTAAGTCCGGGTAGTTAAGAATAGAGCAGTAACAAAGTCTGGTATCTTGATCCAAATCTCTCTGATGGAAAGGAATGGTTTGCTGCAGATCTAAGGCAATTAATAGCATTGCAAAGACACTCTAAATCTAGAGTTTTTTCCTATGGTTATGAAGGATTCAAAAGATGTTAGCATCTGAGTATCGGGTTCCAGTTTATTAGAATAGACAGAAGTAGAACAGACAAACCTTACAAAAGATCTTGATTCTGAATGTATGAAAGTTGCTTGTTGGAAAAATGGTGGTGATTAGTGATTGTGGCCAGCATGAGTAATGATTTCCAAGAGCAAGTTTTGGTCCACACCTTAAGCTATGCATAGATCTAGCCGACAGAGCAGAACACTGACAAAAGTTCTAAGTATTATTGAATACAACTAATAGAATGATTGCAGATCATGTTGCGGATATATATATGGTTGATGTAATTGGATGATTGAGTGTGTGAATACGAATAAGGTGTATGTGTGAAAAGAGTAGAAATCCAAAGAGTGAATGAAGGCAAATCAGTAAAGAAGAGCAGAGTAAAGATGAAATGTGTAAGATCAGTTTTTGTACTTAACTAGAACTAAAATTCATGCATAGGTAGATGCTATTAATCAGTTCAAATCTCTATTGTTCTCTTGTAGTATTTTCTTAGGCAGTAAGCCTCCATTTGAACAGTGAGCTCTAGGCAGTGAGCTCAAATGCATGTGCATTCCCATTTGTAAAATACTTTTAACAGAGTATTAATTTTGTGGGTTAACCCCCGTGGTGGTTTTTCCCTTAACCGATTTCCACGTCAAAATATTGGTTTCAAGTGTATTATTTATGTTTTTGCTTATGTGATGTTGAAATGTTTATTTCATTAATTTGTTTATAAGTTGTAAAGGAAGATTAAAGGAAGAAAAAGGTTAAATAAGTAACAACTGATTCACACCCCCCTCTCAGTTGTCCAGACCTAATTCAACAAGATTATGAGGTTATCTCCCAGAGGAAGCAGATAGATAATGCCAATATGAGTTTCTAATAAAGAGCAGTGTTGTAGTGTTGCTGATAGAGGAAATAGTAGCAAGATTTGAATAACTGAATAAGGAAGAAGTTCATGAGAAAGACCAAAAGTTGCAGGCAGAGAAAGCATCAAGTAAGGGAGTGTAGTCAGATGGAAAGAGTTTAGTTCAGAAGCAGAAGATTGCAAGTATGTTCCCTTGGCCATTAATGTCAAAGGGGGAGAGAAGTCATGAGAAAAACTTAGAAGGAAAGAGTATAAAGAGATAGGGGGAGAGTAAAAAATGTTAGAATCTGAAAAGATTAATAACCCAGAAAACTAGTGCAAATGAATAGATATCTAAACTATGAATGCAAATGATGCGAAATCAAAATAGCAACATAGAGTCAGTCTCCAATAGAGTAATGCAAATGCTAGAAGCAAAATAGCATTAAGAGGATGCAAAAGCAAAAGATACAAAATACAAGCCAGGTAGCATGCTTATATAGACTAGGAAGAGGGATGAGGTGGCAACACCGACCAATGAGGAGCAACCATCTATCGGACTAGAGATAGCAAAGTATTTTCCCAAGATAGCTAATGGATGCTCACATGTAGGAAGGTGACACCTCACAACCACTCACCTAATAAGACATGCTTTATTAACCTAAGCGAGATTAATAAAAGTGTAGGAAAAACCTAGGGAAGAATAAATAACCCAACTAGGAAATAAAAACCTACACTAACACCCCCCATAAGCGAAGCTTAGGTGGATGTAGAAATGGGTTCCGGTAAATCAAGCCTGATGAGGTACCCATGTACATAAAATTCCCCCCAAAGAGAGAGAAAAGCCCCCCCCCAAAATAGAGAGAGAAGAGAGACCCCCCAAAAGTAGAGAGAGTTAGGACTCTGAGTGAGAGGAAGAAGCCCCCCTCAGAAGATGAAGCATCTTGCACCCCCAGCAAAGCTCGCAAATGAAGGAACTTGCTCTCAGTGAAGGGTTTGGTGAAGATATCAGCAACTTGCTCGGAAGTCAGACAGTAGCGAAGGTCGATGACGTGGCCATGGATGAGCTCTCGGATGTAGTGCATGTGGATCTCGATGTGTTTGGTCTGCTGATGATGGACCGGATTCTGTGAGATCTGAATGGCACTCTGGTTGTCACAAAATATGACTGATGGCCGTCTGATCTAGATACCAAACTCAGTGAGAAGATTCTGAAGCCAAATGGCCTCAGTGGCGGCATTCACAGCCCCCCGATACTCGGCCTCAGTAGAAGATAGAGCAATAGCAGACTGCTTCTTGCTCGACCAACAAACAGGACCTGAACTAAGTGAGAAGTTGTAACCTAAAGTAGACTTGTGATCCTGAGAAATGCCTGCCCAATCTGAATCTGTGTAGCCCACCAAGTCAAGCTCAATGCCCGCTGCATAGTGAATCCCAAAACTGTGAGAACCCTGAATGTAGTGAAGGATCCGCTTGGCTGCTTTCCAGTGCAGCTCATGAGGCTCCTGCATGAATCGAGAGACCATGCCTACAACATATGAAATGTCAGGTCTCGTATGAGTCAGATAAATGAGACTTCCAACAAGCTGTCGGTACAAAGTGCCATCAACAAGTGGAGAAGAACATTGAGCCTCAAGTTTGACTCCAGAAAGAAAGGGAGTTAGAGCAGGCTTACAGTCAGCCATATGAAACCTCGAGAGCAAATCTAGAGCATACTTGGACTGGTTGATGGTGATCCCGGAAGTAGACTGGTATATCTCAATCCTGAGAAAGTAATGCAACAAGCCCAAGTCAGTCATCAAAAACCTGTCATGAAGGGCAGTTTTGACATCCCCAATGGTGGATGAAGAACTCCCTGTGATCAACAAGTCATCAACATACAGAACCAAAAATAGGAGTGAATCATCCTGCTATAAAATGTAGACATTGGGATTAGAATGGCACCGAGTGAACCCAACTGAGAGAAGGAAGGAGTCCATCTTGGCATACCAGGCCAGAGGAGCCTGTTTGAGGCCATAGAGAGACTTCTGAAGATGGCACACAAGTGAAGAATCCTAAAGGAACCACTGTGGCTACTCCATGTAGATCTCCTCCTGAAGGTCACCATGAAGAAAAGCACTCTTCACATCCATCTGGTGTACTTCCCAACGATTAGCTACAGCAATGGCAAGAACAAGTCGGATGGAATTCATTTGGGCAACTGGTGCAAAAGTCTCAGAGTAGTCAATCCCATGAACCTGGGAGAATCCTTTGGCGACCAAGTGAGCCTTATACTTGTCAACTAACCCATCTGCTGCAAATTTTGTCCGATAGATCCACTTACATCGAACAAGTTTTCTTCCCTTAGGAAGAGGGACAAGATCCCAAGTGTGGTTCCTCATCAAGGAACTATACTCCTCTTGCATAGCTATATCCCACTCAAAAATACTAGAAGCCTCATGAAAAGATTGTGGATCTGAGGCAGTAGCAATGAAGACATGTGGAGCATCCTGAAACTGTGAACCAGTCCGCCTGGTGTCTGATGGATCCCCAACCCAATCACCTGCAGACTGCAAGGTCTGTCTAGCCCAAAGTGGACCGGAAGATGGAGAATCTGGAGGGGAATCATCAACCTTTGAATGATGACTACGAGAGGAAGGAGGAGAGTCCTCTAAATCGCTCTCTGCATCAGAAGTGGACGTAGAAGACTGCTCAGGTGAATCTAACTCATCAGAAGATCTGTCATGTACCCCAAGTGACTCCAATGTCAAAGTAGAAGGAGTAGGAGAAGGGATGGAAAGTGAGCTCGAAGAGCCCTCCTCAAACTAAACACTCCTCTCAATGAACAACTCATTAGTAGTAGGGTGGAGCAACCGATAACCCTTCACACCATCAAGATAACCTACAAATATGCAAGGTCTGCTTTGCGGATCTAAGGCCTTGCGTTTCTCTGCAGGAATGTGGGCCCATGCAGGAGAACCAAAAACTTGAAAGTGCTTAACTGATGGTTTCTGACCACTCCAAGCTTCAAAAGGAGTGACTCCCTTCAAGGCTCGGTGAGGAACATGGTTCTAGATATAACAAGCACAGTTAATGGCCTTTGCCCAATACTATGGTGCAAGAGATCTAGAGTGAATCATGCAGTTCACCATTTCCTTCAAGGACCTATTCTTCTGTTCTGCAACACCGTTCTGCTGAGGATTGTATGGAACTGAATGCTGCAAATCAATCCCCTCTAAAGTACAAAACCTATCAAACTGATGGTTGACATACTCACCACCATTGTTAGTGCGCAAAACTTTGATGGCTTTCCCAGATTGCTTCTCTACAAAATTTTTGAAGTCTTGAAAATGATCAAATACTCCTAACTTCTGTTTGAGAAAGTACACCCAAGTATATCGAGAAAAGTCATCAATGAATGTGAGGACATATCTAGCCCTGCTGAAAGAAGGATGCTGAAATGGACCAGCCAAATCACTATGAACTAACTCCAATATCTATGAAGCTCTCCATGCCTTACCTTTGTTAAACTTTTCCTTAGGATGCTTACCAAGAATGCAACCTTGGCAAACACCACCTGAAAACTGAACTAAAGGCAACCCCGTGACCATGCTCTGCTGGTTGAGCTGCTGCAAGTAGCGGAAGTTAAGATGGCCAAACCGCTCATGCCATAATCTACTCACATCGTTAGAATGAGTGAGCAAAACAGTCGAAGGAGGATCAAGAACAAAGTGAGAAAACAGATAGATCCATGACTGATGATCTTCTCTCCCAACTGCAACTGTAGAACCACTATGCAACTCACGAATCTCCACTGAATCAGGTGTGAACTCAACCCACTTGCCTGAACCTGTGTGAGTAATCTGGTATACCGATAGGAGATTAGTTGATAATCAGGGCACACAAAGAACATCATGGAATGTGCCATCCCCCACATCAACAGACCCTCTCCCACACACCTCAACAGGAGTGTCATCACCCATCAAAATAGAAGGCATAGTACACGGCTCCAAAGGTGCAAGTTCTTCCTTAGATGAAGCCATGTGGTGCAAAGCACCCGAATCAAGAACCCAAGTGGATGGTGAAGAAGCAACTACAACAAGGGCCTTGCCCTTTCCTTTCCCCTTGCTGTTTTCTTTTGCCTTATTAGACCCCTCATTAGAACTCTGTTTGATAGACTCAGGAACACTGATATTATTCTTCTTAAGAATGTGTGTCAAGTGATCAATTTGTTTCTTCAGACATTTATGTTCATCATGACCAGGTCTTTTACAATAGGCACATTGGACCCTCTCTTTCTTAGGCTTGTCACCCTTGGAATATTGGGTCTCATTAGTTGCTTTTGAAGCAACCGTTATCTAATCCTTCTTCTCCTTGCTATTCTTCTGTTTCTTATCCTTACTATTGTTGTTACTACTTGGTCCTTTTTGTTCTTTTGTGCCTTGGTTGGTAGCCAAGGCATGTGACTTAGAGAACTTAAGAGTGCCCATCTGAATTAGCTTGTCCTGTTCCCGAGTTAGATTGACAACAAAATCATCTAAAGATGGCATGGTGAATTGAGTACCAAGTGCACCCTTAGTAGCATAGAAAGTAGAAACAAACACAGAATATTCTGAACTTAGCTTAGAGAGAATACTAAGAATCAGTTGTTCATCTTTCTTTTCAATTCCACATTGTTTTAACTACAGCCTTAGTGATTTCAATTTAGTGAAGAAATCCTGGATTGTGTTGAAATTGCCTGGACTTAAACTAATAAGTTCATTTTCCAACATATGACCCCTCATTGAATCTTGTGTGCCAAATAGTGTTTCTAGCTTTTTCCAGATTTCATTTGGCGTATTCAAAGACTCAATGTGAAAGAGCAAATCAAGAGAAACAGATAAACACAATATTCCATATGCCTCATCACATTTGTTAAACCACTTAGGCTTATCTTCATCTTTAGTAGGTTTAGTTTCAAGTCCCATAGTTATCCTATTTAATCCAGCTTTCCTTAAGTGAATTATCATGCGTGATTTCCACTCAAAGTAATTGTATGGAGTTAGGATGGGCAGATTTGTTTGATCCATGATGAAGAAATATAGAGAAGTGCTGAAAAAAAGAGAACCCAACCAAGACAACCCCCCCTTTTCACTCAATCAAAGAACCCTCCCAAGAAAATATGATTTGGCACTTTATATTAGTGCGTTTACAACTGCCACTAGTAAGAAATACTAAGTGGTATTGATTTCAATGCATTACAAAACCCTCATGAAGAGCATATGTTGAAAATACAACTTTGGCACAATACTCAGAGAGATAAACAGCACCACTGCGATCTACTCAAAAAATCATGCACTTTCAAAAAATGAATCGCCTTGATACGAGGTCGTATGTGAAAGTTATGATCCTCCGAAGTTCCCAAAATGAGAACCGTGTAATGTCACGACTGAGAATCTGCAATTTCTAAAAAATTTTAGCATCAAAATCAAAAAACCTCTGCACTAGTGCATAGAGCACGAAAAAATAGCCAAAATAAAAAAAAAATTTCGTGGGAAAAGGAATCCGTATGAGCAAGAATGGAGCATTTGAAAACCGCCTTCAAAACTGCAACTGCCAATAGAGAGGGGTCTTGTTGTAGCTTTTTGAGCATGTCTCTGCAAAATATACAGACTGCATGCAAAAAATGAACACTACCTAGATGGTTTTTCTGTGCTGTGAACAAAACCCAGAAGGTGTTTTTCTTGCAGATGCACAAAAGATGTTGCTCCTGTGTAAACAAAACACCTTTTGCTACAAAAAATGACCCCAGCAACCAAAAAAATGACATGCAAAGGCCGAATCAGATGCTGGAACCTGCAATATTGATTCAAAAGACCAAATATGCAAGCTAGTTGTCAAATTTAAGCTTGAAACCCTGGTTCCGCAACTGTGTATGATGATCTCCGATTTCAGTGAAACGAAAGCCAAATCTGACTTTCTCAAGCCTCTTGAACGCATTGGAATAGCCAGAAATGCTGCCAATATAACCAGAAATGCTATAATCACCCAGATTTCATAAAACACATGTGCAACCCCAGAGATTAAAAAAGTTTCTGTCAAACTTTTCTGATTCTCAAGATCATCCGAAGATGCAAAAGAAGAGCATACTGGGTTTTTTGAAAAATTGTAATAAGATTTATTTGCCCCCCTAAATCTCTCAAATATGGAAACTAAAATCTACTCTTGCACATAGAATAGCTCTGATACCATGTTAGAATCTGAAAAGATTAATAACCTAGAAAACTAGTGCAAACGAATAGATATCTAAACTATGAATGCAAATGATGCGAAATCAAAATAGCAACATAGAGTCAGTCTCCAATTGAGTAATGCAAATTCTAGAAGCAAAATAGCATTAAGAGGATGCAAAAGCAAAAGATACAAGATACAAGCCAGGTAGCATGCTTATATAGACTAGGAAGAGGAATGAGGTGGCAACACTGACCAATGAGGAGCAACCATCTATCGGACTAGAGATAGCAAAGTATCTTCCCAAGATAGCTAATGGATGCTCACATGTAGGAAGGTGACACCTCACAACCACTCATCTAATAAGACATGCTTTATTAACCTAATCGAGATTAATAAAAGTGTAGGAAAAACCTAGGGAAGAATAAATAACCCAACTAGGAAATAAAAACCTACACTAACCAAAAAAAAAAGTGCAAGTGTGTAAAGAGAAAGGGGGAGAATCTTGTCTTGATGGTTGTTGTAGTTTTTCACATCATATGTTTCCATCAATGACAAAGGGGGAGATTATTGCAAGTATGTTCCTAATCAGTGTTGTCATTGGTGTCAACTGTGTTCTATTCTATTACTTGTTTACAAGCCTTGTGTGTTGAGGGTATTAAGAGAATTGGCCTCTCTAAAAGAATCAAGTGAGTTACAGTGAAGTGCAGTATAGACAGAGAGTTGTGTTGGTTTAGAATAGACAATTGAGAGGGGGGTGAATTAGTTGTTACAAAACTTTCTTTTCTTTAAACACTTAAATCCTTCTTATATTTCAATGGCATAATAATGATTCAATCATGGAAGCACAATGCAATAACTCAAGAGCAGAAACACATTAAGACATATGACACCAAGATTTTAACGTGGAAAACCTAGTTAAGGGAAAACCATGGGGTGACTAACCCAATAATGCATTCTTTGTTAAAAGAAATAAGAACAAAATAGCACATGTCAATTAGGGCTCACTGCTCAAGCACACTGCTCACAAGAGGCCCACTGTCTATAAGAGACACACTGTCTACAGAATAATAAATATTACATACTTGAACTGGAGATTAGAATCTTCACCATGCTTGAATCAGTTCCATTTAAGCTCAATTCTTCTGCTCTGTCTTTCACTCTTCTCCTCTCTACCACACTCTCATCTCAACCAAGAAACATTGAAATGACTTCACAATTCTTATTTATACAAGACAACAACTTTGGGATAATCATCAAAGTTGGCACAATACATACTTTATTTTATTATAGAGAAAATACACAAATACAACTTGATTTGTTACAAGAACTTCATGTGTATCACCACACTATTGGCCACACATATTTGGGACTTCAAACTTCTTAGAGGAACACACCATGCTTCACAAAACATCTTCAAGATCATCCACAAGATGTGTAAACCTCTCGTCGGCTATGATTAGGAAGAACACCATCACCTGAAAGTAAATATTCAATTACGAGCTCAATCTTCAATGCGAACTGCCAACACGAACTAGACACAATCTAGAGACCTCCACAAGCTTTCCTAAAACACCAAGAATATCCACACTACTGCTTACTAAAATCATTTGTATCTTCATCTGGAACCTGAAGAACATAGTCTGTCATCACTGTCACATTAGAATAAATGCTTGCGGACCTCTAGACCATGAACCAATTGAGTTGTCAATTCACATTGGCTTCCTAAACATTCTACCAAATCTACAGAACTACATATTGCATTTTTGGATCTCACCGGACCTACTTGTGTCACTCTGTCACCTCTGAACAGCTGTCAGAACTAGTTTTACTCATATGGCTATAACTTCTCCAAATCTTTATACGAACCTCTAAAATCTTGAATGGATCATCTTTAGACACATGTCTACAAACCCTTTGATGTGTATTCTTTGATCTTCATCTTAGTTGAGATTTTCACTTCATAGAGTTTCACTATCTTCACTATTCTTCTCTGTTTCTGATAGGACTAATTTTCTCAATATCCTCAGCACACAACTCATCCAATCCTTGACATCAATGCAACAAGAGTATGTTGACATCAATGACAACACCAGTTAGGCTCATACTTGCAACAATCTCCCCCTTTGTCATTGATGGAAACATATGATGTGAAAAACTATTTTAACCATCAAGACAAAAACTTCTTCTCACTAACATAGCTCCCCTATCAACAACAATCATTCATATGTCTTCTCTTTCTTTCCTGCTCCCCCTTTGATCAGCAACCACTTTTTTTTTACATGTCTTCTCTCCCCCTTTGACATCAATGGCAAAGGGCACTTACTTGCATCAATCAAAATCATATAGACTGCTCCCCCTGAGTAGCAGCTTCCTATCATCAATCTGGACCACAAGATATAATTGTGAGATCCACCAGACTAATGCACATCAATGCACCTTAATTTAGAACTGGAGGGGTAATAACCCCTAACTTCTCCCTGAGATACTCAAAAGAGTCCTTAGGTAGAGGTTTAGTAAAGATGTCTGCAATTTGATACTTAGAGGGCACAAACTCCAATCTGACTTCATTCTTGTTCACCTACTCTCTTAAAAAGTGAAACTTGATGGATATATGTTTTGTCTTTGAATGCAACACCAGATTTTTTGATATATTTATTGCACTTGAGTTATCACAGAAGATTGTGATAGGTTCCTCATACTCCACTCTGATGTCTCTTAGCATTTGCTTCATCCACAATACTTGAGTGCAACTACTTACTACTACAATATATTATGCTTATATAGTGGACAGAGATATTTCCTCTTGTTTCTTGCTCAGCCAAGAAACCAATCTTTTCCCTAAAAGAATACACCACCACTGGTACTCTTCCGGTCATCCACATCTCCTACCTAATCTGTATCTGTATATGCATGAAGAGAGAAATCATGATCCTTAGGATACCATAAACCATACTCAATTGTTCCCTTTAGATATCTAAGAATTCTCTTGATTGCCATGACATGAGATTCTCTGGGATCAACTTAGAATCTAGCAACAAGACCAACAACATTCATAATGTCAGGTCTAGTTTGAGTAAGATGTAGTGATCCTCCAGTCATTGACCTGTACTTTTTCTTATTAGCCTTAGGAGATTCATCATCTTTGCCTAGTTTACATCTGGTTGCCATGGGAGTATTCATTGGTTTTGAATCTTCCATCCCAAATTTCTTCAACAATTCTTTCACATATTTGGTCCATGATATGAAGATTCCTTTCTTTGTTTGAGTGATTTGCAGACCTGAGACGAAATTCATTTCCTTGAACATAGACTTCTCAAATTCATTTTTCATTTGATTTGCAAAAGTCTTGGACATACTATCTCTTCTTCCAAAAATGATATCATCAACAAATACTTCAACAATCAACATATTTTCATTATCAATCTTGAAGTACAAGTTACTATTAGCATTACCTTTGTTGAAACCAATCTTCAAAAGATGTTTATCCAATCTTTCATACCAGGCCCTTGGGGCTTGTTTGAGTCCATACAGTGCTTTCTTCAACTTGAAGACCATATCACCATGATCAGACAATTGAAATCCATCCAGTTGCTCAATGTATACTTCTTCTTCCAAGTCACCATTTAGGAAGGTAGACTTGACATCCATCTGATATACTTTGAAATCCTTGAAGGCAACAAAAGCAATAAATAATCTAACTACTTCAATTCTTGCCACTGGAGGAAAAGTTTCTTCAAAATCAACTCCTTCTATTTGAGAATAAACCTTGCAGACCAATCTGGCTTTGTTTCTGACTACTTCACCATCTTCATTCAGTTTATTCTAGAAGACCCACTTGGTCCCAATCACATTTTTGTATCTAGGTCTGGGAACAAGATCCCAAGTGTGATTTTTCTCAATCTGCATCAACTCTTCCTCCATTGCTTTAGTCCAGCTTTCATCATTGCATGCTTCACTTACTATTTTTGGTTCAATCTTTGAAATCAAACAATACTTTTCTGAGTCTTGAGTAATCTTTCTTCTTATTTGAACACCTTTGCTTCTATCACCTATGATCTGGTCTTCAGAATGATTTAGTCTTACATACCTGGGAGTTTTGGGAACTTCTTGCACTACTATATCTTGGACAGGTTCATTCAAACTTATCTCTTCTTCCTACATTTCAAGATTCTCTAGATTAGTCTGGATCTAAATTTTAGAAGGGGCTTGAACTTCTTGGATCAAAACATCATTCTAATCATCTTCTTCATATTCATAAAACCTTGAGGTTTTTTCAATGCCTTCATCAACCTTTACATTTGTACTTTCTACAATCTTTCTCGATCTCTTGTTATAACACCGATATGCTTTCCTTTGAGTAGAGTAACCCAAGAATATTCCTTCATCACTTGTAGCATCAAATTTTCCAAGGTCTTCATCCCTTTTAATGTAACATTTGCTACCAAAGACTCTAATATACTTCACAGTAGGAGTGATGCCAAACCAGAGTTCATAGGGGTCTTACTAGTATTGCTTCTGATTTGTACTTGATTAAGAGTATAGATAGCAGTGCTTACAACTTCTCTCCAATAGATCTGAGGGACATTTGCTTCCATCATCATAGTTCTAGAGGCTTCTTGGATGGTCTGGTTCTTTCTCTCCACTACTCCATTCTACTATGGAGTCCTTGGAGCAGATAACTATCTTTTATCCCATGTTTCTCATAGAATTTAATGAACTCTTCAGATGTGAATTCTCCACCTCTATCAGACCTGAGACATTTTATTTTTAACCCAGTTTCATTTTCTACCATAGCCTTGAATATTTTGAATTTCTCAAGAGCCTCAGATTTCTCTTTTAGGAAAGTCACCCACATCATCTGGGAATGGTCATCAATTAGTAACATGAAACATCTATCACCTTGCAAACTCCTCATTCTTGTCGGTCCATATAGATCAGTATATATTCTAAGTCCAACAATCTGTTAGAGGATTGTTCCTTACTTTTGAATGTGACTCTGCTCTGCTTACCCAACTGACATTCTTTGCACAAACTATTAGTAGGTTTCACTAGTCTTGGAAGATCTCTTACAGCTTGAGTATTGCTTATCTTGATGATATTGTAAAAATTTATGACATATTCTCCTATGCCACAACCAACTCTGATCAATTTGAACAAATAAAAAACTTTTTCTAGTACCAACCAAGTGGAAGATGTTACCTTTTGTTTGAGTACCGGATGCAATCTCTGTTCCAAAACTTTTAAAGATCTTACATTTTCCATTTTTGAATCGAAGATCATAGCCTTTGTCCACCAACTACCCAACATTGAGAAGATTGTGCTTCGGACCTTCAACATACAATACATCACTAGTTTTGTTCTTTCCATCAAAAGAAATAGTTCCTCTGCCTCTAATTCTCCCAGGTATTATCACCAAAATTTACAACTCCTCCTTCATATCTTTCTAGATCTATGAACTTATTTTTGTCACTAGTCATATAGTGGGAGCATCCACTGTCAATGACCCATTCATCCTTCTCTTCAACTTGGGTAGCCAGAGCTCTTTCTACCATTTTATGATTGGCAGATTTAGTGGGCATTGGATCTTCTTCCTTGATGACAATAAACACCCAGTCACTTCCCGATTTGTTTCCTGTCTATGATTCATCATCTGTTACTCCTTCATCATCATTATATTCATGAACATAGTAACATTTCTTTTGAAATCTTGATCTATTTGGATTAGTCCTTGAAAATCTTTCTGGACACCTTGAAGCAAAATGACCAATTTTGTTGTAGTTAAAACATTTGAAGGCCAATTTTCCTTCATACTTACTAGATCCTCTTGGTAGTCTTATTGCAATAAGGGCTTCAAGTTGAGTAGCTTCTGCTTCATCTTCTTCCAGATCTTTTCTTTCTTTTTCATACCATGATAGTTTCTTTGAGGAGTTCTTTCCTAGGTCATACCTTTGTTTTCCTTTTACAGAGGGACTAGATTTGAGTGCAAATTCAGTCTTAGGGGGTGCATCTCCAAACTCAGCCAATTCAAATGCAGCTAATTTTCCAACCAATTGATCTCTTGTGATATTTGATAAAGATCTGAATTCTTCAATAGCAGCAACCTTGTGTTTGTAAGCAGGAGGTAGGGATTTGAGAACTTTGGCAACAATCTCATCTTCATCCAAGGTTCCACCAGCACACTTAATGCCACAAACAAGCTCATTTACTTTTGGCATAAATGTAGTGAAATTCTCATCTTCATTCATCTTCAGGTTTTTAAATTTTCCTTTCAGACTCTTTAGCTTGGCACATTTAACATATTTGTATCCTTCATGCAGAAGTTCCAGTTTTTCCCAAATCTCATATACTGTTTTTAAATCTATAACATTTGTCAGCTCTAAATCAGATAAGGCACTTAGTAAGGCTTTTTTAGCTTGAAGATTATCTTCAACATCTCTGATTTCATCTACAGTTGTCAGACCATTCTTTGGAGGAACATACTTCTTTGAAGTTATGGTCCAATATTGCATTCCCATACATTGCAAGTGACATTCCATGTGGCTTTTCCAAAGAGTGTAATTAGTTCCATCAAACCTTGGACTATCCTTCTTGTAGGAAGATATCCTGGATCTCCTCGAGCGATTAAGCTCTTTTAGAGGAACTTGGCTCTGATAACAATTTTTGGTTTAGGACAAACAACTGAGAGGGGGGGTGACTCAGTTATTACAAAACTTTCTTTTCTCTAAACACTTAAATTCTTCTTATAGTTCAATGGCATAATAATGATTCAATCATGGAAGCACAATGCAATAAGTCAAGAGTAGAAACACATTAACACATATAACACCAAGATTTTAATGTGGAAAACCTAGTTAAGGGAAAAACCATAGGGTGACTAACCCAAGATTGTATTCTCTGTTAAAAGAATAAGAAGAACAAAATGGCACATGCCAATTAGGGCTCACTGCATGAGCACACTGCCTACAGGAGACACATTGTCTATAGAATAATAAATATTACATACTTGAACTAGCGATTAGCATCTTCACCATGCTTGAGTTAGTTCCATTTAAGCTCAATACTTCTACTCTACCTTTCACTCTTCTCCTCTCTACCATACTCTCATCTCAACCAAGATACATTGAAATGACTTCACAACTCTTCTTTATACAAGACATCAACTTTGGGATAATCATCAAAGTTGGCACAATACATACTTTATTTTATTACAGAGAAAATACACAAATACAACTTGATTTGTTATAAGAACTTCATGTGTATCACCACACTATCAGCCACACATATCTGGTACTTCAAAATTCTTAGAGGAACATACCATGCTTCGCAGAACATCTTCAAGATCATTTGCAAGATGTGTAAACATCCGGTCAGCTATGATTAGGAAGAACACCATCACCCGAAAGTAAATCTTCAATTACGAGCTCAATCTTCAATGTGAACTACCCACACGAACTAGACACAATCTAGAGACCTCCACAAGCTTTCTTGAAACACCAAGAATATCCACACTACTTCTACTTATTGAAATCATTCACATCTTCATCTAGAACCTGAAGAACACAGTCTGTCATCATTGTCACATTAGAATAAATGCTTGTGGACCTCTAGACCATGAACCAATTGAGTTGTCAATTCACATTGGCTTCCTAAACATTCTACCAAATCCATAGAACAAGATATTGCATTTCTAGATCTCACTAGACCTATTTGTGTCACTTTGTCACCTCTGAACAACTGTCAGAACTAGTTTTACTCATATGGCTATAACTTCTCCAAATCTTTATGCGAACCTCTAAAATATTAAATGGATCATATTTAGACACATGTCTACAAACCCTTTGATCTGCATTCTCTGATCTTCATCTTAGCTAGGATTTTCACTTCATAGAGCTTCACTGTCTTCACTGTTCTTCTATGTTTTTGATAGGACTAATTTTCTCAATATCCTTAGCACACAGCTCATCCAATCCTTGACAACAATGTAGAAGGAGTA
The DNA here is from genome assembly GCA_027924645.1 of Cunninghamia lanceolata. NCBI lineage: Eukaryota > Viridiplantae > Streptophyta > Pinopsida > Cupressales > Cupressaceae > Cunninghamia > Cunninghamia lanceolata. Next base: position 1,508,080 of record BSBN01001327.1, on the reverse strand, counting down.
TGTTGACATCAATGACAACACCGGTTTGGCCCATACTTGCAACAAGTTGTATGCTAAAGAGCAGTCTGGTAGACTACTCCGCATCCCCTACTGGATGAAGATCTTGGTTTGTGGATTGGAAGTTATTTAAAGGGATGTCTAAAGATGCTAAATCCTAAGTTTGAGCCTCCAGTGTGAAGTTGTGAGAAATTTACATTCTCCAGAGTAAAGCCTGCTCTTTCTGATTATTCTCTAGTGACAGGAAGAAAATTTTTTGCTCTGTATTCCTCCGCAATAAAGTATTTTACTCTGCAGTTCTATAGGGAAGTCTGGGATGATGATAAGTTCCTACAAATGCAATGGTTCATGTTTTGGTAATCCACAAGCTATCTTTCATTTATTTCAGTTGAAGAGAGAAGTTCATGTGTTCTGGTGAGAAGATTCCTATGGATAAAGTGGTTAAGGTTCATGTGGTTGCTCCTGATGATTATAACATGATTGCGGATGTCTCCTAATCATGTTTCTATCTTGAAATTAGTCTGCGTTAAGGAATTGAGATCATGTTTGAAGATTGTTCCTAGATAATGTAATGTGTAACCAGTCTTAGTCGACTTGGTTAATTCCAGTAAGTGCAGAGATTCCTTGAAGATTGTGGAAGCATATTGTAGCATGGAAGATTGTGTTTGAGTTCTAGCTAAGGTGTGGCATGATCTGCATACATATTTACTTCATTTCCTTTACATAATATTGTAATAGATCAAGACCTATTTTGTGAATGTTTGTAATGCCGACCTTGGAGATTGTTCCAATGGTTGATGATTGTAATGCCAACCTTGATGACCATTCCAAGGTTGATGAAGTGCATAAATAATTGTAGTTGAGTCATGGAAAAGATGTCCTTGAGTGAAAATGGAAAGATAATAAGAAAGGTCCAAAAGGTAGAGTAGAGAAGAGGCAGAGCTAAGAAGAGGCAGAGCTGAGTAGAGGCAGAGCAGATTAGAGGAGTTATTCAATCACAGACCTAAAGAAGATGTTGATTGTGGTAGTGAGCCTAGTAGTGAGTTGCCAGTAGGGTTTAACAGCTCTTAGGGTTTAACAGTCCTTATTGTAATCTTGCTAGACCTAGTTGTTCTTCATGGTAGTGACCAAGCTTGAACATCATTATTTCAAGATTGTAATATATATTGAGAGCTAATCCCCTTCGTGGTTTTTCCCACCTTGTGGTTTTCCATGTAAAATATGGTGTCTCTTGTGTTTGATGTTGTATCTGTGGTTAAGTTTCTAATTTCAAGCATTCATTGTTAAATCATAATAATTGTGGATAAGTGATTGATGTTTAAATTGTAGAAGTGTTCAAGTTTTTGAGACAACTGATTCACCCCCATCCCCCTCCTTAGTTGTCTGGGGCATATCAACAATTGGTATCAGAGCCAAGTTCCTTTGGAAAGAGTCTAACAACTCAAAGGAGATCCTAAATGGAGTCAAAAGGAAAATAGGTACTTATCATCACACCCAAACATTCATCAACAAGTAATGAAAAATTGTCCAAGGAAGTGATTCATCAAAGATATTCTAAAGTATGCAATAGCAATGAAGTCATGTCTCAAAGTGAAGACTATTGGGTTATTGATAGTAGTTGTTCAAACCATATGACTAGTGACAAGGGTAAGTTTGTAAGTCTAGAAGGACGCGATGAAGGGCTAGTTACGTTTGGAGATGACTGCACTGCTGAAATATGCAGAATAGGGTCAATAAATTTTTGCAACAGACAAATTTCTGAAGATGTTCTTTATGTAAAAAATTTGAAACAAAATCTCTTAAGCATTGGACAGTTATGCAAAAAGGGTTTCAATTTTGTGTTTGAGAATGATTCCCTTGAAATCAAAGAAAAGTCTGGATCTACAATAGCAATTGGGAAAAGAACAGATGAGAATCTCTATCATCTCAGAAGAAGTAACTTTCTTGGGTTCACATCTCAGACCAAAGAAAGCTGGGTCTGGCACATAAGACTTTGTCACACAAATCTTGATGACTTAATAAAAACAAGCTCAGTTCAAGTTGTGAAGGACCTACTAGAAATTGATTACTTGAACAACATCACTTGCAGGAAGTGTCAAAGACCATCAAGAAAAATATTGCAGGATCAAGAAAGATCCTCCACTGGATGATTGGAATTGATTCATACAAGCTTTTGTGGTCCTACAAGAATACCAAGCCTCCATGATGACGGGTACTTTATGTTTTTTATTGATAATTTTTCTAGAACGACTTGGGTTAAATTTTTAAAGGATAAATCAGAGATTCTAGATGCACTCAAAGTTTTTAAAGAAATAGTTGAAAATAAGCTAAGCATGAAAATTAAAAGTCTGAGAATTGGCAAAGAAGAAGAGATCACCTCCAATGATTTCGATATGTTTTGTGAAACCTATGGGATAGAAAAATAGATCTCTGCAAAAAAAAGATAATAGAAGAAGCAAGTAGAACTATTTAGGAAACTGCAAAATTAATGATGGAAGAAGCAAATCTGCCAGATACATTTTGGAAGGAGGCAATTCAAACCACCGTCTATACATTAAATAGAGTTCAGGTCAAAACCAAATAAGTAAAGACTCCCTTTGAGTTGAGAAAGAAAATCAAGTAACTTTAGCAAAAACTAAAAGAGGACAATGAATAAAAAGCAAAAAATGAGGAATATCTAAAAGACAAAACTAAAGACTACATAAAGCTTGAAGAGGAAGTTGTGGATCTGAAAGCTGATCTAAAACATGCATGGGCTTGTTGTGTGGTTACACAACACGCCCCATTTTGACTTGGCAAAACAAGGACCCAATTTTTGGTTTGGCTTGTGCGTCTGCTTCTGGGTGGTTTGGTAAAAGTAAGTCGAGTGCATCATCATGCAAAACCCTGATAAGGTAGGTCACCATGAGGTTAGTTTGTGAAAGTTCGTATTTCATCTTTGTGACCTTATATTTTGAAAGAGCATTGAAATTTAGGCAGGTTTGCCTTTTACATCACCTTGATATTCGTTAGGATATAAGAGTTATGAATAGTCAAAGTTTCAGTCAAACCTGATATTCATAAGAGGAAGGTCATATTGTTGAAGTTCATCATCATATTTGAAACACCCCCTTCCGCTATGTCATGCGGTTCAAATGTCCGGACGTCAACTTTAATTGGTGGCAAACTCTTCCCGTCAAACAGTTTTGTCTATCGCGAGCGTCATATTTCGCATATAACCCGAGGTGCCTTTATATCCTCCTGACGCAAATATCACCCTTAACAAATATCCTGATGACATCATCATCACATTTACACTGTCGCAGGATTTTCTCTAAAACATGATCATGTTAGCCTAGTATGATGATGACGTCATGATGCACTTCCGATACGGAGAATGAATATCAGGATGACGTCACCCCGATATTCCAAAAGAGAGAAGGATGTAAGTTTGTCTCGTCATCATCATATTTTGAAACATCACCCAATACACTGAAATATCCTCCTGATGTACTACATAGAAATAAAAGGTGCTTTTGTCACCCGAGTCTTGTCGCGATAACAATGACAATACGAGGGAGGATGATATTGAAACTCAACCCAATATTTGCGAATATCATCCTGGCCTCATGATATCCTGTCATAGGGATATTCTCCTGCTCCCGTTGCCGCCATTATCATTTAATGCGCGCAGCCATGGTAGGTGGTTCCCGCCGACCCCGGAACCCAATGAAACACCTGGCGAGATCCTGCATTTTTCGCACGGATAAGCAAGGAACATGATCTAATCTGTCAGAGTTGCCCTAAATGCACCCTAAATGCGAGGTTAAAAGGTAATTCAACTGCCATTTTCACATTTACCTTATGATAAACTTGTTTTACAGAGCACCAGCTTCCATATCTGCATACCAGCTATCGTTGCGCGATTTGAGCTCACAAGCAGAAAGAAGAGGTGATCATCAGCTGAATTGAGAACATCTCGGCAATCTACTGGTATAAAAAGGAAATCTGCACAACCAGGTAAGTGAATAAACCCTCATCATATTGATTCTATTCTGGTGCGATGATGTAAGTTCTGGTTTATGCACCCGTATGATTAAGTAATGTTGGAATTCATGCAGTGGGCATAATGATTTATAAATTCAACTGCAGTATGCATGCATATATGTACCTTGTTGTGAGATAGGATTGTCGTTAATTGCAGGTACTCATGGCTGAGAACCGATTAGTCAAATGTCAGGAAGAATTCAGCAAGCCCATGTTCTCTGCTCAGAGGGGGGTCCTGTTTAAATACGAAGCAATCATAGACACCCATCAGGGAAGCACTAATTTGGAAGCCTGGTCGGCCAAGCTAAACAATGGGCATGACAAGAGTCCTGTGCTGGACGCAGTGTTCATATCTGGATTGTGGAATGCCGCTTGTTTTCCCTACTCCATGGAATCTCCGGAGCTCGTCATTGAGTGCGCTCGGAATTACAACCCTCAAACCAGGCAGGTAGTGAAGCATGGGAGGGTATATGCAGACCTCTCCATCAAAGGTCTCTCCCAGACATTCGGATTGCCGCTGGGAAGTAAGGTCAAAAGTGTAGACTTGAAGAAGTCTGAGAGGGAGTACGAGGCCAATAAGAAATCAGCCAGGAAGAACATGTATCCGTGGCGGGCTGAGAACAGCACCTGTTCAAGTATGATTTTAATGAGGAATATCAGTACATGATCGCACTCCTGAATAGGGTAACTGGCCAACTTGATACTGGCAGTTTCAGAGACTGGATGTACGGGATAATAATGATGTGTCTATATTCAGACACCAAGCCACTGTGGGGCCAAATTATAAGTGATGCTCTGCATGAGCAACTGATGAACCTGGAAGGTTCTAATTGTGCTTTTTTCATGTCCTCGTATATTGTTTATTCTTGTACCTATAGAGGTACTTGTGATGCCTTGGTTACAGATGGGAAGCTCACAGGCACAAATGCAGCATATATCTGGGATCATCATCCCCAGCTGCAGAGGACCAACTACCTGAAAGATTACAAACTAGTCAATGATGCATTCTCTATGCATCTGGTAAGGACCATGGAAGAAGACAGAACAAAAAGATTGAGCTTGGAGGCTCAAGAGGCAGTCTACAGGCATGGGGCCTGGTACATACAGTTCGCAACCTTTTCCTATATCAAGGTTGAAGGTTTCGATGGACATCCCCTGATGCTGCCAAGGTATCCTACCGACGCCATGGTATTAATGGAATTTATCAGGTAGGGCTCCACCATAGTACAAATGTACAAGGATGCCAAGACGCTGCCACCAATTTTGTTCCCAGTCAGCATTGGCATTTACATGTGCCCTAACTCTGATAACATCAAGAAGGTGATGGTCACCCTGAATAAGATGAACTTGCAGCCCTTTCTAATAACCAGACCATATGATCCTTACGGCAGAATACAGAAGGTGCTAGGAAAGCCTGTTCACCAAAGGTACCTAGAGGATTTTTGGGCTGACTGTGAGGATGAGGCAGAAGCCAGGAGGAGGAGGTATCAAAGGTTAACTCTGAACCAAGTTAGAACGTTTGATTGAATCTCCCTACCTCAGCAATTAAAGAAGGATGATGGCAGGACGATGGTAGATGAGTATGAGAGAAAAAAGATATATAATGACACCATCTCTGCACCTGACCTCACTATGCAGGAAGATATATCCTTGGACCCGTTCATTGCCAGGACCCTACGCCTAACCCAAGCTTGGGTTGATGAATAGGTAGAGGCATTGAAGAAGAAGGGTGTTGTCATTACGGTGGACAACAAGAAGAAGGGGCAGGATATCCCTGCAGATGAATATGATGACTTCCTGTTGGAGAAGAGAAAGACCAAGGGAGATAGGGTCCCTCCACCACAACAGCATAGCAAAAGACCCCCGAGGGGCAAGAAGGTGGAACAGGGACCAAAGGGGATTATAATTGAAAGAGCAGTGTTTACAGCTGAGCAGGCCACAGGGTCAGGATCTGAATCAGCATCCCCTCCAGAAAAGGACAGGCCCAAGAAAAGTAAGACAGCAGAGGCTGGAATCATTGAGACCCAAGAAGTGGGTCAGCCTTCTAAATAACCAGGAGTAGAGGGGACCCTCATAGAAGAAGAGCCGGAGGAGGAGGAGACTCCGTTGATAATAAGAAGGAAGAGGAGAGCTCCACAGGTGCTGGTGTCTTCCCCACCAAAGAAACAAAGGACCTCCATGAGAGGTGGAATAAGCCAACCCCCTACTTCATCACAAGGGGAGGGTAGTGAAGTGCACAAGGAACTGCAACACAATGTTCCACTTCCTACCATTGTCAAGTTCAAAACTAAACTTGCTGAGGAGCAGTTGAAAGAGACCTCCCAGACACAAGCAGAAGGGCATGTCTCGCTAGACGAGACAATAAACTTGTCTAATGATGAGGTGGTGCAGGATGTGGCTGCACAATAAATGGAAACACTTGCTGCTGATGTAGGTGTGACTCCTCACAAGCCTCCAACGGTTCAAACAGTGCTTGAGGAGATGAAACAAGCAGAAGAGGAGCAAGAAAAGAGCCCAGAGCAAATAGTTCAGGAAATAGGGCTAGACACATTGATCACAGAGGTGACCAGTCCTATAGTGGTGGATCTGACAGAGAAGCAGGATGCAAGTCCTGAACAGCCAGCAGGATCACCTGATAAGGGTCACCTAACAGAAGAGATGGAGATGGCAGAGACAGAGGGCTATGTTCTTGAAACCGGCCAACAAAGTCCACAAGATACAACGAAGGAACCTACTATAGTAGAGGTTCAGGAAGCGAGGGCTGGTGAAAAAGAAACACTAGAGGACCTAGCTGCCAAAGTACAAGAAGTGGGTGGTGCAGGCTCAGAAGAAGTAGTAGCTGCAAAACAATCTCCACCACATCAGCCAGAGTCCCCAATATCTGGTGCAGTGGATAAACCACAAGAAGAAGAAGAAGTGGGAATAGATGAAATAATGACAGAGGCGGGTCATGATCATCATGATCAGCACATAGCTACACCACAAGGCTCCCCACATCACATAGATGCACCACAAGGTTCCCCACAGCATGAAGATGCTCCTCTGGAGAAGGAAATTCCTCAACAGGAGGAGGTGCCTCAAGATCAACAACAAGAGGAACATCAAGAAGAAGAACTGAGGAAGTCACCATCTCCACAACAATTGTTGACAGAAATGGGAGATATAGGTGAACATCAGGATGATGTTGAGAAACATGATCAGGTGCCTCCGTGGTTGGCAAAAGAGGTAAGTGCTGAGGAGGAGATCAAAATTCAGGAATTCAACGTCTCCACCCTATTCTCTGCAGACATAATGAAGCCAAGGAGGAAGGCCAGAATGACTTCGGCCATCAAGAGAGATCCGGCAACAGGGAGAAGGACCGCGCAAATTGCCATACCTGCGATGGAGAAAGAAAAAGGTAAAATCACCATCGATGAATTTCAGATTAGTATAGTGGATTTGGGCTTTGCCAATGAGGACCAAGAAGGTTAGGAGGGCAAAGATATCATTGACTCTCTAATTCAGAAAGTGAAAAGAGAGAAGGAGAAAAATAAGCAACATAAAGAGCACATTGCTCAGTTGCACGCCTATATCAAAGGGCTGACCAATCCTGATGATACTGCAACTGAACATGCAGTCCCATTGACTGCCATTTCTCAGGAGGAGGTAAATAAATTGGACATCATGATGCATGAGGCATCCGTAGTAAGGAAATGGATGTCATCCACATTGGATGATGCTATAGAAATAATGAAGGCCTCTTTGAAGAGGTGGAGCACCCTAAGTGACTCTAAGGCCAAAGTGGATAGATTGCAGATGCAGACCAGAAAGAGGTCTTACAAGCTGGAGAGAGTCCTGACCCTGTTAGGGGGAATAAGAAACATAAATCCACAACTGCTTATCAGTAAGCAGGTACTGAATAATAATACAGCATTATTAATTGATATTTGGTATAAGGACACTCAATTTGAGTGCGCAGTCCTCAAAAGGTGTAATAATAAGCTGAGGGATGTCAGCATGAGGCTGCAAGATTTAATGGCTGAAGAGGCAGTGATACTGGAGGCTTTGGAATGCAAGGTGGAAGGAAAAATAGAGAATCAAGATGAAGAGTCCGCTATTAAAGCTGTACACAGCAACTTCCAAGCAGAGACAGATGGTCCACCTGTCCCTTTGACAGAGGAATTGATAGACAAAATAATGAGGATCAAGGTCCAGATGGAGAAATACAAAGAAACACTGTAGGATAGGAAAAATAAGCTGGACAATAGCAGAGATAAATATGAAGCACATAAGCACGCCATTGTAAAGGCAAAGACTCAAGATGGCAGAGGGATAGATCAAGTTGTGCATTCATACGAGCAGGTCCGCAGTAGTATGTAGCCCCATATGCAGCCGCGTCATCATCAGGATAGTGAAAGTTCAGAAAGTGAGGCACATGATGATGAGCCGCATGAATCAGCTGAAGAGCATGATGAAGATACATCATGAAGGGGATAATAACATAAGTAGTATAGATAGTTGCCAGCTGGCAACTTGTGCCATTTTTGTAAAGATTTACAAAATCAAGTGAATCAGGACCGTAGATGCGTATTGATAAATCTAGATCGTAGATCTTTTGTAACTGATTCCTCACCTTATTCTATAAAAGGTGGTGGAATGCCTTGTTGAAACATTCGAAACTTAATTGAAATCTGTTTGCTGAAGTATTCAGGGCTTATTTCAAAGTTATTGCATATGTACATGTCTTTTGCATACTTAATGAAAGAGAAGAGTATTTCGATTACAAATCTTCATAAATCTTGAGTAATCTGTGTCTGAATTCTGGATATGTGCTTTGATTTGCCGCGTCCCTTGGAGTGCTCATCATGTTGCATATATTGTTTTCATTCATCATCCTCTGAAGTTTACATCAACTGTATCTAACTGTGGAACATCCTGGTGAACATATGGTTTGATTTCTTCTCATCATGACAGTATCTAGTATGTATGTGGATCAATCGCTGAAGATTCAACTTTAAATTTGTAGTGTTCCTTTAATTTCTTTCAATTCCAGAGCATTTCATTATCATAATTGCAAATAACTGATAATCCTAAGCAAATAACGCAAATATGTAGACATCTCGTAGGTAATCACAAATATTTAGCATATTTGAATGCAAAGCATGCACAATTGAAAATATCATGCAAAGATTGAGGTATTTCTACATCTTTTCATCTAATAACTGCATAATATGACTTCTCTGTAAAGAATTTCTACAGGAATGTCATGATGATGGCACAATTTCACGTAAGGCCCCAAAATGGAAACAGCAACACACATTAACCTCTGATTAACGTCAGACAATTAAGACCTAATCACCGAAGACTTGGGATCCCGAATTCCTTGAATTCACAGTATCTTTCAAGATGAATAAAGGTTAATGTGTACTTTTATTCTATGCTTGTTTATGAATAACCTCATGACCAACATAAATTGGCGCTAGAAGGAGGGCATGATCTGGAACACTACGCTCATCATCATTATTTTCAGGTTCTATGATGCAGAGAGTAAGGTAACCTCAGATAGTTTGTGAAATTCAAATATTACGTAAATATTTACTGTAAGAAGCTCATATATGTTCATTTCATGTGAAGATTTCCAGATCTTACATAAATATTGCAAGCTTTACAGTATATCATTCTGAATTCACTAATATTGGCCAAAGATCCGTAAATCTATTCGAACTTTGAAGAGTTTAGGCTGTAGATACTTGAGATCTTGTGCTAGGGTCATTATACCCTAAATATCCTGTCATACTTGCAGTCTCTTCATAAATATTTCGTAAATATCTGGTTTGATTAGCCATCTGACTACAAATATCACCTCATCTGGTGAAATCCAGCCAATATTTGCAAAGTTTCAGCCAATTTGCCTCAAAATTGTGAAATCCTGGCTCACAGGATAAATACCAGGTCTAGATCTAGTGGAATCTTCGAGGAACTACCAGTTAGAGGTTTTAGACCTAGAACCGTAGACATTCATCATACTCCAGGGTCTAGTGCGTCAGGAGCTTCACCAGAACCTCCTCCTGTAACTCCCGTTGGTTTACAAGTACCTTCCGGGATATCTATGACACCTCCTGTTCAGCCTCAGGGAGTACCTTTGGTTCAACCCCAGCCAGCTGCAACATCAGCTCAACCTCCTCTGGTTGCAATGTCTTTCTTTACAGCGGAGTCACCTTTGACCTTTAATGCATATCATGAGCTACCAAAGAATCCGGACAAACTGTGTCCAAAATATCATCCTTATCAAGATGCTGATGACCATATCAGGACATTTAAGGAGGCTTGCTACAGAGCCAGAATAGAACATCAAGATGTGGTATGCAGGTTATTTCCTTTTTCCTTAGGGGAAGATGCTTATAATTGGTTCATTAGTCTTGGCCAAGCCTCTGTTGGTTCATGGGATGTCTTAGAGAAAGCCTTTCTTGACAGGTTCAAAGTCCCTATTGATCCATCTATGAATTACCATATGTTTGCCACGATTAAAAGATTTGAGCATGAACCTATTGCCAATTTCAATGCAAGGTTTCAGAAAATGTTGTCCAAGTTAGTTGCCCCATATGTAGTATCTGATGCCTCTGCCCGGAGTATCTATTATTCAGATCTGGATCCATTAACTTCCATGTTCATCAGGAGAACACATCCTGAGATCACTACATTGACAGGAGCTTTTCAAGAAGCTATCAAAGTGAATCAGCAGTTGATACCTGCTCCTACTCCAAATATAGTGTTTCCTACCTTGCCTGGCATGCATTCACAATATCCTGCATCATATACTACAACATATTCTCCGCAGTATCCTGCGCAGTATCCTAATGGAACAGTGATACCTCCAGCAGTCATGCCTACCCCTTTGCAAATACGTCCACTAAGCATCATGCCCCCTCCTAATGGAAATAGTCAAGTGCCACAATACCCTGCACAAGCCCAGATACCTCAGGGTGCTGATCTATCCAATAATAACCATGGATCTTCTTTCTTTAAGCCTCAGACTGAAAATGTAGTAGCCAAAGCTCAAGAAGAAAGGAGGAAATCAAAGAAATTTCTGCTCAATTAAGAAAACTCACCACAGAAGTGACACACTTGAGAAATCAGGGTTTTTATTCCCAGTCCAGTCAGAACAGAAATTATTCCAATGACAGACCAAATTATCCTGATAGAGGATATAACAACAATAATTTCAACAATAATGGTGGAAATAACAATAATCCACCTAGACAGCCCAGAGTATGGAATTCTAGGCCAAATAATGGTTCATTGCCATCACCCCTGGACAATTAGCCTCCTGTTGAAGCCAAACAGACTACTAGAGTCAATCTTGCTGAGGCAGCTCTTACTAATTGGTGTAGGATCCACAATACTAATGCACATGCAGAGTTAGACTGTCCACAATTTAGAATTGCTGCTAGCATCTTTCAGACTGAAGTGTCCAACACTTCTGGAAATCCACCTCATGCAGAAGGAAATGAGATTGTTCCTTGTGGATATGACTCAGCTTTTGTGCTAGAGGCCTACACAAATGAACCTCGTCAGAATTGTAACCAGGCATATGAAGAATCGGCCTTAGCTTTTGAAACAAACTATGTTTCCCCCTTTGAAGATGAAAATGAGCCTGCAAGGGAACGTGAAGAAGTACATGCATATCAGCAGCAATATTCTGGTAAGCACAATTATAACTTGAGGAGCAATGCCAACAGACCTACTGGTCCATTGACATCATCTCTACCTCCAAACAACTTCAATACACCTCCTGATCCTAAGGCTAGAAATAACCCAGGGTTCCCTAAGGTGAATGCTCAGTACTTGTCACCTCAAAACACAGTATCAAAGATTGTGAACACACCTCATGAATCTGACAAGTTGGTCAACTATCTCGCTGATGAAATGAAGAAAATTAAGATCAGCCTGTCCCTTTCTGAGTTACTGAAAACCCCTGCCATCAAAAGGGCATTCATGAAGTCCTTAGATGATCCTGCCCCCAAAGAGGATAGCCATTTTTTGAACCAATCCAGTGGCAAGGATCATGCTATTAAGGATAATATTACCAAGCCTAAAGTGTCAGCTATAGTCCAAGCTGTGGAAACCTCCCACATGACCTTGTATAGGGATAAAATCGAATCACCTCTGTTCCTCCTTACCATAAGAATGTTCAGTAAGACCCTGCACAATTGTCTGGTAGATTCGGGAGCCTCAACGAATGTTATGCCCTTGTCAATATGCAACGCCTTAGGACTACGTCCTGCTAAATCCTTAAAGAAAGTCACACAGTTGGACAAAATAGAAGTAAGTGTAGTAGGCGAATTAACTCATATCCACATGCAGCTAGCATCTGATCCTAGGATCCAGTATTATATTGATATTCAAGTAGTTGACATACCTGATACGTACGGGATGTTGCTCAGTCGCGATTGGTCTAAAACGCTTAATGGATATATGTCTACAGATTTCAGTCACATGTGGTTACCATGGAAAGGTATACCTAATCAGATCAGGATTGATGCTGAACCTAGAATGAAACATATGATAACTGAGTACAACAGAACAAATGAGATCATGTACGTAAACGTAGAACCTGGAGTTTATTGCATCAGGCCGCAGACCATCAAAATAGAAGAGATCATGATGCTTAAACTGCATCATCATCATGATGATGATGATCAGGAGGACATGCCAATCATAGAAACTGATAATTATCCCGATAATGAGAATGAAATAGATCGCTTCAGAGATTTTGAGATACATCTGTCTAGGCAGGTAAAACGTTGTCAATTGTTAAATATACTGGCTAATGATATTTTGATTAACGGATGGTGCAGGTTACATGACGAAGCACATTCAGAGAAGACATGTGAAACATGCTTAGAGATGATGATGCTAGAACAAACATATAGCGAGGCATCATCATCATATTCCGAGGTAAATGTTACATTTGATGATGATGACAATAATAACTCTTATCCGTCTTTTGTAGGAACTGAAGAACCGACAGATCATTATGAACATCTTGTCCAGGAAACGGAGGAAATTTTAGTCTCTCTCCAAGTAAATAATGAAATGAAAAAAAAGATCACCCCAGGGAGTGATTGCTTTATGGAACCAGATTATGAATTGTCAGATGAGGACAAAGGTAGTGACCTGACGAGGTTCGAAGAATTTTTGGAAAAGGAAATAGAGAAGGTGATACGGTAGCATAAATCTCCTCAGGAGGTCTTAATTAAAAATTGGTGTAGGTTGCACGAAGCACCTCACTCAGAAACAACTTGCTCATTATGTTTACACATCCTGAAAAAGCATGCAGCTATAGATTCAGAAGATCATCCTCCTGCTGAAAAGAAAGAGAGGATAGAAAAGCCATCAGGCTCACAAGAAAAGGGAAAGAAGAAACTTAAGGATGATGATGTCCCTAAGATAAAATGGATATCAGGCAGAGTAGCAGCCAGAGCTGCAAAGGGAAAAGAACGTTCAGCTAAATGTCCTGCTGAAGGTAAACCTTGGATCCTGAGGTTTGATGGATCCAAATCTAAGCAAGGTGCTGGGGTAGGAATAGACCTGATTGATCCAACTGGGAAATCCCATCTGGTAGCTTACAGATTACAGTTCCCCTGTACTAACAATGTAGCAGAGTATGAGGCTTTGATTCATGGAATACTGTTTGCTCATAAGAGGAAAGTAAAGATTCTGCATGTCTTTGGAGATTCAGAGCTAGTTGTGAAGCAAGTAAGAGGAATTTACTCCTGTAACTACAGAAAACTATCAAATTACAGACATCGTGTGTGGGACCTGATGGAGGACTTTGACACCTTTAATATCACTCATGTACCAAGAGAACAAAACCATAGGGCAGATGCGCTAGCTCAAGCTGCCAGTACATTGGAGCCACTATCTATATCTGGTCTAAAGAGATTTTTAGTAGAACTGGTGTCAGTGCCATCAATACCTGACAATGTGACTAATCTCTAGGTGTTTGATGATGATCAACACATTCTAAACTTCATTTCAAATAGAGACATATTTGAGGCTTAGATCATAGATGAGAATGGAGTGGAGGATCATGTCTAGGAAGAAGATGAGATATTAGAGTTGCCTAGCAACAGAATCCCCAAAGGTATGATTGAGTTGGAAAGAGCCTTTGATTTGGATAATATGCTTAAACATAAAGATCTGCCTAAGGCAGATGGAGGTCAATATTCACAAGTGAATATTGGACAAGCTGATGACAAGAAAAACGTCTTATTGGGTAAGGTTTGTACACCAAAAGATTTAGAAGGAATAACTCAGGCCCTCAAGGATTACATACATGTAATTGCATGGACTCATGATGAGCTGAAGACATATGACACCTCTGTCATAACTCATACTATACCTCTCAAGCCGGATGCGAAACCTTTCAGACAGAAGTAAAGACTAGTCAATGCCTTGCTCGAACCAATAATTCTTGAAGAAGTTAAGAAATTGTTAAATGCCAGGATAATATTTCCTGTCAGGCACTCCACTTGGGTGGCTAATCTTGTGTCAGTCAGAAAGAAGAATGGAGACATCAGGTTATGTGTAGATTTCAGAAACTTGAACAGAGCATTAGAAAAGGATAATTATCCTTTACCCTCACTAGACGAAGTTCTGCAGATTGTAAATGGAGCCAAGATGATGTCCTTCTTAGACGGCTTTTCAGGATACAACCAAGTAATGGTTGACAAAATTGACAGATTGAAAACTACCTTCACCACAAAGTGGGGGATATTTGCATATAGACGAATGCCCTTTGGACTCATAAATGCTGGAGCTACATTCCAGCGAGCAATGGACATAGCTTTCAGAGGTTTAATAGGAAAGTGCATAGTCATCTACATGGATGACTTGACGGTATTCTCCAAGGAAAGGAGGAATCATGTTGCTGATCTCAGAAGTGTACTGAAGAAATGTGAAGAATATGGAATATCTTTAAATCCCAAGAAGTGCATATTTGGAGTCACAACAGGAAAATTACTAGGCCACCTGATCACAGAGGATGGAATTATCATTGATCCTGACAGGGTGAAATCTATTATGAAGTTACAACTTCCAGGAAGCAGAAAGGAACTCAAGTCTTACTTTGGTAAGATAAACTTTGTGAGGAAGTTCATCACCAGCTTTGCTGAGATTGTCAGACCTTTAAATGCTATGTTGAAAAAAGATGCACAAATTGAATGGACACCAGAAGCCTGGACTGCATTTGAAGATATAAAAAAGGCTATTTCAGATGCTCCTATCCTCATTAGTCCAGACTACACCAAAGACTTCTACATCTATTCATTTGCTTCAGAACATACCTCTGCAGTAGTGTTAACTCAAAGAAATGAAGAGAAAGAAGAGAAACCAATTGCCTTCATGAGCTATCCTTTCAGGGATGCTGAATTGAGATATGTAGATGTTGAGAGACAGACACTTGCATTAGTTAGGGCAGTAAAGAAATTTAGACATTACATACTCAGAAGCAAAGTGATTGCTGTGGTGCCTGACGCAGCGGTGAAGATGCTGCTGATGCAAAGTGAGCCTGGTGAGAAAAGAGCTAAATGGATTACTGTATTACAAGAGTATGACATGGAAATTACACCAATGAAGCTGGTAAGAGGACAAGCTCTGAGCCAGATGATATCTGAGATTGATCCCAACATCACTAGTCAGCAATATGTGATCAATGAGAAAGACAATAAAGAATGGTATTCAGATATCAGGCACATCCTGATTACTGGAAGATGTCCATCAAGGATGCAGGCTTCACAGAGAAGAGCATTAAAGATAAGATCCCAAAAGTATATGAAGAAGGGAGGAACCTTATTCAAGAAGAATTACGAAGGAATATACCTTAGATGCTTAGAGAAGCCAGAGGCAAGTAGAGTCCTGATAGAATTACATGATAAGTTTGGAACGGCACATGGATCAGCGTTGGCCACAACACATGCAATCCTCCGAGCAGGATATTACTGGCCTACAATTTTTAAAGACACAGCTGATCATGTTAAATGTTGTCATGTTTGCCAGGTTGCTGCCAATAGAGAGAAGTATGCTGCACAACCCTTGTAGCCAGTAATGGAAGAGCTCCCATTTGCACAGTGGGGGATGGACTTCATAGGACCAATCAACCCTCCGTCTTCCTTAGGGCATAGGTATGTTTTAACAATTACTGATTATTGTACTAGATGGACTGAGGCTATTAGCAGCAAAACTTGCAATGCAGATGATGTCATTAAATTTCTGGAGAGCAACATTGTCACTAGGTATGGAACTCCTTATGCATTGGTAAGTGATAATGGGTCCGCCTTCATTTCCACCAAGTTATCCGGTTGGGCTTTTGACCATGGGATTATACTTAAGTTCTCATCCAATTATTATCCTCAAGGGAATGGTTTAGCAGAATCTACCAACAAGAATTTACTGAGTATCATAAGAAAACTGATAGAGAAGAACCCCAGGGAATGGAACTCATTCCTAAAATATGCCTTATGGGTGGACAGAACTAGAATAAAAACTGCATTAGGAAACTCACCTTTCCAACTAGTATATGGAGTGGATCCAATCCTCCCTGTAAACTTAAAAATTCCTACCCTACAGTTTGCCCAAGAATACCTAGGCATAGACAATAGACAAGAAGTCAGGTTGCTTCAGTTGATGCACCTGGAAGAAAAAAGGAGTCAAGCAATTGATCAATTTGGAAAACATCAGGCTATTGTCAAACGCTGGTTTGACAAGAGAGCCAGAATTAAAGCTTTCAGGATATCCGATTTGGTCCTAATGTGGGATAAGGCCCATGAAAAGAAAGGTGACCATGGTAAGTTTGATAGATTATGGATAGGTCCCTTTCAAATTTCTGAGATATTAGGAGACAGTACTTATAGGCTTAAAAACTTGATAGGTGAGGACGTCCCATTGCCAGTCAATGGACAATTCCTCAAACATTATTTCCAAGCCTAAATGACTTCATAACAGTCATGTGTATCATATTGTATATTTGTATAGTTGTTTGTACAGTGTGTCTGTTTTGCTTGTTTCGTTGTGTTGGTTGGGACCTTGTTCTGGTAAGTCAGGATTGTGCACTTCATCACCCCAGAAAATAACCAAATTGTTAAGATTCAAGTAATGAGATCACATTTAGACATAGGTTATGATTCATTATAAAAAGTGCTTATGATCAGGTTTATGATATTTTTTCATCAGGATGCCTTTTCTTAATCAAAGTGAATCAATCACAATGAAACACCTAACAGCCTTGGGTTTGTTGAACACACAAGTATAGGTGTTAAGTGAAAAATCTAAAGGGACTCCTTTGCTACTAATACAATCTCCAACCTAAAGCTGCAAGTGACTGTACCTTGTACAAATAAGCTAACATGATGATATCAAATACAAATTTTAAAGAGAAAATTAGAACAGAAGTAAAATTAGGCCATCTAAGTAACTCTACCGGGGCTATAGACGCCTGCTGGCAGTGGGGCTCTACTTAGGGAGATTGTATAGATAACCTTGCTGGGGCTATAGACGCCTGCTGGCAGCAAGGCTCTATCCAGGTCGGCTATGAGGGATGATCCCCAACTATGTAGGTTAACACCAGTTACTTATGTCTTCAACTTGCTTTCAAGATGAGGATAATTAATCATATGCACACACCTGATCCTTTGTTAGCATTGTTATCATGACGAAATTTTATCATTCATAGGATCACGATACTTATGCTTATATGGAATTAGAATACTATATGTAAATGTGATTACATCACTTGAATCATTGGAATTTGTTTGTTTTCTTTGGTGGCAAGTTGTGTGGTTACACAACACGCCCCATTTTGACTTGGCAAAACAGGGACCCAATTTTTGGTTTCGCTTGTGCGTCTGCTTCTAGGCAGTTTGGTAAAAGTAAGTCGAGTGCATCATCATGCAAAACCCTGATAAGGTAGGTCACCATGAGGTTAGTTTGTGAAAGTTCATATTTCATCTCTGTGACCTTATATTTTGAAAGAGCATTGAAATTCAGGTAGGTTTGCCTTTTACATCACCTTGATATTCGTCAGGATTAAAGAGTTATGAACAGTCAAAGTTTCGGTCAAACCTGATATTCATAAGAGGAAGGTCATATTGTTGAAGTTCATCATCATATTTGAAACACCCCCTCCGATATGTCATGCGGTTCAAATGTCTGGACGTCAACTTTAATTGGTGGCAAACTCTTCCCGTCAAACAGTTTTGTCTATCGCGAGCGTCATATTTTGCATATAACCCGATGTGTCTTTATATCCTCCTGACGCAAATATCACCCTTAGCAAACATCCTGATGACATCATCATCACATTTACACTGTCGTAGGATTTTCTCTAAAACATGATCATGTTAGCCTAGTATGATGATGACGTCATGATGCACTTCCGATACGGAGAACGAATATCAGGATGACGTCACCCCGATATTCCAAAAGAGAGAAGGATGTAAGTTTGTCTCGTCATCATCATATTTTAAAACATCACCTGATACACCGAAATATCCTCCTGATGTACTACGTAGAAATAAAAGGTGCTTTTGTCACCCGAGTTTTGTCGCGATAACAATGACAATACAAGGGAGGATGATATTAAAACTCAACCCGATATTTACGAATATCATCCTGCCCTCATGATATCCTGTCATAGGGATATTCTCCCACTCCCGTTGCTGCCATTATCATTTAATGCGCGCAGCCATGGTAGGTGGTTCTCGCCGACCCCGGAACCCAATGAAACACCTGGCGAGATCCTGCATTTTTCGCACGGATAAGCAAGGAACATGATCTAATCTGTCAGAGTTGCCCTAAATGTGCCCTAAATGCGAGGTTAAAAGGTAATTCAACTGCCATTTTCACATTTACCTTATGATAAACTTGTTTTACAGAGCACCAGCTTCCATATCTCCATACCAGCTACCGTTGTGCGATTTGAGCTCACAAGCAGAAAGAAGAGGTGATCATCAGCCGAATTGAGAACGTCTCGGCAATCTACTAGTATAAAAAGGAAATCTGCACAACCAGGTAAGTGAATAAACCCTCATCATATTGTTTCTATTCTGGTGCGATGATGTAAGTTCTGGTTTATGCACCCGTATGATTAAGTAATGTTGGAATTCATGTAGTAGGCATAATGATTTATAAATTCAACTACAGTATGCATGCATATATGTACCTTGTTGTGAGATAGGATTGTCGTTAATTGTAGGTACTCATGGCTGAGAAGCGATTAGTCAAATGTCAGGAAGAATTCAGCAAGCCCATGTTCTCTGCTCAGAGGGGGGTCCTGTTTAAATACGGAGCAATCACAGACACCCATCAGGGAAGCACTAATTTGGAAGCCTAGTCGGCCAAGCTAAACAATGGGCATGACAAGAGTCCTGTGCTGGACGCAGTGTTCATATCTAGATTGTGGAATGCCGCTGGTTTTCCCTACTCCATGGAATCTCTGGAGCTCGTCATTGAGTGCGCCCGGAATTACAACCCTCAAACCAGGCAGGTAGTGAAGCATGGGAGGGTATATGCAGACCTCTCCATCAAAGGTCTCTCCCAGACATTTGGATTGCCACTAGGAAGTAAGGTCAAAAGTGTAGACTTGAAGAAGTTTGAGAGGGAGTATGAGGCCAATAAGAAATCAGCCAGGAAGAACATGTATCCGTGGCGGGCTGAGAACAGCACCTATAACGCAGCCGCCAAGCTTCCTGTGCACCTGTTCAAGTATGATTTTAATGAGGAATATCAGTACATGATCGCACTCCTAAATAGGGTAACTGGCCAACCTGATACTGGCAGTTTCAGAGACTGGATGTATGGGATAATAATGATGTGTCTATATTCAGACACCAAGCCACTGTGGGGCTAAATTATAAGTGATGCTCTGCATGAGCAACTGATGAACCTGGGAGGTTCTAATTGTGCTTTTTTCATGTCCTTGTATATTGTTTATTCTTGTGCCTATAGAGGTACTTTTGATGCCTTGGTTACAGATGGGAAGCTCACAGGCACAAATGCGGCATATATCTGGGATCATCATCCCCAGCTGCAGAGGACCAACTACCTGAAAGATTACAAACTGGTCAATGATGCATTCTCTATGCATCTGATAAGGACCATGGAAGAAGATAGAACGAAAAGATTGAGCTTGGAGGCTCAAGAGGCAGTCTACAGGCATCGGGCCTAGTACATATAGTTTGCAACCTTTTCCTATATCAGGGTTGAAGGTTTCGACGGACATCCCCTGATGCTGCCAAGGTATCCTACCGACGCCGTGGTATTAATGGAATTTATCAGGCAGGGCTCCACCATAGTACAAATGTACAAGGATGCCAAGAAGCTGCCACCAATTTTTTTCCCAGTCAGCATTGGCAATTACATGTGCCCTGACTCTGATAACATCAAGAAGGTGATGGTCACCCTGAATAAGATGAACTTGTAGCCCTTTCCAATAACCAGACCATAAGATCCTTACGGCAGAATACAGAAGGTGCTAGGAAAGCCTGTTCACCAAAGGCACCTAGAGGATTTTTGGGCTGACTGTGAGGATGAGGCAGAAGCCAGGAGGAGGAGGTATCAGAGGTTAACTCTGAACCAAGTTAGAACGTTTGATTGCATCTCCCTGCCTCAGCAATTAAAGAAGGATGATGGCAGGACGATGGCAGATGAGTATGAGAGAAAAAAGATATATAATGACACCATCTCTGCACTTGACCTCACTATGCAGGAGGATATATCCTTGGACCCGTTCATTGCCAGGACCCTACGCCTAACCCAAGCTTGGGTTGATGAACAGGTAGAGGCATTGAAGAAGAAGGGTGTTGCCATTACGGTGGACAACAAGAAGAAGGGGCAGGATATCCCCGCAGATGAATATGATGACTTCCTGTTGGAGAAGAGGAAGACCAAGGGAGATAGGGTCCCTCCACCACAACAGCATAGCAAAAGACCCCTGAGGGGCAAGAAGGTGGAATAGGGACCAAAGGGGATTATAATTGAAAGAGTAGTGTTTACAGCTGAAAAGGCCACAGGGTCAGGATCGGAATCAGCATCCCCTCCAGAAAAGGACAGGCCCAAGAAAAGTAAGACAGCAGAGGCTGGAATCATTGAGACCCAAGAAGTGGGTCAGTCTTCTAAACAACCAGGAGTAGAGGGGACCCTCATAGAAGAAGAGCCGAAGGAGGAGGAGACTCCGTTGATAATAAGAAGGAAGAGGAGAGCTCCACAGGTGCTGGTGTCTTCCCCACTAAAGAAACAAAGGACCTCCATGAGAGGTGGAATAAGCCAACCCCCTACTTCATCACAAGGGGAGGGTAGTGAAGTGCACAAGGAACTGCAACACAATGTTCCACTTCCTACCATTGTCAATTTCAAAACTGAACTTGCTGAGGAGCAGTTGAAAGAGACCTCCCAGACACAAGAAGAAGGGCATGTCTCGCTAGACGAGACAATAAACTTGTCTGATGATGAGGTGGTGCAGGATGTGGCTACACAAGAAATGGAAACACTTGCTGCTGATGTAGGTGTGACTCCTCACAAGCCTCCAACGGTTCAAACAGTGCTTGAGGAGATGAATGGTGCAGGAGCACTAAGTTGTTGAGATTTTACTTGAGGTTGTTTGGATTAATAAGGTCTCTGAGACCATTTTCTTGATGTATAAGGCTTGAAAGCCATACTAATAAATAGACTATGCCCAATGTCTAAATGAACCTATTGTTATGTTGTTAAGTCCTAGTAGGACAGTCATGTTAAGTTTGCAAGAGTCATTAAGTCTTAGTGTTTGTATAGGTAGTAATTACATTTTCATGCTTTTTAGCCTTTTAAAGGCATGTCATGGGTTTTATAGTTGATTAGAACCTTACCAAAGGTTAACCAAAAGTTAAAACAAATCATTGTTTAGTCAAAAAACAGTCATTTGCTGTCCTAAAAAGGACAGTTTCTAAAAAGAAGAATAGTCTTTTTATTTCTGCAGTTACAAATCAAGAAGGCATCAATGGTTTGGGAATGCCAAATGTTTTGCTTTGTAGAAATCTTGTATTAAGCCAAGGGAAGATTGTATTGTGAGGAGGGATTGAATAGATTGAAAAAATATAACAAAAAGCCATTGTTTTCCTGTCTTTTCTGAAATTTCTGAGTTTTATTGCTGTTTTCTGACGTATTGTACTTCTGTACGGATTCATTATGGACCATTTGCATATGGGATGGAAATTATGAAGTATTAGCTTGGCTTTGAACAAGGTTTGAGATCTTGGTGATAAACTAGGTGAAAGAAATCAATAGTTTTTCATAAACTGTTTTTTCAGAAATTGCTGTCTCCATTTAAAAAAATCACTGTTTTCTGCAGTTTTCCGTACTTGTACGGATCTTTCAGGGTCTCCATTTGTATTGCATGTGTAGAGGGCTGAGATGAATTTCAAATGCAATTAGTTTGGAGTCTTGGTAGCAGATAATAAAAAAGATATCGCTGTTTTCCTGAAAACTGTTTTTTTTTCTGAATTACTGTTCACTCCCTTAGAATTTATGTTTCTTCCACTTCACCAGGTGGCATCTCTCAAATCTCTGGTGTAAGAAACTCCTTGTGACATGTAATTTCATTTTTCAAAGGGTGCACATCAAATGGTGAAGATTCAAGGTGTGGAAAGTAAAGTTTAAGACTGCATTTTCTGTTAACAGCCTGTTGAGACAGCATTTAGGAACAGTCAAGAGTTGTAGGACTGAGGGTTTGTTAAAATACTAATGGAGAGACACCTTGATGGATCAATGAGCATGTGCAGACCAGGTGTGAAGTGCTCCTGCACATGCAAGGTGTGAGGAGTTGTGGAGTTGCCCAAACCAATAAGCCTTGTATGCAAGCAAGGCCTAATAGCCCTGATTTGTTCTCTGTCAGTCCATTTTTGGATAGTTTCTTACAAAGCAATATACATTGAGTTTTAGATATGTTTGAAGACTTGGTAAAAGGTATTCAAAGATGCCATCACAATCTTGAGAAAGGTTTGATAGTAAGAGTTATGTCTCGACAGTCCTTTCTATAGGACTACTAGGACAGTGGCAGCGAGACAGCAAAGCATGAAGAATGAAGATTGCAAACTTGGAAGGGAAATTGGTATGGTTCTGTCTAAGTTGTTGAAAGGGAAGAAGACCTTGTGAAACCTTGTGTAGGTCGAAGATGATGATACTCAGTTTGGTGTCACTATCTTTGTGAAAGTTTCCTATTGAAGCTTGTAGAGCCTAATGGATTGAAATCCATTTTATGAACTTTGCCTAGTATGAAGTTGTTGGTTCTTATCCTCTGCATCATTTTTTGGTATCAGAGCTAGCTAGTAGATCCTTGAAGGTGTTGTGGATCTTGTGAAGAAGATAAGGTTTGTGAGAGTTTGTAAAGATGCCTCCAAAGAACCAGATGGCAAGAGAGAATGCTGAGTTGAGAGAAGCCTTAGAGGCAAGAGAGAAAGAGCTGAGGGACAGAAGAGAACATGATGCTACCAGAGACAGAGAGCTGAGGCAAGTAAGAAGAGAAAATGCAACAATCTTGGCAAGATTGGAAGCATTAGAGAAGAATCCAAGAAAGGTTGAACAAAGTGAGTCAGAAGGAGATGAGGATGCAGATGAGAATCCTCCTGAGGATGAGTTAGATGCTGAAGAAAAGAAGTTTGTAAGATTGTTGAAGGTAGTCCAAGGAAGTGGAACTAAGGCAAATATAGAGTTACCTATCTATCAGGGGAAGATGGATAGTGAAGAAGTGTTAGGGTGGATAGATGCCTTGGAAAAAATTTTTGAATATGAGGAGATGAATGATGAGAAAAAGATCAAGTTTGCAAAGACAAAACTAAGAGGAACAGTACTTACCTGGTGGAGTAGTGTGCAGACAGAGAGAATGGCTAGAGGTGCATCAAAAATCACTTCTTGGAGTAGGATGAAGGATATGTTGAAAGACCAATTCCTTCCATCTGATTACTCCATTCAGACAAAGAGGATGAGGCAGAATCTGAAACAGAAGGACATGGATGTTCTGTCCTATACTGAGCAATTTCATAAGCTTAGTATTAGAGGTGGGCTGGAAGATGAAGAAGAGAAAGTGGCAAGGTACCTTAACGGGCTTAGGTATAACTTGCAGGATGAGATTGGGTTAGCAGTACCAAAAACACTTGGAGAGTGTTTTCAGTTAGCCATCAGGGCTGAAGAGAGAGTGAAGAGGAAGCAAGAAAGGCCAGGAGGTTATGGAAGAGGAAACAGAGGTAGGGGCAAACCTACTAATGAAGTTCAGAACAGCAATGAGAAGGGTAAGGAGTTGTCTACAGAACTGAGAGGTGGACATAGAGGTGGAGGTAGATTTGGATCAGGTAGAGGAGTGTTCATAGGCAGATGTTACCACTGCAATGAGGTGGGACACACATCTTTCAACTGTCCTAACAAGGATGGTGTTGACAAGACCAAGGATAAAAGAGTTCACTTGGCACAAGAGGAGGAGAAGCCAAAAGAACCAGAAATGTCGTCAGCCTCTCCAATGATGGATGGCGAGATGCTCATGGTGGAAAGAGGTAAGATGCAGCAACCACCATAGGTATCTATTTTCAGAACTAATTGTTTGAGCCATGGCAAGATATGCAAGTTGATTGTAGATTCAGGTTCTCATGATAACTTAGTTTCTTGGGAAATGGTGAATAAGTTGGGGTTGAAGACTTTTGATCATCCCAGTCCTTACCATGTCACTTGGGTGAGTCAGGAGCAGCAGGTAATGGTCACTAAGAAGGCTTATGTTGATTTCACAATTGGTCCATATCAAGACTCTGTTTTGTGTGATGTTATTCCTATGACATGTGGGCATGTAATCTTGGGCAGACCATGGCAGTATTCGAGAAGGACAATTCATGATGGGTATACTAATACCTATGTAGTGCACAAAGATGGCAAGAAGTTCAAATTAATTCCTTTACCTTGTGAGGAGAAGAAGGAACAGGTTACAATTTGCTTTGGAAAGAAATTGACGTTGAATGTGCAGGTTCAGGGAGATAGCACACAGCAGACACAGATGCAATACAAGAAGGTGGCTGACAGTCCTAGAGAGCAGCAGGCTTGGGACTTGAGTTATGTTAAAGTAGGGGACTTTGAGTGTCCTATAAGGAGCCAGAAGAAGGAAAACAAACAGCAGAGAGTCCAAAGAGGAATGAATCAGAACCTCCAGTTGAGAAGAGCTGAAGCATTGCAGCAACACAGTCCTAGACAAGGACACCAAAATAAGTTTTATGTTTCTAACACTGTTTACAGGAGCCATGCAGGTTAGAGACGGAGAAAGATAACTCTAGGAGAGTTCATGTTTCCTAGTCTGAGGAACATTCCACCAAGATGGAAGAATGGTTGGAGCCGATCCCCTAACTCTTGGGACAAGAGTTTTCATCATGCCGGGGAGTATGGTGCAGGAGCACTAAGTTGTTGAGATTTTACTTGAGGTTGTTTGGATTAATAAGGTCTCTGAGACCATTTTCTTGATGTATAAGGCTTGAAAGCCATACTAATAAATAGACTATGCCCAATGTCTAAATGAACCTATTGTTATGTTGTTAAGTCCTAGTAGGACAGTCATGTTAAGTTTGCAAGAGTCATTAAGTCTTAGTGTTTGTATAGGTAGTAATTACATTTTCATGCTTTTTAGCCTTTTAAAGGCATGTCATGGGTTTTATAGTTGATTAGAACCTTACCAAAGGTTAACCAAAAGTTAAAACAAATCATTGTTTAGTCAAAAAACAGTCATTTGCTGTCCTAAAAAAGACAGTTTCTAAAAAGAAGAATAGTCTTTTTATTTCTGCAGTTACAAATCAAGAAGGCATCGATGGTTTGGGAATGCCAAATGTTTTGCTTTGTATAAATCTTGTATTAAGCCAAGGGAAGATTGTATTGTGAGGAGGGATTGAATAGATTGAAAAAATATAACAAAAAGCCATTGTTTTCCTGTCTTTTCTGAAATTTCTGAGTTTTATTGCTGTTTTCTGACGTATTGTACTTCTGTACGGATTCATTATGGACCATTTGCATATGGGATGGAAAGTATGAAGTATTAGCTTGGATTTGAACAAGGTTTGAGATCTTGGTGATAAACTAGGTGAAAGAAATCAATAGTTTTTCATAAACTATTTTTTCAGAAATTGCTGTCTCCATTTAAAAAAATCACTGTTTTCTGCAGTTTTCCGTACTTGTACGGATCTGTCAGGGTCTCCATTTGTATTGCATGTGTAGAGGGCTGAGATGACTTTCAAATGCAATTAGTTTGGAGTCTTGGTAGCAGATAATAAAAAAGATATCGCTGTTTTCCTGAAAACTATTTTTTTTTCTAAATTGCTGTTCACTCCCTTAGAATTTATGTTTCTTCCACTTCACCAGGTGGCATCTCTCAAATCTCTAGTGTAAGAAACTCCTTGTGACATGTAATTTCATTTTTCAAAGGGTGCACATCAAATGGTGAAGATTCAAGGTGTGGAAAGTAAAGTTTAAGACTGCATGTTCTGTTAACAGCCTGTTGAGACAGCATTTAGGAACAGTCAAGAGTTGTAGGACTGAGGGTTTGTTAAAATACTAATGGAGAGACACCTTTGATGGATCAATGAGCATGTGTAGACCAGGTGTGAAGTGCTCCTGCACATGCAAGGTGTGAGGAGTTGTGGAGTTGCCCAAACCAATAAGCCTTGTATGCAAGCAAGGCCTAATAGCCCTGATTTGTTCTCTGTCAGTCCATTTTTGGATAGTTTCTTACAAAGCAATATACATTGAGTTTTAGATGTTTGAAGACTTGGTAAAAGGTATTCAAAGATGCCATCACAATCTTGAGAAAGGTTTGATAGTAAGAGTTATGGCTCGACAGTCCTTTCTATAGGGCTACTAGGACAGTGGCAGCGAGACAGCAAAGCATGAAGAATGAAGATTGCAAACTTGGAAGGGAGATTGGTATGGTTCTGTCTAAGTTGTTGAAAGGGAAGAAGACCTTGTGAAACCTTGTGTAGGTCGAAGATGATGATACTCAGTTTGGTGTCACTATTTTTGTGAAAGTTTCCTATTGAAGCTTGTAGAGCCTAATGGATTGAAATCCATTTTATGAACTTTGCCTAGTATGAAGTTGTTGGTTCTTATCCTCTGCATCAATGAAACAAGCAGAAGAGGAGCAAGAAAAGAGCCCAGAGCAAATAGCTCAGGAAATAGGGCTAGACACATTGATCACAGAGGTGACCAGTCCTGTAGTGGTGGATCTGACAGAGAAGCAGGATGCAAGTCCTGAACAGCCAGCAGGATCACCTGATAAGGGTCACCTAACAGAAGAGATGGAGATGGCAGAGACAAAGGGCCATGTTCTTGAAACCGGCCAACAAAGTCCACAGGATACAACGAAGGAACCTGCTATAGTAGAGGTTCAGGAAGCGAGGGCTGGTGAAAAAGAAACACTAGAGGACCTAGCTGCCAAAGTACAAGAAGTGGGTGGTGCAGACTCAGAAGAATTAGTAGCTGTAGAACAATCTCCACCACATCAGGCAGAGTCCCCAATATCTGGTGCAGTGGATAAACCACAAGAAGAAGAAGAAGTGGGAACAGATGAAATAATGACAGAGGCGGGTCATGATCATCATGATTAGCACATAGCTGCACCACAAGGCTCCCCACATCACATAGATGCACCACAAGGTTCCCCATAGCATGAAGATGCTCCTTTGGAGAAGGAAATCCCTCAACAGGAGGAGGTGCCTCAAGATCAACAACAAGAGGAACATCAAGAAGAAGAACTGAGGAAGTCACCATCTCCACAACAATTGTTGACAGAAACGGGAGATATAGGTGAACATCAGGATGATGTTGAGAAACATGATCAGGTGCCTCCGTGGTTGGCAAAAGAGGTAAGTGTTGAGGAGGAGATTGAAATTCAGGAATTCGACGTCTCCACCCTGTTCTCTGCGGACATAATGAGGCCAAGGAGGAAGGCCAGAATGACTTCGGCCATCAAGAGAGATCCGGCAACAAGGAGAAGGACCGCGCAAATTGCCATACCTGCGGTGGAGAAAGAAAAAGGTAAAATCACCGTCGATGAATTTCAGATTAGTACAGTGGATTTGGGCTTTGCCAATGAGGACCAAGAAGGTCAGGAGGGAAAAGTTATCATTGACTCTCTAATTCAGAAAGTGAAAAGAGAGAAGGAGAAAAATAAGCAACATAAAGAGCACATTGCTCAGTTGCACACCTATATCAAAGGGCTGACCAATCCTGATGATACCGCAACTGAACATGCAGTCCCATTGACTGCCATTTCTCAAGAGGAGGTAAATAAATTGGACATCATGAAGCATGAGGCGTCCGTAGTAAGGAAATGGATGTCATCCACATTGGATGATGCTATAGAAATAATGAAGGCCTCTTTGAAGAGGTGGAGCACCCTAAGTGACTCTAAGGCCAAATCGGATAGATTGCAGATGCAGACCGGAAAGAGGTCTTACAAGCTGGAGAGAGTCCTGACCCTGTTAGGGGAAATAAGAAACATAAATCCACAACTGCTTATCAGTAAGCAGGTACTGAATAATAATACAGCATTATTAATTGATATTTGGTATAAGGACACTCAGTTTGAGTGCGCAGTCCTCAAAAGGTGTAATAATAAGCTGAGGGATGTCAGCATGAGGGTGCGAGATTTAATGGCTGAAGAGGCAGTGATACTGGAGGCTTTGGAACGCAAGGTGGAAGGAAAAATAGAGAATCAAGATGAAGAGTCCGCTATTAAAGCTGTACACAGCAACTTCCAAGTAGAGACAGATGGTCCATCTGTCCCTTTGACAGAGGAATTGATAGACAAAATAATGAGGATCAAGGTCCAGATGGAGAAATACAAAGAAACACTGCAAGACAGGAAAAATAAGCTGGACAACAGTAGAGATAAATATGAAGCACATAAGCACGCCATTGTAAAGGCAAAGACTCAAGATGGCGGAGGGATAGATCAAGTTGTGCATTCATACGAGCAGGTCCGCAGTAGTATGCAGCCCCATATGCAGCCATGTCATCATCAGGATAGTGAAAGTTTGGAAAGTGAGGCACATGATGATGAGCCGCATGAATCAGCTGAAGAGCATGATGAAGATACATCATGAAGGGGATAATAACATAAGTAGTATAGATAGTTGCCAGTTGGCAACTTGTGCCATTTTTGTAAAGATTTACAAAATCAAGTGAATCAGGACCGTAGATGCATATTGAAAAATCTAGATTGTAGATCTTTTGTAACTGATTCCTCACCTTATTCTATAAAAGGTGGTGGAATGCCTTGTTGAAACATTCGAAACTTAATTAAAATTTGTTTGCTGAAGTATTCAGGGCTTATTTCAAAGTTATTGCATATGTACATGTCTTTTGCATACTTAATGAAAGAGAAGAGTATTTCGATTACAAATCTTCGTAAATCTTGAGTAATCTGTGTCTGAATTCTGGATATGTGCTTTGATTTGCTGCGTCCCTTGGAGTGCTCATCATGTTGCATATATTGTTTTCATTCATCATCCTCTGAAGTTTGCATCAACTGTATCTAACTGTGGAACATCCTGGTGAACATATGGTTTGATTTCTTCTCATCATGACAGTATCTAGTATGTATGTGGATCAATAGCTGAAGATTCAACTTTAAATTTGTAGTATTCCTTTAATTTCTTTCAATTCCAGAGCATTCATTATCATAATTGCAAATAACTGATAATCCTAAGCAAATAACACAAATATGCAGACATCTCGTAGGTAATCGCAAATATTTAGCATATTTGAATGCAAAGCATGCACAATTGAAAATATCATGCAAAGATTGAGGTATTTCTACATCTTTTCATCTAATAACTGCATAATATGACTTCTCTATAAAGAATTTCTACAGGAATGTCATGATGATGGCACAATTTCACATAAGGCCCCAAAATGGAAACAGCAACACACATTAACCTCTAAGTAACGTCAGACGATTAAGACCTAATCACCGGAGACTTGGGATCCCGAATTCCTTGAATTCACAGTATCTTTCAAGATGAATAAAGGTTAATGTGTACTTTTATTCTATGCTTGTTTATGAATAACATCATGACCAATAGGGCTCAATGGGATCAATTCAATGTGAGTGCTGCCAGATATGATAGACTAATGGCAAGTCAAAAAAATATTGAAGACACAAAAAGCATGAGACTTAAAAAAGATAAAGGTTCTAGAGCAGGTCAAGAAGAGAATACTGAGGAAAAGGACAAAAGCAAATAGATTTAGGATTAAAGAAATAAACCTAAAAGACCATCAGTCAGGCAACCAAATGCTCAAAGGTACCCATCCTTCAAAGGTTATTGTAACTCTGGTAACAAGTTTGGTCACAAGGCCACTTGGTGTAGAATTAGGATGAATCAAAATGTTCCTTCATTCTCTAGTCAATGTTTCACATGCAATAAAATTGGTCATAAAGCTATTGAATGCAAAAGTAAAGAAAGTCAGAATTCTATTAGGTGCTATGCATGCCATAAAATGGGACATAGGGCCAATGAGTGTAGAAGTCAAGTAAGAAAAGGCTATGATAAGACAATTGAATCCTTTAGTGGCTATTGTTATACATGCAATGATTTTGGGCATAAGGCCAACCTATGCAGGTCACAGATGAATGGAAGAGACAATGATTAGAAAAATACTATGTGCTTCAATTGTAACACACCTGGACATTTTGCAAGATCCTGCAGAAGTAAGAACATGAAGAAGGATAATTAATCATAATTGGGGAAACCAGTGGAAAAATAGATGAACAAGGTCTGTGTTAGGAAGAAAGTAAATGAAGTAAGAGATGAGTCTGCACCAGAGTCTGGAACAAATACTTCCTCTGGGAAGTAGATTGTTAGCTATGACTCAGGGGGAGCTATATTGAAAATTCTAAATCCCCCAACTAGATAGTCAGTACTGAGATCCAACAAAAAGATATGATATGATAGATCACTTAAAAGAATTCTAGTTCGAAAGCCTAAAAGACTAAGTATGAGGAGTATACAAAGTAACGGAGATTGGATCAGTATGCTTCTACAGTTGAAAATCATTATATGTGGTTCATGTATGTTGTTTATAAACACTTGGTGAACATATTTCCCAGGAAGTCACATTGTGAATTGTCCAAGTTCTGATAAATAAAGATAAGTCAAGGATAGTGTGCAGCACCAGAGTACAAGGGTCCGCATTTCTCCACTGTTGCATATTTTGTTTTGTGGCTCTGAAGGTATGTTAAGACGTCAATGATGAATGTTGGACATGAATTCTAGAGTCTCATATGGTTTGCATGGGGAGTTATGATGTGAGATGAATTGGTCACACATGCACTTAAGGGACAGGACTGGAAGGTCATGAATTATGGCAAGGCGAAGAAGACATTGTTTTAGCTACTAATGGGTAACTGATAGCTATAATTGATGTTCAGGGAAGGCTATAGGAGAAAAGCTACAGACAAGTGTTGATCTATGGAAATGCATTGTTCTCATAAGTTGTCATGAAAGTTGATAAAAGATGGAACATCTTAGTTGGATGTCATCAAGTCTAAGGCTCTGAGAAGACAAGATATGCACATGAAGGTCCTAATGTGAACTAAATATAGTCTATGGTGTACCACTAAGAGGGAATATTCAGACTAGTAAAAAGAAAAAGGTGTAGCAGTGCAAGCAGAAATCAAAGATTGTTGCTGAAGACAAAGAGGATTATGAGGTTATCTCCCAAAGGAAGCATATAGATAATCCCAATATGAGTTTCTAATAAAGAGAAGTAAGTGTTGTAGTGTTACTGATAGAGGAAATAGTAGAAAGATTTGAATAACTGAATAAGGAAGAAGTTCATGAGAAAGACCAAAAGTTGCAGTCAGAGAAAGCATCAAGTAAGGGGGAGTAGTCAGATGGAAAGAGTTTGGTTCAGAAGTAGAAGATTGCAAGTATGTGCCCTTTGCCATTGATGTCAAAGGGGGAGAGAAGTTGTGTGTAAAACTTAGAAAGAAAGAGTACAAAGAGATAGGGGAGAGTCAGAAAAAAAAAGAGTGTAGGTGTGTAAAGAGAAAGGGGTAGAATCTTGTCTTAATGGTTGTTGCAGTTTTTCACATCATATGTTGCCATCAATGACAAAGGGGAAGATTGTTGCAAGTATGTGCCTAATCAGTATTGTCATTGATGTCAACATATCTTTGTTGTCATTGGTGTCAATGATGTTCTATTCTATTACTTGTTTAGAAGCCTTGTGTGTTGAGGATATTGTGAAAATTGGCCTCTCCAGAAGAATCAAGTGAGTTACGATGAAGTGTAGTATAGACAAAGAGTTGTATGCTAAAGAGAAGTCCGGTAGACTACTCCGCATCTCCTTATAGATGAAGATCTTGGTTTGTAGATTGGAAATTATTTAAAAGGATGTCTAAAGATGCTAAATCTTGAGTTTGAGCCTCTGATGTGAAGTGAGAAAGTTACATTCACCAGAGTAAAGCCTACTCTTTCTAATTATTCTCTGGTGATAGGGAGAAAGTGTTTTGCTCCGCATTCCTCTGCAATAAAGTATTTTTCTCTGTGGTTCTAGAGGGAAGTCTGGGATGATGATAAGTGCCTACAAATATAGTGGTTCACATTTTGGTGGTCTGCAAGCTATCTTTCTTTTATATTAGTTTAAGACAGTGAAGTTAATGTGTTCTGGTGAGAAGATTCCTATGGATAAAGTGGTTAAATTTTGTGTGGTTTCTCCTAATGACTGTAACGTGCTTGTGGATGTCTCCTAATCATGTTCCTATCTTGACATTGGTCTGCATTAAGGAATTGATATCATGTTTGAAGATTGTTCCCCGACAGTGTAACGTGTAACTAGTCTTAGCTGACTTGGTTAATTCCAGTAATTGCAGAGATTCCTTGAAGATTGTAGAAGCATGTTGTGGCGTAGAAGATTGTGTTTGAGTCCTAGCTAAGGTGCGGCTTGATTTGCATACATTTTTACTTCATTTCCTTTACATAATATTGTAATAGGTCAGGACCTATTTTGTGAATGTTTGTAATGCCAACCTTGGAGATTGTTCCAATGGTTGATGATTGTAATGCCGACCTTGATGATCATTCCAAGGTTGATGAAGTGTATAAATACTTATAGTTGAGTCATGGAAAATATGTACTTGAGAAAAAATAGAAAGATAATAAGAAAGGTCCAAAAGGCAGAGTAGAGGCAGAGTAGAGCAAAGGAGTTAATTAATCACATACATGAAGAAGATGTTGATCGTGGTAGTGAGCCTCCAGTAGGGTTTAACAACCCTCAAATTTTAATAGCCCTTATTGTAATCTTTCTAGGTTTAGGGTTGAAGTAATGAGCCTGCTAGATCTAGTTGTTATTCATGATAGTAAGCCAGTATGTTTAGGCTCATGGAGTGACCAGGCCTGAACATCATTATTTCAAGATTACAATATTTATTAAGAGCTAATCCTCTCTGTGGGTTTTCCCCACCTTGGGGTTTTCCACATAAAATCTGGTGTCTCTTATGTTTGATGTTGTATATGTGGTTAAGTTTCTGATTTCATTCATTCATTGTTAAATCATAATAATTGTGGCTAAGTGATTGATCTTTAAATTGCAGAAGTGTTTAAGTTCTTAACACAACTGATTCACCCCACCCCTCTCAGTTGTCTGGGACATATCAACAGTATCCAGTATGCAAGCACAAATGATTCATTCTTCCATTCTCATTTCATCTCTTCACTCTTCCATCTTCTTCCTTTTGACTAACTCAAGTAGAAAACAAACTATGCATGCCTCGATAGCTCAAGTGCTCATCAAA
Organism: Cunninghamia lanceolata; assembly: GCA_027924645.1. Taxonomy (NCBI): domain Eukaryota; kingdom Viridiplantae; phylum Streptophyta; class Pinopsida; order Cupressales; family Cupressaceae; genus Cunninghamia; species Cunninghamia lanceolata. The sequence goes on along the minus strand of BSBN01001327.1, from coordinate 1,474,230 downwards.
TTGGAGGTAAACAAAGGTATTTATTTGCATGCCTTTAGCCAACATTTGCTATGTGAATCTAATATCTCAGCCTTTAACATGATATTGTTGATAACTGAGAGGGGGGGGTGAATCAGTTATCCTAATTATTTCCTCTTTCTGAACTTTCCTATTAATTAATGCAGCATTGAATCAAACACAAAAACATTACCATGAAATAAGAAACACATGACACAGTAATTTTTGACGTGGAAACCCTGTTAAGGGAGAAAACCACGGGGTGATTAACCCAAAAATTATTCTCTGTTAGAAGAATAGGAGATTACAAAAAATGGCACTTGCCAATTAGGGCTAACTGCCCGAGCACACTGCTCACAAGAGGCCCACTGCCTACAAGAAGACACACTGTCTACAAAGTGATAAGAATCACAGTCTTGAACTGATTGGAAGCATCTGCATATGCTGGAGTTCAGTTCCGGTTAGGCTCAGTACACTGATCTGCTGCACTTCATCTTTCCTCTGTTCTTTATTCTGCTATCTTTCACATACCGGATCCTTTTTGCTATTTCTGCTCTATTCTGGACTTATTCACATATATCTTCACACCATTTCACCCCTTCACAACTAAATCCATCCTCTATATATATCCGCACAAGTAATTTCATCACCTTTCTAGTCGGCATCCGGAACAGTCTAGTTTCTTACAAACTTTTGTTCTGTCGACTGAATCCTTCCTCACCAAGCAATGTGGATCAAGCATATACTTGTAGATATCATTAATCATGTTGGCCAAACATGATTCATGCCTTCACAACCTCTATCATCAATTGTAACACATTCGGAAAGTAGTCTGATACTCTGTCAGTCAGTTCTTCCTCTGTTTTCACTGTCTCTCAGGAATTCGGTACTCAACTATTCATATCTTTCTCCTTGTCCATCACCGGAGGCTAAATCCTTGGAATATACCACTCAAGGTAGTCCTCTTGGCTTCCCCAAATCCGCACTGCACCAAGACACTTCCTCTGAGAGATCCGGATCAATCTGTCAGACCTTGCCACATGCTCTGTTCTTGTTCACCGGACCACAACATTCTTTATTCTGACTTCCGGTAGAGACACATCATGACTTGCGGATATGTGGGATGACCTTTGTTGCCATCAATGACAACAACCATGAATCCATATAGTGTCTCTTGCCAACAATCTCCCCCTTTGGCATTGATGGCAACACTTAGTGAAAAATGACTAAGTGTTTTCACTATGCTCCCCCTTTGCTGATGCTCTGTCTTTATATACAATTTCCGGAACTCCCCCTTAGTTGGATTCCTCATTTTTCACTGCTCCTCACTCCCCCTTTGACATCAATGGCAAAGGGTGGGGTCCGCACACCAAAATTTTCAAAAATTTTCTATACATAGCCGCATATTTACATACTCACATATACTGAAGAATGTCTGCAAAGGATGTCTGCAATTGGATCATTTCTGTAGCCCAACTTTGCTTCATTCTATCCAAAATTGAAATGTGACCACTCAACAAAAATGCAAAAGCTTCTGCCCGCTTGAGATCTGTCAGATCTTTTGTTTGGGCGGTGGTCTGAGCATCACTGATGGCCTCATGCATAGTTTCCAACTTAGGGATTATAATCCTTCTAAGTTCTCCCATCCGGTTAGTGATATTCTTCCTTTCCTTCTCAAGATTCTTTATTTCATTCAAGACTGCAATAGTCTGACATTCTTGATTTATTATGGAGGAAGAGAGAGGATCAAAACTTTGAGATAAGCTTTGTAGCTTGTCCTGTTCCTCTTTTATTTTCTTATCAATTGCTGCTGTTGCCTTTGGCCAGGATATACAAAATTTGTAGATGTCACCGCCATCCTTAAGAGCATTCTCTAAGCTCTTTATTCCAATGCTCACAATCTTCCTATCTTTAGAGATTAATTCTAATATTTCTGAAAATCTCTTATCCAAAAATTCCTTCCGGACCTTTTCTTCAGCTGATTTTTCTAGAGAATCAAAATGTGTATCAACACTGCTGACTAAGGTTTTTAGATTACCGGAAGAGGAGGCTGTCGGATCTATCTGGATTGATGGCATAATCTTTACAAGTACTCCGGAAGCAGCCTCTATCAACTCACAGTCTTCCATATGAGACTTCAGGAGTTTTTCATTTGCCTTGGCATTTGCAAATGAAGCTATCTTCATTGTTTGTACCGGAGAGAGAGAGTCAAAGTCGAATGGGCCTTTTAGAAGCTCCGGTTCATCAATCTCTAAAGTTTCTTTGCTCAAAAATTGTTGAACAGTTTGTGCAGTGTCTCTTGCCGGAGACAGATGTTTCTTTTCTTCTGCAGTCTTGGAACTGTCAACCTCTTTGTCTTTCACCACTGCTTCCTTCTCCTGTAATTGCTCTTCTTCTTTGGATCCAGAGACTGTAGGGGAAACCGGAGGAGAGATGCTTGTATGTTCAGGTCCCACTTCTTTCGAAATAGATGATTCCAAATCCGCAGCTGTTTCTGCACCTAAGTCCTCTACAACAGGAAGATTGAACCTTTTGAAGGCCTTCCGGAGGATCTCTTCTGTTTCTTGGGCCACTTTGTCAGTCTCACCAAGCATGAGTTGATTCATCCTGGCTTTACTTCTGAACTCATCTTTGCAGTCTTTGAAGATTATGTTCATTGTCTTGGGATCAATTTGAGGATATAGCTGAATAGCTATCTGCTCCCGGATCTCAAGATCTTTTGCATGAGCATTGTTCTTTCTTACTTCCAATTCCTTTTCTAGGCTTTTAGGAATAAGAGATATGATCTCAATGAAAGCCTTATTATATATGTTCAGATATTTGACTGTGGCTTCCTACAGAGTCTTTTGGTCAGCCTCACTGAAGTCATCATAAGATTCAGTCATTGGTTGAAGGTTTCCATCCACCGTGACCGACTTGATTACGCTCTCTAGAGACAGAGTGGGCTTTTCAACAGATACCTCTGCCATTTCATCCTTGTCTTGTCCTGAGGAGGGTTTACCGGATCCTTTCTTCTTCTGCTTCTTTATTTCTTTTACTCCCTCATCTGACTCTGTTTCCTCTTCATCCTTTTGGCTTTTATAAGCCCTTGTGGCTTTTGTCTTGGATCTTTTACCGGATGCCTGGACTTCCGGTTTTGAGCTTTTGGTTGAGGGAGGTGCAGATCTTTTTGATGATCTGGTCCGGGTGGGAGTTTCAACCGGAACACTTTCTTTACTTTTCTCTTCTTCCTCAGCCTTCCTCCTCTTTTCCCGGCTGGCATCAAGTGCCTCTTTTGAGATGCCTAGGCCTTGAGCAATATGCTCAACTTCTTTTCTTACCTTCCTCTTTATCTCCGGTTCCCTGAGTTCTACATGTAACTTTACACTCAGTTCCTCAAAGGTTCCAAACCTTTCTACCTTAGGATCTTTGGGCTGGCTTAGCATGTGTTGAACATGCAGCTCTACTATCTGTTCATCCACTTCATACCCCATAGGCATGATCCAGACAGTCCTAGGCTCCACTGCCTCCATCAGACACTGATCTGTTTCTACCATGAAGCATACTGTGTCTTTGTATTTTTCAACAAGGGATTGGGGTATTCTTTCTCTTGCATGCATCATGCTTTGGAAGTTCTTGAAGTAACCCCATAGAGCTGTATTTCTTGCTTTTGCATCCCCAAGTTCATGCAAATAGTCTCTGATTTGAATGGCAACCGGTCTGTCATTTTGCCATACCCATCCACTGGATCCGGGAAGCTCATTCATGTAGTAAAAGAAGAGGCAAAGGATCAGATTGCCATATTTGAAGGAGTTTTTCTTGTCCTTCTTAATCTTCTGCAGATTTTCAAAGAGTTGGTTTACTAGAAGCTCGCACAAGTCATAGTCTGCATTCTCCTTTAACATCTGATAGGCTGTGTAGATTGCAGTTCCCGGTACTGAATTTTCCCTACTGGAGTGATAGATTTTGTAACCAATTATTATAGCTGCAAATTTGACATCCGGTTCAATGATATCATCAACTGTCATAGCTCTCTTGTCAAACTTGGATCCGGTTGCATCACTGACTGTCTGATTTTTGACAGATTTGAGAACAGGTAATCCATCGGATGAGTGCAGATCGGTTACAGCCCTAATTGCGTCCTTGGTGATCTTGAAGGGCTTGTTCAACCATAGGAAGTTGTCATGTACTCTACTTAGTACATACCGGACCCATTCATCTTCTTCAAAACAAGGGAAATGAATGCACTGTGCAAAGTGTTTGTCCTGGATGGCTTTATATTGAGGTTTGATCTCAAAGGAGTCATCTATCAATTGTTTGTGATAGATATCCATCAGTTTTGATTCTCCAAAGTCTTCAAGATTCGCATGGATGTAAACCCTAATATCTTCCGTATGCAATACACCATGAGGAACACTAGAGAAGGCTCCTAGTGGATCTACCTCCAATGATTTGTAAGGATGTTTCTTGAATGAGGGGCGAGGTCTATCAGAGATCTTAACTATATTTGGAGTAGCCATTTTTCAAAGATTTGCAGTGAGGTAATGAAAAATGGAGAATACCTTATGTGCCTTCGACTTGCACGGAGTGATTGGATTGATTTCTTTATGCAATGACTTCGGTAGGAGATCCTTGGTGTGCTTGATGAATCTTGTTGCAGAGCTCCACTATTCGCTTCTTCTTGAGTGCAGAATGAGCAAATGACTTTTGAGAAATCCCTTATATTGCTCCGCGAACCCTAATATCTGTCTGCAATAAATGCTTCACCTACATTATTCCGGTTTGCCTTGTCTGGATAGCTTGGAGTATCCCGGATTAGTCCTGATCTGTGAATATCATCCGGATCTTTCAATCATGAATAAATCGAGGTAACATATTACAAGAACATCCCAAACATTCTGTCCAATCCGCAGAACAAGATAGTGCACTTCCGGATCTCTCTGGACCTTTTTGTAATCCTTTGTCATACCGGAGCATCTCCCTGAACAGGTCTTATTTGATCGATCACAGCTTCTTCATAACTCCATGCGGACCTCTGAAAACTTGACTGAAGCATCTCAAGACTCATATCTGCAAACCCTTTAATCCGCATCTTGTGCCACATCCGGCATCACTTGTTTGGCTGGGGGAACAGGATTTTCTTTGAGTCTCCCCCTGAGCCTGAGCTCACTTTTTAATTTCCGGAAGAAATATCAGCACCAGAGTCTGGTGCGGATCCAACCTCTACATTCTCTGAACTTTTCTTCACCCAAATCTTGCTCATCTGATTCCTAACTTCATCCGCATTCATCTTTTGTTTACCCTTGTCTTGATTCTGATTATACACCGGACCTCTTTTGTCCTGATTCTTGTTTTTGCAGACTTTAGCATTATGACCGAACCTATTGCAGATTTGGCAAATAACATTTCTTTGCATATTTGACTGATATCCTCTTGATCTGCATTGATTAGCCATATGACCTACTCTATTGCATGTAAAGCATCTACCTTTGAATGATTTGTTTACTTGCATAATTCTGCATTCATGGGATTTGTGTCCATACCTTTTGTAGTTGAAGCACTGTCCGGAGAAGGATGAATTAATCTGATTCATTCTCATTCTGCACTGATTAGCTTTGTGACCAAAGTGGTTGCAGCTGTGGCAGTATCCATTGAAGGATGGATATCTTTGAGCATTTTGCTGTCTTACCGGAGGTCTTCTAGGCCTGCTCCTTGGATTTTCTGATCCAAGATTCTTCTGACCGGATCCGGAGCTTTCTCCTTTCTCATATCCCAAACCATACTTGTCATCTGTCCTCTTTTGACTTCCAAGAAGAACTTCAAGTTGAGCAGAACTTATCTTGAATTTCTCTTTATATTCATTTGCTGTTTGAAGGTCTCTTTTGAGAGAGGCAATTTGATTCTCAAGTTTTTCTTCATTATCTTTGGCATCTTCAAGATCAGATTCAAGATGTCTGATAATCCTGTCCATCTGGTGGCATTCTTCTGATTTTTCTTTAAGAGATTGTCTTAGATTGTCTTCAGCCTTTCTTTTTTCTTCAATCTCTTGAGTAAACTTTATAGTTCCTGATTCCATTTCATGTCTTAACATAATGACTTCTTTTGATAACTTTTCACATAACTTGGTTCGCTCAGTCAATTCTTCATTTGTATTGCTTTCTTCACTTTGTCTTGCCAACTGTTGGAGCAGCTCCTTTCTCTTTTTCATAGAGAGACTTAATTTGTCTTTTAATTCTCTCATGAATTCATCAGCCTATTTGAGTCTTTCCTTTAATTCATTGACTTCAGAATTTGACTGTTCAAGATCCTCAAGAGCAGTCTTGAGTTGCTCCCTTAAACCATATGCATCCATTTGAATTCCCAGATCTTCCTCAAGCTGTTAGGCTCTATTAGGAGGAACTTAGCTCTGATACCAATTGTTGATAACTGAGAGGGGGGGGTGAATCAGTTATCCTAATTATTTCCTCTTTCTAAACTTTCCTATTAATTAATGCAGCATTGAATCAAACACAAAAACATTACCATGAAATAAGAAACACATGACACAGTAATTTTTGACGTGGAAACCCTGTTAAGGGAGAAAACCACGGGGTGATTAACCCAAAAATTATTCTCTGTTAGAAGAATAGGAGATTACAAAAAATGGCACTTGCCAATTAGGGCTCACTGCCCGAGCACACTGCTCACAAGAGGCCCACTACCTACAAGAAGACACACTATCTACAAAGTGATAAGAATCATAGTCTTGAACTGATTGGAAGCATCTGCATATGCTGGAGTTCAGTTCCGGTTAGGCTCAGTACACTGATCTGCTGCACTTCATCTTTCCTCTGTTCTTTATTCTGCTATCTTTCACATACCGGATCCTTTTTGCTATTTCTGCTCTATTCTGGACTTATTCGCATATATCTTCACACCATTTCACCCCTTCACAACTAAATCCATCCTCTATATATATCCGCACAAGTAATTTCATCACCTTTCTAGTCGGCATCCGGAACAGTCTAGTTTCTTACAAACTTTTGTTCTGTCGGCTGAATCCTTCCTCACCAAGCAATGCGGATCAAGCATATACTTGTAGATATCATTAATCATGTCAGCCAAACATGATTCATGCCTTCACAACCTCTATCATCAATAGTAACACATCCAGAAAGTAGTCTGATACTCTGTCAGTCAGTTCTTCCTCTGTTTTCACTGTCTCTCAGGAATCCGGTACTCAACTATTCATATCTTTCTCCTTGTCCATCACTGGAGGCTAAATCCTTGGAATATACCACTCAAGGTAGTCCTCTTGGCTTCCGCACTGCACCAAGACACTTCCTCTGAGAGATCCGGATCAATCTGTCGGACCTTGCCACATGCTCTGTTCTTGTTCACCGGACCACAACATTCTTTATTCTGATTTCCGGTAGAGACACATCATGACTTGCGGATATGTGGGATGACCTTTGTTGCCATCAATGACAACAACCATGAATCCATATAGTGTCTCTTGCCAACAGATATATCTTTCCTCACAACAAGGCACTATCCAATCTATCCAAGAGCACCCTCTTTTGGCAAGAGAACATGATGGCTATGTCTTTGTTTTCTTTTTGATTTATCTTTTGTCTCTTTCTAATACCTAATCTAGACTCCCTTGATTTCTTATATCTTGGTATGTCGCAATGAAGTATAGACTGGGGCATGGTCATTTGCTTTCATATGTTGTATTTGTGGGATGATCTTATTCTCCTACTATGTCTAATGACATCTTGTATGTGTTGAGATTAGCATCTTGCATACCAATATATTTTGCATCTAAGGAGCTAAACAACCTCTTATGCACTAAGACTATTCTATGCTAAGACTATTTTTCCATACATATAACCAACAAGGTTTCATTATGTTTATTGGAAATAAGTTCAAACCATTGTTGGCAAAGTCAAAGTCCATCTCGAAACAACTAATATTCATATCTTGTGTATGATGGATCAATATCTTGACCTCATATGATAGACAAGATTGTATTATGTTGTATGCATTCGATACATCATCACCTTGGTCTTTATACCTTGGTGCATAACATCCATATGCTAGATATCAAACATAAGGATTGCAATCTCTACTTTTGTGTGCAACTATTGTCAAAAAGATGCATCTATTATCCATCATCCATACATTTATCCCGCAATAAAATTCATAGATCTCATAAGGATTGATCAATTGAATTTCATTTACTTTCCTCCGTTCATCATCTTTATCTTTATTATCTTCATCCTGCAAAGCAAGTGTGTTAGACATACATCACCCTATATCATTATCATATATAATCTCTTTATAGAGCCCAACCCTAATTCTTCTAAGTCAAACCCTAATTCTTCTTTTCCATCCCTCATTTATCCCACCCAATCCGCACATTCTTTGTGTCAATCTAGTCTATCCTCGTTTTGTCATCTAATCGCGAGTCAACCCAGTCTTTTCCCAGTAGCTTGGTTTTCCTCTCGAGGGGGCATCACCCACCAGTTTCACTAGGGCATAGCTTGTTTATCTCACGTATTAGTCATATCTTCTTTGAAACAACATCCTAATGGACATTATCTCAAAGAGGGGCAAAATGTAGACACCCAAAATTGACCCTTCGTATCATTTATCGATTTATCACATTATTTACCATTGCATATGCTAATTTTGTCTAGCACATTTGTATCAGTCATCTTTTTTCTTCTAAATCATCCACTTCTATCATTAATTAATTAAATTATATTTATTTAATTAATTTCATCTATTTCCATCTATTTTAATTATCTTTATTCTTCTATTTTCTATCTATAATTAAATAATCTTTAATTATTTAATTATCCCATTATTCTTCTAAAATTAAATAAATTTATTTATTTAATTTATGATTCTTCTAATTTTCTAAAATTAGCTCCTTCCTCTATCATTTAAAAATAAATTAAATGAATTTATTTGCTTAATTTATTTTTATCTTATCATTTCACTCTCTTATCACTTTCTTCTATGTGTACAAGTCACCCTTATCCATAGTGTGTCAACAATAAAAAAAATGATTTAATTGGTTCTAAAATCAATCATCCACATCATCCAACCCTTAAAATAGAAAAGCATCCTATTTTAAGAAAATCAATCTTATCATTATCAACAAACCAACTACAATCATTTAGTAAAAGCTATGCCTATGAACACGTGTCTTGTACACATTCATCCATGCCTCTTGAATCATCTCAACCGTTCATGTAGCCACCTTTTCTCCACTGTTGATCAATCTTAGTTGAGAGATATATATACACCCTCTCATTTCATTCCACACATCCCATAATCATTATAGTGTCCAGATTATCATCTCATGCATATTGAATCCATTGAGCACTTTGAGCATATTATCTATCATCATGGCAGCTTTGGCAACTATGGTTGTTCATTATTGAGAAGCAATCCACATTCCAACCAAGGAATCAATACAATTTAGGTGGCATTGTTCTTGATTTGCTTTCATTTTGTGTCATTTAGATGGATTCTTTGAAGGTGGTAGGATTGGGTTTTGATTGTAATGCTTTATCTTATTAACTTGATTTTTTCTACTCACACAAGGATCACTCCAACACAAAGGGGAAACATAGCACATACATCAAACACACCAAATACCATCCCATGGAGACTTAACAAAACCGAATCTATTTCTAAGATTAAAAAATGGAGATAGAGTGGACATCACTTCTCAAGGAGAAAGACACAATGATAAAATCATAATACCCAATATCACAAGTCAAGAACTACATAGCCTTTTGCTATCTCAAATCACTTATAACTCCAATGTATACAAGGCACTCTTGCCTACCAAAACTTACACCAAAACCACCAAGAACAAGGACAATGTCTTCCAACTCCTAACAAGGAGTGGCCTTTCCCTGAGGAGGTTCACTCCTCTCTCAAAACCCCATACAAGATAAGTTGCCACACATGGAGATATTATGCAGAAAAAGCCATACCCAAATACACAAAAAATATAATAACTCAACATGTCCATACTCAAACATACATGTAATAAGCAATAAAAAACTATCAAAAGAGCCTTGAATCCTTGAGAGTCTACCTATCAAGCTTTCAATTGTTGAAGATGGTTGAAGTAGCCACACAAGAGCTCATTCCAAGATCTCCTTCGCTCAAAACATCATCTCCAAGCCCAAACTCCCTTCAAAGGCAAATCCAAAAAAAAAACCAAAATAAGAACCCCTCTCACCTCTCAACGAGGGAGATAAATGGGGTTACAAAACATCCCATTAAATGAGGTGACACTTGTCACCTTCTCATTCACTCTCAAAAGCTCACTTCCCCATAAATTCTCTCACACATGTGTGAGGCATTGGGGAGTGGGGAGTACATGGGGTTCTCTTCCCAAAGGATCCTACATTTTGTGCCCACACATGTGAGGTGTTTGGGATTCCCCCAAGCCCATTCATGAACCTAGGGTAGTGGAAGTGGGATGGTGACAAGTCACCAATCCCTCTTCCGAAACCCTAATTTGTCACTCTTCTCCTTAGGCCATTTAGAGTCATCAAATCTAAGTCAAAACTCAAGATTTGTGGTCCAAAAGATACCTACCCCATGGGAACTTAAACTAGGGTCCTAAAACACATAAAATAAAACACGGTAAAGCTCAAAATTCAACTTTTAAATAGCCCCTAAAACCCATACACGAAATTGACACATGGATGATAACTCATCATCCATCTCATCCAAAGACAACCTTAGGAGACCCAAAAGAATAAAAAAAAGTATTAAACACAATACTTTCATTCTCAAACTACATAAAATCTTAGTCCACCTTAGAGGCTAGGTAAGTATCATGGGGTTTAATCACAAGGGTTACTTGTGAGCCTTTGAATTTTCATTGGCCATGGGTTTACCTACACACTTCCACACACACATCAATAGGTCCAATATATTTGATAGCCAAAGCAACTTGAATTAACACACACATGAAGTCACATAATAATCCAAGTACTTATATTTCAAAGAATCAATTCCATTAGTCATGATATAATTCAATACACTTTCTACTCCATTTACTTTTAAACCAACATAGTCCTCACCATGCAGTCAAAGATACAATACACTAGTCCACTTAACTCATTATGGTCCATTATCAATCCAATTGAATCAGGTAAGTCAAGACATTTATTCCTTATATATAGTGTAGAATATAACCTAATCAAGTATGAATAATTTATCATCAATGTAACAAACATATCTCTCTTCTAACCACATCATAATATCCATCAAATGTATAATGAATAGGATCAAAATGCTACAATAATATCTAATGTTAAACATAGAAATCCAAAGATAATAAGTCTATCAATTCAAATCAAGAAGTCTAACAAAGGTGGCATCACAACAATTCACTAAGGATCATTTCCAAGCACATTTGAGGGATATACAATCAATCCAATTTAAGGCATACATCTCCTACACATAATCAAATCATACACAACTAACTTATAATTATATCCACAATAATACAATATCATCTATTGACTAAGGTCACAATGCCATATACCATATCCTAAGTCTGGTTGTTGCAATATAATGAGGTATAATAGTGAAACTAAACCTGTCACACAAGGGTGGGCCTCACATTCTCCCCCTAGAGATAAACTTCCTCCTAGAAGTTAGCACAGAGGTAAGGTAGAGATAAACTTCCTCCTAGAAGTTAGCACAGAGGTAAGGTAGAGAAACCTACCTTCAAGCCATGTCAACGTGGCGGTGAACTCAAAATGATTTCTTAATCAAACAGTAAGAAAAGAAATTAGGCACTTAATAAAGTTATCACTTAACAATTAATCTAGACGATACCCTCCTCCATGATAGGAGAAAACAATGTCTAAGAACAACACTCACCAAATAACTTTACTAGAGTTCAAAACACAAGGGGAATTAGATGCCCTAAGATATATCATCAAGTATTAAAAGGTCATAAAAGGTGAAGTCACACCCAAGAAGGTTAGAACCACTAAAAACCTTTTGTTATCTCTTATTAAATTTACCAGATTCCTAACCTCTCTTAGCCATCCAAAATTAACTTAGACTAAAGTATACACAACCAAAAGGAAGTTTGGACAACCCATCTAGTTGTCAATAATCAAAACCAATTGTATCTCCAAACACACATTTAACTTGACATACCACCAATACTAAGTTAAAATAGTTTAGATTTCATGCAATACACATGGAACTCACAAGTCTCGACTACCTTCTAAATCAATTGGTCTTCACTAGACTGACTAGGTGGAACTTGCAGGAAAAGATAAGAACGAGAACATGTTCAAGCATTCCTAGAGTCAAGAACGTAAAACTGAACAACCACATCACTACAAAACTCAAGAAACAACTTCTTATCTATTGAAGAGCTCATAAATCATTTGACACAAAGGAGCCAATATCACAAGGATAGTGGGTCTACATAGCAATGGGATGATCTTAGGGTTTTCATCATGACCACCCCTTTGAACTTTTCTAGCACTCTTCTCTTATTAGATTAAAATATGTAGCCTCCCAAAAGGAAGGGTTCAAGAGGAACACTCAACTAGACTCAAGGACAAGAAGGGTAATTGACTAACCTATACCAACCTGATTTACAAATCCCAAACTTTCATTACCATATCCCAAACCACGTACTCCCCTTTTCCTCCTACTAAGTATCTCTTATGGGTAGGTAGATCAAAGAAGTCACATCACTACACATGTACCAATAGTAACAACAATCATAAAATCCTTGAAATACACAAGCTTGCAAAAGATAAGATTTAAAATCAAATTCATCAAATAAAATTTAAAAGAATAACATTCAAAAGGGAACATCAAATTCAAAAGTGGCGCCAGAACTCAACATTCAAAATTTGAATCAAAATATGATTAAACAAGTCCTTGATGTAAGATGACTATTAAAAAGTAAATTGGCTAAGTAGCCCAAGGATATCATTTCAATATTGTTGGTTTTACAATTAAAATTAAAATTTCACCAATAAATAAGTAACATCTTTAATAGTTTTATCAAAATTTTCACATTACAACATCGCACGTATATAACATAGTTACAAAAAGGGAGAAGAGGAATAGTGGTCACATTCTATTCTAAGATCATAAGACATCTTATCTCAACATACAACCACGTATTCTATGCCTCCCAGTACATGCTTGAAGTGATTACTAAGAGTCACACACTCTAAATAATCATATTTGCAATAATGCCTATTAGTTATTTCTAGCAAGGAAAAAAATAAACCGCTCTCGTCATGGATTCTCTTAACACCATCTCAAAAATTCCAAACCACCTCTCTAACTTGCAAAGACACAATTTAGTTTATAAACACATCAACTAATCTTACTTAAGCTACCAAGCTACTATAGTAGGAGCCATTCCCTACCAACTCTAGTTATGACTAGAATCACATCAACTATCCTAGCACAAATTCCATGTGACAATGTTGGAAAGCACCCAACCAAAGTCTTTAGCAATTAAACTTAAGTTTCAAGACCATTGTCATAATAATGCCTCTAATCTCATGTGAAGCTAAAGATCCAAAAATGATAGAAGTTATAAGACTAGTACCCATGGAGAATCAGGTACACAAACAAGAATTTAAAGGCATGTAGGGATCTCATACATTTTCCTTCAATAGCACACTCAAGTAAAAATCCAACAGAAACACCTATGCCGATCACATGTGTCGACCACAACACTTCTTCACAAAATACAAAAAGGTACAATCACCAAGCTTACTATTACTGACAAAATGAACACTACATTCCAACACTTACTTTCAAAATCTAACCTCTTCAAGATAACAATTCAAGTGGCTACTTGCATTCATTACCCTGAAGCAAGGTGTGTGAATCCCTATTCAATTCAACACCTAGAATTATTACATGCAATAACAAAAATCTTTAAATTTCATTATGACCAAAATCATCGAATCGTGCAACCAGCTGTGCAAGGGAGTCATCCCGAGACCTTTCAATAATACATCAAACCTATTGTTCATGATAGAAGTATTAAGACTACAACTATCTTATCACAACTACTTAATCACCTTAAGCATCACCATGTGTCCTTTTGTAATAATCAACAAAGAGGTTCTAAAAGAGGAGGTTCTCACAAAAACCCAATACAACTAAAGCATATACCAAAAATTAACTTTCTTTTCGACAACCTATCTCACCATCACATAGCTTCATTAAAGCCTTCTGTGCTCATAGACACAACTTTCTTCCTAATGTGACTCATCACCCTAACAAAACAAAAAGTCTAAATGAAACAAGGCAACAACATGAGGATTGAGTTGTTATTAAATTCTTATTTAATAAGCAACTAGAAACATAATCACATACTAGATTTTATTCATTTAATATCATAGCTTGGTTCATCTACCATGCAATAATCTACCTTTATACTCTCAACAAATGAGGTATCCTTCTATAAACAAACACAATGCATTACAAAATGATGCTTAAAAGCATCACAAAATTTTTCTAACACTAGACATAATTACATTACATTTGTGAGACCACTAATATCCTTCCACTTCACCTAGAAGGATACACAAGAAGATATCCATAACATGCCCTTTACACTACTAACTCTTATTAAGCCACTAAACCACCCTTAAACAAAGGTAATACAAACACATTCAATAAGGGAATAGATCATCATTCTCTTCTTTTCACTCATCAATTGACAATAATCCCTCAGGGTAACCTAACCCTATATCTTAAGTCAAAGAAGGCCTATAGTTCTTTAACCTCTTAGTATCTCAATTAGGAGCCTACTAAAATAAGATAGAGACATATCCCAATAATACATAGTTTATTTGTGTTGGAATTAGGGCTGACAACTGAGAGGGGGGGATGAATCAGTTGTCTTAAAACTTTAATACTTGATGTAGTTAATTCTTCTTTACCACTTCTTAACAAATTAATGATATAAGCAAGAATCAATAACATGAGCAGAAACATAAATAACACACTTGACACCAATATTTTTAGCGTGGAAACCTGGTTAAGGGAAAAACCACGGCGGGGGTTAACCCACAAAGATTATACTCTGTTAAAAGTATTACAAAAGAGGAAGGCACATGCCATCGGGCTCACTGCTCAAAAGAGGCTCACTACCTACAAGAATGATTATAAAAGGATTATAGATTATTTGAACTGATGAATAGCATCTGCCAATGCAAAAATTTAGTTCTAATTAGGCACAGAATACTGATCTTACACACTTCATCTTTACTCTACCCTGTTTACTGCTCTGCCATAATCTGGACCTTAGATCTCTTCTCTTTCATTCTTTAATCTACCTTTTTCTACACTACTACATCATCACACACAACATCCATCAATACACTCGAATCCATTGGCTATATATATCTCCACCTCAAGAAATTCAATCACCTTTTGGTCAGCCTTATGAAGAACTTAACAAACAATACAAGTACTCTATTCTGTCGACTGAATCCATACACCAATATTGATGCATACTAGAAATAACACTTGCAGGTCACCATACATGTCAGCCACTAACATTATATCCCATACGTAACTTACCAAAACACTTCTACTAGATCCGCACAAGGATCTAACACAAGTCAACCTGTTCTTCACTGAACTATTCTGTCATATTAGGACCCAATACTCAGATGCTCATAACTTTTAATCCTTTTGTCACCAGAGGCTAAAATCTTAGATTTAGATTATTTTGACATTCCTCTAGACTCCCTGAGATTCGCAGCACACAATGATTAACTAGAGAGATTCACTGACCAAAATACTGAACTCTGCCATATACCTTGTTCCTGTCTATCTGGACTGGACAAATCTTGGAACTGACTTATGGTATGATCTGATACTGTACTGTGGATGTGTGGAATGGACTTAGTTGCCATCAATGACAACACATGACATGCCTTGCAGTGTCTCTTTCCAACAATCTCTCCCTTTGGCATTGATGGCAACACTTAGTGAAAAATGACTGTCATGACTAACTCCCCCTATTGTGTACACTTATATATTCTTCCATTGCTCCCCCTTTGATGGATTCTTCATTTTCTTTCATTTTTTTCTATCTCTCACTCCCCATTTGACATCAATGGCAAAGGGTGGGATCCGCAAACCAAAATTTATACAAGAAATCTGTATACAAGGCCACATATGTACAAATAATCATGTATTATATTTACATGAACTTGAGAATATCTATTTTTCAGCTACACAAGTTTAGAGGCCCAACTTCTTTTCTTGCCATCC
Source organism: Cunninghamia lanceolata (assembly GCA_027924645.1). Classification (NCBI taxonomy): domain Eukaryota; kingdom Viridiplantae; phylum Streptophyta; class Pinopsida; order Cupressales; family Cupressaceae; genus Cunninghamia; species Cunninghamia lanceolata. Next base: position 1,457,946 of record BSBN01001327.1, on the reverse strand, counting down.
AACATTGAGATATGTCCACTTAGTAGGAATACCTGTGTTTCTGTTTTCTTTAGATCTGAAGGATCACCTATCCAGACTGCAACTTGAGCTTCTGATAAAGCAGTAAACATTGTTTCTAACTTGGGGGCAATCAATCCCAGGAGCTCAAACATTCTCTCCATAATATTGCTCTTTTATTTAACAAGTTTCTTTATTTCATCAATCAAGCTGATTGCTTGACACTCCTAACTTACTGTAGAAATTGTTAGAGGATCAAAATTTTGAGATAGATTCAACAAATTTTGTTCCCGGTCCTTTATCTTCTTCTCAATATCCTCAATAACTTTGGGCCAAGATAGACAAAATTTGTATACATCACCTCCATCATTAAGAGCATTTTGAATACTCTTTATACTGATATCAAGTACCTTTCTATCATTTCCTATTAGGCCCTTTATCTCACTAAATTTCTTATCCAAAAATTCATTCCAGACTTTAATCTCTGCAGACTTCTCGAAGGACTCAAAGTGTTTACTTACAAAATTTACAAGTCTCTTCAAATTTCTAGAGGGAGAATCAGATGGATTCTTTTGGAAAGTTGGAATTATCTTCTCCAATATATCAGATGCAAGGCCTAACAACTCACTATCCTCTATGTGAGATTTCAATATCTTTTCTCTTGGCTTGGCTTGTGTGAAAGATGCTATCTTCATCATTTGGACCAAAGAGAGAGTATCCAGGTTGATTGGTCCTTGAATTAGTTCTAGTTCATCAAACTCTAGCATTTCTTTACTCAGGAAACTCTTCAATACATCTGCAATGTCTCTTGCCACAATTTCTTGACCACCTTCCTTTCCTTGAGTTTTCTCAGTGTTAGTATCAAGACTATTTTGTTTAGGTGAATCAACATTTGCACCATCTTCTTCTGCTTTATCTTCCTTACCCTTGAATTCTTCTTCTTCCTTTTGATGTGAGTCAACTTCAGTGGGAGTTTGTATTTCCATGTTTGCTTCTGTGTCAACTCCATCTATTTGATCCTGAGTATCCTTTTTGTCTTCAGCCTCTTCTAATTTATGATCCTCGTTCTTCTCAGAGTCATCTTGAGTAGGACTTAGTGTCTCCACATAGGTTTGTTGCTCATTGATCTTCAATTCTTCAACATCCAGAATTGAGGAGTTAATTCCATCATTAATCTCTTCTTCAACAATAGGAAGATTGTGTCTTTTCAATGCATTTAGGAGAATATCTTGAGTATCTTTGACTATCTCATCTGTTTCACCAGTCATGAGTTTATGCATTCCCTTCTTGGTCCTGAAGTCATCCTCCACTTCCCTAAATATCATGTTCATCTGATCTAGAGTAATCTGAGGGAACAAATTTATCAACACCTGCTCCCTAATCTCAATGTCTTTACCTTTAGCATTTTATTTTCTTAACTCCAAAATATCTATAAGACTTTTTGGAATTTCAGAAGTTATTTCAATCAAAACCTTATTGTAGATGTTGAAATATTTGATAGTGGCTTCCTCTAGGACCCTCTTATCAGCATCACTATAATAATCAAAGAATTCATTCATTGGCCTTAAATTCCCATCTATAGTGACTGATTTGATGATGTTATCCATAGAGAGTGGGATTTTCAACAAATATTTCAGACTTTTGCCTCTTGCTTGTCCTTTTGCTTCCAGAGGGTTTTTCTTTAGTTACCTTGGCTGTATTTGTACTTGAGGTCTTCAACTCCTTGATCTCAATATCAGAATCAGTTTCTTCTTCATCATTTTCCATACTTTTATATGTTTGGGTGGCCTTAGTTTTTACTCTTTTTCCTTCTTTTCCAGATGATTTTCCTTCCAATTTCTTAGGATTTACAGGTTATGGGAAAATAGGGGTAGCAGCAGAGCTTCTAGTAGTTCTTGATGTGGAGGAGGATTCTACCAGAGCACTTCCTTGTTTCTTATCCTGCTTCTCCTTCTCTTCCTTTTAAGTTCTTTCCCTAAATTGCCTCACAGCTTCCTTTGTGAGGCCTAAATTCTCAGCTAACTGCTCAACTTCTTTTCTTACTTTCCTTTTGGTTTCAAGTTTTCTGAGCTCAACATGCAGTTTTGCACTTAGTTCTTCATATGTCCCAAATCTTTCAACTGTTGTGTCTTTTAGCTTGCTCAAAAGGTGTTGAGCATACATATTCAAGATTTTTCCATCTACCTCATACCTCATGGGCATGATCCAAATAGTTTTGGGTTCTACTGCTTCCATTAAGCATTGATCAGTGTCCACCATAAAACATATTTCATTCTTGTACTTTTCAACAACCAATTTAGGGATTCTTTCTCTAGAATGCATCATATTCTAAAAATTCTTGAAGTATCCCCAAATTGCAGTTTTCTATGCTTTATAGTCACTAATGCTGCATAGATGATCTCTGATTTAAATAGTAATTGGCTCGTCATTAGTCCAGTGTACACCTTTTACTCCAGGTACCTCATTCATAAAGTAGAAAAAGAAACATAGAACCAATGTACCATATTTAGAGGTGTTTTTCTTATCTTTCTTGATTTTGTTTAAGTTCTCAATTAGTTGGTTCTACAATAATTCACACAAGTCATAATCTACATTTTCCTTTAACGTTTTGTATGCAACAATATGGCCATTTTGGAGACAGAGTTCTCCCTGCTGGAATGATAAATTTTGTAGCCAATTACCATTGATGCAAACTTGACATCTAGATCAATAATATCATTGATAGTCATTGCCCTTTTGTTGAATTTGGCACTGGTTACATCAGTTACAGTCTAGTTCTTCACAGATTTCAGCATGGGTAAACCACCAGTTGAATTCAACCCAGTCACAATCTTGATAGCATCCTTTGTAATTTTGAATGGTTTCAACAGTCACAAAAACTCATCATGCATTCATCTTAAAACATACCGGACCCACTCATCTTCATCAAATGTTGGAAACCCCATATCTAAATGAAATTTTTTTCATGCAGTGCCTTATACTTAGGTTTAAGGTCATGATTTTCATCCCTGAGATGACTCTCAAATAAATCTACATACCTTGAGTCCCCAAATTCATTTATGTTCGCATGAATATAGACCCTAATATCTTCAACATGCAGCACACCATATGGAACACTTGAAAATGCACCTAATGGGTTGACTTCTACTAATTCGAGTGGATACTTTTTAAATTTGGGTTGAGGCCTTTCAGTAATATCAACAACCAAAGGTGTAGCCATTGCAAATGATTACAGGTTCAAAGCTTTGTAGATAAATACCTTTTTCATGAAATTAGGGTTGGCAGGCAAATTCACCGGTCGCACTTCAAATTCTTGAAATCTCTGCTTAGACTCTATTCTTCCAACTCTTCAAATGCAAAATGACTCAAATGAAGAGCAAATGACCTTTTTATATTTTGCAAAACCTAATTTTCCTTTGTAATAAATGTTGTGCCCTAGCACATCTGGTTACACTATTTCTGCATATAGTCGACCTTCAATTTCTCCACAAATCATTATATCTAATTCTTTTCTTCCAAAAATCCTTTAAAATGATCTATAATAATCCAAATTATTTTCTCTCATCGTGCCAGATTCAGGCACCTACTTACTGGCTGGGGGAATTTGATTTTTAATGTTTCTCTCCCTAAGCCAGAGCTCCTAATTCAATTCCCAGAGGAACTGTTAGCACTGGATTCCGATACGAACCCATTACTATTGTTCATAACACTTTTCTTGACCCATGTCTTTCTCATTTAATTCTGGATCTCATTCACATCAATTTTTCCCTTGCCTTTGTCTTGTCTCTGCTTATCCAGTTTTCTATTTACTGGACCTCTTCTTTCATTATTCTTGCTTCTGTAGAATCTTACAAAATGACTAGATTTGTTACAATTGAAGCACACAACATTTCTTTTCCCATTTGATTGATTTCCTCTTGATCTGCACTGATTAGCCATATGTCCAAATCTATTGCATGCAAAGCATTTGTCATTGAAAGGATTGCCATTTCCTCTATTGATTGAGTTATGCATTATCATACTTCTGTATTCATTGGATCTATGACCATACCTCTTACAATTGAAGCATTGACTAGAGAAGGATGGACTATTTTGATTCACTCTACTTCTGCATTGAGTAGCTCTATGACCAAATTTATTGCACTTGAAACAATTTCCATTGAAAGATGGATACCTTTGAGCATTAGGCTGTCTTACTAAAGGTCTTCTAGGTCTGTTTCTCCTATTCTTTGATTGAGGACTTCTTTGTCCAGATCCAGAGCTTTCACCTTTCTCATACCCAAGACCATGCTTATCATCATCCTTCTTCTGACTCTTAAGTAGCACTTCAAGTTTAGCTGAGCTTATCTTGAACTTCTCCTTGTATTCATTTGCAACTTCTAGGTCATGTTTGAGAATGACAATTTGCCTTTCAAGCTCTTCCTCATTGTCTCTTCTTTCATGTAGCTCAGACTCTAGATGGCTAGCAATTATGTCTAATCTATAGCATTCTTTAATAGTTTCTTTCAGAGATTGATTCAATTTTTCTTTAGTCTTCTTCATTTCTTCAATTTCCTTGGTTAGCCTCATCACCCCAAATTCCATCTCATGTTTTAGGACAACTTCTTTAGCTAACTTCTCACATTCCTTTGTCTTCTCTTTCAAGGCCTTATCCTTGTTATTGTCTTCATTATGATTTCCTAGTTGAATAAGTTGCTCGTTCATCTTTTCATTGGATTTGCTCAATTTTTCTTTTAAAGTCTCAATGAAGTCTTTAGTATCTTTAAGGTTCTCTTGTAGTTCTTTGACTTCTGCTCTAGACTGATCAAGATCTTCTAAAGCAAGTTTAAGTTATTCCTAGAGGTTGTATTCATCCATTTTATTACCTTCCCAGATCTTCCTCAAGCTATTAAACTTTTTCAAAGGAACCTTGCTCTGATACCAATTGTTAGAATTAGGGCTGACAACTGAGAGGGGAGGTGAATCAGTTGTCTTAAAACTTTAATACTTGATGTAGTTAATTCTTCTTTACCACTTCTTAATAGATTAATGATATAAGCAAGAATTAATAACACATGAGCAGAAACATAAATAACACACTTGACACCAAAAATTTTAGTATGGAAACCCAGTTAAGGGAAAAACCATGATGGGAATTAACCCACAAAGATTATACTCTATTAAAAGTATTACAAAAGGGGAAGGTACATGCCTTCGGGCTCACTGCCCAAAGCTCGCTACTCAAAAGAGGCTCATTGCCTACAAGAATGATTACAAAAGGATTACAGATTGTTTGAACTGATGAATAGCATCTTCCAATACAAGAATTCAGTTCTGATTAAGCACAAAATATTGATCTTACACGCTTCATCTTTACTCTGCCCTGTTTACTGCTCTGCCATAATCTGGACCTTAGATCTCTTCTCTTTCATTCTTTAATCTACCTTTTTCTGCACTACTACATCATCGCACACAACATCCATCAATACACTTGAATCCATAGGCTATATATATATCCACCTCAAGAAATTCAATCACCTTTTTGTCGGCCTTATGAAGAACTTAACAAATAATACAAGTACCCTATTTTGTCGACTGAATCCATACACCAATATTGATGTGTACCAGAAATAACACTTGCAGGTTACCATACATGTTGGCCACTAACATTATATCCCATATTCAACTCACCAAAACACTTCTACTAGATCTACACAAGGATCTAACACAAGTTGGCCTATTCTTCACTGAACTATTTTGTCATATTAGGACCCGGTACTCAGATGCTCATAACTTTTAATCCCTTTGTCACCGGAGGCTGAAATCTTAGATTTAGATTTTTCTAACATTCCTCTACACTCCCTCAGATTCGCAACACACAATGATTAACTGGAGAAATCCGCTGACCAAAATACTAAACTTTGCCATATACCCTGTTCCTGTCTATCCCGACTAGACATATCTTGGAACTGACTTCCAATATGATCTGATATTGCACTGTGGATGTGTGGAATGGACTTAGTTTCCATCAATGATAACACATGACATGTCTTGTAGTGTCTCTTTCCAACAAGGTGGGGAATAAGGCACTAGGGTACATAAGCCTTCGTCCAAGGTTGGTGTACCACTTTAATGCAATTCTTCTTCCTAAATGGAAGGACATACACAACTCGACACTCACATATTTAGGTGAGTCTTATACATCATGAAAGAACTCACACTTGCAATGTTTTACTCAAACATTCACGAAGGCAAGCCTTCAAGGTTTCTATAGAATAATATTTTCCACAATAACCCTTTTCCAAGGGTACAATACATAAGGTTGTCAATGATCTCTATCGCAAGATCAAATATACATCACTTAACTAGGAATAGGAGTAAGGCTTCACTAAATATATAACCCAACAATTTGTATCCAAATAATCTCCTTCTAGGATAACATTATCCAAAAAATTGTCTAAACTCACAAAATTAGGACTTGCAAGGTCCCTCAATCACTTTATTCATCGTGATTGCACTCCCTAAGTACTAAGTCATACATGGGGATTAGCAAAAAGCAATCTCAAGGGAAACTAGTCATTCCCACGTAAGGTGTCTTATGAACGCATCGCTAACAGAGCTAGAGTTAGACACGTGACTCAGGTATGCACAACCAACAAGTGGCCCAACACAACACTTGTACTCACCCAGAGTTCCTAGTGTTTGAAACTTGGGCTCTAATACTAAATGTCATGCCCACATTTTACATGTGTACATGAAAACTGAACTAAATGTTTTTTACCAACAGAACATTATAACACTCATATGCATAATACACATGCTTAAAAAACATAAAAACTTAACATCATTGCATGCACAACGCACATTAGGCATGCCACACTAAGGTGGGGAAAAGTCTGTTGGCAAGAGACACTGTGTGGCTTCATTGGTGTTGTCATTGATGGCAACAAAGACCATCCCACACATCCGCAGGACTTAGTGTATCTCTACCGGAAGTCAGATTGAAGGATACTTTGGTAGAACAGAGCATGCAACAAGGTCTGACAGTCAGGTCCAAATCTCTTAGAGGTAGTATCTTTGCAAAGTGTAGACTTAGGAAAGTCAAGAGGAATACCTTGACTGATAGATTCCAGGGATTGAGCCTCCAGTGATGAAAGAGTGAAGAGATATGAGCATCTAAGTATTGAGGTCTGGTTTGACAGAGTAGACAGAGGAAGAACTAATCAACAGAGTATTAGAATTATTCCAGATCAGATATTGATGGTGATCAAGGTTCTTAAGGTATCATCTATGATTGGCTGACATGTTAGATGACTTCTATAAATCCACATCATTTGGTATGCAAGGATTCAACCGACAGATCAGAGTTTGGGAAAATATTGACTATTCCGGATGCCAACTAGAAAGGTGTTGAAATCACTTGTGCGGATATATATACCAAATGGATTTAGATGTGAAGATATAATAAATGTGGTGGTTGTATGAAGAAAAGTAGAGGAAAAGAGTAATAGCTATATTACAAGTTAGGTATGTGATAGGACAGCAACACTAAAGGAGAGGAAGAATGAAGTGTAGTAGATTAGTTTATTGAGCCTAACCGGAACTGAACCTCAGCATGTGTGGATGCTTCTCATCAGTTCAAGTATCTAGTTTCATTGTACAACTATTGTAGGCAGTAAGCCTCTTGTGAGTAGTGTGCTTGGGCAGTGAGCCCTAACTGGCAAGTGCCACTTTTATACTATCTTATTCTTCTAGCAGAGAATACAATCTTGGGTTAATCACCCTGTGGTTTTCTCCCTTAACAGGGTTTCCACATCAAAAATATTATGTCATGTGTATTTCCATGTTTGCTTATTTGAATTAATGCTGCATTAATTGTTAAGAAAGTTCAGAAAGATAAAATAATTAAGATAACTGATTCACCCCCCTCTCAGTTATCAACAATTGGTATCAGAGCTAAGTTCCTCCAAAAGGAGCCTAATAGCTTGAGGAAGATCTAGGAACTAAAATGGATGTGTATGGTATGAGGGAGTAACTTCAGTCTTCCCTAGATGATCTTGAGCAATCTAACTCTAAAGTCAGAGAATTAAAGGAAAGATTCAAACAGGTTGATGATTTCATAAATGAACTAAAAGGGAAACTACGTATCTCTATGAAAAAGAGAAAAGATCTACTTTAGCAATTGGCAAATCAAAGTGAAGACAATGGTACAAATGAAGATCTAAAGGAGAAAACCAAGTTATGTGAAAAGTTATCAAAAGAGGTCATTATGGTAAGACATGAAATGGAGTTAGGAGTTATGAAATTCACCCAAGAAATTGAAGAGAAAAGAAAAACTGAAGATAATCTAAGACAATCCCTCAAGGAGAAGTCAGAAGACTGCCATAAAATGGATAGAATAATCAAGCATCTAGAATCTGATCTTGAAGATGCTAGAGATAATGAAGAAAAACTTGAGGATTAAATTAACACTCTTAAAAGGGATCTTCAAATAGCAAATGAATACAAAGAGAAATTTAAGATAAGTTCTTCTCAACTTGAAGTTCTTATTAAAAGCCAAAAGAGGGTAGATGACAAGTGTGGCTTGGGATATGAGAAAGGTGAAGGCTCTAGATCTGGTCAGAAGAATTTTGGATTAGAAAATCCAAGGAACAGGCCTAGAAGACCTCTGGTAAGGTAACCTAATGCTCAAAGATATCCATCCTTCAATGGATACTGCGACAACTGCAATAACTTTGGTCATAAAGCTAATTAGTGTAGAAAGAGAATAAATCAGACTAATACATCCTTCTCCAGACATTGTTTCAACTGTAAAAGGTATGGTCACAAATCTCAAGAATGTCAAAATATACAAATGAACAATTCATTCAATGGTAGATGCTTTGCATGCAATAGAATGGGACATATGGCTAATCAATGCAGATCAAGAGGATTTCATTCAAATATGCAAAGAAATGTTGTTTGCCACAATTTCAATAGATCCAATCATATTGCCAAATTCTGTAGAAGCAAGAATCAGGACAAAAGAGGTCTGGTACATCATAATCAGAATCAAGACAAGGGAAAAAGAAAAGTGAATACGGATGAAGTTCAAAGTGAGATGAACAAGATTTGGGTGAAGAGAAGTACAGAAAATATAGGAGATGGATCTGCACCAGAATCTGGTGCTGATATTCCTTCCCGAAATTAAAAAGTGAGCTCTGGCTTAGGGGGAGACACAAGGAAAAACTTTTCCCCCAGCCAGTTAATTGGTGCCAAAATTGGCACAAGGAGAGTTGCAGATTAAAGGGGTCATAAGATAAACATCTAAATAAACTATGGTTAAGATATAAAAGATCTACAAGATGTTTATAACAAGATTGATCTGATTCATCAAGTCATCCAAATAAGGAAAACAAGGCAAACCAGAATGACTTAATTTGAGCATTTATTGCAACTTGGTATTAGGGTTTGCGAAGTAATATAAGGGTTTTCTCATTAAACACTTGTTTATTCTGCATTCAAGAAGAAGTGAAAAGGAGCTCTGCAACAAATTCCCTCAAGCCCATCAATGATCACCTGCAAAAGATGATTCATCTAGCAATCGATCTGGCTCTCTCCGTGAAACCTAGAAGCGTAAAAGGTATTTTCTATTCTTGAATATCTCTCTGAAAATCTTTGAAAGATGGCTACTCTGAATGTGGTGAAGATTTCTGATCGGCCACGCCCTAAATTTAAGAAGCATCCATCAAATCTCTAGAAGTGGATGCCTCAGGTACATTTTCTAGCATTCTGCATGGTATTTTGCATATAGAAGATGTTAGGGTTTACATTCATGCGAACATTGAAGATTTTGGGGAATCTAAGTTGGCAAATATCTATCACAATCAGTTAATAGATGATGCTTTTGAACTTAAACCACAGTACCAAGCCATCTGGGATAAGCATTTTGGTCAGTGCATTCATTTCCCCTATTTTGAAGAAGATGAATGGGTCCAGTATGTGTTGAGCAGAGTGCATGATAACTTCTTATGGTTGGATAAACCATTTAAGATCACTAAGGATGCAATTAAGGCAGTAACCAGCTTGCACTCTTCTGGTGGGATACCAATTCTCAAATCTGTCAAAAACCAAACTGTGAGTGAGCCTACCAGAACAAAATTTGATAAGAGAGCAATGACCATAGAAGATATCTCTGATCTGGATATCAAGTTTGCTTCTATGATAATTGGCTATAAGATATACCACTCCAGCAGGGAGAATTCAGTACCTGAAACTGCTATGTATACTGTGTATGAAATGTTGAGAAAGAATGTAGATTATGATCTCTATGAACTCCTTCTAAGCTAACTAATGGAAAACTTATAGAAGATCAAGAAGGACAAGAAGAACTTTTTTAAGTATGGTGGACTAATATTGTGTTTATTTTTCTACTTTATGAATGAGCTACCCGGATCCAGTGGTTGGGTATGGTAGAATGACAGACCTGTTGCCATTCAAATCAGAGACTACTTGCATGGGCTTGGGAATGCTAAGGCTAGAAATATAGCTCTGTGGGGTTATTTCAAGAATTTTTAGAGTAGGATGCAAGCAAGAGAGAGAATTCCCAAATCTCTAGTTGAAAAGTATAAGGATACAGTTTGCTTTAGGGTAGAAACTGATCAGTGCCTAATGGAGGCTGTGGAGCCTAGGATAGTCTAGATCATGCCAATGGGGTATGTAGTAGATGAGAAAATTGTAGATCTACATGTTCAACACTTGCTTAGTCAACCCAAGGACCCCAAGGTAGAAAGGTTTGGAACCTTTGAAGAGTTGACTATAAAGATTCATGTAGAACTTAGACAACCGGAGACAAAGAGGAAAGTAAGAAGGGAAGTTGAAGAAGTTGCTAAGAAATTTGGAATATCCAAGAAGGCACTTGATACAAACAGAGAAAAGAACTAAGATAAAGGCCACAAGGTCTTACATCAGTCAGAAGGATGATGAAGAGACTAAGTCAGATGAGGAGGTAAGGAAAATGAGGAAAAAGAAGAAAGTATCTAGTGAAACCAAGGAGGCAGAGACAAAAGAGTTTGTTGAAAAGCCCACTTTGTCATTAGATGATGTGGTTAAAGCAGTTACTGTGGATGGGAACCTGTAACCAATAACAAAATTCTATGACGCATATAATGATGCTGATAGGAAGATCTTAGAGGAAGCCACAGTCAAATACTTGAACATATACAATAAAGCATTTATTGAAATAATTTCTCTAATTCCTAAAAGTTTAGAGAAGGAACTTGATATGAGAAAAGAAAATGCCAAGGCAAAGGACTTAGAGATTAGAGATCAGATAGCTATCCAGCTCTATCCCTCAATTACTCCAAAACAAATGGATATGATCTTCAAAGATTGCAAGGATGAGTTCCGGAGTAAGGCTAGAATGAATTAGCTCATGCTTGGAGAAACTGATAAGGTGGCAAAAGAAATAGAGGAAATCCTTCAGAATCCTTTAAAAGATTCAATATTCCTATTGTAGAGGACTTAGGAGATGATCTCTTGGCTACAGATGCTACTGAGAAAGTGGCAAAAGAGGTAAAGGAGACAGGCAAAGAAAAAGGTAAGGACTTAGATTCCTCTGCTCCAGAAGAGGAGGTTCATGATCAAGCAAACATCTCTCCTCTAGTTTCCCCTGAAAAAGAAAGAATACAAGAAAAGACCAGTCAAAAAGTAGAGGAGAAAGAAAAAGAAATAAAGGGAAAAGAAGAAGGTCAAGCTGAGAAGAACACAAGTGACAGTGCAAAAGGAAAGAAAACTTTGTCTCCAGCAAGAGACACTACAGAAACTATCAAGGATTTCTTGACTAAAGAAATGATGGAGATTGATGAACCAGAGTTACTTCAAGGACCATTTGACTTTGATTCTCTCTCCCCAGTTCAAACAATGAAGATAGCATCCTTTGCCAATGCAAAGGCTAAAGAAAAACTTCTAAAGTCTCACATGGAAGACTGTGAGCTGCTAGAAATTGCATCCGGTGTGCTTGAAAAGATCATGCCATCCTTTCAAAAGGATTCCTCAGCTTCTTCATCCGGTAACCTCAAATCTCTTATTAGTTCTGTCAGCACTCATTTTGATTCTTTAGAGAAATCAGCTGAGGTGAAGGTCCGGAAAGAATTTTTGGATAAGAGATTCTCTGAGTTACAAGGCTTTATAACCAATGACATGAGAAATATGGATATTGGGATAAAGAGCTTAGAAAATGCTCTTAAGGATGGAGGTGAAGTATATAAATTTTGTATATCCTGGACTAAAGTAACAAAGGATATTGAGAAGAAAGTGAAAGAACAAGAGGATAAACTGTCAAGCCTCTCTCAGAAGTTTGATCCTCTCACTGTATCCATAATAACCCAGGAATGTCAAACTATTACAATCGCGAATGAGATTAAGAAGCTTGAGAAGGAGAAGAAAAACATATTAAGCAGGATGGGTGAACTTAGAGGGATGATTATCCCTAAATTAGAGGCCATGCATGAGGCCCTAATAGATGCCCAGACCACAGCCCGAACTAGTGATCCGATAGATCTTAAGAGGCAAGAAGCTTTTGCATTCCTGTTGAGTGGTCACATCTCAATTTTGGACAGGATGAAGCAGAGTTGGGCAACAGAATTTGCCTAGTTGAAGACATCTTTTGCAGACATACTTCAGTACATGTAAGTATAGCATGTATATATACCTATGCAGCTAAGTATAGATTTTTTTTTTTGGGAAATTTTGGTGTACGTACCCTACCCTTTTCCATTGATGTTAAAGGGGGAGTGAGGGAAGTGAAAAATGTGGACTCTAGCTAAGGGGGAGCATTGGTATAGTGTACAATAGAACAGAGCATCAACAAAGGGGGAGTGTAGTATAACACTTAGTCATTTTTCACTAAGTGTTGCCATCAATGCCAAAGGGGGAGATTGTTGGCAAGAGACACTGTGTGGCTTCATTGGTGTTGTCATTGATGGCAACAAAGACCATCCCACACATCTGCAAAACTTAGTGTATCTCTATCGGAAGTTAGATTGAAGGATACTTTGGTCCGGTAAGCAATAACAGAGCATGTAGCAAGGTCCGACAGTCAGGTTTAGATCTCTTAGAGGTAGTATCTTTGCAAAGTGCGGACTTGGGAAAGTCAAGAGGAATACCTTGACTGATAGATTCTAGGGATTAAGACTCCGGTGATGAAAGAGTGAAGAGATATGAGCATCTAAGTATTGAGGTCCGATTTGACAGAGTAGACAGAGGAAGAACTGATCAACAGAGTATCAGAATTATTCTGGATTAGATATTGATGGTGATCAAGGTTCTTAAGGTATCATCCATGATTGGCTGACATGTTAGATGACTTCTATAAATCTGCATCATTTGGTATGCAAGGATTCAGCCGACAGATCAGAGTTTGGGAAAATATTGACTATTCCAGATGCCGACTAGAAATGTGTTGAAATCACTTGTGTGGATATATATACCAAACGGATTTAGATGTGAAGATATAATAAAATGTGGTGGTTGTGCGAAGAAAAGCAGAGGAAAAGAGTAACAACTATATTACAGGTCAGGTATGTGACAAGACAGCAGCACTAAAGGAGAGGAAGAATGAAGTGCAGTAGATCAGTTTATTGAGCCTAACCAGAACTGAACCTCAGCATGTGTGGATGCTTCTCATCAGTTCAAGATTTAGTTTCATTGTACAAACTATTGTAGGCAGTAAGCCTCTTGTGAGTAGTGTGCTCGGGTAGTGAGCCCTAACTGGCAAGTGCCACTTTTGTACTATCTTATTCTTCTAACAGAGAATACAATCTTGGGTTAATCACCCCATGGTTTTCTCCCTTAACAGGGTTTCCACATCAAAAATATTGTGTCATGTGTATTTCCATGTTTGCTTATTTGAATTAATGTTGCATTAATTGTTAAGAAAGTTCAGAAAGCTGAAATAATTAAGATAACTGATTCACCCCCACCTCTCAGTTATCAACAAAGTCAATCAAGATGCGGGTAATGCAAAACTCCTTTCGCACCCCTTCAATGATGGAAGTAAACTAAAAGGGTAAGCATCACATTATACAATGCCATGACGGATGAACTCTTTTCAGAATGTGACCCCTAGGGTTTTCTAGATGTAGATGAAAAGGTAGTCTCCCTTAAGGAGGGGAGACCTAACAACTATCTAAGATAAAACCCCAATAAAATAATAACAAGATAATAAAGTAATTAAATCTAATGCAGAAACATACCTAATAATAATAACACTACATTTTCTTTAAATAGAAAATACAACATTTACGATATTTAACTAAGGTTGCAAAATATTTAATAAATTAGGAAATACTGTGTAATTTGTGAGGGTAAAATAGTGATCAATCAAATGAATAATAGATGACCCAAACATCAACAGAATAGAGAAACAGAGAAGATTCAAGTAAACAAAGCAATGAACAAACACAGCAAACCTCTTCCGTTTTGAAACTTCTGTTGTTCGCCTATCACGAATCGTCCTTTCGTAGATGAGATGAGCCCTCAGAGAGTGCAATCTTTTAAAGCTGTTTGAGGAAGTCGATGGTGAACGGCTATGGTGTGATATGCAATGAAGGTGAGCTCCAATGCAACAATGGTGATCTCAAGCTTGTAGATGACAAGTGGGTGCCAAAGGCGCGCTGGTGATATTTCTGCAGAGTAACGATGTCAAAAGCCTGGATGATTAGAATGAAGGGATGAAGCTTCATTTATAGACTCGGAGGAATAGGAATCAACGGTTGAGAGAAGATATGAAGATCAACGGCTGAGGATGGTTGAGGAATGTGCAACCAGTGGAAACGTGCCAAGTGTCCCAGCTCCATCATGAAAGGTGGGATGTGACAAAACTGATTGGAGAGTTAACTCCATTGACTGGTCTGTTAACAGAATTGACTGATCAGTTAGAAGAGTGGATTGTGGAACTGACTGAATTGATTGAGGATTTGACTCAACTGACAGGTTAGTTAACAGATTTGATTGATTGGTTAACTGACCTCTGATTGGAGAAGAAATAGGCCATGTGGGTGAGAGAAAATAAGGCAATTAAATATTAAATATATTTAATTACATGTGCAACTTGATGATGTGGACAAGGTGAGGTGGAAAAGGTGAGGTGTAAAGGTGATGTGGAATTTTGAATTTAGAACTTTAGGATAGAGGAATTGGGCTTAATTAAATAATTTATGATTATTTAATTGTGAAGGACAAATAGAAGAATTTTAATTAAATAAATGGAATTTATTTAATTGTGAGATAGTGAATTGATTAAATGAATTTGGAATATTTATTTAATTAATAGAAGAATGGAATAAATATTTAGAATATTTATTTAGGATGATTTGTGTCATTTTTAGGCGTATACATTTTGCCCCTCTTTGATGCAATGCAGTTTACAGCGTTGCTTCAAAGAAATTGATAGTCTGAATGATGATACATGCCCCAGTTTGCCCCTGGTACAGGTTAAATGACGATAGGATGCCCCCTCGGGAGATTGGACGGGAAAAATGGCGAAAGTTTTGGAGACGGACGATCTCACGACGAGGAAGGGGTTAGGATAGGTTGGAGGAAAAGGGATGCGGTCAGGGATGCGGGAAGAAAACGGGAGGAAAAACAGACACGGGAAGTAGTCCACAGTCATCACCTAGCCAGAATTAGGGTTTGGAGGCTATAAATAGGAGCTGGGTCCACAAGAATAGTCATTTGCACACTTGGTTGATCTGGATTAGAGAAAGAGAGCTTAGAGCAAATTTAGAGCAGCATGGCGGCCAGAGCAGCAGACATTCCATGCGAGGAGCACGGATTCGAGCGAGTCCGACGATTCGGGCGGCCAGCAGAGGCAGGACCCCCGGTATGTGCTTCGAAAAATTTTTCCTAGGGTCGAGTTTAGGTGTCATAAATGCACGTAGAAAATAGGTGAAATGAATGCACTGAAATGTAGAACGGCGCATATGCCTCGCGAAGCTGCGCTTTTGTAATTTCGCGGCGCATATGCCGGTTTCGGCGGCGCATGCGTGAAAGCTGCGCATTTGTGCATTTTAGTTGCACTTTCGTAATTGGGCGGCGCGTTTGTATTTCTGCCGCGCATGCGTGAAATGTAGCAGCGCATTTGTTAAAGTTGCGCATACGTGACTTCCTGCGGCGCACCCGTAATTTCGCGGCGCATACGTGGATTTTCACGGCGCATGCGTTAGAACAGCGCATATGTGCCCTGTAGCAGCGCATATGCAACTTTGCGGCGCATATGTTGATTATTGCGGCGCATATACCAGAAATGGTGCATTTACCACTTGTAGTGGTGCACCTGCTTGGGATGGCAAATTACTTAGCCAAATTGATTCGATTAGCGTCCTGTTTGATGCGGGAATCGATGAGCTATCTCTGAGATTGCAGGAATCTAGTCAAGAGATGTAGTGTGCTATTTTGATCAATTTGAAATGCTAATTTTAGTTGATATAGTTCAGTAGATATGTTGAGTATGGTATACACGGCTTGGGACTGACGCCTTGCTTTTGCGTGCTTGCAGGAGGAGATACGAGAGATGCTGCAGTTGAGGGAGACGTTCCCTATGCCTCTATTGCAGAGATACATGCTAACAGAGGCGGACAGAGTGGCGCTCGGTGCCATGGGCTTAGATTACGTTTACTTTATGCCCGAGGTGCGGGCGAACCGAGGACTGTTGACAGCTACCGTGGAGAGATTCCACAGCGAGGACGGGACCTTCCACTTCCCTACTGGAGAGATGACTGTGACGCTGGAGGATGTCTACCGGATACTACACTTGCCCGTAGTAGGCGAGTTGGTGGAGTACGACACACAGCGGGACGCAGGACTCGCCGAGTGTCAGCAAGTATTTGATGATCCCGAGCTGGTGGGACAGGTCATCCCTTGGCAGGATATCTATGACTGCTATGACTACTTCCCTGGGATTGTGGCTGGGCTGATTGGGGGTGTTGTATGCCTGGATAGGAGATCGCACGGGTTCCCCATTAGATGGGGCAGGATCATGGAGCGGATGCTGACCGAGGGCACCCGATATGCGTGGGGACCCTGCGTGCTAGCCCACCTCTACCATGACATGCATCAGGTGGTGTACCACCGCAGCATGAGTCTATCGGCTGGGGTGTTGCTGTTACAGTTCTGGCTGTGGGAGCACATAGCGGTGACCAGGTTGATATGCGTCTTCGCGAGGCAGAGGGGAGAGCCATATAGCTATGGCTATGCAGGAGTGATTTCCCAGCACAGGCTGGGGAAGCTAGAGTACTGGCGGCATACTTTGGATGGGGTAGATGTGGTCGTCTGGCGGCCATATTTGGATTGCAAGCCCTGGGATGACGAGGGAGACGAGCTACCCTTCTGCTTTCAGACCAGGTGGTTGATAGGCCGGACACGGCACATACTGGAGAGGCAGATGGTGGGCCGAGTGCTGTGACAGTTTGGCAGGAGACAGGGCATGCCACAGGGACAGGCTATGTTTGCCCGGACTCATGCAGAGAGGGTCAGATGGGGGCCGATGGCTTCGTACGAGGAGGCCCTGGCAGAGTTCCAGCAGTTGCCTTACGTGGCATGGGACATGCGGAGAGAGATTGCAGACGCGGGGGTCACACAGGAGTATGAGGACTGGATTACTGCACACCCATTCCCGAGATATTCAGGACCTGGCATGCTGGTGCCTCGTATTGACGAGGCAGACTCAGAGGAGGAGGGAGAGGCTGGCCCAGGGCGGAGGGCCGCTAGAGGAGGACGAGGACGGGGTGGCAGAGCTGTAGAGAGGCCGAGGCAGCGGAGGAGGATAGATCAGGCTGGGCAGGCAGTGCCAGGACAGGGAGAGGTACAACAGCAGGTGCAGCAGCAGGCACAGATGCCACCACCCCAGCAGGTACCATAGCAGCAGGCGCCGCAGCAGCAGGTGCCGCAGCAGCAGGTGCCCCAGCAGCAGGGGCTAGGACAGGCAGAGGCAGCACAGGGGCCAGTGCAGGGTGAGGCACATGAGAGGACTATAGCTAGCCTAAGGGGACAGGTGCAAGAGCTGCAGGCACAGCTGAGGAGAGTGGAGAGGATGCGAGATACAGACGCAGCGGTGATCACTGGTTTGACTCGCGAGTGAGACATGGCAGATGCCGGGGTACGCCTTATCCGAGTAGAGAGGGACACAGCAGTGGCTGCCATGGGCACAGACGCAGCGAGTACATTTTTGGTTGGGCAGGTGCAGTAGGCACAGGCACAGGTAGGCTAGTTGCAGACGCAGTTGGCACATGCACAGACAGACCAAGCCAGAGCGCAGCAGCAGGCACAGTACTACCGAGGCTTGTACCATGGTACCGTATCCTCGAGCCAGAGGGTAGGGAGTTTCAGGAGTCAGTCTGGGGTGGCTCACAGAGCAGGTCCTTCGCTGTCAGGGGCAGCCGTGATGGGACCTCAGCAGTCAGGAGCTGGCAGTGGTGGTCCACAGCAGCAGGGGTAGACACAGACCCGACTTGGTATATTTTTGGGACATGTATCACCATCTATTTAGACGCATATTGTATATGACACTTTGATTTTGAGAGAGATGGTGATATTGTACATTTGGACCTCTTTGTATATGATAGTATGGATGATGACGCAACTTTGTGTATCTATTGCATGCATTATGAGATGATGACCTTACTTCTATTGTATGATGTGATTCTATTGCATAGTTAGATGGTCTATATGATGCTATATGAGAAATACTTTGATATGCTGCGATATGATGTCTATATGATCTAATGTGACAAATGAATGCAAAATGTAATATGATGTCTATGTGATGATGCAAATGTATGTATATGAAATATGATTTCTATGTTATGATGAAACTATATATGTGATGTCTATATGATCTAATGCAAATGTATATGTATGGAACATGAGTTCTATGTTATGATGCTGTATAGATATGCGAGATGCTATTGGATGTTTATATGATGTAATGCTTTGAATGTATGCAGTTGTAACATGAGTACTATGTGGTGATGCAACTATATATGTGATGCACTTAGCGATGTTGTTTGATTTTCTGGGATTTTAAGATTAAGACGTGATGCAAATGTATTGGTGACCTAATGCATTGGGTGGTGCATTCTACTAACCTAATCATGTGCCTGACTAGTTTCTACGAATGAGATGATATGCTCCTATATGCCTTGTTTTTGTGATGTCCAAATGTACTCTATCGACATAAGAATGACATGATGGATAGAGGAATGGTTGCGAAAGAATGACTTAGGAACTTTTCTTGATATCGTTACTCTGCATAGTTTGAATAATGAGGATTGTGAGGGTAAAATAGTGATCAATCAAATGAATAATAGATGACCCAAACATCAACAGAATAGAGAAACAGAGAAGATTCAAGTAAACAAAGAAATGAACAAACACAGCAAACCTCTTCCGTTTCGAAACTTCTGTTGTTCACCTATCATGAATCGTCCTTTCGCAGATGAGATGAGCCCTCAGAGAGTGCAATCTTTTAAAGCTGTTTGAGGAAGTCGATGGTGAACGGTTATGGTGTGATATGCAATGAAGGTGAGCTCCAATGCAACAATGGTGATCTCAAGCTTGTAGATGAAAAGTGGGTGCCAAAGGCACGCTGGTGATATTTCTACAGAGTAACGATGTCAAAAGCTTGGATGATTAGAATGAAGGGATGAAGCTTCATTTATAGACTCGGAGGAATAGGAATCAATGGTTGAGAGAAGATATGAAGATCAACGGCTGAGGATGGTTGAGGAATGTGCAACCAGTGGAAACGTGCCAAGTGTCCCAGCTCCATCATGAAAGGTGGGATGTGACAAAACTGATTGGAGAGTTAACTCCATTGACTGGTCTGTTAACAGAATTGACTGATCAGTTAGAAGAGTGGATTGTGGAACTGACTGAATTGATTGAGGATTTGACTCAACTGACAGGTTAGTTAACAGATTTGATTGATTGGTTAACTGACCTCTGATTGGAGAAGAAATAGGCCATGTGGGTGAGGGAAAATAAGGCAATTAAATATTAAATATATTTAATTACATGTGCAACCTGATGAGGTGGACAAGGTGAGGTGGAAAAAGGTGAGGTGTAAAGGTGAGGTGGAATTTTGAATTTAGAACTTTAGGATAGAGGAAATAGGATTAATTAAATAATTTATGATTATTTAATTGTGAAGGACAAATAGAAGAATTTTAATTAAATAAATGGAATTTATTTAATTGTGAGATAGTGAATTGATTAAATAAATTTGGAATATTTATTTAATTAATAGAAGAATGGAATAAATATTTAGAATATTTATTTAGGATGAATCGTGTCATTTTTAGGCGTATACATTTTGCCCCTCTTTGATGCAATGCAGTTTACAGCGTTGCTTCAAAGGAGTTGATAGTCTGAATGATGATACATGCCCCAGTTTGCCCCTGGTACAAGTTTAACGACAGAATGCCCCCTCAGGAGATTGGACGAGAAGAAGGCAGAAGGCGTGAGACGGACAATCTCACGATGAAGAAGGTTGAGTTTGAAGAAAATGGGTGAAGAAAGTGTCAAATGATACGCGATGCAAGATGGAATGATGACACACACAAGCAAGCAAGCAAGTATGCACAAATGACACAAGAACAAACAAGGTATTGCCCCTGTCAAGCGGTAAACCAACGATATACTGATAATGATATACGACAGTGTTGTCATGGCGGGGAACGATATATCCCTAGACCAACACGGCAGGCGTGTTGTCATGGTGGGGAACGATAGATCCCTAGAGCAACATGAAGGATAGTGTCTGGTTTCAAGAAATGAAGCATGTCGTGTAAGACGTGTGTATTGGTCTGATTTCGACAATGCAACATCCTGTATAAGACAATTGATTGATTAACTGATCGAGTTGGTTTACGACCAGACAAGGATCAAGACCACTGACTGTGATTGGATCATTTGTGCAAGATTGACTTGACATGATTGATATGGATTAAGGATGGACCTGCATGGGGATCATTGCTCGGATTGACCAGATTGAGAAGAATTGACCACAACGATAGATAGAAATTTGATTGATAGAAGAAAGACTCGATAGAAGGACTCGCAAGCTTTTGTAAACATTGATACTCTGCATTGTTGGATCTTTATTGCATGGGGTATGGTATGGATGTATAAATGGATATAGGATGGATGCTTTGCTATTGGATTGCTTTATTTCATCATTGGGCATTTTGTTTTTGGTATTTTTCTGAAATGTTGTAAGTGAATACAAGCATCTAGGTATAATTGAACCGAGATGAGTATCGCTTACATGGAGTGTGATTGAGAAAGTTAATACAAGCATCTAGTCAAAATTGAATCTAGATGACCTGAGTACTTCTTGCGTTTCAACAAGCAAGGATTGCCCCCGTTCATGTAAGGCCTTGGATGTCCTCGATGATCTTTTGTTGATCATGTCCTTAGACAAGGCGTCGCATTACTAAAGTTTAATCCACAAACAACAAACAAAGAAAGTAATCATGCCCCCATCCTAGCATCTCTAGCTTTTGGCATCCTTGAATAGCATAGGAAGGTATGATAGCAAAAACCAAGACTCTGTAACTTAACCCTAGGTTCCAATCTACAAAAGCATATTTGCGTTGATATGTGTTTATTTCTTGCCTTAATTTGCATAAAATCATTTAGAAGACCTTGGGTATTTGCTTTGCATTGGATAGGTTAAGATGCTCATAGTTAAGATTTCTGCTTGAAGCGCGGGTGTTTGCTTGCATTTGCTTACTTGATGAGAAGGTTGTACAATCCTTATTGAGAAGACGAACCCTAAGGGACTGACCTAGTGCCTCAGGGGCTCATTGCTAAATGGCCTTGCCTACGTGACGACGCAGAGGCAACGTAGTTCGGGGTAAACCCTAATGGACCATGGATGGACTAGAAGAAAGACGACAAGAATGAAGACAAGAAAGGGGATGAACGGGAGAAATGGAAGCCTCGGGGGCGCATTAGAATAATGGCCTTGCCTACGTGACGGCGCAGAGGCAACGTAGTTCACGGATTCAGACCGCAGACACTGACGAGAGACACTACACTAGGCTTACATTGAGGAGACGGTATGGGACAAAACCTTGGTTGACAAGGCCACAAGGTGAGTATCAAGCCATGATAGGTAACTGTCAAGCGTTTATTGTGGGATGGATATGGGTCAAATGAGGAAAATAGAGGGAGAATGGGCTCAAGGTGATTGGATTCCCAAAGATGGAGAATGCGGTTTGTCACAAGTAACGCCTGTTTACCAGGTTTTCATCACTTGCTCTTATTTGCACGAGAAGCTAGAAAGTAACATGACGCCTGATTGCCATGTTTTCCCCATGATACCTATCCAAGGCGCCTGTTTGCCAGGTTTTCACCAAAGGATGATTTTTTTGTATGCTTGCTACTTTTTTTTTTTGATTTTTTGTATTTTCTCTTTGTAACTTTTTCTTGATTTTTTTTTTTTTTTTGATTTTATTGTACCCCCTTGCACTGGGGTTCTCTTAGGTATAGAACCGGCGAAGGTGCATGCTGTTGATTGGATCATCAAACAACTCACCTTCTGATGTGGCCAACTGATATGCCCCCGATCCGTAAGCCGCTACAATTACATAGGGTCCAAGCCAGTTAGGCTCGAACTTGCCTTTCTTTTCTCTGTCCTGCTGATTGCGAGGGTTCTCTCTTAGGACGAGGTCCCCAACCTTGAAGCATCTTGGTCTAACCTTGTGGTTGTAGCTTCTTGACATCATCTGTTGATAGGCTTTGAGATGGTCAAAAACTTTCTGGCGCCTTTCCTCCAGCAGTTCTAGCTCTTGTAGTCTGGAGACTCTGTACTCTTCGTCTGATATGAGATCTTTCAACGACACCCGAAGGGATGGGAGTTCGACCTCAATGGGAAGGATGGCTTCAGAACCATAGACGAGGGCGTAGGGGGTAGCACCTGTGGGAGTGCGTATGCTGGTTCGATAGGCCCACAGAGCGGGATTGAGTTGGACGTGCCAATCGCGACCAGCTTCATTGACAGTCTTCTTTAGGATTCTCAGAATGGTTTTGTTCGATGCCTCAGCTTGGCCGTTACCTTGGGGGTAATATGGAGTGGAGAAGCAGTGTTGGATCTTGAAACGTTCACAAAGTTTCTAGACATCCTGATTTTTGAAGGGTCTCCCGTTATCCGTTATGATGGATGAAGGGATGCCATATCGGCAGATAATGTAATTCAGAATGAAAGAGGAAATTTGCTTTCCTGTGACGGTTGATAAGGGAACGGCTTCAATCCACTTTGTAAAGTACTCAGTGGCGGTTATGATGAATTTATGGCCGTTGGAAGAGGGCGGATGAATCTTTCCCACGAGGTCAAGTCCCCACTGGCAAAAGGGCCAGGGTGTCGTTAGAGGTCTCAACTCCTGAGCAGGTGCATGAATCAGGTTCCCATGTATCTGGCACTGTTTGCACTTTTTGACGAACTGATATGAATCCATTTCCATATTGGGCCAGTAATAACCCAAACGCATGAGTTTCTTAGCTAAGGAAGGACCGCTGGAGTGTGTTCCGCAAATCCCTTCGTGCACGTCTCGCAAGGCAGTTATAGATTCTTCTTGTTCTAGACAACGGAGTAAAGTACCATCTAGACCACGCCATGGTGTAACGGGAGGCTTGTCAGATGAAAGTTCGTTTTTGGTTGGAAGAGAGGTCCAAAGGAAGGATATTGTCCTTGAGGTAAGTGTAGGTCTTACCATACCAAGGCAAATCAGATCCTACTAGGTGGCAAATGGAATGGGTCTCGAGGAGATCATAAGCCGGTTGTCGAATTGTTTCTACTAAGAACTCATACCGTGACTCATGTTCAGGTATCTCAAGAAGAGAGGCTATGGTCGCCATTGCATCTGCTGCTTTGTTCTCTATCCTGGGTATTTGCTCAAACGAGATGGTCCCAAAATGTTCTTTGAGGTCGTCGACCATTCGCTTGTATGGGATGAGCTTCTCATCTTTGGTCTGATACTCGTCGTTGACCTGGTTTATGACAAGCTGAGAATCACCGTAGACACATAGTGCTTGGATTTTCCACTCAGTGGCCATCTTGAGACCAATTACCAAAGCCTCATACTCCGCTATATTGTTAGTGCATGGAAATAACAACCTGTAGGACTTTGGAATTGTGTCGCCTTGGGCAGTGATGAACAAGATACCTGCCCTCGATCCATGGTTGGTGTAAGACCCGTCGAAGTAGAGTTTCCAAGGAGATGTTGACAGAGTGAATAAAGATTCATCGGGGAACTCAAACTGCATTGGTGAAGTGTCCTGTAATGGTGCCTCAGCTAGTTGGTCAGCGATGATTTGCCCCTTGATGGCTTTTCTGTCCACATACTCTATATCATATTCGCTAAGAAGCATAACCCATTTGGCTAGTCGACCTGTGAGAGCTGCTTTGCTAAGAAGATATTTTAGTGGGTCGATCTTGGCAATGAGTTTGACAAGATGTGCCAGCATGTAGTGTCAGAGTTTTTGTGAGGCAAAAACCACCGCAAGGCATGAACGTTCCACCTGTGAGTACTGCAACTCGTAGCCCACTAAGGTTCGACTGATGTAGTACACAGCTCTTTCCTTGTTCTCATAGTCTTGCTGCGCTAGGAGAGCCCCAAGAGCAGTAGGTGTAGCAGATATGTAGAGAATCAAAGGTTTTCCTTGGATCGGAGGCATGAGTATAGGAGGATTTATGAGGTACTCCTTGAGCTTGTTGAATGCCTCTTCGCACTGCTCATCCCATTTAAATGGAACGTTCTTATGTAGGAGATGGCTGAAAGGATGGCACTTGTCTGCCAGCTGTGAGATGAACCTGTGGATGGCCTGCAGCTTGCCCTGTAAGGATCTCAACTGTGTTAGAGTTTTGGGCGGAGGCATGTCCATGATTGCTTTGACCTTGGTCGGGTCTACCTCTATGCCGTTTGCTGACATGATGAAGCCTAGCAGCTTGCCCGATGTTACCCCAAACACACATTTCTTCGGGTTCAATTTTACTTGGAATTGGTCCAGCCGTTGGAAGACTTTCTCTAATGTGTCCAGGTGTGAGTCCCTGGTGAGTGATTTTGCCAAGATGTCGTCAACATAATCTTCCATGGTCACATGCATCATGTCATGAAATATAGTTGTCATGGCCCGCTGATATGTAGCACCTACGTTTTTCAGCCCAAATGGCATGACATTCCAGCAAAAGGTACCCCATGGACAAGTGAAAGCGGTTTTGTGCTGATCCTCTGGTGCTATTTTGATCTGGTTGTACCCTGAGAATCCATCCATAAGTGACAGCATTGTATGTCCTGCCGTGAGGTCGACTATGATATTGATGTTAGGCAAGGGAAAGTCATCTTTTCGGCATGCTTTGTTTAAATCTCTAAAATCGTTGCATAGTCGGACCCTGCCATCTGGTTTAGACACCAGCACAATATTAGATATCCATTCAGGGTAATCTATGGCTCTGATGAACCCCACATCTAACAATTTCTTGAGTTCTTCCTTGACCAGTAAGGCTATATGGGGATGCATCTTTCTTAGTTTTTGCTTTACGGGCTTCACCCCTGGATCCAATGGCAAGTGATGTAGAATCAGGTTTGGGTCCAAACTTGGCATGTCGGCATATGACCAAGCAAAGCTGCCTCTCTTCTTCTTAAAGAATGGTACAAACTTGGTTTTCTCAGGCGGTGTGAGAGATTTTGCAAAGTGGATAATCTGAGGCTGCTCTTCGGTTCCAATGTTCACTGGCTCTGTTGGCTCTACCACGATCTGTGACCTTTCTTGATACATGTCACTTGGGAGGGTGTCAAGCAATCCATCGTCAGGTGCCACAGTTGGGTTTTCACCTTCAGATACGTCCTTTCTTTTTATTGTTTTATGATCTGACACTGCCGCATGGCGGTTTTCACCGTCAGATCCCTTTTTGATCTTTACATTTTTGCGACTAGAAGGCTTGGCACCCTCCTCGAAGTAAGCTACAGTATTGAGTTCGATAGCGAAATCGGCTTTATGATCTCCTCTTGGTAAATGATCTCTGAGTCCCATATAGTCAATGTAGGCATCATCGTTCTGGAACATATCTAATTGAGGGGTCTCTTGCAGGTGCCAGTCAATAAGCTCAGGGTGTAAGAGGGGAAGGGAGTCAGATGAAAGACCTGATTCATTGATAGTGTGGATGGAAATATTAGGAGCACAGGTGGGGGTAGTGTTCTGGGTGGTACTTTCTTCCAGGTTGTTTATCGCAATGGAATCTATACTTTCCTCGAAAGTCATAACCTCAGGGAGGGGCAAATCAGACTCTAGTGGTCTGTCCCGTTGCGTTTGTCTCTCATGATATGGGCTAAGAGTTTGGATGGTGTCAACCTCCTTGTCATCGTAGGAGTGTTCTGTCAGCTCGTCCCATTCATACTGATTGGAATCATCCGAATCTACGTCACTATCCTCTTGGAGTGTTTGAATTGTCTCCACTAGGCAGGCATTTTCTTTGGCTTTGCCCTTACCTTTGTATCCCAAGCCAGTGGTGTTTCTAGCCGAAGAGGAGGAAGAAGGTTGTATAGGTTCGATGATCCCTTCTTTTCTGAGGCCGATAGGGCCTTGTCCTTCATATCCCATCCTATGCAAGATGGTTTCACCCCGTCCATAGAGTTCTGTAGGGAGTCTAGGTGGCTCTTGGGGTGTGTTTTCTTCTTCGGCATAAAGCCATTGCAAGAGATCTCGCTCCTCTGATTCATCGGATAAGGTCCCCCATTTTACAAAGGGGTTTGCGGGAGTGATAGGAGGAGCAGAGGGCTTTGGAAAATGCCTGGGTTGATGCTTGGGCTGGCCAAAGGAGCGAGGAGACGGGCATTTTTGCAAGGTTGAGGCTGTGCTCAATCTGGTATTCCCCCACGCCATTTTCTTTTATGGTGATTTTCATTGGTTTGGGCCGGGAGGAGGAAGCTTCAGCAGTATGGTCTTGTGGCGGAGTAGGGGAGATATGGGCTCGATTGTTGGGTATGACACATTCCGGTTTTGCTTGGAAAGAGTTGCAATGCTGGTAGGGGTCGGGGTCGCCGTGTATGGTGACCTGCTTGCCATCGTGTGGGAACTTTATGCATTGATGGTAGGTGGAGGGGACAGCTTTCATGGCGTGGATACATGGTCTCCCTAGTAGAATATTGTAAGCAAGCTCCCGATCAAGGACTTGGCACACCACATCTTTAATTACCGATCCCACTTGAATGGGTAGGACAACCGTGCCCTTTGTGGTTCGTTCCTCCTCATCATAGGCTTTGATATTAATTTTCTGTCTTGGATCTACTGCCTGTTCAGAGAACCCCAATGCAAGGACTAGCTTCAAAGAGCAAATATTCAAACCGGCACCCCCATCAATGAGAACCCTCTTGATGCGGTGCCTGTGTACGAATGCGACAATGTGTAGAGGAGTGTTGTGGGGTTGAGACATGGAGAGGTCATCTTGTTCTGTAAACAAGATGGAAGTGGAGGATGTCAAATTACCCACCATGGTTTGAAACTTTTCTTGGGCTAGGTTAGTGGGGACAGTAGTTTCCACTAAGGCTTTCTCAAGAATCTCCTTATGAGAAGGAGATAGACGCAAGAGCTCCAATATAGAAATGTGAGCCAGAGTCTTTTGCAATTGGTCAATGACATTATATGGGCAGGAGTTAGACAGAGATGGCGACGACCTTGGAGGAGTGGTGTTGATCGTGACTCTACCACTGTGGGTAATTATACTACAACCAGTTCCGTTAGGTCCTGGTTGTTGGTTGGGGGATATGATGTTGACTTGCGGAACATGCTCAGAAATGCAGTTAATGGTGTACTCAAAGGGAACGCTTGCATAGTTAGCATTACTCAACCCACTGTTCTGGTTTGGCCTGTTGCGATTGTTGTCATTATTGTTATGGCCATTGGAGTTGTTGCCATTGTGACCATTGTTGTGGTTGTAACCATTGTTGTTGTGGCCGCTGTTGTGATTGTTGTTATACGGCCGGTTGTGGTTTAGAAGAGGATCGCGGTAGGCCACATGAGATTCATTGGAGGTATGTTGTTGTGTTCCTCCCTGATTCTGATCTAGTATATCTTGTATGACGTTCTTAAGACGGATGCAATTATTGGTTGTGTGCCCCCTTCCTCGATGATACTCGCAATAGTCTGTGTCCTTCCAATAGGGAGGTTTGACTATAGGCTCATAGTCGCTTGTTGGCGGTAGAGAAATTTTGTTGTTAGCCAACAACTTCCTGAGAGCAGACTCTTGGGATTCTCCTAACGGCGTGAATTTTCTCCTTGGGTTTGAATTGAACCAAGGTCTAGATTCCCGAGGGGGTGGCTTGTTGAGTGCACCGTTATTTGCTTCTTCCTTAAGAGTGAATATGGGTTGTTGTTTAGGGGCTGCCGCCTTGGCGTCCACTACTCCATCGTTGACCACATTCTTGTTCTTGGTCCAAAACTTTGACTTGTCAGTTGTGTAATTGGAAGGAGGTGTGTCCTTGTAGAGCTTGAGAGTTCCTTTAGCAATCATAGCTTTCTCAATGAATAGCCCCATTTCAATGACTTTGGTGAATGAGGTAGGGCATTGTATCTGAATCTGATAGCTAAGATCGGGATTCAAATTGTGGACAAACATTTCCAATAGTTGTTTCTCAGGCATGTCGTAAGAACACTTACTAGCTAGCTGTCTCCATCGTTGTAAGAAGGTGGCGAAAGACTCACCACCCTTTTGTTTGGTGTTGCATAGGTCTAGCATAGATACTTCGTGTTCTATGTTGTAAGAGAAGTGCGTTATGAATTTATTGACAAGTTCGTCAAAAGTTTTGATTCCTGGTGGAAGACACGAGAACCACTCCATAGCTTGACCTCCTAAAGATCTTGGGAATAGTCTCATTAAGTAGGTCTCGTTGTGAGCTACTTCTAAACATGCTGCAGTGAATTCCCGGATATGATCTCTAGGGTCCCCCTTCCCTTTGTATTTGTCAAATTTTGGGATTCTGAACTGAAAGGGGAATGGTTTCATGACCAAACTGTTGGATCTAGGGCATACAACTGAGAGGGGGGGGGTGAATCAGTTGTATAAAACTTCTTCTCATTCAAACACTTAACTCACTGCTGTTAGTTAGCAGCATATCAAATAATCATCTATGGAAGCATAATACATAAACACAAGAGCAGATAAGCATCAACACATTGAACACCAAGATTTTGACGTGGAAAACCCGGTTAAGGGAAAAACCACGGGGTGATTAACCCAAGAATTATTCTCTGTTAGAAGAATAAGGAAAAATAAATGGCACATGCCAATAAGGGCTCACTGCCCAAGCACACTGCTCACA
The DNA here is from genome assembly GCA_027924645.1 of Cunninghamia lanceolata. Classification (NCBI taxonomy): domain Eukaryota; kingdom Viridiplantae; phylum Streptophyta; class Pinopsida; order Cupressales; family Cupressaceae; genus Cunninghamia; species Cunninghamia lanceolata. The sequence continues at coordinate 1,428,613 of BSBN01001327.1, read as the reverse complement.
AAGAGGCCCACTGCCTACAAGGAGACACACTGTCTACAAAGTGATGAAAATCACAGTCTTGAACTGGAGAATGACATCTCTACCATGTCCGGATCAGTTCCAATTAAGCCCAACAATCTCTGCTCTGCCTTTCGCACGTTTCTTCGCTATATCATGCTCATCCTCACACCACACACTGAAATGAATTCACAAATCATTATTTATACAAGACATCGACTTAGGAACAAGCATCTAAGTCGGCAAACAACCATAGGAGTATCCGCAAGATGAATAACACATCCGGTCGGCCATCACAAGAACATTCGCAGGATGAACAACTCATCCGGTCGGCTAAACAGAGCAATAACTTCATCCGGAAGAATAACTTCAATTCCGGGCTCTACCATCAATGCGGACCAACAACACAACCTAAACATGATCCAAGAACCTTCACAAGCCTGTCTGAATGTCCGGATACATCCGCACTTCCTCTGCTTACTGGGATCTCTTGTCTTCCTCATCCGGAACTTCAAGAACACAGTCTGTCGCCACTGTCATAATGCAAGAGGTACTTCTGGACCTCCAAATCACACACAAATCAGGATGACACATCACAAGGACATCTCAAACACTCCTTCCAATCCGCAGATTATGATAATACAATTCCGGACCTCACCGGACCTTTTTGTGATCCTCTGTCACCTCCGGATACTTGCCGGACCCGGTTCTATACCGGTAGCCACAACTCCTTCCGATCTTCATGCGGACCTCTGAAATCTTAACTGTAACATCTCAAGACTCATATCGACTAACCCTTTAATCTGCATCCTCTGGTTCTCAACCTATACAGTACATTTACCTTCTTCTCATCACTGTTCTTCACTGTTCCTGACTGAGGCTAATTTTCTTAATATCCTCAGCACAAAGCTCATCAAATCCTTCTTGTCAATGCAGTATGAGTATGTTGACATCAATGACAACACTGGCTCTCCTCATACTTGCAACAATCTCCCCCTTTGTCATTGATGGCAACATATGATGTGAAAAACCATCAAGACAAGAACTTCTCTTTTCTGTTACAGCTCCCCCTATCAACAACAACTCTTCACATGTCTTCCTTTGCTGCTCCCCCTTTGATCATCAACCACTTGTTTTTCACATGTCTTCTCTCCCCCTTTGACATCAATGGCAAAGGGCTCATACTTGCAATTCTCATGCATCAGAATCATACCAGCTGCTCCCCCTTAGTTGCAGCTCCCCATTAGTCCGGATCACAAGATATGACTGTGATAGCCACCGGACTGATGCACATCAGTGCATCTTAGTTCATCACCGGAGGGGCCATGACCCCTAACTTCTCCCGGAGATATTCAAAAGAGTTCTTGGGAAGAGGTTTTGTAAAGATATCTACAATCTGATCCTTGGAGGGAACATACTCCAATCTGACTTCTTCCTTGTTTACTTGTTCCCTCAAAAAGTGAAATTTGATAGATATGTGCTTAGTCTTAGAATGCAATACCGGATTCTTGGAAATATTAATTGCACTTGAATTATCACAGAAAATTGTGATAGGCTCCTCATATTCAACTTTGATGTCTCTTAGCATCTGCTTCATCCATAGGATTTGAGTGCAACTACCTGCTGCTGCAATGTATTCTGCTTCAGTTGTAGACAGAGATATTGCATCTTGTTTCTTGCTTAGCCAAGAAACCAATCTCTTCCCCAAAAAGAATGCTCCACCACTAGTGCTCTTCCGGTCATCCACATCACCTGCCCAATCTGCATCTGTGTAAGCATGAAGAGAGAAATCCGGATCTCTAGGATACCAAAGACCATACTCAACTGTTCCTTTCAAGTACCTAAAAATTCTTTTGATTGCCATAACATGAGATTCTCTAGGATCAGCCTGGAATCTTGCCACAAGACCAACAGCTTGCATTATATCTGGTCTAGTTTGAGTGAGATACAACAATCCACCAATCATTGATCTATACTTTGTCTGATCTGCCTTTGGAGAATCATCATCTTTGCTTAACTTACATCCGGTTGCCATAGGAGTGTTCATAGGCTTTGAGTCTTCCATACCAAATTTCTTTAACAATTCTTTCACATATTTGGTCTGAGAAATGAAGATCCCTTCTTTTGTTTGAGTAATTTGCAGACCCAAGAAGAAATTCATTTCACCAAGCATAGACATTTCAAACTCACTTTTCATCTGATTTGCAAAAGTTTTACACATACTATCTCTTCCTCCAAAAATGATATCATCCACAAACACTTCAACAATCAGAATGTTCTCATGATCAATTTTGAAATATAAGTTACTGTCAGCAGTACCTTTGTTGAATCCAATCTGCACAAGATGCTTATCCAACCTTTCATACCATGCTCTTGGGGCTTGCTTCAATCCATACAAGGCTTTCTTCAACTTGCAAACCATATCATTATTATCAGACAATTGAAATCCATCCGGTTGTTCAATGTAGACTTCTTCTTCCAGATCACCATTTAGGAAGGCAGACTTGACATCCATCTGATATACCTTGAAGTCTTTGAAGGCAGCAAATGCAAGAAGTAATCTGACTGCTTCAATTCTTGCTACCGGAGCAAAAGTCTCTTCAAAGTCAATTCCTTCTATTTGAGAGTAGCCTTTGCAGACCAATCTAGCTTTGTTTCTGATTACTTCACCAGCTTCATTTAGTTTGTTCCGGAAGACCCACTTGGTTCCAATTACATTCCTGTCTCTAGGTCTGGGAACAAGATCCCAAGTATGATTTTTCTCAATTTGCATCAGTTCATCTTCCATTGCTTTGGTCCAGTTTTCATCATTGCAGGCTTCATTTATTGTTTTAGGTTCAATCTTTGAAATCAGACAACATTCATTCTGATCTTGAGCAATATTCCTTCTAGTTTGTACACCTTTGCTTCTGTCACCTATGATCTGATCTTCAGAGTGATTCAGTCTTACATACCTAGGAATTTTGGGAGTATCCAGTACTGCTGTTTCTTGATCAGCCTCATTCAAATCTAGCTCTTCTTCCTGATTTACCGGATCAGGCTGACTCTGTCTCACCGGAGAGGATTGAGGTCCTTGAACACTGTCTTGGTCATCTTCATCAAACTCATAAAATCTTGAAGGCTTCTCAATTCCTTCATCAACCTTCACATTGGTGCTTTCTATCATCTTCCTCAATCTCTTATTGTAACACCGGTATGCTTTGCTTTGAGTGGAGTAGCCCAAGAAAATTCCTTCATCACTTCTAGCATCAAACTTTCCTAGATCTTCATCTCTTTTAATATAACACTTGCTACCAAATACTCTGAAATATTTCACAGTAGGAGTGATGCCAAACCAGAGTTCATAGGGGGTCTTACCGGTGTTGTTTCTGATTTGAACTCGATTGAGAGTGTAGACTGCAGTGCTGATAGCTTCTTTCCAAAACATTTGAGGAACATTTGCTTCCAACATCATTGTCCTAGCAGCTTCCTGGATGGTCCGGTTCTTTCTCTCAACTACTCCATTCTGCTGTGGAGTCTTAGGAGCAGACAACTGTCTCCTTATACCCTGTTTCTCACAAAAGTCAATGAATTCACCAGATGTAAATTCTCCACCTCTATCAGACCTTAGACACTTTAGTTTCAATCCGGTTTGATTCTCCACCATAGCTTTGAAGATTTTGAACTTCTCAAAAGCTTCTGATTTTTCTTTTAGAAAGGTGACCCACATCATCCGGGAATGATCATCAATTAATAACATGAAATATCTATCACCTTGCAGACTCTTGATTCTTGTCGGACCACATAGATCAGTATGTACTAATTCCAATAATCCAGTAGAAGACTGATCTTTGCTTTTAAAAGAGACTCTGCTTTGTTTGCCTAACTGACATTCTTTACACACACTATTTGTAGGTTTTATCAACTTTGGAAGATCTCTCACAGCCTAAGTATTGCTTATTTTGATGATGTTATCAAAATTTACATGACACATTCTTCTATGCCATAACCAACTCTGATCAATTTGAACAAATAAACAACTTTTATTTGAACCAACCAGATGAAAGATGTTACCTCTTGTCTGAGTACCGGATGCAATTTCAGTTCCGGAGCTTGTAAAGATTCTGCATTTTCCATTCTTGAACTGGAGATCATAACCTTTGTCCACTAACTGACCAACACTGAGAAGATTATGCTTCAATCCTTCAACATACAGTACATTTCCTGTTTTGCTCTTACCATCAAAGGAAATAGTTCCCCTACCTCTGATTCTGCCAGCAGAATTGTCACCAAACTTTACCATTCCTCCTTCATATCTTTCCAAGTCTAAGAACTTATTCTTGTCACCAGTCATATGGTGAGAACATCCACTGTCAATAACCCAATCATCCTTTTCTTCCACTTGAGCAGCCAAGGCTTTTTCAACAACTTTGTGATTGACAGATTCGGAGAGCAAGGAATCTTCTTCCTTGATGGCTATAAACACCCACTCATTTCCGGATTTACCTCCTGGTTCTGATTCATCATCTGTTACTCCTTCATTGTCATCTTCTTCATGAACATAATAGCAATTCTTTTGAAACCTTTGTCTGTGAGTATTAGATCTTGCAGATCTCTCCGGACATCTTGAGGCAAAATGACCAATCTTATTGCAGTTGAAACACTTAAAGGGTAGTTTTCCTTCATACTTACCGGATCCTCTTGGCAGTCTTTTTGCAATGAGGGCTTCAAGTTGAGCTGTTTCTGCTTCTTCTTCTTCCATGTCTCTTCTTGCTTGATCATACCATGACATTTTCCTTGATGAGTTTTCACCCGGATCAAATCTCTGTTTGCCTTTCACATAGGCACTGGCTTTGAAAGCAGATTCAGTCTTGGGAGGATCATCTCCAAACTCGGTCATTTCAAATGCAGCTAGTTTGCCAGCCAGTTGTTCTCTTGTGACAGTTGTGTGGGCTCTGAATTCATCAATGGCAGCAACTTTGATTTTGTAGGCAGCAGGAAGGGATCTTAGGATTTTGCAGACAATCTCATTTTCATCTAAAGTTCCACCAGCATTTCTGATTCCACATACCAGCTCATTTACTCTTGGCATAAAGGTAGTGATGTTTTCATCATCTCTCATTTTCAACCTTTCAAATTTCCCTTTCAGACTTTGCAACCTTGCACTTTTGACAAACTCATCTCCTTCATATAGATATTCCAATTTAGTTAGGATCTCATATGTAGTGGGTAGGTCAATGACATTCGAGAGATCTGAGTCATTCAATGCGCTTAGAAGAGCTTCCTTGGTCCGCAGATTGTTTTCAGCTTCTGTGATTTCATTCAGAGTAGTCGGACCACCTTGTGGAGGTACATATGGTTTTGAAATCATACCCAGGTATGCTTTTCCCATGCATTCCAAGTGACACTTCATGCGACCTTTCCAGAGAGTGAAGTTGGTTCCATCGAACTTCGGACTATCCTTCTTGTATGACGACATCCTGGATCTCCTCAAGCGGTTGAGCTCTTGTCAGAGGAACTTGGCTCTGATACCAATTGTTGGATCTAGGGCATACAACTAAGAGGGGGGGGTGAATCAGTTGTATAAAACTTCTTCTCATTCAAACACTTAACTCACTGCTGTTAGTTAGCAACATATCAAATAATCATCTATGGAAGCATAATACATAAACACAAGAGCAGATAAGCATCAACACATTGAACACCAAGATTTTGACGTGGAAAACCTGGTTAAGGGAAAAACCACGGGGTGATTAACCCAAGAATTATTCTCTGTTAGAAGAATAAGGAAAAATAAATGGCACATGCCAATAAGGGCTCACTGCCCGAGCACACTGCTCACAAAGAGGCCCACTGCCTACAAGGAGACACACTGTCTACAAAGTGATGAAAATCACAGTCTTGAACTGGAGAATGACATCTCTACCATGTCCGGATCAGTTCCAATTAAGCCCAACAATCTCTGCTCTGCCTTTCGCACGTTTCTTTGCTATATCATGCTCATCCTCACACCACACACTGAAATGAATTCACAAATCATTATTTATACAAGACATCGACTTAGGAACAAGCATCTAAGTCGGCAAACAACCATAGGAGTATCCGCAAGATGAATAACACATCCGGTCGGCCATCACAAGAACATTCGCAGGATGAACAACTCATCCGGTCGGCTAAACAGAGCAATAACTTCATCCGGAAGAATAACTTCAATTCCGGGCTCTACCATCAATGCGGACCAACAACACAACCTAAACATGATCCAAGAACCTTCACAAGCCTGTCTGAATGTCCGGATACATCCGCACTTCCTCTGCTTACTGGGATCTCTTGTCTTCCTCATCCGGAACTTCAAGAACACAGTCTGTCGCCACTGTCATAATGCAAGAGGTACTTCCGGACCTCCAAATCACACACAAATCAGGATGACACATCACAAGGACATCTCAAACACTCCTTCCAATCCGCAGATTATGATAATACAATTCTGGACCTCACCGGACCTTTTTGTGATCCTCTGTCACCTCCGGATACTTGCCGGACCCGGTTCTATACCGGTAGCCACAACTCCTTCCGATCTTCATGCGGACCTCTGAAATCTTAACTGTAACATCTCAAGACTCATATCGACTAACCCTTTAATCCGCATCCTCCGGTTCTCAACCTATACAGTACATTTACCTTCTTCTCATCACTGTTCTTCACTGTTCCTGACTGAGGCTAATTTTCTTAATATCCTCAGCACAAAGCTCATCAAATCCTTCTTGTCAATGCAGTATGAGTATGTTGACATCAATGACAACACTGGCTCACCTCATACTTGCAACACAAACTTCTGTCAAAGGGGTACGGTGCTATATCTTCCAAGGAGTAGTTCTTGGAACTGGTGCCTATCTTGAGGTTGGAGATTTCCAGCTTTAGACTCTCAATTTGTTGTCTCACATCCGCCATAGGAGCATTTTGATCTATGTGTTGTTTTCCTCTCTCATTGGCCTGGGGGACCGTGTCATTTGTGCTTCTCTCATGTGCATTTGGGACTGTGTCATTTGTGTCCCTCTCACGTTCATTGTTTGCATTTTCCATGATGGAGCTAATGTCAAAGTCTGCGGGGAGTTTGATTCCGAGACTAGCAAGATGATGGAAATATTTGGTGGGGTCCTCAAGGAGCACTTTCTCCACTAGGCGTTGGAATTTGCTATCTTGCATGTGTGCCACTAATTCTTCCCGAGAAATTTCTTCATCATCATCGCGTGGTGGGGCGATGTGATCAGAAGAGTCAGCCATTTCAGTTAGCTTGTTGTACTGGGATCGAGTAAGAACCATGCAAGGTGGGGTGGGATGAAATGGACTAGGATTAGAGATTTTGGCAAGGTGTCGACTAAGACTGTAATGAATGGGATATCGAGGACAAGACTTGGACAAAGGGTTCTCTCGCTCAATGACTTCAGGTAAGACGGTTGACACAAGACTTTAGCCACTAGCAAGGGTAGTCGATACCAGTCTTACTGTGTAGGGCGTAGTTGTTCAACAAGACTACTAGCAAAAGGTACTGTGACCTACTAGGCTTACGTGAATTCACGAATGAAACGAAGAAGGACCTATGTCGAATCGGTATGGGACAGAATGACGTTGGGGCAAGAGTGACTAGGACAGAAGGTGACTGGGACGACCGTTGAAAGGGAGAGAAATGGGTGAAATGGATGAAGACTGACTGCAAGGTTGATTCTGACCTCGAAAAATGACACTAGGCTGAAATGGGTACTCTGAACAGCTGACGAAAATTTCTCAAAAATAGGGCAGATGCTCACTGTCACACATGCGCAGAAACAGATGCGCAGCAAGAATGGGCAAATGCGCCGTAAGTCGCTGTATATGCGCCGCTGTGGTGAAGTATGTATGCGCAGCAACAGTGTGCAAATGCGCAGCAGAAAAGTATATGCGCAGCAGGTCGGCGTATATGCACAGCAAGTCGCTATAAAAGCGCAGCAGAACAGTGTATATGCGCATCAGAAAGGTATAAAAGCGTCGTAAGTCGGTACAAAAGCGCAGCAAGTCGCTGTATATGCGCAGCAGAAAAGGGTATATGCACAGTTCTGGTATTTTTTTGCAAATTTTTGGAATTTTTCTCTGTTTTTGGTATTCTTTGGCTGGAAAAGGTCTTCCTGATCTGATATTATAAATTAATTTAGCAAGAAAACACAGCAAGCACAAAGAGTATTTTGTAGTTTTCCATTGTTTTTGTAGTTTTTCGACTCTATTTTGGACAAAAGTAAGCACAAAATCCTAGGCGAGAAATGGATTATAAGGGATTTGGGCCACTAAAACAAGAGGTAGTTAATTCGGGCAACCGTTCAAGTGGTTACACGTGCGGCGGCGCTACTCTCCATTATGGAGTCTCCCAGCCTCACAGGGTTGCGCCTGAGAGGGTTTTGGGGGAGGTTGGCCGTCAGTGTAACATAACAGCACTCGTTGCAGGAGGTTTTCACCTCAAGCACAATTTATTTTAAGTGGCTCGGTAGGGCTTGGCGTTAGCCTGTTACCACTCAGGGTCGTTCCTGCTTGGACAAGCGTGCATCCAAGGGCAGGCCCCTCCTAAAGTTTAAACAAATAAAATGACAATTCTGGCACTCTGATCACCCAGAAGAGGGGAGAGCATAAGCCTATTGTCATTCGCAAGCACAGAATACACTGATTGATCCACCCTAGTTAAAAGATAAAAACTAAATGGGCTAAGCTACTCAAACAGAACTTTGAAGTGATTTCAACAATATTGCAGTGGTTCAATTTTAAATCCCAGAAAGTAGTTGTGAGTTCAATTTTAAGTCCACGTTGCACGAGATTGTTAACTTTGAAATTCGGGTCTCACGATATAGCAATGGTTCATTTTAACTTCAGAAAGCAGTTGTGAGTTCAATTTTAAGTCCACGTTGCACGAGATTGTTAACTTTGAAATTCAGGTCTCACGATATAGCAATGGTTCATTTTAACTGCAAGATCAGTGATGAGTTCAAGTTTAAATCTTAGATAGCAATAACTTGGAAGTTGTTTGCAATGCAAGCATGAAATAAACCAGTTATTTCCTCCCTAATTAAGACTAGATGAAGATTTGTAATGAACAACCATTTTACTCTTTCCCAGAAAATGAAATGTGAGCTAGTTAGATGCAACTACATGTAACTAAACCTGAGCCTATCCTGCAAAAACCGCTCCAGCAAACACCTGCAAAAGGGTTAGCATTAGTAAAATCCTCAAGAAAAGTACTAAAATCTGAGCCAGTTACAAATGCGCAGCTTCAGTGATCAGATGCGCAGAAGTGATCAACAGATGCGCAGCATTAACGAATGCGCCGTAGTTTTGAACGTATGCGCCATTAAAATGAATAAATGCGCAGTTTTAATGTATGCGCAGCAACAGTCGTCAGAAGCACCGTAACAGTCAACAGATGTGCCGTTATAACAAATGCGCAGCAACAGTCTATGGAAGCGCAGTAACAGTCAACAAATGCGCAGTTTTAACAAAAGCGCCGTAACAGTCTGTAAAAGCGCAGCAAGAATACACATATGTGCAGGATTTTCAAAAGCGCCGTAACAGTCTTCAAAAGCGCCGTAAAAATGAACAGATGCGCCGAAAGAACCTGTGCATGACTCTGCAGGACCTGTACGGAACCTGTCTTCAAAAAAGCTCAAAAATGGTGAAATAAAGGGGCAAGGGCCCCACGGTGGGTGCCAAAAATGTGAGGGTAAAATAGTGATCAATCAAATGAATAATAGATGACCCAAACATCAACAAAATAGAGAAATAGAGAAGATTCAAGTAAACAAAGCAATGAACAAACACAGCAAACCTCTTCCGTTTCGAAACTTCTGTTGTTCGCCTATCACGAATCGTCCTTTCGCAGATGAGATGAGCCCTCAGAGAGTGCAATCTTTTAAAGCTGTTTGAGGAAGTCGATGGTGAACGGCTATGGTGTGATATGCAATGAAGGTGAGCTCCAATGCAACAATGGTGATCTCAAGCTTGTAGATGACAAGTGGGTGCCAAAGGCGCGCTGGTGATATTTCTGCAGAGTAACGATGTCAAAAGCCTGGATGATTAGAATGAAGGGATGAAGCTTCATTTATAGACTCGGAGGAATAGGAATCAATGGTTGAGAGAAGATATGAAGATCAACGGCTGAGGATGGTTGAGGAATGTGCAACCAGTGGAAACGTGCCAAGTGTCCCAGCTCCATCATGAAAGGTGGGATGTGACAAAACTGATTGGAGAGTTAACTCCATTGACTGGTCTGTTAACAGAATTGACTGATCAGTTAGAAGAGTGGATTGTGGAACTGACTGAATTGATTGAGGATTTGACTCAACTGACAGGTTAGTTAACAGATTTGATTGATTGGTTAACTGACCTCTGATTGGAGAAGAAATAGGCCATGTGGGTGAGGGAAAATAAGGCAATTAAATATTAAATATATTTAATTACATGTGCAACCTGATGAGGTGGACAAGGTGAGGTGGAAAAAGATGAGGTGTAAAGGTGAGGTGGAATTTTGAATTTAGAACTTTAGGATAGAGGAAATAGGATTAATTAAATAATTTATGATTATTTAATTGTGAAGGACAAATAGAAGAATTTTAATTAAATAAATGGAATTTATTTAATTGTGAGATAGTGAATTGATTAAATAAATTTGGAATATTTATTTAATTAATAGAAGAATGGAATAAATATTTAGAATATTTATTTAGGATGAATCGTGTCATTTTTAGGCGTATACATAATTAATTTAAAAAAATTAAATAGCATTTGAAAAATTATTCAAATTCGACAATTAAAGATAAATACAAATTTACTAAATATTTAATTAATTAAATTTGAATTTAAGGGAAAACATCTAATCAACATCTAAGACATATTCCAAATTTAAATAAAGTCTTCATAAAAAATTTCATCATTAAACTATTTAAATTGCCCCTCTAGGGTCTATTACAAAATAATAATCCAAAAAACTTCAAAGTCCAAACTATAGGACATTGCAAAGTATTTTAATAATCCCTAAGTGGGATTAATTAGTCTAACTTGGTTTAAGCCCTCTAACTTTAGGGCAACATTTCAAACCCTAATACAAAATTCTAAAAGGTGTTTAAGTCTTTGTTTCTCACTCACATTGATTGTTTTGGTTTTAGGTTGAAGGAAGGAGCTTAGGGAAATCTCTTCCTTATGGAAATATTATTTCCCATCCACAAATGTTTAACTTTCTAAAATTCATTTCATTTATTTTAGTTTTCTAGAAATATTTGTTCCTCTATATTTCCAAGCTTTTCTTGAGTTTTTCCAATATGGTTTAATAAATAATTCTAGTTTACAACTTTCAAAAGTTTTCTCCTTCCCTCCAATAAGTTCAAATAAAAAGTATTATATTGATGGTTTGGAAATTCTATAAGAAATCTTATATATTAATGCAGAGGTACTCCTCTCTCACATTACCCAATCTAACACAATTTTGTAAATTCACTTCAAAAAACAATATGCCAAAATATGGATTGCTAGCAACAAGATTTCAATTCTCTTATTCAAATCAACATGAAACTAATCTACAACAAAAGCTTCATTTCTGGCCTTCAATGGCCTCTTTCACATACATTTCAACCTACTCTTTCTCTATTCTATAAACAACTATATTTTATTGACTTTTGTGGTAGAGAACTCCTCTTTACCTCTCTGGCAGCCACCTTTGACCTCAATATTCTTGCTCTATATGGCACAAGCCCCAATTATTTCCTTCTATTTTCTTTTTATTGGCAGTAACCCAATCTTTGCTTTCCTCTATACCTATTACTGATAGTGATTGGAATTCTTTCCTCTTTATTTCCTACCTTAGCTTCCTCAACCTGCAAGTCGACCTCTAATCTCCACCCTTCCACTGCCAACCTCTCTATGTTTATTTTTATTTTTTGTTATACTCCTGCTTGACCATGTTCCCTCTCCTTCCATGCTACTCCTCCCAGATGAAGCAGTGCTCCACACAAACTTGCACATTTCCTTTTATCTGCTATGTAGCCAAATTGGTAGCCATTTTCCTTTCCTAGTAGTGTTTTGACTTTCCTCAAGGTTGCGTTCTTTCTCCCTCTTCCTGCTAGTTGATCCACTTGGAAAATGAAAGGAAAATCCTTTCTTCTTTGGAACATGAGGCAATGCCTCTTTGTCTTCATTTTAAACATATATTTGACTTAAAAAAATGATAGAATCTATTTAGGTGTAACCCACACATCGACTCCATTTGTGTTTGGTTTTATATAAAACAACAATGTCATGAAATGCCAATCGCCCTCCCTCCTTTCCACCATGTTTCAAAATATTAAAACATATAAATTTTAATATTATTGAACTAACCCATGGCATTTGGACTAGATGCGAAAGATCTCAACTACATTACTCAACATTTTTTCTATATGTTTCTCAGTGACAAACTCAAGAGAACTGCCAGGTATTACTCACGAAGTTGGCATACATGGGATTCTGTGGCAATCCAATTGGTGTGGTGATGTCACAAAGCCCGATTTGCACTTGGTTCATTATCTTTCATTAGAGTGTGAAGACCCCTCTCTAGATGTTATTCTGAGGAAGATCATCTATGTCTCTTTCCTACTCTTCTTGTGTCTCCCAAGCCTCACAATGAAGATTTTGTGTTTCCTTCCAATGAATAAATTGACAAAGATATTCAATCTCATAACAAGGGTTGTGTTACAGCTGGACTCTCTAGAAAAGGCAATGATACATTAAATCCAATCTTAACCGAGGAAGATAACTTGTCTCTTTACAAGAAGAGACACTCATTGAACATAAAACCAATTATGCAGTGATGAGAATGTAATTTCTTCTATTTGCAGAAATTGTTGCTCTCCTTACTTGAGATTCCCCTTAATAATGACTTAGTGAACTCGGGGAAGATGCAAAACTATTTTTCAATGGAGAATATGTCTTTTTCTTCTTTTGCAGATGTTGTTCTGAGCATGAGAGATAAGATACACTTGACTCCATTTGCAACATTCCTTCCAAAAAATGTATTGAGACAAACCATCAGTGAACATAAATTGAACCAAACCTAAAGAAAGGTCAACCATGACAACTACCACTGAAGTCACCAATCAACTCTGATAAAACTGAAAATGCCAAAACTCGACCAAATTGTGACAACTCCAATAAAACTGAATTATCATCTTTTCTGTTGAGGTAGGATTGCAAATTCACTGGGGATGCTCTTGCATCACACATGCCAGGTAGAAAGATTGTGAACATAGGCTCACAAAAGTGGAGTTGAGTAGTCAAACTACCCTTTCAAGTTACAACCAACCTGTAGCAAACTCCATCACTAAAGAATGTGCACCAAAACTATTTCTTCCTCTTCTTCTAGCACCATGTTGGAACAACTATCATCTTCCTCCCACAACTCCATTCACCACTCTTCTCCCCTCTTGTGGATTCACATCCACCATGTGTCATTCTCCTATGTCAAATTATCTCTCCTCTTCTCTTCTTTATGAGATCCAGCTCACTAGTAACTAGCCTCCTCTACCAAACTCTCATGTCACTCATAACACATCCTGTTGTATACAAATCTTCATCTAATACCTTATGGAAATTGAAGATTTCCATAGGTTCTTATCCACACTTTTCATCCTTAACCACATCAAATGGAAGTACAAAAGCATCATCAAGATATGCAATAAGCTTTACCTCTTCATTCGCTGTTGCAAATTCACCATCAGCTGCATCATTAACTTCTACCTCCTTCACTATGATGCTTGTCTTCTCACTTTCAATCATTGTGATCTTCTCGAACCATTCATTCTCTACTACCAAAATATGTGATGACAAGTCATCCTCTTCCTCATCCTTTGCTACAACCTCTTCACATTCCATCACTACATCTTTATTTTTCTTGTCTTTAACTACCTCTACTGCAGGCTCTTCGCCATGCACTCCATCCTAATCCTCCTTTCTCATGTATTTTTGTTCACTCAGTCGTGCCTCTAATTTTTCCAGCTTATTCAATCACTTGTTTATATTTTTGATCATCCTCCATGTCTTATTTTCTTCATACCATCTCCATGCTTCCTAAATCATGAGCTTCTTCCTCAATAATATCTCCATCTCATCTCATTTCTGCAATCTTTCACATACACATCCTACTCTCTACAATCTACAAAACACTTTCCTTTGTAGCTTCAAGCTCTCTCGCTGCTTAGGACTCCTCCTACCTGCAACAACCCTCACATGAGCTTCTTCTCTACCGCCATCTCACTCTTCTCTACTCACAGGTCCTAGTGGATCCTCTCCACACTCAAGATTACTAGCTCTAATACCATATGATGCAGAGGTACTCCTCTCTAGCATTACCAAATCTCACACAATTTTGTAAATTCAATTGAAAACACAATATGCCAAAATATGGATTGCTAGAAACAAGATTTCAATTCTTTTATTCAAATCAACATGAAACTAATTTGCAACAAAAGTTTCATTTTTGGCCTTCAATAGCCTCTTTCACATGCATATCAATCTGCTCTCTCTCTCTCTCTATTCTATAAACAACTATATTTTATTCACTGCTATGGTAGAGAACTCCTCTTTACCTCTTTGGCATCCACCTTTGACCTCTATATACTTGGATGTTGTTGAAGAAGATAGGCAAAGAGTACTTACACCTAGACCTAATGTTGAAAGTGATGATGATGAGGAATTTCAATCCGCTGATCAAACTAGCAAAACCCTAGGAGATGAAGAAGAAGAATCATATCAAGTCAAGATATTGTGAGCTATTTTAAAGATTGGGAAAAGACCTAGAGTTGATGTACCGAACTATATTGGCAACTTGAATCCTAAGGAGTTGATTGACTGGATAAATGACATGGAAGAATACTTTAAGTATGAATAAGTTGAAGATCTGGAGAAGGTGAAGTTTGCAAAGACAGTTGAAAGGACATGCTTCTATATATGGTGGAGAGAAGTTCAATTGGACAGAAACAAAAGAGGAAAAGAAGAGATTACAAAGTGGAATAGAATGGTGAGAAAATTGAAGAATTAGCTTATACTGCTGACTATGAGTTGGAACTACTGAAGAGGTTGCAAAACCTGAGACAAAAGGAGAAATTTATGGAGTACACTAAAGAATTTCATAAGATGATCATAAACACAGACATAGTGAAGCAAGCAAGGAGAAAGTGGATAGATACATCAATGGATTGAGATTGAATATTCAAGAAGAACCAAGTTTGGTGAGGATGACATCTTTGGAGGAAGCATATCAGTTTTCCCTAAACATTGAAGAGAAGTTGAACAACAGGCATGATAAAAAAATAGAGAGGTAGAGGAGGTAAATTTTAGAGAGGTAGAACAAACAATAGAACACATTCAAGAAGGAGGACAGAGATAACAATGCATACCAAAGAGATGAAAGAACTTTATACTACAAAGGAAACCCTAGTTCATACCAGAGTGAAGGATACAAAAGAGAAGGAAGAGGACCTGATAGGAGAACATTTAGAGGAACTTGTTTTAAATGTGGAGGTGAAGGACATAGTGTTGTGTTGTTTTTTCATTGATGTCAAAAGGTGTCTTGATGGTGATTTCAAAATGATCTCAGTTTCATAGGTGATGGTGATGCCTTGATGGTGTTCATAGGTTCTCAAGAATTTCCTTACTCATTGTGTTACATGGTGTTATATGAGATGCATGATGCCATGGTGGTCTCATTTGATGTTGGATGCATGGGTACATGATATGGTGTAGTTGCAACACTAATGATTAGTTTTAGTTAGAGTTGAGTTGTCATCACCATTAGGAGATTTTTATGGAGGAGCTATTGTCCTTTGCTATCATAAGTGTCCATCAAGGTTGATGAAGTTTGTGTTGGTGTCACATTGGTTGGTGTCATAGTGTTAGCTTCATGTTCATCATTGATATCAGTGTGGACTTCTTAGTTTGGATTTGTGCCATCATACCTTATCATACATCATACTTTATTCTATCTTCAAGAGTTTTCACTGATGTCACAAGTGAATTCACAACATGACAAAGTTCATATTTCATGTTATGATCAATGGTTCATAAGGTGTTCAATATGGAATTCATGCTTATATGACATGATCTTCATTGCTTTATGCTTACTGAAGGTTTGAATTGATGATCTTGTTAATGGTGTTGAAATCTTGTAACCCTAGTGGAATAAAGGTTAGTGGTTTTCTTTGATGGTTCATGTTCTCATGCCACAATCTTAGTTGGATGCCCAAGTTTAATTTGTAACATGAGTTTGTCACATGCTCTTAATGAAGTGTCATTGATTTGATCAAAGGATTACATTTGCAAAAGGCACATACAAAGGAGGAACATGTAGAGGACATGCAGAAGAATATGCTCATTTAGTTCTTGATACAAGTCTATGGAAGGTGGTCTTATGCATTAGGGTTTGTAACCTAAAACCCTAAATGTTCTTTCTACACTCTAAGTATGCATTGTTTAAAACCTAACTTGGCTGTCATTTTTATAATGAAATTTTTGTTTCAAATCATAGTTGACTTGCTATAACAAGTCAGTCACTTATAGTGATGTTTTGGAGGGTTAATAAAACATGTCAGAAACTAGCCCTCTTATATGTGGACACCGACTACTCCGGTTGCTATTATGAAGCCCGAGTGTCATTATAAGATCAACGAATATTCTTTAAAGTTGAGTTGGTGGGATAAAGAAGATCGAAAGCCATGGTTTAAATGAAGTTTGAATTCCAATGGTTCAGTTCACCTATTTTAAAATTTGACAGTCAGTTCATTGAAAGAAGTTTTAACTTCTTGTAGACAGTTGTGCCAACGACTAGATGGGCCAAGGAATTTCCTAAAAGGCTTTGTACGATGAATTTTGAGATGTTAGTTAGTGTTTTGTGTTGATAAGAGAGATACCTACAAATTCATGTATATATAGATTAAGTTCTAACATGTTTTGATGAGTTAGGAGAGGTCAAAACTTGAGTATGCAGAAGAGTTGAAGTGATGCAAAGATCTTACAACAAGGATGAATACAAGGCATGGTAAAGATCCTACAAATCCTTTTAATGTTTGATCATCTCTTTGATTACATTGATTTGATCGCACAAGTACATATGAGGGTATTTTGAAAAATCTAATATATCATGCAAATATGATCTTCTGTGGTTTAGAGTGCTTGTATATGTATAAAGGTTTTCTTGTGTTGACAAAGTTGACTGTGGACATGCATTTGAGAAGACTTTGAATTGCAAAAGGGTAGAGATTTGTAGAGAAACAAAGAGAGACCATCTGTATTTACCTTTTCACTTAAATTTGTGGTGTAACTTATTTTGTCAGTGGGACATTAATTGTACCTAGTGAAGGTTTTTGATTTGCTAGTGAGGCTGTGTCAGTGAGACACTAATTATACCTAGTGAAGGTTTTGATTTTTTCCAGTGAGGCTTAATAAAGTGTAGTATTCAAGAGTTTTTTTATCCCTTTTAAGGGTTTTCCACTCATAGAACATGTGTCATGGTTCTTTATTGATTGTCTCTATATTTGTGCCCTGATATCTTTCTCTTGATCAAGGTCTTTATTATCATACTTATCTTTGTATATGTGTATGTGTGTTTGATGAATCTTTAAGTCCTCTTTCCTTTTCTATCTAAGTGGATTAAATGTGCAAAAAGTTTGAAAGATTATAGACCACTAATTCACCCCCTCTCAATGGTCTTGTATTCCAACACATAGAGCATTTGAATGTAATCAAGGGAGTACAAGAAAGAGATCAAAGAATAGTGGAAGAGCAACCTATGTGCAAGAGGAACCTATTGGATCACCTAGTTCAGTTGGTAAACCTAAGAAAGGAGAATCACTTGTCATGAGGAGAGCACTATTTCAAACAAAGACAAATGAGGAACCACTGTAGAGGAAAAGTTTGTTCAGAATCAGATTCAAATTAGGAGGTAAATTTTGTAAAGTTGTTATTGGTAGTGGTAGTTCTAATAACCTAGTTTCAGAGGAGATGGTGACTAAGTTGAAGTTGGAAAGATTGAAACACCCTAACCCCTATCAAATAGCATGGATTCATGATGATCACAATGTATTGGTGAGTGAACAATGTTTGGTGAAATTTCATATTGGATCTTATCATGATGAAGTATTGTGTGTTATTATGCCTATGGATGTTTGTCATATCTTGTTGGGTAGACCTTGGCAATATGATAGGAAAGCTACACATGATGGGAGAAAGAATACATATACTATAACATCAAATGGGAAGAGAATTACCTTGATCCCTTTAGAAGATGATCCTAAGGGTGAAGGATGTGGGAATGCTAGAATTTGTTTGGTAGATGGAAGAAAATGTTTGGATGGATTGAGACATGAGAATATGTGTTATGCTTTGATCCCTAAGATGACTAAAACATTGAAGAAGGAGACTAAATAATCACAATAGGAGGAGATAACTGAGTTACTGACAGAGTATGAAGACATCATATCAGATAATGTCCTTGAAGGATTGCCACCAATTAGGAGTATCAATCATCACATGGACCTTATACTTGGAGCTAGTTTTCCTAACAAAGCAACACACAGAATGACATTGGTAGAGAATGAGGAATTAAATAGGCAAATAAATTAGTTGTTGAGAAAGGGTTTAATCAGAGAAAGTTTGAGTCCTTGTGCAGTACCTATAGTGTTAGCACTGAAGAAGGATGTAGAGTGGAGAATGTGTATAGACTCAAGAGCAATCAACAAGATCACAGTTAAGTATAGATTTCCTTTACCTAGGATGGATGATATCATGGATTGTTTGAGTGCAGCAAAATATTTCACATAGATAGACTTGAAGAGTGGATACCATCAGATCAAAATCAAAGAAGGAGATGAATGGAAGACTACTTTTAAGACAAATGAAGGATTGTATGAGTGGTTAGTGATGCCTTTTGGATTGAAAAATGCACCAAGTACTTTCATGAGATTGATGAATGAAGTTTTGAAGAAATTCTTGGGTAAGTTTGTTATTGTATATTTGGGTGACATTCTAATTTCTAGTAAGACAAAAGAGGAACATTTGGGGCACCTGAGACAAGTATTGCAGAGACTGAGAGAAGAGAAATTGTTGATAAACATCAAGAAATGTAGTTTCATGAAGGAAGAATTGGTATACTTGGGATTTGTCATTTCTACAGAAGGATTGAAGATGGACCCTAAGAAAGTTAGAGCAATTGTTGAATGGCCTACACTGAAGAGCATTGGAGAAGTCAGATCATTTCATGGATTAGCTAGTTTCTATTAGAAGTTCATCAGAAATTTTAGTTTAGTTTGTAACCCTATGACAAAAATAATGAGAGGTGACAGAAAAGACTTTAAGTGGGCATCGGGAGTAGATAAAAGTTTTGAATTATTCAAGTAGAAAGTGATAGAGAAACTTGTTTTGGCATTACCGAATTTTAATAAAGTATTTCAAATAGATTGTGATGCAAGTGGGAATACAATATGAGCAGTGTTGAGTCAAGAAGGTAGAATAGTAGCATATTTTAGGGAGAAGTTGAATGATTCAAGGAGGAGATATTTAGTTTATGATCAAGAGTTCTATGCCATAATTCAAGCCTTGAAGAAGTGGAGACATTACTTGTTGCCTAAGGATTTTGTGTTGTATACAGATCATCAAGCTTTACAATATTTGAACAATCAAGAAAAGTTGAATCAGAGACATATGAGATGAGTAGAATTCATGCAGAGTTATACTTTTGTATTGAAGCATAGGAGTGGAAAATAAAACAAAGTTGTAGATGCATTGAGTAGGAGAAGGAACTTGTTGATAGAGATGAGAGTTGAAGTGTTGGGATTTGATGAATTGAAGAACATGTATGAAGAAGATCTTGATTTTGTAGAACCTTAGAAAGCATGTAAAGAACCTGTTGTGATAGATAGGAGTAAGTGGTTGGACTATTTCATTCAAGAAGATATGTTGTTCAGAGGAAATCAATTATGCATACCTAGGAGTTCAATGATAGACAATTTGATTAAAGGGAAACATAGTGGTGGATTGGCAGGACATTTTGGAATTGATAAGATAGTGGCTTTGATAAGTGAAAATTAATTTTAGCCTCAGATACATAAGGATGTTAGGAAATTTGTGTAGATTTGTAGAGTTTGTCAAGTTGCAAAATGAAGTAGTAGAATATTGGTTGTATAAACCTTTGATAGTACGGGAGAGACCTTGGGAAGATATAAGTATGGATTTTGTAATGGGATTGCCAAAGACACAAAGGGGACATGATTCAATATTTGTAGTGGTGGATAGATTTTCAAAGATGGCACATTTCATACCTTGTAAGAAGACAACTGATGCAATGCATGTGGCTACCTATTTTTCAAGGAGATTGTGAGATTACATGGATTACCTAAGAGTATATTTCAGATAGAGATACAAGATTTCTTGGATACTTTTGGAAGACACTTTGGAAGAAGATGAAGATAGATTTTAAGTTTAGTTCAACATTTCATCCACAGATTGATGGATAGACAAAGGTAGTGAATAGGAGTTTGGGAAACTTGTTGAGATGTTTGGTTGGAGAGAAGGTAGGAAATTGGGATTTGATTATTTCACAAGCAAAGTTTGCATACAATAATTTAGTAAACAAGAGTACCAGAAGACCACCTTTTGAGATTGTTGCCATAGTAAACCCTAGAGGAGTTACAGAGTTGAGAGATATCAGTATGGAGGAAAAAAGGAGTGCAAAAGTAGAAGAATTTGTAGGACACATGGAGACAGTGCATAATCAAGTTAAGAAGCATTTGGAAGAGATGAACAATAAGTATAAGAACAAGTGGATGAGAAGAGAAGACACAAAGAATTTTTAGCGGGAGATGAAGTGATGACCATACTTGAGAAAAGAAAGTTTTCCAGTTGGGACATATAACAAGTTGAAGATGAAATTTGGACCATGTAGGATACTCAGGAAGTTTGGTTCAAGAAATGCATATGAAGTAGAGTTACTAGAGACATTAAGTATATCACTTATTTTCAACATTGCAGACCTATATCAGTATCATGAAGCAGAGTTTAGTGACAGCATTGAAGAATAATTAAAGAAGTAGTTACCACAACAAGCATCGGAGTAGATTGAAGGCATTTTGGATAGTAGAGTTGGATGTAGCACCAGAGGAAGGAAATACAAAGAATATCTTATGAAGTGGAAAGGCAGACTGGAAGAGGATTCATCATGGATTTCTCAGGCTGAGGTAGACCGTCTTGGTTTTCCTCTAGCCCTAGCAAAGTGAGGGACTCACTTTTTCAATAACCCTAGATGCCTGATGCAAGAGCATCCCTAGTTCAAGAGCAATCTTGCATCAACCAAAAACATTTGCATTTCAATTTGTTTCTTTTCATTTTCCAATTCAGTTTAGTTAGTAGCAGTTATGTATTTTGGTCCACATTCTACTGTAGTTGCATTTCAGACCTTGCAGAGATAGAATTAGCATCTAGACACATTCATATACATCATATCCAAAATCCAAATCATTTGGATTAGGTACTGGTTAGATATCGCTATTAGAAGATCAACTATTTTCTCAGAACAGAGCATTCTGATAGTCTCAGACAATCAGCTAAAGGAGAAGACTTGCAGAGCATTTCATGACCTGTAGAGCTAAATTACACATCATTAAATGTTGTTTGGTTCATGTTTGACCTTCCTTGACATCTATACATCATTCCATTAATTTGTGGAGGAATTCTATTCATTTAGATCCGACCTATCCATGTACACACGTTACAACTCTTCATTGGAGTTTGTTATCTTCCTTAGATGATGTGAAGGAATCTTATGTTCTGTAGATGATATATAATGATGTAATAGATGTCTAGGAAAGTAGTGATTGATAGTTCTAAGTTTGATAGTTGAATTTCTTATGAAGGAGCTTCAAAGCCATATCTTGTGCATACTCTGAAATTCCATAATCATGCCTGTGAGCCCTAATTGTAATCCCGCATGTTGCCAACCAATTTGTATTTGAATTCTATGATATATTGAATGACTGGAACTGCATTTTCTTTATATCTTTGAGTTGTTTCCATTGTGTTTACTCTAGCTACATGGCCTGGATAGTTCACTTTGTGGGTCCTCCTAACCATGGCTACACCATTTCTTTTCTTTGCAAAAATTGTTGCTATCCTTACTTGAGATTCTCCTCAATACTAGCTCAACGAACTCAAGGAAGGTGCAAAACTATTCTTGGTTAGAGAATATGTCCTTTTTCTTCTTTTGCAAATGTTTTTTTGAACACGAGAGAGAAGATACACTTGACTCCATTTGCAACATTCCTTCCAACAAATACAACTATGACAAACCATCGATGAACATAAATTGAACCAAACCTGAAGAAAGGTCAACTGCAAAAACTACTACTGAAGTCGCCAATCAACTCCAACAAAACTAAAAATGCCAAAACTTGATCAAATTGTGACAACTCCAAAAAAACTGAAATATCATCTTTTTGGTTGACACAGGATTGCATATTCACCTAGGATGCTCCTACATCATATATAAATATATTTATCATTATATATATTTTATATATAAATGAAAACAAAATACATGGACAATATTGATATACATATATAATGTATATATTATATGTATATAAATTTATTTAAAATAAACTAAGAACAAAAAGATATAAGAACTATGTATATACATAGTGTTTTGTATATACAGAGGAATTTGTTTATAAATATATATAACATATAACAGGGGCTAAATAAAATAATATATTACAGATTTAAACATATAATAAAAGCTGAAGGTAAATACACAGGGCGACCATGGCCACGGACTTGTGCAGTCCATAGTCCCTCGGCCTATGGCCTATGGCAGGCAGGGGCAGAGTCTCCACCACCATAGAGCCCACGGGCTCTATGGTGAGGGGTCTTTGTTCCCATCCATAGCGGCACAGGTGGGGGTGCAGCTAGGGCTTCGACCCTACCGCCCACCAACATAATTTTTTTTAAACTTTAAAACTTAAAATCTTTTTTTTTATAAAAGCTTGTCTAATATTATTTTTCTTAACACTCAACTATAATTTATTTTATATATATAATAAAAAAAGAAACCTTCTCTATGATAAAATGGAGAATTAGTTAAATTAAGAAAAACAAAATATTAACATCCTTCTATTAAAAAGAATATATATAAATATATATGTACATCTATTTTTTCTTTTCTTTGAAATAATGAAATGCCTATACACATAGGAGTGAAGGAGTATAATTTTCTTCCAACTAAACTGTTGAAATAAGGTCAGACAACTGAGAGGGGGGGTGAATCAGTTGTCTCAAAACTTTTAATCTTTTCTGCAATTAATCTTCTTAACCACTTACAAATAGATTTGTGATATAACCATGAAAGCAAGAATCAACAACATGAGTAGAAATGAAATCAACACACATAACACAAGGATTTTTACGTGGAAACCCGGTTAAGGGAAAAAAAACCACAGTGGGGGTTAACCCACAAGATTTTATTCTCTATTAAAAGAATATAAAATGGGGAAGGTACATGCCTTCAGAGCGTACTACCCAGAGCTCACTGCTCAAAGAGGCTCACTGCCTACAAGAATATTTATAAGTTTATTATAGAAAGATTGAACTAGAAAACAACACCTTCTTTATGCCAAAGTTAGTTCCATTTATGCGCACAATACTTCTGCTCTACCTCCAAACACTTCTTCATTATCTCTTCATCCTTTACTTCTCTTCCTCTTCTCTACTCTGCCTTTCCTCCTTTCTTAGGATCTTGTCATTTTTGCAAAAGGATGCATTTCCACAACTCAACCAAACGTATTTATATGCTTCATCAACCTTGGAATAAACATCAAGGTTGGCACTACTAACATCTGAATTAATGTGAATCACTCTGCTATTGGCCAAACATAGCTGGGACCCAAATTTTCCTCGAACAACATGCCACACTTTAGAGAATCTCTCTTAGATCATCCGCAACACCCACAAAACATCCGATCAGCCAAGACTAGAAAGAACAACAACACCCAAGGACAAATCTTCAACCATGAGCTCAAACCTCAATGCGGACCACCAACACAATAGGAACTCGATTCAGAGACCACCACAAACACAATGAAATCAACAGGAATGATTGTACCACCTCAGATCACCAAAAACACTTGAACCTTCATCCAGGAACTCAAGAACACCAACTGTCATGAATATCACACTAGAAAGATTGCTTGCGGACCTCCAAACCATGAACCACTTGAGTTGGGGACACACACCAACATCCCAAACACACCTCTAGATCTGTAGATCATAATATTCCAATGCTGATCAATTCGAACCGGATTACTGTCACCTCTAAACAACTGTAAAACCTGGTTCTACTCAGATAGCCATAACTTTGCCAAATCTTCATGCGGACCTCTCAAATCTTGACTGGAGTAACTTCAGACAGTCCTCTACAAACCCTTTAATCCACAAACTTTGATCTTCAAACTACTGGGAATGCAGAGCAATCTTCTTCACTAAACTGCACTGTCTTCACTATCTCTGATAGAGAGATAGGTAACTCACTTGTTTCTTCTGGAGAGGATAATTTTCTCAATATCCTCAACATACAAGTCTTCTAAACTAAGAATGGCTAGATCTCAATAAGGAGTTGGATCATTAATTACACATCTTATAATGATGACCAAAGGTGGCAGGTCTCGCGACACGTGAGATAGGTTTAGAAGGTAGGCTGCCTCTCATTTCTAGAGGTGGCATGTACATTGCTCTCTGTGGTGGTTGCATTCAAGTTGACATTGGGTTTTGAAATACTCTGAGTAACATTAGGAATTTGTTGGTGAAGTAATGGAGGCTGGTACGGTGGGCGGCATGAGTGACAGAGGGAAGGAGGTGATGGGGTCTACATCCCATCGCAGGCAAATTCCCCACAGCGGTGTCAATGTTAGTCAGGGGTAGGATGAAAAGGAAGTACACCCATAGAGGAGGGCCAAGAAGATTTCGATAGAGGATGTGATAGTGGGATTTATGAAGAACATTGAAATGGAAATAAAAAATCTACTATTACAAGAATGGCTTTTTTGCCTTTTGAAGGTTTCAAAAGAGGTAGATGGGTAGGAGGATGTTAACATCAGGGAGGCTACAGCTCATCTTTTTCTCAACCTAGGTACATCCAGGGGTCGCTAGAATGTCTTTGGGGTAGCCCAGTCCATAGCAGTGGCGACCATGCTTTCGATGGCATCAACGTCGGTGTTAACTCACAAAGATTTGGTGGAAGCATCTATACAGGTGGGAGAGAACCATGAATCTTCGATGGGGCATCTACATGATATTCTACAGAATGCCTTGGACTCAAGGAAGGTGCTGGAGGGAGTAGTGGCTAAACTAGAGGTCTCTATCCTAGCTTGAGCTAAGCCTATTTACTCCTACACATGTGATGACGAAGGGATTATGGTTTTGGATGAGGAACCAAATAAGAAGGATTGTATAGTGGTTTATGGTCATGTTTTGTTTCTATAAGGATTGTTGATGGTTTAGTTAGTGGGGTTGTCTGGGCCGAGGTAACTTGCTCGCCTCCCTTTTTGGCATTTCAACTTCTGTAGACTGGTTAGTTTGGACTGATTATGGCTTAATATGTGGGGAGGTAGGGCCGTGGTAATTTTCCCTTCTCCCATTTTGGTTATATTTTTATCTGGTTTTGCTAGTGGTGCTTGTTGATGTTACAGACTCAATGGCTTGGCCCTATTTTTGATGGGTCCCTGGTCCCTTAACCAGGGTTTATTATATCAATATATATATAATAACAAATAATATTTATTTCTATTCTACTTTATAAACTTTTAAAGGGGAGAGTATTTTCTCAAACCATGTATACTTACTAGAACTTTATCCAAAGAGAGTAAATGAGAGAGATGAGGATAACACTCTAATGATTTTGTTTTCATGAAAGCAAGACAATAAAGATTTACTTCTTTCCTTACAATATTTCAAATGAAACAAGGGCAAGGACACTTAAGAAAACTTCTATATTTTTATTTTCCAACCTTTTTAATCTTACAAGTAAAACATATAATACATGGAATTCAAATAGAGTTAATATACACAACTTTCTCTTTCTTACTCCCTTCCATTTACAAAGCTCATTAAGCTTATACTTTTGCATAGTCTTAACATCACCACTAAAGCTCTTAAACAAAACCTAGGTATCACAAGGAGACTCTTCTCCTTCTCTCCTTTCTTCTTAGCCATGAATCTTGTAATAAAACACAACAACACTAATAAAGCCAATGGAGGGCTCACCACCCTACCATAGACTTTCTTGCAAGCCACCTGTGTAGTGCCCCTCCATTCTCATCTTGGATGTGCAGATAGTCTGGCTAAGGAGCATGAAGATGAAGATAAAATAATAGGAATATTTAGGATATGGTAGACAGTTGATGTTGTACGTTATATGATGTTGGTAGATGCGACATTCATTTTGGTGACATTTCTGATTATCCTCATGTGGTTTCATATGACAGTATGTTTTATCGATAATCTTTGTTGCGACACTGATATTTACTTGAGTTATTTATATGTTATGACAAATTTATGGACTTAATTAATTATGTGGATCAATCTTATTATGTGCATCACATGATTATCTGATGATGTTTCTTATCTAGTTGATTAGCTACTAATTATTATGTGTGATGTGGTTACTTGTTTGATGTGTGTTTGTGAGAGGAACAGTGTCATATTACTCATGAGTGAGTACCCTACTACGCTGTGATTTCCTTTCACGATGTGTTTGATTGTATGATTATATCTACATCTATATGTTTGACCATTTTTATGGTTGCTGTAGGTTGTAGGTATCAGGCATCGACTCCACCTAAATTGGTAGGTCTGAGCATGCCTTAAACCCAATGGAAATTGTTGAACGAAGATGACATATGGTCCCCTAGTTAGCCATCATCCTTGAAAAGGATGAGTATCCAGTTTTGCACCCAGTCAGTGTTGTCTATATGGGCATGATAGCCAGTCTTGTCATTGTGGTCATGCTTTTTGATCATGCATAGTGTCAGGTATTGTTTGGCATTTGGGTTATTTAGTTTGACATTATTTGATTGTTGCTTTGGTTAATTGTTGCATTAAAATAATATTATTAGTTATGAAAGCATTTTTGTTAAATAAATAAATATATATAAATACATTTATGAGAATTTGAGTTTATGGAAGTAAATAATTAAAAAATAATAATAAATGTAAATGCTAGCTAAAGATAAATAAATTAATTAATATAATTAAATGTTGTGTTAAGTGCCAATAAAAATAGATAATATTTATGAGTTGTCATAAAACTCATTTATAGTAAATACTAAATAAATAAGAATAAAAATAATTCTTGTCTAGTTGTAAAGGAAATAAATAAGATAAAAATATATATATTGTCTAGTCTGGTTGTAAATGATAAAAAATAGCAAATTGTAAGAAAGGGATTTAGGCAGAATTTATTGTCTTTAATGGGAGGAATCTTTTGGAAGATATTGGGGGGATTTCTTTCTCATAATAATCTTTAGCAGAGGGAACTTTTAGGGGAGATGAGATGGGAGAGACTAGTATGTGGCTGCAGTAGTTGAACCTGGCATCAAATCTTCAGCCCAGTCAAGCAAATGAAATTAGGTTCGTTTGGTTCTAATTTTTGTCTCAATTTCCTGTTCAAACAAATGTTTGATTTATGATTTTTCTTGTTGATTGTAATTTGCTTGATAGGTTAGAAGCCTTGTTATCAGATCCAATTGTGCATGTTTGTATCATTGCATTTCTGGGAATCACTGATTGAAGTGATTGTCTATCTCTCACCGATTTCATCTTTATTTTTATAGTCTATTTCGTTAGCCATAACTTTAATTTTACAAACTGGGTTCCTCTAATTTGTTTATATATGGTGCATGACCTAGTTAGCCAAATCATATCCAAAAATCAGCCTTACCCAGTTTGTTGTTTTGGAGATATGAATATTTTGTGACTGTCAATCTCTCACCAATTTCATCTTTATTTTTATAGTCTGTTGTGTCAGCCATAACTTTATTTTTGCAAACTGGGTTCTTCTAAAAAATTTTATAAATGGTGTACGACCTGGTTATCTAAATCATATATGAAAATCAGCCTTACCTAGTTTGTCATTTTGGAGATATGAATATTTTGTGACTGTCTACCTCTCACTAGTTTCGTGTGTTGAACGAAATTTGGTAAAACCTAGAAAAAGATTGTTCTTTTACTTGTGCCCTATTAGTGTTCACTCTTGAGTTGCTTTAGCCATGATACTTCTACTTGGTTTGAACCATCCTTTAAATATGTTATGATCCTATCATATGCATGTGGTTAAAAGTGTGGTAGATTTGATGAAGATGTTAGATCTATAGGAATGTTTTGTTGTTCTGTATTCCTTTCCTCTCAAGCTAACCTTAGAACAAGGTTCTTTCAGTGTAGCTTTGGGTTTTGTATCTTGTGATTCTAACTAGTGTAAGAGATTTATAGCAGTCTTATATTATAGGCTTTTAGTCTTGCTTATATAGTTATATTTAATAGTATTTACAAAATTATCTAGATTATTAATGAAATCTACATCAATGTAAATAGTGTAAATAATTGTTGTGTTTAATTTGTATGCCTTAGAGTTATTTGCAATTTGTTTGCAATCATTTTAATAAAATAAAATTAAAATAAGTCTTGAGAATTATTAGTTAAAATATTGTTACTCATGGACACTATATCTTATGATCATATTGTAACTGCTACTAGTGATTAGAAAGTTACCGTTCTGTATTGTTGAGATAGATTCACTTTATAACTGTTAGATGATTGTTCATGCTTGGATTAATGTTACATTCCTTAAAACAAAATTGTTGAAGGGTATTAGTTTATGATGTGCTTTGAGAGTGAATGTGATGTGAAACCAATGTGTTTTTAATGGTGTCAAATGTTGTGTCATTTGGGGAAGTTGTTTCCATAGGCCTAGGAGGGTATGATTGTGTTGGGCTTGGCTTTGTGTGCATCATGTGAGTTGAATGAAATGCATTCTTGAAATGTTGCCTTCTATTCATGTTGGTATGATACATGTGCAAGATGGATAATGCCTTGCTCAGGGTACCTATTCATGTGGTTATGATGACTATACAAGATGGATAATGCCTTGCTCTATGTGATGTGAAATGATTTACATCTTTTGTTGTAAATGCATCATGATGAGAATGTGATAGTTCATGCTTGGTTTATGTTTTGGGACAAGGATATAAGAATTGGTCCCTGTGATTATGTTGTGTATGCAAGAAGGTAAATGCCTTGCATTGTATATGTTACTTGTCATTGTGATGGTAATTGTCTCGCTTCATGGATAGGGCCTCCTAGATGTAGGTAGGGGAGTGGCTTTCAATGTGGGGTCAGTGCCCAAAGTGGCTACCAAGATAACCCATTGGAAGTTTTTAATCCAGTGATAATGTAATAATAAATTTAGAGGGTTGGGTAGTTTCCACACTAAATAAGATAATTAGATGCCTCACCCATGCATGTAGTGTTCGTTTAGGGTAAGGATGGGATGAGAAGGCCGTGGTTGGCAATCAACTTCCTTGTTCTCATGAAAGGAATGTTGGTTCCGCATGTGTCACCCTATGGGGCCAGTGTCTAGTGAGAGACTGCTAGGATAACCATAGATGGGGGCTGGTGTCTGAATGACCAGGATAACCCATGGATGGGGATCGGCATCAAGTGAGAGACTACTAGGATAACCCATGTTAGGACCATGCAATGACACTCTTCCTTACTACAGCTTAGCATTCCCTAAGTGTGTTTTCCTCTTTTATTGTGTGATTGCCTCTGGAAGTGTTGTTTGAGTTGGTTGTGATGTTCATATTGACTAGTGTTATATTGGAGTCATGTGTAGTCCTTGCACCTGTTAGCCTATTGTCTTCTTGATTGTTTGCTTTGTGGGACCTTATTGTTATCTCCTAGCATGGGGGGTGGACCTTAGGGTTCCACATGGTCGGGTGGTTGTACTTTTATCTCCATTGGTTTCCCATGATGTTCGTGTGCGAGAAGGATGTACCTCTTATTTCAAATTTCAGATCTTGGTCTAGCTAAGGAGACAGATTCTAGTTTTGTATATCAGTTGAATCATGTACTGTTATCTTGACGTATGTACTCCAATGTAATCAAGAAGGTGATATTGTAAACAATGTAATGTTGTACTCTCTTGTAAAGGAAATTTTATATGTACTTGTAATCCTTTATATAGGATCTTGATGATTACTTATCTGATGATGTAATATGGAAATGTATGTGTTTATTCATTTGATGCAATCAGATTTAGAATGAACTATGGTTGTTAGTTATTCATAATGTTGGTTAGATCTTGTTATTATTTGTTAGTAATGCAGTCATGGAACCCTAGAGGATAAATCTTAATTCAAATATTATGAATAAATATATGATTGTTGATATTTCTTTCATTTAAAAAAAATTATTTGTCCTTTTTGTAAGCTTAGTTGTGTTTTCCTCTAGGTTCCTTGGTAGGGCGTTACAAGTGGGATCTAGGAGGCCTACAAGTAACCTGGGATCACTCCAACACAAAGACAAAAAATAGAACACACATCAAACACACCATATCCCATCCCATGGATAC
Organism: Cunninghamia lanceolata; assembly: GCA_027924645.1. Taxonomy (NCBI): domain Eukaryota; kingdom Viridiplantae; phylum Streptophyta; class Pinopsida; order Cupressales; family Cupressaceae; genus Cunninghamia; species Cunninghamia lanceolata. Next base: position 1,397,931 of record BSBN01001327.1, on the reverse strand, counting down.
TTAACAAAACTAAATCCATCTCTAGGATTCAAAAAGGGGGAGAGAATGGAAATCACTCCTCAAGGGGAAAGACACAATGATAAAATCATAATACCTAATATCGCAACTCAAGAACTACATAGCCTTTTGCTATCTCAAATCACTTGTAACTCCAATGTATACAAGGCATTCTTTCCTACCAAATGATAATCAAAATACCAAGCCAACAAGGCACTCTTGCCTGCCAAAACTTACACCAAAACCACCAAGAACAAGGCCAATGCCTTCCAACTCCTAACAAGGAGTGGCCTTTCTCTGAGGAGGTTCACTCCTCTCTCAAAACCCCATAGAAGGCAAGCTTCCACACATGGAGAGATTATGCCAAACAACCCATACCCAAATACACAAAAATATAATAACTCAACATGTCCATACTTAGACATACATGAAATAAGAAATACAAAACTACCAAAAAGAGCCTTGAAACCTTGAGAGCCTGCCTCTCAATCTTTCAAGTGTTGAAGATGGTTGAAGTAGCCACACAAGATCTCAGTCCAAGATGTCCTTTGCTCAAAACCTCATCTCCAAGCCCAAAATCCCTTCAAAGACAAATCCAAAAAAAACCAAAAGAATAACCCCTCTCACCTCTCAAGGAGGGAGATAAATAGGGTTTCATAAAACATCCCATTGAATGACTCAGAGGTGAAACTTGTCACCTTCTCATTCACTCTCAAAAGCTCACTTCCCCACAAATACTCTCACACATGTGTGAACCATTGGGGAGTGGAGAGTACTTGGGGTTTTCTTTTGAAATGCTCTTATATTGTGTGCTCACACATTGGTGTGTCCAAGAAGTTGAGTCCACTTTTTAGCCAAAAAGTGGAAGTGTTTTCCTTGATTTTTAGAATTTGTCACATTTGACCTAAAAATTTGAAGCACTTAAAGGTTGAATCTTAAAAAAAGTCAATAATATGAAATGTAGTACTCTAAGTCTAGTTTCCAAATATGTAATTTATTTTAATACCCAGATGATCATTCAAATTGATTTTCAATAGGCATGTCTAAACACCACTATTTAAAAGTTGCTTTCTTTTTACCATACCATGCATGTGTACGCCAACCATATTTTGACCTAAATAATTGTATTTTTCTGAATCCTTTTGGGAAAAGATTTGTAACACACTGAAGATTGTTGAGGATATTTTTTGATTTTTTTTTGAATATTTTTTTAATTAATTTTTATTGGTCGTAATTGTTTTGAAAATCCCTCGTGTACGTCACGCATAAGATGACCTAAACTTATCATTTTTTGATTTTTTTCAAATTAAAAAGAATTTTCTAAAGATTGTTGACGTATAATTTGTTTCCAAAAAAATATTTTAATAAAAAGTTATTAAAATAATAAGAAAACCTGATATTTCAAGTTTATGGACCATTTTTATCAAAAATTATTTGAAAATAGAAAAAATAATCAAATTATAGAAAAAAAATTACATGTTTGGAATCTACACAATCTCATCTATAATGGGTTCTAATTTCGTCAAAAAATTCTACAAAAAATGTCTTCAGACATATGTCTAAAGTCACTCTTTTCTAGTGACACTGACATGACCTCCAAGTTGTAGGTCAAAGCAGGTCCAAAGCTAAGGGTCGGCTCACCAAGCCCTTTTTCTGACCTAAAACCCATAGCAAGAACTGGGCTAGAAATTTAAATTTTAAGAAATGGGATCCCGTTTAGTATTTTTTAATATTTTAACCCTTTACGAAATAGGATCCCGTTTCTAGAAAATAGGATCCGACTTCTAAAACGAGATCCCATTTCTGTAAAATGGGATCCTATTTCTAGAAAATGGGATCCTACTTCTAGAAAACGGGATCCTGCTTTTGGCTCGAGGTCTCGAAGCGAAATGGGATCTCGTTTCACTTTTCCCAATTTCACGTTTTTGGCTAAGTCCAAAACTTCCATGAGAAGTGGACTCATCTTCTTGATTTTACCCACATGTGAGGCCTATGGGATTCCACCAAGTGCATTCATGAACCTAGGGTAGTGGGAGTGGGATGGTGACAAGTCACCAATCCCTCTTCCAAAACCCTAATTCGTCACTCTTCTCCCTAGGCCATTTAGAGTGGTCAAATATGAGTCAAAACTAAAGATTTGTGGTCCAAAAGATACCTATCCCATAGATACTTGACCTAGGGCCCTAAAACACAAAATAAACACAATAAAGCTTAAATTCAACTTTTAAATAGCCCCTTAGACCCATGCACGAAAATGGAAACATGTATGACAACTCATCATCCATCTCATCCCAAGACAAACTTAGGAGACTCAAAAGAATTAAAAAAGTATTAAACACAATAATTTCATTCTCAAACTACACAAAACCTTAGTCCATCTTAGGGACTAGGTAATTATCGTGGGGTTTAATCATAGGGGTTACTTATTAGCCTCCTAATTTCCATTGGCCATGGAATTACCTACACACTTCAACACACACATCAATAGGTCCAATATATTCGATAGATGAAGAAACTTGAATTAACACACACATGAAGTCACATAATAATCCAAGTACTTATATTTCAAAGAATCAATTCCATCAGTTATGATATAATTCAATACACTTTCTACTCCATATACTTTTAAACCAACATAGTCTTGACCATGCAGTCATAGATACAATACACTAATCCACTTACCTCATTATAGTCCATTATCAATCCAATTGAATCACGTAAGTCAAGACATTCATTCCTTATAGAGAGTGCATAATATAACTTAAACAAGTATAAATAATTCATCATCAATATAACAAACATATCTCTCTACTCTAACCACATCATAATATCCATCAAATGTCTAATGAATAGGATCAAAATCCTACAATACTATCCAATGTCAAACATAGAAATCCAAAGATAATAAGTCTAATAAAGTTGGCCTCACAACAATTAACTAAGGATCATTTCCAAGCACATTTGAGGAATATACAATCAATTCAAATTAAAGCATATATCTCCTACACATAATCAAATCATTAACAACTACCTTATAATTAGATCCACAACAATACAATATCATTTATTGAACAAGATCACAATACCATATACCATATCCTAAGTCTAGGTGTAGCAATACAATTAGGTCTAATAGTGCAACTAAACCTGCCGCACAAGAGTGGGCCTCACATATTATAGTTAAGAGTCATCATAGTGGTATTAGGGCATTGGTATTTTTAGCCTATAGGGTAAACAAGGTTGTCAATTCTTCCCAATGAAAGATAGATTAGGTATCAAAGAAGGGAGAAAATGAAGTTACAAGTTTCGGCTCTAGATAAAGGAGATATGGTAGAAGGAGGAAGATATAAGTACCCATTAATAGATGAAGAAAAATTTAAAACTTATTTGATGAAACCTTGGTTAGGATCCATCAAGGGAAGGATGGATTGTTAGATTTAATGGCACAAATGTTGCATGCTCTAAAAGACTTGAAAAAACTAGAGTCTACTAAAGTATTTCAAGGAGAAGGGATTACATCTATAAATAATAGATATATGGTTAATTCCATACCAAATCCATCAAGATCTATATTTTTGTAAAAAGGGGAGAAATAAAAAAAGCTACTTGAAGGCCCTTCTATAGGAGAGATTGACATATTTTTTATGAGTACCAAGGTAAATCTACATCTTTTAGAATTATGACTAGTATCTTTTGTTAGTTACTTGAACATCCTTGGAAAAGGAATCCCTAATGGAAGGACCCAATATGAAAATAAAAATAATGAAAAAAGAGCACTTCAAATATAGGTATTGGCCAAATAACAAGAATAGAATGTATGTCATGGAAAATATAAGAGAAATTATGAAAACACACTACCTTAGAAGTAGAGATTCGATCATTCTCTATGAAGATGAAATTAATTATAAATACAATTAGAGTAAAGAAAATTTAACATCAATTGATACCTTGAAATTCAATTAATAAGAGTGGTGTTTATGAATATTCTACATTGATAAAGATAATGAGGTGTAACAAAGTTGAAGCCTCTACAGTATCCAAGGAAACCAATGGAAATCTCAAAGGTGACAAAACATATAGCAATGAGGGTGATAATCTTGATTAGCCCACGGGTTTGTGAAGTTTTTATGGATGTAATTGATCTCAAACACTTCTAGCACAACCCTTCTAGAAGGATATGATACACAGGTTGAAATCATGGTGAGCAGATTACAAGGACTTGAAAGAAAATGTTTAATAATCTTGGGGACAATTATGTGAGGAAACATATATATATATATATGATAGAATAGTCTAATTATAGTTGAGGCATAATCCATTCCAATACACTTTCAAGGACATTGATGAGGCTCAAAATGATTTTCAAGGAAACTGTGATTAGTTTAAATGCCTAAACACAAAGCAAGTGATGGTATGAGAAGAAGATGGCAATCCATCTTGAAAGTTTCACATTCCTAACTAGTTGTCATGTTTGCATTACCCAAAAGGAAGAAATTTACAAAAAAAACATCCTAATTATAGGGGAGATTATCAAAGAAATAAATGTAGGGATAAATCGTGGATCCACAGAGTTTATATGAAACTTGATCATGGCCACCCTAAACTCCTGGGTACTCACATGGTCCTCGCAGCCTTACATATGAGATGAAAGAACTCTATAGGGGATAGACTTTCCAAAGGATCTCATCTTCTTGTGGCTACCATAACTCTTAATAAAATTATATAATCTTTAATATAGTCATATATAGGTAGTTAGGTCATCCTAAGTGTTATATTTAGGTATCTAAGTTAGACTGGGTGGAAGCCATGGCATAATTAGGTATATACATAAGCTAGTGCTAAGTTTATTATCTTCATATTGAGTATTGTGTTCTTATTGAAGACTATTGGAGGTAGCCCCCTTGAAGTGGATTAGGAGGTTTCCCTCTCAAAGTGGCACATTATTAATAAGTATTTTTAGCATATTTCCTAATATATTCATCTATTATGCAAGTTATTACATTACATTGTCTCCTTACAAAAATGGGTGAAAACACTGACCCAGACATGATGATCCTTCTTTGAGATAAAAATTTCAATCTCTCTCCTTTGTATACCCCATTAGAATATGTGGTTTCATCCATCCCCTAAGGTGACAAAATCCTTAGGAAATCCCACTAAAGGGAAAGAATCCCAAGTGCTTTTGATTTCCAAGATCACCTTGCGGTGTGAGGGAAGCACATACACAACTTAGATTTTTTGGATAAACAAAAGTGAGCCAATAGGTGTTTTTGATCCTCAAGATCACCTTTTGATGCAAGGGGAGAGAATACAAATTCACTTAGTCCACACAAGCACACCAAACAAGATTAATTAACATTAGAAATCTAAATGTGTGGTGTGAAAATCAATGTGTTCAAAGGGTGCTTTTGGTTCCCAAAATTGCCTTTTGGTGTGAGGGAAGAGAATACACACCTTTAAACACACTAAATTCACCAAACAATGTCAAACAAACACATAAGTGAGGTTTTAATGATAATTCTTCTTCAATTAAACCTGCAACATGCATGTAAGTAGTTTTTAAAAATGAGTCTTTGAAGTGTAGAAATTATTGCAAACAAAAGATTAGTGATACTAGTTACGAGAAAAATATCCAAAATTGTGATTCAAATTTTTATAACTAGTTTTTTTAATGAGATGGGGACAAGTTTCCTAGACCATGGTGAAGAGGACGGAAGCAACTCTCCAATGCCTATAAAAATGCCAAAAATGGCTACCTCAAAGTTATGCTAGTTTGAACAAAATGACCTACTAAGGGAAATTAAAAGAAAAATACTTGATTTAAAAATAATAATTAAATTATACAAGACTAATAATCTAAAACTAACTATTTCACATGGAAATTAAACTCCAATTTTTTTAACTAAGGTAACTAAGATTAAAAAAATTAACTCTTAAACATTAGAGTATTAAATTATAAAATTAAACTAAACAATTTAAAAATATTAACTAGTAAAAAGAAAAACTAAGCTAAAAGTCTAAACTATATTAAGAAGAATTATTTTTAAATATATATAATGGTTTAGAGTGGGGGGTTTGAGTAGGGTGGGGTTAGGGAGGTAGTAACAGTGGTGGCACAGGATGTGATGGTGTGAGAGGTGGAGGTGGTGATTGGAAGGATGTGAGGCAATGTAGTGGGTAGGACACAAAGACGAGGAGTAGGGAGATTGAGTTCAAAGGGAGAGGAGAGAAGTAGGTGGAGATCAAAGGAAAGGAGCATGGTGAAGAGATGCACAAGGAGCATAGTGCAAGGAGTGTAGCAGCAGAAAAGTGCAGGGCACGACGAGTAGAGTGGGAGGAGTAGAGAAGAGGAGGAATGTTGGCATGGGTAGTAGCAGTAGGCACAGTGGAGGAAGGCAGGAAGTGTTGGTAAGAGACACTACTTCACATGATAGGTGTTGTCATTGATGAAAACTAAGACTATTCCACTCATCCGCATAACATAATTTGTTCATACCCAAAGTTAGAATCAAAATTTATCTAAGTCTGGGTAGCCAGAAATAGAGCATGTGACAAGGTCTAGTATCTTGGTCCAGATCTCTCTGATGGAAAATCTAAGTATGCTGTGGATTTGAAGAAGTCATAAGGATTGTCAAGACAATCTAAATCTAGAATTTTAACCTCCGGTGATGAAGGATTCAAAAGTTATCTGCATCTGAGTATGAGGTTATAGTTTGACAGTGCAGACAATAGAAGAATAGGCTAACCCTGTAATTGATCTTGGTTCTGGATAAATGGAAGTTGTTAGGTGGATGATTTGTGATGATTAGTGATAGTGGCCAACATGATTGATGATTTGTGAATGACAGTTTTGGTCCGCATTACAAGTTATGCATGGATTTAGCTGACACAACAGAGTTTTCATCAAAGATCTAAGTGTTCTTGAAGCTGACTGAAAAGTGATTGAATATCATGATGCAGATATATATATCCGATGGATTTCAGTGATTTTAAAAGTATGTGTGATGCAACTATGGAATAAGTACGAGAAGGGCAGAGATCTAAGGTTCAAATGTTAGCAGAACAGTAAACAGGGTAGAGTGAGGATGAAGTCTATCAAGTCAATATTTTGTGCTTAACCGAAATTGAATCCTTGCATTGGTAGATGCTAATTATCAGTTCAAATTCATTATAATCTTCTTTCTGTAGGTAGTGAGCCTGAATGCATGTGCATTCCCAATTGTAATACTTTTAACAGAGTATAATCTTTGTGGGTTAACCCCCACCATGGTTTTTTCCTTAACTAGGTTTCCACGTCAAAAATCATTATGTCATGTGTGTTTATTTGTTTCTACTCATATGTTGATGATTCATGCTTTAAATGTTTTAATCAGTTCTAAGTGATATTGTTGCAAATGATAAAGTTTTGGGACAACTGATTCATCCCCCCTCTCAGTTGTCTAGCCTAATTCTAACAATTGGTATCAAAGCTAGGCTCCTTGAAAGAAGCCTAACAGCTTGAGGAAAGATCTTGGAAGGAGTTTTCAATGGGTTCACTCAAAGATCAACTTTGGTTGGCCCTAGAAGATCTTGATCAATCCAAAGAAAAAGTAACTAATATGAAAGATGAGCTTAAAGATGTTGATGACACCATTGAAATGTTAAAAGATAAATTAAAGAAATCTATGGAAAAGAGAAAGGAGTTACTTCTACAGTTATCCAATTTAATTGAAGAAAATGGCATGAATGAAGCCTTGGATGAAAAGATAAAGAAGTGTGAGAAGCTATCAAAAGAAGTTGTTCTAAAAGTTGAGATGGAATATGGGGTAATGAGGCTAACCAAAGAAATTAAGCAAAGGAAGAAGACTGAAGAAGACTTGAATCAAAATCTAAAAGAAAGAACTAATGAATACTACAGATTGGACAATATAGCTGGCCATCTAAAGTCTAATCTACAAGAAAGCAGAGACAATGAGAGAGAACTTGAAAGGCAAATTGTCATTCTCAGACATGACCTAGAAGTTGCAAATGACTACAAGGAGAAGTTCAAGATAAGCTCAGCTAAACTTGAAGCACTGCTTGAAGTACAGAAAAAGGTTGATGACAAGCATGGTCTTGGATATGAGAAAGGAAAAAGCTCCATATCCGAACAAAGAAATTTTCAACCAAGGAATGGAAGAAACAGACCTAGAAGACCTCCGGTAAGACAGCCTAATGCTCAAAGATATCCATCATTCAATGGAAATTGTTTTAATTCCAATAAATTTGGTCATAGAGCTACTTAGTACGGAAGTAGAGTAAACCAAAATGGTCCATCCTTCTCCAGTCAATGCTTCAAGTGTAAGAGGTATGGTCATAGATCAAATGAATGCATAAGTATGATAATGAATAACTCTAGAGAAAATGGAAACTCTTTCAATGGTTACTTCTTTACTTGCATTGGATATGGACACATGGCTAATTAGTGCAGATTAAGAGAAAATCAAGTATATAAGCAAAGAAATGTTGTATGCTTTAATTGCAATAGATCTGGTCATATTGCAAGATTCTGTAGAAGTAGGAACCATGAAAGAAGAGGTTCGATAAAGAAAAAACTAGATGAGTAGAGACAAGACAAAGGCAAAAGAAAAATTGATGTGAATGAGATCCATAATGAAATGAGCAAGACATGGGTCAAGAAAACAATTGTGAAAGTTAATAATGGGTCTGCACTAGAATCCAGTGCCAATAATTCCTTCAGGAATTGAATTAGGAGCTCTGGCTCAAGGGGAGTTGCATTGAAAATCAAATTCCCCCAGCCAATAAGTGGGTGCCTAGATCTGGGACAATGAGAGAAGATCTTTTGAATTGTTTCAGAACTATTGGAAGGATTTTCGGAAGAAAAGATGTTGATATGAAAATTTGTGGAGTGATTCATAAAGAATTGTTCAAGAAACTGAGTAACCAGATGTGTTAGGGTAGAGCATTTATTAAAAAGACAAATTAGGTCTAATGGAGCATAAAAGGGTCACTAATTCTTCATTCGAATCACTTTCCATTAGGAGAAAGCAAAAAGAAAGGAAGTGAATGAGTTCTGAGATGAAAATCTTCAAGAGTTGAAGTGCAAAGAGGATTTCCAACCAAAACCCTAACCTGCAGAACAAGGTACTTCTATTTTCTATGAAATCTCTTAAAATTTCAATCTCTGCAAATCGCTACACCTCTAGTTGATGTAACTGAAAGGCCCCAACCAATATTTAAGAAGCATCCATACAATTCAGTTGAAGTTGAACCATTAGGTGCATTTTCTAGTGTTCCATATGGCGTACTGCATGTTGAGAATATTAGGGCATACATCCACTGTAGTATTAATGAAAACAAAAATCTGAAACTCTTAGATTTGTTTAACAACTACCTAAGGGATGATAGCTATAAATTAAAACTAGAATACAAAGCCCTAGAGAGCAAACATTTTCTTCAAGTCATTAGATTTCTGACATTTGATGAGAATGAATGGGTTTGATATATCTTGAGCTAAATACATGATGAGTTCATATGGCTATTAAAACCATTTTATCAAGATTGTAACTGGGTTAAATTCAACTGGTCGATTAGCCATGCTGAAAGCCATGAAAAACCAAATAGTGACTGATGCTACCGGTGCCAAGTTTGACAAAAGGGCAATGACCATCAATGATATTATAGAACCAGATGTTAAATTTGCCTCCATTGTGATTGGGTACAAGATTTACCACTCCAGTAGGGAAAATTCTATCTCTGAAACTACAATATATGCAGCGTATCAAATGTTGAAGGAGAATGTTGATTATGACCTATGTGAACTACTACAAAATTAGTTGATTGAGAACCTAAGAAAAATAAAGAAAGATAAGAAAAATACCTTCAAGTATGGTTCCTTGATTATGTGTTTGTTCTTCTATTTTATGAATGAAGTGCCTGGAGTTCAAAGTGTGCACTGGACAAATGACAGGCTAGTTACATGGCAAATAAAAGATCATCTACTCAGCCTTGTTGATTCCCAAGCTTAGAAGAAAGTCATTTGGGGTTACTTCAAAAAATTTCAAAGTATGATGCATGCAAGAGAGAGAATCCATAAGTCAGTTGTGGAGAAATATGAGAATGAAATATGCTTTATGGTTGATATTGGTCAATGCCTGATGGAGGCTATGGAACCCAGAACCATATGGATTATGCCAATGGGCTATGAGGTTCATGAGAAAGTTTTGGAAATGTATGCTCAACATCTTCTGAGAAAATCTAAAGACACATATGTGGAAAGGTTTAGAACATATAAGGAACTAAGTCTAAAATTGCATGTGGAGCTTAGACAGCTAGAGACCAAAAGGAAAGTGCAGAAGCAAGTTGAAAAGTATGCTAAGAGCATTGGACTAACCAAGGAAGAAGTGAAGCAAAATAGAGAAAGAATTGAAAAGGTTGGAAAAAAAGGCAGAACAAGAAACAAGAAGATGCTTCAATGGAACCATCCTCCACTTCAAGGACTACTAGAAGCTCTAATGCTGCTTCTGTTCCCTCTAAACCTACAAAACCAGAAGACAGACCATCCAGTCAAGGAAGTAAGAGAAATAAAACAAAGGCTACAAGAATGTATGTGAGCATAATAAATGATGAAGAGACAGAAACAGATGAAGAAGTTAAAGAGATAAGATCCAAGAAAGACAAGACTTCAAAGGCTTCTGAGGACCATCCTTCCAAAAGAAAAAAGGTAGGTAAAAAGAAAGAAACTGGTAAGGTTGCTATGACAGTTGATGAAATTGTAAAAATAATTACTGTTCATGGAAATCTAAGGCCTATCAAAGTTTATTATGATGATTTTGATCAAGCAAATAATAAAATATTGGAAGATGTTGGCAAGAGACACTATACGGATTCCTGGTTGTTGTCATTGATGGCAACAAAGGTCATCCCACATATCCGCAAGTCATGGTGTGTCTCTACCAGAAGTCTGAATGAAGATTGTTGTGGTCCGGTGAACAAGAACAGAGCATGTGGCAAGGTCCGACAGATTGGTCCAGATCTCTCAGAGGAAGTGTCTTGGTGCAGTGCAGATTTGGGGAAGTCAAGAGGACTACCTTGAGTAGTATATTCCAAGGATTTAGCCTCCGGTGATGGACAAGGAAGAAGATATGAATAGTTGAGTACCGGATTCCTGAGAGACAATGAGAACAGAGGAAGAACTGACTGACAGAGTATCAGACTATTTTCTGGATGTGTTACTGTTGATGGTAAAGGTTGTGAAGGCATGAATCATGTTTGGCCGACATGATTAATTACATCTACAAGTATATGTTTGATCCGAATTACTTGATATACAAGGATTCAACCGACAGAACAGAGTTTGTGAGAAGATAGACTATTCCGGGTGCCAACTAGAAAGATAATGAAATCACAAGTGCGGATATAAATAGAGGATGGATTTTGTTGTGAAAAGTGTAGTTGTGGAATGGTGTATGCGAATAAGTGTAGAGTAGTGCAGAAGCAGTAAGAAAGATCCGGTATGTGAAAAGAAAGCAGAATAAAGAGTAGAGGAAAGATGAAGTGCAGCAGATCAGTATACTAAGCCTAACCGAAACTAAACTCCAGCATATGTAGATGCCTCCAATCAGTTCAAGTATTGTATAACATTCTTTTGTAGACAGTGTGTCTCCTTGTAGGCAGTGTGCCTCTTTGTGAGCAGTGTGCTCAGGCAATGAGCCCTAATTGGCAAGTGCCATTTTGTAATTCCTTATTCTTCTAACAGAGAATAATCTTTGGGTTAATCACCCCATGGTTTTCTCCCTTAACCAGGTTTCCACATCAAAAATACTGTGTCATGTGTTTCTCATTTCATGGTAATGTTTGTTTGTTTGATTCAATGTTGCTTTGATCAATAAGAAAGTTCAAAAGAAGAAATAATTAGGATAACTGATTCACCCCCCCTCTCAGTTATCAACAATTGGTATCAGAGCTAAGTTCCTCCTAATAGAGCCTAACAGCTTGAGGAAGATCTGGGAGTTCAAATGGATGCATATGGTTTAAGGGAGCAACTCAAGACTACCCTTGAGGATCTTGAACAGTCAAACTCTGAAGTCAATGAATTAAAGGAAAGACTCAAACAGGCTGATGAATTCATGAGAGAACTAAAGGACAAATTAAGTCTCTCTATGAAAAAGAGAAAGGAGCTGCTCCAACAATTAGCAAGACAAAGTGAAGAAAGCAATACAAATGAAGAATTGACTAAGAAAACTAAGTTATGTGAAAAGTTATCAAAAGAAGTCATTATGTTAAGACATGAAATGGAATCAGGAACTATAAAGTTTACTCAAGAGATTGAAGAAAAAAGAAAAGCTGAAGACAATCTAAGACAATCTCTTAAAGAGAAATCAGAAGAATGCCACCAGATGGACAGGATTATCAGACATCTTGAATCTGATCTTGAAGATGCCAAAGATAATGAAGAAAAACTTGAGGATCAAATTGTCGCTCTCAAAAGAGATCTTCAAACAGCAAATGAATATAAAGAAAAATTCAAGATAAGTTCTGCCCAACTTGAAGTACTTCTTGGAAGTTAAAAGAGGATAGATGACAAGTATGGTTTGGGATATGAGAAAGGAGAAAGCTCCAGATCCGGTCAAAAGAATTTTAGATCAGAAAATCCAAGGAATAGGCCTAGAAGACCTCCGGTAAGATAGCCCAATGCTCAAAGGTATCCATCCTTCAATGGATACTGCCACAGCTGCAATCACTTTGGTCACAAAGCTAATCAGTGCAGAAAGAGAATGAATCAGACTAATTCATCCTTCTCCGGATAGTGCTTTAACTGCAAAAGGTATGGACACAAGTCTCATGAATACAAAAATATGCAAGTAAACAAATCATTCAATGGTAGGTGCTTTGCATGCAATAGAGTAGGTCATATGGCTAATCAATGCAGATCAAGAGGCTATCAGTCAAATATGCAAAGAAATGTTATTTGCCAAATCTGTAATAGGTCCGGTCATGATGCTAAAGTCTGTAGAAGCAAGAATCAGGACAAAAGAAGTCCGGTGTATAATCAGAATCAAGACAAGGGTAAACAAAAGATGAATGCGGATGAAGTTAGGAATCAGACGAGCAAGATTTGGGTGAAGAAAAGTTTAGATAATATAGAAGTTGGATCCGCACCAGACTCTGGTGCTGATATTCCTTCTAAAAATTAAAAAGTGAGCTCTGGCTCAGGGGGAGACTCAAAGAAAATCTTGTTCCCCCAGCCAATCAAGTGGTGCCGGATGTGGCACAAGATGCAGAGTAAAGGGTTTAAAGATATATGTCTTGAGATGATCCAGATAAGATTTCAGAGGTCCGCATGAAGATGTAAAGAAGTTGTGATCGATCAAGTAAGACCTGTTCTAGGAGATGCTCCAGAATGACAAAGGATTACAAAAGGGTCTGGAGAGATCCGGAAGTGCATTGTCTTATTTTGTGGATTGGACAGAGTGTTTGTGATATTCTTGTAATGTGTCATCTTGATTTGTTCATGATTGGAAGATCTGCATGATGTTCATAGATCAGGACTGATCTGGTACTCCAAGCTATCTAAATAAGGCAAACCAGAATAATACAGGTCAAACATTTATTGCCATCAGATATTAGGGTTTATGGAGCAATATAAGGGATTTCTCATAAAATCACTTGCTCATTCTGCACTCAATAAGAAGCGAAAAGCGGAGCTCTGCAACAAGATTCATCAAGCTCACCAAAGATCTCCTGCCGAAGTCATTACATACAGAAATCAATCCAACCACTCCGTGTAACCGAAGACGCATAAGGTATTTTCTGTTTTCGATATCTTGCTACAAATATTTTGAGAAATGGCTACTCCAAATATAGTAAAAATCTCAGATAGGCCCCGACCTAAATTTAAGAAACATCCATACAAGTCATTGGAGGTAGATCCCTTAGGAGCATTCTCTAGTGTTCCTCATGGTGTTTTACACACAAAAGATGTTAGGGTTTACATACATGCAAGCATTGAGAAATTTAGGGAATTCAAATTGAGAGATCTCTATCACAAACAACTGATAGACAATGCTTTTGAGCTTCAACCAGAGTATAAGGGTATCCAGAAGAAACAGTTTGATCAATTCATTCATTTCCCCTGCTTTGAAGAAGATGAATGGGTCCGGTATGTATTGAGCAGGATGCATGACAACTTCCTATGGCTGGATAGACCCTGCAAGATCAAAAAAGAGGCAATTAGGGCAGTAACTGGTCTATACTCTTCCGGAGGGATACCTATCCTCAAATCTGTCAAAAATAACATTGTAACTGAGGCCACCGGATCAAAATTTGATAAGAGGGCAATGACCATTGAAGATATTTCTGATCCGGATATCAAGTATGCATCCATGATAATAGGATACAAGATCTATCACTCCAGTAGGGAGAATTCTGTATCCAGAACTGCAGTATATACTGCCTATGAAATGCTAAGGAAGAATGCAGATTATGATCTCTGTGAACTTCTCTTAAGCCAATTAATGGAAAATATACAGAAAATCAAGAAGGACAAAAAGAATTCTTTTAAGTATGGTACTCTTATATTATGTCTATTTTTCTACTTCATGAATGAGCTGCCCGGATCAAGTGGATGGGCATGGCAGAATGACAAACCTGTTGCAGTCCAGATAAGAGATTATTTACATGGGCTTGGGGATGCCAAAGCAAGAAATACAGCCCTATGGGGATACTTCAAAAACTTCCAGAGCACGATGCAAGGAAGAGAAAGAATTCCCCAGTCTCTTGTTGAAAAATACAAAGACTCAATTTGCTTTATGGTGGATACTGATCAGTGCCTAATGGAGGCAGTGGAGCCAAGGACTGTCTGGATCATGCCCATGGGGTATGAGGTTGATGAACAGATTGTAGAACTACATGTTCAACACATGCTTAGTCAGCCCAAAGATCCAAAGGTAGAAAGGTTCAGAACCTTTGAGGAGCTGAGTGTGAAGATCCATGTGGAACTCAAGGAACCTGAGATAAAAAGGAAAGTGAGAAAAGAAGTAGAGCATATTGCTCAAGGCCTAGGCATCCCAAAGGAGGCACTTGATGCCAACCGAGAAAAGAGAAGAAAGGCTGAGGAAGAAAAGAAAGAGGCAGAAAAGAAAAGCAAGAAAAGTGCTTTGATGGAAACCTCAACCCGGACCAGATCATCAAAAGGATCTACACCTGTCAGAACCAAAAGCTCAAAACTGGAAGTCCAGGCATCCGGTAAAAGATCTAAGACAAAAGCCTCAAGGGCTTATGAAAGCCAAAAGGATGAAGAGGAAACTGAGTCAGATGAGGGAGTAAAAGAAATAAAGAAGCAGAAGAAGAAAGGATCCGGTAAACCCTCCACAGGCCAAGACAAGGAAGAAATGGCAGAGGTATTTGTTGAAAAGCCCACCCTGTCTCTAGAGAGTGTAATCAAGTCAGTCACGGTGGATGGAAACCTTCAACCAATGACTGAATTCTATGATGACTACAATGAGGCTGACCAAAAGATTATGTAGGAAGCCACAGTCAAGTATCTGAACATATACAATAAGGCTTTCATTGAGATCATATCTCTAATTCCTAAAAGCCTAGAAAAGGAATTAGAAATAAGAAATAATAATGCTCAGGCAAAAGATCTTGAGATCTGGGAGTAGATAGCTATTTACCTATATCCTCAAATTGATCCCAAGACAATGAACATAATATTCAAAGACTGCAAAGATAAGTTCAGGAGTAAAGCAAGAATGAATCAACTCATGCTTGGTGAGATGGACAAGGTGGCCATAGAGACAGAAGAGATCCTCCAGAAGGCCTTCAAAAGGTTTAATCTTCCTGTTGTAGAGGACTTAGGTGTAGAAATAGCTGTGGACTTGGAATCATCTGCTCCGGAAGAAGTGCCCCTTGAACAAACTAACATCTCTCCTCTGGCTTCTCCTACAGTCTCCAGATCCCAAGAAGAAGAGAAATTACAGGAGAAAGAAGCAACAGTAAAAGAAAAAGAGGTTGACAGCACCCAGGACGCAAAGAAAGAGAAGATTCCAACAGAGAAAACCACAACTGAAAGTGGAAAGAATGTGGAAAGAGAAAAGACTCCAAAGGACAAAACTGCAGAAGAGAAGAAACATCTGTCTCCGGCAAGAGACACTACACAAACTGTTCAAAAGTTTCTGAGCCAAGAAACAATAGAGATTGATGAATCGGAGCTTCTAAAAGGTCCATTCAACTTTGACTCCCTATCTCCGGTACAAACAATGAAGATAGCTTCATTTGCAAATGCTAAGGCAAATGAAAAACTCCTAAAGTCTCATATGGAAGACTGTGAGTTGATAGAGGCTGCTTCTGGAGTGCTTGAAAAGATTATGCCATCAGTCCAGATAGATCCGACAACCTCCTCTTCCAGTAATCTCAAAACCTTAGTCAGCAGTGTTGATACACATTTTGATTCTCTAGAAAAATCAGCTGAAGAAAAGGTCTGGAAGGAGTTTCTGGATAAGAGATTCTTAGAAGTTCTAGGATTAATCTCTAATGATAGGAGAAATATGAGTATTGGAATAAAGAGCTTAGAAAGTGCTCTTAAGGATGGCGGTGACATCTACAAATTTTGTATCTCCTGGTCAAAGGCAACAGTAGAAATTGATAAGAAAATAAAAGAGGAACAAGACAAACTACAAAGTTTGTCTCAAAGTTTTGATCCTCTCTCTTCCTCCATAGTCAATCAAGAATGTCAAACTATTGCAATCACAAATGCAATAAAGAACTTTGAGAAGGAAAGGAAGAATATAACTAACCGGATGGGAGAACTTAGAAGGATTATAATCCCTAAGTTAGAAACTATGCATGAGGCCATTAGTGATGCTCAGACTACCGCCCAAACAAATGATCCGACAGATCTCAAGAGGGCAGAAGCTTTTGCATTTTTGTTGAGTGGTCACATTTCAATTTTGGATAGAATGAAGCAAAGTTGGGCTACAGAATTGGTCCAATTGAAGACATCCTTTGCAGACATTCTTTAGTTTATGTGAGTATGTAATATGCGGCTATGTACAGTAAATTTTTGAAAATTTTGGTGTGCGGACCCTACCCTTTGCCATTGATGTCAAAGGGGGAGTGAGGAGCAGTGAAAAATGAGGAATCCAACTAAGGGGGAGTTCCAAAAATTGTATATAAAGATAGAGCATCAGCCAAGGGGGAGCATAGTGTAAACACTTAGTCATTTTTCACTAAGTGTTGCCATCAATGCCAAAGGGGGAGATTGTTGGCAAGAGACACTATATGGATTCATGGTTGTTGTCATTGATGGCAACAAAGGTCATCCCACATATCCGCAAGTCATGGTGTGTCTCTACCGGAAGTCTGAATGAAGATTGTTGTGGTCCGGTGAACAAGAACAGAGCATGTGGCAAGGTCTGACAGATTGGCCCGGATCTCTTAGAGGAAGTGTCTTGGTGCAGTGCAGATTTGGGGAAGTCAAAAGGACTACCTTGAGTAGTATATTCCAAGGATTTAGCCTCTGGTGATGGACAAGGAAGAAGATATGAATAGTTGAGTACCGGATTCCTTAGAGACAGTGAGAATAGAGGAAGAACTGACTGACAGAGTATCAGACTATTTTCCGGATGTGTTATTGTTGATGGTAAAGGTTGTGAAGGCATGAATCATGTTTGGCCGACATGATTAATGACATCTACAAGTATATGCTTGATCTGCATTACTTGATATACAAGGATTCAGCCAACAGAACAGAGTTTGTGAGAAGATAGACTATTCCGGGTGCCGACTAGAAAGATAATGAAATCACTAGTGCGGATATAAATAGAGGATGGATTTTGTTGTGAAAAGTGTAGTTGTGGTATGGTGTATGCGAATAAGTGTAGAGTAGTGCAGAAGCAGTAAGAAAGATCCGGTATGTGAAAGGAAAGCAGAATAAAGAGTAGAGGAAAGATGAAGTGCAGCAGATCAGTATACTGAGCCTAACTGGAACTGAACTCCAGCATATGTAGATGCCTCCAATCAGTTCAAGTATTGTATAACATTCTTTTGTAGACAGTGTGTCTCCTTGTAGGCAGTGTACCTCTTTGTGAGCAATGTGCTCGGGCAGTGAGCCCTAATTGGCAAGTGCCATTTTGTAATTCCTTATTCTTCTAATAGAGAATAATCTTTGGATTAATCACCCCGTGGTTTTCTCCCTTAACCGGGTTTCCACATCAAAAATACTATGTCATGTGTTTCTCATTTCATGGTAATGTTTGTTTGTTTGATTCAATGCTGCTTTGATTAATAAGAAAGTTCAAAAGAAGAAATAATTAGGATAACTGATTCACCCCCCCTCTCAGTTATCAACAGAAGATGCCACCATCACATACTTGAATAAATTCAATAGATCTCTATTGGAAATTTTACAAGAACTTCCTAAAAGTTTAAGGAAAATACTGGAAATGAGGAAGGAAGCAGCCAAGGCCAAAGATCTAGAACTCAGAGAATATGTCCTCTGCACCCTATGTCTAGTAATGACCATAAGGGAAGCAGATAAAATCCTCAAGGCAGTTAAGGAGAAATTCAGAAGCAAGATCCGGATGAACAAGCTAATGCTTGGTGAAATTGAGGAAGTTGCAAAGGAAATAGAGGAAATTTTGAGGAAGGCCCTTGATAAAGATAAATACTATAATGTTTTAGAGGAACAAGTTGAGGAAGACAATCCTTCAATTCTGAAACAAGAAGCTCCAGAAGAAGAGATTGAAAAAGGAAATAATGACCAAGGTGATACTTTAGATCCTCCAAAGCAAACCTCTGACGAGACAGATGATGGGATTGATTCATTGATTCCAGATGTTGAAAAAGGAAACATCAGTGAGCAACAAACTAAAGTTGATGACTCCTCTATTCCAGAAGAGGAGCAAATAAACAAAGAAGACACAGAGATGGAAAACAAAACTGATGATGCAGGAGATACTCTAACTCCACCTAGTCAATCCATAAAAGAAGATAATATTGCTACTCAAAGCCCTCCAGAACAAGTATCAAGTGGTGAAGACAAAAAAAAGATTCCCCCTATAGATGATACAAAAAAAGGTGAAGTAGAGGAAGAGAAAGAAGAGGGTAATGAAGACAAGGTAGAAGAAGATGGTGCAAATGTTAATGCACCCACACAAATAAATTTTGATGCTAAGAAATCTCAAGGGAAGGAAGCTAGTTCAGGAATTATAGCAAGAGACACTACATATGCAGTAAAAGGTCTCCTGAGTAAAGAAATGCTTGAGTTTGATGAACCAGAGTTGTTTCAAGGATGGATCAATCTAGATGCTCTCTCTCTGGTTCAAGTAATGAAGATAGAATCTTTCACACAAGCCAAGGCAAGAGAAAAGATGTTGAAATCTCACATTGAGGATAGTGAGCTGCTAGGCCTTGCAACCAGAGTATTGGAGAAGATAATGCCAACCTTCCAAAAGAATCCATCTGACTCTCCCTTCGGTCATCTGAAGAATCTTGTAAATTTTGTACGTACACATTTTGAGTCTTTTGAAAAGTCTGTAGAAACTAAAGTCAGAAGTGAATTTTTGGATATGAAATTTAGTGAAATAAAGAGCCTAATAAGGAATGATAGGATTATACTGGGTATCAGTATAAAGAGTATTCAAAATGCTCTAAGTGATGGAGGTGATATATACAAATTTTGTATATCCTGGCCCAAAGTCAGTGAGGATATTGAGAAGAAGATAAGGGAGAAAGAACAAAAATTTTCAAATCTATCTCAAAATTTTTATCCTCTAATAGCTTTGTCTATAAGTTAAGAATGTCAAGTAATCAGCTTGATCGATGAAATAATGAAGCTTGTTAAAGAAAAAGGGAATATTATGAAGAGAATGTGTGAGCTCTGAGGATTAATTGCCCCCAAGTTAGAAATAATGTTTAATGCATTATCAAAAGATCAAACTGCGGTTCAGACAAGTGATCCTCCATATCTGATAAAGGCAGAAGCATATGCATTTCTTCCAAGTGGACACATCTCAATTTTGGATGGTATGAAAAGAAGTTGGGCCTCTAAACTTGAGCAATTGAAAAATAGTTTTGCAGATATTCTCAAGTTCATGTAAATATAACTTAATGATTGGGTGTACATATGCGGCACTGTATTTTTGAGAATTTTCGCTTACGAACCCCATCCTTTTCCATTGATGTCAAAGGGGGAGTGAAGAACAGTGAAAAATGAGGAATACAACAAAGGGGGAGCTCTGGAATCAGTGGAGAGCATAAGAGTATAGAGTAAGGGGGAGTAACACTTAGTCATTTTTCACTAAGTGTTGTCGTCAATACCAAAGGGGGATATTGTTGGCAAGAGACACTACTTTGCATGATAGGTGTTCTCATTGATGGCAACTAAGACTATTCCACTCATTCGCATAACATAATTTGTTCATACCGGAAGTCAGAATCAAAATTTATCTAAGTCCAAGTAGCCAGAAATAGAGCATGTGACAAGGTCTGGTATCTTGGTCTAGATCTCTCCGGTGGCAAATCTAATTATGTTGCAGATCTGAAGAAGTCATAAGGATTGTCAGGGCAATCTAAATCTAGAATTTTAACGTCTGGTGATGAAGGATTTAAAAGTTATCTACATCTGAGAATGAGGTTATAGTTTGACAGTGCAGACAGCAGAAGAACAGAACAACCTTGTAATTGATCTTGGTTCCGAATAAATGAAAGTTGTCAAGTGGACGATTTGTGATGATCAGTGATAGTAGCCAACATGATTGATGATTTGTGAATGATAGTTTTGGTCCGCATTACAAGTTATGCATGGATTTAGCTAATAGAGTAGAGTTTTCATCAAAGTTCTAAGTGTTCTTGAAGCTGACTGAAAAGTGATTGTATATCATGATGCAGATATATATAGCTAATGGATTTAAGTGATTTTAAAAGTGTGTGTGATGTGACTATGGAATAAGTGCGAGAAGGGAAAAGATCTAAGGTTCAAATGTTAGCAGAAAGTAAATAGGGCAGAGTGAGGATGAAGTGTATCAAGTCAGTATTCTATGCTTAACTGAAACTAAATCCTTGCATTGGTAGATGCTAATTATCAGTTCAAATTCATTATAATCTTCTTTCTGTAGGCAGTGAGCCTTCTTTTGAGTAGTGAGCTTTGGGCAGTGAGCCTGAATGCATGTGCATTCCCAATTGTAATACTTTTAATAGAGTATAATCTTTGTGGGTTAACCCCCACTATGGTTTTTCCCTTAACCAGGTTTCCACGTCAAAAATCATTGTGTCATGTGTGTTTATTTGTTTATGCTCATGTGTTGATGATTCATACTTTAAATGTTTTAATCAGTTCTAAGTGATATTGTTGCAAATGATAAAGTTTTGGGACAACTAATTCACCCCCCCTCAGTTGTCTAGCCTAATTCTAACAGGAAGGAGGAGGGTGTAGGGAGGAGGTAGGCTATGGTGGCAGGGCTAGGAGTTAGCAGGTGTGGTAGGAGAGGAAGTCATGAGGAATAGTGGGAGAGGAAATAGGAGCTACAAGGAGTAGTAGCAGATGGGAGGTCATAAGGTGGAGGGGTGTTGGATCTATAGAAAGTCATGTAGCACAATGGCAAGAGTCTAGTGGAGTAGAATAGGGGATGATAGGGCTAGGGGGATAGGGGTAGGTCATAGGTTTAGGTTACTTTGATGTTTTTTCTTTATTTTTAAATCATTAATGTTTACAAATAAATAAATAAAGGTGTGTGTCAGATTTTTAGCCAACATGATTCAAATTTTAAATTTTTGTTTCTAAATTTAAAAAATTAAAACCTAAGATTATTACAATTAAAAACTAAACTATATTTAAATTTATAAATTATTAAAACTTTAAACTATGAAATTTAAAACTAACCTAATGAATTTTAAAAACTAAACTATTAATTTAAAAACTAAACAATTAAATTTAAAAACTAAACAATTAAATTAAAAAATTAAACTATTAAATTGAAAAACTAAACTAATAGACTTTAAAACTAAACTAATAAATTTATTGGGCATGCTAAGATGTAAAGGAGGAAAAAAATTCAAGCTATGAATGTAAACCTAAGCTAATAGGCTAGCTCTACCTCAGATTGGAGGATGAAAAAAAAGGAAACTAAAGTAATGCAAAACTAAACAAAACTCAATACCTTTCCTTAGATGTGAATGATGGCTCCAAATGATGAAGTGTTGATTTGTTGATTTCTATGTTGAGTTGCTCAAGTGGACTCCTTGATGTGACAACATACACTTGTAGATTGTTCTTGATCTTTTGGATGAGGGGGCAAGCCTAGATTTATAGATTTGAGGTAGTGGAATGGAGGGTTAAGATTCATTTAGATTGGATGGCTAGGAGTGAATGATACAACTTAGGGAAAGATTAGAAGTAGGGAAATCTATAAGGATGAATGGTTGAGATTAAAGATGAATGGATGGTTAGGATTGAATGAGAAGAATTTAGGGCAAGGATGGAAGCTTCTAGGGCTTATTCTTATGTGAATGAATGGTGGAGGTATAAATTTAATTTGAGTTTTGTGGGGTGTCTAGGTTCAATGAATCTAAACAACCTTTAGTTGGCTATGTGACTAGTTGAATTTTTAATTCATTTATTTGGAGATAATGGATAAGGATGGGATTTAACTAGGATAAATAGGGGATTAGAATAGGATTTAAGATTTTTAGACTAATTACAAATAATGAATTTTTATTTAATTAATTAGTATAGAGGGATAATTTATCTAATTAATTTGATGATAGAGGGAATGTTAAAAGAATAATCCTAATTAATTAAATAAATATAATTTATCTAATTAATTAGTATTAAGATGTATGTGGTTAGGATGGGATTAGGATTTATCAAAAGTGTCAAAATTAATGTTAGATGATTCATTTAGGATGTGGTCAATTTTAGGTGTCTACAAGAACATTATGCCAAAATCATAAGACCAAAATGTAAAGTATAGAAAAATGTTGTGACTTCTTTTACAAATTACTAGTAAATGAAAAAGTTTCAAACAAAGAAAATAAGTGAAAGAAAATATTTTTGGGTGATGCAAGATTGTTGTTAATCCCTATATGCCCTTGCATCACAATTATTTTCCCTCTTTGGTGTTGCTTGCATACTATAAATACCTTCTCTCCCTTTGATTTTGGAGGAGGTTGTGTATTGCTACAACTTGGCTTTCTTTTACAAAAGCCTTCCATTCTCTAGAATCACCCTTTAGAACTCTATCATTTCTACTATTGTAACTCTCCCCAAGCATCTTATGCTTTCATGAGACTATGTGTGCCCTTCCATTTTACTTTCAATGCTTAAAAAATTCTTGAAATTTTCATGCAACTCCTAGTTTACCTTAGGATCTCATTTCTTTCCCTCTCATGAAGTAGATGTTCTAATTGTTGCAAAGGAGGATACCAAAAAAGATAGATTTTCGAGGACACAAGCCTACACTAGTGCCATTGATTTTCATAGGTTCCTTTAAATATTCTTTTAATTTAGTAATTAAAAATTCACATTTTGTTGGAAGAGTAAAATTCTTTCTTTCTTCTTGGTTAGATTAGGATTTCTTGCTTTTACAAGATTTAAATTTTGACATTAGATGCATTGTATTTGTTTTGATTAGATTAGATTACATCCAAAAAGTTAAACACAACACCAAAAATAGTAGATAAAATGCATTAGAGAAAAGCCATATTAGATTTGCATTCATTTAGAGAAATTTTTATTTTCAGTAATAGTAATTAGATAATCTTTGGAATTGGAAAAATACAATAAGAAGGTAGATTAATTTTATTTCAACATTCATTTAGATTTACATACATTTAGAGACTTCATAAAACTTGAAAAAAAATGCAAAGGGAAATCCCTCAATTTAATCATGAGGCATTCAACAATTCAAACATTTGACAACTTGCAACCATTAAACATCAATCACACTCAAGTCTTCCTTCTTCATCATTCAAAATTCACACTCAATGTGCCCTAGACTGAAAGAAGATTGGATCAAAACAATTTTAGAGGAAATCCAAGAGAACTTGTCCATCAAGAAATCCCCACTCAAGAAAACATCTAGGAACAAACTCAAATCCTATGAGAGATTAAACAAACTAGGATAAGAAACCACACAACAAGAGTCTTTCAAATACACGATAAACTTACAAATAATTTTCTTTAAGAGGCAAGACATTCCAAATAAACATCATTAGACAAATCAAAAATCCAAACTTAAACTTGTTTTAAGAATTGATGGAAAAACGTTACCACAACAACCTCCTTAACAACATGACTGTTCAATCCAACCACATCACAACAACAACACAATAGACCATGAAAACAAAATTGCTTCCATCCCAACATTTTGCTTCTATGTGAATAGAACAACCCATCAGTCCCATCCCCACTTGATTGACTCTTTCCATGAGAGTATAAGTGACTAGGGGGCACATTTAATAGGGGTACAATACATGTGTTGTTCTAGAGTCTGACTCATTCATGTTGTGCTTGAGTCAAATTGAAAAAAAAGACCCAACAATATTACAATGCAAAAATATAAAGCACATTAAACATGTACCCATTCAATCATGTCTCTCACAATACACTTACCACATGCCATGATCATTCCAAGATTCAACACTAGATGCTTACATAAACATGCCACAAATAAGTCATATGAAGTCCATCTCCAAATGACAAGATCTCTTAAGGTGATCTTTATCAATAAACTCCTTAAGAACTAGTCATCAACACTTCGGTTGACTTGAATACCATTCAATAGTTGTTGCTTTTATATAAGTTCGAATGCCTAATCAAACACTTTGTGCAACTACCTTGGGGCTCATTTTCGTACATGAAGAGATCAAATCCTTTGGATCATAAAAGATGAATGGTTGACGTATATTCAATCTTTTCTCCCAAGTTAAATTTTATGATTGGGGATTACTTGATTCAAAGGACCTTACCCATGAAAGGAAGCAAGGTGTGCAGAAATGCTTCCTACACCAGGGTGTTGCCACAATAATGGGTTACACTTTCTGGGACATCCTAATTTTTGCTGAAATCACATATTTTTAGAAAATATAATGAATTAAGCCTTGAAAGGTTCCATTTAAAAGATTTTAATTAAAGAGGGTTTGATCAAAACCCTTAGATTCAAACCCCCTTGGATAGAACCCTGCTAGTTTTAAACCATACCTATAATGGAGTCTCTTCTACACCTATCAAAATGCTGATAAAAAATGACTTTTGATTTACCTTTTGGGGGATCAAATGAATTCATTTAAAATTTATGTTTTGTAAATATGTAGTCCTTATTATAAGCTTCCCAAAAAGTATAATTTTAAATATATTTAATTTGATTATTATATTTATTTTTTATTTCTTGTGAATGTAGGTTTTTCACCGAACATCAAGTTCTCTGTTCTACACACATGCAAAATTAGTAAATTAGTGAAAAAAAATTCTAAAGAATCTATGCCCCAGGTATTGATGTCCTTGTTTAAACAAAAAAATAATAATTGAATTTTGATACATAAAGAAAAAGTTATGTTTTATGGAATATGCCTATCTAAATTATAATTGGTTTGACTTCAAAACTTAATTAAAAAAAATATTCAACAAAACATTATGAAACCAAATGCATGCCCTATATATCAGTGTTACCAATCTAAATTTAAGAGAATCAGAATTTTATTCTTTGTAGAAAAAAAGTTATGTGCTACAGAATACATATCACTTTAAAAAAATGTTGTTTACTATTAAAAACTAGTTATCAAAGGAGACACAATAAAATTTATAATTTAACTCCAAATTTTTTTATAATAATATATTTAAAATCTACAAACAAAATCTCACAAATCACTAGTTTGCATCATCTTCAAATTCCTAATGGTTTAGCGGCTATAGGTGTCAAAAAGTAAAGATTTAATTCAAAATGTTGATTTCAATGTCAAGTTTGGCCAAAAAGTGTAACCCATTATTGTGGGATGACCCACCAATGTAATGAGGAGAGTGTTGCGTGAATTTTAAATCTTTCAATTACAATGAAGAAGATACAAAAACATGAAATAAAATATCAACAATAAACAGATAATGCCATAACACTAGATATACTTGGGTGAAAAACCCCACACTCCAAAAGCCTACTCAATATATTATAAATCCAACACAAGATTACATACACTTGCAGAACAAGTTTATTACAGGAGTTCACCAGCATACAATTTCTAGAGCAATTTTGGTAGCATAACGGTACCTATAAAATTATCCTCTCTCAAAATGACTCAAGTATTCAATTTATAACAGTTTGTTCATACAAGAAATCACCCAAAATGGAAACTCAAAAATATGAGCTACAACACTCAGTCATAGAGAATCATATCCACTATAATATAGAAAGTTACTTAAACTTGTCAAAACATAACTAACTCTCCAAAAATATGGCACTCCATTTTTGGTTCCTAAAATCATGCTTCTACAATCTCCTAAAATCATACTTGTCATAATTCCTAAAATAACTTCCTCTCACTAGCTCTTTCCATTCTAGCTCAACTCTTACACACATTCCAAGTTGTCATAGTTGCATTTAGCAACTTCCATGACACTAAGTGATAATTGTTTTTTCTAAAACACAACTTGAAATAAGTATTCAAATATTAGAAATTGCAAGGTGTATGACACACCTAATCCTAACATTCCCCCACTTGTCATATACCTTACAAGATGTAGGGGATCCATACCATCATGAACTCAACTACTAGGGGTCAAGAAGCACATATACTCCGAACACCATCTGAACTTCTTTGTGCTCATGAAAGGAATCTGCAACATTTGTCAAAGTGTCAACTTTTTCCAATTTGAATCTTCCATCTTCTACCATGTCATGAACAAAATGGTATTGGAAATCAATGTGCTTTGTCCTTATGTTGAAGTTATGATTCTTCACCAAATATAAGGCACTTTGGCTGTCACAACAAATAGTAATCTTCCCTACATCAAACCCAACATCTGAACACAATCTCTTAATTCAAATGGCTTCTTTACAAGCATGAGTTATTTCCATGTACTTTGCTTCTGTAGTAAATAAAGTAACTATACCTTGCCGCTTACTCATCCAACTAATAGTACTACCAAACATTGTGAAAATATACCCATTAAAAGATTTTCTACTATCAATGTCACCTACCCAATCAAAATCCACATATCCATGAATACAAACTGAATCCTGAGTCCCTGTAGGATAACCATTATAAAATAAGGATCACTCAAAAGTACCCCATAGATTCTAAACACTCTCTTCATTGCATCCCAATGTACTCATCCAAGATTAGCCATAAACTGACTAAGGACTCCCACTACTTGGGGAATGTTTGGCCTTGTATAGACCATAACATACATCAAATTGCCAACCACACTAGCATAAGGTACTCTAGTTGTTTCCTCCATCTCAGTAGGAGACTTTAGACAGTCCTCAATAGATAACCTTATCCCCATCATGACAAGAACATGTACAACAGTCTACAAGATGCCATTTTGAATCTCTCCAACACTGAGTTCACATACTTGTTCTAGCCTAACCAAAGTTTTCTATTAGCTCTATCTCTTATGATTTCCATCCCCAAGATGTACCTAGCTGCCCCTAAATCCTTCATTTCAAACTATGTTGAAAGAAGAGACTTCAAATCAGAAATCAAACTTTTACCATTCCCAAAGAACAATATATCATCAACATACAATGCAATAATGAGAATGTGATCATTATCTATCTTGAAAAAAATAGAATGATCTAATTTCAATCTTAGAAATCCCAAACCCAACACAAAGGCATCAAACTTTTGGTACCACATTCTAAAAGACTATTTTAAACCATACAAAGATTTCCTCAACTTTCAAACTAAATGTTCTTTACCTTTTACAATGTAGTGCTCTAGCTATGACATATATATCTCTTCCTCCAACTCACCATGAAGGAAAGTTGTCTTCACATCCATCTACTCAAATTCAAGATCATAAACTGCGACAAATGACAATAATGGATGTCAACTTAGCAACAAGAGAAAAAATCTCACCATAATCAATTCCCTCAACTTGGGAATAACCCTTCACCACCAATCTCACCTTGTACTTCTCACCACTACCATCTAAACCAATTTTCTTCTTGAACACCCATTTGCATCCAATGGGTTTATGTCCATCAAGCAAAGGTACTAGATCCCATGTATTATTTTTCTTTAATGTTGCCATCTCTTCTTCCATGGCCTCTTTCAAGAAATATGCATCATTCATACCCATAGCCTCCTTTACAATCCTAGGCTCATCAATGTTAGTAATCAAAGAAAATATATAATTCCAATCATGGGGTGAATACCCATATCTTTTTGGTGGCTACCTATGCCAAGTGGACCTCCTCACAAGTGGAGGTTGAGGTTCTTCTTCTTCTAAACTTTGTAAACTACTAGAGCTCACCTCTTCTTCAGGTCCATCATGGGCTTTCGGTTCAACTTTCTTAGGTGTAGGGGGAAGTTGAACCACATCCTTTTTTTTCTTTCTTTTTTGGATGCAAAACAAGGGAAGAATGATTCATCTCTTTAGAGATAATGCCTATACTATACAAAAATCTTTCGGCCACAGGATCCCAAAGTTTATATGCTTTCACACCATTACCATAACCGATGAAGATACACTTAACTTCCTTGTTCTCCAACTTTGACCTCTTTTCCCTATGAACATGTGCATATGCCTTGCAACTAAATACTCAAAGATGTCTCAATGAGGTATTTTTTCCCAATCAAACCTCCATAGGTGTCTTCTCATTAAGTGTTGATGTAGGAGACCTGTTAATAAAATATCAAGTAGTGGCTACATCTTCGGCCCAAATTTTTTATTCTAGGCCAGCTCCACTAAGCATACTCATAGACCTCTCCATCAACATCTTATTCATCCTCTCTACAACTCCATTCTATTAAGGGGTATATGGAGTTGTTTGTGCTTCTTAATCCCATGTTCTTTATAGAACCTATCAAAATCTACTGAACAAAAACCACTACCATTATTAGTCCTCAAACACTTAATCTTTTTACCAATCTTATTCTCAACAAAAGCTTTAAACTCTTTAAACCAACTAAAGACTTTGGATTTACTTCTAAGGAAATATACCCATGTCCTTCTACTGTAATCATCAATGAATGATACAAAGTAGATAGATTTATAAATTGAAGGAACATTAACAAGACCAAAAACATCAAAATGTATCAAGTCCAACAACCCAGAAGATTTATGAGAACTAGAATAAAACTCAACATGGTTCTGTTTTCCATAAACATGATGTTCACAACAATCAAACTCAAGATTAAAATCATTTTTTCCCTCAATAAGGCTTTTATTTTGCAAGGCTCTAAGACCCTTCTCACCAATATAACCAAGTCTTTGGTTCCATAACATTGTCTTCTTAGCAGGAAGTTTCATTTCCAAAGAATGAGCACCCTTGGGTACCTAGAAAGCATGTCCATTGGAAGTAGGCACAACACACCTCTTTTTTGTTGGTTCTAATGGTGAGGATGAAGAATATGAAGTTCTCTTCTTAGCATCAAAATAACTATTGCATTGAACCATGTGTGCATCTAGCTTAAACAAAGTGCCAACCCAAACACCCTTAGAAAGTACCATAGCTCCTCTTGTCATCTTACATCCTCCATTTGAGAAAAAAACTTGCACACCCACATCATTCAACTTACTCACTGATAAGAGGTTATGTGCCAAACTAGGGATATGTAGTACACCACTGATCCCCTTCATGCATCCATTAAGGAATTAGATCAAGATTCTTCCATAGACAACAATCTTTAGGTGAGAGTCATCACCCAAGTAAACTTTCCCACCATCAAACTCTTCGTACTTCATGAACCAACTCCAAATTGAGGTCATGTGGAAAGATGCACTAGATTCAATAAGCCATACATTTTATAGATGCATGAGTTGCCAAGGTAGCAACAAAAGCTTCACTATCATCCTGAGAGGATTTATCTGAATCTAAATTAGAAAAGTTCTTTTTCTTTTTCTTCTCCTCCTTACACTCCTTTCAGAAATGCCTAGGTTTGCTGTAGTTCCAACATAGTGCCTTGGAATTGCCAAGAGACTTAGATCTCCCATGAGATTTGGATCTTGAGTTCTCTTGCTTCTTGTCCTTCTTCGTGTCCTTCTTCTTTCCTTTCTCTTTGGATCTATCATGAACTGCAAGAGCCTTCAGAAGTTTTCCTTTGCATCTCTTCAGAAAGTAATTATGCAACCACCTCATCCATCTTGAACTTGGTGGTAGTACTCCCAATGGCCATCACAAGGTGGTCCCATGAATTCAACAAAGAACACAGAAAATTCATGCAACAATCCTTCTCCATGTTCACTCCAATAGAGCTCAATTGAGAAACAAGCATATTAAATGCATTCAGGTGATTAATTATGGATCCTCCATCTTCCATTCTCAGAGAGTACAACTTCTTTCTCAAGAATAACTTATTTACCATGAATTTAGCTTGTTAAATTTCACCAAGCATTTTCCATAGATCTACCACTGTAGCCTCTTCATGAACATTTAACAAGACAAATTTAGCCAAACAGAGTCTCACAAGACCCTTATTTTTCTGATCCATTAGATCCCAGTCTTCTTGTTTTATGCTCATAGGTTTGGTATCAGATATTACAGGCCATAGATCTCTATCTACAAGGATATCCTCCATCTTAAGTTTCCACAACTCAAAGTTGTCACCATCAAACTTCTCCATCTATATTCTTCTAGATGTGCTAGCCATCTCCTTCATGCAACAAGATCACAAAATACTCTGTGCAAGCTCCCACTCAAACAAAGATCAGTACAAAACCCATCTACCCAACAACTAGGATCAAAACTAGCCAAGCTCTGATAACAACTAAAAGGAAGCAATGTGTGCAGAAACACTTCCTACACCAATCTAATAAGGAGCGTTTTGTGCAAATTTTAAATCTTTAGTTACAATCAAGAAGATACAAAAATAGGAAACATAATATCAACAATAAATAGATAATACCATAACACCAGATATAGGTGGGGAAAACCCTTTTAGGAGAAAAACCCCACACTCCAAAAGCCTACTCAATGTATTATAAATCCAACACAAGATTACATATACTTGCAGAGCAAGTTTATTACATGAGTTCACCAATATACAATTTCTAGTGCAATTTTGACAGCGTAATGGTACCTATAAAATTATCATCTTTTAAAATGACTCCTCAAGTATTCAATTTATAGGAGTTTGAATACAGGAAACCACCCAAAATGGAAACTCAAAAATATGAGCTACAATGTGTTGGTGTGAATAGGGTTATCACCTAACCAATTTACCCTTGTGTGGATAATTTACATTATTTAACTATTTACTAGCTAAATAATACTCACACATTAGACATAATTCACACATGTTAAGTTGACTTAGTGAGTCTTCTAAGTGTTTCTAGTTGAGTCTAGTTGGAGTGAGTTGTCTTATCCTCCACATGTGCAATTAGTTATGATCCTCTAATTGTCACATGTTGTAGGAATATCTCCACTTTCCACTTCACCTTTCTAGCTCTTACCTTGCCTTTATAAGCAAGGCATATCATGTACATTGTAAGAACATAAATATCTTGTAATCTTGTAATCTTTTGCATTCAATGATAGAATAGAATTATTCTCTCATTTGATCTCTCTTGTGCTTTTATGAAGTCCTAGATCCTGGGTGGCTCCAATCATAGTCAACTCTAATATGGTATCAGAGATCTAGGAAGAATCACTTTGTGTTAGTTAATTCTTGAGAGATCTTGAGTGCAATTCATGGTGAATCTTGATAGTTGAGTATGCTCTTCTCTTGCATCAAATGATGACTGGAGAATCATAAAAATTTGATAGAAACACCAGATTTGTGAGGGTCTCATCTTTGTAGCCTTGTATTACAAGTTCAAATCAAAGCATGCTACTATAAATTTGAGTGCACCATTGCATTCAGGTCGTCTGAGATGGTCAAGATCAGCTTTTGTTTCATCCAAACAGATATCATTAGCCAAATCTATGAGAGTTTGAAGGTAGGAGGTGCATGCTTGATCCAACAGGTACCTGATCTTTTCAGAGCAATTTGGGTCACATTCGACCCTACCATCGCACTCAGGACGCTTGAAAACCTATAGATTGACTATAAAATCGTCCAAATCAGACAAAGTTGTAGCAAAAGACAATTTTTTAGCCCCGGCCATACGGATCTGTGATAGGAAATATTCCAGGCATATTCACTGGCGCAAGCAGGATCTCTATCCTACACAATATCTTTATCAGTGAATCTAGGCGCTTTGTTTTCATCCATCGGGTAAATCATTTGTTCTTTGTGTAAAGTTTTTTTCTGTGGGTTAAATAAAATTTCTGCAAATTCTATACCCCATCGCAGGGTACCACCTGCGATCTACAGGTGTATGTAGAGTTAATAGGTAGATGCCACGTGGTGCGGGCCCCACAATATATCTATTGGTCTTCGAACAATCAATTACAAAGATCAACAATCATCGTGGTTCAAACAACATTCAGTGGTCTCCATTGTTAGACCAACAGACTATTCAAATCTCCTGGCATTCCAAGTCTTACAAGTCTGTCAATTTTTGGTGATCGACATCACAAGTCTGACATTCCAAATCCACCAGTGGTCTGTAATAATCTCGCCAGTGACATTAAATTCCTCAGAGGTCATTGAAGATAGAGACGGGGGGGTGTATTTCACCGATCAGCGGTAACAATATTCCGTCAACCTTTGTGTAAACCGGTGGTAGTCACAAACATTGGCAGCTAAATCTCACTACCTTAGCATTCAATTACATCTCCAGTGCAATCAGCAGGTAGCCGCTCTCATCACACAAACCAACGATTAATATTCTGGTGGCTTTTGTACCAACCAATCCACTTCACAGTGGTCTCACGCTGGAAAATTCTTGAAACTTGTTGATTGTTCCTAACAACATATTCCTTGAACGTCCATAGTGGCTAGGGTCTAAACCTTCTTGTCTCTGCAATTTTTGAATGGTTGTAGTCACCAAATCTTTCGACAGTCATTCCACTCTTATTAACAGTAGTTAAATTTTTCACATAGGCATATAAACTACCAGCAGTGCCTTTCCCACCAGTCCAGTACAGGCGGTTTTCGTGTTGAAAGGCAGTTTCCGCCACTCAAGACTAGTTTCAATCCTAAAAAGTGGTTTCCCACTAGAAAGAAGTAGTTTCTAACTTGCTACAGGCTATTTCTGCCCAAGAATGGTGCTCTTGCTAAAATCATAGGCGGTTTCAGGAAACTATCAGGCAGTTTTGAGAATAAAACAATGGTTTTGAATCTCTAACAGGTGGTTTCCTCCTGGTCAAAGGCCCGTTTTCAACTTTTGACAGTGGTTTTTCAAAAACTGTAGGTGGTTTTTGCTCAGAATCATGGTTTCCATTTCAGCCAAGAATATACTGGCGAAACAGAATATTCCGTCGGGTGACATCAGCGCCAGGGGGCCATTTTTTCCCCTCAAAGCCCTAAAAGGGGTTTTTCTTTCTTTTTTGCATAACTTTTGCCCATGGAGGTGAAATTGGGCAAATGAGATATCGTCAGAAAGCTGATAGAGAGCACTTCACGATGGCTTTAATAGTTTTCTAATATTCTATTGCAAGTGACTGATACAGTAGTTTGAAGACAGATCTTCATTTTTTGCTTCTGAGCTCATAACTTTCAGCCACGATCTCTGATTTTTGCAATTCTTGTGGCATTGGAAAGGTATTCATAAGTTCTTCAAATCCATCCATGAACTTTTCTCTGATTTAGCTCTAGGTTTATTTTATTCAATTTGTCATTTTTTTTTGGCTTTTGAGTGATAACTTGGGCATTTTGACACTTGAGGAAGTGAAACTTGTTTTGAAGAGATCTGTTTGTTGTGGTTACTCATTGTGAGCAATTGTAATCTTCCTTGAATCTCAGTTTTAAGATATTTTCTTTTTTTCCCAAATTTGGTCCCTTGAGGATAATTGTAAATCATACTAAGTATAAAGTGCCACAATCATTCTTTTTTGGGGGGTGATCTCATTGATTGAGTAACAGGGGGGCACTTGTGTTTTTTTTGTACTCTTGCATCATGAATCCAAACAAACTTCCTCTACTCACACCATATAACTATCGTGAGTGGAAAACTAAAATGGAGATTCATTTAAAAAGTTTGAAAATTCATAGAGTAACAATGGGTACAAAAATTGAATCAACATCAGCTACAGAAAAGAGAAAGTGGTACAATAGATGTGATCAAGCCTATGGAACACTATGTTTGTCTATCTCTCTTGATCTCCTTTTTCATATTGAATCTTGTACTACACCTAATCAAGTGTGGACTACCTTAGAAAATCTCTTTGGTAAACAAGATATAATGAGAGGTTTCAAATTGGAGAATGAACTAATTGGTTTGAATCCAATTGACTTTGCAAGCATCCAAGACTTCTTCACAAAGCTAAAATCACTTAGATTGCAGCTCAAACAATATGGAATTGAGAAAGAGGACACTCAATTGATTCTTTCAATCCTTGCCAAGCTTGGTCCTGACTATTCAATTTTTTTTTCTACCTTTTATGCTACTATGGATGCACTTGGGAAAACTTTCATAATGCCTTCACTTGATGAGTTTGATGCATCACTCACAAGGGAGCAAGCTAAGTTAGTACACATGGGCAACTTGAAGTCTCCTAAACCTCAAGCACTTCTTGCTAATCAAGGTTCAAAGAATCAAAAGGCTTCAACTAGCAAAGGCAAGAAACAAAAAATAAGGATCTCAAGAACAATGAGCAAGCAAAAGAGTCAACCAAATCACCTAAGTCCTCATCCCCTCCCAAGGAGGAATCATCTAAGAAGGAGAGACCAAAATGTGCATATTGCAAAAAACTAGGACATGATGAGCATAAGTGTTATGAGAATAAAATTGATGAGTTGACTCACATTATTCAAAAGCACAATATCAAAATGTCATCATCATCACCTAGTACATCCTCTTCTTCGACACCATCATCATCTACACATATAGGGACAACAGGCATTGCCAATGGTGTTAGACTTAGGGCACACAACTGAGAGGGGGGATGAATCAGTTGTGCAAACTTTCTCCAATTACACACTTAGATCCTCTTAGTGATTAGCAGTATATCAATCATAAAACATAATGCATTCAAATCAAAAGCAGAAACACATCAACACATAAGACACCAAGATTTTGACGTGAAAAACCCGGTTAAGGGAAAAACCATGGGGTGAATAACCCAAGATTGTATTCTCTGTTAGAAGAATAGAAAGAACAAAATGGCACATGCCAATTAGAGCTCACTGCCTGAGCACACTACTCACAAGAGGCTCACTACCTACAAGAGACACACTATCTACGAAGAGATAAGTATCACATACATGAACTGGGGAATAGCATCTTCACTCTGCTTGAATCAGTTCCATTTACACCCAATACTTTTGCTCTGCCTTTCGTTCTCCTCCTCGCTACAATATTCTCATCTCCACAAGAACAACTTTGAAATGACTTCGCAACCCCTTATTTATACAAGACATCAACTTAGGAATAATCATCTAAGTTGGCAAACATCTACAAGAACATCCACAAGATGTGTAACTTATTCGGTCAGCCAGTCTCAGGAAGAACACCATCATCCGGAGGTTATTCTTCAATAGTGAGCTCCAACTCCAATGTGGACCACTAACACACACTGGACACAATCCAAAGTCCTTCACAAGGTTGCCTAAATCACCAAGAACAACTGCACTTCATTTGCATACTAAAATCCTTCTCTCTTTCATCTGAAACCTCAAGAACATAGTCTATCACCACTGTCACCAAAGAATGGATGCTTCTGGACCTTCAATTCATGAACCAATCGATTTGACACATCACAAGGACTTCCTCAACACTCCCTCAAATCTGCAGAGCAGGAAACTGTACTTTCGGATTTCACTGGACCTGTCTGTGTCACTCTGTTACCTCTGAACACCTACCAGAACCAGTTTTACTTGAGTGGCCACAACTTCTTCATATCTTCATGTGGACCTCTGAAATCTCTACTAGATCACCTTAAGACACATATCTACAAACCCTTTAGTCCGTATCCTCTGATCCTCATCCTATCTTGGGCTTTTGCCTTACTGTCATCACTGTTCTTCACTGTTCCTGATTGAGACTAATTTCTCAATATCCTCAGCTCACGGCTCATCCAAACCTTATCATTAATGCAATAGGAGTATGTTGACATCAATGACAACAACATTTAGGCCCATACTTGCAACAATCTCCCCCTTTGTCATTGATGGCAACATATGATGTGAAAAAATATTTTAACCATCAAGACAGGAACGTCTTCTTACTATCACAGCTCCCCCTATCAGTAACAACCATTCACATGTCTTCTCTCCCTTTACTGCTCCCCCTTTGATCAGCAACCACTTGTTTTTCACATGTCTTCTCTCCCCCTTTGACATCAATGGCAAAGGGCACATACTTGCAATTCCAACACTTCAGAACCATACTTGCTGCTCCCCCTGAGTAGCAGCTCCTCATCATCAATTTGGATCACAAGATATGACTATGATATCCACAAGATTGATGCACATTAGTGCACCTTAGTTCATCACTGGAGGTGTAGGAAAGCCTAACTTCTCCCTGCGATACTCAAAAGAGTCCTTAGGAAGATGTTTAGTAAAGATGTCTGGAATCTAATCCTTGGAAGGCATAAACTCCAATCTGACTTCATTCTTGTTTACTTGCTCTCTCAAAAAGTGAAACTTGATGGATATGTGTTTAGTCTTTGAATGTAACACCGGATTCTTAGATATATTTATTGCACTTGAATTATCACAGAAGATTGTGATAGCTTCCTCATACTCCACTTTGATATCTCTTAGCATCTGCTTCATTCACAAAACTTGAGTGCAACTACCTGCTACTGCAATATATTTTGCTTCAGTTGTAGACAGAGATATAGCCTCTTGTTTCTTGCTCAGCCATGAAACCAATCTCTTCCCCAAAAAGAATGCTCCACCACTGGTACTCTTCCGGTCATCCATATCTCCTACCCAATTAGCATATGTATATGCATGAAGAGAGAAATCATGATCTCTAGGATACCACAAACCATACTCAACTATCCCTTTTAGATATCTAAAAATCCTTTGATTTCCATGACATGAGATTCTCTAGGATCAGCCTGGAATCTAGCAACAAGACCAACAGCTTGCATAATGTCTGGTCTAGTTTGAGTGAGATACAACAGTCCTCCAATCATTGACCTATACTTTGTCTGATCTACCTTAGGAGAGTCATCATCTTTGCTCAACTTACATCCGCTTGCCATGGGAGTATTCATTGGCTTTGAATCTTCCATCCCAAATTTCTTCAACAATTCTTTCACATATTTGGTCTAAGAAATGAAGATTCCTTTCTTTGTTTGAGTGATTTGCAGACCCAAGAAGAAATTCGTTTCGCCAAGCATGGACATCTCAAACTCACTTTTCATTTGATTTGCAAAGGTTTTACACATACTATCTCTTCCTCCAAAAATGATATCATCAACAAATACTTCAACAATCAAGATGTTTTCATGATCTTTTGAAATACAAATTACTGTCAGCAGTACCTTTGTTGAAGCCACTCTTCAAAAGATGCTTATCCAATCTTTCATACTAGGCTCTTGGGGCTTACTTCAGTCCATACAGAGCCTTCTTCAACTTGCAGACCATATCACCATGATCAGATAATTGAAATCCATCCAGTTGCTCTATATACACTTCTTCTAAGTCACCGTTCAGGAAGGCAGACTTGACATCCATCTGATATACCTTGAAATCCTTGAAGGAAGCAAAAGCAAGAAATAACCTGACTACTTCAATTCTTGCCACCGAAGCAAAAGTTTCTTCAAAATCAATTCCTTCTATTTGAGAATAGCCCTTGCAGACCAATCTGGCTTTATTTCTAATTACTTCACCAACTTCATTCAGTTTGTTCCAGAAAACCCATTTTGTTCCAATCACATTCTTGTTTCTAGGTCTAGGAACAAGATCCCAAGTGTGATTTTTTTCAATTTGCACCAGCTCTTCCTCCATTGCCTTAGTCCAGTTTTCATCATTGCAAACTTCACTCACTGTCTTAGGTTCAATCTTTGAAATCAGACAATACTCTTCTGAATCTTGAGCAATTTTCTTTCTTGTTTGTACTCCTTTTATTTTATCACCTATGATCTAATCTTCAGAGTGGTTCAGTCTTACATACCTGGGAACTTTGGGAATTTCTTGCACTTCTGATTCTTGATCAGGCTCATCGAAACTCATCTCTTCTTCCTGGTTTACCGGATCAGTTTGAATCTGACTCTCAGAAGAGGCTTGGGCTCCTTGAATCAAAACACCATTCTGATCATCTTTATCATACTCATAAAACCTTGAGGGTTTCTCAATTCCCTCATCAACTGTCACATTTGTACTTTCTATCATCTTTCTCAGTCTCTTGTTATAACACCGGTATGCTTTGCTTTGAGTAGAGTAGCCCAAGAATATTCCTTCATCACTTCTAGCATCAAACTTGCCTAGATCTTCATCTCTTTTGATGTAGCATTTACTACCAAAGACTCTGAAATATCTTACAGTAGGAGTAATGCCAAACCAGAGTTCATAAGGAGTCTTACCGGTATTGCTTCTAATTTGAACTCGATTGAGAGTATAGACTGCAGTGCTGACAGCTTCTCTCCAATAGACCTGAGGAACATTTGATTCCATCATAATGGTCCTAGATGCTTCCTGGATGGTCCAGTTTTTTCTCTCCACTACTCCATTCTGCTGTGGAGTCCTAGGAGCAGACAACTGTCTCTTAATTTCATGTTTCTCACAGAACTCTATGAACCCACCGGATGTGAACTTTCCACCTCTATTAGACCTCGGACACTTCAATTTTAATCCAGTTTCATTCTCTACCATAGTCTTGAATATTTTGAATTTTTCAAGAGCTTCTGATTTCTCTTTTAGAAAGGTTACCCACATCATCCGTGAATAGTCATCAATTAGCAACATAAAGTATCTATCACCTTGTATACTCCTAATTCTTGTTGGACCACAAAGATCAGTATGAACTAAGTCCAATAATCTGGTAGAAGACAGTTCCTTACTTTTGAATGTGACTCTGCTCAACTTACCCAACTGACATTCTTTGTACAAGCTATTTATAGGTTTCACTAGTTTTGGAAGATCTCTTACAGCCTGAGTATTACTTATCTTGATGATATTATCAAAATTCACATGACACATTCTCCTATGCCATAACCAACTCTGATCAACTTGCACAAATAGACAACTTTTACCAGTACCAACTAAGTGGAAGATATTACCTTTTGTTTGAGTACCGGATGCAATCTCTATTCCAGAACTTTCAAAGATTTTGCATTTTCCATTCTTGAATCAGAGGTCATAACCTTTGTCCACCAACTGTCCAACACTGAGAAGATTGTGCTTCAAACCTTCAACATACAGTACATTACTAGTTTTGTTCCTTCCATCAAAAGAAATAGTTCCTCTTCCTCTAATTCTACCAGCAGAATTATCACCAAACTTTACCACTCCTCCTTCATACCTCTCCAAATCTATGAACTTATTTTTGTCACCTGTCATATGGTGAGAGCATCCACTGTCAATGACCCAATCATCTTTCTCTTCAACTTGGGCAGCCAGAGCTCTTTCCACAGTCTTATGATTGACAGATACAGAGGACAATGGATCTTCTTCCTTGATGGCAATGAACACCCATTCATTTCTGGATTTTTTTCCTATCTCTGATTCATCATCTGTTACTCCTTCATTATCATCATCTTCATGTACATAGTAATAGTTCTTTTGGAACCTTGGCTTGATGGGATTTTTTTCCTATGCCTTGAGAACCTTTCCGAACACCTTGAGGCAAAATGACCAATCTTATTGCAGTTAAAACACTTAAAAGGTAATTTTCCTTCATACTTACAAGATCCTCTTGGCAGCCTTTTTGCAATAAGGGCTTCAAGTTGAGCAGTTTCTACTTCTTCTTCTTCCAGATCTTTTCTTGCTTTTTCATACCATGACATCTTCCTTGATGAATTCTCTCTTGGATCAAACCTTTGTTTACCTTTAACAGAAGCACTAGCTTTGAATGCAGATTCAGTCTTGGGGGGGTCATCTCCAAACTCTGTCATTTCAAATGCAGCCAATTTTCTAGCCAATTGATCTCTTGTGACAGTTGTATGGGCTCTAAATTCTTCAATGGCAGCAACCTTGATTTTGTAAGAAGCAGGAAGGGACCTGAGAATTTTGCCAACAATCTCATCTTCATCCAAGACTCCACTAGCATTTTTAATCCCACAAACAAGCTCATTTACTCTTGGCATAAAAGTAGTGATGTTTTCATCTTCTCTCATCTTCAGATTTTCAAATTTTCCTTTCAGACTTTATAACCATGCACTTTTGACATAATTGTCTCCTTCATGCAAAAGTTCCAATTTTTGACAAATCTCAAAAGCAATTGGTAGGTCAATACCATTTGAGAGCTTTGAATCAGAAAATGCGCTTAGAAGAGCCTCTATAGTCTGCAGATTATTTTCAACATCTGTGATTTCACTTTGGGTTTTTGGACCACCTTGTGGAGGTACATACTGTGTTGTAGCCATGGTCCAGTATCCCATTCCCATACATCTCAAGTGACATTTCAAGCGAGCTTTCCAAAGATTAAAATTGGTTCCATCAAACTTTGGACTATCCTTCTTGTAAGACGACATCCTGGATCTCCTCAAGTAGTTAAGCTCTTTTTAGAGGAACCTTGCTCTCATACCAATTGTTAGACTTAGGGCACACAACTGAGAGGGGGGGTGAATCAGTTGTGCAAACATTTCTCCAATTACACACTTAGATCCTCTTAGTGATTAGCAGTATATCAATCATAAAACATAATGCATTCAAATCAAAAGTAGAAACACATCAACACATAAGACACCAAGATTTTGACATGGAAAACCCAGTTAAGGGAAAAACCACGGGGTGATTAACCCAAGATTGTATTCTCTGTTAGAAGAATAGAAAGAACAAAATGGCACATGCCAATTAGGGCTCACTACCCGAGCACACTACTCACAAGAGGCTCACTGCCTACAAGAGACACACTGTCTACAAAGAGATAAGTATCACATACATGAACTGGGGAATAGCATCTTCACTATGCTTGAATCAGTTCCATTTACTCCCAATACTTCTGCTCTGCCTTTCGTTCTCCTCCTCACTACAATATTCTCATCTCCATAAGAACAACTTTGAAATGACGTCACAACCCCTTATTTATACAAGACATCAACTTAGGAATAATCATCTAAGTCGGCAAACATCTACAAGAACATCCACAAGATGTGTAACTTATCCAGTCGGCCAGTCTCAGGAAGAACACCATCATTTGGAGGTTATTCTTCAATAGCGAGCTCCAACTCCAATGCGGACCACTAACACATGCTGGACACAATCCAAAGTCCTTCACAAGGTTGCCTAAATCACCAAGAACATCCGCACTTCATTTGCATACTAAAATCCTTCTCTCTTTCATCCAGAACCTCAAGAACACAGTCTATCACCACTGTCACCAAAGAATGGATACTTCCAGACCTTCAATTTATGAATCAATTGATTTGACACATCACAAGGACTTCCTCAACACTCCCTCACATCCGCAGAGCAGGAAACTATACTTTCAGATTTCACTGGACCTGTCTGTGTCACTTTGTTACCTCTAAACACCTACCAAAACTAGTTTTACTTGAGCGGCCACAACTTATTCATATCTTCATGTAGGTGAGTGTACATTTAACAATGTATTGTGTGTAGCTTCCTTGTCAACCAATCTCCTTTCCATCTACCAGATTACTCATTGTGGTGCAGAGAAGATAGTTGAGTTCACTCCTGATTCAATGATCATATGGGACTTGGAGAGCAGAGATATCATTGCTATTGGGATGGCTAATCATGCATCTCTCTTGTATACCTTCTCCCATTTTGTTTCTTCTGATGATATAGATCCATTGATTGATATTCACACTCATGCATCAAGTGTGAATCATGTTTCTGAGGAGAAGTTTGGTCACTTGAACCTTGGTGTTCTTTCATCCACTTTCATTCATGAGACTAGTGTTGAGCTTCCATCACCTCAACCTCCTACTTCTTCAGAGGTTAACATCGACATGGTTTCATCTACTTTAGTAGAGCAGGATCATTCTAGTCTTTTAGACACAACTTTGTGGGATACTTTCTTGGCAGGTATATCAAACTTGTTTTGTGAGTCTCATATTGCAGATTTGAAGGACACACTTGAGGGGATATCTCTCCTCTTTGATGACAGTTACATCACAACTGTTATCCCATCTACTTCATCTTTGGAGGTTGTTCTTCATGAGTCTAGCCAGGTTTTTAGATTGGTCACACCTCATTACATTGTGCCATTCTTTGATTCTGACTGTGGACATTTCAACAGTCTTCAGAGGCATACATCATGAGGCTTTTTCCCTCATACTTTGAGATGGATTTTCTTCCTTTGGATTGGTTTCTTCCTAAGAGGAGAAATGTTGTTTGCAGGTACAAGACACTTTCTAGTGTTCATCTTTAGGCATTCACCATCGGTACAGGAGCTACTTCATTGTGGGGGGGACCTATAGTCTCACTCTTGCTCTCCTATGGGGGTTGATTGTACATATGTGATAGGAGTTGTCCTTGGGGGGTCATGTTGAGTCCTTCCTACTATCACTTCTTTCACTTTCATTGTTTCATGCATTCTCACTTTTGGAGAGGAGTTTTTTCCCATGAGGTTTTCTCCTTTTCTCCACTTGAAATTTGTTGTACATGGGTACCTAACATGGCCTAGTAGCCAGGACCCATCCATCATTCCATCTTGCTTTAGTCAGCTACTCCCTAATTTGCACTTAAGGGGGGGTGTTGGTGTGAACAAGGTTATCACCTAACCAGTTTACCCTTGTGTGGATAATTTACATTATTTAACTATTTACTATTTAAATAATATTCACACATCACACATAATTCACACATGTTAAGTTGACTTAGTGAGTCTTCTAGGTGTTTCTAGTTGAGTCTAGTTGGAGTGAGTT
Source organism: Cunninghamia lanceolata (assembly GCA_027924645.1). NCBI lineage: Eukaryota > Viridiplantae > Streptophyta > Pinopsida > Cupressales > Cupressaceae > Cunninghamia > Cunninghamia lanceolata. The sequence goes on along the minus strand of BSBN01001327.1, from coordinate 1,354,744 downwards.
GTCTTATCCTCCACATGTGTAATTAGTTATCATCCTCTAATTGTCACATGTTGTAGGAATATCTCCACTTTCCACTCCACCTTTCACTCCACCTTTCTAGCTCTCACCTTGCCTTTTTAAGCAAGGCACATCATGTACATTGTAAGAACATAAATCTCTTGTAATCTTGTAATCTTTTGCATTCAATGATAGAATAGCATTATTCTCTCATTTGATCTCTCTTATGCTTTTATGAAGTCCTAGATCTTGGGTGGCTCCAATCATAGCCAACTCTAACACAATGCCTAGTCATGTAGAATCAAATCCACCCTAATATAGAAAGTTACTTAAACTTGTCAAAACATAACCAACTCTCCAAAAATATGGCACTCCATTTTTGGTTCCTAAAAAGATGCTTCCATGATCTCCCAAAAATCATACTTATCATAATTTCCAAAATAACTCCCTGTCACTAGCTCTTTTCATTCTAGAAACTCTTACACACACTCCATGTTGTCATAGTTGTATTTAATAACTTCCATGACACTAAGTGATAAAAAAACAAATTTCTAAAATACAAATAAAGAAATATATCAAATATTAGAAATTGCAAGGTGTATGATACACCTAATCCTAACAACCCATAATGACTTAAATTGACATAATATAACCACGTAGTGACTCATCTAAAACCACATATCTCCTTTCCTTACACAAAATGAATCGAAGGACATATATTCAAATTAAACATTTAGTTTTCATGCTATGGAAAATCTTTAAAAATAGTTCGAAGGCATACCCAGGAATTTATATCAATATCAATACGGAACCCAACTCGACAAGGAGATCTTTGAAAGGGTGCCAACTATCAACTAGAAATCACATGGATCCCTACGTAGTTCCAGCCACCCTTCTTCAATCTCAAATCAATATTTAAATAGAAAGACCAAATCTAGATGACACCCACATTTGAATCATAGAGGGAAGTAAATGCCTAGGATAGAAGAAACAATTTCATTTTGAAGGTCTTGCATGGCTTCACCATGTACAAGATGAAAACCATCCCAATCAATAATGGAAAGAAGATAATAATAGACACAAAACTCTTCCACATCCACAATTACTAGCCCACCTTCAGAAAGGCTTGATCACATAAAAGAATTGATTTCAAATTTCAAGCCATGAATATCATGGCTTGAAGGGTAGGATATGTTTTAGCATTTAGGATGGTGCTAGGTAAACATCTTTAGGTTTAGAGAATAGATAATTGAAAGAATACCATTAAGATTATAATTGAGTCTAGATTAGATTTAGATTATATAGGATTACGTATATAGGTATACCTTTCCATATATATATGAAAACATACATAAATATTTGACTCTAATTTTAAGGATTAATATTGGATGATTACTTATTATTTTTGCAAGCCAACTCAATACAAATGATTGAAAGAAGAAGACTTGCATACATCAATTTAGGTTATTTTATGCTTTCACAATGGTGTTACAATTACACAACGTAGTTAGAACCTAGTTCTATAATGCAATCATCTCCTACGAGAAAGTCTTATTGAGAAACACATGCAAGATGCATAAGGAAGCAAGGATTAGTAGTATCTATCCACTATCAACTAAATGAAAGTGATAGCTAGAAGTTAAATTACTACATAATTCATAATCCCTATAATAAGAACAAATCATGCACATTAAACTATAGCCTGCATATCAGATCACATGATCAACACTACTTCCAAATAACAATTTCATCATAAGAACTATATTAAGTATGAAATCAATAAAAATGTAAAATCTAGATGTCTTAGAAGAAGGTCATGATAAATTGAGTCAAAAGAAAGAACCAAATCAATCAAAATAATGTGCTAGCACAAATACAAGTAAAACACCCACACAATATAATATAAAAGAAATGGTAAAAGAGTAAGGTATGTACTTTCTACCATTATATGCATATGTAAAGGTGAAATCCTTCACATGTTTTGAAGAAAGGATCTAAAATTCTTGCCCCGTCTAAATATATGTGTTGGATAAAACAAGGTGAGAAATATTATTAGTGCCTACTTAAAGGAGAGAATTTTTGTCTATGAATGAAAATCTCTATAGTTTAAGACAATTGTTAATGAATAATATCATTAAAATTGTCATTAAAGTTTTTATATTATCATCAACTATGATTTGTCAATATAATGTTCTCGTACTCCAACACTTAATCTCATAAATTGCTTGGTCTCACAAATGTTACTCATAAATTGTTTACTCTCATTAACATTATTAAAATCTTCCTTCTATTCATTCATTTACTTTACCCTCACAAAAATAATTTTTCATCTAATGAACCCAATGAGAAAGGTAAGCTCACAACATTTAAATTTTGTAAGCATGCTAGGAAAAAATATATCCTCAACCCTCACAAAAATCATTTTTCATCTAATGAAGCCAATGAGAAAGGCAAGCTCACGACATTTAAATTTTGTAAGCATGCTAGAAGAAAACATATCCCCAACCCTCACAAAAACTATTTTTCATCTAATGAAACCAATAAAAAAGGCAAGCTAACAACATTTAAATTTTGTAACCATGTTAGGAAAAAAACATATCCCCAACCCTTACAAAAACCATTTTTCATCTAATGAAACCGATAAAAAGACAAACCTGCAACATTTAAAATTTGTAAGCATACTAGAAATAAACATATCCCAACTGTATTATTTGTCGCCAAATGAATCCTCAAGGTACAAGCAAATTGCAGAAAACTAGTGGTCATCTAATAAACCCATCAACTTCACTGTCCTCGAGCATCGACTTCTGCTTTTCTTTTTCGTGTCGGCGAGGGGGAATATTCTCGTCACTACGGCCAAATTTTCACTTGATAAAAATATCCTATACTATTCATTTGTAACAAAGACATTTTACAACTCTTTATCGAACGACCCACATCCTTCACCTCAACCTAAAAAAGGTATAGTAGAAAAAAATTAAAAACAATCACTCTAAATAATCTGATTGAGATATGCGCCCAACAAATTATCTTGTCCATAACTTCTCAATCCCTTCAATTATTCAGATCTTTCTATCATATCTGGAAAAAGCTTTTTCTGAATTTTCGTTCCCTCTTTCCATTCCTGTGAAATTAAATGGGAGGGAGTCTTTGTGTTTTGCATGAAAGTGAGAATTTAACATGGCAGAGAAAGCCTCTAAAAGAGTGAGAGTAACTCATATTGGAAACCCGATCATGGTTAAGGTAAGCCGGTCAGAATTCCGTGCTGTTGTGCAATCGCTAACTGGACGAAAGAGGCCATCATCTACATCTACATCTGCCAGTTATGATTCTTCACAATCTTCTTCTTCTTCAACAGGACTGAACTGGAATTGTGATGAGAGCCCTCAATCGAAAGTACCCAGACATGAAGATGAAGTCGAGTATTCTTCCATTCTCAACAGGCCACAGCCCACAAATGTTCCCTGCAACACCCAAATCATCAATAACAAAGTGGTTTGCCTTGAAATCCAAGTTGAAGGCAAGGATATGTATGATAATGAAATATTTGGCAACCTAGAAAGCATTGTAGATAGAATCTTTACAGAATTTGTACCAATGTTTTTATGAGCAGTGTAGAGGTCATGCTCCATTCAAGGAAGCCTACTGTTCATCTATTATACTTAAATATCATCCATTTCAATGATCAAACAATCAATCTAACAATTTAGACCTTATACATAGTAAGAACTACAACTTTTCCCTTTTCTCTTTAATACTAAATACAAACCTACTGCTGTCTGTTTAGTATATAAGAAATGATCATAGCAGCCACTGTTGTCAGTTTAATGATATGGCTGATTTAGTTGTTGGTTCTTTACTGATTTGACAAAAAAAATGGGTAATCAACATGAGTTTGATCGTGGTAAATTGGGTGTTGAATTTTTATTTGAAGAACTAACTGTTTCAAGGTACTCATATTACACTATAAACTGTTTTATTATTCTTTCAAAAATGCGAGCATTGACAACACAAAAAATCAATTTCATTACTTGTAGTTCCATTGAGTTAGTGACTCACAAGGATGCAACTCTGAAGCCATATTCGAAGGCTATGAGATATCAACTATACTTTTTGAGATGTTCATGCAAGGTATATCTTGAACAGAATGTAGGTTATAAAGAAAAAACTATTAAAGGGAAAATTCCTATCAAGTTTTTCAGTTTAAGGTATGAATTGATAGTATTCTTATTTTCATAAGTCTGGTGAAATTTAAGTAATTTATTTTATTATTATATTTATATTAGGATTTAATTGTGTAGTTTTTGAGTTTGATTCCTATCTATTAGATTTTAAGAATTTCTGCAGTATTTCTTCTATAAGAGAGCTGCTTTAAAAAGTAAAGAAAATATTAGAGGATTAATTTGCAATCAATACATACATGTGCATTAAATTATTAAATGGGTAATTATGATATTAAATAAATTGACATTTGTCAAGAATGAACACAGCGAAAAATCAAAAAGACAATCTTATCATAAGTGATAAGATTGACAACTAATAAAGGAAAATACATTTCTAATTAACTCCCTAATTAACTTATGATAAAGTGTAAATATAATTTGACATGAACACCCCTCAATAAGTGCAACTTAGGGAGGTTACACACAAGCTAAAAAGAAAGATGAAGATAGGTCTTGACAACAAACCCTGATTAGGGACCCATTTACACAAGAAAGAAACTCTCATAGAAGGAGCAAAGGAGAGAACCTAGTGGGACAAAACTCCTCTCCAAAAGAGAGAAAAGATGATATAAATTTTTTTTCTCGCAAACCCCCCAAAAAAGGGAAGGAAAGAACCCCATATGAGGAAATGCTCCCTCCCAAAAATGATATGAGAAAAGAGAACATGTAGTTGCCCCTCAAGATGACTCCTGCAATGTTGCTAGATGCTTGACACTAGATGATAATGAAGATCCAAGAACATTGAACAATATTCCTCCCCTTGAAAACAAATAGAACTACAGATGTGTGCAAAATATCTTCCCATTCTAGATAGGAATATGCAAAAAGAAGGATGAATGTATTAGAACTCTGTGCATGATCCAAAGACAACAATGATTTCTCTAAATGTTGCTCAAAGGTCTCCAATCCACTATCAAATTGTGATTGAATAAGAGGATGAAGAACAATCTTTGAAGGAGAAGATGGCGGTGATGCACCTCCATCGAAGATGGCATCAAATAGAAGATAGATGTCCTCAATGTGGTCCTTCAAATCTGCAATGTAGAAATCTACTTGAACAAGGATGATATGTCTAGTAGATATGTGTCTTAATGAGATGGATCTAGAAAATTGAAAATGTTTTGTTGTAAGGAATCACTATATGCTCTTGAAGAAGCAACACTAAAGTCTAATGAAGCAATAGGACATGGGGCGATGTTTGCATGTAATGTCCCACCCTAATTTTTTTTCTTTTGATTTTCTATTTGATATCGGGTTGTGTGTTTTCAGTTTTGCATTTTGTTTTGCTTTGCATAGGACATACATTCAAATAAAAGCAATCTAAACATACCCAAATTCTTATTTATGTGGGAAACAATAATAACATCACTCTATCAAATACTTAGATGAAGAATGAACGTAAATATCAAAAGGGAAACATACCCATTTATTGATTTTGTGTATTATAGGTCTGATATGAAAATTACAGCAGATTGATGCTAAAATGGACCAAACCCTAGTTGTTCTAGCTCCAAAGTATAAACAAACAATACCAAAGTGTTAGATGCCTCCAAAAACACCAAAAAGAACTCCAAATGATAGGTGTTTTACCTAGGAAAACCCACGCCCTCTGCTAGAGGTGTACGACCGACTATGGTACGACCCAACAACAATAAACTCCAATCCCTCCAAATCTTCCCTCTCACTAGTTCCCTTATCATCTGCAGTTTGTTTCATCTCCTCACGCCAAAGTGGAAGAAGGAAAACACCAAAAATGAAACCAAAATAACCCACAACTAGTATGAACTACCCTAGGGGTGGTACAATAAGCAGTCCACAAAACTCATTCAAACTGCTTCATTTCATCAAGAACTCTACCCATCATCCCTATTCAAAAATTTGCAATAAAAACTCTTGTTACAAACTCCAAAAATTTGCAATAAAAACTCTTGTTATAAACTCCAAAATTTGCAACAATATGTTCCATCATAGCCTCTGTATGAAGCTATCAGCAAACAACCTTGGGTGTCTCTCAATCTTATAGTTGTTGATCATCATGAGGGATTTCGTCCTCACAAAGCCAAAAGAAAATAGCGTTCAACCACAAACCTATAGAAATTAAATATCAAGCCCCCTTGTAAAATGAGCTGCAAAGCCTTTTATATTTTCCCCCAAAATTCACGCTCAACTTGGGCATTTAATAATTTAATTTATTTTTCTTTATTACCCAACCTTATAACTCCCTCAAAATGGATGCCAAGTTAAGTCATTTAACTTAACTTTATTAATATATTATTTTTTCCCAAAGCTGGGCACCCAAGCATATAATATAAAGTCACCTTATAATACTTAATTACCGCTAATTTAAATATTTAATTTAACTTAATACATTTACGATAATTAATATAACATTATCTCTCCTCAAATGAACACCAAGGAGCATCGGGTGAAGAAACCAAACAAGATGGAGTATAATTGGTGCCGTGTGACGAAGTTAGTGCCGAGTGATGACCCTGCTAAAAATAGTAAGTGTGGACCCCATGTCCAAAACTAACCCAGAAAACATCACCGTGAGTCCCCTAACATCTCTAGGCTCAATGCAACCTTTGAAAAACACAAGCAGCTAAACTGTCATGCCGACAACCCCCTCGGAAGAAGTCCCCTAACCACCGTGTTAGCCTACTAGAACCTAAGTAATAGGATAACCATCACTAACTGTCAGATGCTTAGGAAGGGGACATTACAATCCGCTCTTCTCAAAATTGCTTGTCCACAAGCAATCTCAACTTTGTATGCTATAAAATCTTCTCATTTTCCCATGTAGCATTCTCTACCAAAAAATTCTTTCACTTCACCAAGTATTCTTCGATGACCCTCCTCTGTAAAGTATGATATTTGGTGTCTATAATGGCCTCTAGAATGAGAATCAACTTACCTTCTTCATCTAGAGGTAGTAGCTCAATAGAAGGGATCACATTGTGCCCCAGTGCCTTCTTCAGATGAGATACATGGAAGCCATTATGATCTCTACTTTCCACGGATAACTACAACTCATAAGCCATCTCCCCAATTCGGCAAGAAACTCTAAATGTACCATAATACCATGGCTTCAGCTTCTCTACACCATTCCTCTTAAGAGTGGATTATCTATAAGGATGCAACATCAAGTAGACCATGTCACCAACCTTAAAAGATCACTCAACATGATGTTGATCTATGTACTACTTTTTTTTATTCTATGCTTTCTGTAGGTTTTCCTTCAAGGACTTCATAATGTCTTGGATCTTCTATAATAAGTCCTTTGCCTTGGGCACTCTACTATCTCCAAACAACAAGTCTAAGAAATTCAATGCCTCGTAGCCATATAAAGCCATGAATGGTGAAATTTGAATGGACATATATGGTAAGTGGTATTATACCAATACTCACCATGGTGGAGCCACTTAATCCATGCCTTTTTCTACCTTGCAATGTAGTTCCTAAGGTATCCTTCCACCCACTTGTTAACAATTTCTGTTTGCCCATCAGTTTGTGGTGATAATTGGTACTAGGAGTGAGTTCAATCCCACTCAACCTGAAGAGCTCCTGCAAAAAGTGACTTAGGAACTTGTTGTCAATGCCACTTATATGCTCCTAGGCAACCCATGAAGCCTGAATACCTCTCTGAAAAACAAATCAGCGACCTATGTTGTTGTGTATGTTGCTGAAATACCAAAGAAGTGAGCAAATTTCATCAATCTATCAACCACAACATAAATACAATCCTTCTCATGAACCTTGGGTAGCCCTATGATAAAATCCATGGAGATGCATTCCCACTTCTAATTTGGTATAGGAAGGGGTTGTAGAAGACCAACTGGATAAGAATGCTCATGCTTGTTTTGTTGTCATGTAGGACACTCATGAATATACTTAGGAACTTCAGTTTTGAAGGAAAGGGTTGTAGAAGACCAACTAGATAAGAATTCTCATGCAAGTGTTTTGTTGTCATGTAGGACACTCACGAACATACTTAAGAACTTCAATTTTGAGCCCTTTCCATGTAAATCTTTCCTAGATTTGCCTATAAGTTTTGAAATAACCTGGGTGACCAGCCATTGGAACATCATGGAATGCCCTCAAAATCTTCTTTTTAATCTCAGAATTAGATACCAAGAAAATTATGTCCTTGTAGATGATGAGATCATTTACAACCATGTACCTGTCATCACAAATACTACCCTCAATAATGCCTATGGCCCATTGATCCTTAGTGTACTCAGCTGAAATCAATTCTTTCCAATCAATTGTGATCTCTACTAAGGAGCATAAATGTGGTCTCCTAGATAAACCTTTAGCAATGACATTCTTTTTTCCCTTAACATACACTATGTCAAAGTCATAGGCCTTTAGTTTACTCACCCATTTCTACTGTCTGTCGTTAAGATCTCTCTAGTTTAGGAAATGTTTGAGGTTGTTGTGATATGTCTTAACAATAAATTTGCCCCCACTATGTAAGGTCTAAATCTAGGTAATGCATGCATAATAGCCAACATCTCCTTATCATAAATATTGTAACCTCTCTTGGCACCCCACAATTTTCTGCTCTCAAATGTTATGGGATGCTTATCTTGCATCAACACTACACATATTGTCTCTCCAGGATCATCACTATCTAACTCAAATAGTTTAGAGAAGTTAGGAATACTCAATACTAGGCAAGTGCTCCTTAACCGTTTGAATCGATCAAAACATTATTGTGCATCACTAGACCAAATAAAAGCCCCTTTCTTTTTCAAGTCTATAAGTGGAGCAAATACTTATGACAAACCTTTGACGAACCTCCTGTAGAAACTAAAAAGACCAAAGAATCCCTTAAGCTATGAGAGATTCGTGGGTGGAGGCTAATCAATGATCACTATAATCTTCTCGGGATCCACTTTAACACCCTCAGAGCTGATAATGTGACCAAGATACAAAAGCTTGGTCATGCCAAACTCACACTTATACTCTTTGGCATATAGTGACTCCCTCTCCATAATACTCAACACCTCATCACTATGTTGTAGGTGCTCCTCCCAAGTTCTGCTAAAAATCAATATGTCATCAAACAAGATGAGGAGAAATTTCCTCAACTGAATGTCCCATAATGGCATTAGAATGTTGTCTTCTCCACATCCTCTTCCCTAACTTGAATCTGGTAGTACCCTGATCTCATATCTATCTTTGAGAAGTAGCAAGCACCATGTAGCTCATCTATGAGCTCATCAATACGTGGGATGAGGTATCGGTTCTTAAGCATCCTCTTGTTCAAGGCCCTGAAGTCAATACACATCCCCAACATCCCATATTTCTTCTTCACCAACACTACCATAGAAGAAAAAGGGCTCTTACTTGGCCTGATGTGCCCCATCTTGAGAAGCTCTTTGATAGCCTTCTCAATCTCATCCTTCAACTTCTTCGAATGCCTATAGGGAGTAATAATGACCATCTTGGCCCCTTCCTCCAAGTCTATCACATGCTTAATGCCTCTCTCAGGAGGCCTCCGAGGTGGAATGATGCTAAACACTTTGTTGTGTTTGGACAACAAAGCTTGGATATCTGGGTGGTAACTCTACTTCTGCTGCTCTATAACTGTGGGCATAATCAAACACTCTACTACCCACTCTACCTGATCATGTCTAAGAAGTCTCTCCATCCTCATGAGAGACACCACCATTTGACATTCCTCTAAGCACATGCTTCCTCCCATCAACCTCAAACTTCATCTCCATGGTACGCAAGTTGAGGTAAAATTCTCCAATAGCATGAATCCATCTCCACCATGCTCACAACATAATAATTAGTCTGGAACTCATAATCACTTAGTTGAATAGTCAAGTTAGGAATCCTCCTCTTACAAGTGATAACGAAACCATCTACTACTCTCACCTTGAATCCTTCAAATTCTTTTGTCTTGAGTGAACTCCCTCTTTGCAACCAACCCCTCATCAATGAATTTATGAGTGGCTCCTATGTCAAGAAGAGTAACACCTCTTTGTACCCTAAGAACTCCCTAAATCTTGAATGAACCCTCTTTGTGAATGCTAGAGTGTTGGTCTATGGGTCTATCATCTTCTTGATCCTTCTCGGACTCATCTAAAGTGTTCTCCCTCTCTGAATCCCCTGAATCGGCATGTTGATCTACATCTTCATCTGCTGATTCTTTTGCTAAAATGTATTCTATCTGTTTAGCCTTAGCTTGGTTTACACACTTGTGCATTGGATCCCAAGGCTCCCTACAGTGAAAAAACAATTTCTTTCACCTAAGTTCATTGAGTTGATTGCTATCTAATCTCATGGGTCCCTTCTTAGGTGGATTGGAATCTCTCTAAAATGTTTTCTTGTCCTTGTCTTTCTTATGCAAGAAACCTTTGGTTTGAAATTTATTCCTTGAAGTAGAAGACTCCATATCTCTTTCTTTTTTCAGTGCATACTACAAAGAAGGTGGATTAAGGACCTTAATCCAACCTCTCAAGGGATCAGATAGACAATCAATAAAGAGAATAGTCAACCTCCTCTCAAAAATGTCGGTCACCATCACATATAACTTTTGGAATGTAGAAATGTAAGTGTCCATTGAACCCCACTATTGAACAACTTAAGCAACTCCTTACACTGCAACTCAGGATCCCTTTTGTCGAATCTATCCATCAACCTCTCAGTAAACTCTATGTAAGAGGTAATTTGATCATGGTCTAAAGTGACCATACCATGGTGCTACCACTCATGGGCACTACCATCTCAATGAAGGGAAGCATATGTAATGGTCTCATCCTTCGGCATAGGACTGAGGTGAAAATAGGTATCTCACCTGTGTATCCAATCCTTCGGCATAGGACTGAGGTGAAAATAGGTATCTCACCTGTGTATCCAAGCTCTAGCTATAGTCTTTCTCGAGCCATCAAAGTATGAAATAGAAAACTTACTTTCTTATGTAGTCCCTGATTATAAAGTTTCCCACCCCCACCTCTATGGGGTCTATGTCTCAATTTGATATCCATGTAATCACAGAATGACATTTCAGCCTGAAATTCTGCCATTGAATCCCTCCAATCCCTCATTATTTGATCATGTAACTCATGTTGTGTGGGTTCATTAACAACTGGAGGGTTATCCCGTGGAGGAAATGTAGGCATATGTGATCTCGTGTTTGTTGTTCCAGCCATAGAACATTAATTTACAACCCCATTATTGACTAAACCGTCCCCATTATCACCATTCCTTCCATTACCATTACCATTATTATTATTGTTATTTCCTACAATCTGCTAAGCGAAAAGGGCACAAAGTTGATTCATATTGTGTTGCAACTCATGTTGTCCCCTAGAAAGATCATTTAAAATGTCTCTAGTACTCAATTCACCATGATCTCTATCACCCATATCTACTTCAACCCTATCAACACCTATAAATGGATGGGTTTGATCCATTTCTTTTCAAATAGTACTGATGAGTGTTAGGCTACATTACTCAAGGAATCACTGCATGTTCACCACAACAACTGCATGTAAGATGGAAAGAAGAGTTGTGCTCTATAATGTCCCATATAATGTCCCACCCTAATTTTGTTTTCTAATTTTTTTTTATGTTGGGTTGTGTGTTTTAAGTTTTGCATTGCATATGACATACATTCAAAGTAAATCAATCTAAAGATACCGAGATGCTTATTTATATGGGAAAAAATAATAACATCACTCTATCAAATACCCAGATGAAGAATGAGCATAAATATAAAAAAGGAAACATACCCATTTGTTGATTTTGTATATTACAGGTCTGATATGGAAATTATGATAGATTGAAACCCTAGTTTGATGCCAAAATGGACCAAACCCTAGTTGTTCTAGCTCCAAAGTATAAACCAACAAAACCAAAGTGCTAGATGCCTCCAAAAACACCAAAAATAACTCCAAATGCTAGGTGTTTTCCCTCGAAAAACCCACACCCTCTACTGGAGGTGTACGACCTATTGTGGTATGACCCAGTAGCAATAAACTCCTTCAATCCCTTCAAATATGCCCTCTCAATAGCTCCCTTATCATCTATAGTTTCTTTGTGATTGATAATTTGAAACAATTGTAAGAACCTAATAAAATACCACGTAATTACTCTAAATTCCTACTCAAATTCAATTCACCAATGAAACTAAGAAAAATATAGAAAACATGAATTATACCTTGCAAACTGATTTATCCTTTTTGTACCATTGTCTCCTATCTTCTCAAGATCTTGTTGATTATGATATTGCTGTTGAAATGTGTCAGACAACTGAGATGGGGGGATGAATCAGTTGTCCCAAAAACTCAAACACTTCTACACTTAAACATTAATCACTTGTCTGCACTTATTATGATTAAACAAAGAATGCATGAAATCAAAAACTTAAACACAGATGCAACATTAAACACAAGAGACGCCAGATTTTTACTTGGAAAACCTCAAGGTGGGGAAAAACCACAAAGAGGATTAGCTCTCAAAATATATTGCAATCTTTGAAAAGTGATGTTTAGGTTTGGTCACTCCACGGGCGTAGAACATATTGGCTCACTGCCATGAAGTACAGCTAGGTCTAGCAGTCTCACTGCCTCAACCCTAAATGTAGAAAGATTACAATAAGGGTTGTTAAATCCTACTGGCGATTCACTGCCAAAATCACCATCTTCTTCATATATGAGATTAATACATTGAAGTACAATGGTTCCTCTACCCTACTCTGCCTTATCTACTTGCCCTTTTCCTTATCTTCTCATTTTTGCACAAGGACATCTTTTCCATGACTCAATTACAAGTATTTATACACTTCATCAACCTTGGAATGATCATCAATGTCAGCATTACAATCATCAACCATTGGAGCAATCTCCAAGGTCGGTATTACAAACATTTACAAAATAGGTCTTGACCTAATACAAGTTATTCTAAGGAATTATAGTATAAATGTATGCAGACCATGCCACGCCTTAACTGGGACTCAAACATGATCTTCCATGCCAAAACACGCTTCCATGATCTTCCATGATCTCTGCAATTACTAGAATTAACCAAGTTAGCTAAGACTAGTTACACACTACGTTATCTGGGAATAATCTTCAAACACAATCTCATTTCCTTAACATGAACCAATGTAAAGGTAAGAACATGATCAGGAGGAATCTACAAGCAGGTTGAAATCATTAGGAGAAACCACACAAACTAAGATCACTTTATTCATGAGATTCTTCACACTGGAGCACATGAACTTCACTGTCTTCAACTGTCATAAAAGAAAGATAGCTTGCGGACCACCAAAACACAAACCATTGCAATTATAGGCACTTATCATCATCCCAGACTTCCCTTTAGAACCGCAAAGCAAAACACTTTAATGCGGAGGAATGCGGAGCAAAATACTTTCTCCCTATCACTAGAGAATAATCAGAGAAAGTAGGTTTTACTCTGGTGACTACAACTCTCTCAATTCTTCACACTGGAGGCTCAAACTCAAGATTTAGCATCTTCAGACATCCCTTTAAATAATTTCCAATCCATAGACCAAGATATTTAAGCAACAAGAAATGCAGAGCAATCTACCAGACTATTCTTCTACGTACAACTCACTGTCTATACTGCACTTCACTGTAACTCACTTGTTTCTTCTGGAGAGGCCAATTTTCTCAATATCCTCAACATACAAAGCTTCTAAACAAGTAATAGAATAGAACATAGTTGACACCAATGACAACAAAGATATGTTGACATCAATGACAACACCAATTAGGCACATACTTGCAACAATTGCTCTCAAAATTGTACTTCTTTGCTTTTCAAGATAAAAATGAGATGAATGGAATTGCAGATTCAAATATGCAATGTAAACAACACTATAATGCAACTAAGATAATGATAATGATGTGAAGCTAATGATAAAAGCCATTGATAATGACTGATATGAAGATAGTGATTATGCAACTAAATGATACTATGAAGCTAAATGATAATGCAACAATGGAGATAATGATATTGATATGCAAATGGGGGCCAAAGGCATGCTTGGATACTTGATGGAATTTCTACAGCATATAAGTACTATAACTCTTGTGATTGATAAAAATGAAGGTGAGGAGCTTTCTTTTATAGGCCAAGGAGGGGTCCAATCCAAGTGTTAAAATATCCACGATGGATAATAAGTCTTGTCACATGTATGGTCAAGATCAAATTGGTTGGGATCAGGGAGATAAAGGTGGAAGATGTTCCTACTACGATGACAAGGTGGAGGAATATGCGAAACCATAAGCCACATGTCATGATGGTCACAAGGACCAATGAGATAAAGGTGGAAGACCATGAGAAGAACATGGAGGAAGGAGTCTTTGGTTGTTGGAATGTGAGAGGGAATATAGGATTTAGGAGACAAGTGTCTTTGACCATGTTTGATGGTTGAGAAGAAATAGGGCACATGTTTGAGAGGATAAATACTTAATTAATTATTAAGAATATTTAATTATTGGAGCAACTTAGTGAGGTGTCCAATTACATGGATGAGTGATGTGGATTTTAGACATAGGACTTTGTCTTAGAGGAAATAATTAAATAATGATGATTATTTAACTAGAGATGACCTTAGAGGAATTTAAGATATTTAATTGTTAGAAGAATATGATGAATATGAACCAAATAAATAAACTAGTGTATTTATTTATTGATAGAAGAATAGGAATAAAATAAATATAAAATATTTATTTAATTCATCTCGAACCATTTTAGGTGTATACATTTTGCCCCTCTTTGAGACAATGTGTTTTATCACGTTGTTTCAAAGAATAAAAGTTTTATGAGTATGATACATGCCCTAGTTTGCCCCTGGTATAGGTTTGATGATGGTAGGATGCCCCCTCGAGAGATTGGTCAGGATGAATTTTGCAAAAGGATAATGAATGATCTCACGATGAAGAAGAATGAACGACATGATATGCGAGTGAAAAATATAGGTGATGGAGAATGAGAAAAGGATGAAAAACATAGCATGCATATGCTAGGTCAAAACACCTCCAGTTAGGGCACGGATTTGGCTATAAATAAGGATGCAGGATCCCTTTCTTAGTCATTTACACACTTGTCTTGAGAAGAGAGATTATAGGGAGACACAAAGTATAGCAGAGTAGAGCAGTCAGCGAAGATACAACAAATTTTGGTAGCTAGCCATAGGTTTGAGAGGATCCGTCGATTCGGGCGACCAATAGAGTATGGACCCCCGATAGGTATGCATTCAATTTCACATGAAGTGCATTTATTAGGGTCAAAAATTAGGGTCAAAGTCCACGGTTTTGTATGTGCAGTAGAATTATTTCTGTACATTTGAGAATTATTTTTGTGGATGTGCTCTGATTCTGCGCATATGATTACCGAAGCTACGTGATGAGTACCAAGCTGCACCCATGAAATACATCTTTTTATCTCTCTTTTTCTCCTTCCTGATCCCATCATTCTTAATGTCTGCACCCAAATAAGCTAGCAAGATCATTCTAGTTAATGATTAATTGAGATAGATTACTTAAGATCATAATTTCTGATTGAGTGACTAATGTGCATGGAATTGATGGAAAAATGTAGAAACTTCTCTCTTTTTGAATCAACAAGTGTAGATGCCAGGAACAACAATTTTGTGCATCTCTAGAGATAGTCTTCAATGATCTCCAGAGACAATACCAGAGTACCATGACACCAGAAGTTTTGAAGAAAAGAGAAAGCCTCTCCAGAGCTGAACAAAGAAAGCTACAGACATCTCTGGAGCTACAGATAGGGACATATATTTCTGGCACCTCCTGAGAGTAGGGCATATTTCTAGCATAAGCTGTTGATCAGGCACTCTCAGCAGTGATCATAATACCCCTCATTTCACTCAAATCATCACCTAAGTGGTGAAGGGTCATCTTTAGTTAAACTGCTGGAGTTTTTATCTTTTATAAAGTTTTTACATGAGTTACAGATAGAACTGATTCAATACCCATATTTTTAGGGCCTCGCTGCCCAAATGTATTAAGACTCAAACTTAGAATTCTGAGTGGACTTCTGTTCCACTCAGTCTACTTTTATTGCATGATTATTTTTCATAGTTAGACAGCTATTGTAATAAAGAGATGGATGTCATCTCATAGAAGAACTGGTAGATAAGATAAGTGATATGTCATCACTCTTCTGATATATACTCATAGGAATAGTAGAAAAAAAATACAATGATTGAATTATTCTAATTCTCGGTAATCTTAGTTCTATGATATTAATATTTTTCATGAATGTAAAGTGAATGGAATTGGACTGGATTTAGTTGTGATCTTCTTTTGTACTGATTCCCTACTATAGCCTTTAGCCCCAAGGGTGTGGAGCAAGGGCCCACTTGTTGATAACTGAGAGGGGGGGTGAATCAGTTATCTTAATTATTTCATCTTTCTGAACTTTCTTAATATTTAGTGCAGCATCAATTCAAACAAGCAAACATAACCATGAAATGGAAATACACATGACACAATATTTTTGACGTGGAAACCCTATTAAGGGAGAAAACCACGGGTGATTAACCCAAGATTGTATTCTCTGTTAGAAGAATAGGATTACAAAAATGGCACTTGCCAATTAGGGCTCACTGCCCGAGCACACTGCTCACAAGAGGCCCACTGCCTACAAGAGACTCACTGTCTACAATTTACAAAGAGTGTAATATAATACTTGAATTGATAAGGAGCATCTACATATGCTGGAGTTCAGTTCTGGTTAAACTCAGTACACTAGTGCTGCTATCCCTTCACATACCGAACCTACCTTACTGCTTTTACTCTGCTCTATTGCTTATCTTTGCACCTCGCCAAAAGCCATGACACACCTCACAACTAAATCCATATTGTATATATATATGCACAAGTGATTTCATCACCTTTCTAGTCGGCATCCAGAATAGTCAATATTTTCCATGAACTCTGATCTGTCGGCTGAGTCCTTGCTTACCGTAATGCGGATCAAGGATATACTTGTAGAAGTTATCAATCATGTCAGCCAATTATAACTTATGCCTTAAGAATCTTTACCATCATCAGTAATGCATACGGAATAATGTCTAATGTTTTGCCAGTCAGTTCTTCCTCTATCCACACTGCCAATCAGGAACCCGACACTCAAGTATTCATATCTTTTTATTCATCTATCACCGGAGGCTAAATCCTTGGAATCATCAGTCAAGGTAGTCCTCTTGACTTCCCCAAATCCACACTTCACCAAGAAACGTCCACTGAGAGATCCGGAGTTGACTATCAGACCTCGCCACATGCTCTGTTCTTGCTTACCGGATCACAATACTCTGCAATCTGCCTTCTAGTAGAGACTCATCATGTCTTGCAGATGTGTGGGTTAACCTTTGTTGCCATCAATGACAACAATAATGAAGCTCCAATGTGTCTCTTGCCAACAATCTCCCCCTTTGACATTGATGGCAACACTTAGTGAAAAATGACTAAGTGTTATACTATACTTCCCCTTAGCTGATGTTCTATTTCTATGTACATTTTCTGGAGCTCCCCCTTAGCTGGATACAACATTTTTCACAACTCATCACTCCCCCTTTGACATCAATGGCAAAGGGTGGGGTCCGCACACCAAAATTTTCAAAATTTAAAGTATACTTGGCCACATAAGTATATACATATGGCATACGTACATATACTGAAGAATGTCTGCAAAAGTTGTCTTCAATTGGATAAATTTTGTTGCCCAACTTTTCTTCATTCTGTCCAAAATTGATATATGACCTCTTAACAAGAATGCAAACGCATCTGCCCTTTTTAGATCTGTCGGATCACTGGTCTAGGCTGTGATCTGGGCTGCTTTTATGGCCTCATGCATGGCCTCTAACTTAGGGATAATTATTCCTCTGAGTGCACCCAACCTGCTTATTCTATTTTTCTTTTCCTTCTCCAACTTCTTGATTTCATTCGAGACTGCAATAGTCTGACATTCTTGATTTATTATGGAGGATGAGAGAGGATCAAAATTCTTTGATAGATTTGTCAGTTTGTCCTCCTGTTCTTTTACTTTCTTCTCAATGTCCAATGTTGCTTTGGACCATGATAAACAAAATTTGTACATTTCTCCACCATCTTTAAGAGCATTTTCTAAGCTCTTTATCCCTATACTCATATTCCTCCTATCATTAGTTATTAACCCTTGTACCTCTGATAATCTTTTTGTCAAAAATTCCTTCCAGACCTTATCTTCTGCTCACTTCTCTAGGGAATCAAAATGTGTGCTAACACTATTTACTAGAGTTTTAAGATTACTGGATAGGGAGGCTGAGGGATCTTTCTGGAAAGATGGCATAATCTTTTCTAACACTCCAGATGCATCTGTTAGAAGCTCACAGTCTTCCATGTGAGACTTCAGGAGTTTTTCTTTGGCCTTTGCATTAGCAAATGAAGCTATCTTCATTGTTTGTACCGGAGATAGAGAGTCAAAATCAAATGGCCCTTTTAGTAGTTCTGGTTCATCAATCTCCATAGTTTCTTTGGTCAAAAAGTCCTTGACCGATTCTATAGTGTCTCTTGCCAGAGATAGATTCTTCTTTTCTTCTGCAGTCATAGAACTGTCTTTTGGAGCTTTCTCTCCTTCCACAACCTTTGTACTGTTATCTTCTTTTTCCTTCACCTCTGCTTCTTTCTCCTTCATTCTTTCTTCTCCTTTGGATCCGGAGTCAGCAGGGGAAACCAGAGGAGTGATGTTTGTCTGTTCATGCACTTCCTTTTTTGGAATAGAGGATTCCAAGTCCTTATCCTTTTCTATGCTGGTGCCATGATTTGCTCAGTGGATTCTTTTTCAACACCTATGACCGAAGGATCAACACCCAAGTCCTCTATAATAGGAAGATTGAATCTTTTGAGGGCCTTCCTGAGGATCTCTTATGTTTCCTTGGCTATCTTGTCAGTCTCACCAAGCATGAACTGATTCATTCTGGCTTTGCTCTGAAATTCATCTTTGCAATCCTTGAAGATCATGTTCATTTTCTTTGAATCCATTGAAGGATATAGCTGAATAGCTATCTATTCCCAGATCTCAAGATCTTTTGCCATGGCAGTATTCTTTCTTATTTCTAACTCTTTTTCTAGGCTTTTGGGAATAAGACATATAATTTCAATAAAAGCCTTGTTATATATGTTCAGATACTTAACTGCTGCTTCCTACAAGATCTTTTGGTCTGCTTCATTGTAATCATCATAGAATTCAGACATTGGCTGAAGGTTTCCATCTACAGTGACTGATTTGATGACATTATCTAAAGACAGAGTGGGCTTTTCTACAAAATCTTCTGCCTTTTCTTCTTCACCTTGATCGGTAGAAGGTCCACCGGATGTTTTCTTCTTCTGCTTCTTCATTTTCTTTATCTCCTCATCTGATTCAGTTTCTTCATCATCCTTCTGACTGACATAAGACCTTGTGGCCTTTGTTTTGGTTCTTTTCTCTCCTCTGCCAGATGATTTTGCTTCCGGTTTTGATGTCCTTGAGCTTTTAGCAGTGACAGCTGCTGATCTCTTTGATGATCTTGTCTAGGTGAAAGATTCTACCGGAGCACTTTCCTTACTTCCCTTTTCTGCCTCTTTCTTCTCTTCCTTAGCCCTTTCCATCTTTTCCCTGTTGGCATCAAGTGCCTCCTTTGAGATGCCTAAGCCTTTGGCAATTTCTTCAACTTCTTTTCTCACTTTCCTCTTTATTTCCGGTTGTCTGAGTTCCACATGAACTTTTACACTTAGCTCTTCAAAGGTTCCAAACCTTTCTGCCTTTGGATCCTTTGGCTGACTTAGCATGTTTTGAACATGCAGCTCCATAATTTGTTCGTCAACTTCATACCCCATAGACATGATCCAAACTGTCCTTGGCTCTACTACCTCCATTAGGCATTGATCAGTGTCTACCATGAAGCACACTGTATCTTTATATTTTTCAACCAATGATTTTGGGATTCTTTCTCTGATTTGCATAGTATTTTGGAAATTCTTAAAGTACCCCCATAGAGCTATATTCCTTGCCTTGGCATCCCCAAGTTCATGCAAGTAATCTCTGATTTGTATTGCTACCAGTTTGTTATTTTGCCATACCCATCCATTGGATCCGGGCAGCTCATTCATGAAGTAGAAAAATAAACACAATATCAGTCCACCATATTTAAAGGAGTTTTTCTTGTCCTTTTTGATCTTTTGTATGTTCTCCATCAATTGACTTAGAAGAAGTTCACATAGATCATACTTTTCATTCTTTCTCGGCATCTCATAGGCAATATACACTGCAGTTCCAGACACTAAATTCTCCCTACTGGAATGATATATCTTATATCCTATTATCATAGATGCAAACTTGATATCTGGGTCCATGATATCTTCAATGGTCATTTCCCTCTTATCAAATTTTGATCCGGTGGCATTAGTCACAATTTGGTTTTTGACAGATTTGAGGATAGGTATCCCTCCGGAGGAGTATAAGCCGGTTACTGCCCTAATTGCCTCCTTAGTGATTTTGCAAGGTCTATTCAACCATAGGAAGTTGTCATGCATCCTACTCAATACATACCAGACCCATTCATCTTCTTCAAAGTAGGGGAAATGAATGAACTGATCAAAATGTTTCTCCTGGATGCCCTTATATTGAGTTTTAAGTTCAAAAGCATCATCTATCAATTGTTTATGATAGATATCACTTAGTTTGGATTCCCCAAACTCTTCAATATTCACGTGTATGTAAACCCTAATATCTTCTGTATGCAACACACCATGCAGAACACTGGAAAATGCTCCTAGGGGATCTACTTCCAAGGATTTGTAAGGATGTTTCTTGAATATGGGGCGAGGCCTGTCAGAGATCTTCACAATAATTAGAGTACCCATTATTTAGGGATTTATAGAAAGATATTTGATAACGAAGAATACCTTTTATGCCTTTCAGTTTCACGAAGTGAGCCAGATCAATTGCTGGATGAATCAAATTCTGCAGATGATCTTTGATGGACTTGAGGAATTTTTGTTGCAGAGGTTCTTTTCGTTTCTTCTTGAATGCAGAATGAACAAATGCTTAATGAGAGAACCCTTATATTGCTCCGTAAACCCTAATATCAAGTTGCAATAAATGCTCGACCTAAGTCATTCCAGTTTGCCTTATTTGGATGACTTGAAGAATCGGATCAATCTTGATCGTAAACATCTTGCGGATCATCCAAATCTTAACCATAGTCTACTTAGATGTTTTTCTTATGAGCCCTTTAATCCGCAACTCTCCTTGTGCCAGTTCTGGCACCAATTGACTGGCTGGGGGAACAAGGTTTCCTTTGTGTCTCCCCCTAAGCCAGAGCTCACTTTTTAATTTTCAGAAGGAATATCAGCACCAGAGTCTGGTGCAGATCCATCCCCTACATTCGCTATACTTTTCTTCACCCAAATCTTGTTCATCTCACTTTGAACTTCATCCGCATTCACTTTTTGTTTTCCCTTATCTTGATTCTGATTATAATATACCAGACCTCTTTTGTCCTGATTCTTGCTTCTACAGAATTTTGCAATATGACCGAATCTATTGCAAATTTGGCAAACAACATTTCTTTGCATATTTGATTGATATCCTCTTGATTTGCATTGATTAGCCATATGACCCATTCTATTGCATTCAAAGCATCTACCATTGAATGAATTATTCATTTGCATATTTCTGCATTCATGAGATTTGTGACCATACCTTTTGCAGTTGAAGCACTGTCTAGAGAAGGATGTATTAGTCTGATTCATTCTCTTTCTGCACTAATTAGCTTTATGACCAAAGTTATTGTAGTCGTGGTAGTATCCATTGAAGGATGGATATATTTGAGCATTAGGCTGTCTTACCGGAGGTCTTCTAGGCCTGTTCCTTAGATTTTCTGATCTAAGATTCTTCTGATCGGATCCGGAGCTTTCTCCTTTCTCATATCCCAAACCACACTTGTCATCTACCCTCTTTTGACTTTCAAGAAGAACTTCAAGTTGAGCAGAACTTATCTTGAATTTCTCTTTATATTCATTTGTTGTTTGAAGATCCCTTTTAAGAGAGACAATTTGATCCTCAAGTTTTTCTTCATTATCTTTAGCATCTTCAAAATTAGATTCAAGATGTCTGATAATTCTATCCATCTTGTGGCAATCTTCTGATTTCTCCTTGAGAGATTGTCTTAGATCATCTTCAGTTTTTCTTTTCTCTTCAACCTCTTGGGTAAACTTCATAACTCCTGATTCCATTTCATGTCTTACCATAATGATTTCTTTTGATAACTTTTCACATAACTTGGTTTTCTCCTTCAGATCTTCATTTGTATCATTGGCTTCACCTTGACTTGCCAATTGTTGAAGTAGCTCCTTTCTTTTTTTCATAGAGAGACCTAATTTATCTTTTAGTTCTTTCATGAAATCATCAACCTGTTTGAGTCTTTCCTTTAATTCATTGACTTCAGAGTTTGACTGCTCAAGATCATCAAGGGTAGTCTTGAGTTGCTCCCTTAAACCATATACCTCCATTTGAATTCCCAGATCTTCCTCAAGATGTTAGACTCTATTAAGAGGAACTTGGCTCTGATACCAATTGTTGATAACTGAGAGGGGGGGTGAATCAGTTATCTTAATTATTTCAGCTTTTTGAACATTCTTAATATTTAGTGCAGCATCAATTCAAACAAGCAAACATAACCATGAAATGGAAATACACATAACACAATATTTTTGATGTGGAAACCCTGTTAAGGGAGAAAACCACAAGGTGATTAACCCAAGATTGTATTCTCTGTTAGAAGAATAGGATTACAAAAATGGCACTTGCCAATTAGGGCTCACTACCCGAGCACACTGCTCACAAGAGGCCCACTGCCTACAAGAGACTCACTGTCTACAATTTACAAAGTGTAATATAATACTTGAACTAATAAGGAGCATCTACATATGCTGGAGTTCAGTTCTGGTTAAACTCAGTACACTGATCTACTGCACTTCATCCTTTTTCTTCATTAGTGCTGCTATCCCTTCACATACCGAACCTACCTTACTACTTTTACTCTGCTCTGTTGCTTATCTTCGCACCTTGCCAAAAGCCACGACACACCTCACAATTAAATCCCTCTTGTATATATATACGCACAAGTGATTTCATCACCTTTCTAGTTGGCATCTGGAATAGTCAATATTTTCCATGAACTCTGATCTGTCAGCTGAGTCCTTGCTTACCGTAGTGCGGATCAAGGATATACTTGTAGAAGTTATCAATCATGTCAGCCAATTATAACTTATGCCTTAAGAATCTTTACCATCATCAGTAACGCATCCAGAATAATGTCTGATGTTCTACCAGTCAGTTCTTCCTCTGTCCACACTGCCAATCAGGAACCTGACACTCAAGTATTCATATCTTTTTATTCATCTATCACCGGAGGCTAAATCCTTGGAATCTATCAGTCAACGTAGTCCTCTTAACTTCCCTAAATCCACACTTCACCAAGATACTTCCTCTGAGAGATCTGGAGCTGACTGTCGGACCTCGCCACATGCTCTGTTCTTGCTTACCGAATCACAATACTCTGCAATCTGCCTTTTGGTAGAGATTCATCATGTCCTGCGAATGTGTGGGTTAACCTTTGTTGCCATCAATGACAACAATAATGAAGCTCCAATGTGTCTCTTGCCAACACCACTCTCACCACCAAGGTAGAAGGCTAGTACCACTATTTTATTACTTCAAATTTTGCTGTGAAAAGTATTTACTAATTTTGATAGATAGGTGTATGTTACTATTTTAAGATTTCTTTAAGTAACTTCCTATTTTATTTTGTTTTCAGCATTCCTTAAATTCATTTAGTAAGTAGACAGATTAATCTTTTCAAATTAGTAGAAGTTGTTAAGATTAGCTAGGAAAACTGGTAATTGTAGAATCCCTAGTTGCAGACAATCGAGGACACAGCCCCTGGATTTTGACATTTGAAAATAGATTAAATGATGAGGTATGACAAAACCTTGTCATTTTTGGTGCCATTGCTGGGGATGTATTGTGTTAATTAGGGAAACAGAGTTAAAATAGTTTTTAGGATAGATCTGTATGATTAGAGCTAGAGATTTGAAAGGAAGATATATAAAGCAGACACTTCAACAACAAGCCATAGGGGAAAGCAGTGGGGTGGCACAAGATCTTATTGAGGAGAGAAACCTAGAGCCTACTTTGGAAGTTGGACCTCAAAATAATAATCCCTTAGACCCTCCAAATCTTCCACTTGCCAATTATATCCATGAATTACAACAAAAGTTTTAGGTAGATCCTTTGATAAAACCTAATTTCCTAGAACCTCAAGGAGAAGAACCAGTACTGAACATGGAAAATGATAGTCATGAAGAAGAGGAAAATCAGGCTCCAAGAACCTTCTCATATCCTATTGTTTTGGCTGCTGGAGACAATGCTCCTCTGAAGAATATCTCACCAGCACACCTACCAAATTTTAGAGGACTTTCTTCTGAGGATCCAGATCAGTTTTTGTTTGAATTCAAAGTAGTTTGCCAAACTTATGATTATGGATCAGATAACCAAAAACTCAAACTGTTCCCTTCAACTCTGAAAGATTCTGCAATGAGATGGTTTATGGGTTTACCCCAGAATTCTATCCATTCTTGGGATCAGATGGAAACAGAGTTTTTGGAAAAATACCAAGATTATTGTAGATCCAGTAATAAAAATGAAGAATTGTTTAAAATTAGGCAGGGGGAGGAAGAGTCCTTAGAGGACTATGTGGATAGGTTTAATTTCGCCTTGAGAAGGTATGGCAACCCAGTAGATCACTCCTTGGCCAGACCCTATTTGTAAAAGGATTGGACAAAGAATCAAAACAAGCACTGGATCTAATGGGAAAAGGAAATATCAACAAAATGGATATACCTGCTATAGAAGAACTCTGTAGGAACTATTCTAGAACCCAAAATGGAGTGAGGTCGTCCAAAACTTTTAAAGGGAAGAATGAAATAGTTAATGGAGGAGATTGTAAATCTAAAAACAGACATTTTGGTCCAATTAAATACCACATTAGATGGGATTCAAGCAAAAACTAGAACAACTGATCAAAATAGAACAACTGAACCACTCTCCATCTATTGTCCTAGGTGTAGAAACAAGCATCTGTTGAGAGAATGCCCTTTGGACAAATCAGAGATTTGTCAGATCTGTGATAGGAAACATTCTACCAGTCAATGTAGTCAACTTCCAGCCTTGAAAAGATTGAGTAAGAAGAATGTTGTAATAGAAGAGGAATTGAACTATGTGGGACAAAAACAAGCTAGGAATTTCCCTTATAATCAGTATCCAAACCAGCCTTCTTACAGGCGTCCTTCTAATTGGGGAAATAATCAGTGGAATCCAACTTGGCATGGGCCTCAAAATAATCCCCCTTGGGGACAGTAGGATTGGCCAAGTCAACATTGGCAAAACCAACCTTGGGGAAATTAGCCTTGGGGAAATCAACAGTGGCCACCATAGTTTGGATCACAAAACATGCAACCTCAATGGGGTTCTCAACAGGGATATAATCAACAATACCAAGGACAACCTAGATGTTTCCAACCTCAACAACAAGCTTTGCTAACTAGACCCTCCAACACACAAGGTCAATCACAAAATGAACCAGTTAGCCAACCACCTTTACCAACTCAGCCTATACCAAACCCACGGAATAAACATGGAGTAGCTGTTTATATGATAGAGCAAGAAAATCTAGTTGGAATTAATGCTATATATTCAAATAATCTCCAGCTACATTCTGGAAAAGTAGTTCCAAGACCATCTCCTCCAACTATAGTTGAAGTAACCAATGATGAGGAACCTAGAAATTCGTCCACTCAACCCCCGGAGGAGATTACTAATGAAAAAGTGCTAGAAGAATCATCCTTGGACAACTCTGGAGTTGCTCCTAAAAGATCGACTCTGGAGAACATTCCTAAACACAATTCTGACAAGAGCTCCGGAGATGCTTTGGGGATGGAAAAACTAGCACCATACCCAGAATGGCTTAAACAGTATGTTCCCCAGAAAAAGATCTTACAAAAACAAGTCCAAACCAACCTGGAATCATAACTCTTACAAGAAATCAAGCAATTAAACATTGAAATTCCTCTTCTCCAAGCAATCAGAGATGTACCAGAACTAAATCAGTTCATTAAAAAGTATTGTATCAAAACGCAGGGCAGGAAGACAAACTTTCCCTCCACAATACAGGTGGAAGGAAAAGTAGTAGATCTATTGATGGGAGAAATTCTCCTTCCAAAATATGGAGACCCTGGAAATCCTGCCATAACTGTTTTCATCTCAAGGGCAGAAATTTCAAATGTTCTGGTTGATTTGGGAGCAGCAATTAATGTGATGACAGTTCACACAATGAACAAATTAGCTCTATCAGGTATCCAATCCACAACTACAATTCTTTAACTTGCTGACCAGTTAGTAGCTGTTCCAAAAGGAGTAATCACTGATGTACCAATTGTGATAGATTCATGGGAATTTCCAGTGGACTTTCTGATATTAGAACCTAGAAACCAGAGAAATGCTTATCCACTGATTTTAGGAAGACCATGGCTGGCTACAACAGCATCATCTATTGATTGTCGAACTGGGGATATGGTCATTTCTAATGGGATAGATTTGAAGGAAATATCTCTGTATCCTCTAGCTAAACCATCAATGCATTATACAGGAAGAGTATGGGTGGATGAACTAGAGAACAATGACAACAGTGCCTCAGTAGCTATGGTAACCATAAAGGAACATCTGGGAGTGTTAGAAGAAGAAATATACTTTGATACAACATAAGACATTACTCACATCCTAATCAATAAGGATGTGATGGAACTTGCCCAAGATTCTAGGAGATAACTTCTTACTTCTTCTCATTGTACCCTCGCCAACATCATTCCTTGTGGGGAAACCTTTTACAGAGATTTAGCCACTTTCCACATGTTACTTCCACATTCTTGTCCTTTCAATAACATGATTCCAATGTATGGATTAACCACGTCTATGGGTCAAATCAAAAAACAAGTCATGATTTTACTAGGGAAAACACTTAATATCAATACTTAGTTAACAACAAATCAGGAAGAAAAACTTATCCAACTTCTGATTTCCCATTCAATAGCGTTTGCTTGGGAATACCAAGATATGAAAGACATACCTCTTGAGATATGTACCCATCATATATACACTAAGGATTTTAAATCTGTCAGACAACCCTAGAGAAGATTGAATCCTGCTTTAAAGGACATTATCAAAACTAAAATAGAAAAATTACTTCAAGCAGGGTTTATATATCCAATCTCAGATAGTCAATGGGTCTCACCCCTTGTCATAGTGCCTAAAAAGAATAGGAAATGGAGGGTGTGTATTGATTATAGAGAACTCAACAAGGGCACAAAAAAGGACTTCTTTCCCTTACCATTCATTGATCAAGTACTGGACAACCTTGCTAGGAGAAAGTATTTCTCTTTTCTAAATGGATTTAGTGGGTATAATCAAATTCAAGTAGCACCTGAAGATCAGGACAAAACTACATTCACCTGCTCTTGGGGAACTTTTGCTTACAAAGTTCTTCCCTTTGGACTATGCAATGCACTAGCTACATTTCAGAGACTTGTTTTAGCTATTTTTGCTGAACTAGCTAATGAATGCATGGAGGTCTATATGGATGACTTTACTGTGTATGGGGATAATTTTGAAGAAGCTCTCACAAACCTTGAGAAAGTATAAAAATGATGTGAGAAAAATCAATTATCCCTTAGCCATGAAAAGTGCTTCATGATGGTGGAGGAAGGAATTGTTTTAGGACACCACATTTCAGCAAAGGGGATCAAAGTGGATCAAAACAAGATAGAAGTGATCACACAGTTGCCTCCACCCAAAAATCAGACAGATGTTAGAAGTTTTTGGGTCATGTAGGCTACTATAGGAGATTCATAGAAAATTTTAGCAGAATAGCTGCCCTCCTGTTTACCCTGCTTAACAAAGACACAAAATTTCTATGGACAGAAGAATGTCAATCAACATTTGAAACCTTGAAAGTGAAGCTTATTGTCACACCAATTTTGAGGGGACCTAATTGGACTTTACCATTTCACATATAGACTGATGCTTCAAATGATTCCATTGGGACAGTTTTAGGACAAAAGGAGGAAGGAGAAAGTATGCATGTTATTTATTACATTAGCAAAAACCTTACCTTTGCAGAAAGAAATTACACCACAACTAACAAAGAATTCTTGGTAGTCATCTATACTATAAATAAATTCAGGCATTATATCGCTGGATATAAAATATTTGTACACATTGATCATGCAACCATCAAGTACCTAATGAATAAACCAGTAGTGGGTGCAAGGATCATCAGGTGGTTATTACTGTTGCAGGAATTTGATATTACCATAGTTGATAATCCAGGAAAGTTTAATTTGGTTGCTGATTTTTTGTCAAAATTGCATACAGGAGGAGAAAACCAACTAGTGGAGGATAAGTTCCCAGATGAACATCTTTTTTCTATCTCCTCTACTGCACCTTGGTTTGCTGACATAGCTAATCTTTTAGCTACAGGATTGTATCCATCCCATTTTACCTCAAAATAAAAAAAAATGTTTGGTTAAAGAAAGTTTATCTTACAAATGGTTGAATGGTTTACTATTTAAACGTGGTCCTAATTTCATTCTACGTAGGTGTTTAAAGGATGATGAGATTTTTGATGTGTTGAGAGCATGTCATGATGAACCATCTAGTGGCCATTACTCCTTCCACCAGACAGTCCACAAGATCCTCGGAGCTGGTTACTACTAGCCCTCTCTTCATAAAGATACAAAGAAGTATGTGCAGCACTGTGACCAGTGCCAAAGGATGGGACAACCAACCTTTACCCAGGAGATGCTACTGCATCCTCAAGTCATGATGGAACCATTTGAATAGTGGGGTCTCGACTTTGGGGGACCAATTTCCCCACCATCATTAGGCAAGGAGTACATTCTAGTATGCACAAACTATGTTACTAAGTGGGCTAAGGTTCAAGCATTACAATTTGCAAGGGAAGAAAAAGTTACTGATTTCCTTTATAATAAGATTTTCTTAAGGTTTGGAGCCCCAAGATCAATAGTTTCAGATAGAGGACCTCAATTTACTTCACAAGTAATCCAAGCATTCACAGATTTATATCAAGTCAAGCACAGAAAATTGTCACCTTACCATCCTCAACCAAATAGGTAGGTGGAAGTAACTAATAGGGAACTTGAAAATATTTTGACAAGGACAGTAGTAATGAACATAAAAGATTGGGCTAGCAGATTACCTAAAGCAGTTTGGGCTTACAATACCACTTGGAAGTCCACAACAAAGTTCTCACCATATGAATTAGTTTATGGGAAAAAGCCTATTTTGTCTATAGAATTTGAACTCCAAACACTTAAAACTGTATTGGATATTGGTCTACCATTGTCTATAACTCAACATAATAGAATTCTTTAGCTCAATGAGTTGGATGAAATTCGGACAGAGGCCATTCAACAAATAGAACTGGTTCAGTATCAGAGAAAGCAATGGCATGACCAACACATCAAAAGGAGGACATTTCAACAAGGTGATTGGGTTCTTCTTTATGATTATAAATTCAAGGAGTTCAAAGGGAAATTACAAACTCATTGGATGGGTGCTTATCAAATAAAGGAAGTTTTTGAAAATGGAATAGTATTATTGGAACCTATTAATGGAAGCATAGACACATTCCTAGTAAATGGTCACCGAATCAGACACTATAAAAGACCATCTACTAAAGAAGAATTTCTTAATGATTTGTGTTTTGATACAGGGGATACCTCCTCTGTCACAGTGTTGGATTAAAAAAAAAAAGAAAAAAAAATAAGGTTGAAAACTAGCAAATGGTGGCCTTCTAAAAAAAAAAGAGAAAAAAAAAAGAAAAAAAAAAAGAGAAAGATGGAAAACCAGTAAATGGTTGTCTTTCTCGACCAAGGGAGTTGAAAACCAGCAAATGGTGGTTCCCTTCTTCAGGATAGTTGAAATAATTGAGCTCTGGAGGTGATCAGGTGCTGGGAGTTAGTCAAATGCACCTCTGGCACTTCCCAAACCAAATGCACCTCTGGTGCTTCTCAAACCAGAAGTACCTCCGGTGCTTCCCAAACTAGGAGCACCTCTGGCACTCTGTCAATAAAGAAGTCAATTTCAATAATAAGGGAGGGGACCCACCTCTCCAGACAATAAAGTGGACACATCACATGATGAGGTCATCATGACTCATCCTCTACTTTATCACAAGAATAAATTAAATTAGCACGCATATCATTTGTAGGGGTATTCACAAAGCCGGCACTGACGTCACCCAAGGAACGCAGATTCTCGAACCATTTAGCGCAATGATTGTAGGTCGCATACCAATGGAGTAGTGGGCGTCATCTCAAGCCACCAAAAGCTGCTCATGTGCCGCAACATGTGCAATCTCATAAAATGACACAGCATCTCTGTCGTGTACATCACCCTCATCATTAAAAATGATCCAGGTAATTCTATCTTTAATTAAGAATTAATAACAACTGTCTTGTCTTTCTATTTTTGGGTGCCGCCACTATGACACATCCTCCTGACATCATTTCCTTTCTAAAATTCATACATGCTGCCATCTATTCTATACTGCCACCTTGCCTTCAGAGTGTCCTGTCATTCTGTCACATTTATGACTGCCTAGGTACTCTAACTAATCTACAAATCTTCCATAAGCCTAAGTTGAGAAACATAACATTCCTCATTCGAACCTCTAAAGCACCCTGAAGAACAGAGCAAATTGAGCAGTCCTCCGGAGCCTACAGAGTTAAGAGGAAAGGATAAACTACAGATTGAGGAGAGTGGGGAATTAAGTATAGAAGGTGGAACCAATTTAGTAATGGGGGTAAAGAAGAAGTCTGAGCCAGAAAGTGTTGTGGGTCTTCTGCAGGATGAAGTTGCAGCAAACATTCTAAGAACTGCAGGATGGCTGGACTTCCTAGAAAAATTTGAAGGGTTTCAGGAAGATGTCATGGATGAATTCCTCAGAAATTTAAGGGACAATCAGACAGCTATCAGAGGAGTCCAAATCAATTTCTCCTCGGCCACTATCAATCACATTTCTGGACTGCCTAAACAAGGTGAGAGGTTTTATCACTTGAAAACCTTATACACTGATTTAATTAAGAATTTCTCTGTTTGAGGTGAACCTGCCATACAATTGCATTCAAATAAAAATGAAGTAAAAGGAATTCTTAGGACCACACTCCCAAACCCTTAGCAATATGTTGCCACCTGGCTGATGAAATATTTTACATGTGATGGTCAATTCTCTCTAGTTTTAGGGCCAATCATGAAAATGCTGATTTTTCTAAGGCATGGGAATAGACACCCTGAGTTTAACATAAACATCCCCAATTTCCTGTATTCTGCCATCAGGGCAACTACAGAAAAATATCAGCAAAATAAGGGTCCCATGAAACATCATGGCCTCATTTTTCTAGTAGTCAAACACCACTTCCTGTCTCAGACCAATGGGGAGGAATTATGGAAAAACTTTCTTGAACAAGATTCCTAGGACAGAGGACTAGAGATGGCACAGCCAGGAGGTGAGAGTTCTCCTACTCACCAAGAAGAAGAAATTGAGCCTTTAGCCTCCTCCATAGTTGTTCAAAGAGGAAAGAAGTCCTCACAGGAGGCAACTTCATCTATAGCCCCTATTCCTGATAAAAAGAAGAAAGGCAAAGAAATTGCAGAATCTACTCCTAAACAAACCCTATATATGACTCGATCAGTTAGGAGAAAGATGACTCTAACTGAGGAATCTTTCCCTAAGGAATTAACAGAGGAGAGGTCAGGACAGAGAGCAGAGAGATTCTAGGCTGAAGAACCATCTCATGATTCAGATGTGATACCTCTAGTCAGGAAGAGAAAACAAAGAGAAGTTTCCCCAACACCATCTATTCATTTGGGGTCAAGTCTAATTTTAGAACCATCATGTGCTCCAGAGACGGAACACATACAAACTATTACTATTTCCTCAGACTCTGAGGATGAGAGACCTACTCCGGAGGCACCTGCCCCACCTCTGCTATGGAGAAGCAAAAGGAAAAGATAACTCTCATAGGCTAAGAAAGATATTGCTCTCCTATCTAAGGTACTCCTGGGTTTTAGAACATATGAGGATAAGGCTGGGCCTTCATCGGTACCAACAGAAGCAGAGGAACCCCAAAAGGACCCTCAGGACAGGTAGTCTACATAAAAAGATGAAATAGGGCAAATGGGTAAAACTGACAGTGCAGAGCAGATGGCCATGGTAAACCCTGATGACCAGCAAGTAGAAGCAGAAGCAAAAGCAAAAGAAGAAACCTTCTCTCATCCCTTTGACCAAGAGGATGTTGAAATTTCAAAAGAACATCAACTAATGGAAGAAATTGAAAACCTAAAGAGACTACTCTGGGGGAAGAATCTGATTATTACTGACCTTAAGAAGGTTAGACTAGAGGTAGAAATGGAGCAAAAACAAGTCATTGAAAATCTACAAATAGAACTCCAAAGCAAAAATAAAATCATACAGGAAAAAGAAGCAGAATTAGAGGCCCAAAAAATTGAGGCAGTCAAACTGTTGGAAGAAAAAGAGAAAGAGGTAGCACAAAGTGTTTCTAAGCTCACCATGGCTAGAGACAATAGCCTCACAATAATGGCAACATTGATTGAGAAAATACATAGCCAGGATAGACAGTTAACTTGGGCCAACAACAAACTAGATGACCAGGAGGAATATATTCAAGAGTTGGCTGGCCCAAGGGCAATCAATGAGTAGGAAATACAAACAGATGCATATGTGGGTCCAATCACCATTGACATTCCTAAGGCCCTGTTCCATTGGGAGAATAAGTGTAGAGAATATGAGGCTTCCAAGCCTATACTGCAGTTACAAAAGGCAGTCACTACCAAAACAAAAAGAATAGAAACTCTGGAAGGAAAAATCATTGAAATGGCCTCCCTTTCTTCAGAAATTCTATCCTGTAGGCCTCCAAGTGCCAGCTATTCTATGTTCTTACAAGAAAGAGTCCTACAGAGGAAATTTTCTTTAGTCCTATCTGACTTGGTTGAGGATACAGAGACAGCAGAAGGATTCATGATAGCATATACAAGGAGTAATGATGAAGACAAGAATTTCCTATGTGAATTATACCTACATGGTTTCTGTGTTAATGATATAACTTTAATTCTTAATCATTTGTGGGAGAATGCCAGCTTAAATAATTTATGTCCCTAATGAGGAATCATCAGATCTAGAATGAATGAATGGAAGATCATCTCAAGAAAGATATGAAAACAGATCTTTTCATCAGGAAGGAATGTCCCAATCCCAGTGCTTTTAGGATCCAATTCAGGTCCCTTATCTATCACCCTAAAAGTAAGAACAAAATTTTACCATTATACCTAAAAAGTTTACAAGAGTGCTCCATCAATTTTGGTCTTTTCATAATCAGTTCAACAAATCCAGTACTTGCCATAGCAAAGAAAAGATGGAATGTTTTGACCTCGGAGCAGAAAATGAGAGAGGTGGTCATCCCTGCAAACTTAAGATTATTGATGAGAAAAGCAAAGTTGATATCCAAAATGATGGATAACCATAAGAAGGAATGGATAGGTGGATGGTTCAGGCCCCCTCTCATAATTGAGCCACTTCCTATCTAGGCTGAGCAGATGGAAGATGAGAAATTACAGGACTTGTTGAAGTAGGTTGATAAATACAGAGGCAATGGTAATACCAACTGCACAACTTGGACCACCTATGCACAGGATTATAGTTTGACTGACAAGATACTTCACTAGAAAAAATCCAGATTGTGAGAAGTGGGAGGACCTGCCAAACCTTAGGTATGGGGGGGATGATGAGTGCCAAGATGCACCCATGAAATACATCTTTTTACCTCTCTTTTTCTCCTCCTTGATCCCATATTTCTTAATGTCTGCACCCAAATAAGCTAGCAAGATCGTTCTAGTTAATGATTAATTGAGATAGATTACTTAAGATCATAATTTCTGATTGAGTGACTAATGTGCATGGAATTTATGCAAAAATGCAGAAACTTCTCTCTTTTTGAATCAACAGGTGTAGATGCCAGGAACAACAATTTTGTGATTCTCCGGAGACAATACCAGAGTACCATGACACCAGAAGTTTTGAAGAAAAGAGAAAGCCTCTCCAGAGCTGAACAAAGAAAGCTACAGACATCTTCAGAGCTGTAGACAGGGACAGATATTTCTGGCACCTCCTGAGAGTAGGGCATATTTCCAGCATAAGCTGTCAATCAGGCACTCTCAGCAGTGATCATAATACCCCTCATTTCACTCAAATCATCACCTGAGTGGTGAAGGGTCATCTTTAGTAAAACTACTGGAGTTTTTATATTTATAAAGTTTTTCCATGAGTTACAGATATAACTGATTCAATACCCATATTTTCAAGGCCTCACTGCCCAAATGTATTAAGACTCAAACTTAGAATTCTGAGTGGACTTCTGTTCCACTCAGTCTACTTTTATTGCATGATTATTTTTCATAGTTAGATAGCTAGTGTAATAAAGAGATGGATGTCATCTCATAGAAAAACTGGTAGATAAGATAAGTGATATGTCATCACTCTTTTGATATATACTCATAGGAACAGCAGAAGAAAAATACTATGATTGAATTATTCTTATTCTCGGTAATCTCAGTTCTGTGATATCAATATTTTTCATGAATACAAAATGAATGGAATTGGACTGTATTTAGTTGTGATCTTCTTTTGTACTAATTCCCTACTGTAGCCTTCAGCCCCAAGGGTGTGGAGCAAGGGCCCACTCTCACCACCAAGGCAGAAGGCTAGTACCACTGTTTTATTAGTTCAGATTTTTCTATGAAAAGTATTTACTGATTTTGATAGATAGGTGTGTTGCAAGTATGGGCCTAATTGGTATTGTCATTGATGTCAACATACTCCTGTTGCATTAATGATAAGGTTTGGATGAGCCGTGAGCTGAGGATATTGAGAAAATTAATCTCAATCAGGAACAGTAAAGAACAGTGATGACAGTAAGGCAAAAGTCCAAGATAGGATGAGGATTAGAGGATGCAGATTAAAGGGATTGTAGATATGTGTCTATAGGTGATCAAGTAGAGATTTCAGAGGTCTGCATGAAGATATGAAGAAGTTGTGGCTGCTCAAGTAAAACCAGTTCCGGTAGGTGTTCAAAGGTGACAGAGTGTAACAAGAAAGGTCCAGTGAGATCTGGAAATGAATTTTCCTGTTCTACAGATTTGAGGGAGTGCTGAGGAAGTCTTTGTGGTATATCAACTTGATTAGTTCATGGTTTGAAGGTCCACAAGCATCTATTCATTTGTGACAATAATGCCAAACTGTGTTCTTAAGGTTCTAGGTGAAGGAGAGAAGGATTTCAGTAAGCAGAAGAAGTGTGGATGTTCTTGGTGATTCAGGCAAGCTTGTGGAGGTCTTTGGATCGTGTCCAATTCGTGTTGGTCATTCACATTGAAGTTGGAGCTCGCAATTGAAGAGTAACTTCTGGATGAGTTATGCATCTTGCGGATGTTCTTATGGATGTTTGTCGACTTAGATGATCATTCCTAAGTTGATGCCTTGTATAAATAAGGGATTGCGAAGTCAATTTGAAGTTGTCCTTGTGGTTATGAGAGTGTGGTAGCGAAGAGGAGAGCGAAAGGCAGAGCAGAAGTATTGGGCTTAAATGGAACTGATTCAAGCATGGTGAAGATGCTATTCTCCAGTTCATGTATGTGATATTTATTTCTTTGTAGACAGTGTGTCTCGTGTAGGCAATGAGCCTCTTGTGAGCAGTGAGCCCTAATTGGCATGTGCCATTTTGTTCTTTCTATTCTTCTAATAGAGAATGCTATATTGGGTTAATCACCCTGTGGTTTTTCCCTTAACCGGGTTTTCCATGTCAAAATCTTAGTGTCTTATGTGTTGATGTGTTTCTACTCTTGATTTGAATGCATTATGGTTCATGATTAATATGTTGCTAATCACTAAGAAGATTTAAGTGTTTAATTGGAGAAAGTTTTGCACAACTGATTCACCCCCCCTCTCAGTTGTGTGTCCTAAGTCTAACAATTGGTATCAGAGCCAAGTTCCTCTAAAAGGAGCTTAACCGCTTGAGGAGATCCAGGATGTCGTCTTACAAGAAGGATAGTCCGAAGTTTGATGGAACCAATTTTTCTATTTGGAAAGGTCGTATGAAATGTCACTTGCAGTGTATGGGAATGGCGTACTGGACCATGGTTACAATATAGTATGTACCTCCACAGGGTGGTCTGAAAACCCTAAATGAAATCACAGATGCTGAAAACAATCTACGGACTATAGAGGCTCTTCTAAGTGCATTATCTGATTCAGAGCTCTCAAATGTTATTGACCTACCAACTACTTTTAAGATTTGGAAAAAAATGGAACTTTTGCATGAAGGAGACCAGTATGTTAAATGTGCAAGATTACAAAGTCTAAAAGAGAAATTTGAAAATCTGAAGATGAGAGATGATGAAAATATTACTACTTTTATGCCAAGAGTGAATGAGTTGGTTTGTGGAATTAGAAATGCTAGTGGAGTCTTGGATGAAAATGAGATTGTTGGCAAAATTCTCAGATCCCTACCTGCTTCTTACAAAATCAAGGCTGTTGCCATTGAAGAATTCAGAGCCCATACAACTATCAGAAGAGATCAATTAGCTAGAAAATTGGCTGCATTTGAAATGACAGAGTTTGGAGATGACCCCCCCAAGACTAAATCTGCATTCAAAGCCAGTGCCTTTGTAAAAAGTAAACAAAGGTTTGATCCGAGAGAGAACTCATCAAGGAAACTGTCATGGTATGAAAAAGCAAGAAAAGACCTAGTAGAAGAAGAAGTAGAAACTGCTCAACTTGAAGCCCTTATTGCAAAAAGGCTGCCAAGAGGATCCGGTAAGTATGAAGGAAAATTACCTTTTAAGTGTTTTAACTACAATAAGATTGGTCATTTTGCCTCAAGGTGTCCGGAAAGGTTTTTAAGGCAAAATCCTAACAAGCCAAGGTTCCAAAAGAATTGTTACTATGTACATGAAGATGATGACAATGAAGGAGTAACAGATGATGAATCAGAGACAAGAAACAAATCCAGAAATGAATGGGTGTTCATTGCCATCAAGGAAGAAGATCCAATGTCCTCTGTATCTGTCAATCATAAGACTGTGGAAAGATCTCTAGCTACCGAAATTGAAGAGAAGGATGATTGGGTCATTGACAGTGGATGCTCTCACCATATGATAGGTGACAAAAATAAGTTTGTAGATTTGGAAAGGTATGAAGGAGGAGTGGTAAAGTTTGGTGACAATTCTGCTGGTAGAATCAGAGGTAGAGGAACTATCTCTCTTGATGGAAGAAACAAAACTGGTAATGTACTGTATGTTGAAGGATTGAAGCACAATCTTCTCAGTGTTGGAGAGTTGGTGGACAAAGGCTATGATCTCTGGTTCAAGAATGGAAAATGCAAGATCTTTGAAAGTTCTAGAACAGAGATTGCATCCGGTACTCAAACTAAAGGTAATATCTGTCACTTGGTTGGTACTAGCGAAAGTTGCTTGTTTAATCAAATTGATCAAAATTGTTTGTAAGAGATCTTCCAAAATTGGTGAAACCTACTAACAGCTTGTGCAAAGAATGTCAGTTGGGTAAGCTGAGCAGAGTCACTTTCAAAAGTAAGGAACTATCTTCTACCAGATTATTGGACTTAGTTCATACTAATCTTTGTGGTCCGGCAAGAATCAGGAGTATTCAAGGTGATAGATACTTCATGCTGCTAATTGATGACTATTCCTGGATGATGTGGGTAACCTTTCTAAAAGAGAAATCAGAAGCTCTTGAGAAATTCAAAATATTCAAGGCTATGGTAGAGAATGAAACTGGATTAAAGTTGAAGTGTCTGAGGTCTGATAGAGGTGGAGAATTCACATCCGTTGAATTCATAGAGTTCTGTGAGAAATATGGAATAAAGAGACAGTTGTCTACTCCTAGGACTCCACAGCAGAATGGAGTAGTGGAGAGAAAGAACCAGACCATCCAGGAAGCATCTAGGACCATGATGATGGAAGCAAATGTTCCTCAAATCTATTGGAGAGAAGCTGTCAGCACTGCAGTCTATACTCTCAATCGAGTTCAAATCAGAAGCAATACTAGTAAGACTCCTTATGAACTTTGGTTTGGTATCACTCCTACTGTAAGGTATTTTAGAGTTTTTGGTAGCAAATGTTACATCAAAAGAGACGAAGACCTATGAAATTTTGATGCTAGAAGTGATGAAGGAATATTCTTGGGTTACTCTACTCAAAGCAAAGCATACCAGTGTTTTAACAAAAGACTGAGAAAGATGATAGAAAGTACAACTGTAAAGGTTGATGAAGGAATTGAGAAACCCTCAAAGTTTTATGAATATGATGAAGATGATCAAAATGGTGTTCTGACTCAAGGAGCCCAAGCCTCCTCTATTAGTCAGATTCAAATTAATCCAGTAAATCAGGAAGAAGAGATGAGTGTCAATGAGCCTGATCAAGAATCAGAAGTGCAAGAAATTCTTAAAGTTCCCAGGTATGTAAGACTGAACCACTCTGAAGATAATATCATAGGTGATAAAAGCAAAGGAGTACTAACAAGAAGGAGAATTGCTCAAGATTTAGAAGAGTATTGTTTGATTTCAAAGATTGAACCTAAGACAGTGAATGAATCTTGCAATGATGAAAACTGGACTAAAGTAGTGGAGGAAGAGCTGGTGCAAATAGAGAAAAATCACACTTGGGATCTTGTTCCCAGACCTAGAAACAAGAATGTGATTGGAACCAAATGGGTCTTCTGGAACAAATGAAATAAAGTTGGTGAAGTAATCAGAAATAAAGCTAGATTGGTCTTCAAGGGCTACTCTCAAATAGAAGGAATTGATTTTGAAGAAACTTTTGCTTCGGTGGCAAGAATTGAAGCAGCAGATTATTTCTTGCCTTTGCTACCTTCAAGGATTTCAAGGTATATCAGATGGATGTCAAGTCTGCCTTCCTAAATGGTGACTTGGAAGAAGAAGTGTATATAGAGCAACCAGATGGATTTCAATTGTCTGATCATGGTGATATGGTCTGCAAGTTGAAGAAGGCACTGTATGGATTGAAGCAAGCCCCAAGAGCCTGGCATGAAAGATTGGACAAGCATCTTTTGAAGATTGGTTTCAACAAAGGTACTGCTAACAGTAACTTATATTTCAAAATTGATCATCAAAACATCTTGATTGTGGAAGTGTTTGTTGATGATATCATCTTTGGAGGAACATATAGTATGTGTAAAACTTTTGCAAATCAAATGAAAAGTGAGTTTGAGATGTCTATGCTTGGTGAAATGAATTTCTTCTTGGGTCTGCAAATCACTCAAACAAAGAAAGGAATCTTCATTTCTCAAACCAAATATGTGAAAGAATTGTTGAAGAAATTTGGGATGGAAGATTCAAAGAAAATGAATACTCCCATGGCAACCGGATGTAAGTTGAGCAAAGATGATGACTCTCTTAAGGCAGACCAGACAAAGTATAGATCAATGATTGGAGGATTGTTGTATCTCACTCAAACTAGACCAGACATTATGCAAGTTGTTGGTCTTGTTGCTAGATTCCAAGTTGATCCTAGAGAATTCCATGTCATGGCAATCAAGATGTTTTTTAGATATCTAAAGAGATGGTTGAGTATGGTCTGTGGTATCTTAGAGATCATGATTTCTCTCTTCATGCATATACAGATGCTGATTGGGCAGGAGATGTGGATGACCGGAAGAGTACTAATGGTGGAGCATTCTTTTTGGGGAAGAGATTGGTTTCTTGGCTAAGCAAGAAACAAGAGGCAATATCTATGTCTACAACTAAAGTTGAATATATTATAGTAGTAGGTAGTTGCACTCAAGTTTTGTGGATGAAGCAGATGCTAAGAGATATCAAAGTGGAGTATGAGGAACCTATCACAATCTTCTGTGATAATTCAAGTGCAATAAATATATCCAAGAATCCAGTGTTACATTCAAAGACTAAACATATATCCATCAAATTTCACTTTTTGAGAGAGCAAGTGAACAAGAATGAAGTCAGATTGGAGTTTGTGCCTTCCAAGGATCAGATTGTAGACATCTTTACTAAACCTCTACCTAAGGACTCTTTTGAGTATCTCAGGGAGAAGTTAGGGGTTATTTCCCCTCCGGTGATGAACTAAGGTGCATCAGTCCAGTGGATATCACAGTCATATCTTGTGATCCGGATTGATGGGAGCTGCTACTCAGGGGGAGCAGCAGGTATGATTCTAAAGTGTTGGAATTGCAAGTATGTGCCCTTTGCCATTGATGTCAAAGGGGGGAGAGAAGACATGTGAAAAAAAAGTGGTTGTTGATCAAAGGGGGAGCAGTAAATTGAGAGAAGACATGTGAATGGTTGTTGCTAATAGGGGGAGCTGTTATAGTAAGAAGAAATTCTTGACTTGATGGTTAAAATAGTTTTTCACATCTTATGTTGCCATCAATGACAAAGGGGGAGATTGTTGCAAGTATGGGCCTAACTGGTGTTGTCATTGATGTCAACATACTCTTGTTACATTAATGATAAGGTTTGAATGAGCCGTGAGCTGAGGATATTGAGAAAATTAGTCTCAATCAGGAACAGTGAAGAACAGTGATGACAGTAAGGCAAAAGTCCAAGATAGGATGAGGATCAGAGGATGTAGATTAAAGGGTTTTTAGATATGTGTCTTTAGGTCATCCAATAGAGATTTCAGAGGTCCGTATGAAGATATGAAGAAGTTGTGGTCACTCACGTAAAACCAGTTCCGGTAGGTGTTCAGAGGTGACATAGTGTAACAAGAAAGGTCCGGTGAGATCTGGAAATAAATTTTCCTGTTCTGCGAATTTGAGGGAGTGCTGAGGAAGTCTTTGTGGTGTATCAACTTGATTGGTTCATGGTTTGAAGGTCCACAAGCATCTATTCCTTTGTGACAGTAATGACAGACTGTGTTCTTGAGGTTCCAGATGAAGGAGAGAAGGATTTCAGTAAGCAGAAGAAGTGTGGATGTTCTTGGTGATTCAGGAAAGCTTGTGGAGGTCTTTGGATTGTGTCCAGTTCATGTTGGTGGTCTGCATTGAAGTTGGAGCTCACAATTGAAGAGTAACTTCTGGATGATGGTGTTCTTCCTAAGACAGGCCGACTAGATGAGTTATGCATCTTGCAAATGTTCTTATGGATGTTTGTCGACTTAGATGATCATTCTGAAGTTGATGCCTTGTATAAATAAGGGATTGCAAAGTCAGTTTGAATTTTTCCTTGTGGTGATGAGAGTGTGGTAGCGAGGAGGAGAGAGAAAGGCAGAGCAAAAGTATTGGGCTTAAATGGAATTGAATCAAGCATGGTGAAGATGCTATTCTCCAGTTCATGTATGTGATATTTATTTCTTTGTAGACAGTGTGTCTCTTGTAGGCAATGAGCTTCTTGTGAGCAGTGTGCTCGGGCAGTGAGCCCTAATTGACATGCGCCATTTTGTTCTTTCTATTCTTCTAATAGAGATTGCAATCTTGGGTTAATCACCCCGTGGTTTTTCCCTTAACCAGGTTTTCCACGTCAAAATCTTAGTGTCTTATGTGTTGATGTGTTTCTGCTCTTGATTTGAATGCATTATGGTTCATGATTAATATGCTGCTAATCACTAAGAAGATTTAAGTGTTTAATTGGAGAAAGTTTTGAACAACTGATTCACCCCCCCTCTCAGTTGTGTGCCCTAAGTCTAACAAGGTGTATGTTACTGTTTTAAGATTGCTTTAAGTAACTTCCTATTTTATTATGTTTTCAGCATTCCTTAAATTCATTTAGTAAGTAGACAGATTAATATTTTCAAATTAGTAGAAGCTGTTAAGATTAGCTAGGAAAACTGGTAACTATAGAATCCCTAGTTGCAGACAGCTGACAACACAGCCCCTAGATTTTGACTTCTAAAAAAAAATTAAATGATGAGGTACAACGACACCTTGTCACTACGCATCTGCATAATTTTTGCATATGAATAGCAGTCATGTGCATTTATTGTGTTCTCACGCATTTGATAAGGGGTTCTGTACATATGATATTGCGCATCTGTTATAAAACTATGCATGTAATACCTATTTCTGCGCATATGCCTGAAATTGCATATATGATTAGGGCTTCTGCTCATCTACACTAAAGTTGTGCTTTTGATAACTAAAGCTTCGCTTTTGATAACTAAAGCTTCTCTTTTGATAACTAAAGATGCACATCTGAGATAAAAGGTCATTACTTAGCGATTTTGATAAAGTCAGCATCAATGTTATGTTGACCAACTAATAGGTCATCTTCAAGATTGACAGAATCTTAGAAGAGATGATAGGATAGGTTTTAGATAGGATAGCTAAGTAATTATTTTGATAGATTTGATAGATATCCAGCTTAGCTAAATGCTTGATTAACATGCTTGTGTTACTGATTGCAGGAGGAGCTAGATGTTATGATGTCTCGGAAGAGGTTTCCCCCCACATAGTTGTTACGGACTTATCTGACAGAGACAGATCATTTGGTACTGGGTTCTACGAGATTATGGTATGTGACCTTCATGCCTGAGATTCAGGTGAACCTTGGGATGCTGATTGCTCTGGCAGAGAGATGACATAGTGAGCACTGCACATTTCACTTTCCGATTGGAGAGATGACAGTGACACTTGAGGATGTACACCAGATTCTTAGGATTCTAATATTTGGAGAGTTGGTGGATTACGAGCCACATGCAGGAATAGGATTGGAGGAGTGTCGCCAAGTGTTTGATGATGCATATATTGAGGGGACAGAGATCAACTAGGCTGACATGGTTGATTACTATGAACCCTTGTTGTCTATACTAATAGGGTTGATTGGAGGCATGATCTTCCTAGACAAGAGATCACATGGATTTCCTGATGGATGGGGGAGGACTTTGGAGAGGATCATGACCAAGGGGACCCCCTTTGCCTGGG
Source organism: Cunninghamia lanceolata (assembly GCA_027924645.1). Classification (NCBI taxonomy): domain Eukaryota; kingdom Viridiplantae; phylum Streptophyta; class Pinopsida; order Cupressales; family Cupressaceae; genus Cunninghamia; species Cunninghamia lanceolata. The sequence continues at coordinate 1,311,370 of BSBN01001327.1, read as the reverse complement.
GTGTTTGCCTACTTGCACATTTATATCATGATCTGCATTAGTTTATTTATGATGGAGCTGCTAGTCTATCTACTGGGGTTTCATTATTACAGATATGGGCATGGGGCCACATTGTGATTACACGACCTTTAGGTATGGGAGTTAGAGAGAGGGATAGACCATACTCATACATGTATCAAGAGAGCCTTTCCCAGCCTAAGCTAGGAAAGCTTGAGTATTGGAGACACACATTGGATAATGTGGACACAGTTGAGTGGCAGCCTTACCTAGATTGTGAGGCATGGGATGATGATGCTACCAAGTTACCCTTTTTCTTTCAGATATGATGACTGATAGGGTGGACATCTTACATTCTTAAGTGTCACATTGTTTCTCATGTGTACCGACAATTCGGCAGGGTCTAGGGGATGCCCCAGGGTACTGTTGTATTTACTCAGATGCATAAGGAGCATCCATGGTGGGGTCCTGTTGCATCTTACAAGCAAGCCCGAGATGATTCCTTATAGATCCCTTATTAGGTGTGGGATTTGAGGAGGGATATTGTAGATGTTGGGATGACGGTAGATTATGCAGCACATTTTATAGGTCATCCATTCCCTAGATACTCTAGACCTAGGGAGCTAGCTCCTAGACTGGAGGACAGAGATGAGGATGATGATGCTCCACAATGGAGGAGGAGGCAACGACAAGGTGGGAGGGGTGCCAAAGGTGGCCGAGGTGGAGGGGATGGTGGTGGGGATGATGGAGGGGATGATGGTAGGGATGATGGAGGAGATGGAGGGCAGAGAAGAGTTAGACAGAGAGTGGAGAGGGTACCACAGATACAGGCTCAGCCTCAGGTATAGGCTCTAGTGCAGGGACAAGAATAGGGTCAGGATGATGGGGCGATGGTAACATTGTAGGTCTAGTGGCTTAGTTATAGCGTCTAGTTGCATAGCTACAGGGACAAGTTGTGCAGATGCACGGGTAGATTTATTAGCTGTAGGGAGATGTTAGAGTGGTGACCTTGGAGCAGGATACCACCATTCAGAGGTATACTAGGGTAGAGACCCTACTACAGCAGGTAGAATAGACTGCAGCACAAGGTCCCAGTGGACATACTATTGCAGAGATGGTCCATGCAAGCCAGGAGATATTCTATTGGAGATCATTATATGAGCAAGCAGTGCCCCCAAAGCAGAAGGCAGAGAGCTTCCACACTAGCTCATGTAGCAGATCCAGGTGGACCCAGTCTGAGAGGGGAGGAGTTATGGGGTTGCCAGCTCCTCGAGGACCACTAGGGACAGGGTCTTCAGGTCCTCAGCCTCATCAGCCAACACCTTTTGGAGGCACTACCTCTTAGGCATTTTTGAGACATGTATCATTTTGTATCATTTGTATACATTATTTTTGACAGCTCGACATACACTTTCATGATATCATTGTATACTTGGACATTTATTTTTTTGATGATGATGTATATATGAGCTTCGATGTACTATATGTATGTGCACTTATGGATGGATGTTATCTATATGATGGATGTTATGAAATTATGCTTATATTTGATGGTTCTAACATGTTGATTCTATGATGTGTATGGCATTTATGATAGGATGTTTCTATGATTCACATGATGACTTATATCTATGTGTAATGTTATGAGTAATGATCCTATATGCTTATAGTTTATGATGACCTAATGCATATTCTGATGATTTCCTAAATGCAATACATGATGTTTAAGTTTGTATATATGATGACATAATGTGCAAATGCTATGACAATGATATCTATGTTTTTGATTTTTGATGATAAAGATATGTATGACATCTATGTTGAATATGTGTATGAATGATCTTAATGCTTTTAGATAATGCACTTAAATGTCATGCACTTATGATTGACCTGCCTAATGTTATGCATGATGATAATGATTTGTTTTTTTGTTATGCCAAGTATACTCAATCATGAATAAAAGATCAAATAGAAGAATTAGAGGACTGATTTTGGATAAATGGATAGTTTGGATGAATGAAAGAATTGATCTAGTTAAATCGATAATTTGGATGAAATGAAAGAAATTGACTTGGATCTTAAGCCACTTGGAAAATGATAATTATGGAATGATTATAAATGAAATGAAATGCAACCTTAATATGTACTCATGAAGTGTAATCATCTTGTATACAAATATTTGAAGTACTTTTTTCATCATTGAGCTTTTAAAATGTTGTAAGGAAATACAAGAATCTAGGTATAATTAAATCGAGATGACCTGAGTATCTCTTACATGGATTTTGATTTAGCAAGTTAATACAAGTATCTAGGTATAATTGACCTAAGATGACATGAGTATTGCTTGCATGTATCAATAGACAAGGATTGTATCCTTTTTCATGTTTAGACCCATAATGTCCTCAATGATCATTTGCTAATCATGTCGCTAGACAAGTCTTCACATTACTAAAGATAAACCCACAAACAACAAACAAATGAAATAATCATGCCCCCATCATAGCTCCTCTAGTCATGGACATCCTTGGGTAGCATAGGAAACATGATAGCAAAAATTGAGACATAAGACTAACAACCATAAAACTTTCTTTCCATAGATATGTTTTCTTGCCGTAATAGATATAATCATTCTGATAGTTTATTGTTGTCTGGTATAGGTTGATGTCTTCTTGTCAAGGTTTTGTTTAAAAGCTTAGTGTTATGCTATTTGTTGTCCGAAGATAGTATCACAATCTGGATTTTTATCATCTAGATTGTGGCATTCAAGAATCCAATTCTCTAACTAGGTCAAGTATTTTGCCCCCAGTCAAGTAAAGGATCTACTTATTATGGATGAGACATATAGATGAACGAATGGGAAACTCGATGTGATGGGCCCTAAGGGACTAACCTAGTGCCTCAGGGGCTCATCGATAAAGGACTTACCTATGTGATAACATAGAGGCAATGTATTTTGACTATGTGGACCATGTGGACCTAAGACCTAGGGGGAAGAAGCCTCGAGGGCCCATCGATGATAGCCTTGCCTATGTGATAGCTTAGAGGTGACATAGTTTGACTATGAAGAATGACATTGATGATGGATGAAAGGATGGAATGTAACAGATAATGGTAAGATGAGAGGTATGGATGGAAGCCTCAGGTGCTCATCAATGACGGCCTTGCCTACATGATAGCTTAGAGGTGACATAGTTTGATAAATACTATGATGATGGAGTTGTGATAGATGACACGACGGATGAAGGATTAGATGGATATCCTTATTTGATAAGGTGGTAAAGGTGAGCGAACAATAAGCCATGATAAGTATCTTTATACATTTTGATGGATGCGAAACAGAAGATGGATGAAGGCTGAAATCTTAAAAGATGGAGGAAGTAGGTTTATCACAAATAGCACCTGTTTCCAGGTTTTCACCATTTTCTTTTATTAGACCATTTGTTTTTAATGTTTTTGGTTCCCTTGCATTGGGGTTTTTAGGTATAAAACTTTCAAAGATGCATATTGTTGATGGGATTGTCAAACAACTCACCTTCTGATGTGGCTAATTGGTATGCTCCTGATCCATAAGTAATAATGATTACATAAGCACCAAGCCAATTTGGTTCAAACTTGCCTTTCTTTTCTCTATCCTAGTGATTTCTAAGGTTTTTCTCTAGAACAAGGTCACCAACTTGAAAGACTTTGGGTTTTACTCTGTGGTTGTAACTTCTTGACATCCATTGTTGATAGGCTTTTAGGTGATTAAAAGCATTTTGTCATCTTTCCTCCAACAACTCTAACTCCTAAAGTTTGGAAACCTGATACTCTTCATCAGTTATTAAACCCTTCAATGATACTCTTAGTGATGGTAACTGAACATCAATAGGCAAGATTGCTTCTGAGACATAGATAAGGGAATAGTGTGTTGCACTTGTGGGTGTGTGGATACTGGTATGATAGGCCCACAAAATAGGATTTAGTTGCACATGCCAATCACAGCCGACATCATTGACAGTCTTCTTTAGGATTTTCAAGATTATTTTATTAGACGCCTCTACCTAACCATTTCCTTGGGGATAGTACGATGTGGAGAAATGGTGTTGGATATGGAATTTATCATATAGCTCTTTAACATCCTAATTTTTGAAAGGTCTTCCGTTATCAATGATAATGGATAAAGGAATGCCATAACGACAAATGATATAGTTCAGAATAAATGAGGCAATTTTCTTGCCTATGACATTGGTTAAGGGTACGACTTCAATCCACTTAGGGAAATACTCAGTGGTGGTTATTATGAATTTGTGACCATTGGATGAAGAGGGATGGATCTAGAACACAAGGTCAAGCCCCCACTAAGAAAAAGGCCAAGGAGTAGTTAATGGTTGCAGCTCTTGTGCCAGTGCATGTATGAGATTCCCATGGATCTAACATTTCTTGCACTTCTTGACAAAATGATAAGAATCTATTTCCATACTTGGCCAGTAGTACCCATACACATAAGTTTCTTAGCCAAGGTAGGACCACTAAAGTGTGTTCTGCAAATACCTTCATGAACTTCTCTTAAGGTAGTTTGATATTCCTCACTTTCTAGACACCTAAGGAGAGTACCATCAAGACCCCGTCGATAAAGGGTATTGACAATTATGGTATAGTGAGTAGCTTGATGGATGAAGGTTCTTCGTTGATTATTGGATAAACCATGTGGTAATGTATTCTCTTTCAGATAGGTATAGACATTTCTATACAAGGGGGAATCAAATCCTACTAGGTGACATATAATTCATGTTTCGGGGATATCATATGTAGAATTAGACACTAGCTCCACTAAGAACTCATAACGTGACTGATTTTCTGGTATATCCAGGAGTGATGAAATGGTTGCCATGGCGTCTGGAACTTTATTCTCTAGTCTAGGTATTTGTTCAAAAGAAATCACAGCAAAATACTCTTTGAAGTCATCTACCATATGCTTGTAGGGTATTAACTTATCATCCTTGGTTTGATAGTCATCATTTACTTGATTGATGACCAGTTGTGAATCTCCATAAACATACAATTCTCAGACTTTCCATTCTATAGCCATATTGAGACCAATAACCAATGCTTCATATTCTACTACGTTGTTGGTACAAAGGAATTGTCTATATGATTTCAGGATTGTATCTCCTTGAGGTGTGACCAACAAAATGCCTGCTCTTGACCCATGTTGTGTATAAGATCCATCAAAATAGATCTTCCATGCTTGATTTGTTATGCTAAAGATGGCTTCATCTGGAAACTCAAAACTTAATGGATTCTCATCATTTAGTGGTGCATCTGCTAACTAATTTGCAATCACTTGGCCTTTTATTTCTTTTCTATCCACATATTCAATGTCAAACTCGCTGGGAATCATTACCCACTTTGATAATCTACCTGTGAGGGTTGCCTTACTAAGAAAATACTTCAATGGATCTATCTTTGCTACCAACTTGATTGAATGAGTGAGTATATAATTTCTTAGCTTTTGGAATGCAAAAACTATGGCAAGACATGCTCGTTTAATAGGTGTGTATTGTATCTCATAGCCTACCAATGTATGGCTGATGTAGTAAATAGCCCATTCCTTTCCTTCATAATCCTACTATGCCAGTAGAGCCCCTAGAGCTGATGGTGTAGCTGAAATATAAAGCAAAAGTGGTTTGCCTTGGATTGGTGGCATCAAGATTGGAGGATTCATTAGATACTCTTTCAAGAGTTGAAAAGCTTGTTCACACCTCTCATCCCATCTGAAAGGAATGTTCTTGTGAAGGAGTTGGGTGAATGGATGGTATTTGTCAACTAATTGCAAGATAAACCGATAGATAGATTGCAGCTTTCCTTACAATGACCTTAGTTGACTGATATTTCTAGGTGGTGGCATGTACATTATTTCTTTCAGTTCTGCTGGATCCACCTCAATTCCATTGGCTAAAACTATGTATCCTAAAAGTTTTCTGGATGTGACTCCAAACACACACTTCTTTGGATTCAAACGGACGTTGAATTGCTATAGTCTCTGAAAGATCTTGTCTAATACTTGCAGGTGTTCCTCTCGTGTGAGTGATTTGCCTAGAATGTCATCCATATAATCTTCCATAATGGTGTACATCATGTCATGGAAAATTTTGGTCATTGCTCTCTGGTATGTTGCTCCTACATTTTCCAGCCCAAATGGCATCACATTCCAGTAATATGTGCCCCATGGACACGTAAAACTAGTCTTGTGTTGATCTTCTGGCACTATTTTGATCTTATTGTAGCTAGAAAATCCATCCATTAAAGACAACATAGTATGCCCCGCTGTCAAATCCACAATGATGTCGATGTTAGGTTAAGGAAAATAATCCTTGGGGTAAGCTTTATTCAAGTCCCTGAAATCATTACATAGTCTAATCCTTTTATCCATATTTGAGACCAGAACAATATTGGAAATCCATTCCAGATAATCAATTCGTCTAATAAACCCAACATCCAATAGCTTCTTCAATTCTTCTTTCACCAACAGTGCTATATGCAGATACATCTTTCTTAGCTTTTGTTTCACTAGTTTAGCTCATGGAACTAGTGATAAGTGATTCATGATGAGATCTGGATCAAGTCCAGGTATATTTGCATAAGACCAAGGAAAATTAATCTGTCTCTGTTTGAAGAATTTGATGAATTATATCTTTTCTTGCTCAAATAAAGATTCTGCTAGATGGATTATGTTTGGATTGTCTTTTGTACCAATGTTGACAGGTTTTTTTGGCTCTATCAAAACTGAGAACCTGTCCTGATGTGTAGGTTTGGGGAGACTGTCAATCTTTTCATCCTTTGGTGCCTCAGAGAGGTTTTCACCATCAGATTCATCTTTATTTTGTCTTTTTCATGATCTAATAGTACCACAGAGTGGTTTTCACCATTAGATCCATTTTTTATTTACATTTTTGTCACTAAAAGGCTTGGCACTCTCTCCAAAATAAGCCACATTATTGAGTTCTATAGTGAATCCAACTTTATGATCTCCTGAAGGTAAATGATCCCTTAGTTCTAGATAGTCAATAATAGCATCGTCATTTTGAAAGGTATCTAGTTCAGGATGTACTAGAGGAAGAGGATCATTGGGTTGGTTTAACTCAAGGGTAATGATGTTTGGGATGGAGGAGTTGTCTAGGTTTGTGGGGGTATTTACAAGGTCTAAAATAGTACTCTCCTCAATATTATCTATCAAGTGTGACATCTGACCTTCCTCATGAGACTCACTCTCAATATTTTGTGAATCAAACTCTAGTGGTCTAGACCTCAAACTTTGTCTCTCATGGTATGTATTTGTAGAATTGTATGTTTGGACTACACCAATACCCTTATCTTCATAGGATAGCTCAAAAAGACTTTCCCATTCCCATTCATTAGAGTCTATTTCACTTCCTTCTTGCAATTCATGAATTTGCTCCACTAAGTTGGTAGTAGCCTTTTCCATATCTTTTCCTTTATATCCTAGCCTTGTAGTGTCTCAGGTTGATAAGGAAGAAGGTTGTATGGGTTCAATGATACCTTCTTTTCTCAAGCCTATGGGACTATGCCCATCATATCCCATTCTCTGCAAGATAGTGAAACATGGGCTATAGTGTTCAGTTTGTAATTGAGGTTGTTGATCTTGTGCCTTGGATTCACTATCTTCTTCTTTGTATAGCCATTCAAGGACATCTTTCTCATCACTTTCATCTGATAGATTACCCCATTTGATAAAAGGACCTTTAGGAATCTTCAAAGACTATTGTTTGGTCATAGATGGTTTGTCATAAGACTTGGGTGATAAGGGTAATTGTCCAAAACAAAAGGTGTGTTCAATGGAATACTCTCCCACACCTTTATCCTTGAGCTTGACTCTTAGTTTAGCGGTTATCAATGTAGAAGATATTGAGATTGGGTCAATACAGGTTGTAGAGGATGAGGCTATATGGTTGTTAGGTATGACAACTTTGAGCTTTGGTTTGATGGTATTGCAGTATTGAAATGGGTCAGGATCACCTTGGATAGTAATCTCTTGGCCATTGTATGGAAACTTTATGCACTAATGATAGGTGGATGGTACAGCTGTCATTGCATGTATCCAAGGTTGACCAAGGAGAATATTATAGGCTAGCTCCATGTCAAGGACTTGGCAAGCCACATCTTTCTCTACTGGTCCAATTCATATTGGTAAGACAACAGTGCCTTTAGATGTTCTTTCTTCTTCATCATATGCCTTGATTGTGATCTTCTTCTTTGGATCCACAAAATTTTGAGAGAACCCCAATGCAAGGATCAATTTTAGTGTGCATATATTTAAACCTACTCCTCCATCTATAAGGACCTATTTTATTATGTGTTTATGAATGAGGGCTTCGATGTGAAGATATGCATTGTGAGGTTGAGTAATGGACATGTCATCTTTTTCGGTAAAAGATAAGAAATGAGGGGTAGTGAGATGTCCTACCATGGCTTGAAATTGCTTTTGGGCTAGATTTGTTGGCATGGTGGTTTCCAATAGAGCCTTTTCTAGGATAGCCTTCCGGGATGGTGAAAGATGCAAAAGCTCCAATATAGATATATGTGCAGGTGTCTTTTGGAGTTGGTCTAGGACATTATACTGATTGGATATGGAAGATGGTTTAGGTGGAGTCCCTTGGAGAGTAATATTTCCACGATGAGTGGTAACATTACAATCAGGCTTGTTATTTATAGTAATCACATTTACATGTGAGTCACTCTCAGATATGTGTTTAACAGTGTATTCATAGGATACGTTCATGTAGTTGGCATTGTTACTACCATTATTGTTTAGAGTGACCTCCCTTCTCATAATTAGGGACTGGATTCTTGAATGCTACATGTTCGTCATTATATGTATGTCCATCAATTGATATGTCTCCTCTATCTATGAAGTCTTGGATGGTGTTTTTCAATCGTTGGCAATCGTTTGTCTTGTGACCTTTGCTTCTATGGACTTCACAAAATTCATAATCTTTCCACCAAGAGGGTTTAAACTTGGGTTCATATTCTCTTACTGTAGGAAGCGTTATGAGATTATTTGCAATTAGCTTCCTTAGGGTAGATTCAATGGATTCCTCTAATGGTGTAAATTTTCTGTGAGGGGGATTATAGTTTGTTGGCCTAGATTCATTGTTTGTGGATTTGTTTGGATATGCATTGTTGTGTGGACTTGATAGGTTTAGAATGGGTTGTTTTGGTGTCACATGTTTTGCATCTACAACTCCATCATTTACAATGTTCTTGTTCTTAGTCCAAAACCTCGATTTATCTGTGTTGTTGCTTGAACTAGGGACATCCTTATAGTTTTTTATTTGTCCTTTAGCTATCAAAGCTTTCTCAATAAGTAATCCTATTTTAATGACCTTACTAAAAGAAGTAGGACATTGGATTCAAATTTGATAGCTTAGCTCCATGTTCAAGTTATGGACAAATATTTCAATCATTTACTTTTCGGGGATGTGGTAAGGACATTTGCTTGCAAGTTGTCTCCATCTTTGCAAGAAAGTGGCAAAGGATTCTCCACTCTTTTGTTTGTTGTTGCAAATATCTAACATTGAAATTTCGTGTTCAATGTTATAGGAAAAGTGTGTCACAAATTTGTCCACTAGCTCATTGAATGTACAGATTTTGAGAGGTAGACAGGAGAACCATTCCATGGCTTGACCTCCTACGTTGCGTGGGAAGAGTCACATTAGATAAGTCTCATTATGGGTGACTTCTAAACATGCAACGTTGAATTCTCTAATGTGGTCATGAGGATCACCTTTCCCCCTATATTTGTCAAATTTAGGGACTTCCAATCTTGAATGGAAAGGTACCATGACCAAGACTTTGTCAAAAGGATATGGAGATATATCCTCTAATTAATAATGTTTTGTGGAAGTTCCAATTTGTAAGTCCACAAATTGTTGTTGTAAGGCTTGGATTTGTTGTGTGAGTGTATCTAAAGGGTTTGACATATCCTTAGCCTTTTCATTCTTGGGAGCTTCTTTTTCATTTTTGGGAGCTTCTATTTCGTTTGATGGGGTTGTTTCTCTTAATTTTGAAATGTCAAAATCAGCGGATAGTTTGGCTCCTTGTGCAAGTAAGAGGAAGTATTTGTGAGGGTCCGTTATTATGACCTTATCCATCAATTTTGAAATTTTAGATCTTGCAAGTATTTAAAAAGTTCTTCTTGGTCAATTTCTTCCTCTCCATCACTAGAAGAGTGTACACTATTGTTTGTGTAATCTGTTTCTTTTCTTCTTTTGGCTTGAGACCTAGTTTCAACCATACAAAGTTTGGTATGAATGGAGTTGGATGAGAGACTTGTAGGTATAATTGATATTTTGATGGGGTATTGGTTGAAAGATTGGATTGGATGTGTTGGTGGTAAGATTTTCTAAGGGTTGTTTTGATCTTTGTTCAAACAATAGTCTTGAGCTATCGTGTATAGCTATCAAAGTGTTGATCCAAAGGAAGTCAAATAGGGATGATTGAAATTACTATTGATATAGAATAACCTTGTCAAGATATTTACTGTAGTTTCTAGATAGAGGATGATTGATCTTGATAGGGAAACTAACTAGATTGTTTGAATAAGAAGATCTCAATGGCACCTTTGGAAGGATCTTAATTTTGTTTGCTTTTTGGAAAGGCTAAGTATGGGGTGTAAGGTGGAATGTTTGAAAATGGGTATGGGATATAACTATATGGTTCAAATGACTTCTCAGTTGTATTCTAAGTAGAAATGGGTATCCAAAACTGATCTGATTATTTTTTCACAACGTCGAGAATAGCTCACTGTTATGGATGCGCAGGTTCAAATGCGCAGGAACAAGGTGTATATGCGCAGTAAAAAGTGGTATATGCATAGTTTTGAATGCACAACAACAAGGTTTAAATGTGAACCAGTGTTATATGTGCAACATGATTGATTAAATGCGTAGTAGGATGTTTTATATGCGCAATAGTATCATATGCGAAGAAATATTTATCTTATGCGCAACAAGAATATGTAGATGCATAGTTCTGTTTCAAGGTCTTTGTTTTTTATCAAGTTTTTGTTTGTTTTTCTTTTGGCATGTTTCTCTAGGTAACCTATTATTTTTGTGATGATTTTTTTCTATTTTTAGGCAAGAAAACATAGCAGACAATAAAGTACAATGGCTATTCATGACATTTAGTGTATGTTCAAGACTTATAAAATGTCCAAGTTTTCACGGCTCTAACACAATTTGCGAACAAAACAAACACTTTTTATCCCTATAGACAAGGCTTCATTGCAGTACATCAACTCACAACTTAGATCTCTGTCGACTCAAATGGCATCACATAGGTAAGCACATGTGAGCATTATATCATCTTTGTGAAAGAGGATAGGTAGGGATATCTCACCCTTTCCACCGGAAAGCTAAAGTAGGCCACAAGAGCTTATGCTAGCCGAGGAATACTATCTCATCTCAAGGGAGGTAATGGTGAGTAATCTTGAGGGCTTGTATCGATTCCCCTTGTACTAAAAATTACCACAATGTTTGGAGGTGAGTCGGGTGGCCACTAGCTAAGAGGTTCTTAGTAACTTTGAGGGACCAACACCTTGCAAGCATGTGGCAAGCTACTAAAAGCTTTGACTAATCCTACTAAGAGTATCATATACCTCCCACAATGCAAAAATTGTTTTCACAAAGTGATGGTATGCCTCTTTTCGATTTGGCACCGTAAGGCAAGGTTGACACTGGTTATCCCACTTATATAGTGGTTCAAAGGAAAACTTTGCTTAAGGTCATCCATTTTGGATGAAGCACAATCCAAAAGTAGGCCTTTTTAAAGGATAAACAAGAAATGAATAGATGAGTCTGGCTTTTTTATCACCCAAGATGTTGCAAGGGGAGAGAATATGACTATCACCTTTACAAGCACAATAAACACTTGTTTATTAACCGCCTAGATTAAGCTAAGTGTGACTAATCTAACAATATAAGATGCCATTTTTGTATGATAGCAAAAAGATAGTCAAATTTAGCCTCTAACTTAAACTATGTTATGATTGCATTCAAGATTGGATGAAATTACTTCCCCCTATTTATGCTATGATTGTATGCAAGATTTTATGAAAGATTGTCTAATTAAACCTCCTAATTTTAGACTATGTGATGATTTGTATGCAAGATTGTCCAATTAAACCTCCTAATTTAGACTATGTGATGATTTGATGCAAGATTGCCCAGTTAGCCCTCCTAATTTAGACTATATGATGATTTGTATGCAAGATTGTCTAATTAACCCTCCTAATTTAGACTATGTGATGATTTGTATGCAAGATAGAGTTACTCCTAATTTAAACTAGATGCCACTAGATTATCAATGTATGAGTTAATGTAATAAATGATGCCTAAACCAAAGCCCTAAACCTGCAAAAATAATTATCAGTAGTCTGAGCACACTCCTTTGTCGATCGATGACAGCTGCAACAAAAGTCAGTATCAAGATTCACAAAAACCTATGGGTTAAAGCAAGAAGTTGAGTATACATTTCGTGGAAGTCTCCCACAGATGAAAAATGTCGCTTGGAACGGGTACCCATTTTGAAAAAAATGGGTATCTATTTAGGATCGGGCTCCCGAAGCAAAACGAGTACCCGTTTTGAAATGGATACCTGTTTTCAAAAAGTATTTTTTTATTTTTTTTACATGCCTATGGCTATTTTTTTTTTTTAGAAACGGGTACCTGTTATTTTTAAAGTGGGTACTTGTTTATAATGGGCACCTGTTTATAACGGGTACCTGTTTCTAAAATTTTAAAATTTCAAACCTACCAATTTGCATTGGTTTTAGGCTTGGAAACCCAAGCCTTAGCTTTGGACCTGTAACTAGGAGACCATGAAAACAACAAGAGAAAAAATTAGTTTCACCACTATGGCTAATGACTTTTTCTTCATAATATTTTAACAAAATTAAAACAAATTATAGATCTGAAAGTCTAGTTTTCAAATATGTAATTTTTTCTACTATTGAACATAATTTTCTATTTATTATTTAGTTTCCAAACAAACTAACTCATAAACTTGAAATAACATAGGTTACTATTTTTTAATAACTTTTGATTTTGAAAGTTTCTTGAAAATAAAATTATGTCTGACCAAACTAGACATCATTCTCTATGTGATGAATTTTTTTTTGGTGAATTGATTAGTTTAGCTCAAATTATGTTGGTCGTACATGAGGGGTTTTAAAAAACACTAATTAGGGCCATTAAAAAATTAATAAAAAAAGAATTTATCAAAAAAAATACTAAAAAATATCCTGACCAAAATTCAGCATCCTGAGAATATTTCCACAAAAGGAATTAGAAAAATACATTAATTTAGGTCAAATTATGTTGGCCGTACACATGCATGCTTTTGCAAAAAACACGGGACTTTTAAAAATCCACTTTTTGTACATCCAATAAAAAATCAACTTGAATCATTTGGTTATTAGAAAAATATACATATTTGAAAACTAGAAACAAAATCCTACATTTCTTATTTTTACATCATCTTAATATTTTATGTGCAAGTGCTTCAAATTATCACTCCAAGTACGACAAAATTTGAAAAATGGGAAAAACACTTCCACTTTTTGGCCAAAAAGTGAACTCATCTTCTTGCACTTACCCCTATGCTAAACTTGACAGAAATTTAGATACGCAGGAATAGATAATAGATGCGCAACAGAATGAGTTATATGCATAGCAGAATATGTATGCGTGGGAAAAAGTGTCATATGCGCAGCAAAATTTGTATGCGCAACAGAAATTGGATGCGCAACACAAAGTGTCAGATGCATAGCAGAAATGATCGTATGCGCAGGACTGGTATTTTTTCTTCCTGTAGGATCTGATTTCGTCACAGATGTGCATGACTGGAACTCAAATGCACAGAAACGACTTGTTACGACTGTAAGTACACCAAAAACTCAAATTTGGATGTTAAAAATGGGGCAAGGCTCCATGGTGGGTGCCAAAATGTGATTGATAATTTGAAACAACTATAAGAACCTAATAAGATACAACAATTACTCTAAATTCCTACTCAAATTCAATTCACCAATGAAACTAATAAAAATACAGAAAACATGAATTATACCTTGCAAACTGAGTTATCCTTTTCATTCCATTGTCTCCTATCTTCTCAAGATCTTGTTGATTATAATATTGCTCTCAGAATTGTACTTCTTTGCTTTTCAAGATGACATTGAGATGAATGGAATTGTGGATTCAAATATGCAATGTAAACAACACTACAATGCAACTAATATAATGATAATGATGTGAAGCTAATGATAAAAGCCATTGATAATGATTGATATGAAGATAGTGATTATGCAATTAAATGATACTATGAAGCTAAATGATAATGCAACAATGGAGATAATAATATTGATATGCAAATGGGGGCCAAAGGCATGCTTGATACTTCATGGAATTTCTGCAGCATATAAACACTATAGCTTTTTTGATTGGTAAAAATGAAGGTAGGAGCTTGCTTTTATAGGCCAAGGAGGTGTCCAATCCAAGTGTCAAAAGATCCATAGTGGAGAATAAGTCTTGTCACATGTACGGTCAAGATCAAATTGGTTGGGATGAGGGAGATAAATGTGGAAGATGTTCCTACTATGATGACAAGGTGGAGGAATACGTGGAACCATAAGCCACATGTCATGATTCTCACAAGGACCAATGAGATAAAGGTGGAAGACCATGAGAAGAACATGGAGGAAGGAGTCTTTGGTTGTTGGAATGTGAGAGGGAATATAGGATTTAGGAGACAAGTGTCTTTGACCATGTTTGATGGTTGAGAAGAAATAGGGCACATGTTTGAGATGATAAATACTTAATTAATTATTAAGAATATTTAATTATTGGAGTACAACTTGGTGAGGTGTCCAATGACATGGAGGATGACATGGATGAGTGATGTGGATTTTAGACATAGGACTTTGTCTTAGAGGAAATAATTAAATAATGATGATTATTTTTAGAGATGACCTTAGAGGAATTTAAGATATTTAATTGTTAGAAGAATATGATGAACGTGAACCAAATAAATAAATTAGTGTATTTATTTATTGATAGAAGAATAGGAATAAAATAAATATAAAATATTTATTTAATTCATCTTGAGCCATTTTTAGGTGTATATAGTTTCAGCTCCTCACAACAAAGTGGAAGATGGAAAACACCAAGAATGAAGCCAAAGTAACCCACAACTAGTAAGGCTTTCCCTAGGGATGGTATGACCAGCAAGGAAACAATATGTAGTCCATAAAACTCATTCAAAATGCTTCATTTTGTTAAGAAGTTTGCTCATCATCCTTATTCAAAAATTTGCAATAAAAACTCTTGTTATGAACTCAAAAATTCACAACAATATGCTTCAACAAGCCCTGTATGCAGCTTAAGCACTTACAATCTTCAAATGCCTCTCAATCCTATAGTTGTTGATCCTCATGAGGGATTTTGTCCTCACAAAGCCAAGAAAAACCAGCGTTCAGCCACAAACCTATAGAAATCAAACATCAAGCCCCCTTGCAAAATGAGCTCCAAAGCTTTTTATATTTTGCCCCAAAACTCACGCTCAACTGGAGAATTTAATATTTTTATTTATTTTTCTTTATCACCAAACCTTATAACTCCCTCAAAATTGATGCCAAGTTAAGTCATTTAACTTAACTTTATTAATATATTACTTTTCCCAAAGCTAGGCGCCCAAGCATATAATATAAAGTCACCTTATAATATTTAATTACCACTAAGTTAAATATTTAATTTAACTTAATACGTTAATGGCAATTAATATAACAATATCTCTCCTCAAACAAACACCAACAAGAATTGGGTGAAGAAACCAAACAAGATGGAGAATAACCAATGCCATGCGACAAAGTCGATGCCGAGCGGTGACCCTACTAAAAATAGTAAGTGTGGACCCCATGTCTGAAACTACCCCAAAAAATATCATTGTGAGTCCCCCTAACATCTTTGGGCTTAATGCAACCTTTGAAAAACACAAACGACTGAACTGTCATGCCGACAACCCCCTCAGAAGAAGTCCCCTAACCACCATGTTAGCCTACGAGAACCCAAGTAATAGGCTAACCGTCATTATTCATTAGATGTTTAGGAAGGGGACATTACATTGCACATGCTGGATTAGAAGAATTTAGCAAACTAATATCATTCCAAGGCAATGTAAAGTTATTTTAATTTATGAAACTCATAGAGTTGTTTTAATTCATCAAATTCTTTTAGCATGCAATTATCTATAGTATTTTTTTTCCCACAATAATAACATTTGATTTTCCATTAATTAAGAGAAATGATAAAACCAATAAACTAAATTACAAAAATGAAGAAGTAGAGATGAAGCCTCCCCAAAAAATAGAACTTCTCCAGGGGTCAGTATCTCCAAGTTATCAAATAGGAAGCGTAAAAATGATAAATTAAATAAAATAAACATTGGAATGAATCTAGAAAAATAACATGGGTGGCTATGTAAATCCCTTTAATACCTTTCCAATTCCTATACGATCTAAAAAATAAAAGATACTGGGAGAAAGTTATGAGCTTGGAAGCCAAAAAAGATGTCTAGACTTTAACTTGTAACAAAATGGAGTAATAGAATAATATAGAAAATTTAAAAAAACCACTAGATAAAGCACAAAACTAGTTTTTTGATGCTGATTCATTTGAGAAAACTAAATCTATATGTCAAAGTTATGGAAAAAAATAAAAACATACCCCTTATGGCAAGATAAATGAGGGCAGGTGGCCTTGCAGTGGCTCTTAGGTGGCACTTGGATAGCTAGACAGGCAGCGATGGGCCAAATAGGTGGCATAGCCCCTGGTGGTTTCCTAGTAGTGAACTAGTGGTGGTCAGGATAAGGTCAAGTGATGACAGTGGATAGGAAGAGAACATCAAAGGAGCAACGATATTGGGTGGTGCGAATTTAACACTGGACATTGCACTACAAGCCTCCTCTCTATGCGAGGACTAGGGCTTAGCCCCAATATGACCAAGGGCTTTGTCCTATAATTCATTTATAGCCCCTTAGTTAATAATCACACAAACATCAAGAAAACTCATGATCAAAGACCAAGATGACTAATGTAGATGATGGCGATGATGTCAGGCTATAGGAAGGAAAACAAAAGTCCATCGAGTTAAATCTTAACTGCTAGATAATAAAATATTGTACTAGATTTTTCTTTCACAAACCATTGGATATTGATGCACACTAGATGCAGGCATAGACTAGAGTAGAGGTACGACCTACGAATGGTACAAGGTATGGATCTATACATGGATTTATGGATTTTGTACATTGTACAAATTTTGCATTGATTAAAATCAATACCACAAAAAATGTCACTCTAATTTTAGCATTTGGATAGGTGATCCTTAGGTTTTGATTCCTTCTGGACTCATTTGTGAAGTTTGTTTCACATTCGGAAGCATAAATTACAACCTCATGGCTAAAAGGCTCTTAAATTTGAGAAGAGACTTATAGATCTAGTGCTTTAATACCATGTTAGATTCCAAGAATCTCTGTAGCATTTCTTCTACAAGAGAGAGTTTCTTCAAAAAGAAAAGTAAAAACTAGAGAATCAATTTGCAATCAATACATACATGTGCATTAAATTACCAAATGAATAATTACAATATTAAATACATTCACATTTATCAAGAATGAACAAAACAAAAAATTAGAAAGACAACATTATCCTAAGTGATAAGATTGACAACTAATGAAGAAAAATTGCATTCCTAATTAACCCTAATTAACTTATGACAAAGTTTAAATATAATTCTACACCAACACTATCAAGATTTTTTAGTTTATGGTATGAATTGATAGTATTCCTATTATGAGTCTGGTGAAACTTACATAACCTATTTTATAATAATATTTATATCATGATTCAACTAGTACCTTTTGAGTTTGACTGAAAAACTATGAAATTGAATCTTGATACAAATATCATAATTTGGCACACTATGGAAAATACCTCTTACTTATTTACCTATTTTATGTTATCAATGTGTAATAGGTTGATTTTTAACATTAACATGATCTAGTTTAAGTTATATAAATTAACCATTTTAGTTCTAAATTTTGTAAAATGCATATTTACAATGAATTTTGATAACATGATTCATGTAATAATATTTAATTATTTATAACCAATAATCAAATATTACTTATCAAAATTATTTGAAATATTTATTTATCAAGAAGATTGTTTAAATACATATTTGAGACCATTCTTTGGGATGACCACTCACACTCTAGGAAGAATCTACTAACATTAAACCTCTAAAGTTATAATAATCTATGAGAAATTAGTTTAAATAAAGACGCATGTACTCATGTAGAACAACTCTAGTTAGGACAATCTTGAGTGTACTTTGTCCCTTGAAATGAACACAATCTATGTGTCTCTTCTCTATTACCCACTACCTACCTATCAACTATCTTCCTTGGGTGACCTAAGTTATTTTCCCTATTCAAACTTGTCATAAATAATTTATATAATCTTTCAAAGGGTGGTAGTTAACAAACTATCACATTGTTTCATATATCAATTAGTTTAATGAATTCCTTAGTATTATTTTCCTTTCATGTTTATTCTTTCTTGATAATCAATTATTTTCAAAACCTTTTTCAAATGTAATTACATGAACATTACATAGATTTATTTTTTACCCCTTTTTAAGCTTAACGGTTATTACATCTATTATTTTAATCTTCTTTTAACCAAAGGATCATTTACATGAGAAGATATCATTATATTTTCACTTAGGGAAAAAGTTCCATAGTATTTTTCTCCCTATAATTAATATTGACTACAGATATATTTATTCATTCATTTTCCATGTAGCGTGCAATTAACATTAGATTGAGCCCATTTAGCATTTATTTCATCTATAGTTATATTTCTCAATTTTCTATATCTTTTCTCAATAACACATTATGGTTCTTTTTTAAATTCATAATTAGATTCAATATAAATACTTTGACAGTCAACAACATGATCAAAACTATAGATGCACTTTAAGAAAACTCACATGAAAAATTTGTATATTATTTTGCAATTGTGGTGACAATGCAAGTGTATAAGCTATATTACTCTTTTTTTAATTTTATAAGGTCTACAAAAATAAGGAGTTATCTTTGCATATTTACCAAGCTTTAATGAGCTCCTCTTAGGTTTTATTCTATGATGCACTCAATAACCTTATTCAAATGTACAAACCAACCATTTCATGTCAACCTAACTTCTATACTTATGTTGAGTAGATTCAATGTTATGATTTGTTTTAATAATTATTTTTTCATAATTTGAAATTTTTTATTTTCATACCAAGTACAATGGATGGTATTTGACCAAGATATTAGGGTATTACAATTATAGCCATAAATTGCTTCAAGAGGTGACTTTTAAGGGTAGAATGTTACCCTTGGTCATATGAAAATTCTAGAATGTAAATAATCCTCCCATAACTAATGTTATCTATAGTATACATCCACAATATATGCTCTAGAATTATATTAATTCTGTCAGTTTTTCCATCCATCTTGGGATGATACATAGTACTAGAATTCAAACTAGTATTAAACTCGAAGAAAATAGACATCTAGATAAAAGAGGTTAATTGAGGATCCCTATAAAAAATGATAATCTTAGTAAGTCCATGCAAATAAATTATTTCTTTAACAAATAATTTTACCATGTTAGAAGCAAAAGGATTATTTTTTGAGGTCGATATTGTACCATCTTAGTTAACCTATCGACTATTACTAATATACCATTGTGATCATTTTCGGTATAAGGTAGACTCGCAAACCACTTTAAATTGGGAACTAAGAAAGGTTGTGACTAACATGATGGTTTACATTGCCCAAAATTAACATTAGATCTCTATGTAATAATATGGACTAGTATATACATTGATAATTTTAAGTAATGGTTAGTCCCCAATACTAAAATTATCCAAGGTCACTTTATCATGTCTTTTAGATAAGTCATGTTATCTAAAATAGCACACATACATAAACTTAAACACACAAACATACACACAGACAAACACAAACACACAAAAACAAACAAATAAGCACACACACATAAACACATGTATAGACACAAACACATGAACACACATACACACAAAACAATATACAACTATGAAAGCACATGCACACAAACACATACAAACATAAACACAAACACATTAATTAATCATACACTAGTTTATTTATTTACATATTATTTCAACTGTAAGAGTTTACTCTCCCCTTATAAAACTCAAAATATCACTAATTGGTACTCAAAGAAACATTATTTGTTTTCACACCATATTAGTTGTGTTGATCAACATCTCTCCCTCATAAGGTTGAGTCAAACACAACTCTAAAGTTATTCTTATAACTTAGTGTAGCTCACCATGTCAGGGACAATAATAATTTTATTTGTCAAGCCTATTATTCACTATTCATAAGAATTCCCTAAAATGGTTATAATATAAAAAAAATTAGTTCATATGTTAATACTAAAAGTTTACATATAAATTGTTTGAATAATACTTATAAGATCATTCATAGAATGTTCTAAAATTTTCTTCCACACTTGTTTATTATAAATTCTCCTAATATTATCACAACTTTCTTCAAATATTTTAAATACCATTATAACATGTTGTATAGCCTATTCACAACATCTAGTTTCTGGTTTTACAAAACATTAATATCTAGCGTCTAATTTCATAATAAAAATTCTCGAGTTGTAGTCTTTTCTATTATATATTTACTTGATTCCAAATAAACATAAAAGTCTAGGGTTCTATTTCCTTTAATTATTAGTTGTAACAATTCATCCATGCTTAAAATATTTACTATGTTTGAATGTAAGTGAGATCATACTATAACGTAATCCTAAGTAGTGTGCTAGTAAAATGGCTTAAAAATACTACTTGGTATACCAAAAAAACATCAAAGTTAATACCAACCCAATACCAATATGATGCATGAGCATACTATGGTATAAGAGCAATCTTATGTTGGACAAAAGTATTTTATTTCACTTTGTTTGTTTATTTGTGTTTTCAATAATATTCTAGTCATCATCTAGGCACCTCAGTTCCTATTGTATTCATTGCAAATACATATTTCACATTGTGGTTGGAAACATATGTTTTACTAAGATTTGACAACATCCCATCCAAATTTCAAAAGATCCAAATCACTATAAAGGCATATTCTAGTTCTCGACCTACTATCAGGAATGATAGGATAATAAATTCTAGTTTCATTGTTTGAAGTTTGTGACACCATCCCAAAGTGTGTGGAAAAATGAAACACATTTCTAGACTCATTGGTTCTATGAGAGCTCATGGTATGAAACAAAGGAAGATTCATCAAACCATCATCACCACATTCATTTTGGAAGGTTCCCACTACACATTTGGTTGACTACTTGTTATACTTGGCATTAAGATTTGTACCTCCTTGTAGCTAACAATAATCATTCTTGAGGCAAAAGCTCACTATATATAAAAATCACTCATAATCATCTGAATTCAACCAACTTTGGTTCTAGCTCTAGAAGATTGATTCTTTTATTATAGTGAACTTGTAAATAGAATAGATTGGTTATGTTATTAGAGTGAAGTTAAATAGTATGATGGAGACATTGTAATGTTCTATAATTTGGTTGTAATTGTGTCCATATATCTTTGAAGGTTGAGGCCTTATATTGTACACTCTTGCAACATATTGTAAGTTGATTATGACTGTGAATCAATAAGGGTCATGTTACTATTTCATTGAATTTTATTGTGTGTTTATTCATTTCACTACAAGGTTGGATAATCCTTCAATTAATCATCCATCCATGACCACATCAAGTGGTATAAGAGCATGATTATGAATCCTTTGGGGAGTAAGGTTTATACTAGTAAATAGATCAGTAAATTTGATGCAATCTACAAAAAGTTTATCAATGGAGAATCAACAGAGAGGATGTTGGAAGGGTGATGATGGATAGAGAGTAACTTGAGGTAGTTTACATAAAATCTAGAAAATGTCACCAAGAATGGTAGATAGAGGAGTACTACATATTGTTGAGCATATTGATGAGAACATAAATATGGTGAGAAATATCTAGGTCTAAATGGATAGTTTTGAAGAAGACTGTACAAAGGGTCCTAACCTTGAGGCTAATGAAAGTGATGATGAATAAGAGGTTGGTCCTACCAAGAAAATTGAAAGAATATTGAATCCTATATTGAGTATTGGTAAGAAAATCAGAGTAGACATTCTAGAGTATTTTGGTAGTTTAAACCCTGAAGAATTGATAGATTGGATAGCTAGTTTAGAAGAACACTTTGAGAATAAAGATATTTATGATCTAGATAGAATGAAATTTTCTAATATGAAGTTAAAGGGTCATGCTACAATTTGGTGGAAAAATTGAAACATAATACCATGATTTACCAATAGAACCAACATACAGTAGACCAAGCAGATTTGAGAGAATGACTTCTAAAACACATTTTTCTCTAGTACTTCAAATATTAAAAGGAACTATATTATGCTTTCCAAATGCACATGTTCATAGAAACTGAACTCATTAGAATAAGAGGAAAAACCATCAAACATATTTTTATTAATAGTGGTTTGTAGACCGTTCTCACTAATGTGGCCCAAACATTGGTACCATAACATACATGCATTTTAGAAGTGCTAGTTACATTAATAGAATTAGAAAATGTGGAGGCATTAAGATTTTAAAAATTCCCACATAGTGAGCCTCTCACTATGACCAAATTTCCACTAGTCAACCTACAACCAAACTTATCTAATATCACGTGCATTCCAAAATCATTAAACTTGGCTATAAAGAGAAGGTTCATCACAAGTCTTGGAACATATAAAACACCATTATGATTTTCACTCACCCATTACTAAATAATGAAAGAGGGTAATCCCCTCTTGACAATAATACAAATAATTCACAAAAACTCACATAGCCAAATATACACATTCACATGGGCAAAATACTATGCCCAACACAGTAAAAGATTGCAACCAAAATTATGATGTTATTTGTTCAAAACAAAATCAATCTACAAGAATGCTATAGATATGGCCTTCAATGGCTTCTTTTATTCATCCACTCCAACTTGTCTCTCCTCTGTTCTTCGATAGCAACTTCATCACTTTATTTCCCACTACATGGCATCCCTTCTACAATAAATGACTCAACTACAAAATAATATAGATCTAAAATTTTATTACCTAATTTTTGGCAGCGAATTTCAAGTTCTTCTCCTCTTGTTTCTATTTGGACAACAAACCATATTCTTTTCACACTATTCCATGGACAAAGTAAAACATATTATAAATTAAATTATCATGCATTCCCAGCTTGTTGGCATCCTCTCTTATCTCTCTTTTTATTCCGGGCACCATTCTTTTTTCTTCTTCATAAATCTGGAAGACCAAATGTGTATGGCCTCTCATGAGGCATTTCAAATTCTTCACGAAACATCTTCTCTTCTTTTCTTTTTTATTCATTATTAAATTTTGGAACTTTAGCTTGAGCACGGAAATCTGATCTATGAGGTATTTTCTTCCTTTTAATTATTTGTTGTTTATATTTTCTTTATAACATCTTATCTCCTCTATTTTTGTCACCACTCTCCCTATTTGAAACATTATAATTTTCTCTATTTTACATCACATATGAAGAATGCATGGACAAAGAATACATTATACATAGACATTTACATTGTCTCCTTGTGAAACTATACCAACAACTGAAGAAAATACATTCTGCGAGTTTGATAATGTGTGGAATTGGGTGCCGCAGATGGAAAATTTAAACTTCTTAGAATTCGATGAAAATTGGTAAATAGGCTCATAATGACATCCCAAGGTCCCCTGCAAAAGGATTTTGATCCAAACTTCTAGAATTAGGAGATATTAAAATTTACATAAACTGACGACACACTTTCAACATTACGACAAAAATTTCTGCCATTAATTTCTTCCAAACAGTGAGAGATATGACTTTGATTCTAGATACATTGTATTTGTTTTCATTAGATTAGATTACATCCAAAAAATGAAACACAACACCAAAAATAGTAGATAAATTGCATTAGAGAAAAACCATATTAGATTTGCATTCATTTAGAGAAAATTTTATTTTAAGTAATGGTAAAATTAGATAATCTTTGGAATTGGAAAAATAATAGATGAAGGTAGATTAATTTTATTTCAAAATTCATTTAGATTTACATACATTTAGAGACTTCATAAAACTTGGGAAAAAAATGCAAAGGGAAAGCCCTTGACTTCATCATGAAGCATTCAACAATTCAAACATTTGACAAATTGCAACCATTGAACATCAATCACACTCAAGTCTTCCTTCTTCATCATTCAACATTTACACTCAATGTGCCTTGGAGTGAGAGAAGATTGAATCAAAACAACTTTAGAGGAAATCTACGAGAACTTGTCCATCAAGAAAACCCCACTTAAGAAAATGTCCAAGAACAAACTAAAATTGTTGGTATGTGGCAACTAATCATGCAAGTACTATACACTCATCATGTATCCTCACTAGGGTTCGAGGCCAGGCCGGGCCCTGAGCGGGGGTTCAGGGGCGGTAGCCCTCAAAAAAAAAAATTCCCTCTTTTTCGCCCATTCAAAGTCAGTTGTTAATTTTTTGTTAACCAACAAAAGAAAAATGACATTCTAAAACCCTAATTCTAGAAGCTTCCAAAAGGCTTGTTATAAGTGGTTGGGATGTATGTTGTAGGTGGGATTATGATATTGTATTGTAGCATTTGCAGTGGTATTGAGTTGCAAGGACTGCTGGTTGTAATCGGTTTGATTTATTGGATAATAATATTGGACTCTCTGTTGGTGGATGTAGCCTGAGTTTGGGTGAACCACGTTAAAACTTGTCTCTCGCTATTATTATTTTTGTGTATTTTCATTCCTTTGTTTAATCTTTATTTGCATTTAATTGATATCTTATGTCGGCTAACCCTAACAAGTGGTATCAGAGCGGGTTGTGTTCGATTACCATCTACAGGAAAGTCTCATGGTTGAGTGGGAGCCTCATGATTGAGTGGGAGAAATGGCGGACAAGGGTAAATTGAAGGTACATAAATTCAATGGGAAAAATTATCAATTATGAAAGATACAAATGGAGGATTATCTCTATCAGATGGATTCATGGAGGTCGTTGGAAGGAATAGCCAAGAAATCGATAGCAATGACTGATGAGGATTGGAATCTTCTAGGCAGAAAGGCACTGGGAACCATTCAGTTGTGTCTGGCACCATCTGTGGCGTTTAATATAATAGAAGCAATGACAACAAGTGAACTGATGAAAGATTTGGCTAAATTGTATGAAAAACATTCAGCCTCAAATAAGGTATTTCTCATGAAGCATTTGTTTAATCTGAAAATGATTGAAGGTGGATCTGTGACAGATCATTTAAATGAGTTTAATATGATTACCAGTCAGTTAACTTCTGTAAAAGTGAAATTTGATGAAGAGATGAGGGCTCTCTTGGTTTTATGTTCTTTGCCAGAAAGCTGGAATAGCTTGGTAATGGCTGTAAGTAACTCTGTCTTTGGTTCAAACACTTTAAAAGTTGATGATGTTGTTAGTGTTATCCTTAGTGAGGAAATGTGATGGAAAAGCTCAGGAGGGTCCACATTAGGCAGTGTTTTGAATGTAGAAAGCAGGGGCAGATCAAAGGAGAGAGGAAAAGGTTCTGGAGGTCATGGGAAGTCAAGAGGAAAATCAAAGGACAAGAAGTCCCAATCCAGAGGACAGAAGGATTGCTAGTACTGTGGGAAACCAGGTCATCTAAAGAAAGATTGTTGGTCTTGGAAGAATAAAGAAGGAGATAAACAAGAAGGCAATAAGGAGACAAATGTGGTAAGTAATAAATTTGAAGATGATGCTTTGATTCTTTCCCTAGATAATGCTAACGATTCATGGGTTTTAGATTCAGGGGCCTCATTTCACGCTACACCCCATAGAAGTTATTTTCTTGATTATGTCCAAGGGGATTTTTTGGGCTGGTTTATTTCAGAGATAACAAACCCTGTCAGATTGTTGGAAAGGGAAGAATCAAGATTAAGTAGTAGAATGTGAATCATTGGCTACTACAAGAGGTAAGGCATGTTCCAAGGCTGAGTAGGAATTTAATTTCAGCAGGACAACTAGGTGATGAAGGTTGCATTGTTACATTTACTGATAAAAATTAGAAGGTTACAAGAGGTGCCTTAATAGTAGCAAAAGGTGTGAAAGTAGGCACCTTATATTTTTGTATAGGTCATACTGTTCTTCTACTTTAGTTGTTGCAAAGAAAAATCAAACAGGTTCAGGAACAGTTGCTGCGGGTTCTGAGACAACACTGTGGCATAATAGACTTGGGCATATGAGTGAAAAAGGTATGAAGGTACTTCATTCTAAGAAAGTTTTACTAGTCTGAAATGTATTAATATGGATTTCTGTGAAAGTTATGTGTATGGCAAACAAAAGAGAGTCAATTTTCTCAAGGATGGGAAGCAAAAGAAAGATGAAAAGTTGGAGTTTGTGCATACAAATGTATGGGGACCAACTCAGGTATCTTCTCTCGATGACTCTCGATATTATGTTACATTCATAGATGATGCAATTAGGAAGGTTTGGATTTATTTCCTTAGGCAGAAATCTGATGTATTTGAATCATTTAAGAATGGAGAAGCTTGGTTGAAAATGAGATAGGTAAAAGATTAAAATATCTTAGATCTAATAATGGTGGTGAGTATTGCAGCAAAGAATTTGAGGATTATTGTTCCTTTAATGGAATTCGTAGGTAGAAAATGGTTCCAGGTACTCCATAGTAGAATGGAGTGGCTGAGCACATGAATAGGACAATAATGAAGTGTGCAAGGACCATGAGATTGCATGTTGGGCTGCCTTTAAACATGTGGGCAGAGGTTGTCAACACTGCTGTATATTTAATTAATAAAGGTCCTTCAGTTCCTTTGGGCTATGGTCTTCTAGAGGAAGCATGCATAGGTAAGAAGGTGAGTTATTATTTTCTCAAAACCTTCGGATGTGAAGCATTTGCACATGTAGATTCTAAAACTAGAACCAAGATGGATGCAAAATTAAAAAAGTGTACCTTCATTGGATATGGCATTGATGAATTTGGTTATAGGCTTTGGGATTTTAAAAATCAAAAAATTGTGAGAAGCAGGGTGTTAGGAACCCGTGTTTAACCCTTCTCTTTACTTTGTTAGTATGTTACTTTTGGACACATATGCTTTGTAAGTCGCGCCGTGAGTATATTGTATTATCCCACATTCATGGGAAGTAATAGTTGTTTAGATTAGACTTAGTATATAAGTACGTGTTGAGGCCAATGAAGGCATCCACGAATTTATTGTATTAAGCTTGCTCAAAGGAGGTTGCCCCCTCGAAGTGGCCTATGATCAATAAATTCCTTCTGTGTTTCTACTATTTTTGTTATTTCGTGCATTTTCATTATATTGTTGCAAGAGGTTCCTCTCATCTGGTATCAAAGCACTTTCTTGGGCTCACTGGGTGGAATTTCTGCCAATTTTTTTTTCCGTAGTGGCCTCTAGGTGCTGTGATTATTGCAGTAGTTCTTTCTTTTTTTGCATCTGTATTATTCATTTCAATTGTAGGTTTGGATCAGGGAATATCCCTATCTACTTAACTGTGGGAAGTGCCTGGGCATATAGCCCTAAAACTCATTGTGAGGAGTACCACAGGAACCCTGAAGTAGCTAGCCCATTGAGAGGACTTGTCAATGAAAAGGGCAATGGCCCCTACTTGATTGACTAGTTACCATCCGTGAGGTAAACCAAGAGCTGCTGTTTGTGGCAAAGTGGTTATCAATTTTACCTGAGCCATGGAGTGAGGGGTACTACCACAATACATAAGCTGTTCTAGACAAGATTGCTGGCTGAGTGATTCTCCTGAACCTTTAGGAAGCTGAACATACTTGGGGCCCATATCTATTGACATCTAGCAAACCACAGATTGAATCTATCTAGAGCAGTTAGCAGATTGTTTCTAGAAAAAAAAAATTCACTGGAACCCCTAAAATTTCATTCTGCATATTTCCTTCCTTGAGGACCCTATCCCAAATTCCACTTATCGAAGCCAGAAATCTCACATTTGTCTATTTTAAGGTTTTCCATAACTTCTTTGATTCTCACCCAATAGCCTTCAAATTTTACCACAGTGTTCATTTCATATTTCTGCTCCTTTGCCCCTCTTGGACAAATTTTCCCATTCCTTCACCCCACTTCTGAAATCCCCATTTTTTGTTTCTCTTTCCCTTAGTGTCCAAAACCTAGTCAAACCCCAATTACCCATAAGAGTTTTTCCCAAATCCAAAATTTCCTTTACTAAAAAAATTTCCGTTTTTATTTTTCTACCCATTCCCAAAAAAAAAATCTCCTAGTTATGGTTGTCACCCGTACAGGAGCAAAAAACATGGAGAATGAACTTGTAGCCCTCAAGACCAAACTTCAAGATCTGGATGAAATTTTTTTTTGCCTTAATCTTCAGCATTCATCCATGAACAATAGACAGCAGCCAGAGTCTTCTGCCAACACTGGGTTCTCTTCTTCCAGCAATTTTCATGTGCTGAAGCTTGATTTTCCTTACTTCAATGGTGATGATCTGACTGGATGGATATACTAGGAAGAACAATATTTTAGTCTACATAATACTTTTGATGTTAACAAAGTGGCACTTGTATCCTTTCATATAGAACATGAAGCCCTTCAATGGTTCCATTAGTACATCAAGGCTCATGAAGAGCCAAAATGGATAGATTTTTGCAAACTCATTTTGCAATGATTTGGCCCTAGTGCTTTTGATGACTTCACAGGAGCACTCACTAAACTTCGCCGAACAGGCACTGTGAGATAACATCAGACAGAATTTGAAAAACTAGCCAATCACATAGAAGGATTGTCTGATGAATTATTCAGGAGTTGTTTTGTCAGTGGTCTGAAGGATGCAATCTGATCTGAGGTTAAAATGTTCCATCCCAGTACAATGATGGAAGCCCTAGGGTTGGTGAAGTTGGCGGAGGACAAGATCACAGCTCAACATTGATCCAAATCAAAAAACATTCCATTCAGAAATACAGTTTCCCAAAGACCTCAAATAACACCAGCTCTTAAAACAACTCCTATCAAGCATTTGACTAAAGCAGAGATGTGGGCATGTAGGGAAAAATGGATTTATTATAATTGTGATGAGAAATTCACTCGGGGACATAGATGTGTTGAGCAAAATCTCTATCTCTTGGATGTGGATTCTCTACCTGAAACTAATGTTTATGCAGATACTCAGGATATAGTAGCTAATCAGGTTGAAACTCAGCAACCGCTTGTTGACCCTGCTTCTTAGGAAGATCACCCAAAGATCTCTCTCCATGCTTTAGCAGGAGTCACCACACCACAAACCATGTAGGTCAAGGGTTACTTCAAGAAGCTCCCTCTTATAATATTCATTGATTCTGGTACCACTCATAACTTCATTGATCCTCGGATTGCCAAATAGGCTAATTGTTTTGTCCATCCTTGCTCCAGCTTTGAAATCATGATTGCCCATGGGGGCACATTACATTGCAAAGGGAAGTGTTGCAATGTGCGTATCTCTATTGGAGATTATAACCTGCGCTCTGACATGTTTTCCTTACCCTTAGGCGGATGTGATGTGGTTTTGGGCACCCAATGGTTACACACACTTGGACCCATCTTATGGGATTTTGCTGAACTTTGGATGCAGTTTTTAGACAATGGGCAAAAACACACATTAAATGGCTTACAACTGGGGTCTCTCAGCATCATAAGTTCACATCGCATGGAAAAAATTCTTAAGAAGAATTCACATGGTGTCATCACTCAACTCCATTCCATTCAGATGCAACCATCAATAGTCTCCACTACTCCTTCTGATCTACAATGAATTTTGGATAGGTATGCCTGTGTCTTTGCCGAACCACTGGGATTGCCACCTTCATGACCAGAGGACCACTGTATTTAGCTCCTTCCTAGAAGTGTTCCTCCCAACATCAGGCCCTACTGCTACCCATTTCACCAAAAGACAAAGATTGAGATGCTCGTTCGAGACTTATTGAAGCAAGGTATTATTCACCCTAGTACCAGTTCCTTTTCTTCACCAGTTCTTCTTGTCCAGAAAAACGATGGGTCATGGCACCTCTGCATTGACTTTTGAGCACTTAATCACATCACAATCAAGGATAAGTTTTTGATTCCTGTTGTTGATGAGCTCCATGGAGCTCATTTTTTCTCTAAGTTGGATCTTCGTTTGGAGTATCACCAAATTCAGGTTCATGAGGATGATATCCCTAAAACAACTTTCTGCACACATGATGGCCACAATGAGTTTTTGGTCATGCACTTTGCCCTCACTAATGATCCTTCAACATTCCAGGCATTGATGAATAAAATATTCCGGCCCTACCTGCGGAAATCCATTCTGGTCTTCTTTGATGATATCCTCATCTATAGTAAAACATGGGCTGAGCATCTCCAACATCTGGATCTCGTACTGCAACTTCTCTCTGATCATCATCTCTGTGCAAAATAGTCTAAATGTATTTTTGTCCAGGAGGAAGTGGAGTATCTTGGGCATATTGTTTATGATGAAAGTTGATTGTCATTGATGAAAAAAAGTCAGGTTGTCCACATGGGTTCAATACATAGATCATTTTGGGGTCATCAGGACATTAAAAGTGTGGTTCATCATAATGGAGTTGTTCATATGCAAAGGGTTCATATATGAAGGTTAATCATTCAGAGGTTGATACATTGTTGGATCTCCTTCATGTTGCTTCAAATAGTTATGTTGTTCATATCATGAAGGTGTTTCTTTCCTTATGGAAGTTGTTGCTATGTGGAATTTGTAAATTTGTTGATTTGTGATATCAATGGTGCTTCATTTTGTCTCAGAACAGGTTGTCTTAGGACATAGCAATGACAATAGAGATGGTATCCTATTACAAAGTTGTTTTAATGCATGATGATCAAATGGACAAGTTAAAGGTGCCAAGTGTAAGACTCATTAGTCAGGGTTTGGAAAATGTAAACCCTAAAGGGTGACTTAAGTATCTTATAAGGCACAAAGTATATCACTCAAACCGTAAGCATTTTTTATTATAAGAAGTTGGTGACTTGATATATCAAGTAAGCATTTCACTTAAGTGACAACTTATGTCACTAAATTCATTGTGAAACCGGCCCCTCCTAACCTAGTCTACCGGTGTTCTCGGTAAAAGAAGTTACAAACCATTGATCCAAAGGCACCAAATGCATATCGATGGGTGTGTTTGAATGTTGAAAGAGCAGTTTAAAACAAATCGATGGTTATTATTTAATTTATGACCCCGACTACCATGTGCATCTTCTTTGACGTGTATTGAAACATCATGGCTTTGTGTTGGTTAGTATATTTTTTTAAAAGATTATGAAGCTATTATTAGCCATTTTCAAGGTAGATTTTTGTGAATTCAAAGGCACTATTTTTAAGGAGAATCTCTTCTATTTTTAAGAGTGGATTACTGATCGAGGAGTTTTAATGAACGAAGCTTTATTATTTTTAATAAGAAAGTTTCTATTTAAGAATTTTTTTTTAATTTTTTGTGAGAAGAGGATGAGGGCAGATCGGTTGAAAATTTTGTTATGGGTATATTTCAAGAAGATGGACAGATTGAACAGAAGAATAGAAGATTGAATAGTTTTATTTTTCATTAAAGATTTATTTGAAGAGATTGAAGAAATGAAGAGAGAATATGAAGAAGATACAAGTAAACGAGATTTTATTTTCTTTTATAGGGCACTATTTGAAATTTTTTATAAAAAAACTATTTTGAAAAATATTTTTTTTGGAATATGAAAGGATTGAAAATTGATTGAAGTTCTTGCAGGGGCAGGATGATTTTATTGAGGATTTATTTTGTTGAGAAGATGAAGAGATTTTTATATTATGAGAGGAGGAAAATGGATCTGAGAAAAGAAGAATATGAATGGCAGAGGAATTTAATATTATTTTTTTCAAGTTCTTTATTGATAAAAAGAAATATATGAAAAGTTGAATATGAGGATTGTGAAGGATATGAAAGGACATTTTTTTGTATTTCTTATATGTATTGGTTTTGCAGATGCACTGTATGAGTGAGTGGTGTTGTTATGCAGATCAATGATGAAGATAAATTTGATGATACAGATGAATGATTGAGTGAACCAATTTATAGAGTAGAAGACATATTGTGAGATATTCTTCATAGTGAAATGTTCTTACAGGAATATCAAAATGTACAAAGACACTAGCAGTCGTTTGTAATGTTTTTGATTGCAGTGATTGATGAAAGATTGATAGAGATAATTTGCACAGATAATTGTTTACAGAGATTTGTAAGAGGAGCTTGTTTGCAGAAGTGTGTAAAAGAAGATGGTCTTGATTTGAAAATCAAACAGGAGGTATAAGGCTGGATGATGAAACGCAGAGTATACAATGGTGCAAATCTGATTGAATGGCAATCATGTCTTGCACACAAAGTTTGATGTTTTGATAATGGTGATTGTGTTTCCCAGTGAGGCTTGTGGTCAATGAGACCCTCCTATGCCAGTGAGGCTTGTAGGTCAGTGAGACACATATATCAGCCAGTGAGGCCTTGTAAAGGAGTTTTTCAAAATTAAGCCAGCGAGGCAGTTCATGAGTGGTTTTTCTACCCCTAGAGGGTTTTCCACTCCTAATTCTTTGTGTCCTTGTTTCATAAATTGTGTATTGTTGATTGTTTTCCAAGTTCAAACATTCAATGTTTATTTCCTTGATGCAAAATATGACAATTGATTGTTAACATATTCTCCTCAATTTTGATAAGTATTAAATTGTCTGAATTTATACAACACTGATTCACCCCCCCCCCTCTCAGTGTTATCCTGGACTCTACAATTGGTATCAGAATCTAGGTTCCCTTTTGAAGCTTAATCAGCTTGGGTAGGTCCTGTGTGTGGAGTTCAATGGGTAAGTGCAGAAGAAATAAGAACATGAGAAATGTCAAGCTTCATTCTAGTCAAAAGACACAAAAGACATCATCCATATCAAATTTAGGTGTTAATGTTCAATTAGTTGATAACAATGCTTCACAAGTTGAATCAGTGAAAGAGTTTTCTGGAGTTCCTTTGTTTAATGGTTCAGATTTTTCAGTTTGGTGTATGAGAATGCAAGTTTATTTATCCTCTTTAGGATATGATGTATGGATGTCTGTTGAGAATGGATATTCTAACTCTGCAAATAATAAAGAGGCTCTTGAATGCAATCATATAGACAAGAAGGTTATTTTATTTGGTTTATCTAATGATGTTTCTTGTAAAGTTGTGCAGTGTGAAACAGCTCAAGATGTGTGGAAGAAATTGATAATAATTTATCAAGATGGTGATGAAGAAGAGGACAATTTGGTATCTAAAGAAAGTGACCATGAAAGAAGACAATCACATGAAGAGGTTGAGGTCCAATCTCTTTTAGAAGAAGGTAACATCATAAGTGATGATGATCAGGAATATGATGAACAAGATTGTGAGATTGATATGGAAGGAGAGCTCATATATGTTCTAACTGAACTAAAGAAATATAAGAGAGAGAATCAGAAACTAAAAGTGTAGATGCAACAAGAAAGAGAATCCAAAGACAAAGCACTTTTAGACCTTGAAAGTGTATCTTCAGATCTTGAAGAGGCCAGATGTCAGATTATGTGTTTAAGGACATATATTGATGATTCAGACAAATTAATTGTCAGATTAAAGACTAAAATTGAGGAAGCTAAGAGGATAGTTGGTGTTTCAATATCTAACCTTGAAGTTAGAAGGATTGAGAATCTAAAACTAGAGGGTGAAATTATCAAACACAAAAGATTATGACGGTCTCAAAGTTTTGTCTAAGAAGTATCAGGAATATGAAGAAAGTACATACAAGTTACATGAGTTGTTGGGCAAACATAAGCATCATAATGACACTACTAGTTTAGGATTTGAAGAAGAAGAGTGTTCAAAAGCCAGAAAAACTCCTAAAAAGAAAATTGATCTTCATGCTAGTGCTCCTGAAGACAAAAAGAAGTCAGAAGCTGAAATGAATGTCAAAGATGAAATGTATAATCAAAGAAGAAGAAATTTTAG
The DNA here is from genome assembly GCA_027924645.1 of Cunninghamia lanceolata. Classification (NCBI taxonomy): domain Eukaryota; kingdom Viridiplantae; phylum Streptophyta; class Pinopsida; order Cupressales; family Cupressaceae; genus Cunninghamia; species Cunninghamia lanceolata. The sequence continues at coordinate 1,277,073 of BSBN01001327.1, read as the reverse complement.
AAGAACTGCTCGAGTAAAACAAGCATACATGTACAGGTATAATTATTCATTTAATGGTTATTGTTATACTTGTAATCATTTTGGACATAAAGCAGTTGATTGCAGAAGGAATACTGATATTGTTTGTTACAAGTGCAATAATGTTGGTCACACAAAGAAATTACAAAATGAATAAAAGGTATAATCCTGCATGGAAGCATATCATAAATGCTCAAAGGATGTCAAAAAGGTATTATCAGTCATTTGATTATGATTACAACATAATTTGTTATAATTGCAATTCTCTTGGTCATAAAGCACACAGTTGCAGAAAAGCATCACATGATTTGAAAAAGTTTAAAAGAAAAGAAGGTATAAAGGTTTGGAGAAAGAAAGAACCTGTAAAAGTGTGGAAGCAGAAACAAAGTCATGAGAAGGTAAATCCTAAACTTGTGCATCTGGCACAAGTTACATCATCAGTTGAATAATTGATGGCATGAAGTTAGGGGGAGTTGTTCATGTTCTATTAATTATCCCCAAGAGGTTTTAGGAAGAAGATTATTTGAATAGTGATCTTGTCATGTAGATTCTTGTCAATCTTAAGAAATGAAATTTTATGATGGTATTGCTAACTAAGTTGATTTTTAGTATATGACAGTGATACAGGCGATATTTGGTTTAGTATGCTTACAAGATGATGAAAGGATGGTCAGAGTTTGATAATTTGGTTTATGAATGATCCTATATTCTCTTCATATCATTCTTCTAAAGTTGAGTGTTCTTGAAAGTGAGATTGTGAAGTTCAAAATCAATTAAGATGTTGTCAAGGTGTTTTTTAGATGTTTGAGCTATGGTGGTTACAATTGGAAGGAGTCAATTCATTATTCTTGTCTCTGCATTTGGTTTTGGTAATGGGGTGTTGCAGGAAGTACTTGATTAGTTTGTTGATGTATAGTCTTGATGGGCTGATTTGATTACAGAGTAAAAGGGGATTAGTTCTTATGATGTGAAAAGTGTCTTGTGCAGAAGTAGGAGAATGGTATTCATCAAATAGTCTTCATTTATTCAGATGGTCTTCATTTTTTTGTCAAAAAGGGTGTGCAAGAGTAGATTGGTTGTAGGATGATAGCTCATGTTGGAAGCCTTTGGCAAGGACATCTCTTAGTTATGGAGCTTTCTGGTGGTTTAGAGATAGTGTCAAAAGGATGTGATAATCTGACATGTTTCTTTGATGGTTTTTCATCATTAATATGTTTCAGGGAGGTATGTACAAATTATGCGGTTCTAGTTTTGAAGTGATATTCAGGTATGTGTTTCAAGCTATGACATATAGAGATGCTTATGAAATTGATGGTGGTGCCTTGTTTTTCTTTAAGTTCATCAGTTAATCAGAGGCAAGTAAAGGTCTTGAATCAGTTATGGAAGATGATAATGGTAATGTTCAAGTACTAGTTGGTGGTGTGTGTACTATATTTCTTTTCTACATGATTGAGTTGTCACTATCATGGAGGATTTGAAAAGGTCTTATCAAAAGTGGTCATCATGTCTTCTTTTGTTGGGAACTATGTGATGAGGAGTCTTCATGATTTTTGCCTGCAATATTGTTCATCAAGAGTATTGATGTGTTTATGACATATTTGCATAGAGTTCAAATTCATATGTGTCATATCAAAAGAGTTGATATTTGGTTAAGCAGAGGATAGTGGTTAGTGATGGTTATTCTTGTCAGTAATTGCCAGTGATATTTATGAGCAGTGATTTGTTTACTTCAACACAGGGGGAGCAAATAGATTTGTGTCTTTGTCACCAGATGTCAAAAAGGGGGAGAAAGAGAAAATGCATCATGAAGTTTTGCCATCAATGACAAAGGGGGAGATTGATGAAAGTTGATTGTCATTGATGTCAAAAAGTTAGGTTGTCCACATGGGTTCAATGCACAGATCATTTTGGGGTCATCAGGACATTAAAAGTGTGGTTGATCATGATAGAGTTGTTCATATGCAAAGGGTTCATATAAGAAGGTTAATCATTCAGAGGTTGATACATTGTTGGATCTCCTTCATGTTGCTTCAAATAGTTATGTTGTTCATATCATGAAGGTGTTGCTTTCCTTATGGAAGTTGTTGCTATGTGGAATTTGTAAGTTTGTTGATTTGTGATATCAATGGTATCAATAGTGCTTCATTTTGTCTCAGAATAGGTTGTCTCAGGACATAGCAATGACAACAGAGATGGTTTCCTATTGCAAAGTTGTTTTAATGCATGATGATCAAATGGACAAGTTAAAGGTGCCAAGTGTAAGACTCATTAGTCAGGGTTTGGTAAATGTAAACCCTAAAGGGTGACTTAAGTATCTTATAAGGCACAAAGTATATCACACAAACCGTAAGCATTTTTTATTATAAGAAGTCGGTGACTTGATATATTAGGTAAGCATGTCACTTAAGTGACAACTTATGTCACTGAATTCATTGTGAAACTGACCTCTCCTAACCTAATCTACCGGTGTTCTTGGTAAAAGAAGTCACAAACCATTGATCCAAATGTGCCAAATGCATATCGACGGGTGTGTTTGAATGTTGAAAGAGCAATTTAAAACAAGTTCATGGTTATTATTTAATTTATGACCCCGACAACGATGTGCATCTTCTTTGACGTGTGTTGAAACGTCATGGCTTTGTGTCGGTTAGTATAGTTTTTTTAAAGATTATGAAGCTATTATTAGCCATTTTCAAGGTAGATTTTTTGTGAATTCAAAGGCATTATTTTTAAGGAGAATCTCTTCTATTTTTAAGAGTGCATCACTGATCAAGGAGTTTTAATGAATGAAGCTTTATTATTTTTAATAAGAAAGTTTCTATTTAAGAAGTTTTTTTTTATTTTTTTGTGAGAAGAGGATGAGGGCAGATCGGTTGAAGATTTTGTTATGGGTATATTTCAAGAAGATGGATAGATTGAATAGAAGAAGGGCAGATTGAATAGTTTTATTCTTCATTAAAGATTTATTTGAAGAGATTGAAGAAATGAAGAGAGAATATGAAGAAGATACAAGTAAAAGAGATTTTATTTTCTCTTACATGGCATTGTTTGAAACTTTTTATATAAAAACTATTTTGAAAAATATTTGTTTTGGAATATGAAAGGATTGAAAATTGATTGAAGTTCTTGCAGGGGCAGGATGATTTTATTGAGGATTTATTTTGTTGAGAAGATGAAGAGATTTTTATATTATGAGAGGAGGAAAATGGATCTGAGAAAAGAAGAATATGAATGGTAGAGGAATTTAATATTATTTTTTTCAGGTTCTTTATTGATAAAAAGAAATATATTCAAAGTTGAATATGAGGATTGTGAAGGATATGAAAGGACATTTTTTTGTATTTCTTATATGTATTGGCTTTGCAAATGCACTGTATGAGTGAGTGGTGTTGTTATGTAGATCAATGATGAAGATAAATTTGATAATACAGATGAATGATTGAGTGAACCAATTTGCAGAGTAGAAGATATATTGTGAGATATTCTTCATAGTGAAATGTTCTTACAGGAATATCAAAATGTATAAAGACACTTGCAGTTGTTTGTAATGTTTTTGATTGCAGTGATTGATGAAAGATTGATAGAGATAATTTGTAGAGATAATTGTTTACAGAGATTTGTAAGAGGAGTTGTTTGCAGAAGTGTGTAAAAGAAGATGGTCTTGATTTGAAAATCAAACAGGAGGTATAAGACTGAATGATGAAACACAGAGTATACAATGGTGCAAATCTGATTGAATGGCAATCATGTCTTACACACAAAGTTTGATGTTTTGATAATGGTGATTGTGTTTGCCAGTGAGGCACAGTATGCTAGTGACGCTTGTGGTTAGTGAGACCCTCCTATGCCAGTGAGGCTTGTAAGTCAGTGAGACCTTTCATTTGTCAGTGAGACACATATATCAGCTAGTGAGGTCTTGTAAAGGAGTTTTTCAAAATTAAGCTAGTGAGGCAGTTCATGAGTGGTTTTTCTACCCCTAGAGGGTTTTCCACTCCTAATTCTTTGTGTCCTTGTTTCATAAATTGTGTATTGTTGATTGTCTTCCAAGTTCAAACATTCAATGTTTATTTCCTTGATGCAAAATATGACAATTGATTGTTAACATATTCTCCTCAATTTTGATAAGTATTAAATTATCTGAATTTATACAACATTGATTCACCCCCCTCTCAGTGTTGTCCTGGACTCTACAATTGGTATCAGAATCTAGGTTCCCTTTTGAAGCTTAATCAGCTTGGGTAGGTCTTGTGTGTGGAGTTCAATGGGTAAGTGCAGAAGAAATAAGAACATGAGAAATGTCAAGCTTCATTCTGGTCAAAAGACATAAAAGACATCATCCATATCAAATTTAGGTGTTAATGTTAAATTAGTTGATAAAGATGCTTCACAAGTTGAATTAGTGAAAGAGTTTTTTGGAGTTCCTTTGTTTAATGGTTCAGATTTTTCAGTTTGGTGTATGAGAATGCAAGTCTATTTATCCTCTTTAGGATATGATGTATGGATGTCTATTGAGAATGGATATTCTAACTCTGCAAATAACAAAGAGGCTCTTGAATGCAATCATATAGAAAAGAATGTTATTTTATCTGGTTTATCTAATGATGTTTCTTGTAAAGTTGTGCAGTGTGAAACAGCTCAGGATGTGTGGAAGAAATTGATAAGAATTTATCAAGATGGTGATGAAGAAGAGGACAATTTGGTATCTAAAGAAAGTGACCATGAAAGAAGACAATCACATGAAGAGGTTGAGGTCCAATCTCTTTTATAAGAAGGTAACATCATAAGTGATGATGATCAGGAATATGATGAACAAGATTGTGAGATTGATATGAAAGGAGAGCTCATATATGCTCTAACTGAACTCAATAAATATAAGAGAGAGAATCAGAAACTAAAAGTGTAGATGCAACAAGAAAGAGAATCTAAAGACAAAGCACTTTCAGACCTTGAAAGTGTATCTTCAGATCTTGAAGAGGCCAGATGTCAGATTTTGAGTTTAAGGACATATATTGATGATTTAGACAAAATTAATTGTCAGATTAAAGACTGAAATTGAGGAAGCTAAGAGGATAGCTGATGTTTCAATATCTGACCTTGAAGTTAGAAGGATTGAGAATCTAAAACTAGAGGGTGAAATTATCAAACTCAAAAGATTATGATGGTCTCAAATTTTTGTCTAAGAAGTATCAGGAATATGAAGAAAGTACATACAAGTTACATGAGTTGTTGGGCAAATAGAAGCATCATAATGACACTACTAGTTTAGGATTTGAAGAAGGAGAGTGTTCAAAAGCCAGAAAAACTCCTAAAAAGAAAATTGATCTTCATGCTAGTGCTCCTGAAGACAAAAAGAAGTCAGAAGATGAAATAAATGTCAAAGATGAAATGTATAATCAAAGAAGAAGAAATTTCAGAAGAACTGCTCCAGTAAAACAAGCATACATGTACAGGTATAATTATTCATTTAATGGTTATTGTTATAATTGTAATCATTTTGGACATAAAGCAGTTGATTGCAGAAGGAATACTGATATTGTTTGTTACAAGTGCAATAATGTTGGTCACACAAAGAAATTGCAAAATGAATAAAAGGTATAATCCTGCATGGAAGCATATCATAAATGCTCAAAGGATGTCAAAAAGGTATTATCAGTCATTTGATTATGATTACAACATAATTTGTTATAATTACAATTCTCTTGGTCATAAAGCACACAGTTGCAGAAAAGCATCACATGATTTGAAAAATTTTAAAAGAAAAGAAGGTATAAAGGTTTGGAGAAAGAAAGAACCTGTAAAAGTGTGGAAGCAAAAACAAAGTCAAGAGAAGGCAAATCCTAAACTTGTGCATCTAGCACAAGTTACATCATCAGTTGAATAATTGATGGCATGAAGTTAGGGGGAGTTGTTCATGATCTATTAATTATCCCCAAGAGGTTTCAGGAAGAAGATTATTTGAATAGTGATCTTGTCATGTAGATTCTTGTCAATCTTAAGAAATAAAATTTTATTACGGTATTGCTAACTAAGTTGATTTTTAGTATATGATAGTGATACAGGCGATATTTGGTTTAGTATGCTTACAAGATGATGAAAGGATGGTCAGAGTTTGATAATTTGGTTTATGAATGATCCTATATTCTCTTCATATCATTCTTCTAAAGTTGAGTGTTCTTGAAAGTGAGATTGTGAAGTTCAAAATCAATTAAGATGTTGTCAAGGTGTTTTTTCAGATGTTTGAGCTAAGGTGGTTACAATTGGAAGGAGTCAATTCATTATTCTTGTCTCTGCATTTGGTTTTTGTAATGGGGTGTTGCAAGAAGTACTTGATTAGTTTGTTGATGTATAGTCTTGATGGGCTGATTTGATTATAGAGTAAAAAGGGATTAGTTCTTATGACGTGAAAAGTGTCTTGTGCAGAAGCAGGAGGATGGTATTCATCAAATAGTCTTCATTTTATTTAGATGGTCTTCAAATGTTTTTTTTGTCAAAAAGGGTGTGCAAGAGTAGATTGGTTGTAGGATGATAGCTCATGTTGGAATCCTTTGGCAAGGACATCTCTTAGTTATGGAGATTTTTGGTGGTTTAGAGATTGTGTCAAAAGGATGTGATAATCTAACATGTTTCTTTGATGGTTTTTCATCATTAATATGTTTCAGGGAGGTATGTACAAATTATGCGGTTCTAGTTTTGAAGTGATATTCAGGTATGTGTTTCAAGCTATGACATATAGAGATGCTTATGAAATTGATGGTGGTGCCTTGTTTTCCTTCAAGTTCATTAGTTGATCAGAGGCAAGTAAAGGTCTTGAATTAGTTATGGAAGATGATAATGGTAATGTTCAAGTACTAGTTGGTGTTGTGTGTACTATATTTCTTTTCTACATGATTGAGTTGTCACTATCATGGAAGATTTGAAAAGGTCTTATCAAAAGTGGAAGATTTTTGCCTGCAATATTGTTCATCAAGAGTATTGATGTGTTTATGACATATTTGCATAGAGTTCAAATTCATATGTGTCATATCAAAAGAGTTGATATTTGGTTAAGTAGAGGACAGTGTGTTGACAAGAGACACATTGGAACTTCATGATTGTTGTCATTGATGGTAACAAAGGTTAACCCACACATCCGCAGGACATGATGAGTCTCTACCAGAAGGTAGATTGCAGAGTATTGTGATCTGGTAAGCAAGAAAAGAGCATGTGGCGAGGTTCGACAGTCAGCTCCAGATCTCTCAGAGGAAGTATCTTGGTGAAATGCAGATTTGGGGAAGTCAAGAGGACTACCTTGACTGATAGATTCCAAGGATTTAGCCTCCGGTGATAGATGAAGAAAAAGATATGAATACTTGAGTGTCGGGTTCCTGATTGGCAGTGTGGATAGAGGAAGAACTGACTGGTAGAACATCAGACATTTTTCCAGATGCATTACTGATGCTGGTAAAGATTCTTAAGGCATAAGTTATAATTGGCCGACATGATTGATGACTTCTACAAGTATATCCTTGATCCGCATTACGGTAAGCAAGGATTCAACTGACAGATCAGAGTTCATGGAAAATATTGACTATTCTGGATGCCGATTAGAAAGGTGATGAAATCACTTGTGCGTATATATATACAAGATGGATTTAGTTGTGAGATGTGTTGTGGTTTTGGCAAGGTACGAAGATAAGCAGTAGAGCAGAGTAAAAGCAGTAAGGCAGGTTCGGTATGTGAAGGGACAGCAGCACTAAGGAAGTGAAAGGATGAAGTACAGCATATGTAGATGCTCCTTATTAGTTCAAGTATTATATAACACTCTTTGTAAATTGTAGACAGTGAGTCTCTTGTAGGCAGTGGGCCTCTTGTAAGCAGTGTGCTCAAGCAGTGAGCCCTAATTGGCAAGTGCCATTTTGTAATTCTATTCTTCTAACAAAGAAAACAATCTTGGGTTAATCACCCCGTGGTTTTCTCCCTTAACAGGGTTTCCATGTCAAAAATATTGTGTCATGTGTATTTCCATTTCATGGTTATGTTTGCTTGTTTGAATTGATGTTGCACTAATTATTAAGAAAGCTCAGAAAGCTGAAATAATTAAGATAACTGATTCACCCCCCCATCTCAGTTATCAACAATTGGTATCAGAGCTAAGTTCCTCCTAACAGAGTCTAATAGCTTGAGGAAGATATGGGAATTCAAATGGATGTATATGGTATAAGGGAGCAACTCAAGACTACCCTTGATGATCTTGAGCAGTCAAATTTTGAAGTCAATGAATTAAAGGAAAGACTCAAACAGGCTGATGATTTCATGAAAGAACTAAGAGACAAATTAAGTCTTTCTATGAAAAAGAGAAAGGAGCTACTTCAGCAATTGGCAAGTCAAGGTGAAGCCAATGATACAAATGAAGATCTGAAGGAGAAAACTAAGTTATGTGAAAAGTTATCAAAAGAAATCATTATGGTAAGACATGAAATGGAATCAGGAGTTATGAAGTTTACCCAAGAGATTGAAGAGAAAAGAAAAACTGAAGATGATCTGAGACAATCTCTCAAGGAGAAATTAGAAGATTGCCACAAGATGGATAGAATTATTAGACATTTTGAATCTGATCTTGAAGATGATAAAGATAATGAAGAAAAGCTTGAGGATCAAATTATCTCTCTTAAAAGGGATCTTCAAACAGCAAATGAATATAAAGAAAAATTCAAGATAAGTTCTGCTCAACTTGAAGTTCTTCTTGAAAGTCAAAAGAGGGTAGATGACAAGTGTGGTTTGGGGTATGAAAAAGGTGAAAGCTCCAGATCCGGTCAGAAGAATTTTGGATCAGAAAATCCAAGGAACAGGTGTAGAAGACCTCCGGTAAGGTAGCCTAATGCTCAAAGATATCCATCCTTCAATGGATACTGCCACAACTACAATAACTTTGGTCAAAGAGATAATCAGTGTAGAAAGAGAATGAATCAGACTAATACATCCTTCTCCAGACAGTGTTTCAACTGCAAAAGGTATGGTCACAAATCTCATGAATGCAGAAATATGCAAATAAATAATTCATTCAATGGTAGATGCTTTGCATGCAATAGAATGGGTCATATGGCTAATCAATGCAGATCAAGAGGATATCAATCAAATATGCAAAGAAATGTTGTTTGCCAAATTTGCAATAGATCCAGTCATATTGCAAAATTTTGTAGAAGCAAGAATCAGGACAAAAGAGGTCTGGTATATCATAATCAGAATCAAGATAAGGGAAAACAAAAAGTGAATGCGGATGAAGTTCAAAGTGAGATGAACAAGATTTGGGTGAGGAAAAGTACAGAGAATGTAGGGGATGGATCTGCACCAGACTCTGGTGCTGATATTCCTTCCAGAAATTAAATAGTGAGCTCTGGCTCAGGGGGAGACACAAAGAAAACCTTGTTCCCCCAGCCAGTCAATTGGTGCCGGAACTGGCACAAGAAGAGTTGTGGATTAAAGGGTTCATAAGAGAAACATCCAAATAAACTATGGTTAAGATTTGGAAGATCTGCAAGATGTTTAAGATCAAGATTGATCCGGTTCTTCAAGTCATCCGAATAAGGCAAACTGGAATGACTTAAGTTGAGCATTTATTGCAACTTGACATTAGGGTTTGCGGAGAAATATAAGGGTTTTTTCATTAAGCATTTGTTCATTCTACATTCAAGAAAAAATGAAAAGAGAAGCTCTGCAACAAAATTCCTCAAGCTCATCAAAGATCATTTGTAGAAGTCGATTCATCCAAAAATCAATCCGGCTAACTCCGTGAAACCGAAAGGTGCAAAAGGTATTCTCTGTTATCAAATATCTCTCTCTAAATCTTTGAATGATGGGTACTCCAAATATTGTGAAGATCGCTGATAGGCCTCACCCCAAATTCAAGAAACATCCATACAAATCTTTGGAAGTAGATCCCCTAGGAGCATTTTCCAGTGTTTCGCATGGTGTGTTGCATACAAAAGATATTAGGGTTTACATTCATGTGAATATTGAAGAGTTCAGGGAACCCAAACTAAGTGATATCTATCATAAACAATTGATTATTGATGCTTTTGAACTTAAACCTCAATATAAGGGCATCCAGGAGAAACATTTTGATTAGTTCATTCATTTCCCCTGCTTTGAAGAAGATGAATGGGTCCGGTATGTATTGATTAGGATGCATGATAACTTCCTATGGCTGAACAGACCTTGCAAAATCACTAAGGAGGCAATTAGGATAGTAACCGACTTATACTCCTCTGGAGGGATACCTGCCCTCAAATATGTCAAAAACCAAACTGTAACTAAGGCCACCGGATCAAAATTTGATAAGAGGGCAATGACCATTGAAGATATCATGGACGCAGATATCAAGTTTACATCTATGATAATAGGGTATAAGATATATCATTCTAGTAGGGAGAATTCAGTGTCCGGAACTACAGTGTATACTACCTATGAGATGCTGAGAAAGAATGCAGAGTATGATCTCTATGAACTTCTTCTAAGTCAATTAATGGAGAACATACAAAAGATCAAAAAGGACAAGAAGAACTCCTTTAAATATGGTGGACTGATATTGTGTTTATTTTTCTACTTCATGAATGAGCTGCCCGGATCCAATGGATGGGCATGGCAAAATAACAAATCGGTGGCAATTCAAATCAGAGATTAGTTGCATGAACTTGGGGATGCCAAGGCAAGGAATACAGCTCTGTGGGGGTACTTTAAGAACTTCCAAAACACTATGCAAATCAGAGAAAGAATCCCAAAATCATTGGTTGAAAAATACAAAGATACAGTGTGCTTCATGGTAGACACGATCAATGCCTAGTGGAGGCAGTAGAGCCAAGGATAGCCTGGATCATGCCTATGGGGTATGAAGTTGATGAACAAATTGTGGAGTTGCATGTTCAACACATACTAAGTCAGCCAAAGGATCCAAAGGCAGAAAGGTTTGGAACCTTTGAAGAGCTAAGTGTAAAAGTTTATGTGGAACTTAGACAACTGGAAATAAAGAGGAAAGTGAGAAAAGAAGTTGCCAAAGGCTTAGGCATCTCAAAGGAGGCACTCGATGCCAACAGGGAAAAGATGGAAAGGGCTGAGGAAGAGAAGAAAGAGGCAGAAAAGGGAAGTAAGGAAAGTGCTTCGGTAAAATCTTCCACCCGGACAAGATCATCAAAGAGACTTGTACCTGCCACTGTTAAAAGCTCAAGGACATCAAAACTGGAAGCAAAATCATCCGGCAGAGGAGAGAAAAGAACTAAAACAAAGGCCACCATGTCTTATGTCAGTCAGAAGGATGATGAAGAAACTGAATCAGATGAGGAGATAAAGAAAATGAAGGAGAAGAAGAAATCATCCGGTGAACCCTCTACCGGTCAAGGTGAAGATGAAAAGGCAGAAGAATTTGTAGAAAAGCCCACTCTATCTTTAGATGATGTCATCAAATCATTCATTGTGGATGGAAACCTTCAGCCAATGGCTGAATTCTATGATGATTACAATGAAGCAGACCAAAAGATCTTGTAGGAAGCAGCAGTTAAGTATCTGAACATATATAACAAGGCTTTTATTGAAATTATATCTCTTATTCCCAAAAGCCTAGAAAAAGAGTTAGAAATAAGAAAGAATAATGCCATGGCAAAAGACCTTGAGATCTGAGAGTAGATAGCCATTCAGCTATATCCTTCAATCGATTCAAAGTAAATGAACATGATCTTCAAGGATTGCAAGGATGAATTTCAGAGCAAAGCCAGAATGAATCAGCTCATGCTTGGTGAGACTGACAAGATAGCCAAGGAAACAGAAGAGATCCTTAGGAATGCTTTCAAAAGATTCAATCTTCCTATTATAGAGGACTTGGGCGTTGATCCTTCGGCCATAGGTGTTGAAAAGGAATCCACTGAGGAAATGACAGAAGAACTAATGGACACTGGTGAAGATAAGGGCTTAAAATCCTCTGCTCTAGAAGAGGTGGCCCATGAACAAACAAACATCAATCCTTCGGTTTCCCTTGCTGACTTCAGATCCAAAGGAGAAGAAAGAATATAGGAGAAAGAAGCAGCGGTGAAGGAAAAAGAAGATGATAGTACCAAGGTTGTAGAAGGAGAAAAAGCTCCAAGAGACAGTTCTAAGACTGCAGAAGAGAAGAAGAATCTGTCTCCGGCAAGAGACACTGTAGAATCTGTCAAGGACTTATTGACAAAAGAGACTATGGAGATTGATGAACCGGAACTGCTAAAAGGGCCATTTGATTTTGACTCTCTTTCTCCAGTACAAACAATGAAGATAGCTTCATTTGCTCAAGCAAAGGCCAAAGAGAAACTACTGAAATCCCACATGGAAGACTGTGATATTATAGCAGTTGCTTCCGGAGTGCTAGAAAAGATTATACCATCATTTTAGAAGGATCCCATAGCTTCCTCATCTAGTAATCTCAAATCTCTGATTAATAGTATTAGTACACATTTCAATTCTCTAGAGAAATCAGCTGAGGAGAAGGTCAGGAAAGAGTTTTTGGATAAGAAATTCTCTGAGTTGCAAGGGCTAATAGCAAATGACAGGAGAGTAATGGGTATTGGGATAAAGAGCTTGGAAAATGCTCTCAAGGATGGAGGAGATGTATACAAATTTTGCATATCCTGGTCTAAAGCAATAGTGGAGATTGAGAAGAAAGTGAAAGAATAGGAGGACAAACTAACAAAACTTTCTCAAAATTTTGATCCACTTACCATAGCCATAATAAATCAAGAATGTCAGATGATTGCAGTTTTGAATGAAATTAAAAAGCTCGAAGAAGAAAAGAAAAATAGAATCAGCAGGTTGAATGAACTTAGAGGAATAATTATCCCTAAGTTGGAGGCCATGCATGAGGCCTTAAGTGATGCTCAAACTATAGCCAGAACAAATGATCCGACAGATCTAAAAAGGCAGAAGCTTTAGCATTCCTGTTGAGTGGTCACATCGCAATTTTGGACAGAGTGAAGCAGAGTTGGGCAACAAAATTTGTCCAGTTGAAGACATCTTTTGCAGATATCTTTCAGTTTATGTAAAGTATAGCATGTATAAATACTTATGCGGCTAAGTATAGAAGTGTTTTTGAGAAATTTTTTGTATGCGGACCTCACCCTTTGCCATTGATGTCAAAGTGGGAGTGATGAGCAGTGAAAAATGTTATAGCCAGCTAAGGGGGAGCTCTGGAAAATTTACATAGAGATAGAGCATTAGCTAAGGGGGAGTATAGTATAACACTTAGTCATTTTTCACTAAGTGTTGCCATCAATGCCAAAGGGGAAGATTGTTGGCAAGAGACACATTGGAACTTCATGATTGTTGTCATTGATGGCAACAAAGGTTAACCCACACATCCGCAGGACATGATGAGTCTCTACCGGAAGGCAGATTGCAGAGTATTGTGATCCGATAAGCAAGAACAGAGCATGTGGCAAGGTCCGACAGTCAGCTCTGGATCTCTCAGAGGAAGTATCTTGGTGAAGTGCGGATTTGGGGATGTCAAGAGGACTACCTTGATTGATAGATTCCAAGGATTTAGCCTCCGATGATAGATGAAGAAAAAGATATGAATACTTGAGTGTCAGGTTCCTGATCAGCATTGTGGACAGAGGAAGAACTGACTGGCAGAACATCATACATTATTCTGGATGTATTACTGATGATGGTAAAGATTCTTAAGGCATAAGTTATAATTGGCCGACATGATTGATGACTTCTACAAGTATATCCTTGATCCGCATTATGGTAAGCAAGGATTTAGCCGACAGATCAGAGTTCATGGAACATATTGACTATTCCGGATGCTGACTAGAAAGGTGATGAAATCACTTGTGTGTATATATGCACAAGATGGATTTAGTTGTGAGATGTGTCATGGTTTTGGCGAGGTGCGAAGATAAGCAGCAGAGCAGAGTGAAAGTAGTAAGGCAGGTTCGGTATGTGAAGGGACAGCAACACTAAGGAAGTGAAAGGATGAAGTGCAGCAGATCAGTGTACTAAGTTTAATCAGAACTGAACTCCAGCATATGTAGATGCTCCTTATCAGTTCAAGTATTGTATAACACTCTTTGTAAATTGTAGACAGTGAGTCTCTTGTAGGCAGTGGGCCTCTTGTGAGCGGTGGGCTCGGGCAGTGAGCCCTAATTGGCAAGTGCCATTTTGTAATTCTATTCTTCTAATAGAGAATATAATCTTGGGTTAATCATCCCGTGGTTTTCTCCCTTAATAGGGTTTCCATGTCAAAAATATTGTGTCATGTGTATTTCCATTTCTTGGTTATGTTTGCTTGTTTGAATTGATGCTGCACTAATTATTAAGAAAGCTCAGAAAGATGAAATAATTAAGATAACTGATTCACCCCCCCTCTCAGTTATCAACACAGTGGTCAGTGATGGTTATTCTTGTCAGTAATTTCCAGTGATATTTATGACCAGTGATTTGTTTACTTCAACACAGGGGGAGCAAATAGATTTGTGTCTTTATCACCAGATGTCAAAAAGGGGGAGAAAGAGAAAATGCATCATGAAGTTTTGCCATCAATGACAAAGAGGGAGATTGATGAAAGTTGATTGTCATTGATGTCAAAAAGTTAGGTTGTCCACATGGGTTCAATGCACAGATCATTTTGGGGTCATCAGGACATTAAAAGTGTGGTTGATCATGATGGAGTTGTTCATATGCAAAGGGTTCATATAAGAAGGTTAATCATTCAGAGGTTGATACATTGTTGGATCTCCTTCATGTTGCTTCAAATAGTTATGTTGTTCATATCATGAAGGTGTTGCTTTCCTTATGGAAGTTGTTTCTATGTGGAATTTGTAAGTTTGTTGATTTGTGATATCAATGGTATCAATGGTGCTTCATTTTGTCTCAGAATAGGTTGTCTCAGGACATAGCAATGACAGCAGAGATGGTTTCTTGTTACAAAGTTGTTTTAATGCATGATGATCAAATGGACAAGTTAAAGGTGCCAAGTGTAAGACTCATTAGTTAGGGTTTGGAAAATGTAAACCCTAAAGGGTGACTTAAGTATCTTATAAGGCACAAAGTATATCACACAAACCGTAAGCATTTTTATTATAAGTAGTCGGTGGCTTGATATATCAGGTAAGCATGTCACTTAAGTGACAACTTATGTCACTGAATTCATTGTGAAACCGACCTCTCCTAACCTAGTCTACCGGTGTTCTTGGTAAAAGAAGTTACAAACCATTGATCCAAAGGCGCCAAATGCATATCAACGGGTGTGTTTGAATGTTGAAAGAGAAATTTAAAACAAATTCATGGTTATTATTTAATTTATGACCCCGACTACCATGTGCATCTTCTTTGATGTGTATTGAAATGTCATGGCTTTGTGTCGGTTAGTATAGTTTTTTTAAAGATTATGAAGCTATTATTAGCCATTTTCAAGGTAGATTGTTTGTGAATTCAAAGACACTATTTTTAAGGAGAATCTCTTCTATTTTTAAGAGTGCATCACTGATCGAGGAGCTTTACTGAAGGAAGCTTTATTATTTTTAATAAGAAAGTTTCTATTTAAGAAGTTTTTTTTAATTTTTTTGTGAGAAGAGGATGAGGCCAGATCGGTTGAAGATTTTGTTATGGGTATATTTCAAGAAGATGGATAGATTGAATAGAAGAAGGACAGATTGAATAGTTTTATTTTTCATTAAAGATTTATTTGAAGAGATTGAAGAAATGAAGGGAGAATATGAAGAAGATACAAGTAAAAGAGATTTTATTTTCTCTTACATGGCATTGTTTGAAATTTTTTATATAAAAACTATTTTGAAAAATATTTGTTTTGGACTATGAAAGGATTGAAAATTGATTGAAGTTCTTGCAGGGGTAGGATGATTTTATTGAGGATTTATTTTGTTGAGAAGATGAAGAGGTTTTTATATTATGAGAGGAGGAAAATGGATCTGAGAAAAGAAGAATATGAATGGCAGAGGAATTTAATATTATTTTTTTCAGATTCTTTATTGATAAAAAGAAATATATGCAAAGTTGAATATGAGGATTGTGAAGGATATGAAAGGACATTTTTTTGTATTTCTTATATGTATTGGTTTTACAGATGCACTGTATGAGTGAGTGGTGTTGTTATGCAGATCAATGATGAAGATAAATTTGATGATATAGATGAATGATTAAGTGAACCAATTTGCAGAGTAGAAGACATATTGTGAGATATTCTTCATAGTGAAATGTTCTTACAAGAATATCAAAATGTATAAAGACACTTGCAGTTGTTTGTAATGTTTTTGATTCCAGTGATTGATGAAAGATTGATAGAGATAATTTGCAGAGATAATTGTTTACAGAGATTTGTAAGAGGAGCTTGTTTGCAGAAGTGTGTAAAAGAAGATGGTCTTGATTTGAAAATCAAACAAGAGGTATAAGACTGAATGATGAAACACAGAGTATACAATGGTGCAAATCTGATTGAATGGCAATCATGTCTTGCACACAAAGTTTGATGTTTTGATAATGGTGATTGTGTTTGCTAGTGAGGCACAGTATGCCAGTGAGGCTTGTGGTTAGTGAGACCCTCGTATGCCAGTGGGGCTTGGAGGTTAGTGAGACCTTTCATTTGTCATTAAGACACATATATCAGCCAGTGAGGCCTTGTAAAGGAGTTTCTCAAAATTAAGCCAGTGAGGTAGTTCATGAGTGGTTTTTCTACCCCTAGAGGGTTTTACACTCCTAATTCTTTGTGTCCTTGTTTCATAAATTGTGTATTGTTGATTGTCTTCCAAGTTCAAACATTCAATATTTATTTCCTTGATGCAAAATATGACAATTGATTGTTAACATATTCTCCTCAATTTTGATAAGTATTAAATTGTTTGAATTTATACAACACTGATTCACCTCCCCCCTCTTATTGTTGTCCTGGACTCTACAGTTTCAGCCCAAGGGGTTCAAGTGGATCCTGCAAAAATAGATGCCATGAAAAATTAGCCGCATCCTTAGATGCTCAAGATCCTCCATGGTTTTTTGGGGCTGACTGGCTACTATCACAAGTTTGTTAAGGATAATGGGAAGATTACAGCTCCATTAATAGCTATGTTAAAAAAGGATGCTTTTATCTGGACACATGTTTCTTAGTGTGCATTTGAAAAATTGCAACAAGCTATGTGTAGTACACCTGTTCTAGCTATGCCAGATTTTTTCAAGACCTTCACTATTGAGAGTGATGCTTGCGGCAATGGACTTGGTGCTGTTCTCCTTCAAGATGAACATCCCATTGCATTCACCACAAAGCCCTTTATGGCAATAATTTAGTATTCTTTATATATGAGAAGGAAATGATGGCTATTTTGCATGCAGTACAGAAGTGGTGGTCATACCTACTAGGGAATCATTTTTGCATCAAGACTGATCACCAGAGTCTGAAATATTTCTTGGAACAACATGTCTCCTCCCCAACATAACATAAATGGGTTACCAAACTCATGGGTTATGACTATGAGATCACTTACAAGAAGGGTAAGGAAAATATTGTGGCAGATTCTCTTTCTCACACATTTGATGACCAAGCTTCTCTTTCAGCTATTTCTATGCTTGTTCAAAATTGGTTGGAATCTGTTTAGCAGGGCTATGTCAATGACTCTTCATTATCTCAAATCATTCAATAGTTGGCCAATAACCCTTCTGCTATACTGTATTACTCTTGGGATGGTGTTTCTTTGGGATATAAGGGTCATCTTGTGCTTCCCCAGAGCATAGATCTTCAGCAGGCTGTCTTCTATGAAATCCATGCTTCTCTATGGGTAGGGCACTCTGGGTTCCTCAAAACGTATGAGCGGGTACGACATAACTTCTTTTGGAAGAGAATGAAAATGTCAATTCAATAGATGGTGGTTGAATGTGATACCTACCAATGCAACAAGAGTAAAATGACACTCATTCCTAGATTGCTTGAACCCTTGCCCATCCCTACATGGATTTGGACATATATTTCTATGGATTTCATTGAAGGGCTCCCTCAATCTGAAGGGAAGATAGATCTTGGTTGTAGTTGATTGCCTCTCCAAATATAGTCTTTTTTGTGCCCTCAGCCATCCTTATACCACCTCCTTAGTCACACAAATTTTCATGGACTAGATCTCTGGTCTTCGTGGCATCCCTTCTTCCATTGTCTTAGATCATGATGTAACTTTCACCAGTCATTTTTGGACAGAATTATTTTGACACACTGGCACCAAACTGAAGATGAGTTCTAGGTATCACTCACAAACAGATGGTCAGACTGAAATTATCAACAAATGTTTGGAAACTTATCTTCATTACTTCACCTCAGAACAACATCAGTGGGCAAAGTGGCTCCCTCTCACTGAAAGGTGGTACAATACCTCCTACCACACTACATCTAAAATGACTCCATATGAAGTAGTCTATGGTCAAGCACCACTAGTGCTCCTTCCATACACCCCCAGCAATTCACCAGTTCAGGAAGTCGACACAGTTCTCTGAATCCAGGATTAGATTCTTCACATCTTGCAGGACAATCTTCACATGGCAAGAAATTGAATGAAACAACAAGCTGATCAACATTGTTCTAAGCACACTTTTTAGGTAGGTGATATGGTTTTTCTTTTCCTACAACCATACAAGCAATCATCCCTGAAACTCAAAGGTTGTCATAAGTTGGCTCTAAACTTCTATGGGTCATATAAGGTTCTTTAGAAGATTGGGTCAATTGCTTATAAATTGGAGCTTCTCATTCTTCCCGCATTCATCTAGTATTTCATGTCTCTTGTCTAAAGAAAGTTCTTGGCACCAACATCAGAGCACAAACTATTTTACCAGAACTGGATATCAAAGGATCCATCATTTTGGAGCCAGAAACAATCCTTGACAGATGTACTTATCAACTTCGCTCCCAATCCATCACTGAGGTATTAATTCAGTGGAACAGAACGCAACAAGAGGATGCTACATGGGAGCCACTTCTTCAGATTCAACAACAATTTCCACATCTTAAGCTTTGACAACAAATCTTTTCTAAGAGGGAGGGCATGTTAGGAACCCGTGTTTAACCCTTCTATTTACTTTGTTAGTATGTTACTTTTGGATGCATATGCTTTGTAAGTTGTCCCGTGAGTATATTGTATTATCCCACATTCATGGGAAGTAATAGTTGTTTAGATTAGACTTAGTATATAAGTACGTGTTGAGGCCAATGAAGGCATCCATGAATTTATTGTATTGAGCTTGCTCAAAGGAGGTTTCCCCCTTGAAGTGGCCTACGATAAATAAATTCCTTCTGTGTTTCTGCTATTTCTGTTATTTCGTGCATTTTCATTATATTGTTCCAGGAGGTTCCTCTCACAG
The DNA here is from genome assembly GCA_027924645.1 of Cunninghamia lanceolata. NCBI lineage: Eukaryota > Viridiplantae > Streptophyta > Pinopsida > Cupressales > Cupressaceae > Cunninghamia > Cunninghamia lanceolata. Next base: position 1,257,708 of record BSBN01001327.1, on the reverse strand, counting down.
GGATGTTGTATTCAATGAGAAGGTGTTGTACAGAGATCAGTTGTAGTAGCATTAGAAGAAAAAAAGGATTTTGTGGTGCTGGATGATACTCCAAATAATGATGTTCTAGTGGTTCCTCATGCTCCACAACAACAACAAGAAATACCACAAACTCCAGTAAATGTTAGATAGTCAACAAGGCTAATTAGACCTCCTGAAAGGTTTTCTCCCTCTTTGTATTCTATTTTGTTAACAGATGTTGGTGAACCAAAAGGGTATGATGAAGCTATGCAAGTGGATACAAAAGTTTAGTGGGAGATTGCAATGAAAGAAGAAATGGACTCCTTGTTGAAAAATCAGACTTGGGAATTATGTAAGTTGCCTACAAGTAAAAAGGATTTACTAAACAAATGGGTTTATAGGCTGAAAGAGGAAGATGGAGGTAAGAAAAGATTTAAATCTAGCTTAATTGTAAAAGGATTTGCATAGAAAAAGGGCATTGATTTTGATGAGATTTTTTCCTAGTTGTTAAGATGACTTCTATTCGTTCTGTTTTAAGTATTGTGGCTGCTAAAAATTTACATTTGGAATAGCTAGATGTGAAAACTATCTTTCTCCATGGTGATTTGGAGGAGGAGATAAATATGGAACAACCCCAAGGATTTGAGGTCAAAGATAAGGAGAAACAGGTGTGCAGATTGAAGAAGAGTTTGTATGGCCTGAAACAAGCACCTTGGCAATGGTATTTGAAATTTGATAGTTTTATGGCTAAGCAAGGCTACAGTGAGTGTAATTTTGACCATTATGTTTATTTTAAGAGGTTGCATAATGACAGCTACATTATTTTATGTTTATATGTTGATGACATGCTTGTAGCAGGGTCTAACATGGATCACATAAGAGAGTTAAAACAACAGTTAGCGCAATGATTTTCTATGAAGGATTTGGGGGCAGCATAACAAATCCTTGGTCTAAAAATTTGCAGAGATAGGAAGAACAAAAAATTGACTCTATCTCAAGCTGATTATGTTGAAAAGGTGTTACAGAGATTCCATATGGAGAATGCAAAAGCTGTCAGCACACCTTTGCCTAGTCATTTGAAATTGACTAAGGAGATGTGTCCTAAGACACAAGAGGAGGAAGAAAAAATGTCTAAGGTACTATAAGCTTTAGCTGTAGGAAGTTTAATGTACACCATGCTATGCATGAGACTGGATATTACACATGTTGTAGGAGTCGTAAGTAGATATATGAGTCATCCTGAATTGGAACATTAGAATGCGGTAAAATGGATTCTCAAATATTTAAGAGGTACATCCAATAAACACTTATGTTTTGGGGGCTCTAATACTGATTTAGTAGGTTATGTAGACTCAAATTTGGCAGGGGATATTGATACCAGATGGAGTACTATAGGTTATGTCTTTACTGTGGGTGGGACAGCAATGAGTTGGATCTCACAGTTGCAAAAAGTGGTTTCTTTATCCACCACGGAGGCAGAGTATGTAGTTGCAATAGAAGCAAGAAAGGAGATGATATGGCTGTAATCTTTCATGGAAGAATTGGCCAAACAATAAGCTAATGGTTATTTGTTTATGGACAACTAGAGTTCCATACATCTTGCAAAGAATTCTGCCTTGCATTCAAAGATCAAACACATACAGCTCAGGTATCACTTCATCTGGTCAGTGTTAGATGATGAACAGTTAAGGATGGAAAAGATACATACAGATGAAAATCTAGTGGATATGTTTACGAAGGCAGTGACAAGGGAGAAGCTGAGCTCCTGTTTAGCTTCAGTTGGTCTTCAAGACTGAAAACCAAAAATCAAAATAGTAGAGTCCCAGGTGCTTATTTCCAGTGGGAGCTGCATGCGCAGCGATGTCGTCTAGGATCAGTCTCCAAGTGGGAGATTGTTTGGTGTGGAGCCTGATCAGTCTCCAAGTGGGAGATTGTTGGTATGTGGTGACTAATCATGCAAGTACTGTTAATTTTTTGTTAACCGACAAAAGAAAAATGACATTGTAAAACCCTAATTCTAGAAGCTTCCAAAAGGCTTGTTATAAGCGGTTGGGATGTATGTTGCAGGTGGGATTTTGATATTGTATTGTAGCATTTGCAGTGGTATTGAGTTGCAAGGATTACTAGTTGTAATCAGTTTGATTTACTAGATAATAATATTGGACTCTCTGTTGGTGGATGTAGCCCGAGTTTGGGTGAACCACATTAAAACTTGTCTCTTGCTAGTATTATTTCTGTGTATTTTCATTCCTCTATTTAATCTTTATTTGCATTTAATTGATATCTTCTGCCGGCTAACCCTAACAAAAATCCTGTGATAGATTAAACAAACTAGGATAAGAAACCACACAACAAGAGTCTTTCAAATACATGATCAACTTACAGATAGTTTTCTTGAAGAGGTAAGACATGAAATAAACATCATAAGAGAGAAAAAAATCCAAACTTAAACTTCACCACACTAATCTCCATAATAACATGACTGTTCAATCCAACCACATCACAACAACACAATAGACCACAACAACAACATTACTTCCATCCACAACATTTTGCTTCTATGTGAATAGAACAACCCATCGGTCCCACCCCTACTTGATTGACTAATGCCATGAGAGTATGAGTGACTAGGTGGATGCCTTTAACAAGGGTATAGTACATGTGTTGTTCTAGAGTATGACTCATTCACATTGTGTTTGAATCAATTTCAAGAAAATAAGACCCAACAATATTACAATGCAAAAATCCAAAGCACATTAAAACATACCCATTCAATCATGGCTCTCACAATATACTTACTACAAGACACGATCATTCCAAGACTCAACACTATATGCTTACATAAACAGGCTACAACTAAGTCATATGAAGTCCATCTCCAAATGACAAGATCTCTTAAGGCGATCTTTATCAATATACTCCTTAAGAACTAGTCATCGACACTTTGGCTGACTTGAAGACCATTCAATAGTTGTTGCTTTTATGTAAGTCTGAATGCTTGATTAAACACTTTGAAAACCTACCTTAGGGACCATTTTCTAACATGGAGAGATCAAATCCTTTGGATCATAAAAGATGAATGGTTGACGTATATTCAAGCTTTGCTCTCAAGTCAGATTTTGCAATCGGGGATTACCTGATTCAAAGAACCTTACCTATAATGACTTAAATTGACATAATATAATCACATAGTGACTTATCTAAAACCACAGATCCCTTTTCCTTGCACAAAATTAAGCAAAGGACATATATTCAAATTAAAAATTTAGTTTTCATGCCATTGAAAATCTCATTCACATTGTGCTTGAATAAATTTCAAGAAGAATAAGACCAACAATATTACAATGCAAAATACAAAGCACATTAAAACATACCCATTCAATCATGGCTCTCACAATATACTTACCACAAGACACGATCATTCCAAGACTCAACACTAGATGCTTACATAAATAGGCCACAACTAAATCATATGAAGTCCATCTCCAAATGATAAGATCTCTTAAGGTGATCTTTATCAATATACTCCTTAAGAACTAGTCATCGACACTTTGGCTAACTTGAATACCATTCAATAGTCATTGCTTTTATGTAAGTCTGAATGCCCAATCAAACACTTTGTGCACCTACCTTTGGGCCCATTTTCTAACATGGAGATATCAAATCCTTTGATCATAAAGGATGAATGGTTGGTGTATATTCAAGCTTTGGGTAAAGCTTAACTAACCGGTGTGTTGTAAAATGACCGGTTAGTCGAAAACATGGTGATGCATATGCAGTCGACAAATTTGTCGACAAACAGTACAAAACGTCTGGTCAAAAATAGATTAGTCGATTGGTCAAGAGTAACAGTCACCACTATTGTCAGTCGACAACATGCCGACTATTTACAGTAGGCGCAAGCTTTGCTCCCAAGTCAGATTTTGCGATCAGGGATTATCTAATTCAAAGGACCTTATTTATAATGACTTAAATCAACATAATATAACCACATAGTGACTCATCTAAAACCACGGATCCCTTTTTCTTGAACAAAATGAAGCGAAGGACATATATTCAATTTAAACATTTAGTTTTCATGCCATAGAAAATCTTATAAAATAGTTCAAAGGCATATCCAGAAATTTATATCAATATCACTATCAACCAACTCAGCAAGGAGATCTTTGAAAGGGTGCCAACTATCAGATAGAAATCACATGGATCCCTACGTAGTTCCAGCTACCCTTCTTCAATCTCAAATCAATATTTAAATAGAAAGACCAAATCTAGATGACACCCACATTTGAATCATAGAGGGAAGTAAATGCCTAGGCTAGAAGAAACAATTTCATTGTGAAGCTCTTGAATGGCTTCACCATGTACAAGATGAAAACCATCCCAATCAATAATAGAAAGAATAGAATGGTAGACACAAAACTCTTCCACTTCCATAGTTACCAACCCACCTTCAAAAAGGCCTGATCACATAAAAGAATTGATTTCAAAGTTCAAGCCATGCATATCATGGCTTGAAGGGTAAGCCTAAATGTTAGGTAAACATCTTTAGGTTTAGAAAATAGAGAATTGAAAGAATACCATTAAAGATTATAGTTGAGTCTAGATTATATATATATATATATATAAGTAAATATACATAAATATTTGACTCTAATTTTAAGGATTAATATTGGATGATTAGTGATTACTTATTATTTTTGTAATCTAACTCAATGCAAATGATTCAAAGAAGAAAACTTGCATATATCAATTTAGGTTATTTTATGTTTTCACAATAGTGTTACAAATACACAATGTAGTTAGAACCTAGTTCTATAATGCAATCATCTCCTACAAGAAAGTCTTATCAAGCAACACATGCATAAGGAAGCAAGGATTAGTAATATCTATCCACTATCAACTAAATGAACGTGATAGCTAGAAGTTAAATTGTTGCATAATTTGTAATCCCTATAATAAGAACAAATCATGCACATTAAACTATAGCCTGTATATCTGATCACATGATCAATATTACTTCCAAATAATAATTTCATCATAAGAACTATATTAAGTATGAAAATCAATAAAAATATAAAATCTAGATTCATTAGAAGAAGATCATGATAAATTGAGTCAAAAGAGAGAGCCAGATCAATCAAAATCATGTGCTAACACAAATACTTAAAACAACCACACAATATAATATAAAAAAATGGTATAAGAGTAAGGTATGCACTTTACACCATTACATGCATATGTAAAGGGGAAATCCTTCACATGTTTTGAAGGGAGGAACTAAAATTCTTGCCCCATCTAAATATTTGTGTTGGATAAAACAAGCTGAGAAATATTACTAGTGTCTACTTAAAGGAGAGATTTTCTACCTATGAATGAAAATTCATATAGTTTAAGACAATTGTTAATGAATAATATCATTAAAATTGTCATTATTTTTTTTATATTATCAGCAACTATGATTTGTCAATATAATCTTCTCCTATTCCAACACTTAATCTCATAAATTGCTTGGTCTCATAAACGTTACTCATAAATTGTTTAGTCTCATTAACGTTATTAAAATCTTTCTTCCATTCAATATTCATTTACTTTACCCTCACGAAAACCATTTTTGACCTAATGAAGCCAATGAGAAAGGCAAGCTCACAACTTTAATTTTTTGTTTTTTTATCAATCAAGGGTGAGAGAACTCACCTATATTTTATTGAAAAAGTTTTACAAGAGGAAGCTCACAGCCCAAAAACAACACAGGTTGAGCATAGAAGAGATATTACAAAAATTGATTTGATTTACACAGTATAGTCACCATTATAACTAAAATTGATAGACACAATGTTGCAAATATGTGCTTAAATGGTGTTGTCATTGATGTCAACATATTCTTGTTGCCATTAGTGTCAATTGTATCCTATTTTGTTGTCCGTGTAGAAGACCAGATTGTTGAGCATATTGAGAAAATTAATAACAATCAATGCATGCGGATCATGTGGAGGTATAGAGGATTGTCGGAGATTGCTCCAGTTAAGATTTGATGGAGTTATGGCCATCAGAGTATAACCGATTCTTGCAATACTCAGGAAAGACAGAGTGATAGTAAAGAGGTCTAGATTGCTCCAGAAATATGAACTTATGATCTGCGGATCTAAAGGCATGTTTGGGAAGTCAATGTGTATCATCAACATCAGTGGTTCATGGTTTGGAGGTCCGCAAGCTATTATTACAGTCTAACAATCATGGCAGAGAGTGTTCTTGAGGTTTTAGAGGAAGATTCAAATGTTTTTGATAATTTGGTTTAAAATGGATGTTATTGGTGAATTCAATGTGCTTGTGGAGGTCTCTGGATTGTATGGCTACTATGTTAGAGGTCTGCATTGAAGTTTGATCTTGTTGATTGAAGATTTCTTCTTGACATTAATGTTCTTCCCAGTCTTGGTTGACCGAAGGTTCATAGCCTGTTGTGGATGCCTTAAAAGCATTTTTATGAAGTGTGGAGTGGTTGTAGAAGCATATTCAAGTCTCAGTTGTGTTTGGCCGACAGTGTGATGATCCGCATCAAGTTTAGCCAACCTTGTTGATCATTCCAAGGTTGATGAAGTATATAAATACTTGTTGAAGAGGTATTGAAAATTGTCCTTGTACAAAATAGATAAAATCTGAAGAAAGGATCAGGAGCAGAGCAGAGAAGAAAAAGAATGAGAACATTATAGAATGTGAAGAAGAGTTTGGGGCAAAGCGAAAGTTCTTGAGCATTCATTGAAACTGAATCAGGCATGAAGTAGATGCTATTTCTCAGTTAATTCTTTCTAAATAAATTATGTAGGCAGTGAACTCTGGGCAATGCACCCGAAGGCATGTGCCTTCTATTTTATTAAGTACTTTTAATAGGGTACGCATTTTGTGGGTTAACCCCTACCGTGGTTTTTCCCTTAACTGGGTTTCCACATCAAAATCTTGGTGTCAAGTGTGTTGATTATGTTTCTTCTCTTATATTGTTGATCTATTCTTTAATGTTTACATTACTAATCTAATAGTAAGATAATAAAGAAGGTTAAAGGCATACAAGTTTTTATTGTGGGACAACTAATTCACCCCCCCTCTTAGTTGTCTAGTTCCAACAATTGGTATCAAATTCAGATCCTCTCATAAAAGTCTAACCACTTGAGGAGATCCAGGATGTCAACCTACAAGAAGGATAGTCCAAGATTTGATGGAACAAATTACTCTGTTTGAAAAAATCGCATGGAGTGCCATTTGCAATGCATGGGCGATGCCTATTGGGTAATACCGTGTGTTGAATATAAACCTCTAGAGAAAGGTCCTTCAACTCCTGATCAAATCAAAGATGCTGAAAACAATCTTCGAGGTAAAGAAGCCTTGTTGAGTGCCCTGACTAATTCAAAAATGACAAATATCTTTGGTCTAAAAAATTCTTATGAAATCTAGAAAAAGTTGGAGTATCTATATGAAGGTGATAAATATGTCAAATGTACAAAGCTGCAAAGTCTGAGAGGAAAATTTGAAACTATGAGGATGAGAGAAGACGAAAACATCACAATCTACATGCAAAAGATAAATGAACTTGTGTGTGGAATTAGGTGTGCTGGTGGAACTTGGAAGAATCAGAAATTGTATAAAAAGTACTCAGATCTTTACCAGATTCATACAAACATAAGGTTGCAACCATAGAAGAGATCAGGACAGTCTTAGAGGTTACAAGAGATCATCTGGTTGGCAAAATTTTAGTTTTCAAATTAAGTGAGTTTGGTGATTCTCTTCCCAAGTCTGAATCTGCATTTAAGGCCAGTGTGTATGGAAAACAAAGATATGATCTAGGTGAAAGCTCTTCTACAAGATCAACCAAATTTATGAAGACAAGAAAGGATCTTGAAGATGTTGAAATAGAAACAGTAGATCTTGAAGCTCTTACTGCTAGAAGAATGCCAAGAGGATCTGGTAAGTATGAAGGAAAATTACCACTCAAATTTTTTGCATGTAATAAGATTGGTCATTTTGCCTCAAGGTGTCTGGAAAGGTTTTCAAAACCAAACCCTAATAGGTATAAAGGTCAGAAGAAATGTTACTATGTCTAAGACAATAGATAAGAAGGGGTAACAGATGATGAATCTGATCATGGACGTTCCTCTGAAAATGATTGGGTGTTTACTGCTATCAAAGAAGAAGATTCGGTGTCTACTAAATCTGTTGGCTATGAAAATGTGGAAAGTGCCTTGGTTGCTCAGGTTATTGAAACGGATGAATGGGTGATTGATAGTAGATGTTCTCATCATATGACTGGTGACAAGAGTAAGTTTGTGAATTTTGAAAACTATGAAGGAGGACTTGTGAAATTTGGAGACAACTTAGCTGGTAGAATCCGTGGTAGAGGATCCATCTCTTTTGATGGGAAGAACAGCACCAATGATGTTTTGTATGTGGAAGGATTGAAACATAATCTTCTCAGTGTTGGACAATTGGTTGACAAGGGTTATGATCTTTGGTTCAAGGATGGAAAATGCAAAATCTTAGAAAGCTCTGGAACTGAAATTGCATTCGGTACTCAAACCAAAGGTAACAACTTTCACTTAAGTAGTTCTGGGAAAAGTTGTTTGATTGTTCAGACAAATCAAAGTTGGCTATGGCATAGGAGGATGTGTCATGTGAATTTTGACAACATTGTCAAAATAAGTTCCACTCAAGCTGTAAGAGATCTTCCAAGACTTGTGAAACCTAATAACATATGTAGGAATGTCAATTGGGCAAAGAGAAGAAAATTTCATTCAAGAGTAAGGATCAAGGTTCAAGTGAGAGATTGGAACTAGTACATACTAATCTCTATGGCCCTGCTAGAATTAGGAGTGTGCAAGGAGACATATATTTCATGTTGCTAATTGATGACTACTCTCGGATGATGTGGGTAACTTTTTTGAGAGAAAAATAAAAATCCCTTGACAAGTTTAAGGTGTTCAAGATGATGACTAAAAATGAGATTGGTGGGAAATTAAAGTGTCTGAGATCTGACAAAGGTGGAGAATTTACCTCCGGTGAGTTTGATGCTTTTTGTGAAAAGCCATGGAATAAAAAGATAGTTATCTGCTCCTAGGACTCCTCAGCAAAATGGAGTTGTGGAAAGAAAGAACCGGACCATACAAGAAGCTGCCAGAGCCATGATGATGGAAACAAATGTTTCTCAACTTTATTGGAGAGAAGTCGTGAGTACTATTGTCTACAATCTTAACTGGGTGCAGATCAAAGGAAATTCTGGTAAGACTCCTTATGAATTTTGGTTTAGTCATCCTCCTATTATGAGATACTTCAGAGTCTTTGGTAGTAAATGATATATCAAAAGATATGACAATTTAGGTAAGTTTGAGGCAAGAAGTGATGATGGAATATTTTTTGGATATTCAACTCAAAGTAAGGCCTAGCGGTGCTTCAATAAAAGATTGAAGAAGATTGTTGAAAGTGCAAATGTTAAGTTGATGAAAGCAAAGAAGGACATTCCAGGTGCTTTGGATATGATTCATATGATCAAGATGAAAGTCAAAATCAAGGAAGGCAAGTCCAAGTTCAAACTTAGATTCAGTTTGAACCAGCAACTCTAGAGGTTATCCCAGATGATGAGGAACAAGTTCAAGAAATAGAAGCTTAAACAATCTCCAAGACTCCCAAGTATGTAAGGTTAAATCATCCTGAAGATCAGATCCTAGGAGATTAGAGTAAAGGTGTTCCAACTAGGAGAAAAATGTCTGAAGATCAAGAAGAGATTTGTTTGATTTCAAGGATTGAACCTAAATTAGTAAGTGAAGCTTGCAATGATGAAAACTGGGTCAAAGCAATGGAAGAGGAATTGATGGAAATTGAAAAGAATCACGCATGGATCCAGTTCCTAGACCTAAGGACAAAAATGTGATTGGAACTAAATGGGTCTTCCGGAATAAATTGAATGAAGATGGTGAGGTGGTAAAGAATAAGGCAAGGTTGGTACGTAAAGGCTACTCTCAAGTGGAAGGAATTGACTTTGAAGAAACTTTTGCTTCGGTGGCAAGGATAGAGGCAGTTAGACTATTTCTTGCATTTGCTGCCTTCAAATATTTTAAAGTATATCAAATGGATGTGAAATCAGTATTTCTGAATGGAGATTTGGAGGAAGAAGTCTACATTGAGAAACTAGAAGGATTTCAGTTGTATGATCAAGGAAATATGGTTTGTAGATTGAAAAAAGCCATGTATGGACTCAAGCAAGCTCCAAGGGCTTGGTATGCCAGATTGGATAAGCATTTGCTTAAGCTAGGATTTAGCAAATGTACTACTGATAGTAATCTCTACTTCAAAAATGATCATGAGGACATTCTAATTGTTGAAGTTTTTGTTGATGATATCTTTTTGGTGGAAATGAATACATGTGTAAAGCATTTGCTGATCAGATGAAAAGTGAGTTTGAGATTTCAATGTTTGGTGAGATGAATTTCTTCCTAGGTCTACAAATTGTCCAATCAGATAAAGTTATCTTCATATCTCAGTCCAAGTATGTAAAAGAATTACTAAAGAAATTTGGAATGGAAGACTCAAAGCCGGTAGGTACACCTATGGTAACCAGATGCAAGCTAAGCAAAGATGATGACTCTCCCAAGGCAAATCAGAAAAGATATATATCAATGATTGGAGGATTGCTTTATCTAACCCAAACCAGACCTGACATCATGAATGCAGTTGGACTTGTTGCCAGATTTCAATCTGATCCAAAAGAATCCCATGTTATGGCAGTCAAAAGAATTTTTAGGTATCTCAAGGGGACAATTGATTATGGACTGTGGTATCCAAAGGATAATAACTTCACTCTTCATGCATATACAAATGCTGATTGGGTAGGAGATGTAGATGATAGAAAAAGTACTAGTGGTGGTGCATTCTTCTTGGGGCGAAGATTGGTCTCTTGGATAAGCAAAAAGCAAGAGGTAATATCTTTGTCTACTGCATAAGCAAAGTACATAGTAACAACAAATAATTACACTCAGGTTTTGTAGATTAAGCAAATGTTGAAGGACATTAGAATTGTGTTTAAGGAGTAAGTCACAATTTTCTGTGATAATTCTAGTGCAATAAGCATCTCAAAGAATCCGGTATTGCATTAAAAAACAAAGCATATATCTATCAAGTTTCATTTCTTGAGAGAGAAAGTAAATGAGAATGAAGTCAAGTTGGAGTTTGTGCCTTCCAAAGATCAGATTGTAGGTATCTTCACTAAGCCTCTTCCCAAGGATACTTTTGAGTATCTTAGAGAGAAGTTAGGGGTCTCTTGAGCATAACTAAGATGCACTAAGGTGCATCAGTCTGGTGGGATTCACATCCATATCTTGTGATCCGGATTGATGTTAAGGAGGTACTACTAAAAGGGGGAGTAGTCAATATGCAAATTTTTGGGATCAGTCTGAAGCAAAAAAGGGAGAAAAGATAGAAAATATGTGCCCTTTGCCATTGATGTCAAAGGGAGAGAGAGGTCATGTGAAAAACTAGTTGCTGATGTAAGGGGGAGCAGTAAAGAAAGTAGTTGCAGAGTGAGAAGAGAAAGGGGGAGAAGTTTTTGTCTTAATGGTTAGATTCAGTTTTTCACATCACATGTTGCCATCAATGACAAAGGGGGAGATTGTTGCAAATATGTGCCTAAATGGTGTTGTCATTGATGTCAACATATTCTTGTTGCCATTAGTGTCAACTGTATCCTATTTTGTTGTCTATGTAGAAGACCGGATTGTTGAGGATATTGAGAAAATTAATAACAATCAATGCATGCAGATCATGTGGACATATAGAGGATTGTTAGAGATTCCTCCAGTTAATATTTGAGAAGTCCGCATGAAGATTTGAAGGAGTTATGGCCATCTGAGTATAACTGGTTCCTGCAATACTCACGAAAAATAGAGTGATAGGAAAGAGGTCCAGATTGCTCTGGAAATATAAACTTGTGATTTACGGATCTGAAGGCATGTTTGGGAAGTCAATGTGTATCATTAACATCAGTGGTTTGTGGATTGGAGGTCCGCAAGCTATCCTTCTAGTCTGACAGTCATGGCAGAGAGTGTTCTTGAGGTTTTGAAGGAAGATTCAAATGTTTCTGATAATTTGGTTTAGAATGGATGTTATTGGTGAATTCAATGTACTTGTGGAGGTCTCTGGATTGTATGGCTACTATGTTAGAGGCCCGCATTGAAGTTTGAGCTTGTTGATTGAAGATTTCTTCTTGAGGTTGATGTTCTTCCCAATCTTGGCCGACCAGATATTCCTAGCCTGTTGCGGATGCCTTAAAAGTATTTTTATGAAGCGTGGAGTAGTTGTAGAAGTAGATTCAAGTCTCAGTTGTGTTTGACTGACAGTGTGATGATCCATGTCAAGTTTAGCTGACCTTATTGATCATTCCAAGGTTGATGAAGTATATAAATACTTGTTGAAGAGGTATTGAAAATTGTCCTTGTGCAAAACAGATAAAATCTAAAGAAAGGATCAGGAGTAGAGTAGAGAAGAAAAAGAGCGAGAGCAATATAGAATGTGAAGAAGAGTTTGGGGCAAAGAAAAAGTTCTTGAGCATTCATTGAAACTGAATTAGGCATGAAGTAGATGATATTTCTTAGTTAATTCTTTCTAAATAAATTCTGTAGGCAGTGAGCTCTGGGCAGTGTGCCAAAAGGCATGTGCCTTCTATTTTATTAAGTACTTTTAACAGGGTACACATGTTGTAGGTTAACCCCCAACGTGGTTTTTCCCTTAACTGGGTTTCCACATCAAAATCTTGCTGTCAAGTGTGTTGATTATATTTCTACTCTTATGTTGTTGATCTATGCTTTAATGTTTATATCACTAATCTGATAGTAAGATAATAAAGAAGGTTAAAGGAAGAAAAGTTTTTATTGTGGGACAACTGATTCACCCCCCCTCAGTTGTCTAGTTCCAACACACAATTACTATCTCCACAACAAGACAAAGGCAAAAAAAGATACTTTAATCTTCACAGCTCCCAGATGAACTAGCATTTTGTAAGCATGCTAAAAGAAATATATCCCCAACCCTCATGAAAACCATTTTTCATCTAATGAAGCCAATGATAAAGGCAAGCTCACAACATTTAAATTTTGTAAGCATGCTAGAACAAACCATATCCCTGACCCTTTACCAAAACCATTTTTCATCTAATGAAACCAATGAGAAAGGCAAGTTAACAACATTTAAAATTTGTAATCATGCTAGAAAAAAAACATATCCCCAACCAGTACAAAAACTATTTTTCATCTAATGAAACCAATAAAAAAGACAAACTAACAATATTTAAATTTTGTAAGCATAGTAGAAAAAAACATATCCCCAACTCTATTATTTGTTGCCAAATGAATCCTCAAGGAACAACCAAATTGCAGAAAACTAGTGGTCGTCTAATGAACCCATCAACTTGACTGTCCTAGAGCATCCACTTCTGCTTTTCTTTTTCGTGTCGGCAAGTGGGACAATATTCTTATCCCTACGGCCAAATTTTCACGTGATAAAAATATCCTATACTATTCATTTATAGCAAAGACATCCTTCACCTCAACCTAAAAAAGGTATAGTAGAAAAAATTTAAAAACAATCACTCTAAATAATCTAATTGAGATATGCGTGCCTAACAAATTATCTTGTCCATAACTTCTCAATCCCTTCAATTATTCAAATCTTTCTATCATAACTGGTAAGAGCTTTTTCTGAATTTTTGATCCCTCTTTCCATTCCTGTGAAATTAAATTGGAGGGAGTCTTTGTATTTTGCATGCAAGAGAGAGAATTTAACATGGCAGAGAAGGCCTCTAAAAGAGTGAGAGTAACTCGTATTGGAAACCCAATCATGGTTAAAGTAAGCCAGTCAGAATTCTGTGGTGTTGTGCAATCGCTAACTGGATGAAAGAGGCCATCATCTACATCTGCCAGTTATGATTCTTCACAATCTTCTTCTTCTTCAACAGGACTGAACTGGAATTGTGATGAGAGCCCTCAATCGAAGGTACCCAGACATGAAGATGAAATTGAGTATTCTTCCATTCTCAACAGGCCACAGCCCACAAATGTTCCCTGCAACACCCAAATCATCAATAACAAAGTGGTTTGTCTTGAAATCCAAGTTGAAGGCAAAGAGATGTATGATAATGAAATGTTTGGTAACCTAGAAAGCATTGTAGATGATAGAATCTTTACAGAATTTGTACCAATGTTTTTATAAGCAGTGCAGAGGTCGCGCTCCATTCAAGGAAGCTTACTGTTCGTCTACTCTACTTAAATATCATCCATTTCAATGATCAAACAGCCAATTTAACAATTTACACTTTACACATAGTAAGAATTATAACTTTTCCTTTCTCTTTAATATTGAATACATAAGAAATGATCATTGCAGCCATTGTTGTGAGGTTAATGATATGGCTGATTTAGTTGTTGGTTCTTTAATGATTTGACAAAAAAAAAGGGTAATCAACATGAGTTTGATCGTGGTAAATTGGGTGTTGAATTTTTATTTGAAGAACTAACTGTTTCAAGGTACTCATATTACAGTATAAACTGTTTTATTATGCTTGCGAGCATTGACAACACAAAATATAAATTTCATTACTTGTAGTTCCATTGAGTTAGTGCCTTACAAGGATGTAACTCTGAAGCCATATTCGAAGGCTATGAGATATCAACTATACTTTTCAGTCAAGAGGTCTTAATTAGATGTTTTAATGGTGTTTTTGAGATGTTCATGGATGGTATATCTTGAACGGAATGTAGCTTATAAAGAAAAAACTATTAAAGGGAAGATTCCTATCAAGATGTTTCAGTTTAAGGTATGATCGATAGTATTTTTATTAAGAGTCTCTTGAAATTTAAGTAATCTATTTTATTATGATATTTATATTAGGATTCAATTGTGTAGTTTTTGAGCTTGATTCCTATTCATTAGATTTTAAGAATTTTTGCAGTATTTCTTCTATAAAAGAGAGCTGCTTTAAAAAGAAAAGAAAAACCCAGCAATCAATATATACATGTGCATCAAATTATTAAATGGGTAATTACAATATTAAATAAATTGACATTTGTCAAGAATGAACAAATCGAAAAATCAAAAAGACAATCTTATCTTAAGTGATAAGATTGACAACTAATAAAAGAAAATGCATTTGTAATTAACTCCCTAATTAACTTATGATAAAATGTAATTACATCAATACCCCGCAATAAGTGCAACTTAGGGAGGTTAAACACAAAATAAAAAGAAAGATGAAGATAGGTCTCGACAACAAACCCTGGGACCCATATACACAAGAAAGAAACTCTCATAGAAGGAGCAAAAGAGAAAACCTAAAGGGACAAAACTCCTCTCCAAAAGAGGGAAAAGGTGAAATAAAAAAAAAATGCTCTCCCCATAGGAGAGAAAAGGAGAGAATGTTGGTGAAAAATCATATTTTCACTTTAACATAAGTTAATTAGGGAGATTCTTTTTTAGCTTTCTTTATGCTTTCTTTCCCCACTTTATCTATTCTTGGACAGTGGTTGTGTATATCTTTTGTATTTATTTTTGAATAATGCAATGGAAATGTGTAGCACATAATTAAAAGCATGCATTTGGCTTTTGCAATATTTTCTTACAACTCTCTCTTGTAGAAGTTTTCCTACAGATGATTTTGGGAATCTAACATGGTATCAGAGCACCAGATCTGTCAGTTTCTTCTCAAATCGGAGAGGGTTTTAGCCATTAGCATTTAATCTGTGCCTCCTAAAGAAAAAATACCCTCGCCATTGCGTCCAAAAGGGTCGAAAACCCTAGAGACCTTTGTCAAATCACAAAAATTAGAGACTGTGACTTTTTAGGCATTTTTTTGGGGGGTCTATGTTTTGGCTCTAAAAATTTCGTACAATCGTATAGACTCTGTACAGTTCGTATGACGTACTATTCGTACAGACTGTACCACCCGCCTCGCCTCTCTGCATAGTGGATTCGGCTCCAAACAGACTTTGGTGGTCTTTTAAAATTCTCCTTCTACGATTTGTGGTTCAATCTTTGCAAGCATTTTGGCTTCAGCTTCCATTTTGCAAGGTTCAAACACCGACGGTCGGTAGTCTAAACAGTTTCATGGTTGCCATTTGCAAGTTTTGGTTGCAGCTTAGACTTCGACTTGTTGCAAGGTTTAAAGGATGTTTCGGTCACTATCTACAACAAACTGTTCAATAAACATTAATATTGATGGTATTCCCTTGGCTAGTGCCTAGCGCTTAAACAAACCCTAGCCCGTGGTTCCTTAGTAACCTACGGCCCCAGCACTCAAGCGCCCAGCTTCTGCTCATCAGCAATTATCATATGAATGACCTAGACCGAGTAGCTTAGCCCTCTTCTACCAGCGGCAGGTCGCCCATGCGACCAAGATCTTAGCCCATGGGGGCTAATTTTTTCTCATGCCCTAATGGAGTAGTTTCACAAAAACTGTTATAACTTGGGCAAACGGAATCAGTTTTTTGCAAACAAAATATTGACGGAAAGCTAGTTATGTACACTTTCTGATGGTATGATCAGTTTTTTCTAATTTTACTGTTTCACATCTATTTTTTCTATTTGAAATCAAGGTATCTTTTTTGGCTTTTGAGCTCCATTCTTGTGCCCAGAATCTCCATTTTTCAAAAAGGAATAGGCATTACAAAGGTATCAGCAAGCTCTACACAACCACATATATAATTTTTTCAGATTTAACCCTAAGTATCTTTTAATCAATTTGTCAATTTTATGGCTTCTATTGCTTATCCTGGACATGTTGCCACTTGGAAAGGTTCAGTTTGCTTTGAAAGGCTTCTGTTATCAGCATAAATCTATTTGCATGTTTTGATCTCTAATCATCTAAGGAGATGGGATTCTACCATCAGCATAAACCTAATTGCATATATTGTGGAAGTAATCAACATGAGAAAGAGATTTGTCCTCATTTCTCACATCATCTTTTTGAAATGCTTGCTTCCATCACTTCTCCTCCTGATGAAATCATTACTCCACCATCACCTATTGCTACTTCAGAGTTCAGTGTTGTATCATCATTGGCTTCTAGTGATTCTATGCAGCAGGTCAATATTAGTCTTCTGGATCCACCTCATTGGGATTCCTATCTTGTAGACATATCATCTATGTTTGTGGAGTCTCACATTGTTGATTTGGAGGACACATCTAAGGGTTTATCTCTCTTGTTTGATGCTATCTCAGGTGGATTTGCATCACCACCTTCATCTTCTGTGTTTCCAGATGCGGTTCATATCATATCCTCTCATGGTTCTTCTTCTCTGATTGGCATATAGTTTCTATTTTGGATAAGACATATTCTCCTAGTATGAGGTCACTTGAGTTGCATTCAGAGGAACACATTTCAATATGGATTCCCTATTCATCCAAGATGTGGGAATGGCTTCTACATTCACTAGTGGATCTGTTTCTTTTGAAAGGGAGAAATGTTGTTTGTAGGCAGTGGATTGGATTCTATCTTCAAGATCTCTTCATTGGTTTTGGATCTTCTTCTTGGAGGGGATTCATATTCTCTTTTCTCTATTTCTTATGGGGACATTCATGTTTGTACTCCTGTGATGGATTTAGTTCTTGGGGGGTCTTAGGATTAGTTCTTCTTCCATCACATGTTCATGTACTAGTTGTAGTTTCTCTCTTTTGGGGAGGAGTTTTCTCCCACTGGGTTTTTCTCCTTTTCTCCACCTTATGAGAGATTCTTGTTGTTCATGGGTTCCTAACATGGCTTTGTTGCCAGGACCCATCTTTCTTTCTTTTTTTAAAGCTTGTGTAATCTCCCTAAGTTGCACTTATGGGGGAGTGTTGGTGACAAATCATATTTTCACTTTTACATAAGTTAATTAGGGAGATTCTTTTTAGCTTTCTTTATGCTTTCTTTCCCCACTTTGTCTATTCTTGGATAGTGGTTGTGTATATCCTTTGTATTTATTTCTGAATAATGCAATGGGAATGTGTAGCACATAATTAAAAGCATGCATTTGGCTTTTGCAATATTTTCTTACAGCTCTCTCTTGTAGAAGTTTTTCTGAAGATGATTTTGGGAATCTAATAGAGAAGATCTATACAACCCCCCCCCCCAAAAAAAAAAAAAAAAAAAAGAAAAGTGAGAAGGTTAGAACCCCATATGAGGAAATGGTCCCCTCCAAAACTGAGATGAGAAAGAGACCATTTAGCTAACCCTCAAGATGACTCATGCAGTGTTGCTAGATGCTTGACATTAAAGATGATTATGAAGATCCAAGAACATTGAACAACATTCCTCCCCTTGGGAACAAATAGAACTACATATGTGTGCAAAATATTTTCCCATTCTAGATAGGAATATGCAAAAAGAAGGATGAATGTATTAGAGCTCTATACATGATCCAAAGATAACAATGATTTCTCTAAATGTTGCTCAAAGGTCTCCAATCCACTATCAAACTGTGATTTCAGAATAAGAGGATGAAGAACAGTCTTTGAAGGAGAAGATCGTGATGATGCAACTTCACCTAAGATAACATCAAATAGAAGATAGATGTCCTCAATGTGGTCCTCCAAATCTACAATGTAGAACTCTACAAACAAGGATGATATGTCTAGTAGATATGTGTCTTAATTAGATGGATCTGGAAAACTAAAAATCTCTTGTTTTAAGGAATCACTAGATTCTCTCAAAGAAGAAACACTAAACTCTGATGAAGCAATAGGAGATGGGGTGATGTCTGTACATGTTGGATTAGAAGAATTTATCAAACTAATATCATTGGCAATGTAAAGCTATTTTAATTGATGAAACTCATAGAGTTATTTTAATTCATCAAGTTCTTTCAGCATGCAATTATCTATAGTATGTCTTTTCTTCCCATAATAATCACATTTGATCTTCCATAAATTAGGAGACATGATAAAACCAATAAACTACATTACAAAAATGAAGAATTAGAGATGAAGCCCCCTAAAAAATAGAAGTTATCTAGGTGTCAGTATGTCTTTAAGTTATCAAATAGGAAGTGTAAAAATGATAAACTAAATAAATAAAATTGGGATGAATCTAGAAAAATAACATGGGTGGTTATCTAAATCTCTTCAATGTTGGTGTTGGAAATAAGCCACACCCGGACCGACGATGGACTAGTCCAAGAGGGGCCAGTAGCTCAGTGGTAGAGCACTCCAGCAGTGAATGGAAGGTCATAGGTTTGAGTTCTAGCTGGTCCATGTCTCAACATGGTATCAGAGCTAGGCCTAGGCTAGGAGCCCCAAGCACATGAGAGGTGTGGCTTAAAGGGGTGTTGGTGTTGGAAATAAGCCACACTCAGACTGACGATGGACTGGTCTAAGAGGGGCTAGTAGCTCAGTGGTAGAGCACTCTAGTTTATATTGTTTGACATGTTGACGATGGAGTTCTCCTGAGGTGTGCAGAAGCAAGGGTGGAAGTGCCCAGTGCAAACCAGACAGCGAGGAAATGCCCACGGTGCTAGACATCGTTGGAAGATTGTAGTGCATTGGAAGGAAAAGAATTGGAAGGCAGCATTGGAAGCCATTTGTAGGCCTGTCAGCAAGGAGAGGGTCATTTGTAGATTACAGTCATTTTTAGGTAGATTGAAGTCATTTTTTTGCTGTAGAGGTCGTTGTCTGGACTAAAGTTTCTCCATCCATAAGGCACTTGAAGTCTGAGTTGGCATGTAGAGGAAGACATAGTCTAAGAAAACTGGATGTCCACCACACCAGATGCCAGTAGTGTGGCCAGTAATCATGCAAATGAGCCACCTCGAGGTGATTGTGCAGTTTCAGAGAGCTTAGGATTCCACTTTTCCCTTCTAGATGCCCTGTAAAACATCGGTAATCTTCAATTCGATGAATTGTTTAGGCAAGGATTGTTAGATTACTTTATGTTTGATGTACAATGTCAAGAAAGGAAGATTAGAGTAAAACTTGATGAGGGTTATGATGTTGATGACGAAGATGAGGTAGAACAAACTCCCAAGCATCCTTGTCTCATAGCACAGGCCTATCGTGCTCATCTTTGTGCTACAATTTCTTCTTGAAAGTGAATGTATTGTCAAATAAAATAATAATAAAGTTGTTTGGACTAGTTTTTTCTACTTGGGGTGAACAATGTCCACCCTGAAATTGCTTCTTTCTGATGCTCAACTTTTGAAAGGGCCAAATTATGCCGCATGGAAGACAAAGATGCGAACAATTCTCATTTTTGAGGAGCTATGGGGGATTATCATTGGTGACATAACCAGACCGGAAGACCCAAATGAAAGACAGAAGTTTGACAAGGCTGATGCCAAAGCATTGATGTTGATAACACTCAACATCACTGATGAAGTTCAACCTCACATTCAGGATGTGGAAAGATCAAAGGCAACATGGGATTCTCTCTCCATAATCTACCAAGCAAAGATCCTCCATCTACAGTCCAAGCTACATACACTCTATATGCAAGCCGGTGAGAAAGTTGAGGAATTCTTATGGCGGGTATCTGAACTGCAAGTTGAGCTTATTGCACTTGGAGAAAAGGTGGAGGACAAACTACTTGTCCCAATTATGCTGAGAGCTCTGCCATCTCAGTTCAAAATCTTTGTCACCACACTGAACATCACAAAGAAAGAGGTGTCATTTGATGAATTGGTGAATTTGTTGCAGTAGGAAGAAGCCATTCAATTAGTCTAAGGTGAACTTGAGGACAAGGCCCTGATTTCCAAACAATCAAAAGGTCAGAAGTTTCATGGAAAGCAGCCACAGAAACAACATGAACATCAACAGTCATTGCCTCCAAAGGCAAACCGATAGTGTCATATATGCAATAAGAACAATCATGACACTATCAACTATTGGTATAATGCCCTAACACAAGGCAATTCAAGTAAAGAAGGATTTTCTAATTGCAATGATACTCAGCCATCCAAACGTCATCGTCATCACAGAAAGCACAAAGGCAATGTAGCGGCCCAACAGGATGATGCATCAGAAGAAGATGAACCAAAAACAACCAACTGTGGCACTCATCACAATCTAGTCCTTGTCTCACAAACCTCGCAACCCACGAGGGATATTTGGTTGATAGACTCAGGTGCTAGCAAGCATATGACAGGGAATCGCGAGCTGTTCAATGCACTGACAGTACAACCTACTAGAGATAGAGTTCAAATTGCTGACAACAAGGAGTATGTTGCAGAGGGAATAGGCAACGTCATCATTCCTCTTGGGACAAGCCATTGTACCCTCACCAAGGTGTTGTATGTTCCTGGTTTGACAACAAACCTGCTATCTATCAGTTAGCTTCTGAACCAAAAACTAAAAGTTGAGTTCCAAGTGAAGGACGGGGTGAAGACCTATCTAATCTCAAGAGAAGGTATGATACTTGCTAGAGCATTTATGAAGGATAGACTATTTGCATTAGATGTTGTCTCCTCCCCTACAGTAGCTCTATCAGCTTCAATAATAGAATCTACTAGACTCTGGCACTATCGCTATGGGCACCTTTCAGTTAGCAGCTTGCATCAGCTCAACTCCAAACAAATGGTAAGAGGATTTCCCCCAATTTCAAATTCATTGCCTATATGTCCTGGATGCCTTTCAGGTAAACAACACTGGGATCCGTTCTAGGCTAGTATCTTCCATGCTAAACATTGCCTTGAGTTGGTACATACCGATCTATGCAAACCCATGCCTGCAAGACATAAGTACTTCCAATTGTTCATGGATGACTTCTCACGAAAGACCTGGGTGTACTTTCTGAAGAAGAAA
Organism: Cunninghamia lanceolata; assembly: GCA_027924645.1. NCBI lineage: Eukaryota > Viridiplantae > Streptophyta > Pinopsida > Cupressales > Cupressaceae > Cunninghamia > Cunninghamia lanceolata. The sequence continues at coordinate 1,235,916 of BSBN01001327.1, read as the reverse complement.
GATGAAGCCTTTGCCAACTTTTAGGAATTTCACAAGCAAGTTGTCAAAGAAGTAGGCCAGTCTCTTCTTGTCCTCTACTTAGATCGAGGGGGGGGATTCGCCTCCAAGGAGTTCATGGTATATCTAAAGCATCATGGCATTAAGTAGCACCTAACTGCTCCCTATACACCCCAACAGAATGGAGTTGCAGAACGTCGCAATCAGACTATCATGGAGATGGCTCGATGCATGCTATCCACAGGGAGGAAAGATTATGGGCAGAAGCAGTGTGGATAGATGTATACCTCATCAACAGGGCACCAACAAAGATCCTACAACACAAGACACCTAAAGAGGTATGGACTGGACAAAAGCCTTCAATTTCTCATTTAAGGGTGTTTGGTTGCACATCATACATGCATGTCCCTGGCAATAAGCGAAAGAAGACTAATCCTAAGACACTCCAGTGTATATTGTTGGGGTACAACATTACATCAAAAGCATATCATCTCATAGATCCTAAGACAAAGAAGATACATGAGAGTCAAGATGTGGTGTGTGATGAATCATCATTCAATTCCTTATCACAAAAAGAAGAGCAACAACCTCCTACTTATCATAAATTGCTCTCATAATTAGATGATGAGCATGTGGAAGACTCTCATAGAGAAAGTGAACTACAAGGAGAGTTGTATGTTGATTTGGGCCCTCTAGAAAATATTACACACCAACAGCAGCATAGTCAACCTCCAAAGTGGGTCCAAAGTACAATTAGGGACTCTAACCTGCACACTCTTCCAGACACTTTGTCAGGAGTCAGACAAGAAATGAAGTGAATCTTGCACTCATGAGTACTGTTGTTGACAACAGAGAACCTGACACAGTTCAAGAGACATTAATCGAACTTCAGTGGAAGAAGGCTATGGATGCAAAGTATAATTCTCTGATGCAAAATCATACATGGGAACTTGCCAATCTGCCTGAAGGGAAGAAACCCATTGGCTGCAAATGGATCTTCAAAACAAAATACAAGGTAGATGGATCTATCGACAAGTACAAAGCACGACTTATAGCAAAGGTATATGCTCAATAGGAGGGCATTGATTATGAAGAGTCCTTTGCAACCACTGCTAAGATCAAAACTATCAGAATGGTCTATTCATTGGCAGCGCAGAAGGGATGGAAGCTTCAGTAGATGGATGTCAAGAGTGCTTTCTTAAATGATGATCTCAAAGAAGAAGTGTACATGACCCAGCCAGAAGGGTTTGTTGATGAACATCATCCACATAAGGTATGTCATCTCATCAAATCCCTTTATGGCCTCAAGCAAGCTCCTAGGGCATGGTACATTAAGATTGATGGTCACCTATTGCAACATGGATTCACCTGCAGCCCCTCAGATCCTAATTTGTATATTAAGAAGGTAGGTATAGAGATTGTCATTCTAGTTTTGTATGTGGGTGATCTTATTCTCACTGGCATCTCGGATAGTCTCATTGATGATGTAAAGAATGATCTCAAAAATTTCTTCGACATGACCAATTTGGGGCTACTTCATTATTGTCTTGGCTTGGAGATATGGCATAAGAAGAACCACATATTCATCTCCCAAATGAAATATGCCAAGACTCTCCTGGAAAAGTATAGAATGGTCAACTGTAAGCCTGTTTCCACTCCAATAGAGAAAGGTTTGCAACTATCCTGCTTCCAAGATTCACCTCAAGTAGATGCCACTCTCTACAGGCAGCTGGTTGGGAGCCTCATCTACTTGACCTACACTAGACTAGACTTGTGTTTTGTTGTCAACTATCTCTCTAGATTCATACAAGAGCCAAAGAAGTGTCATTGGGTTGCAGCAAAGCATGTGTTGAGATATATCTGAGGCACAGTTGATTATGGTCTGGAATATAAGAAGAACAATCAATTCTTCTTACATGGATATACAGACTCAAATTATGCAGGATCTGTAGATGACATGAAATCAACCTTAGGTTATGTTTTTCATCTTGGCTCTAGGCCAATTTTGTGGGTTAGTAAGAAGCAAACTGTTGTTGCTCTTTCATCCACTGGGGTTGAATATCATGCCGCACAAGGATTTGTGTGCAAAGTGATTTGGTTACGTCGCATTCTGGTAGATATGGACATTCCTGAAGATAATTCACCAGTTCTCTATTGCGACAATCAGGGTGTGTTAAAACTTGTGAAGAATCTAGTTTTCTGTGAGCACACCAAGCATACTGAGGTCGAGTGTCATTACATTTGGGACCAAGTTTTGAACCACCACATCCAACTCCAGTACTATCCTACAGACTCTCAGATAGCAGATATGTTCACCAAGTCTCTTGGTAGGATCAAATTTGAACTGTTTAGGGGGTACATTTGTAAAAACAATGTAATAAGAGGGGATGTTAGCATAATATTACATTGTTACATAACTACATGGTTACATCTGTAGTTATACCAACTGCTTTGATAGTTTCATCAACTATTACTGTATACGCCTAAAAATGACACGATTCACATTCTTCTAAAGTTAATTAAATATCAAAATATTAATTATCTCTTCTAAAGTCAAAATTAAATAAAATCTTTTATTTAATTAAATTCTTTCAAACAATTACCGATGATGGCGTGGTTCGGTGGTTAAGTCGCTCGGTTGTAGTGGCAGCCACCAGAATTCAAACCCCCGCTGGGCCAACGAGCTCGCAAGGCTTTACGCCTTCGCTGGGCCAAAGAGCTCGCAGGTTTGAAGTGTTCTTGCTAGGGGATGAGGTCCCCCATGTTGTGGCCTCACCGGTTCATTGCTCCGGGTAAAAGCATTCACGTGGAGGCGGAGGGCGTGTCGCACCAGCGTCGCCGGTCACGTTAAAAAGTTTACCAGGCGCATTAAAAAAAAAAAAATTCTTCCAAACAATTAAATAATTCCCAATTATTTAATTAAATCAAATTCATTCTTCCAAATTTGAATAAATCAAATCAAATTTATTTAAATCCTCTCAATCTCCAAAAATAAAATATAATATAATATTTTATTTATTCTTCCAAAATCATTCACAACAATTAAATAAATTTATTTATTTAATTTGCTTTCTTATCTTCCAAATCTTCTAAAAATAAGTCTTCTTCTCCATGCACACAAAATTAAATAATTTATTATTTAATTTATCTCAAATCATGCAAAAGCAAATCTTAAGTTGAGTTATCTATTCAATCAACCTTGTTTTTATCAATATCTCTTAAATTAGAAAAAAGCTTTCTAATTTATGAAAAGCATGTCTTATCTTTAGAAAAGAAAGTGATTAACTCAAATAAAATAGCTTTTGTGTGACACTTGTCTTCTTCTTATTCGTTGCATGTTCTTCAACCATTCTCAATCGTTGATCTTCTCAAGTCTTCTATACCGTTGATCTTATTTCTCCCAAGTCTATAAATTGAACCCTATTCTTCCATTTTATTCATCCAAGCTTTAAGTATTGTTACTCTGCAGGAATTACAGCGCGCCTTTCGCACCAATTCCTTCATTGCTTGTGATCACATTCGCTACTACGCACTATGCACTACTACCATTATTGTGAAGCTCCTCTTCATTGCAATAAACTATCACTGCCATTCCCAATTGACATTCTTGAAGCATAGCAAGGAAGTGCACTCTCTGAGGGCCTCATTCATACATGCAAGAACGATTGTGATAGGCGATCAATGGAAGCTACGATCTAAGGAGGTTTGCTTTGTTGTTTGTTCATTGTTATTAAATCTCTTTAGTTCACTATTTCATTGAAGTTTTGGGTATTTGATATTGATTATTATTGCATATTCATTGTTGATCCAAATTTCTCTTAACATTTTTGGTGCCCACCGTGGGGCCTAGCCCCAAATTTAACCCAAAAACTGAGTTTATTTATGTTTAGAAAGTCGTACACAGGAGAAAACAACACGCATTTGTTATCTGTCATGGTGCATCCACTCCTGCAGCGTATACGTTCACTATTATGGTGCATATACCCTTTGAGACAGCGCATCTGTTCATGCAGCGCATATATACACTGTTCTAGTGCTTTTACCCTCTGAGATGATGCATACATCGGATCGGCGCATATACACTTTATTTCTACGTATTTACTGTCTGTTTCAGCACATGTGTTTTACAGCACTTCTGTTGACTGTTTCTACGCATTCAATCTCTGAAGCGGTGCATCTGTTGTAGGCAGTGATTTCAGGGTTTTCTAGGAAGATTTTGCTAATGCTAACATCTTTGCAAGAATTCTCTGGAGCTGTTTTGCAGGCTAGGTACTAGTTTAGATTCACATAGTTGCATTTGTTAGCTCACACTTCAATTTCTAAAGGGAAAGTAAAACAGATGCTCATGCAAAACTCACGTAGTTTTAACTAGGAAAGTGGTAATTGAATCATTGCTATCTTTTCAAAGTTATTGCTATCTAGATAAAACTGAACTCATCATTGCTTTCTGGGTTGAAACTTGTTGGTTAACAGATTTGCTCTTATTCTGAAAACTACTTGCTCTGACCCTATACCCTTCTTTCAAGAACAAATGAGTTAAACAACAAATGGGTGAACTTTTTGAATTAGTTCCCCTCTGAATTAAGGTACAGCTCCCTTTATGATTTTCAATGAATTTTAACTTATTCAGCTAACTAAATCGCATTTTTAACCAGAAAACGCCTAAGGCTGACTAACATCCATACATAGCCATGTCATGAATGCGATTAATTTATACAGCAGCAGGATAGAATGCACAGATTCTACTTTAGTACATTCGAATACATGAATATGTTTATACAAACTTGCTGAACTCGAAAGGAAAGATAATACATATGATGGGTTGTTCAAACAAAGAGCAATTACCAGGTAAAAGAAGATTTCTCACAGAAAATCAAATTTCACACATTTAGACGCACAGATCCAAATAAGCAGCAATCGTTCCTCTTTTCATTCACAGATGAAAATTTTTCAAACAATCATCATATATAAAAATAAAACACAGTTTTTCTGAAATTCCCCTTTCCTCTTTTCTTTCCCTCACTTTCTCTCTTCTTTCAAAATTCTGAAAAACAAATATATATCAAGGTCTTAACCATCCACGAGCAAATTAAACCCAGAGTTAACATCACTCTGACCCATACGGGATTTAGTTTTAACAACTGATCGTAAAAGATTAAAGTTGCCAGAAATAACATAAATTAAAGACTTGAAAAAGAAAGAGCTGATGCGGTTATGACTGGGGCGATGAATCAGCATCCCCTGATTTGCTGTCGAGAGCCTGGGAAGCATGCTGGGTTCTCCACTCCTGAAAGGCAGCCACGAACTCCTGAATCTTAGGAAAGTTTGGTATGCCTATATGCTTCATCCTCAATTTCCAAACCTCCTTTTCTCTTCGCATTTTCCCGAATTTTTCCTTATGTTCAGGGAGTGCGTCGATACAGAGGTAGAGCAGGGATTCGACTTTAGAAACTCTGGAGAGATCCTCAATCAGAATATTATCATTCTCTTTAACAAAACGGATCTTATCCCTAAAGGATTGGGCTACTGCTTCAACATCTTCTTCAGGCTTTCCATCATCCTTCATGTATTTTACGTCAATACATTGTAAATCACGTTGTAATGACTGAGTGAAGTCTGTTATCTCCTTAATTAGCTTTGAGACTTCAAAGCGTGCTTGTCGGGATATGGAGTTCCTCCATTCGATATTCTTTTTGTTCACATACAATAAATCCTCATCTACACCAGTCAGTTTCATTTCTGCCAAAAACTTTTCCAGCCCATATTTCCGAACTTCCTCTATTTGGTTCGTCACACTGGTCCACTTGCCTTCGTCCTTAGCCCAGACAGCAACCTGTGCTTTAAGATCTTCAATGGTAGTAGCAGTTAGGTCATATATGCCTTTGAGTTCATGAATATACTCAGTTCCTTTTTGCTCAATGCTGTCTAACCAGCCATCAAATGTTTTTGAGACCATTTTGTTCCTATGAACTTGATCTAACATTTTCTGGTTGACAGGTGACTTTGGGTCGAAAGACAAGGGAACTTGTGAGATTGGCTGTGGGTTAGGATTGTTGATGGCTTCAATATATTCTGCCATTGCACGCAGAGCTTGTTTTAATTCTCTTTTGTCCCTTTCATCTTTCATCGTTCTATTGACCATTCTTTTAGTTGAAGCTTCGAGATGATGTACATCTGCAGCTCTGGAGGCAGTACCGAGGTCTATCTTTTCCACAGTGAAATCATGCACTGTAGGATCTTGAACCTCTCCCTCGGTCACTGGCTTGGCTATTTCTGCGCTCCAGTTACCAGTGCTTGGGTCAATATCTATTCTGGACACTGTTTTAAGTCTTTTGGACTTGGGGGTTTTCCCCAGACATTTACTTACCATATCTTCCAGAGGGAGAACGAAAGGAACCACCTTCTTTTTATCAGATATAGAGCTCTCTAGCCACTTTGGTGCCGGGGTTGTCTCCCTGAGTTTTTCTCCATCAGAAGGTTTATCTGAAATCATCAACATCTCCGGAGTACCCAAAACATCCTCTGACTGTGAACCAGTATCAACTGCTTCTGTTCCGGTTGGGCTTGCTTCTTTGTCCCCCATGGGGTCCTCTGCTTCTTCTTCTGAATTTAAGTCGACAATTATTGTCTCAGAAACTGGCTTCTTCCTTTTACCTTTGGTTCTTAGCCTGGTGACACGAGAAGGCAGAATATCTGTGAGGACCCTCCTGGATTTCTTGGTGACAGGGCTCTTTTCAGGTGATGGCTCAGAAGCACCTGCACCACAGATAGCAAGAGGTTGATTAGAAGGGTCCAGGGGAAGTGGTGATGCAACCACTGAAGATAATTGTTGAACATTTTTATCTTGAGACCCCTGTTGCTTCTTTTCTCTCAACCATTTTTCAGTCCTCCTTATCACCGGGAGGGTCTTAATTTCAATCCTGTCCTCCTCTTTCTTGCTCCAGTCCACCTCTGGAATGGGTAAGTGCTCCACCTTCTCAAATTGTGGATCAACCACTTCTTCATCATCAACAAGAACTCCAGAAATGTCCATGTCTAAGTTAAAGGTAATTATTTGTCTTAAAGAAAACCTGCACCATAACCTTCTCCTAACTTCAAATTCATCTGGACAATCCATCCAATAATCCTCCAGCTTAGGAAGGTGCGAGTGCCCTGTTCCAGAATTTAAGTTGTCTTTAACAAAATTTTTACTGTCGAATTTGGTTCTAGCAGTGAAGGATTGAAAATTGAACCTCTTGAGGTTCACCCCCAGATTTAAAGCATCAGAAGTTGACAGGCATGAATAATGCCCCAGTTCAACAGGAAAAGAAATACCACAACCCCTTTTTGATGGAAATTTTTTATGAACATGTGCCAATTGCCGACATACCTCTATTAGTACAAAACGATCAAATACATATCTGGGCAACTTCGTTGGTTCGCCATCGAATCCCCCAACTCTGATATAGGTAAACTCAGAGAATTGGATGAAAAAGCTACCGTAGATACTGATTAGCTGCATTGCTTCACTGGTCATTCTCTTACCTGGGTTACCTGTCAATTCATAGGTCATCTTCCCAGTGAAGACATCATTGATCCTCTTGTAATTTTCATAACAATTTTTTCTTTGCAACTGTGAGTAATATTGATAAACTTTGCTGCTTTCATCTAAAGGCTCATGGGGCAGGTCAAACCAATCTCTTGTGGAGGCTAAACAGTAAAACAGATAAGAAGACATAAAGAAATCCCTGTTGCCCAGACGATTATTTAAGCTCTGATGCAGACAGTCAGCTATTATCTCGGCCCAATCCAAGTATTGTTCACCCTGGAGGACGACTTGTATAAAAAAGTACATCCAGTCTTCCCAGTAATAGGCATGTTGATTGCCTCTCAATCTGTTCAATAACACCACAATATCCCTTACTTCCTGTATTAAATGGTCTCTAGTGAGGGGTCTGGGCAGCCTTGAACCACCTTTCTGAAATTTTAGCAGCCAATTCCGTGCTATCACACTCTTGTAAGTTGGCTTCTTTTCTGAGAAATATCCATTGGAGGAGGTAATGTCGAGATTGGAATATGCCCCCTTATGCGGTATCTTCATCACAGACATAAGGGTTTGTCTGTTGACACAAAACAGCACATCCCCGTTGGCATTTTTGACACATCTGTTCTGGGGGTCATATCTGTTTATACATTCTTGAACCAATTCAGGGCATAGAATGGCCTGAGGAAAGGCTGCAGCTTCCACTAAACCACTGTCTACAATCTTCTTCATTGTGGGGGTTTGGACAGGGTTCTTTGTTCTTTCTATGAATTCCTCCAAGTCATACTGAACTAATGCGGTGTCTCCAAACTCTGAGTGGGAATAAATAAGACTGGGGCCGTGTTCATCCCCCAAACATGTAGACTTCAAAGACATATTGGGAAGACTATGATATAGCAATTCGAATCTCGAAAATAACAGAAATTCTAGGGGTTCTTCTTTCCAGTATAAGAACTCGGAATAGTACAGGGGGAAATAGAACTCACCTTCAGGAAATTTGAAAGCACTGCGAAAGCTTGAAGAACGAGAGCCTTACACTTTCAGCGCTATTCTCCTCCGCGTCGCACAATGTGATTACTCGCTAAAATTGGGTTGTTTTTGGCTAACAATGGCACTTACCAGAATGAATGTCTATCGCTCAGATCAATACGTGCCAAAAACTTTTGAAGGGACGTGAATTCTGATTTTTCCATTAATAGCAAGTAATGTTGTCGCGCCATCATGAGGTACAATAATTATCCGTAGCCTCCGTTAAATTAGAGCTCTCGCTTTTATGATGAGTTCCTGACAAAATCTCCTCCAACTTTCCCGCTAAATTTGGCTTGGAAAACCGCGGGAGCAGATGGGACCAAACTTACCAAATTTTCGCACCATTGAACCTTTGAAACATGGTTCAACGCGATGGTTCAATATGAAGGTTCAACGACATATGGGCTATATAGACCAACAGAAGGTTACACGGCTTCTAGTATAAGGTCCCAAATTATGAAATAGCGAACTCTTTGAACTTTGAACTATTTGAACCTTGAACCTTGAACCTTGAACCTTTGAACCCCGCGGAAGAGTTCAAGCGGGAAGTTCAAGTTCAACGACACATGACATGAGGTAACTACGCGACCGGATGGATGAAAAGGCTATGAATATTGAACCTTGAACCTTTGAACCATTGAACCCCGCGGAAGAGTTCAAGCAGGAGTTCAAGTTCAACCCGAAAGTTCCAAGACGCTTGAGGCAAACACAAAACAACTTGCTTTATATGACACTTCAGACACATTGAACCATTGAACTTTAGACTTTGAGAATGGTTAGGGTTCAAAGGTTCAAACCTTAAGTGACTTTGTTTACAAAGGCGACGCACGGGTAAAAATTAAAGGATCGAGAGCCGATTTACAAAAAAAAAGGATGATCGGGAATATAGCACGATAAACCGGCTTTTGTTCAAGAAATATTACCAATACATAAATAAACAAGGGCGACTCAAAAGGTAACACTGGCTCTGACTGGGGACTGCATTTCATGGCAAATTGCAGAGAACTCAGAAGCTCTGGTTTCGCAGAACAGGAAAACAAAAGAAAGAAAGAAAGAAACAGGACGGGGCCGAACAAAAACGGGAAAAGAAAAAGCAGAAAGAAACAAAGGGAAGACTATGTACAAAACTGGGGAACCTGTTCACAGACGATACAGCTTGAGATCCTGTCCATTATAGGACAGGGGTAAAACAGTTCCATCAGGATATTCCAATTTGAAAGAATTTGAACCCAATGCCTGGTGAATCTTAAAAGGCCCTTTCCAGAGGGAATCAAACTTGCTGTGCGCGCCCTTCGGTTCTCTCCTTTTGTCCCACAGTAGTATTTCATCACCTTCCATGAACTTCCTGGGTCTTGCCTTTCTATCAAAAATTTCCTTAACTTTAGCCTGATGTACAGTGATTCGGTCAACCAGTTCATTCCTCTCTTCCTCAATTTTGGTTAAATACATGATCCTCTTCTCCAGGGAATCTTGGAAATACTGATCCTCAATTACGTTTTGCAGTTTGGCTGTAGATAGCTCCAGTGGTAATGATAATTGGGCTCCTATCCCATAAACTAATTCAAATGGTGCCATCCCAATCGCTCTCTTTGGGGTTACTCTGTCAGCCCAGAGAGCTTCATATAACTTCTTATGCCAATCCCTGGGGCTGTCATTAACCAATTTCTTCATGATAGCAATCAGGTTTTTGTTACTGGACTCAGCTTGTCCATTCCCTTGGGGATAGTAATCCGATGAATGAGAAAGAGAAATACTATGTTCATAGCAGAAGGAGGTCATCTCACCTGAGGAGAAACTGGTAGCATTATCAGCTACAATCTTCTGGGGCACACCGAATCGAACTAAGATATTCTCCTTGAGAAAATCACAAACCACCTCGGAAGTTGTTCTTTTTACAGGGGCTGCCTCAACCCATTTCGTGAAATAATCTGTTGCTGTTAAGATATGGGTATGCCCTGCACTTGAGGGGGGTGAGATAGGTCCGATAAAATCCAATCCCCACTGTTTGAAGGGTTCTTCAACAACAACAGGCCTTAAAGGTAGAGCTGCAAGTTGTGGCCTTCCCGAGAACATTTTACACTTCTCACAATTAGCCACGAACCTATACGCATCCTTGAACATCCCTGGCCAGTAGTAACAATTTCTGAGGATCTTGAAAGCTGTAACTGAAGAAGAAAAATGTCCGCCACAAGCTTCATTATGGAAAACTCCCAAGAGTTTATCCTGCTGTTCTTTATCCACACATCTCAGAAAAGTCCCATCTAACCCTTTCTTGTAAAGAACATCTCCCCAAATAACATATTTTGCAGCTTTCAGCTTCAAGTTTCTTTTCTCTTTAGGAGTCAGGTGATTAGGACAGTCACCATATGTAAGATAATGTGCTACATCCAGAAACCATGGATCCTGTAAACTTACCAATAAGACTGTGGGGAGTCCCTCCCCTTCTTGTTCTTTATTCTCAGCAATCAGCTTACATAAACCTTGACCTCTGATCAGCTTAGTAGGTCTAATTTCCAGATCATACTCCTGTATTTTAGCAATCCACGTTGCTCTATTATTTAATCCCACTTCCTGCTGAGTCAAAATACTTTTCACAGCTGAATTTGGAACAAATACAGCTGAATGGGAATGGAGTATATAATATCTGAATTGCTTGACAGCTTTGACCACAGCAAAGGCTTGCTTTTCGACTAGAGAATATTTTAGCTCATGCTTTTTTAGGGGAACACTCATAAAGGCTATGGGAGCCTCTTGATCTAATTCATTTTTCTGCAACAAAATTCCCGACATGGTGTGTTCCGAAGCATAACAATAAATGATAAAATCCTTCTGAAAATTAGGATTTACCAAAGTGGGAGTGTTCGCAATAGCCTCCTTGATATCCTCGAACGCCTTCCTAGCAGCTTCGTTCCATTTGAAAGGTTGTTTCTCACTCATCATCCCGACAATGTATTTTGTAATCTCAGCAAAGTCAGGGATGAACCTTCTGAGAAAATTGATTTGACCGAAGAAGGACTTGACTCCAGTCCTGTTTGAGGGGAGACTAAGCTGTTGAATTGCCCTGACTCTCTCTGGGTCGATCTTGATTCCATCTTTTGAAACTAGGTGTCCCAACAATTTTCCCTCAGTCACACAGAAAACTGACTTCTTGGGATTGAGTGAGATGCCGTGGCTCCGACACCTTTGCAAGACAGACTCCAGATCTCTCAAGTGATCTTCTCTATTCTTGGAAAAGACAGTTAAATCATCAAGGTAGATAACGATGATTCTGTTCTTCAGGTCCCTGAAAGACGAATCCATTGCTCGTTGAAAAGTTGCTCCTGCATTGATCAAGCCAAAGGGCATTCGATTATAGGCAAAGGTTCCCCGAGGTGTGGTGAAAGCTGTTTTATGTTGATCCTCTGCAGCCACACCTATCTGATTGTAACCTGAAAAACCATCCAGCATAGACATCATTTCAGACCCAGCAACTGTCTGCAAGATGTGGTCCATCACAGGCAGAGGATAGTTATCTTTCAGGCTGGCTTGATTTAAGTTTCTGAAGTCAACACAGATCCTTATTTCTCCATTTTTCTTCCGGACCGGAACAATATTTGCCACCCAGGTGGAGTGATGGATTGGATAGATGATTCTGGCTTTCAACATCTTATCTATCTCTTTAAAGATGGCTTCAGCAACTTTTGGGTTGTAATTCCTCAGCTTCTGTCTGAATGGAGCTGCGTTTGCTTTCAGAGGGATATGGTGGTGAAACTGTCCATGTCTAAAATTTTTGAGGTCATCATAGCACCAGGCGAAAACATCCTTATATCTGATTAGCAATTTGATCAATTTGTTTTTTTCCTCCGAAGAGCAGCATTTACCAATGGATATCCACTTAGGATCGGCTTTATCTCCAATATTTATTTTCTCATAATCCTCTGCTTTATCAGGAATAGAGGAAAGCTTGCCTTTAACATATTCATCTCTTCTAGAAAATAGATGTTCCAAAGAAACCAGCCCTTTAGGGATTTTGTTTCCCTTTAATTGAATCATATCATCTCTTGAATTAATCCCAGGGTCAGGACTGAATTCTTTGCACTCTGCTTCGGAACCTTCAAAATAGGTCCCCAGGAACATTTCAGCGTTTTCTAAGAATTTTCTAATTTGATTATCACTTTCAAAAACCTGCCAGTTCTCGGCATTGTCAGGGACATTTGGGCGATATATCATTTCTACCCTATAAGAATCTTTCTTGAAATCTGGATGTGGTAAAAGGAGAGAAGCTGACACTGCCAGAGAATCTGCTCGGGAATTCAGATCCCTGGGAATTGTTTCTATAGAGAAAGCATCAAAATATTCGATTTCATCCCATACCCTATTTCTATAGTGCCTTAGTCTTTCATTCTTTACAGAAAAGATTCCCCTTACCTGCTTCACAATTAGTTCAGCATCACCCTTTACCTTAAGTACCTTCACACCTTTCTCTTTGGCTTCAAACAATCCGAGCAGTAAGGCTTCATACTCTGCAGTATTGTTGGTGTTTTTGAACTCTAACTTAAAAGAGTAAGAGAACAATTCGCCTTCAGGTGAGATTAACACGACTCCAGCCCCTGAACCAGCGGTAGCACAGCTGCCATCAAATTCCATAACCCATAGATCATCAGAATGTACAGGTTTTTGCACTAATCCTTCCTTGGGTTCTGCCTCGAAACTTTGTTCAGAAGAGAAGAAATAATTACCGAATTCACATTCCTCAAACAAAATCTGTGCCTTAGGATCATCAGAGGGATAGACAGTGAACTTGCACTTGGGCTCAGGTTCCAACTTCACTCTCTGCTTTCCTACTAGGATTGTGGCCTCTGACCAATCCAGCTTGATTTGTCCACCTAGATCTTTGCAAAATGTCCTGCTCAAAAGCATTCCATAACTGGCAGGGATATCTGCTACCAGAATAGTCAATTTCACCCTCTTATCAGGGTAAGCTGCAAGTGCGACTCGTGCATCTTTAATTTGCCCAAGCAAGGAAACCTGTTTTCCGTCCATAGAATAACATCTTCCAAATGTTTTCGTAAGTGATAATCCTAGGGCTTTAGCTACAGAGGAGGGCATAATATTATCAGAGGCTCCTGAATCTATAATGCAGTTGCTAAGCTTATGACCATTGATATACAGGGACACATAAAAAGGATTAGGTTTCAAATCATTATAGGGAATATTATTGGATGCATTGGGAGTTGTACTAGGGGCAGACAAAGGTGACTCAGATGAGGAAGTAAATAATCTAGCAATAGGGGATTCAGCATCGACTTCCAGTTGATTCGCAAATTCGGTTTGTGCAGGACTACCTTTAACATGTTTAACTAATTTGTCAAGTTCGGTAGGTTTCAACTTGAGATATTCAATAGGAGAAATTTGAATTTTTGCAGATTTACAAAAATCTACAATATCAAAGGAAGCATCAAGCTCATTTCTATGTAGCAATTTATTTTCTTGAGCTTTCGTATTAGCATCATGAGTTCTAGTTAAGGGCTCCTTACCTTTACCAGGTATTTCTTGAGTATTAGAAGATTTCATATTCCTCTGACCTCTAGTTAGCACCGCGCATGAAGGGTCTTCAAGGGTTACCAATATTTCACCTCCCCTTTCTGAATCAGACTCATATTCAAGGAAGTGTATCTCAGAGCCGCCAGGTTCCTCGTAGTTCCTTTCATCTTCTGTGGCTTCCCCTAGCATATCTTGAGTAGCAGTCATCTGAGTGTACCTGAGCATTTCTGGGCAAGAATTCCCATCATGGTCAGTAGTCAAGTGAAAAATGCACATGTTTCCTCTTCCAGGAGCAGGTTCAATAGCCAGTCTTGGTTGTGCTGCCGTTAAGGGTAAAGTTCTACCAGTATTTGCTTGCTGATTCAAATTTCTTCTGCTCATATCTTGGTACGGTTGTTGGAAAGGGGCGCCAGCCTTAGGTAATTGCCTCTTTAAGGCAATCATATCATTAACCAACCTCTGTACTACAGGGTCCGTAGAAGATGAGGATTGGGCATTTGGCACCTGAACCTCTCTCTTCCATTTGCCGGCCATGATGAGATCATCTTCCAATCCAACTGCTAGGTTTTGTGCAGCTGTCAAATCGGCAATTGCACCTCTCCTGAGATGGAAGCTAATATCAGGAGGCATAGCATTAATAAAGAAACATTTTTGATTTTCGCCAGACGGTCTTTTTGTAGCAGAGATTTTATTCACAATTCTATTAAATTTGGCCACGAACTCCCTCATAGGTTCATGAATCTCCTTTTTAAGTTGAGTCAGCTGTGCAAGGAGGTAATGTTCGTCCTCTGCACTCTTGAACCTATTTTCAAAGGCAGTTTTCATTTCATTCCAATTCGTAATTGAGGCATCAGTCAGGTGGTAGAACCATTGTGCAGCAGTGTCGGTCAAAGTCTGTACAAAGAGTCTTATGGCAACGTCCTGGTGTTGAACACCCAGTACACTGCATGCTGCTGCAAAGGCACATAAATGTTCTTCCGGTGATGTTTTACCGTCTCCATTGAACCTGGGCAAATTCTCTCTTGCATTTTTAGGTAATGGATTAAGGTTGGCCCCTAGGTTCAGAGGCCCTATGGCAGCTCCCCAAGGTTGAGCCATGGGTAGAAAATTTATAGCTAAGGGGATAGCAGTGCCTGAAAGGGTTAAAGCTTGGCAGAGAGGGGAAGTAGCAGGCCTAGAAGGACTAGGGGGTCTACTTCTTGCTTTTCTTGCACGGGTAGGGATATAAGGAAAATTAAGGTTTTGCAATATTTGAAAGGTAGGGTCTTCAACTCCCTCTCTTCTCGAAGACCTGGTGTAGGGCCTAGAATCCAGCTTAAAATAATATTGAAAATAGGTAGGCAGTTATTGATTTCTTTGTTGTTCTTGATTTCTTTGTACCTCAAGGGCTTGGTTTCTTGCAGCGTTTCTTGCCTGCCTTCTTCTTTGCCTGAGTAACAGTAATCTCAGGTTATCGGCCAACTCTTCTTCTTGTTCCAACACTCTGCTCGCTCTTCTGTAATCTTCACTATTTCGACGAGTACGCCAAGCAAGAGTATTCAACTGACCGATGATATCTTCCTGTTCGTCCTGAAATCCAAGATTGGGTTGCAAAACAGGAATTATGTTTTCGTGTGGAAGCACCATTGTTGCTTCATATTCAGGCGATTAATAATTAATGATTTTGTCTAATTTCCCCAGTGGAGTCGCCAAAAACTGTTGGTTAACAGATTTGCTCTTATTCTGAAAACTACTTGCTCTGACCCTATACCCTTCTTTCAAGAACAAATGAGTTAAACAACAAATGGGTGAACTTTTTGAATTAGTTCCCCTCTGAATTAAGGTACAGCTCCCTTTATGATTTTCAATGAATTTTAACTTATTCAGCTAACTAAATCGCATTTTTAACCAGAAAACGCCTAAGGCTGACTAACATCCATACATAGCCATGTCATGAATGCGATTAATTTATACAGCAGCAGGATAGAATGCACAGATTCTACTTTAGTACATTCGAATACATGAATATGTTTATACAAACTTGCTGAACTCGAAAGGAAAGATAATACATATGATGGGTTGTTCAAACAAAGAGCAATTACCAGGTAAAAGAAGATTTCTCACAGAAAATCAAATTTCACACATTTAGACGCACAGATCCAAATAAGCAGCAATCGTTCCTCTTTTCATTCACAGATGAAAATTTTTCAAACAATCATCATATATAAAAATAAAACACAGTTTTTCTGAAATTCCCCTTTCCTCTTTTCTTTCCCTCACTTTCTCTCTTCTTTCAAAATTCTGAAAAACAAATATATATCAAGGTCTTAACCATCCACGAGCAAATTAAACCCAGAGTTAACATCACTCTGACCCATACGGGATTTAGTTTTAACAACTGATCGTAAAAGATTAAAGTTGCCAGAAATAACATAAATTAAAGACTTGAAAAAGAAAGAGCTGATGCGGTTATGACTGGGGCGATGAATCAGCATCCCCTGATTTGCTGTCGAGAGCCTGGGAAGCATGCTGGGTTCTCCACTCCTGAAAGGCAGCCACGAACTCCTGAATCTTAGGAAAGTTTGGTATGCCTATATGCTTCATCCTCAATTTCCAAACCTCCTTTTCTCTTCGCATTTTCCCGAATTTTTCCTTATGTTCAGGGAGTGCGTCGATACAGAGGTAGAGCAGGGATTCGACTTTAGAAACTCTGGAGAGATCCTCAATCAGAATATTATCATTCTCTTTAACAAAACGGATCTTATCCCTAAAGGATTGGGCTACTGCTTCAACATCTTCTTCAGGCTTTCCATCATCCTTCATGTATTTTACGTCAATACATTGTAAATCACGTTGTAATGACTGAGTGAAGTCTGTTATCTCCTTAATTAGCTTTGAGACTTCAAAGCGTGCTTGTCGGGATATGGAGTTCCTCCATTCGATATTCTTTTTGTTCACATACAATAAATCCTCATCTACACCAGTCAGTTTCATTTCTGCCAAAAACTTTTCCAGCCCATATTTCCGAACTTCCTCTATTTGGTTCGTCACACTGGTCCACTTGCCTTCGTCCTTAGCCCAGACAGCAACCTGTGCTTTAAGATCTTCAATGGTAGTAGCAGTTAGGTCATATATGCCTTTGAGTTCATGAATATACTCAGTTCCTTTTTGCTCAATGCTGTCTAACCAGCCATCAAATGTTTTTGAGACCATTTTGTTCCTATGAACTTGATCTAACATTTTCTGGTTGACAGGTGACTTTGGGTCGAAAGACAAGGGAACTTGTGAGATTGGCTGTGGGTTAGGATTGTTGATGGCTTCAATATATTCTGCCATTGCACGCAGAGCTTGTTTTAATTCTCTTTTGTCCCTTTCATCTTTCATCGTTCTATTGACCATTCTTTTAGTTGAAGCTTCGAGATGATGTACATCTGCATCTCTGGAGGCAGTACCGAGGTCTATCTTTTCCACAGTGAAATCATGCACTGTAGGATCTTGAACCTCTCCCTCGGTCACTGGCTTGGCTATTTCTGCGCTCCAGTTACCAGTGCTTGGGTCAATATCTATTCTGGACACTGTTTTAAGTCTTTTGGACTTGGGGGTTTTCCCCAGACATTTACTTACCATATCTTCCAGAGGGAGAACGAAAGGAACCACCTTCTTTTTATCAGATATAGAGCTCTCTAGCCACTTTGGTGCCGGGGTTGTCTCCCTGAGTTTTTCTCCATCAGAAGGTTTATCTGAAATCATCAACATCTCCGGAGTACCCAAAACATCCTCTGACTGTGAACCAGCATCAACTGCTTCTGTTCCGGTTGGGCTTGCTTCTTTGTCCCCCATGGGGTCCTCTGCTTCTTCTTCTGAATTTAAGTCGACAATTATTGTCTCAGAAACTGGCTTCTTCCTTTTACCTTTGGTTCTTAGCCTGGTGACACGAGAAGGCAGAATATCTGTGAGGACCCTCCTGGATTTCTTGGTGACAGGGCTCTTTTCAGGTGATGGCTCAGAAGCACCTGCACCACAGATAGCAAGAGGTTGATTAGAAGGGTCCAGGGGAAGTGGTGATGCAACCACTGAAGATAATTGTTGAACATTTTTATCTTGAGACCCCTGTTGCTTCTTTTCTCTCAACCATTTTTCAGTCCTCCTTATCACCGGGAGGGTCTTAATTTCAATCCTGTCCTCCTCTTTCTTGCTCCAGTCCACCTCTGGAATGGGTAAGTGCTCCACCTTCTCAAATTGTGGATCAACCACTTCTTCATCATCAACAAGAACTCCAGAAATGTCCATGTCTAAGTTAAAGGTAATTATTTGTCTTAAAGAAAACCTGCACCATAACCTTCTCCTAACTTCAAATTCATCTGGACAATCCATCCAATAATCCTCCAGCTTAGGAAGGTGCGAGTGCCCTGTTCCAGAATTTAAGTTGTCTTTAACAAAATTTTTACTGTCGAATTTGGTTCTAGCAGTGAAGGATTGAAAATTGAACCTCTTGAGGTTCACCCCCAGATTTAAAGCATCAGAAGTTGACAGGCATGAATAATGCCCCAGTTCAACAGGAAAAGAAATACCACAACCCCTTTTTGATGGAAATTTTTTATGAACATGTGCCAATTGCCGACATACCTCTATTAGTACAAAACGATCAAATACATATCTGGGCAACTTCGTTGGTTCGCCATCGAATCCCCCAACTCTGATATAGGTAAACTCAGAGAATTGGATGAAAAAGCTACCGTAGATACTGATTAGCTGCATTGCTTCACTGGTCATTCTCTTACCTGGGTTACCTGTCAATTCATAGGTCATCTTCCCAGTGAAGACATCATTGATCCTCTTGTAATTTTCATAACAATTTTTTCTTTGCAACTGTGAGTAATATTGATAAACTTTGCTGCTTTCATCTAAAGGCTCATGGGGCAGGTCAAACCAATCTCTTGTGGAGGCTAAACAGTAAAACAGATAAGAAGACATAAAGAAATCCCTGTTGCCCAGACGATTATTTAAGCTCTGATGCAGACAGTCAGCTATTATCTCGGCCCAATCCAAGTATTGTTCACCCTGGAGGACGACTTGTATAAAAAAGTACATCCAGTCTTCCCAGTAATAGGCATGTTGATTGCCTCTCAATCTGTTCAATAACACCACAATATCCCTTACTTCCTGTATTAAATGGTCTCTAGTGAGGGGTCTGGGCAGCCTTGAACCACCTTTCTGAAATTTTAGCAGCCAATTCCGTGCTATCACACTCTTGTAAGTTGGCTTCTTTTCTGAGAAATATCCATTGGAGGAGGTAATGTCGAGATTGGAATATGCCCCCTTATGCGGTATCTTCATCACAGACATAAGGGTTTGTCTGTTGACACAAAACAGCACATCCCCGTTGGCATTTTTGACACATCTGTTCTGGGGGTCATATCTGTTTATACATTCTTGAACCAATTCAGGGCATAGAATGGCCTGAGGAAAGGCTGCAGCTTCCACTAAACCACTGTCTACAATCTTCTTCATTGTGGGGGTTTGGACAGGGTTCTTTGTTCTTTCTATGAATTCCTCCAAGTCATACTGAACTAATGCGGTGTCTCCAAACTCTGAGTGGGAATAAATAAGACTGGGGCCGTGTTCATCCCCCAAACATGTAGACTTCAAAGACATATTGGGAAGACTATGATATAGCAATTCGAATCTCGAAAATAACAGAAATTCTAGGGGTTCTTCTTTCCAGTATAAGAACTCGGAATAGTACAGGGGGAAATAGAACTCACCTTCAGGAAATTTGAAAGCACTGCGAAAGCTTGAAGAACGAGAGCCTTACACTTTCAGCGCTATTCTCCTCCGCGTCGCACAATGTGATTACTCGCTAAAATTGGGTTGTTTTTGGCTAACAATGGCACTTACCAGAATGAATGTCTATCGCTCAGATCAATACGTGCCAAAAACTTTTGAAGGGACGTGAATTCTGATTTTTCCATTAATAGCAAGTAATGTTGTCGCGCCATCATGAGGTACAATAATTATCCGTAGCCTCCGTTAAATTAGAGCTCTCGCTTTTATGATGAGTTCCTGACAAAATCTCCTCCAACTTTCCCGCTAAATTTGGCTTGGAAAACCGCGGGAGCAGATGGGACCAAACTTACCAAATTTTCGCACCATTGAACCTTTGAAACATGGTTCAACGCGATGGTTCAATATGAAGGTTCAACGACATATGGGCTATATAGACCAACAGAAGGTTACACGGCTTCTAGTATAAGGTCCCAAATTATGAAATAGCGAACTCTTTGAACTTTGAACTATTTGAACCTTGAACCTTGAACCTTGAACCTTTGAACCCCGCGGAAGAGTTCAAGCGGGAAGTTCAAGTTCAACGACACATGACATGAGGTAACTACGCGACCGGATGGATGAAAAGGCTATGAATATTGAACCTTGAACCTTTGAACCATTGAACCCCGCGGAAGAGTTCAAGCAGGAGTTCAAGTTCAACCCGAAAGTTCCAAGACGCTTGAGGCAAACACAAAACAACTTGCTTTATATGACACTTCAGACACATTGAACCATTGAACTTTAGACTTTGAGAATGGTTAGGGTTCAAAGGTTCAAACCTTAAGTGACTTTGTTTACAAAGGCGACGCACGGGTAAAAATTAAAGGATCGAGAGCCGATTTACAAAAAAAAAGGATGATCGGGAATATAGCACGATAAACCGGCTTTTGTTCAAGAAATATTACCAATACATAAATAAACAAGGGCGACTCAAAAGGTAACAAAACTGAACCATTGCTATCTCGATTGACCATCATTTCAAAATTAACAACTCATGCTATCATGGTATAAAACTGAACTCATCATTGCTTTCTGGGTTAAAACTGTTGCTATCTCGATTGACCATCATTTCAAAGTTAACAATCTGTGCTACATGGTTAAAACTGGACCATTGCTATCTCGCTATCACTTCAAAGTTTTGTGCTTGCCCAAGTAGATAGCTCATCTAGTTTTTTTAATTTTAACTAGGGGAAAAAGAACCACTGTATACTATGTTTTGGGAATGATACCAGGCCTATGTGTTCCCCTATCTTGGGTGATCAAAATGCCAGACATATTATTTTCACATGTGTTTTTCCTTTAGAGGGGCCTGCTCTTGGATACCACTCATCCAAGTAGGAACGACCCTAAGTGGTAATAGGCTAGACGCCAAGCCCTTCCAAGCCACTATAAATAAATTGTGTTTAGAGCGAAAGCTTCAAACAACGAGTGAAGTTGTGTTATACCGATAGCCAACCTCCCCCAAAACCTTCCAAGGCGCAACCCTTGCAGGCTGGGAGACTCCATAACAGAGAGTAGTGCTACTGCATGTATAACCACTCGAACGGTTGCCTTCATTAAACACCTTTGTTCTGTTAGACTTAGGGAACACAACTGAGAGGGGGGGTGAATCAGTTGTGCGAAACTTTCTCAAATTAAACACTTGAATCTTCTTTAGTGATTAGCAGAATATTAATCATGAACCATAATGCACTCAAATCAAAAGCAGAAACATATCAACACATAAGACACCAAGATTTTGATGTGGAAAACCTGGTTAAGGGAAAAACCATGGGGTGATTAACCCAAGAATGTATTCTTTGTTAGAAGAATAGAAAGAACAAATGGCACATGCCAATTAGGGCTCACTGCCCGAGCACACTGCTCACAAGAGGCTCACTGCCTACAAGAGACACATTGTCTACAAAGAAATAAGTATCACCTTTATGAACTAGAAAATAGCATCTTCACCATGCTTGAATCAGTTCCATTTAAGCCCAAAACTTCTGCTTTGCCTTTTGCACTTCTCCTTGCTACCACACACTCATCACCGCAAGACACACATCAAAATGACTTCATAATCCCTTATTTATACAAGGCATCGACTTAGGAACAATCATCTAAGTCAGAAAACACCTACAAGATCATTCACAAGACGTGTAAAACATTCGATCGGTCAGTCTAAAGAAGAACACCAATATCTGGTGATAATTCTTCAAATGCAAACTCTAACTTCAATGCGGACCACCAACATGAATTGGACATGATCCAACGATCATCATAACCTTCCCTGAATCACCAAGAACATCCACACTTCATCATCCTACTGGAATTCTTCTCTCCTTCATCTAGAGCTTTAAGAACACAGTCTGTCATTACTGTCACAAATGAATAGGCTCTTCTGGACCTTCAAACCATGAACCAATCTAGTTGATACTTCACAGGGATGTCCTTAATACTCCCTCAAATCTGCAGAGTGGGATAATGAAATTCTAGATCTCACCAGACCTATCTGTGACACTCTGTCACCTCTGAACACCTGCCAAAACTGGTTCTACTTGAGCATCCATAACTTCTTCATATCTTCATGTGGACCTTTGAAAACTTGACTAGAGCATCACAAGACTTATATCTACAAACCCTTTAAACTGTATGCTCTGATCCTCAGCATATCTTGGACTTTTACCTTGTTGTCATCACTGTTCTTCACTGTTCCTGATTGAGACTAATTTTCTCAATATCCTCAGTACATAGCTCATCCAATCCTTCATTACTACAACATGAGTATGTTGACATCAATGACAACACCGATTAAACCCATACTTGCAACAATCTCCCCCTTTGTCATTGATGGCAACATATGATGTGAAAAACCATCAAGACAAGAACTTCTCCTTACTATCACAACTCCCCCTGTCAACAACAACCATTCACATGTCTTCTCTCCCTTTACTACTCCCCCTTTGGTCAACAACCACTTGTTTTTCACATGTCTTCTCTCCCCCTTTGACATCAATGGCAAAGGTTTCATACTTGCAATTTCACCACCTCAGACTCACACCTACTGCTCCCCCTGAGTAGCAGCTCCCCAACATCAATCTAGATCACAAGATATGACTGTGATATCCACCAGATTGATGCACATCACTACATCCTAGTTCTTCACCGGAGGGGCAATAACCCCTAACTTTTCCCCTGAGATACTCAAAAGAGTCCTTGGGAAAAGGTTTAGTAAAGATATCTACAATCTGATCCTTGGAGGGCACATACTCCAATCTGACTTCATCCTTGTTCACTTGCTCTCTCAAAAAGTGAAACTTGATAGATATATGCTTAGTCTTAGAATGCAACACTAGATTCTTAGAAATACTTATTGCACTTGAATTATCACAGAAAATTGTGATAGGCTCCTCATATTCTACTTGAATATCTCTTAGCATTTGCTTCATCCACAGAACTTGAGTGCAACTACTTGCTGCAGTAATGTATTCTACTTCAGTTGTAGACAGGGATATTGCCTCTTGTTTCTTGCTTAGCCAAGAAACCAATCTTTTTCCCAAAAAGAATGTTCCTCCACTTGTACTCTTTCTATCATCCACATCTCCTGCCCAATCTACATCCGTATATGCATGAAGAGAAAAATTATGATCTCTAGGATAACACAGACCATACTCAACTGTTCCTTTTAAGTACCTAAAAATTCTTTTGATTGCCATGACATGAGATTCTCTGGGATTAGGTTGGAATCTCGCCACAAGACCAATAGCCTGCATTATATCTGGTCTAGTTTGAGTGAGATACAATAATCCTCCAATCATTGATCTATACTTTGTCTGATCTGCCTTAGGAGAGTCATCATCTTTGCTCAACTTACATCTGGTTGCCATGGGAGTGTTCATTGGCTTTGAATCTTCCATTCCAAATTTCCTCAACAATTATTTCACATATTTGGTCTGAGAAATAAAGATTCCTTTATTTGTCTGAGTAATTTGCAGACCCAAGAAGAAATTCATTTCACCGAGCATTGACATCTCAAACTCACTTTTCATTTGATTTGCAAAGGTTTTACACATATTGTCTCTTCCTCCAAATATGATATCATCAACAAATACTTCAACAATCAAGATGTTTTCATGATCACTTTTGAA
The DNA here is from genome assembly GCA_027924645.1 of Cunninghamia lanceolata. Lineage (NCBI taxonomy): Eukaryota > Viridiplantae > Streptophyta > Pinopsida > Cupressales > Cupressaceae > Cunninghamia > Cunninghamia lanceolata. The sequence goes on along the minus strand of BSBN01001327.1, from coordinate 1,211,913 downwards.
ATATAGGTTACTGTCAGCAGTACCTTTGTTGAAACCAATCTTCAAAAGATGTTTGTCTAGTCTTTCATACTAGGCTCTAGGGGCTTACTTTAGTCCATACAGTGCCTTCTTCAATTTGCAGACCATATCGCCATGCTTAGATAATTGAAAACCATCTGGTTGTTCAATGTACACTTCTTCTTCTAAGTCACCGTTCAAGAAGGCAGACTTGACATCCATCTGATACACCTTGAAATCCTTGAAGGAAACAAATGCAAGAAATAGTCTGACTACTTCAATTCTTGCCATCGGAGTAAAGGTTTCTTCAAAATCAATCCCTTCTATAATTTGAGAGTAGCCTTTGCAGACTAATCTGGCTTTATTCCTGATTACTTCACCAACTTCATTTAGTTTGTTCCGGAAGACCCATTTGGTTCCAATCACATTCTTGTTTCTAGGTTTGGGAACAAGATCCCAAGTGTGATTTTTCTCAATTTGCATCAACTCTTCCTCCATTGCTTTGGTCCAGTTTTCATCATTGCAGGCTTCATTTATTGTCTTAGGTTCAATCTTTGAAATTAGAAAATATTCATCTGAATTTTGAGCAATTTTCCTTCTAGTTTGCACACCTTTGCTTTTTTCACTTATGATCTGATCTTCATAGTGGTTCAGTCTTACATACCTTGGAACTTTGGGAGTTTCTTGCACTTCTACTTCTTGATCAGGCTCATTCAGACCTATCTCTTCTTCTTGATTTACCGGATCAGTCTGAATCTGACTTTCAGGAGAGGATTGAGCTCCTTGAACCAAAACACCATTTTGATCATCTTCATCATACTCATAAAACCTTGAAGGTTTCTCTATTCCCTCATCAACCTTCACATTTGTACTTTCTATCATCTTTCTTAGTCTCTTGTTATAACACCGGTATGCTTTGCTTTGAGTAGAGTAACCCAAGAATATTCCTTCATCACTTCTAGCATCAAACTTGCCTAAATCTTCATCTCTTTTGATGTAACACTTGCCACCAAAGACTCTGAAATTTCTTACAGTAGGAGTAATGGCAAACCAGAGTTCATAAGGGGTCTTACCGGTATTGCTTCTGATTTGAACTCGATTAAGAGTATAGACTGCAGTGCTGACAGTTTCTCTCCAATAGATCTGAGGAACATTTGCTTCCATCATCATGGTCCTAGAAGCTTCCTGGATGGTCCGGTTCTTTCTCTCCACTACTCCATTCTGCTATGGAGTCCTAGGAGCAGACAACTGTCACTTGATTCCATGTTTCTCACAGAACTCTATGAACTCACCGGATGTGAATTCTCTACCTCTATCAGACCTCAGACACTTCAACTTTAATCCTATTTCATTCTCTACCATAGCCTTGAATATTTTGAATTTCTCAAGAGCTTCTGATTTCTCCTTTAGAAAGGTTACCCACATCATCTAGGAATAGTCATCAGTTAACAGCATGAAGTATCTATCACCTTGAATACTCCTGGTTCTTGCCGGACCACAAAGATCAGTGTGAACTAAGTCCAATAATCCGGTAGAAGACAGTTCCTTGCTTTTTAATGTGACTCTGCTCAGCTTACCCAACTGGCATTCCTTGCACAAGCTGTTAGTAGGTTTCACCAATTTTGGAAGATCTCTTATAGCCTGATTATTGCTTATCTTGATGATATTATCAAAATTCAAACATGACACATTCTCCTATGCCATAACCAACTCTGATCAACTTGAACAAATAAACAGCTTTTACTAGTACCAACCAAGTGGAAGATATTACCTTTAGTTTGAGCACCGGATGCAATCTTTGTTCCAGATCTTTCAAAGATTTTGCATTTTCCATCCTTGAATCAGAGATCATAGCCTTTATCCACCAACTGTCCAACACTGAGAAGATTGTGCTTCAAACCTTCAACATATAGTACATTACCAGTTTTGTTTCTTCCATCAAAAGAAATAGTTCCTCTTCCTCTAATTCTACCAGCAAAATTATCACCAAACTTCACCACTCCTCCTTCATACCTTTCCAAGTCTATGATCTTATTTTTGTCACCTGTCATGTGGTGAGAGCAACCACTGTCAATGACCCAATCATTCTTTTCTTCAACTTGGGCAGCCAGAGCTCTTTCTACAACTTTATGATTGATAGATACAGAGGATATTGGTTCTTCTTCCTTGATGGCAATAAACACCCATTCACTTCCAGATTTGTTTCCTGTCTCTGATTCATCATCTGTTACTCCTTCATTATCATCTTCTTCATGAACATAGTAACAATTCTTTTGGAACCTTGATCTATTAGGATTTGGCTTTGAAAATCTTTCCAGACATCTTGAGGCAAAATGACCAATCTTATTGCAGTTAAAACACTTAAAAGGCAATTTTCCTTCATACTTACCGGATCCTCTTGGCACTCTCTTTGCAATGAGGGCTTCAAGTTGAGCAGTTTCTACTTCTTCTTCTTCTAGGTCTTATCTTGCTTTTTCATACCATGACAGTTTCCTTGATGAGTTCTCTCCTGGATCAAATCCTTGTTTACCTTTCACAGAGGCACTGGTTTTGAATGCAGATTCAGTTTTGGGGGGATCATCTCCAAACTCGGTCATTTCAAAAGTAGCTAGTTTGCCAGCCAATTCATCTCTTGTGACAGTGGTATGGGCTCTGAATTCATCAATGGCAGCAACCTTGATTTTGTAAGAGGCAGGAAGGGATCTAAGAAATTTACCAACAATCTCATTTTCATCCAAGACTCCACCAAAATTTTTAATTCCACAAACCAGCTCATTCACTCTTGGCATAAAAGTGGTAATATTTTCATCATCTCTCATCTTCAGTTTTTCAAATTTCCCTTTTAGACTCTGTAACCTTGCACATTTAACATACTCGTCTCCTTCATGCAAAAGTTCCAGTTTAATCCAGATCTCATAGGCAGTTGGTAGGTCAATAACATTTGAGAGCTCTGAGTTAATTAATGCGCTTAGAAGAGCCTCTTTGGTCTGTAGATTGTTTTCAGCATCTGTGATTTCATTTAGGGTTGTCGGACCACCCTGTGGAGGTACATATGCTTTTGTGACCATGGACCAGTACGCCATTCCCATACACTGCAAGTGACATTTCATGCGACCTTTCCAAAGAGCAAAGTTGGTTCCATCAAACTTCAAACTATCCTTCTTGTATGACGACATCCTGGATCTCCTCAAGTGGTTAAGCTCTTTTTAGAGGAACTTAGCTCTGATACCAATTGTTAGACTTAGGGCACACAACTAAGAGGGGGGGTGAATCAGTTGTGTGAAACTTTCTCAAATTAAACACTTGAATCTTCTTTAGTGATTAGTAGAATATTAATCATGAACCATAATGCATTTAAATCAAAAGTAGAAACATATCAACACATAAGACACCAAGATTTTGACTTGGAAAATCCGGTTAAGGGAAAAACCACAGGGTGATTAACCTAAGAATGTATTCTCTGTTAGAAGAATAGAAAGAACAAATGGCACATGCCAATTAGGGCTCACTGCCCAAGCACACTGCTCACAAGAGGCTCACTGCCTACAAGAGACACACTATTTACAAAGAAATAAGTATCACCTTTATGAACTAGAAAATAACATCTTCACCATGCTTGAATCAGTTCCATTTAAGCCCAAAACTTCTCCTCTGCCTTTCGCACTTCTGCTTGCTACCACACACTCATCATCGTAAGACACACATCAAAATGACTTCACAATCCCTTATTTATACAAGGCATTGACTTAGGAACAATCATCTAAGTCGGCAAACACCTACAAGATCATTTGCAAGATGTGTAAAACATCCAGTCGGCCAGTCTAAAGAAGAACACCAGTATCTGGTGGTAATTCTTCAAATGTAAATTGTAACTTCAATGCGGACCACCAACATGAACTGGACATGATCCAACAATCATCATAACCTTCCCTGAATCACCAAGAACATCTGCACTTCATCATCCTATTGGAATTCTTCTCTCCTTCATCCGGAGCTTCAAGAACACAGTCTGTCATCACTGTCACAAATGAATAGGTTCTTCTGGACCTTCAAACCATGAACCAATCTAGTTGATACTTCACAGGGATGTCCTTAATACTCCCTCACATCCACAGAGTGGGATAATGAAATTCTGGATCTCACCGAACCTATCTGTGACACTTTGTCACCTTTGAACACCTGCCAGAACTGGTTCTACTTGAGTGTCCATAACTTCTTCAGATCTTCATGCGGACCTCTAAAAACTTGACTGGAGCATCACAAGACTTATATCTATAAACCCTTTAAACCATATCCTCTGATCCTTAGCCTATCTTAGACTTTTACCTTGTTGTCATCACTGTTCTTCACTATTCCTGATTGAGACTAATTTTCTCAATATCCTCAGCACACAGCTCATCCAATCCTTCATTAATGCAACATGAGTATGTTGACATCAATGAAAACACCGGTTAAACCCATACTTGCAACATGTTCTAGTGGCCAAAAACCCTTGTTATCCATTTAAAGCCTAGGATTTGTGCTTGCTTTCTTTTTAGTCCAAAAAGAGTCAAAAAAATTTTAAAAAATAATAAAAAATTCTTTGTGTTTGATGTGTCTTCTTGCTGTAATTTTAGAAAATTAGATCAAAGAGACCTTCTTGCAACCAAAGTACCAAAAATATCAGAAAAATTCCAAAAATTGCAAAAACACTGAAAAAAAAGCCAAAGCAGCGCATTCCTCCTCTATTCCTGCGCATATGTGTCAACCTGCGGCGCATTTGTTTAGACCTACAACACTTTCATTGTCTATTACTGTGCATTTACATTTTACCAGTACAGCGCATATATCCTGACTTACGGTGCATTTGTCAATTTATACAACGCATCTGTATCGGCGCATACGTGATAGTGAGCACTTGCACAGTTTTCAAGGGAAAAATTTCACCAGTTCTGGGTACCCATTTCAGTCTAGTCCCAAAATTAGAGACCAGGTCTTACCTTGCAGTCAGTGTTTCATCCATTTCATCTCAAAATCTCTCTTTCATTGGTCATCCCATTCACCTTCTATCAAGTCTTTTCTAGTCCAAAGTCAAAACTATCGCATATCAGGTCAGCATAGGCCCCTTTTTTCGTATCACTTGTGGATTCAAGTAAACCTAGTTAGTCACAGAACTTTTCTAGTGGTCTTGGTACATGACTAGTCCCTACATAGTAAGACAGGTATCAAGTACCCTTACTAGTGGCTACCGTCTTGTATCAGCCATCTTACTTGGAATCATTGATTGAGAAAGCCTTATGTTCAAATCTTGTCATAAGTATCCTATTCTCAGCAGTCTCCATTGGCACCTTGCCAAAATCTCTAGTCCCATTCCACCTCGTCCCACATCACCTTGCATGGTTCTTACTAGATCTCAATACAAAAAACAACTTGAAATGGCTAGATCATCCAACCACATCATCACACCTCACGATAGTGATGAGGAAATCTCTAACGAACACTATCAAGGAAGCATCCAAGATCAGAAGTTCCAACGGTTACTAGAGAAAGTGCTCCATGCGGACCCTCACAAGTATTTCTATCATCTTGCTAATCTGGGAATTAAACTCCCCGCGGATTTTGATATAAGCACAATCGTGGAAAACATAGAGGATGATCATGAAAAGGGAAAGAATGCCATAGACCCAAACACAGATGATAAAGGAAAGAAAGCCATGGACCCAAATGCTCCTATGGAAGAAATGAGGAAACAACTCGAGAGTCTAAAGCAACAAATGTTGGATCTCAAGACGGGTACAAACACTAAAAACTACTCCTTAGAAGATATTGCACTGTACCCCTTTGATAAAGGTTTAATCATGAAGCAATTTCCCTATCGATTCGAAGTTCCTAAGTTTGACAAATACAAAGGAAAAGGGGACCCTAGAGATCACATTAGGGAATTCAACGCAGCATGCTTAGAAGTAGCTCACAATGAGACTTACTTAATGTGACTATTCCCTAGATCTCTAGGCTGTCAAGCCATGGAGTGGTTCTCATGGCTTCCACCGGGCATCAAAACTTTTGATGAGCTAGTCAACAAATTTATCACGCACTTCTCATACAATATTGAACACGAAGTCTCTATGCTTGATCTATGCAACACCAAACAAAAGAGTGGTGAGTCATTCGCTACCTTTCTACAATGATGGAGACAACTAGCAAGCAAGTGCTCATACGATGTACCTGAGAAGAAACTAATGGAGATGTTTGTCCATAACCTCAACACCGATATTGGCTATCAAATACAAATACAATGCCCTACATCATTCTCAAAAGTCATCGAAATGGGATTGTTTATCGAAAAAGCTATGATCGCCAAGGGGCAAATCAAGTTATACAAGGACACACCTACCTCCAACTACATGACTGACAAATCAAAGTTTTGGACCAAGAATAAGAATGTTGTCAATGATGGGGTAGTGGATGCCAAAGTGGCAGCTCCCAAGTAACAACCCATACTCATTCTTAAAGGAGAGGCAAACAATGTTATGCCCAACAAACCATTCTCTCTGGAGCCAAGACCATGGTTCAACGTGAATCCAAGATGAAAGTTCACACCACTGGGTGAGTCCCAAGAATCCACATTACGGAAGTTATTGGCTAACAATGAAATCTCTCTACTGCCAACAAGTGCTTATGAGCCTATAGTCAAACCTCCTTATTGGAAAGACACTGACTATTGTGAATATCATAGAGGAAGGGGACATACAACCAACAATTTTATCCATCTCAAACATGTTATCCACGATGTGCTTGATCAAAATCAAGGAGGAACCCAACAGCATACCTCCAATGAGACACATGTGGCTTACAGGGATCCACTTCTCAATCACGATAGGCCGTACAACAATAATAACAACCATGGCAATAACAACAACGGAAACAACAACCATGGCAATAACAACAATGGTAACAACAACAACAACCGCAACAGACCAAATCAGAATAGTGGGAATAGTAATGCCAACTATGCAAGTGTGCCATTCGACTATACCATCAATTGCCTATTCGAGCATGTCCCACAAATCAATGTGGTCATGCCCAATCAACAATCAGAACCTAACAGAATTGGATGTAGTATCATTACCCATAGTGGTAAAGTCACGTTGAATACCGTCCCTCCAAGGTCATCACCTTCTCAGTCCAACTTCCATCAGTATAATGTCATAGACCAACTACAAAAGACTCCGCCCACATTTCTATCTTAGAGTTGTGTCTATCTCCTTCCCATAAGGAGATTCTTAATAAAGCCTTAGTGGAAACCACCGTCCCCACTAACTTGGCCCAAAAGAAGTTTCAGGCCATGGTAGGTAATCTAACCTCCTCAAGTACCATATCATTTACCGAGCAGGATGACCTCTCTATGTCTCAACCCCATAACACCCCTCTACATATCGTCGCCTTCATCCACAAGCACCGCATCAAGAGGGTTCTCATTGATGGTGGAGCCGGTTTAAATATTTGCACGTTAAAGCTAGTCCTTACATTGGGGTTCTCTGAAAATGCAGTTGATCCAAGAAAGAAGATTACTATCAAAGCCTATGATGAAGAAGAGAGAACTACAAACGGAACAATAGTCCTACCCACACAAGTGAGACCAATAATAAAAGATGTTGTGTCCAAGTCCTAGATAGGGAGCTCGCCTATAATATTCTCCTAGGGAGACCATGGATTCATGCCATGAAAGTTGTGCCCTCTACTTATCACTGATGCATAAAATTCCCACATAATGGCAAGCAAGTCACCATCCAAGGCGACCCAAACCCCTTTCAGTATTGCAACTCTGTCCTTTCAAAACCTGATTGCATCATACCAAACAATAGAGCATCTACATCCCCTACCCCATAGAAAGACCATACCTCTAAAGCTTCCTCATCAAGGCCCAAAGAGCAGAAAATTACCATCAAAGAAACTGGAGTTGGGGATTACTCCATTGAGCACAGCCTCAATCTAGCCAAGATGCCCTTATCTCCTCGATCCTTTGGTCGACCCAAACATTTTCCAAAGCCATCTGCTCCTCCTATACGTCCCACAGCTCCCTTTGTAAACTTGGGGACCTTATCTGATGAAATAGAAGAAAGAGATGTCCTACAATGGCTTTATACCAAAGAAGAAGAGAACATACAACAGGAACCACCTAGGATCCCAACAGAACTCTATGGGTGAGGTGAAGCTATCCTACACAGAATGGGTTAGAAAGGACAAGGCCCTATTGGCCTAAGAAAAGAAGGAATCATAGAACACATTTAACCTTCTTCATCCTCGTTGGCTAGAAATACAAATGGCCTAGGATACAAAGGCAAGGGCAAAGTGAAAGAAAATGCTTGTTTAGTGGAAATGATACATACACTTCAAGTAGACAGTGACACAGATTCTAATGAATATGAGTGGGATGAGCTGATGGAGCATTCCTATGATGACAAAGAATGTGATACCATTCAAACTTATAGCCCCTACTGTGAGGGACAAACGCTACCAAACAGACCACTAGAGTTTGATTTGCCTATCTCTGAGAATACGACTTTTGAGGAAGGTTCAAGTTCTATCGCAATAAACAATTTGGAGGAAAGTACCATCTCAAACACTCCCCCTACCAATACTCCTAGTATATCCATTCAAACTATCAACAAATCAGATCTATCCTCCGACTCCCTCCCCCTTGTGCATTCTGAACTTATTGACTGGGATCTATGAGGAACTCCTCAACTAGATATGTTCCAAAATGATGATGCTTATATTGACTACATGGAACATAGGGACCACCTACCCAAAGGAGATCATAAAGTTGGTTTTGCTATTGAACTTAATACCGTGGCTTATTTCAGAGAGGGTGCCAAGCCTTCCAGTCACAAAAATATCAAAATAAAAATAGGATCTGATAGTGAAAACTGCTCTGCGGCAGTGTCAGATCCCAAAATAGTAAAAACAAAGGACGCATCTGAAGGTGAAAACCCAACTGTGGCACCTAACGATGGAAGGCTTGACACTCTCCCCAATGACATACACCAGGAGAAGTCTTAGATTGTTGTGGAACCTACAGAGCCGATTAACATTGGAACAGAGGAATAGCCTAAGATCATTCACTTTGCTAAATCTCTTAGTCCACCAGAAAAGACCAAGTTTATACCATTCTTCAAGAAAAAGAGAGGCATCATCTTGATCCAGGTCTAGACCCAAACTTGATCCTACATCATCTTCCACTAGATCCAGGTGTGAAACTAGTCAAATAGAAGCTTAGAAAGATACATCTACACAGCACTATTGGTCAAAGAAGAACTGAAGAAGTTGTTGGATGTGGGATTTATTAGAGCAATAGACTACCCAGAGTGGATATCCAACATTGTACCAGTGTCCAAACCAGATGGCCGAGTCAGACTATGCAATGATTTCAGAGATCTAAACAAAGCTTGTCGCAAGGATGATTTTCCATTGCCAAATATAGATATCATAGTTGACTTAACGGCAGGGCATACCATGTTATCTCTCATGAACGGCTTCTCAGGATATAATCAGATTAGGATAGCACCAAAAGACCAACATAAGACATATTTTACTTGTCCATGGGGCACTTTCTGTTGGAATGTCATGCCATTTGGGCTAAAGAATGCAGGAGCCACATATCAATGTGCCATGACTACTATATTCCATGATATGATGCATGTAACAATGGAAGACTATGTCAATGATATCCTAGCAAAGTCACTCACAAGAGAATCACACCTGGATGTGTTAGAGAAGGTCTTTTAGAGATTAGAACAATTCAAAGTCAGGTTGAACCCAAAGAAATGTGTGTTTGGAGTCACCTCAGGTAAGCTTCTAGGCTTTATTGTATCAGCAAATGGAATAGAGGTGGACCCCGCCAAAGTCAAAGCTATCATGGACATGCCACCACCCAAGACTCTTACACAACTAAGATCGCTACAAGGCAAGATACAAGCATTCCGTAGATTCATATCACAGCTAGCAAACAAGTGTCAACCATTCAGTCATCTCCTACACAATAACATTCCATTCAAGTGGGATGAGAGGTGTGAAGAGGCATTCAACAAACTGAAAGAGTATCTTATGAATCCACCTATTCTCATGCCTCCTATCCAAGGGAAACTATTGATACTATACATATCTTCTACACCTACAGCTCTTGGGGCTCTTCTAGCACAACAAGACTATGAGAATAAAGAAAGAGCCATCTACTATATCAGTCAAACATTAGTGGGCTATGAGTTGCAATACTCACAGATAGAAAGATCATGTCTTACGGTAGTTTTTGCTTCCCAAAAACTCCGGCATTATATGCTTGCACATCCAGTAAAACTTATTGCAAAAATAGATCCACTCAAATACCTACTAAGCAAAGCAACTCTCACAGGTCGCCTAGCCAAATGGGTGATGATCTTAAGTGAATACGACATTGAGTATGTAGACATAAAAGCTATCAAAGGACAAGTCATTGCTGATCAGTTAGTGGATGCACCACTACAGGACACCACACCAATGCAATTGAGTTTCCAGATGAATCCTTATTCAATATCTCAACACATTCCTGGAAGCTCTACTTTGATGGGTCCTACACAAACCATGGATCGAGGGCAGGAATCTTGTTTGTAACTCCTCATGGTGACACCATTCCAAAGTCTTACCATTTTCTATTCCCATGCACCAACAACATAGCTGAATATGAAGCCTTAGTCATTGGTATCAAGATGGCAATAGAGTGGAAAATCAAAGAGCTACATGTCTATGGTGATTCTCAACTAATAATCAATCAGGTCAATGATGATTACCAAACCAAAGATGAAAAGCTTGTCCCTTACAAACGGATGGTCGATGAATTTAAGGAATACTTTGTGATCATCTCTTTTGAGAAGATACCTCAGATTGAGAACAAAGCAACAGATGCCATGGCAACCATTGGTTCTCTTCTTGAAATACTAGAAATTGAGTCATGATACGAGTTCTTAGTGGAAACTATTCGACAACCAGCTTATGATCTTCCTGAGAACTATACCATATGCATTTTAGTTGGATCTGATTCACCTTGGTATGGTAAGATTTATACTTACCTCAAGGACAACACCCTCCCACCTAACTTATCTTCAAACCAACAACGAACCTTTATACGCCAAACCTCTCGCTATACCATTATTGCCGATACCCTATACTGATGTGGTCTAGATGGTACTTTACTCCGTTCTTTAGAATGAGAAGAATCCCTAACCACCTTACAAGACGTGCACGAAGGGATTTGTGGAACACACTCTAGCGGTCCTTCCTTAGTCAAGAAACTCATGCGTTTGGGTTATTACTAGCCGAACATGGAAATAGATTCATATCAGTTTGTCAAGAAGTGCAAGCAGTGCCAAATACATGGGAACCTGATACATGCACCAACTCAAGAGTTGAGACCTTTAATGACACCTTGGCCCTTTTGCCAATGGAGACTTGACCTGGTGGGAAAGATCCATCCACCCTCATCTAATGGCAACAAATTCATCATAACCGCCACTGAGTAATTTACCAAGTGGATTAAGCAAATCTCCTCATTCATCATGAATTACCTCATCTGCAGATATGAAATTCCTTCATCCATTATCACGGATAACGGAAGACCCTTCAAAAACCAAGATGTCCAAGAACTCTATGACTGATTCAAAATCCAACACCATTTCTCCTCACCCTATTACCCCCAAGGTAACGGTCAAGCTAAAGCATCCAACAAGACCATCTTGAAACTTCTCAAGAAGACAGTCAACGATGCTGGCCGTGATTGGCACATCCAACTCAATCCCACTCTATGGGCCTACAGAGCTAGTATACACACTCCCACAGGTGCTACCCCTTACGCCCTTGTCTATGGCTCAAAAGCTATCCTCCCCATTGAGGTCGAATTGCCATCTCTCAGGGTATCGTTAAAAGGTCTCATATCAAATGAAGAGTACAGAGTCTCTAGATTGCAAGAACTAGAGTTGCTAGAGGAAAGGAGACAAAAAGTCTTTGACCATCTCAAAGCATATCAACAAACGATGTCAAGAAGTTATAACCACAGGGTTCGCCCAAGAGTCTTTAAAGTTGGAGATCTAGTCCTTAAGGAGAACCCTCGCAATCAACAAGATAGGGAAAAGAAAGGCAAGTTTGAACCCAACTGGCTTGGGCCTTATGTCATTGTGGCTGCTTATAGATCAGGGGCATATCAGTTGGCAACATCAGAGGGTGAGTTGTTTGATGACCCAATAAACAGCATGCATCTTCGCCGGTTCTATACCTAGGAGAACCCCAATGTAAGGGGGGCAGAAAAAAAAATCAGAAAAATACAAAAAAAATTGTCCTTTGGTGAAAACCTAGAAAACAGGCGCCTTGGATAGGTATCATGATGAAAACCTAGCAAACAGGTGTCATGCATACTTTCTAGCTTTTTGTGCAATTAAAAGAAAGTGGTGAAAACCTGGTAAACAGGTGTTACTTGTGATAAACCACCTTCTCCATCTTTGAGAAACCAATCACCTTGTGTCCATTCTTCCTCATGTCCCATTCGACCCATATCTATCCCATAATAAAATCCTAATAGTAACCTATCATGGCTTGATACTCTATCTCTTTGTCAGTCTTGTCAACCAAGGTTTTATCCCATATCATACCCATCGTGTCAGCCTAGCATAGTGTCTCTCGTTAGCATCCATGGTCCAAGTCCATGAACTATGTTGCCTCTGCGTCATCACGTAGGCAAGGCCATTATTCTAATGCACCCCTAAGGCTTCTTTGTCCATCCCATATCTTGTCCTCTATCTTCTAGTCCATCCATGGTCCAAGTCCATGAACTACGTTGCCTTTGTGCTGTCACGTAGGCAAGGCCATTATTCTAATGCGCCCCTAATGTTCCCATTGTCTCATCCATCCCATATCTAGTCCTTCTATCTATCTGAATCTACCTCCACTTTCTACACCCTAGGTCTTAGGTCTGTTAGGGTTTACCGCGAACTACATTGCCTCTACATCGTCACGTAGGAAAGGCCATTTAGCAATGAGCCCCTGAGGCACTAGGTCAGTCCCTTAGGGTCCGTCTCACCAATAATTATTATGGAATCTTCTCACCAGGCAAGCAAGTGCAAACAAAACCCACTCTTTTCAAAGTAGAAATCTTAACGCAAGACATTAACCTATCCAAAGAAAAGCAAACAAACTCCTATGGCCTTCTAAATGATTTTACCCAAATTATGGCAAGAAACAAACACATCTAAATGCAAAAATGTTTTGTGGATTGGAAACATGGTTAAAGGTCAGAGTCTTGTCTTTTTTTCTATCATGCCTTTCTATGCTACTCGAGGATGCCAAAAGATAGAGATGCTATGATGGGGGCATGATTATTTTCTTTGTTTGCTGTTTGTGGATTAAACTTTAGTAATGTGAAGCCTTGTCTAAAGACATGATCGAAAAAAGATCATCGAGGACATCAAAGGTCTAACATGAACGGGGACAATCCTTGACTATTGATACGTAAGAAATACTCAGGTCATCTTGGTTCAATTATACCTCGATGCTTGTATTAACTTGCTACATCAAAATCCATGTAAGCAATGCTCAGGTCGTCTCGATTCAATTATACCTAGATGCTTGTATTAACTTACAACATTTCAAAAAAGTACCAAAAAAATTGCCCAATGATGAAATAAGCACTTCAAAATACTTGCACCATCAAGATGTCAAAAGCAAAGCATCCATTATACATCCATACATCCATATCCCATGCAATAAAAGATCCAAACAATGTAGAGTAACAATACACAGTCAAAGCTTGTGATTCCTTCTGTCGAGTCATTCTTCTATCAATCAAAATTCTATCTATCGTTGTGATCCATTCTTCTCAATTCGGTCAACCTGAGCAATGATCCACATGCAGGTCCATCCTTAATCCATATCAATCAAGTCAAAGTCAATCTTGTCAAATGATCCAATCACAATTAGTGGTCTTGATCCTTGTTTGGTCGTAAACCAACTTGATCAATTATAATCAATCAATTGTCTTATACAGGATGTAACATTGTCGAAATCAGACCAACACACGCGTCTTACATGACATGTTTCATTTCCTGAAACCAGATACTATCCTTCATGTTGCTCTAGGGATCTATCATTCCCTGCCATGACAACACACCTGCCATGTCAGTCTAGGGATATATCATTCCCCGCCACGACAACACTATCGTATATCATTATCAGTATACCATTGGTTTACAGCTGGACAGGGGCAATACCTTGTTTGTTCTTGTATCATTTGTGCATACTTGCTTACTTGCTTGTGTGTGTTATCATTCTATCTTGCATCGTGTATTATTCGGCTCTTTCTTCAAACCTAACCTATTTTTCCCTTCGTCTTCGTGAGATTGTCCGTCTCTCGTCCTTCTACCTTCTTCCCGTCCAATCTCCCGAGGGGGCATCCTATCATCATAACCTATACCACGGGCAAACTGGGGCATGTATCATTATCAGACTATTTATTCTTTGAAGCAATGCCGCAAACTACATTGCATCAAAGAGGGGCAAAATGTATACGCCTAAAAATGACACGATTGACATTCTTCTAAAGTTAATTAAATATCAAAATATTTAATTATCTCTTCTAAAGTCAAAATTAAATAAAATCTTTTATTTAATTAAATTCTTCCAAACAATTAAATAATTCCCAATTATTTAATTAAATCCAATTCATTCTTCCAAATTTGAATAAATCAAATCAAATTTATTTAAATCCTCTCAATCTCCAAAAATAAAATATAATCAAATATTTTATTTATTCTTCCAAAATCATTCACAACAATTAAATAAATTTATTTATTTAATTTTCTTTCTTATCTTCCAAATCTTCTAAAAATAAGTCTTCTTCTCCATGCACACAAAATTAAATAATTTATTATTTAATTTCTCTCAAATCATGCAAAAGCAAATCTTAAATTGAGTTATGTATTTAATCAACCTTGTTTTTATCAATATCTCTTAAATTAGAAAAAAGCTTTCTAATTTATGAAAAGCATGTCTTATCTTTAGAAAAGAAAGTGATTAACTCAAATAAAATAGCTTTTGTGTGACACTTGTCTTCTTCTTATTCGTTGCACATTCCTCAACCATTCTCAATCGTTGATCTTCTCAAGTCTTCTATACCATTGATCTTATTTCTCCCAAGTCTATAAATTGAACCCTATTCTTCCATTTTATTCATCCAAGCTTTAAGTATTGTTACTCTGTAGGAATTACAGTGCGCCTTTGGCACCAAGTCCTTCATTGCTTGTGATCACATTCGCTACTATGCACTACGCACTACTACCATTGTTGTGAAGCTCCTCTTCATTGCAATAAACTATCACTACCATTCCCAATTGACATTCTTGAAGCATAGTGTGATAAGTGATATCAAAATGAAGATTGAAAACTAATCAAATGCATAAACAAAATGATTATACCTTCATGAAGACCTCACAAATCCATGCGGGAAGGAGATGCACCCGATTAAGTCTCCTCAGATTTTTCCCATGATTAGGATGACTAATGTGGACTGCTCAAATGCTCAACACAATGTAAGATGAGAGACAAGGTGGATGGATAGATTAGATGGGATTGAGGCAAGATTTTGACATTATGATAGTGGGATGAAGGAGATTGTGGAGAGATTTTG
This sequence comes from Cunninghamia lanceolata, assembly GCA_027924645.1. Classification (NCBI taxonomy): domain Eukaryota; kingdom Viridiplantae; phylum Streptophyta; class Pinopsida; order Cupressales; family Cupressaceae; genus Cunninghamia; species Cunninghamia lanceolata. Next base: position 1,196,231 of record BSBN01001327.1, on the reverse strand, counting down.
GTAGAGGTTTGATGCATGAAGGAGTCTCTCCCAAATGGCTTGGAGAGGGTTTTATTTATAGAGTTTTGGGAATGAGGATGGAGGGTCAGGATTAGAAGGTGAGATCAAGGGCTAGGAATCAATGAGAGATAGGGTTAGGATTGGGTTCATAGCTTTGTGACAAGTGTCACAAGGAGAGTGGATGAGGGAGATCAAGGGTTGAATCTTGGTCAATGGGATTGGAGGGCTCTCATTAAAAGTGAATTTTAAATTCACATGGGGAAAGGTGTGGAGGATTAAAATGAATAAAAGATTCATTTTTGGGAAGAGGGGACATGACAATTGAATTTTTAATTCACTTTTATGTGGAGATGTGAAGATGGTACTCTTACATGTGTAAGAGAGTGATAAATGAGGGTTAAGGGGGATTTGACCTTTGAATAAAAGATTGATTTTTATTCAAAAGGTGCATGGAAGAAGGGGATAAGCAAGGTTAATTAAGTGTTTAGCTTAATTAACCTAGGTCTAGGGGATAGGTAGGCTAGGGTAGCTTAGGGTAGGTCAATTAGTAGGCTAGATCAATTAGATAAGCATGATGTATCTAGCTAATGAGGATTAGGGAAAAGGAGAATTTAACTAAATAAATATTGGGAATATTTATTTGATTAATGAGGGATAGTGTTGTAAGGTCTAAGTGATAAATTAAATGAATTAATTTATCACAAGGAATGGGTAAATGGTCAAGGTAGACAATGAGGGATAAATTAATTAAATAAAATGAATTTATTTAATTAATAGGAGGAATAATGAGGGTGTAGAGATATGGAAAATTAGTTTGTGAAGCAAGCCAATTTTAGGTGTCTACACATAGAAAGGAAGTGCACTCTCTGAGGGCCTCATTCATACATGCAAGAACGATTGTGATAGGTGATCAATGGAAGCTACGATCTAAGGGGGTTTGCTTTGTTGTTTGTTCATTGTTATTGAATCTCTTTAGTTCACTATTTCATTGAAGTTTTGGGTATTTGATATTGATTATTATTGCATATTCATTGTTGATCCAAATTTCCCTTAACAGTTACATAATATATATACACATCTTGTATATGTTTTTTTATCATCGAATAAACATATCCTTCTATTCTTCTCTTCAACATGGTATCAAAGCCAAGCCCAGGCTAGGAGCCCCAAGCACACGAGAGGTGTGGCTTAAGGGGGGGTGTTGGTGTTGGAAATAAGCCACACCCGGACCAACGATGGACTAGTCCAAGAGGGGCCAGTAGCTCAGTGGTAGAGCACTCTAGCAGCGAATGGAAGGTCCTAGGTTCGAGTCCTAGCTGGTGCATGTCTCAACATTCAATACCTTTCCAATGCATATTTGATCTCAAAAATCACAGATAATGGATGAAAGTTATGAGCTTGGAAGCAAAAAATGGTGTCTTGACTTTAACTTGTAATAAAATGGACTAGTAGAATAATCTAGAAAAATAGGAAACACCTCTAGATAAAGCACAAAACTAGTTTTTCGATGCTATTCATTTGAAGAAAACTAACTCTATATGTCAAAGTTATGGAAAAAAATAGAAACATACCCCTTATGGCAAGATAAATGAGGGCAGGTGGCCTTGCAGCGACTCTTAGGTGGCACTTGGATGGTAGGACTTGAAACGATGGCCCAAATAGGTGGCATAGCCCTCTAGTGGTTGAATGGTAGTGAACTAGTGGTGGCTAGGCTGAGGTGGAGTAATGGTGGTGGATAGGAAGAGAACATTGAAGGAGAAAAAATATTGGGTGGTGTGGCTTGAGCACTAGGAATTGTGCTACTATCCTTCTCTATTTGCATGGACTAGGGATTAGCCCAAATATGACAAATGGTTTTGACCTATAATCCATCTGTATCCCCATAGTTAATAATCACACAAACATCAAGAAATCTTAACCATTGGATAATAAAAAATTCTACTAGATTTTTCACAAACCATTCGATATTGATGTGCACTAGATGCAGGCGTAGACTAGAGCTGAGGTACGGCATATGAATGGTACATGGTATGGATCCATACATGGATGAATGGATTTACAGTGATGAAAATCAAGACCAAAAAAAAATTCACTCTAATTGGAGCATTTGGACAGGTGATCCTTAGGTTTTTATTCCTTCTGGGCTCATTTGTGAGGTTTTTTCACATTAGGAAGCACCAATTACAACCTCATGGCTAAAAGCCTCTTAAATTTGAGAAGAGACTTATAGATATAGTGCTCTAATACCATGTTAGATTCCAAGAATGTCTATAGAATTTCTTCTACAAGAGAGAGTTGCTTCAAAAAGAAAAGTAAAAACTAGAGAATCAATTTATAATCAATACATACATGTGCACTAAGTTACCAAAATATTAAATACATTCACATTTATCAAGAATGGAAAAAAAAGAAAATCTTATCCTAATTGATAAGATTGACAACTAATAAAGAAAAATACAATCCCTAATTAACTTATGATAAAGTGTAAATATAATTTTACACCAACACTATTAAGATTTTTTAGTTTATGGTATGAATTGATAGTATTCCTATTATGAGTCTGGTGAAACTTACATAACCTATTTTATAACGATATTTATATCATGATTCAACTAGTAGCTTTTGAGTTTGACTCAAAACTATGCAATTGAATCTTGATATAAATATCATAATTTTACACACTATGGAAAATACCTTCTACTTATTTACCTATTTGATGTAGGGGCATTATGCATTTCTCCCCATTCTTAATTTCAATCCTAGCCTAGATGTTTAATGGTTTCAGTTCTTGCTGATGATTAATTAGTTGTTAGTTTGTATTTTGTAGTAAGTGGAAGTTTGGTTTGAATGTCCATTTTTTGGTTTGAATTTGGTTTGGAAGTTTAAAAAAGCCTATTGGGAAGTTTGAATGAAAAGACAAAAAAATTTCCTATTGCCTCTATGGAAGAAACTGGTGGCTTCTAAAAGCAGGGGCAAAAATCGGCCTATATGAGTGAAATTATGATCAAGGCAGAAGGGGAGGACCGGATGGAAGGAATCAAAGCTGAAGAAGGTGGACTAGAAGATCGACTATACGATAGAAGCTAGATTTCTTGCAAATGATACAAAGGAAATTAAATTCTTCCACATATATGTATGTTTGAAGGTTGATTGAATAATGAATAAGAATTTTCCTATTAATACAATTTCTGAGTAATCTGAATTTTTTTGGTCTCTAATCACTCTATTCACAAAAATAAGTTGCAATACAATTGGGAATAAATCTTTGATACTTAACTCCTACCAGTAATCTTATTTTTGATTGCCATCAAATTAGACTCTGTTACTTGAATTTTTTTTGTGTTCTAGATTTGATTTCATCATACTGGTATTAAAGTCCGAAGATTTGGGGCTATTGAGGAGTGGCAAAATGTTGCCAAGAGTGATGAGAGGAAGATGAGGTGTTCAAGGTAGAGGCTGAAGAGGCCATGATGAAGGAATTTTTGACATGTTATAGAATTTGGCAATAAGAATGGAAACCTTAGAGAGGGCACAACAAAGAGGAGTAGTAGTGGATGATATTAGTGAAGTGGCTGAGGAAGAGCAATTACGAGATGGTGAAGAAAATCAAGAAGAACAAGAGGGATTTGAAGAAAAATTGTTGAGGATAGTGATAAGTGTGGGTGCCAAACCCAAGATCAAAGTTCCTACATATTCTATAAGTCTAAAAGTGAAGAACTCATTGATTGGATCAATGATTTAGACAAGTATTTTGAGTATGGAGTTGCTGAAGAAAAAAAAGTGAAGTTCGTGTGTACAAGGCTCAAGGCCCATGCTGCTATGTGGTGGGACTATGTCTAGTCCAAGAGACGGAAGAAGAACAAAGAAAAGATTACTTCATGGGATCAAATGGTTTCTAAATTGAAGGCCAAGTTCCTTCCAGGAGATTATCAAACAAATCTATTTAAAATACTATAAAATCTTAAGCAAAACGACATGTTGGTGAAATAATAAATGGAGGAGTTTTACAAGTTGATGATTTGATCAGGCCATAGTGAGGATGATCTTGAGAAGGTAGCAATGTATTTGAATGGTTTGAAGTATAGTTTGCAAGATGAGTTGAGTCTAGTATCACCTAGGACTCTTGAAGAGGCATACAGTTTGCCATAAAGGCAGAAGAAAAATTTATAAGAAGACAAAATCAACAAGGAAGGAATCATGGAAGAGGTTATAGAGGAAATATAAATCAGACTAGAAGAGGATAACAACAATAAGAAGGGGCTATACAAAAAATGAAAGAAGCAATCAGATTGTACAAGGGGATCAAGAGAGTGTTGAGTCACCAACACATCACCAAGAAGAACCTAAATTTGGAGAGTCATTTCTACTCAAAAGGGTGTTGTTGAATCCACCCAAGGAGAATCATGAACCAATACAAAGGAGAGCCTTTTCCAAAACTAAATGTAAGGCAAAAGGCAAGTGTTTTAAGTTGATTATAAATAGTGGAAGTACAGATAATATAGTGTCTACTAAAATGGTAGCTAAATTGGGTCTTGAAAGAACCAAACACCCCACACCATATAAAGTTTCTTGGTTACAAAAAGGATATCAATTGTTGGTTAATGAACAGGCTATGGTTGAATTCCAAATTGGTAGTTATAAGGATAATATTGTATGTGATATCATGCCCATGGATGTGTGTCATGTGTTGCTTGGTAGACGTTAGAAGTTTGACAGGAAGGAAATGCATAATGGGAGAGATAATACCTACCATACCCTCTTGCCCATGCAAGAATGAGAAGAGGACAATAGTAGTGGAAGTAGTAGCAAGGTAATGTTGGTAAGTGGAAAAGAATTTTTACATGAGATGAAGAATGAAGAAGTAGGATTTGCTTTGGTTCCTAAACTTTCTACTTTGTTTACCTCTACAAGATTAGATGATTTGCCTAATGAAGTGCAAGATATTTTGATTGAACATATGGATGTTGTAGAAGTTGATTTTCCTGATGAGTTTCCACCCATGAGGAGTATTAGTCACCATATGGATTTGATTCCAGGGGCTAGCCTTCCAAACAAGGCTACCTATAGGTTGACTCCTGGTGGAGGAACACCTTGAAAATCATGTTTTCATTTGTAATAAGGTCTATTTAACCAATGCATTTTCATTTCAGTTTGTAGCTAGGTCTATTTTGTAAGTCCCAAGTGACTTAGGGGACATTTGTCAAGTTGTAATTGCATAATGCTAAAAATAGCAATAATGCCAAAATAAGGCGGTAGGGTAGTTTTGGTCAGTTGTCTCCCAGCCACTTGGAGCTAGTGTGGTACTACTCAGGATGAGTTGATAAATGCCCAAAGGAATGATCAAATGATGATTGAATGTAATCATATTGAAGAAGTGATCAAATGTGATAGTGTTGTGTTCAGGAGAAATAAAGCATTTATGTTCTGTCCATTTTTATTTCCATTTTTATAACTACAAATCACGTGACTATAAATTTCTATTCGTTTTGCATTTTCCATTGTTGCTAAATGTCGCTGTGAAGCATTCCACTGGTGAGATTTCTGTCAAAATTAGTGGAATGACTTTAATGTACCATATATGTTTGTTTCCTATTTTTTTTTCTTGTTCGATAGTGCAGATGTTCTGAATCGTGGGTTTTGCACAGTAAGGACAGCCTAGCATCTCCATGTGCTAGGGTTAAGAGGGAAGTAAAATTGTGCGACGGCGGTTTTGGCGAATCGGCCAACGGTTATGAGCGTTCACTAATGGAAAGTGCCTCACCAAAGGGCAAATGCCATTGGGGCATTGGAGAAGGATGAAAGACTTGGCCAACGAAGTTGAATCAATGGCTCATCAGTTGTTAGTTCATTGACTGCAAGAATTTTAGGGCATCAGTCTGGTGTCCGCTTTGCGCTCCCCATCAACTCCTAAAGAAAATGAGCAGATTCGAAAGCAAGTTGAGGAATTACTCAAGAAAATTTTGATAAGAGAGAGTATTATCCCTTGTGTTGTTCCTATAGTTCTAGTGCAAGGAGGTGAATGGAGAATGTGCACTGATTCTAGAGCTATTAATAAGACAACTATTAGATATAGATTTCTTATTCTTAGAATTAAAGATTTAATGGATTGTTTGAGTGGATCAATGTATTTTTCTATAATAGATTTGAAAAGTGGTTACCATCAGATTAGAATTAGACCCGGGGATGAATCGAAAACAACATTTAAAACTAATTATGGGCTTTATGAATGGTTGGTTATGCCTTTTAGGATTTCTAATGCCCCTAGTACTTTTATGAGGCTTATGAGTGAGGTCTTGAAACTGTTTCTTGGGAAGTTTGTTATTATGTATCTTGATGACATTTTGGTGTTTAGCAGGTCAAAGGAGGAGCACTTGGAGCATTTGAGAATGGTTATGACAAGGTTACATGGGGAGAAGTTGTAGATTAACCTTAAGAAGTGTGTGTTTATGAAAATAAAACTGATTTATTTAGGCTTTGTGGTGTCCAAGGATGGATTGAAGATGGATAAGGAGAATGTTCAATCCATCATTGATTAGCCAACACCTAAGAGTGCAATAGAGGTAAGAAGTTTTCATGGTCTTCCTAGTTTTTACATGAAGTTTATTAAGAATTTCGGTCATGTAGTTGGTCCAATTCTTGAGACAATTAAGGGGAACAAAAAGAAGTTTGGATGGACACAAGAGGCTGAAAGAAGTTTCTAATTTCTCAAACAAAAGGTGAGTGAACAACCTATTCTTACTTTACTTGATTTCAATAAGGTATTCCATGTTGAATGTGATGTTAGTGGATTGAAAATATAGGGGTTGTTATTAGTCAAGAAGGAAAACCTATGGCTTATTTTAGTGAAAAGTTAAATGATGCTAAGAATAAATATTTAGCCTATGATCTTGAGTTTTATGCATTAGAACTGTTTAGTCATTGAAGAAGTGGAGGCATTATTTGCTTCCTAAGGAGTTCATTGTCTATACAGATAACCATGCTTTATAATTTATAAACAACCAACATAAGTTGAATCAAAGGCATGCTAAATGGGTAGAGTATCTTCAAAGTTTTAACTTTTTGTTGAAACATAAGAGTGGACAAATAAATAAGTTTGTTGATGCATTAAGTAGGAGAAGCTTATTGTTTCATGAAATTCAGGCTAATAGTGTGGGCTTTGATAATTTGAAGGAGTTGTATGTTGATGATGCAGATTTCAAGGAAGCATTTGAAGATTGCAATAGTCCTATTAGCAAAGATAGAGAGCCATGGATGGACTTTATGCTATAGGAAGTTTGTTGTTTAAAGGTCCAACAAATTGTGCATCCCTAGAGGATCAACAAGGGATAATTTATTGAAGGAGAAACATTGTGGCAGCCTAGTAGGACACTTTGGGTAAGAAAAAACTTATTTGCAGTTGAGCACATATTATTATTGGCCAAAGATGCAGGCAGATGTTAAGAAGTATGTGGAAAGGTGTAGAGTTTTGTCAGTTGAAAAAAGGGAAGAGTCAAAATGTTGGTTTATATCAGCCATTACCAATTCCATCTAGACCATGGGACTCTGTAAGTATGGATTTTGTGTTGGGTTTACCTCATACCCAAAGGGGCAATGATTCTATTTTTGTAGTTGTGGATAGGTTCTCTAAAATGGTTCATTTTATTTCATGTAAGAGAACTAGTGATGCTATCAATATTGCTAACTTGTTTTTCAAGGAAGTGGTATGGTTGCATGGCATTCCAAGAAGTATTATCTTTGATCTTGACGCCAAGTTTGTGGGTCATTTTTGGCAAACTCTTTGGAAAAAGTTGGGCACAAATCTTAATTTTAGTTTATCCTATCACCCCCAAACAGATGGCCAAACTAAGGTTGTCAATTAGAGTCTTGGTGATATGTTATGATGCCTTGTTGTAAACACACCTAGCAATTGGGATATGGCATTAGCACAAGCAGAGTTTGCATATAATGATTCTCCAAATTGAAGTACAGGTTTAAGCCCATTTTACATTGTATATGGTGTGCATCTTAGAGGTGTTTTTGAACTTAGAAATCTAGGTGATATGGAGAAATGATGTGTAGATGGTGAGTACTTTGCTAAGACCATCCATGACCTTCATGAGGAGGTTAAAAGAAATATTGAAGGAAACAATTGGTAATACAAACATTACACTGGTCAGTAATAGAGAGAGGTACACTTTTAGGCAGGTGATCTAGTAATGGCTCATCTTTGGAGGGAAAGATTTCCTACTGGTACCTATATCAAACTAAAAATGAAAAAGATTGGGCCTTGTAGGATCCTTCAGAAGTTTTCAGCGAATGCCCATGAAATAGCCTTACCTACAGACTCGGGCATTTCACCTATTTTCAATTTGACAAACTTATATCCTTATAGAGGAGATGGGGAAGAAGACATAACATAGATAGAGCTACCATTTCCCAAGGAACAACAAGGAACCACATCAACTCTGTGGGAGATAGACTATATTCTTGATCAACAACTATTGAAAAAGACCCGTAAAAAAGAATACTTTAGATATCTGGTTAAGTGGCACAATCACCCATTAGAAGATGTGTCTTGGCTTATTGAACCAAAGATCATCAAGCTAGGTCATACTGTTGCAGACCTCATGAGCAGGAGCTCATGATTTCTTTTTCTTCCTGGGGAGTCTGATGCAGGGGTATTTCTGCATTTCTCCACATTCTTAATTTCAATCCTAGCCTAGATGTTTAATGGTTTCAGTTCTTACTGATGATTAATTAGTTGTTAGTTTGTATTTTGTATTAAGTGGAAGTTTCGTTCAAATGTTTGTTTTTTGGTTTGAATTCGGTTTGGAAGTTTAAAAAAGCTCGTTGGGAAGTTTGAAAGAAAAGACAAAAAAAACTTCCTATCACCTCTATGGAAGAAACTGATGGCTTCTATAACATCAAGGGAGAAAAATCAGCCTATATGAGTGAAATTATGATCAAGGCAGAAGGGGAGGACCAGACGGAAGGAATCAAAGATGAAGAAGGTGGACTAGAAGATTAGCTATATGACATAAGCCAGATTTCTTGCAAACAATACAAAGGAAAGTAAATTCTTCCACATATATGTATGTTTGAAGGCCAATTAAATAATGAATAAGAATTTTCCTATTAATACAATTTTTGAGTGATTTAATTTTTTTTGGTCTATGATCACTCTATTCACAACAATAAGTTGCAATACAATTAGGAATAAATCTTTGATACTTAACTCCTACCAGTAATCTTGTTTTTGATTGCCATCAGATTAGGCTCTGTTACTTGAATTTTGTTTATGTTCTGGATTTGATTTCATCACTATTTTATATTATCAATGTGTAATGGGTTGATTTATTACATTAATCTTGTCTAGTTTAAGTTATATAAAATAACCATTTAGTTCTAAATTTTGCAAAATGCATATTTACAATGAATTTTGATAACATGATTCATATAATAATATTTAATTATTTATAACCACTAATCAAATATTACTTAGCAAAATTATCTGAAATATTTATTTATCAAGATGATTGTTCAAACACATATTTGAGACAATTCTTTGGGATGACTACTCACACTCTAGGAAGAATCTACTAACATAAGCCTCTTAAGTTATGACAATAATATATGATAAATTAGTTTAAGTAAAGACACATGTACTCATGTCAAACAACTCTAGTTAGGACAATCTTGAGTGTACTTTGTCCCTTGAAATGAACACAATCTATGTGCCTCTTCTCTATTACCCACTACTTACCTATCAACTTTTTTCCTTGGATGACCTAAGTTATTTTCCCTATTCAAACTTGTCATAAATAATTTATATAATCTTTCAAAGGGTGTTAGTTAACAAACCATCACATTGTTTCATATCTCAATTAATTTAATGAATTCTTTAGCATTATTTTTCTTTCAACTTTATTCTTTCTTGATAATCAATTATTTTCAAAAACTTTTTGAAATGTAATTACATGAACATTACATAGATTTATTTTTTACCCCTTTAAATTAAGATTAAGGGTTATTACATCTATTTTTTTAATCTCCTTTTAACCAAAGGGTCATTTACATGAGAAGATATCATTATTCTTTTCACTCGGGAAAAAGTTCCATAGCATTTTTCTCCCTATAATTAATATTGAAAACAATTATATTTATTCATTCATTTTCCATGTAGCACAATTAACATTAGAGTGATTCCACTTAGCATTTATTTCATCCATAGTTATAATTCTCAATTTTCTATATCTTTTCTCAATAAGACATTATGGTTCTTTTTTAAATTCATAATTAGGTTCAATATAAATACTTTGACAATCAATAACATGATCAAAACTATAGATGAACTTTAAGAAAACTCACATGAAAAAAAATGTATATTCTTTTGTAATTGTGGTGAGAATGCAAGTTTATAAGCTATATTACTTTTGTTCAAATTTTAAAAAGGTCTACAAAAATAAGGAGCTATCTTGCATATTTACCAAGCTTTAATGAGTTCCTCTTATGTTTAATTCTATGAAGCACTCAATAACCTACTTCAAATGTACAAACCAACCTTTTCATTTCAACCAAATTTATATACTTATGTTGAGTAGATTCCATGTTATGGTTTGTTGTAAAAATTATTTTTTCATAATTTGAAATTTTTTATTTTCATACCTAGTACAATGGATGGTATTTGGCCAAGATATTAGGGTATTACAATTATAGCCATAAATTGCTTCAAGAGGTGACATTTTAGGGTAGAATGTTACCCTTGGTCATATGCAAATACTACTATATAAATAATCCTCCCACAATGAAGGTTATCTATAGTATACATCCACAATATATGCTATAGAATTGTATTAATTCTATTAGTTTTTCCATCCATCTTGGGATGATACATAGTACTAGAATTCAAACTAGTATTAAACTTGAAGAAAATAGACTTCTAGATAAAAGAGGTGAATAGAGGATCCCTATCAAAAATGATAATCTTAGTAAGTCCATGCAAAGAAATTGTTTTTTTAACAAATAATTTTACCATATTAGAAGCAAAGGATTATTTTTTGAGCTAGAGATTGTACCATCCTAGTTAACCTATCGACTATTACTAAGATCATTTTGGGTATAAGGTAGACTCGCAAACCACTTTTAATTGGGAACTGAGAAAGGTTGTGACTAACATGATTGTTTACATTTCCCAAAATTAGCATTATATCTCTATGTAATAATATGGACTAGTATATATATATATATATATATATATATATATATATATATATATATTGATAATTTTAAGTAATGGTTAGTCCCTAGTACTAAAATTATCGAAGGTCACTAAATCATGTCTTTTAGATAAGTCATGTTATCTAAAATTTACACTCCATCATCACACACATACATAAATTCAGACACACAAACATACACACAAACAAAAACAAACACACAAAAACAAACAAATAGGTACACACACATAAACATACATATAGGCATAAACACATGAACACACATACACACAAAACAATATACAAACATGAATGCACATGCACACAAACACGTACAAACATAAACACAAATACATTAAATAATCATACACTAGTTTATTTATGTACATATTATTTCAACTGTAAGAGGTTATTCTCCCCTTATAAAACGCCAAATATCACTAATTGGTAGTCAAAAAACCTTATTTGTTTTCACACCATATTAGTTGTGTTGATCAACATGTATCTCCCTCATAAGGTTGAATCAAACACAATTCTAAAGTTATTCTTATAGCTTACTGTAGCTCACCATGTTAGGGACAATAATAATTTTATTTGTCAAGCCTATTATTCACTATTCATAAGAATTCCCTAAAATGTTTATAAGATTAAAAAATTAGTTCATGTGTTAATAGTAAAATTTTACATATAAATTGCTTGAGTAATACTTATAAGATCATTCATAGAATCCTATAAAATTTTCTTGCACACTTTTTGATTATAAATTATCCTAATGTTATAAAAACTTTTTTTCAAATATTCTAAATACCATTATAACATTTGTATAGCCTATTCACAACATCTAGTTTCTGGTTTTACAAAACATCAATATCTAGTATCTAATTCCATACTAGAAATTCTAAGTTGTGGTCTTTTCTACTATATATTTACTTGATTCCAAATAAACATACAAGGCTAGGGTTCTATTTCCTTTAATTATTAGTTGTAACAATTCATCCATGCTTAAAAAACTTACTATGTTTGAATGTAAGTGAGATTGCACTATAACATAATCCTAAGTAGTGTCCTAGTAAAATGGGTTAAAAAATACTACTTGGTACATGATGCAGAGCAAGGGTAGGAATCAAATATTCAACATCATGTTTTAATATTAAGGGTTCTTATTCCTTCAAACTTCAAATTTGCTTCAATGCCCATAAGCCTACACAAGGCTAAATCCTTTGATTTTGGTAACCAACACTCAAGACTCTTACCAAACCTTTGAGACACCTTTGAACATGTGCACATGACCTATTCCAACTCTCTATGGCTTCCAAGGATAGAGATTTAATCAACTTGCATGGTTTCCCTATCTAGGTCACCCAAATCTAGTAAGTTTCCAAAACTAATAAACTGAACATAACTTGCAGACCAAACCTCATATACAAAATATGAAACCTGTTTTGAGTACCCATTTGGAAGTTATTCAACATATGTAGAAATTAGTGGTGGTTGTTTTGCAACATAGGGCCTTAAAATTGACTGTCCCGTTTTTTAGAAGAGGCATAATTAGGCTTGCATGAACATGGATTTATTGGTTCTATACATTCCAGGCTTTGACCATTGGTTTGAACTCCCAAAATATGATGTGGGGAACTTGTTTATACTATTCTAACCCTTACCAACCTTCTTCCAATTGCTTTATTACAATTTCCAACTCCTATGGCTCTTTCAATGGTTAAAAACATGAAGAAACACAGCTAGGGCATCATCAAAATCACATCAAACTCCACCTCCTACTTCTGTAACCTGGATAAAACAAAATATAGCCTAACATCTTCCATTATACCGAGTTATAGTAGTTTCGACTAGTGGAAATGAAAGTTATACCATTTTCTTTCTCAAAACCCACAATGTCTAGGGTTATAAACCTATTTTTAGAAAAACTAAGATATATTGCTCTAAACTTAACCAAATCACATGAAATTACCACCAAATTAAAGTAGATTTAGAGAACTATCATCTACACTTGATTAGAAATCAAGAACTGACCTTACATGTTCGTGCAAACTTCAGGAACAACAAAGAATGTTTTTAATTTGCAGAAAATAGAGGTCTTTTATTAAAATTCTCACACATACATTCTCTGCCACCATCCTCCCCCTTTTCTTGCCTTCATAGAGAATATTTGAAACCATTACAATGTTTTTCCCACTACCATTGGAACTCCAACAGTCTAACCAACCCATGGCAATTGATGACTCTTCAACTTCCATGAGTTTTGCACTTTTACAACTATGACAACATTTTTGCATTATGACTTCATAAACCACCTAAAAACCTAATATTGACTCAAACACATATAAAGTGGTCTTAATTGACCTTATTACATCAAAGATACAATATTAAAGCACAATTTAATAGAATTGCCTCATGGAGGCATGAAAATCCAAGGTGCTCATGCACCATACTCCCCGGGCAAAGTTGATTCAAGTCCCCTTGAGTGAGGATCTGCAACAATGTATTCCTACATGTCAAAGTAACCCTTAGCTTCTTTATAAGGCAAGCCCTTCCATTCAGTCAAGTACTAGAAGTAGGCTTTGTCCCTTGAGTTGTTGAGTGCCTTCATGTCCAAGACACACTCTAACCTTGGTGGAAACTCTTGTACCCTCCCAACATCTACAAATACTTGAGAATTTGCACCATGACCTGTAACCACAAATACTTGTAAAGAGTATACATCAAAAGGTAAATCTACAACCTTGAAATCAATGGGTCTTTTTTTCATATCTACCCCTTGATTGCACTCAACATGTAACTGATCCAATTGTGTCTGATGGATTACATACACTTCCACAACACCTTGCTCACATTCAATAGCCTACTTCATCTTAAACTTAGGTCTATCCCTCCTCAAGATTGCAATCTCAGCAAGAGATTTGTGCATTTCCTCTTTTCTTCTACTTTCCATGTCATCCAACCAACTTTCTTGATCAACACTACTGTCTTCTACCAAAAGAGATAAATCATACTCAACCTCCAATGTCTCATTGTGTAACACTTGCAAAACAGAACATGGAACCCCTTGTGTAGCCAACAACATACACTCAATAAAAGTGTGCCTTTAATCATATGTGAGAGCCAAAGATTTGGAACACTAGAAAAAAAACTTCTATTCATCAACTTTGCCGCTACAATGAGAGAAAACTCTCTTATATCCAAGAAAACAAAAAAATCAAAAAAATTACCTTTCTTGGCAGATTTTGACAATTGTCAAATTTTGCCATTTTAGGTAATTTTACAATCATATCTTGAGAATCCAATTTTTTCCCAAAAACATCCTAAAGCTAAGGTAGGACGAAAAGCCAACTAACAACCTAAATTCGAAACATGAGTTTCAAGTTATTAAAAAAAGAAACTTTTTAAAAACTAGAAAAAAACACTCAATTGCCATTTTGAGGGCTAAGATGCAAGTTTCAAGCCCCGAAAAAGTGCCAAGATGAAGTCCAATTAACTAGAGTGGGTTGGGAAACCACCATCCACCTCATAACACATCCACCTATAAAATTTCATAGAAAACCCACATCTGAGTCAAAAGTTATGACCTCCGGAAGTCCCTACATCATTCTCCTCTGGTTGAAAAGAACGTAGTTCCTGCAAGTGAGTGTCTTTGAACTACTGTCATTTGACTGGATCTAACCTCTGCACTTCCCACTCTGTAATCCACATGCTATCTATTGGTGGTAATCCTTCCCACTGCACTAAATAATTATTGTAATGCCCTTGCCGAGTGTAGATAGTTTTCTTATCAAGAACCTGTGCAATCTTTTCCTTCTTATGGGAAATGTGGTGGTGCCATGCCACTTCAGGTTGACTATCTTCAGCATCATCCTCACCATGGAATGCATATAAATCAGAAATATTAAACACAGGAGAAATATCGAGATCATCTGGTAAACTGACCTCATATGCATTATCATTGATCTTCTTTGTAATTTTGCAAGGACCAATTTTCCTGTACTTCAACTTGTGGTATGTTCTAGTAGGAAAATTCTCTTTTCTCAAATATACCATCACTAAGTCACCTTCATTGAATGTTTGATGTCACCTACTAGTACACACTATATTCTTGTACCTCTCATTATGGTCCTGCAACTTCTATCTCACATCTTTCTGTACCTTTTGAAGGTGTTATGCAAATGCTTCCCCATCATCACTGACCCTATCTTTCATTGGTAGCTGTACAAAATCTAGAACACCCTGAGGATTCCTTCCATACACAATCTAGAAAGGGGACTTTCTCGTTGATCTGTTAACAAAACTATTATAGGCAAATTCAGCCTGGGGTAATGCCACGTCCCATTGTTTTGGCTTTTCTCCAATAATACACCTCAACAATTTTCCCAGACTCTGATTGACTAACTCTGTTTGCTCATCTATTTGAGGATGATCAGCACTACTAAACTGTACCTTAGTCCCTATCTTCTTCCATAAAGTCCTCCAGAAATGACTAAGGAATTTTGTATCCCTATCAGAGGTAATAGTCTTTGGAACACCATGTTGTCAAACAACTTTTGAAAAAAATAACTCTGCTACCCTCATTAGATCATTAGTTTTCTTAAAGGCAATAAAATGAACCATCTTGGAGAACCTATCAACAACTACAAAAATGGAGTCATTAACTCGTTGAGTATGTGGAAGTCCCAACACAAAGTCCATGCTCAAATCTGTCCATGGTGTAGTTGGTACTAGTAATGGCATATACAACCATGTATTCTGTGAATGTCCCTTAGCCACTTGGCAGATTCTACACCTTGTTACTGTTAGATCTAGGGCACACAACTGAGAGGGGGGGTGAATCAGTTGTACAAAAACTTGTTGTTACTTCAATCACTTGATTCTTCTTTGTTATTTAATAGTATGTCAATTAACCATTCATGAAAGCATGAAGCATAAACATCAGAGCAGATAAACATCAACACATTAGACACCAAGATTTTGACGTGGAAAACCCAGTCAAGGGAAAAACCATGGGGTGATTAACCCAAGGATTATTCTCTATTAGAAGAATAAGAAAAATGGATGGCACATGCCAATTAGGGCTCACTGCCTGAGCACACTGCTCACAAGGAGGTACACTGCCTATAGGAGACACACTGTCTACAAGATAACAAGTATTACAAACTTGAACTAGAGATCGACATCTTTACCATGTCTGGATCAGTTCCATTTAAGCCTGAGACACACCTACTCTGCCTTTCGCTCTTTCACTATACCACACTCATCCGCTCCATGACACACTTCGAAATGAATTCACAAACCTTTATTTATACAAGGCATTGACTTAGGAATAATCATCTAAGTCAGCAATCATCCACAAGAACATTCACAAGATGAATAACTCATCTGGTCGGCCAGCCTGAACAAGAACATCGTCATCTAGAAGTATACCTTCAATTCTGGGCTCTAACACTAATGCGGACCGACAACACAACCTCAACATGATCCAAGAACCTTCATAGGCTTGCCTGAATGACCAGGTACATCCGCACTTTCTCTACTTACTAGAATCTCTTCTCTTCTTCATCCAGAACTTCAAGAACACAATCTATTGCCACTGTCAAACTAAAAAAGGTGCTTACGGACCTCCAAACTATGTACAAAATGAGATGACACATCACAAGGACATCCCAAACACTCATTCCAATTCGCAAAATAGGATAATCCACTTTTCGATCTCACCGGATCTTTTTGTAACACTTTGTCACTCCGGAGCATCTCCTGGAACCAGTTCTACTTGATTGATCACAACTTCTTCATATCTTCATGTGGACCTCTTAAATCTTAACTGGATCATCACAAGACTCATATATGAAAACCCTTTAAACCGCATCCTCTAATCTTCATCTCATCTTGGCCTTTTACCTTAAGATCATCATTGTTCTTCACTGTTCCTGATTAAGACTAATTTTCTCAATATCCTCAGCACACAGCTCATCTAATCCTTCTCATTAATGCAATATGAGTATGTTGACATCAATGACAACACTGGTTATCCTCATACTTGCAACAATCTCCCCCTTTGTCATTGATGGCAACATATGATGTGAAAAACCATCAAGACAAGAACAACTCCTTTCTGTCACAGCTCCCCCTATCAGCAACAACTCTTCACATGTCTTCTCTTCCTTTACTGCTCCCCCTTTGATCATCAACCACTTGTTTTTCACATGTCTTCTCTCCCCCTTTGACATCAATGGCAAAGGGCTCATACTTGCAATTCTAACACATCAGAATCATAACAGCTGCTCCCCCTTAGTAGCAGCTCCCCATCATCAATCCGGATCACAAGATATGACCATGATATCCACCAAACTGATGCACATCAGTGCATCCTAGTTCATCACCGGAGGGGCCATCACCCCTAACTTCTCCCTGAGATACTCAAAAGAGTCCTTGGGAAGAGGTTTAGTAAAGATATCTGCAAAATAATCCTTGGAGGGTACATACTCCAATCTAACTTCATCCTTGTTCACTTGCTCTCTCAGAAAGTGAAACTTGATAGATATGCGCTTGGTCTTAGAATGCAACACTGGATTCTTAGAAATATTTATTGCACTTGAATTATCACAGAAAATTGTGATAGGCTCCTCATATTCTACTTTAATGTCTCTTAACATCTGCTTCATCCATAAGATTTGAGTGCAACTACCTGCTGCTGCAATGTATCCAGCTTCAGTTGTAGATAGGGATATTGCTTCTTGTTTCTTGCTTAGCCAAGAAACCAACCTTTTTCCCAAAAAGAATGCTCCTCCACTTGTGCTCTTCCTATCATCTACATCTCCTACCCAATCTGCATCTGTATATGCATGAAGAGAGAAATCATGATCTCTAGGGTACCATAGACCATACTCAACTGTCCCCTTTAGATATCTAAAAATCCTCTTGATTGCCAAAACATGAGATTCTCTAGGATCAACCTGGAATCTTGCCACAAGACCAACAACCTGCATTATATCTGGTCTAGTTTGAGTGAGATACAATAATCCTCCAATCATTGATCTGTACTTTGTCTGATCTGTCTTAGGAGAGTCATCATCTTTGCTCAACTTACATCTGGTAGCCATGGGAGTGTTCATAGGCTTTGAATCTTCCATTCCAAATTTCTTCAAAAGTTCTTTCACATATTTAGTCTGTGAGATAAAGATTCCTTTCTCTGTCTGAGTAATTTGCAGACCCAAGAAGAAGTTCATTTCACCAAGCATTGACATTTCAAACTCACTTTTCATTTGATTTGCAAAGGTTTTACACATACTGTCTCTTCCTCCAAAGATGATATCATCAACAAATACTCCAACAATCAAGATGTTTTCATGATCAATTTTAAAATATAAGTTACTGTCAGCAGTACCTTTGTTGAAACCAATCTGCACAAGATGCTTATCCACCCTTTCATACCAAGCTCTTGGGGCTTGTTTCAATCCATACAGTGCTTTCTTCAACTTGTAGACCATATCACTATGATCAGACAATTGAAATCCATCCGATTTCTCAATGTATACTTCTTCTTCCAAATCACCATTTAGGAAGGCAAACTTGACATCCATTTGATATACCTTGAAGTCTTTGAAGGCAGCAAATGCAAGAAATAATCTGATTGCTTCAATTCTTGCCACCAGAGCAAAGGTTTCTTCAAAATCAATTCCTTCTATTTGAGAGTAGCCTTTGCAGACCAATCTAGCTTTGTTTTTGATTACTTCACCAACTTCATTTAGTTTGTTCCGGAAGACCCATTTAGTTCTATTCACATTCTTGTTTCTAGGTCTAGGAACAAGATCCCAAGTGTGATTTTTTTCAATTTGCATCAACTCTTCCTCCATTGCTTTGGTCCAATTTTCATCATTGCAGGCTTCATTTATTGTCTTAGGTTCAATCTTTGAAATCAGACAACATTCATCTGGATTTTGACCAACATTCCTTCTAGTTTGCACACCTTTGCTTTTGTCACCTATGATCTGATCTTCAGAGTGGTTCAATCTTACATACCTTGGAACTTTGGGAGTTTCTTGCACTTCTGCTTCTTGATCAGGCTCATCCAGACCTATTTCTTCTTCCTGATTTACCAGATCAATCTGAATCTGACCTTCAGGAGAGGATTGATTTCCTTGAATCAGAACACCATTCTGATCATCTTCATCATACTCAAAAAATCTTGAGGGCTTTTCAATACCTTCATCAACCTTCACATTTGTACTTTCTATCATCTTTCTCAGTCTCTTATTATAACACCGGTATGCTTTGCTTTGAGTGGAGTAACCCAAGAAAATTCCTTCATCACTTCTAGCATCAAACTTTCCTAGATCTTCATCTCTTTTAATGTAACATTTGCTACCAAATACTCTGAAATAACTCACAGTAGGAGTGATGCCAAACCAAAGTTTATAAGGAGTCTTACCGGTATTGCTTCTGATTTGAACTCGGTTGAGAGTGTAGACTGCAGTACTGACAACTTCTCTCCAAAACATCTGAGGAACATTTTCTTCCATCATCATTGTCCTGGAAGCTTCCTGGATGGTTCAGTTCTTTCTCTCAACTACTCCATTCTGCTGTGGAGTCCTAGGAGTACACAATTGTCTCTTTATACTATGCTTCTCACAGAAGTCTATGAATTCACCAGATGTGAATTCACCACCTCTATCAGACCTTAGACATTTCAATTTCAATCCAGTTTGATTCTCTACCATAGCTTTAAAGATTTTGAACTTCTCAAAGGCTTCTGATTTCTCTTTTAGAAAGGTAACACACATCATCCGAGAATGATCATCAATCAGTAACATGAAATATCTATCACCTTGCATACTCTTGATTCTTGTTGGACCACATAGATTAGTATGAACTAATTCCAATAATCTGGTAGAAGATTGATCCTTGCTTTTGAAGTAGACTCTGCTCTATTTACCTAGCTGACATTCTTTACACAAACTATTTGTAGGTTTTATCAACTTTGGAAGATCTCTTACAACCTGAGTATTGCTTATCTTGATGATGTTATCAAAATTTACATGACACATCCTTCTATGCCATAACCAACTCTGATCAACTTGAACAAACAAACAACTTTTATTAGAACCAACTAGATGGAAGATATTACCTTTTGTTTGAGTACTAGATGCAATCTCAGTTCCAGAGCTTTCAAAGATCCCACATCTTCCATTTTTGAACTAGAGATCATAACCTTTGTCTACCAACTGACCAACACTGAGAAGATTGTGCTTCAATCCTTCAACATACAGTACATTACCAGTTTTGCTCTTTCCATCAAAAGAAATAGTTCCCCTACCTCTGATTCTACCAGCAGAATTGTCACCAAACTTTACCATTCCTCCTTCATACTTTTCTAAATCTAGGAACTTGTTCTTGTCACCTGTCATATGGTGAGAGCATCCACTGTCACTACCCCAATCATCCTTTTCTTCAACTTGGGCAGCCAAAGCTCTTTTAACAACCTTATGATTGATAGATATTGGATCTTCTTCCTTGATGGCAATAAACACCCATTCATTTCTAGATTTGTCTCCTATCTCTGATTCATCATCTGTTACTCCTTCATTATCAGATTCTTCATGAACATAATAACAATTCTTTTGGAACCTTTGTCTGTTAGAGTTTGACCTTGTAGATCTTTCCGGACATCTTGAGGCAAAGTGACCAATCTTATTGCAGTTGAAGCATTTAAAAGGTAATTTTCCTTCATACTTACCAGATCCTCTTGGCAGTCTTTTTGCAATGAGGGCTTCAAGTTGAGTTGTTTCTGCTTCTTCCTCTTCCATGTCTTTCCTTGCTTGATCATACCATGACAGCTTCCTTGAAGAGTTTTCTCCTAGATCAAATCTTTGTTTGCCTTTCACATAGGCACTGGCTTTGAATGTAGATTTAGTCTTGGGGGGGATCATCTCCAAACTCGGTCATTTCAAATGTAGCTAGTTTGCCAGCCAATTGGTCTCTTGTGAC
The DNA here is from genome assembly GCA_027924645.1 of Cunninghamia lanceolata. Taxonomy (NCBI): domain Eukaryota; kingdom Viridiplantae; phylum Streptophyta; class Pinopsida; order Cupressales; family Cupressaceae; genus Cunninghamia; species Cunninghamia lanceolata. The sequence goes on along the minus strand of BSBN01001327.1, from coordinate 1,175,046 downwards.
AGTTGTATGGGCTCTGAATTCATCAATGGCAGCAACCTTGATTTTGTAGGCAGCAGGAAGGGATCTGAGAATTTTGCAAACAATCTCATTTTCATCCAGAACTCCACCATCATTCCTAATTCCACACACCAGCTCATTTACTCTTGGCATAAAGGTAGTTATATTTTCATCATCTCTCATCTTCAATCTTTCAAATTTCCCTTTGAGACTTTGCAACCTTGCACTCTTAACAAACTCATCTCCTTCATGCAGAAGTTCTAGTTTGATCCAGATCTGATAGGCAGTTGGTAGGTCAATAACATTTGAGAGCTCTGAGTCAGTTAATGCACTTAGAAGAGCTTCTTTTGTCCGTAGATTGTTTTCAGCATCTGTGATTTCATTTAGAGTTGTCGGACCACCCTATGGAGGTACATATGGTTTTGTGACCATCGACAAGTATGCTTTTCCTATACACTCCAAGTGACATTTCATGTGACCTTTCCAGAGAGAGAAGTTGGTTCCATCAAACTTCGGGCTATCCTTCTTGTATGATGACATCCTGGATCTCCTCAAGTGGTTAAGCTCCTTTTAGAGGAACTTGGCTCTAATACCACTTGTTAGATCTAGGGCACACAACTGAGAGGGGGGGTGAATCAGTTGTACAAAAACTTGTTGTTACTTCAATCACTTGATTCTTCTTTGTTATTTAATAGTATGTCAATTAACCATTCATGAAAGCATGAAGCATAAACATCAGAGCAGATAAACATCAATACATTAGACACCAAGATTTTGACGTGGAAAACCCAGTCAAGGGAAAAACCATGGGGTGATTAACCCAAGGATTATTCTCTATTAGAAGAATAAGAAAAATGGATGGCACATGCCAATTAGGGCTCACTGCCCAAGCACACTGCTCACAACAAGGCACACTGCCTACAAGAGACACACTGTCTACAAGATAACAAGTATTACAAACTTGAACTGGAGATTGACATCTTTACCATGTCTAGATCAGTTCCATTTAAGCCCAAGACACACCTGCTCTACCTTTCACTCTTTCTCTATACCACACTCATCCACTCCATGCAACACTTCGAAATGAATTCACAAACCTTTATTTATACAAGGCATCGACTTAGGAACAATCATCTAAGTCGGCAATCATCCATAGGAACATTCGCAAGATGAATAACTCATCCGGTCAGCCAGCCTGAACAAGAACATCTTCATCCAGAAGTATATCTTCAATTCCAGGCTCTAACACTAATGCAGACTGACAACACAACGTCAACATGATCCAAGAACCTTCACAGGCTTGCCTGAATGACCAGGTACATCCGCACTTTCTCTACTTACTAGAATCTCTTCTCTTTTTCATCTAGAACTTCAAGAACACAGTCTATCACCACTATCATACTGAAAAAGGTGCTTCTGGACCTCCAAACTATGTACAAAATGAGATGACACATCAAAAGGACATCCCAAACACTCATTCCAATCTGCAGAATAGGATAATTCACTTCTGGACCTCACCGGACCTTTTTGTAACACTCTGTCACTCCGGAGCATCTCCTGGAACCAGTTCTACTTGATTGATCACAACTTCTTCATATCTTCATGCGGACCTCTGAAATCTTAACTGGATCATCTCAAGACTCATATATGAAAACTCTTTAAACTGCATCCTCTGATCTTCATCTTATCTTGGCCTTTTACCTTAAGATCATCACTATTCTTCACTGTTCCTGATTGAGACTAATTTTCTCAATATCCTCAGCACACAGCTCATCCAATCCTTCTCATTAATGCAATATGAGTATGTTGACATCAATGACAACACTGGTTGTCCTCATACTTGCAATAGTTACATAGTTATATCCCTTTTCATCTTTGGCCAGTAATATTTATCTTCTATCAAGGCTATTGTCTTGTCCTTGCCAAACTGTCCAACCAACCCACTACTATGAAATTCTCTGATAATGTTTTCCCTCATAGAGCTAGCTAGTATGCATAGTTGTTTTCCTTTAAATAGATACCCAGCTTGCATAAAATATTCACCCCTAAAGTGATCCAAGTTACTAGATACTGGTGCCCTCAATTGTTCCACAATCTCCCAAAAATCATCATCAGACTCATACAAATTTTTGATGGCATCAAAACCAATCACCTCAGTTTCCATTGTGGTCAAAAGTGCAACACACCTACTTAACGCATTTGCAACCTGATTTTATTTTCCAGACTTATGCTTCAACACAAATTTGTAACCCTACAAGAAAGAGACCCACTTGGCATGCCTACTATTCAACTTTTTCTGTGTGTTCAAGTATCTCAATGCAATATGATCTGTAAACAATACAAACTCTTGGGGAACTAGATAATGTCTCCAATACCTCAATGCTTGAACAATTACATAAAATTCCAAATCATAAGTAGAATAATTCTTTCTCACTTCATTCATCTTTTCACTAAAGAAAGCTATAGGTTTTCCAGCTTGGCTAAGCACAACACCTATTCCCATATGGGAGGCATCACATTCTACTTCAAATACCTTATCAAAATTTGGCAATGCAAGTCTAGGTGCTTCTGTTACCTTTTGCTTCAAGTACTTAAAACTCTCCTCAGCATCCTTGGTCCATACAAACTCCCTTCCTTTGGTGCAATCTGTTATAGGAGCAACAATACTACTAAAATTTACAATGAACTTTCGATAGAAAGTGGCCAAACCATGAAAAAATTTTACCTCTATGATGCTGCTTGGACTAGGCCATTCTAGAATTGCCCTGACCTTTTCTGGATCCATTCTGACACCATCTTTAGAAATGACAAAGCCTAAAAAAACCAAACTGTCCTGCATGAACCTACACTTCTTCAAATTGGCATAGAGCTTCTCCTTAACACATCAAAGATGATCCTCAAGTGTTGTAGGTGCTCTTCTTTGCTGTTACTAAATACCAAAATATCATCAAAATAAACTACCACAAACTTACCAATGTAAGGTTGTAGTATAGTGTTCATCAATCTCATAAATGTGCTAGGTGCATTTGATAACATGAATGGCATAACCATCCACTCATATTTAATCCCTCTCCAGTCTTAAAGGCTCTCTTCCACTCATCCCCTTCTCGGATCTGGACTTGGTGGTAGCCACTTCATAGGTCGATCTTACTGAAATATTTGGCCCCTGCAAGGACATCCATCATGTGCTCCATATGAGGTATAGGAAACTGATACTTGATGGTAATCTTATTAATTGCTCTGATATCAGTGCACATCCTCCATGTTCCATCTTTTTTTGGGGGTCAACAATGCAGGTACAATACATGGGCTCATGCTCTCTCTCACCAAACCTTTACTTATGAGTTCTGTTACTTGCTTATTCATCTTTGCATGTTGTGTTGGATTCATCCTATAAGCTGCTTGGTTGGGTAGAGTTGCTCCTAGAATCAAATGAATATGATACTGAATATCTCTCTTTGGCAGTAGACCATCATGTAATTCATTAGGCAAAACATCAACAAATTCTTTCAATAGCTCTGCTACTTCTAGGGGAACTGAAATGTCTTCCTCTTCAGCTTTTTTCACTACTAATGAGTAGCAACACCCTGTCACCTTCATTTCTTTAACACGATCTCTTTCAGACAACATGGTCTCACCTTTTCCTTCATCCTTAAGAGGCAATAAAATCACCTTAGAGCCATCTTTCCAAAAGGTGTATGTGTTTTTCTCTCCATCATGCATAACTTTTCTATCATATTACCATGGCCTTCCCAATAACACATGACAGGCATCGATTGGGACAACATCACACCATATCTCATCTTGATAGATCTTCCCTATACTAAACTTAATTAGGCATCTTTTATCAACAATGATTTCATTTCCCTTTTTAAACCATGCAATGTGGTACGGATGAAGATGTTTTTCACAGTGTAAATTCAATTTTTCTACCATTTCTTTAGAAACCATATTTTCACAACTACCTCCATCAACAATAACTTGACATACCTTTCCACCCGAAGTGCATCTGGTTCTGAAGATATTGGTTTGAAGCCAAGAACCATCAGAGATTTTGGCTTGTGTTTTCTCCTTCTCTGGAATCACAATTGCTCTTCTCATCATGAGACTTTCTCCCACATCTAGTGGAACCTCTAGTTCCATCCCTTCCACTTCATCCTGTGTTTGAATCAAGTTCAACCTAGGTTGTCCTCCTTGATTTCTTTCTTGCATGTTATAATTTGAGCATTCAAATGCCCTATGACCTTCTTCTCCACATATGAAACAAGTGAAAGGCTTTCTCTGGTTTTCCCATCCTCTACTGCTACCATAACCTCTACCTCTTTTAAATCCACTTCCTCATTCTTGATTCGGAGGATCTTGTCAAGTTTCTACTTGTTTTTCCAATCCATGGGATGACTCTCCCCTTCCATGATTCAAACCTCCTCAAAATGGGGTTGATGTACCCCTTCTTCCTCCTCTATTCCTCTGATGGTACTATCTATTTTTTTTCTTCATCCTTTAGAGCCAATTGGTAAGCCTCTTCCATACTGTTGAGTTGATGCATGCTTAATTCATCTTGAATAAAGAATTTCAGGCCATTCACATATCTAGCAGCCATCTGTTCATCAGTTTCTTGATGCTCTATACATATAGACAGTGTATAAAACTCATTTGTATAATCTTGCACAGAAGAGAGGTTCTGCTTTAAATTTTGAAACCTACGAAAAAGAGTTTGCGCATAATCTATGCAAAAAAAATTTCTCTCAACTTCTTCTCCATTTTATTCCATGTCCTGATCTTATCCTTGCCTTTCCTTATTCATTCCTTTTGAAGATGATCCTGTTGCAAGGTGTGACCCTTCGTCTCCTTGTTCAACACTACGCTGCGGTGGTTTGCAACAAGGGCTTAACCACCTCCCGTGCTTGTTAAGTCAAGTGGTTGTATCGGGCATTAAGAGGTTGATCTTTTGGTGCAATGGTAGCTAACAATTGGTATTAGAGCCGAGGTCACGGGTTCAAACCCCGTGCTTGCGCTGGGGGGGATTGTTGCAAAAAAAATTCTCTTGTCATTCAACCAGTCTATCAACTCCTCTAGTTTAGACTACCTGCATAATTTGAAACATCTACCTTAATCCCTTCATTTTTCCCTTCTAAGGCCCTGAGTGTCCTCTCTTCAAAACTCATGCCTTCTAATTCTTCTTCTTCATGTTCTATATCTTGATTTGCACCTCCTCGAGCTATCTCTTCATCAGATTCATCTCCTCCTCTACCCAGTCTTTGGTTTTCCAGCCGTGTTGTAAGTTTTACTATTTTCCTTTGCAAATTTTGCATTTCTCTATGCATCTAGGCAAGACCGCCTCTTCCTCTTCCTCTCCCAACCATCTTCCTGCTCTGATACCAGATGATGTAGCCAACAACATACACTCAATAAAATTGTGCCATTAATCATGTGTGAGAGCCAAAGATTTGGAACACTGGAAAAAAAATTATATTCATCAACTTTGCCGCTACAATGAGAGAAAACTCTCTTATATCCAAGAAAACAAAAAAATCAAAAAAATTACCTTTTTGGCAGATTTTGACAATTGTCAAATTTTGCCATTTTAGGTAATTTTACAATCATATCTTGAGAATCCAGTTTTTTCCCAAAAACTTCCTAAAGCTAAGGTAGGACAAAAATTCAACTAACATTCTAAATTCAAAACATGAGTTTCGAGTTATTAAAAAAAGCAACTTTTAAAAAACTAGAAAAAAATACTAAATTGCCATTTTGAGGGCCAAGATGAAAGTTTCAAGCCCCGAAAAAGTGCCAAAATGAGGTCCCACTGACTAGGGTGGGTTGGGAAACCACCATCCACCTCATAACGCATCCACCTCATAACACATCCACCTATAACATTTCATAGAAACCCACATCCGAGTCAAAAGTTATGACCTCCGGAAGTCCCTACATCACCTTGCTTGAAATTTGGCCCTTTAACTTCATCTTGTGTGGGAGGGTCTTTGCCAATTTGCCCAAGCAATGCAAAAATACAGTGGGTTGTACCCTCATACTCCAACTACAAATGTGGAGTGTCTTCAACCACCTTGAAAGTTTTGTCTTCCCATTCTAGAAACCTTGCATGAGAACTAACACCTTTCCTTGAAATGTCATCTATTACCAAATCAACATACGCTTGCAACAAGTGTTGAACTTCTAATGGCAATTGATCAATCTTAATTGTTGTTTTGTGAGAGGAACCTCCTACAACAATATAATGAAAAATGCACAAAATAACAGAAATAGCATAACACAAAAGGAATTTATTGATCGCAGGCCACTTCGAGGGGGCAACCTCCTTTGAGCAAGCTCAATACAATAAACTCGTGGATGCCTTCATTGGCCTCAACACATACTTATATACTAAGTCCAATCTAAACAACTATTACTCCCCATTAATGTGGGATAATATAATATACTCACGGGATGACTTACAAAGCATATGTGTCCAACAACAATATACTAACAAAGTAAAGAGAAGGGTTAAACACGGGTTCCTAACATCCCCTCCCTCTTAGAAAAGCTTTGTCCTCAAAGGTTAAGATGTGGAAATTGTTGCTGAATCTGAAGGAGTGGTTCCCATGTAGCATCCTCTGGTTGCATTCTGTGCTACTGAATTAATACCTCTATGATGGATCGAGAACGAAGCTGACGAGTGCGCCTGTCAAGGATTGCCTTCAACTCCAAAATGATGGATCCTTCATTATCCATTTCTGGTAAAATAGTTTGTGCTCTGATGTTGGTGCCAAGAACTTTCTTTAGACAAGAGACATGAAATACTGGATGAACACGGGAAGAAAGAGGAAGCTCCAATTTATAAGCAACTGACCCAATCTTCTGAAGAACCTTATAGGGCCCATAGAACTTTGGAGCCAGCTTATGACACCCTTTGAGTTTCAGGGAGGATTGCTTGTATGGTTGTAGACGAAGAAAAACCATATCACCTACTTGAAAAGTGCACTCAGAATGGTGTTGATCGGCTTGTTGTTTCATTCGATTTCTTGCCATGTGAAGATTGTCCTGCAAAATGTGAAGAATATAATCTCGAGTTCAGAGAACTGTGTCAACTGCCTGAACTAGTGAACTGTTGGGGGTGTATGGAAGGAGCACTGGCAGTGCCTAACCATAGACTACTTCATATGGAGTCATTTTAGATGAAGTGTGGTAGGAGGTATTGTGCCACAATTCAGCGAGAGGGAGCCACTTTGCCCACTGATGTTGTTGTTCTGAGGTGAAATAACGAAGATAAGTTTCCAAACATTTGTTGATAACTTCAGTTTGACCATCTGTTTGTGGGTGATACCCTGAACTCATCTTCAGTTTGGTGCTAGTGTGGCGAAAGAGTTCTATCCAAAAATGACTGGTCAAAGTTGCATCTCAATCTAAGACAATGGAAGAAGGGATTCCATGAAGACGGAAGATCTGGTCCATGAAAATCTGTGCGACTGAGGAGGCAGTATAGGGATGGCTAAGGGCACAAAAATGACTATATTTGGAGAGGCGATCAACCACAACCAAGACCACTATCTTCCCTCTAGATTTAGGGAGCCCCTCAACAAAATCCATAGAAATATCTATCCAAATCCGTATGGGGATGGGCAAGGGTTCGAGCAATCTAGGAAGGAGTGTCATTTCACCCTTGTTGCACTGATAGGTATCACATTTAGCCACCATCTATTGAATTGCCCTTTTCATTCCCTTCCAAAAGAAGTTACATCGTGCTCGCTCATAAGTTTTGAGGAACGCAGAGTGCCTTGCCGATGGAGAAGCATGGAGTTCATAGAAGACAGCCTATTGAAGATCTGTGCTCTGGGGAAGCACCAGACAACCCTTGTATCTCAGAGAAGCAACATCCTCAGAGTAATGCGGTACAGCAGAAGGGTTATTGGCCAACTGTTGGATGATTTGAGATAATGAAAAGTCATTGACATAGCCCTACTGGACAGATTCCAACCAATTTGGAACAAGCATAGAAATAGCTGAAAGAGAAACTTGGTCATCAAATATGCGAGAAAGAGCATCTGCCACAATATTGTCCTTACCCTTCTTGTAAGTGATCTCATAGTCATAACCCATGAGTTTGCTAACCCATTTATATTGTATTGGGGAGGAGACCCATTGTTCTAGGAAATATTTCAGACTCTGGTGATCAGTCTTGATGCAGAAATGATTCCCTAATAGGTATGGCCGCCACTTCTGTACTGCATACAAAATAGCCATCATTTCCTTCTCATATGTAGAGAGTACTAAATTCCTACCTGAAAGGGCTTTGCTGGTTAACGCAATGGGATGTTCATCTTGAAGGAGAATAGCACCAAGTCCATTGCCGCAAGCATCACTCTCAATAGTGAAGGTCTTGGAAAAATCTGGCATAGCTAGAATAGGTGTAGTACACATAGCTTGTTTTAGTTTTTCAAATGCACACTCAGCAGCATGTGTCCATGTAAAAGCATCCCTTTTCAACAGAGTTGTTAATGGAGCTACAATCTTCTCATAATCCTTGACAAACTTGTGGTAGTAGCCAGTTAGTCCCAAAAAACCACGGAGGCTCTTGAGTGTCTGAGGATGCGGCCAATTTTTCATGGCATCTATTTTGGCAGGATCCACTCGAACCCCTTGGGCTGAAACAATATGCCTGAGATACTCCACTTCCTCCTGCCCAAAAACACATTTAGACTATTTTGCACAAAGATGATGATCAAAGAGAAGTTGCAGTACAAGATCCAGATGCTGGAGATGCTTAGCCCATGTTTTACCATAGATGAGGATATCATCAAAGAAGACTAGAATGAATTTCCGCAAGTAGGGCCGGAATATTTTATTCATCAATGCCTAGAATGTGGAAGGAGCATTAGTGAGGCCAAAGCGCATGACCAAAAATTCATAGTGTCCATCATGCGTGCAAAGCCATTTTAGGGATATCATCCTCATGAACCCAAATTTGGTGATACCCAGAATGAAGATCCAACTTGGAGAAAAAATGAGCGCCATGAAGCTAATCAAGAAGCTCATCAACAATAGGAATCAGAAACTTATCCTTGGTTGTGATGTGATTAAGTGCTCAGAAGTCAATGCAGAGGTGCCATGACCCATCTTTTTTTTGGATAAAAAGAACTGGTGAAGAAAAGGAACTGGTACTAGGGTGAATAATACCTTTCTTTAGTAAGTCCCGAACGAGCATCTCAATCTCTGTCTTTTGGTGAAATGGGTAGTGGTAGGGCCTGATGTTGGGAGGAACGCTTCCAGGAAGGAGCTGAATATGATCGTCCTCTGTTCATGAAGGTGGCAATCCCACTGGTTTAGCAAAGACACATGTATATCTATCCAAAATTTGTTGTAGATCCGAAGGACTAGTGGAGACCTCTAATGGTTGCATCTGAATGGAATGGAGCTGAGCGATGACACCATGTGAATTCTTCTTAAGGAGCTTTTTCATGCGATGTGAACTGATGATGCTGAGAGACCCTGGTTGTAAGCCCTTCAATGTGTGTTTTTGCCCATTGTCTGAAAACTACATCCAAAGTTCAGCAAAATCCCATAAGATGGGTCCAAGTGTGCGTAACCATTGAGCACCCAAAACCACATCACATCCGCCTAAGGGAAAGGCAAACATGTCAGAGCGCAGGTTATAATATCCAATAGAGATACGCACATTGCAACACTTCCCTTTGCAAGGTAATGTGCCCCCATTAGCAATCATGACTTCAAAGCTAGAGCAAGGATGGACAAAACAATCAGCCTATTTGGTGATCTGAGGGTCAATGAAGTTATGAGTGCTACTAGAATCAATGAGTATTGTAAGAGGGAGCTTCTTGAAGTAACCCTTGACCCACATGGTTTGTGGGGTGGTGACTTCTACTAAAGCATGGAGAGAGATCTTTGGGTGGTCTTCTTGAGAAGGAGGGTCAACAGGTGGCTACTGAATGTCAACTTGATCATCTACTGTATCCTGAGCATCTTCATAAACTTCAGGTGCAGGCAAAGAATCCACATCCAAGAGATAGAGCTTTTGCTCAACACATCTGTCCCTGAGTGAATTTCTCATCACAATTCTAACAAAGCCCTTTTTCTCTACGTGCCCGCATCTCTGCTTCAGACAAATTCTTGATAGGAGTAGTTCTAGGAGCTGGTGTGATTGGAGGTTTTTGGGAAACCATATTTCTGAATGGAACAAAAGTGGATTTGGAGCACTGTTGAGCTGGATCTTGTCCTCCGCCAACTTAGCCAACCCTAGGGCTTCCATCATTGTGCTGGGATGGAACATTTTAACCTCAAATTGGATTGTATCCTTCAAACCACTGACAAAACAACTCCTGAAGAAATCATTAGACAATCCCTCTGTGTGATTGGCCAGTTTCTCAAATCTTGTCTGATATTCTCTCGCAGTGCCAGTTTGTCGAAGTTTAGTGAGTGCTCCTATGAAGTCATCAAAAGCACTAGGGCCAAATCGTTGCAAAATGAGTTTGCAAAAATCTATCCATTTTGGCTCTTCATGAGCCTTGATGTACCAATGGAACCATTGAAGGGCTTCCTATTCCAAATGAAAGGATGCAAGTGGGACTTTGTTGACATCAAAAGTATTATGCAGACTAAAATATTGTTCTTCCTGGTATATCCATCCAGTCGGATTATCACCATTGAAGCGAGGAAAATCAAGCTTCGGCCCACAAAAAATGCTGGAAGAAGAGAACCCAGTGTCTGCAAAAGACTCTGGCTGCCGTCTATTGTTCATAGCTGAATGCTGAAGATTGAGGCCAAGAATTTTTTCATCCAAATCTTGGAGTTTGGTCTTGAGGGATGCAAGTTCATCCTCCATGTTTTTTTCTCCTGTGCAGGTGACAACCATAACCAGGAGTTTTTTTTTTTTGTGGGAATGCGTAGAAAAACAAAAATAGAAATTGTTTTAGTAAAGGAAAATTTGGATTTGGGAAAAACTTTGATGGGTAATTGGGGTTTGACTAAGTTTTGGACACTTTCTGAGGGACAAGGAAGTAGAAAATGGGGATTTCATAAGCGGGGTGAAAGAATGGGAAAATTTGTCCAAGAGGGACAAAGGAGCAGAAATAGGAAATGAACATTGTGGCAAAATTTGAAGGCGATTGGGTGAGAATCAAAGAAGTTATGGCAAGCCCTAAAAATAGACAAATGTGGGATTTCTGGCTTCGATAAGTGGAATTTGGGATAGGGTCCTCAAGGAAGGAAATATGCAAAATGGAATTCCAGGGGTTCCAGTGGATTTTTAGAGGAAACGGAGCTAAAGCAAGGAAGATATGGCGAAAAAATAGTTTTTTTTTGAAAATGATCTGCAATGGGATCTGCAACAGCTCTGGATAGATGCAATCTACGATTTGGCAATAGATATGGACCCCAGGTATGTTCAGCTTCCTAAAGGTTCACGGGATTCACTCGGCTACCAATGTTGTCTAACGACTTACGTATTGGGGCAGTACCCCTCACTCCACGGCTCAGGTAAAACTCATAACCGCTTTGCCACAAATGACAACTCTTGGTTTACCCCATGGATGGGAACTAGTCAATCAGGTAGGGGCCATTGCCTTTTTCACTGGTAGGTCCTCTCAATGGGCTAGCTACTTTGGGGTTCCTGTGGTACTCCTCACAATGAGTTTCAGGGCTATGCCTAGGCACTTCCCACAGTTAAGCGGATAGGGATTATTCCCTGATCTGAACCTGCAATTGAAATGAACAATACAAATGCAAAGAAAAAAGAACTATTGCAATAATCACAGTGCTTGGAGGCCACTGCAAAAAAAATTTTAGGAGAAATTCCACCCAGCGAGCCCAAGAAAGCGCTCTGATACCAGATGAGAGGAACCTCCTACAACAATATAACGAAAAATGCATGAAATAATAGAAATAGCAGAACACAGAAGGAATTTAATGATCGCAGGCCACTTCGAGGGGGCAACCTCCTTTGAGCAAGCTCAATACAATAAACTCGTGGATGCCTTCATTGGCCTCAACACGTACTTATATACTAAGTCTAATCTAAACAACTATTACTCCCCATGAATGTGGAATAATACAATATACTAACGGGATGACTTACAAAGCATATGCGTCCAACAACAATATACTAACAAAGTAAAGAGAAGGGTTAAACATGGGTTCCTAACATTATGACAGTCATATTTTACTCACCACTTTATTATCTACCTCTTCCTTCAAAAAATCCTTAATGTCTAGTTCTATTGTCCCCTCATTCCTTCTCCTCTGAATGATCTTCTTGATAGGCCATGCAAACTTCTTCTTTATTAGTAAATACCGACCTTGTTCTTGGTTTGCTCTCTTAAGTAGCTGCATCTCAAATTCTAATCTTTCCCTCTCTTTTCTTATTTGTTCCAAGGCTTGTTTCAATTCTACTATCTCTTGCTCATCATCCATTTGTCTTCCCTTCTCATCCTTCTTCTTTGTCTCACCTTTCTCTTTTCTCATCTTGCTTGGTACCTCCTTACTCTGCAAGTCTCCACAGACTATTCTCCTCAACACTTCCATTTTTTTCCTCAAGAAAGTCTATTTCACCTTGCTTCTTCTTGTCTTTGTGATACCTCACCTAGGTTTTTTTCCTTTTCCTCACTACCTAGTCTTTTGACATCCAGGTTCTTCTCTTCAACCTACAAAAAGACAACACACAAACTCCAAAAACTCACTTGCCCAAATCTTTTTGGGCTCTGATACCAATTTGATGCAGAACAGGGGTAGGCATCAAATATTAGACATCATGTTTTAAGATTAAGGGTTCTTAATCCTTCAAACTTCAGATTTGCTTCAATGCCTATAAGCCTACACAAGGCTAAATCCTTTGATTTTGGTAACCAACACTCAAGACTCTTACCAAACCTTTGAGACACCTTTGAACATGTACACATGACCTATTCCAACTCTCTATGGATCGAGATTTAATCAACTTGCATGGTTTCCCTATCTAGGTCACCCAAATCTAGTAAGTTTCCAAACCTGATAAACTGAACATAACTTGCAGACTAGACCTCATATCCCAAATCTGAAACCTGTTTTGAGTACCCATTTGAAAATTTTCAATATATGTGGAAATCAGGGGTGGTTGTTTTGCAACATAGGGCCTTAAAATTGATTGTCCCATTTTTTAGAAGAGGCATAATTAGGCTTGCATGAACATGGATTTATTGGTTCTATACATTCCAGGCTTTGACCATTGGTCTGAACTCCTAAAATATGATGTGGGGAACTTGTTTAGACTATTCCACCCCTTACCAACCTTCTTCTAATGGCTTTATTACAATTTCCAACTCCTATGGCTCTTTCAACGGTTAAAAACATGAAGAAACACAACTAGGGCATCATCAAAATCACATCAAACTCCACCTCCTACTTCTGAAACCTAGATAAAACAAAATATAGCCTAACATCTTCCATGCCACAGAGTTATAGCAGTTTCCACCAATGGAAATGAAAGTTATACCATTTTCTTGCTCAAAACCTCAATGCTTAGGGTTATAAACCTATTTTTAGAAAAAACTAAGATATCTTGCTCTAAACTTAACCAAATCACAAGCAATAACCACCAAATTAATGTATATTTAGAGCACTATAATCTACACATGATTAGAAATCAAGAACTGACCATACAGGGTTGTACAAACTTCAGGAACAACAAAAAACATTTTTAATTTGTAGAAAATAGAGGTCTTTTATTGAAATTCTCACACATACATTCTCTGCCACCATCCTCCCCCTTTTCTCACCTTCATAGAGCATATTTGAAACCATTACAATGTTTTTCCCACTACCATTGGAACTCCAATGGTCTAACAAACCCATGGCAACCGATGACTCTTCAACTTCCATGATTTTTGCACTTTTACAACTATGACAACATTTTTGCATTATGACTTCATAAACCACCTAACAACCTAATATTGACTCAAACACATATAAATTAGTCTTAATTGACCTTATTACTTCAAATACGTGCAATATTAAAGCATAATTTAACAAAATTGCCTCATGGAGGCATGAAATCCCAAGGTGCTCATACACCAGTACACCCAAAAAACATCAAAGTTAATACCAACCCAATACCAATATGATGCATGAGCATACTATGGTGTAAGAGCAATCTTGCATTGCCCAAAAGTATTTTATTTCAATTTGTTTGTTTATTTGTATTTTTTCAATAATATTCTAGTCATTATCTAGGTCCCTCAGCTCCTACTATATTCTATTGCAAATACATATTTCACATTGTGGTTGGAAACATATGTCTTACTAAAATTTGATAAAATCCCATCCAAATTTCAAAAGATCCAAACCACTGTAAAGGCCTATTCTTGTTCTTGACCTACTATCAATAATGATAGGATAATAAATTTTGGTTTCATTGTTTGTAGTTTGTGACACCATCCCAAAGTGTGGAAAAAAGAAACACATTTCTAGACTTATTGGTCCTAGGAGAGCTCATGGTATGAACCAAATGAAGATTCATCAAACCATCATCACCACATTCATTTTGGAAGGTTCCCACTAAACGTTTGGTTGACTACCTATTACACTTGGCATCAAGATTTTTACCTCCTTGTATCTAACAACAATCATTCTTGAGGCTAAAGCTCACAATATATAAAAATCACTCATAATCATCTGATTTCAACCAAGTTTAGCTCTAGCTCTAGAAGATTGATTTTGTTATTATAGTGGCAGTAAATAGAATAGATTGGTTATGTTATTAGAGTGAAGTTAAATAGTATTTTGTAATGTTCTATAATTTGGATGTAATTGTGTCCATATATCTTTGAAGCCTGAAGCCTCATATTATAAGCCCTTGCAACATACTGTAATTTGATTGTGAATATGAATCAATAAGGATCATGAACTACTATTTCATTGAATTTTATTGTGTGTTTGTTCATTTCACTACAAGGTTGGATAATCCTTCATTTTATCCTCCATCCATGACCGCATCAAGTGGTATAAGAGCATGGTTTTGAATGCTTTGGAGAGTAAGGGTTATATTTGTAAATAGAGCACTAAATTTGAGGCAATCTACAAAACGCTTGTTAATAGAGCATCAACAAAGAGGAAGTTGCAAGGGTGATTATGGATAGACCATGAAATTGAGGTAGTTTACATCAAATATAGAAATTTTCACCAAGAATGGTAGATAGAGGAGTACTGCATGTTGTTGAGCATATTAATGAGAACTTAAATATGGTGAGAAATGTCTAGGTCTAAATGGATAGTTTTGAAGAAGACTGTACAAAGGGTCCTAATCTTCAGTCTAAGGAAATTGAAAGAAAAGAATATGATAAGGATGAAAGAATATTGAATTCTATATTGAGTATTGGTAAGAAAACTAGAGTAGGCATTCTAAATAAATTTTGTAGTTGAAACCCTAAAGAATTGATAGATTGGATAGCTAGTCTAGAAGAACACTTTGAGAATGAATAGATTGATTATCTAAATAGAGTGAAATTTTCTAAGATGAAGTTAAAGGGTCATGCTACAATTTGGTGGAAAAAATGAAACATAATACCATGATTTACCAATAGAACCCACGTACACTAGACCAAGCAAATTTGAGAGAATGACTTCTAAAACACATTTTTCTCTAGTACTTCAAATATTAAAAGAAACTATATTATGCTTTTCAAATGCACATGTTTATAGAAATCAAACTCATTAGAATAAGAGGAAAAACAATGAAACATATTTTTATTAATAGTGGTTTGTAGACCTTTCTCACTATTTTGGCCTAAACATTGGTGCCCTAACCTACATGCACTTTAGAAGTGCTAGTTACATTGATAGAATTATAAAATGTGGAGGCATTGTGCTTAAACAAAGTCCCACATAGTGAGCTTCTCACTATCACCAAATTTACACTAGTCAACCTACAACCAAACTTATCAAATATCATATGCATTCCAAAATCATTCAACATGGATATAAAGAGAAGATTCATCACAAGTCTTGGAACATATAAAACACCATTATAATTTTTACTCACCCATCACTAAACCACAAGTGTACCTTCCCATAGCCAACAATCTGATGCAAATTATTGTCACCAATGAGTAACTCCCCTCCATCATAAGCTTGGTAAGATAAGAACCACTCCTTGTGATGAGTCATATGCTAAGATCAACCTAAATCAATGAGCCAAGAGTCATCACTAACAACATTAGCAAAAATTAGTGAAGCATCATTATCACCATCATCAGAGGATTTCTTAGTGTCGAAATCATCATAATTTTTCTTTTGGTTTCCACATTAATTCTTTGTGTACCTACTTTCTATAGTTCCAACACTTCACTCTACTCTTCTTAGTGGTTTTTCAATCATCCTTTAAACTTGGAACTATCTTTCAATTTCTCTGATTCTCCTTTAGACCCATATTTTTACTTGGGTCTTTCACAAACATTTAATGCATCTTTCAAGCCCTCATCCATGGATTTTATTCTCACCTCTTCACTCAGCAAAGTAGTAGCAAGGAAATTAATTTTTGAATTTGAAATAGAACTAGTCAAAGCAATGATTAGATTTTCTTAAGATTTACACAAAGAGAAAATTAGTGAAATACACTTATCCTCCTCATCTAGCTTAACATGAATGGACCTAATTGACTCAAAACTAATTTGAAATGATCCAAATTCTTAGCAATAGAGTCTCCCTCTTTTATTTTCAAAGAGTAAAACTTTATTTTCAAATACTTATTAACAATACTATGTTATTGGTTGATGTGCCTTTTTGCCTTAGGGCCCTCCCTTGTACTTTTTGATTCAATTTTAATATATTGGTATGGGTGCCTTGCACCTTTAAAAAAAACTACTCATTTGATAAATATCACCTATTCTATTCCACAAGCTATGTATAGTAGCCTCCTCTAAGATATTCAAGATAATCAAATATACAAGACATAATTAAATGGTTCCCCATGCCTTCTTATCCAACTTTGTAAAAAATATTTGTCAAATATACCCACATTATTTCCTTTCTTTACAATACCTCTCCATTGATCCCTTTCTTCAAAGAAACCCTCCATTTTCAACTTCCATAATTGGTAGCTAGAACCCTTAAATTTCTTAATATTTGACTAAGATGTGTTGTCTATGGCCTCAACTACAATAGATATAGATAACCCACTAAATTAAATAATCTCACTACAACAAAATGCCTCACTAAACTTCCAAAAAATTTCCTTCTCCAATCAAAACCATAAACTCTCATATGAAATGTTGATTAACTAGTGAACAAATATAGTGAAAGTATATGAATTAGGTGTACAAATTTGATTAAATGAACATGTGATTAACCATCTAAATCTAAAATAGAACTTAGAGAAGTACGTGTTTACCAATATTAGCAATAAAACTAGCAAACGAATAAAATCATACATATAACACCAGATGTAAATAGAGAAAACCTTTAAAAAAAACTCCACCACCAAAGAGAGAACAAGTCTATATTAATCAAAATAATAGTGTTACATAAATACATTAAATCCAACTCTTAAATCTAATAGTATTTTAGTATCATAAAAGTGCTCAACCTACGAAAATCCCTAAAACACCTATCTAAGCCATCCAATTTATAGAGAAATGGAGTATGAAAGCTATAAGTGGTTTCCTTAAAACAAGGTATCATAAGACCATGGTATGCTAAAACATTAAATGCCCCCATGACCAAATCCATTAATCCTTATAAAAATAACAATCACTAATTGCAACACCTTTGATTAATAACTCCCATGTCACACATCCCCAAAAGGTAGACTCCATTTTCAAGCCACTAGAATATGTGAGCCCTACTATCCATAACCAAAGATACTCCACTCTCTCTCCTAGCACCTAGGAATGAGAAAGAGGTTTAAATTCATTCAAACCATTCCATAACTACCACTATCATAATTAACAACTCGACATAAGTGTATCCTCCCTTATTCAATGCTATTACAACTAATAATCCATGTCCTATGAGATTAATAATAATTAAATAATTCACCTAATCTACTCTAGATTCCCATGTACTCATTACCAAGGTGTTGGAGACATGAAATACATCATGATTGTAATATTAATAGAAACTTATCTCAACAAACCTGTTGGCTACAAGGGCAAGTGTGAGATCGTGATGGACAAAATAATACCCTTGGGTAGAAATCAAATTTCTAAAAAAGGACTTAAGTAACTTCATGAGCTATAATTTTAATAAGTTGTCTATTTCAAGTATGTGCTAATCGGTGTTGGCATTGATGTCAACATGTTTGTGTTGTCATTGGTGTCAACTGTGTCTTCTGATAGAGTTAGTGTTGTTTGATTCAGTTACTTTCCTAAAAGGTGGTTTGTATGTCTTGTGTATATGCTATAAGTGTTGAGAATATGGCTATGTAGTTGGGTTTCCAAGTGCTTTTAGAAAAATTGTATAATACTGAAAACAATGTGTTGAAGGAGTCTTCTGACTTATAGTATACTACTCGAGTTTTTACTCCACATTCCTTCTATGTTGGAGATTTGAGTGTGTAGTTTGGATATGTTGTTGAGAAGTGGTGTAAGATGCTAAATCCAAAATTTGGTGCTCAGGATTTCTATGAAGTGAAATTTATGTTCATCAGTTTGAGAATAGGATTTGACAGTGTTTTTTATTTGTGTAGAGATGTCTAGGAGAAAGTATTTTGCTTTGCATTTCTTCGTAGAGTGGTTTTAGGTGTTTTGGTTCTAAATTTAATCCTATAAGGTCCTCATCTACCTTCTGTCTAAAAGGTTTGTGGTATGATGCTCCAGAAAGCAAGTTAATTTGTAGCAGAGTTCGACAGTGAGCCTTCTTCAGGTGAAAGTTATTGTGGATGAATTTGTTGATTTCCAAGTGACCTCAAGTTGTTCGTGGATGTTTCTATAATGTGTTAAATCTATGGGCATGGTTCACAAGTTATGGTTGTAATCATGGAAGTGTGTGTTGAAGAATCCCCTATGTTTACATCATTTGGCTGACCTAAAAGTTTGCGCTGATTGAGGAGTTGATTTGATGATTATGTGAGAGTTGTGTAGCGCGCTTGAATAGATTTGTGTCCAACATAAGGCTTAGAGTGGTTCACCTTCATTCCCTTGCATCGTGGAATGTTAAGGTCTAGACCTAATTCAAATTTTGTATGTTTGCCGACCTTGGAGATTGTTTCAAGGATTGAAGATTGTGTTGCTGATCTTGAAGATTGTTTCAAGGTTTATGGTGATATAAATAAGTGTTAAGAGTTCATGTGTGCATGAGAGAAGAATGTAGAGATGACGTTTGTGATGTGAAGGTGTTAAAAAGGGTAGTAAGAGCTTTCATGTGCTACACAACTGGATGTAGTGAGCAGAAGGTGTCTACTATCTTTTGGTATAGATGTGAAGATGATGATTGTTGTGCTTCATTGGAACTGAACCCATGCATGTGTTAGATGCAATTATATCAATGAACCTCTTCTTCTTTCTTCTTTCTTTTTTTAGTGGGTAGTGAGTCCACTTAGATAGTGAGTCCCCTATAGTGAGCATTCTTTGTATGGTAGTGAGCCTCTTGTAATTTGGTGTTGCTACTACTTTATATTGTGAGCTAATCCTCACCGTGGTTTTTCTGTTTTAGGGTTTTTCATGTAAAAATTTGGTGTTCTCTTGTGCACGGTGTTGATGTGGTTAAGTTTCTGTTATTTGATTTTCATTTTTAATAACAGAATAAGGGTTTAAGTAAACTAATGTGGATGTGGTTATGCTTATGAGGGTTTGAAATTTTTGATACAACTAATTCACCCCCCTCCCTCAGTTGTTTTGGGTCTTCAACATTATCTACATAATCTAAAAATAATGTAGTAAAATAAGTGGTAGGAAATTGAACGTAGTTTATCCAAAATACTATTACTTTTTTTTAAATTGGAAAATTAATTTGGAGAAATTTAGATATTTCAATGAGGCACTACTATTTTTTAAAAATAGAAGTAGGTGTCATTTTGGCCAATGTAAGTATAATAAAAAGAATTATTCAAAAATTAGATATAAGTAAAGGGTACATGGAGATGTGAAACATTCTTTTTGAATTCTTTTAATAAATAAATAATTATTTATGAATTTTTGTACAACTTTTTAAAAATATTAAAGAGTAATTTTCTCACCAACATAACATGGTTTTAAAAAATATGAAATTCAAAACATTTTTCAAACCTAAAGCTAATGGATCCTAAAAGGTGACACATCTTTTGGATTTGAAAATAAGTAAATGGTTTAAAAGCTACGTGAATGTTTTTCAATATGTACATATCTATCAAGAATTCAAACATGGTTTATGTAGAAAATTAATAATAATTACCTATAAAAATTATACTAAGGAATATATAATATTTTTAGAATATTAAGAGTTTTCTCTAGAAACACTTTTTGTTTTACTAAATTTGGTTACAAAAATGTTTGTCAAATTCAAGGATAAAGTTGCAAAAGGGTGAGTGTGAGATCATGATAGAGAAAATAGTGGCAATGTCAAAACAATTTGTTGGATGAAAAGTGCTAACATTGAGACTTTATATTTAGATAGGAAAAGTTTTAATATTTCTATCTCAAATATGGATTACCTCCAAAAATGCCTTGGGATTACCTTAGATTTAGGAAAGTGGGAGTCCTAATAATTACTAAAGAAATTTACAAAATCACTCATTTAGTGTTATCCTAAAATTTTCCACAACTTCATCCTTGAAGCTAATAGACATTTTTGTAAATAAATTTAATAAAAAAGGAGTTTGTAGAGGAAACTATCATGATTCTAAAAATATAATGAATGCCTCTTTATAATTTTAATAGGTAGTTATTATTAATTTTCTACATACACTATATCTAATTTCTTGATAGATATACATATTGAAAAGCATTCATAACTTTCAAACTATTTATCCTCTTTTAAATCTAAACGATGCATACATCATAGGCTTTGTTGGCTATAGGTTAAAAAATGTTTTGAATTTCATATTTTTTGACCAAGTTAGGTTGGATGGAAAATTATTTTTTATTATTTTTTAAAAAGTCACAATAAAAATTCATAAATGATTATTTATTTATTAAAAAATTAAAAAATATATGCATCACATCCACTCATGTGTCCTTTACTTGAATCCAAAGTTTATAGGATTTTTTTTGCTTATACTTAGGTTGGCTAGAAAGACACCTACTTTTTACAGTTTTCTAAAAAATCTAGTAGTGCCTCATTGAAATATCCAATTTTCACCAAAATACTTTAAATTTTTTTAAAATAAATGTAGTAACTCATAATCTACATTCAATTTTCTAAAACTCTTATTACTATCTTATTTTTAGATTGTGTTGATATCTCATTCAATTTTATACATGATGTTACTTAAATATATTTTTAGCATTTTCATTGCCACTTAGGGGTATTGTTTGGGCCATCATGATCCTACACTCACCCAAAAAATATTAGGATAACACTAAATGCACAATTTTGCATGTTTTTGGTAGGATTTGGGACTCCCAGTTGTCTAAATCTAATGTAATGTAAAGGTGTTTTTAGAGGGAATTAATATTTTACACTTTCCATCCAAATATTAGTATTTTTCTTTCCAACATATTTTTGGTCATTACCAGTATTTGGCCTATCATAATCTTGTACTAACCCACAAGTGGCTAGTTAATGATAATTTTAGAGTAGATGGTATATTGGAGAGGCACATGTCATGGTTGGTTGCAAAGGGATTATCCTAGGTAGAGGGAATAGATTTTGGTGAGATTTTCACTCATATAGCTAAATTATTAGGATGTTGTTATCTATAGTTGTGCCTTTTGGTTTTGAAATCGAGTGGATGGATGTCAAGGCTACATTCTTGCATGAAGATTTAAAGGTTTGACCTAAGGAATTCAAGGTAAGGGACAAAGAGCATCTAGGTTGTAAACTAGAAAGATCTCTATATGGTTTAAAGTATAGCATGGTTCCACTCTACTCCTAACCTTGGTATCTAATCCTAGGTCCAAAAGTCAACCCTGGCCCCTATGGTCAAGGCATAGAAAAAGGTCAAAGTACATGATCCTTACATCATTGGCCCACCAAATTAAGGAATGGAGAATGATGTTCAAGTTCAAGATCCCTAAATCTAAAGGTTGCAAAACACACAAAAAATTCAACCTTAGCCCAAAAATTAAGACATAGAAAACAAGGTCAAAGTTCATGATCCCTATATCCAAAAGGTTGAGAAACTCAAAACTTTCCTGAGACTTTTCATCCCACAAAGTAAAACAAACAAATAAGGTTTAAATTCAAGTTTTCAATTTTCATAAAAATGGCTCACAACCATAAAACTCCCAAATCCACCATTGATGACATCACCCAAGAGCTCCAAAATTTATTTCACAAAATACATGAAATTATCATAATCTAGATATATCCTTTGGTGCAAAAAACTCACAACAAGCATTCTAGCTTTCAAGGGATGAAAATGGGTTTTAGAAAATATTACCATAACCTTTGCTCTTTTCTTGCATTTTTAAAATTTAAATATGATACATAAATATATGTAAAAACTCATTAAATCATTCCTATAAGGAGAAAGCCATATACATGACCACCTATTGTGGGCATGGAAATGAAAAAAATATATTTCAAATTCATAAATAAAAGAGTATACCTTCCCCAACTTGAAAGCAATGGAGAAATTCTCTTTGGAGCACACAAACACATAAGCAAATCTCTTTTTCTATTCTCAAGCAATTCAATGTCAAGCTAATCTACTCCCAAGCAAGTTCAAAGCCCAATCTCATCAATTTGTATCATTTTTTTTTTTTTCAAATTTTTTTTAATTTTTTTTTTTTTTTTTGTGTGTGTGTGTGTGTGTGTGTGTGAGAGAGAGAGAGAGAGAGAGAGAGAGATTCCACCAAAATGATGAGAAGACCCAAAATACCTTTTCCTTTTCCTTTTTAACTTTTCTTTTCTTTTTCTCTAATTTTTCATATTTAAATATTTCCAAAAAGACTCTTTTTTAAATATATACATTTTCCCAATAATATATAAGACTTAGAAAATCACTAACATTTCCAATTAAATACAATTAGATAACATATATCGATGGTAATAAAAAACATCACGTATAAAGTGATAAAATACATCAATTCACAACATAGGTAGCCAAGGCACACAATCAAAACACCTTAATGGAAATACAATGCCTCACCAAAAAGTTTAGTACAAAGGATAATAGCATACACTAGTGGGCATTACATCATGCTAAACCATAACACTTAAAACTCAAAACCTTATAATACTTACTACAACTATTTACTAGTCTATGATTGGATAAATTGTCAACATGAGCTTAAAACAAAGTCTATTAACTTCTTCCACTAGAAACCTTACTAAGAACTCTCTATAGGTAAATATTATGCAAAATTTCAACATTATCCACCACTATTGGGAGATGGTGATTCATACAAACAAACACTTCCACTTCCATAAGAAAAAGTTCAACTTCCTAATGACTCTTGGCCTCCATGACATGAAATCTTTGTAGTCTATATCTACATATTTTTAGTATCAATCAAGAAGATAGAAATATATGTAGATACATTATAAGATAGCAACCATACAACTTTCTCAAGACTATGTCATGTATAGGAAAAACAAAAAAATAATAATAGATTTACTAGTTAGGTTATATATCCATCTCAATCTTTGCACTACTCTATCATACAAAAATTTTGCACACACACTTTATTTGTATGTCCTATACATATTTATATCTTGAGGGTCAAAACTTTGAAAATTGTCCAAACATGAACTAATAAGGATGTAATATGTGGTACCAAATGTTCAACATGTTGAAAACTCAAATGAAACATCAAAGCAAAGAATAAACTTGCAAGAAAGAATAGACACACATGACTATGACAATAAGATACCCTCAAGCAACTTTAAAGGGTGAAAACTCCAACAAGAGTTAGCATTTTGATACTCATCCTACATTCTTAGTCAAACATTTAGATATTACAAATGCAACTAGGTAAATTGAATCCATTATAATGTGTTCAAACTCCTTCACACCTACTATGAAACCCTTCAACTCATAAAGCATGTCTTGTTTCTCTTACAATCACATAGTACCATATAAAATGAAGGTTATATGAAGAGTCACCCCTCCTATCTTCGTGTCTACCCACCATATATGCTACTCTTGTATTCTTTGATGGCTTCAAAGTGAAAGGATAAACATCAAAAGAGTCTATACAAATGCCTAGACACTTTATTTTTTCTTTTTATCTACTTAGTACAGTGTTTATGCCAATTCTAGCAAACCATTGTTTTTCCATTTTCTATGACATTTGTATTTTTGTTATGACATTTGCCTTTTTGTTTGGGAGTCTATAATTTGGCCACGGTGATTAGTGATTTTTCTACCCATAAGAAGTGATGAATTCACCATTCTTACCTTTACACTTAGGGTTAAAGTCTTCAACTTGCTACATAGACTCCTGAAATACTCTAGACCACCTCAAACACCCCCTTGACATCTATACAACCCCTCTTACATCATAAGACAATTGTTTTACATTGGTTTCTGTTGTGACATTCACAACATGCCCCATTTTACTCCTTAGCAAAATGAGGACCCCTATTGTGGCTGGTTTCTTTGCTTTTGTGTGTTGTTCTACTTGGTGGTAAAGGGAAGGGTTTGCTATTGCATATACAATGTCTTTTGTATATCAGGTTGCATATACAAGGCCCTTTGTATACAAGTTTGCTTGTATACAAAGTCCTTTGTATATCGCTTTCCTTATACAAAGTCGTTTGTATATGCAAGGTCATTTTTATGCATAGTCGCATGGGTTGTCGAGTTTCCAAAGTCATCGGTTCGCATATACAATGGTCTTTGTATGTTAAGTCATTATATGTTGCACATGCAAAGGGTTTTGTATATCGGGTTTATATACATTGTTTGCCTTGTATGCATTTCGCTAATGTTCAATCTATACATGCAAGGTGGACTCAACGCAGTTGGAAGTTGAAATGAATGTTTTGTTAAGTCCGTTGAATGTATTTTTTGGTTTGTATGTTTGAAGGTGCAAAATATACAAGGTGGATATACAACAGGTTATGTGCAAGCCGTGGACCTGAGAAGAAAGTTAAATAGAGTTAAGTCGTTGTATGTTTGCGCTTTGTATGTATCTTACATACAAAGCTGACATGTATTGCACTTATACATTGCCGCGGACTTGAAAAGTTATTACAATTGGTTAATTCATTGTATGTTTTGCACAATGTATATTGTGATGTGCTTTGGTTGCATACAAGTGCCGGATCTAAAAAGTTATTAAAAGGGAAGTAATGCTTGTATATTCTGCGCTTTGTATGTATGTTTCGAAATATACATTGCAAGATGCATACAAGCCAGAATTCAAATGAAATTTAAATCTGATTTATGCAATGTATCAAAACCCGAATGTATATTAAGAGATACATTGCCTAACATACATTGCTTTATACATACAAGCATCAGAATCCAAGGAGGATTTAAATTTGGTTAATGCAATGCATCGAAACCCGAATGTATATCAAAAGGGATGCATTGTGTTTTTATACATCACGGACCCGAAGGTAAGTAAAATTTGGTTTACGGAGGGGTTGAAGTCCGACGGGGACATACAAAGGATGTTGTTTGTATCTCGGGGATGCAAATGAAAAGGTAAGGTGGACCCCACCGCTTGTATATTTGGCTTGCATGATTACGATGTATATGCTCGATATGCAAGCCGATATACAAGCGAAGGATGCAAAGTTAGAGGTGCAAGCCATGGATGTGAGAGAAAGTTAAAAACAAAAAACTCTTTGTATGTTTTGGTGCTTGTATGTTCCGACATACATTCACGATATACAAGGAAATAGGCGGGAAAGCAAGGCGATGGGTTTTTTTAAGCTGTTTGGAGCCCGATGCATGTTTTTGGTCAACGATGGTTGACTCAGCCGTTTTTCAACGTTGTATGTGCATTTGGAGACGCGATTTTCATAGATTCATAATCTGATTAGCTATGTTTGTACATTTTAGTCTGATTTAACATTTATCTTCCTGCTGGTTTATTAAATGATGATGCTTAAATCTTGTTTGTGTGTTGTAGGATGTTGGAGCTATTTCAAAGTAGCTGAAAGTCACAGGGTTGCTGACACAGTGGCGGCGTGTAGGTGGATATAAAGACAGAGCTTTAATGGTGAGGACATCGCAGGCAGCAGATTGGATCCCAAGGGGTTGCGAATGCAGAAGGAGAAGTAAAGGCTTTCAATGTAGAAAATTGTAGATGGAAATATTATTGTTAGAGCGGCACTCGGTATGGGCATGCTTCTCAGGGTCTTTTGGCAGGATTTATTTTCCACCGTTTGATGCTGCACTTGAGATGCAGACCGTTGATTAGATAGGGTTTTTGGGGACTGTATTGGGGACAATCAAAGATATATATTCAGCCCATTTACTTTGTAAAAAGAGGAGGTCAATCATAAAAAATCTGACCAGAACAATTTCATGTAGGAGATCAGATTACTGAGACTAATGAGGACTGAATTGTTGAAATGTCAAGGTTCTTTCTTCAGATCACTATAAATGTACTTGTTCTTAAGCATACTGAATGAAGATGAAGCTTCAAATTACATCTTGATTGTAAACTTTACGTAATCTTCAAGTTGATTTTTGGATGTGTAATGGTGAATGTTGTGTTCAAATGGAAGCACTTTCATTTTATTGCATGTTGTTGTCAACTTTTCCTTTGAAGATTTGCACTGAATCATGTGGGTTTGTGGAATGTCCTGGTGAAGTATGATTCTAGTTTTCTTCTCTTCATTGATGTATGGGAACATGTATGTGGATCAGTGATCTCATTCAAGTAATTTTAGGAATCTCGTTCTCTAACCCTTTTTCTCATTTTAATTTCATAGAAATCACTTCCATAACTGCAAAGCATGATAAATAGCAAGAAAAACAAAGAAATATGCTAACATCTCATAGATAACTGAAAATCATTAGCATATTTTGGGCTAAATGCATGTACTGTTGAAAATATCATGCAAAGAATCACAAATAATGGTAGAAATCATGCAAATATCAACCACTAGGCACATTATTTGAGTAGATTCATAGTGCAGAGGTAGGATTGTTGGAGATTTATGCAGAGTAACCTCTTTGTATAGCATATGTGCAGAAAGAAGAATCTACTAATCTACGTAAGGCCCCAAAATGAAAAACAGCAACACACATCAACCACTGAGTAACGTCAGTAGATTATGAACTAATCAACGAAGAGTTGGGATCATGAATTCTTTGAGTTCATCATATCTTTCAAGATAAATAAGGGTTGTTGTGTAACTTTTATTTGTGTGTTTGTGTGTGACTAACATCACCATCAACAGAAACTGGCGCTAGAAGGAGGGCCTAAACAAAGAATCTATGGATTTCTGCAAATGTTTTATACAACATTTTCTGAGCTTTCAAGTTTTATTCTGAGATATGATAGATCTCGTTAAAATTTCAAAAGTCCGAAAAATTGAAAATAAATTCTCATTTTAATGGATGTATATGAGGACAGTTGTCATGTTGACATTCCTTTACTTCAGTAAACTTTAAATAGGCAGCTTTATCCTCACAGTTATATAACTTTGGTTTATCCAGTTGTTGCAGGATACACCAGACTATGGAGCACGGTGAAATTAATTGTCTAACTTTTCTTACAAGGTTGGATTTATATTTGAAAGGACTAATATTTTATTTAGATGTGTTCAGGGCTAAAATCTGGCAAAAAAATGAAGAAATTCTGGAACAGCAAAAAGAGGCAACACCCATAATCAACAGTTGTTTAGAAAATACAATAGTTGAATTAGTTCTAGTGATAAACAAAGAGGATTTAATGAAGAGAAAAGGAAAAGTGAGGTTAATCTTGATACATTATTTGATAAATATATAGAACCGCTAAGGAATACTTGTTAGGAAGAAATCTCTGGATCTAATTTGAAAAGTTTTAACGAAGATGAGTTGATAAAGAAGTGTAAACAGGTGGTGAAAAAATTTAAACAAACTACCACTGATGAAGTTCCTATGATAACAACTAATGGAATCATAGAAAAGAGATTAAATCCTAATTTCACAGATGACTTCTTTAAATTGAATGATCAAATGCAAGAATGTTGCAGGACAATGGAACCAGATGCCATACTGGATGGAAAGTGTGAGTTATTTGATGAACAATTCATGAAAGTTGAAGATGCAGAAAGCTTTGGAATTGTTGTGCATGATCAAGCATCACTCTAGAATTATTTTGAAAGTGAAACAGGGGAGTATTCCTATTAGTCAAAAATTCTTTCACATTCATAGTCAACTGATTTAGAAATGATAAATTTCTATATATCAGATTATGACAATAAAGACTCATTTAGATGTTGATTTGCAGAAAATTGAAGAGAACATCGAGATGTTTCCTGAACTTGAGGATAAGCTGAACATCCAGAATGAAGGAACAAAGCTGGATAAGGATGAAGAAATAATCCATCAAGAGCCATACATCCCTCAATTTGAAGCGAGACCAGACAGTGAGCCAAGCAATAAAAGTGCAGAGTTAAATGGAGGACCAACTATCAATGAACAAGCATGTCCAATGGAACCAGAAATACGTCAAGTTGTATCTTTTCTTTCCACGGTGAATAATGTTGAATATTATTTTGATTATGGAAATTTGGGAGATAAGATATGCATATGGATTAATCATGAACATGATGAGCTTCCTCAGTTGCTGATAATCAGAGATTATTCTATTAAACACAATGAATTCATAATACAAGAATATTTTTCAGAATACAAAGATGAATTTGCAAGGATCAGAACCATAACTAATGCCCTGATGCTCCTGCACAATCTAAGGAAATATGCGAATACAGGTGTCTTTGGGTCTTTTCCTGGGTTTTATTTGCCTTGTAGTGTCTTGTACAGTTTGGTAGAGTAGTTGTTTCATTTCTTTTCTTTGTTTTCTTGTCTTGCTTTCTGTTGTTTCCTTTCATAGGTTAGTTGTTTGTACAGTCTGCTTGTTTTGCTTGCTTTGTTGTTTCCTCAGCAGGGATGTTTATTTTGATTTAGTGTATGAAGGAGCAGACTAACAACCACTAAAAATAATAGAAAATTCAGATCATTCAGGTTAATTATCTGAAATTTATGCATAACTTGTTGTGATTGTCATGAATGTAGAGAGTTGTTTGACTTGTGAAATTTTGTATTCAATAACTGTGGGTTGAGTATTCAAAGAAGGTTTCTCACAATGACACACCTAAAATCCTTGGGTTTGTTGAACTTACCAGTGTAGCTATTAGGTGAAAAATCAGAGGTCACACTTGCTACCATTACAATTCTCAGCTTAATTTCAGCAAGTGACCATTCCTTGCATCATGAAGTTACAACTACAATATCTCATGAAATCTCTACCAAATATAAAATAAATAAAAAAATAATAAAATGGATTTTACTAAAAATCTAGGTTAAGCCATCTAAGTAACTCTATCGGGGCTATAGACGCTCGTTGGCAGTGGGGCTCTACTTAGGAGAATTGTAACGATAACCTTGTCGGGGCTATGGATGCCTGCTTGTAGCAAAGCTCTATCCAGTTGGCTATGAGGGAATGTCCTCACCTACGTAGGCTAATGTCAGTCACTGGTTTGTTCAACCGATCTTCAAGATGAGGATAATTAATCACGTGCACCCACTTAAACTGAAGGGAAAATTCATGCACCTTATTGAATACATTGAGTCTCAAGTTAAATGATGATTTGCAGAAAAGATAGTTGGAAATTATGAATTTATTTCTTTCAGTTTTCTTTAATGGTTTTAATTTTTGTTTGTTTTGTTTGGTTGCTAGTTGTTGTGATATTCACATTACGCCCCATTTTACTCCTTAGCAAAATGAGGACCCCTGCTATGGCTAGTTTCTTTGCTTTTGTGTGCTGTTCTGCTTGGTGGTAAAGGGAAGGGTTTGTTGTTGCATATACATTGTCTTTTATATATCAGGTTGCATATACAAGGCCCTTTGTATACAAGTTCACTTGTATACAAAGTCCTTTGTATATCGCTGTCCTTATACAAAGTCATTTGTATATGCAAGGTCATTTTTATGCATAGTCGCGTGGGTTGTCGAGTTTCCAAAGTCATCGGGTCACATATACAATGGTCTTTGTATGTTAAGTCATTGTATGTTGCACATGCAAAGGGTTTTGCATATCAAGTTTATATACAATGTTTGCCTTGTATGTATTTCGCTAATGTTCAATCTATACATGCAAGGTGGACTTGATGCGGTTGGGAGTTGAAATGAATGTTTTGTTAAGTCCGTCGAATGTATTTTTTGGTTTGTATGTTTGGAGGTGCGAAATATACAAGGTGGATATACAACAGGTTATGTGCAAGCCGCGGACCTGAGAAGAAAGTTAAACAGAGTTAAGTCGTTGTATGTTTGCACTTTGTATGTAGCTTACATACAAAGCCGACATGCATTGAACTTATACATTGCCGCGGACTTGAAAAGTTATTACAATTGGTTAATTCATTGTATGTTTTGCAAAATGTATATTGTGATGTGCTTTGGTTACATACAAGCGCCGGATCTAAAAAGTTATTAAAAGGGAAGTAATGCTTGTATATTCTGCACATTGTATGTATGTTTCGAAATATACATTGCAAGATGCATACAAGTCAAAATTCAAATGAAATTTAAATCCGATTTATGCAATGTATCAAAACCCAAATGTATATTAAGAGATACATTGCCTAACATACATTGCTTTATACATACAAGCGTTGGAATCCAAGGAGGATTTAAATTTGGTTAATGCAATGCATCAAAACCTAAATGTATATCAAAAGGGATGCATTATGTTTTTATACATCACGGACCCGAAGTTAAGTAAAATTTGGTTTACGGTGGGGTTGAAGTCTAATGGGGACATACAAAGGATGTTGTTTGTATCTCGGGGATGCAAATGAAAAGGTAAGGTGGACCCCACCGCTTGTATATTTGGCTTGCATGATTGCGATGTATATGCTCGATATGCAAGCCGATATACAAGTGAAGGATGGAAAGTTAGAGGTACAAGCCGCGAATGCGAGGGAAAATTAAAAACATAAAACTCTTTGTATGTTTTGATGCTTGTATGTTCCGACATGCATTCGCGATATACAAGGAAATAGGCGAGAAAGCAAGTGATGGGTTTTTTGAAGCTGTTTGGAGCCTGATGCATGTTTTTGGTCAATGATGGTTGACTTAGCCATTTTTCAACATTGTATGTGCATTTGGAGACGCAATTTTCACATATTCATAACCCGATTAGCTGTGTTTGTACATTTCAGCCTGATTTAATGTTTATCTTCCTGCTGGTTTATTAAATGACGATGCTTAAATCTTGTTTGTGTGTTGCATGATGTTGGAGCTATTTCGAAGTAGCTGAAAGTCACAGGGTTACTGACACAGTGGCGACGTGCAGGTGGATATAAAGACGGAGCTTTAATGGTGAGGACATCGCAGGCGGTGGATTGGATCCCAAGGGGTCGCGAATGCAGAAGGAAAAGTAAAGGCTTTCAATGCAGAATTGTAGGTGGAAATATTATTGTTAGAGCGGCGCTCGGTATGGGCATGCTGCTCAGGGACTTTTGGCAAGATTTATTTTCCACCGTTTGATGCTACACTTGAGATACAGACCGTTGATTAGCTAGGGTTTTTGGGGACAATTAGAGATATATATTCAGCCCTTTACTTTGTAAAAAGAGGAGGTCAATCATAAAAATTCTGACCAGAATAATTTCATGTAGGAGATCGGATTATTGAGACTAATGAGTACTGAATTGTTGAAATGTCAAGGTTCTTTCTTCAGATCATTGTAAATGTACTTGTTCTTAAGCATGCTGAATGAAGATGAAGCTTCAGATTACATCTTGATTGTAAACTTTACGTAATCTTCAAGTTGATTTATGGATCTGTAATGGTGAATGTTGTGTTCAACTGGAAGCGCTTTCATTTTATTGCATGTTGTCATCTTTTCCTTTGAAGATTTGCACTGAATCATGCAGGTTTGTGGAATGTCCTGGCGAAGTATGATTCTAGTTTTCTTCTCTTCATTGCTGTATGGGAACATGTATGTGGATCAGTGATCTCAGTCAAGTAATTTTAGGAATCTCGTTCTCTAACCCTTTTTCTCATTTTAATTTCATAGAAATCACTTCCATAACTACAAACCATGATAAATAACAAGAAGAATAGAGAAATATGCTGACATCTCATAGATAACTGAAAATCATTAGCATATTTTGGGCTAAATGCATGTACTGTTGAAAATATCATGCCAAGAATCACAAATAATTGTAGAAATCATACAAATATCAACCACTAGGCACATTATTTGAGTAAATTCATAGTGCAGAGGTAGGATTGTTGGAGATTTATGTAGAGTAACCTTTTTGCATAGCATATGTGCAGAAAGCAGAATCTACTAATCTACGTAAGGCCCCAAAATGGAAAACAGCAACACACATCAACCACTGAGTAACGTTAGTAGATTATGAACTAATCAACGGAGACTTACGATCATGAATTCTTTGAGTTCATCGTATCTTTCAAGATAAATAAGGATTGTTGTGTAACTTTTATTTGTGTGTTTGTGTGTGACTAACATCACCATCAATAGTTTCGTGTTTCTAAGTTACCAGTCACCTTTGTGACCAAACTGACCTTCTCCTTGGCTCTGATGATCCAACATAGATTGTCTATATTTTTAGATCATTGATTGTGATTCATGATGACCTAGAGGTAATGTCATTTTATACAAGTCCTAGGCACACAAGTTTAACTTTTTGGCATGCATGATGAATGTTAACATTAACATTAAGTTGAGTCACCTTGAGCTAAATAAAATTGATGTTGTAATTGAGAGGGTCAAGACAAGGTTGCCTTGATCTAGGTAAAGAAGACACTAGTGCTAGAACTATGATTGATATGTGTAAAGGTAAAATGATATTTTTAAGTAATAAATAAAGTTTAGTTTTAACAAGTGCACTAAATCATATGCGAGAACTATGCAATTAGGACATCAATAGAAAATGACATAAAGAAAAAGAAAAAAATACAAAATAAACTTTTCACTTTGACATTATAAAGGTTTGTTGATAAATAAAGATTTATATTTTAATCTAATGTTATAAATTGATTGACTTTTAAGAATTTAAAGATTGATGTAGCCAACAACATACACTCAATAAAATTGTGCCATTAATCATGTGTGAGAGCTAAAGATTTGGAAAATTGGAAAAAAAACTTCTATTCACCAACTCTACCTACTACAATGAGAGAAAACTCTCTTATATCCAAGAAAATAAAAAAATCAGAGAATTACCTTTTTTGGCAGATTTTGACAATTGTTAGATTTTGCCATTTTAGGTAATTTTACATTCATATCTCAAGAATCTAGTTTTTTCCCAAAAACTTCCTAAAACTAAGGTAGGACGAAAAGCCAACTAACATACTAAATTTGAAACATGAGTTTCGAGTTATTAAAAAAAGCAACTTTTAAAAAATTAGAAAAAAACACTAAATTATCATTTTGAGGGTTAAGATGAAAGTTTCAAGCCCCGAAAAAGTGTCAAGACGAGGTCCAACTGACTAAAGTTGGTTGGGAAACCATATGCCACCTCATAATGCATCCACCTATAAAATTTCATAGAAAACCCACATCCGAGTCAAAAGTTATGACCTCCGGAAGTCCCTGCATCATTCTCCTCTGGTTAAAAAGAACGCAGCTCCTACACGTGAGTGTCCTCGAACTGCTGCCATTTGACTAGATCTAACCTCTACACTTCCCACTCTGTAATCCACGTGCTATCTATTGCTGGCAATCCTTCCCACTGTACTAAATACCTATTATAATGCCCTTGTCAGGTGTAGATAGTTTTCTTATCAAGAACCTGTGCAATCTTTTCCTTCTTATGGGGAATGTGGTGGTGCCATGCCACTTCTGGCTGACTATCTTTAGCATCATTGATGCAGAACATCTAGTACAGCAAAAGCATGATCATAACTTCACATGCAAAGATCTCTCAAGACAGCCTTCAACACCATCTCCAACTTGCTCTTGACACACACACCAAATGAAGTACTATAGGACACACCTTCCAGGATGCCAACTCCATCAAGATTCCATCTAGGTTTCTTGTCAAACCACTATACAGGGTCTGCAGGACAGCAGTCACAACTAAGTTTTCTTTATAGACGGTCAGAACATCTCACTGCTCCATGAGAAGGACAGTCACACTAATCTCCATATGGTGGTCTCCATCAAGACACCCTCAACTTCATTCAACATAACAAACCTATACCTTGCTACACATATCTACTGCCTTCCTTGGCAAAGCAATAGTTCATCAAACTTATCTATTTCTGCTGTCCTCCTTCAATCTTCCAAAACTTGACTCTTAATAGGCCTTCTACATGGCAAACTTAGACCAAATCCATTCTCCTGCCTCCAAGCTCTTTACCAGGCCAAGGACCAACCATCTTACCACCCATTCCATTGATCAATAATAGGAAGAATCAATGGAATGAGGAGAATATCATCGGACTGGCACAAGAAACTCTAACCTAGGTTTTAAGACTCACTTTCAATCAAAGGAGAAGAACAGAGATATGGATGGGTGTCAAGGCTTCAAATCACCTGCAAGGTAAATTCAACACAATCCTCTATTTGCCCAATAGGGACACCACTCTTCTTCAGGCCGTACAAGTACAGATTAGTGCAGGAAAATAGTGATTTTCTTAAACTGTGACAGCAGGTTTCAAAGCAGATTACAGTTTTGCACTCATATCATTCTCTCCATGCAATGTCAACGTACCAAACTTGCTTTAAAAGATAGTTAACTCATCCACCTTCATTTCCAAACATCCAACGCCCCATGACAATGTCGTACAACTAAAAGGTACAGACTGTTGCAAGTGCAAATTTAGAAAAATAGTCATAAAGCAATTTTTGGGAAAACATGCATATCTTCCTTATTATCTATTGCCAAGACTTCAAACTAATTGCATTTGGAACTCATCTCACCCCTCTAAACATGCAACACAAAAGGAGATCATGACAATGCCGTACAGCAGTACAGTACGGCTGAGAACAGCGACTGAAAATAGAAAAAATAGTAAAACAGCAAACACAGTCTTCTTTTTTTATTTCTTCTTAATCCTCCGAATGGAATCCATGCTACCAATCCTTCCTTGGCTTAAAAAAGCCTTTTACAATGCATGAAAATGAATGGGAGTCCAAGATAACTGCTCACCATCGAATTCTTTCTTGTTTTGTAACTGCATCTTTTAAAAACTGTTTTAGAAACTTGTCTATTTTGGACTGCCTTTTCAGTTTTTGAGGTTTAAATGTTTTCTTGACACTTGGATTAACCTTTGGTATGGTTATATCATACTCACTAACCTCAGACATGCCTTTTAAGGGCTTACAACATTTAAATGACTCCCTAAACAAACATTTAAACTTAAATGACTATTGCACTACCTATGACAACAAGACTGTCCTAACTAGGACTACAACTAGATTCATTTAGACATTTGGACTAAGTCCTATTACAAACATGGATACAAGCCTTATGAAGATGGTCTCCAAGACCTTATTGACTCAGAACAATTACTAGAAGATCAAGTAAAAACCAGACACCTTGGTGCTCCTGCACCATACTCCCCGGCATGATGAAAACTCTTGTCCCAAGAGTTAGGGGATCTGCTCCGAATGTTCTTCAATCGTGTTGGAAAGTTCCTCTGACTAGGAAACATGAACTCTCCCAGAGTTATCTTTCTCCATCTCCAACCTGCATGGCTCCTGTAAACAGTGTTAGAAACATAAAACTTGTTGTGATGTCCTTGCCTAGGACCTTGCTACTGCAATGCTTCAGTTCTTTTCAACTGGAGGTGCTGATTCATTCATCCTTGGACTCTCTACTATTTGCCTTCTTCTGGCTCCTTATAGGACACTTAATGTCCCCTACCTTAACATAACTCAAGTCCCAAGTCTGCTGCTCTCTAGGACTGTCATCCACCCTAAGCTATTGCAACTATTGCTGCTGTGTGCAATCACCCTGAACCTGCACATTCAACTTCAATTTCTCTCCAAAGCAAATTGTAACCCGTTCCTTCTTCTCCTCACAAGGTAAAGGAATCAACTTGAACTTCTTACCATCTTTGTACACTACATATGTATTAGTATACCCATCATGAATTGTCCTTCTCAAATACTGCCATGGTCTGCCCAAGATTACATGCCCACATGTCATAGGAATAACATCACACAAAACATAGTCCTGATATGGACCAATTGTGAAGTCCACATAAGCCTTCTTAGTGACCATTACCTGCTGCTCTTGACTCACCCAAGTGACATGGTAAGGACTGGGATGATCAAAAGTCTTCAACCCCAACTTATTCACCATTTCCCAAGAAACTAAGTTATCATGAGAACCTGAATCTACAATCAAATTGCATATCTTGCCATGGCTCAAACAATTAGTTCTGAAAAGAGATACCTGTGGTGGTTGCTGCATCTTACCTCTTTCCACCATGAGCATCTCTCCATCCATCATTGGAGAGGCTGACGACATCTCTAGTTCTTCTGGCTTATCCTCCTCTTGTGCCAAGTGAACTCTTGTATCCTTTCTCTTATCAATACCATCCTTCTTAGGATAGTTGAAAGATGTGTGTCCCACCTCATTGCAGTGATAACATCTGCCTGTGAACACTCCTCTTCCTGATCTAAATCTACCTCCACCTCTATATCCACCTCTATGTTCTATAGACAACTCCTTACCCTTCTCATTGCTATTCTGAACTTCATTGGTAGGTTTGCCCCTATCTCTACTTCCTCTTCCATAACCTCCTTGCCTTTCTTGCTTCCTCTTCACTCTCTCTTCAGCCCTGATGGCTAACTGAAAACACTCTCCAAGTGTTTTTGGTACTGCCAACCCAATCTCATCCTGCAAGTTATACCTAAGCCCATTAAGGTACCTTGCCACTTTCTCTTCTTCATCTTCCAGCCCACCTCTAATACTAAGCTTATGAAATTGCTCAGTATAGGACATAACATCCATGTCCTTCTGTTTCAGATTTTGCCTCATCCTCTTTGTCTGAATGGAGTAATCAGATGGAAGAAACTGATCCTTCATCATGTCCTTCATCCTACTCCAAGAAGTGATTTTTGATGCACCTCTAGCCATTCTTTCTGTCTGCACACTACTCCACCAGGTAAGTGTTGTTCCTCTCAGTTTTGTCTTTGCAAACTTGATCTTCTTTTCATCACTCATCTCCTCATACTCAAAAAAAATTTCCAGGGCATCTATCAACCCTAACACTTCTTCACTATCCATCTTCCCCTGATAGATAGGTAGCTCTATGTTTGCCTTAGTTCCACTTCCTTGGACTGCTTTCAGCAATCTTACAAACTTCTTTTCTTCAGCATCTAACTCATCCTCAGGAGAATTCTCATTTGCATCCTCATCTCCTTCTGACTCACTTTGTTCATCCTTTCTTGGATTCTTCTCTAATTCTTCCAATCTAGCCAAGATTGTTGCATTTTCTCTTCTTACTTGCCTCAATTCTCTGTCTCTGGCAGCATCCTGCTCTCTTCTATCCCTCAGCTCTTTCTCTCTTGCCTCTAAGGATTCTCTCAACTCAGTATTCTCTCTTGCCATCTAGTTTTTAGGAGGCATCTTCACAAACTCTCACAGACCTTTATCTCCTTCACAAGATCCACTACACTCTCAAGGATCTACTAGCTAGCTCTGATACCACAAATGATGCAGAGCATCTAGGACAGCAAAAGCATGATCATAACTTCACATGCAAAGATCTCTTAAGACAGCCTTCAACACCATCTCCAAATTGCTCTTGACACACACACCAAATGACGTACTACAGGACACACCTTCCAGTATGCCAACTCCATCAAGATTCCATCTAGGTTTCTTGCCAAACCACTATACAGGGTCTGCAGGACAACAGTCACAACTAAGTTTTCTTCATAGACTATCAGAACATCTCACTGCTCCATGAGAAGGATAGTCACACTAATCTCCATATGGTGGTCTCCATCAAGACACCCTCAACTTCATTCAACATAACAAACCTATACCTTGCTACACATATCTACTGCCTTCCTTGGCAAAGCAATAGTTCATCAAACTTATCTATTTCTGCTATCCTCCTTCAATCTTTCAAAACTTGACTCTTAATAGGCCTTCTACATGGCAAACTTAGACCAAATCCATTCTCCTACCTCCAAGCTCTTTACCAGGCCAAGGACCAACCATCTTACCACCCATTCCATTGATCAATAACAGGAAGAATCAATGGAATGAGGAGAATATCATCAAACTGTCACAAGAAACTCTAACCTAGGTTTTAAGACTCACTTTCAATCAAAGGAGAAGAATAGAGATATGGATGGGTGTCAAGGCTTCAAATCACCTGCAAGGTAAAGTCAACACAATCCTCTATTTGCCCAACAGGGACACCACTCTTCTTCAGGCCGTACAAGTACGGATTAGTGTAGGAAAATAGTGATTTTCTTAAACTGTGACGACAGGTTTCAAAGTAGATTACAGTTTTGCACTCATATCATTCTCTCCATGCAATGTCAAGGTACCAAACTTGCTTTAAAAGATAGTTAACTCATCCACCTTCATTTCCAAACATCCAACCCCTCATGACAATGTCGTACAACTGAAAGGTATGGACTGTTGCAAGTGCAAATTCAGAAAAATAGTCACAAAGCAATTTTTGGGAAAACATGCATATCTTCCTTATTATCTATTGCCAAGACTTCAAACTAATTGCATTTGGAAGTCATCTCACCCCTCTACACATGCAACACAAAAGGAGATCATGACAGTGTCATACAACAGTACAGTACAGCTGAGAACAACGACTGAAAATAGAAAAAACAATAAAACAGCAAACACAGTCTTCTTTTTTTTATTTCTTCTTAATCCTCCGAATGGAATCCATGCTACCAATTCTTCCTTGGCTTAAAAAATCCTTTTACACTGCATGAAAATGAATGGGAGTCCAAGATAATTGCTCACCATCGAATTCTTTCTTGTTTTGTAACTGCAGCTTTTAAAAACTGTTTTAGAAACTTGTCTATTTTGGACTGCCTTTTCAGTTTTTGAGGTTTAAATGTTTTCTTGACACTTGGATTAACCTTTGGTATGGTTATATCATACTCACTAACCTAAGACATGCCTTTTAAGGGCTTACAACATTTAAATGACTCCCTAAACAAACATTTAAACTTAAATGACTATTGCACTACCTATGACAACAAGACTGTCCTAACTAGGACTACAACTAGATTCATTTAGACATTTGGATTAAGTCCTATTACAAACATGGCTACAAGCCTTATGAAGATGGTCTCCAAGACCTTATTGGCTCAGAACAATTACTAGAAGATCAAGTAAAAACCAGACACCTTGGTGCTCCTGCACCAATCATCCTCACCATGGAATGCATATAAATCAGAAATATTAAACACAAGAGAAATATCCAGATTATCTGGTAAACTGACCTCATATGGATTATCATTGATCTTCTTTGTAATTGTGCAAGGACCAATTTTCTTGTACTTCAACTTGTGGTATGTTCCAGTAAGAGACCACTCTTTTCTCAAATATACCATCACTAAGTCACCTTCATTGAATGTCTGATGTCACCTACTAGTATCCACTATATTCTTGTACCTCTCAATACTATCCTGCAACTTCTGTCT
Organism: Cunninghamia lanceolata; assembly: GCA_027924645.1. Classification (NCBI taxonomy): domain Eukaryota; kingdom Viridiplantae; phylum Streptophyta; class Pinopsida; order Cupressales; family Cupressaceae; genus Cunninghamia; species Cunninghamia lanceolata. The sequence continues at coordinate 1,135,200 of BSBN01001327.1, read as the reverse complement.
CACATCTTTCTACAACTTTTGAAGGTGTTCTACAAATGCTTCCCCATTATCACTAACCCTATCTTTCATTGGTAGCTGTACCAAATCTAGAACACCCTAAGGATTCCTGCCATACACAATCTAGAAATAGGACTTTCCCATTGATCTGTTAACAGAACTATTATAGGCAAATTCGGCCTAGGGTAATGCCACATCCCATTTTTTTGGCTCTTCTCCAACAATACACCTCAACAAATTTCCCAGACTCTAATTGACTACCTCTGTTTTCCCATCTGTTTGAGGATGATAAGCACTACTAAACTGTAACTTAGTCCCCATCTTCTCCCATAAAGTCGTCCAGAAATGAATGAGGAATTTTGTATCCCTATCAGAGGTAATAGTCTTTGGAACACCATGTAGTCAAACAACTTTTGAAAAAAATAACTCTGCTACCCTCGTTGCATCATTAGTTTTCTTACAGGCAATAAAATAAACCATCTTGGAGAACCTATCAACAACTACAAAAATGGAGTCATTACCTCGTTGAGTATGTGGAAGTCCCAACACAAAGTTCATGCTTAAATCTATCCATGGTGCAATTGGTACTGGTAATGGCATATACAACCCTGTATTATGTGCATGTCCCTTAGCCACTTGGCAGATTCTACACCTTGTTACATACTTAGTTATATCCCTTTTCATCTTTGGCCAGTAATATTTATCTTCTATCAAGGCTATTGTCTTATCCTTGCCAAAATGTCCAGCCAACCCACTACTATGAAATTCTCTTATAATGTTTTCTCTCATAGAGCCAGCTGGTATGCATAGTTGTTTTCCTTTAAATAGATACCCATCTTGCATAAAATATTCACCGTTAAAGTGATCAAAGTTACCAGATACTGGTTCCTTCAATTGTTCCACAATCTCCCAAAAATCATCATCAGACTCATACAATTTTTTTATGGCATCAAAACTAATCACCTCAGTTTCCATTGTGGTCAAAAGTGTAACACGCCTACTTAACGCATCTGCAACCTGATTTTGTTTTCTAGACTTATGCTTCAACACAAAATTGTAACCTTGCAAGAAAGAGACCCACTTAGCATGCCTACTATTCAACTTTTTTTGTGTGTTCAAGTATCTCAGTGCAATATGATTTGTAAACAATACAAACTCCTGGGGAACTAGATAATATCTCCAATGCTTTAATGCTTGAACAATTGCATAAAATTCTAAATCATAAGTAGAATAATTCTTTCTCACTTCATTAAGCTTTTCACTAAAGAAAGTTATAGGTTTTCCAGCTTGGCTAAGCACAGCACCTATTCGCACATGGGAGGCATCACATTCTACTTCAAATACCTTATCAAAATTTGGCAATGCAAGTATAGGTGATTCTGTTACCTTTTTCTTCAAGTACTTAAAGCTCTCCTCGGCATCCTTGGTCCATACAAACTCCCTTCCTTTGGTGCAATCTTTTATAGGAGCTACAATACTACTGAAATTTTGAATGAACATTCGATAGAAAGTGGCCAAGCCATGAAAACTTTTTACCTCTGTGATGTTACTTGGAATAGGCCATGTTGATAACTGAGAGGGGGGGGTGAATCAGTTATCCTAATTATTTCTTCTTTTGAACTTTCTTATTAATCAATGCAGCATTGAATCAAACAAACAAACATTACCATGAAATGAGAAACACATGACACAATATTTTTGACATGGAAACCCTATTAAGGGAGAAAACCACGGGGTGATTAACCCAAAGATTATTCTCTGTTAGAAGAATAAGGAATTACAAAATGTCACTTGCCAATTAGGGCTCACTGCCTGAGCACACTGCTCACAAAGAGGCACACTGCCTACAAGGAGACACACTGTCTACAAAAGAATGTTATACAATATTTGAACTGATTGGAAGCATCCACATATGCTGGAGTTCAGTTCCGGTTAGGCTCAGTACACTGATCTGCTGCACTTCATCTTTCCTCTTCTCTTTATTTTGCTTTCCTTTCACATACTGGACCTTTCCTACTACTTCTACTCTGCTCTGTACTTTTGCACATATATCATCATCACACCTTTTACTCTCACAACTAAATCCATCGTGCATATATATCCGCACAAGTAATTTCATCACCTTTCTAGTCGGCATCCGGAACAGTCTATTTTCTCACAAACTCTGTTCTGTCGGCTGAATCCTTGCACATCAAATAATGCGGATCAAGCATATACTTGTAGATATCATTAATCATGTCAGCCAAACATGATTCATGCCTTCACAACCTTTACCATCAACAGTAACACATCCGGAAAACAGTCTGATGTTCTGTCAGTCAGTTCTTCCTCTGTTCTCTCTATCACTCAGGAATCTGGTACTCAACTATTCATATCTTTTTCCTTGTCCATCACCAGAGGCTAAATCCTTGGAATATACCACTCAAGGTGGTCCTCTTGACTTCCCCAAATCTATACTGCACCAAGATACTTCCTCTGAGAGATCCGGCCCAATCTGTCGGACCTTGCCACATGCTCTGTTCTTGTTCACCGGACCACAACAATCTTCATTCTGACTTCCGGTAGAGACACACCATGACTTATGGATATGTGGGATGACCTTTGTTGCCATCAATGACAACAACCATGAATCCATATAGTGTCTCTTGCCAACAATCTCCCCCTTTGGCATTAATGGCAACACTTAGTGAAAAATGACTAAGTGTTTACACTATGCTCCCCCTTGGCTGATGCTCTATCTTTATATACAATTTCCGGAACTCCCCCTTAGTTGGATTCCTCATTTTTCACTGCTCCTCACTCCCCCTTTGACATCAATGACAAAGGGTAGGGTCCACACACCAAAATTTTTAAAAAATTTACTGTACTTAGCCGCATATTACATACTCACATAAACTAAAGAATGTCTGCAAAGGATGTCTTCAATTTGACCAGTTCTATAGCCCAACTTTGCTTCATTCTATCCAAAATTGAAATGTGACCACTCAACAAAAATGCAAAAGCTTCTGCCCTCTTGAGATCTGTCGGATCATTGGTTTGGGCGGTAGTCTAAGCATCACTTATGGCCTCATGCATAGTTTCTAACTTAGGGATTATAATCCTTCTAAGTTCTCCCATCCGGTTAATTATATTTTTCCTTTCCTTTTCAAAGTTATTTATTGCATTTGTGATTGCAATAGTTTGACATTCTTGATTTACTATGGAGGAAGAGAGAGGATCAAAACTTTGAGACAAACTCAGTAGTTTGTCCTGTTCCTCTTTTATTTTCTTCTCAACTTCTACTGTTGCTTTTGACCAGGAGATACAAAATTTGTAAATGTCACCGCCATCCTTAAGAGCATTTTCTAAGCTCTTTATTCTAATACTCATATTTCTCCTATCATTAGAGATTAATCCTAGTACCTCTGAGAATCTCTTATCTAAGAACTCCTTCCAGACCTTTTCTTCAGCTAATTTTTCTAGGGATTCAAAATGTGTACTAACACTGCTAACTAAAGTTCTGAGATTACCGGAAGAGGAGGCTGTGGGATCTTTTTGGATTGATGGCATAATCTTCTCAAGCACTTCGGAAGCAGCCTCTATCAACTCACAGTCTTCCATATGAGACTTTAGGAGTTTTTCATTTGCCTTAGCATTAGTAAATGAAGCTATCTTCATTGTCTGCACCGGAGAGAGGGAATCAAAGTTGAATGGGCCTTGTAGCAGCTCCGGTTCATCAATCTCTATTGCTTCTTTGCTCAGAAATCTTTGGACAGTTTGTGCAGTGTCTCTTGCCGGAGACAGATATTTCTTCTCTTTTGCAGTCTTGGAGCTGTCCATTGGAATTTTCTCTTCCTCTACATTCCCACCACTGACAGTTGTGGTTTTCTCTGGTGAAGTCTTCTATCCTTTTGCAATCTTTGCACTGTCACCTTCTTTTTCTTTCACCGCTGCTCCTTTCTCTTGTAGTTTCTCTTCTTCTTTGGATCCGGAGACTGTAGGGGAAGCCGGAGGAGAGATGTTAGTCTGTTCAAGGGTCACTTCTTCCGAAGCAGAGGATTCCAAGTCCACAGCTGTTTCTGCACTTAAGTCCTCTACAACAGGAAGATTAAACCTTTTGAAGGCCTTCCGGAGGATCTCTTATGTATCCATGGCTACCTTGTCAGTCTCACCAAGCATGAGTTTATTCATCCTTGCTTTACTTCTGAACTCATCTTTGCAGTCTTTGAATATTATGTTCATTGTCTTGGGATCAATTTGAGGATATAGCTGAATAGCTATCTGCTCCCGGATCTCAAGATCTTTTGCCTGGGCATTGTTCTTTCTTATTTCTAATTCCTTCTCTAAACTCTTAGGAATTTCAGAGATAATCTCAATAAAAGCTTTATTGTAAATGTTCAGGTACCTGATTGTAGCTTCTTGCAGGATCTTTTGGTCTACCTCATTGTAGTCATCATAAAATTCGGCCACTGGTTGAAGGTTCCCATCCATAGTGACTGATTTGATTACATTGTCTAGAGACAAGGTAGGCTTTTCAACAAATTTTTCTGCCATTTCTTCCTTGTCTTGGCCTGTGGAGGGTTTACCGGATCCCTTCTTCTTCTGCTTCTTTAATTCCTTTACTCCCTCATCTGATTCAGTTTCCTCTTCATCTCTTTGACTCTCATAAGCCCTTGTGGCTTTCATCTTGGATCTTTTACCGGATGCCTGGACTTCCGGTTTTGAGCTTTTGGTTGTGGGAGGTGCAGATCTTTTTGATGATCTGGTCTGGGTGGAGGTTTCAACCGGAACACTTTCTTCAATTTTCTTTTCTGCCCTCTTCTTCTCTTTCTCATCCCCTTCCTTCTTCTTCTGGTGAGCATCAAGTGCTTCCATGGAGATCCTAAGGCCTTGTGCCATGTGTTCTACTTCTTTTCTAACCTTCCTCTTGATTTCTGGTTCTCTGAGTTCAACATGAATTTTTATACTCAGTTCCTCAAATGTTCCAAACCTTTCTGCCTTTGGATCTTTAGGCTGACTTAGCATGTGTTGAACATGTTGGATCTAGGGCATACAACTGAGAGGGGGGGGTGAATCAGTTGTATAAAACTTCTTCTTTCAAACACTTGATTCTTCATTGTTAGTTGGCAGCGTATCAATTAATCATCCATGAAAGCATAATACATAAACACAAGAGCAGATAAACATCAACACATTGAACACCAAGATTTTGACGTGGAAAACCCGGTTAAGGGAAAAACCACGGGGTGATTAACCCAAGAATTATTCTCTGTTAGAAGAATAAAGAAGAATAAATGGCACAAGCCAATTAGGGCTCACTGCCCGAGCACACTGTTCACAAAGAGGCCCACTGCCTACAAGGAGACACACTGTCTACAAAGTGATAAAAATCACAGTCTTAAACTGGAGAATGACATCTCTACCATGTCCGGATCAGTTCCATTTAAGTCCAAAACCTCTGCTCTGCCTTTCGCACTTCTCTTCGCTATGCCACACTCATCCACACAATCCACACTTTGAAATGAACTCACAAACCGTTATTTATACAAGACATCGACTTAGGAACAAACATCTAAGTCGGCAAACAACCATAAGAGTATCCGTAAGATGAATAACACATCCGGTCGGCCACCACAAGAACATTCGCAGGATGAACAACTCATCCGGTCGGCTAAACAGAGCAAGAACTTCATCCGGAAGAATAACTTCAATTCTGGGCTCTACTATTAATGCGGACCAACAACACAACCTAAACATGATCCAAGAACCTTCACAAGCCTGCCTGAATGACCGGATACATCCGCACTTCCTCTACTTACTGGAATCTCTTGTCTTCCTCATCCTAAACTTCAAGAACACAGTCTGTCGCCACTGTCATAATGCAAAAGGTACTTCCGGACCTCCAAATCATACACAAATCAGGATGACACATCACAAGGACATCCCAAACACTCCTTCCAATCCGTAGATTAGGATAATACAATTCCGGATCTCACCGGACCTTTTTGTGATCCTCTGTCACCTCTGAATACTTACCGGAACTGGTTCCATACCGACAGCCACAACTCCTTCAGATCTTCATGCGGACCTCTGAAATCTTAACTGAAGCATCTCAAGACTCATATCTACTAACCCTTTAATCCGCATCCTCCGGTTCTCATCCTATACAGTACATTTGCCTTCTTCTCATCACTGTTCTTCACTGTTCCTGACTGAGGCTAATTTTCTCAATATCCTCAGCACACAGCTCATCAAATCCTTCTTGTCAATGCAATATGAGTATGTTGACATCAATGACAACACTGGCTCACCTCATACTTGCAACAATCTCCCCCTTTGTCATTGATGGCAACATATGATGTGAAAAACCATTAAGACAAGAACTTCTCTTTTCTGTCACAGCTCCCCCTATCAACAACAACTTTTCACATGTCTTCTCTTCCTTTACTGCTCCTCCTTTGATCATCAACCACTTGTTTTTCACATGTCTTCTCTCCCCCTTTGACATCAATGGCAAAGGGCTCATACTTGCAATTCTCATACATCAGAATCATACCAGCTGCTCCCCCTTAGTTGCAGCTCCCCATCATCAATCCGGATCACAAGATATGACTGTGATATCCACCGGACTGATGCACATCAGTGCATCCTAGTTCATCACCGGAGGGGCCATGACCCCTAACTTCTCCCGGAGATATTCAAAAGAATCCTTGGGAAGAGGTTTAGTAAAGATATCTGCAATCTGATCCTTGGAGGGAACATACTCCAATCTGACTTCTTCCTTGTTTACTTGTTCTCTCAAAAAGTGAAACTTGATAGATATGTGCTTAGTCTTAGAATGCAATACCAGATTCTTAGAAATATTAATTGCACTTGAATTATCACAGAAAATTGTGATAGGCTCCTCATATTCAATTTTAATGTCTCTTAGCATCTGCTTCATCCATAAGATTTGAGTGCAACTACCTGCTGCTGCAATGTATTCTGCTTCAGTTGTAGACAGAGATATTGCATCTTGTTTCTTGCTTAACCAAGAAACCAATCTCTTCCCCAAAAAGAATGCTCCACCACTAGTGCTCTTACGGTCATCCACATCTCCTGCCCAATCTGCATCTGTGTAAGCATGAAGAGAGAAATCTGGATCTCTAGGGTACCATAGACCATACTCAACTGTGCCTTTCAAGTACCTAAAAATTCTTTTGATTGCCATAACATGAGATTCTCTAGGATCAGCCTGGAATCTTGCCACAAGACCAACAGCCTGCATTATATCTGGTCTAGTTTGAGTGAGATACAACAATCCACCAATCATTGATCTATACTTTGTCTGATCTGCCTTTGGAGAATCATCATCTTTGCTTAACTTACATCCGGTTGCCATAGGAGTGTTCATTGGCTTTGAGTCTTCCATACCAAATTTCCTTAACAATTCTTTCACATATTTGGTCTGAGAAATGAAGATCCCTTCTTTTGTTTGAGTAATTTGCAGACCCAAGAAGAAATTCATTTCACCAAGCATAGACATTTCAAACTCACTTTTCATCTGATTTGCAAAAGTTTTGCACATACTATCTCTTCCTCCAAAAATGATATCATCCACAAACACTTCAACAATCAAAATGTTATCATGATCAATTTTGAAATATAAGTTACTGTCAGCAGTACCTTTGTTGAATCCAATCTGCACAAGATGCTTATCCAACCTTTCATACCATGCTCTTGGGGCTTGCTTCAATCCATACAAAGCTTTCTTCAACTTGCAGACCATATCATCATTATCAGACAATTGAAATCCATCCGGTTGTTCAATGTAGACTTCTTCTTCCAGATCACCATTTAGGAAGGCAGACTTGACATCCATCTGATATACCTTGAAGTCTTTGAAGGCAGCATATGCAAGAAGTAATCTGACTGCTTCAATTCTTGCCACCGGAGCAAAAGTCTTTTCAAAGTCAATTCCTTCTATTTGAGAGTACCCTTTGCAGACCAATCTAGCTTTGTTTCTGATTACTTCACCAGCTTCATTTAGTTTGTTCTGGAAGACCCACTTGGTTCCAATTACATTCCTGTCTCTAGGTCTGGGAACAAGATCCCAAGTATGATTTTTCTCAATTTGCATCAATTCATCTTCCATTGCTTTGGTCCAGTTTTCATCATTGCAGGCTTCATTTATTGTTTTAGGTTCAATCTTTGAAATCAGACAACATTCATCCTGATTTTGAGCAACATTCCTTCTAGTTTGTACACCTTTGCTTCTGTCACCTATGATCTGATCTTCAGAGTGGTTCAGTCTTACATACCTTGGAATTTTGGGAGTATCCTGCACTGTTGCTTCTTGATCAGGCTCATTCAAACCTATCTCTTCTTCCTGATTTACCGGATCAGGCTAACTCTGTCTCACCGGAGAGGATTGAGTTCCTTGAACACTGTCTTGGTCATCTTCATCAAACTCATAAAATCTTGAAGGCTTCTCAATTCCTTCATCAACTTTCACATTGGTGCTTTCTATCATCTTCCTCAATCTCTTATTGTAACACCGGTATGCTTTGCTTTGAGTGGAGTAACCCAAGAAAATTCCTTCATCACTTCTAGCATCAAACTTTCCTAGATCTTCATCTCTTTTAATATAACACTTGCTACCAAATACTCTGAAATATTTCACAGTAGGAGTGATGCCAAACCAGAGTTCATAGGGGGTCTTACCGGTGTTGTTTCTGATTTGAACTCGATTGAGAGTGTAGACTGCAGTGCTGATAGCTTCTTTCCAAAACATCTGAGGAACATTTGCTTCCAACATCATTGTCCTGGCAGCTTCCTGGATGGTCCAGTTCTTTCTCTCAACTACTCCATTCTGCTGTGGAGTCCTAGGAGCAGACAACTGTCTCCTTATACCCTGCTTCTCACAAAAGTCAATGAACTCACCAGATGTAAATTCACCACCTCTATCAGACCTTAGACACTTTAGTTTCAATCCGGTTTGATTCTCTACCATAGCTTTGAAGATTTTGAACTTCTCAAATGCTTCTGATTTTTCTTTTAGAAAGGTAACCCACATCATCTGGGAATGATCATCAATTAACAACATGAAATATCTATCACCTTGCAGACTCTTGATTCTTGTCAGACCACAGAGATCAGTATGTACTAATTCCAACAATCCGGTAGAAGACTGATCTTGGCTTTTGAAAGAGACTTTGCTTTGTTTACCTAGCTGACATTCTTTGCACAAACTATTTGTAGGTTTCATCAATTTTGGAAGATCTCTTACAGCCTGAGTATTGCTTATCTTGATGATGTTATCAAAATTTACATGACACATTCTTCTATGCCATAACCAACTCTGATCAATTTGAACAAACAAACAACTTTTATTTGAACCAACCAGATGAAAGATATTACCTTTTGTCTGAGTACCGGATGCAATTTCAGTTCTGGAGCTTGTAAAGATTCTGCATTTTCCATTCTTGAACTAGAGATCATAGCCTTTGTCCACTAACTGACCAACACTGAGAAGATTGTGCTTCAATCCTTCAACATATAGTACGTTACCTGTTTTGCTCTTTCCATCAAAGGAAATAGTTCCCCTGCCTCTGATTCTGCCAGCAGAATTGTCACCAAACTTTACCATTCCTCCTTCATACCTTTCCAAATTCAAGAACTTATTCTTGTCACTAGTCATATGGTGAGAACATCCACTGTCAATAACCCAATCATCCTTTTCTTCCACTTGAGCAGCCAAAGCTTTTTCAACAACTTTGTGATTGACAGATTCAAAGAGTATTGAATCTTCTTCCTTGATGGCAATAAACACCCACTCATTTCCAGATTTGCTTCCTAGTTCTGATTCATCATCTGTTACACCCTCATTGTCATCTTCTTCATGAACATAATAGCAATTCTTTTGAAACCTTTGTCTGTTAGTATTAGACCTTGCAGATCTTTCCGGACATCTTGAAGCAAAATGACCAATCTTATTGCAGTTGAAACACTTAAAGGGTAGTTTTCCTTCATACTTACCGGATCCTCTTGGTAGTCTCTTTGCAATGAGGGCTTCAAGTTGAGCTGTTTCTGCTTCTTCTTCTTCCATGTCTCTTCTTGCTTGATCATACCATGACATTTTCCTTGATGAGTTTTCTCCTGGATCAAATCTCTGTTTGCCTTTCACATAGGCACTGGCTTTGAAAGCAGATTCAGTCTTGGGAGGATCATCTCCAAACTCGATCATTTCAAATGCAGCTAGTTTGCCAGCCAGTTGTTCTCTTGTGACAGTTGTGTGGGCTCTGAATTCATCAATGGCAGCAACCTTGATTTTGTAGGCAGCAGGAAGGGATCTTAGGATTTTGCAGACAATCTCATTTTCATCTAGAGTTCCACCAGCATTTCTAATTCCACATACCAGCTCATTCACTCTTGGCATAAAGGTAGTGATGTTTTCATCATCTCTCATCTTCAATCTTTCAAATTTCCCTTTCAGACTTTGCAACCTTGCACTTTTGACAAACTCATCTCCTTCATACAGAAGTTCTAGTTTAGTCAAGATCTCATATGCAGTTGGTAGGTCAATAACATTTGAGAGATCTGAGTCATTCAATGCGCTTAGAAGAGCTTCCTTGGTCCGCAGATTATTTTCAGCTTCTGTGATTTCATTCAGAGTTGTCGGACCACCTTGTGGAGGTACATATGGTTTTGAAACCATAGCCAAGTATGCTTTTCCCATACATTCCAAGTGACACTTCATGCGACCTTTCCAGAGAGTGAAGTTGGTTCCATCGAACTTCGGACTATCCTTCTTGTATGACGACATCCTGGATCTCCTCAAGCGGTTAAGCTCCTTTCAGAGGAACTTGGCTTTGATACCAATTGTTGGATCTAGGGCATACAACTGAGAGGGGGGGGTGAATCAGTTGTATAAAACTTCTTCTTCTTTCAAACACTTGATTCTTCGTTGTTAGTTGGCAGCGTATCAATTAATCATCCATGAAAGCATAATACATAAACACAAGAGCAGATAAACATCAACACATTGAACACCAAGATTTTGACGTGGAAAACCCGGTTAAGGGAAAAACCACGGGGTGATTAACCCAAGAATTATTCTCTGTTAGAAGAATAAAGAAGAATAAATGGCACATGCCAATTAGGGCTCACTGCCCGAGCACACTGCTCACAAAGAGGCCCACTGCCTACAAGGAGACACACTGTCTACAAAGTGATAAAAATCACAGTCTTGAACTGGAGAATGACATCTCTACCATGTCCGGATCAGTTCCATTTAAGTCCAAAACCTCTGCTCTGCCTTTCGCACTTCTCTTCGCTATGCCACACTCATCCACACAATCCACACTTTGAAATGAACTCACAAACCGTTATTTATACAAGACATCGACTTAGGAACAAACATCTAAGTCGGCAAACAACCATAAGAGTATCCGCAAGATGAATAACACATCCGGTCGGCCACCACAAGAACATTCGCAGGATGAACAACTCATCCGGTCGGCTAAACAGAGCAAGAACTTCATCCGGAAGAATAACTTCAATTCCGGGCTCTACTATCAATGCGGACCAACAACACAACCTAAACATGATCCAAGAACCTTCACAAGCCTACCTGAATGACCGGATACATCCGCACTTCCTCTACTTACTGGAATCTCTTGTCTTCCTCATCTGGAACTTCAAGAACATAGTCTGTCGCCACTGTCATAATGCAAAAGGTACTTCCGGACCTCCAAATCATACACAAATCAGGATGACACATCACAAGGACATCCCAAACACTCCTTCCAATCCGCAGATTAGGATAATACAATTCTGGATCTCACCGGACCTTTTTGTGATCCTCTGTCACCTCTGAATACTTGCCGGAACCGGTTCCATACCGACAGCCACAACTCCTTCAGATCTTCATGCGGACCTCTGAAATCTTAACTGAAGCATCTCAAGACTCATATCTACTAACCCTTTAATCCGCATCCTCCGGTTCTCATCCTATACAGTACATTTGCCTTCTTCTCATCACTGTTCTTCACTGTTCCTGACTGAGGCTAATTTTCTCAATATCCTCAGCACACAGCTCATCAAATCCTTCTTGTCAATGCAATATGAGTATGTTGACATCAATGACAACACTGGCTCACCTCATACTTGCAACAGAACATACAGCTCCACAATCTGTTCATCCACTTCATACCCCATGGGCATGATCCACACAGTTCTTGGTTCTACTACCTCCATTAGGCACTAATCTATTTCTACCATAAAGCATACTGTGTCTTTGTACTTTTCAACAAGAGACTGGGGTATTCTTTCTCTTGCATGCATCATGCTCTGGAAGTTATTTAAATATCCCCATAGAGTTGTTTTTCTTGCTTTAGCATCCCCAAGTCCATGCAAATAATCTCTGATTTGGATGGCAACTGGTCTGTCATTCTGCCATATCCATCCACTGGATCCGGGAAGCTCATTCATGTAATAAAAGAAGAGACAAAGGATCAAATTGCCATACTTGAAGGAGTTTTTCTTGTCCTTCTTGATCTTCTGCACATTTTCCAAAAGTTGGTTCAGAAGAAGCTCACACAAGTCATAGTCTGCATTTTCCTTTAGCATTTGATAAGCTATGTAAATTGCAGTTCCTGGTATTGAATTTTCCCTACTGGAGTGATAGATTTTGTAACCAATTATCATAGATGCAAATTTGACATCCGGTTCAATGATGTCTTCAATTGTCATAGCTCTCTTGTCAAATTTAGATCCGGTTGCATCACTAACTGTCTGATTTTTGACAGACTTGAGAACAGGTAATCCACCAGATGAGTGCAGACCAGTTATAGCCCTAATTGCATCTTTGGTGATCTTGAAGGGCTTGTTCAACCATAGGAAATTGTCATGCACTCTACTTAGTACATACCAGACCCATTCATCTTCTTCAAAACAGGGGAAATGAATGCACTGTGCAAAGTGCTTATCCTGGATGGCTTTGTACTGAAGTTTAATCTCAAAGGAGTCATCTATCAACTGTTTGTGATAGATATCCATCAATTTTGATTCACCAAAGTCTTCAAAGTTCACATGTATGTAAACCCTAATGTCCTCCATATGCAATACACCATGCAGAACACTAGAGAAGGCTCCTAGGGGATCTACCTACAAAGATTTGTATGGATGTTTCTTGAATGTGGGGCGAGGTCTATCAGAGATCTTAACTATATTCAGAGTAGCCATTTTTCAAAGATTTGCAGTGAGATATTGAAAACAGAAAATACCTTATGCGCCTTTGGTTATATGGAGTGGTTGGATTGATTTCTGTATGTAATAACTTTTACAAGTGATCTTCGGTGAGCTTGATGAATTTTGTTGCAAAGCTCCACTTTTCGCTTCTTCTTGAGTGTAGAATGAACAAGTGATTTATGAGAAATCCCTTATATTGTTTCGCAAACCCTAATATCTGTTTGCAATAAATGCTCAACCTACATTCTTCTGGTTCGCCTTATTCAAATGACTTGAAGAACCGGATCAATCCTGATTTATGAACATCATGCGGATCTTCCAACCATGAACAAATCAAGATGTCACATCACAAGGACATCCCAAATACTCTGTCCAATCCACAGAATAAGACAATGCACTTCTGGATCTCTTCGGACCTTTTGTAATCCTCTGTCATTCCGGAGCATCTCCCGGAACAGGTTTTGCATGATAGATCATAACTTCTTCACATCTTCATGCGGACCTCTGAAATCTTATCTGGATCATCTCAAGACTCATATCTACAAACCCTTTACTCCACATCTCGTGCCTAATCTGGCACCACTTGATTGGCTGGGGGAATAGGATTTTCTTAGTGTCTCCCCCTGAGCCAGAGCTCACCTTTTAATTTATGGAAGGAATATCAGCACCACAGTCTGGTGCGGATCCAACCTCTACATTCTCTGAACTTTTCTTCACCCAAATCTTATTCATCTGATTCCTAACTTCATGCACATTCATCTTTTGTTTACCCTTGTCTTGATTCTAATTATACACTGGACCTCTTTTGTCCTGATTCTTGCTTCTGCAGACTTTTGCATTATGACCGGACCTATTACAGATTTGGCAAATAACATTTCCTTGAATATTTGACTGATAACCTCTTGATCTGCATTGATTAACCATATGACCTACTCTATTGCATGCAAAGCATCTACCATTGAATGATTTGTTTATTTGCATATTTCTACATTCATGAGACTTGTGTCCATACCTTTTGCAGTTAAAGCACTGTCCGGAGAAGGATGAATTAGTCTGATTCATTCTCTTTCTGCACTGATTAGCTTTGTGACCAAAGTGATTGCAGCTGTGGCAGTATCCATTGAAGGATGGATATCTTTGAGCATTGGGCTGTCTTACCAAAGGTCTTCTAGGCCTATTCCTTGGATTTTCTGATCTAAAATTCTTTTGACCGGATCCGGAGCTTTCTCCTTTCTCATATCCCAAACCATACTTGTCATCTGCCCTCTTTTGACTTCCAAGGACTTCAAGTTGAGCAGAACTTATCTTGAATTTCTCTTTAAATTCATTTATTGTTTGAAGATCTCTTTTGAGAGAGACAATTTGATCCTCAAGTTTTTCTTCATTATCTTTGGCATCTTCAAGATCAGATTCAAGATGTCTGATAATCCTATCCATCTGGTGGCAATCTTCTGATTTCTCTTTAAGAGATTGTCTTAGATTGTCTTCAGCTTTTCTTTTCTCTTCAATCTCTTGAGTAAACTTTATAACTCCTGATTCCATTTCATGTCTTACCATAATGACTTCTTTTGATAACTTTTCACATAACTTGGTTTTCTCAGTCAATTCTTCATTTGTATTACTTTCTTCACTTTGTCTTGCCAATTGTTGGAGCAGCTCCTTTCTCTTTTTCATAGAGAGACTTAATTTGTCCTTTAGTTCTCTCATGAATTCATCAGCCTGTTTGAGTCTTTCCTTTAATTCATTAACTTCAGAGTTTGACTGTTCAAGATCCTCAAGGGCAGTCTTGAGTTGCTCCCTTAAACCATATGCATCCATTTGAACTCCCAGATCTTCCTCAAGCTGTTAGGCTCTATTAGGAGGAACTTAGCTCTGATACCAATTGTTGATAACTGAGAGGGGGGGGTGAATCAGTTATCCTAATTATTTCTTCTTTTGAACTTTCTTATTAATCAATGCAGCATTGAATCAAACAAACAAATATTACCATGAAATGAGAAACACATGACACAATATTTTTGACGTGGAAACCCTGTTAAGGGAGAAAACCACGGGGTGATTAACCCAAAGATTATTCTTTGTTAGAATAATAAGGAATTACAAAATGGCACTTGCCAATTAGGGCTCACTGCCCGAGCACACTGCTCACAAAGAGGCACACTACCTACAAGGAGACACATTGTCTACAAAAGAATGTTATACAATATTTGAACTGATTGGAAGCATCCACATATGCTGGAGTTCAGTTCTGGTTAGGTTCAGTACACTGATCTGCTGCACTTCATCTTTCCTCTTCTCTTTATTCTACTTTCCTTTCACATATCAGATCTTTCCTACTACTTCTGCTCTGCTCTGCACTTTTGCACATATATCATCATCACACCTTTTACTCTCACAACTAAATCCATCGTGCATATATATCCACACAAGTAATTTCATCACCTTTCTAGTCGGCATCCGGAACAGTCTATTTTCTCACAAACTCTGTTCTGTCGGCTGAATCCTTGCACATCAAATAATGTGGATCAAGCATATACTTGTAGATGTCATTAATCATGTCGGCCAAACATGATTCATGCCTTCACATCCTTTACCATCAATAGTAACACATTTGAAAAATAGTCTGATGTTCTGTCAGTCAGTTCTTCCTCTGTTCTCTCTGTCACTCAGGAATCCGGTACTCAACTATTCATATATTTTTCCTTGTCCATCACCAGAGGCTAAATCCTTGGAATATACCACTCAAGGTAGTCCTCTTGACTTCCCCAAATCCACACTGCACCAAGATACTTCCTCTGAGAGATCCGGACCAATCTGTCAGACCTTGCCACATGCTCTGTTCTTGTTTACCAGACCACAACAATCTTCATTCTGACTTCCGGTAGAGACACACCATGACTTGCGGATATGTGGGATGACCTTTGTTGCCATCAATGACAACAACCATGAATCCATATAGTGTCTCTTTCCAACAGGCCATTCTAGAATTGCCCTGACCTTTTCTAGATCCATTCTGATACCATCTTTAGAAATGACAAAACCTAATAAACCAAACTGTCCTACATGAACCTACACTTCTTCAAATTGGCATAGAGGTTCTCCTTCCTTAACACACCAAAGATGATCCAAAAGTGTTGTAGGTGCTCTTCTTCGTTGTTACTAAATACCAAAATATCATCAAAATAAACTACCACAAACTTACCAATGTAAGGTTGTAGTATAGTGTTCATCAATCTCATAAATGTGCTAGGTGCATTTGATAACCCAAATGGCATAACCATCCACTCATATAATCCATCTCCAGTCTTAAAGGTTGTCTTCCACTCATCCCCTTCTCAGATTCGGATTTGGTGGTAGCCACTTCGTAGGTTGATCTTGCTGGAATATTTGGCCCCTGCAAGGACATCCATCATGTCCTCCATACGAGGTATAGGAAAACGATACTTGATGATAATCTTATTAATTCCTCTACTATCAGTGCACATCCTCCATGTTCCATCTTTTTTTGGGGTCAACAATGCAGGTACAACACATGGGCTCATTATCTCTCTCACCACACCTTTACTTATGAGTTTGGTTACTTGCTTATTCAACTCTGCATGTTGTGTTGGATTCATCCTATAAGCTACTTGGTTGGGTAGAGTTACTCCTAGAATCAAATCAATATGATTCTTAATATCTCTCTTTGGCAGTCGACCATCAGGTAATTCATCAGGCAAAACATCAACAAACTCTTTCAATAGCTCTGCTACTTCTGAGGGAACTAAAATGTCTTCCTCTTCACCTTTTATCACTACTAATGCATAGTAACACCCTGTCACCTTCATTTCTTTAACAAGATCTCTTTCAGACAACATGGTCTCACCTTTTCCTTCATCCTTGAGAGGCAATAAAATAACCTTAGAGCCATCTTTCCGAAAGGTGTATGTGTTTTTCTCTCCATCATGCATAACTTTTCTATCATACTACCATGGCCTTCCCAATAACACATGATAGGCATCCATTGGGACAACATCACACCATATCTCATCCTGATAGATCTTCCCTATGCTAAACTTAATTAGGCATCTTTTATCAACAGTGACTTCATTTCCCTTTTTAAACCATGCAATGCGGTACGGATGAGGATGTTTTTCACAGTGTAAATTTAATTTTTCTACCATTTCTTTAGAAACCATATTTTCACAACTACCTCCATCAACAATAACTTGACATACCTTTCCACCCGAAGTGCATCTGGTTCTGAAGATATTGGTTCAAAGCCATGAACCATCAGAGATTTTGGCTTGTGTTTTCTCCTTCTCTAGAATCACAATTGCTCTTCTCATCATGAGACTTTCTCCCACATCTAGTGGAACCTCTAGTTCCATCCCTTCCACTTCATGTTGCGTTTGAATCAGGTTCAACCTAGGTTGTCCTTCTTAATTTCTTTCTTACATGTTATAATTTGAGCATTCAAATGCCCTATGACCTTCTCCACATTTGAAACAAGTGAAAGGCCTTCTCTAGTTTTCCCATCCTCTACCGCTACCATAACCTCTACCTCTTTGAAATTCCCTTCCTCATTCTTGATTCGGAGGATCTTGTCGAGTGTCTACTTGTTTTTGCAATCCATGGGATGACTCTCCCCTGCCATAATTTGAAACTCCTCAAAATGGGGTTGATGTACCCCTTCTTCCTCCTCTATTCCTCTGATGGTACTGTTTGTTTTGTTTTTCTTCAGCCTTTAGAGCCAATTGGTAAGCCCCTTCCATAATGTTGAGTCGATGCATGCTCAATTCATCTTGAATAGAGAATTTCAAGCCATTGACATATCTAGCAACCATCTGTTCATCAGTTTCTTGATGCTCTATACATATAGACAGTGTATAAAACTCATTTGTATAATCTTGCACAGAAGAAAGGTTCTGCTTTAAATTTTGAAACCTACGAAAAAGGGTTTGCGCATAATCTATGGGCAAAAAAATTTCTCTCAACTTCTTCTCCATTTTATTCCATGTCCTGATCTTATCCTTGCCTTTCTTTGTTCGTTCCTTTTGAAGATGATCCCACCAAATCATTGCATGACCCTTTAATTTGGTGCATGCGAATTTCACCTTCTGTTCCTCTGTCATGGATTTCCATTCAAAAAAAATCTCATGTCATTCAACCAGTCTATCAACTCCTCTAGTTTAAGACTACTTACATAATCTAAAACATCTACCTTGATCCCTTTATTTTTCCCTTCTAAGGCCCTGAGCATCCTCTCTTCAAAACTCATGCCTTCTAATTCTTCTTCTTCATGTTCTATATCTTGATCTGCACCTCCTCGACCTATCTCTTCATCAGATTCGTCTCCTCCTCTACCCATTCTTTAGTTTTCCATCCATGTTGTAAGTTCTGCTATTTGCCTTTGCAAATTTTGCATTTCTCTATGCATCTAGGCAAGACCGCCTCTTCCTCTTCCTTTCCCAGCCATCTTCTTGCTCTGTTACCAGATGATGTAGCCAACAACATACACTCAATAAAATTGTGCCATTAATCATGTGTGAGAGCCAAAGATTTGGAAAACTAGAAAAAAAACTTCTATTCACCAACTCTGCCTTCTACAATGAGAGAAAACTCTCTTATATCCAAGAAAACAAAAAAATAAAAAAATTACATTTTTTGGCAGATTTAGACAATTGTCAGATTTTTCCATTTTAGGTAATTTTACATTCATATCTCGAGAATCTAGTTTTTTCCTAAAAACTTCCTAAAACTAAGGTAGGACGAAAAGCCAACTAACATCCTAAATTCGAAACATGAGTTTCGAGTTATTAAAAAAAACAACTTTTAAAAAACTAAAAAAAAAACACTAAATTATCATTTTGAGGGCCAAGATGAAAGTTTCAAGCCCCGAAAAAGTGCCAAGACAAGGTCCAACCAATTAAGGTCGGTTGGGAAACCACATGCCACCTCATAACGTATCTACCTATAAAATTTCATAGAAAACCCACGTCCAAGTCAAAAGTTATGACCTCTGGAAGTCCCTGCACACAAGTTTAATTTTTTTGCATGCATGATGAATGTTAACATTGACATTAAGTTGAGTCACCTTAAGCTAAATAAAATTGAAGTTGTAATTGAGAGGGTCAAGACAAGGTTGCCTTGATATAGGTAAAGAAGACACTAGTGCTAGAACTATGATTGATATGTGTAAAGGTAAAATGATATTTTTAAGTAATAAATAAAGTTTAGTTTTAACTATTGCACCAAATCATATGCGAGAACTATGCAATTAGGACATCAATAGAAAATGACATAAAACAAAAGAAAAAATACAAAATAAACTTTTCACTTCGACATTATAAAGGTTTGTTGATAAATAAAGATTTATATTTTAATCTAATGTTATAAATTGATTGACTTTTAAGAATTTAAAGATCATATTAATGATTGTATTCAGCCACTATATTTAGAGCCTGTAAAGTAATGCAGCTTAGAACCATTTTTATTACGCTCAACCTAAAGTGTCGATGTGTTGTAGTCAATATACCAATTGTTTACGTGTAGGACCTGCTCCCACCGTAAATAACCCGTGTGTTGACTACAATACACCGGCACTTTAAGCTCTTCATGTCCCTTCTTCTATCCGACTACCATTTAGTTGATTGCAAATAGAAATAAGAATTCTTGTTTACCAACCACAAGACTGTCATTTATATTCTAATGACAGAAAACAATCTAAAATATTCACACAGAGTTAACAGTATCATAATTATTCCATAACTATTATATTTTTCACTGAAAATCGCATACTCGTAAAATAGTGTAGAAACGTGGTTCGAACTCCGTACACATATACCAACAATATCACAGGTTACATTTGTCCAATGTTCTGTATCTTTCTTTACTGTAAAGAAATGACAAATATCGTCTGAGTCACAAAATTGGATGATTGCAATCATGGAGTCATGCGTGGATTGCACTGTGCATTGTGCAGTTGCTTCAAGGTCGTCTTTGCTGCGTGTGTTGGTCCGTGATCTTTGTCTCCGAATCTTCCCACTCCAGAAAGCGAGGGATAGGAATGACATTCTTCCTGATTTTTGTCTCTAAAGGTGATTAGGTGTCTGAAAAGGAAGCCATGTGAAAGAAATTACATTATTAAATACAAGCACATTACCCATATTTTTTAATAGAACTTTTTGACGTTGATGTTGATTATCCAGAATTTCAAGACAGAATTATTTTTAAAAAATGATTATTTTATTAAAATATGTTTTTTTAATAAACATATAATTGAAAAGGAAATTTTTTTCTTAGGTCAAATAAACACAATTATTTATAAATTAATTTAAAGATTAAATGTGGTGTAGTCGTTGAAGTGGAGTGGATCCGATTATAGGAGAAAAAGTACAATCATACCATAAATAGTAATAAAAGAAGAGAGATTGCTCAACTTTGTGACTGACAAATGTATGTCAATTGATGAAGATAGTGAAATATATATGGCTAAAGAGCATGTGTGAATTGATGAAGACAATGAGATCTATATGCCTCGAAAGCTAAAAATGTCCTAGGCAACCATGTTTATGGATGATAATTAGAAAAAACTTTCTATTCTTTGTAGTTGGTCAACTTCATTGTTTTAGATCTAGTTCGTAGTTGTGAACTCGCTTTATGCCCATGAGCTCAATTTTTTATCATCTCACGATCCTACCCTATGAACTCTCATAAATTAGACTACCAGACAATAATATCTTCTTTCATACTCTTAGGGTTTTTCTATCAAGCTATCGACATTTAAAAATTCCTTAATAGACAATAACCTTCAAAATTACACATGAATTTTGAAATGATTGCTAGGTGATTCACATGAACTAAGATGAGTGTGATTAGATGTGAATAATTATTACTTTTAATGTTCTCATATAGTTGGTTCTAAATAGATAAAGCAAATGGCAGATGTATGATTATTTTCTCTAGTGATTAGAATGAATTCAATCAATGGTTTTTATACATAAGCATAACACAAAATTGTGAAGATTTCTACAAAGTTAGCTTGGGAACAAAGTGCAAGATGGGGATGATCAACTAAATGTTTTATTTTGATTTCACATTTAAGTGGTCCTCAAGATTGTGGCTATGAGGATAACCTCACACTCATAGATATGACATGGGTCTGATAACCAAGTTGGGTACTATGTTTGATATGATTGAATTATGGATTGGATTAAAGATCAAAATTAGAGAGATAAGCTAATTGGACTAGAATTCTGTGCACATGAGCATATGGATAGGTAAAGCAAGGCTACATATGTGTACCCAACTATGCATAAAAATGTGCAATTTGTAGATATATAAATGCATTAAGACATTGCTCAAAACTAGGCACAAAACTAAATAGAAAAATTGATGCAGAGGTAGGGGTTCTACAAAGACAATTACAAACTACAATCACTCACAAGGGTTTTTGACCTACAATCTACTAGGTCTTTGTAGAACCCCTACCTTTGCATCAAATTGGTATTAGAGCATAGGTTGGTCAGAAGAGGGAAAAGTTGAAGTGAAGAGAAACAAGGATGCCTCCAAAAGGGAATATAGTTTCTAGAGATGTGAGTGAATTGAAAGAGAAACATGCAAGAGAGATGAGACAAATGAGGGAGTTGATAGAAATCCTTGAAGCCAGGCTTGCTACAGTTGAGACAAGTCAAAGAAGAGGAGTGGTCATAGGAGATTTGAGTGACCGAGAAGAAGAAGAAGAAGGGGTGGAGGAAAACTCCCAAGAAGAGTTGGATCTTGATGACTTGAAACTGGCAAAGCTATTGAAGGCAGTTAAAGGAGAAGGTCCCAAGATAGAGATGGATCTACCAGGGTATGGAGGAAACTTGGACAGTGAGGAACTCCTAGATTGGATAGGAGCACTAGATAACTATTTTGAATATGAAGATGTACCAAAGGGACAAAGAGTGAAGTTGGCCAAGATAAAATTGAAGGGCCATGCCTTACTTTGGTGGGACTATGTACAAGATGAGAGGAAGAAGGGCAAATCCAAAATTGCCTCTTGGGATAGGACGGTTACCAAACTCAAAGGCCAATTCCTACCTAGTGACTATGTCATTCAATTACCAAAAAAAAACTTCAAAACTTGAAGCAAAAAGACATGGATGTGAAGACCTATACAGAGGAGTTCTACAAACTAAGTATTAGGTCAATCCACATGGAAAATGGTGTGGACAAGATTTCAAGATACATCAATGGTCTCAAGTACAACATACAAGATGAATTGAGTCTTACAAGTCCTAGAACGTTGGAGGAATGTTATCAATTTGCCATGAAGGTTGAAGATAAGTTGAGAAGGAGACAAGAAAAGAAAAGTAGAGGTAGAGGAAGGAGTTTTAGAGGAAGAGCATCATTTTTTGATTCAAGACAGTCATATGAGAGTCAAGGAGAGACAAGTAATACCCAAGAACAAGTTGCATATTCAAGAGGTGGTTTTAGGGGCAGATTTGGGAGTAGAGGAGGATCAAGTGGATTCACTGGCAAGTGTTATAAGTGCAACAAATTTGCAGGCCATCAAGCATGGCAATGCCCTGAAAATCAGTCTACTACTTCATTTGGAGGTGAAAGGAGAAATCAAATTGCTCATGGTGAAGATAGTGAAAGTGTGAACTCTCTATCACACAATGCTGATCCAGAAGTTGGAGAATCTCTTATGGTAAGGAGAACTTTAATTAAAGTACCAATGGAGAAGGAACCACCACAGAGAAAGTCACTCTTCCAGACTACATGCAAATGCTAAGGTAAATGTTGTCAAATTATCATTGATTCTGGTAGCACAGATAACTTAGTTTCTATTGAGATGGTTGAAAAGTTGAAGTTACAAAAGTTACCACATGTTGCACCATATAAGGATTCATGGTTAAATAAAGGGCAACAAGTGTTAATGATTGAGCAAAGTTGGGAAGAACTCCACATAGGGGGATATAAGGACAAAGTTTTGTGTGACATCATTCCCATGGATGGTTGCCATATGCTGCTAGGTAGACCATGGAAATATGATAGATATGCTAAGTATGATCGTAAGAAGAATACTTATGACATTGAGAAAGATGGAATCTCCTATACTCTCACACCTTTGAAGGAGGAAAACAAAGATAAAAAAGTAGGGTCAAGTGTGATGTTAATGAGTCAAAAAGAGTTTCTAAAGCCAATGGAGGAAGCAAAAGGTAGACTTTACAAAAATGATCAGACCTAGGACAGTCATAACAGTAGTACACATTGATGAGTTTGTTGGCAAGAGACACTATGTGGCTTCATGATTGTTGTCATTGATGGCAACAAAGTCCATTCAACACATCTGCAGCACATGATATGTCTATACCGAAAGTCAGGTTGAAGAGTATTTTGGTCTGGTGAGCAAGAACAGAGCATGCAGCAAGGTCTGACAATCAGGTCCGGATCTCTCAGAGGAAGTATCTCAGCAAAGTGTGGACTTGGGGAAGTCAAGAGGAGTACCATGACTGATACATTCTAGAGATTGAGCCTCCGATGATGAAAGAGTGAAAAGATATGAGCATCTAAGTGTTGGGTTCCTATTTGGTAGAGCAGACTGAGGAAGAATTGACCGACAGAGCATCAGACCTTAATCCGAATGAGATATTGATGGTGATCAAGTTTCTTGAGGGATCATTCATGGTTGGCTGACATGATTGATGACTTCTCTAAGTATCTCTTTGATACACACCACTTAGTAAGCAAGGATTCAGTCGACAGACCAGAGTTTGGGAAAATATTAGGTATTCCAGATGCCGATTAGAAAGATGTTGAAATCCTTGGTGCAGATATATATACCAGATGGACTTTGATGTGAAGGTGTTTTGTCATGTGTTGTGTTGTGTGAAGAAAAGTAGAGAGTAGTGTGGAAGTAACTATACAAATCTGGTATGTGACAGATTAGTAGCATTAAGCAGAGAAAGAATGAAGTGCAGCAGATCAGTATATTGAGCCTAACCGGAACTTAACCTCAACATATGTGGATGCCTCTGATCAGTTCAAACACCTGGTTACTTTCTTTTTACCTTGTAGACAGTGAGTCTCTTATAGGTAGTGAGCCTCTTGTGAGCAGTGTGCTCGGGCAGTAAGCCCTAATTGGCAAGTGCCATTTTGTACTTCTATTCTTTTAACAGAGAATACAATCTTGGGTTAGTCACCCCATGGTTTTTCCCTTAATAGGGTTTTCCACATAAAAATCCTTATGTTATGTGTGTTTATTTCATTTCTACTTTCATGTTCATTTATGCTTATATGTTTTGATACTGCACTATTGTTAAAGAAGATAAGAAAGTTAAGAAGTTTAAAATAACTGATTCCCCCCCCTCTCAATTATTTGCCTTGTTTCCAACAATTGGTATTAGAGCTAAGTTCCTCCTAACAGAGCCTAACAGCTTGAGGAAGATCTGGGAATCTCAATGGATATGTATGGTATGATGGAACAACTTCAGTCTGCCCTAGATGATCTTGAGCAATCTCACTCTAAAGTTAACAACTTGAGGGAAAGACTCAAACAAGCTAATGATTTCATAAATGAACTAAAAGAGAAACTGAGTATCTCTATGAAAAAGAGAAAGGAACTACTTCAACAATTAGCAATTCAAAGTGAAGCCAATGATACTAATGAAGATCTAAATGAGAAGAACAAGTTATGTGAGAAGCTATCAAAAGAAGTCATTATGGTAAGACATGAAATGGAATCAGGGGTTATGAAATTCACCCAAGAAATTGAAGAGAAGAGAAAAATTGAATATAATCTAAAACAATCTCTCAAAGAGAAGTCAGAAGACTGCCACAAAATGCATAGAATAATCAGGCATTTGGAATCTGATCTAGAAGAAGCTAGAGATAATGAAGAACAACTTGAGAATCAGTAGACACTCTTAAAAGGGATCTTCAAACAGCAAATGAATACAAAGAGAAATTCAAGATAAGCTCTGCTCAACTTGAAGTTCTTCTTGAAAGCCAAAAGAGGGTAGATGACAAGCAAGGCTTGGGGTATGAGAAAGGTGAAAGCTCTGGATCTAGCCAGAAGAACTCTGGATCAAGAAATCTAAGGAACAAGCCTAGAAGACCTCCAGTAAGACAACCAAATGCTCAAAGATATCCATCCTTTAATGGTTACTGCCACAATTGCAATAACTTTGGTCATAAAGAAAATTAGTGCAGAAGAAGAATGAATCAAGCTGATTCATCCTTCTCCAGACAGTGTTTTAACTGCAAAAGGTATGGTCACAAATCTCATGAATGTAGAAATATGCAAATAAACAATTCATTCAATGGTAGATGCTTTGCATGCAATAGAATGGGACATATGGCTAATCAATACAGATCAAGAGGATTCCAGTCAAATATGCAAAGAAATGTTTTTTGCTACAATTGCAATAGATCTGGTCATATTGCCAAATTCTGTAGAAGTAATAATCAAGACAAAAGGGGTCTGGTGCATCATAACTAGAACCAAGACAAAGGAAAAGGAAAAGTGAATGTGGATGAAATTCAAAGGGAAATGAACAAGATTTGGGTGAAGAGAAGCACAGAAAATGTTGAGGATGGATCCGCACCAAAATCTGGTGCTGATATTCCTTCCGAAAACTAAATAGTGAGCTCTAGCTCAGGGGGAGTCACAAAGAAAAATAAATTCCCCCAGGCAACCAATTGGTGCCTAAGATTGGCACATGGAAAGTTGTGGATAAAAGGGTTCTTAGAGAAATATCTAATTAACCCTTGGTAAAAATTTGAAAGATTCGCAAGGGGTTTTGAAGAGGTTAATCATCCAAGATTGATTTAGTTTGACAGACATCCGGTAAAAGCAAGACTCTCACAGTTAGATCCGATATGATTCTAAATTGAAATATCTTGATCTAGGGATAAATGGAATGATTGGAGAAAGGAAGATAGATTGTCAATAATCACCAAGAATAACTCTAAGTACATCTCAATGATCCAGAATGATCTCTCTCAGAACAAGAAGAACAAGGCAACTGGAATGACTTAAGTTATACATTTATTGCAATATGGAATTAGGGTTTGCACAGAAATAAAAGGGTTCTTTTATTCATCATTTGCATATTTGCATTCGAGTAGAAGAAAGAAGGAGCTCTACAAAAAGATTGCCTCAACCCTCTCAAGAATCAACCGCAGAATTTGATTCAACCAGCGATCTTTTCGGCTCCTATCGTGAACCCTAGAAGCGTAAAAAGGTATTTCCAATCTTGAATATCCCTCTAAATATTTTGAAAGATGGCTACTCTGAATGTTTTTAAGATCACTGATAGGTCGCGCCCTAATTTCAAGAAACATCCTTACAAATCCCTAGAAGTTGATCCCCTAGGCGCATTCTCTAGCATTTCGCATGGGGTTTTGCATGTAGAAGATGTTAGGGTTTACATACACACAAACATTGAAGAATTTGGGGAATCCAAGATGATGGATATCTACCACAAGGAACTGATAGATGAATCATTTGAACTTAAACCCCAATACAAGGCCATCCGGGATAAGCATTTTGGACATTGCATTCATTTCCCCTATTTTGTAGAAGATGAATGGGTCTGATATGTTCTGAGCAGAATGCATGACAACTTCATGTGGTTGATGAGACCATTCAAGATAACCAAGGATGTAATTAGGGCGGTAACTGGATTGCACTCATCCGGTGGGTTGCCAGCTCTCAAATCAGTCAAAAACCAAACTGTAAGTGAGGCTACCAGATCAAAATTTGACAAGAGGGCAATGACAATAGAAGACATCATAGATCCGAATATCAAATTTGCCTCTATGATAATTGGTTACAAAATCTATCACTCCAGCAGGGAAAATTTAGTATCCGGAACTGCCATATATACTGCATATGAAATGCTAAGGAAAAATGTTGACTATGATCTTTGTGACCTTCTCCTGAACCAACTGTTAGAGAACTTACAGAAAATAAAAATGGATAAGAAGAATTCATTTAAGTACGGTGGCCTGATACTATGCCTATTTTTCTACTATATGAATGAGCTACCTGGAACTAGTGGCTGGATATGGCAAAATGACAGACCTGTTGCCATACAGATCAGAGATTATATGCATGGGCTTGGTGATGCCAAGGCACAAAGCACAGCACTCTGAGGTTACTTCAAAAACTTCCAAGGCATGATGCAGGCCAGAGGGAGAATCCCCCAATCTCTAGTTGAAAAATACAAGGATACAGTGTGCTTCATGGTAGACACTGATCAATGCCTAATGGAGGCAGTGGAATCGAGAATAGTGTGGATTATGCCAATGGGCTATGAGGTGGGTGAGAAAATTCTGGAACTGCATGTCCAACACCTACTAAGTCAGCCTAAGGACCCTGAGGCAGAAAGGTTTGGCACCTTTCAAGAATTGAGTGTAAAAATTCATGTTGAACTAAGGCAACCTGAAATAAATAGAAAAGTCAGGAAGGAAGTAGAGGATTTTGCAAAGAAATATGGCATATCAAAGAAAGCAGTTGATGCCAATAGAGAGAAGGTAGAAAGGGCAGAGAAAGAAAGGGAAGAAGCAAAAAAAGAAAGTGCTCCGGTGCAAGCCCCCTCCCGGACTAGATCCTCAAAGAGCTCTGCACCTGCCACTACTAAGAGCCAAAAAGCCTCAAAACCAGAAGCAAAGACATTTGGAAAAGGAGAAAAGAGAACCAAGACAAAGGCCACAAGGTCATATATAAGTCAAAAGGATGATGAAGAGATAGAGACAGATGAGGAGGTTAAGAAAATGAAGAAGAAAAAGAAAACTTTTGTGGAATCATCTATTGGCAAGAACAAAGAAGAAGCAGAAGAATTTGTTGAAAGGCCTACTCTCTCCATTGATAATATCATCAAATCAGTCACTGTAGATGGGAATCTACAACCAATGACTGAATTTTATGATGAATATAATGAAACTGATCAAAAGATCTTGCAAGATGCCACAGTTAGGTATCTAAACATTTATAACAAAGCATTCATTGAGATCATCTCTCTAATCCCCAAAAGTCTAGAAAAGGAACTTGAGATAAGGAAAAATAATGCCAAGGAAAAGGATATGGAGATCCAGGAATAGATACCTATTTAGCTCTATCCTTCCATCACTCCAAAACAAATGAATATGATCTTCAAGGATTGCAAGGATGAGTTCCGGAGCAAAGCCAGAATGAACAAGCTTATGCTTGGAGAGACTAATTAGGTGGCAAAAGAGACTGAAGACATCCTCTAAAATGCATACAAAATATTCAATATTCCTATCATAGAGGATATAAGTGATGAACCTATAGCCATGGATGTTGAAGGACAAAGTGTATCAAAGGAAGATCTTACTGAGAAAATTGTAGAAGAGTCAAAGGAGACAGGTGAGGAAAAGACTAAGGACCTGGATTCCTCTGTTCCGGAAGAGGAAGTTCTTGAAGAAGCAAACATCTCTCTTCTGGATCCCCCAATAGACTCTGGAACTGAAGGAGAAGCAAGAAAAGAAGAGAGAATCAGTCAAGAGGAAGAGGTAAAGGGAAGAGTAGAAGATCAATCAGAGAAGACCCCTGGTGATAGTTCTGAAGCTACAGAAGGAAAGAAGACTCTCTCTCTCCAGCAAGAGACACTACAGAAATAGTCAAAGACTTCCTAACCAAAGAAATGATGGAATTAGATGAACCAGAGCTATTTCAAGGACCATTCAATTTTGATTCCCTCTCCCCGGTTCAGACAATGAAGATAGCATCCTTTGCTCAAGCAAAGGCAAAAGAAAAGCTTTTGAAGTCTCACATGGAAGACTGTGAGCTAATAGAGATTGCATCCGGTGTGTTGGACAAGATCATGCCATCCTTCCAGAAGGATCTTTCAGCCTCTTCATCTGGTAACTTGAAATCTCTTGTTAATTATATTAGCACACATTTTGATTCTTTGGAAAAGTTAGCAAATGATAAAGTCTGGAAAGAATTTTTGGAAAAGAGATTCTCTGAGGTACAGGGACTAATAACAAATGATAGGAGAAATTTGGATATTGGGATAAAGAGCTTAGAAAATGCTCTTAAAGATGGCAAAGATTTATACAAATTTTGTCTATCTTGGTCTATCGTGACAGCAGACATTGCCAAGAAGGTGCAAGAACAAGAGAGCAAACTATCAAGTTTATCTCAAAATCTTGATCCTCTCACCTCTTCCATAATGAATCAAGAATGTCAGACCATTGCCACTATAAATGAAATAAAGAGGCTTGAAAAGGAGAAGAAGAACAGAATAAGCAAGCTAAGTAAACTAAGAGGGATAATTATCCCCAAGTTAGAGGCAATGCATGAGGTCCTAATTGATGCCCAGACCACAGCCTGGACCAGTGATCCGGTAGACTTAAAGAGGGCAGAAGCCTTTGCATTTTTACTCATTGGTCACATTTCAATTTTGGATAGGATGAAGAAGAGTTGGGCGACAGAAGTGGTACAGTTGAAGACCACCTTTGCAGATATACTTCAGTATATGTAAGTATAACATGTATATATACTTATGTGGCTAAGTATAGGTTGATTTTTGGAAATTTTGGTGTGCGGATTCTACCCTTTGCCATTGATGTCAAAGGGGGAGTGAGGAGCAGTGAAAAATGTGGAATCTAGCTAAGGGGGAGCTCCGAAAAAGTGTACATTAGAACAGAGCATCATCCAAGGGGGAGTGTAGTGTGACACTTAGTCATTTTTTACTAAGTGTTGCCATCAATGCCAAAGGGGGAGATTGTTGGCAAGAGACACTGTGTAGCTTCATGAGTGTTGTCATTGATGGCAAAAAAGTCCATTCCACACATCCGCAGCACATGATATGTCTATACTAGAAGTCAGGTTGAAGAGTATTTTGGTCTGATGAGCAAGAACAGAGCATGCAGCAAGGTCCAACAATTAGGTCCGGATCTCTCAGAGGAAGTATCTCAGCAAAGTGCGGACTTGGGGAAGTTAAGAGGAGTACCATGACTGATACATTCCAGAGATTGAGCCTCCGATGATGAAAGAGTGAAAAGATATGAGCATCTAAGTGTTGGGTTCCTGTTTGGCAGAGTAGACTAAGGAAGAACTGACCAGCAGAGCATCAGACCTTAATCCAGATGAGATATTGATGGTGATCAAGTTTCTTGAGGGATCATTCATGGTTGGCCGACATGATTGATGACTTCTCTAAGTATCTCTTTGATACGCATCACTTAGTAAGCAAGGATTCATCCGACAGACCAGAGTTTGGGAAAATATTGAGTATTCCAGATGCCGACTAGAAAGATGTTGAAATCCTTGGTGCAGATATATATATACTAGATGGACTTCGATGTGAAGGTGTTGGGTGGTGTGTTGTGTTGTACGAAGAAAAGTAGAGAGCAGTGTGGAAGTAACTATACAAATCTGGTATGTGACAGATTAGTAGCATTAAGCAAAGAAAGAATGAAGTGCAGCAGATCAGTATATTGAGCCTAACCGGAACTGAACCTCAGCATATGTGGATGCCTCTGATCAGTTCAAACACTTGGTTACTTTCTTTTTACCTTGTAGACAGTGAGTCTCTTGTAGGCAGTGAGCCTCTTGTGAGCAGTGTGCTCGAGCAGTGAGCCCTAATTGGCAAGTGCCATTTTGTACTTCTATTCTTTTAACAAAGAATACAATCTTGGGTTAGTCACCACATCATTTTTCCCTTAACAGGGTTTTCCACATAAAAATCCTTGTGTTATGTGTGTTGATTTCATTTCTGCTTTCATGTTCATTTATGCTTATATGTTTTGATACTACACTATTGTTAAAGAAGATAAGAAAGTTAAGAAGTTTAAGATAATTGATTCACCCCCCCTCTCAGTTATCTGCCTTGTTTCCAATAGAGTTACCTTGGGACATACAAGACATGTTGAAGGGTAGTGTGAACATTGTTGTTGATGAACATTCCAATTCTTTGCCTCCAATGAGAAGAATCAATCATATGGAATGTAGTATATCTGAGTCTATTATGTATGATAGTAGTAATACAAAGAGGGAGCAGGCCAATCAGTTTACAAAAGTTTGTGGAGAAGACAACAATAGGTGATTGTGAGACAGGGAAAGATGACAGTAGCAAATTCAATCCCAACATAAGACTTCATAACAACAGACATAAGTATAAGCAAGGTCACTATTCTTTGTGTCCATTCAAAGATGTTCTATCATCATGTTCTCAATCTAATAATAATATAATAAGGCAGCAGACCAGTCATTCCACAAGGATAGCAGAGAGGGCATCATTTAACAAGGTAAATTGGTGAGCCAACATTGACATTGTTAATGTCCAAACCATGATTCCTCCATCAGAAGTTGTAATGTTAATAGGACTACTAGAAGAATGTGAGAAACAGAGCACACAAGAAGTTGCAGAGGACAGTGTTAAATAAGAATTTGAACCCTTTCACATCAAGCGGAACAAGAGAGTTGAGTTTGATGATTTTGCACAATGTAGTGGTGCATTTTTAATTGTTGAAGCAATGTTGAAAGAGGGACTCAGAGGTGCGAATGAAGAAGAAGAGGTACAGGACAGCTTTGCACAATACATTTCTTTGGAGTAGATGTTGGATGTTCAAGATACAGCTTTTCAAATGTACCAGACAAGAGATTTCAAGCAGGGTTACACTGTTGCAGACTTCTCTTCAAGTGGAACTTGAATCTTTTCTCCTCTGGGGCGTATGGTGCAGGGGCACCTTTAGGCAATATGGTAAAACTTTTCTTTTTGTCTTGATTTGATATGTTTTATGTCAATAAGGTCATTTGAGACCATTATATGTCCTTTAGGACCAATTTTGATGTTTTGGTGCAATTTGGTCAAAAATGCAAAAGTTGATAAATTGTTGTCAATATTGTCAAGGTTGCCATGACAACTTTTTTAAAATGTTGTAAAAGGTAGTTGTGGGTCAGTTGGTATTGAACAACTATTTGTAGAGGCATAAATAGGCCTATATTGTACAACCCAAGGGTTGGTTTTGAAATATTTTGAAGAAATTAATGAGCAAAACCTCAATTTTCTACATTTTTCTAAGTTTTCCAACATTTCAAACCTCCTGTATGGACTATATGGTTCATGGAGTGACCTGGAATCAGTTGGAATTGATTGAGAATTGAATCTACTTGATTTACTTTTTTGTCTCATTAGTTTTCATTTAGTTTTGTAGGAGTTATAAGCATTTTCTTTAAAACAGTCCAGAACCCTAGTTAGGGTTTCTAGTGGGCTAAAATAATGCATATCTTGCCATTTCCAAGATAGAAAATCACACAAATTGGTAAAATGGAAAGTCTTTGTATGTATTTTCATGTTCCAAGTTTGCAAGTCTTGAGGATTTGTTTTGCATGTGCACATAGAGGACTGTAATGCCTAATATCTCCATGTATCAAGCTGGAAGGTGGACAACAGGTCGTGTTATTGAAGGCCACTATTAAATTTGATCTCCAAATGATTGGGCAGGGTTTACTAAGAGTGTGTATAGGCCTTATAGACTCATTTCAAGTGTGGGTTTTTCCAAACATCCAATATTTGAATTAGTTTTCATGACTGTCCTGTTAGGGTAGAGTATGACAGTTTTAGCAACATTGTGAACAGTCTTGATTGAAGTCTCTTATGTTGAACAAATATTGAAGCCCCACAAAGGCATGTTGGTTGTGTGTCATGAATTCCATCAAACCCTCATTGGAGATTAGGAATCCCTTAACCTGTGCTATCATAACTGCTCAAGTGTTGGTCAAGCCTAAGAGGCCTAAAAGGCCTAATAAGAAAGACGATAGTCAAAGTTGCCTCAAACTTTACGAAGGAACCCTAACCCAATTTTGGATATAAATTGTCTTGCCCAAAAGGGTATCCTAAATGGTGTTAGTAATTTGGGTATCAGATCTGTAATAGAAATTATGGTCAAAAAAGCCTTTTTGAAAGGCTACAAGGCTTAAGGGCAGTTTATGAAGGAAGACCTAGTAGATTGTAGGTCAAAAACTCTTGTGAGTGATTGTAGTTTGTAATTGTCTTTGTAGAACCCCTACCTCTACATCAAAAATGCATCAAGTATGTACTTTTCACTGTTAATTCTTCCCCACTTCAAGTTGCATGTGAATCTCTAAGTATGAATCATTCATCTCTAAGAATGTGGCATTCTAAAACATTCATAAAGTAAATGCAATAAATAGAGGAACCAATAGTCCTTAGAGGATGAAGATTCTCCATCCATGTTCTTTTCTTTGGCATATATTTTCCATGAATTCCTATAAGACAAGAGATAAAAGAATCCATTAGTGGCTTCTGAGTCATAAGATAGATCAAGTATAGAATGAGAAATTTAGTCATTATCTATTCCCCCTTCAATTGATTGCCCCTATAGAGTACAATTCATGGAAGGAAGGTCTTGATAAATACAACAATGATAAACATGAGAATATAAGAGTATACTAAAAATAAAGTACACCGTGAGATAATCATAGTCATAATCATACATGAGAAAATAGTAACAAATGATAAGCATGTAAGCACATATAATCATGCAAGCATAAAATTATATGTTAGGACCTCTAGTAGCAACTATTTTTTACTAATTAATTACTTTTGTATTAAGATTTATTAATAAAAGCATTGAATGCATATGCTTTGGAAGTCATTCCTTTTACTAAATTAGTTTATCCGACATGCTTGGGAAGTAGTAGTTCCTTTGGATAGAATTAGTATAAGTAAATGGTTTGATATAGTGGAATGGATCTTCCATGAATTATATTATATTGAGAATTTCTCTAAGAGGTTGCCCCTTAGAAGAGCCTAGTGATATATTGTAGTGTGAATTTATCATGTTTCAATGCAATATTATTCTTGTGTTTCCATCTATAGAAAATATTTTCTATATTTCAAGATTATTTAGATAATCTCAAGTATAGGAAGGACCTAACATCTAATATAAGAGATCTTTTCAAGGTCATGTTCTATTGTAACATATTCTATTTAGGGCCTTAGATGACTGTCCACCATATATTCTCACCTTGCCCTCTTAGGATCTTGGTGATTAGAAAGTGGCTACAGAAGTAGTAACACTAAGTTTTTATCCCTTTTTTCTCTTGCTCATAGTTTATTTATACTTTTAGCATACAATAGTATATCAAGGGTTTTCAAATATGATAGAAGTGCTATCATTTGGGTTGAGTTAGATTCCCCATATAGGTTCTAATGAAGGATGAAGGGGTTGCCCTCCAAAACTAGACAATCAAACAACCTTTGTATATGATCTTGCACTTCCACGTACCATTGGGTACATTGAAAGACCCCATAGGTGATTCTAAAACCTAGCCTTACAAAGCCATTAGTTATATATAACCTATGATATACTACTAAGTGATTAGCTCTAGGAATTTTCTTACATCATGCTTGTTTCATTTGAATCAATATATCTACAGGCTCATATACCAGACACTCCCTCTATAGACCTTCCTTTTTACCCATTATGCATTCCTACCTGAGCCTATTTAGAGTTGTATAACATCACCATCGGTGATTGTTGTGCCCATCTTTGTTAGCCTGAAGTTTATAACCATATTATGATTAGTGGGACATGTTATAGTTTTTAGCCATATTGTTATCAATGGGGTTCTTTCTCTACACTAGATCTACACAAGTATAGTCTATTTGAATAGGTGGTTTGCAACATATACATCTATGTTAAGCTCCAAATCATAAAAAAATAGCCACATTTCTAGCCCACATGGATCTAAAATTTCAAAAAACCCTAGGTGGAAAAATAGAGTAAAAGAGTTTGGGCATATTTTGAAATGATCATCAAACAAATTATCTCATTATGATCCTTTCTTCAAGGTGATTGCTTTGGTATCTAAATTTGGTGTATCGTTTTCAACAAATTTTGGAGCCCTACTAATGGTGAACACCTACTCCAAGGAAATGGAGCTACAAATACTATTAAATTGAAGGAATCTAAATCTTAAATCTCCTCCCTTAGTGAATCTCTCAATCACCTAACATGTCATGAATCATTCCATGACCACTAATCATAGTGACTCTATTTTTCAATCTAGAAAAATGCCTTGAGGATAAAAACTTGATTTCCCCAAATTTGCCCTCCCAGTTGGGTCTACAATGTTAAATAATATTTCACTCTTCATAATACTCCTTGGGGGAACATGGTCCCTATTGCCTCATTCAACTTGGAAAAATTACCAAAATCCATTCATACAAATGGTATAGGAATGTCATTCTCAAACCTAGCTAGACTAAACACACATAGCTTCTTTTGGTTCACTTTGGCCCTAGTGCCTATCAAGATTTTACAATATCTTTAACCAAACTTTAGCAAATTGTATTGGTGCATGACTTCTAAAATAAATTTGAGAAACTTGCCAACTAAGTTGAAGGCCTCATAGATTATTTCTTTACTAGATGTTTCATAAGTAGCCTCAAGGAAGAAATTTGGACTAAGGTCAAAATATTCATACCTAAGAACATGATGGCAACCGTAGGTTTGGTAAAAATTGTAGAAGATAAGTTCACAACACAATGTTTCTTCTCCAAGTTCAGCCCCTTGAAACCTAATATGGCGAATCATCCTACCTCAATCCCAACCCACACTCCATGCCTATTAAATGTCTTGCTAAAAAAATGTAATCTTGTCAAGACAAAGAGTTGTGGTGCAATTGTGATGACAAATTTATCCCTAGCCATCATTGTGTCAAACAACAACTATATTTGTTTGATGTGGAATCTCCACTAGAGGTAGATGAATGGGAAGATGTCAAAGAAGCCCAGGAAGAGAAACAACCCTTGATTGAGGATTAAACTATCTATGATCCTCCTAAAATATTTGTGCATGCCATGGCTAGAATCTCCACTCCCCAGACAACAAATGTCAAAGGGTTTTCGAAGAAATAGGCTCTCATAATTATCATTGATTTAGGTAGCATCCATAGTTTTATTTACCCTAAATTATCCACACAAGTAAGCTATTTTATCCACCCTTTCTCTAGCTTTGAAGTAATGATTGTTAATGGTGGAACCCTAACTTATGAGGTTAAGTGTCACAATGGTAGCATCTTTGTGGGTGACTCCACTTTCAAATTTGACATGTTTGCCCTTT
This sequence comes from Cunninghamia lanceolata, assembly GCA_027924645.1. Lineage (NCBI taxonomy): Eukaryota > Viridiplantae > Streptophyta > Pinopsida > Cupressales > Cupressaceae > Cunninghamia > Cunninghamia lanceolata. The sequence goes on along the minus strand of BSBN01001327.1, from coordinate 1,098,897 downwards.
CCCTAGGAGGTTATGACATTTTCTTAAGAAACTAATTGCTTTACACTCTTGGTCCTATCTTGTGGGACTTTTCTAGACTCTAGATAAAATTCACTAATAATGGTCACCAACACACCTTATAGGGACTCACACTTGGATCCATTAATCTTATTATCTCTCATCACTTAGAAAAGTTACTCAAAAAGGGGTCTCGTGGGATCATTTCCTATCTTTAAACTATTCAACTTATAGACTCTTCTATGTCCCACCAACTTGTGGATCTATAGGAACTTTTGTCTTAACATATAGGTATTATTTTGGAACTAGTTGGCTTACCACTATGTCATCTTGAATATCACACAATTCAACTTCTACCTTGATGCAACTTGAGATCCAGGGGATTTGGCAAGCTACTGAACCAGGTAGCAAAACGAACAACACACAACAATGAAACAAATAAATCTTTATTCATATGCAATAGAAAAAATTATAGTAGTAGTGCAATGGTCTTCATACATGCCTTGGCCTAAGGCTTACAATCATTCCAGTAGTCAGATCAGACTAACCTAGCTTTCCTATGAAAACCTAGAACAATCTTCCAACAGAAGCCAAAAAAACTCACTATGGAGAAGTCAACCTCTTTTAGTGTGAAATTCCCCTATTTATAGATATTTGAGGTGGCCACCACACTCATCACGTGAATAGGACACTTGTCAGTCATTAAATGGCTCTTGGATCAGCCATACAGATGGTCAAAAACTATTTTTGTCACTTTCTGGGCACTTTCGAGTGAAAAAATGGGAAAAAGTGACCCTACTGGATATTGTGGGGATTTTGGGGTCTATTGGATATTGCAGGGATTTGGTGGTCTATTGCACATTACAAGGATTTTGGGGTCTATTGGATATTGTAGGGATTTGAGGTCTACTGCATATTATAGGGATTTTGGGGTCTACTAGATATTGTGGGGATTTTGGGGTCTATTGGATATTGCAGGGATTTTGGGGTCTACTACATATATCATGTTGTAGACAAAAGTACCACAATCATGTTACAGACCAAAGTTCTGCCTAAGCATAACTTGCTCAATTTTCTTAGAATCTTGCACAACTTGGAACTTTGGACACCTATTTGGCTTTTTAACAAGATGACATCATCACTTGGATTTTTGTAGGATTTCAAGGATCATCTACATATATCCTGATGGTAGAGAAAGTCCCATATATCCTATTGACACTGAAAGTCCCACTTTTGCATAACTTGTCGAATTTAACTCAGATCTTCACCAAAATTGAAATATGAGCACCCATTTGGATCATCTCCAAGATCAAGTCAACACTTGGTCAAGAATTCATAGGAAATTCTCCATAAATTTGATCATCAACTCCTACAGCAAAACAAGAAGGAAAACAAACAAGTAAGAAAGCAAAGAAATCTTTTTGGTTGATGAGGATTGTTCATAGACCCAGATGCTCTTGCATCAAACATGTCAGCTAAGTGAAATGTTCCATGAGTTGGAAAATCATGAACATTTTGGCAAGTCTAAAACCAAAATTCTATACTTGACTAGCTCTGCAAGAATAAAGCAAGAAGCTTCATCTACAACTCTATTCTTCCATCGGACCAGATATTCCATGTAGTCCTTTTCTCTAGTCTTATTAGCCACTTGGGAGTTAATCACTTTATTTACTTCTTCCATCTTCTTATTAGGTAACTGATCTAACCATCCTTGTGCATCAGGCAAACATGAGTGTGTACCCCTTTGTAAACTTGTCTCTCCTTTATGGAACTTGTATAGATCAACAACATTGAAAATAGGAGATATGTTTATCCCTACTGGTAAATCAATCTCATAGGAATTGGATGAGAACTTCCTCAACACCTTGCATGGGCCTATCTTCTTGAATTTCAACTTATTATATGTTCCCTGTGGAAACCTTTCTTTCCTTAAATGTGCCAAAACTAAGTCTCCTACTTGGAACTCTTGTTCCCTCCTATGCACATCAACATATTCCTTGTATTTTCTAGCACTTTTCTCCAACATTTCCTTCACCTCCTTGTGAAGCTCATGAATGTATTCTGCAAAATCTTCCACTACAACACTCATCCTGTTCAAATATGCATTATCTCTCATCTCATCAACACCTCTTCGGTTGTACCCATAAACTATTTGGAACAAGCTCTTTCCAACACTTTTATTCACTGAATTATTGTAAGAAAATTCTGCTTGTGCCAATATAAGATCCCATTGTTGTGGTTTGTCTCCCACCAAACATCTTAATAAGTTTCCCAAACTTTTGTTCACAACCTTAGTTTATTCATCAATATGGGGATGACAGGCTAAACTAAATCCTAATTCAGTGCCCATCTTCTTCCATAATGTACACCAAAAGAGAACAACAAACTTTGTGTCCCTATCATAAACTATGCTCTTAGGTAGTCCATGCAGCTTGACAACCTCTTTGAAAAACAATGTAGCTATGTGGGATGCATCACTAGTTTTATGGCATGGTATGAAATGAACCATCTTTGAAAATATGTCCACTACAACAAAAATGAAATCATTACCTATCTGTGTTTGAGGCAGTCCCAAAACAAAATCCATACTTAGATGCTCCCACGGACTCTCTAGTATAGGCAATGGCTGATATAGTCCTGTGTTTTGTCATGCTCCTTTAGCATGCTGGCAAATTCTGTAGCCTTGAACCAGTCTCCTCACATCTGTGCTCATTCTAGGCCAAAACTAACCTTCACTCAATTGTTCCAATGTATTATCTATTCCAAAATGTTCACTCAAGCCTCCACTATGCTTTTCTCTTATTAGATTCTCTCTCATTGAACCTCTAGGTATACACATTTTTTGTCCTTTGAACAATAAGCCATCTTAGATGAAATACTCCAACCATATTGTCCTATCTCCCTCCACTGGAATTCTACTAATTGTCCATTCTTCCTTAAAATCAGGATCATCGGGATACAAATCCTTCATTGCATCAAAGCCAACAACACTGGCCCTTAACTCATTCATTAATAAACACCTTATGCTAAGTGCATCTACTACCCTATTTGATCCTATGTTTCAAGACAAAATAATAACTTTGCAAGAACTCCACCCATTTCATATGCCTCTAGTTTAACTTACCTTGATTGTTGATGTACTACAAGGCACGATGGTCTGTGTACAATACAAACTCATTTGACAACAAGTAATGCCTCCACTTCTTTAAGGCCTGCACTATAGCATAGAATTCTTGGTCATAAACTGAGTATTTCCTTTTTGATTCATTTACTTTCTCACTGAAGTAGGCAATGGGTCTACCTTCTTGACTTAACACTCCCCCAATTGCACTACCACTAGCATCACAATCCACTTGAAACACTTTGCCAAAGTCTAGCAATGCCAACACTGGTTGTTCCTGTCACCTTCTTCTTCAACAACTAAAAGCTCTTTTCCTCTACAACATTCCACTGGAACTATTTCCTAACACCCTTCATTGTCTCGGTGATTGGTGCACATATTCCACTAAATTTTTTGATGAACTTCCTATAGATTCTCACCAAGCCATGAAAACTTTTGGCCTCAAACATGTTTTTGGGTGAAGTCCAATCCACAATTGCCTTAACCTTCTCAGGGTCCATCTTCAACCCTTCATCAGACACTACGAAACCTAGATATACTAGTTCCCTCTACATAAAACAACATTTATCCATGTTTACCAACAACTTTTCTTCTTCTAACCTTTGCAAAATTGTCTTAAGGTGCAGTAGGTGTTCCTCTTTTGTTTTACTAAAAATCAAAATGTCATCCAAATAAATGATAACAAATTTGTCAAGGAAAGGATTCAATACCTCATTCATCAATCTCATAAAGTTATTGGGTTCATTTGTCAACCCAAATGGCATCACTAGCCACTCATACAGTCCATCCTTAGTCTTGAATGTTGTCTCCCCCTTTCTAATTCTGATTTGGTGGTATCCACTCTTCAAATCAATCTTACTAAAGTACTTTGCTCCACTCAAACAATCCATCAAGTCATCCATATGAGGCAATGGAAACCTGTACTTAATTGTTATCTTATTTATAGCCCTTGAATCAATGCACATTCACCATTTCCCATCTTTCTTAGGTGCCAATACAATAGGTACAGCACACAGACTAAGGCTCTTTCTAATCAGCCCCTTATCCAATAGCTCTTGCACTTGCCTATTCACCTCTTCATTTTTCATAGGTGTCATTCTATATGGTGCCTTATTTGGTAGGCTTGCACCCGGTATCAAGTCCATGCAGTGACTTAATCTTCTAGTTGGAGGTAATCCATCAAGTAAGTTCTTTAGTAGAATGTTGTTGAATTCCTTCAGAATTTCTTGAACTTCTGTGGGAACTTCTACCCCTTTCTCTGCTGTCCTAATTTTTGCAACTTGAGGTAGGAAGGCATAACATAACTTCTCCTTTTTTATTTCCTTTAGGAACTATTTTCTAGTTACTAGACAAACCCTATTGGTTTTCTCAACTTCCTCATCCTTATTCTTCAAAGGATTCAACACATACTCAACCCCATCATTCTTGATTTTAATACAATTACTCTTGCCATCAGGAATGGCTTGTCTATCATATTGCCAAGGTCTTCCTAACAGAATGTGGCATACATCCATTGGCATAACATCACACATTATCTCATCTTTGTAATTCCCAATGTGAAATTTAACAAGGCATTGTTCACTTACCATTAATTGATGTCCCTTTTGCAACCAGGAAACCTTGTAGGGAGTTGGGTGTTTCAACCTTTTTAGTTTTAGCTTCTCCATCATCTCTTCATTAAAGATAAACATCCCCTCAAATCCAATTTCCTTTCTCCATTAATTCTCGTAGAGATTTTAATTCATTCTCTTTGTATCATTTCTCTTCATATCATGTCACTCACCTGATTTATATGTCCTTTTCCCAAATCCACTTCTTTCCATTAATTCTTTATTTACTTACCTCTCAAATTCGACATTCTTGTGACATCCTTTGTTTGTATGTAAAATGTGGCATCATCTTACCCATATCATTTCTTATTGAACATGCGACATCCACTTCTCATCTTGACTTTGAAGCTCAATATAAATGGATAGATTTATTTTAAATTAGATTTAATAATCATATGACCAAACATAACATACATAGGCACACCTACCTAAGACCTCACACCATAATTTTTTTATGCATTTATCCAAGACCATACACATTATAGAATTAACCATATGCAATACTTTAGACATCATAATAAGATCACAAATAATTATTCCAAGGGGGACATGAGTGTAGGATCGTGATGGGCCAAATAGTGTCAAGGGCAAAACATTTGTTAGATGAAAAAGTGCCAATATTTGGACTTCAATTTTGATTTGGATGGAAAAGGTGTTAATATTTATAACTTAATTATGAATTCCCTCCAAAAATTCATTAGGATTACTTTGGATTTACGGAAGTCAAAGTCCTAAAACTTACTAAAGAGTTGGCTATGATTGTTAAAAAATTTCACTACTTTGTCCTTGAAGCTTGTTAGAGTTGGCTATGATTGGAGCCACCCAGGATCTAGGACTTCGTCAAAGCACAAGAGAGATCAAATGAGAGAATAATTCTATTCTATCAATGAATACAAAAGATTACAAGATTGTTATTGTACATGATATGCCTTGCTTATAAAGACAATGATGAGATGTGGGGTGTTGTAGTCATGTGATAGGTGTCATTATCCTATGACATGTGACAACTATAGGATAAGATGACAACTATCAACAACTAGACACAACTAGACATCTATAAGACTCACTAAGTCAACTTAACATGTGTGAATTATGTGTGATGTGTGAATATTATTTAACTAATAAATAGTTAAATAATATGAATTATCCACACAAGAGTAAACCATTTAGGTGATAACCATGTTCACACCAACACCCCCCCTTAAGTGCAACTTAGGGAGTAGCTGGCTAAAGCAAGATGCAATGATGGATGGTGATGATGGGTCTAGACTACTAGGCCATGTTAGGTACCCATGTACAACAAATCTCAAGTTGAGTAAAGGAGAAAACCTCATGGGAAAAAACTCCTCTCCAAAAGTGAGAATGCATGAAACAATGAAAGTGAAAGAAGTGATAGTAGGAGGAATCAACATGACCCCCCCAAGGACAACTTCTATCACATATGTACAATCAAATACCCCCCATAGGAGAGAAAGAGTGAGACTATACGTCCCCCCACAATGATGTAGCTCCTGTGCCGATCGTGAATGCCTAAAGATGAACACTGGAAAGTGTCCTATACCTGCAAACAACATTCCTCCCCTTAGGAAGAAACCAATCCAAAGACTGGTGTAGAAGAAACTCCATCTCCAAGAAGAGAGATGAGGGAAGAAGTCTCATGATTGATGTCTCTAGAAATTGCTGAAATGTCCACATGTCAGAATCAAAGAATGACACAATGCAATGAGGTGTGACCAATCCAAAATCTTGGGTAGACTGATGAGAAACAACCTCCAAAGATGAAATAGATGGGATAACAATTGTGTTGTAACTGTCATCAAAGAGGAGAGATATCCCCTCAAATGTGTCCTCCAAATCTGCAATATGAGACTCATAAAACAAGTTTGATATACCTATATCCCACAAAGTTGTGTTTGAAAGACTAGAATGATCCTACTCTACTGAAGTAGATGAATCCATGTCGATGTCGATCTCTAAAGAAGCAGGAGGTTGAGGTGATGGAAGCTCAGCAATAGTCTCATGAACCAAAGTGGGTGAAAGAACACCAAGGTTCAAGTGACCAAACTTCTTCTTGGAAACATGATTCACACTTGATGCATGAGAGTGAATATCAATCAATGGATGTACATCATCAGAAGAAGAAAAATGGGAGAATGTATATAAGCGAGATGCATGATTAGCCATCCTAATAGAAATGATATCTCTGCTCTCCAAGTCCTGTATGATCATTGTATCAGGAGTGATCTCAACTATCTTCCCTGCACCACAATGAGTAATCTAGTAGATGGAAAGGAGATTGGTTGTCAAGGAAGGTACACACAACACATTGTTGAATGTACTCTCACCAACATCAATAGTTCCTTTACGAGTTACATGCATGTATGTATTGTTACCCATCAAAATAGCTGGTGAAGTACATGACTGAAATGAAGAGAACATCCCTTGTGAAGATGCCATATGATGAGAAGCTCCAGAATCAAGAAGCTATCTATCTAACTTTAGGCTTGCTGAAGCAAAGAGTGTCTGTCCTTTTCCTTTGTCTGACCCATTTGCAAATCTTGTTGTCCCTCTTTGTGTACATGATGATGGTGTCAAAGAAGAGGATGGACTAGGTGATGATGATGGCATTTGGATATTGTGCTTTTGAAAAAGGTGAGTCAACTCATTAATTTTATTCTCATAACACTTATGCTCATCATGTCCTAGTTTCTTTCAATATGCACACTTTGGTCTCTCTTTCTTAGATGATTCCTCCTTGGGAGAGGATGAGGACTTAGGTGATTTGGTTGACTCTTTTGCTTGCTCATTGTTCTTGAAATCCTTATTTTTCTATTTCTTGCCTTTGCTAGTTGAAGCCTTTTGATCCTTTGTACCTTTATTACCAAGAAGTGCTTGAGGTCTAGGAGACTTCAATATGCCCATGTGTACTAACTTAGCTTGATCCCTTGTGAGTGATGTGGAAAACTCAACAAGTGAAGGCATTGTGAAATCTTTCCCAAGTGTATCCATAGTAGCATAAAAGGTAGAAACAAAAATTGAATAGTCAGGACCAAGCTTGGTAAGGATTGAAAGAATCAATTGAGTGTCCTCTTTCTCAATCCCATATTGTTTGAGCTACAATCTAAGTGATTTTAATTTTGTGAAGAAGTTTTGGATGCATGTAAAGTCAGTTGGATTCAAACCAATTAGTTCATTCTCCAATTTGAAACCTCTCATAATATCTTGTTTACCAAAAAGATTCTCATTTCTGGGATTTCAAGCTCTAGAACTGGCATCTAAGCATCAGTTACAACATTTTCTTAGTTTTGACTATTGGCAGATTCTAACTTTCAGGACTTGGGCAGTCCCTCTTTCATCCTCTCACACTTCATCTTTTGAGACACAGGTTCTGATATCTCTCTGATCATCCTTTTGCATTTAGATTCTGAGTTCCAATCATTTTCTGTCTATTATAAGATGATTATCTTAGAACTAGGGTTTTGTGCATATTTGCCCTAGGGTTTGATAAAAGGATTGGTTAAATATTATCTTTCTATTGCAAACAAGAGCACAAGATCTATAGCTAAGTCCACCTCCCTTTGGTTGTGATTAATCTCAGTCTTGTCCTTGAATGTTATTGTGGAAGAGGGTTTGATCTAGTATACATGATTGTCTCATTTATCTCGTTTCCATATATAATAACCCCAAACCATCTTTTCTTCACAATTAACTAAATAAACACATGTTTATATAGTTAATTAACCATCTCCCCTTTAAACCGTGGTTTTACAATATTTTATTGTTAAAATCATTATTCATATACTATTCACTATTCATTGATACCCGTATCTGTACCTATCCCTAGCATAAATGATTTATTAATCATTTATTAACCTTCCTCTATAGTCTAAATATTAGATAAATTTAATTTATCTAATATCCCCTTTTCCCATCCCATGAATTAAATAAATAGCATATTTATTTAATTCTCCTAGTTTCTACACTTTTGATTAGGTAACCTAAACCTAATTAATTACCTAACCTCCTACTTACACATTCCATTATCCTGAACTAACCTTAGTCAAATCCTCCCCATCCTTCCAAATATACAAAGGCATGGCCTCTTGTACAAGACCACATGGGTCTCTTACAAAGGTATGGTCAGAGTCCTTTGTACAAGAGTCCTTTTGTCCTCATTCAATCTCGTCCCTTCACTTTATCCAATTCACTTTTAGACCCTTGATTTCCTCTCAATCCAAGGACATATCTTCTCATCCAATCAATGCTTGCCACTTGGCAAGTGCCCATGCATCCAAGCCTCTCAACAAATTTCATATATTGATCCTTTAAAGCAATCCTAGCCCTTAATCCAACATCCAAAAAATCTATAAATTGAGCCTAATCCCAAGAATTTTCAAGACTCCATGAAGTGTTACATTATACTACTATTTTAGGGAGTCACAAACATCAACACAACATCAAAGAGCACATCCACTTGACAAAGATTTGCATTTGAGGTTTATTGTTTAGCTTCTTTTGTTACATGCATTCCTTTATTGCTCTATTAGAGGTAGCTTAGAATTTGAGTGAAATAGGCTATTTATTGTTTTAACTTGTTTCCTAGGCTCATTTTCTATGTTATACATTTTAGCACACTTGGTGGGACCCCCTAGGGTCCTTATCTAACCTCAGTTTTCTTTTTTAAGCTTGTTTCCAAGTTGTAGGCTCTATTTTCATCATTTTGGCATAGTTTGGCGGATATGTCTACACTTTGGTAGATCTTTCACATATTTTGGTGGATCTTGTTGGAAACTTGTTGGTGTTGTCATTCATGTCAACCTCCCAAAAGTGGTTCACTTGGTTTCCAAGTGCTTTTGAGAAAATTTGAATAAAAAGGTGTGCAGTGTGACAGAGGTGTGTTTAGTGTTGTGCTCCACATTTCTCCATAATTGAAGATATGCTTGTGTAGTTTGGAAGTGTTTATCAGAGGTGTTCAGAGGTATTATATCTAGAGTTTTAGGTTCTAGATCATGCAGAAGTAGAAGATTTGCTTGACAAACTATTTGACTATGAAGATGGTTGTATGGGAAAAATGACAATGCTCCACATTCCTCTGCATTGAGCTTTCATTTCTTGTAGATCTGGGAGATTTCTTAGATTATCTGTACTTACCTTCCTTTGAAGTTTCCAGTGTTGGGGTGATCCACAAGTTTAGTTCTTGTGTTAGTGATCAGTAGTAGTGTGTCTTGATGTGCATAATGAAGACATTATTTGTTTCAAATGGTTGCAATAGTGTTGTAGAAGTTTTTGATGATGGTGAGTATTTTGGGAAGGTGTGTGAATTCTTTGAAGTGTCTCTCTCTAGTCTGCATGATGTTTTTGGACTTGGAGAATCGTGGATGTTTCCATTAGCTCAGGTTTGGCCGACCTGGCTTACTGGCACCATTTGCAGATGTACCTCTTGGATTATGGATGTGATGAGTAGCATTGTGATACAGATTTGAGTCCTAGCTAACCCTTGACATGGTCCAATTTCACTTCTTTTCACCATAGAAGTGTTTAGTGCTGACCTATTTGGTGTTGCACATTTGAGGTGCACACGCTTCTTTAGGACTGACCTAATTGAGATAGGTCTTGGTTATAGCTAGTATAAATACAAGATGAAGTTGAGTGGAGCAAGGTAGAGAAGAGAATGTGAATGTGAATCAAGGGCAGTGAGTTGTGTGTGAGCTTAAATGGTTATGACTCCAGAATGTAGTGAGCAAAAGGTGTCTACATTTTAGTGTGCCAGAAGTTGCTAGAGGTAGTGAACCAAAGGTTGCAGATGGAAAGAAGTGGCAGTGGTGGATAATTCCTATTGCTTTGAGATAGTGAATCTCTCTGTAACAGTCTTCTTCTTTCTTCTCTCTTTTGGGCAGTGAGCCTATTGATTTTTGGTGTTATTCATATATATGTAAGCTAATCCTCACTGTGGTTTTTACCTTATTAGGTTTTCCATGTAAATATGGTGTTCTTATGTGTTTGGATGTGTTTGTAATGATGCTTCATATGTTTACATTCTGCTAATGCATGTTAAGAGGTTTATGATTGGAATTACTTTGAAGGTTTAAGGTTTTAATACAAAACTAATTCACCCCCCTCTTAGTTGTCCTGTGCATTCTAACAGAGATGTCACTTGCCTAGGCCCTACTCATTACACCTCTATGTTTCAGTAGATATGTTCCTGAATTAGCAGATGCGTTCTTGATTTTAGTGGATCTATCTCCTAGGTAGAAAACCACCTTTAAATCTTCCCTAAACTTCCCTAATCTTTTTATAATCATTTCATCATTATGTTTTCTAATAGGGAGTCCATTTTACAAGGGGTTATAATGTCAAAATTTCCTCTCATCACCTAATTTCATAAAAAATCTAACCTTTTTTCTTACAAAATCTTCATTTTCAGGTCATGAACATAGATTAGTGGATATGTCACCTATTTTGGTAGATATGTCTGAGTCTTGGTGAGCATTTGCATATCCCATCTCTATTTTGGTGGATTTATTTGTCTTTTGGTGGATAGGTCCTATGTTTGGGCAGATGCATTCTGTCTTCAATTTTCTACAATTTTTCTTCAAATATGTCCAATCTAACCCCTGAATCTTGGAATCTTATGCATGTTCCTTGGCATCTAACATCATTCTGTGCAAATCAAGTTGGTCCAAGACTATAAATCAATGACTAATCTTGTGGTTTTGTATCTTGCTTGTCGAAGGACCTATCTTATTTTGCACTAAATCTAGGAACATATATTCTTGGGGTTAAAAAGAACATTGTTTGCTTTGTTTGGGATCATTCAAGTTTATGCTCTCCCCTTACACTTCATGTTCAATCTTGGGGATCAAAAACCTTGATTTGATCTAATCTTGTATCTTTGTTCATCCCAAGGTCCTTAGTGTGTATACTCTCTCCTTGCACTTCATGCAACCTTGGAGATTGAAAACACATTGGATTCTTTCCTCTAGGAGGACTACCTCAGATTTCATCACCAAGGGGATGACCTCAAACCTCATGTTTTGGTGGGGTATACAAATTTGGAAGAAAATTAAAATACTCTTCCATTAGGGGACATTTGTCATTTGGTGAAGCTTGCAAGAACTTTATACCTTGAAAGTGAGGGAGGAGAGTGGGTTACACTCTCACACCACACCATTAGACATACCCCTCATTTCACGAACATGTGCCTCACGCACCTTGAGTTTATAGAGGATACCCCTAGAAGCTTGTTCATCCTAGTTTAAGACCTTCGACTAATTTTTTAGTGTGGTGCAAGGGTCAACATCAACTGTGAAGTTAATCATCATGTGCCTCCTTGAGTAGAAATAGAAGTTCTTTGGGTAAGGCATCAAGGCCTCCAAGGAAAGGCAAAGGGTGAGCCTTTGGCCACTTGATCCCTAGTTATTCATTGTTGAAAATATATTCCTAGTTAGGTAGGAATATTAACAAGGTATTGAGTGTGGGCCTACACTAGGAGTCAATCCCACTTGAATAATCTAGGGTGTTGGTGTGTTTAGCATGTCTTCATCATTGAAGCTCGTGCATCCCCTTAATCCAAAATCCCCATCCTTTGCAAGAATTTTACATGTATGTGTGTATTTTTATCTTGCAAAATTGCCTAAGGTCAAGAACCTAGTCATCCATAATCACCTCTTGATCATCCATCTTAATCAAAATCCAAATCATCTATCTTCCTAATCCACCTTATATTAATCTATTTCCTCCTAATCCTTAATCCAATTATCCTAATCCATTTTAATCATCCTCCTAATACATCATCATTGGACCCTAAACCAAATCAATTTGTCTAATCCAATCAAGGTCCTAATCCTAATCCATCCTCATCCATCCTATCCCCCTAATCACTTTCTCATCATTATCATTATCCTAATTTAATCCCATCATTTTATCTTCATCAATTCCCATCTTTGAGCTTAATCCTATCCTATCATACTACTCGCATTCTAATCCAATATCCATTATCATCCCTAAATCCATATCCTAATCCTCTTCTCATTATCCTAATCATCTCACTTCCATCCTAATAGAATTCTTCATCACTATCTTAACCCCATCTTAATTATAATCTACATCTCCTAATCTAATTTCTTAATCCATCATCCAATTTTAATCCTGTCATTATCTCCTAAATCCAACCCCTTATCAATCCTAATCCACATCATAATCTATATCTTAATCATCCTCTCCTACCATTGTCTTAATCCACTTATCCCAAGCACTTCATCCACTCATCTATAATCCTATTGCAATCATCCCTAATCATCTCATCCAAATCCCCCCTACTCATAATCCCATTAGTGAGCTTAATTCCTCATCCATTACCCCTCATAATCCACATCATAATCCATTACATTATCTAATTGTAATCACTCCATACATAATCATAGTCCCTATCATCTACCCATTCATCAATTCCTAATCATCACCTAATCCAATTATCCTTGATCCAAAATCAATCATCTATTATTCTTCTATCCATCCTTAATCTTAATCCAATTCCAATCCTTAATCCAAAAATCATCCTTTGAAAATCTAAATTGGTTAAGGAACTCACCCCTTTCTAACTTCTCAAAATCTTAATCAAAACGCATCCAATTTCATCCAACCATGATCAAGTATCATATATCGTTGACCTTGATTAATCAAAATCAAATCAAATCCATCTTAGTATCAAGTGTCATATATTCTTGACCTTGATCAATCCAATCCCTTTTAATCCAAAATCCAAATCAAATTCATCAAGTTATCTTACATCAAATCATCCCAAATCTTAATCCAACCATGACTTCATACACTTTCGATGGTGATGATAGTATTTTTGACCAAACTAAAAATTAAATCCTTGCAAGAAAGGTTGCCATAAATCACTCTTGCCCATCCATAAACATGCAAGCATCCCTTGATCATGCATTGTCTAGCACAAGCTATGCCCCCATGCCTAATTTCATATCCTATGGTCATCCTTATGCTACCCTTGACAAGGGAAATCCACTCTATCCATTATCCATCCCCCAACATCCATTCCCATATGAGATCCCTATTATATCCACCCCTTATCCATATCCTTCATCCCCTTATCCCATTTATCCAAATCCACCATCTCTTTATCTACCAACCTCACCATCTACTTCATCATCCAATCCACCATCTACTCCACCATCCAATTATCGAAACTAAATCCAAACCATCCTTTCTCCAAGGACTCCTCGCTAAGAGTATCAAGAAAAATAATGAAAACAAAATTGTGGAGTCACACCATTCCACTCCTCCCCACTCACTTAAATGTTTCATTGATGACCCCATCACCCACCTCACACCCATCAAAACCAAATCTCCTTCCATTTTATCAAATGTATTATCCAAAATGTCATCCACTTCTCCATCCACCCAACATGAGGAGCCTATTGAAACTAAATTCTCCTCCCCAACCAAACCATCCCATGCAAATGTGGCTATGTCAAGAGCTGAGTCCAAAGCATGTCGAAACATCCAACCCCCATCCTAATCAAGATCCAAGCATCCCAACTTCTCCCATTCCTGATCCTGCACCATCTCCTATTGATCCTCCATTGTCCCCTATTGCTCATTTACCATCTCCCATAATATCTCTATCGCCCATCAACCCCATCCCAAATCCATCATCCTATCCTCTTGGTCCCAACACCTTCCTCCATGGTGATTCTCTCATAGGAGAGGAACAACTTATCTCCACCACCCATCCTCCCCCATCTAATAATGGACTCACATCTTGTTTCCAAAACAACACACATCACATGCTGCAAAAAATGAACTATCAAGGTAAAGGCTTAGGTCTTCAGTAACAAGGAATTTTTGGAGCCCATTCATGTCAAAATCTATCCATGCACATGGCCTTGGATATATCTCTTGAAATGAAAGCAGTCCCAACATGTTGGTACTACACCAATGCCTTCCAAAATCTGTTCTTCCAATCCCAAACCTGATGCCTCTTGTCGCACCACCAAATCATATGTCACTATTGTTGGAATACTTCATAACACTGAGAGGGGGGGGTGAATCAGTGTTCTATTGAAAATTAACACAATTTTAAATATCACAATTATTGTTTCCCAAAGACAGATGTATTTCAGACCAAAGAACACAAGAAATAATACCAAGATACATACTCATCAACAACATTACAAGGGACACATATGCAAAACACATAACACAAGGATTTGAGTGGAAAACCCAAAAAGGGAAAAACCACTATGAAAGAGTATTATATTAGGCCTCACTAGCTAAAAATGCCTCACATAGCTATCTGCCTCACATAGCAAATGTATGACTCACATAGCAATTTGTACCTCACATAGCAATTTGTGCCTCACATAGCAATTTGTGCTTCACTTAGTAATTTATACCTCACATAGCAATTTGTGCCTCACATAGAAATTTGTATGCAGGAGCACTTACTCCCTCTACTCCATATAGAAAGATAATTACAAATACAAAGGGTTATTATGTTTCCATACATAGAACCTTGTCACTCTTTTCAATTCTGCATCTTTGACATATATTCAATAAAACTTTTGAGTGAAAACTCAACACATGAACCCAAGACTCCAAGGTTTTCTTCTATAGACAATAACATACATTCAACTCTTGTGCATAATATAGATCATTCACTCTAACCCTCCCTGTACACATTGAAATCACACTTAAAGTTTTAACCTTTCAAAAACACTAGTTAACATTAGAACTTTGGTATTATGAACATGAGCTTGTAGATACTACTCTCAGGAACCAGTATCACCAACCAGCATCATCAGATCTATCATACAGAGTGACTTATTAATTTCTCTAACCCATCTGGTCATTAAGGAAACTGCTTGCAAGGCAGTTAGAGCACCTGCCAAGAACTAAATGTCAAATTTAGAGCTCACACCATAACCATTGAAGTTTTAAATTTTTTTATATCTCCACCGTTCGATCAGGGCTTGATGTCCTTGAACCCACCATTGATATGTCTTTCCTGCTTGACCATATAATACTTACCTTTGCTCTTGGCAAAACCTAGTTAGCAGGGCCTATTGAACAATGAACTCGACACCCCTTAAGTCATAACTTAAGTGGACAGTCACCTTTTATAGCAGGTCAACCTTCAATTAGACCAAAAAGCAACTTTTACAAAGAGATGGTTGACTTAGGTTTTAAACACAATGCATACTTAGAGTGTAGAAAGAACATTTAGGGTTTTAGGTTTAGTATATCACAAACCCTAATGCATAAAACCTTGTAAATAACCTTTCATAGATTTACATCAACACCAAGAACTAAATGAACATATCCCTCTGCATGTTAATGTTCCTTTGATCAAAGCAATGACAAAACTTATACCAACAAACTTCATGAATGAATTAATGAAGATGAAGATCAAAACACCACGACTGTCATCAACAACTAAGTCACATACCATGGACCATCAAAACACCATGACTACCTCTTGAAGATGAAAAGTATGAACCATCAAAAATGAAGTGTATGACATATCTCTGCAACCTCTTTGAACATCACAAACTCCATTTAACATCTAACAATACTGAATAGTGAATCAAGGCCAAACACATCAACTGCAACTCTGACATCTCGCTCTTGATAAAAACATCAACTGCAACTCACAAACACATCAACTCACATCCTAACAAGTAACATCATGAGATGAACACAACTCAACAACTCAATGCAACTTCTCTTCAATGGTGAATCCTAATCCAACTCACAACATTTTGACATCAATGACAATACATCAACAAACTCCCCCTTTGTCATTGATGGAAAAATCTCATCTCCTCTCTCCCCCTTTGACATCAAGGACAAAGGGTTGGGTACAAGAAATCTCCCCCTGAAAACAAAGTACACCTCCTAAAGTTAGATGATAGATAAGAAGGTCTTGATTTTTAGACTATCCTTGCATAGTTATATAAGACTTTTAGTCCACTATTTTGTACCCACACTGTACCATGTCAAGAATACACTGTCCTTGCAAAATCCAGAGATCTCTTCATGAATGATCAAGCAACAAAAACAATCTGGCAGACTCTATCAGGCCTAGTGTGTTCTCCTTATTTTCCTTACCACTATATCGTCCTCATTGTCAAAGCTAATCACAACCAATGTGCTATATCACTTGTCAGAAAATGTATTGTTTCTTATACTGTCTTATCACTGCAACAAAGAAGACTATTTCAATGTCAAATACATTGTCACAGATTTTTGTCTTGATCATGATAACACCTAAAACATGATGTGTCATGAAAATACAAGAACATCTACAAGACTGTTTCAAAACCATGTATTACTGCCCTCAAGTATCATAGATGTCTCAGTCTCAAATGCACCTTTGCCAAATAAATTATCTCCTACAATTTCTACTCCCCCTTGGAATGTAATTTGAACACACTAAAACCACATTAATTGGATCAAGTGACCACACTATTTATGAGTACAGAGATACTTATTTAACTTTGCAACTATAAGATCTTGCAAAACTCACTCAACACCATCACCTCACTATTATGAAAATTCATGTCATGCATAAATGATGATCTTGAAACATGAACCTTAAAGCATGAATAGTAATGAGCTCATGAATTTCTGCAACATCATAATTCAACACTTATATGGCTCAACAACTCAAATCAACATTATTAAGGACATGAACATATGATGAAGACAAAACCATCAATGAATGATAACACCATTAATGAAAGTTGACTGTATAATGTCATAAAGGTTAATCACTGCACAAACTACCTGTCAAAGCCTACAACTTGTCAAATGTCAAAGTTGGAACACATCACAATGTATTGTGTACTGTCAAATTCATCCTTTGATATCTCCCATGATAGATAGCTCAGACAACTTGACATCTTTTGACATAACCTGTCAACTCAAACAACCACCACTCCTTGATGCAAACTGATAACAACAAAGAACAAATATGTTTGAAACACACTGTGATAGAACATGAATCACATTGTCTCACATCACTGTATTGATCTGCTCTAGTCTAGGAAATTAGTATTAATCAACCATCACAATGTCATGAAGGCTAAGACTATCATAATATATTAAAATAATGTCTATCAATTCACTAGACTAACATATCAATCAAAGAATTTCCATGATGGGTTTATTATCCTAACAAAGCACCTAACACCTCATAGTTCTGATCAAATCATAGTCTTCATTGGCAGTCTCTGACTTTGAGCAGTAGTATCACATGGGACAGCATGCAAGTTTTGAGGTGTATTACAAACAAAATCGTATATGAATATGCTGAAACAAGAATACATTCTTTCACTGTCTTGTCTAAAGCATCATTTGTCTGTTGTACATTCTCTACCAATAAATATGGTGATTGAAAGTGACACATGCACTGTAAAAGTTCACTGACATATTGAAATCAGTATAATCTTACTACTATCCTATGATTCATTGCAATGTCATAATCTCAAACTGCAATGATAGCTCAAGGCTCAAACAAAAAACTATAAGATCCAATAGAGAGTTAGATGCATTTGATTCCATCATGTAAATACACCATTCTAGCATACCATAATTCAAAGAGATGTTTACACAGTTCATAGGCCTTGTCTGCCTTGACTGTCCTTCTACATTTTGCATACATGTTTATTAGAGCACTAGTAACTACAACCTTTGACAATAATTCTGACAGAGTTCCACAGAGTACTGAAAAAGGATGTAGGGTCTGATTTACCTTTCCAATTGCATTTTCAAAAACTTCATAAACTTGAGACCCTGTGCATGTTTGTTGCTTCTATTATACACCAAATGTACTTCATCACAATATCATGACATCAACCTTCAATTCTGTGAAAAGATCACTGATAATTTGTACTACAGAAATATCTTTTGAATGTGCATCAACACCTCTTGAATCACATGTACTAGGATTTCTTGAACATCAAAGACCAACACTGTCATAGAGATAAGTATATCATAGAGATGAGTAAACCAGCATAACAATCAAAGATCAAACAACACTAACACCATGAAGTGACTCCTGAGCATGAATACTATTACCATCTCAATAACCTTCCTTGTAATTATCTTGATCTAGATCAAGACATGAGCATACCATATCATGAATCGTGAAGAATATGAACCAAGAGTCTTGAAACATGAAGATCTTGAAGTATGATAAACATGAACATAACCACCATGAATCACATAACATGATCATTACAATGAACACCATAACATGAGAACCCCTGAACCATGAATTAGGAAATCCTCCTTATTTTCACGTTGGGGAAATAGATAGGACATTAATTATCTTCCCCTGACTTCATGGACCTCTTTATGCAGCAAGTGATGTCTCTTGTGCAGTATGCACAAGACTAGGTGTTTCTTCTTCTTGACCTTGTTTTCTTCTCCAAACTGGCATAGAACCTTTATTCACCTTGCTCAAGGCATTCTTTTGCTTTTGCTTGAACATGTAGCCTCTAGATGGTTTCATCAAATTTTTGCTACACCACTGTGCTTTGTGTCCAAACTTATTACATCTATAACATATGACATTGCCAAACAGACCAAAAGGATGATATTTTCTACTTCTTGACATTCCAAGAGTACTTCTATGATCATATCTTCCATGCATCCAACAATTTCTTGCTAGATGACCAACTTTATTATAGTTATAACAAACATTATTATAATCCTGATTTGCCAAGTTATAAGAACTCTTATCCTTATTCCATCCAAAGCCATTTCTTGAGTGAGTTCTACAATCTCTAGCTCTATGACCATAAACATAACATGAATAGAAATAACCATGAAATTGAGAATAGTTGCACCTTATTGAATGGTATTGTGTGAGAGGTGGAGGCCTTGAGAATCTTTTTGTTCTTCTTCTTCCAACATCAACAACTTTATCTTTTGCTTTCTTCTTGTCTTCCTCAGGAGCAGCAGAATGATAATTCATGTCTATCTTCTTCCTAGGAGTATTTCTGACTTTGGAGTACTCTCCTTCTTCATAACCTAGACCAGTAGTGTCCTTATGATGCGTTTGCTTCCTTAACAAGTTATTTAAGCATTCAGTACTCTTCAAACTACAAATTCTTGTGTAACTTAGAAGTTGTCGTTTCCAATTCGTTTCTCAAAGAGACTATTTCTAACCCTAGTTTTAGGTATTCATTAGTTTTGACTTCAAGATTAGATTTTGTAAAATCAATTACCCTTTCTTCTTCTTCTATTTCTATCTTTAGGTTGATAATAAATTTGTTAGAATCTTCAAGATTGGTGCAATGCACCTAGAGAAATCTTTAAGTCATTTTTTTATAAATTTGTTTGTTAAAAGGCAAAATGAGTTTCAAAAATAAATGTAATAGAGCCTTTGATAGGCATAGTCAGTTAGTGGAGGATGATTTTAGTCATTTCATATAGTGGAGATCAAATATAGGTAGTTTTCCTCAATGGTCTGTAGTCATCAAGAGTATGACAGTCTATTTTTAGTAAAATTAGTTTTTTAGTAAAAATCAGTAGTTTTAGGCTATTTTAAGCCTTTCCCACGATGGGAATCTTGGAGAAAAGATTATAAACAATTATAAATGCTTTGTAAAGGTGTGGTGGTTGAATATTGTAATGGAGATGAAGTTTAAACAAAATGACAGAAAAAAAATTACAATTTGTTGTCCCTGACTGTGTTTTTCTATTTTTCTGTTATTCCCTCCTCTCTCCCATGGCCGTATAGTATGACATGCACTCTCATTCATGGAATGTTAAAATAGATGTAGTTACCTTTGTTTTAGACTAGGTTACAAGGATTTTAATGGAGATTGAAGCACTTTCCAAATGGTTTTACTAAAACTGCCCTGTTTTCTAGTTTATCACTATCTTTTTGTTGTTCCAGCATTGAGCATGAGGCTGTATAGTACCTTCAAGAGGGAAAGTGATTGAAATTAGTTGGGGAATCATTCAACCTTTCATTTTGAATCAATTTTGAATTATTCTCATTTGCTTAGGAGGACTTGATCATTATTTTTGTGCAGGCTGCTCTCTAACCCTTGTTTTAAGGGTTTTAGAGAGGTTTTGGTTTTCCTATCCCATCTGACTGTGTTAGGACCCCAAAATGGGTGGGATGAGCTTAGGATAGTGTACTTTCTAATGGTTTTTGTGTGCAGGGGAAAGGGGTAAGCATAAGTTGAAGTTTGGAACCTTTGAGGATGTATTACACCTTGTTTTGGCCAACTAGCCTAATTGAAGTGAAGATTTGATCATCAAATGAGTTGAATTGATCTTGGACCCATAAAACCTCTGAAATTGGTCTATTTAGAATGTGCTTAGGCTCATCAAAATGAAATTTTATTTGTGGACTTGAGATTTTATGTACTTCCTCTGTAAAAGTGGGCTAATTAGGCCTCTTGGACAACAGGGACAATCCAAATTTGAGGTGTATGTTACAAAACAACCTTATGTGCATGTTTAGTATGTTGAAGGGTAAGATAATGGGTATCCAAAAAGCCCATAATAGTTTGGATAGGAGGTCTGAGTCAAACGTTATTGCATGGCAGTCCTAAAAGGAGGGCTACAAGGAAGTGAGTGGGTTTGTTAAGGAAGTGGTACAAGGAGGTACCTTCAGTACATTTTGTGAGTTTTGTGAGCTTGTGATAGTCAAACCTAGTTGGTCTAGGGTCCCTAGGAAGTTTGGGAAGCTCCTCATATGTATGAACCTATAAATGGTGATATTGTGTTGTGTTGAAGCCATGGTATGTGAGTGGACAGTCAAGTCCAATTTGAAGTCAAGTATTGTTGTTTGGCCCAGAGAATTTTTTAGTGGTGAATATTTGCCAATTGGTGAATATCACTAATCAACCAAGTCGGAATTGATGAATAAATCGCATCCAACAAGGTGGTCAAATCGCATGGTTTTTATGTATTATCAGTCGAATCGATATCCATTTGCCATCAATTTATTTTATGAGAATCAATGAAGTAAGATTTTCGCCATAACAAACTATGCATTTCAAATGGGCCGATTAATATTTTCACCTAGAATTTCAGAAGCAAGTACTAAATCACCTATATATTTGCCAATACTATTAAAATAACATTGTGTATTGGGACACATTTCGCCAACTCCATTAAATGGTCGCTGCACGTGAGGACCCATTTTGCCAACCCCATTACATGGTCACTGGGCGTGAGGGCCTATTTCGCCAATTAAAATTTACAAGTAGTTGATTATGAGGGGCCATTTCCCCAATTTGCATGACACCTCTGTGCTAATCTTAGGGCCATATTCGCCTTGGAAATTTCAATGTATGTAGTCCGTCGAGGTTTGATTCACCAACACTTAAATGTATTCCTTATATAATCACGCGGGATTTACCAAATCTTTTTGATATACCATATACAATTCCCATGGAATTTGCCAAATATGGAATGATATAAATACAATCAAAACTCTGATTTATTCTTACACATTTTGTTTAGTTCTAAACTTGTGACTTGTGAGCTCTCGATTCGGATTTCAGAAGTTGGAGTTGGTACCTTGAAGTTGATCATAGGCAAAGTTACAAACTTACAAGACAGGCATTCTTGCATTAGTGAATAGCAAGTCAGTGAAAACCTAAACTTAAAGGTGAGTGATCATTTCTTCATAGTATTAGTGTTTTAAGATTTCTTTATGGATTTATCCCTCTTCCATTCTTGATTCAATCTTAAAGAAGATATTTAGTAGGGAATGGGATCTATATTCTATGAGTATGTCCTTCTTAAACAAGAAGACATTTTTTCCATCTTTTATTTGAAGTGGGAGATCAAGATGTCGAGCCGCAAGTGTGACAAGGGTAAGACTCCTTAGGGTGGTGAAGGGACTGGGAGGCCAACAAAATGCAAAAAAGGTGGAGTTAGTACACAGTCTTACTTTGGAATTGGCAATGTTTCTGATATATCAAATCAAGATGGAGCTACACCATCAACTCTTGCACCAAATAATAATGAAGAAGCCATTCGCAATACCTCACCACCACCAGAAGGTGGGATTGCCATTGAGTTAAATGAGGATGGCAATACCATAGAAGATATTCCAAAGGATACCCTGGTTAGCCAGAATGAGAATGGCAATACCGTAGAAGATATTCCAAGGGATACCCTGGTTAGCTAGAATGAGGATGGCAATACCACAGAAGATGTTCCAAGGGATACCCTGGTTAGCCAGAATGAGGATGGCAATACCGCAGAAGATGTTCCAAGGGATACCTTGGTTAGCCAGACTGAGGATGACAATACCGCAGAAGATGTTCCAAGGGATACCCTGGTTATCTAGAATGAGGATGGCAATACCGCCGAAGATGTTCCAAGGGATACCCTGTTGATAACTGAGAGGGGGGGTGAATCAGTTATCCTAATAATTCAACTTTTTGTGCTTTCTTAACAGTAAATGTAATATCAGATCAAATAAGTGAGCATAATCATGAAATGGAAATAACACCAATACACATGACATAATGATTTTGATGTGGAAACCCTGTTAAGGGAAAAACCACGTGGTGATTAACCCAAGAAATTATTCTCTGTTAGAAGAATAGAAGATACAAAATGGCACTTGCCAATTAGGGCTCACTACTTGAGCACACTGCTCACAAGAGGCTCATTGCCTACAAAAGACTTACTGTCTACAAGAAGAGAACTTGAACTGATGAGAAGCATCCACACATGCTGAAGTTTAGTTCTGGTTAAGCTCAATAGACTGATCTGCTGCACTTCATTCTTACTCTCCTTAAGTGTTGTTGTTCACTTACATTCCAAACCTATTTTTCTACCTTTTATACTATTCTTATACTTTTATTCGCACTTCAATACATACACCACACATCACTTCACATCTAAATCCATATTGTATATATATCTGCATAGGTGATTTCAACACTTTTCTAGTCGGCATCCAGAATAGTCAATATTATTTCAAACTCTAGTCTGTCAGCTGAATCCTTGCATACCAAGTAATGCGGATCAAGAATATGCTTGTGGAAGTCTTCAATCATGTCGGCCAATCATGAATGATACCTCAAGAAACTTAGTCATTAGCAATATCTCTTCTGGATTTGGGTCTGACAATCTGCCGGTACAGTTCTTCCTCTGTCTACTCTGTCAAATAGGAACCCAACACTCAAGTGTTCATATCTCTTCACCCTTCCATCACTGAAGGCTAAATCCTTGGAATCTACTAGTCAAGGTACTCCTCTTGACTTCCCCAAATCCACACTTTACTGAAATACTTGCTCTAAGAGATCCGAACCTAACTGTCGGACCTTGCTGACTGCTCTGTTCTTGCTTATCAGATCATAACACTTCTTCAATCTGACTTCTGGTAGAGACTCATCATGTCTTGCAGATGTGTGAGATAACCTTTATTTCCATCAATGACAACATTCATGAATCCATATAGTGTCTCTTGCCAAGAATCTCCCCCTTTGGCATTGATGGCAACACTTAGTGAAAAATGACTAAGTGTCACACTATACTCCCCCTTGGCTGATGCTCTATCTCTATGTACATTTTCCGGAGCTCCCCCTTAGCTGGATTCCTCATTTTTCACTGCTCATTACTCCCCCTTTGACATCAATGGCAAAGGGTGGGGTCCACACACCAAAATTTTCAAAAATTAATCTATACTTAGTCGCATAAGTATATCATCCGGTTGTACTCTATATATACTTTAGTATGTCTGCAAAAGTGTTTTTCAATTGTACAACTTCAGTTGCCCAACTCAACTTCATCTTGTCCAAAATTGATATGTGACCACTCAACAGGAATGCAAAAGCTTCTGCCTTCTTCAGATCTGTCAGATCATTTGTCTTAGCTGTGGTTTGAGCATCACTTAGGGCCTCATGCATGGCCTCCAACTTAGGAATGATTATTCTTCTAAGTTCATTTAACCTGCTGATTCTATTTTTATTTTCTTTCTCTAGCTTCTTAATTTCATCCAAGATTGCAATAGTCTGACATTCTTGATTTACTATGGATGAGGTAAGTGGATCAAAATTTTGAGAAAGTTTTGTTAGTTTGATCTCCTGTTCTTTCATTTTCTTCTCAATCTCCATTGTTGCTTTGGACCATGATAGACAAAATATATATATTTCCCCACCATCTTTAAGAGCAATTTCTAGGCTCTTTATCCCTATATCCATATTTCTTCTATCATTTGATATTAGACTTAGTACTTCAGAGAATCTTTTATCCAAAAACTCTTTCCAGACCTTTTCCTCAGCTGATTTCTCTAAGGACTCAAAATGAGTGCTGACTGAACTAATAAGAGACTTAAGATTACCTAATGAGGAAGCTGATGAATCCTTCAGAAAGGATGGCATGATCTTTTCAAGCACACCGGATGCAGCTTCTATTAGCTCACAGTCTTCCATGTGAGACTTCAGGAGTTTTTATTTTGCCTTAGCATTAGCAAATGAAGCTATCTTCATTGTTTGTACCGGGGAAAGAGAATCAAAATCAAATGGTCCTAGTAGAAGTTCTGGTTCATCAATTTCCATTGTCTCTTTGTTTAAGAATTCTTTGACAATTTCTGCAGTGTCTCTTGCCAGAGACAGAGTTTTCTTTTCTTCTGCAGTCTTAGAGCTGTCATCTTCTTTTCCCTTCACTTCTTTTTCTTTCTCCTTTATCCTTTCTTCTCCTTTGGATCCGGAGTTAGCAGGGGAAACCGGAGGAGTGATGTTTGTTTATTCACGAGCCACCTCTTCTGAAGCAGATGATTCCAAGTCCTTATCTTTTTCTTCACCAGTGTCCATTACTTCTTTTGTCATTGCCTCAGTAGATTCTTTTTCAACACTTGTAGCTGAGGGATCAACACCCAAGTCCTCTATAATAGGAATGTTGAATCTTGAGTATGCATTCTGCAGGATTTCTTTTGTTTCTTTTGCCACTTTATCAGTTTCTCCAAGCATGGGCTGATTCATTCTAGTCTTACTCCAGAACTCATCCTTGCAATCTTTGAAGATCATATCCATTTGTTTTGGAGTAATTGAAGAGTAGAGCTGAATAGCTATCTATTCTCTAATTTCTAAGTCCTTAGCCTTAGCATTTTCTTTTCTCATTTCAAGTTCCTTTTCCAAAATTTTAGGAATTAGAGAAATTATTTCAATCAAGGCTTTATTGTATATGTTCAAGTACTTAACTGTGGCTTCCTCCAAGATTTTTCTATCTGCATCATTATATGCATCATAGAATTTTGTTATTGGTTGCAGGTTCCCATCCATAGTAACAACTTTGACTACATCATCTGGGGACAGAGTGGGCTTTTCAACAAACTCTTCTGCCTCTTCCACCTTATCTGCACCAGATACTTTCTTCTTCTTCTTCATCTTCTTGATTTATTCATCAGATTCTGTCTCTTCTTCATCTTTCTGACTGATATAAGACCTTGTGGCCTTTGTCTTAGTTCTTTTCTTTGCTTTACCTAATGATTTTGCTTCCGGTTTTGATGTCTTTGAGCTCTTGTTAGTGGTAGGAGCAGACCTCTTAGAGGATCTTGTCCGGGTGGGGGCTTCTACCGAACCACTTTCCTTTTCAGTACCTTCCTTCTCTTTCTTTGCTCTTTCCATCTTCTCCCTGTTTGCATCAAGTGTTTCTTTTGATATGCCAAATCTTTTGGCAACATTCTCGACTTCTTTTCTCACTTTTCTCTTTATCTCCAGTTGTCTTAACTCCACATGGATCTTCACACTTAATTCTTCAAAGGTTCCAAACCTTTCAGCTTTGGGATCCTTGGGCTGACTTAGCATGTGTTGAACATGCAGCTCCACAATTTTCTCATCCACTTCATACCCCATAGGCATGATCCATACTGTTCTTGGTTCCACTACCTCCATTAGGCACTGATCAGTTTCTACCATAAAGCATATTGTATCTTTATATTTTTCAACTATAGATTGGGGGATTCTCTCTCTTGCTTGCATCATGCTCTGAAAATTCTTGAAATATCCCCAGAGAGTTGTATTCTGTGCCTTGGCATCACCAAGCCCATGTATATAATCTCTGATCTGAATGGCTACTGGCGTATCATTTTTCCATACCCAGCCACTAGATCTGGGAAGCTCATTCATGTAATAAAAGAAAAGACAGAGTATCAAACCACTGTATTTGAAGGAGTTCTTCTTATCCTTCTTTATCTTCTGTAGATTCTCCAATAGTTAGTTTAGAAGGAGATTACAAATATAATAGTCTACATTCTTCCTCAACATTTCATAAGCAGTATATATAGTAGTTCCAGAAACGGAATTCTTCCTGCTGGAGTGATATATCTTATATCTAATTATCATTGATGCAAACTTGATATCCGGATCTGTGATATCCTCAATAGTCATAGCTCTTTTATCAAACTTTGATCCGGTAGCCTCATTGACAATTTGGTTCTTGACAGATTTGAGCGTAGGCATTTCACCGATTGAGTGTAATCTGGTTACAGCCCTAATGGCATCCTTAGTGATCTTAAATGGCCTATTCAACCACATGAAGTTGTCATGCATTCTGCTCAAGATATACCGGACCCATTCATCTTCTAGAAAATAGGGGAAATGAATGCATTGTGCAAAATGTTTGTCCCGGATAGCTTTAAACTAAGTTTTGAGTTCAAATGAGTTATGTATCAAATGCTTGCGATAGATATCAAATAGCTTAGATTCCCCAAATTCTTCAATATTCACATGAATATATGCCCTAATATCTTCTACATGCAGAACTCCATGCGGAATACTTGAAAAGGTGCCTAGGGGATCAACTTCTAGGGATTTATATGGATGTTTCTTGAATTTAGGGCGTGGCCTCTCAGTGATCTTTACAACATTCAGTGTATCCATCTTCAAAAAGATTTTACAGAGAAGTATTCAATAGCGGAAAGTACCTTTTGCGCGTCTAGGGTTCATGAAGAGATCTGGATTGATTCGTTGGATGAATCGACTTCTGTAGATGACCTTTGATGGGCTTGAGGAAATTTGTTACAGAGCTCCTCTTTTCTTCTTAAATGTAGAATGAGCAAATGTTTAATAAGAAGAACCCTTATATTACTCCACAAACCCTAATACCAAGTTGCAATAAATGCTCGACCTAAGTCATTTCGGTTTGCCTTATTCGGATGACTTGAAGAACCGGATCAATCTTGATCTAAACATCTTGCAGATCTTCCAAATCTTAACCATAGTTTATTTAGATGTTTCTTTTATGAATCCTTTAATCCGTAACTCTCCTTGTGTCAGTTCCAGCACCAATTGGCTGGCTGGGGGAAAAAGGTTTTCTTTGTGTCTCCCTCTGAGCCAGAGCTCACTTTTTAATTTCCAGAAGGAATATCAACACCAGAGTTTGGTGCAGATCCATCCCCTACATTCTCTGTACTTTTCTTCACCCAAATCTTGTTCATCTCACTTTGAACTTCATCCGCATTCACTTTTTGTTTTCCCTTATCTTTATTTTGATTATGATGTATCGGACCTCTTTTGTCCTAATTCTTGCTTCTACAAAATTTTGCAATATGACCGGATCTATTGCAAATTTGGCAAACAACATTTCTTTGCATATTTGATTGATATCCTCTTGATCTACATTGATTAGCCATATGACCCATTCTATTGTATGCAAAGCATCTACCATTGAATGAATTGTTCATTTGCATATTTCAGCATTCATGAGATTTGTAACCATACCTTTTGTAGTTGAAACACCGTCTGGAGAGGGATGTATTAGTCTGATTCATTGTCTTTCTGCACTGATTAGCTTTATGACCAAAGTTATTGTAGTTGCGGTAGTATCCATTGAAGGATGGATATCTTTGAGCATTAGGCTGCCTTACCGGAGGTCTTCTAGGCCTGTTCCTTGGATTTTTTGATCCAAAATTCTTTTGACCAGATTCAGAGCTTTCACCTTTTTCATACCCCAGGCCACACTTGTCATCTACCCTCTTTTAGCTTTCAAGAAGAACTTCAAGTTGAGCAGAGCTTATCTTGAATTTCTCTTTGTATTCATTTGCTGTTTGAAGATCCCTTTTAAGAGAGACAATTTGATCCTCAAGTTTTTCTTCATTATCTTTAGCATCTTCAAGATCAGATTCAAGATGTCTAATTATTCTATCCATCTTGTGGCAGTCTTCTGATTTTTCCTTGAGAGATTGTCTTAGATCATCTTTAGATTTTCTTCTTTCTTCAATTTCTTGGGTGAACTTCATAACTCCTGATTCCATTTCATGTCTTACCATGATGATTTCTTTTGATAACTTTTCACATAACTTGGTTTTCTCTTTCAGATCTCCATTTGTATCATTGGCTTCACCTTGATTTGCTAATTGCTGAAGTAGCTCCTTTCTCTTTTTCATAGAGAGACTCAGTTTCTCTTCTAGTTCTTTTATGAAATCATCATCTTGTTTGAGTCTTTCCTTCAATTCATTGACTTCAGAGTTTGACTGCTCAAGATCATCAAGGGCAGACTTAAGTTGCTCCCTTATACCATACACATCCATTTGAATTCCCATATCTTCCTCAAGCTGTTAGGCTTTGTTGGGAGGAACTTGGCTCTGATACCAATTGTTGATAACTGAGAGGGGGGGTGAATCAGTTATCCTAATAATTCAACTTTCTGTGCTTTCTTAACAGTAAATGTAATATCAGATCAAATAAGCAAGCATAATCATGAAATGGAAATAACACCAATACACATGACACAATGATTTTGACGTGGAAACCTTGTTAAGGGAAAAACCACGGGGTGATTAACCCAAGAAATTATTCTCTGTTAGAAGAATAGAAGATACAAAATGGCACTTGCCAATTAGGGCTCACTGCCCGAGCACACTGCTCACAAGAGGCTCACTGCCTACAAAAGAATTACTGTCTACAAGAAGAGAACTTGAACTAATGAGAAGCATCCACACATGGTGAAGTTCAGTTCCGGTTAAGTTTAATAGACTGATTTGTTGCACTTCATTCTTACTCTCCTTAAGTGTTGTTGTTCACTTACATTTCGAAGCTATTTTTCTACCTTTTATACTATTCTTCTACTTTTATTCACACTTCAATACATACACCACACATCACTTCACATCTAAATCCATCTTGTATATATATCCACACAGGTGATTTCAACACTTTTCTAGTCGGCATCTGGAATAGTCAATATTATTTCAAACTTTGGTCTGTCGGCTGAATCCTTGCATACCAAGTAATGTGGATCAAGAATATGCTTGTGGAAGTCTTCAATCATGTCGGCCAATCATGAATGAAACCTCAAGAAACTTAGTCATTAGCAATATCTCTTCCAGATTTGGGTCTGACAATCTGCCAGTACAGTTCTTCCTTTGTCTACTCTGTCAAACAGGAACCCAACACTCAAGTCTTCATATCTCTTCACCCTTCCATCACCAAAGGCTAAATCCTTGGAATCTATTAGTCAAGGTACTCCTCTTGACTTCCCCAAATCCGCACTTTACTGAAATACTTGCTCTGAGAGATCTGGACCTGACTGTCGGACCTTGCTGACTGCTCTGTTCTTGCTTACTGGATCATAACACTTCTTCAATCTAACTTCCAGTAGAGACTCATCATGTCTTGCGGATGTGTGAGATAACCTTTGTTTCCATCAATGACAACATTCATGAATCCATATAGTGTCTCTTGCCAACATACCCCAGTTAGCTAGATTGAGATAATTGACTTGGATGAAAAAGAAAATGATGGCGTTGTAGATGATGTTGGGAAGAAGAAAAGAAAAGGCAAATGAAAAGATTCAAAAGGTAAATCAAAAGATTCAAAAGACAAATCAAAAGATTCAAAACTAGGGCATGAGTGGGAAATGTCAAGGAATTTTTAGCTTGATTGGGTGTCAAAGTACCCATTCATTGAACCAGTGGAGAAAGCAAACAAAGATGAACAACCAATAGGATGCAAGTGTGTGATTTGTAGTTGGAAATGTAAAAGAGATAAGAAATTGTAGCTAAATATTAACACTATAGAAAAGCATATAGGTAAATTTTATGAAAAAAAATCATAGATGGAAAGGAAACATTAGTAGTAAGATGGAAATCAAAGGAAGAATGTCTTCATGTGAAGTATATTGTGGAATATGATGAGCATAAGAAAAGAATGATGAAGCTTACTGCAAGTGGAGGTATAATCAAGGCTTAATTTGGAAAAGCAATGGAAGGAGCACAACTGGCAAAAACTATTCAGATGTGTTGTTTTTCATATTTGGTCCAGAAGGTGTCCTATGACAGACTACCTAGAGTATAGTAATTTATTATCTTTTTTGAGTGTTCCTCACTATCCTAGCACACATTTGTCAATAGACACTATATGGGAATGGGCAAACTATCTCGTTGCGGTGGAAAAGCAAGATTTAAAGGAGAATGTAAAAGAGTCAAACTTCACTGCATTATCTTTAGATGAAGTTACTATGGTAGATAATACTTCTTGGGTCTATATGCATGTGTATACTGTAAAAGAACATGTACACCGGGCTCATCTACTCTGTGTTCATAAAATGAAGGACAGTTCAACATCACAACATATATTTGAACTAGTTAAGAAGTATATGAATCAAATTGCAGGTATGGATGACTTGACAATTGCCAAAAAGTTGGTGTGTGTAGGAGCTGATGGAGCTGTAGTAATGCAAGGTCATAGGACCGGTCTTTGCACAAAATTACAAACTACTTGTGCACCATACATGCTTTCCATTCACTATATGGCCCACAGAATGAATTTAGCATTTAAAATTGTAAGCAAGTTTCCTATAGTATCAAAAGTTGAAAATCTAGTCCGCGAGCTCCACGCATACTTTTGCCGAAGTCCCAAACGCTTTGCAAAATTTAAAAATTTTGCTGAGGGAGTAACGACGGGAAACAAGCTTCTTAAGGATGTTGATACCAGATGGATCTCCTTGCATGGACCAACTCAAAGGGTTCTTTCAGAATATCCATCCTTGATGGAAACAATGTACGAGCATCGCAACACAGTAGACAAAGCTCTTGACCTCTTACATAGGTTAAACGATATAGAGACACTCTTAACTTTAGCTAGTCTTCTCCCCATGCTAGATGAAATGAACATCTTGTGAAGAAAGCCCAAGATAGTGTTAGAGTTGGCTATGATTGGAGCCACCCAGGATCTAGGACTTCATGAAAGCACAAGAGAGATCAAATGAGAGAATGATGCTATTCTATCAATGAATGCAAAAGAAGGATTGTTGTTACAGTGTCCATGATAAGCCTTGCTTATAAAGGTAAGGTGAGAGCTAGAGAGGTGGAGAGGAAAGTGGAGATATTCCTACAACATGTGCCAATTAGAGGATGATAACTAAATGCACATGTGAAGGATAAGACAACTCACTCCAACTATCAACAACTCAACACACAACTAGACTCAACTAGACACAAGTAGACATATAGTAGACTCACTAAGTCAACTTAATATGTGTGATGTGTGAATATTATTTAACTAGTAAATAGTTAAATAAGATGAATTATCCACACTAGGGTAAACCGGTTAGGTGAAAACCCTGTTCACACCAACAAATAGAACTATGTATATCTGAGTACAAAAAACTATGTAGAATGACATGCATGGCCCTCGATAATCTATATCTAGATCTAACTTCTCAAAGCCCAAATTTTTATAGGTGACAGATAATTACATATTTGTATCATCATGAAAATTATTTACAATTTAATGCAAGCAGGGAGTTATGTGTCTTTGTATGTGGATTTGAGATACCAATGCACCATTGTAAGATAGTCAGGCGCTCTATCAGAGAAGTACCTGTTAGAAAGGATGATTTTGATGGCATTGTTAAATTTGTTAGTAGTAATTTGAAGGAAATTGTAATCAATCTTTCAATAGAGATTTATAATCAATTCCCTCGAGATGAAATACTTGATGCCATGTCTATTGTGTATCCTCAATTTTGGGTTCAAGGCCACCGAGATAGCCCAAGATTTTTTCATCAAAACATAACTACATTGGCTACACACTTTTCGAAAAGTGTAGAATGCAATGGACAATAAATAGAAGGAATTATAGATGGAAATAAGCTTAAAGGACAATGTAGTCAGTTTGCAAGAAGTATGATAGACCAGTTTAATGCCATAGAGAATCCCTTCGAAACATGATCTATAATAAAGGCCTAGAAAAACTTGGGTTAGAGTGAAATATTGCGTGATTCGATATCAAAATATTTCAAACTTTCTGATTTATGTCAAACAATGATATTGGGTTCGGTGGAAGATGAGAGAGTTTTTCAGTGCATTGGGGTTTTTGAAATCAAAGATAAGAAACAAACTAGACAAGAATTTGGAAAATTGCTTGAGGGTGTTAGGAAGTGCATATAATGTCAAAAAAATTCCTTATGAAAGGGCACTTACAATCTGGAAGTCCATATGTGAAAGAAGAGGGTTGTGCAATTCTTCAAGTTCAAATGCTGGTAGTGGTGGGATAAATGATAGTGACACAATGATGAATGAATTTGACTTTGGGACTCAGAATCAAGACAAAGAAAATGAAGACCAGACTCAGAATCAAGACGACTCTTTTTCTTTATCCAAACGTCAATTTGAGGACCCTGACTTGATTTGGGAAATGGAAGTGAATTAGCAGTTTTTAGATATTTATACTGGATTTCATGAATTATATTCCAAAACTGTAGTTGATGATATTTTAAATTTGTATTCCTTGAAATTGTGAATCAAATTGAATACATTAACATATTATTAATTATTTCATATTTTAGTTGTGTCATACTGATAAGTTTTACATGTACTCAGTGATTCATCATTCAAATCAATGCTTAATATTTCCTTGCTAAAGTTTATTTGTGCACAAAACATAAAATTTGCAATAAAGTAGAATTTTGGTTTTTGATTTGATATGGTAAATAAAATTAGTTTAACATATTAACAATAGTAGGATATAGAACAATGAACATCAGCAATCATTGAATGTGTATTTAGTAGTTGAAACTAGAGTTTATTTTCAATTGATAAATTAAATAATACAGATAATTAAACATCAACACATTACTGAATTTGAATTTTCTATTGATTTTTAAATGAAAAAGTACATAGAGGCAATGAAAAATCTTTCTTAAGAGTCAAAGACAACTCTGCACAGAGCTAAGTTGGAACTTGGAAAGTTGAAACTCATAATATCAATATCAAATCATTCTAACAATTTTGTAGCAAATTCCACTGTTCAGGTGGTGGAATTGTCATTTCTTCTAGCTGATGTTGTCTGACTTGAATTTTTGTTAACAATGTATGATCAAATTTTAATTTGGATCCTGGGTCTAACTTGAATGTTTCAGCCAAAGATACATTCAAGAGTATCAGTTGTTTGATGAAATCCAAAAAGTTTGCCTCATCTGGGTTCCTAAGAAACTGGTCCAAATCAATCTTCCTTGCATCCTCCATCTTCTTTATGAAATTATCATTTCCAATGAATCGGTCATTTGTGTCAAAACCCTGTGGAAAACCAAGCTTTGTCAAGTTCCTTACCTTTTCATCCTCCTTAATCTTTGTTGCAGCCTCAATCACAAATTTTGTTGTTTCACGCATTCTTGAACACTTTTTAATGATAGATGTCACCTTCATTGCGGCTTCAATCCGATTAGGAATTCCTTTTTAAATCAATTCATTGTCACTGGCTTTGTAGACTGTTTCTAGAACTTGATTTTGCAGATTTCTCTTCTGCCTGTAGTTGCAGATTTGTGTTGTCCATTAAATATTTGCTTAGCTTATCAAGATGTAGTCTCATGGCATCAATGACTTGAAAGAATTCACACAATTGATCAAACCTCTGCATTATTTCTTCCCCGATCTTTTGTTTCATGTGCCTGATTGTTTGTCTACAAAATTTAGTTAACTTTTTTTTACAAGATTTTATTTCATTTTTTGCTTCCATAAGCTGTGCGGCCAATGTTCCATTTTTTTGCCTCTCTTTCTCCAATTTTTGTTCCCATTGTTCATTTGCTTTCCCAATGCTTTGTCTTAATTTTTCTGAAGTGGATTTTTCCTCATTATATTTCTTTTTGATCTCATCTAACTCTTGCTTCAGCCCATTTAATTCCACCTCTATTTGTTTATCCTCTTTGCTTGTTGATGTAGAGGTAGATTTTTTTATTCTTTTTTCTAATTCATTGCTCTTGTTATCTGTTGCTTTCCTCTTTGCTTTCTCATTTGCTAAATCTACCTATAATTTTTCTATTTGATTTTGCAACTTTGTTTCTCTCTATCATGCTTTAGCAATGATGTGTACACCAAATCATTGTTCTTCTTTGATATATTAATTTTGTCAGTATTTTTTAATCCAGAAAAATCAAATTGCAAACTGCTCACCTAAAATTTAGATCAATCCATCTGATTTTCTGGTTTATTTTGAACTGTGGGAACAATAATTGTGTACTCCATGATTTCTATATTTGTGTCAAATGTGGGTAATATCATGGTTGTTGTAGTATCTAAAGTTACAACAGACACACTCTCCATCAGTTGCTTCTTATCCTTTTTATACAATTCTGATTTCTTTTTAAACTCTTGAATGTAATCAAAACCTGGGGACACAGGAATAAGGGAATGCTTGAATGGTGAAGGAATAGGAGTACTTGCAATTTCTGTTATAGCCACACTAACTGGGGGAGTGCCTGGAAATAATTCCTTTGTAGTGGAACTGGTAGTTGGACTTGGACCTGCCATAATCCTTTATCTCTTCTGTGTCCCTTTATCACTGAGTGTTTGTGTGGTATCTTGTATTGGTGTCCTCTTATGTGTAACTTATTGTTGGACCTGTTGTTGTAGCACATGTTGACTAAGTTCTCCACTAGTGGCAGTGCCAGTCGCACTAGGCTCTCCACCATGGGCATGTCCAAGTTGTGATTGCATCTAACCATGAGGATTAGGATTTGAATCTACAACAAAATCAATTCTTTCAGTTCTACTTGTATGACCTTGGTGTATTTTATCAGTTGATCTAGCTCCAAGGCCTTATTTATCAAATGGTATTTTGGCAGTGGTGACTACATCTATTGGTTTCCAAATGCCTTGTCCTTGGGACCCCAAACCACCACCTTGATAACCCAACTTTTTAGCTATGACTACTCCTAAAGTATATGATTTTTTTGTGTTCTGACTTAAACTAGGTTTATAAATGCTTTGTTCATCCCTATCATCATTAGGTTCATCATCTCTATCACTTTTAGTTTCTTCATCTTCACATTCATTGGGATGCTCTATATTCCATAATTTGCTAAACTCTTCATCTTCATCGATCTCTCCATACTCTGCATCAGTTCTCAGTTCACCTAGATCCTTCCTCATAGACCAAAATGCAGCAATTTTTGACTGTGTCCAAGATTTTTTTGTAACAGAATCATCTAGAAAATCTGGCATTTTTGCTCTAATAGATGGTTTATCACTTTTTCTATAAAAAATTTTGTACCTCCTAATTTCATTCTCTGTTGGTGCTCCTATAATTTGGACCTAGTGCAATGCCATAATTTATGCGGACAACTGTTCAAAAGAAATACCTTTCTTAGCAACAATTTTCTCCATTGCAATTTTGACCTCATCCCAGGAATCCTTGTTTCTCAAGTTTTCAAGCAAGGGTTTACTTTGATGTTGAATTCTACTTGCAGCATTCCTGTTGCCCACAATCATTGTTTTAATGGTGTCACATGGATCATATTGCCAGTGATAGACAAGATCAAAATTTAAAAAATTCAAAAGATATTGTGCCACCTTAAATGCTTTTCTCTCAAATGTGAACCCTCCACATGAAAAAGGTAAAGAAGGAAATAAGGTCTTCTTTTGCTAATTGGCAAAGTGTAGTTCATTAGTACTCTGCATCTACCTTACATATTCCAATGCAAAATCCCTTTATGTCACATGTATTGGAAGTTTGTATGGCTTTACTTCTGATCCATAAAATCTTAGCACAATATATTCTTCCAATAAGTACCAATCAGCCAATTGTATTTCTTTTCCTAGTTGAATGAAATCTCTACATGATATAGGCAATCTAGGCATTAGACTATTTGTAATTGCTTGATGCAATGGAGCCAAAAAGTAGTCTACAAAATGATTATAGTTCCTTAGAGAATCATGCATCCTTATCTTAGTGGTCCAATCATATATTGGAGCCATTTTATTTTCCTCAACATTGCTCTAGGGCTGAATCTGAAGCTTGTTGTTCTGAAACATTCCACTAAATTTGAATAGAAAAAAATAGCACAAGTATGTTGTGAACCTAAATGTCTTGGTGGAACCTCCTTTAATCATTAAAAATTGTGTATGCATGGATTCTACAATGTGATCAATAAATGTATATTTGACATGTACACCATTACCATAATGGATATTATATACCATTTCAAGGAGGCTTGCATCCACTTCCCAATTGCTATCCAGTCTGAGGCAAAATGCTAGCATGGAAATAGTATCCTGAGCCCATGATTTAAAAAATTTCAAAGGATAAGGAGTCTTATAGTTATCTTTCAAGATGTTTCTTTCTTCAACTATTTTATTTAGGAAAGAATTTTTGCTCTTTTCATCCGTTGCTTCATAATCACTAGCAATCTTTTCTAGTTCAACATGGACATCTCCAAATTCTTGGGTTGTAAACCCCAACACTTTTCCAAATTCTTCTGCATTAATGGATAAAATTTCTTCTTTGGTATCTTTATTTACAATTTCTTTTTTGTTACCATCATAATTGTGGGCACAGACCATGATAAATTATGGGCAAGGGAAAACCTCATGTAACATCATGCGCCCTAATCTAGTTACCTATGGTGCATTGATACTATCAACATTCTTTTTCTTGGCAGCCTTATTCTCACATGAAAATCTGAGTTCTAAGGTAAATCTACCATACATGTTAGGATTATAAATATCATGGTATTCATCAGTCAAACCTGAGGTTTTAAGCAATTCAGAATAATCTATTTTTTTATCTGTACTTGCTTTACCTTTCCCAAAAACTTTGTCTGGTCTACTAGTGGTGGTAGACATGCTTATACAATGTGAAATTTTTCTTAAGTCTCTCAACCTTAAACGCAAAGTTTGACAAAATAAGATTTTAAGAAATGATGAAATGTAACCTAGGGTTTCTATGTTTTGTCTTACCGGCTTTGTTGGAAATGGCACTACAATGAGCAATCTGAAATCTCCCTGGTGCACTGCAATGAGCAATATGAAATCTCCCTGATGCCCCGTGTGCTGACCCTCTCGGCTCTCACTTAAAAATAAAATCACTTAGCAGTAAAAAGTAGAAACTAGAAAGTTTTCTTTTTTTTATGAAGTGACTTTTTTAGTGAATGAAACGTCAAGTCAAGTTTCAACGTGTCGCTATTAGTACATGTCTAATAGCTGTCCTACATTGACAGCTCACAACAATCTCTAAACTGTTGATCTTTGTAAATCTAACAGTTTAGGGTGATTCCAGAGATTTAAGTTCGCAAGCCTAGTGTTCTGTGCATTTCATTCTAGAATGCAACTAGAACCATCCATCAAATGT
This sequence comes from Cunninghamia lanceolata, assembly GCA_027924645.1. Classification (NCBI taxonomy): domain Eukaryota; kingdom Viridiplantae; phylum Streptophyta; class Pinopsida; order Cupressales; family Cupressaceae; genus Cunninghamia; species Cunninghamia lanceolata. The sequence continues at coordinate 1,060,591 of BSBN01001327.1, read as the reverse complement.
TCATCAAACGGTGACTATTTTATGATATAAAAAATAAACATAATCTGCATTTCTTCATTCATTTAATTACAGTCACACTTTTCATTTAATTACATTCCATTTAATATTAATAAAAAAAATTATTCACAATTTTTTGGTCTCGTGGATGTCAACTTGCATTCATTCATTCATTGATATTAATTCAAAGAAATTGTTGCAGCTAGGGGATATCTATGTGCCTACACCCCTGGGATATCATTATGTTACAAAAAATTCCCATACATATTCTTTCCCATGATAATATAATATATTACATGAAAATTAAACATTCAACACAGAGAGCCCATGTTCCAAAATCCTGAATAACCCTGAACTATTTAGATTTAGAAGAAAAACACACACAACTTGGAGACAAATAACCATATACATGCAACAAAGAATTACTCATTTAAAAACAACATGAAACTGCTAAATTTATGCCACCCAACAAGACTGTATCTTATTATTCCATCAAAATTTGCCAAGTCTAAAACAACCAACCCTATGAAATGACTCAATGAGCAAGACAATTCCTTTATAGATTAGGAACGTGCTATCAACATTGAATACATTGTACTTCAAATTGTTACAGATACAGAGAACAAAGCTTGTAAATCCTCAGTTCCATATTTGTCATTCCACTCATCATATGTATCCTCTGTCAGCCAAGGGAATGAAAGTATTTCTTCAATCTGGCCATTATGACTAACATACCTGGCATCCAGCATACTTTTTACGTGGTTATAGAACATAGAAAGATTCCTTTCAAGAGTGTTTAGGTTGTCCAACGTTAAGCTCAGTACTTGCACTCATAGTTGGATCACTTGCAATTACATCACAAGAAGTGGGAATTAATCAATAAAAATTGTCTACAATCTCCTTTCTCCACGTGTCCAAGTCTTTCATTTTTCCATCACCATCCAAGATGGGAGGTGACCACTTAGTGTCCAACCCTTCAAAACCCCGTAACCTCTCTTTCATAATTGAATCAAATTTCAACTAGAAACTGGCCACATCCTGAAAACACTTCAACATGTTAAGCACCTTTTGTATGTCAGGAGGTGCATTGGAATCATACCTGGCACACCTTAGAAATTCTTTGACTTTTTCAGTTCTATGTAACCATTTTTTTTTAAGCTCAATAGTCTATGTTTGTTAGACTCATGCTTTTCATAGGCTAGTCTCAACTGTGAGTAGGATTTCCAAGTCTCATCAACTCTAGTCAAAATGTTTATCACCTTGTTCTTGATCAAGTTGGTGACCACCTCTTTAACCTTGTTATCCTTTTCCTCCTTCAATCTCCTGTTATCCTCCTTCAACTCTCTAATCTCTACAAGGAGAGGCTCTATATCCACTGGAACAAATTTTGCAGTTGGGATCACTGGAAGAGGGGCTGAAGTACTAGCTACCAATGACAGTTGTTGCTTCAACATGTTTATCTCTACAACTGCCTGAGAGTAATCAAGTTGCAGCTGATTGTAATCCTTTTGCAATTTGTTAGCAGTTACTTCTACAAATTGTGCAGTCTGTACATTTAGGATTGCATCATGAGGAGCAGGGGTATCAGATACTCTTTTTATTATTACATCCCCTATCAGCTCTCCTAATTGAACCCTAGGCTTTTTGTTGTTTGGGGCTAGAGCCCATATTGCCAATGTTTCAAATTTAGGGTTGAAGGATGCACCAGAGAGGGCCTTTTCAATCTCTTCCCTTGTCACATCTGAATCATCTTTGGTGATTGTATCAAATGCAATGGCATCTGATAGAGTCTAGTGAGGTAGAAGAAGAATATTACTTTTTGCCACCAGTGCTCTCCCTTCCTCTGGAGTCATTTTACTTATAGACTATTGTACTTCTTTTAGGACCCTCTGAGTAATAACATCATACTCCTTTGGGTCTGCTCTAGCCTTGGCATCTTCAATTTTCTTCTGAAATTCCTCACTCCTCACTTTCAAAACATAGCTCCTAAATTAAAGAGTGTTGACAAATTCATCATCTTCCATAAACTTGTCATAGGCCATCACCCTAACATCTTCAATATCAACAGTAGGGTTTCTCATTACTCTCACTGCCCTATTCTTTGGGGATGAATAAGGTATCAGTCTATTAGGTGAATGAGGGCCAGTTTCTTGTGCATGTTCCTCCTCCCCCTCTAGGTCAACTACCTCTATCTGCTCTGGGTTCTCCAAATCAATAATCTTGGCCCTTTTGGCAAGGGAGGGGCCAACTGATTCCCTCTTTACATCATACTCTCCACTTGAGCTGCTAGGCTCATAAGCATATCTTTGTTCTCCTATAGGGGCAGAGGTAATCAATTGTTCTGCATTATCCAACATTTTCTCAATTCTCTTGATTGGGTCTTGTACTTCTGCAAATGCACCTGGATATACAGGATTCATGTTTCTCTTCATATTCTCACTGGCCAAGATAGTAGCCCACTTGATCCTCAAGTGGTGGACTTCATTCATTGTAAAACAATTCCTGGTAATGTCCTCATCGTAATCCACCTGATGAAAGTACTTGAGCCTTCCCTTGTAGTTGTTGACTCTGAATCTGGTTTTGCTAATGAATCCCTCAGGGTCAAAAGACCTTGGTTGTTCCAAATACATTCCAAAACATTGCATAACTGAATAAATTTGGTCCAACCCACTCTTATCAGGGATCACAAAATCACAAAATCTAATGGAAGAAGGGAAGAATGAACCTTTCTTGTGGTTCCTAAAGTGGTTTTTGTTAGAATCATTTAACTGCCTTATAACTTCTAAAAATGCCACCCTCTTTGGCACATATTTGGGCAGTATGTGAGGTGCAGTCTGGCATCCATAGACCCTTATGCAAGTAGTATGCTCATGATAGAACCAATCACCCTAATTGTGATCAATTCCAAGGTGGGGAGTCCTGTCCAGAGGTCATAATAAATCCATTACATCAAGATGTAACCTTTCACCCTCTAGCTCCAAAAATCTAAGGATTCTCCTCGCAAAATATTCTTCAAAGATGACATAATCTACTGTGACATAGTGCATATCCAGCATACATGTCCATACTTGCACTGGTAGCTTGTTCCCTTGAGCATCTGAATCCTTGACATGCAAATTCTGGTGCCACGTCCCTGATAAAGCAAATAAGTACATATGGCACAACAAGGAGTACCATATGAATTCAACTTGGACATCCGGTTTAGACAAATTATTTTTTATCTTTGTCATCTAATCATGCATATGGTTAGCTATGAAAGTGGCATAATCATATGGTTCCTTGACACCTCAGTTCTGAATATCAATAGCCATCATCATCAAAGAAATGGACATTCTTTCTAAAGCATCTCTGCCTAATACTTGACACAGACTGTGACAGGTTCTAACAAAATATTCATTAAACATACTACAATGAAAAGGCTCCTCCTCATCATCTGAAATCTTTTCCAATTTCTCACCAACACCCCTTGGCCTGTGCTTTGGTAAGTTATATTCCCTGTAATGTCATTTCACAGTCTGGTATTTTTTCTTGAAAGCCCTGAGGTGAATTTGTTTGCTGGATGTAGGGTCCAAGTTGAATACAGTGGCAATGTATCCTTTAGTAATCTTGATCAATGTTGAACCATTTCCATCTATTACTATCCTAGTGGTTGGATTATACCTTAATGATGTTGACCTAATTAAGTCAGGGTTGGGGAAAACATTGGGACAAATGAGCTTAGCTAAATCATATCTCCAGGGATGATAGATAGGGGCCTTATAGTCCATCCTCTTATGCCAATGCTCAAAGAGGATCCTACCTAGGACAGGTAATTTGGAGTCCCGACAATTATAGTAGTAGTTAAGAAATTTATCTTGGGCTCCGCCTGGGCCATGCAATTTCAAAATTGTTCTAGCGGAACCAGGGAGTTGGATCATAAGATCCTCATCTAAGCTTCATTTTGAAGTGGAAGGCTAGCTTGACTGACTCATTTTTCTTTTAAAAAAGGTAGTTTAGGGTTTTTATGGTTGACAATGGCCCTAAAAGCTTTAGAATTAACCTATAGTTGGAAAAACTAGGCACAGAGGAGGAACAGTTACTTACTGGTTTTTCACGCTTGTAGAAGCTTGAGATTACTTTCTCCTTCTTGTTCTGATGATTTCTACTGAATGCAGTCGCACTCTCGAGAATACCTTAATCCTTGAATTCCTGCACAATTCTCTATATTAATGAACTTCATGCCGCAAGAATTCCTACACAATTCTCTGTATTAATGCACTTCGTGTTGCAAGCACTTCGAAATATTTCTCTTTTGAAACTTTGAATTTGGGCCATTGATCTTTTCCTTACATTCTGAAATCCACGGTCTTGAATGGCTGACTAGATTTGACAATCTTCATCGCCATTTGGAATATGTATGAGTTGGATACATGGCAGCACCTCGCAGTGTAACAGGTTGTGATGGCCCACCTCTTACCTACCCTGCGCTGGTGTGCCTCACTTCTCAAAAAAGAGAATGCCACGTGTCGTGATGTCATGACCGTGCAGTGCAGATTCCAACCAAAGAGATTCTCCTTGCGACGATGCACAACCATTGGATCAAGTATTTTGCCAGCTTAGATTTTTTGACATGTGTCATTCTATTGCAGTCGTGCAGTGAATATTCTCTCCTGACAGATTCCTCATGTGCCCTTGCGTGACCATTAGATTTCACCCTTCCTGCAACTGTTGGATCAAGTCTTTAGAGGGATAGGATACCAACTTTAATTTTTTGACATGTGTCATTCTGTCGTAGTCACGCAGTGAATATTCTCTCCTAACAGATTCCTCATGCACCCTTGCATGACCATTAGATTTCGCCCTTCCTGCAACCGTTGGACCAAGTCTTTAGTGGGATAGTATGCCAGCTTTGATTTTTTGACATGTGTCATTTTGTCGCAGCCACGCAGTGAATATTTTCTCCTAACAGATTCCTCATACGCCCTTGCGCGACCATTAGATTTCACCCTTCCTGCAACTGATGACAGCAGGTAACCTCTAGAATCCTAGATTAAGGGGCCATTCAACTTACAAATATTAGGACATGAAATCATGACTTCAATGACCGACAACTTGCTCGCATATTAACTTCTTAAACAATTAAAAAGTGGACCCTGCTAGCTTGCTAAGTTAACCCATTCCCCACCAAGCCGTGACCGACACGATTAGGTATAAGCGGCCGGTAAACAACATGGTTTTGATGGCTCAGGTTTCAACTTAGACAACCGGCAACCGGAGGTAGCAAGTCAACATAAGATTACGCAGAGGCTTTCTCATATGAAATGTCAACCATTGATATTTGGAAATCTAATGGTTTAAGTGTAAAAACCTAATTATGCAAATATTTCAAGCATCATGCATGTAGATGAACTACACTATCAATAGAAAGTGTAATTTTACTTGTGCATATAAAATTTCATGATTAATTCTATCTAAAAATAACCAAATTGAAATCAAATTAAATCCAAAAAGATTGAGAGTTCACATATATTATAGCTCTCTTAGCTATGCCTATCTCAAGAGTCAAAAAGAAAACAAATGCCAAGCAACATTAGAAACCTCTAACCATAACAGAGACCATCACCAAATCCATGTCAACATATATAAATTAAAGCAAACATATAAGAAGCAACATTAGAAACCTCTAACCATAACAGAGACCAAATTATATTAATACAAAAAGTAGAAATTATATTAATACAAAAAAGATTTACACTTGGGTAATTATATTAATACAAAAAGATTTACATTTGGATAATTATATTAATACAAAAAGATTTACACTTGGGTAATTATATTATTACAAAAAGATTTACACTCAGGAAATTATATCAATACAAAAACCACTCCAGCGGCTAGCCCGGGCTCCAAAAAACACACAGCACCAAAGAGGCTACCATAGAAATCCCTAGCCCCTTGACTGAGCGACTCCTCGAAAACTTGCCACCCTACCACCCCAGCATAGAAATCACCAAAAAAGTGGCCCTAGGAGCCCGACCACTCCTACGGTAACTGCGAGTAGAATCCCCCCCACATTCACAATGGCTGCAAAGTATTGAAGCCATACCAGAGTATCCTCTGTGTCCATTCCAATTGCCCATCGAAGAAAGTGTCTCCCACGAACCATCCAAAACATGTGCCTTCTAAGTTGTTGCTCATTCATGTTTAGGAGGAACGGCTACCTAGCTACGCCCTCCTATCCCTCCTGTAGCTTCTTCAGGTCTCTCGGCCACGGGATACCGACCCCCACTTCTACATCAATCACCACATCTAAGTCATCCAAAAGAATATCTGGAGTGAATACCCCCCGTAGAATCATCAGTGCATCCACCTTTGCCTCTCCTAGGTCCAACAAAGAAGCCAGAAACTGTGAGGAAATATATGAATTTACCCTATATCTATCCTGAGAGACCAAGAAGTCTTTATCGAGGACCATCTTCACTGCCTCAAGGAAGAATAGGTTTTGCTGGTTACAAATGTTCATCAATCTGCCATCTCTGATATGACCCAGAAAGGTGACCTGACACTTATTGCAGCGGAGCCTTATGGGAGTCTCCATGCTATATTTTGAGCAAGCCAGTCGAGTGTCATTTTGCTGGAGACCTCCAGGATTTAAAGGAAGATTGTTAATGAACACACAATTCAACTGACATGCATTTATTCATTTATTCATTGTCCAAATTTTTTGTAGCGTCAATCTTCAGCTTGTGTAAGGATCGACCATTACCAAAAGCTATTTAATAACTTGTCAGAACTATTTAATAAATTAAAAATCAATGCTGGGGAAAAGTATTTTGTAGGCCACCAAATGAAATCGATATCAATGATTCAATATATAAATTTATAATAGTATCATATTTTATATAATATAATATATAATTTTATATTGAAAATTTCATTCTTTGAAACATCTATGATCTATATACATTGCAATTTCAAACCGTAATTACTTCTATATTATTTAGTAAAATTTAACATCACCCTTCAAAAAGATTGGGGAATTACATCGTACATGAACCTCTAACCAACCTCAGTTCTAAACAAAACTCCTATCCTTCAACCTTCAAACCTTTCTTTGATCCTCCAAAATATTTTTGGTTCCTCTTTTCGACGATGCGTAATGAATATTTCACTGTAGTCCATAATTATCCTATTAATAGGCAATGGATCCGTTACAAATTTAATTTTGTTCTCATTCACAATGTCAGTCAATGATTCACTATAGAAACTTGCATTATATGTACAAGAAACCACTAGGCATGGGTAACAATAAGGCCAGTAAAGGAGAATTAAATTGATTTTCTCAAGGTCACTAGCAATTGAGTTGCAATACCAATTCCATGCGTCAATTCAAATTTCTAGTTTCTCATACATGCATGCATGTGTGGGAGATTCAACCCACCACCCAGAATAGAATGCATCATTTGCAAATGTTAAAAGTGTTGATTCTTGACACGATTTATTCCACTTGATGAATGCTCGTATTTCTTCATTCCAAGACCTGCAAAGCAATAACAACCTGCATAGCCACACAAACAAATTTTTCCATCATCTTAGATTCTTACTACTATTCTACATCTATGAACTAAGAACTCTATCACACAGTTAAAATCAAAATCATGAATGATCACAAAATAAATGCTTGGTAACTTACTTTCTTCGCGCAGCTACTGTAATGAAAGCCATTACTTTGAACTTTTACAGTCTATTGATTCTTGACCTATCTGAAACTTAGTAATGCAATATAAGTTCAAAACACTAAAGGCTATCATATATACATTACATGTACATCCGTGTCAAATGGGTAATAAATAACAAGCAACTCTATTTAATTCATATTGGCTAATCTATGTGGTTTGTCATGACTCAGTACTCACTTGCCATTAATGAACTTAATTGAGCATTGGCTAATCTATGTGGTTAAGTGCATTCAATCAAATCAATCGTACCACCACTAACCATTTGATGCACCCTAGAATGAAAGATGAATAGTTGTAGTTCAATTCCGAAAGGTAGATCTCCAACGCTACACATTGCTAACAAAATCCTCTGGAATCAACTAGTGGCCATTAGATATTATTAGATCAACGATTGACATATATATAAAATATATAATATATTTTATTGATTATTGTGCAAAGGTGGCAGTGCAGCAGAGCGTAAGTCCTCGGTTGTACAACTACAAATTTGGGAAATTGGGTGTGTCAGTACTTATGCCATTGATTTGCGATCATCTAACAACCAAAATCTATTAGAATATTTTCCATTTAATGACATCCACGCTCGAAGTGACCTCTGTCATTTCGTAATAAATAAGGAATGTCATGAAAAGCACAATTGCACGTATTTGGGAAAGCAATTTATGCAACTCAATTAAATAATTATCTATTAATTTTCATTAATCAGAATAATTGTTACTTGACACTTGTCTCTATTCTGGAGACTTTATGTAGAAAGATGGGTGTGTCAGAACTGCAGCCCGGAATGGAACTTCAACTAAAGTCTGATGCCATTCACACAGTATGATTTTTTATTAGCATAACAGTTTATTTCTCCAATTAATTTTTTATTGGTTTGAAACTATATTTAAATTTGCCAATAATTTTTTTATTGCTTTGAAAATTGGTTTAATTTGCCAATGTAAATATATTTTCTAGTTTGAAATTAGATTTTAATCACCAGTAAAAATATTTTCTTATTTTGAAAACAAGTTTAATTCACCAATGTAAATATATTTTCTAGTTTGGAATTAGATTTTAATCACCAGCAAAAATATTTTCTTATTTTGAAAACATGTTTAATTCACCAACTGTTGTTCTCAAAATTAGCTAAGCTCATTTTTGTAGACAACCCCTACGAAACTTGTCTGTTTCGTAGCCTACACTCTAAGCTCACAAATTGAGACAATTTCTCTTAGTGTCATGTGAAGTCATTTAACACCGAAGAATAGCTTGTGACATTCCACTTAGTTGATTTCTCAAAATTCGTGAAGATTAAGTAAGTTGCAAGCATGTCAAAATATTAATTTTGATCATTTTGAGGTGTTAGAGAATTTTTAGTTTTCACATGCGAAGTCGGTGAAAACCACCACTCTTGCATGTTTGTTTTCTTCCTAGATGCAATGTCGGCCTTTTTCACCACTTATACATGTTTTCCCCTTGTCAAAACTTGCATGTGTAAAAGCGGTCTTATTCGCCGCTCATGCATATTGTTCTAGCATGTGTAAAAGTGGTCTTATTCGCCACTCATGCATATTGTCCCTCATGAGTAAAAGCGGTCTTTCTGATCGACAAAACATGATCTCACGAATCTTGAACTTAGGTGTCATTAATGGCGCTCGTGTCACCATTAATACTTTGTTTTAAACCTTTTTAAAGCATTTTGGTCATCGTTCTTTTTATTTTTTATTCTCAACTTCTCGAATAAGTTATCTAAGCCTCCGTGAAGTCGATTGAACCGCAGAACTCGTGGATTGTGAAGATTTTGCGCCTGGGGTTTTCATTGTTATTTCCAGGTAGGGTGACATTTTTATTGTTTTCATTTTTGTTTTTTCTTCCTTCTATTAGGGTTTGTTTGTAATTGAAATGTTTGTTTGGGATTTATGTAAACGTTTATGTTTAGATTGAGTCGTCATTTTGCTATTTGAGTTTAAGTTTCAAAACCCTAAAATAGAATGCTTTTGTATTTTTTTTCTTTATCGTTTTCCTTTTCATTATCAATGAATTCTTCATGCCCTAGTCTTCGCGCTAGTGGTGAATTTTAGAAGTTATCTGTGAAAACTAGCTTCGCCAATGTTCCCTCATATGTATTGACGGTCTTTTCTGCCGCCGATACATATTTTTCGGTTTGTCTTCCCATATGAAATAGTAGTCTTTTTGACAGACTCTACACAAGCTTTTTCCTCGTATATGTATTAGCGGGCAATTTTGCCGCTTGTGCATACATATCAATCTTGCTTATCCCCATGTAAGGGCAGTAAAAACCGCCACCCTTACACACCGTGTATTACCCCCAATATGCCTTAGCGGTCTTTCTGACCGACTTCACATTAAAACTTGCTAGTTCCCTACATCAAACACATTTTCCTGGAACATATGCAATGGGCAGCAAATTTTGCCGACCTTGCACATACATCAAAGTTTTTCCAACATGCAGGGTTGGCAAAATTCGCCACCTTGACACCTACAATTCATCTCTCTAATGCAAGGGCGGCAAATTTTGCCACCCGTGCATTCACTCTCTCAATTTTTTCTAACTCTGAGAGATTTTCAAATTTACTTTCCTCAGCCCGCTTTCCTCCATTTTTTGACCTGCTTGCGCTCTAGCCTTTTCAAGCGTATCCCCGTAGTCGTGATCGTCGACATGCAATTTTCCCAAATTACCAGTATTTCTCCTAATTGCATGATCATGGCTTTTTGTTCAAGTTTCTTCTGCAGATTTCCTCTCTTCATCGACATCCTTCTAGTGTTAGCTTTTTCAGATGACTAAGTTGTCTCCAAAGAAGTCGAAAGCAATGAAGTATAAGTACCAGGGTGGTTTTCCAATCACCTCGGTTACTTCCAATGTTGATGACATTCGGGATACAGAGATTGGCCATGTAGACATGGCCGAGTTTGTGGAAAGAACTAAGTCTAATAACCCTAGTTCTGCAATGAAGAAGATTGTTGATATCAACATTCACTTGGTGTCATCTTTCCCAGTGGCAGCTCATAATACTAAGTTTGTTCTTCAATGTGCTCAATTCTACAACAGAGAAACTAGGGCAGTGGTGGATATGAATGGCAATGTGATAATCAGATTGGATCCAGAATTCATTGATAAAGTTTTCATGTGTCCTGCTGCTACAGAAGTTGTGAAACTAGATTTTATTGAAGCCCAAAAGGAATATGATAAGAATTCTGAGAAGGCTAAGAAGACAATCAACACCAAATGGCTTAAGACTTCAAGGTCAAACTTATCCAGGTGTCTAAGGAGTTTTTCTAGAAGTGATTTTATCGAGGAGGTTGGTGATCTCATAACACTTCTTAGCAGGATAAGGGGGCTGGCTTCTTCCTCACTTTTTCATGAGTGGATGTACCCTTTGATCAAGGTTATACTTCAAGGCAAACATGCCATCTTTTGGGGTGAGCAAATCAGCAATGCTCTGCACGAGAAATTGACTAAGGTATCCACTACTTTCAAATTCTATATGACTTCTTATCTTGTGTATATAGTAGCCTCCATGAGGATCTTTCTAGGTTTGACATCCGAAGGAGATAGGAGAGTGGTTCCTGTATATCAGTTCTATCCTCAACTGACATTGAAAGGTTCTATTCACCACTTTAGGAGGGTAAATGATGCTTTCTTCACAGTGTTCTTATGTCTTTTTGACCCTCAGTTAGAGCAAAGAAGAGTTTAGACGAAGCTTGGACAGTGGTGAATGATTATGGATGCATGTTCTTACAATTTCCTACTTTCTCATATTTAAGGGTTGGCTTTTTCCAAGGTTGTCCTTATATGTTGCCAAGGTTTCCTTCAGATAAACTTGTTCTGATGGAGTTATGTAGACAAATGATTGTCGTACATAATAAGCAAATGGAACTCAAGAAACCAAGATTCAGATTTCCAGTAGAAGTTGGCAGGTTTTCAGTATCAACTGCTGCAAAGGCTAGAGCCATGGAAACTGAAATGCAGCTAGTAACCATGAAACAGTTCAAATGAAGACCAAGGTTTGATTACAGGGTGCAAAAGACAAGATCAAGAGGAAGACCCAGTTTCATGAACCAATGGTTGAAGATGTCTGGGTGGACTTGAGGACAGAGGAAGATATCAAAAAATTAGACTATAGCAGGTTATCTCTGGAACAGATTGATTATCTAGGATTAGTTGATATTCTTGAAGACCTGGTGGGTGATGAAGAGCTGATTGATTCTAGGTATTCCACTGAACAGGTTGTTGGTTCTCCTCTTCCTCCTGTCCAATAGTCTCAGAAAGAATTGACTTCTCTAAAGAAGAGGTTTGAACCCATATTGGCTAACACAAACAAGTGGTTAGAAGGTAAGGGAATTGCTTTGAAAGAATTCCTTATGGGATCAGAGACTAAAATCCAAGAACAAATAGGTAAGAAGGTGGAGAATATGATGAAGAATAAGAGTGACATTCCCTCTTCTTCCAAACCATATAAACCCAGGATCAAATTTGTGACAAAGAAGTCAAAGGCTATAGAGAAAGAATCTGAGGTAGAAGAAATGGAAATTAAGAAACAAAATACTGATGAGCCAGCTACCGAGGAAATGGAGGTTGAAAATAGATCAACAGAAGGATAAGGAGATGAAGTTTTGTCTCCACAGGAGAATGTACAATAGGATATGGGAGTCTCTTCTCCTTTTTCTGACATACCTATTATAGTTCCTCTATCTGTTTCACCCATTGACATCCCCTCTTCTGAATCTCCATCACCTTAAAAAATAACTTTTGATAATCCTCAAACTACTTTTGATGATGTTCATCGTTCTTCTGGGTCTATTCCTAATCTGTCCTCCTCATCTTTTGATATTAGAGATTCTTTGATATTTGATCACTTTGTAATGGGTTCTGAACAAGTTTCTAATGTGAATGTGTCAGGTGCAATGTTTACTAATACTCCACCTATTGTTTCTACTTCCAGTGCCAGTGCAGTTCTAGTAACATCAACAATGGAAACGAACCCTAATGTGAGTACTTCTGTGCTTCCTCCATGGTTGTCATCATATACACCTAAAAGAAAGAAACAAGCCATCTCTCCAGATGACTTTGATTTTAGTACGCTAGTGCCTGCTAAGGCTAAGACCCCAAAGAAGCCAAAAATTCTTTCAAGAATGCTAGGAGACAAATGGCACAAATTTGTGGAGATTGCAAGGCCCCCACGAGATGCTACCATAGAAAATTTTAGTATGAATGATTACTCTATTTCTAGGGTTGAGCTGGGCAAAGTAACACATGAAAGTGCAAAGACTGACATGCAGTCGACAATGGATATTTTGATTCAGAAGTTTGATAAAGAAAAAGAGATGAAAGATCATTATAAAGTAATTTTAGAGCAATTGACTACAGTGTTAAGGAAGATTACATTGAATTTAGAATCAGTGACTCCTGAGACCGTTTTTGTAGAAGATCTTATCATCCAAAAAGCTGAAAAGACTCATCTTAAGGGGAAAGTGCTTGAAGAATATTTAGAAAGGATGCGCACATAGGGAATCTCTCTTCTTACAGAGTTAGCTGAGAAAACAAGCAAAATGGAGAAAATCAGGGCAGAACTTGATGATTTGATTGATGTTATTTCTCAGGATATTGAGTGTTTAGAACAGAATCATGATAAGTGGGTAGAGATGAGGAAGTTGAAAATAAGTGCTTTGATATCAATTGGTATCATTCCAAATAGGGATTCATATACTGAGACTAAGGAGGCATTGACATATCAGATTTGTGTGTTGAAAGATCTTATCAATGACCTAGAAACTGCAAGGAAACTGAGTGACCAAAGTGATGTTAGTCTCTTGCACAAGTTGGAGGAGCTGCCATTTCTTTCTGCAGAAGAGATGATCCAGGAATTTGAGAATATGTTTCAGAAGGAGTTTGAGGACAAAACATTTTTAGTAGCCTCCGTGGATAATATTCTTGATAACCAGTTAACTTTGGATAATCTGAAGGCCAAATTAACTAGCCATGCAAAATCAATAACCATGGTCAGAGATGCAATAGTCAGAGCCCAGATGATTTTCAAAAACACAGTTAGTCTAGACAGTCTTGGGATGCAAGCAGCATTCACTATGTATGATTGCCACATGAAGAAAGAAGGCATTGCAAGTTGAAGTAGCTTTTTCATTACTTAGTTTATTTTCTATTTTTTAGATGTACTTTTGAAATAATTTTGGACATATTTACATGTACTTTTCTCATATGTAATTACATGTAAAAGAATAGGAAGTCCCAAATCAAAAAGGACTCCTTTGTTGAAAAAGTCATAGTTGTTCTTTTCCTATTTTTGCTCTCAGTTTCTCTTATAAATAAAGAGGACACCCATTGTAATTATCATCTTTTAGTTATTGAAGCGAAACTCTGCCAAATTGAAGAGCACTTTGAGACTTTGTGTTCAAATTGTAAATGATATTTTATCAAGTGAATAGAAAAGCAAGCGATTTTTCAATCTTTGCATTGGAATAACTTGTGGTGTATTGGAAATTGTTCTTATGTCCTTTTCCTTATACTATCTTATCTATTTGATCAAATTGTAGTGTGAGTGTGAATAATTTGGGAGAAGTTCTAAAGCTAATTTTGGAGACTTTGTGCTACAACAATTATCTTTAGCTTGTGATTTTATGTTTTTAAGTAAAGGATATTGGAAAGGCTTTGAACTACTATTATCTTTTGGTGATCGTATATTTTGTCATAGTATTCGGTGAAGACTTTGAGCTGCACCTTATCCTACTTGGTTCTAAATCTAAATTGTAAATCAGTAAAAAAGAGCAATGATAGACTTTGTGCTCTCGTGAGTTTCTTGGTCATTTTGATTTGTATGGTGAAAGTGCTCTTTTATATTGTAAACATCATTTCTAAAAAAAAGAGAAATGGATGACATGGTTTCACCCTAAAATTAGTTTTTAGTACAAATAAGTTTGTAATAGTTAATAGGGAATCTCCCCTTGCTAAGAGGAGAGATTTATCTCATTACACTATGGTTGATATAACCATTTTGCCTTCAGTCAGTTGAAGACAAAATATTCACCCAACACCAACGAAAATATTTAATTGGTTTGAAAATAGGTTTTAATCGCCAATGAAAATATTTTATTGGTTTTAAAAAAATTACAATTCACTAGGATTTTCCATAGACCTCTAGCAATTACAAAAGATTCTCCAAATAAGATTATTTTTTTTCTCGGAAAAATGAAAAAATTCCCCAATAAAATTAATATTTTCCTCAAGAAGTATACATGATTCGCCGGGTTTATACACCTTCTTCAAGGGGGGGGGTTCTTAAAGTTATCCCTGGGTCACTTTGGCCCACTGAGGCCTAGATGAGTTGTTTGCCCTGCCATCCCCTATATCCTCTTCCTCCTGTGTTATTATTTTGATCCCTTTGTGGTCTTTGTTTAGTGAGCTCTGCATCAAAGATCTAAAGAAACTTTTGTAAGATCTAAAAGTACCTTGTCCTTGGAGTCCTTTTCTTGTTGAAGTTGCACTTCTAATCTCTAATTCTCTTTTCTGAGTTGCTTGATAATATCTAGAGAACACAAGAGTTCACCTTCAATATCAATTTCACACTCATGTTCATAGTCATCTTCACCCACAAAGAGGTCTCCTTATTTGTCATCAATATCAACAATAAAATCATCTTGTTTTTCAAATACATCACATGTCTTGTTTGAAACAAGTTGATCAACTTTTTGCACAACACTTTTCCTTCCTCTATTTCTTCTACACTTCCCCATAGTACTCCACTATCAGGATCTCCTAAGTTTATTAAACTTTGAACAAGGAACCCAAGGCTCTGATACCACTTGTTGGAATACTTCAAAATAATAAGAGGAGGGGGGAGGTGAATCAGTGTTCTATTGAAAATTAACACAATTTTAAATATCACAATTATTGTTTCCCAAAGACACTTATATGTATTTCAGACCAAAGAACACAAGCAGTAATACCAAGATACATACTCATCAACAACATTACAAGAGACACATGAAAAACACATAACACAAGGATTTGAGTGGAAAACCCAAAAAGTGAAAAACCACTATGAAAGAGTATTATATTAGGCCTCACTAGCCAAAAATGCCTCACATAGCTATCTGCCTCACATAGCAAATGTATGCCTCACATAGCAATTTGTGCCTCACATAGCAATTTGTGTCTCACTTAGCAATTTGTGCCTCACATAGCAATTTGTGCCTCACATAGCAATTTGTGCCTCACATAGCAATTTGTATGCAGGAGAACTTACTCCCTCTACTCCATACAAAAAGGTAATTACAAATACAACGAGTTAGTTTGTTTCCATACATAGCACCTTGTCACTCATTTCAATTCTACATCTTCTTTGACATATATTCAATGCAACTTTTGAGTGAAAACTCAACACATCAACCCAAGACTCCAAGGTTTTCTTTTGTAGACAATAACACATATTCAACTCTTGTGCATACTATAGATCATTCACTTTGACCCTCCTTGTACACATTGAAATCACACTTGAAGTTTTAACCTTTCAAAAACACTGGTTAAAATTAGAACTTTGGTATTATGCATATGAGCATGTAGATACTGCTCTCAGGAACCCGTATCACCAACCAACATCATCAGATCTATCATACAAAGCCACTTATTAATTTCTCTGGCCCATCTGGTCATTAAGGAAACTACCTGCAAGGTAGTTAGAGCACCTGCCAAGAACTGAACATCAAATTTAGAGCTCACACCATAACCATTGAAGCTTTAAATGTTTTTAAATCTCCACCGTTCAATCGGGGCTTGGCCCTCGAAACCACCATTGATATGTCTTTCTCGCTCGACCATATAATACTTACCTTTGCTCCTAGTGGAACCTAGTTGGTAGGGCCGGTTGAACAACGAGCCCGACACCCCTTAAGTCATAACTTAAGTGGAAGATCACCTCTTGATGCAGAGTGTACAGTGAAAACATAAAAATATATTAAAATATTGAAATATATATTGAACCACAGTAGTGGTTGAACCCTTTGAACTCCTTGAACCTTTTGAACCTCCAAGTTCATTGAACCATTTAACCATTTTCACTTTGTTAGACCGGCGCACCCACGAACTCTCAAACTGTTGAACCAATTGTATTTTGTTGAACCTTTGAACCAAAGGAACTATTGAACCTTTTAACCCGTTGTTGAACCGACAAACCAAATGAACCCATTGAACCGATGAACCTTTTGAATCTGTTGAACGTTGAACCAGTTCAACCATCAACCAGACTTTACTTCTTCGGCCAAACTTTAATCTTTTCCTCTGATAATGATACTTACGCTGATGTACCTTCGCACATACATATTTTGCTTGACCTCCTATTGCCGATTCCTCTCACCGTTATTACCAGTCATTTCTTGCATATTACGAAATGCACATTCGTTCATGCAACAACGATATACAATTGACGGATACACATAGAATGCTTCCTCATTCAAATGTAGTATATACACAAACTGTTCTGACATACAAATGAAAGATATACATGAAATGCTTTCACATACAACTGAGGTATACACATCACTGTCTGCGACATACAATTGACGGATACTCACAACTTGTATCTTTTCAACATGCAACGGCAGGATGTACACATACATCTATGATATACACAGGAAATGTTCCTAACATGCGACTATCACATATTCATAAAATGCATAACTCCAACATACAAAACCAACGTGCATTTACAATATACATTTAATAAACCCAATAACTTCCTCAACAATTTCTGTAACCGAACAGCACACAAGAAACAACAAAAATTTAACAGAATAGAAAATAAACTACCTACATGGAGGTCAATCCACTGGTTTTGAAGAAATCCACCAGTGGAATGACTCCAAACAATATCCCCTGCGGTTACACCAAAACACCAAATCTATTTATTCCTCTTTCTCAGAATTATACAAACAGATCGATTCTTTCTTCTCTTCCTCTTTTATTTTTTGATTGTCTACTCCTTCTAATAAATATAGACTTTAGCTATTTTAAAGACACCTATCTGGACGGTTACACACATGGTGGAAGGTGAACCACCAACAACCACCGATTACAATACCAAATAGTTCGGTTACATTCTTTTTAATCTTTCTTGTCACATATAAACTTAAGATTACTCGGCTAATGACATTTGGACAAAATAGAATATGTAAGGGAATCTTTCAGATTTGTTATGTTTTGAGGTGCTCCTGCACCATACAACCAACCAACAAAATTTCCAAGTCCCTTGGAAATGTACCTACAATATAAAACTTCTTTTTCTACATCTCTTTTGGCTTTATCTTCAGTCTCCTCAGCTTCAGGCTTCCAATCTTCAGATCAATGGAACAGTGACCAACCAACCAACAAAATCAAACTACCATCTTCAACTCCTTCTACTCCCATCAGTGGAGTATTCTTTAGGCTGCAACTTCAAGTGCTTCTTTAGTCAGGTATCCATCTTTCTACTGCTTCACAACACCAACTCACCAAACCATCCATCTTACCCAACAGCAGATTCTGGTGATGCACCTACCACTCTTTCCTCAGTGGTTTCTCTCTGCACCCTTATCCAGCCTAATCTCCATTGGAGAATGGTCACGACAGACCTCATCTTGTCTGCCCACACACACAACCTCAGAAACCTCCTTCTGCAGCTAGATGGAACAAGCACCTGCAACAGTCTAACAACTTTGTCAGCCTTCAAAATACCTTCTGCAATCTCTATCTTTAAAAATGGTCACCAACAAAACTTTAATTCTTCATCTGCCTTCAGAAATTAAAGTACAGAACACCTCTACTTAGAGCTTTTGCTAACTCTGATACCAATTTGATGCAGAGCGTGCAACGAAAACATAAAAATAGATTAAATTATTGAAATATATATTGAACCACCATAGTGGTTGAACCCTTTGAACTCCTTGAACCTTTTGAACCTCCAAGTTCATTGAACCATTTAACCATTTTCACTTTGTTGGACTGGCACACCCACGAACTCTCAAACCGTTGAACCAATTGTATTTTGTTGAACCTTTGAACCAAAGGAACTGTTGAACCTTTTAACCCGTTGTTGAACCGACGAACCAAATGAACCCATTGAACCAATGAACCTTTTGAATCTGTTGAACCGTTGAACCGGTTCAACCGTCGGTTCAACCATCGGCCAAACTTTACTTCTTCGGCCAGACTTTAATCTTTTCCTCCGATAATGATACTTACGCTGATGTACCTTCGCACATACATACATTGCTTGACCTCCTATTGCCGGTTCTTCTCACCGTTATTACCAGTCATTCCTTGCATATTACGAAATGCACATTCATTCATGCAATAGCGATATACAATTGACAGATACACACAGAATGCGTCCTCATACAAATGCAGTATATACACAAACTGTTCTGACATACAAATGTAGGATATACATGAAATGCTTTCACATACAACTAAGGTATACGCATACACTGTCTGTGACATACAATTGACGGATACTCACAACTTGTATCTTTTCAACATGCAACGGTGGGATGTACACATACATCTAAAGATATACACAGGAAATGCTCCTGACATGCGACTGTCATATATTCATAAAATGCATAACTCCAACATACAAAACCAACATGCATTTACCATATACATTCAATAAACCCAATAACTTCCTCAACAATTTCTGTAACTGAACAACACATAGGAAACAACAAAAATTTAACATAATAGAAAATAAACTACCTACACAGAGGTCATTCCACTGGTTTCAAAGAAATCCACTAGTGGAATGACTCCAAACGATATCCCCTGTGGTTACACCAAAACACCAAATCTATTTATTCCTCTTTCTCAGAATTATACAAATAGATCGATTCTTTCTTCTCTTCCTCTTTTGTTTTTCGACTGTCTACTCCTACTAATAAATATAGACTCTAGCTATTTTAAAGACACCTATCTGGATAATTGCACACGTGGTGGAAGGTGAACCACCAACAACCACCGATTACAATACCAAATAGTTCGATTACGTTCTTTTTAATCTTTCTTGACACATATAAACTTAAGATTACTCAGCTAATGACATTTGGACAAAATAGAATATGTAAGGGAATCTTTCAGATTAGTTATGTTTTGAGGTGCTCTTGCACCACCTCTTATAGCAGGTCAACCTTTAATTAGACCAAAAAGCAACTTTTACAAAGAGACTGTTGAATTAGGTTTTAAACATAGTTGCTTAGAGTGTAGAAGGAACATTTAGGGTTTTAGGTTTAGTATATCATAAACCCTAATGCATAAAACCTTGTAAACAACCTTTCATAGATTTGCATCAACATCAAGAACTAAATGAGCATATTCCTCTGCATGTGTCTTTTGTAAAGCACTAAACCTTTTTCAATGCAATGTTCGTTTGATCAAAGCAATGACAAAACTTATACCAACAAACTCCATGAATGAATTAATGAAGATGAAGATCAAACCACCATGACTATCATCAAAAACTGAGTCACATACCATGGACCATCAAAACACCATGACTACCTCTTGAAGATGAAAAGTATGAACAATAAAAAATGAAGTGTATGACATATCTCTGCAACCTCTTTGAACATGACAAACTCCATTTAACATCTGACAATATTGAATACTGAATCAAGACCAAACACATCAACTGCAACTTTGGCATCTTGCTCTTGATAACAACATCAACTGCAACTCACATCCTGATAAGTATGACAAGTAACATCATCAGATGAACACAACTCAACAACTCAATGCAACTTCTCTTCGATGGTGAATCCTGATCCAACTCACAACATTTTGACATCAATGACAAATACATCAACAAACTCCCCCTTTGTCATTGATGGCAGAATCTCATCTCCTCTCTCCCCCTTTTATATCAAGGACAAAGTGTTAGGTACAAGAAATCTTCCCCTAAAAACAAAGCACACCTCTTGAAGTTAGATGATAGATAAGAAGGTCTTGATTATTAGACTGTCCTTGTAAAGTTATATAAGACTTTCAGTCCACTGTTTTGTACCCACACTATACCATGTAAAGAATACATTGTCCTTGCAAACTCCAAAGATCTCTTCATGAATGATCAAGCAACAAAAATAATCTGGTAGACTCTTTCAGACCTAGTGTGTTGTCCTTACTGTCCTTACCACTATACTGTCCTCATTGTCAAAGCTAATCACAACCACTGTACTATATCACTTGTTAGAAAATGTACTATTTCTTATACTATCTTATCATTGCAACAAAGAAGACTATTTCAAAGTCAAATACACTATCACAGATTTTTGTCTTGATCATGATAACACCTAAAACATGAAGTGTCATGAAAATACAATAACATCTACAAGACTGTTTCAAAACCCTGTATTACTGTCCTCAAGTATCATACATGTCTCAGTCTCAAATGCACCTTTGCCAAATAAATTGTCTCCTAGAGTTTCTACTCCCCCTTGGAATGTAATTTGAACACACTAAAACCACATTAATTGGATCAAGTGACCACACTGTTTATGAGTACAGAGATACTTATTTAGCTTTGCAACTATAAGATCTTGCAAAACTCACTCAACACCATCGCCTCACTGTTATGAAAATTCTTGTCATGCATAAATGATGGTCTTGAAACATGAACCTTAAAGCATGAATAGTAATGAACTCATACATTTCTACAACATCATAGTTCAACACTCATATGGCTCAACAAATTAAATCAACATTATTAAGGACATGAACATATGATGAAGACAAAACCATGAATGAATGATAACACCATGAATGAAAGTTGACTGTATCTTGTCATAAAGGTTCTTCACTGTACAAACTACCTGTCAAAGCCTGCAACCTATCAAATGCCAAAGTTGGAACACATCACAATGTACTGTGTACTGTCAAATTCATCCTTTGACATCTCCCATGAAAGACAGCTCAAACAACTTGAGACTTTCTGACATAACTTGTCAACTCAAACAACCACCACTCCTTGATGCAGACTAATAACCGCAAAGAACAAATATCTTTGAAACAAGCTGTGATAGAACATGAATCACATTGTCTCACATCACTGTATTGATTTGCTCTAGTCTAGGCAATCAGTATTAATCAACCATCATAATGTCATGAAGGCTAAGACTGCCATAATATATTAAAATATTGTCTATCAATTCACTAGACTGACATATCAATCAAATAATTTCCATCATGGGTTTATTATCCTAACAAAGCACCTAACACCTCATAGTTTTGATCAGATCATAGTCTTCATTGGTAGTCTCTAACTTTGAGAAGCAGTATCACATGGGACAACATGCAAGTTTTAAGGTGTATTGCAAACATCATATATGAATATGTTGAAACAAGAATGCATTCTTATCACTGTCTTGTCTAAAGCATCACTTGTC
Organism: Cunninghamia lanceolata; assembly: GCA_027924645.1. NCBI lineage: Eukaryota > Viridiplantae > Streptophyta > Pinopsida > Cupressales > Cupressaceae > Cunninghamia > Cunninghamia lanceolata. The sequence goes on along the minus strand of BSBN01001327.1, from coordinate 1,038,455 downwards.
TATTGTACATTCTCTACCAATAAATATGGTAATTAAAGGTCACATATGCACTGTAAAAGTTCACTGACATATTGAAATCAGTACAAGCTTACTACTGTCTTATGATTGATTGCACTGTCATAATCTGAAACTGCAATGATAGATCAAGGCTCAAACCAACTCTATAAGATCCAATAGAGAATTAGATGCATTGGATTCCATCATGTAAACACACCATTCTAGTAGGCCATAATTCTAAGAGATGTTTACACAGTTCATATGCCTTGTCTGTCTTGACTATCCTACATTTTGCATTCATGTCTATCAGAGCACTAGTAACTACAACCTTTGACAATAATCCTGACAGAGTTCCACAGAGTATTGAAAAAGGATGTAGGGTCTGATTTACCTTGCCAATTGCATTTTCAAAAACTTCATAAACTTGCGACCCTATGCATTTTTGTTACTTCTGCTATACACCAAATGTACTTCATCACAATATCATGACATCAACCTTCAATTCTGTGAAAAGAATCACTGATAAGTTGCACTGCAGAAACATCTTTTGAATGTGCATTAACACCTCTTGAATCACCTATACTAGGATTTCTTGAACATCAATGACCAACATTGTCATAGAGATAAGTATATCATAGAGATGAGTTAACCAGCATAACAATCAAAGATCAAACAACACTAACACCATGAAGTGACTCTTGAGCATGAATACTACTACCATCTCAATAACCTTCCTTGTAATTATCTTGATCCTGATCAAGACATGAGCATACCATATCATGAATCATGAAGAATATGAACCAAGAGTCTTGAAACATGAAGATCTTGAAGTATGACAAACATGAACATAACCATCATGAATCACATAACATGATCATTACAATGAACACCATAACATGAGAACCCCTGAACCATGAATCAGCAAATCCTCCTTATTTTCACCTTGGGGAAATAGATAGGACATTAATTATCTCCCCCTGACTTCATGGATCTCTTTATGCAGCAAATGATGTCTCTTGTGCAGTATGCACAAGACTAGGTTTTTCTTCTTCTTGACCTTGTTTTCTTCTCCAAGCTGGCATAGGACCTTTATTCACCTTGCTTAAGGCATTCTCTTGCTTTTTCTTGAACATGTAGCCTCTATATGGTTTCATCAAACTTTTGCTACACCACTGTGCTTTGTGTCCAAACTTATTACATCTATAACATATGACATTGCCAAATAGACCAAAAGGATGATAGTTTCTACTTCTTGACATTCCAAGAGAACTTTCCTTGTTGAAGTTGCACTTCTAATCTCTGATTCTCTTTTCTGATTTGCTTGATCGTATCTAGAGCACACAAAAGTTCACCTTCAATATCAATCTCACACTCATGTTCATAGTCATATTCACCTACAAAGAGGTCTCCTTCTTTGTCATCAATCTCAACAACAAAATCATCTTGTTTTTCAAATACATCACGTGTTGTTTGAAACAGGTTGATCAACTTTTTGCACATCACTTTTCCTTCCTCTATTTATTCTACACTTTCCCATAGTACTCCACTATCAGGATCTCCTAAGTTGATTAAACTTTGAACAAGGAACCCAAGGCTCTGATACCACTTGTTGGAATACTTTAGAACACTGAGAGGAGGGTGAATCAATGTTCTATTGAAAATTAACAAAATTTTAAATATCACAATTATTGTTTCCCAAAGACACTTAGATGTATTTTAGACCAAAGAACACAAGCAGTAATACCAAGATACATACTCATCAACAACATTACAGGAGACACATAACACAAGGATTTGAGTGGAAAACCCAAAAAGTGAAAAACCACTATGAAAGAGTATTATATTAGGCCTCACTAGCCAAAAATGCCTCACATAACTATTTGCCTCACATAGCAATTTGTGCCTTACATAGAAATTTGTTCCTCACATAGCAATTTGTGTCTCACTTAGCAATTTGTGCCTCACATAGCAACTTGTATGCAGGAGCAATTACTCTCTCTACTCCATACAGAAAGATAATTACAAATATAGAGGGTTACTCTATTTTCATACATAGCACCTTGTCACTCTTTTCAATTCTGCATCTTCTTTGACATATTTTTAATACAACTTTGGAGTGAAAACTCAACACATCAACCCAAGACTCCAAGGTTTTATTCTGTAGACAATAACACACATTCAACTCTTGTGCATACTACAGATCATTCACTCTGACCCTCCTTGTACACATTGAAATCACACTTGAAGTTTTAACCTTTCAAAAACACTGGTTAACATTAGAACTTTGGTATTATGCACATGAGCGTGTAGATACTACTCTCAAGAATGTATATCACCAACCAACATCATCAGATCTATCATACAGAGTGACTTATAAATTTCTCTGGCCCATCTGGTCATTGAGTAAACTTCCTGCAAGGCAGTTAGAGCACCTTCCAAGAATAGAATGTTAAATTTAGAGCTCACACCATAACTGTTGAAGTTTTAACTGTTTCAAATCTCCATTGTTTGATCGGGGCTTGGTGCCCTCGAAACCACCATTGATGTCTTTCCTGCTCGACCATATAATACTTACCTTTGCTCCCAGTGGAACCTAGTTGGTAGGGCCGGTTGAACAACGAGCCCAACACCTCTTAAATCATAGCTTCAGTGGATGGTCACCTCTTATAGCAGGTCAACCTTCAATTAGACCAAAAAGTAACTTTTACAAAGAGACTGTTGAATTAGGTTTTAAACATAGTGCATACTTAGAGTGTAGATAGAACATTTAGGGTTTTAGGTTTAGTATATCACAAACCCTAATGCATAAAACCTTGTAAACAACCTTTCATATATTTGCATCAACATCAAGAACTAAATGATCATATTCTTCTGCATGTTCCTCTACATATGTCTTTTACAAAGCACTAAACCTTTTTCAATGCAATGTTCCTTTGATCAAAGCAATGACAAAACTTATACCAACAAACTCCATGAATGAATTAATGAAGATGAAGATCAAAACACCATGATTGTCATCAACAAATGAGTCACATACCATGGACCATCAAAACACCATGACTACCTCTTGAAGATGAAAAGTATGAACCATAAAAAATGAAGTGTATGACATATCTCTGCAACCTCTTTGAAGATGACAAACTCCATTTAACATCTAACAATATCGAATACTGAATCAAGACCAAACACATCAACTACAACTCTAACATCTTGCTCTTGATAAAAACATCAACTGCAACTCACAAACACATCAACTCACATCCTAACAAGTATGACAAGTAACATCATGAGATGAACACAACTCAACAACTCAATGCAACTTCTCTTCGATGGTGAATCCTGATCCAACTCACAACATTTTGACATCAATGACAAATACATCAACAACTATTCCTCCTCCCTTTTATTTTTTCCATCAATCCAAAACGCATGCAACCATACATCGCTCATCTCATCCTATCCATAAATCCAAACATCCTCCCATCCCTAAATCCATACTTCCTCCACTTTTCCCAACACATAATATCCCCATACTCAAATCTTCTTATCCCTCCATCCTCAACACCCCTCATTCATAAATCTTGATCCCCCAAAATCTCAAATCAAGATCAACCTAAGCACACTGTGTCCAAACATTAAGTTATCACCAAATCCATAGGATTCAAAAATAATCATTTGGATCCCTACATAAAGAGAAACATCCATAAAAGCCAAAGGATTATCATGTCGTAGGTCATCAATATGCACAATCCGAGCAAAATCCAAAATCCAAAAAGCTACAAAAGCCCACACCCCCAAAAGAAAAAATAAAAATGGTGTGGGTCCCCAAACAAAAATCACTAAATTCAAGTGGAGCATCCACATCCCATCCCATCTCCAAATCCCAAAAATCTTGTTCCCCATCAAAACATCCTAAGTTTGTTTGGGTCCCTACATCCTTAAATTAGCAATCCCAAAATCCCCTATCTTGATCCTATAGATCCATCATGAATCCCAAATCTCCATTACTCCCAACTCCTCATTCCACACATAAGCTTCACAATCCATTATGGTGTGTGCAATCATTGGTTTTGGTTCCCCTCGACCCCATGGCATTCCCGCATACTTTCATCCCCCCATCTTATCCACCATTCCCGCATATCTCCCCCATCACATGCCTATGGTCCATGATTTCACATAATCCATCCATCATTTATCCATTTATCCATCATCCATCATTCGCATCCATAATCCAAATTATAATCTACTATTGCCATCCATATCTTCCATCATCATCTCACGCACCTGTCTACTAACATACATGTGTGTCATTACACTTGACATGGTTAATGTGCAATTATCCATCCAAAATGGGACACTTCTACCTTGATATAGAAATAGACACTTGAGTACCTATCCTCCTCCAAATCACTTCCTCTATCCACATCCATCCATCTCATCCAAATATTATAACTTTTTTTTTTAAAAGGTAGAACATAGAAAAAAATATTTTAAAAATAAAAAAATAAAAAAAGTAAAGAGAAATAAATTCATCCAATGGTGAGAACCACTCCTCATGGCACCTTGGGAAAGTACCATGATGAAAACCCGTTGTGGCATCATGTGTAATCCCTCCTCCATTTGTACCCTACACTTGGGGGCAAATCCCGCCTGGCCTATCACTTCCCATTCATCACATATCCTTATCTTGTCTCTCATCCACTTATCCTACAGTCTCCTATCCATGTCTCTCTACCTATACTATCATCCTTCCATCCTCCTTCCCTACTTTTGATCCATTTAAGGATAGGGATAAAATATGTGACATGCCTTGGACACCTCTTGACATCCATCCCTTCCAAGAATATCCTATAACATCCATCTCCCCCACACATCCTCATGCCTCGTCATGAGTGACACACATATAGAGTGGGGCATCTTCTCCATATGCAACGTAGTCCTTAGAGAACCCATCCCTACTTCCTCCATCTATCTATCCTCTATACTTTCCTCCTATCCATTATCGAATATCCAACTCCCCTCCATCGACCTCTTCTTGATTTGTCATTTTGCTACAATTCCAGACGCTGAAGCGTCTCTTATCCCACATTACATCTGATCCTCCTTCATCCATCCATCCTCTATCCTCTATCCATCTCTCCCACTATCCCCATCTTATTCTCCCCCTAGTCATGGTTTTGATAACATGAATATGGTCTGAGCTCACTCATTCCCCCATCTATCACCCTATCAATACCATCCATTATCTCTTTATCACTAAATCCTCTATCCCATCCATTATCCATTATCCCCTTATCATTTCATCCTAGTCATCCCATCATGCCTCGTTGACAGACTTGACATTTCCTTGTCATTGGTCTCTAGCTAACAACTCCCCACATAAAAACCAATGCATTCCCTCCCAGCATCTAAATCCCCCAAATATCCAAATCTCCCAACTATACAAAACTGCAAGAACAATCCTTATTAATGAGCATCTCAAGCTAAGCAACATAATCAAAATCATCCAATCACATCCATGGTCTTGTTCCCAACCTTGTTGCAAGCCTTTAATCCAAATCATCCATCATCATCATCAGGATATATTGTTCCCAATCCTCGTGTTGTTCTCATTGTCAACAACACAATCCAGCATCATTAATCCGCCAATCTTTGGCTTGTCAGCTTGACCAGGGGCAACATCATGTTTGTCTTTGAATCATTTTTTACATGCATGATTGCTTGTGTGTGTGCATTATCTTTTTATCTTGCATTGACATCGGTCTCTATAACCTGCCTACCACAACGGTATCATGGTCTTCTATATTATGGTGCTATATGACATATGGTTGCTTGTGACCTTATTGGTTGACTGTTACACATGGGACACATTGTCACTCTATTTTCATATACCTTGTTGCATAACATCTCATGCCATATCAAATAAAGATGGCTCTCATTTATTAGTGCAACATTACACATCATCCATGGAGTCACAAATTAGCTTGCATCCATCCAATTTTCTCCCCAATCCTTTCATCTCATCCCTTCCTCCCCCCATCACCCTTTTCCTCCAATCCCCTACACCCACTTCCGTTCTTTCCTCCTATCCATCCATTTTCCTCTAATCCCCTTGATCCACCCTATCCTATCCTTCCCATCCATGTGGTCTTTTAAATTCCACTCTCATATATCTCATCTAATCATCTTGATCCTTCTAAGAGCGCACCCACATTCTTTGAACTCACCTACCCTCTCAAGGGGGCATCATCCCTATCATCATCCTTACCATCATCCCTCTTTGTCACTCTCGCTTTGAGTGGTTGGGGCATCATTATCCCTAATCCTTCTTTGAAATGATGTTTCTGTTGCAAGTATGGGCCTAACCGGTGTTGTCATTGATGTCAACATACTCCTGTTGCATTGATGTCAAGGATTGGATGAGTAGTGTGCTAAGGATATTGAGAAAATTAGTCCTATCAGAAATAGAGAAGAACAGTGAAGACAATGAAGCTCTATGAAGGGAAGATCCCAGCTAAGATGAAGATCAGAGGATGTGCATCAAAGGGTTTGTAGATATGTGTCTAAAGGTGATCTAGTAAAGATTTGAGAGGTCCGCATGAAGATTTGAAGAAGTTATGACCATATGAGTAAAACCAGTTCTAGCAGATGTTCAGAGGTGATAGAGCAACACAAATAGGTCTGGTGAGATCCGAAAATGCAATATCTTGTTTTGCGGATTTGGTGGAGTGTTTAGGAAGTCAATGTGAATTGACAACTCAATTGGTTTGTTGTTTGGAGGTCCACAAGCATCTATTCCAATATGACAGTGATGACAAACTATGTTCTTGAGGTTCCAAATGAAGAAAGGAATGATTTCAGTAAGCAGAAGTAGTGTGGATGTTCTTGATGATTCAGGCAAGCTTGTGGGGGTCTCTAGTTTGTGTTCAGTTCATGTTGGTGATCCACATTGAAGATTGAGTTCGTAATTGAAGAATTACTTCTGGATGATGATATTCTTCCTAAACTTGGCCGACCGGATGATTTACACATCTTGCAGATGATCTTGAAGATGTTCTGTGAAGGATGGCATGTTCCTCAAAGAAGATTGAAGTCCTAGATATATGTGGGTGACAGTGTGGTGATTATCATGAAGTCTTTTGTAATAAATCAAGGTGTATTTGTGTATTTGCTCTGTAAATTATGCTGACTTTGATGATTATCCCAAAGTCGATGTCTTGTATAAATAAGAGTTGTGAAGTCATTTCAAATGCATCGGGGAGAAGGAGCGTGGTAGAAAGGAGAAAAGAGAAAGGTAGAGCAGAAGTATTGAGCTTAAATGAAATTGACTCAAGCATGGTGAAGATGCTAATCTTCAGTTTAAGTATGTAATATCTATTATTCTATAGACAGTGTGTCTCCTATAGGCAGTGGGCCTCTTGTGAGCTGTGTGCTTAGGTAGTGAGCCCTAATTGGCATGTGCCATTTTGTTCTTCTTATTCTTTTAATAGAGAATACAATCTTGGTTAGTCACCCTGTGGTTTTTCCCTTAACCGGGTTTTCCACGTTAAAATCTTAGTGTCATATGTGTTAATATGTTTCTGCTCTTGAATCATTGCATTGTGTTTCCATGATTGATTTATTATTATGCTGTTGAATTACAAGAAGGATTTAAGTGGTTAATAAAAGAAAATTTTTTGGACAATTGATTCACCCCCCTCTCAGTTGTCTGTCTTGAAACTGACAATTGGTATCAGAACTAAGTTCCTCTAAAAGAGCTTAACCACCTGAGGAGATCCAGGATGTCTTCCTATAAGAAGGATAGTCTAAGGTTTGATGGAACCAATTACACTCTTTAGAAAAGCCGCATGGAATGTCACTTGCAATGTATGGGAATGCAATGTTGGATCATGGCTTCAAAGAAGTATGTTCCTCCAAAGGATGGTCCGACAAATGTAGATGCAATAAAAGATGCTAAAGATACTCTTCAAGATAAAGAAGCTTTACTAAGTGCCTTATCTGATTCAGAGCTGACAAATGTTATAGATTTAAAAACTACATATGAGATTTGGGAAAAAATGGAACTTCTGCATGAAGGAGACAAATATGTTAAATGTGCCAAGCTACAGAGTCTGAAAGGAAAATTCAAAAACCTGAAGATGAATGAAGATGAAAATATCACTACATTTATGCCAAAAGTAAATGAGCTTGTTTGTGGCATTAGGTGTGCTGGTGGAATCTTGGATGAAGATGAGATTGTTGCCAAAGTTCTCAGATCCCTACCTCCTGCTTACAAACACAAGGTTGTTGCTATTGAATAATTCAGATCTTTTGCAAATATCACAAGGGATCAATTGGTTAGAAAATTAGTTTCTTTTGAATTGGTCGAGTTTGGAGATGCACTCCCCAAGACTGAACCTACATTCAAAGCTAGTGCCTCTGTAAAAGGCAAACAAAAGTTTGATCCAGGAGAGAACTCCTCAAAGAAACTATCATGGTATGAAAAAGCAAGAAAAGATCTGGAAGAAGATGAAGTAGAAGCTGCTCAACTTGAAGCCCTTATTGCAAAAAGACTACCAAGAGGATTCGGTAAGTATGAAGGAAAATTGCCCTTCAAATGTTTCAACTACAATAAGATTGGTCATTTTGCCTCAAGGTGTCCGAAAAGATTTTCAAGGGCAAATCCAAACAAATCAAGATTCCAAAAGAAATGTTACTATGTTCATGAAGATGATGATGATGAAGGAGTAACAGATGATGAATCAAAGACAGGAAACAAATCTAGAAGTGACTGGGTGTTTATTGCCATCAAGGAAGAAGATCCAATGCCCTCTAAATCTATCAATCATAAAATGACAGAAAGAGCTCTGGCTGCCCAAGTTGAAGAAAAGGATGACTAGGTCATTGACAATGGATGCTCCCACCATATGACAGGTGACAAAAATAAGTTCATAGATTTGGCAAGATATGAAGGAGGAGTGGTAAAATTTGGTGATAATTCTGCTGGTAGAATCAAAGGTAGAGGAACTATTTCTTTTGATGGAAAGAACAAAACCAATAATGTACTATATGTTCAAGGTCTGAAGCACAATCTTCTCAGTGTTGGCCAATTGGTGGACAAAGGCTATGATCTTTGATTCAAAAATGGAAAATGTAAGATCTTTGAAAGTTCTAGAACAAAGATTGCATCTGGTACTCAAACACAAGGTAACATCTTCCACTTGGTTGGTACTAGCAAAAGTTGTTTATTTGTTCAAATTGATCAGAGTTGGTTGTGGCATAGGAGAATGTGTCATGTGAATTTTGATAATATCATCAAGATAGGAAACACTTAGGTTGTAAGAGATCTTCCAAGACTGGTGAAACGTACCAATAGCTTGTGCAAAGAATGTCAGTTAGGTAAGCAGAGCAGAGTCACATTTAAAAGTAAGGAACAATCTTCTACCGGATTGTTGGACTTAGTACATACTGATCTATGTGGACTGATAAGAATCAGGAGTTTGCAAGGTGATAGATACTTCATGTTATTAATTGATGACCACTCCCGAATGATGTGGGTGACTTTTCTGAAAGAGAAATCTGAGGCTCTCGAGAAATTTAAAATATTCAAAGCTATGGTAGAGAATAAAACTGGATTAAACATAAAATGTCTCGAGTCTAATAGAGGTGGAGAATTCACATCCAGAGAGTTCATAGAATTCTGTGAGAAACATGGGATAAAAAGATAGTTATCTATTCCAAGGACTCCACAACAAAATGGAGTAGTGGAGAGAAAGAACCAGACCATCCAGGAAGCATCTAGAACCATGATGATGGAAGCAAATGGTCCTTAGATCTACTGGAGAGAAGCTGTAAGCACTGTTGTCTATACTCTTAATTGAGTACAAATCAGAAGCAATACTGGTAAGACCCCTTATGAACTCTAGTTTGGCATCTCTCCCACTGTGAAGTATTTCAAAGTCTTTGGTAGCAAATGTTACATTAAAAGAGATGAAGACCTTGGCAAATTTGATGCTAGAAGTGATGAAAGAATATTCTTGGGTTATTCTACTCAAAGCAAAGCATACCGATGTTACAATAAGAGATTGAGAAAGATTATAGAAAGTACAAATGTGAAGGTTGATGAAGGTATTGAAAAACCCTCAATGTTTTATGAATATGAAGAAGATGATCATAATGATGTTTTGGTCCAAGAAGTCCAAGCCCCTTCTGAAATTTAGATCCAGACTGATCCAGAGAATCAAGAAGAAGAGATAAGTTTGAATGAACCTGTTCAAGAAATAGAAGTGCAAGAAATTCCCAAAACTCCTAGGTATGTAAGACTGAATCACTCTGAAGATTAGAACATAGGTGATAAAAGCAAAGGTGTTCAAATAAGAGGAATGATTGCTCAAGACTCAGAAAAGTATTGTCTGATCTCAAAAATTAAACCAAAAACAGTAAGTGAAGCATGCAATGATGAAAGATGGACTAAAGTAATGAAGGAAGAGCTAATGCAAATTGAGAAAAATCACACTTGGGATCTTGTTCTCAGACCTAGAAACAAAAATGTGATTGGAACCAAATAGGTCTTCCGGAATAAACTGAATGAAGATGGTGAAGTAGTCAGAAACAAAGACAGATTGGTCTGCAAGGGTTATTCTCAAGTAAGAGTTGATTTTGAAGAAACTTTTGCTCTGGTGGAAAGAATTGAAGTAGTCAGATTATTTCTTGCCTTTGCTGCCTTCAAGGACTTCAAAGTATATCAGATGGATGTCAAGTCTGCCTTCTTGAATGGTGACTTGGAAGAAGAAGTATACATTGAGAAACTGGATGGATTTCAATTGGTTGATCATGGTGATATGGTCTGCAAGTTGAAGAAAGCACTGTATGGACTCAAACAAGCCCCAAGAGCCTGGTATAAAAGATTGGATAAGCATCTTTTGAAGATTGGTTTCAACAAAGGTACTGCTGATAGTAACTTGTACTTCAAAATTCGTCATGAAAATATCTTGATTGTTGATGATATCATTTTTGGAGAAAGAGACAGTATGTGCAAAACTTTTGCAAATCAAATGAAAAGTGAATTTGAGATGTCCATGTTTGGGGAAATAAATTTCTTCTTAGGTCTGCAAATCATTCAAACAAAGAAAGGAATCTTCATTTCATAGACCAAATATGTGAAAGAATTGTTGAAGAAATTTGGGATGGAAGACTCAAAACCAATGAATACTCCCATGGCAACCAGATGTAAATTGAGCAAAGATGATGAATCTCCTAAGGCTGATCAGAAAAAGTACAGATCAATGATTGGAGGACTATTGTATCTTACTCAAACTAGACCTAACATTATGAATGTTGTTGGTCTTGTTGCTAGATTCCAAGCTGATCCTAAAGAATCTCATGTCATGGCAATCAAGAGGATTCTTAGATATCTAAAAGGAACAGTTGAGTATGGTTTATGGTATCCTAGAGATCATGATTTCTCTCTTCATGCATATATAGATGCGGATTGGGCAGGAGATGTGGGTAACTAGAAGAGTACCAGTGGTGGAGCATTCTTTTTAGGGAAAAGATTGGTTTCTTGGTTAAGCAAGAAACAAGAGGCAATATCTCTATCCACTGCAGAAGTAGAATATATTGCAGCAACAGGTAGTTGCACTCAAGTATTGTGGATGAAGCAAATGCTAAGAGACATCAGAGTGGAGTATGAGGAACCTATCACAATCTTCTGTGATAATTCAAGTGTAATAAATATATCAAAAAATTCAATGTTGCATTCAAAGACAAAACATATATCCATCAACTTTCACTTTTTGAGAGAGCAGGTGAACAAGAATGAAGTCAGAATGGAGTTTGTGCCCTCCAAGGATCAGATTGCAGACATTTTTACTAAACCTCTACCTAAGGACTCTTTTGAGTATCTCAGGGAGAAGTTAGGAGTTATTACCCCTTCGGTTCTGAATTAAGGTGCACTGATATGCATCAGTCTGGTGGATCTCACAGTCATATCTTGTGGTCTGGATTGATGATGGGAAGCTGCTACTTAGAGGGAGCAGTTTGTATGATTTTGAGTGATGCAAGTATGTGCCCTTTGCCATTGATGTCAAAGGGGGAGAGAAAACATGTGAAAAACAAAAAGTGGTTGCTGATCAAAGGGGGAGTAGTAAAGGAAGAGAAGACATGTGAATGGTTGTTGTTGATAGGGGGAGTTATGTCAGTCAGTGAGGAGAAGTACTTGTCTTGATGGTTAAATAAGTTTTTCACATCATATGTTGCCATCAATGACAAAGGGGGAGATTGTTGCAAGTATGGGCCTAACCAGTGTTGTCATTGATGTCAACATACTCCTGTTGCATTGATGTCAAGGATTAGATGAGTAGTGTGCTGAGGATATTGAGAAAATTAGTCCTATCAGTGAAGCTCTATGAAGTGAAGATCCCAGCTAAGATGAAGATCAGAGGATGCGCATCAAAGGGTTTGTAGATATGTGTCTAAAGGTGATCCAGTAAAGATTTGAAAGGTCCGTATGAAGATTTGAAGAGGTTATGGCCATATGAATAAAACTGGTTCTGGCAGATGTTCAAAGGTGACAGAGCAACACAAATAGGTCTGGTGAGATCCGAAAATGCAATATCTTGTTCTGTGGATTTGGTGGAGTGTTTAGGAAGTCAATGTGAATTGACAACTCAATTGGTTCGTTGTCTGGAGGTCTGCAAGCATCTATTCCAATATGACAGTGATGACAAACTATGTTTTTGAGGTTCCAGATGAAGAAGAGAATGATTTCAGTAAGTAGAAGTAGTGTGGATGTTCTTGGTGATTCAGGCAAGCTTGTGGGGGTCTCTAGTTTGTGTTTAGTTCATGTTGGTGGTCCGCATTGAAGATTGAGCTTGTAATTGAAGAATTACTTCTGGATGATGATGTTCTTCCTAAACTTGGCCAACCGGATGATTCACACATCTTGCGGATGATCTTGAAGATGTTCTACGAAGGATGGCATGTTCCTCAAAGAAGATTGAAGTCCTAGATATATGTGGGTGACAGTGTAGTGATTAGCATGAAGTCTTTTGTAATAAATCAAGTTGTATTTGTGTATTTGCTCTGTAAAGTATGCCAACTTTGATGATTATCCCAAAGTCGATGTCTTGTATAAATAAGAGTTGTGAAGTCATTTCAAATGCATCGGGGAGAAGATGAGAGCATGGTAGAAAGGAGAAAAGTGAAAGGCAGAGCAAAAGTATTGAGCTTAAATGAAGCTGACTCAAGCATGGTGAAGATGCTAATCTTCAATTCAAGTATGTAATATCTATTATTCTGTAGACAATGTGTCTCCTTTAGGCAGTGGGCCTCTTGTGAGCAGTGTGCTCAGGCAGTGAGCCCTAATTGGCATGTGCCATTTTATTCTTCTTATTCTTTTAATAGAGAATACAATCTTGGGTTAATCACCCTGTGGTTTCCCCCTTAACCAGTTTCTCCACGTTAAAATCTTAAGTGTCATATGTGTTAATATGTTTCTTCTCTTGAATCGTTGCATTGTGTTTCCATAATTGATTTATTATTATGCTACTAAATTACAAGAAGGATTTAAGTGGTTAATAAAAGAAAAGTTTTTGGACAACTGATTCACCCCCCCTCTCAGTTGTTTGTCTTGAAACTAACAATTTCTTCGCAACACCATCTCGAAGAGGGGAAAAATGTAGACACCTAAAATAGGCCACCCTCTTCATCTTGACACAATTCAACCCTAAATACACCATCATTTACCCCCTAATTCGATAAATTACCATTTATTCAATTAACCATCCAAATCCCTCCTTTTTGACACTATCCATCCATAAACTATCCCTATGCATCCCAAAATATCTCTAAACTGTCGCTAAACACCCCTAGACCATATTTTCTTCACAATTAATTGAATAAACACATGTTTAGACACTTAATTAACCATATCCCCTTTAAACCGTGGGTTTACACTATTTTATTGTCAAAACCACTATTCATGTACTATTCACTATTCATCAATACCTGCATCGATACCTACATCTGTACCTATCCCTAGCACAAATAATTTATTAATCATTTATTAACCTTCCTCTATAGTCCAAACATTAGATAAATTTAATTTATCTAATATCCCCTTTCCCATCCCATGAATTAAATAAATAACATATTTATTTAATTATCCTATTTTCTACACTTTTGATTAGGTAACCTAAACCTAATTAATTACCTTACCGCCTACTTGCACATTCCATTATCCTAAACTAACCCTATTCAAGTCCTCCCCATCCTCCCCAATGTACAAAGGCATGGCCTCTTGTATAAGACCACATGGGTCTCTTACAAAGGTATGGTCAAAGTCCTTTGTACAAGAGTCCTTTTGTCCTCATTCAATCCCATCCCTTCACTTTATCCAATTCACTTTTCCACCCTTGATTTCCTTTCAATCCAAGGACATCTCTTCTCATCCAACCAATGCTTGCCACTTGGCAAGTGCTCATTCATCCAAGCCTCTCAACAAATCTCATCAAGTGATCCTTCAAATCAATCCTAGCCCTTCATCCAAATCCAAAAAATCTCTAAATTGAGCCTCAACCCAAGCATTTTCAAGACTCCATGAAGTGTAATGTTATGCTGCTATTTTAGGGAGACACCTACATCAACACAACATCAAAGAGCACATCCAAATGACAAAGGTTTGCATTTGAGGATTATTGTTTATCTTCTTTTGTTACATGCATTCCTTTATTGCTCTATCGGAGGTAGCTTAGAATTTGAGTGAAATAGGTTATTTATTGTTTTAACTTGTTTCCTAGGCTCATTTTCTATGTTATACACATCTATAGAAACACATATAGTCAATGCAATACCAAAACACACCTCTTCACACACATGGTGCATACACATCAAACACATAATTGTAGTTAAGTACATTGCATTTCATATATTTAGTACATTCATAATATCAACATTACTATCAATCCATCTAAAATATTACATCATAATATTTTGATGTTTGAAAATAAGGACATAAAGTGCATATGTTTACAATTAACACTCCAAACATAACTTCTTAACATAACATAGTGGTTCCATCAACAAGGCTACACATGACTAGGTGTTATGGAAGCACATGAGTGGGAGTATAAGCGTAAGAAAAGAAGAAGAATATTTGTTGGGATACTTTTCTCAAAATTATTTTCTTATGAAGGTATCCATGCTCTCGAATATGTGTGCTAGCAGTGGGGCTACACACTATGAGATCTGTTTGGGAGGAACACATCCACACTATTAGACCGAAAGTCCTGATCAATGGTCGACAAGCTTTCTATTTAACAAGGGCCTTAGGTGTCACTGAAATTTCCACTTTTCTTGAAAGGTACAACTCAATAGACACATGCTTTGCATAAATCTGCTTGAAGGTAGAACACAAAGGGTCAGCCTATTGTCATTGACACTTGCTTTGAGGCTCTAAAGGGGGGAAATGCATTAAGGCATCTTCTTTACTTGAGTTGTGGGGTGCAATGACCATGCACTACATGATCATTGACAGTGGCCTTGGACAACATGCTTAAATACACACCCTTATACATGCAATTTGACCATTTTGGTGCTCATACCAACAAATAATGAGTATATCCCACGATTGTCAGACTTGGAATAAGGTAGTTTGAATTTGAAAACTAGGGACTAAATTGCATTGCAATCTTGTCCAAGGCACAAGATCACAAGTGTGATCCAATCCATAATGGGAAACGTATTGGGAACTAGGTCAAGCATGTTCTAAACTAGAGGATATAACATAATAGAGTATTAGATTCAAGTTTGAGATCAATAAATGTACCAAGAGAATCAAAATGAGTTCAACAATGTGCATCTATGACATCCCTACAAAATAATGTAAACTCAAATTAAAAATGTGAAGATGTACAGACTTTTCTCCTCTACAATTATAATGTTGATAACTGAGAGGGGGGGGGGTGAATCAGTTATCCTAATTATTTCCCTTATTGAACTTTCTTATTAATTGATGCAGCATTGAATCAAACACAAAAACATTACCATGAAATAAGAAACACATGACACAGTATTTTTGACGTGGAAACCCTGTTAAGGGAGAAAACCACGGGGTGATTAACCCAAAATTATTCTCTGTTAGAAGAATAGGAAATTACAAAATGGCACTTGCCAATTAGGGCTCACTGCCCGAGCACACTGCTCACAAGAGGCCCACTGCCTACAAGAAGACACACTGTCTACAAAGTGATAAGAATCACAGTCTTGAACTGATTGGAGGCATCTGCATATGCTGGAGTTCAGTTCCGGTTAGGCTCAGTACACTGATCTACTGCACTTCATCTTTTCTCTGTTCTTTATTCTGCTATCCTTTCACATACCGGATCTGTCTTGGTACTTCTGCTCTGTTCTGCACTTCTTCGCATATATCTTAACATAGTCACCCCCTTCACAATTAAATTCATCCTCTATATATATCCGCACAAGTAATTTCATCACCTTTCTAGTCGGCATCCGGAACAGTCTAGTTTCTTACAAACTCTGTTCTGTCGGCTGAATCCTTGCTCACCAAGCAATGCGGATCAAGCATATACTTGTAGATATCATTAATCATGTCGGCCAAACATGATTCATGCCTTCACAACCTTTATCATCAACAGTAACACATCCGGAAAGTAGTTTGATACTCTGTCAGTCAGTTCTTCCTCTGTTTTCACTGTCTCTCAGGAATCCGGTACTCAACTATTCATATCTTTTTCCTTGTCCATCACCGGAGGCTAAATCCTTGGAATATACCACTCAAGGTAGTCCTCTTGACTTCCCCAAATCCGCACTGCACCAAGACACTTCCTCTGAGAGATCCGGACCAATCTGTCGGACCTTGCCACATGCTCTGTTCTTGTTCACCGGACCACAACAATCTTTATTCTGACTTCCGGTAGAGACACATCATGACTTGCGGATATGTGGGATGACCTTTGTTGCCATCAATGACAACAACCATGAATCCATATAGTGTCTCTTGCCAACAATCTCCCCCTTTGGCATTGATGGCAACACTTAGTGAAAAATGACTAAGTGTTTACACTATGCTCCCCCTTTGCTGATGCTCTGTCTTTATATACAATTTCCGGAACTCCCCCTTAATTGGATTCCTCATTTTTCACTGCTCCTCACTCCCCCTTTGACATCAATGGCAAAGGGTAGGGTCCGCACATCAAAATTTTCAAAAATTTTCTATACATAGCCGCATATTTACATATTCACATATACTGAAGAATGTCTGCAAAGGATGTCTGCAATTGGATCATTTCTGTAGCCCAACTTTGCTTCATTCTATCCAAAATTGAAATGTGACCACTCAACAAAAATGCAAAAGCTTCTGCCCGCTTGAGATCTGTCGGATCATTTGTTTGGGCGGTGGTCTGAGCATCACTGATGGCCTCATGCATAGTTTCCAACTTAGGGATTATAATCCTTCTAAGTTCTCCCATCCGGTTAGTGATATTCTTCCTTTCCTTCTCAAGATTCTTTATTTCATTCAAGACTGCAATAGTCTGACATTCTTGATTTATTATGGAGGAAGAGAGAGGATCAAAACTTTGAGATAAGCTTTGTAGCTTGTCCTGTTCCTCTTTTATTTTCTTATCAATTGCTGCTGTTGCCTTTGACCAGGATATACAAAATTTGTAAATGTCACCGCCATCCTTAAGAGCATTCTCTAAGCTCTTTATTCCAATACTCACAATCTTCCTATCTTTAGAGATTAATTCTAATACTTCTGAAAATCTTTTATCCAAAAATTCCTTCCGGACCTTTTCTTCAGCAGATTTTTCTAGAGATTCAAAATGTGTACTAACACTACTGACTAAGGTTTTGAGATTACCGGAAGAGGAGGCTGTGGGATCCTTTTGAAAGGATGGCATGATCTTTTCTAGCACTCCAGATGCTACCTCCATAAGCTCACAGTCTTCCATGTGAGATTTCAGTAGCTTCTCTTTGACTTTCTCATTTGCAAATGAGGCTATTTTCATTGTTTGCACCGGTGACAAAGAGTCAAAATCTAATGGTCCTTTCAGCAGGTCCGGTTCATCAATTTCTATAGTGGCTTTTCTCAAAAATTGTTGAACAGTTTGTGCAGTGTCTCTTGCCGGAGACAGATGTTTCTTTTCTTCTGCAGTCTTGGAACTGTCAACCTCTTTATCTTTCACCCCTGCTTCCTTCTCCTGTAATTTCTCTTCTTCTTTGGATCCGGAGACTGTAGGGGAAACCGGAGGAGAGATGTTTGTCTGTTCAGGGCCCACTTCTTCCGGAACAGATGATTCCAAATCCGCAGCTGTTTCTGCACCTAAGTCCTCTACAACAGGAAGATTGAACCTTTTGAAGGCCTTCCGGAGGATCTCTTCTATCTCTTGGGCCACTTTGTCAGTCTCACCAAGCATGAGTTGATTCATCCTGGCTTTACTTCTGAACTCATCTTTGCAGTCTTTGAAGATTATGTTCATTGTCTTGGGATCAATTTGAGGATATAGCTGAATAGCTATCTGCTCCCGGATCTCAAGATCTTTTGCATGAGCATTATTCTTTCTTATTTCTAATTCCTTTTCTAGGCTTTTAGGAATAAGAGATATGATCTCAATGAAAGATTTATTGTATATGTTCAGATATTTGACTGTGGCTTCCTGCAGAATCTTTTGGTCAGCCTCACTGTAGTCATCATAAAATTCAGTCATTGGTTGAAGGTTTCCATCCACCGTGACCGACTTGATTACACTCTCTAGAGACAGAGTGGGCTTTTCAACAGATACCTTTGCCATTTCATCCTTGTCTTGGCCTGTGGAGGGTTTACCGGATCCTTTCTTCTTCTGCTTCTTTATTTCTTTTACTCCCTCATCTGACTCTGTTTCCTCTTCATCCTTTTGGCTTTCATAAGCCCTTGTGGCTTTTGTCTTGGATCTTTTACTGGATGCCTGGACTTCCGGTTTTGAACTTTTGGTTGTGGGAGGTGCAGATCTTTTTGATGATCTGGTCCGGGTGGGAGTTTCAACCGGAACACTTTCTTTACTTTTCTCTTCTTCCTCAGCCTTTCTCCTCTTTTCCCGGCTGGCATCTAGTGCCTCTTTTGAGATGCCTAGGCCTTGAGCAATATGCTCAACTTCTTTTCTTACCTTCCTCTTTATCTCCGGTTCCCTGAGTTCTACATGTATCTTTACACTCAGTTCCTCAAAGGTTCCAAACCTTTCTGCCTTAGGATCTTTGGGCTGGCTTAGCATGTGTTGAACATGCAGCTCTACTATCTGTTCATCCACTTCATACCCCATGGGCATGATCCAAACAGTCCTTGGCTCCACTGCCTCTATTAGACACTGATCTGTTTCTACCATGAAGCATACTGTGTCTTTGTATTTTTCAACAAGGGATTGGGGTATTCTTTCTCTTGCATGCATCATGCTTTGGAAGTTCTTGAAGTATCCCCATAGAGCTATATTTCTTGCTTTAGCATCCCCAAGTCCATGCAAATAGTCTCTGATTTGGATGGCAACCGGTCTGTCATTCTGCCATATCCATCCACTGGATCCGGGAAGCTCATTCATGTAGTAAAAGAAGAGACAAAGGATCAGATTGCCATACTTGAAGGAGTTTTTCTTGTCCTTCTTGATCTTCTGCAGATTTTCAAAGAGTTGGTTCACAAGAAGCTCACACAAGTCATAGTCTGCATTCTCCTTTAACATTTGATAAGCTGTGTAGATTGCAGTTCCCGGTACTGAATTTTCCCTACTGGAATGATAGATTTTGTAACCAATTATCATAGCTGCAAATTTGACATCCGGTTCAGTGATGTCATCAACTGTCATAGCTCTCTTGTCAAACTTGGATCCGGTTGCATCACTAACTGTCTGATTTTTGACAGACTTGAGAACAGGGAATCCACCGGATGAGTGCAGACCGGTTACAGCCCTAATTGCATCTTTGGTGATCTTGAAGGGCTGGTTCAACCATAGGAAGTTGTCATGTACTCTACTTAGTACATACCGGACCCATTCATCTTCTTCAAAACAGGGGAAATGAATGCACTGTGCAAAGTGTTTGTCCCGGATGGCTTTGTACTGAGGTTTGATCTCAAAGGAGTCATCTATCAATTGTTTGTGATAGATATCCATCAGCTTTGATTCTCCAAAGTCTTCAAGATTCGCATGGATGTAAACCCTAATATCTTCCATATGCAATACACCATGAGGAACACTAGAGAAGGCTCCTAGTGGATCTACCTCCAATGATTTGTAAGGATGTTTCTTGAATGTGGGGCGAGGTCTATCAGAGATCTTAACTATATTTGGAGTAGCCATTCTTCAAAGATTTGCAGTGAGATAATGAAAAACGGAGAATACCTTATGCGCCTTCGGTTTGCACGGAGTGGTGGGATTGATTTCTTTATGCAATGACTTTGGCAAGAGATCTTTGGTGTGCTTGATGAATTTTGTTGCAGAGCTCCACTTTTCGCTTCTTCTTGAGTGCAGAATGAGCAAATGATTTTTGAGAAATCCCTTATATTGCTCCGCAAACCCTAATATCTGTTTGCAATAAATGCTTCACCTGTATTATTCCGGTTTGCCTTGTCCGGATAGCTTGGAGTATCCCAGATCAGTCCTGATCTGTGAACATCATCCGGATCTTTCAATCATGAATAAATCGAGGTGACACATTACAAGAACATCCCAAACACTCTGTCCAATCCGCAGAATAAGATAGTGCACTTCCGGATCTCTCCGGACCTTTTTGTAATCCTCTGTCATACCGAAGCATCTCCCGGAACAGGTCTTACTTGATCGATCACAGCTTCTTCATAACTCCATGCGGACCTCTGAAATCTTATTTGGATCGTCTCAAGACTTATATCTTTAAACCTTTTACTCCGCATCTTGTGCCACAGCAGGCACCACTTGATTGGCTGGGGGAACAGGATTTTCTTTGAGTCTCCCCCTGAGCCAGAGCTAACTTTTTAATTTCTGGAAGAAATATCAGCACCAGAGTCTGGTGCGGATCCAACCTCTACATTCTCTGAACTTTTCTTCACCCAAATCTTGCTCATCTGATTCCTAACTTCATCCACATTCATCTTTTGTTTACCCTTGTCTTGATTCTGATTATACACCGGACCTCTTTTGTCCTGATTCTTGCTTCTGCAGACTTTAGCATTATGACCGGACCTATTACAGATTTGGCAAATAACATTTCTTTGCATAATTGACTGATATCCTCTTGATCTGCATTGATTAGCCATATGACCTACTCTATTGCATGTAAAGCATCTACCTTTGAATGATTTGTTTACTTGCATATTTCTGCATTCATGGGATTTGTGTCCATACCTTTTGCAGTTGAAGCACTGTCCGGAGAAGGATGAATTAATCTGATTCATTCTCTTTCTGCACTGATTAGCTTTGTGACCAAAGTGGTTGCAGTTGTGGCAGTATCCATTGAAAGATGAATATCTTTGAGCATTGGGCTGTCTTACCGGAGGTCTTCT
This sequence comes from Cunninghamia lanceolata, assembly GCA_027924645.1. NCBI lineage: Eukaryota > Viridiplantae > Streptophyta > Pinopsida > Cupressales > Cupressaceae > Cunninghamia > Cunninghamia lanceolata. Next base: position 1,016,953 of record BSBN01001327.1, on the reverse strand, counting down.
AGGCCTGTTTCTTGGATTTTCTGATGCAAAATTCTTTTGACCGGATTCGGAGCTTTCTCCTTTCTCATATCCCAAACCATACTTGTCATCTGTCCCTTTTTGACTTCCAAGAAGAACTTCAAGTTGAGCAGAGCTTATCTTGAATTTCTCTTTATATTCATTTGCTGTTTGAAGGTCTCTTTTGAGAGAGGCAATTTGATCCTCAAGTTTTTCTTCATTATCTTTGGCATCTTCAAGATCAGATTCAAGATGTCTGATAATCCTGTCCATCTGGTGGCATTCTTCTGATTTTTCTTTAAGAGATTGTTTTAGATTGTCTTCAGCCTTTCTTTTTTCTTCAATCTCTTGAGTAAACTTTATAGTTCCTGATTCCATTTCATGTCTTAACATAATGACTTCTTTTGATAACTTTTCACATAACTTGGTTTGCTCAGTCAATTCTTCATTTGTATTGCTTTCTTCACTTTGTCTTGCCAACTGTTGGAGCAGCTCCTTTCTCTTTTTCATAGAGAGACTTAATTTGTCTTTTAATTCTCTCATGAATTCATCAGCCTGTTTGAGTCTTTCCTTTAATTCATTGACTTCAGAATTTGACTGTTCAAGATCCTCAAGGGCAGTCTTGAGTTGCTCTCTTAAACCATATGCATCCATTTGAACTCCCAGATCTTCCTCAAGCTGTTAGGCTCTATTAGGAGGAACTTAGCTCTGATACCAATTGTTGATAACTGAGAGGGGGGGGGGGTGAATCAGTTATCCTAATTATTTCCCTTATTGAACTTTCTTATTAATTGATGCAGCATTGAATCAAACACAAAAACATTACCATGAAATAAGAAACACATGACACAGTATTTTTGACGTGGAAACCCTGTTAAGGGAGAAAACCACGGGGTGATTAACCCAAAATTATTCTCTGTTAGAAGAATAGGAAATTACAAAATGGCACTTGCCAATTAGGGCTCACTGCCCGAGCACACTGCTCACAAGAGGCCCACTGCCTACAAGAAGACACACTGTCTACAAAGTGATAAGAATCACAGTCTTGAACTGATTGGAGGCATCTGCATATGCTGGAGTTCAGTTCCGGTTAGGCTCAGTACACTGATCTACTGCACTTCATCTTTTCTCTGTTCTTTATTCTGCTATCCTTTCACATACCGGATCTGTCTTGGTACTTCTGCTCTGTTCTGCACTTCTTCGCATATATCTTAACATAGTCACCCCCTTCACAATTAAATCCATCCTCTATATATATCCGCACAAGTAATTTCATCACCTTTCTAGTCGGCATCCGGAACAGTCTAGTTTCTTACAAACTCTGTTCTGTCGGCTGAATCCTTGCTCACCAAGCAATGCGGATCAAGCATATACTTGTAGATATCATTAATCATGTCGGCCAAACATTGTTCATGCCTTCACAACCTTTATCATCAACAGTAACACATCCGGAAAGTAGTCTGATACTCTGTCAGTCAGTTCTTCCTCTGTTTTCACTGTCTCTCAGGAATCCGGTACTCAACTATTCATATCTTTTTCCTTGTCCATCACCAGAGGCTAAATCCTTGGAATATACCACTCAAGGTAGTCCTCTTGACTTCCCCAAATCCGCACTGCACCAAGACACTTCCTCTGAGAGATCCGGACCAATCTGTCGGACCTTGCCACATGCTCTGTTCTTGTTCACCGGACCACAACAATCTTTATTCTGACTTCCGGTAGAGACACATCATGACTTGCGGATATGTGGGATGACCTTTGTTGCCATCAATGACAACAACCATGAATCCATATAGTGTCTCTTGCCAACATATAAAACTTTTTTTAAATGTTGAATTAAAAATATGCTTACATATACACACTTACAAGCAACATGAATAGAAACAATTCAAAGTTAAAACTTAGGCAAGCAGTCTAGACGGAATAAACCACATAATAGTCAAGGTTGCAACAGTATGCTACCCTAGTCCATGAGATAAAAGCAACATGAATAGAAACAGTACAAAGTTAAACTTCAAGCAAGCAATCCAGATGGAATTAACCACATAATAGTCAAGGTTGCAACAGTATGCTACCCTAGTCTGTGAGACAAAAGCAAGATGAATAGAAACAGTTCAAAGTTAAACTTTAGGCAAGCAGTCGAGATGGAATAAACTATGAAACAATATGCTACCCTAATTTGCGAAGGTGTGGCTGTTGGTTTACTAAGAATATGTTTTGATAATATTTTGTACAGAATTTCGGGGACCAATCAAAAACAATATGCCACCCTAGTCCGTATAACAACTCAATGGGTTTAATTTTCCCTCAATACTGTACCAAATCTATTTCCGTTAACCTTAAGAAATGATGTTTATTGACTTAACTTGTCACATTCATTGACACAGTGTTACGTCAATGTCTTATATTTAATGACATGACGTTTACACTACTTTAGTTGTCCTAAGCTTTCAATTTAACAGATTGAAATGAAGAAGCCTCTTCTTTATCCACGGGTGGATGTCTGGAGGAAACAAGGTATGTTTATAATCTACCTTCCTTCGACGTTGCCATGCAATTGATGCGTCCAACAATAAATCTAATATATGTGGAATTATCGAGTACGGCTGGCGGGCTGATGGCTCATCAGCATGGACAGTTTCAGCAAGCTACACAAGTCATTCAACATGTTTTCCGTCTTATTATTAAATAATTGCCCCCATCTTATTCGTTTCTGGGTGAACAAGGACGGGACCGACTTTATAGAATGGGTCATCGTAGGCGATTTGCAGCCATATTCAATCAGATAAGGTTTTTTATCCTTCATTTTCCCCTAAATCTGAAGAAGCGTTCTCCAATTGGTGTTTATTTTTATTTATTTAGTTTTATGTTTATTTTGAGAAAACGTTTTGATATATGTATATTATATGATATAATTTTATTTGAAATTGGGTTCATTTATTTATGTGAACTACTCGATTTTGTAGAAATAGAGGGCCGGGGTGAGCCCCTTGGCAAATATCCCTACATTTCTACAAAAATAGTGATGTAGTTATAGATAGATGGTCTAATGAAAGACTATATGTATGACCTAAATATAACTAGCAAGCGCACCTTGGTGTGCAATGGGTACGCCGAAGAGTTATAGAAGTTCAATTGCCACGTCTTTAAGTAAATGATGATTATCTTGTATCCCTATGGCCCATGCCATTTTTTTGTTTTCTCTGTCATGAATTAATTTGCATAATCTTAATAGATTTCAAGATCCCTGTGTTTTGCTGAGTACTTCAAACATGTGAGATTTCATGTTTAGTCTCTAGTCTCTATTTGAATGCATTCCCTCTGTAGATTCTTGTTCATGCACTGCACCTTGGTTCACTTGCTAGTTATCACCTATGTTTAATACCCATTGTCTGGAAAATAGAAGCATGACCAGCACCTACATCATGTTAATTTGTCATCTACCTTGCCATTGTGCATCCTCTCATGGGGACATCATACAATACAATGATCGATTAAACTTAGTGACCCTCATTAGTTTTATAATTTCACACCCTTGCATAATTTGGAGGTGAAATGGCTTAAAATTAAATTTAGACATGCTATAACTTTTAGATTTAGAATTCCTAACTGTTAAAAGATATTAAATTTAGAGGGATTTTTTTTTATTTGTTTGAATTTGTAGATGATGTGGGAATGATCTTGAGGCCTCAAAATGGGTGTGCATTATATGTCATAGGAGCTTGTTGTGTTCAATCTCGCTTTGGAAAAAAAATTGTAATAGGAAGATGACATAGAATGCACATCATGAAGTATATTACTTGGAACTTCACATAAATTTACACAATTCTCTTTAAAAGTCTTTGTACTCAATATTGTTGCTCCCTTCGTGCATAGATACATTCACAAGACAATCTAATTTATTATGTCATATTTAGACCAAGTCAATAGGTGGTGGAAAGGAGCAAGCTACCATGCATGAAACATTGCCTATAGATGAGAAATGAAAATCTCTCTCTCTCTCTCTCTCTCTCTCTCTCTCTCTCTCTCTCACACACACACACACACACACACTTTGTCGCTATGTTTATGCAGTTAAGATTAGTTTTGTAATTCCATGATGTCTAATGTTTTTGTGTTTTAGGAAATGTCTCTTCAATTTTCAAGTGTGGTAAAGGTTAAATCTCATAATAATTATTCATAGGAAGATTATGTATGTAGGCATTTTTTCTACTTGAAATTGAAAAGTACTTTGAATCCATAAATTTTAGTTCAACACCATACATAAATAAGGATATGGTTTGCCCATCTACCCTTTGGCAAACTATACACATATTCAAAGTAAAAGTATATCCAATCCTTTAACATGTTGTGGTAAATGAAATTTATATCTTTATTTTCTACTGACAAACTTTTGGAAGACATACTTTCTTTGAGCTTTATCTTTTGAAATGGTATCTTTTGATGTGTTGCATAGTAAACCTTTTGTAAATCTAAGTTCTTTCTTTTATGTTCAATTTGATTTTCTACACATCCTCTAATCTTTCATTAAATCCTTAAGGAAACCATGGTTAGCATGACTAAGAAAACTAATAACCATAGGATTGTGTAAACAAATTTGCTCCATATAATCAAAATAATGTCCATAATTTTGAATACTTGTTTCTCCTAACCTCTTCAATTTGGGGGAAAATGACAATGAAAAACAAGAAATTACTAACCTATTTAAGTGCAAACAAGTACAAAATAAAGAATTTGTTACCAGAATACCATAAGGTCTACAATTGGCAACATCCATATGTGCAATTAGTCCCATGCTGATTGTGCAAACAAAATTTCTACATAGAGTCAAAATAATAATAATGTTCATAGTTTTCAATACTTGTTTTTGGTAGCCTATTCAATCTGGGTGGGAGCTGATCTCTTTCTCTCTCTTCTCTCTCTTCTCTCTCTTTCTTACTCGACCTTTCTCTTTTGCTCTATCTCTATCTCTCTTCCTTTCTCTATCTCTCTACCTCTCTCTTTTGCTCTACCTCTCTTTCTCCCTCTTTATCTCTCTAGGTCGCTACCTCTCTAATATATCTTTGTCTCCCTCTCCAGCTCTCTATTTCTCTTTATCTTTCTATATCTCCGTTTTCCCCCTTCTCTGCCACACACTTCCTCTCTCTAAGATTTCTCCCTCCTTATGTTTCTCTCTCTTTCTTGCATCCTCTATATATTTCTCGCTCTTCTCTTTCTGTCTCTCTACCTCTCTCTTTTGCTCTATCGCTTTCTCTCTTCCTTTCTCTTTTTCTCTATCTCTCTCTCTCTCCCCCTCCCTCCCCCTCTCTCCTTCTCTATCTTTGTACCTCTCTCTTTCTCTCTCTTCTCTATCTCTCTCCTACTTGGTTTCTCTTTCTCAATTGAGAAGTAGCAATAGTCTCATCAATTTTCACCTCTTTCACTAAGTCTATGTAAATTGTTACCTTATTTTCCCTCTATATAGTATGCTCTTCATGGCCATTCCTATTCTTTCTCTAGCACCCCATATCAAACACCAGCCACAAATTTATAGATCTATATATCTCTCTCTCTGAGATCTCTATGTTGTCAAATAGAATCCTACAACTAAATTGAGTGTATTGTCAATGAACCAAACCTAGATAATTCCAATTTTAGTTTCATGAGACTTTCAAAGATGGATAATTCCAATTTTAGTTTCATAAGGCTTTCAGTCAACTCATAGAATTTGGAAAAGATGTGCTTTGAAATGTTCAGGCCCTATAGAGTGCTTGACAACTTCAATTGGTATTTATTGTTCTAGTATTTATTATTGCTTGTCCACTTCTACTTCTTGTTTTGTATAGTTTGTAATTTTTTTGCTATCTGTCCACTCGTCTTTTAGGTCACTAATATTAGTAACTTTTTATAGATGTCAATATCTATGTAATTTAATTGTTTTAGTTAAAAATAAGTTGAAATTATGATTATTTGTTTTTCACATTAGAAAATTTAGTAAAGAGTATTTGTATACGTTTAAAAATTTAGATAATTATGAAGGAAATGAGTCGTTTTGATTTCAAACAAAGGTTGTAATGATTTTCTCCCTTACTTCAATATTTGCCAAATATGTTGAAAGGGTAAGCCCGTAAGGTAAGGTATTTTTTGTAGTCTATGCTATAATATTTTGACAGAGAGCCAAAGACAAAAAGATAAAGATAAATAGAGAGCTATAGGACACAAAGATATAGACAGAGGTAGAGTGATACATAGAAAAAGAGAGAGAGGGGGGGCGAGAGATATGGAGATTAAACATATTATATATTATATATTTATATTTATTTATAAGTTAATTATATATTTGTTTTATATATAACATCTAATATATAATATAATTATATTTATTTTTATATAGTATATTTAATATAATGTTAACTATTTAATAGGTTTTTAAAATATTATTAGATTATAAAATCATATATTTGTATTAAATATCTAATTTTAATTTAATTATATTTATTTTATAAATAATATCTAACATAATTGTATTTACTATTGTATAATATATTTTATGTATTGTAGATTATTTAATATATTTAGAGAGAGTGCTAATAAACAACCACAAATGTAGTTAATTCAATGTATTTATATTAACTAAAATGTCAATGTCAAAATCCATTTATTATAATGGTTAATTTTTGTCCTTCAACTTGCCTAGATTGCATGACTTAAATGTGCTTACATATAGATGAAGAGTTGTGGAAGTTTAATTGCCATGTCTTTAAGTGAATGGTGATTGTCGTGTATCCTATGGCCCATGTCATTTTTTTCTCGACTGTCAGGAATTAATTTGCATAATCTTAATGGATTTCAAGATCCCTGTATTTTTATTAGTAACTACTTCAAATGTGTTAGATCTCATGTTTGATGTGTAGTCTCTATTTTCATGCATCCCCTTTCTAGATTCCTATTCATGCACTACACCTAGGTTCACTTCCATTCCATTACTCATCACCTACTTTAATAGACATTGTCTTGCAAATATAAGCATCCTCTAATGGGGATGTCACACAATACAAAGATCGATAAAACCTAGTGACTCTCATTAAAATTTCCAATTTCACACCTAAGTTGCATAATTTGGAGGTCAAATGGCTTAAAATTAAATTTAGACATGCTATGATTTTAGATTGAGAACTCCTAATTGTTTAAGGATAAAAAAATTTGAGGGAATATTTTTTATTCAAGTTTGAATTTGTAGATGATATGGGAATGATCTTGAGACCTCAAAAATGGTGTGTATTCTATGTCATGGGAGCCTATTATGTTCAATCTTGCTTTGGCAAAACTTTGGTAAAAGGAACATGACATAGAATGTACATCATGAAGTATGTTACTTTGAACTTCACTTAAATTTATGCAATTCTCTTAAAAAGTCCTTTTACTCAATTTTGTTGCTCCCTTCATGATTAGATACATTCGTGAGACAATTCAATTTATTTTTCCATATTTTAGACAGAGTGAATAGTAGGTGAAAGGAGCAGGCTATCGTGTATGATACACTACTTATAAATGAGAAAAAGAAAAATATATTTGTATATCCCCATGTCTCCCCTTCTCTAGATTCCTCTCTTTATGTTCCTTTATCTCTATTTCCCCCTGACTCTTTCTTTCATGCTTTAGGTTTTCAATCAATAAACATATGAAAGGAATGGATCTAACAACACCCATCATTTCTATTGTCTTGCATTCTTTGAGTTGTTAGTGTGAAATGGTTAATCAAAAGTTAGTCTCTCTTTCCCTTTATATCTATTATCTCTATCTATCTATCTCTATTCCTCTCTATCAATCTCCCTCTCTATATATAGCTATTTCTCTTATATTTCTCTCTCATGGATTAGAATAAACATGTATACATGGTGGTAAATAAACTTTATTTTTGAGTAACATTGAAACCTTGTAAGGATGTGTGTTGTTCTATCTCTCTTTCTCTATTCCTTTCTCTACCATTTCATGAGGCTACAATGGAGCTAGATGATCTAGATCAACCCATACCAAGCTCCACTTTTTACATTGTAAAAGTACCATAGCCTGATCTTTAATATAGGGTTTTCCATTAGAATGCTTGAGTATAGCCCCAAGTCTATCACACAATGGAACACTTTTTGCCACTATGTTTATGCAGTTAAGCTTAGCTTTGTAATCCCATGATGGCTAGTGATTTTTTGTTTTAAGAAATGTCTCTTCAATTTCATGGGTGGTAAAGGTTAAATTTGAAAATAATTATTTATAGGAAGGTTATGCATGTAGCCATGTTTTCTACTTGAAATTGAAAAGTACTTTGAATCTACAAATTTTAGTTCAACATCATACATAAATAAGGATATGGTTTTCTCATGCACCCTTTGGCATACTATATACATATTCAAAGTAAAAGTATGGTGGACCTTGGTCAAACTCTTTAAGCTTCCACTGTTAACCCATAAGGTGATTTGGAACTCCAAACCCAACCAATTCTTTAACATGGTGTGGTAAACAAAAATTCAAATCTTTATTTTCTACAGAAAAACTTTTGGAATACATACTTTCTTTGAGCTTTATATTCATGTGAAATGGCTTCTTCTAATGGGTTTCATAGTAAATCTTTTCTAAATATAAGTGCTTTATTTTATGAAATTTTATTTTTTGCACATCCTTTAGGCTTTCATTCAATCATTGCCAAAGGAAACTATGGTTAATGTGACTAATCAAACTAATAACCATAGGATTGTTCCATATAATCAAACTAATGTCCATAATTTTCAATACTAGTTTTTCCTAACCTCTTTAATTTGGGGGAACATGACTATGAGAAAACAAGAAATTACTAATCTATTTAAGTGCAAACAAGTGCAAAATAAATAATTTGGCAACATCCATATGTACAATTAGTCACATGTTGGTTGTGTAAACAAATTTTCTACATAGAATCAAAATAATAATAATGTCCATAATTTCTAATACTTGTTTTTGGTAGCATTTTCAATCTAGCGGAAACTTGGCTATGAGAAAAAAGGAAATTAAATATCTATTGAATTCTAGACTAGTACAAAATGAAGGTTACATTATTCTTTCAATTTATACTTGAATTTATTGCATGCCTTACATAATTCACAATTTGTGGAGTTTCATAGAAAATAGAGGAATGCTTCCCCTCTAGCCCATCCCTTGTGTTCCTATTGTTTCTTGTCAGATTATTATAGGGGCTTCCACCTATTATCAAATCAAAACATCCAATTAAATTAATCATTTCATCAAGTCTTTCTTTTGTCAAATTATGCACATCTTCTACCTTGAAATCAATTTATTTTTTTATGTGTTTTTTACCAACTTTTAAGGATAAGCTTGTTTTGTTTACAATTTTTTGTAGTTACAACATAATTGAGTGGTATACTCAAACAATGTAAAGCAACTTTTGCATCCCAATTCTAGAGAACAAATAAAGGATATTGATCCCCTTTAGATAAATAGGCTTCAAAATAGAAAATAGTATCGTATAATGAACAAATCAAATTGATACATTTTCCCTCTTCTTCCATTTTTACATCTATGGAAGCCAGTTGACTCACTACTATATGAAAATAATTTATATGTTTGGTTACAAAGTCTCCTTCATTCATCTTTTAAGAATACAAATTTATTTTCAAAAATAGCGTATTTACAAGACACTTAGTTTGATATAATGTAATAATTTTATCTCATAAACTCTTAGCAATTTTTTTAACATTCATCAAGACCGAATTACAAAGACACAACCTAATAGCATATCTATCTCTTCTATCCAAATTGTCCCATTCATCTTGATCCATTTCTGATAGTAGAAAATTGAGTGCAACAATTATTATCATCCATTGATCGAGTTCTCCTCTAAAAGATATTCAACCTTCAATTTCTACAACTTAAGGTTTTACCTATTGAACTCACACACGTCCTCTCTCTAAGATCTCTCTCGGGTAAATTGATTGAGGTGGAAGATGTGCAGAATTTGACAAAATAAAGACTTGATGAAATGATTAATTAAATTGAAGGTTTTGATATGATAATAAGTGGAAGCATTCCTCTATTTTCTATGAATTTCCACATATTATGAATTATGTATGACATGCATTGCATTCAAGTGTAACTTGATAGAATAATGAAACCTTCATTTTGTACTAATCTTGACTTTAGGACTATCTTCTTGCATTGCATGTCCCTAGTTAGGAGTTTCATCATTAGTGTCTTCCAATGGATCTAGAGATGTATGGTGCAAATTGAACTTGAGAGAGAAGAGAGAGAAAAACAAGGAGGAAAAATCTTAGAGAGATGAAGTGTGTGAGAGAAATGGGGGATATAGAGATAGAGATATATAAAGATAAATAGAGAGCTAGAGAGGGATACATAGATATATAGAGAGGTAGAGACCTAGAGAGATAAAGAGGGAGAGTGAGAGAGATAGGAAGTGTGTGAGAGAGAAGGGGATGAGATAGAGACAAAGAGAGATAAAGAGAAATAGAGAGCTAGAGAGGGAGACATAGCTATATAGAGAGAGGTGGAGACTTTGAGAGAGAGAAATGGATAGATAGAGGGAGACAAAGAGATAGAGAGATAAAGATGGAGACAAAGAGAGATAGAGATACAGAGAGATAAAGAGAGGAAGCAAGAAAGGATAGATAATTAGAGAGAGAAAGAGAGGAATAGAGAAAGAGAGAAGCAGAGAGACAAATATAGATAAAGACAAAGGGATAGACAAAGCGGAGAGATGGCACTTAGTATTTTACCACTCCCTCCCATCTTTCTTAAATATACATTTCTTTATTTGACAAAATACACATTTTGGGACATTGATATTTTTTTGAAATACATTTTTTCCTTCTCTATAGCTATTTGTCAGTTTTCCATGAGAGTTGTTCCTTGGATGGTGGCTCTCTTTGTGACTAATAATCATGTTCCTTTTACAAAAGTTTTGCCAAAAAAGGATTCAACACAATGGGCTCCCATGACATAGAATTCATGTCATTTTTGAGGTCTCGAGATCATTCACATATCATATGCAAATTCAAACAAATGAAAACTTTTTCCCTAAAAATATAATATTTTTAGACAATTAGAAATTCTTAATCTAAAATTATAGAATGTCTAAATTTAATTTCAATCTATTTGAGCTCCAAATTATGTACTGGTGTGAAATTATAAAAGCAATGAGGGTCACACAATTTGATTGAACTTTGTATTGTGTGACATCCCATGAGAGGATCGATGATGGTAGGCGAGATGAAAACTAAACATGAGGTATGTGCTTATATTTGCAAGAGAATGCCTATTAAATGTTAGTGTCAAGATGTGAAATATGAGCATTGTGATAAACAAACATACATGCTTCAAATAATATGCATAGGTGAAAACTAATGGAATATAGGTGAGCCTAGGTGTAGTGCATGAACAATAATCTAGAAAGGAGATACATGCAAAAAAAGGCTACACACCAAACATGAAAGCTCACAAATTCAAAGTATCTACTAAGAAAAACACTGGGAACTTGAAATCCATTAAGATTATGCAAATTAATTCACAATACTCGAGAGAACAAAAATGAAATGGACCATAAGGATACAAGACAATCATCATTCACTTAAAGACAATATATTTTTTTACTACTTATCTAGAATCTCCCTTTTCTTGTGATATGGTCCTCTTTATGTTTTAATTAAATTCTAGACAAAAAGGCTCAAATATGACCATCATATTTAAATTCTAATATTGGAGATAAGGAAAAAAAGCCCAACTAAGGCCTAAGCTTTTCTCTTTTCATGTGATATGATCTTCTTTAAGTTTAAATTATATTATATGACAAAAATTCTTAAATATGACCATACGACATTAAAAAAATATATAAACTAAACAGATATATTAAAATGATTTTATAAATAGGTACCATTCTTGACTCTTAGCCAATAATTATATATTCAAAAATACGCTCCCAAATTAAATTGCAAAAAAGATGTGAGATTGACATTAAACCCTCCATTAAAAAAATTTCCCTTTTCGTTGAGACAAATAATCTTCTAGATCAACATTGGGATTAGTGATTTACCCATCCATTATGTTGTTAGGAGGAGGTTTATATAGAGGAGGTAGTAAGTAGTTGTAGAAGATATAATTTGCTAACTCATTCTTGTCAAAGAATTTTGGAGGTTATCCCCTCGAAGTGCTTTACTCTATTTTAAATAATTTTGTCTAATTACTCTTATGAATGTGATATATTTGCATGTTATTCTACTCTTTGACTAAGTAATTGAAGCAGGGCCCAAATTTGAAGGTTGAAGCAATTTTTTTTATGACAGTTATTCATTCAAAGGTGCCCTTAAAATACTATAACATATCTTAATATAAGTAAAATTATATATAGGCCAAATATATATATTATCACAAATTTATATAAATTTTGACAATCTATTCAAAATCTCTCCTTTCATATGATACGATCTTTTTAAAATTTTGATTGTATTTTATGGAAAAAATGCCTAAATATGAGCATACGACCGTCAAATTTAAGCCTTTAGTACAATATTGATTATGTTTAATTCCACAAAAGCACCAAACTAAACTAAAGGATGAGGTGGGAAAATAAGTACTTTAAACATTGACATATTAAAATACTTTTAAAATAATTTCCTTTTAAAGAAACCACTATTTTAAACTCAACAAAAACAATTATTACAACTTGCAATATAAAAAAAGATTAAATACTAAATAAATAAAAATAAAAAACAAATGAATAATATTTACTTATTAGAAAAAAATAAAAAATAAATAAATAATATTTGCTGATTAGATGACTTACAAAGTTAAGAAGTACCAAATAATCAAACCGCTTTAAAAAAAGCCCCCTTTATTATTATTAGAAATAGCTTAAAATATATATTAAAATTAAAAATCTGCATTATTAATTGCCTTATTTCTGCTGTTGTTGCCTTATTTTTATGCTAAAACCAATCCTGCCCCTTTGGAATCCAAAGAAAACAATGAACAAAAGGATAAAAATGAGGAAATAAAAAATAGTGAACCAAATGTAGACATTTGGCGTATGTTGAGTGGTAAAAAAATGAACGGTTGAGACAATTTCAATCGTCTTGCACCCATATCAGACACCCTCAGCTGTTGATATTCACACCAGGCTGGTTCACCTAATAGAGAGAACGCCTTCGGCATAATAAATTAAAAACTCAACTCAAGAGTACACAACCAAAGTTGAATTCTTATGAAAGAATAAATTATAAAATGGTGCAAAACAACAAAGTAATTTCATTTATTCACTATGGCATAATTTACATCAAATTAGATATTAACATATTATATCCAGGACATATACATACCAAGATCCACAACTCATCTAGATCTTTGATCTTCAATCTATTGTCTCTATCTTCCTTTAGTTTTCTCTTTTAATGAATTACCACCTTCTTATAGACATTCTTTGATGTAGTAAGGCAACACTGACCAAAACATAGTACACTAAACCATGCACATGTATTACAAACCATGGGATGAATATTGAGTGATTCTAGCTGTTATCCTTCATTAGGATTGGACACATTCCCTTGATGCTTGCAAAATGACCCCTTCTAACACAAGTGTGCCAAGATATAAGCTATGAAAATTGATGTGGCTTCAACCATGAACCTCCCAAGCACAAATACATTAATATATGACCTTATCACCAACATGCAATTACACAATAGTAAATAGGTCCATTTTGGCATAAGAGAATGCCACTAGTTACAATGGGGGAACAAAATTCAATATTTAACACTATAATAACAAACATTGCATACCCTACAACTTCTTATACTGTGTTTTTCCTTCATTTTATATGTTCCCCTTAGCATGTGTTTTTAGCACTTGTTCACACCTTGTCTAACTGTATGTATCCTTGTTTATCCTCATGTGTTCTATATTTCCCCCTTTATATGTGTTTATACCCTTATATAAGCCATTTTGACCCTTACCCATGTAATGCTTATCCTTGCCTACCTAAAATTTAATTTTGGTCTCTTCTTTCATGTGATTCCACATTTTATTTCGACCTTGTTTCCCTCATATCTTGCTTCCAAATGATCAAATTGACTTGAGATAACCTCCTTGTAACATCTCAAACTGAAATGCTAAATAAAATATTCAAAAATTTAAGTAATAAATGCCACAATCTCAAAATTCTATTTTTTCTTTTAATCATATGAAGTAAAGCAAGTACATTTGCATTTACAAGATACATGATATAATACATCATTTGATGGTCACTCTGCATGTGACTTACAAATTGTTACATGAATATGTGTACAAAGAAATGATGTCTTCTATTCATAAGTCTTCGGCAGTCAATTGCAAGAGGGAGAGCATCACCTTGGTGCATTTCCTCCAACCACAGATCGACAACCCCCCGCTCTCCTTCCTTTAGGAAGTGGCCCTTCCCTTCACGATGGTATAGATAATGAGAATCAACTGATTCCATGTGCCATCTGAAAACTAGTGTAGTGTCTTGGCATGAAACAATCAAGTTTACAACTTCTAGTCCATCTCTAGCTATGTACAACCCATCTGATTGATCAAGCTATCTGGATCATAGTGAACCAACAATGCAAGCAATGACTTTTGCATTACTTTGGCCAAAGTTTTTATAATAATAAGAGTCGATTGTTCACACACTTCTTTCTTGACTTGGAGACTGACATTCTTTCTATGCTAAGTTATTAATCAAGTAGACTAGGCAATCATAGTCCATAAAGACTAGTCAATTCGCAACCATGCATTGAGCCCCTCTTTGCGAACTCACAATCTTAGGTCTATGACAACTGTCATCTACTCAATAGCCTTCCAACCCATTTTCTAACCCAAAACATAGGTGAATGGTTTTTAAATATATTATCAAAATGGGTCATCCCACAATAATGGGTTACACTTTTTGGCCAAACTTGACATTGAAATCAACATTTTGAACTAAATCTTCACTTTCTGACACATATAGCCACTAAACCATTAGGAATTTGAAGATGATGTGAACTAGTGATTTGTTAGATTTTATTTGTAGATTCTAAATATATATTTTTGAAAAAAATTGGAGTTAAATTGTAAATTTTTTTGCGTATCCTTTGATAACTAGTTTTTAATAGTAAACAACATTTTTTTAAAGTGATGTGTATTCTGTAGCACATAACTTTTTTTCTACAAAGGATAAAATTCTGATTCTTTTGAATTTAGATTGGTAACATCGATATATAGGGCATGCATTTAGTTTCATAATATTTTGTTGAATAATTTTTTTTAATTAAGTTTTGAAGTCAAACTAATTATAATTTAGACATAGGCATATTCCGAAAAACATAACTTTTTATGTATATATCGAAATTCAATTTTTTTTTGTTGAAACAAGGACATCAATACCTAGGGCATAGATATTTTTCAAAAAAAAAATTCACTAATTTACTAATTTTCCATGTGTGTAGAATAGAGAACTTGATGTTCGGTGAAAAACCTACATTCACAAGAAATAAAAAATAAATATAATAATCAAATTAAATATATTTAAAATTATACTTTTTGGGAAGCTTATAATAAGGACTACATAATTAAAAAACATAAATTTTAAATGAATTCATTTGATCCCCCAAAAGGTAAATCAAAAGTAGTTTTTTATCAGCATTTTGATAGGTGTAGAGGAGACTCCATTATAGGTATGGTTTAAAAATAGCGGGGTTCTATCCAAGGGGGTTTGAATATAAGGGGGTTTGATCAAACCCTCTTCAATTAAAATCCTTTAAATGGAACCTTTCAAGGCTTAAATCATTATATTTTCTAAAAATATGTGATTTCAGCAAAAATCAGGATATCCCAAAAAGTGTAACCCATTATTGTGGCAGTACCCAAATCCAAGAACTAATCTCATTCTCTCAATTCCAAAAAAGGGTGAGCACATGACTCTTAGAAGGACTTCAACCAGGATAAACAAGTTATTTAGTAGATATTACTCTATACCTATTTAATTGACATTATCAATTTTACCCTCTTCTAAGGGTCAACTAGACAATTATAATATTAACTTGTCTAAATGACTAAAATTACACTTTGAGCCCCTCTTTGTGTCCTTGCAATCTTGGGTCTATGACAACTGTCAACTACTCAAAGTTTAGCTTTATCAAATATTCTCTTAATGAAATAGTTATTCTTTATGTCATTGGATCTATAAGTATATTCCCATCATATGCCTTACTCAATGTCAACTAAGGTCACAATATCTTTGCAACCAGGGAGAAATCTATCTTTGGATTTATATTTATAACCAACTTATACCTTGTCAGAGGTTTTATAACATATCCTATCAGAATTACATGTTTGTACAACACTTGTACTTGTGATAACCTTGAGCTCTCAATCTAGGTTCCTATCACTATACTTTATTTTGATTGGATTACAATAGTTGTTTGAATCTGCCACATAAAAAGTGTGTTCACAATTAAGGCAAAAGCACTGCCATTAAAAGATTTTTACTCATATGAGATGGCCATAATGTTGCCAATGAGAGCTTACTTGCTCAATTCGAATGGCTACAACATTGCCATCAAAGAATTATATACTTATTACACTTGGCTGTATTCCTGCCATTGAATGGTTAAGTACTCATTTCAAATGGCTTTAATACTTCCATTGAAGGATTATATACTCATTACAGTTGGCTATATTCCTACTAATGAGTGATTGAATATTTATTTTGAATGGCTTTGATGCCGCTATCGAATGGTAAATGTAATGTACACGATAATCTATTGGCAAGAACATAGCCAAGATACAAGCAATTTATGGCTTACTCTCTGTTATACAAAGTTAATCAAATGGATATTCATTATATAGAAGGATTTAGCCTTTAAAAGCATTGGAAAAGATACAATGTTTAATAAGCTTACATAGTGCTATTGGCCATGTTCATGACTAGTTGCCTTGCAAAGCAATATGGCTGACTGTATACATCTACTTACACCATCATGCAAACTCTTAAGTCGCATATATGTATATACTAGTTTGATAACACCCACAGAGGTAATATTCAAGTATTAAGGCATAGGAGGTCATTTACTATAAGTTGAAAAAGTTGTAGGCCACACCATTGAATTCGTCAAAGGTATTGTGATATACAGGTCGCGATGTAACTATCTAAAAATTAGTAGAATGTTTATAACATTTAAGTTTATTACACTTGCTCGAGTGGTAGACTCTCCATAGTTTGACTTGGATGATTAGTAAAGTGTGATTTGCAAATAGTTTGATACTACACAAAACTACAATATATATACATGCTCAAGCTGAGCTTACACACTAGATACCACAGGCCTAGTTTGCAAGACTCTTCAATTTACAAAGAATCAGTTTAATAATACTTCCAGGAATTTAAAGAATACAAACATAAATTGTTTGCATAGTATGCTAGAAGGACTTACTCACAGTTCAATAGCTTCACTATTGTGTTTAAGCTTTCATCTTTCACATGAGCTACTTCTCCCTTTTCTTGAGTAATCTCCTCCCTGAGAAATATCAAATGGATTTCTTTTTCATGCAGTCTCTATTCCCTGTCTGGTTCATGGTTTTTAGCTTCCCTTCAAGAATTAGTTAATTGACCAACATCCCACACACTTCCTCTCCCTCACCCATGCCTATATGTTGGCATTATGGGAGGTGGTTATTCCTCATAATTCTCTAATAATACTAGAGGCACTAGGTAGTGGAAGAAGGTTTTATTCCCCCTATCCAAATCTTTTGGTTGGAAAGAAATTACCTTAAAATAATAATTCACTGAGAAATTAAAATGACAAATATAAACAAACTTGGAATATAACTTGTTGTGATGTTCACAACACACCCCATTTTACTCCTTAGCAAAATGAGGACCCCTGTTGTGGCTTGTTGCTTTTGCTTGTGTGTGCTGTTCTGTTTGGTGGAAAAAGGGAAAAGGAGGGTGAAAATTGCAAACTTCATTAAAAATAGAGAAAAAATGCATTTTCAGTACCAGGGCAGAATATGGATGGATTCCTTGTGAAAAATAAGCTAGGGTTGCTTTTTGAACCATCTCAAAATTCCAAGTATTTTGCAAGTTATAAGCATTTTGGTAAAATGTACAAGGGAAGGGTTTGCTGTTGCATATACAATGCCCTTTGTATATCGGGTTGCATATACAAGGTCCTTTGCATGTAAGTCTGCTTGTATGCAAAGTCCTTTGTATATCACTTTCCATATACAAGGTCGTTTGTATGTGCAAAGTTCGTTTTATTACTTAGTTGCGTGAGCCGTCGGGTTGCATATACATTGTTGTTTGTATGTCGGGTCATTGTATGTTGCACATACAAGTCTGTTTGTATGTCAAGTTTGTATACAAAGGGTCTTGTATGCCTTCGACTAGCGCTTTATTCATACATGCATCTTTTTCTTGTATGTATCTTATATACATTGGCTGTATACAGGGCGGACCCAAAACAATTTTTTTAGTTAAATGGATAAATGTTTGTGTCTATTGCATGTATTTTACGTTTGTATGTTTGGCAGGTCGAAACATACAAGGTGAAATATACAAGGCACTGTATACATTGCACGGAATCCAAAAGTTGTGAAATAGAGTTAAAGTGTTGTATGTGCGCCCTTGTATGTTTAAATAACATACAAGCGAAATATACAAGGGATACATACAAGCTGCGGACCTAAAAAGTTTTAAAAATTGGTTTAATTGTAGTATGCTTCCAGGTTTGTATGCATATACTATCAGATGCATGCAAGTGTAGGGATACAAGAGGAGAGAGAAATGTGGTCCCCACCACTTGTATATCAGGTTTGCATCTATGTAGGCGATATACAAGCGAAAGATGCAAATTAAAATGATACAATGAGCGGATGCGAAGGGAAGTTAAAAATAGTAAATTCCTTGCATGTTTTGGCGCTTATATGCAGGTGATGTACAAGCCGACATGCAAAGGAACGTTATACAAAGAATTGAACGAGGCATCGGCGTAAGATGAGCGATCGATAGGAGATTTTGGACTCACTCCAATGGAAGAAGTTCACACTGATGAAAGAGAAATGCATGCCAAATAAAGATTGCATTGGCCAAACAAAGACGATCAGTGGAAGTTTTCCTTGCTGCGCCGATAGAAGATGTTCAGGCCGATAGAAAAGAATGACATAGTCATTAAGGCTATATCGGCCAAACAAAGGCAATCGATGTGAAAATTCGGGCTCGCTCCGACCAGCATGACTCATGCCGATGAAAGAGAAATGAATGCTAATAGAAGGGACATCGGCCAGAAATGTAAAATCGATGGGAAATTTATTAATCGACCTGACTAAGTAGGTCATGCCAATGGTGAAGATATACATAGCTGATTAGAGGAAAGATTGAACGCACCAATACTGCAACTAAAGATCGAGTTGGTAGCACATTGATTACTGCAACTAGTGCCCATCAAACATTCTGACTAGGTAATAAATTGACGAAGCAACTTGATATATTTCTAATCCATTTTTTGTCTATTTTGTAGGTTTGTAGGTATGAAGAAGGTGGAACTTAATGGCGATGACATCACAGAAGAGGAAAATAGATCTCAGAGGAAGCGAAAGGAGATAAGCAGGGAGCGCAAGAAGTCAAGACTTTCAATGATGAAGACAAAATGCAGATGGAAACATTATTACAACAGACAATAGAGGACATTTTGAGCTGTAAGGGTTTCCAAAGGGGCATATTACGCCTAGATTTAATGTATGCTACTCTGAGATATTTTTGGATGGGATTTTTTTTTTTCACCATTGATGCTGTAATTAGAGGTGTGAACTGTTGATTAACTAGGGTTTTGGGACTGTATTGTGGACAGTCAAATCTATATATTGTGCCCCTTTACGTTGTAATAAGGTTACACAGGGATTTTTAGAGAATAGCTAGCAGTTGTAATTTATCTCAGCATTTAGAATAGAGGGACCTTTTAATTTAGAAGTAGAGGGAGGTCGCCTATGTCTGCAATAAGGAACGTGTGGAACATCCTGCTTCCTTCCTGTATCTGTAAAGCTTTGTAAGTTTTCTGTAATTTGATTAATGAAGCTAAGAGTCATTCATACATTGTAAATCATATATGACTATGTGTTTTGAATACAAATGAATCTAGAATTCTATATCTATTTTCTGTGTGTCTTCTGCCTCTTCTTTGTGTTCAAAACAATATCTCTTAAAGCTTGAAATCTTGACTGTATGTTTGTGAAAATGCTCAGAACTTACATTTAAGGTTTAATTTGTGGATTTGATCAATTTGTTGCATTACTTGCAAAGTGCATAACATAACATTTAGATCTTGTAGTAAGAATGAAGTTTAGTTTAGATTTCTCTAACTTTTCCCAACCCATCTTAAAATACTTAGCTTAAAATGCAAAAAATTAAAGGAAATTGTCTCATATTTGAAAGAAGCATGCATAGCTGAGTTGAAAGTAGACAATTTTTGTAATATTGAAGAGGAGAAAGCTTGTAATAATATAAATCATATAGAGCTTTGTAACACAGTAACAAGTTTATGCAAAAGAGTGGACAACATGCTAATATTTATGATCTTTTGCATAGTTTGAGTCTAGTAAATCATCAAGAAACCCTAAATCATGTAAGGCCCCTTGCATATTACAGCTTCACATCAACCTACTGAATTGTCTCAATAGGTCAAGACTTGACCATATTAAACTTGGGATTAAGCAAATCTTAATCAATTTCTTCATATCTTTCAAGTCAGTTAGGTTCATTTTATGTGAATTTTAACTATTGTTATGACTGTGTAAAAACAATCATCAACATAACTATAACATTAATCACTTTAAATAGTATATATTGTTGCAAGGTGTGCGCCCTTGGTCTCCTTGTGTTGTGTAACCTAATGCTTGGGTTCGTGACAAGGCTTAACCGTCTCCCGTGGATTCATTAACTCTGGCAGTTGTATCAGGCATTAAGAGGTCAATCTTTTGGTGCAATGACAAGTGTCTTTCTAACAATTGGTATTAGAGCTTGGGTCACAGGTTTGAACCCCTCACTTGCACTGGGGGGATTTTTGCAAGGTGTACACCCTTGGTCTCCTTGTGTTGTGACAAGACTTAACTGCCTCTTGTGGATTCATTAACTCTGGCGGTTGTATCAGGCATTAAGAGTGTTGGTTATTTTCCTAGACTAGATGCTTATTCCCAGTCATCCCTACAAGGTAGCCATCATTGATCAATAGGATTCCTGGGCCAGAGGCCAACAATGTAGGAGATAGACTCTATAAATATCTCTTCTTCTTCTTTAGGCTCTGCAGAACCAAGGGGGGTATTCCCTATTCAACATCTATAAAATGCATCTATGTATTTGTTGGGATGTTGACACAAAGCAGATAAATCCTCTATTAAGTAGACCAAAACTATGAGATAAGTGCAAAGGGGCTAGCTTTGGGCCTATGTTCAGTTGTAGACAGAGAATTTTGGGTCCTAAAACTAATTCTAATGTCCTAAAAGGTTTGTTTATGAAGATTGAGTTTGGTTTATATTTGGATGCAAAACTAGGACCTGGAGTGTAACCTCAATGCAAGGCTAGATTGGTGCCTATCCAGGGCTCGGAGTCAGTAGACATACACATGTGAATGGTCAGCATAAACATATACCAAAGACTAGGTATCAAGGGGATTTTATCATATCTGCCTCACAGATATCTCCCAAAACAGAGTGTTTAGTCATTCATACTTAAAGGAATCCTTGCTGCAACACACTTTCTCAATGATTAACCTGAAACATTTAATTTGTTCCTTGAACAAAAGTAGGAGATTAAACATTCAATATAGAAAACTATATTCCTAAACCTTAACAACCCTTAGTTATCTTGATTCAAAAGAAACTATGCCCACAACTTGGAGACAAATGATTAAACACATGCAATCAGTGCATTTCTCATATAAAACAGCATGAAACTAGTTAATTTATGCATGAAACATACAACATGAGACTCATAAACTCACAGAACTTTGAGGATAGGGCCACCAACTAAGTTGTATTGTATCACAAAGCCAGAAGTTTGTCCCGTTTTCAACAACCACCAAAATGAGTCACATAGCCTGGCTGTTATAGCACAAGTATGTACTTTCAGCAATTAATCACAAAGTCTTCTCAAAATTTCAAAATTCTACCAAATATAGGGCACCATGAGAAAGGCGTTCAAAACAATAAATGTAGCAAGCAGAAAGAATAGCCAAGATTGGTTGAACCTTGAGTCCCACACCACCGCCTAAGGATTTTCCTCCTCAATCGGGTAGCTATTCAGTCAATCAGGCCATACCTCTGCAATTCCTATGCCATTTATGGCACACCAACCCGTAGGACGTAGCAATGGTCTGCATTTGAAGATACCTGCCAAGAAAGATACAGCAAGCACGGGAAATCCCATGCTGATGAAAATTTAAACCACGACTGTTGAAATCCTCCCTACTGCTGAGATCTGCGGTGCCCAAAAGGTCTGAAAAGTCAAGAACCAATATAAACGTGCCATGTAGGCACCGCCGCATCCACTGCTGACCATTCCAAAAATGTAAGATCAATAATCCCACATCCATCCTGCAATTCTTGCTTGAGTAGCTTATAAACCAAGTTAAGAACAATTCTAGTGTCGTACGCTTTTGCCCTGCATGACCACTAAACCACCTGCCATCAACCCATCACCCTGACTCCTGCCAATACCAAGATTTGATCGGCGAGACCACAAACCATCGGAAAACTCAAAAAACCTCCTACCGCCATGCCGATCTTACCAACGAAGCCTCCACACTCCCTTGTCAGCTAGACCCAAGCCATCGGGATGACTTCCATCAGACATACCAATGCCACACATCATACCGATGGACACCCCCGTCGGCGTGACCAAGACCATCGAGGGATCACCTTGCTTATCCTCTGATACGCCGATACAGCTCCATCATCCAAAGTATCCCTATCGGCCCAACTCTCCATGATTCACCCGATGCACCATGTCACCCCGATGGCATCTCCATCGGCATAGCCCATTCGCAGATTCAAAAATTCCTTTGCCGATATCACCCATCACACCGATGGACGTATAAACTCCTAGGGGTTAAAATGAAAGGTGTCTATTGATTCTTAATTTGAAACCCTAACTGCAAATGGGGCGTCATCACATTGCATGAGGACTAGTCAACTTTTGAACATTAAAGCATGAGGATGAAACACAAAAACTAGGGACCCACCATGGAAAACCAACATCAGAATAGACAAAACAATGCAAGATCCCATGACTCAGAAAATTCAGGGTCTGAATGAGAAAACCTGCAAATGTTCAAGCTTAAAACCCTAAACATAAATGAGTACCAACACAGGCTCTGATTGGGGACGTGCTGGTGCAAGACTGCAGCGAGGACCAGACTACTCCGGAGCAGACTAGACAAAACACAAAACTCAAAACAGGACCGACTATACAAGGCACATACAAAATATTTACAACTAATTTACAGTGTGCACAAAAGGTACTCATTTATGAGAAGAAGGCCTTAAGGAATTTATTGTGCACTGGCAATTCCAACAGTTCACCATTTAGGGCCTGGAGAAAATAAGAATCATCTCCATAGATATTGCTAATTTGATACGGGCCAGTCCACATGGGCTCAAATTTGCCATGTTTGCCCTTATCCTAGCTCCTTGCATTCCACATAAGGGCCAGATCACCTATCTGAAACCTTCTCTCTGTAGCCCTTTTATCAAACAGGTACTTCACTCTTTATTGTTTCTTGATGTTCCTTTTCTGTGCTTCCCTTCTGATTTCATCTAGTTTAATCAACTGATTGATTCTTTCAGTCATTGGGTCTCCAATCTCCTCATCGTTCCCTTGGATGAATTGATAAACTGGCAGGAGGTTGTTCACAGGCAATCTAGCTGCTGCACCATATACTAATTCAAAAGGTGACCTTCCAATTGCTCTTTTTACTGTCATCCTGTCAGCCCACAATGCCAACTTTAGCTTTGAATCCCAAGCTCTCTTGTTTTTATCTATCACTCTCTTGATGATTTTCATGAGGCTTCTGTTGCTTGACTCAGCCTGGCCATTTCCTTGTGGATGGTATGGTGATGTATGAGACAAATCAATTCCATAAGTTTTGCAAAAATTTATAAACTCACCAGACCTGAAGCACATTGCATTATCTGTGACCAATTTGGCTGGAACTCCAAATCTAATAATAATCTTCTCCAGAATAAAATCCATCACCACTCTGCTTGTAGCCCTTCTAGTTGGAATGGCTTCAATCCATTTGGTGAAGTAATCAGTGGCAACAAGGATCCAACTATGCCCTCCACTAGATTTTTCTGAGATTTCCCCTATGAAATCAATTCCCCATTGCTGAAATGGAGCCTCTACAGTTATGGTCCTAAGGGGCAATGCACCTTCATACTTTAACTTTCCTGAAAACCTCTGGCAAGGATCACATTTTCTTATCATTTTTTGTGCATCTGAGAAGAGAGTTGGCCACCAGTAGCCAGCTCTGAGAATTTTGTGGGCTATTGTATAGGCAGTATAGTGTCCACCACACACTCCATTGTGCATGTCACTTAGAATATCCTTAGCCTGCTCTTCACTCATGCATCTGAGTAATACACCATTAGGATTTTTCCAATACAGCTCTCCTTGAACAATGATGTACTTAATAGCTTGCAACTTCAAGGTCCTTTTTTGGATATCACTAAGATGGGAAGGACAGTTTAAATTCTACAAATAATATACTATGTCCTTATACCACTTAGAATCTAACATATTTATAACTTCACTATGCACTTCATTCACTTAATATGCCTCTAAATTTGACTGTGTCATTAGCTTTGCTAAACCTTGTCCCCTTACCAGCTTAGTGATTTGTATTTCAATGTTGAATTTCTATAATTTGTTTATCCACCTGCATCTTCTTCTAGTTACCTCCTGCTGAGTAAATATATCTTTGACTGCTGCATGAGACACATATGCAATTACTTGTGAGCCTACCAAATAGGGCCTGAAGCTCTTGACTACTCTGACCAATGCATATGCTTGCTTCTCCATTATATCATACTTTAATTCAGCAGCCTGCAATGACCTACTAAAGAAAGCTATAGGCTGCTCAAACCCTTCTGCATTTTTCTGCAATAAACATGCAGCAACAATATGGAAAGAAGCAAATGAAAACAATTGAAATGGCCTAGAAAAATCTACAGATTTTAAAACAGGAGTCATCTTTATTGCCTCTTTTATGTTCTGAAATGATTTAGTCGCTTCCTCTTCCCATTTGACAGTTGCACCTTTCTTCAGCATCCTGGAGATATCTTTTGTAGTCTCTGCAAAGTTAAGCACAAATCTCCTAACAAAGTTAATTTGTCCGAAGAAAGACTGAACACCTTTCACTGTCTTAGGGATCTGAATTTTGTCAATTGCAGCCACTCTTTCAGGATCAATCCTGACTCCATCCTTGGAAACAATGTGTCCAAGCAATTTTCCTTCTACAACCCCAAAAGTACATTTCTTTGGGTTGAGCGAGATGCCATACTCTAATGCTCTAATAAAAATCTGTTCCAAATGTGTATAGTGCTACTCCTCCTTCTTTGAAAAGGCAGTTAAGTCATCCTGATACATAGCCAAGATTGAATTAATCAATCCTGCAAAAGCAACATCCATTGCCCTCTGAAATGTGGCACCTACATTTGTCAGTCCAAATGGCATCCTAACATATACATATGTTCCCTAGGGAGTGGTGAAGGTAGTTTTGAATTGTTCTGATTCTTTTACTTTCACTTGATTGTACCCTGAAAATCCATCCATCATGGATAGAAGCTCTCACAGCCAGTCACCTTCTGTAACATGGCCTCCATATTTGGCAGTGGATAATTGTCTTTCAAAGAAGACACATTCAGATTTCTAAAGTCAACACAAAGTCTTATGTCACCATTCTTTTTTTTGACTGGGACAAGGTTAGACACCCAAGTCAAATGTCTAATAGGCATAATTATTCCAGCCTCCCTAAGCTTCTTGAGTTCTTCTTGCATTCTTGGAGCTAAGGTATGATTAATAGGTCTATGTTTCTGTCTGAATGGCTTAGCTTTAGGCTTCAAAGGGATTTCATGCTGGAATAAATCCTCTCTATAAGCTTTTAGGTCTTCATATGACTAGGCAAAGACATGTTCATATTTCTTAAGTAGTGCAATCAGCATAGTTCTGATATGTGTCTTGAGCTGTCTGCCAATGTATACTTTTTTGGGAGCATGAAATGTCCCCAAGTTTATCTCCTCTAGATCATTCTTATTTGTTGGAGATGTCTTTGTAACAAATTGGTCCCTATTGTCAAAAGCTCTCTCTAAAGCAACCAGCCCTCTAGAGATTTTATTTGTCTTTAGCTGTATTACCTCCTTCCCTAAGAGAGTTTCCTTCCCATTTACTACCTCTACAAAATTCTGAAGATCCATTTCCTAGTTCTCATATTCATCAATACAATGCATGAATCTCAGTAAATCTTTATCATCATCAGATACTTGCCAGCTGCATACATTATCTAGCTCTGCAGGTCTAATTTTTACCTCAACATTTGTAATATCAGATAGAGTTATATCATCTGGCCTGATGGCCACATTAGCTAAAAAATCCACCATTACATTTTTTGATCTTTCTACCCAATTGATTGAGAATGCATCAAATAATTCAATTGTGTCCCATACAGCATGCTTATATTGTTTTAACCTTTTGTTTTTAGAAGCATACCTATCTCAACATGTTTAAGAGCCATATTCAGTCCTAGCAATAAAGCTTCATATTCTGCAATATTATTTGTGCAAGTAAACTTCAGCAAGAAGGAGAATTTTAGGAGCATACCAGCTGGAGACCAGAATACAACTCCAGCACCAGATCCTTCTTTTGCACAAGCTCCATCAAAGTACATGGTCCATAGACCTTGTTGGTCCAGATTTTGAATGCAAATGTCTTCCTCTTGGTTTCCTTGATCACTTGAGACAACCCTGAAATTCTCACAATCAGTGTCAACAAAACAAACGTGTTCCTCTAAATCTTGATCTTCAACTGTCTCTGGTGACCTGTCTTCTCTGATCAGCTTAACATCCTTGCCATTTATTGGAATCATGGCATATGATAGGTCCAGCTGCATACTTCCACCAATCAGTGCTGCCCATCTTCTTGACAACAACATACCATATTGCGGCTTTATGTCAACCACTGTTATGTTCATTTTATATGTCTTCTCTGGATACAACGCTAACTTGAAATCTACATCTTTCATGATTTCAATAACAGGTACTTCTCTAGCATCCATAGCATAGCATTTTCCACATGCCTTGTCTATTTTCAACCCAACTTGTTGCATGATAGCCAGAGGCATGATATTAGTTGATGCCCCTGAGTCAAGCATACAATTTTTTATCACTTTCCCATTGATAACAAGGGAAACATAAAATGGTTCCACTTGTGATGGGCATTTTGTCATGGTCACCCCTAGATATACTTCAAGGACTTCATCTTCATGAGTGCACATGGCTTGCTTCTTACCTTGAACTTCAACATTTTGCTTGGCTTGACACAGTACCCCTGAAATTAAGGACACTGCCTTATCTCTGAACTCTTCCACCTTCATGAGTTCCATCAATGGTACAGAGACCTTTACCTGGGACAAGACCTGAGTGATGTCGAATGGAGCATAATTTTGAATAACAGTTGTAGCTTGCTCCACCATTTTACCTCTATCCTGAGATGATCCAGCTTTAGTTTTTATGGCTCCTTGACTGTCATTCTTGCTCTGAGAATTTCTACTTTGATCCTCAACCTGGGGAACTGTGTTTTCTATTTTTTGAGAATCGTAACCTATTTTTTGCTTAAAGCTTTGTTTATTATTGTTCCATTGTTTCTTATATGTTTCAGTCCCCTTATAATTTTGCACTGGTTGGCTCACAAAAGTGTTCTCCGGTTGAGGTGTACCACTTACCTGAGCCTTACCCCTGAGATTGTAATTTCTCTTGACTTGAGCTACTACTGCTACTGTGAGGGCCCTGATTTCTTCATCTGAAGGTCTCCTCAAATTACTCAAGAAATTATGTGAATCCTGAGCATAGCCATAATTGCCCTCTTCATCCTCATCATATGGGAACTGTTGGCAGACCTAAATTTTATTATCTACACTTGCATTAGCATCATGAAAAGAGTATCCTCTACTTGTAGATAGCATATTGACATTATCATCCTCCATGCAATGTGGCTCATTGCATTCATCACTGGCAACAACATTATTATATAGAGACTGAGCAATCATACATTGTGACTGTGAGTGAGGCATTTGGCAGATTATACACCATGGGGTGTCATTAACAATATTTACAGCTTTCTTCAAAGGATCAGGAGTTTCCTTTGTATTCTGAGCTCTTGGATTTGTATTGCTATGCAGGAGGACGGGTTTACCATCACGCCAATTAGTATGATACGGCATATCATGTAATGATGGTCTTCCTTCTTGCCTTTGGTAAACTGGCCTGTCAGGACCTATCCCCTTTTCATTTTTAGCTATTCTATAACTCAAGTCCTTAACAACATTTGTTAATTTATCTATTTTATCCTTAGAAGTAAATGCATTACCTTGAACACTTTGAGATTTAGTGTTTGGATTTTGCAGAATTTTCACATCTCCCTTCTATTTGTCTTACCAAATGCCTTCCTATTATTTTCAATATTAGTTGCAATTTTGAAGGCATCTATGAGGCTGTGAGGTCCCTTGTCTCTTAATCCATAAGTAGTTTTGGCATCAAAAGCATTTATGTACAACACTATGCACATAGGTTCATTAGGCCTCAGGTCCTGTGGCAATTTATTCAATACCTTCATGAATCTAGCATTGAAATCAACAACTTGTTCATTTGATCCTTTGGTGATTCCAGTGAATTCATTAATAAAGAAACTAGGATTAGTTTTGTCACCATATTGTTCTTTAAATATTCTCCTAAATTCATCCCATGATGAAATGCTTCTGTCAGGCAGACCTTTGTACCATTCCTTGGCTTCATCAACTAAGGATTGCATGAATGATTTCATGAAAACATCCTCATGCTCAACCTCGAAGTTGTCCATGATATTATGAAAAGATTTTAAATGGTCTTCAACTGACACAGTATTGTTTCCTGAAAATTTAGGCACTTGCAGCCTCACATGTTTGTCAATAGGGTTTGGATAACCTGGAATGCCATCAAAAACAAGCTGTCTAAATCTATCTAGTTGCATTGGCTGTCTATCAAATTGATTAGCATTTGCATTTCTATTTGCATTCTAATTTCTTACATGATTTAATGGAGCTCTTATGTTATTTGCATTCTGTCTTTAATTATCATGTTGATCATGGATTTCATTTCTATGCTGATTTCTCTGCATATTTGTATTTTCAAGGGTAGGAATTGAATCATTCTGAGCAACTCTCAGGGCTTGCACTTTCTGTCTCATATCATCTCTGATTTTCATTGCCTACAGATATTCTATTTCTGCCCTTAAGCTCTTAATTTCATCAGCTAATTGTTCCTCTTTGGGCATAGAAGAGGATGGTTTTATCACATTCTGATCATCATTATCATCATCCCTTAGGGATTCAGCTTCTTCAAATCTGTCAGGGGAGTCGTGGCAAGGGCATTCTTAAAACACTTCTGACCTTATTCTCAATCCACCACCCTGCTATCTCTCATACACATTCTGAATTTCAGCTTCTGTGTTTGAAAGAAAATGTATTGTCTGCTCTGAAGATCCTGGATTGTCCTGAATAAATTCATTTTTCCTGGGGCTAGGAGAACCATCTTGACTGGCTCAAACAGTCCCTTTTTTCTTATACATCATTTTTATGGGTAACTCTTCAAATAGAGTATTATGCTGGGATCTTCTCCCTTGCATACAAATTTTTACTTTACCGGTTGGGAGATTGGTTCAGAGTCGCCACCTATTACTAGGAATTATTTTCTTTTAAAATCAGGGTTCTTTCACTTCAGTCCCCAACAGAGTTGCCAATTTCTGTTGGTTATTTTCCCAGACTGGATGCTTATTCCTAGTCATCCCTACAAGGTAGCCATCATTGATCAACAGGATTCCCAGGCCAGGGGCCAATAGTGTAGGAGATAGACTCTATAAATATCTCCTCTTCTTCTTTAGGCTCTGCAGAACCAAGGGGGGTATTCCCTATTCAACATCTATAAAATGCATCTATGTATTTGCTGGGATGTTGACACAAAGCAGATAAATCCTCTATTAAGTAGACCAAAACTGTGAGATAAGTGCAAAGGGGCCAGCTTTGGGCCTATGTTCAGTTGTAGACAGAGAATTTTGGTTCCTAAAACTAATTCTAATGTCCTAAAAGGTTTGTTTATGAAGATTGAGTTTGATTTATATTTGGATGCAAAACTAGGACCTGGAGTGTAACCTCAATGCAAGGCTAGATTGGTGCCTATCCAGGGCTCAGAGTCAGTAGACATACACATGTGAATGGTCAGCATAACCATATACCAAAGACTGGGTATCAAGGGGATTTTATCATATCTGCCTCATAGATATCTCCTAAAACAGAGTGTTTAGTCATTCATACTTAAAGGAATCCCTGCTGCAACACACTTTCTCAATGATTAACTGAAACATTTAATTTGTTCCTTGAACAAAAGTAGGAGATTAAACATTCAATATAGAAAACTATATTCCTAAACCTTAACAACCCTTAGTTATCTTGATTCAAAAGAAACTATACCCACAACTTGGAGACAAATGATTAAACACATGCAATCAGTGCATTTCTCATATAAAACAGCATGAAACCAGTTAATTTATGCATGAAACATACAACATGAGACTCATAAACTCACAGAACTTTGAGGACAGGGCCACCAACTAAGTTGTATTGTATCACAGAGCCAGAAGTTTGTCCCGTTTTCAACAACCACCAAAATGAGTCACATAGCCTGGCTGTTATAGCACAAGTGTGTACTTTCAGCAATTAATCACAAAGTCTTCTCAAAATTTCAAAATTCTACCAAATACAGGGCACCATGAGAAAGGCGTTCAAAACAATAAATGTAGCAAGCAGAAAGAACAGCCGGGAGTGGTTGAACCTCGAGCCCCACACCACCGCCTAAGGATTTTCTTCCTTAATCGGGTAGCTATTCGGTCAATCAGGCCATACCTCTGCAATTCCTGTGCCATTTATGGCGCACCAACTTGTAGGACGTAGCAATGATCTGCATTTGAAGATTCCTGCCAAGAAAGATACAGCAAGCACGGGAAATCCCATGCTGATGAAAATTTGAACCACGACCGTTGAAATCCTCCCTACCATTGAGATCTGCGGTGCCCAAAAGGTCTGAAAAGTCAAGAACCAATATAAACGTGCCATGTAGGCACTGCCGCATCCACTGCTGACCATTCCAAAAATGTAAGATCAATAATCCCACATCCATCCTGCAATGCTTGCTTGAGTAGCGTATAAACCAAGTCAAGAACAATTCTAGTGTTGTACACTTTTGCCCTGCATGACCACTGAACCACCTACCATCAACCCATCACCCTGACTCCTGCTGATACCAAGATTTGATCGGCGAGACCACAAACCATCAGCAAACTCAAAAAACCTCCTACCGTCATGCCGATCTTACCGACGAAGCCTCTACACTCCCTCGTCGGCCAGACCCAAGCCATCGAGATGACCTCCATCAGACATACAGATGCCACACATCATACTGATGGACACCCCCGTCGGCGTGACCAAGACCATCGGGGGATCACCTTGCGTATCCTCCGATACAACTCCATCGGCCAGAGTATCCCTATCGGCCCAACTCTCCACGATTCGCTCAATGCACCATGTCACCCCGATGGCATCTCCATCGGCATAGCCCAAACACATCGGCGGATTCCAAAATTCCTTCGCCGATATCACCTGTCACACCAATGGATGTATAAACTCCTAGGGGTTAAAATGAAAGGTGTCTATTGATTCTTAATTTGATGAAAGCCTAACTGCAAATGGGGCATCATCACATTCCATGAGGACTGGTCAACTTTTGAACATTAAAGCATGAGGATGAAACACAAAAACTAGGAACCCACCATGGAAAACCAGCATCAGAATAGACAAAACAATGCAAGATCCCATGACTCAGAAAATTCAGGGTCTGAATGAGAAAACCTGCAAACGTTCAAGCTTAAAACCCTAAACATAAATGAGTACCAACAAAGAGGTCGATCTTTTGGTGCAATGACAACCATCCTTCTAACATATATTATATCCAAGGGTCTTTGATACAAGAAATATTAATCATTATATCTAGGTTCCGGAGACACATGTCTAATAATGAGGTATCAGCACTGATGCATGACTCAACAACTCTCATAAAGTACATGTGATGAGATTAGTCATCTGATTATAGTCCCGACTCGGGTAGACACTAAATGATAAAAGGAAAGAATATGAAAATTAAGAAGGCATACCATCACAAAACAACTACTAGGTGTGTGTGTGTGATTCTCATATGGTACAATAATCACTATATTCTCACAATCTATCACCCTCTCCTTGATGATGCTCTCCTTCCTCTTCTAGGAGGGGGAAACACTATCCCTATATCCACCTTAGTTGCACAAAAGTAGTTAGCCCATTACATGATTTAGCCATGTGCATAATAACAATGCCACATACATTATTCATTATAAATAAAATAATATAAATAAAAAATGCATTTCCTAAACTAGTACAACATTACTTTAATCATCATTAATTTCATTGACTAACTATCTATCTACTTGAAATAAGATGATAAATACGTTTTATTTTAGGATGGGGTGTCACACTCCTATTGGCCTATCCTTATCCTATTTTCCTTCTCGTAAAGTTTTAGCATTAGAATTAAATTCTAGTCGTGGTTTCCTTAGTGTACAAGCCAAATACTTAGTCTACCCCTTGACTATCTAGGTTGATTTTGATGAATTTGGCCACCAAACTTTATGGAAAATTCCTTAATGACCTACCTACTCTATTTCTCACATTCATTTGACATAGAATCCCATGAAAACATATAAATCAATCACCTACTTCTCCCATTTTAATGATCCTTGCAATCCATTTCCACTAGTGCTTAGACTTTGAAGCAACATCTTTTGTTATGCAAGTGCTCTTAGAGGATATTTTGTCGAAGCTTTTTCTATGGAGTTTCCATGTTTGGGATCTTTCTTTATCTTCATTCTTATCCCTCTTGTGTATTTCTCTTTCCCTTCTGGCCCTAGATGTTGTCCATCCATTTTCAACCCCTCCCTAGCTATTAGGATACCCATTTCCAAGCTCAATTCAACATACTCTCTATCCATTAGATCCTCTTTTTTTATTCTCTTTCCTCCAAATCCTTGTCCATGTCCATTTGATCATTAATACCTATCTCCTATCCTTTTCCATTTTTACACAGCTCCTTAGGTTAGCCTTCAATATTGTTGTTCCTTGTATCCACTTATTTCCATGTCCTAAGTTTGCATGCATTTCATTTTCCAAGTGGCTGCATGACTTATTGTTGGAATAACCCACAAGGGGGTTGATTGAGGTAGGTTCCCACTTAGTGCTTCTATTATGTAGGGTTTTCTCTTTTGAAGGTGATTCTATTTGGATTTGTGAGAAGTGACCAAACATAAAAGTGCTTTAAATCATCCATTAAATCTCCCATCTAAATTTTAGAGAATTTTGACACTATTCTATACTTGCCCCTTATATGTACATGGGTATTCCTTGTAATATCCTAGTTTCTTTGTCATATGACACCTCTAAGATCCTCCAAATTCACCAATGACCTTCTAGAAGCAATTGCAAGTCTTTTAACTTCACACACTTTTTTGTTCCTAGGTACACAATTTCCTCTTTTCATGCTTGCAAGTTCATTTTCCTAATATAGTTTCATGTTTGTATTTCCAAGTTGTTTTTCTAGTTTGTATTGTCAATCCCATCTCTTTTTGTATTGGTGTAGTTCAAGATAGTATTATTTAGTTTTAAATTTAAAATATTTTAAATTTGATCTATATTAGCATACACACTTAGAAATAACTCCTAATTTAATTAGGGTTTATTAACATATTTTTTAAGTAGGTCTTGTTTTTCTTTCATCACTTGGTAAACCTATAACTTGCATTCTTGTTTCCTCATATCCTTGTATATATACTAGTAATAGGTATGTTTCCTTTTTCTCTCATCACATCTTCAATCCTTCCCATCTCTTTTCTTTTGTTATCCTCTGAGCTCCTAAACCCTAGGACCTACTTGTGACCACTTTCATATCTCTAGGTTTCATTTTGTACCCTATTTTATATCACAACACTCTTGACCTCTTTTCAAAACCTCCTTCCATAGCTCCAAACCCTATTTTTTTCACCCTTATCCCTATCTTCCTAACTCCACTAAGATCTTATATGAACTATCTACTTAGTTACAACTAGCTCTTACTATTTCCCAACACAATCTATCTTCTTTCAACCATCTACTCCATGCATTATAGTACTCTTTTGTTCCTTTAATCCTTTACAACAACACTTCAACTTACCAAAAAATCTTTATCTATATCCTACAACTAATTTTCATACTCTCACTCTATGCTTCTTGTTGAAGTAGCCAAGATCACTTGCAAGAATCCAAGAACTTCAACAAAGCTAAATTGCACAAAATGAAGAGCCCAGTATCATACAATGATCAAAATGTGGAGCATACAAAAGTATAATAGAAGTCTTGCATATAAAGGCACTAATGAAGAGGTAGGAAGGTAGGATTGAAAGTCTAACTACCCTTCCAAAAGTAAGACACATATGAGCACACTTGGGACACTTGTGTGAGGATTGTTGATAACAGAGAGGGGGGGGGTGAAATCAGTTATCTTAATTATCTTTACTTTCTGTTCTTCTTTAACAACTAGTGCAACATCAAAACAAATAAGCATCCATGTCCATGAAAGCAAAAACAAAATCAATACACATAACACAATGATTTTGATGTGGAAAACCCTGTTAAGGGAAAAACCACAGGTTGACTAACCCAAGATTGTATTCTCTATAAAAAGAATAGAAGTACAAAATGGCACTTGCCAATTAGGGCTCACTGCCCAAGCACACTGCTCACGAGAGGCTCACTGCCTACAAGAGACTCACTATCTACAAGTTATAAAGAAAGCGACAAGATACTTGAACTAATGAGAAGCATCCACATATGCTAAAGTTCAGTTCCGGTTAGGCTCAATACACTAATCTATTGCACTTCATTCTTCCTCTTCTTTGGTGCTGTTGTCCTGTCACATACCGGATTTGTATTACTACTTCCACACAGCTCTCTGCTTTTCTTCGCACTTCACAGTACTCCACACACACCTTCATGCCGAAATCAATTTGGTATATATATCCGCATCAATGATTTCAATCATCTTTCTAGTCGGCATCTGGAAAACTCAGGATATTTCCAAACTCTAGTCTGTCAGTTGAATCCTTGCTTACCAAGTGATGCATATCAAAGAGATACTCATAGAAGTCATCAGTCATGTTGGCCAATCATGAATGATACCTTAATAACCTTGATCACCATCAATATCTCATCCGGATTAAGGTTTGATGCTCTGCTGGTCAATTCTTCCTCAGTCTACTCTGCCAAATAGGAACCCAATACTGAGGTGCTCATATCTCTTCACTCTTTCATCACCGGAGGCTCAATCCCTAGAATCTATCAGTCAAGGTACTCCTCTTGACTTCCCCATGTCTGCACTTTACTGAGATACTTCCTCTAAGAGATCCAGACCTGATTGTCAGACCTTGCTACATGCTCTGTTCTTGGTCACCGGACCAAAATACTCTTCAATCTGACTTCCGGTATAGACACACCATGTCCTGCGGATGTGTGGGATAGACTTTGTTGCCATCAATGACAACACTCATGAAGCCACACAGTGTCTCTTGCCAACAATCTCCCCCTTTGGCATTGATGGCAACACTTAGTGAAAAATGACTAAGTGTCATACTACACTCCCCCTTGGTTGATGCTCTGTTCTAATGTACATTTTTTTGGAGCCCCCCCTTAGCTAGATTCCACATTTTTCACTGCTCCTCACTCCCCCTTTTACATCAATGGCAAAGGGTAGGATCCGCACACCAAAAATCCCAAAAATCCAACTATACTTAGCCGCATAAATGTATATACATGTTATACTTACATATATTGAAGTATATCTGCAAAAGTTGTCTTCAATTGGACAAATTTTGTTGCCCAACTCTGCTTCATTCTATCCAAAATTGAGATGTGACCACTCAACAGGAATGCAAAAGGTTTTGCCCTCTTTAGATCTGTCGGATCACTGGTCTAGGCTATGGTCTAGGCATCAGTTAGGGCCTCATGCGTGGCCTCTAATTTAGGGATAATCATCCCTCTAAGTTCACCCATCCTACTTATTATGTTCTTCCTCTTCTTCTCAAGCTTCTTTATCTCATTTATGACTGCAATAGTCTGACATTCCTAGTTTATTATGGATGTGGTGAGAGGATCAAAATTCTGAGAGAGGCTTGACAGTTTATCCTCTTGTTCTTTCACTTTCTTCTCAATATCCTTTGTCACTTTAGACCAGGATAAACAAAATTTATATACTTCTCCACCATCTTTAAGAGCATTTTCTAAGCTCTTTAACCCAATATCCATAATTCTCCTATCATTGGTTATAAATCCTTGTATCTCAGAGAATCTTTTTCCCAAAAACTCCTTCCAGACCTTTTCTTCAGCTGACTTCTCTAAGGAATCAAAATGTGTATTAACAGAGTTTACAAGAGACTTTAGATTACCGGATGTGGAGGCCGAAGAATCGTTTTGGAAGGATGGCATGATTTTCTCTAGCACACCGGATGCAATCTCTATTAGCTCATAGTCTTCCATGTGAGACTTTAGAAGCTTTTGTTTTGCTTTGGCTTGAGCAAAAGATGCCACCTTCATTGTCTGGACTGGAGAGAGGGAATCAAAATTGAACGGTCCTTGAAGTAGCTCCGGTTCATCTAATTCTATCATTTCTTTTATCAAGAAGTCTTTGACTGCTTCTGCTGTGTCTCTTGCCGGAGACAGAGTTTTCTTCCCTTCTACAGCCTTAGCACTGTCATCTATGGTCTTCTCTGTTTAATCTTTTTCTCTTCCCTTTACTTGTTCTTCTTGACTGATGCTTTCTTCTTTTCTTTCTTCTCCTTCAATTCTAGAGTCTACAGAAGGATCCAGGAGAGAGGTGTCTACTCCATGAACTTCGTCTTCCAGAATAGAGGAATCTAAATCCTTAGCTTTCTCTTTACTTGTCTCCTCTGTCTCTGTTGCCAATGTCTCAGTAGATTCTTCTTTGTCATCCATGGCAGAGGGTTCATCACCTAGGTCCTCTACAATAGGAATATTGAATCTTTTATAGGCATTCCTAAGGATCTCTTTAGTTTCTTTAGCCACCTGATCAGTCTCTCTGAGAATAAGCTTATTCATTCTGGCTTTGCTCCGAAACTCATCCTTGCAATCTTTGAAGATCATATTTATTTGCTTTGGAGTGATGGAGGGATAGAGTTGGATAGCAATCTGCTCTTGGATTTCTAGGTCTTTTTCCATGGCATTGTTCTTTCTTATCTCAAGTTCCTTCTCTAACCTTTTGGGAATTAGGGATATGATTTTAATGAATGCTTTGTTATAAATATTAAGATACCTGACTGTAGCATCTTGTAGGATCTTCTGGTTAGCTTCATTGTATTCATCATAGAATTCAGTCATTGGTTTCAGGTTCCCATCCACAGTGACTGATTTGATGATATCATCAATGCGGAGAGTAGGCTTTTCAACAAATTCCTCTGCCTTCTCTTCTTTGCCTTGACCGGTAGAGGGTTCACCAGATGTCTTCTTCTTCTTCATTTTCTTGACCTCCTCATTTGACTCAGTCTCTTCATCATCCTTTTGACTGGCATAAGACCTTGTGGCCTTTGTCTTAGTTCTTTTCTCTCCCTTTCTGGATGTTCTGACTTCCAGTTTTGATGCTTTCTGGCTCTTAGAGGTGGCAGGTGCAGAGCTCTTGGAGGATCTGGTCTGGGAAGGGGCTTCCACCGGATCACTTTTCTTTTCTACATCTTGTTTCTCTTTCTTTGCCCTTTCCATCTTCTCTCTGTTGGCATCAACTGCCTCCTTTGAAATTCCATGTCTCTTGGCAAATTCTTCCACCTCTCTTCTCACTTTTCTCTTGATTTCAGGTTGTCTTAGTTCAACATGAACTTTTACACTCAACTCTTGGAAGGTCCCAAACCTTTCTACCTTAGGGTCCTTGGGTTGACTCAGCAGGTGTTGAACATGTAGCTCTACAATTTTCTCATCTACTTCATACCCCATTGGCATGATCCAGACTGTCCTTGGCTCCACTGCCTCCATTAGGCATTGATCAATGTCTACCATAAAGCACACTGTATCCTTGTATTTCTCAACCAATGATTGAGGGATTCTTTCTCTGGCTTGCATCATACTCTAAAATTTCTTGAAGTAGCCCCAGAGTGCTGTATTTTGTGCTTTGGCATCACCAATTCCATGCAAATAATCTCTGATTTGTATTGCCACTAGTCTGTCATTTTGCCATATCCAGCCATTAGATCCGGGTAGCTCATTCATGTAATAGAAGAATAGATAGAGTATTAGGCCACCGTATTTGAAGGAATTCTTCTTATCCTTCTTTATCTTCTACAGATTCTCCAAAAGTTGGTTCAGAAGGAGCTCACAAAGATCATAGTTAGCATTCTTTCTTAACATTTCAGAAGCAGTGTAAATTATAGTTTCGGGTACTAAATTTTCCCTGCTGGAGTGATATATCTTGTAACCAATTATCATGGAGGCAAACTTGATATCCAGATCAATGATATCTTCTATTGTCATTGCTCTCTTGTCAAATCTTGATCCGGTAGCCTCACTCACAGTTTGGTTTTTGACCCATTTGAGAACAGGTAACCCTCCGGATGAGTGCAAACTAGTTACCGCCTTAATAACATCTTTTGTGATCTTAAATGGTCTATTCAACCACATGAAGTTGTCATGCACTCTGCTCAAGACATACCAGACCCACTCATCTTCTGCAAAGCAGGGGAAATGGCTGCACTGTTTGAAATGCTTATCCCAGATGGCCTTGTATTGGGGTTTAAGTTCAAGTGATTCATCTAACAGTTCCTTGTGGTAGATATCCATCAGTTTGGATTCCCCAAATTCTTCAATGTTTGTGTGTATGTAAACCCTAATATCTTCTACATGCAGAACTCCATGCGGAATGCTAGAAAATGCGCCTAGGGGATCAGCTTCTAGGGATTTATAAGGATGTTTTCTGAATTTTGGGCGTGGCCTATCGGTGATCTTCACAACATTCAGAGTAGCCATCTTTCAAAGATTCAGAGAGAGATTTCAAGCGCTGAAAATACCTTTTATGCTTCTAGGGTTCACGATATGAGCCAGATCGGATTGCTGGAGGAATCGACTTCTGCGGGTGATCTTTAAGGGGCTAGAGACAATATTGTTGCAGAGCTCCTTTTCTCTTTTTCTCGAATGCAAATGTACAAATGATGAACAAATGAACCCTTTTATTTCTGCGCAAACCCTAATTCCATTTTGCAATAAATGCACAACTTAGGTTATTTTGGTTGCCTTGTTTTCCTTGTTTCTGAGAGAGATCTTTCTGGATCACTGAGATGCACTTAGAGTTATTCTTGGTGAATATCAGCAATCTTTCTCCAACCATTCCATTTATCTGCAGATCAAGATACCTCAATTTGAATCATACCGAATCTTAACTGTGAAAATCCTGTTCTTACCGGATGGCTGTTAAACTAGATCAATCTTGGTAGATTAACCTCTTCTAAATTTCTTGCGGATCTTCCATATCTTTACCAAGGCTTATTTAGATGTTTTTTCTGAGAACCCTTTAATCCGCAACTTTCCATGTGCCAATTTCAGGCACCAATTGACTGGCTGGGGGAAATTTTTTTCTTTTGTGACTCCCCCTGAGCTAGAGCTCATCTATCTAGTTTCCGGAAGGAATATCAACACCAGATTCTGGTGCGGATCCATCCTTAACATTTTCTGTACTCCTCTTTACCCAAATCTTGTTAATCTCTCTCTGAATTTCATCCGCATTCATTTTTCTTTTTCCTTTGTCTTGGTTTTGATTATGATGCACCGGACCCTTTTTGTCTTGATTCTTACTTTTGTAGAATTTGGCAATATAACTGGATCTATTGCAATTGTAGCAAACAATATTTCTTTGCATATTTGAGTGATATCCTCTTGATCTACACTGATTAGCCATATGTCCCATTCTATTGCATGCAAAGCATCTACCATTGAATGAATTGTTCATTTGCATATTTCTGCACTCATGAGATTTGTGACCATACCTTTTGCATTTAAAACACTCTCCGGAGAAGGATGAATTACTCTGATTCATTCTTCTTCTGCACTAATTTGCTTTATGACCAAAGTTATTGCAATTGTGGTAGTATCCCGATCTAAGTGGATCTAGAAGACCTAAAAAATTCACAGTCTCAGAAATCATCCAAATTAGCATCATTGAATAGAGCTCACCAACGCGATCCTGATGTAGCTTGAATCGCGTCAAAAGGAGGTCGGATGCAAAAGTTATGCGTAGTCAAAGTCTGGTCAAAAATTTCATCATCTCCAATTCAGGTAAAAATGGTGTCAAGTCGTAAAGCTGATCGCCACGATTCCAACGCCACTTGAATCATGGAAAACAAAGTCCGTATGAGCAAATGGCGCCCGGTCAAAGTTAGCAAAAGAATGGGTTGACTTTTAGGTACAGTCAGCATTAGTGCTGACGTGGCATCATCAGGGCAGGGCACGTGGCAACGGTCCGCTGACATGGCATGATGTGGAAGGTCGGTGATGTGAGACATTGACATGGCGTGGACCAGTGGTATGCTGACACGTGGCATTATGTAGGCAAGTAATATGGTGCCACTTGGCAATCTACCCGGTCGCGGACGGTGTTGGGTGTTAGTTCAAAATGTGGTTAGGGGGGAATCGAACCCCTAACCTCACACCTCCAAAATTTCCTCTAAACCATTAAGCCACGCGTTATTTTCGGAGGATAAAACGGTGTTGATTCTACTTATCAACTTCTAAGAAGCTATTTTCCCCTATAAACTTGCCCAATCACCATTGGGCTATGCGTGGCCGAATGATTCCGACAATAGCCTACTTAAATTAGTGAAGAAGCCTGAATTTGTAAGTTTTTTAAAAGGGTTTCAAAGATTTAATTAGATTTTTATGGGCTTTGTAAAGAATAATGATAGGGGCTCGATTTAAGGAGAGCCATATTCTCAAGATTTTAATTTGAAATTAGGAGATATGGGAAATATGGGGAAGATATATTCGTTAACCCCCATATAACATATGAAATTGTATTTAAAGGGGGGAATTTTTGGCTTTAAAGGACATTGGAAGAATTAGAATTCTCAGGAAGAGAAAAGTAGGGATTGGAGTGTGAGAATTTTTGGAGGAGAAGAATTACAAGGTGTTACTATACACCAAAATTGTAAAAGTGAGAGAGATTGTGAGGAATTTTGTGCAGGTTTTGAAGCTTGAATATTGTAAGAAAGCATTTTCAGGTGCTTGGCGATATTAATGAAAGCGGTCCAACGTTGAGAAGCGAACCTGGAGACGTAGTCCTTTGAAGGACGAACTCCGTTATCAACCTACGTCTGATCTTTCTATCTTTCGTCTCATTCTTCTTCTATTCTCTCTAATTTCTTTTTTAGTATTTTTAATTCGGAATTTGATTTCTAACTACAACATTATTGTAATTAGTTAACCTTTTTCAAGCTCTGTGAAAGTTGATGAACTTAGCTTAAATTTTCAATGGTCAAAAAACATAACCAGGTTGAAACTGAAGCAAGGAGAAGGTGCACTTACCGAGTTCAATCTAGAGATCGAAAAATGAAGGACTTTTCCACAAACAGAGATGGCAGTTGAACAAAGTCCTATAGAGCTCGATGAGAAAACTTTCCAGAAAGCTTTTCTTGAAATGAAAGCTATGGTGGAAGTTCTTTTCCAAGAGAGGCAAAAGCGACAGAGGAAAAAGGAACTCAAGAATAGAAAGAAGGAGGAAGGTGAATCTTCAAAAGATGACAAAGGTAAAGGAGTAGGAGGTGGTAGTGACCCTCCTAAACCTCCATCCCCGTCTTCTTCTTCATCTTCTTCATCTTCTTCATCTTCTAAAAATAAACAACCTGTGAAATTTGAAGTTAGTACTCCTTTGTTAAAGTTGGATGTTAAATTTGATTTGCCAATCAATAATGGAGAGTTGGATGCAGATAAACTAGATAATTGGATTAAACAAATTGAAGTTTACTGTAGAATTCAAAATTTTATTGATGATTCTACAAAGATCCAATTAGATACTCTTCGTCTAGGAGGTACAACCTTAATTTGGTGGGAGAGTAGAACACAAGAGGATCTAAGTCATTATGGCAAAATTATTTCTTCTTGGTTTGAGTTTATAGCTGCATTAAAGAAACAGTTCTACCCATTAGGTCATATGCAAAAAATAGTAATGAACTGGCAATCATTGAAGCAAGAGAAAGGACAAAGTGTACAGGAATATACACAGGAGTTTAGGAAGAGAGCTTTAATTTTGGGCATTCCTTTATACACACAAGAAACTTTGTTAAAGTATATAGGTGGATTACATGAAAGTTTGAGGCATACAATACTTATGTTTAATCCAACTAACCTTGATGAAGTTAGTGTGCAAGCCATTCATCTGGAAACAAGCTCAAGGAATAGCCATGACAATCTCTTGACAGACTCAAATAAGCACAAAGGAAGAAAGAAAGGGAAAGAGAGATCACAACGAACAGCTACTGTAAAGAAAGAGGACAAGAAGCCTTATTGCTCACATTGTAAAAAGAAAGGGCATGAAGAAGCAAGATGTTGGAAAATGCATCCTGCTCAGAAGCCAAAGTGGTTCAAGGATCGAAAGGGTAAGCAAAAGACTGCAACTATCGTGCAGGATCTCGGATCAGGTTCCAATGATGAAACCAAGATCTTAGTTGTGGGTATCAAAGGTAATATTCCTTTTGTCAGTGCTAGTTCCCATGCTTCTTCTGTAAAGTGTAATGAAGTACCTGTTCAAAGTAAGAGGAATGAACTGTTTCATATAAGGGCTATTGTAAAACAAAATAAGATTGATACACTCATAGATAGTGGATCACAAGTGAA
This sequence comes from Cunninghamia lanceolata, assembly GCA_027924645.1. Taxonomy (NCBI): domain Eukaryota; kingdom Viridiplantae; phylum Streptophyta; class Pinopsida; order Cupressales; family Cupressaceae; genus Cunninghamia; species Cunninghamia lanceolata. The sequence goes on along the minus strand of BSBN01001327.1, from coordinate 973,634 downwards.
TCTAATCTTTGAACAAGTTGTTAAGAAATTGGGATTAAAAACAACTCCTCATCCTAAACCATATCCATTGGGTTGGGTGCATGATAATGCTCGGCTACATGTGTCAAGGTAGTGTAAACTCTGATTTGCAATCACATCCAAGTTTGTAGATGAGGTAGAATAAGATGTAATTCCTCTTGACATCTGTGGGATGGTTCTAAGTAGTCCTTACTTGTATGATAGAAAGGCCATTTTCTACAGGGAGCATAATAAGTATCATTTGTTTAAGGATGGAATTGAATACACTGTGAAATCTCATCACATGAAGAGTGATAGATCTGTTGTAAACACATGGCATATGAAGATGATTGTAAATGCAAGTAATACATTAACCCTTATGTCTGTAACAACTAGTGATACTAAGCATGAAGATCAAATAATCTCTGATCATGATAAGGTATCGCAGACAACACGGTGTGAAGACCAGTTGCAAGCACAGTCAAGCCTTCAGCTAGAGGTGGTAAAAGAGGGTTTGAAAGATTCATTTTCTAATGATGTTCCTGTTCAAGAGATCTAGCATGTTGATACTTTTTCTGATGCAGAGGTAAACGCAACAGAAGCTTACAAATGGGAAGGAGGAGTCGTTAACACAACCAGCATGTTAAAATCCTGGACATGCAGTATGTAATACCTATCGGCTTAACAGCATCATCATATTTCGAAAGGGCATGAAATATCCTCCTGCTAACTACTGTTCACTTCCTTATCGCCTTTCGCCTTTCGCCTGTCAGCAGCATCATCACATTCGGCAAGTGCAAACATCCTCCTAATGTTCACTGTTCATCATACCACCAACCTCTATCTTCATCATCATGATGTTCGATATCATCTTCATCAGCAGGATATAAAATATCCGGTTGCTCCCGTATATCCTGATGACGACAACTTCAAGCACCTCTCCTTCGATGCCTACGTCACCCCGATATCCGACTATCCAAACAACAGCATCAGGATATGACTTATCCGGTCATATTGAAACATCCTGATGATGTTAACCAAACTTTATGCCGATGACTTACGCCGATGCCAAAACACTTAGCGATAGCAGGATAAACTTGCATAGGGTGATATTCGCAATATCCTAATGACGATGACGTCACTTGCACCCGATGATGATGTCAATGCACCTGATGATGATGTCAACAGGATATAAGACACTTATATCCTTCGCAACATGATAATGAATATCCGGCGCTCTTTTCAATATCCTGATGATGACCTTTCCGGTCCTCAGCCAAAAAGTGAACTTTCACTTCTGCATGCGATAGCGACATGCAGACGATGGATACACACGAAAGATGATCCTGACGATGATATACACACTGAGTATATATCCAACTTATATCATCCTGATGCACTTGAAACATACAGTCTTCGTTAGCTTCATAACCTGATCTGAATAGCGATATACTCGTAGATGACGATGCGATTCACTCCGTCTTGAAAAGCACATGCAGATCCCTGTATATCCGTCAACTGCATGCAAACTCACAGAACCGCGCAATTTTACAAAGAAAACATGATGATCGGGCCGGATCACCTTCAGATCAAAACTTAACAGTTTATCTTCCTAAATCCTAGCACATGAGGATGCTAGGTTGTTTCATAGCATGCTACCAATTGATCTCCCACACAATGAAATGCATAAACAGAAAACTAAAATACAACCTAAACTAACATGCATGACCATTCCACCGATTCACAGAATCAACCGATGGAAGGGTTGAAAGAATCCATTAACCTGTAATCAGAACAGAAATCAAAACATAAACAGCTGATAAACCAGATAATGCAATTGATGAGATCTTATTCAGATGAAACACAAATGTCCTGTTTCTACAACAATGTTTCACAATGTCTGGACTGACCTCTGGATTTCACTCAATCACCAGTACAACATAACATAACTACTACTCTTTCTCTCTATCTGATATGATATTCTCTGATATGATCTCAAACCCTACTGATCTGAGTTATTTATAGCAATATCCTACGAGTACTACCAACTCGATTCCCAGCGGCTGGGAGCTTCCAAGCGGCTGGGAGAGGACAGCTCATACTACCTGATAACGAACTCTAACTGCCTGCACACTCTCCTAGGCTGATCTAATACATATGCATTGGTCCAATGGACCTTATTACATTATGAAGTCAAACATGCTAAAAATAGACTAATGTCCTGTCATGCAGACAATGAACCTATATCCTGTCTTGTAGGGGTGCTCCTGCACCATACTCCCCAGAAGAAGAAATCTCAAGTCCACTTGAGATGAGAGTATGAAGATCTGAACCATGTTTCTGGATCTGCTCTTCAGTCATCCATACTGCTTCAGAATTAGGTTTTCCCTTCCAAGAGACTAGATACTCCAAGTACTGTTTGTTCCGGGTCTGTTTGACCACTCTGGTGTCCAAAACCTTCTGCAACTGTGGAGGATCATGCTTGGGAATGTTATCATGGACTGGATCCTGTAGGAGATCCTGATCTGCATCTGGATAAGACTTGTATGGAGTTAAATCACATACATTGAATATAGGGGACAAACCAAGATCAGGGGGGAGTTGTATCTCATAAGCATTCTGTCCATGCTTGTGCAAGATCTGACATGGTCCAACTTTTCTCTGCATAAGTTTAGTATATTTTCCCTTAGGAAGTCTGTCCTTCTTCAAATGAACCCATACCAAATCTCCAACATCAAACTGTACATCCTTCTTCTTTTTATCAGCATATTCCTTATACTTCAAGGTGGTTTGCTGCAGTTGGGTCTTGACTTGATCATGAACCTCTTTTATGGCTTCTGCAAAAGCTTCTCCTTCTGCACTAACAGGGTCTACTGTAGGTAGATCTCTCAATTCCAAAATTCTTCTTGGATGCATACCATAAACTATCTGGAAAGGTGATTTCCCTGTGCTCCTATTGACAGTATCATTATAGGAAAATTCAGCTTGAGATAGAATATTATCCCACTTTTCTCCATGTTGTTTTGTCAAACATCTAAGCAAATTTCCTAAGGAACGGTTCACTACTTCAGTCTGTCCATCCGTTTGAGGATGATATGTAGAGGAAAAAGACAAATTTGTTCCCAGTTTCTTCCAAAGAGTTCTCCAGAAGTGACCAATAAACTTCACATCCCTATCTGACACTATGCTCAGTGGCAATCCATGGATTCTGACAATCTCCCTGAAAAACAAACATGCAATGTATGAAGCATCAGCAGTGGTTTTGCATGGTAAGAAATGTGCCATTTTGCTGAATCTATCCACTACAACAAAAACACTGTCAAACCCTTTCCTTGTCCTTGGTAAACCCAAGACAAAATCCATACTTATGCTTTCCCATGGTCTGGAAGGAATAGGTAAGGGCTGATATAAACCTGCATTAGTCGACCTGCCTTTAGCTTTCTGACATATCACACATGTCTCTACAAACTTTCTGACATCTGATTGTAACTTAGGCCAAAAGTAATGTCTTCGGACCAGATCAAGAGTCTTATCTAGACCAAAATGACCTGCCATAGCTCCACAATGTTTCTCCTTAATGATGTTTAACCTCATAGAACACCTTGGAATACATAACTGTCCACCTTTGAACAACAATCCATCCTGAATCAAAAATTCAGAGAATTCAGCATGATATTTCTCTCCAAAAGAAGTACATACATGATATATCTCCCCAAAATCTTCATCAGTCTCATACATGGTCTTTAGTGAATCAATGCCAACACTTTCTAATTGAATCTGGTTGATTGTTAGAACTCTCCTGCTCAAAGCATCTGCAACTTTATTCTTGACTCCTTTCTTATGCTTCAATGTAAAAGTAAACGCTTGTAAGGTTTCTACCCATTTCATGTGTCTGTGGTTCAGCTTTTCCTGGCTGTTTATGAAACTCAGAGCCTGGTTATCTGTGAATACTATGAATTCCTTTGGCATCAAGTAATGCCTCCATTTCTTGAGTGACTGGACTAAAGCATACATTTCCAAATCATATGAGGAATACCTCTTTTTAGCATCATTGAGCTTCTCACTGAAAAATGCAATAGGTCTACCTTCTTGGCTGAGTACTGCTCCAATGGCCATGTGACTGGCATCACATTCCACCTGAAAGATTTTGTTAAAGTCTGGAAGTGCAAGGACTGGCTGCTGTGCCACCTTCTTCTTCAATGTTTCAAAAGAATCATCTGCTCTTTGAGTCCAAACAAATCTGCACTTCTGTCCTCCTTTGATGGTATCAAGCATGGGTGCACAAATATGACTAAACCCTCTTATAAACTTCCTGTAGAAGGTTGCTAACCCATGGAAACTTCTGACATCATTCATAGTCTTTGGGGTTGGCCAAGACAATATGGCACTTACCTTCTCCTTATCCATTTGTAACTTTCCTTGTGAAATGACAAAACCCAAATATGTGATCTCCTCTTGCATGAACAAACACTTGTCTAAATTTATCATCAGCTGCTCTTCATGTAACCTCTTAAGAACCAAATCTATGTGTCTGAGATGTTCTTCTTTTGTGTTGCTGAAAATCAGAATGTCATCTAGATATACTATGACAAACTTACCAATGAACTCTTTCAAAACCTCATTCATCAACCTCATAAAAGTACTAGGTGCATTAGATAAACCAAAAAGCATAACCTTCCATTCATATAACCCTTCATTAGTTTTGAATGCTGTTTTCCATTCATCTCCTGGCCTAATCCTGATCTGATGATATCCACTCTTCAAATCTATTTTTGTAAAATACTTAGCACCTCCCAAACAATCAAGTAAATCCTCTATCCTAGGGATTGGAAACCTATACCTGATTGTGATCTTGTTAATAGCTTTGGAATCTGTACAAAGCCTCCAAGTACCTTCCTTCTTTGGTGCTAGCACAGCTGGTACTGCACATGGACTTAAACTTTTCCCAATCAGACCTGAATCCAATAATTCTTCAATTTGTCTGGCTACTTCTGCATTCTGTTCTAGAGTTAGCTTATAGGCTGCTTTGTTTGGAAGTGTTGACCCTGGAATTAAGTCTATGCAGTGACTAATATCCCTGACAGGTGGTAGGGATCTTGGCATTCCTTCTGAGATGATACCTTTGTACTTATCCAATAGCTCTTGGATAGCTGGGTCTATGAACCTTTTCTTTTTCTCTTCCTTGACTTCTTGCTGCTGTTCTTTATTCACCCTCATACATGGGATTAGGGCATATGCAACTGCACCTTCTGCTGCTACTTCTTTCATGAACTGTTTACCTTCCATCAGCATTACCTTCACCTCTTTTCCTTTAGATTTCTCCTCCTTTTCTGTCAATGGTAGTAACTTTATAACCTTACCATCTTTAGTGATTGTATAGATGTTTCTAACACCGTCATGTTGTGCCTTCAAATCATACTGCCATGGTCTACCAAATAAAAGATTGCAAGCATCCATCATGGTAATATCAAACAACAACTTATCCTTATATGCTCCAATCTGAAATTCTACCCAAGCCTGCTCTTCTACAGTTGTCTGCTGACCTTGGGTAAGCCATGAGACTTTATATGGGGATGGGTGAGGCAATCTCCTAAGCTTAAGCTTTGTCACCATTTCTTCAGACACAAAATTTTCAGTAGAACCAGAATCAATCAAAACTTTACATGCCTTACCTCCTGCTTTGCAAATAGTCCTGAAAAGAGACTTTCTCTGAGGGGATTCTTTGTCAGGTACCTTCATGGTAGTCATTGTTCTTCTCATCATTAGAGACTCTCCACTTTCTGGATATCCATAATTATCAGGAGCATTCACACTCTGAAAATCATTAGAGCCTGTCATACTTTGATTATCAAGTTCTTGGATCAGATTTGTTCTCCTTTCTCCTGTTGAGCTTGTGGCCTTTTCTGGACATCTGCTGGCTATATGGCCTTCTTTGTTACAGTTATAACATCTGATGGATCCTCTGCCCTGGGATCTTCCTCTGAAAGGTCTTCTACCTCTGAAGTTTCCTTGCTGACTATAATTTTCCCCCTGGTTCTGACTATTGTTTCCCTTACTATTGTCATGACTGGATTCTCCTTGATATCCATGTCCATGTCCTCTACCTCTAAAAGGACCTCTTCCACCCCTTTGTTGTCTTCCTCTTCCTCTATTGTGTTGTTCTTGTTTTCTCTTGAACTTCTCTTCCACTTTCAATGCCAACTGAAAGCATTTCTGAACTGTATCTGGATTATGCAGACTTAAATCTTCCTGAATGTTGAACCTCAATCCATTAAGGTATCTGGCTACCTTCTCTTCTTCACTTTCCTTTACCTTTGTTTTCATACAAAGTTTCATGAATTCTTCTATATATGAGCTGACATCTAGCTCCTTCTACTTCAGGTTTTGCTTCCTCTTATGTAATTGGATACTGTAATCCAATGGGACATAAGCTTCCTTTACTAACGCCATCATTTTCTTCCATGTAGTGACTCTACGCTTTCCTTCCTGTACTCTATCATCTTGGACGAAATTCCACCATGTCAAGGCAGCTTCTTTCATTTTTGACTGGGCTATCTTCACCCTCTGTTGTTCTGGTATCTCCTCTGTTTCAAAGAAATTGTTCAAGGAGTCTATCCACTCCATCACTGAATTAGGTTCCATCTTTCCTGTAAACACTGGCAAATCCAATTTTACATCCATGGTTCTCCTCTCCATGGCCTTGAGGGCGTTCAACAGTGGTCTCTGGTCTGCAGGAACAACCTCCTCGTTCCAACTAGGGATCTCTTCTTCTTCCCTATCTTCTTCTCTACCAGAACCTACTTTGCTCCTCAACTTCACTAACTCATCCTTCAATTCCTGATTCTGAGCCTTCACGGCCTTGCTCTCTGCAATCTGTTTCTTCACCAGAACTGCCAACTCAACGTTGGTCATCCTTGCCGGAACCTCAGATGTTCCTTCGTCACCTGACATCCTGCTATATCCTTATCTTTTCCAGAAGATCCTTCCTTTGCTCTGATACCACTATGATGCAGAGGTAAACGCAACAGAAGCTTACAAATGGGAAGGAGGAGTCATTAACACAACCAGCATGTTAAAATCCTGGATATGCAGTATGTAATACCTCTCGGCTTAACAGCATCATCATATTTCTTGCTAACACATACAACATCATCATATTTCGAAAGGGCATGAAATATCCTCCTGCTAACTACTGTTCACTTCCTTATCGCCTTTCGCCTTTCGCCTGTCAGCAGCATCATCACATTCGGCAAGTGCAAACATCCTCCTGATGTTCACTATTCATCATACCACCAACCTCTATCTTCATCATCATGATGTTCGATATCATCTTCATCAGCAGGATATAAAATATCCAGTTGCTCCCGTATATCCTGATGACGACAACTTCAAGCACCTCTCCTTCGATGCCTACGTCACCCCAATATCCGACTATCCAAACAACAGCATCAGGATATGACTTATCTGGTCATATTGAAACATCCTGATGATGTTAACCAAACTTTATGCTGATGACTTACGCCGATGCCAAAACACTTAGCGACAGCAGGATAAACTTGCATAGGGTGATATTCGCAATATCCTGATGACGATGACGTCACTTGCACCCGATGATGATGTCAATGCACCTGATGATGATGTCAATAGGATATAAGACACTTATATCCTCCGCAACATGATAATGAATATCCGGCGCTCTTTTCAATATCCTGATGATGACCTTTCCGGTCCTCAGCCAAAAAGTGAACTTTCACTTCTGCATGCGATAGCGACATGCGGATGATGGATACACACGAAAGATGATCCTGACGATGATATACACACTGAGTATATATCCAACTTATATCATCCTGATGCACTTGAAACATACAGTCTTCGTCAGCTTCATAACCTGATCCGGATAGCGATATACTCGTAGATGACGATGCGATTCACTCCGTCTGGAAAAGCACATGCAGATCCCTGTATATCCGTCAACTACATGCAAACTCACAGAACCGCGCAATTTTACAAAGAAAACATGATGATCGGGCCGGATCACCTTCAGATCAAAACTTAACAGTTTATCTTCCTAAATCCTAGCACATGAGGATGCTAGGTTGATTCATAGCATGCTACCAATTGATCTCCCACAGAATGAAATGCATAAACAGAAAACTAAAATACAACCTAAACTAACATGCATGACCATTCCACCGATTCACAGAATCAACCGGTGGAAGGGTTGAAAGAATCCATTAACCTGTAATCAGAACAGAAATCAAAACATAAACAGCTGATAAACCAAATAATGCAATTGATGAGATCTTATTCAGATGAAACACAAATGTCCTGTTTCTACAACAATGTTTCACAATGTCTGGACTGACCTCTGGATTTCACTCAATCACCAGTACAACATAACATAACTACTACTCTTTCTCTCTATCTGATATGATATTCTCTGATATGATCTCAAACCCTACTGATCTGAGTTATTTATAGCAATATCCTACGAGTACTACCAACTCAATTCCCAGCGGCTGGGAGCTTCCAAGCGGCTGGGAGAGGACAGCTCATACTACCTGATAACGAACTCTAACTACCTGCACACTCTCCTAGGCTAATCTAATACATATGCATTGGTCCAATGGACGTTATTACATTATGAAGTCAAACATGCTAAAAATAGACTAATGTCCTGTCATGCGGACAATGAACCTATATCCTGTCTTGTAGGGGTGCTCCTGCACCATTTTCTTTCACATCAGTTTATTCATTATTGTTGCTTGTTATTCTACTAGTTGGTTCTATGTGGCTGGTGGAAGCAACAATGAATATTGATGAGTATACAATTGATTGTATCAACAAAGCTATCTCAATTTTCTTTGCGTTTGTGATGGGTCAGATAATCAAAATCCAAGCAGAGTGGACATGTGATATTGGGCAAGTAGGGCAACATTTCCCCAGCTCAAATTCTATGTAAAAATAGACTTTTGGTGGTCCAAAAGCTTGTCAATGGGGAGGAATGATCTAGGTGGATCTAGAAGATCTAAAAAATTCACAGTCTTAGAAATCATCCAAATTAGCATCATTGAATAGAGCTCACCAACGTGATCCTGATGTAGCTTGAATCGGGTCAAAAGGAGGTCGGATGCAAAAGTTATGCGTAGTCAAAGTCTAGTCAACTAAAGATTCCTGATTCCCAAGGCAAAAATTTCATCATCTCCAATTCAGGTAAAAATGGTGTCAAGTCATAAAGCTGATTGCCATGATTCCAACGCCACTTGAATCGCAGAAAATAGAGTCCGTATGAGCAAATGGTGCTCGGTCAAAGTTAGCAAAAGAATGGGTTGACTTTTAGGTATAGTCAGCATTAGTGCTGATGTGGCATCATCAGGGCAGGACACGTTGCAACAGTTTGCTGACATGGCATGATGTGGAAGGTCAGTGATGTGGCACATGGGCATGACGTGGACCAATGGTATGCTGACACGTGGCATTATGTAGGCGAGTAATATGGCGCCACTTGGCAATCTACTCGGTCGCGGACGGTGTTGGGTGTTAGTTCAAAATGTGGTTAGGGGGGAATCAAACCCCCAACCTCACACCTCTAAAATTTCCTCCACACCATTAAACCACACATTATAGAACCATGAAGGATGGATATCTTTGAGCATTAGGTTGCCTTATCGGAGGTCTTCTAGGCCCGTTCCTTAGATTTCCTGATCCAAAGTTCTTCTGACCGGATCCAGAGCTTTCACCTTTCTCATACCCCAAGCCTTGCTTGTCACCTACCCTCTTTTGGCTTTCAAGAAGAACTTCAAGTTGAGCAGAGCTTATCTTGAATTTCTCTTTGTATTCATTTGTTGTTTGAAGCTCCCTTTTAAGAGTGTCACTTTGATTCTCAAGTTGTTCTTCATTATCTCTAGCTTCTTCAAGATCGGATTCCAAGTGCCTGATTATTCTATCCATTTTGTGGCAGTCTTCTGACTTCTCCTTGAGAGATTGTTTTAGATTATCTTCAGTCTTTCTTTTCTCTTCAATTTATTGGGTAAATTTCATAACCCCTGATTCCATTTCATGTCTTACCATGATGACCTCTTTTGATAGCTTCTCACATAATTTGTTCTTCTCATTCAGATCTTCATTAGAATTATTGGCTTTACTTTGACTTGCTAATTGTTGAAGAAGTTCCTTTCTCTTTTTCATAGAGATGCTTAGTTTCTCCTTTAGTTCATTTATGAAATCATCAATTTGTTTGAGTCTTTCTCTTAAGTTATTGACTTCAAAGTGAGATTGCTCAAGATCATCTAAGGCAGACTGAAGTTGTTCCCTCATACCATACATATCCATTGGAATTCCCAGATCTTCCTCAAGCTGTTAGGCTTTGTTTGGAGGAACTTGGCTCTGATACCAATTGTTGATAACTAAGAGGGGGAGGTGAATCTGTTATCTTAATTATCTTTACTTTCTATTCTTCTTTAACAACTAGTGCAACATCAAAACAAATAAGCATCCATGTCCATGAAAGTAGAAACAAAAGCAATACACATAACATAATGATTTTGACATGGAAAACCCTGTTAAGGGAAAAACCATGGGGTGACTAACCCAAGATTGTATTCTCTGTTAAAAGAATAGAAGTACAAAATGACACTTGCTAATTAGGGCTCACTGCCTGAGCACACTGCTCACAAGAGGCACACTGCCTACAAGAGACTCATTGTCTACAAGTTATAAAGAAAGCAACAAGATACTTGAACTGATGAGAAGCATCCACATATGCTAAAGTTCAGTTCTGGTTAGGCTCAATACACTGATCTACTGCACTTCATTCTTCCTCTTCTTTGGTGCTGCTGTCCTGTCACATACCGGATCTGTATTACTGCTTCCACACCGCTCTCTATTTTTCTTTGCACTTCACAGTACTCCACACACACCATGCCAAAATCAATCTGGTATATATATCCGCATCAATGATTTCAATCATCTTTCTAGTCAGCATCTGGAAAATTTAGGATATTTCCAAACTCTAGTCTGTCGGCTAAATCCTTGCTTACCAAGTGATGCGTATCAAAGAGATGCTCATAGAATTCATCAATCATGTCGGCCAATCATGAATGATACCTTAATAACCTTGATCACCATCAATATCTCATTCGGATTAATGTCTAATGCTCTGCTGGTCAGTTCTTCCTTAGTCTACTCTGCCAAATAGGAACCCAATACTTAGGTGCTCATATCTCTTCACTCTTTCATCACCGGAGGCTCAATCCCTAGAATCTATCAGTCAAGGTACTCCTCTTGACTTCCCCAAGTCCGTACTTTACTGAGATACTTCCTTTGGGAGATCCAGACCTGATTGTCAGACCTTGCTGCATGCTCTGTTCTTGGTCACCGGACCAAAATACTCTTCAATCTGACTTTCGGTATAGACACACCATGTCCTGCAGATGTGTGGGATGGGCTTTGTTGCCATTAATGACAACACTCATGAAGCCACACAGTGTCTCTTGCCAACAAGGACATATGTAGAGTCCACATGAAGTGAGACAAAAATCTAAATAACCTCTAAGTGAGCTTAAGTGTAGTATGAATAGGTTAACTAGGTAAAAGTAAATGAGTTAGCTAAAACACCTTTTCACACTAACACCCCCCTTAAGTTATACTTAGGGAGAAAGATAAACACTATAAATGTATATATGCATGGATGGGGACCAACAAGAAGACCTAATGATATGACAAATTCTGAATAGTAGTATTCACTAAAGATCAAGTGGATTTCATTGGACGTTTAGTGGCAGTGAAACTTGGACTAGTCAAATGTATATAAAAAAACTTTTACAATGTGTACTATTGTCCTATTTTGCCTTCAAGCCAAATAGCCCAAGGATCCCCAAACTTGAGAAAATCCCACCAAAAAATCCTAAAATTTTCTAAGTGTTTTCACCCTTGATGGTTTGCCTTTTTCAGAGCTTCGGAGTTTTGGGGTTCTCTCTTCTGTCATGCCATTCCTGTCAGCTCTGAAATCTCTGCCTTGTAATTTGTAAATTGCCTAAGTCTTTCAAGTGTTCGAGGGGGGGTTGCGGTCTTCCTCTTTCCCTTTTGAAAGCGATTGATGGAAGGCCCGATCATTGAGGTCCAATGAAGCTTCATAGATCATCTAAGTGTTTCAGAAATTAGAGGTTGGGGTTGTAGTCTTCTTCTTTCCTTTTAGCAAGCAGTAGGTGGAAAGCCCAATCTCTGAACTCCATTGAGATCCAAAGTTCTAAGTCATCCGGTCGTCTATGATCGGGGGTTTTCTCTTCTCCTTTCTTGTTTGAAGGTGGAAGAGAGAAGCTCTAAGGCCCAATCGCCGATCATTTCTCTAAGGTGCCAAGTTTTTGGGTGGTTCCTTTTCTTCTCTTCAAAATATATGATGCATGGTGAAGGACCAATCTCTGAAGCCTGATGGTTTCCCTTTGTCCCTTTAGAACTTTGGAATTTAGGGTTTCCTTCTTCACCCTTTCATATGCCAATTGATGGGTGGAAGTTTGACCGGTGGAAGCCTGATTGGTCGGGGTCTGACTATTTTGCCCTCCCTGCTCTTTCCACTATTCAAAATGTGATGGGCCTACTCAGCAACCTTCCTAGCTGCCATTAATGCTTCTTTAGAGCCTGATTACTTGTGGAAACTAATTTCCCATGGCTCAAGGCCACTATAGCTCCTTTTTCATTGAATTCTTGTACCTAAGGCATGGATAGATGTTCTTTTTCAATGGATTTCCAGGGTAGAGCCATGTGGGTGCACTCCAAGGACACATAGGTGAATTTATTGCAGCATGGGTGAATAGTTTTCCTTGTTGACCACTCTTTTGCATGTCCATGGTTGCTCTAGTATGATTTAAAAAGCTATTTTATATGCATAAGCTTGAGATGCATTTCTGTTGTTTAACTGTTGTAAGTCATTATTCAGACAAAAAGATTGCTTTATAGGTTCAAACCTTGTGGTTTTCTCCAAAATTAGATGGATTTAATGGATTGTGCTCTCTTTTGAGCCTCTCATGTCTCTGTATCAGTTCATCAATTAAGGAGAGTCTATCATTTTGTGTCTATTTCACACCTATAATGAGTTTGTTCTCTCTTTGTAATGGGTTTTAGCCTTCATGATCAATATATGAACTATTATTTTGCCTCTCTAAGACTTATACATTGCGTTTATTTGAAGATTGTATGCTTATATTGTGGGTAAAACGGTCCCTTTCATAGCTCTAGTTTTCTGCCTTAAACTATGTTATAGTTTGCATGAGTCTGTGTGAGTTTATCCTAGTTTTTTTGAGATCATTGTTGTGTTATTTTAGGGTCAGCTAAACACCCTAACTCCTAGTGCATCACCATTTTATTTTCTATATTCCTTCTTCCCCTTTCCATTGGTGATAAGTAGCATAGGTTTAGTTATTTTCTTTGAACCTTAATTTTAGAATGAGGTACTAGCCTTCTCTAGAGGTTTGATCTCATCTGTAAGGTCCCACACCTTGAGGTCAGTCCCATTGTATCGTTGGAATGCTTGAACAAGATTCAAATAGGGTGCAATTCCAGGTGATAACAGTTTCTAGCATGCCCAGTGGGACCCTATGCTTTGAGTAAGAGTTGAAATGAGAAGATTTGGTGTTGTTCTTAGTTTATTTGTTGTTGTGGAAGCATTCAACAAGCACTTGGTAAATCTATAGGTCCAAGATTCAAACCAATTCATGTTTTATGCTTGGATCACAAACAAGATCTCTTTCAAGATGTAATTTTTCAATTTGTTGAGCTACCCTTTTCTACTTCTAGAAGAAGAAATAGAGTATCTAGGTCCCTTGTGAGAGGAAATATGAGTGTTGTTTCTTCTCCTTCGAGAGCCCAGTCCACACCCCCTTCTATTAGACTCCAATATTCAAGAAGAACCTTGCATATATCCTAAATCAATTTAAATTTCTCCAATATGGCAAGAAACCTTCCTTTTGTCACCTTTAATGGGGGAAGCCTCTTTTGACCTAGCACAATACAATGATATTCCTACCTCAGCCTTGAAATCCATTCCTTTCTTCACTGGTGAAAACTCTACTACACTTGTTGAACATATCCAAAACATTGCTAGTGTGTGCTCTGTCCACAATGTTACCCAAGATAATGTAGCTATAAGACTCCTTGCTTCTTCCTTTAAAGGAAAATCCCTCCAATGGTATAGGGGTTTACTAGCAAGTTCCATCCATGATTGGGATGAATTAGGAGCAAGACTTTGCCAACACTTTGAAAATAAAAGTCACCAGCTATCTCTAATGGAACAATTAACAACAATCAAAAGGGCTCCCCATGAGTTTATGGTGGACTTCAACTATAGATTTCAGAAGACATGGGATGGGATTCCATTATTGGTGTAGACCTCTCTGGCAACTTCCTTCATAAATTACTTGAAGTCTTTAAATCCTGATATTGTTGTCATGATTCAATCCATGGGGGGGCATGTTTTACTAGATGCATATGATAGCAATAAGTGTAAAAAATTATCTAATCCAAGCTAGCAAGATTGCTCCAAGACCCCCAATGCCCTTATTTCCAAATGCACCTGTCATTCATCCTGTTGTGGCACTGATACCTACAACAATCGCCCCTACAATTCCTCTGGTCATCCCTTCAATCCAACAATCAGAGGATAAGGATGCTACAATAAGAAGATTGACTAATGATTTAGTGTTGGCAAGGAGATAGCAGGCCCAACCCAATAGACCATATCAAACCTCTAATTAGACCTATCAATCCAATAGGCATTCTTATCAGGGCAATTTACAAATGCAAAGCCAACCTAGTTATATCAGACCCCTAAATGCCATCAATCCCAATGTTGCAAGCACATCTAGACCTCTTGTTCCTATACAAAACAATATAGCTCAGGACAATGACTGGTGTTATCCATGAAATCAACCTCATAATCAGAATTTATGCCAAAGAAAATAATTCAATCAAGATTTGACAGTGCAAAATCCACTAATGGATTCAGAACAAAAATCTAATCAAGAGATTGGGGGAGGGAAAGCAAAAATGCAAAACAATTCTACCTTGGTGAATTGGAGACAAAATAACTTTTGTGGTGTTAATCAAGGTACAAGTCCAATAGCATAAAACACAAGAACAAAAATAAGAGTGAATGAGGATGCATCAATTCCTACAGTTGGTTAAGAATCTACCTCTCATGTATCCCTAATGGCTACAATTGAAGGTGTAGCAGCCAAGACTCCTTCAACATAGGTAGATCAGGTTGTTGGTAGAGTAAATCCAATTCCAAAATAGCAGTCCTAGGCCGATCAACAATCAAAAGTTGACACTGTTGTTACAAAGGTACCCTAGAAGGTTAGTCATATCCATTTTAGCATAGTTGATCAGATGAAAAGGACTAACCTAAATGTCACTATGGGGGAATCCCTGTCTATTCCATCTCAAGGGAATTTACTATAGGAAGCCTTAAAAAGCTTCAATCAACCTGCCCAAGAGACATCAAACTAAAAAGCAACCACCCTTGTAAACATGTACCAACCAAAAGAGGAGGCAAGCACAAGAAAATTTAGTAAGACCCCTCCTTTCTATGTTCCCCTAATCATTGGCAATAATTTATTACATAATTGCATGATTGATTCTAGGGCGGGTAGTTCTGTCATGCCCAAGGAAATAGCTAATCAATTAGGTATCAAGTATGAACCTGTGAGTAGAGGGGTAGTGCAACTAGATGATACTGTTGTTAAAGATTTGAATCTTACCGTACATGCATGCCCTAACTACTCTATTTTATAAGGAATTTTAGTCATTGATCTCCCTACATACTTTGGCATATGTTTGTCTAAAGATTTCACTACTAAAATAGGTGAATACCTATCTCCTGATTGGTCCCATATGTTGTTTAGGATGAGGTATGGTACTAAGGTGACCATTCAGGTTGAGCCTATTTTCATAGATCATATAGAGCCTTATTCCCCTAACCTTGTCAACATGAACTGCACAATCAATGATTTAGAGGAAGATGACAGTAGCATGCATGAGGCTACCATACCTATGGAAGAAATCCTAGATATACTGCTTGATGAATGGGAAAACTATTTTCAATTTGATACTCTTAATCATATAGAAGAAATAGGGTTGGGTGCATACTGTATCGAGGATGAAGATGCCATCATCCCTAACCTTGTGAAGTCAAAAGAGGATTCAAGTGGGGTAAGGAAGATGTATTTTGATGGCTCTAGGAGCAAGAATGGAGCAGGTGTTGTTGTAGTGTTGGTTTCACCCCCAAAAGAGATTTATTTCTCTGCTTTTAGATTTCAGTTCAACTGCACCAACAATGTGGCCAAGTATGAGGCCTTGATTTAGGGTATGTAGCTAGCACATAATAGAGGAATAAAAAATTTACAGGTATTTAGTGACAGTGAGTTGGTTTTCTACCAAATCATATCACAAAGTACTTCAAAGAATGACTTGTTAAATTCATATAAACACAGAGTCTGGGATTTGATTGAAGACTTTGATGCCTTCAATATTCAGGTAGTGCCTAGGGAAGGAAACAAAGATGCTAATAGGCTAGCTACAATTGGTGCCCAATTTGACATCCCAAAGAATGTCAAACAAAGTTCAGAATAGCATGTGAAGGTTGTTGCATGACCTACTATACCTGATAATGCATCCAGTTGGTAGGTATTTGAAAATGACCAACAAATCATCAATTTCTTGTAATAGGAAGCAAAGTTTGCTGCTAGTAATCAGTCAAAATTGCAAGAATAGTATGGTGATCAATTGATCTAGCTAAAGACAAACACGTTACCCAAGGGGTTGATCACCTTAGAAACATATTTGGTGTTGATGATCAACCCAAAAAGGAGAAAATGAACATGATGGTAAAAAAGAAGACTATGAAGAGGTAGAGATTGCACAAGGTAGATTTCTAAAACATGGCAAGGTATGTGATCAAACTAAAAGACAAGGTTTTGTCAAGCTTTGTATTGAGTTATGATTTAATTTCTTGGGATTATAGGGATCTAAAATGTTTTGATCCTAGTTTAATTTGGCATACTATTGATTTAGATCCTAATATAAAACATGTCTGCCAAAAGCAAAGGCCAATCAATCCAAAAATTGAGCCATTGATGAGGAAAGAACTGTCCAAACTCATAGAGGCCAAAATTTTCTATCCAATCAAACACTCCTCCGGGTGGCTAACCTAGTTCCTATTAGGAAAAAGAATGGGGAAATCAGATTATGTGTGGACTTTAGAGACCTAAACAAGGCCTCCCTTAAAGACCACTATTTGCTTCCTTCAATGGAATAGATCTTACAGAAAATGGCAGGAACTCAAAGGTTTTCACTCCTAGATGGATACTTAGGGTATAACCAAATTCTTGTAAAAGAATAAGATCAATATAAAACAACCTTTACCACCAAATGTGGTACCTTGGCTTACCAAAAGATGCCTTTTGGATTGACTAATGCTGGGGCAACCTTCCAAAGAGCAATGAATTTGGCCTTCAAGGGCCTAATCAATGATATTATCTTAGTGTATCTTGATGATTTAACTATGTATTCTAAGCATGTGGCTGGCCATTTAGGTCATTTAAGATAAGTCTTTGAAAGATGCAGAGAATTTGGTATCATTAAATCCAAAGACGTGTGTATTTTCTGTCCTGGAAGGTAAATTGTTGGGACATGTAGTTTCAAAAGAAGGACTTGCGATTGATCTAGAAAGAACAAGTAAAATTTTGTGCCTTCCCCTTCCCAGTCACAAGAAGGGCTTGCAAATCTCCCTGGGCAAGATCAATTTTGTGAGGAGGTTCATACCTAATTTCTCTTCAATAGAAAAACCTCTCACCTCCATGCTAAAGAAAAATGTTGCTTTCACATGGTCAAAAGAGGGCAAAGATAGTTTTGAAGCTATCAAACAGGCCATCACATAGGCTCCTATGATGGTAAACCCTAACTATGAAAAGTATTTTATCCTTTATGATTTTGGAGGCAAGAAGGGTATTTCAACAGTTCTAACACAACATAATGAGGAAAATTTGGAGCAACCAATTGCTTTTTTGAGCCAACCTTTGAAATATTATGAGCTAAATTGTGATTTTGTTGAAAAGCAAGTTTTTTCTGTAGTGAAAGCTCTTAAAAAATTCAAGTACATGCTTTCAAACAGAAAAATACAATTGATGGTGAAACATTCAAGTACAAGAGTCATGGAATATGACATTGATATCAACATCACAAAGTTTGTAAGGGGTAAGGAACCATGTGAGTAGATGGCTGTAAAGGGTAAAATTTGGATGTTTAGTTTTTGATAGTTTTAGTGTGTATCCTCCTTTCACCCTTACATTCAGGGACCTAGGGTCGAGTTGCAATGTACTATCATACCCTAGGTCACTATTGATATGTAGAGAAACTTGGATTTTTATGATTTGATTGATATTTTCTTTCTCTTATGGTCAATTGTGCCTTAAACCCTAATTATGCAAATACAACAATAAATGGATGAATAATAGAAAATGCTTCTATAGAAAGATATAAAATAACAAATAACTGTGCACCTGTTTTTAGGGTTCAGAGGTGGAAAAGTTGGGGACTAAAGAGCGGGAACCCAAGTCCAAGGCCCCGCTTTATGTCAAGATCTAGAAACAAGGTCTGCAACCTGTATCTGCTACATGAGAGATTTTCCCGTTGTGGAACTTTGAGGACCAATGAGCAGGTGCCCAAGTCCAGGGAGCTGTCTCTTTCATTGATCTGCAATTCTGACACTCTATTGTACCCTCCTGCAACTTCACTTTGTCTGCAACTCCAACCTATAACCTGCAATCATGAAAACTTTGGGAGGGGGTTGTGGTGTTTAGAGGCTTGCCTCAGTCAAGTCCCAGAGAGACATTCAAGCCTTCTGAACACCTTTGTCAGATAGAGAGTGTGTGCCTTGGGAGGCAGAGGCAAAAACCAAATGATAAATGCTCAATAATCACAATAGATGTCACCTTGTAGTGAAGATCTCATGGGAGGAAGAAGCTCTTCATTCCATGAGGATATGGATGCTCAAATCTGCAAACACAAACACATAGACAACACAAATCTACTCTTGCAAAACAAATGAAAGCCTTGAATCACATTTAGGATGCATAAAGTTCACAATATCCATCTAGTAATCATCTAGTTTACAAATGAATGCCTAAACATGCTTTTATATGCAACTACAAACATTCCTGCCAAGATTTCATAAATTCAAACTTACCGTGTCAGCCTAGGGACCAAATAACGGTCATAAACTGACACTAGAAATTTAGGCCTGACCCAAAATAGGGCAGGACTAGGGTGCATGCACCCAAGCCCTCCCCCCTATCTTGGGCAACGTTAGGTTCAAGGGGTCCCCCTAGGTCCCATTTGTCATGATACCTAGGGTTCATTCCATCGGGATGTTGAATTATGATGCAAGATGTCCTAAATGCACACTAAAGGTGCCCTAGTCCTACCCCCCTATTTTGGGCAATGTTAGGTTCAAGGGGTCCCCCTAGGTCCCATTTGTAATGATACCTAGGGTTCATTCCATTAGGATGTTGAATTATGATGCAAGATGTCCTAAATGCACACTAAAGACCCGAAAGCTCAACCTTGTGAGGGAAAAGCCCCCAAGGGACATTTTCCAATGTTACATTTAGCCCCCATTTTAATGTATGTATAAACGTGAGGCCAATACATGCATTAAAGTACAGTCAACAAACATAGCAAACACACCAAGCATGGAGAAGACACGCCAGACACATTGAAGACAATGACAGGCACACAAAACATGGAGAAGACAGTTACAGTCACGTAAAACTTGAAGAATACATTGAATGCATAGAAGATACATTAATTCATAGAAGACAGGAATGATTTATTTTATTTTCTTTTTCTCATATATATGAAATGCAGATGCAATTACAATAAAGTAAACAAACCTCCCATAATGCAAGATGTACTCATCGCACAAGTCTTTAGACTGCATATGGGGCAACAGACACGCCAAACAAAGCAAGCACGCCAAAACACACACTTTGAAGACACAGAGAAAACACGACAGACAAGTGATGGAGTGTTCCTATTTCTAGGTTCATCACCATCTCAGGAAAATTATAGGCACACATTGACGATTGGGCTTTGCCACAACAATCGCTGAAGACACGCTTAAGGGTTGAGTTAGTCACAGAACTGCTCCCCGCCTCCGTAGAGGACTTTTGAAAATGACAAGATGATGTAATCTTCTCTGAGAAATACACCATCCCTACCTCCGTAGAGGGATTAATAAATAGGATATGCTCGATATCCCGCCTCTTTAGAGGGCTTACATGATTGATTGATCACAAACAAACTCAGGATGCAGGATGTACTCATCGCATAGGTCTTTAAACTGCACTTGAGGACAAACACATTGCTAACATCTACAATAGACAGCTTACCTTATATATGCCCCCACCTTAAGGTGGTTGATATCATGAATCGATATCAAGCACGCTAAGGTAGGAAGAAAACACACAATGGAGCATAGACTTTCACAAAGCCCATGCCCCCTAGAAGTGACATGTACTTTACGATTGCCAAATGTTCCCACAAACACATCCCTGCAAGAAACATGTTAGTGTCCACATAAAAACAACATCAATGCATATGAAATCTAAGGTATGCAAGATTCAAGATAGATAAAGTGCACAGAGTAGCAGTATTGTTATGATTTGTAAATGAGATAGAACACCACCAAAATCACTATGCGGAAAGCATGAGTGCTTCCACTAGCCAAGCATTGGATAAAATATACAACCCTATCATCATATAAGGAACTAAGTCCAATTTTTGATTTCTTGTGAAAGGGACGCTAGGTTTGCATCAGTTTAAATGATTTTCATCATCCGCCCACTAGAGGAAGGGAAACAATAAATAAGAGAGGAGAAACAAGTGCCTTAGGGAAAGTCACGTAGGAAGGTGCCCCCAAGTCATCAACTGCAACGCTATGTCCGCAAGACACAACACACAATGATGAAATCAGAGAGAGGCAATATAGAAGAATGATGATACAAATAGAAGAAGGTCACAATAGAGGCAGTCTCCTAGTATCCCGGGCCTTACGAGAGAATCAAGGGTCATCCTAGGAGGCCTAAACAACACATAACACATCATGAGGGAAGCAAATCATGAGAGAGATAAAGGTTTAGAAATACTTACCTTGTAGCACCATTGTTAAGAACATACATATCTAGGATATCTCTCATGTTGTTTTGGTCTTGTTGAAATTGAATTAATATTGAGTTTAGGACAATGAGAGGCTTTCTTTCTTTAAAATGATATATATCCAATGCCGCTTGAGTAATGTGTTGAAGCAGATTCTATAGGTACTCGAATTCCTTGTTGATTTACCCCACATCCCTTACCTAATATTCACAATTGTTATAAAGGATCTTAAATCCTCAACCATAAAGGGATGTCATTTCCTTAGAAGAAGGTGAAGCCTCGTAGGTATCATAATTTATGGTATACGTGAGAGTATTGTTTTTATTTTCTACCGAGGGGACTTTAGGTTTCCTAGGTGCTTCAAAAGATTGCTTAGGTGAGATCAATGCCAC
Organism: Cunninghamia lanceolata; assembly: GCA_027924645.1. NCBI lineage: Eukaryota > Viridiplantae > Streptophyta > Pinopsida > Cupressales > Cupressaceae > Cunninghamia > Cunninghamia lanceolata. The sequence continues at coordinate 952,035 of BSBN01001327.1, read as the reverse complement.
TTTTGATGTGTCAAGGCTATTAATTTTATATTCCCCTATACTGTAAGGATTAAAATCTAATGAACCCCAATCATCACCAACAAGTGCATTCGATGGTTAAGAGTCTTGCACAACATTATTTGTGGCTAGAGGCATTGATGAACCAACTCATAAGTTGTTTAAGCTCATATGACTATAAACTAGTTTTTTCTTTTCAATGTGTAAGTAGTTATCTGGTTCAAGATCGGCATGAATAGTATGAAGTTTGCCTTTGAATATAAATTTGATTGAACGATGCAAGGTGGAAGGAATTGCCCCCAATGTATGAATCCAAGGTCTACCAAGAATCATGTTGTAAGATAAAGAACAAGGCATGACATGAATCACGGTAGGCATAAGCACATATCCTACTTGTATAGGTAGAGTTATAGTGCCCACGGATTGTCGTCCAACATTATCAAAGCCATGAATGTTAATGCCATTTGGTGTGATTTATGATGTGTCAACCTTGATTTTGTGTAGTAGGTCAATGCTACAAACATTATGAGCTGATCCATTGTCAATTATAACTCATTTTACAAATGTTTTATTTATTGTGACAAAGATTATAAGAGGATCATATTGGTTTTGAACTTCAATTGATAGTAATTCCTGTGGTTGAAATAGAATATATGTTTTTGTTGCATGCATACTATCTAATACGGCTACTACATCATTAGGCTTAGCAATAGGAGGTACAATCACCTTTTGTAAAGCTTCTTGGAGCATTCCATGGTATGTAAGCGATGTTTGTATTAAATCCCAAAGAGAGATCTTAGCCGAAGTAGCACAAAGTTGTTCGACAAGATCATACTCTTGACCACTTTTATGAGTAAGACAAGGTGGTGGAGGGAGCATAGGTTGAGAACATGGAAGAGAGACATGCACATGAAGTGCTTGCTTACTTTGCTTGTTATTATGAGTGTTGTATGTGTGAGCAATCACATTGTGGTGTGGTTGTTGTAACACATTTTGAACACCTTGAACTGTAATCACTAACTTTAAGCATGACGGTGCACTAGGTGCCCCCTACACAACCATCTTAGGAATATTGCTACAAAACCTATTTATGAATATTGAATTGACACTATTTCCCTCTTGATTGCACCCAACATCCAACCCTAAAGGATTTAATGTGAGAGACCTTTTCTCATCCACTAATGCTACATCTTGGCGAGGGAGAGCAATGGGATGAGAGGAAGGTACTGTATTGTTAGGCAGACTAGAGCTATCCATAGTCTTCTCATCAAAGGTTCTCAAGTTTTCACTCAAAGGTGGAAGGTCTAATGGATTATCCGTAGAGGTCTCATGCACCAAATGATCATTAGGTGAATAGTCATTTTCCACCCATGAAGAGTCCTTCTTGAGAGGGAGATCTTTATCCACTAATGTCCCACTTTCCAAAGATGGTAGGGTGATGTTCAAGAATGTGTCAATGATTTCATCCTCTTGTGTTAGTATATTCTCATAGGAGGAATCATTTTCTATGTCATCATCATATGTTTTAGCTATGAATTCTAATGCGTCAAGAGGAGTTTCACACTCATTATTCTCAATGTGTCTTGTTAAATCTTCAAATACCCAAGGGTATGTACTCATGAGAGATATGAAATTCATCATAATTAGATACATAATCAAGGATTTCAAATGAAGAGCATTTAAATATATCCTTGTGAGACATATCTTGTAAGTAAGTGAGAATATGAGGATTCATATTAAGAAATTTGTAGAAACTCTCGAAGTTTTTGATATATGCATGTAAAGATACCAAAGAGTAATGAGATGAAGATGCCATGGTAAAATGTCTTGTAACATCAATGCAAAATCATGTTTTTAAATCTTTTAAAAAATTATGCAAAAGACCAGTACAAAATTATATGCAAAAATGACCTAAAATGCTTTATTTTTTGTACTTTTTCAATGCAAATAAGCAAAAGCAAAGGTGTTGTAAGGATTTTGATTAGGGGAAGCAAGTAATATGTCTGATATCAGTCCAATATAGCAATAATATCCTTCACAACACACTCTTGATGTAAATCTAAGATGATGACAAGTCAAAATATAGTGAAAATACACTAAAATATGTGATGTTTTCACCAAATCTCAATGTAAAAGAGCATGACAAAGGGTGTTGTGAGGAAAATGATGATGGAAAAAAAATTATATCAGTAATAACAGCCACCTAATGCCAAAATATCCATCACAACACACTTATAGTGCCACTCAAGGTTAAACCTGATGAAAGTAGATTGTCATTGATGTCAAAAAGGTGTTGATATTGACAAGAGTTGTTCATGGTCATGTTCATGGTTTGATATGATTGATAAGAGATGCTCTCATTTGATTAGGATGGATACTAATGTTCTTGATGTTTTGGATTCATATTTGGTCATCATGTTTATGACAGGTCCTTGGAGTTCTCAATTTTGTTTTACCATGTTATCATGCATTGCTATTATGAGACTTGCAGGACTTTATTATGTTGCAAAGAAAGTTGATCATTCAAGACTTGTGCTTATTTTCAAGACTTGCTCAATGTTTGTGATACAAGGTTGATTGATAAAGTGTGTTTCATGCAGCCATGTTATTCACAGGACTTATTTGATCAGTTTGATCATAATTTGATCACAATAAATGGTGATAGTAATGATCAGGTTCACACATGCATGTTCAATAGGGGTAGAAAGATGTTCAGTGTTGTTCAAGATAAAAGGTAAGTGTCATGGTGATAATATTGATATGTTGTTAGAGGTTGATACATTGTTGGATTCATGGAAGTTAGAGATATCATGCAGATGACAGGAAAATCAAGATTGTTGTATCTCAGTTGGTTTGCAGTGTTGAGGTGGTGTTTGATCTTCGGTTCTCATCATATGTTAGGAGGTATCAACATTAGTGGCAGCTTGCTAGTGTATGGTCTGACTTGAGCATGAGAAATGGAATGCATGATATAGTAGTGTTGATCCCAATAGAACTTCTATTGCTTGAGTTGAATCATGTTTGCCATACTTTCTTGCTTCTGGTGTTGGTCATCATGTAAGAGTTTGTGTTGATGTGATCCAATGTGCTTTAGATCTTAGTATTGATTTTTGGTGATGTCTTCATTAGAGGAGGTATGAAGAGTTTGACTAAAGTTCTAAAACCTAGATTGAAGTTCTAAAAGTCTACATTAAGTCCTAAGTGTATCTTCTTTGCCCATCATTTACAAAATGCATTTTTTCTTATAAATTTAAGTTGACCTATCGAGCAAGTCATAGGTCTTTTAAGTGATATCTTGAGGGTTAATATACCATCGGGCAACCTGCCCCTTCTCCTAACTCAACCGGTAGCATCGATTATCAAATGCAATGTGGGAGCCAAAAATGCATCGAATATCCTTATTTAATTTATGAAGAGCATCGATCATAAAGTCTTATGATTTATGAAGGGCATTTCATAAAATGGGATCATGTTTTATATTCGAGGGTCTTATTTAAAGATAGAATGATCTTATAAAGTAATTCAAAAAGCATCAAATTGCTTTATTTAAATGGAGAGATCAATTTACATAAAGCCATCGAATATCCTTTGTTTAAAGTGGGAAATTTATATTATTTTTTGAATCCTTATGAAGCCCGAAAAAGGTGATAAATTGTTTCTTTTTAATTTTAGAAACTTTCTTTTTTAACTCCCATTTTTGATGGTCTCGCTTATATGTCATTCCTTTATGACATCAAATTAAGCCATTTTATAAGGATTTTTTTTTAAAGGCAGATTTTTTGGTGTTTTAAAAGGCAAGATCTATTTTTAAAAGGCCCTATTCATGGCATTAAAATTCAAGGAGATTTATATATTTTTTTTAAAAAAAGGGGAAAGTTTTTATGGAAGATGAGGAGATGATTTTGTTTATACAGATATTTTTTTGAGAAAAATGATTGGCAAATTGACAAATTTATTGAAGTTTTATTAATTGCAGAGATGTGTTTTGGAATGAAGGAATATGAAAGGATTGGAGATTGTGGAAGGCAGATGATTTTTTTTAATGAAGTAATATGAAGAGAAGAAGAAATGAAAAGATTTTATTGTAGGAGATTGATTTTTTATTTTTGCAGATGGATTGAAAGGGAAAAGATGTGGAATATGAAATTATTCTTCTTTTCATATATAATTTTTGTTTCCAGGTTCCTAAGAAAAAAAAAGTTATGAGATATGCATTTATGAGAAAAGTGAAAAAGAGATGAATGAGGGTATGCAATGGTGCAAATCAGATTGAATGACAATCATGTCTTGCACACTAAGTTTGATGATTTGATAATGGTGAATGTACATTGTGTCAGTGAGATACCAGTGAGGAATATTGTAGCCAGTGAGGCATGTTAGTCAGTGAGATCTATTCATCAGTCAGTGAGACTTTGTATGATTGTTCATTATTAAGCCAGTAAGGTGATTTTGAGTGGTTTTTCCACCCCATGAGGGTTTTCCACTCATGTAATTTTTGAGTCATGATTTGTCTCTTTGTGTATGTTCTTTAATATTTTACTCGTAAGGTTTTGCTCATAATATTTATCATACTTGTGCATATGTATTTAACAGTTCATTAATGCCTTCTTATTCCTTTGTCTTGTAAATTAAAAAGGTGTAAAAACAAGTTAAAATTTTATACAACACTGATTCACCCCCCCAATGTTGTCCTAAACTCCAACAAAACCCTAGTGAAAATATAGCAAAAATAGGCAATTTTTCACAATTTTTCAATTCCAAGACCTAGCCAAAGGGGTATTGTAAAGAATTTAAGAAGTTAAATAAAATAATATCAGTGATATCAATCACCTACAAGCATAAAATCTATTACAACATGCTTAGGGTGCAAACTAGGGCAAACCCTAGGGCAAAAATAGCAAAAAATAGGCAAATTTTCACCAAATTTTCAATTCAAGAGGCTAATAACAAAGTGTTGTAAAGAATTTTAGGAGGGGAAGAAGATAATACCTTTGATATCAGCCAATTAGTGCAAAAATATTCTTTACAACACGCCTATGGTGCAAAATTAGAGACTCGATAAGGCCAAATTTAGTGAAAATCAAGGTTTTTCAAGCCCTAGGTTTGAGATCTTGATGTAAAATGCTATATGAATGTTTTTCAAGCTGATATATGATGAAAATTAAATTCTCTCATATCTGAAAATGATTTCCATGCTCTAACATGAAAAATGCAAGTGCAAATCTAATGAAAAATCAATGAAAATGTTAGTTTTTGTTGAAATTTTCTATGCAAAAATGCAAATTTTTGAAATCTAAATGCAAATTTGTTCTAAAATGCAAGACTACAGCCAAATGTAAATTTGAATAAGCCTCTAAAATCAGTAGAAAAATCTGAAACAAGATTTTACCTACAAACCCTAGATTTTGGAATTACTAGGTTATATGCAAAATTCACAATTTTCAACAAAACCCAAGCAATTTAATGATAAAAATGCCATGCAAGATATTGAATTTTTGTAATTTTCTGCAATTTAAATCAGATCTAATGCAAAAATCAGAAATTTGATGAAATTCAAATTAATTGATGCAACATGCAAAATCCTAGGATGCAATTTTTTTTCAATTTTTCCAATTTTTTAATTTTTTTGTAAGTTTTCCAATGCAATAAGATGAATGATACTATGAATGAATAAAATCACTATAAATCTGAATTAAAACACTTAGCAAGGTGCAAAAAAAGTCCAACAACATGGGTTCACCAAAATGTAAAGGGTAAAATTTGAATGTTTAGTTTTTGATAGTTTTAGTGTGTATCCTCCTTTCACCCGTACATTCAAGGACCTAGGGTCGAGTTGAAATATACTATCATACCCTAGGTCACAATTTGTATGTAGGGAAACTTGGATTTTTATGATTTGATTGATATTTTCCTTCTCTTATGCTCAATTGTACCTTAAACCCTAATTATGCAAATGCGACATTAAATGGATGAATTACGGAAAATGCTTCTATAAAAAGATGTAAAATAACAAATAATTGTGCACCTATTTTCAGGGTCTGGAGGCGGAAAATTTGGGGACTAAAGAGTGGGTGCCCAAGTCCAAAGCCCTACTTTTTGTCGAGATCTGAAAACAAGGTCTGCAACCTGTATCTGTTGCACCAGAGATTTTCCCATTGCAGAACTTTGAGGACTAATGAGCGGGCGCCCAAGTCCAAGGAGCTATCTCTTTCACTGATCTACAATTCTAACACTCTGTTGTACCCTCCTGTAACTTCACGTTGTCTACAACTCCAACCTATAACCTGCAATCATGAAAACTTTGGGAGGGGGTTGTGGTGTTTAGAGGCTTGCCTCATTCAAGCCTTCTGAACACTGTTGTCAGATAGAGAGTGCATGCCTTGGGAGGCAAAGGTAAAAACCAAATGATAAATGCTCAATAATAACAATAGATGTCACCTTGTAGTGAAGATCTCATGGGAGGAAGAAGCTCTTCATTCTAAGAGGAGATGGATGCTCAAATCTGCAAACACAAACACATAGACAACACAAATATGCTCTTGCAACATAATGAAAGCCTTGAATCACCTTTAGGATGCATAAAATTCACAATAGCCATCTAGTAATCATCTAGTTTACAAATGAATGCCTAAACATGCTTTTATATGCAACTACAAACATTCCCGCCAAGATTTCGTAAATTCAAACTTACCGTGTCAGCCTAGGGACCAAATAACAATCATAAACTAACACTAGAAATTTGGGCCTGACCCAAAATAAGGAAGGACTAGGGTGCGGGTGCCCAAGTCCTCCCCCCTTATTTTGGGCAGGGTTAGGTTCAAGGGGTCCCCCTAGGTCCCATTTGTCATGATACCTAGGGTTCATTCCATTGGGATGTTGAATTATGATGCAAGATGTCCTAAATGCACACTAAAGAGCCAGGAGCTAAACCATATGAGGAAAAAGCCCCCAAGGGAACATTTTTTGACATTATAATGGCAACAAACATTGGAGCTAGAAATGACACAATGTATGCCCTTGAACAAGTCCAACTGACTGAATTTCATACCCCAACTTATGGGTATCATGACATAACTACCTTTCTACAGTCAGGTAAATTCCCATATGGCCTAGATCAAGACAAAAGGAGGTATTTCAGGATTCAAACCATCCCATATGTTCTTATTGATGGTGTCCTATTTAGGAAAGACATCAATGGAGTTCTTTTAAGATGCATTGGGAAAAATCACACCAATAAGGTGTTAGAAGAATTCCACAATAACCCTACAGGTGGCTATTTTTCACCAAGGACAACTACTATAAAAATCATGAGGGTAGGTTATTACTGGCTCAATTTGTTCAGAGATACCCATAGATGGATAAGAAGCTTCAAGGAATGTGCCTTATTTGTAGGAAAACAAAGGTTGGTAGCTCTTCACTTGCACCCAATTCAAACTGATCAACCATTTGCCCAATGGGGTTTAGACTTCATTGGAATGATTAATCTACCATCCAGTGTTGGCCACAAGTGGATTTTAACTGCCACTAATTATTTCATAAGGTGGATAGAGGATGTTGCTTTGAAGGATACCATAGAGGCCTCCATTCTAGATTTCCTTGAATTTATAGTTACAAGATTTGATGTCCCATTCACTATCATTTTTTATAATGCTAATGCCTTTGTATGCATAAAAATCAGTGAATGGATAGTTAAATATGGAATTTACTTGAAGACATCCTCCAACTACTACCCTCAAGGAAATGACCTAGCTAAATCTATAAACAAAAACCTAATCAGAATCATCAAGAGAACAATTGAAGACAACCAAAGAACTTGGCATTCTAAGTTGAAAATGGCCCTCTGGGCTGATAGAATCACTCCCAAGAGGGTCATTGGCAATTCACCCTTCATGCTTGTTTATGGAAGGGAAGCAAAACTTTCATTGTCACTAGAGTTACCTTCCCTTGATCTTGCACGGTAGTCAGAACTACTGGAAGATGATGCCATGATAGTGAGATTTATTAAACTAATAGAGCTAGAGGAGAAGAGGGATGCTGCCATGAAGACTCTTGAGGTCCACCATGATTAGATCAAGAGAACATTTGACATAAAATCAATTGACAGAATGTTCAATGAGGGATATTTGGTGTTGAAGTGGGATGAAGAGAGAGCTAAATATGGGAGACATTCAAAGTTTGATGCCATATGGAGTGGTCCATATTGGTGCAGGAGCACCCACCAAGGGGCTTGGAGTGAGCCCATATGTATATAACGCATTTTTGGTGTAATGCTTTTGCTTTTAAATTAGGCAGCGCGGGACTGATGTAGGTTCATTTAGCATATCAAGTAATTTGTGCATATGAAAAGATAATGCATATCGACGTGAGGTGCATATCGGGAGATGGAGAGAATGTTAGGCCGATGTAAGAAGTCTTACCGACGGCTAGTTAATGATAGGCACATTGGTGTGAGATATGACATCAGTGGAGAAGTTAAAGGTGTCGCTGATGGGAAAGAGTACATCGGTGGAGAAGTTCAAGGTGTCGTCGATGGGAAAGAGTCTAGCCGATGGGATAGGGCCAAGGCTCATCAGGGTGACAACTGTAAGTGTTCACCAAGGGCGAGTTTATTGGAGAGACAATAGTCATCGAGAAAGACTTTAAGAGTCATAGCGAACAACTGGGTCATGCCGATAGAAAGCTTATCGGTGTGAGAGGCATGATCGGAGAAGGTTGGAGTTTGGCTGAAGAGTAAAGTCACACCGACGGTTCAATTCTCATCGGAGTAAGTTGTATTATCGGTGAACAAAGGAAAAGTTACTCTGATGATACAAAGTCTGAGTGATGGATTCTATCCATCGGAGAGAGATGGCATGTCGGTGAAAGAAACTAAGAAGTGGCCGATAAGGTAGGTCAAGCCGATAGGAAAGTGAAATGAAGGATCGGTAAGCGAAGAACCTGTTCCACCGATGATAACCGAACAGACAGGAAACCCTAACTATCTAATAACAGAAAAAGGATGAAGAGTATAAAAACTGGTTTTTGGCTTTGTAAATGGGTTCGAATGTTGGAAAAAGTTAGAGGATAGAAATTGAATGTAAAAGAAAGAACTCTCAGAATAAGAACATTGATAGTTTGAATCTATTTGTGCATTGTCTTTAGAATTCTTGCATAGCTCGGTTTAAAGTAGAGTAATTAGTTTGTTTCTGTTCTTTTGTTTCTATTTGTACAAAATGTCTCTGTCTTGATGTCCCTGCATTTTTCCTATACAGTCATGGAGGGCCATCAAGCAGAGACCTTCTTTCTTTTGTTTCTATTTGTGTTAGTGGTTGGATTGTCAATGAGAGACATTAGGAACTCGTCCTAGGTGAGCTATGCTATAGCCCGACTAGGTATGCAAGTTACAGTCTAAGAAGACAGGGGTGAAAAATAGAGTAGAAAGAATTGAGCACCAAGCAATTAGAACCATGGACCTAGAGAGGAGGGCTGATAACAGGCTCAAGAAGGCTAGAAGCCTTGGAGATTGGGAATCTTGGAAGCAATGAGGATAAGGAAGAGTACCTCACACCAAGAAAGCAGAGTCTGTATGGGAAACAACAGACAAATAGGTCTTTCACCTCTGTAATAGATTGCTTAGGTTGTTTTAGACATTTTGGGGTAGAAAATGTCTATGAGTACTTGAATTGGTAGGGAAACTCGGGGATGGCATAAGTCTTGAAGTGTTGTGTCAAGATAGGTTTTCAAAACCCTTAGGTCTCCCTATCAAATTGGTATCAGAGCAAGTTAAAGATTTGGGCTATTCCTAGCTAGGAATAGAAGAGGTTGTATGTCATCACCGAGTTCGAGTGAGTCTGTAGGCTCAGCCAGAGGGATGGTGACTAATGCAGAGTTGGCAAAGAAAGTTGATGAGCAAGAAGAGGAGAATAGGCTCCTACAGGAAAGACTAGCTGAAATGGAAAGTAAGCTAGGTGCAATGATAATAAAGACTGAAGAAGTCAGTCAGAAAATGAAAGATTTTGAAGGTAAGGAAAAAGGTGCGTCTATAGAAGATGAAGAGCCCACACCTGATCCTAAGATGGAAGAAGAACCTTTCTTGAAGGCCTTGAAAGCCATGAGTGGTAAGACATTGGAAGGAGTTCCTCTTTTTAGTGGAAAGATGGAACCTGATTTGGTTATGGAATGGATAGAAGGTATAGAAAATCACTTTGAATGTGATGGAGTGACTGAAGCACAAAAGGTGAAGGTGGCTAAATCAAGACTTAGAGGAGCTGCCTTGACATGGTGGAAATTTGTTCAAATAGAAACAGAAAAAGAAGGCAAGAAACCCATAGCTACTTGGAAAGGTATGGTGGCTAAAATCAAAGAAGTATACATGCCTGGAGATTATGAAGTCCAGTTGTACAAGAAACAACAAAATTTGAGACAAAGAGAATTAGATGTTAATGCATACACTAAGGAGTTTCAAAAACTATGCCTGAGGTCTAAGGTGATGGAAGATGAAAATGTAAAAGTGGCCAGATATCTCAATGGTTTGAGGTGGAGTATTCAAGAGGAAATCAGCTTATTCTGTCCTACAATAGTGCATCAAAGCTATCAGCTAGCACTTAAGGTAGAGGAGAAGAGCAAGCAGAAACAAGAGTCGAGTAGCAGATCAAGAGGAAGAGGTAGAGACAGCAGAGGAAGAGGAAATTATGGTGGTAGGAATACTGATCAAAGACCCCAAGGAGAATCCAAACTCACAAAGCAGAGTGGGGAGACTAGTAGTAGAGGAAACTACAGAGGAAGGGGATCTAACAGAGGAAGATCAGGAGGATTAGGCAGAGGATCCTACTTTACCACTATGAAATGCTACAATTGTGGACAATTAGGCCATCCAGCATATAGGTGTCATGATAAGGGCACACCTTCTTCTCAAGGAGTTGATAAAAAAAATCATTATGTACAAGATGATGCTTCAAGCAGCAAATCACCTGAAGTCAGTCTAGCCTCAGAAGTGGGAGAGAACATCATGGTAAGGAGAACTTTGATCAAAGAACCAGTGAAAGCTGAACCAAGCCAGAGGAGAGCATTATTCAGAATTAGATGCAAGATTATGAATAAGGTATGTCAAGTAATTATAAACTTAGGGTCTACTGATAATATAGTGTCTGATGAAGCAGTTAGGAAATTAAATTTGCAAAGAATACCTCATTCAAATCCATATAGAGTTACATGGTTAAATAAAGGTCAGCATGTGATAGTCAATGAGCAAACTTGGGTAGAGTTTGGTATAGGTGGATACAAAGACAAGGTACTCTGTGATATCCTACCTATGGATGCATGTCATCTACTATTGGGTAGGCCATGGCAGTTTGACTGGAAGGCCATACATGATGGTGAGAAGAATGCATATTCTTTTCAAAAATATGGTGTCACCTATAAAATTCAGTGATTGGAAGATGAAGAAGCAAATAAGACAAAAAGTCCTAGTGTCTTAATTGTGAGTGGTAAAGAGTTTTTGAACACTCTTAAGGAGGATGGTATTGGCTATGCTATCATAGTAAAGCCTAAGGAAGAGTAGAAAGACAAAAAGGTAGTGATCCCAAAAGAGGTACAAACTATACTAGAACAGTATAAGGACATCATTAGTGATGGAACACCAGTAACACTACCTCCAAAAAGAACTATTAGTCATCAGATACATCTGAGCCCAGGAGCATCTTTGCCAAACAAAGCCCCTTACAAGATGACTCCAGAACAACATAAGGAGATAGCTAGACAAGTGCAAGAGTTGCTTGACCAAGGATTGGTTAGAAAAAGCATAAGTCCTTGTGCAGTGCCTACAGTGTTGGCACCAAAGAAAGGAGGAACATGGAGATTGTGCATAGACTCCAGAGCTATCAATAAGATCACCATAAGGCACAGATTTCCAATTCCTAGAATTGAAGATCTTATGGACTGTTTAGGAGGAGCTAAGTATTTCACCAAGATAGACCTGAAAAGTGGTTACCACCAGATCAGAATCAAGGAAGGTGATGAGTGGAAAACAACCTTCAAGACTATAGAAGGACTGTATGAATGGCTTGTTATGCCATTTGGTTTATCAAATGCTCCCAGCACATTCATGAGGCTCATGAATGAAGTCCTCAAGGACTATGTGGGTAAATTTGTAGTTGTTTATTTAGATGACATCTTGATTTTTAGTCAAACTAAAGAAGAGCATCTTGAACATGTAAATACTATTTTGAAAAAGTTACATGATGAACAACTAACCACAAATTTGGAGAAGTGTGAATTTATGAAGCAGGAATTGGTATACCTTGGTTTTGTGTTGTCCAAAGGAGAACTAAAAATGGACAAGTCAAAGGTAGAAGCCATATTGAATTGGCCCACTCCCAGAGCAGCAACTGAGGTGAGAAGTTTTCATGGCTTAGCTCAGTTTTATAGAAAGTTCATAAGGAATTTTAGTGCTATTTGTGCACCCATGCTTGATACAATAAAAGGTGGAATGAAAACAAAGTTTCAATGGACACAAGCAGCTGATAAGATTTTTGAGTTATTGAAGAAAGAAGTAGCCACACAGCCAGTGTTAGTGCTACCAAATTTTGATAAGTTATTCACTTTAGAATGTGATGCTAGTCATGTTGTAGTAGGTGCAGTACTCAACCAAGAGAATAGGCCAGTAGCCTTTTTCAGTGAGAGGCTGAATGAAGCAAAGAGCAGATACTCTTCATATGACTTGGAGATCTATGCTCTAGTCCAAGCACTTAGAAAATGGAGGCATTATCTCCTACTGAAGGAATTTGTTGTATATACACATAATCAAGCTTTGATTTTTCTGAACTCACAAGATAAGTTGAGCCATAGACATGTCAAGTGGATGGAGTATTTACAATCCTACACATTCACCATTAAACATAAGAAGGGATAGCTCAAGAAGGTAGTAGATGCCTTAAGAAGGAGGTTGCTTACAGTACAAGAGATGCATTTAAGAAGCATAGGGATGGAAGAGTTCACAGCCCTCTACAAAGAGGATGACGATTTTGCTGAAGCATACAAGGTCTGTCAAGACTTTGAAAATCATTTTCATAGTGAGTTTGCAGATTACACAATGCAGTAGGGATTGCTGTTCAAAGGTGGACAGTTGTGTGTACCAAAAGGATCCATGAGGGAAAATCTCATATAGGAGAAGCATAATGGCAGTTTGAGTGGACAGTTTGGTCTGAACAAAACATTGGAGTTAGTCCAGAGGTTCTACTATTGGCCAAAGATGCACAAAGACATAAGAAAGTATGTGGAGCAGTGTATCATCTGTCAGAAGACTAAGGGAGCTTCTTCAAATGTTGGACTGTACCAACCACTACCCATACCTTCCAGACCATGGGATTGTGTAAGTATGGATTTTGTAGTTGGTCTACCAAAGACTAAGACTAGTTTTGATAGCATTTTTGTAGTTGTTGATCGATTTAGCAAGATGAGTCATTTCATTCCCTGTAAGGTGACTCATGATGCCAGTCATATAGCTCATTTGTTTTTCAAAGAGGTCATAAGGATTCATGGACTTCTAGCAAGAATTGTGTCTGATAGAGATGCTAAGTTTATGCGACACTTCTGGAAAACTTTATGGCAGAGGCTAAGAACAAATCTGTCTTTTGGATCAGCATATCATCCACAGACAGATGGCCAAACAGAAGTGGTAAACAGAACGTTGGGCAACCTATTAAGGTGTTTGACAAAAGAATATGGACAAAGTTAGGATCAAGTCATTCATCAGGTAGAATTTGCCTATAATGACAGTGTGAATAGGACTACTAGAAAAAGTCCATTTGAGATAGTGTATGGAATGCACCCTCGAGGTGTATGTGAACTCCGACATCTTGGAGACATGGAGTATAGAAGTGGTCATGCAAAGGATTTTGCATAGTCTATGAAGGAGATACATGAACAGGTATAGAAGACATTAATGGAGAAGACTCAGAAAATTAAGGATAGGGTAGATGCACACAGGAAGGATGTTCAGTTTGAAATTGGTGATTTAGTCATGGTTCATTTGAACAAAGCCCAATTGCAGAAAGGAATACCAACTAAACTGCAGATGAGACAGATTGGTCCTTGCAGAATTCTAAACAAGTATGGCAACAATGCTTATAGGATTGATTTACCAGCAGACTTGGCAATTTCACCAGTGTTCATGTTCAGGACCTGGTACCTTATAAAGGTCCTCATCCAGTAGTAGGGGGATCTAGTTCAGAAGCTACAAAGACAATGAGTGATGTGACCTTGCCTCCAAAAACCAAATCACAGGTTGAGAGAATTTTGGATTCTCGAGTACAGAAACAGACCAGACATGGCGTGTACATGGAGCATCTAGTCAAGTGGCAACAGTTGCCTGAAGTAGAGGCTACCTGGGTTGCAGAATCTGAGTTCAAGAAGTGGGGCATTGATTTTGCCTTGCTGTCACCGGAGGTGACTTGACTTCTTCCGCACAGGGGGAGTATGGTGCAGGAGCACCCACCAAGGGGCTTGGAGTGAGCCCATATGTATATAATGCATTTTTGGTGTAATGCTTTTGTTTTTAAATTAGGCAGCGTGGGACTGATGTAGGTTCATTTAGCATATCAAGTAATTTGTGCATATGAAAAGATAATGCATATCGACGTGAGGTGCATATCGGGAGATGGAGAGAATGTTAGGCCGATGTAAGAAGTCTTACCGATGGCTAGTTAATGATAGGCACATCAATGTGAGATATGACATCGATGGAGAAGTTAAAGGTGTCGCCGATGGGAAAGAGTACATCAGTGGAGAAGTTCAAGGTGTTGCCAATGGGAAAGAGTCTGGCCGACGAGATAGGGCCAAGGCTCATCGGGGTGACAACCGCAAGTGTTCACTGTGTTAGCGCCTGAATTGACTGGCAGTTTTTTGAGCAATTTTCATGCAGGCGCTCTCCCTAAGTATCCAAAAAAAAAAATGCTCCAAGTAATGGACCTCCTCAGTATTTTTCAGCTGCATCATGATATTTTCGAAGGAGGAGGTCATCATCATCATGTTTGTTTAAATGAGGGTCAGCATCATCATGTTCTCCATCGACCAGTTTCTCATCGTCATCATCATATTGAAGTATGGGGTGATGTTTGGTTTTTATCATGATGATGCTGACGAGCTACAGTGCGCCCTGATCTGCTTGCGAGGGTGATTCTTCAAAGTCTTCGGTGATCTTCCATTTATCACCGTGCGCAGGCATGATGATGATGTTACTTATTCTTTGAGTTGCTCGACCTAACTTGTTTTTTTTTCTTAAGGGTCGTCGTCATCATCATCATATTTCCAGTTATCATCCTGCTGCTTGCGGAGGTCATCATATTATCTGCATCATGATATTTCGCCGGGGTGATATTTCTATCATCGGGTGATCTTGGTTATGATCATCCTGATGATGTTGTTGAAGAGTTCTAAGTGCGACCCAATATTCACTAGGGTCATCATATTTTGAACGTCAGGATGATCTTAGGCAATATCATCCTGATGATGTTGTATCACTTCTTGTTCGCTGTTTTGTCATCCTGATGATGCTGACGTCATCCGTATATCAGGGTGATATTTGTTTCTCTGCCTATCTGCATCATGATATTCCGAAGGAGGGGGTGATATTTTCATATCACCCGGATATATGTTTGTTTGTTCGAGCATCATGATGATGCTAATATCAAGGAGATATCCGCCTGCTGGCTTCGCGCATTATCTACTGGGGGTGATCTTTTCAAGCATCATCAGCATATTCAGTTATCGCCCCGATCTTATAGTGGAGCTACAGTGCAACCTGATATTTGAACATCAGGAGGATATTTCCAAATATCCGGTTGTCTTCCGAATATCATGATGATGTTAATATGATGATGATGTCATCAAGATCCGGGGGTCATATTTCTAACACTGATCATCTTGAAGAGACCTCCTGATATTTGCAAACATGATGATGACGTCATCCGGATATGAGGAGGTGCGCAGTAGGCAGATATGATGATGACGTCAGCAGGATATGATGATGACGTCATCAGGATGTTCATCGGCCAGACTTTTGTTATAGGCTCAGCAGGAGGATGTTTCTCCAATGGATCCGGTTGTGCCGATGAAGGCGAATATCATGCAGTTTGTATTGCGAATATGATGCTGACGTCAGGGTGATATTTCGGGCAACAGGATATCATGCTGCTGGAGGATCATGATGATGAAGTCCTATACTAGTGTCGTCAGGAGCAAAAGCACCGACATGATATATGCTCATGACCTAGTATATTAAGTGTTAAAGAGGTTGCTGCGGGGTGCATGTGGGATAATGTTATCCTGCATATTCAAAATATCATGATGATGAACCTCGGCGGGAAGTGGTCGCGATCGACTGTTTGATGTTCTTCCCGAGGCCGCGGGTTGGTGCGCCATCAATGGCGATTGTTGCAGAGGTATGGGCGATGGCGTGGACGGATGTAGTACCTGATTGAAGATCTAGATC
Source organism: Cunninghamia lanceolata (assembly GCA_027924645.1). NCBI lineage: Eukaryota > Viridiplantae > Streptophyta > Pinopsida > Cupressales > Cupressaceae > Cunninghamia > Cunninghamia lanceolata. The sequence continues at coordinate 935,570 of BSBN01001327.1, read as the reverse complement.
CCGAGGTGGCGGCGCAAGGCTCGAGATATCTTCCTGTCTCCTCCCCTACCTGCTGCATTCAAGTTTGGGTGCCAATCCGGTTGTGTTTGAGTGCCATTTTCATGTTACTGTATATCTGGCGGGTTTTTTGGTCAACCTGGTAGTCAATGCTGAAGACACCCTCCTGCTATATAATGCAGAGGATGTTATTCATTCAAGGTTGTTGAAAGTTGATGATTTTTGGCTCTGTAATCCAAAACCAGCTGATCTGGTTGCTCTGTACAGCTTGATCTTGTGAGTTTATGTATCTCCTGTTGTAGGACTTGGCATGAATCCACTGGTTTCATGGTTGATCTTGTATGAGTAATGCTGTCTTAGCATGTGTTGTGTTAATTCTGTCTCCAGTATTGCATGTATCCTTCTTCTGGATCTGGATGTTTGCTTATGTTTAGATTCTAGAGCATAGAATTCCTATGTTGAATGTCTGATCTTTTAACCTCTGCTCAAGGGGCAGATTAAACTGTTTTCAGGTTGAACATTGGGAAGGGTATACTGCAGTAGGGATGCCATAAGTAGAGATAGCTCAACACTCTATATTGGGAGATATCTGTAAGGCAGATATCATGTGTATCCCCCTGAAATCCAGTTTTAGCTATTCATGCTGATCATTCACAGGTGTATGTCTACCGACTCCAAGCCCTGGATAGGCACCAATCATGCTGTGTTCTTGTGTTATACACCATGCCCAGCTTTGCATCCAAATTCATATCAAAACATTTCATACCTCCACCTGTTAGTTGTAGGAGTAGGATTAGGAACCCCCTGCATGCTCTCATACCCAACCAGACATCATGTCCAAGAATGTTGCCAGCCTTGTGATCTATCATGCAGATCTTGGTCCATACATGAGAGTATTCTGCCTGTTGTTGTCAAGTTAAATCTTTCTATCTTTGAGCTAGTCAAGGCTACATCTTAAGTTATAGGGATACCCCCCTTGGTGCGGCAGAACCAGAAGTGAAGGGGAGGAGCTCACGCAACCTCCTGTATTCAGTTGGCCTGAATCTGCCTGTGCATTAGAAGTGGCAAACCCTGATGCTGATTCAGAAGGAATGTCAACACACTGAGGGCGAGTTTATCAGAGAGACAATAGTCATTGGGAAAGACTTTAAGAGTCACAGCGAACAACTGGGTCATGCCGATAGAAAGCTTATTGGTGTGAGAGGCATGATCGGAGGAGAAGGTTGGAGTTTGGCCGAAGAGTAAAGTCACGCCGACGGTTCAATGCTCATCGGAGTAAGTTGTATTATCGGCGAACAAAGGAAAAGTTACTCCGATGATACAAAGTCTGAGCGATGGATTCTATCCATCGGAGAGAGATGGCATGTCGGTGAAAGAAACTAAGAAGTGGCCGATAAGGTAGGTCAAGCCGATAGGAAAGTGAAATTAAGGATCGGTGAGCGAAGAACCTATTCCACCGATGATAACCGAATAGACAGGAAACCCTAACCATCTGATAACAGAAAAAGGACGAAGAGTATAAAAACTAGTTTTTGGCTTTGTAAATGGGTTCGAATGTTGGAAAAAGTTAGAGGATAGACATTGAATGTAAAAGAAAGAACTCTCAAAATAAGAACATTGACAGTTTGAATCTATTTGTGCATTGTTTGTAGAATTCTTGCATAGCTCGGTTTAAAGTAGACTAATCAGTTTGTTTCTGTTCTTTTGTTTCTATTTGTACAAAATGTCTCTGTTTTGATGTCCCTGCATTTTTCCTGTACAATCATGGAGGGCCATCAAGCAGAGACCTTCTTTCTTTTGTTTCTGTTTGTGTTAGTGGTTGGATTGTCAATGAGAGACATTAAGAACTTGTCCTAGGTGAGCTGTACTATAGCCTGGCTAGGTATGCAAGTTGCAGTCTAAGAAGACATGGGTGAAAAATAGAGTAGAAAGAATTGAGCACCAAGCAATTAGAACCTTGGATATAGAGAGGAGGGTTGATAACGGGCTCAAGAAGGCTAGAAGCCTTGGAGATTGGGAATCTTGGAAGCAGTGAGGATAAGGAAGAGTACCTCACACCAAGAAAGCAGAGTCTGTATGGGAAACAACAGACAAATAGGTCTTTCACCTATGTAATAGATTGCTTAGGTTGTTTTAGACATTTTGGGTTCAACTCTCCAAGTTAACTCGTGAATCACTTCCAATCCCAGTTAATGGGATTCATCTCAAACCTTACTTCTAAGTTTGGTTTTGTGACTCTTGTAAATAAGTAGAATAAGACTTGTTTCTATTTTAGTTTTCCTTCCCCTAAGTGCTCTTGCACAGGAAACATCCTCATTAGGAGTTTGTTTGCCTTGTTTGTTTTGTTTTGACTTGTTGTCTGGAGGCATGTTCAGTTGTGTTAGTTTGGCTCATCTTAGCCTTTTCTCACACAACCTACAATCACAAATAGGAGAGAAGGGTGTTGCAAGTATGTGCCGAACTGATGTTGTCATTGGTGTCAACATATCAATGTTGTCATTGGTGTCAAATGTGCTCTTGTTTTGATGGTTGCTTGTAATGAGTTAGATGCTTTGTATTTTCCTATGTAAGTGTTGGAAATCCTGATATTGAGGATATTGAGAAAAATTGCTCCTCTGGTAGAAACAGTATATTACAGAATATCTTTGTCTATAGAAGAAAAGTCCAACAGATTACTCCACATTTCCTGTAGAATGAATATCTTTGTCTGCGGATTGGAAGTTATTTATAAGCATGTTTGAAGATGCTACATTCTAACTTTGAGCCTCCGGTATGAAGATTTGAGTGAGTTATGCTTACCAGAGTAAAAGTTGTGTTTTTTAATATTTGCTGGTGACAAGGAGAATGTATTATGCTCCGCATTCCTCCACATTAAAGTATTTTGATTTGCAGTTCTAGAGTTAAGTATGAGATGATGTTATGTGCCTTCACTTTTAATGGTTTGTGATTTGGTGGTCCACTAGTGATCTTTTCCTTATGAGAGTAACTGACAATGTTGTTTATGAGCTCTAGTTTAAAGAATCCTTTTGACAGAGTGGTTAGAGGTTGTGTAGTTGTTCCTAATGATTTCAATGTGCTTGTGGATGTTCCTGATCATGTTCCTACTTTTGGATTGGTCCTCAAAGAGTAATTTGGATCAAAGATAAAGACTATTCTTAAAAGTTTTAATGTGAACACCAGTCTTGGATGACTTGGTTTCTTTCACTAAGTGCAGAGATGCTTTGAAGATTGTAGTAGCGTGTTGTGGTGTGGAAGATTGTATTTGAGTACCAGCTAAGGCATTGTGTGATCCACAAATTTTTGTATCAGGTCCAAACCTATTTTCTATGTATGTTTGTAATGTCAACCTTGGAGATTGTTCTAACGGTTGATGAATGTAATGATGATCTTGATGTACATTCCAAGATTGATAAGTTGTATAAAAACATGTAATGTAGTTGCGAAAAGTGTAGGGATGTGCAAAAATGTGAAGATAAGTATGAAGGTGTAAAAGAGCAGAGTAGAGGAGATATACTGTGCTTCAATGGAATTGAACTCAGGCATGGAGTAGATGCTATCAAATCAGTTCATTAATCTTGGAAGCAAGCCACCCCTTGGCAGTGAGCCTTAACATTTGCAGTGAGCATTTTGGGTAATGAGCCCTAAGGCAGTGAGCCTCTATTTTTTGGTATTGTTATAACTTATATATTTCTATGAGCTAACACCCACCATGGTTTTTCCCTCATAGGGTTTTCCATGTAAAAATCTAGTGTCTCATGTGTTGATTGTATTGTTGTTAAGTTTTTTAATTCATGCTTTCATTGTTAAATCTGAATAACAATAATCAAGAGTTTGATGAGTTAATGTTCATAAGAGGTCAAAGTTTTGGAGACAACTAATTCACCCCCCTCTCAGTTGTCTAGTAGATTTCAACAATTGGTATTAGAGCTGGTTCCTCAGAAGAAATCCTAACAAGTTGAGGTTGATCCAAGATGGCACACAAGGATGAACTATCTTTCAATTGTTCCAATTGTGGTAAAGCTAATCACTATGCATCCATATGTCTAAAAGGAAACTTAAAGAATTATGATGAAGAAGATGAAAGCAAAAAGATCAAGAAAACATTTTATGATATTGAAGACGATGAAGATGATGATTGTTATTTTAATTCAAAGGATCTAGAAGTAAGTACTGGTAATGAAGATATATGGAACTATTGGGTTATTGATAGCAGCTGGTCAAATCATATGATTGGTGATAAAGGTAAGTTTATTAATTTTGTGAAGAATGAAGTGTTGGCAAGAGACACATTGTAGCTTCATGATTGTTGTCATTGATGGCAACAAAGTTCATCCCACACATCCACAGGACATGGTGTGTCTATACCGGAAGTCAGATTGTAGAGTAACTTGGTCCGGTGACCAAGAACAGAGTATGCAGCAAGGTCTGACAATCAGGTCTGGATCTCTCAGAGGAAGTATCTATGTAAAGTGCAGACTTGGGGAAGTCAAGAGGAGTACCTTGACTGATAGATTCCAAGGATTGAGCCTCTGGTGATGAAATAATGAAGAGATATAAGCACCTAAGTATTGGGTTCCTGTTTGGCAGAGTAAACAGAGGAAGAACTGACCAGCAAAGCATCAGACCTTGATCTGGATGAGATATTGATGGTGATCAAGCTTGCTAAGGTATCATTCATGAATGGCCAACATGATTAATGACTTATATGAGCATCTCTTTGATACGCATCACTTGACAAGCAAGGATTCAGCTGACAGACCAAGAGTTTGGGAAAATAATAAGTATTCTGGATGCCGACTAGAAAGTGGATGAAATCCTCGGTGCAGATATATATACCAGATTGTTTTCGGTATGAAGGTGTGTGTGTGTTGAAGTGTGCGAATAATAGTAGAAGAGTAGTGTGGAAGTAGTAAGGCAAGTCCGATATGTGACAAGACAGCAGCACCAAGAAGAGGAAGAATGAAGTGCAGAAAATCAGTGTATTGAACCTAACCAGAACTAAACCTCAACATATGTGGATGCTTCTCATCAGTTCAAGTATCTAGTTTCCTTGTATAAACGATTGTAGGCAGTGAGCCTCTTGTGAGCAGTGTGCTCGGGCAGTGAGCCCTAATTGGCAAGTGCCATTTTATACTATCTTATTCTTCTAACAGAGAATACAATCTTGGGTTAATCACCCTGTGGTTTTTTCCCTTAACAGGGTTTTCCACGTCAAAATCATTGTGTCATGTGTATTGATGTTATTTCCATTTCATGGTTATGTTTGCTTATATGATTTAATGCTACATTAATTATTAAGGAACATCAGAAAGTAGAAGTAATTAAGATAACTGATTCACCCCCCTCTCAGTTATCAACAATTGGTATCAAAGCTAAGTTCCTCCAAACAGAGCCTAACAGCTTGAGGAAGATCTGGGAATTCAAATGGATGTGCATGGTATGAGGGAACAACTTCAGTCTACCCTAGATGATCTTGAGAAATCTAACTTTGAAGTTAATGAATTGAAGGAAAGACTCAAACAGGCTGATGATTTCATAAATGAACTAAAAGGGAAACTGAGTATCTCTATGAAAAAGAGAAAGGATCTACTTCAGCAATTGGCAAGTCAAGGTGAAGACAATGATACAAATGAAGATCTGAAGGAGAAAACCAAGTTATGTGAAAAGTTATCAAAAGAGGTCATTATGGTAAGACATGAAATGGAATCAGGAGTTATGAAATTTACCCAAGAAATTGAAGAGAAAAGGAAAATTGAAGATGATCTAAGACAATCTCTCAAAGAGAAATAAGAAGACTACCACAAAATGGATAGAATAATCAGGCATCTTGAATCTGATCTTGAAGAAGCTAGGGATAATGAAGAACAACTTGAGAATCAGATTGACACTCTTAAAAAGGATCTTCAAACAACAAATGAATACAAAGAGAAATTCAAGATAAGCTCTGCCCAACTTGAAGTTCTTCTTCAAAACCAAAAGAGGGTAGATGACAAGCAAGGCTTGGGGTATGAGAAAGGTGAAAGCTCCGGATCCGGTCAGAAGAACTCCAGATCAAAAAATCCAAGAAACAGGCCTAGAAGACCTCTGACAAGGCAACCCAATGCTCAAAGATATCCAACCTTCAATGGATACTGCCACAACTGCAATAATTTTGGTCATAAAGCAAATCAGTGCAGAAGAAGAATGAACCAGACTAATTCATCCTTTTCTGGATAGTGTTTCAATTGCAAAAGGTATGGTCACAAATCTCATGAGTGTAGAAATATGCAAATAAACAATTTATTCAATAGAAGATGCTTTGCATGCAATAGAATGGGACATATGGCTAATCAGTGTAGATCAAGAGGATACGAGTCAAATATTCAAAGAAATATTGTCTGCTACAATTGCAATAGATCCGGTCATATTGCCAAATTCTACAGAAGTAAGAATCGAAACAATAAGGGTCCAGTACATCATAATCAAAACCAAGACAAAGGAAAAGGAAAAATGAATGCAGATGAAATTCAAAGGGAGATGAACAAGATTTGGGTAAAGAGGAGTACAGAAAATGTTGAGGATGGATCTGCACCAGAATCTGGTACTGATATTCCTTCCAGAAACTAAATAGATGAGCTCTGGTTCAGGGGGAGTAACAAAAGAAAAACATTTTCCCCCAGCCAGTCATTAGGTGCCCAAAATTGGTGCATAAAAGGTTGCAGATTAAAGGATTCTCAGAGAAACATCTAAAGAAGGTTTGGTAAAGATATGAAAGATCCGTAAGAAGGTTTGAAGAGTCTAATCTTCCAAGATAGATCTGGTTTGACTGTCATCCGGTAAAAGCAGGATTCTCACAGTTAGATCTGGCTTGATTCAAAATTGAGGAATCTTGATCTGCGGAGAGATCAAATGATTATGGAAAGGAAGATAGATTGTCTTTATTCACCGAGAATAACTCTAAGTGTATCTTAGTGATCTAGAAAAGATGTATCTCAGATTAAGAAGAACAAGGTAACTGGAATAACTTAAGTTGTGCATTTATTGCAATATGGATTTAGGGTTTTCTCAGAAATAAAAGGGTTCATTCGCTCGACATTTGTATAGTTGCATTCGAGAAGAAAAGAAAAGGAGCTCTGAAACAAATTATTTCAAATTTCTCAAAGATCAACCGCTGAAGTTGATTCATCCAGCAAATCAATCTGGCTCACTCCGCGAACCCTAGAAGTGCAAAAGGTAGTTTCCACTATTGAATATCTCTCTGTAAATCTTTTGAAAGATGGCTACTCCAAATATTGTGAAGATCACTGATAGGCCTCACCCTAAATTCAAGAAGCATCCCTACAAATCCTTGGAAGTAGATCCCCTAGGGGCTTTTTCTGGTGTTTCGCATGGAGTTCTACATGTAGAAGATATTAGGGTTTACATTCATGCAAACATTGAAGAATTTGGAGAATTCAAGTTGAGGGATATCTACCACAAGGAACTGATAAATGGATCACTTGAACTTAAACCCCAATATAAGGCCATCCGGGAAAAACATTTTGGGCAGTGCATTCATTTCCCCTATTTTACTGAAGATGAGTGGGTCCGGTATGTTTTGAGCAGAGTGCATGACAACTTCATGTGGCTGAATAGACCATTCAAGATCATAAAAGATGCTATTAAAGTGGTAACCGGTTTGCACTCATCTGGAGGGTTACCTGTTCTCAAATCAGTCAAGAATCAAACTGTGAGTGAGGCTACCAGATCAAGGTTTGACAAGAGAGCAATGACAATAGAAGATATCACTGATCTGGATATCAAGTTTGCCTCCATGATCATTGGTTAGAAGATATATCACTCTAGCAGGGAAAATTCAGTACCTGAAACTGCAATTTACACTGCTTATGAAATGTTAGGAAAAGATGCTGACTATGACCTTTGTGAGCTCCTTCTAAACCAACTTTTGGAGAACCTGCAGAAGATAAAGAAGGATAAGAAGATTTCCTTCAAATATGGTGGCCTAATACTCTATCTATTCTTCTACTTCATGAATGAGCTACCTGGATCTAATGGATGGATATGGCAAAATGACAAACTAGTAGCAATACAAATCAGAGACTATCTGCATGGAATTGGTGATGCCAATGCACAGAATACAACACTATGGGGTTATTTCAAAAATTTCCAAAGCATGATGCAGGCTAGAGAAAGAATTCCCCAATCCCTAGTTGAAAAATACAAGGATACAGTGTGCTTTATGGTAGACACTGATCAATGCCTAATGGAGGCAGTGGAACCAAGAACAGTATGGATCATGCCCATGGGGTATGAAGTGGATGATAAAATTGTAGAACTGCATGTTCAGCACATGCTAAGTCAGCCCAAGGATCCCAAGGCAGAAAGGTTTGGAACCTTTGAAGAATTGAGTGTAAAGATTCATGTGGAACTAAGACTACCGGAGATGAAGAGAAAAGTGAGAAAAGAAGTAGAGAATGTTGCCAAAAGGTATGGCATCTCAAAAGAGGCACTTGATGCACATAGAGAAAAGATGGAAAGGACAAAAAGAAAAGGAAGAGGTAGAAAAAGAAAGTGCTCTGGTAGAAGCCTCCTCCCGGACTAGATCCTCTAAAAGCTCTACATCTGCCACTGCTAAGAGCTCAAAGGCATCAAAACTAGAAGCAAAATCATTCGGTAAAGGAGAAAAGAGAACTAAGACAAAGGCTACAAGATCATATACAAGCCTCAAAGATGATGAAGAGACAGAATCTGATGAAGAGATCAAGAAGATGAAGAAGAAGAAGAAAGTATCCAGAGAATCCTCTACTGGTCTAGACAAGGAAGAAGAAAAGATAGATAAAAGTGTTGAGAAGCCTACTCTTGACGATATCATCCAGGCAATTACTGTGGATGGAAACCTGAAAACATTAACAAAATTCTATGATGAATGTAGTGAAGCTGACCAAAAGATCCTACAAGATGCCACAGTCAAGTATCTGAATATCTACAACAAAGCTTTCATCGAAATCATATCCCTAATTCCTAAAAGCCTTGAGAAGGAACTTGAAATCAGAAAGAATAATGCTAAAGAAAAGGATATGGAGATCTGGGAATAGATAGCCATTCAACTCTATCCTTCCATCACTCCTAAGCAAAAGAATATGATCTTCAAAGATTGCAAGGATGAGTTCCGGAGCAAAGCTAGGATGAATCAGCTTATGCTTGGAGAAACCGACAAGGTGGCTAAAGAAACAGAAGACATCCTCCGGAATGCATACAAAAGATTCAATATTCCTATTATAGAGGACTTAGGTGATGATCCCTCGGCCATGGATGACAAAGAAGAATCTATTGAGACAGTGGCAGAAGAGGTAAAGGAGACAGGTGAAGAGAAAGATAAGGACCTGGATTCCTCTGCTCCAGAAGAGGAAGTCCATAAAGAAGCAAACATCTCTCCTTCAGTTTCCACTGCAGACTCTAGATCCAAAGGAGAAAAAATAATAAAGGAGAAAACTAGTCAAGGAGAAGAAGTATAGGAAAAAGAAAAAGGTCAAACAGAGAAAACCTCAGATGACAGTGCTAAGGCTGTAGAAGGGGAGAAAACCCTGTCACCAACAAGAGACACAGCAAAAGCAGTCAAAGATTTCTTAACCAAAGAGATGATGGAATTTGATGAACTAGAACTTCTTCAAGGACCGTTCAATTTTGACTCCCTCTCCCCGGTTCAAACCAAGAAGCTAGCATCCTTTACTTCAGCAAAGGAAAAAGAAAAACTTTTGAAATCTCACATAGAAGATTGTGAGCTAATTGAGATTGCATTCGATGCACTAGAGAAAACCATGCCATCCTTTCAAAAGGATTCTTCAGCCTCCACATCTGGTAACTTAAAATCTCTTATCAATTCAATTAGCACACATTTTGATTCTTTGGAGAAGTCAGCTGACGAAAAGGTCCAGAAGGAGTTTGTGGGAAAAAGATTCTCCAAAGTGCAGGGTCTAATAAAAAATGATAGGAGAGTTATGGATATTGGAATAAAGAGCTTAGAAAATGCTCTCAAAGATGGTAGAGATATCTATAAATTTTGTTTATCCTGGCCTAAAGTGACCAAGGACATTGAGAAGAAAGTAAAACAAGAGGATAAACTGTTAAGTTTATCTCAAAGTTTTGATCCTCTCTCCTCCTCCTTAGTAAATCAAGAATGTCAGGATATTGTAGTCACAAATGAAATAAAGAAGCTTGAGAAGGAGAAGAAAAATAGAATAAACAGGTTGAGTGAACTTAGAGGGATAATTATCCCTAAGTTAGAAGCCATACATGAAGCCCTAAGTGATGCACAGACCACAGCCCAGACCAATGATCCGACAGATCTAAAGAGGGCAGAAGCTTTTGCATTCCTGTTGAGTGGTCACATCTCAATTTTGGACAGGATGAATAGGAGTTGGGCAACAAAAATAGTATAATTGAAAACCACTTTTGCAGATATAGTTAAGTATATGTAAGTAAAACATGTAAATATGTTTTTGCAGCCAAGTATAGATTTGTTTTTGGGAAATTTTGGTGTGCGGACCCTACCCTTTGCCATTGATGTCAAAGGGGGAGTGAGAAACAGTGAAAAATATGGAATCCAGCTAAGGGGGAGCTCCGGTAAAGTGTACATTAGAATAGAGTAGCAACTAAGGGGGAGTGTAGTATGACACTTAGTCATTTTTCACTAAGTGTTGCCATCAATGCCAAAGGGGGAGATTGTTGGCAAGAGACACATTGTAGCTTCATGATTGTTGCCATTGATGGAAACAAAGTTCATCCCACACATCCACAGGACATGGTGTGTCTATACCGAAAGTCAGATTGTAGAGTAACTTGGTCCAGTGACCAAGAACAGAGTATGCAGCAAGGTCCAACAATCAGGTCCAGATCTCTCAAAGGAAGTATCTATGTAAAGTACGGACTTGGGGAAGTCAAGAGGAGTACCTTGACTGATAGATTCTAGGGATTGAGCCTCTGATAATGAAAGAATGAAGAGATATAAGTACCTAAGTATTGGGTTCCTTTTTGGCAGAGTAAACAGAGGAAGAACTGACTGGCAGAGCATCAGACCTTGATCTGGATGAGATATTGATGGTGATCAAGCTTGCTAAGGTATCATTCATGAATGGTTAACATGATTGATGACTTATATGAGCATCTCTTTGATACGCATCACTTGATAAGCAAGGATTCAGCCAACAGACCAAGAGTTTGGGAAAATAATAAGTATTCTGGATGCTGACTAGAAAGTGGAAGAAATCCTTGGTACGGATATATATACCATATTGTTTTCGGTATGAAGGTGTGTGTGTGTGTATTGAAGTGTGTGAATAAAAGCAGAAGAGTAGTGTGGAAGCAGTAAGGCAGGTCCGATATGTGACAGGACAGCAGCACCAAGAAGAGGAAGAATGAAGTGCAGTAGATCAGTGTATTGAACCTAACCGAAACTAAACCTCAGCATATGTGGATGCTTCTCATCAGTTCAAGTATCTAGTTTCCTTGTATAAATGATTGTAGGCAGTGAGCCCTAATTGGCAAGTGCCATTTTGTACTATCTTATTCTTCTAACAGAGAATACAATCTTGGGTTAATCACCCCATGGTTTTTTCCCTTAACAGGGTTTTCCACGTCAAAATCATTGTGTCATGTGTATTGATGTTATTTCCATTTCATGGTTATGTTTGCTTATATGATTTAATGCTGCATTAATTGTTAAGGAAGATCATAAAGTAGAAGTAATTAAGATAACTGATTCACCCCCCCCTCTCAGTTATCAACATGAAGAAGGATTAGTTAGATTTGGAGATGACGGTATTGTTAAGATATGTGGAAAAGGTTCAATCAATTTTGATGGAAGACAACATACTAATGATGTTCTCTATGTTGAAAGCCTAAGACAAAATCTCCTAAGCATTGGATAGTTATGCAGAGAAGGATACAGTTTCATATTTCAGAATGATGCCTTTGAAATCAGAGATAAAACTAGAGCTACAATAGTCAGTGGAAAAAGAACAGAAGGAAATCTTTACCATCTTAGAGAAGGTGACATTACCTGTTCTATAACTTAGAATCATGAGAGTTGGCTCTTACATAGGAAATTGTGTCACATCAATCCTAATGATCTAGAAAGGATAAGCTCAGCTCAAGTTGTGAAAGATCTACCAGAAAGCATACATTTTACCAACATCATCTGCAAGAAATGCCAAATTGAGAAGCAAGCAAGAGGAAGTTTATAGGATGAAGAAAGATCCTCAACTGAACTACTGGAATTGGTTCATACAAACCTTTGTGGCCCTACAAGAATGAGAAGTCTCCAAGATGACAGGTACTTTATGTTCTTTGTTGATGATTATTCTAAAATGACTTGGGTTAGTTTTCTCAAAGAAAGATCAGAGGCTCTAGATGCATTTAAAGCCTTCAAAATAATGGTTGAAGATGAATTGAATATGAAAAACAAATGTTTGAAGTCTGACAAAGGAGAAGAGTTTACCTCTAATAAATTCAATATGTTCTGTGAAACACATGGAATAAAAAGACACCTTTCTAGAGACAATAGACTGATGGAAATAAAGAGAAGGTCTATTCAAGAAGTTGCAAAGACAATGATAGAGGAAGCTGGCCTACTAGAAGTGTATTGGAGAGAAGCTATACATACTGTTATCCACATTCAAAACATAATTCAAATAAAAGGTAACGACGCTAAAACTCCTTATGAATTGTGGTATGGAATTATTCCTTCAGTAAAATATTTCAAAGTCTTTGGAAGCAAGTGCTATATCAAAAGAGAAGAAGAGCTAGGCAAGTTCAATACTAAGTATGATGAAGGAACTTTCCTTGGATACTCTACTAAGAGTAAGGCCTACCAGTGTTACAATAAGAGATTGAAAAAGATCATGAAGAGTGCAAATGTCAGGGTTGATGAAGACATACAAAAGTATTTAGAAATCAATAATCATGCATCAGATTCAAATAGGCTTCCTTACAATACAAAAAAAGGAAAAAATATACATCAAAGAAGAAGATGATATTGAAGAGAAGAAAATGCAAAAAGATCACTAGTATGAAGTAAAAGAACAAATGAATTGGTGTTTGATTGCCAATGCTGAATCCAAATCAGTGACTAAAGCATGTAACAATATAAATTCCTCTCAAGATGAATATCTGTCCACTGACAATGAAGAATCCAAAATTGATCTTGAAAACCTTGAGAAATTAGAAGAAGAAAAGATGGACTTAAAAGTAAATATAACAGAAGCAAATGAATACATCAAAGAGCTAAGAAAGCAAATCAAGGAGCTTAAGCAAAGACTTAAAGAAGATAGTGAAGAATTGAGGTCAGTAAATGAAGAAAAAGAAAAAATTGAAGAATGTTTGAAAAATAAAACAAATGATTACATAAAGCTTGAAGAAGTTGTGGAGTTGAAAGCTGATCTAAAACTTACATAAGCTCAAAAAGACAAACTCAATGTAAGTGCAGATAGATTTGGTAGGCTAATCGTTGTGGCAATTCAGAAAAATCCTAATGACATAAACAGTATAAGAACTGAGAAAGGTGAAAGTTCTGGAATAGGTCAAAAGAAGAATTCTAAGATCAAGGAGGACAAAGGTAAATAGATTTAGGATCAAAGGAACGAATCAAGAAGACCTCTAGTCAGGCAACCAAATGCTCAAAGGTACCCATCTTTCAATGGCTATTGTCTTAATTGCAGTAAGTTTGGTCATAGAGCTACTCAGTGTAGGAGTAGAATGAATCAAAATGCTTTATCATTCTTCAGTTAGTGTTTTAATTGCAAGAGAATTGGTCCTAGAGCAAATGAATGTAGAAGTCAGATAAGGAATGGTTCCAACAATGAAAGGAACACTCAATCTTTCAATGGAAAGTGTTTTACATGCAATAGACTTGGGCATATTGCTAACCAATGCAGATCAAAGATGAATCCAAATAATGGAAGGAACCAAGGGCAAAGGAATGTTGTTTGCTACAATTGCAATAGACCTGGACATGTTGCAAAATTCTGCAGAAGCAAGAATGTGAAAAGAAACTATCCTATAGAAGAGAAGAAAACAAAGCAAAGGGAAATCAAGGGAAAGAATAAGGTTGATCTAGTGGAAACCCAAAGGGAAATGAGCAAGATCTGGGTGAAGAAGGATGCAAAAGAGGTTAGGAATGAGCCTATATCGATATTGGGTACAAATGTTCCCTCTGAAAACTAAGATTAGAGCTTTTTCTTGAGGGGAGTTCTATTGAAAATCTTTACTCCCCTACCAAAAGATTGATGTTGATGCCCAAGCATGGAAAGACAAGATTAACAACAAAGGTTCAAGATAGGACAACAGTTGTGTTCTTAAAGGATAAAGGAAGAACTACACAAAATACGAAATCTGCTATGCAAGAATATATGATTTGAGAAGAAAATATGCTATGAAATTTTACAAATTTCAAGTTACAATGATCTGGAAAATTTGGTCCGCATTTGACTATTGTTAAGGATATTGCTCTACATTTTTGACATATGGTTACATTCATAAGCTTGTCTGATCTTTGATGATTGGCTTGAGAATGATGAGTAACAAAAGTTTAGGTTGACAAAGCAGATCTACTATAAGGATAGATGCAAATGTTGATGATAGAAAGAGTACAAGTGGAGGCACTTTCCTTTTGGGTAATAGATTGGTTTCATGGCTAAGAAAGAAGTAAGATTCAATCTCTTTGTCAACTACAGAAGCAAACTATATTGCAGCAACATGTTGTTGTACTTAAGTGTTACGGATGAAGCAGACATTGGAGGACATAGGAGTTGTGTATAAAGATCAAGTTGCAATCCTCTATGATAATACAAGTGCTATAAACATTTCAAAGAATCTAGTGATGCATTCAAGAACAAAGCATATATCTATAAGATATCACTTTCTAAGAGAAAACGTGATAGAAAATGAAGTAAAATTGGAATATATGTCTACAAAGGATCAGATTGTAGATATTTTCACTAAACCTCTGCCTAAGGATACTTTTGAGTATCTCAAAGAAAAGTTAGGGGTTATTACCCCTCTTGTTCTAAACTAAGATGCATAGGAATGTATCAATCTTGTGTGCTTAGAGGTTCATTCATTAAGTTGGATTGATGTTTTGAGGACTACCTCTCAGGGAGACTAGCTAGATGATACTGATATGTGTTCTTGATATAGAAAGTGTTGATAGAAATGAAAGTTTAGATGAATTAGAGCAACAAAATGCAAGTATGTGCCCTTTGCCATTGATGTCAAAGGGGGAGAGAAATCATGTGAAAAACCTAGAGAAGAGAGAGTGCAGATGTGTAAATTGAAAGGGGGAGAATCTTGTCTTAATGGTCTTTACAATTTTTCACATCATATGTTGCCATCAATGACAAGGTGGAGATTGTTGCAAGTATGCGCCTAACCAGTGTTGTCATTGATGTCAACATATCAATGTTGTCATTCGTGTCAACTATGCTCTTGTTTTGATGGTTGCTTGTAATGATTTAGATACTTTGTATTTGCCTATGTAAGTGTTGGAAATCCTGATATTGAGAAAATTTTCTCCTCTGGTAGAAATAGTATGTTGTGGAATATCTTTGTCTATAGAAGAATAGTCCAATAGATTGCTCTGCATTTCCTATAGAATGAATATCTTTTTCTATGGACTGGAACTTACTTATTGGCATGTTTGAAGATGCTACATTCCATCTTTGAGCCTCCGGTATGAAGATTTGAGTGAGTTATGCTCACCAGAGTAAAAGATACTTTTTCTAAATATTTGCTGGTGACAGGGAGAATGTATTATGCTCCACATTCCTCCACATTAAAGTATTTTGATCTGTGGTTCTAGAGTTAAGTTTGAGATGATATTATGTGCCTTCAACTTTAATGGTTCATGATTTGGTGGTCTACAAGCAATCTTTTCCTTATGACAGTAACTGACAGTGTTGTTTATGAGCTCCAGTTTGAAGAATCCTTTTGACAGAGTGGTTAGAGGTTGTGCGGTTGTTCCTGATGATTTCAATGTGCTTGTGCATGTCTCCTGATCGTGTTCCTACTTTTGGATTGGTCTACAAAGAGTAATTTGGATCAAAGATAAAGACTGTCCTTGAAAGTCTTAATGTGAACACCAGTCTTGGCCGACTTGGTTACTTTCACTAATTACAGAGATGTTTTGAATATTGTAGTAGCATGTTGTGGCATGGAAGATTGTATTTGAGTCCCAACTAAGGCATTGTTTGATTTGCATACATCATTACATCCTTCGCTTAACAAATTTTTGTAGTAGGTCCAGACCTATTTTTTATGTATGTTTGTAATGTCAACCTTGGAGATTGGTCCAATGGTTGATGAATGTAATGCCGACCTTGATGTACATTCCAAGGTTGATGAGTTGTATAAAAACATGTAATGTAGTTGTGAAAAGTGTAGGGATGTGCGAAAATGTGAAGATAAGTACAAAGGTGTAAAAGAGCAGAGCAAAGGAGATATACTGCGCTTCAATAGAATTGAACTTAGGCATGGAGTAGATGCTATCAATACAGTCCGTCAATCTTGGCAGTGAGCCTTAACATTTGTAGTGAGCCCTAAGGCATCGAGCTTCTATTTTTCAGTATTATTATAACTTATATATTTCTATGGGCTAACACCCATCGTGGTTTTTCCCTCATAGGGTTTTCCACATAAAAATATAGCGTCTCATGTGTTGATTGTATTGTTGTGTTAAGTTTTTCAATTCATGCTTTCATTGTTAAATCTGAATAACAGTAATCAAGAGTTTGATGAGTTAATTTTCATAAGAGGTCAAAGTTTTGGAGACAACTAATTCACCCCCCCTCTCAGTTGTTTGGTACATTTCAAAAAAGGGTTGGGCTGTATAGAGGTTTGCCTCAGTCAAACCCCATTTTTGGTGTTCCCACCTCAATGACAACTAGAGATATGGATAATAGATTGATATAAAAGTGTGTTCTTTGAATTATAAGTGTATTGAGAGAAAGCAAAATAGAAATCAGATATGAGCCAAATAAATTGTACTCAACTCAAGGGAATTGATGTAGGAGCATCCCTGGTTTAAGAGCAATCTTGTATCAACCAAAAACATTTGCATTTTAGTTTGTTTGCAGTTTAGTTGTTTCCTTTCATTTTCTAGTTTAGTTTAGGCAATTCAGTCAAAAGCAGTTTCTGTATTTTTTGGTCTAGTTACATTCCATACCTCGTGGAGCTGGACTTAGCATCTACATTCATTCATCTACATCATATCCAGAATTCAAAGATCTGCACATCATTACTAGAAAGATATCGCTATCAGAAGATCGACTATTTTCTCAGAACACAGCATCTTGATAATCACAGACAACTAGTTGAGGGAGAAACCTGCAGAAGCATTTCCTGATCTGTGAAGCCTAATGACACATCATTCAATGATCTTTGGTTCATGGCCAACCTTCCCTGAAGATCCGCACATCATTTCATTCATTTTCTGGAGGAGTTCTATGAAATTAGGCCCGACCTATCCATGTACACACGTTACAGCTCTACATTGGAGTTTGTGACCTTCTTTGGCCAACGTGAAGGAATCTTATGATCCAGACTTGATATATACTGATGTAATAGATCCTTAGGAGAGAAGTGATTCACATAGTAGTATCTAATAGTTTAGATTTCAGCAAGGAGCTTCAAAGCTTTATCTTGCACATGTATGTAATCAGGCCTGTGAGCCCTAATTGTAAGCTCGCATGTTGTTGACCAATCTCTATTTGAATTCTATGATATACTTAATGACTGAATCTGCATTTGTTCCATTTCTTTGAGTTGTTTTTGTTGTGTTTACTATTGCTGCACAGTCTGAACAATTCATTCTATGAACCCTCCTACCATGACTACACCAAGTGGTATTAGAGCGAAAGTTTGAATCTTTGGGAGCAAATTGAACAAAATTGGTGAAGGAATTCCATAAGATCTTGTTTTGGATAGATCACTAAATTGAGGTAGGTTACTTGTGTTGTAATTGATCGCCAATTGTGAGGCCATTGTCTCCTTGTAGCTCGATCACCGAACCTGAGGCAGTTTACACTTTATCCTAGGAAGAATGCCACCGAGGAGAGTTGCTTCTATTGGAACAATGGCTGGTAGAATGGATGAAATGATGGAGATGATGAAAATAATGCGAATTCGATTGGATGTTGTTGAAGAAGATAGGCGAAGAGGGTTGACACCAAGACCTAATGTTGAAAGTGAGGATGAAGAAGAATTTCAATATGTTAAACAAACTGGTGAAACCCTAGGAGGTGATGAAGAAGAAGAATCAGATCAAGTGAAGATCTTGCAAGCTATTTTGAAGATTGGAAAAAGACCTAGAGTGGATGTACCAAATTACACTAGCAATTTGAATCCGGAAGAGTTGATTGACTGGATAAATGACATGGAAGAATATTTTGAATATGAAGAAGTTGAAGATCCGGAGAAGGTCAAATTTGCAAAGACAAAGTTGAAAGGACATGCTACTATATGGTGGAAAGAAGTTTAGTTGGAAAGAAATAGAAGAGGGAAAGAAAAGATTACAAAATGGGATAGAATGGTGACAAAACTGAAGAATCAATTTATACCTACTGACTATGAGTTGGAACTGTGGAAAAGATTGCAAAACCTAAGACAAAAGGAGAAATCTGTGAAAGAGTACACTAAAGAATTTCATAAAATGATCATAAGGACAAGACATAGTGAAGCAAGCAAGGAGAAAGTGGCTAGATATATCAATGGACCGAGATTGAACATTCAAGAGGAACTAAGCTTGGTGAGGATGACATCTTTGGAAGAAGCATATTAGTTTGACTTAAAGTTGAAGAGAAGCTGAATAAGAGGCATGATCAGAGATAGAGAGGAATTGGAGGTAAATTTTAGAGAGGTAGGACTTATTCCGGAGGAGATAGATCATTTCTAGAGCAGAACAAGTTTGTGTCGCAAGTATGAGGATAACTGGTGTTGTCATTGATGTCAACATACTCATATTGCATTAATGAGAAGGATTGAATGAGCTGTGTGCTGAGGATATTGAGAGAATAAGTCTCAATCAGGAACAGTGAAGAACAGTGATGACAAGAAGGAAAAAGTCCTAAATAGGTTGAAGATTAGAGGATGCGGTTTAAAGGGTTTGTAGATATGAGTCTTGAGATGGTCCAGTCAAGATTTTAGAGGTCCGCATGAAGATCTGAAGAAGTTATGGTTGTTCCAGTAGAACCGGTTCCAGCAGGTGTTCATAGGTGACAAAGGGTCACAGAAAGGTCCAGTGAGCTCCGGAATTGCATTATCTCATTCTGCAGATTGAAGAGAGTGTTGAAGAAGTCTGTGTGAAGTGAAAACTAGATTTGTTCATGGTTTGGAGGTCTGGAAGCACCTTTCTCATTATGACAATGATGACAGACTGTGTTCTTGAAGTTCCAGATGAAGAAGAGAAGAATTCCAGTAAGTTGATAAAGTGCGGATGTTCTTGATGATTGAGGAAAGGTTTTGGTGATCTTTGGATCGTGTACAATTCTTATTGGCGGTCCGCATTAAAGTTTAAGTTTGCATTTGAAGAATAACCACGGATATTGGTGTTCTTCCTAAAATAGGCTGACCGGATGTATTACATGTCTTGCGAATGATCTTATAGGTGTTTGCCGACTTAGATGATTGTTCCTAAGTCGATGCCTTGTATAAATAAGGGATTGTGAATTCATTTTGAAGTGTGTCTTGTGGTGATGAGAGTGATATAGCGAAGAGAAGTGCGAAAGGCAGAGCAGGAGTTTTTGGGCTTAAATGGAACTGATCCAGGCATGGTAAAGATGTCAATCTCCAGTTCAAGTTTGTAATACTTGTTATCTTGTAGACAGTGTGTCTCTTGTAGGTAGTGTGCCTCCTTGTGAGCAGTGTGCTCGGGCAGTGAGCCCTAATTGGCATGTGCCATCTATTTTTCTTATTCTTCTAACAGAGAATAATCCTTGGGTTAATCACCCCGTGGTTTTTCCCTTGACCAGGTTTTCCACATCAAAATCTTGGTGTCGAATGTGTTGATGTTTATCTACTTTGGTGTTCATGCTTTATGCTTTCATAAATGGTTAATTGATATACTATTAAATAACAAAGAAGAATCAAGTGTTTGAAGTAAAAGCAAGTTTTTGTACAACTGATTCACCTCCCCCTCTCAGTTGTGTGCCCTAGATCTAACAATTGGTATCAGAGCCAAGTTCCTCTAAAAAGAGCTTAACAACTTGAGGAGATCTAGGATGTCATCATACAAGAAGGATAGTCCAAAGTTTGATGGAACCAACTTCTCTCTTTAGAAAGGTCACATGAAATGTCACTTGCAGTGTATGGGAAAAGCATACTTGTCCATGGTCACAAAAGCATATGTACCTCCACAGGGTGGTCCGACAACTCTAAATAAAATCACAGATGCTGAAAACAATTTGCGGACCAAAGAAGCTCTTCTAAGTGCATTAACTGACTTAGAGCTCTCAAATGTTATTGACCTACCAACTGCCTATGAGATCTGGATTAAACTGGAACTTTTGCATGAAGGAGATGAGTATGTTAAGAGTGCAAGGTTGCAGAGTCTCAAAGGGAAATTTGAAAGATTGAAGATGAGAGATGATGAAAATATCACTACCTTTATGCCAAGAGTAAATGAGCTAGTGTGTGGAATTAGGAATTCTAGTGGAGTTTTGGATGAAAATGAGATTGTTTGCAAAATTCTCAGATCCCTTCCTGCTACCTACAAAATCAAGGTTGCTGCCATTAATGAATTCATAGCTCATACAACTGTCACAAGAGACCAATTGGCTGGCAAACTGGCTGCATTTGAAATGACTAAGTTTGGAGATGATCCCCCCAAGATTGAATCTGCATTCAAAGCCAGTGCCTATGTGAAAGGCAAACAAAGATTTGATCCAGGAGAAAACTCTTCAAGGAAGCTGTCATGGTATGATCAAGCAAGGAAAGACATGGAAGAGGAAGAAGTAGAAACAACTCAACTTGAAGCCCTCATTGCAAAAAGACTGCCAAGAGGATCCGGTAAGTATGAAGGAAAATTACCTTTTAAATGCTTCAACTACAATAAGATTGGTCACTTTGCCTCAAGATATCCGGAAAGATCTACAAGGTCAAATTCTAACAGACAAAGGTTCCAAAAGAATTGCTATTATGTTCATGAAGAAGCTGATAATGAAGGAGTAACAGATGATGAATCAGAGATAGGAGACAAATCCAGAAATGAATGGGTGTTTATTGCCATCAAGGAAGAAGATCAAATATCTGTCAATCATAAGGTTCTAGAAAGAGCTTTGGCTGCCCAAGTTGAAGAAAAGGATGATTGGGTTATTGACAGTGGATGCTCTCACCATATGATAGGTGACAAGAACAAGTTCTTAGATTTGGAAAGGTATGAAGGAGGAATGGTAAAGTTTGGGAACAATTTTGCTGGTAGAATCAGAGGTAGGGGAACTATCTCTTTTGATGGAAAGAACAAAACCGGTAATGTACTATATGTTGAAGGATTGAAGAACAATCTTCTCAGTGTTGGTCAGTTGGTGGACAAAGGCTATGATCTCCAGTTCAAGAATGGAAGATACAGGATCTTCGAAAGCTCTGGAACTGAGATTGCATCCGGTACTCAAACAAAAGGTAATATCTTTCATCTAGTTGGTACTAATAAAAGTTGTCTATTTGTTCAAATTGATCAGAAAGAACAAAACCGGTAATGTTCTGTATGTTGAAGGATTGAAGAACAATCTTCTCAGTGTTGGTTAGTTGGTGGACAAAGGCTATGATCTCTAGTTCAAGAATGGAAGATACAGGATCTTTGAAAGCTCTGGAACTGAGATTGCATCTGGTACTCAAACAAAAGGTAATATCTTTCATCTAGTTGGTACTAATAAAAGTTGTCTATTTGTTCAAATTGATCAGAGTTGGTTATGGCATAGAAGGATGTGTCATGTAAATTTTGATAACATCATCAAGATAAGTAATAATCAGGCTATAAGAGATCTTCCAAAGTTGATAAAACCTACAAATAGTTTGTGCAAAGAATGTCAACTAGGTAAATAGAGTAGAGTCTCTTTCAAAAGCAAGGATCAGT
This sequence comes from Cunninghamia lanceolata, assembly GCA_027924645.1. Taxonomy (NCBI): domain Eukaryota; kingdom Viridiplantae; phylum Streptophyta; class Pinopsida; order Cupressales; family Cupressaceae; genus Cunninghamia; species Cunninghamia lanceolata. Next base: position 913,477 of record BSBN01001327.1, on the reverse strand, counting down.
CCTCTACCGGATTATTGGAATTAGTTCATACTAATCTATGTGGTCCGACAAGAATCAAGAGTATGCAAGGTGATAGATATTTCATGTTACTGATTGATGGCCATTCTCGGATGATGTGGGTTACCTTTCTAAAAGAGAAATCAGAAGCTTTTGAGAAGTTTAAAATCTTCAAGGCTATGGTAGAGAATCAAACCGGATTGAAACTGAAATGTCTGAGGTCTGATAGAGGTGGTGAATTCATATCCTGTGAATTCATAGACTTTTGTGAGAAGCATGGTATAAAGAGACAGTTGTCTGTTCCTAGGAATCCACAACAGAATGGAGTAGTTGAGAGAAAGAATCGGACCATCCAGGAAGCATCCAGGGCAATGATGATGGAAGCAAATGTTCCTCAGATGTTTTGGAGAGAAGCTATCAGCACTGCAGTCTACACTCTCATTCAAGTTCAAATCAGAAGCAATACCGGTAAGACTCCCTATGAACTTTGGTTTGGCATCACTCCTACTGTGAGATATTTCAGAGTATTTGGTAGCAAATGTTACATTAAAAGAGATGAAGATCTAGGAAAGTTTGATGCTAGAAGTGATGAAGGAATTTTCTTGGGTTACTCCACTCAAAGCAAAGCATACTGGTGTTACAACAAGAGACTGAGAAAGATGATAGAAAGTACAAATGTGAAGGTTGATGAAGGAATTGAGAAGCCCTCAAGATTTTATGAGTATGATGAAGATGATCAGGATGGTGTTCTAGTTTAAGGAACTCAATCCTCTCCTGAAAGTCTGATTCAGACTGATCTGGTAAATCAAGAAGAAAAGAGAGGTCTGAATGAGCCTGATCAAGAAACAGAAGTGCAAGAAACTCCCAAAGTTCCAAGGTATGTAAGACTGAACCACTCTGAAGATCAGATCATAGGTGACAAAAGCAAAGGTGTGCAAACTAGAAGGAAAATTGCTCAAAATTCAGATGAATGTTGTCTGATTTCAAAGATTAAACCTAAGACAATAAATGAAGCCTGCAATGATGAAAATTGGACCAAAGCAATGGAGGAAGAGTTGATGCAAATTGAGAAAAATCACACTTGGGATCTTGTTTCTAGACCTAGTAACAAGAATGTGATTGGAACAAAATGGGTCTTCCGGAACAAACTAAATGAAGTTGGTGAAGTAATCGAAAATAAAGCCAGACTAATCTGCAAAGCTACTCTCAAATAGAAGGGATTGATTTTGAGGAAACCTTTGCTCCGGTGGCAAGAATTGAAGCAGTCAGACTATTTCTTGCATTTGATGCCTTCAAAGATTTCAAAGTGTATCAGATGGATGTCAAATCTGCTTTCTTGAATGGTGACTTAGAAAAAGAGGTGTACATTGAACAACCGGATGGATTTCAGTTATCTAAGCATGGTGATATGGTCTGCAAATTAAAGAAGGCACTGTATGGTCTAAAGCAAGCACCAAGAGCATGGTATGAAAGGTTGGACAAACATCTTTTGAAGATTGGTTTCAACAAAGGTACTGCTGATAGTAACCTATATTTCAAAATTGATCATGAATACATCCTGATTGTTGAAGTATTTGTTGATGATATCATCTTTGGAGGAAGAGACACTATGTACAAAATCTTTACAAACCAAATGAAAAGTGAGTTTGAAATGTCAATGCTTGGTGAAATGAATTTCTTCTTGGGTCTACAAATTACTCAGACAGAGAAATGAATCTTTATCTCTTAGACTAAATATGTGAAAGAACTTTTGAAGAAATTTGGAATGGAAGATTCAAAGCCTATGAACACTCCCATGGCTATCGGATCTAAGTTGAGCAAAGATGATGACTCTCCTAAGACAGATCAGACAAAGTACAAATCAATGATTGGAGGATTATTATATCTCACTCAAACTAGACCAGATATAATGTAGGCTATTGGTCTTGTGGTGAGATTCCAAGCTGATCCCAGAGAATCTCATGTCATGGCAATCAAAATAATTCTTAGGTACGTGAAAGGAATAGTTGAGTATGGTCTATGGTATCCTAGAGATCATAACTTTTCTCTTCATGCATATATAGATGTAGATTGGGTAGGAGATGTGGATGATAGAAAGAGTACAAGTGGAGGAGCATTCTTTTTGGGAAAAAGGTTGGTTTCTTGGCTAAGCAAGAAACAAGAAGCAATATCCTTGTCTACAACTGAAGCTGAATACATTGCAGCAGTAGCAAGTTGCACCCAACTTTTGTGGATGAAGCAAATGCTAAGAGATATTCAAATAGAATATGAGGAGCCTATCACAATTTTCTGTGATAATTCTAGTGCAATAAATATTTCTAAGAATCTAGTGTTACATTCTAAGACCAAGCATATATCTATCAAATTTCACTTTCTGAGAGAGCAAGTGAACAAGGGTGAAGTCAAATTGGAGTATGTGCCCTCCAAGGATCAGCTTGTAGATATTTTTACTAAACCTCTTCCCAAGGACTCTTTTGAGTATCTCAGGGAGAAGTTAGGGGTCATGGCCCCTCCGGTGATGAACTAGGATGCACTGATGTGCATCAGTCCGGTGGATATCATAGTCATATCTTGTGATCTGGATTGATGATGGGGAGCTACTACTAAGGGGGAGCAGCTGATATGATTCAGATGTGTTAGAATTGCAAGTATGAGCCCTTTGCCATTGATGTCAAAGGGGAAGAGAAGACATGTGAAAAACAAGTGGTTGATGATCAAAGGGGGAGCTGTAAAGGAAGAGAAGACATGTGAAGGATAGAGGGAGCTGTGATAGAAAGGAGAAATTCTTGTCTTGATGGTTTTTCACATCATATGTTGCCATCAATGACAAAGGGGGAGATTGTTGCAAGTATGAGGATAACTAGTGTTGTCATTGATGTCAACATACTCATATTGCATTAATGAGAAGGATTGAATGAGCTATGTGCTAAGGATATTGAGAGAATAAGTCTCAATCAGGAACAGTGAAGAACAGTGATGACAAGAAGGAAAAAGTCCTAAATAGGTTGAGGATCAGAGGATGCGGTTTAAAGGGTTTGTAGATATGAGTCTTGAGATGTTCCAGTCAAGATTTTAGAGGTCCGCATGAAGATCTAAAGAAGTTATGGTCACTCCAGTAGAACCAATTCCGATAGGTGTTCAGAGGTGACAGAGGGTCACAGAAAGGTCCGGTGAGCTCTGGAATTGCATTATCTCATTTTATGGATTGGAGAGAGTGTTGAAGAAGTCTATGTGAAGTGACAACTAGATTTGTTCATGGTTTGGAGGTCCGGAAGTACCTTTCTCATTATGACAGTGATGACAGACTGTGTTCTTGAAGTTCTGGATGAAGAAGAGAAGAATTCCAGTAAGCTGATAAAGTGCGGATGTTCTTGATGACTGAGGAAAGGTTTTGGTGATCTTTGGATCATGTACAATTCTTATTGGCGGTCTACATTAAAGTTTGAGTTTGCATTTGAAGAATAACCACAGATATTGGTGTTCTTCCTAAAACAGACTGACCGGATGTATTACACGTCTTGTGAATGATCTTATAGGTGTTTGCTGACTTAGATGATTGTTCCTAAGTCGATGCCTTGTATAAATAAGGGATTGTGAATTCATTTTGAAGTGTGTCTTGCGGTGATGAGAGTGATATAGCGAAGAGAAGTGCAAAAGGCAGAGCAGGAGTTTTTGGTCTTAAATGGAACTGATCCAGGCATGGTAAAGATGTCAATCTCTAGTTCAAGTTTGTAATACTTGTTATCTTGTAGACAGTGTGTCTCTTGTAGGCAGTGTGCCTCCTTGTGAGCAGTGTGCGCGGGCAGTGAGCCCTAATTGGCATGTGCCATCTATTTTTCTTATTCTTCTAACATAGAATAATCCTTGGGTTAATCACCCCGTGGTTTTTCCCTTGACCAAGTTTTCCACGTCAAAATCTTGGTGTCTAATGTGTTGATGTTTATCTGCTCTGGTGTTCATGCTTTATGCTTTCATAAATGGTTAATTGATATACTATTAAATAACAAAGAAGAATCAAGTGTTTGAAGTAAAAGCAAGTTTTTGTACAACTGATTCACCCCCCCTCTCAGTTGTGTGCCCTAGATCTAACAGTTTGATAGCCCATTTAAGAAGGATGATAGAGATACTATTGCATACTAGAGAAATGACAAAAAATTTCATCCCAGAGGCAACTATAATTCATACTAGAATGAAGGGTACAGAAGAGAAGGAAGAGGATTGGATAAGAGAACATTCAGAGGTACTTGTTTTAAGTGTGGAGTTGAAGGACATAGAGCATTTGAATGTAATCAGGGTAGTACAAGTAAGAGGATAGAAAATAGTGGAAGAGCAGCCTATGTTGAAGAAGAACTTGTTGAACTAGGTGACCCCTGTTCTGTTGGTAAATTGGAGAAAGGAGAATCACTTGTGATGAGGAGAGCATTATTTCAAATAGAGATAAATGAGGAACCATAGCAAAGGAAGAGTTTGTTCAGGGCAAGATGCAAATCAGGAGGTAAGTGTTGTAAAGTTGTGATTGATAGTGGTAGTTCTGATAACCTAGTTTTAGAAGAGATGGTGACTAAGATGAAGTTGGAAAGATTGAAACACCCTAAGCCATATCAGATAGCATGGATTCAGGATGATCATAAGGTACTGGTGAGTGAACAATGTTTGGTGAAATTTCATATTGGATCTTATCATGATGAAGTCTTGTGTGATATTATGCCTATGGATGTATGTCATATCTTATTGGGTAGACCTTGGTAGTATGATAGAAAAGCTATACATGATGGGAGAAAAAATACATATACTATAACAGCAAATGGAAAGAGAATTACTTTGATTCCTTTGGAAGATGATCCTAAAGATGTGGTATGTGGAAATGCTAGAATCTATTTGGTAGATGGAAGGAAATTTCTGGATAGTTTGAGACATGAGAATATGTGTTATGCCTTGATTCCTAAGAAATCTGAAGCATTGAAGAAAGAGGCTGAAGAATCACAACCGGAGGAGATAAGAGAGTTGTTGATAGAATATGAAGACCTCATATCAAATAATGTACCTAAAGGATTGCCACCTATCAGGAGCATCAGTCATCACATGGATCTTATACCTAGAGCAAGTTTGCCTAACAAAGCAGCACACCGGATGACAACCGACAGAGAATGAAGAATTGAACAGACATATACAAGAGTTGTTGAGAAAAGGTTTGATCCCAGAAAGTTTAAGTCCTTGTGCAGTACCTGTAGTGTTAGCACCTAAGAAGGATGGAGAATGAAGAATGTGTACTGATTCCAGAGCAATAAACAAGTTTACAGTTAAGTATAGATATCCTTTACCTAGAATGGATGATATCATGGATTGTTTGAGTGGAGCAAGATATTTCACAAAGATAGATTTGAAGAGTGGATATCATCAGATCAGAATCAGAGAAGGAGATGAATGGAAGACTGCTTTTAAAACAAATGAAGGATTGTATGAGTGGTTAGTGATGCCTTTTGGATTGACAAATGAACCGAGTACTTTCATGAGATTGATGAATGAAGTTTTGAAGAAATTCTTGTGTAAGTTTGTGATTGTATACTTGGATGATATTCTAATTTTCAGTGAGACAAAAGAGGAAAATTTGTGGCATATTGGACAAGTTTTGCAAAGGTTGAGAGGAGAAATTGTTGATAAACATCAAGAAGTGTAGTTTCATGAAGGAAGAGTTGGTATACTTGGGATTTGTGATTTTTGTGAAAGGATTGAAGATGGACCCTGAGAAAGTTAGAGCAATTATTGAATAGCCTACACCAGAGAGCATTGGAGAAGTTAGATCATTTCATGGATTGGCTAGTTTCGACCAGAAGTTCATCAGAACTTTCAGTTCAGTTTGTAACCCTATGATAGAGACAATGAGAGGTGATAGAAAAGATTTTAAGTGGACATCTGAAGTAGACAAAAGTTTTGAGTTGTTGAAGTAGAAAGTGATAGAGCAACCTATTTTGGCATTACTAGATTTCAATAAGGTATTTCAAGTTGATTGTGATGCAAGTAGAAATACAATTGGAGCAGTATTAAGTCAAAAAGGTAGACCTGTGGGATATTTCAGTGAGAAGTTGAATGATGCAAGGAGAAGATATTTAGTTTATGATCAAGAATTCTATGCCATAATTCAAGCCTTGAAGAAGTGGAGACATTACTTGTTGCCTAAGGAATTTGTGTTGTATATAGATCATCAAGATTTGTAATATTTGAATAGTCAAGGTAAGTTGAATCAGAGACATATGAGATGGGTAGAGTTCATGTAGAGTTATACATTTATGTTGAAGCATAGGAGTGGTAAATCAAACAAAGTTGTTGATGCCTTGAGTAGGAGAAGAAACTTGTTGACAGAGATGAGAGTTGAAGTGTTGGGTTTTGATGAATTGAAGAACATGTACGATGGAGACACTAATTTTGCAAAACCTTGGAAAGCATGTAAGGAACCTATTGTGACAAATAGGAGTAAGTGGTAGGACTATTTTATTCAAGAAGATATGTTGTTCAAAGGAAATCAGTTGTGCATACCTAAGAGTTCAATGAGAGATAATTTAATCAAGGAGAAACACAGTGGCAGATTGGCAGGACATTTTGGCATTGATAAGATAGTGGCTTTGGTGAGTGAAAACTACTTTTGGCCTTAGATACATAAGGATGTTTAGAGATTTGTATAGAGTTGAAGAGTTTGTCAAGTTGCAAAAGGCAGTAGTCAGAATACTGGATTGTATAAACCTTTGACAGTACCAAAGAGACCTTGCGAAGACATAAGCATGGATTTTGTGATGGGATTTCCTAAGACACAGAGAGGACATGATTCAATATTTGTAGTGGTTGACAGATTTTCAAAGATGGCTCATTTCATACCTTGTAAGAAGACAATTAATGCAGTGCATGTAGCTGACCTATTTTTCAAGGAGATTGTGAGATTACATGGATTACCTAAGAGTATAGTTTCAGACAGAGACACAAATTTTGTTGGATACTATTGGAGGACACTTTGGAAGAAGATGAAGACATATTTGAAGTTTAGTTGAGCTTTTCATCCATAGACTGATGGACAGACAGAGGTACTAAATAGGAGTTTGGGAAACTTGTTGAGATGTTTGGTTGGAGAGAAAGATGGAAGTTGGGATTTGATTCTACCACAAACAGAGTTTGCATACAATAATTCAATGAATAGGAGTACTAGAAGAACACCTTTTGAGCTTGTGACCAGAGTGAGTCCTAAAGGAGTAGTAGAATCGAGAGATATCAGCATGGAAGAAAAGAGAACTGCAGAAGCAAAAGAATTTGTATATCATATGAAGATAGTGCATAATCAAGTTTAGAAGCATTTGGAGAATATGAACAATAAGTACAAAGAGAAGGTTGATGAGAAGAGAAGACATAAGGAATTTGAAGTTGGAGATAAAGTAATGGTCTACTTGAGAAAAGAAAGATTTCCAGTTGGGACATATAACAAGTTGAAGATGAAGAAGTTTGGTCCTTGTAGGATACTCATAAAATTTGATTCAGGAAATGCATATGAAGTGGAATTACCGGAGACCTTGGGTATTTCATCTATTTTCAACATTACAGACCTATATCAGTATCATGAAGTAGAGTTCAATGACAACATGGAAGAAGACTTGAAAAAGTAGTTACCACAGCAAGCACCGGAGCAAATTGAAGACATTTTGGATAGTAGAGTTGGATGCAACACTAGAAGAAGACAATACAAAGAATATCTTGTGAAGTGGAAAGGTAGATTGGAAGAAGATTCATCATGGATTTCTCGGGCTATGGTGGACCATCTTGGTTCTCCCCTAGCCCCAAAAAAGTGAGGGACTCACTTTTTTAATAACCCCAGATGTATGATGCAGGAGCATCCCTGGTTCAAGAGAAATCTTGCATCAACCAAAAACATTTGCATTTCAGTTTGTTTGCAGTTTAGTTTGTTTCTTTTCATTTTCCAGTTCAGTTCAGGTAGTTCAGTCAAAAGCAATTTCTATATTTTTTGGTCCAGTTGCATTCCAAATCTTATGGAGCTGGACTTAGCATCTACATTCATTCATCTACATCATATCCAAAATTCAAAGATCCACACATCATTACCAGAAAGATATTGCTATCAGAAGATCGACTATTTTCTCAAAACAGAGCATCCTGATAATCATAGACAACCAACTGAAGGAGAAACTGACGGAAGCATTTCCCAATCTGTGAAGCCTAATGACACATCATTTAATGATCTTTAGTTCATGGCTAACCTTCCCCAAAGATTCGCACATCATTCCATTCATTTTCTAGAGGAGTTCTATGCAATTAGGCCTGACCTATCCGTGTACACACGTTATAGCTCTACATTGGAGTTTGTGACCTTCTTTGGCCGACACGAAGGAATCTTATGATCTGGACTTGATATATATTGATGTAATAGATCCTTAGGAGAGCAGTGATTCACATAGTAGTATCTGATAGTTTAGATTTCAGCGAGGAGCTTCAAAGCTTTATCTTGCGCATGTATGTAATCAGGCCTGTGAGCCCTAATTGTAAGCTTGCATGTTGCGGACCAATCTCTATTTGAATTCTATGATATACTAAATGACTGAATCTGCATTTGTTCCATTTCTTTGAGTTGTTTCTGTTGTGTTTACTCTTGCTGCGCGGTCCAGACAATTCATTTTGTGAACCCTCCTACTATGACTACACTAGGAATGCAAAGCAATATAATAGAATGGGATGCTCATATGAGAGCAAGAGGTGGGTATATATAGGATATTCCACCCAAGAGACTAAAAACACACCAATATGGGATAAAGTGAAAAATTTCCCAAGTCAACTTAACCTAGTGTGAAGAGAGCTAAAGCTGAGAACAAGCTAAAAAAGGGATTGATAGCAAAGTAACCCTATTCACACTAACACTCCCCTTAAGTGCAAGTTAGGGGGACATGCAAACAAAATGCAAAGATGGGTCCCAACAATAAGGCTTGATGAGGTACCCATGTACAAAAGATCCCTTCAAAGAGAAAAGGAAGGAGAAAACCCAGTGGGAAAAAAACTCCCCCCATGAGAGGATAAAGTAGGAAGGGCTAAGTGACCCCCCTAAAAGAGATGTCCCACACCCCCAAGAGAGACCAAAGATGAACATACTTGCCCTTAGTGAAGGGTTTGGTGAAGATATATGCAACCTAGTTTGATGTAGGATAGTAGTTCAAATCAATGACCTACTCTTGAATCAGCTCCCTAAGAAAGTGCATATGGATCTCGATGTGTTTGGTCTGTTGATGATAAATCAGGTTCTTTGAGATCTGGATGTCACTCTAGTTGTCATAGTAGATGATTGATGGCTTCTTAAAAGTGATTCCAAGTTTAGTGAGGATATTCTAAAGCTAGATAGCCTTAGTGGTGGCATTGACAACCCCCGATACTTAGCCTCAATCGAAGAAAGAGCAATAGCATGTTGCTTTTTTCTCTGCCAACAAATGGGACAAAAACTAAGGTGAAAGTTGTAGCCAAATGTGGACTTGTGACTATCAAGATCACCAGCCCAATCAAAATTCGTGTATCTAACTAGGTCTAAACCTGTGTCCACTACATAGTGAATCTTGTACCTGTGAGTGCCCTGAATGTAGTGGAAGATGCATTTGGTAGCTTTCCAGTGAAGCTCATGTGGCTCCATCATGAAGCATGAAACAATGCCAACTGCTACAAATGAAATATCAGTGTGAGTATGAGTCAGGTAGATGAGGCTACCGACAAGCTGATGATACAAGGTAGAATCAACAAGTGGAGTGGAACACTTCACCTCAAGCTCAACTTCGGATAGGAAGGGAGTCGGTGCACTCTTACAATCAGCCATGTGAAAATGAGCCAGAAGATCAAGAGCATACTTGGGTTGTGTAAGAAAGATCCCAGAAGAGGTTTGAGTGATCTCAATCTTAAGAAAATAGTGTAAGAGGCCCAAGTCAGTAATGGCAAACCTATCATGCAAAGTAGTCTTGACACTCTCAATGATGGATGAAGTGCTCCCAGTGATAATCAAGTCATCAACATAGAGAGCCAACAAAAGAAGATCATCCTCCTATCTCAAGATGTAGACATTTAGATCTGAGTAGCATCTAGAGAACCCAACTGAGAGAATAAAGGAATCCATCTTGGCATACCAAGCCCATGGGGCTTGTTTGAGGCCATAGAGAGACTTTCTTAGTCTAAAAACCAATGATGAATCCTAAATGAACCCCTATGGCTACTCCATGTAAATCTCCTCATGTAGATTCTTGTGAAGAAATGCACTCTTCACATCCATCTGATGTACAACCCAACCGTGAGCTATAGCAAGAGCAAGTATCAGATGAATGGATTTAATCTTCATGATGGGGGCAAAGGTCTTAGTATAGTCAATACCAAGAACCTGAGAGAAACCTTTAGCCACAAGCCGTGCTTTGAACTTGTCAACTAATCCATTTAGTGCAAATTTGGTTTGATAGATCCACTTACACCGAACCATTTTTCTTCCCTTAGGAAGTGGAACAAGATCCCATTTTTGTTTTGAATCAACAAGTTACACTCTTCCTCCATTGTTGAATCCCACTCAACAATACCAAATGCTTCATGAAATGACTATTGATCTGAAGCTGTGGCAATGTACGAATGCAGAATGTCTTGATGCTATGACTGAGTCCTTCAAGTGTCTGAAGGATCCCCAATAAGAGTGCTTACTGACTCAAGTGTCTGTCGAGCCCAGCGAGGCATGTGAGGAGATGAAGGAGGAGAACCCTATTCCTCAAAATCTAAACTCAGCAAAGAGGGGGATGAAACCTCATGAACAACTCTACTATTAGAGGCAGCTAGAGGAAAATCATTTGAGTCACTATCTAAATCCATAGTAAAGGAAGGAAAAAGAGAGGATGAGCTAGGAGAGCTTTCCTTGAATTACACACTTTACTCAATGAAGATCTCATGTGTCTCAACATCCAAAAGCCAATAACCTTTGACACCATCGGGATAACCAACAAAGATACAAGGTCAACTCTGAGGTTCCAAGGCCTTGCTTTTCTTTGAAAGAACATGATCCCATGTTGGAGAGCCAAAAATTATAAAGTGCCACACAACAGGTTTCTTGTCACACCAGGATTTAAAAGGAGTCATTCCCTTCAATGCCTTATGCGAAACTCTATTATGGATGTGAGCAGCATAATTGATAGCTTTTACCCAATACTTAGGTGCAAGGGAGAGTGCATGGATCATGCAACCAACCATCTCTTTTAGGGACATATTTTTCCTCTTGGCCACACCATTCTGTTGAGGTGTATAGGTGATAGTATGCTGAAGATCTATCCCTTCACGATTACAAAATTGTTCAAAGAAGTGGTTCACATATTCTCTACCATTGTCAGTGTGGAGAATCTTGACAACCTTCCCAGATTATTTCTTGGTGCGAGCCTTGAACTATTGAAATCTATCAAAAGCTTCTCCCTTCTGCTGAAGAAAGTAGACCCAGGTGTATCTAAAATAGTCATCAATGAAGGTGAGTAAGTAGCAAGCCTTGCAGAAAGACAAGGATGGAATTGGACCCGCCACATCACTATGAACTAGCTCAAGGACTTCAGAAGCCCTCTAAGCCTTCCCTTTGGCAAACTTGTCCTTAGGATGTTTTCCCAAGGCACAACCTTAACAAACTCCATCTGGGAAACTAATCTTAGGAAGACCTATGACCATATCCTGCTTCCTAAGCTACTGGAGATAGTGGAAGTTGAGATGGCCAAACCACTCATGCCATAGCTTGCTCTGAGAATCAGAATGGGTGAACAAAGTAATAGAATGTGAATTAGGTACAAAATGAGAGAAAGCATCTAGTCAAGACTCATGATCATCCTTTCCAACTATAAGAAGTGCATTATCTTCAAGACTCCTGATGGTGATGGAATCAGAAGTGAACTCAAATTTTCTACTATTATGGGCAATCTAATAGACAAAGAGAGGTTAGTCGACAAATTAGGCACACAGAGGACATCCTCAAATGTACCAATGCCAACATCAACAGAACCTTTCCTGATGACTTCAACAGGAGAGTCATCCCTAATGAGAATGGGGGGCACCGAACAAGGCTCCAACAAAGAAAACTGTTCTTTGATAGAACCCATGTGATGTGAGGTACCCAAGTCAAGAAACCATTGTTGAGAATAATCTGTAGTAGCAACTAGTGCAGTTGCTTTCCCTTTTCCTGATTTGGAAGGAGTAGAGGATTGTTGTGAAGAAGACAGATTAATGTTCTTCTTTTTCAGAAGATGCTTCAACTCATTGATCTACTTCTTGTGACAAGAGTGTTCCTCATTGTTGTTATATGGAGCCTAATCAGACTTAGAGGTTAAATTTTCCCCACTTTTATCAACGTGGTTTCCCCCCAAATTATTTAATGGGGGTTTGGGGGTAGCGCCCCTTGTGGGGTCAAATGACTTTTATTATTTTATAAAGGCATCAAGAGTTATTTTTCTATTGGCCGACATAAAAAAACCCTATTTTGTAACCGACACAAGTCTTGATAAAAATGGCTAAGGGTTAGGGTTTTCGTGGATATTGTATTGTAGCATTTGCAGTGGTATTGAGTTGCAAGGATTTCTAGTTGTAATCAGTTTGATTTGTTGGATAATAATATTGGACTCTCTATTGGTGGATGTAGCCCGAGTTTAGGTGAACCATGTTAAAAGTTGTCTCGTTGTTATTAATTATGTGTATTTTTCATTTCTTTGTTTAATCTTTATTTGTATTTAATTGATATCTTCTGCATGCAATTCCTAACACTCATGACCAACTTTCTTATAGTAACATGTTGGTCTTCTCTTCCTCTGAGAGTTTCCCTTTGAAGAAGAGGAATTGGAGGCCGCTTTTGGGGTAGATGATGATTGTGCTGATCTTTCTATGACTTCTAATATTTCTTGTTAGGTTTCCCTAACTCTTTCTATTCCTTTGACTAACTAGCCAACAAATCCTGAGACTGAGATGGCTTGAAGAGCCCCATGGAAAGAAGCTTGCCTTGTTCTTGCATCAACAATTCAGAAAATCAAGAAAAAGAAGGCATTGCATAAGTAGAGCCCATAGTCAATCTGTGAGTATGAAAGCTAGAAACAAAAGAAAAATATTCATGTCCAAGTTTGTTAAGAGTACTTAAGACAAGTTGAATGTCCTTTTTCTCTATGCCACATGCTTTACATTGTGTTCTTAAGTCATTGACTTTTATTACAAAGTCTTGGATGTTCTCAAAAGACTTAGGATCAAGTACCACTAGTTGATTATCAATTTGATATCCTTTAACTTCATTAGTTTTCCCATAGAGAGTTTTTAGTTTGTCACATGCATCATGTGAATTTTTAAGTCCATCAAGTTGAAACATTATATCAAGAGAAACCAATCTCTTAAGACAACCTAGAGCTTTTGTTTGTTCAATCATCCAGAGTATTTTTTCCTTAGCATCTGAGGGTACAATTATCTTTTGTTCAACATAGGGTGTGTACCCTTGTTGCATTAAGAAGTTCCATGCATTTTGTTTCCATGTGTTGTGGTTGTATGGAGTTAGAAATGGAAACTTAACATTACCCATTTGTGAAAGGAAAGGAGAGCACAAGAAGAAAGAGATGCATGAGTACAATCACTGTTAGGAACCCATGTTTAACCCTTCTCTTGACTTTGTTAGTATATTACCTTTTGATGCATATGCTTTGTAAGTCATCCCATGAGTATATTGTATTATCCCACATTCATGGGAAGTAATAGTTGTTTAGATTAGACTTAGTATATAAGTACGTGTTGAGGCTAATAAAGGCATCCACGAATTTATTGTATTAAGCTTGCTCAAAGGAGGTTGCCCCCTCGAAGTGGCCTGCGATTAATAAATTCCTTCTGTGTTTCTACTGTTTTTGTTATTCATGCATTTTTCATTATATTGTTGCAGGAGGTTCCTCTCATCTGGTATCAGAGTGCTTTCTTGGGCTCGCTAGGTGGAATTTCTGCCAATTTTTTTTTTCTACAGTGGCCTCCAGGTGTTGTGATTATTGTAGTAGTTCTTTCTTTTTCACATTTGTATTGTTCATTTTAATTATAGGTTTGGATCGGGGAATATCCTTATCCACTTAATTGTGGGAAGTGCCTGGGTATAGCCCTAAAACTCATTGTGAGGAGTACCACAGGAACCTTGAAGTAGCTAGCCTATTGAGAGGACCTACCAGTGAAAAGGGCAATAGCCCCTACCTGATTGACTACTTCCCATCCATGAGGTAAACCAAGAGCTGTCGTTTGTGGAAAAATGAATATTAATTTTACCTAAGCTGTGGAGTGAGGGGTACTGCCCCAATACGCAAGCCATTAGACAACATTGGTGGTTGAGTGATTCCCCTGAACCTTTAGGAAGCCAAACATACTTGGGGCCCATATCTATTAGCAACTGGCAAATCATAGATTGAATTCATCAAGAGCAGTTGGAAGATCATTTTCCCTCAAAATTCACTAGAACCCCTATAATTTCATTCTACATATTTCCTTCCTTGAGGACCCTATTCCAAATTCCACTTATCGAAGCTAGAAATCCCACATTTATCAATTTTTAGGGTTTACCTTAACTTCTTCGATTCTCACCTAATCGCCTTCAAATTTTACCACAGTGTTCATTTCATATTTCTTCTCCTTTGTCCCTCTTGGACAAATTTTTGCATTCCTTCACCCCGCTTCTGAAATCCCCATTTTTTGCTTCCCTTTCCCTCAGAAAGTGTCCAAAACCTAGTCAAACCCCAATTACCCATCACAGTTTTCCCCAAATCTAAATTTTCCTTTACTAAAAAAGTTTTTGTTTTTGTTTTTCTACTCATTCCCAAAAAATTTTTAAAAAAAAATCTCCTGGCTATGGTTGTAACCCGCATAGGAGCAAAAAACATGGAGGATGAAATTGCAGCCCTCAAGACCAAACTCCAAGATATGGATGAAAAAATTCTTGGCCTCAATCTTCAACATTTAGCCATAAACAATAGATGGCAGCTAGAGTCTTTGGTAGACATGGGGTTTTCTTCTTCCAACAATTTTCATGGGCTGAAGCTTGATTTTCCTCACTTCAATGTGATGATCCGACTGGATGGATATATCGGGCAGAATAATATTTTAGTCTGCATAATACTTTTGATATCAACAAAGTCCCACTTGCATCCTTTCATTTGGAACATGAAGCCCTTCAATGGTTCTGTTGGTACATCAAGGCTCATGAAGAGCCAAAGTGGACAAATTTTTGCAAACTCATTTTGCAATGATTTGGCCTTAGTGCTTTTGATGACTTCACAAGAGCACTCACTAAACTTTGCCAAACAGGCACTGTGAGATAATATCAGACAGAATTTGAAAAATGGGCCAATCACACAGAGGGATTGTCTGATGATTTCTTCAGGAGTTGTTTTGTCAGCAATCTGAAGGATGCAATTTGATCTGAGGTTAAAATGTTTCATCCCAGCACAATGATGGAAGCCCTAGGGTTGGCTAAGTTGGTAGAGGACAAGATCACAGTTCAACAACAATCCAAATCCAATTTTGTTCCATTCAGAAATATGGTTTCCCAAAGACCTCAAATAACGCTAGCTCCTAGAATATCTCCTATCAAGCATTTGACTAAAGCAGAGATGCAGGCACGTAGGGAAAAGGGGATTTGTTATAATTGTGATGAGAAATTCACTCAGGGACATCAATGCGTTGAGAAAAAGATCTATCTCTTGGATGTAGATTGTCTGCCTGAAATTGAAGTTTATGCGGATGCTCAAGATACAATAGATGATCAGGTTGAAACTCAGCAGCCACTTGTTGACCCTACTTCTCAGGAGGACCACCCAGAGATCTCTCTCCATGGTTTAGTAGGAGTCACCACCCCATAAACCATGCGGGTCAAGGGTTACTTCAAGAAGCTCCCTCTTGCAATACTCATTGATTCTGGTAGCACTTATAACTTCATTGACTGTTAGATCACCAAACAGGCTAATTGTTTTGTCCATCCTTGCTCTAGATTTGAAGTCATGATTGTCAATGGGGGCACATTACCTTGCAAAGGGAAGTGTCACAATGTGCGTATCTCAATTAGAGATTATAACCTGCGCTCTGACATGTTTTCCTTGCCCTTAGGTGCATGTGATGTGGTTTTGAGCGCCCAATGGTTACGCACACTTGGACCCATCTGTTGTAAATATGTACCTAATCAGTGTTGTCATTGATGTCAACATATCCTTGTTTCCATTGGTGTCAACTGTATCCTATTTTGTTGCCTGTTTAGAGGACTGGAATGTTGAGGATATTGAGAAAATTAATGAAAATCAATGTATGCGAACCATATGGCTATGTAGAAGATTGTCTGAAGTAGCTCCAGTTAAGATTTGAGAGGTCTGCATGAAGATTTGAAGAAGCTATAGCCATCTGAGCAGCACTGGGTTTTGTTGTGTTCAGAAGAGACAGAGTGATAGTAAATTGGTCTGGATTGCTCTGCATTGAAATATTATGATCTGCAGATCTAGAGGCATGTTTGGGAAGTTAGTGTGTATCATCAACTCAAGTGGTTCACGGTTTGGAGGTCCACAAGCAATCTTTCTAGTATGATAGTCATGGCAAATAGTGTTCTTGAGGTTCTGGATGAAGATGCAAGCGATTCTAATGATTTAGAGGAGTGTGGATGTTTTTCTTGAATTCAATGTGTGAGGGTAAAATAGTGCATCAATCAAATGAATAACAGATGACCCAAACATCAACAGAATAGAGAAACAAAGAAGATTCAAATGAACAAAGCAATGAACAAACACAGCAAACCTCTTCCGTTTCGAAACTTCTGTTGTTCGCCTATCACGAATCGTCCTTTCGCAGATGAGATGAGCCCTCAGAGAGTACAATCTTTTAAAAGCTGTTGGAGGAAGTCGATGGTGAACAGCTATAGTGTGACATGCAAGGAAGGTGAGCTCCAATGCAACAATGGTGATCTCAAGCTTGTGGATGACAAATGGGTGCCAAAGGCGCGCTGGTGATATTTCTGCAGAGTAACGATGTCAAAAGCCTGGATGATTAGAATGAAGGGATGAAGCTTCATTTATAGACCCGGAGGAATAGGAATCAACGGTTGAGGATGGTTGAGGAATGTGCAACCAGTGGAAATGTGACAAGTGTCCCAGCTCCATCATGAAAGGTGGGATGTGACAAAACTGATTGGAGAGTTAACTCCATTGACTGGTCTGTTAACAGAATTGATTGATCAGTTAGAAGAGTGGATTGTGGAACTGACAGGATTGATTGAGGATTTGACTCAACTGACAGGTTAGTTAACAGATTTGATTGATTGGTTAACTGACCTCTAATTGGAGAAGAAATAGGCCATGTGGGTGAGGGAAAATAAGATAATTAAATATTAAATATATTTAATTACATGTGCAACCTGATGAGGTGGACAAGGTGAGGTGGAAAAGGTGAGGTGTAAAGGTGAGGTGGAATTTTGAATTTAGAACTTTAGGATAGAGGAAATAGGATTAATTAAATAATTTATGATTATTTAATTGTGAAGGACAAATGGAAGAATTTTAATTAAATAAATTGAATTTATTTAATTATGGAACAGTGAATCGATTAAATAAATTTAGAATATTTATTTAATTAATAGAAGAATGGAATAAATATTTAGAATATTTATTTAGGATGATTTGTGTCATTTTTAGGCGTATACATTTTGCCCCTCTTTGATGCAATGCAGTTTACAGCATTGCCTCAAAGAAATTGATAGTCTGAATGATGATACATGCCCCAGTTTGCCCCTGGTATAGGTTAAATGACGATAGGATGCCCCCTCGGGAGATTGGACGGGAAAAACGGCGAAAGTTTTGGAGACGGACGATCTCACGACGAGGAAGGGGTTAGGATAGGTTGGAGGAAAAGGGACGCGGTCAGGGATGCGGGAAGAAAACGGGAGAAAAAACGGACACGGGAAGTAGTCACAGTCATCACCTAGCCAGAATTAGGGTTTGGAGGCTATAAATAGGAGCTGGGTCCACAAGAATAGTCATTTGCACACTTGGTTGATCTGGATTGGAGAAGGAGAGCTCAGAGCAAACCTAGAGCAGCATGGCGGCCAGAGCAGCAGACATTCCACGCGAGGAGCACCGATTCGAGCGAGTCCGACGATTCGGGCGGCCAGCAGAGGCAGGACCCCCGGTATGTGCTTCGAAAAAAATCTCCTAGGGTCGAGTTTAGGTGTCATAAATGCTCGTAGAAAATAGGTGAAATGAATGCGCCGAAACGCAGAACGGCGCATATGCCTGTTTCAGCGGCGCATGCGTGAAAGTTGCGCATGTGTTCATTTTGGCGGCGCTTTCGTAATTTAGCGGCGCTTTTGCATTTTAGCCGCGCCTGCGTGAAATGTAGCAGTGCATTTGTTAAAGTTGCGCATATGTGACTTCCTGCGGCGCATCCGTAATTTAGCGGCGCATACGTGGATTTATGCGGTGCATGCGTTAGAACGGCGCATATGTGGCCTGTAGCGGCGCATATGCATTTTTGCGGCGCATATGTTGATTGTTGCGGCGCATATACCAGAAAGGGCGCATTTACCACCTGTAGTGGCGCATTTGCTTGGGATGGCAAATTACTTAGCCAAACTGATTCGATTAGCGTCCTGTTTGACGCAGGAATCGATGAGCTATCTCCGAGATTGCAGGAATCTAGTCAAGAGATGTAGTATGCTGTTTTGATCAATTTGAAATGCTAAGTTTAGTTGATATAGTCCAATAGATATGTTGAGTATGGTATATGCGGCTTGAGACTGACGCCTTGCTTTGCGTGCTTGCAGGAGGAGATACGAGAGACATTGCAGTCAAGGGAGACGTTCCCTATGCCTCTATTGCAGAGACATATGTTGACGGAGGCTGATAGAGTGGCGCTTGGTGCCATGGGCCTAGATTATGTTTGCTTTATGCCCGAGGTGCGGGCGAACCGAGGACTGTTGACAGCTGCCGTGGAGAGATTCCACAGCGAGGACGGGACCTTCCACTTCCCCACTGGAGAGATGACAGTGACGTTGGAGGACGTCTATAGGATACTGCACTTGCCCGTGGTAGGCGAGTTAGTGGAGTATGATGCATAGCGGGATGCGGGACTCGCCGAGTGTCAGCGAGTATTTGACGATCCCGAGCTGGTGGGACAGGTCATCCCTTGGCAGGACATATATGATTGTTACGACTACTTCCCTGGGATTGTGGCTGGACTGATTGCGGGCGTTGTATGCCCTGATAGGAGATCGCACGGGTTCCCTATTGGATGGGGCAGGATCATGGAGCGGATGGTGACTGAGGGCACTCGATACGCGTGGGGACCTTGCGTGCTAGCTCACCTATACCATGACATGCATCAGGTGGTGTACCACCGCAGCACGAGTGTATCGGTTGGGGTGTTGCTGTTACAGTTTTGGCTGTGGGAGCACATAGCGGTGACCAGGCCGATATGCGTCTTTGCTAGGCAGAGGGGAGAGCCGTATAGCTATGGCTACGCAGGAGTGATTTCCCAGCACAGGCTGGGGAAGCTGGAGTATTGGCGGCATACGTTGGATGGGATAGATGTGGTCGTCTGGCGACCATATCTGGACTGCGAGCCTTGGGATGATGAGGGAGATGAGCTGCCTTTCTGCTTTCAGACCAGGTGGTTGATAGGCCGGACACGGCACATCTTGGAGAGGCAGACGGTGGGCCGAGTACTGAGACAGTTCGGCAGGAGACAGGGCATGCCGCAGGGACAGGGCATGTTTGCACGGACACATGCAGAGAGGGTCCGATGGGGGCCGATGGCTTCCTATGAGGAGGCTCTGGCAGAGTTCCAGCAGTTGCCTTATGTGGCATGGGATATGAGGCGAGAGATTGCAGATGCGGGGGTTACACAGGAGTATGAGGATTGGATTACTGCACATCCATTCCTGAGATATTCAGGACCTGGCATGCTGGTGCCTCGTATTGATGAGGCGGATTCGGAGGAGGAGGGGGAGGCTGGCCCAGGGCGGAGGGCCGCTAGAGGAGGACGAGGACGGGGTGGCCGGGCTGCAGAGAGGCCGAGGCAGAGGAGGAGGATAGATCGTGCTGGGCAGGCAGTGCCAGGACAGGGAGAGGTACCGCAGCAGCAGGTGCAGCAGCAGGCACAGATGCCACCACCCCAGCAGGTACCACAGCAGCAGGTGCCCCAGCAGCAGGGGCTAGGACAGGCAGAGGCAGCACAGGGGCCAGTGCAGGGTGAGGCACATGACAGGACTATAGCCAGTCTGAGGGGACAGGTGCGAGAGCTGCAGGCACAGCTGCGGAGAGTGGAGAGGAGGTGAGATACAGATGCAGCGGTGATCGCGGGTTTGACTCGCGAGCGAGACATGGCCGATGCCCGGGTACGCCTTATCCGAGTAGAGAGGGACACAGCAGTGGCTGCCATGGGTACAGATGCAGCGAGCTCTTTTCTGGTTGGGCAGGTGCAGTAGGCACAGGCACAGGTAGGCCAGTTGCAGACGCAGTTGGCATAGGCGCAGACAGACTTAGCCAGAGCGCAGCAGCAGGCACAGTACTACCGAGGCTTGTACCATGGTGCTGTGTCGTCGAGCCAGAGGGCAGGGAGTTTCAGGACTCAGTCTGGGGTGGCCCACGGAGTAGGTCCATCCCAGTCAGGGGCATCTGTCATGGGACCTCAGCAGTCAGGAGCTGGCAGTGGTGGCCCACAGCCGCAGGGGTAGTCGGAGACCAGATTTTGTACATTTTGGGACATGTATCACCGTCTATTTAGACGTACATTGTATATGACACTTTGATTTTGAGAGAGATGGTGATATTGTATATTTGGACACCTTTGTATATGATAGTATGGATGATGATGCAGCTTTGTGTATCTATTGCATGTGTTTATGAGATGATTATTTCTATTGCATGATGCGGTTCTATTGCATAGTTAGATGGTTTATATGATGCTATATGAGAAATACTTTGATATGCTGCTATATGATGTCTATATGATTTAATGTGACAAATGAATGCAAAGTTAATATGATGTTCTTGTGATGATGCAAATGTATGTATATGAAACATGATTTCTATGTTATGATGTTGTATATGTGGTGTGTAAATGAGCTAATGCAGATGTGTGTATGGAACATGATTTCTATGTTATGATGTTGTGTAGATATGTGAGATGCTACTGGATATTTATATGATGTAATGCTTTGAATGTATGCCTTTGTATCATGAGTACTATGGGGTGATGTAACTATATATGTGATGCACTTAGCTATGTTGATTGATTTTCTGGGCTTTTAAGATTAAGATGTGATGCAAATGTATTGGTGACCTAATGCATTGGATGGTGTATTCTACTAACCTACTCATGTGCATGACTAGTTTCTACGAATGATATGATATGCTCCTATATGCCTTGTTTTTGTGATGTCCAAATGTACTCTATCGACAGAAGAATGACATGATGGAAAGAGGAATGGATGCGAAAGAATGACTTAGGAATTTTTCTTGATATCGTTACTCTGCATAGTTTGAATGATGAGGACTGTATGGATGGGTGTATGGATATAGGACGGATGTTTTGCTTTTAGATTGCTTTATTTCATCATTGGGCATTTTGTTTTTGGTACTTTTCTGAAATGTTGTAAGTGAATACAAGCACCGAGGTATAATTGAACCAAGATGACCTGAGTATCGCTTACATGGATTGTGATTTGAGCAAGTTAATACAAGCATCTAGTCAAAATTTGAATCTAGATGACCTGAGTACCTCTTGCGTTTCAACAAGCAAGGATTGCCCCCGTTCGTGTTAGACCTTTGATGTCCTCGATGATCTTTTGCTGATCACGTCCTAAGACAAGGCTTCACATTACTAAAGTTTAATCCCCAAATAGCAAACAAAGAAAGTAATCATGCCCCCATCATAGCATCTCTAGCTGTTGGCATCCTTGAGTAGCATAGGAAGGTATGATAGCAAAATCAAGACTCTGTAACTTAACCCTAGGTTCCAATCTACAAAAGCACATTTGTGTTGATAAGTGTTTATTTCTTGCCTTAATTTGCATAAAATCATTTAGAAGACCTTGGGTATTTGCTTTGTATTGGATAGGTTAAGATGCTCATTGTCGGGATTTCTGCTTGAAGTGCGGGTGTTTGCTTGCATTTGCTTACCTGACGAGAAGGTTGCACTATCCTTATTGAGAAGACGGACCCTAAGGGATTGACCTAGTGCCTCGGGGGCTCATTGCTAAATGGCCTTGCCTACGTGACGACGCAGAGGCAACGTAGTTCGGGGTAAACCCTAATGGACCATGGATGGACTAGAAGAAAGACGACAAGAATGAAGACAAGAGGGGGAGACGAATGGGACTTTGGGAGAGATGGAAGCCTCGGGGGCGCATTAGAATAATGGCCTTGCCTACGTGACGGTGCAGAGGCAACGTAGTTCATGGATCCGGACCACAGATACTGACGAGAGACACTACGCTAGGCTCACTTCGAGGAGACGATATGGGACAAAACCTTGGTTGACAAGGCCACAAGCTGAGTATCAAGCCATGATAGGTAACTGTCAAGTGTTTACTGTGGGATGGATATGGGTCGAATGGGGAAAATAGAGGGAGAATGGGCCCAAGGTGATTGGATTCCCAAAGATGGAGAATGCGGTTTGTCACAAGTAACGCCTGTTTACCAGGTTTTCATCACTTGCTTTTATTTGCATGAGAAGCTAGAAAGTAAACATGATGCCTGTTTGCCAGGTTTTCATCATGATACCTATCCATGGCACCTGTTTGCCAGGTTTTCACCAAAGGACAAATTTTTTTTTTGTACGCTTTCTATTTTTTCTAATTTTTTTGTATTTTCTCTTTTCAATTTTTTTTTGTTTTGTTTTGTTTTTTTTTTTTTTTTTTTTTGATTTTATTGTGCCCCCTTGCATTGGGGTCCTCTTAGGTATAGAACCTGTGAAGGTGCATGCTGTTGATGGGATCATCAAACAACTCACCTTCTGATGTGGCCAACTGATATGCCCCCGATCCGTAAGCTGCTACAATTACATAGGGTCCAAGCCAGTTAGGCTCGAACTTACCTTTCTTTTCTCTGTCCTGCTGATTGCGAGGGTTCTCCTTTAGGACGAGGTCCCCAATCTTGAAGCATCTTGGTCTAACCTTGTGGTTGTAGCTTCTTGACATCATCTGTTGATAGGCTTTGAGATGGTCAAAAGCTTTCTGGCGTCGTTCCTCTAGCAGTTCTAGCTCTTGCAGTCTGGAGACTCTGTACTCTTCGTCTGATATGAGACCTTTCAACGACACCTGAAGGGAGGGGAGTTCGACCTCAATAGGAAGGATGGCTTCGGAACCATAGACGAGGGCGTAGGGTGTAGCACCTGTGGGAGTGCGTATGCTGGTTCGATAGGCCCACAGAGCGGGATTGAGCTGGACGTGCCAATCGCGACCGGCTTCATTGACAGTCTTCTTTAGGATTTTCAGAATGGTTTTGTTTGATGCCTCAGCTTGGCCGTTACCTTGGGGGTAATATGGGGTGGAGAAGCGATGTTGGATCTTGAACTGTTCACAAAGTTCCTGGACATCTTGATTTTTGAAAGGTCTCCCGTTATCCGTTATGATGGATGAAGGGATGCCATATCGGCAGATAATGTAATTCAGAATGAAAGAGGAAATTTGCTTTCCTGTGACGGTTGATAAGGGAACGGCTTCAATCCACTTTGTAAAGTATTCAGTAGCGGTTATGATGAATTTATGGCTGTTGGAAGAAGGCGGATGAATCTTTCCCACGAGGTCTAGTCCCCACTGGCAAAAGGGCCAGGGTGTCGTTAGAGGTCTCAACTCCTGAGCAGGTGCATGAATCAGGTTCCCATGTATCTGGCACTGTTTGCACTTTTTGACGAACTGATATGAATCCATTTCTATATTGGGCCAGTAATAACCCAAACGCATGAGTTTCTTAGCTAAGGAAGGACCGCTGGAGTGTGTTCCGCAGATCCCTTCGTGCACGTCTCGCAAGGCAGTTATAGATTCTTCCTGTTCTAGACAACGGAGTAAAGTACCATCCAGACCACGTCGGTAAAGGGTATTGGAGCTAATGGTGTAACGGGAGGCTTGTCGGATGAAGGTTCATTTTTGGTTGGAAGAGAGGTCCAAAGGAAGGATATTGTCCTTGAGGTAAGTGTAGGTCTTACCGTACCAAGGTGAATCAGATCCCACTAGGTGGCAGATGGAATGGGTTTCAAGGAGATCATAAGCCGGCTGTCGAATTGTTTCTACTAGGAACTCATACCGTGACTCCTGTTCAGGTATCTCAAGAAGAGAGGCTATGGTCGCCATTGCGTCGGCTGCTTTGTTCTCTATCCTGGGTATTTGCTCAAACGAGATGGTCCCAAAATGTTCTTTGAGATCATCGACCATTCGCTTGTATGGGATGAGCTTCTCATCTTTGGTCTGATACTCGTCGTTGACCTGGTTTATGACAAGCTGAGAATCACCATAGACACGTAGTGCTTGAATTTTCCACTCAGTGGCCATCTTGAGACCAATTACCAAAGCCTCATACTCTGCTATATTGTTAGTGCATGGAAATAACAACCTGTAGGACTTTGGAATTGTGTCGCCTTGGGCAGTGATAAACAAGATGCCTGCCCCCGATCCATGGTTGGTGTAAGACCCGTCGAAGTAGAGTTTCCAAGGAGATGTGGACAGAGTGAATAGAGATTCATCGGGGAACTCAAACTGCATTGGTGAAGTGTCCTGTAATGGTGCCTCAGCTAGTTGGTCTGCGATGATTTGCCCCTTGATGGCTTTTCTATCCACATACTCTATATCATATTCGCTAAGAAGCATAACCCATTTGGCTAGTCGTCCTGTGAGAGCTGCTTTGCTGAGAAGATATTTTAGTGGGTCGATCTTGGCAATGAGTTTGACAGGATGTGCCAACATGTAGTGTCGGAGTTTTTGTGAGGCAAAAACCACCGCAAGGCATGAACGTTCCACCTGTGAGTACTGCAGCTCGTAGCCCACTAAGGTTCGACTGATATAGTACACAACTCTTTCCTTGTTCTCATAGTCTTGCTGCGCTAGGAGAGCCCCAAGAGCAGTAGGTGTAGCGGATATGTAGAGAATCAAAGGTTTTCCTTGGATCAGAGGCATGAGTATAGGAGGATTTGTGAGGTACTCCTTGAGCTTGTTGAATGCCTCTTCGTACTGCTCATCCCATTTAAATGGAACGTTCTTATGTAGGAGGTGGCTGAAAGGATGGCACTTGTCGGCCAACTGTGAGATGAACCTGCGGATGGCCTGTAGCTTGCCCTGTAAGGATCTCAACTGTGTTAGAGTTTTGGGCGGAGGCATGTCCATGATTGCCTTGACCTTGGCCGGGTCTACCTCTATGCCGTTTGCTGACACGATGAAGCCTAGCAGCTTGCCTGATGTGACCCCAAACACACATTTCTTCGGGTTCAATTTTACTTGGAATTGGTCCAGCCGTTGGAAGACTTTCTCTAATGTGTCCAGGTGTGAGTCCCTGGTGAGTGATTTTGCCAAGATGTCGTCAACATAATCTTCCATGGTCACATGCATCATGTCGTGGAATATAGTTGTCATGGCCCGCTGGTATGTAGCACCTGCATTTTTCAGCCCAAACGGCATGACATTCCAGCAAAAAGTACCCCATGGACAAGTGAAAGCGGTTTTGTGCTGATCCTCTGGTGCTATTTTGATCTGGTTGTACTCTGAGAATCCATCCATAAGTGACAACATTGTATGTCCCGCTGTGAGGTCGACTATGATATCGATGTTAGGCAAGGGAAAGTCATCTTTGCGGCATGCTTTGTTTAAGTCTCTAAAATCGTTGCATAGTCGAACCCTGCCGTCTGGTTTAGACACTGGTACAATGTTTGATATCCATTCGGGGTAATCAATGGCCCTGATGAACCCCACGTCTAACAATTTCTTGAGTTCTTCCTTGACCAGGAGGGCAATATGGGGATGCATTTTTCTCAGTTTTTGCTTTACGGGTTTCACCCCTGGATCCAATGGCAAGTGATGTAGAATCAGGTTTGGGTCCAAACCTGGCATGTCGGCATATGACCAAGCAAAACTGCCTCTCTTCTTTTTAAAGAATGGTACAAACCTGGTTTTCTCAGGTGGCGTGAGAGATTTTGCAAAGTGGATTATCTTAGGCTGCTCTTCAGATCCAATGTTCACTGGCTCTGTTGGCTCTACCACGATCTGTGACCTTTCTTGATACATGTCACTTGGGAGGGTGTCAAGCAATCCATCGTCAGGTGCCATAGTTGGGTTTTCACCTTCAGATACGTCCTTTCTTTTTACTGTTTTATGATCTGATACTGCCGCATGGCGGTTTTCACCGTCAGATCCCTTTTTGATCTTTACATTTTTGCGACTAGAAGGCTTGGCACCCTCCCCAAAGTATGCTACAGTATTGAGTTCGATAGTGAAACCGGCTTTATGATCTCCTTTTGGTAAATGATCTCGAAGTCCCATATAGTCAATGTAGGCATCATCGTTCTGGAACACATCTAATTGAGGGGTCCCTTTCAGGTCCCAGTCAATAAGCTCAGGGTGTAAGAGGGGAAGGGAGTCGGATGAAAGACCTGATTCGTTGATAGTGTGGATGGAAATACTAGGAGCACAGGTGGGGGTAGTGTTCTGGGTGGTACTTTCTTCCAGGTTGTTTATCGCAATGGAATCTATACTTTCCTCGAAAGCAATAACTTCAGGGAGGGGCAAATCAGACTCCAGTGGTCTGTCCCGTTGCGTTTGTCTCTCATGATATGGGCTAAGGGTTTGGATGGTATCAATCTCCTTGTCATCATAGGAGTGTTCTGTCAGCTCGTCCCATTCATACTGATTGGAATCATCTGAATCTGCGTCACTATCCTCTTGGAGTGTTTGAATTGTCTCCACTAGGCAGGCATTTTCTTTGGCTTTACCTTTACCTTTGTAGCCTAGGCCAGTCGTGTTTCTAGCCGAAGAGGAGGAAGAGGGTTGTATAGGTTCGATGATCCCCTCTTTTCTGAGGCCGATAGGGCCTTGTCCTTCATATCCCATCCTATGCAAGATGGTTTCACCTCGCCCATAGAGCTCTGTAGGGAGTCTGGGTGGATCTTGGGATGTGTTTTCTTCTTCGGCATAGAGCCATTGTAAGAGATCTCGCTCCTCTGATTCATCGGATAAGGTCCCCCATTTTACAAAGGGGTTTGCGGGAGTTGTAGGAGGAGCAGAGGGTTTTGGAAAATGCCTGGGTTGATGCTTGGGCTGGCCAAAGGAGCGAGGAGACAAGGGCATTTTTGCAAGGTTGAGGCTGTGCTCAATCTGGTATTCCCCCACGCCATTTTCTTTTATGGTGATTTTCATTGGTTTGGGCTGTGAAGAGGAAGCTTCGGCAGTATGGTCTTGTGGCGGAGTAGGGGAGATATGGGCTCGGTTGTTGGGAATGACACATTCCGGTTTGGCTTGGAATGAGTTGCAATGCTGGTAGGGGTCGGGGTCGCCATGTATGGTGACCTGCTTGCCATCGTGTGGGAACTTTATGCATTGATGGTAGGTGGAGGGGATAGCTTTCATGGCGTGGATCCATGGTCTCCCTAGTAGAATATTGTAAGCAAGCTCCCGATCAAGGACTTGGCACACCACATCTTTAATTACCGGTCCCACTTGAATGGGTAGGACAACCGTGCCCTTCGTGGTGCGTTCCTCCTCGTCATAGGCCTTTATGGTAATCTTTCTCCGTGGATCCACTGCCTGTTCAGAGAACCCCAATGCAAGGACTAGCTTCAAAGTGCAAATATTCAAACCGGCACCCCCATCAATGAGAACCCTCTTGATGCGGTGCCTGTGTACGAATGCGACAATGTGTAGAGGAGTGTTGTGGGGTTGAGACATGGAAAGGTCATCTTGTTCGGTGAATGATATGGAAGGGGAGTATGTCAAATTACCCACCATGGTTTGAAACTTTTCTTGGGCTAGGTTAGTGGGGACAGTAGTCTCCACTAAGGCTTTCTCAAGAATCTCCTTATGAGAAGGAGATAGACGCAGGAGCTCCAATATAGAAATATGAGCCAGAGTCTTTTGCAATTGGTCGATGACATTATATGGGCGGGGGTTGGACGGAGATGGCGACGACCTTGGAGGAGTGGTGTTGATCGTGACTCTACCACTGCGGGTAATTATACTACAACCAGTTCCGTTAGGTCCTGGTTGTTGGTTGGGGGATATGACGTTGACTTGCGGAACATGCTCAGAAATGCAGTTAATGGTGTACTCAAAGGGAACGCTTGCATAGTTAGCATTACTCGACCCACTGTTCTGGTTTGGCCTGTTACGATTGTTGTCAGTATTGTTATGACCATTGGAGTTGTTGCCATTGTGACCATTGTTGTTGTGGCCACCGTTGTGATTGTTGTTATACGGCCGGTTGTGGTTTAGGAGAGGATCTCGGTAGGCCACATGAGATTCATTGGAGGTATGCTGTTGTGTTCCTCCAAGATTCTGGTCCAGTATATCTTGTATGACGTTCTTAAGACGGATGCAATTATTGGTTGTGTGCCCCCTTCCTCGATGATACTCACAATAGTCTGTGTCCTTCCAATAGGGAGGTTTGACTATAGGCTCATAGTCACTTGTTGGCGGTAGAGAAATTTCATTGTTAGCCAACAACTTCCTGAGAGCAGACTCTTGAGATTCTCCTAACGGCGTGAATTTTCTCCTTGGATTCGAATTGAACCAAGGTCTAGATTCCCGAGGGGGTGGCTTGTTGAGTGCACCGTTATTTGCTTCTTCCTTAAGAGTGAATATGGGTTGCTGTTTAGGGGCTGCCGCCTTGGCATCCACTACTCCGTCGTTGACCACATTCTTGTTCTTGGTCCAAAACTTTGACTTGTCAGTTGTGTAATTGGAAGGAGGTGTGTCCTTGTAGAGCTTGAGAGTTCCTTTAGCGATCATAGCTTTCTCAATGAATAGCCCCATTTCAATGACTTTGGTGAATGAGGTAGGGCATTGTATCTGAATTTGATAGCTAAGATCGGGATTCAAATTGTGGACAAACATTTCCAATAGTTGTTTCTCAGGCATGTCGTAAGAACACTTGCTAGCTAGCTGTCGCCATTGTTGTAAGGTGGCGAAAGACTCACCACCTTTTTGTTTGGTGTTGCATAGGTCTAGCATAGATACTTCGTGTTCTATGTTGTAAGAGAAGTGCATTATGAATTTATTGACAAGTTCATCAAAAGTTTTGATTCCTGGTGGAAGACGCGAGAACCACTCCATAGCTTGACCCCCTAAAGATCTGGGGAATAGTCTCATTAAGTAGGTCTCGTTGTGAGCTACTTCTAAACATGCTGCAGTGAATTCCCTGATATGATCTCTAGGGTCCCCCTTCCCTTTGTATTTGTCAAATTTCGGGATTCCGAACTGAAAGGGGAAAGGTTTCATGACCACACTTCTGTCAAAGGGGTATGGTGCTATATCTTCCAAGGAGTAGTTCTTGGAACTGGTGCCGATCTTAAGGTTGGAGATTTCTAGCTTTAGACTCTCAATTTGTTGTCTCACATCCGCTATAGGAGCATTTTGATCGATGTGTTGTTTTCCTCTTTCATTGGCCTGGGGGACCGTGTCATTTGTGCCTCTCTCATGTGCCTTTGGGACTGTGTCATTTGTGTCCCTCTCATGTTCATTGTCTGTATTTTCCATGATGGAGCTAATGTCAAAGTCTGCGGGGAGTTTGAGTCCGAGACTAGCAAGATGATGGAAATATTTGGTGGGATCCTCAAGGAGTACTCGCTCCACTAGGCATTGGAATTTGCTATCTTGCATGTGTGCCACTAATTCTTCACGAGAAAATTCTTCATCATCATCGCGTGGTGGGGCGATGTGATCGGAAGGGTCGGCCATTTCAGTTAGCTTGTTGTATTGGGATCGAGTAAGAACCATGCAAGGTGGGATGGGACGAAATGGACAAGGATTAGAAATTTTGGCAAGGTGTCGACTAAGACTGTAATGAATGGGATATCTAGGACAAGACTTGGACAAAGGGTTCTCTCGCTCAATGACTTCAGGTAAGACGGTTGACACAAGACTCTAGCCACCAGCAAGGGTAGTCGATACCAATCTCACTGTGTAGGGCTTAGTCGTTCAACAAGACTACTAGCAAAAGGTACTGTGACCTACTAGGCTTACGTGAATTCACTAAAGAAGGACCTATGTCGAATCGGTATGGGACAGAATGACAATGGGGTAAGAGTGACTAGGACAGAAGGTGACGGGGACGACCGTCGAAAGAGAGAGAAATGGGTGAAATGGATGAAAACTGACTGCAAGGTTGATTCTGACCTCGGAAAATGAAACTAGGCTGAAATGGGTACTCCGAACAGCTGACGAAAATTTCTCAAAAATAGAGCAGATGCTCACTGTCACACATGCGCAGAAACAAATGCGCAACAAGAATAGGTAAATGCGCAGTAAGTCGTTGTATATGCGCCGCTCTGGTGAGGTATGTATGCGCGGTAACAGTGTGCAAATGCGCAGCAGAAAAGTATATGCGCAGCAGGTCGGCGTACATGCGCAGCAAGTCGCTGTAAAAGCGCAGCAGAATAGTGTATATGCGCAGCAGAAAGGTACAAAAGCACCGTAAGTCGGTACAAAAGCGCAGCAAGTCGCTGTATATGCGCCGCAGAAATGGATGTATGCGCAGTTCTGGTATTTTTGGGCAAATTTTTGGGATTTTTCTCTGTTTTTGGTATTTTTTGGTTGGAATAAGTCTTCCTGATCTGATTTTATGAATTAATTTAGCAAGAAAACACAGCAAGCACAAAGAATGTTTTGTAGTTTTCCATTGTTTTTGCAGTTTTTTGACTCTATTTTGGACAAAAGCAAGCACAAAATCCTAGGCGAGAAATGGATTATAAGGGATTTGGGCCACTAAAACAAGAGGTTTGTAATTCGGGCAACCGTTCAAGTGGTTACACGTGCGGCGGCGCTACTCTCCGTTATGGAGTCTCCCAGCCTCACAGGGTTGCGCCTGAGAGGGTTTTGGGGGAGGTTGGCCGTCGGTGTAACATAACAGCACTCGTTGCAGGAGGTTTTCACCTCAAGCACAATTTATTTTAAGTGGCTCGGTAGGGCTTGGCGTTAGCCTGTTACCACTCAGGGTCGTTCCCGCTTGGACAAGCGTGCATCCAAGGGCAGGCCCCTCCTAAAGGTTAAACAAGTAGAATGACAAGTCTGGCACTCTGATCACCCAGAAGAGGGGAGAGCATAAGCCTATTGTCATTCGCAAGCACAGAATACACTGATTAATCCACCCTAGTTAAAAAGATAAAAACTAAATGGGCTAGGCTAGTCAAACAAAACTTTGAAGTGATTTCAACAATATCGCAGTGGTTCAATTTTAAATCCACGTTGCGCGAGATTGTTAACTTTGAAATTCAGGTCTCACGATATAGCAATGGTTCATTTTAACTTCAGAAAGCAGTTGTGAGTTCAATTTTAAATCCACGTTGCGCGAGATTGTTAACTTTGAAATTCAGGTCTCACGATATAGCAATGGTTCATTTTAACTTCAGAATGCAGTTGTGAGTTCAATTTTAAATCTTAGATAGCAATAACTTGGAAGTTTGTTTGCAATGCAAGCATGAAATAAACCAGTTACTTCCTCCCTAATTAAGACTAGATGAAGATTTGTAATGAACAACCATTTTACTCTTTCCCTGAAAATGAAATGTGAGCTAGTTAGATGCAACTACATGTAACTGAACCCGAGCCTAACCTGCAAAACCATTCCAGCAAACACCTGCAAAAGGGTTAGCGTTAGCAAAATACCCTAGAAAAGTACCAAACCTGAGCCAGTTACAAATGCGCAGCTTCAGTGATCAGATGCGCAGAAGTGATCAACAGAAGCGCAACATTAACGAATGCGCTGTAAGAATGAACATATGCGCCGTTAAAATAAACAGATGCACAGTTTTAACGTATGCGCAGCAACAGTCGTTATAAGCATTGTAACAGACAACAGATGCGCCGTTTTAATGTATGAGCAGCAATATTGTATGAAAGCACCGCTAGAATCAACAAATGCGCAGTTTAAACAAAAGCGCAGCAACAGTCTATAAAAGCGCAGTTGCAGTCAACAAATGCGCAGTTTTACAGAAGCGCCGTAACAGTCTTCAAAAGCACCGTAAAAATGAACAGATGCGCCGAAAGAACCTGTGCGTGACTTTGCGGGGTCTGTACGGAGCCTGCCTTAAAAAAAAAGCTCAAAAACGGTAAAATAAAGGGGCTACGGCCCCACGGTGGGCGCCAAAAATGTGAGGGTAAAATAGTGCATCAATCAAATGAATAACAGATGACCCAAACATCAACAGAATAGAGAAACAAAGAAGATTCAAATGAACAAAGCAATGAACAAACACAGCAAACCTCTTCCGTTTCGAAACTTCTGTTGTTCGCCTATCACGAATCGTCCTTTCGCAGATGAGATGAGCCCTCAGAGAGTGCAATCTTTTAAAAGCTGTTGGAGGAAGTCGATGGTGAACGGCTATAGTGTGACATGCAAGGAAGGTGAGCTCCAATGCAACAATGGTGATCTCAAGCTTGTGGATGACAAATGGGTGCCAAAGGCGCGCTGGTGATATTTCTGCAGAGTAACGATGTCAAAAGCCTGGATGATTAGAATGAAGGGATGAAGCTTCATTTATAGACCCGGAGGAATAGGAATCAACGGTTGAGAGAAGATATGAAGATCAACGGTTGAGGATGGTTGAGGAATGTGCAACCAGTGGAAATGTGACAAGTGTCCCAGCTCCATCATGAAAGGTGGGATGTGACAAAACTGATTGGAGAGTTAACTCCATTGACTGGTCTGTTAACATAATTGATTGATCAGTTAGAAGAGTGGATTGTGGAACTGACAGGATTGATTGAGGATTTGACTCAACTGACAGGTTAGTTAACAGATTTGATTGATTGGTTAACTGACCTCTGATTGGAGAAGAAATAGGCCATGTGGGTGAGGGAAAATAAGATAATTAAATATTAAATATATTTAATTACATGTGCAACCTGATGAGGTGGACAAGGTGAGGTGGAAAAGGTGAGGTGTAAAGGTGAGGTGGAATTTTGAATTTAGAACTTTAGGATAGAGGAAATAGGATTAATTAAATAATTTATGATTATTTAATTGTGAAGGACAAATGGAAGAATTTTAATTAAATAAATTGAATTTATTTAATTATGGAACAGTGAATCGATTAAATAAATTTAGAATATTTATTTAATTAATAGAAGAATGGAATAAATATTTAGAATATTTATTTAGGATGATTTGTGTCATTTTTAGGCGTATACACAATGTGCTTGTGGAGGTCTTTGGATCATGTGACTACTATGTTGGAGGTCTGCATTGAAGATTGAGCTTGTTAGTGAAGATTTCTTTCTTGGCATTGTTGTTCTTCCCAGTCTTGGCCGACTGGATGATTCAAGCGTATTGCGGATGATGTAAGAGCAATTCTCTAGAGCGTGGCATGTGGTTGGAAGAAGATTCAAGTCTCAGCTATGTTTGGCTGACAATATAGTGATCCACGTTAAGTCAAGCTAACCTTGATGTTCATTCCAAAGTTGATGAAGCATATAAATAATTGTTGATGAGTTGTGGAAAGTTTTCCTTGTGTGAAAATGATAAAATCATAAGGTATAGAGGCAAAGCATAAGAGAGGAGAAGCATAAGAACTAGAGCAGTAAGGATGAAGAGATAGTGAAGAAGTGTTTTGGAGGTAGAACAAAAGTTTTTGTGAGATTTCAATGAGACTAAACTAGGCATGATGAAGATGCTAATTCTTAGTTAAATCTTTCTATATTAAACATAAATTTCTATAGGTGTTGACCTTTTTTTCCTCTATCAGGAGTCAAAATAATTCAAGTAGGATCAGTCAGTATTCATATCCCCATGAGGCCATATTTGTGATCCTAAGGTCTTAACCCAATTTCAAAATCTGAAGCTTGCCTGAAGAGGCTTACCATGTGAAAGAGCTTGAAAAGATAGACAAGTTTGCTTAAAACATCACCCTGAAATTCGCTAAAAGGAGGAAGTTATGTGGGGTCATCATCTGGTCAAGCCCTGATGTTCTAATATCGGGTCATATTTCTAATATCGGGTGATATTTTGAACATCGAGTGATATTCTGAATATCACTCGATCTTCTGAATATCATCCTTCCTTCCAAATATCACCCTGATGTGATGATGACGTCACCATCATCACCCCATCTTCCAACTATCCCCCCCATCCAATAACATGACGATGACATCATGGTAACCACAGCGATAAACCAAGTAACATGCTGCTGACGTCATCTAGATCCATTTTGGGGGAAGATCATTTTCTTGCGAAAGGTCGTCATATTTTCTGTCAACCTGATCTTTCGCATCAGGATGATATTTTAACATCAGGTGATCTTAGTTGAAGATCGTCTTGATGTTGGTGCTACTAAGTTTTCTAAGTATGACCCGATCTTCTGAGGGGTCATCACATTTGAATATCGGGTGATCTTTGAAGATCATCCTGATGTTATTTTTCACTTCATGTTCACTGGATTGCCCAACATGCTGCTGACGTCATTCCTATGTTAGGGCGATATCCACTTGTTTCACAGCTTCATGCATATTCCTACCGGGGTGATATTTCCAAATATCAGTCATATTCCAAGATCACCCCGATCTTACGATGAAGCAGCAGTGCAACCTGATATTTTGCGAGATGATATTTTTGAATATCATCCTGCCCCAATATCATGATGATGTCATCAGGGTCTGAAGGAACTCATATTTTCTTAACATCAGTTAGCATTCGAGGATCATCCTGATTTTCCAACATGCTGCTGACGTCATCAGGATGTTGGCAGATATTTCACATCAGGCTGATATTCATACATCAGGGTGATATTTTTTTATCAGGTGAGGAGGTCTGGATATGCTTTCCCATAGGGTGATATTTTCTACGGGGTGATATTTCACATCAAGGTGATATGAATTATCGGCATGAGCTCGTCAGGAGGATATTTCATGAGTCTTGAAGATGATGATGAGGCTTAGAGCTAATTTCACATCGGGGTGACTTTTCATATCGGCCAGACATGCTGATGGCTCGCCGATGTTAGAGGTCTGGTCGACGGGTGATGGTGCTGAGGCCTGCTGACGTCAGGGTGATATTTAGAGCAACATGGTATCATGCTGAAGGAGGATGATGTTAAGGCTTATGATGATGCCGTCGGGAGCAAAAGCACCGACATTATATATGCCCACGGCTTGACTTATAAGATGATGATGAGGTCACCGCGGGGTGCATGTGGGATAAATCATTGCCTGTGGAAATTTGAAAATATTAGGATGATGACCTTTTGGCGGGAATTCTTCTAGAGGGTTCCCACTTCCATTTTTTATCCAAATCTTCATGTCGGTCGGGTGGACTTTTTCGGCAGCGACTTTCTTGAGTTGGTGAAGATATTTTTTGTATTTATTGCTGCATAGGAGGGCATAGCTCGCATTGATGGCCCAAAATATCCCGCCACCGCTTCATGTCCAATCTTTCCTCCGCCGCCCGATTGTCAAGAACTGTCAGAGGTAGCTACTCGCATTCAATGCTAGGTTATCCTCTGCCGCTTCTGAGGATCAGATCGATGACACAACTACTTGCATTGAAGACTCAAAAATATCTTCCATCTGCCCCAGTTCCAGGTTTCAACGCCATAACTCCTGTCAGTTGAATGTCCTTTCAAGGATATTTTCTGATTATAGGTCCCTGAGCGGATTTTGTAACTGACCTAGGTTAGTTTTGAAATGCTATATAAGCTAAGGCTTATGATGTAAGAAAGGTTGGAAAAACTTTTTGGAGCATCTTGTTCTCCCTGTTTCCAAACAGAACTTTTCACATGTTGTAACCTTTCCTTTCATTAGATATATGCAAGCTATCATGCCTTTTGCTGATTTTTCTATCTCTGTGTGAATCTGCATATGGTTGTCTATGAATATCTCTTATGCTTCTCAATCATCTTGCTTCTTACCTCTGTTAGAATCATCTATTCTGTGTATATTTGCTTGTTGTATCTGGTTGTGCTATGCATGCTTCAGTTTTACAAAGGTTCTTTAAATCTGTCTGGTGCATCACCCTTTCATGTTTTTCAGTAGTGATGCTTTATATTTCATCTCAGTACATTTCTTCCCCTTTTCACCCCAAAAATACAATAGTTTTAGGTGATAACTAGACAAGGAAGCCGGCCTTCTCCAGAGGTTTGATCTCATTTAGCAAAGTCCCACACTTAGAGATCAATCCCATTGTGTCATTGGAATGCTTGGAGTCCCATTCAAGTAGGGTGCAATTTCATGTGACAACAATAGGCAATGAGCCTCTTTAAGCAGTGAGCTCTGGGTAGTGTGCCTGAAGGCAAGTGCCTTCTCATTTCTTTCAAGTACTTTTAACAGGGTACAAATCTTATGGGTTAACCCCCACCATGGTTTTCCCTTAATTAGGTTTCCATGTCAAAAATTTTGGTGTCAGGTGTGTTCATTTGTTTCTGCTCATGTGTTGTTGATTCATGCTTTAATGTTTACATCATTAATCTATTTTAAGTGGTAAAGAAGAATTAACTGCTGTAAGTGTTAAATATTTGAGACAACTGATTCACCCCCCCTCTCAGTTGTCTGACCTAATTCCAACAATTGGTATCAGAGTCAGTTCCTCTAATAGAAGCTTGACTGCTTGAGGAGATCCAAGATGTCAACTTAGAAGAAGGAAAGTCTGAGATCTGATGGAACAAATTACTCCCTTTTGAAGGTGCGCATGTAGTGTCATTTGGAATGTACGGGTGATGCCTTTTGGTTGATAACTAAGAATGAGTATAAGATTCTGAAGAATGGCACCACAACTCTAGATGAACTCAGGGAAGCTAAATGCAATATTCAAGCTAAAGAAGCATTATTGAGTGCCCTGACTGATATAGAATTGGCAAATGTCCTAGAATTGAAAACTGCCCATGAAATCTAGAAAAAGTTGAAAAATCTATATGAAGGTGACAAATATGTCAAATGTGCCAAGCTACAAAGCCTGAAGGGTAAATATGAAAGGTTGATGATGAATAAAAATGAAAACATTACTTCCTACATGCAAAAAGTGAATGAACTTGTGATTGGTATCAGGAATGCTGGTGGAGTATTGGAAGAATAAGAGATTGTTGCCAAAGTGCTCAGATCCTTACCTGCAACATACAAGCATAAAGTTGTTGCCATTGAAGAGATCAAGACTGTGACAACTATTACAAGGGATCAGTTAGTTGGTAAGATTTCAACATTTGAAATGAGTGAGATTGGTGATTCTCTTCCTAAGTCTAAATCTACATTTAAGGCCAGTGTATATGGAAAACAAAGATATGATCCAGGTGAAAGCTCTTCAAGAAGATCAAACAGATTTGACAAGACAAGGAAGGATCTTGAAGATGATGAAACTGAGTTCGATGAAATTGAAGCCCTTTTTACCAAAAGATTACCAAGAGGATCTAGTAAGTATGAAAGAAAGTTGCCATTCAAATGTTTTGCTTGTAATAAGATTGGTCATTTTGCCTCAAGGTGTTCGGAGAGAGGTTCAAAGCCAAACTCTAATAGACCTAGAGTTTAGAAGAAATGCTACTATGTCCAAGAAGCCAGTGAAGGAGTCATAGATGATGAATCTAATCGTGAAGGTTCCACATAAAGTGATTGGGTGTTCATTGCTATCAAAGAAGAAGATCCGGTGCCTATTGAATCTGCTAGCTATGTGAATGTTGAAAGTGCCTTATCTGCTTAGGTCGTTGAAAAGGATGAATGGGTGATTGATAGTGGATGTTCTCATCATATGACTGGTGATAAAAGTAAGTTTGTAAGCTTTGAAAAATATGGTGGAATTGTGAAATTTGGAGTCAAATCAGTAGGTAGAATTTGTGGCA
Source organism: Cunninghamia lanceolata (assembly GCA_027924645.1). Classification (NCBI taxonomy): domain Eukaryota; kingdom Viridiplantae; phylum Streptophyta; class Pinopsida; order Cupressales; family Cupressaceae; genus Cunninghamia; species Cunninghamia lanceolata. The sequence continues at coordinate 875,464 of BSBN01001327.1, read as the reverse complement.
GAGGATCCATCTCTTTTGATGCTAAGAATAACACTAATGATGATCTATATGTGGAAGGACTAAACCATAATCTTCTCAGTGTTGAATAGTTGGTTGATAAGGGTTATGATCTCTGATTCAAGGATGGAAAATATGAAATCTTGGAAATCTCTAGAACTGAAATAGCATCTGGTACTCATACTAGAGGTAACATCTTTCATTTAAGTAGTTCTGGTAAGAGTTTCTTGATTGCTCAAATTGATCAGAGTTGGTTATGGCATAGAAGAATGTGTCATGTGAATTTTAATAACATTGTCAAGATAAGTTCTACTCGGGCTGTGAGAGATCTTCCAAAACTTGTGAAACCTGATAGCATTTGTAGAGAATGTTAATTGGGTAAATAGAACAAAACTTCATTCAAGAGTAAAGAATAATTTTCAAGTGGACTATTGGAACTTGTGCATACTGATCTATGTGGTCCTGCCAGAATTAGGAGTGTGCAAGGAGACAGATATTTTATGTTGCTGATTGATGATTACTCCTGGATGATGTGGGTAACCTTCCTAAAAGAAAAATTAGAAGCTCTTGACAAATTCAAGGTGTTCAAGGTTATGGTGGAAAATGAGATTGGTGTGAAGATAAAGTGTCTGAGATCTGACATAGGTGGAGAGTTTACCTCTAGTGAGTTTGATACATTCTATGAAAAGCATGGAATAAAAAGACAGTTATCTGCTCCTAGGACTCCTCAACAAAATGGAGTTGTGGAAAGAAAGAACTGCACCATACAAGAAGTCACTAGGACCATGTTGATGGAATCAAATGTTCCACAAGTCTATTAGAGAGAAGCTATGAGTACTGTTGTCTATACTCTTAACTAGGTGTAGATCAAAGGTAATTTTCGTAAGACACCTTATGAACTATTGTTTGGTCATCCTCATACTGTGAGATATTTTAGAGTTTTTGGTAGTAAATGCTATATCAAAAGAGATGAGGATCTAGGCAAGTTTGATGTAGGAAGTGATGAAGGAATATTTTTGGGTTCCTCTAGTCAAAGCAAGGCATACCGGTGCTTTAACAAGAGGTTGAAAAAGATTGTTGAAAGTGCTAATGTCAGAGTTGATGAGAGCAAAGAAGGACATTCCAAGTCTTATGAATATGAATCAGATGATCAAGATGAAAGTCAAAGTCAAGGAAGGAAAGTTAAAACCTAGACTCAGATCTAGATTGATTTGAAAAATCCAATGACTCAAGAGGATAATGCAGAAGTTGAGGAACAATCTCAAGAAACAAAAGTTCAAGCAAACCCCAAAACTCCCAGGTATGTAAGGATGAATCATCCTGAAGATCAGATCATGGGAAGAAGAATTTGAGGAACAATCTCAAGAAATAAAAGTTCAAGCAAACCCCAAAAATCCCAGGTAAAAGCAATGGAAGAAGAATTAATGCAAATTGAAAAGAATCACACTTGGGATCTTGTTTCTAGACTTGAGGATAAAAATGTGATTGGAACTAAATGGGTCTTCCGGAATAAACTAAATGAAGATGGTGAAGTTGTAAGAAACAAAGAAAGGTTGGTATGCAAAGGATATTCTCAAGTGGAAGGAATTGATTTTGAAGAAACTTTTGCTCTGGTGGCAAGAATAGAAGCAGTCAGATTACTTCTTCCATTTGTTGCTTTTAAAAATTTCAAGGTTTATTAGATGGATGTCAAGTCAGCATTCCTAAATGGAAAATTGGATGAAGAAGTCTACATTGAGCAACCAGAAGGATTTTAGTTGTCTGATCAAGGAGATATGGTTTACAGATTGAGAAAAGCATTGTATGGACTCAAACAAGCCCAAAGAGCCTGGTATGCAAAACTAGATAAGTATCTACTAAAATTGGGTTTTAGCAAAGGTACAACAGATAGTAATCTTTATATCAAAATTGATCATGAACACATCTTGATTGTTGAAGTATTTTTTGATGATATCATTTTTGGTGGAAATGAGAGTATGTGCAAAATATTTGCTAATCAGATGCAAAGTGAATTTGAGATGTCAATGTTTGGAGAAATAATTTTCTTCTTAGGTCTGCAAATCACTCAGTTAGATTGTTGCAAGTATGGGCCTAACCAGTGTTGTCATTGATTTCAACATACTCTTGTTGCATTGATGATAAGGATTGGATGAACTGTGTGTTGAGGATATTGAGAAAATTAGTCCTAATCAAGAACAAAGAAGAACATTGAAGACAGTGATCTAAAGATCCTAGCTAAGATGAAGATCAGAGGATACGAATCAAAGGGTTTGTAGATATGTGTCTTAAGATGATCCAAGAAAGATTTTAGAGGTCTGCATGAAGATCTGAAGAAGTTGTGGCCGCTCAAGTAAAACTGGTTCTGGTAGATGTTCAGAGGTGACAGAGTGACACAGATAGGTCCAGTGAGATCCGGAAATGAAATATCTTGTTCTGTGGATTTGGTGAAGTGTTTAGGAGGTCAATGTGAATTGACAACTCAATTGGTTGATGGTCTGGAGGTCTGCAAGCATCTATTCCATTGTGACAATGATAACAGACTGTGTTCTTGAGGTTTTAGATGAAGGAGATAAGGATTTTAGTAAGCAGATGTAGTGTGGATGTTCTTGGTGATTCAGGCAAGCTTGTGGAGGTCTTTGGATCATGTCTAGTTCGTGTTGGTGGTCTGCATTGGAGTTTGAGCTTGCAATTGAAGAATAACTTCTAGATGATGGTGTTCTTCCTAACTCTGGCTGATCAGATGAGTTACACACCCTGTGGATGATCTTGAAGATGTTATGTGAGGATTGGCATCTTCCTAAATGAAGATTGAAGTCTCAGATCTATGTGGCCGACAATGTGTTGATCTACGTGAAGTCTTTTTGTAATAAGTCATGTTGTATTTATGTATTTGCTCTGTAATGTATGCCGACTTGGATGATAATTCCTAAGTCGATGTCTTGTATAAATAAAGAGTTGTAAAGTCATTTCAAAAGTATCTTGCGAAGATGAGAGAGTGGTAGAGAGGAGAAGAGTGAAAGGTAGAGCAGAAGTTTTGGGCTTAAATGGAACTAACTCAAGCATGGTGAAGATGCTATTCTTCAGTTCAAGTATGTAATACTTATTATTCTATAGACAGTGTGTCTCCTGTAGGCAGTGAGCCTCTTGTGAGAAGTGTGCTCAGCCAGTGAGCCCTAATTGGCATGTGCCATTTAGTTATTTCTATTCTTCTAACAGAGAATACAATCTTGGGTTAGTCACCCCGTGGTTTTTCCTTTAACCAAGTTTTCCATGTCAAAATCTTTGTGTCTCATGTGTTAATGTGTTTCTGCTCTTGATTTAATGAAATGTATTTCCATGATTGATTTATTATTATGATGCTGAATTATAAAGTGGATTTAAGTGTCTAATTGGAAGAAAGTTTTGGACAACTGATTCACCCCCCCTCTCAGTTGTTTGTCCTGAATCTAACAATTGGTATCAGAGCTAATTTCCTCTAAAAAGAGCTTAACCACTTGAGGAGATCCAGGATGTCATCCCACAAGAAGGATAGTATGAAGTTTGATGGAACCAATTTTACTCTTTGGAAAAGTTGCATGCAATGCCACTTGCAATGTATGGGAATGCAATATTGGACCATGGCTTCAAAGAAGTATACTCCTCCACAGAATGGTCCGAAATCCGTAGATGAAATCGTAGATGCTAAAAACAATATGCGGACTAAAGAAGCTCTTCTAAGTGCCTTGTTTGATTCAGAGCTGACAAATGTTGTTGACCTACAAACTGGTTTTGAGATTTGGGAAAAATTGGAACTTCTGCATGAAGGAGACAAGTATGTTAAATGTGCCAAGCTACAGAGTCTGAAAGGAAAATTTGAAAATCTGAAGATGAGAGAAGATGAAAATATCACTACATTTATGCCAAGAGTAAATGAGCTTGTTTGTGGCATTAGATGTGCTGGTGGAGTCTTGGATGAAGATGAGATTGTTGGCAAAGTTCTCAGATCCCTTCCTGATTCTTACAAGTACAAGGTTGCTGCTATTGAAGAATTCAGATCTATTTTAGGTATTACAAGAGATCAATTGGTTGGCAAATTAGCTACATTTGAATTGACTGAGTTTGGAGATGCCCCTCCCAAGACTGAATCTGCATTCAAAGCTAGTGCCTCTGTGAAAAGAAAACAAAAGTTTGATCGGGGGGAGAACTCTTCAAGGAAACTATCATGGTATGAAAAAGAAAGAAAAGACCTGGAAGAAGATGAAGCAAAAGATGCTCAACTTGAAGCCCTTATTGCAAAAAGAATGCCAAGAGGATCTAGTAAGTATGAAGGGAAATTGCCTTTTAAGTGTTTTAACTGCAATAAGATTGGTCATTTTGCCTCAAGGTGTCCGGAAAGATATTCAAGGCCAAACCATAACAGATCAAGGTTCTAGAAGAATTGTTACTATGTTCATGAAGATGATGATAATGAAGGAGTAACAGATGATGAATCAGAAATAGGAAACAAATCCGGAAGTGACTGCGTGTTTATTTCCATCAAGGAAGAAGATCCGATGCCCTCTGAATCTGTCAATCATAAAGTTGTAGAAAGTGCTCTAGCTGCCCAAGTTGAAGAAAAGGATGATTTGGTCATTGACAGTGGATGCTCCCACCATATGACAGGTGACAAAAATAAGTTCATAGATTTGGAAAGGTATGAAGGAGGAGTGGTAAAATTTGGTGATAATTCTACTGGTAGAATCAGAGGTAGAGGAACTATTTCTTTTGATGGAAAGAACAAAACTGGTAATGTACTGTATGTCAAAGGATTGAAGCACAATCTTCTCAGTGTTGGACAGTTGGTGGACAAAGGCTATGATCTCTGATTCAAAAATAGAAAATACAAGATCTTTGAAAGGTCTGGAACAGAGATTGCATCTGGTACTCAAACTAAAGGTAATATCTTCCACTTGGTTGGTACTGGTAAAAGTTGCTTATTTGTTCAAATTGATCAGAGTTGGTTGTGGCATAGAAGAATGTGTCATGTAAATTTTGATAATATTATCAAGATAAGCAACACTCAGGCTGTAAGGGATCTTCCAAGACTTGTGAAACCTACTAATAGCCTGTACAAAGAATGCTGGTTAGGTAAGCAGAGTAGAATCACATTCAAAAGTAAGGAACTTTCTTCTATCAGATTATTGGACTTAGTTCATACTGATTTATGTGGTTTGGCAAGAATCAGGAGTGTACAAGGTGATAGATACTTCATACTATTAATTGATGACTACTCCCGGATGATGTGGGTAACTTTTCTGAAAGAGAAATAAGAAGCTCTTGAGAAATTCAAAATATTCAAGGCTATGGTAGAGAATGAAACCAGATTAAAATTGAAATGTCTGAGGTTTGATAGAGGTGGAGAATTCACATCCAGTGAGTTCATAGAAATCTATGAGAAACATGGAATAAAAAGACAATTGTCTACTCCTAGGACTCCACAGCAGAATGGAGTAGTGGAGAGAAATAATTAGACCATCCAGGAAGCATCTAGAACCATGATGATGGAAGCAAATGTTCCTCAGATCTATTGGAGAGAAGCTATAAGCACTGCAGTCTATACTCTCAATCGAGTACAAATCAGAAGCAATATCAGTAAGACTTCTTATGAACTTTAGTTTGGCATCACTCCTACTGTGAGGTATTTCAGAGTTTTTGGTAGCAAATGTTACATTAAAAGAGATGAAGATCTAGGCAAGTTTGATGCTAGAAGTGATGAAGGAATATTCTTGGGTTACTCTACTCAAAGCAAAGCATACCGGTGTTACAACAAAAGATTGAGAAAGATTATAGAAAGTAAAAATGTGAAGGTTGATGAAGGTATTGAAAAACCCTCAAGGTTTTATGAATTTGATGAAGATGATCAAAATGATGTTTTTGTTAAAGAAGTCCAAGCTCCCTCTGAAATTTAGATTCAAACTGATCCAGTAAATCAGGAAGAAGAGATAAGTGTGACTAAACCTATTCAAGAATCAGAAGTGCAAGAAACTCCCAAAGTTCCTAGGTATGTAAGACTGAACCACTCTGAAGATCAGATCATAAGTGATAAAAGCAAAGGTGTACAAAAAAGAAGAAGGATTTCTCAAGATTCAGAAGAGTATTGCTTGATTTCAAAGATTTAACCTAAGACAGTGAATGAAGCTTGCAATGATGAAAACTGGACTAAAGCAATGAAGGAAGAGCTGATGCAAATTGAGAAAAATCACACTTGGGATCTTGTTCCCAGACCTAGAAATAAGAATGTGATTGGAACCAAATGGGTCTTCCAGAACAAACTGAATGAAGTTGGTGAAGTAATCAGAAATAAAGCCAGATTGGTCTGCAAGGGTTACTCTCAAATAGAAGGAGTTAATTTTGAAGAAACTTTTGCTCCGGTGGCAAGAATTGAAGTAGTCAAATTATTTCTTTCTTTTGCTGCCTTCAAGGATTTCAAAGTATATAAGACGGATGTCAAATCTTCCTTCTTGAATGGTGACCTGGAAGAAGAAGTATACATTGAGCAACTGGAAGGATTTCAATTGTCTAATCATGGTGATATGGTCTGCAAGTTGAAGAAAGCACTGTATGGACTCAAGCAAGCCCCAAGAGCCTGGTATAAAAGATTGGATAAGCATATTTTGAAGATTGGTTTCAACAAAGGTACTACTGATAGTGATTTGTACTTCAAAATTGATCATGAAAATATCTTGATTGTTGAAGTATTTGTTGATGATATCATTTTTGGAGGAAGAGATAGTATGTGCAAAACTTTTGCAAATCAAATGAAAAGTGAATTTGAGATGTCCATTCTTGAGGAAATGAATTTCTTCTTAGGTCTGCAAATCATTCAAACTAAGAAAGGAATCTTCATTTCTCAGACCAAATATGTGAAAGAATTGTTGAAGAAATTTGGGATGGAAGAATCAAAACCAATGAGTACTCCCATGGCAATCGGATGTAAATTGAGCAAAGATAATGACTCTCCTAAGGCTAATCAGAAAAAGTATAGGTCAATGATTGGAGGATTATTGTATTTCACTCAAACTAGACCTGATATTATGAATGATGTTGGTCTTGTTGCTAGATTCCAAGCTGATCCTAGAGAATCTCATGTCATGGCAATTAAGAGGATTTTTAGGTATCTAAAAGGGACAATTGAGTATGGCTTGTGGTAGCCTAGAGATCATAATTTCTCTCTTCATGCATATAAAGATGTGGATTGGATAGGAGATGTGGATGACTGGAAGAGTACTAGTGGTGGAGCATTCTTTTTGGGGAAGAGAATGGTTTCTTGGATGAGCAAGAAACAAGAGGCAATATCTCTATCCATTGCAGAAGCATAATATATTGCAGCAGTAGGTAGTTGCACTCAAGTTTTGTGGATGAGGCAAATGCTAAGAGACATAAGAGTGGAGTATGAGGAGCCTGTCACAATCTTCTATGATAATTCAAGTGCAATAAATATATCTAAGAATCTAGTGTTGTATTCAAAGACGAAACATATATCCATCAAGTTTCACTTTTTGAGAGAGAAAGTGAACAAGAATGAAGTCAGATTGGAGTTTGTACCTTCCAAGGATCAGATTGCAGATATTTTTACTAAACCTCTTCCTAAAGATTCTTTTGAGTATCTCAGGGAGAAGTTAGGGGTTATTGCCCCTCCAGTTCTGAATTAAGATGCACTGATGTGCATCAGTCTGGTGGATCTCACAGTCATATCTTGTGATCCGGATTGATGTTTTGGAAGCTGCCACTTAGGGGGAGCAACTGGTATGATTTTGGATTGGTGCAAGTATGTGCCCTTTGCCATTGATGTCAAAGGGGGAGAGAAGACATGTGAAAAACAAGTGGTTGCTGATCAAAGGGGAGTAGTAAAGGAAGAGAAGACATGTGAATGATTGTTGTTGATAGGGGAGTTGTGTCAGTAAGAAAAAGTTCCTATCTTAATGGTCAAAATAGTTTTTCATATCATATGTTGCCATCAATGACAAAGGGGGAGATTGTTGCAAGTATGGGCCTAACCAGTGTTATCATTGATGTCAACATACTCCTGTTGTATTGATGAAAAGGATTGGATAAACTATGTGCTGAGGATATTGAGAAAATTAGTCCTAATCAGGAATAGAGAAGAACAGTGAAGACAATGAGCTAAAGATCCTAGCTAAGATGAAGATCAGAGGATGTGCATCAAAGGGTTTTTAGATATGTGTCTTAAGATGATCCAGTAAATATTTCAGAGGTCCGCATGAAGATCTGAAGAAGTTGTGGCTGCTCAAGTAAAATTGGTTTTGGTAGATGTTTAGAGGTGACAAAGTGACACAGATAGGTCCGGTGAGATCCAGAAATGAAATATCTTGTTCTGCAGATTTGGTGAAGTGTTTAGGAAGTCAATGTGAATTGACAACTCAATTGGTTCATGGTCTAGAGGTCCGCAAGCATTTATTCCATTGTGACAATGATGACAGACTGTGTTCTTGAGGTTCGGGATGAAGGGGATAAGGATTTTAGTAAGCAGATGTAGTGTGGATGTTCTTGGTGATTCAGGCAAGCTTGTGGAGGTCTTTGGATTGTGTCTAGTTCATGTTGGTGGTCTGCATTGGAGTTTAAGCTCACAATTGAAGAATAACTTCTAGATGATGATGTTCTTCCTAACTTTGGCTGACCAGATGAGTTACACATCCTATAGATGATCTTGAAGACATTATGTGAGGATTTGCATGTTCCTAAATGAAGATTGAAGTCTCAGATTTGTGTAGCCAACAGTGTGTTGATCCGTGTGAAGTCTTTTTGTAATAAGTCATGTTGTATTTATGTATTTGCTCTATAATGTATGCTGACTTGGATGATAATTCCTAAGTTGATGTCTTGTACAAATAAAGAGTTGTTAGGTCATTTCAAAAGTATCTTGCGAAGATGAGAGACTGGTAGAGAGGAGAAGAGAGAAAGGCAGAGTAGAAGTTTTGGGCTTAAATGGAACTGACTCAAGCATGGTGAAGATGCTATTCTTTAGTTCAAGTATGTAATATTTATTATTCTGTAGACAGTGTGTCTCCTGTAGGCAGTGAGCCTCTTGTGAGCAGTGTGCTCAGGCAGTGAGCCCTAATTGGCATGTGTCATTTGGTTCTTCTATTCTTCTAATAGAGAATACAATCTTGGGTTAGTCACCCTGTGGTTTTTCCCTTAACCAGGTTTTCCATGTCAAAATTTTGGTGTCTCATGTGTTAATGTGTTTCTGCTCTTGATTTAATGAATTGCATTTCCATGATTGATTTATTATTATGCTGCTGAATTACAAAGTGGATTTAAGTGTCTAATTGGAATAAAGTTTTGGACAACTGACTCACCCCCCCTCTCAATTGTCTATCCTAAATCTAACACAGATAAAGGTATCTTCATATCTCAATCTAAGTATGTGAAAGAATTCTTGAAAAAATTGGAATGGAAGATTCAAAGCCAGTGGGTACACCCATGGTAACTAGATGCAATTTGAGTAAAGATGATGACTCCCCTAAGGTAAATCAGAAAAGGTATAGATCAATGATTGGAGGATTCCTCTATCTAACTTAGACCAGACCTGATATCATGAATGCAGTTGGACTTGTTGCTAGATTTCAAACTGATCCCAGAGAATCCCATGTTGTCGCAGTCAAGAGAATTTTCAAATATCTCAAAGGGACACTTGATTATGGCTTATGGTATCCAAAGGATAATAACTTCACTCTTCATGCATACACAGATGTTGATTGGGCAGGAGATGTGGATGACAGGAAAAGTACTAGTGGTGGTGCATTCTTATTGGGAAGGAGATTGGTCTCTTGGATGAGCAAAAAGCAAGAGGCAATATCTCTATCTACTGTAGAGGTAGAGTATATAACAGAAGCAAGCAATTATACTCAAGTCTTGTGGATGAATCAAATGTTGAAGGATATCAAAATTGTGTTTAAAGAACCTGTTACAATTTTATATGATAATTCAATTGCAATAAGCATCTCAAAGAATCTGGTGTTGCATTCAAAGACTAAGCACATATCCATCAAGTTTCATTTCTTGAGAGAGAAAGTAAGTGAGAATGAAGTCAAAATGGAGTTTGTTTCTTCCAAGGATTAGATTGTAGATATATTCACCAAGCCTCTTTCTAAGGATACTTTTGAGTATCTTAGAGGGAAGCTAGGGGTTGTTATCCCTCCTATTCAGAACTAAGATGCACTAGTGTGCATCAGTCCGGTGGAACTCACAGTCATATCTTGTGATCTGGATTGATGTTAAGGAGATACTATTCAGAGGGAGTAGTCAGTATGCAAATTTTGGAGATCAATCTAAAACACAAAGGGGGAGAAAATATTGCAAATATGTGCCCTTTTCCATTGATGTCAAAGGGGGAGAGAAGTTATGTGAAAAACTAGTTGTTGATGAAAGGGAGAGCAGTGAAGAAAGTAGTTGCAGAAGGAATAAGAGAAAGGGAGAGAAGTTCTTGTCTTGATGGTTGAATCAGTTTTTCACATCCTACGTTGCCATCAATGACAACGGGGGAGATTGTTGCAAATATGTGCCTAATCGGTGTTGTCATTGATGTCAAAATATCCTTGTTGTCATTGGTGTCAACTGTATCCTATTTTGTTGCATGTTTGGAAGACTAGAATGTTGAAGATATTGAGAAAATTAATGAAAAAAAATGTATGTGGACCATATGGCTGTGTAGAGGATTGTCTAAAGTAGCTCTAGTTAAGATTTGAGAGGTCTGCATGAAGATTTGAAGAAGGTAAGCCATCTGACTAGAAACAAGTTTTGTTGTGTTCAAAAGAGATAGAATGACAGTAAATTGGTCTAGATTGCTCCGCATTGAAATATTATGATCTGTGGATCTAGAGGCATGTTTGGGAAGTTAGTGTGTATCATCAACTCAAGTGGTTCATGGTTTGGAGGTCCGCAAGCAATCTTTCTAGTATGATAGTCATGGTAAACAATGTTCTTGAGGTTTCAAATGAAGATGCAAGTGATTTTGATGATTTGGAGGAGTGCAAATGTTTTTATTAAATTCGATGTGCTTGTGGAGGTCTCTGGATCGTGTGACTGCTATGTTGGAGGTCTACATTGAAGATTGAGCTCGTTGGTGAAGATTTCTTTCTTGGAATTGCTCTTCTTCCCAGTCTTGGCCAACCGCATGATTCAAGCATGTTGTGGATGATCTAAGTGTAATTCTGTAGAGCGTGGCATGTGGTTGGAAGAAGATTTAAGTCTCAGCTATGTTTGGCTGATAGTATAGTGATCCGCGTTAAGTTAAGCTAACCTTGATGTTCATTCCAGAGTTGATGAAGCATATAAATAATTGTTGATGAGTTGTGGAAAGTTGTCCTTGTGTGAAAATGATAAAATCATAAGAAAGGTACAGAGGTAGAGCAAAAGAGAGGAGAAGCAGAAGAACTAGAATAGTAAGGATGAAGAGATAGTGAAGAAGTGTTTTGGAGGCAAAACAGAAGTTTTTGTGAGCTTTCAATGAGATTGAACCAAGCATGATGAAGATGCTAATTCTCAGTTAAATCTTTCTATATTAAACATAAATTCCTATAGGCAGTGAGCCTCTTTGAGTAGTGATCTCTAGGCAATGCGCCCAAAGGCAAGTGCCTTCTCATTTCTTTCAGATACTTTTAATAGGGTACGAATCTTGTGGGTTAACCCCCATCATGGTTTTCCCTTAACCGGGTTTCCACGTCAAAAATCTTGGTGTCAAGTGTGTTCATTTGTTTCTGCTCATGTGTTGTTGATTCATGCTTTAATGTTTACATCATTAATCTGTTTTAAGTGGTAAATAAGAATTAACTACTACAAGTGTTAAAGATTTGAGACAACTGATTCACCCCCCTTCTTAGTTGTCTGACCTAATTCCAACACCATCTTATGGGATTTTGCTAAACTTTGGATGTCATTTTCAGACAATGGGCAAAAACACACATTGAAGGGCTTACAATTGGGGTCTCTCAGCATCATAAGTTCACACCACATAGAAAAAATTCTTAAGAAGAATTCACATGGTGTCATCACTCAGCTCCATTACATTCAGATGCAACCATCTGCGGTCTCCACTACTCCTTTTGATCTACAACAAATTTTGGATAGGTATGCATCTGTCTTTGCCGAACTAGTGGCATTGCCATCTTTACAACTAGAGGACCACTATATTTAGCTCCTTCCTGGAAGCTTTCCTCCCAACATCAGGCCCTACCGCTACCCATTTCACCAAAAGTTAGAGATTGAGATGCTCATTCGAGACTTATTGAAGCAAGGTAGTATTTGCCATAGTACCAGTTCCTTTTCTTCACCAGTTCTTGTTCAAAAAAAAATGGATCATGGCACCTCTGCATTGACTTTTGAGCACTTAATCACATCACAATCAGAGATAAGTTTCCAATTCCTGTTGTTGATGAGCTTCATGGTGCTCATTTTTTCTCCAAGTTGGATCTTCGTTCTGGGTATCACCAAATTTGGGTTCTTGAGGATGATATCCCTAAAATAACTTTTCTCACACATGATGGCCACTATGAGTTTTTGGTCATGCCCTTTGGCCTCACTAATGCTCCTTCAATATTCTAGGCATTGTTGAATAAAATATTCTGGCCCTACCTGCAGAAATTCATTCTGGTCTTCTTCGATGATATCCTCATCTATAGTAAAACATGGGCTAAGGATCTCCAACATATGGATATTGTACTACAACTTCTCTCTAATCATCATCTCTGTGCAAATAGTCTAAATGTGTTTTTGGCTAGGAGTAAGTGGAGTATCTCAGGCATATTGTTTCAGCCCAAGGGGTTCAGGTGGATCCTGCAAAAATAGATGCCATGAAAAATTAGCCACATCCTCATACACTCAAGAGCCTCCGTGGTTTTTTGGGGCTGACTAGCTACTATCGCAAGTTTGTCAAGGATTACAGGAAGATTACAGTTCCATTAAAAACTATGTTAAAAAATGATACTTTTACCTAGACACATGTTGCTCAGTGTGCATTTGAAAAACTAAAACAAGCTATGTGTACTACACCTGTTCTAGCTATGCCATATTTTTCCAAGACCTTCACTATTGAGAGTGATGCTTGCAGCAATGGACTTGGTGCTATTCTTCTTCAAGATGAACATCCCATTGCATTCACCAGAAAAGCCCTTTCTAGTAAGAATTTAGTACTCTCTACATATGAGAAGGAAAATACAGAAGTGGCGGCCATACCTACTAGGGAATCATTTTTGCATCAAGACTAATCACCAAAGTCTAAAATATTTCCTAGAACAATGAGTCTCCTCCCTAGCACAACAGAAATGGGTTAGCAAACTCATGGGTTATGACTATGAGATCACTTAGAAGAAGGGTAAGAACAATATTGTGGCGGATGCTCTTTCTCGCACATTTGATGACCAAGCTTCTCTTTCAGCTATTTCTATGCCTGTTCCAAATTGGTTAGAATCTGTCCAGTAGGGCTATGCCAATGACTCTTCCTTATCTCAAATCATTCAATAGTTGACCAATAACCCTTCTTCTGTATCGCATTACTCTTGGGATGGTGCTTCTCTGTGATATAAGGGTCGTCTGGTGCTTCCCCAGTGAAAGGAAGCTAGGTGTGTGGAAATCGCTTCCTACACTAATCTAATGAGGGGAGAGCTATACAAATTTAATTTAATATTTACAATTATAGAAACATGAAACATATAACAAAGATATTTCAACAATACACATAGAACTAGCAAGAAGACAGAAGAAGAGAGACAAGATATATCGTGGGGAAAACCCTTATCGGGTAAAAAACCTCACACTCAGAAACTTACACAATGTATTATCAAAACTAAATATGGTTTACAATACACTTGCAATGCAATCTTCAATAGTCTTCGAAACTCATGTCTGGAGTCAATCCAGTAGCATAACAGTACCTGTCAATCACATACTACTCCTCAAAGCACCTGTTTATATAGAATATACAAGGCAAAATTGCCTCTATCTTGGAATGGGCGTCCAACTTGGCCTCATGGCCCAAAACCCACACCTATAGATACTTGGTCAACATTGTAAGATGTATCTAAAACTTGTCTATAGCCCCCATCCCAAAGAGGTCACCTATTTCCAAAATGGGTTGTGATAGATGCTCTTACGATTCTTACGACCGTCATAGAATCTGTCATAGCAGTTACACTTAAAGCTATAAGAGAATTTGTCATACACATGCTATAAATAGCATATTCTCTTAAAATATTCATAGTCCACCTTGGGGTACCCAAAGATGCCTTTCTCAAAGATGCTTCTTGACACATGTCTTCACCTGTCTTACAAGCTTCTATTTCTGACTCTTACATGTCATAACTTCATCATAGGAATCCGTTATAACCGTTTTGGTCAACATTCCCTTACACAACATACAAGATGCCAACATGTGGAAAAATACTCCTACCACAAAGTGGGATGCCTATCTCCTCATGTGAGGACAAAATTACAAGTTGTCATCTTCCATGTAGGATGACACATCACCATGCCACATCCCACAAAATGACAATATGGAATTTACAATTAATTTACATCATAGGCAATGAATAAATAAATATAATCAAAATAATGCAAGGAATTACCAAGGTTGAGACACCTTAATTCCCAACATTCTCCCACTTGTCAAACACCTTGTAAGAGCCAATAGAATAATATTATTTAACTGCTATAGGCCAATAGGCCCATAGACTCTAAACACCATCTGAACTTCTCTATGCTAACTAGTTTCGTTAATGCATCTACAACATTCTTCAAGGTATCTACCTTCTCTAAATTTACCTTCCCATCCTCTTCCATGTCTCGCATGAAGTGAAATTGTACATCAATATGCTTTGTTCTGGCATGGAAAGTTGGATTATTTGCAAGGCAAATCGCACTCTAACTGTCACAACTGATCATAATCTGACTTACATCAACACCAATATCTGAACATAATCTCTTAAGCCAAATGGCTTCTTTACAAGCATGAGTTGCTACCATATACTCAGCTTCTGTCATGGACAAAGCAACCATAGGTTGTCACTTACTCATCCAACTAATAGCACCACCAAATAGTGTAAACACATAAGCACTTGTGGATCTCCTGTTGTCAATTCCACCTACCCAATCTAAATCCACAAATCCATGAATATCAATAGAATGTGAAGGTCCTGTAACAATACCATGATAGCATATGGAATACTCGGAAGTACCCCTCAAATATATAAACACTCATTTAACTACATCCCAATGTACCTGTCCAGGATTAGCCATAAATCAACTAAGGACTCCCATTGCTTGGGCAATGCGCAGTCTTGTGTAGACCATAGCATACATCAAACTGCCAATAGCACTAGCATAAGGTACTCTTCTCATGTCCTCCACCTCACTAGGAGATTTTGGACAATCATTAATAGACAACTTTGTCCCCAAAGAAATAGGAACACACAATGGTCTACAATCTGCCATGCTAAACCTATCCAACACAGTCTTCACATACTTACTCTGGCTTAACCAAAGGTTTCTATTAGTTCTATCTCTTTTGATTTCCATTCCTAGAATGTACCTGGCTACCCCTAAATCTTTCATTTCAAACTATCATGACAACTGAGATTTAAAATAAAAAATCATATTCTTACCCTTTCCCAATGAGAAACATATCATCAACATACAATACAACAATGAGAATATGATCACCATCAAACTTATAATACACACAGTTATCCGATTTCGATCTCACAAATCCAATTGACAACACAGAGGCATCAAACTTCAAGTACCACCTCCTAGGAGACTGCTTCAAACCATACAAAGACTTCTTTAACTTGTAAACCAAATTTTCTTTACCTTTTACCATGTAATGCTCTGGCTGTGACATGTAGATTTCTTCCTCCAAATCACCATGAAGGAAAGTTGTCTTCACATCCATCTGTTCTACCTCTAAGTCATAAGGTACTGCAAGAGATTCTAGGAATCGAATAGATATCAACTTTGCAACAAGAGAGACGATCTCACCATAATCTATACCCTCCACTTGTGAATACCCCTTCACAACCAATCTAGCCTTATACTTCTCAACACTGCCATCTGTACCAAATTTCTTCTTGAACACCCATTTGTATCCAATAGGTTTCCGTCCAATAGGCAAAGGCACCAAGTCCCAATTTTGATTCTTTTCCAAAGAAGCCATCTCATCCTCCATGGCCTCCTTCCAGGAACCTACATCTTTCATATCCAAAGCCTCTGACACAATTCTAGGTTCATCACTGTTAGTAAGCAAAGAAAAAGCACAACTAGAATCAAGCAATGTATAACCAAACCTCTCAGGTTGCTTTCTTATTTGTGTAGACCTCCTCAAGAGCTAAGGTTGAGGTTCAACTTCTTCATCTGAGATTTTAGAGCTGCAAGAGCTCTCCTCATCATCAGGTCTGACATTGTCTTTCTGTTTAGTCTTCTCAGGGGTGGCAAGAGACTGAACAACATCCTCTTTCTTTTCTTTTTCTTCTGGCTGTAAAATAGTGGAAGAAGGTGTTAGCTCTCTGAAGATGACACTTTTGCTATACAACACTTTTTCAACCATGGGATCCCAAAGCTTGTGTCCTTTCACACTGACACCATAGCCAATGAAGATACACTTAACAACCTTATTCTCCAATTTTGAATGATTCTCCCTAGGCACATGTGCATATGCCTCACAACCAAAAACACGAAGATGACTTATTGAAGGCTTTCTACCAAACCACACCTCCATGGGTGTCTTACCAACAAGAGATAATATAGGAGATCTATTTACAAGATAGCAAGCAATGGCAACAGCTTTAGCCCAAAACTTTTGTTCTAGGCCAGCTCCACTAAGCATACTCCTAGCCTTCTCCATCAGTGTCTTGTTCATCCTCTCCGCAACTCCATTTTTATGTAGGGTGTATGGAGTTGTCTTATGTCTTTCAATCCTCAGTTCCTTGCAATATTTATCAAATTCTGTAGAACAAAACTCACCATCGTTGTCAGTTCTCAAACACTTAATCTTTTTACTAGACTAGTTTTTAGCAAAGGCTTTAAACTCCTTAAACTTACTATAGACTTCAGATTTGCTTGTAAGAAAATTAATCTATGTCCTTCTATTGTAATCATCTATTGAAGACACAAAATATATAAATTTTGATAACAAAGGAACATTAACAGGAGCAAATACATCAGAATGAACAAGGTTCAATACACCAGAAGACTTATGAGAACTCGAGTAAAATTGAACATAGTTTTATTTTCCATATATGTAATGTTCGCAAAAGTCAAACTCAAGATTACAATCATCTAACCCCTCAACAAGGTTTTTATTTTTTAGGGTTCTAAGACCCTTCTCACCAATGTGGCCAAATCTCTTATGCCATAACATTGTCTTTTCAGAAGGAAGCTTAACTTCCAAGGCATGAATACAACCATCAGGACTAGATACAATAGATTTCTTCACTGCTCGTTTAGATGGTGGGGATGAAGTGACTATTGCCCTCTTTCTTGAGTTAGAAGAACTATTTCATTATGAAATGCATGCCTCCAGCTGAAACAGAGTACCTCTCCTAGTAACCTTAGCAAGCACCATAGCTCCTCTAGTCATCTTGCATCCTTCTTTCTAAAAGACAACCTACACACCTACATCATTCAACATACTTACAGAAAGAAGGTTCTGTGCCAAGCCTGGGATGTGCATAACCCCAGAGATCCCCTTCACTTGTCCATCAAGGAATCAGATAGAGACTCTTCCACGACCAACAATCTTCAAATGAGAGTCGTCACCCAGGTACACCCTTCCACCATTGAACTCCTCATACTTAGTAAACCAGTCTCGATGCAAGGTCAAGTGGAATGATGCACTAGAATCAATCAGCCACACATCATCAGATGCATGGGTTACCAGGGCTGCGATGAAAGCATCACCATCATCTTGTGACTTGTTAGAATCTGAATCTGGTTTCTTCTTCTTTTTCTTTCCCTCTTTGCATTCCTTTCAGAAATGCCCAGTTTTTCCATAGTTCTAACAAAGAGACTTAGACTTTCTAGGAGATTTAGATCTCTGACAGGATTTGGATCTACCCTTCTCAGCTTTCATGTCCTTCTTTTTCCCTTTCTCCTTGGGTCTTCCATGAACTCCAAGAGCCTCTTTGGCTGCCTCAGAAGACTTTCTCCATATCTCTTCAGACAACAGTGAAGAAACCACTTCATCCATTTTGAATGTGGATGTGGTGCTTCCAATAGCCATGACAAGATGATCCCACGAGCTTAGTAAAGAACAAAGTAAGGTCATACAATGATCCTCCTCCTCCATCTTCACACCAACAGATGTCAATTGTGCAACCAACATGTTGAAAGCATTCATATGTTCTGCAACAGATCCTCTGTCCTCTATTCGAAGAGAATACAACTTCTTTCTTAGAAAAAGTTTGTTAACCAGGGATTTGGTTTGATACACATCTCCCAACTTCTTCCAAAGCAAGTTTGCAGTAGCCTCCTCATGGACATTTAACAAAATAGAATCAACAAGACGAAGTCTTATGATACCCTTAGCCTTCTGATCCTTGAGATCCCAATCAACTTGTGACATTGCAGCTAGTTTTGTACCACTAATAGTTTCCCAGAGGTCTCAATCAACAAGCATGTCTTCCATCTTGAGCTTCCACAGCTCAAAATTAGTGCCATTGAATTTCTCCACCTCTATCCTTCTGAATGTGCTTGCCATCTCCTTGCTGCAATAAGATTCAGAATACTCTGCACAGACTCCCACTCAACTTAAGATTATCTCAAAAAACCCCTACCCAACAAGTAGGACCAAAGGTGATCAAGCTCTGATACCAATTGAAAGGAAGCTAGGTGTGTGGAAATCGCTTCCTACACTAATCTAATGAGGGGAGATCTCTACAAATTCAATTTAATATTTACAATTACAGTAACATGAAACATATAACAGAGATATTGCAGCAATACACATAGAACCAGAAAGAAGACAGAAGAAGAGAGACAAGATATATCATGGGGAAAATCCTTATGGGGTGAAAAACCCCACACTCAGAAACCTACACAATGTATTATCAAAACTAAATATGGTTTACAATACACTTGCAATGCAAGCTTCAGTAGTCTTCGAAACTCATGTCTGTAGTCAATCTGGCAACATAATAGTACTTGTCAATCACATACTACTTCTCCTCCTCAAAGCAGCTATTTATATAGAATATACAAGGCAAAATTGGCTCTATCTTGGATTGGGCGTCCAACTTGGCCTCATGGCCCAAAACCCACACCTATGGACACTTGGTCAACATTGTAAGATGTATCTAACACTTGTCCATAGCCCCCATCCCAAAGACGTCACCTATTTCCAAAATGGGCTATGACAGATGCTCTTACAATTCTTACGACCATCATACAATCTGTCATAGCAGTTACAACTTACAGCTATAAGAGAATCTTCCATACACATGCTATAAATAGCATATTCTCTTACAACATGTCATATGTCATGCCCACATTGTCCTTGTGGTCACAACACACATCACACGTGTCATAGCCACATCTGTCATGTGGTTATGACACGAGATATGTAAAACTTTTCTCACACTGCCCTAAAATCCCCCTCGCATGCGTAAGCATGCTCGGCGGTGTTCTCTCAAGGCGAAAACACTACAGTTTTCGGCAGGATATAAGTACAATTGCGTGCAACCAGACACAAACAGACCAACAAGAAGGTCTCTACGATGCCGTTAATGTCATTGCAAGAGTGAGATTACCAAGGTTCCTAAATCTAAATCTCGGCAAATTCTGGCAGCATAACGCCTTACGGCGTTAGTGGGAATTACTCAACACTATTTTACGCACGTGGTTCGCTGATAGATTAACAACTTCCCACGACGCCTTGTTCCGACTAAATCGACTCGTGATCTCCCTATTTAGTCAATTTTCAACAAGGCACGGTTGTCTGTCTCCTCTCTTGCTTCCTGAAACATACTCCTCCTACGACTTGGCATTCTCAACAAGGCGGTTTGTTTGCTCTCTCTTCCCTTTTCTCTGGGTCTTAATTTTGATTGTATTTTTATCGCACTTACCTTAACTATTTCTCTGATAATTTAGTTTGTTTATATTTCGGTCTCTCTCTCTTTCATTTTCTATGCTTTTTTTATGTTTATCCGGTCCTTTCTTCATGATTTACATCAATCAGGGTTATCACTGTATCTATTGTTGATATTAAACCTAACTTCCGGATGGTCTAGGTCACATAGGCTGGTTTACTACTTCGTTGGATTCGGTCTCCTAATCTTCTCCGATCTAGGTTTCTCCTCTACGTATGTATTAATTAAACTTGTTCCTAAACAAATTTTAGCAGGAGGATCCATCTACTTAGTTCTCTTATCCCATGTGTGAATTGCCGCGCATTTTCTCCTCTATGTTTTCCAATGTTAGTTTTTCTTCTTCTGACTCTCTTACAGGTTTACTTATGTGGATGTTTATTACAGTTGAGATTAAGATGGTCTCACATGAAATGTCTGTGATGGCTCCTTAAGTTTATTTCCAGTGATCTTTTAAGTAAGGTGACGTGTAATTTTCCTCTTCATTTTCCCGGTATTGAATCGCGTTGATAGTGGAAACTTCCGAGAAACTCTTTCCGGAGTATTCCAGTAAATTCCTTTATGCTCTCTTTAAATTATAATTTTATTTTCTCGTAATTATAATTACTGTTGTTATTATTACTACTATTAATATTAATACTCTTATTGTAAATCCTATATCATTGTTAATATATGTAGGAGGTTCTCCTCTTTATAAAACCCTGATCAAGGAAGCATAAATTCTTTGGTTGTTTTGTTCAACACTTAATAAAACCTAACTGTGAATATATATATTTTTTGTTTTTTTTTAATTTGCAAATCTCCTTGTTATGAATTATAGAGAGGGCCTCATAAAATGGTCCATGAAACCTCTTCTATGTATATATATCCCATATATATAAATATATATATGTAATATATATACATATAGAACTATATATATAATTATATCTTATATTGATTTACAATTCCCTTTCAAAACATAAGGTATAAATAGAGATAATTATATATATATATATATATATATATATATATAAGACATATATTATGCCAACCAAGTGGAATATCCACAAACAAAACATATATATATATATATTTTTGTTATTTAAATGAACCAATGCATATATGTTAGGGCTAAATAGCCCTAACTTTTTTTTTTATGCTTAACATTTTATGTTTTTGCTGTGACAGGGGACTGGCGGCAGGGGTCGAGCCGCACAGAGGGACGGAGGCCGCAAGAAACAGCGGCGGGCGAAGCGCTGCTGTGGAGCGGAGTTAAGAGCTCCGCGGGGTCGAAGGGGTGGAGGGATGTGGGGAGGGGCGGAGCCCCACCCACATCCCACGATGTGGGGTGTGGGTGGGGCTCCGCCCCTCCCCACACCTCTAATAAAACAAATGGAGACTGCGGTGGGGATTACTCCCCACCGCCCACCATGCAAGCTTTGACTGTGTTTTACACAGCGATTTCTAATTTCGCTTTTATTTCGGCGGCCATAAAATTTAATACGAGTTTATTATTATTCAATGATAATTACATATCAACTAATATATATATATATATATATATATAAAATTCAGTTTTCAGAATATCTCATAATTTTCTCAATCAAACAATTTATTTAGTATCTCTAATTCTGTCAAAATGATAATTAAATAACAACTGTTATATATATATAGATATATATATATTTATATATATATATATTTATATATATATCTATATTTCATAATTGTCTCAAATTAAACACTTTATTCAGTTTCTTTTAGTCAATTAAAATGATCAAGTAATAAAGATTATATATATATATATATATATACACACACTTAAGAAAATGAAGTTTTTTTTTATCAGTTTATTTCGGCAATTAATACATGTCCATTTCAACTTTTGGGACAAACAGAAGTAATTATATAATAGATTTTCTTTAAAACTTACAAAATAACTGAATCCATTACTTATGAAGAAGAAAACTTAATCATTTATAAACTATCTTTTCCATTAGAACAATGAACCATAAAACTGACCTTTTAATTAGTTTAGCAGTTCTATTCTTCTAATTACATAAACAAACTCAGATTAGATTGCAAATAAGAAATGAACTCTTCCTTTCAAAAGGTTTACAAAGCAACATAACTTGAAAATTTAAGGTATTTGTTTACCAAATTCATATTATAGAAAAGTTAACTCTTCCACTACAAATAGCAAGAGAATTTGAAATCATGGATACATACAACTAACTTCCTAGATATGAACTTCCTTCTCCCAACAATATACAACTGATAGCTTGTGACAACTAAGTAAAAGTCCATCAATAACAAGATCAGGGAGGTGATTTCCTTCACTCCCAGGGTAACAATAAATTACAACAATAACAAGAGAGGTGCTCTCTCTTCAAATCTAATGAAATGAACCTGGCCTAATTCTCATGACAAAGAAGAATAAGCTGTTTCTTCATAAATATCCAACCAGAAGCTCCAAGAGAAAACCTGCATATCAAAGACAAACAAAGAAGAAAACACCACTCATCTAGCTCTCCTCCCTTCCGTAGACCCGCAAGAGGGTCACGCCCGAGCTAGGGAGACCATACTCACACCTGGGTAACTCAAGCACTCCACTTCACAATAGTAACAACAACAATCCCAAAGCACACAAACACCCGTGGGTAATTTACACAACACGGAAACTCAACTACAGTGAGTTTCATAAGGGGCAGGAGAGTGGACACACTCGACTCCAGAGTGTCACCCTTACAGATAAGTTAACCAATACAATTTCTCTTGGTCTCAAACCAAGTTTGATCACAAATTTTTAAGAAAATCTGTATTTGACTCTCAAGTCAAAGATACAGTCACAGATACATGCCCTCAAGGCTTTCAACATCCCAAAAGATGGAAACAGGTATGCACCCGAGGAGGATCTCTCCTCCCCTACCCCAAACTTGATGAGCATTTCTCCCAAGTGGGAGAAGCTCTATCAAACAACCCGACAACAAACCCCACAGAAAACACATCTAAAACACAACAAATAATCATCTTTCACACACTTTACATACACATTCAGATATACGAAAGAAAGGTAAAGACCAAACCAACCTTACAAAGCTCTCCTGGAATGAAACTGATGCAAAGCTCCACGGGGTTCTCTTCCAACCTTAGCCAACAACTCCTCTCTCTCTTTTCTCTCCTCTAAGCTAACTTTCCTATTCTCTGACAATAATCATAAAACTCTCTCCAAAATTCAACTAACTCCCTCTCCTTTAAAAATTGGAAACAAATAACCCAAATTTCTTTTCAATTTAGAGGAATGGGGAGGTGACACTTGTCACCTCCTCACTCTCCCCCAAAACCACTATTCTGTCCTGGTGGCTTATGTCACTCACCCATCCCTAGAGTACTCCTTATCCCTCTCCTCATGTCATTTCTCTTGCGCATGGGAGAAATAAAAGGAGTTAAAGGAGTAAAAGACAGGTGACCCATGCCTCTTCTTCCCTCCTTCACATGGGTGGCCCCACTTCACATGGGGGAATCTCACTAATGGAGAAGGTGACTTCAAGTCAATCCTTCAATAATGGATGGGTTTTGTAGTCATCTCTAACCTTGGGGAATGAAGAGGGATGGGTTGGGTGTTGGTACAACCCATCTTGTCCCCTCCATACCTCCAATTTTCGCCACTTAACTTCAGGGGGAAGTTAAGATGACTAGATGGAGGTTACTCAAGGGTTACCCATGCCAAATGGGCCCCTGGACCCATGGGGTATAACCCAGGGTCAACTTTAACCCATACAAGACACCCCTGGTCAAGGTAAAGCACAAGAAAAGGCCTCATAAATTTAAATAAAATAAGGAAATTCAAAATCAATCTTTTTTTACAACACAAATTATAAAATAATGTTACATGAGGGTAACCTAACCCACCCGACCATACAAAAGACCACATTACATCATCACATCAAACACAAAGAGATCTTGGTTCCTCGTGGAACCAGATCGGCTTAACAGGGAATAACAAATAACGAGGTGCGGAATGATCTCCGAAATCTGTGGTTCGATTAGTAATTCCTGCACACTAAATTACAAGATCAGTAACCACATAAAATCATCATAGCCGAAGCAACTTAAAAACATGCATTATCATGACATAGTTCTAATTAACATAAATGAAATCATATTACAATTTTCCATCATCACCTACTTAACTTTTCTGAAATGTAAACTTATCCAAACATCACCCAATTAGTTTTTCCGAAATCATAATAAAGTTTAATAGTTTGACAATTCCAGGAACTGCTATCCCACAAACAAAAAAAAAAAATAACAATAACAGTAATGTAAATAGTCATAACAACATAAGTAAAAAGGGTGGTCCTCACATCATAGTCCACCTTGGGGCGCCCAAAGATGCCTTTTTCAAAGATGCTTCTTGACACATGTCTTCACCTGTCTTACAAGCTTCTATTTTAGACTCTTACATGTCATAACTTCGTCATAGGAATCTGTCATAACTATTTCGATCAACATTCCCTTACACAACATACAAGATGCTGACACATGGAAAAATACTCCTACCACAAAGTGGGACACCTATCTCCTCATGTGAGGACAAAATTACAAGTTGTCATCTTCCATGTAGGATGACACATCACCGTGCCACATCCCACAAAATGACAATATGGAATTTACAATTAATTTACATCATAGGCAATGAATAAATAAATACAATCAAAATAATGCAAGGAATTACCAAGGTTGAGACACATTAATTCCCAACACCCAGAGCACAGATCTTCATCAGGCTATCTTCTATGAACTCCATGCTTCTCCATCGGTAGGGCACTTCGGGTTCCTCAAAACTTATGAGTGGGCACAACATAACTTATTTTGAAAGGGAATGAAAAGGGAAATTCAATAGATGGTGGTTGAATGTGATACCTACCAATGCAACAAGGGTGAAATGACACTCCTTCCTGGATTACTCGAACCCTGCCCATCCCTACACAGATTTGGACAGATATTTGTATGGATTTCATTGAGGGGCTCCCTAAATCTGGAGGGAAGATAGTGATCTTGGTTATGGTTGATCACCTCTCCAAATATAGTTATTTTTGTGCCCTTAGCCATCCCTATACCACCTTCTTAGTTGCAAAAATTTTCATGGACTAGATCTTCCATCTTCATGGCATCCCTGCTTCCATTGTCTCAGATCGTGATGCAACTTTCACCAGTCATTTTTTGATAGAATTATTTCAACACATTGGCACCAAACTAAAGATGAGTTCTAGGTATCACCCACAAATAGATGGCCAAACTGAAATTATCAACAAATGTTTGGAAACTTATCTTTGTTGCTTCACCTCATAACAATAGCATAAGTGGGCAAAGTGGCTCCCTCTTGTTGAGTGGTGGTACAATACTTCCTACCACATTGCATCTAAAATGACTCCATATGAAGAAGTCTATGGTCAGGCACCACCAATGCTCCTTCCATACACCCCTAGTAGTTCACTAGTTCAGGCAGTTGACATGGTTCTCTAAACCCAGGATCAGATTCTTTGCATCTTGTAGGACAATCTTCACATGGCAAGAAATCAAATGAAACAACAAGTTGATCAGCGCCATTTTGAGCGCACTTTTCAAGTAGGTGATATGGTTTTTCTTCATCTGTAGCCATACAATCTATCATCCCTGAAACTCAAAGGGCATCATAAGCTAGCTCCAAATTTCTGTGGGCCGTATAAGGTTCTTCACAAGATTGGGTTAGTTGCTTATAAATTGGAGCTTCCTCCTTCTTCCTACATTCATCCAATATTTAATGTCTCTTGTCTAAAGAAAGTTCTTGGCACCAACATCAGAGCACAAACTATTTTACCAGAACTGGATAATGAAGGATCCATCATTTTGGAGCCGGAGGCAATCCTCAACAACCACACTCGTTATCTTTGCTCTTGATCCATCATAGAGGTATTAATTCAATGGCACGAAATGCAACTAGAGGATGCTACATGGGAACCACTCCTTCATATTCAGCAACAATTTCGACATCTTAAGCTTTGAGGAAAAAGCTTTTCTAAGAGGGAGGGGATGTTAGGAACCCGTGTTTAACCCTTCTCTTTACTTTGTTAGTATATTACTTTTGGACGCATATGCTTTGTAAGTTGTCTCGTGAGTACATTGTATTATCTCACATTCATGGGAAGTAATAGTTGTTTAAATTAGACTTAGTATATAAGTACGTGTTGAGGCCAATGAAGGCATCCATGAATTTATTGTATTGAGCTTACTCAAAGGAGGTTGCCTCCTCGAAGTGGCCTGCAATCAATAAATTCCTTCTATGTTTCTGGTATTTCTGTTATTTGTGCATTTTTCCTTATATTGTTGCAGGAGGTTCCTCTCAATCACACCAAGAGACTACCCCCCCAAATTAATCAATGAAGAAGCCCCTCAAGTAAAATGATTTGGCACTTTATAAGTAATGCAGTTACAGTGGCCACTAGAAAGAGAACACTAAGTGGACTTGACTTCAATATTTTTTACAAATCCTCACAAAATAAGCATATACTGAAATTACCATGTAGGTATAAAATAAATTTAAATTATCAGCACCATTGCAAAGTATGCAAAAAATCATGCACTTTCAAAAATGAATCACGTCAATTCGAGGCCATATGCAAAAGTTATGCACCTTTGAAAGTCCCAAAACAAGAACTACATAGAGTCACCTATGAGAATCTGAGATTTCTAGAAAATCCATGTACCAAAATCATAAACCATCTACATCAACATGGAGAAAGAAAAAAATTAGCCAAAATCAAAAAAGAAGCTCAGAAGCCCAAGTTATAGCCTTTAGAAGTTGGTCTTCAAAGAAAAAACTCCATCAGAAGTGGGCTAGATGGGGGAATTATTTTAACCATTGGATAAAAGACCAAACTTTGTAGTTCACGCTTCAGACCACTAGATAAAATGCCGAACCCACGGAGCACCCTTTGTACCGCTAGACAAAAGACCAAACCCATGGAGCACCCTTCCAACCACTGGACAAAAGACCAAACCTGTGGAGCACCCTTAAGACCACTAGACAAAAGGTCAAACCCTATGGAAGCACCTTTTAGATTGCTGGACAAAAGGCTGAATCCTGTAGAAGCACCTTTTTGACTACTAGACAAAAGGATGAATTGCAGAGCACCCTTTGGAATGCTGGACAAAGGGTCAAACTACAAAGCGCCCTTTGGACTGCTAGACAAAGGTGTTGGAAAGAGACATTGCTTTGCATGATAGGTATTGTCATTGATGGAAACTAAGACTATTCCACTCATCCACATAATTTAATGTGTTCATACTGGAAGTCAGAATCAGAATTTATCCAAGTCTGGGTAGCCAAAAACAAAGCATGAGACAAGGTCCAGTATCTTGGTCCAAATCTCTCCGGTGGAAAATTAGAGTATGTTGCGGATCTAAAGGAGTCATAAGGATTGTTAGGAAAGTCTAAATCTAGAAATTTATCCTCTGGTGACAAAGGGAGTAAAAGTTATGAGCATCTCAGTACCAAGTCATAATATGACAAAATAGTTCAGTAAAGAACAAGCCGACCTGTGTTAGATCCTTATGCGGATCTAGTAGAAATGTTTTGGTGAGTTGCATATGGGATATAATGTCAGTGGCTGACATGAATGGTGACCTTCAAGTGTTATTTCTAGTATGCATCAACACTATTGTATGGATTCAGCTGACAGAACAGAGTATTTGTGTTGTTTGCTAAGTTCTTCACTAGGCCGACAGAAAGTGATTGAATTTCTTGAGATGGATATATATAGCTGATGGATTCGAGTTTATTGGTGTGGAATTATGCGAATATGAAGTAAGTGTGAAAAGGGAAGATATGAGTGCAAAAGGGAAGAGATCTAAGGTCTGGATTATGGCAGAGCAATGAACTAGGTAGAACAAAGATGAAGTGTATCAAGTCAGTATTCTATGCTTAACTGGAACTGAATCCTTGCATTGGTAGATGTGAATTATCAGTTCAAACTCATTGTAATCTTCTTCTTGTAGGAAGTGAGCCTTTCTCTGAGCAGTGAACTCTAGACAGTGAGCTCGAATGCATGTGCATTCTCCATTGTAATACTTTTAAAAGAGTATAATCTTTGTGGGTTAACCCCCACCGTGGTTTTTCCCTTAACCAAGTTTCCACGTCAAAAATCTTGGTGTCGAATGTGTTATTTCTACTTCTACTCATGTGTTGTTGATTCTTTCTTTTCATAATAACATTATGAATCTATTAATGAAGTACTAAAAAGGAATTAATTGCTGCATGTATTAATGTTTTAAGACAACTGATTCACCCCCCACTCTCAGTTGTCACCTCTAATTCCAACAATTGGTATCAGAGCCTAGTTCCTTTGAAAAAGTTTAACAGCTTGAGGAAGATCTGGGAAGGCAGTAAAATGGATGAATATAATCTCCAAGGGCAACTTAATCTCACTCTAGAAGATCTTGAGTAGTCCAGAGTAGAAGTCCAAGAGCTGCAAGAGAATCTCAAAAATGCTGAAGACTTCATTGAGATTTTAAAAGAAAAATTGAGCAAATTCAATGAGAAGATGAAGGAACAACCTCTTCAACTGGGAAATCATTATGAGAACAACAACAAGGATGAGGCTCTGAAAGAGAAGACAAAGGAATGTGAGAAGTTAGCCAAAGAAGTTGTTATCCTAAAACATGAGATGGAATCCGGGGTGATGAGGCTAACCAAAGAAATTAAAGATAGAAAGAAAACTAAAGAAGACCTGAATCAAAATCTAAAAGAAAGAAATAATGTTGTAGATTAGATGGAATTGCTAGCCTCCTTGAGTCTAATCTACAAGAAAGCAAAGACAATGAGAAAGAATTTGAAAGGCAAATTGTTATTCTCAGACATGACCTAGAAGTTGCAAATGAATACAAGGAGAAGTTCAAGATAAGCTCAGCTAAACTTGAAGCACTACTTGAAGGATAGAAAAAGGCTGATGACAAGCATGGTCTTGGATATGAGAAAGGTGAAAGCTCCGGATCCAGACAAAGAAATTTTCAACCAAGGAATGGGAGAAATAGACCTAGAAGACCTTCGGTAAGATAGCCTAATGCTCAAATATATCCATCATTCAATGGAAATTGTTTTAATTGCAATAAATTTGGTCATAGAGCTACTTAGTACGAAAGCAGAGTAAATCAAAATGGTCCATCCTTCTCCAGTCAATGCTTCAAGTGTAAGAGGTATGGTCATAGATCAAATGAATGTAGAAGTATGATAATGAATAACTCTAGAGAAAATGGCAACCTTTTCAATGGTTACTTCTTTACTTGTAATGGATATGGACACATGGCTAATCAATGCAGATCAAGAGGAAATCAAGCATATAAGCAAAGAAATGTTGTTTGCTTTAATTACAATAGATCTAGTCATATTGCAAGATTCTGCAGACGCAGGAATAATGAAAGAAGAGGTCTGGCAAATAGAAATTCAGATGAGCAGGGACAAGACAAAGGCAAAGGAAAAATTGATGTGAATGAGATCCAGAATGAAATGAGCAAGACATGGGTTAAGAAAACAATTGAGAACAATATTAATGAGTCCACACTGGAATCTGGTGCTGATAATTCATCGGGGAATTAATTTGGAGCTCTAGCTCAGGGGAGCTGCATTGAAAATCAAAAAACCCCAACTAGTAAGTGGGTGCCTGGATCTGGCACAATAAGAGAAGATATTTTGATTTGTTTCAAAACTTTTGGAAGGATTTCCAGAAGAAAAGATGTTGATATGGAAATTTGCGGAGTGATTCATGAAGAACTATTCAAGAAATTGAGTAACCTAGTGAAGTTAGGGCAAAGCATTTATTACAAAGGAAAATTAGGTTTTACAAAGCTTAAAAAGGTGTTCACTCCTCATTTGAAGCACTTTGCACTCGAAGAAAGCAATAAGAATAGTGTCTGAGCTAAGATTACAAGGAATTGAAGTGTGACCGACAAATTCTTTTGTCAACCCTAATCTCGTGAAAAAGGTATTTATTTGCAAAGATTTGAACTTATAATCCTTTTGCAATGGGTACACCTTTGGTCATTGACATTACTGAAAGACCTCAACATAAATTTAAGAAACATCCACACAAATCTATAGAAGTTGACCCATTAGGTGTGTTGGTTCTATCCAAATCGGCAAAGGGTTTGCCAGTTCCTATGCACAGGCAGATTCGGCCAACAAATACAAGAGGTTGCGTGAGCTGCCTCCCCTTCACTTTTGGTTCTGCCGCACCAAGGGGGGTATCCCTATAGCTAAAGATTTAACTTTGACTCACCCAGTTACAGAAAGATTTAGCTTTACAACAGCAGGCAGAATACTCTCATGTATGGACCAAGGTTTTCATGATAAGTCACTAGACTGGCAATGTTCTTAGACATATCTAACTGGTTAGGGATGAGAGTATGTAGGGGTCCTATTTCTACTTCCTACAAACTAACAGGTTGAAACTTTGAAAGGATTGGTTTTGATATTTTGGATGCAAGACAGGGGTTTTGGAAACATAACACAACACAGGGAGCAAACTAGTGCCTATCTCAGGGCAAGGAGTCAACTAGACATATACAAATGAATGATTTGCACTGGCATTCAAGTTTCAAGGGGCTAAGATTCATGCTTGCCTTACAAACACCGCCCAAGACTGAGTATTTAGCTGCCTCTACTTACAGATATCCCTACTGACATACATTCTTCTTCATACTTAACCTAAAACAGTTTAATCCACTCCTTGAATGGAAGTCACAAATCAAGCATGTAATAAAGAAAGTCTATATTATAGAATCTAAGGAACCCTTAGCAACTAGATTCAAAAGAAGCTATGCATACAACAAATGGAGACAAATAGCTAAACACATGCAATAATGCATTTTTCATATAAAACAACAATGAAACTGAACATGTGTGCAACATACACCTCATATGCAACTCATAAACTCCAAAAGAGACAGAACAACCCAAAAAGGCTTTGTTTTTGTTATTTTCTCCCAAAAAATTGCCCAAGTCTTCAACAACCTCTAAAATGAGTAATACAGTCCACTTATACAGTAGGAATGTGTACTCGGCATTAATTACAGGGTCTTTTCAAAATTTTGCCAGATACAGTGCATCATGAGAATGGCACCCAAAACATTGAATGCAACCAAGAGAAATAGAGGAAAGATTGGTCGAAATTGGGATGTGAGCTACTGATTGAAGATTTTCCCCCTTGATTATGGTAGCTGGTCTGTCATTTCGACCCATACCTCTGTAACTCCGTCATTAATGGCCAACCTACCCGCGGCCTCTGGAAACACAACAGCTGTGTGCTTTGTAATTATTTTCCCGCCTGAAATGATGCAAATACAAAGAAAATCTTTCCTTCCTCAGGCAATCAAAATAGGGCCATTGATTTTCCCCTTATCGCTGAGATCTACGGCTCCAAATCACGCTGAAAAGTCATCAGCCAACTAAAACGTGCCACATAGGCGCATTTCCCTATCACTGAAAATTTGCATTGTTATCGTCCGTTGGGATGAGCATGGATAGAGCCACTGATAAGCGAAGTCTCACCGATGAGCCATTGTATTTCCCTTTGCATATGTGGCTGCACACCAGATTGTATGTACATACAATCACCTTATTTACAAGGCAGACCCCAAAACATTATGAAACATATTTGAAAGCACCATCGGGTCCGGGCTTTGCATCTAACACTTCTTGTATATCATACATATACAAGTACTTCATCATACAAGCTGTGGACCCCAAAATGATTATTTACTGGATTTGATTCTCTCGTCGGGTCTAGATTGTATGTTTTTCCCTTTATATATCACCTTGCATATTGCATATACAAATGCAATATACATCCTGCGGACTCCAGCCACTTATCCACCAAAATACATTCCTTCTTTGCATCTGGGTTTTATGTGTGTGCCTTTGTATACTGCATTTTATGTCGCACATACATACAACCATGTAGGCCCCACCATGCATTTGAACATCTTTGACTTTGACTGCAACCTGCTTGTATATTTCTTTGTATCTTTTCATTGTATGTTTGAATGTATATTGGGAACATGCAATCCCAATATACAACCCACGGATTCCAGTACCTTAATCAGCTTGATTGGAACAACTTTGAATTCTGGCGCTTATATCTACACTCTTGCATGTCACATTGTACATGTCCACTTGTATATTTTTCTTTGTATGTTTGATTGCATGTGCAAACATACAATCGAACACATATACAACTGGCAGACCCCACCCCTTGATTCCTGCATTGCATGTATCAGCCCATCGGAGGGACTCCGGACTGAACTGCCAAGGAGCTTGTCTCGCAAATATGCATTTACCTTTGCACATACCTGCAGGCCCACCACTGTTTAACCCGATTTGAATCCTTTTGACGTCCGACTGTTGTATCTACCCTGTTGTATATTGAATATACAACACAATATACATGCAAATT
The DNA here is from genome assembly GCA_027924645.1 of Cunninghamia lanceolata. Lineage (NCBI taxonomy): Eukaryota > Viridiplantae > Streptophyta > Pinopsida > Cupressales > Cupressaceae > Cunninghamia > Cunninghamia lanceolata. Next base: position 842,883 of record BSBN01001327.1, on the reverse strand, counting down.
TTCACATACAAGCATAGAATATACTTGGAATCTGCGACATACAACCACCTTTGTGCACCCAAAATTGCACATACAAGCCCGACATGCATACAACTATTTCTTCACTTTTGCAAAGGCCGATTGCACATTATTTTCGGGCCCACCAATGTACATTCACGCTTGCACATTCAAATGTACATACAAACAGCAATGCATATACAAAGATACATGCATAAAAATGCAGGCCAACATACATAGGAATTTCTTGGAAAGTGCTTGCAAATTTAAATGCTTAAAATCTGAATGTTTATGCAGGCACCAACATTGGCTCTATCTAGGGATGCATGCCTCTTGCAGGCATGGTGAGAACCATAGATCTCTAGGATGCAGACTAGGCCTTATCCATTGGGCACAGAGTCAAAGCCACACCAACCTGCATCACAAATCACACTTTTTTAAAATTTAATTGGTGGCCCAGGGCCACCAAAAAAGAAAAACCAAAATTTTTCTTTGTCAAATACCCTGTTTTCATCTGCATTCACTGGATCAAGCCTGAAGATATTGCCATTTTCTACCCACAAACAAGCCTTGTCATTTGCATATTCAAACATCTCATTGAGTTTGCCCCTGTCAGCACTATCTCTGTCAACCTTATGCAAACAACCCTCAGCATTAAGCAACATATGAATGTCATATTCATCAAACAATGCATTCTCATATAACATATAACACTCATCATCATCTATATCAGCAATATGCATTGTAAAATGATCTCCCAGCTAGACTAAAAATTGAAAGCACTCATAGTCCACCATATAGCTAGGATCATCAGGCCTCATTTTATCATAAGCTGGCATATCAAAGAAGAAGCTTTCATGTTCATAATTATGCACATCATGCACACAATCATCAACTACATCAAATTGGAAAGGCTCAGACTCAGGCACATTTCTGCAATAACCTTCATGACATATGTTGGTCTCTCCTTCATCAGGATGAAATTCAAAATCTTTATGAATAATATTACCTTGATCTTCACCATACTCAACTAGATCCTCATCATTATATGTATCATTTGCATGGAAGAGGGTTGATCCAAGTGTTTCAGTTTCATTATAGTATGCCATTGGTTCATCGGCAGCCAAACATGCATTTTCATTACTAGTGAATTCCTTGTGTGGAGGAGTATCAACCTGTGTGTCATAAACAAAGCTATAATCAAATAAAGAACAAATAATCAAATAAAGAACAATCATGCTCAGTAATACTACTTGTTTCAATCTCTAATTGCTCTTCATCATCTCCATGTGTCTGAATAAAAGGCAATGATTCAAACATGGAATTGCTCCTTTGTTTTCTTATTTCTTCTCTATCTTGAGCACAATACTCACAATTATCTCGACAAACCCATTCAAACAAGTATTCATTGCTGCCCATAACCTCATCATTGTTTTTAGAACTAGATACCTCAACCTTGAATTGGGAGTCATCATTGCTCCTTTTCTTAGCATCCTTCACTGGTGAACAATCCAAATGATCATTGTTATCATCACTATGTTCAAACACAACAGCGTTATCAACTTCTACATTTTCATTTTCACATTTATCTTCAAATGATGCCATGATCACTTGGTCATTTGCAGCCATACAACTACTATTCATACCAAAGCCTATGGACATGGAATTCTGCATGTGCATATCCTTCTTCATTTTTTTTGTATTTTCTAAAAACTTGTATGCCATCTTCACACTTGTTATCTTGAATTCCCTCAACATTACACTAGAGCCCTTTTCAAAAGCTTCAAAGTATATATCAATGCAGGCTAGAGTATCAGGTCTAAAGTCTTCAAGGATTTGTGAAAGGGCAACTGCAAACCTATGACTAAAATCAATACTAGGGTACATGGGTGATATTAAATGCATCAAAGGATTCTATCAGGTCCCATACCCTGTGTCTGTAATTAGATGGTTTTTTATAATTGCAGGAGTAGATTCCTCTTACCTGTTTCACTACTAATTTTGAGTCTCCATAGACATGCAAAATTTTTACTTTCTTCTTGAGGGCAAATAGTATCCCATGAATCAGAGTTTCATACTCTGTTACATTGTTGGTACAAGAGAACTGTAGTCTGTATGCTGCCAAGTAGGATTTTCCTAATGGATCAATGAGATCTATCCCTACTCTAGCTCCTTGTTTTGTCTTGGATCCATCAAATCTAAGGATCCATGGCTTATCTTCAGTCAAAGGCTTACCTGAGCCTTCCTTCTTCTTTGCAGCTCTGGCAGCTGCACCACTTGATATCCATTTTAGCTTTGGTATTTCAGCTTTCTCAGACTTCATCTTTCCTTTCTTCTGTGAAGCTGAGGCTTCTTCTTTCCTTCTATCGGCAGAAGTTAAATCCTCTGGACTAGGCAATGTCTGTCTTTTCAAAAGATGCAGACACAAAGAGCAAGCAGTCTCTGAGTGAGGTGCTTCATGTAACCTGCACCAACCTTCAATCAATGCATCCTGTGGAGACCTCGACTGCTGTGTAATCTTCTGAATTTCTTTTGACAGGAATTCTTCAAATTTAGAAAAATTGCTACCTCTGTCCTCATCAGATAATTCATAAACTAATTCAACTAAATAATCACTTCCTTTGGTGATTTTCTTTTTTCTCTTAACATTACTTTGGTTTCATACCAACATCTCTTCTGTCATTTGAACATGACATCCATCTTGACATGTACCTTCTTATGTTCCTGCAAGAAATAAATAGCAATCAGCGTCACTATCATTATCACTGTCTGATGAATTTACCTTTGATGATGATGATGATGATGCATCACTGCACGCTTGTTCTAGCTCTAGCATGTCTATGTAGGCTTCACAAGTCTTCTCGGAATGTGACTCACTATGCAACCTGCACCAACCATCCATTAGAATATCATTAACATGTATTTTTAATAATTCGTATCGCTTCACCTGTTTAGACAAGTGCATTTCAAAATTCCTGAAGTGATCTACCTCATTCTCATTCTCAGGCTTATTATTAGATTCTACAACTATTTTGTCATCTTGAGGGTCATCATCATGATGATGAACATCATACATAAGAATTTCTTCTATCCTGACAGTCCATGGCCTTATGGAGTAAACTCCAAGTTCCACATCCACATACATGATCTCATTAGTTTTGTTATATTCAGTTATCATGTGTTTCATTCGAGGCTCAGCATCAATTCTTATTTGGTTTGGTATCCCCTTCCAGGGTAACCACATGTGGCTGAAATCTGTGGACATATATCCGTTGAGAGTTTTAGACCAGTCCCTGCTAAGTAGCATCCCATAGGTATCAGGTATGTCAACTACCTGAATGCCAATATAATATTGGATTCTGGGATCAGATGCGAGCTGCATGTGAATGTGAGTTAGCTCCCCTACCATGCTTACTTATGTTTTGTCCAGTTGAGTCACCTTCCTTAAGGATTTAACAGGATGCAGGCCTAAAGAATTGCATATGGACAGGGGCATCACATTTGTAGATGCTCCTAAGTCTACTAAACAGTTGTACAGGTTTTTGCTAAACATCCTTATGGTCAGGAGGAATGGAGGTGACTCACTCTTATCTCTATATAAGGTCATGTGGGAGGTCTCTGCAACTTGAATGGTAGATGGCACCTTGTGTTTAACATTAGGATCCCTAGCAGCATGATCTTTACTACCAGATTGACCTGAGGGGTGACTATCCTCTTTAGGAGCAGGATCATCTAGTGATTTCATAAATGCCTTCTTGATGGCAGGAGTTTTGAGCAACTCTGACAAGGATAAGCTGATTTTAATATTTTTCATCTCATCAGCGAGATAAGTGACCAACTTGTTAGATTCATGAGGCGGATTCACAGTTTTTGGCACATTATTCTAGGGTGTTAAATACTGAGCATTAACCTTGGGAAATCTAGGGTATTACTTGCCTTGGGATTTGGAGGTGTATTAAAATTATTCGGAGGCAAGGAAGAGGTCAATGGACCAGTAAGTCTATTGGAATTACTTCTCAGGTTGTAGTTATGCTTACCCTGATATTGTTGTTGGTAGGCATGCACCTCCTCATGTTCATTTGAAGGCTCATTTTCATCTTCAAAGGGGAAAACATAATTTGACTCAAAAGCCATGGTTGAGTCCTCACATGCCAAGGTGTAATCTTGGTGAGTAGGCACTGTCTGCTAATAAGGATGATGAGTGTAACTTTTTAGCACTAAGGCAGAGTCATATCCACAAGGAACAATTTCATTTCCCTCTACCTGAGGTTGATTTCCTGAAGTATTGGACACTTCAGTCTGGAAAATGCTAGCAGCAATTCTGAATTGAGGACAGTCTAACTCTGCATGTGCATTGGTGTTATGAATTCTGCACCAGTTAGTGAGGGCTGCCTCTGCAAGGTTGACTCTGGTAGTCTGTTTGGGTTCACCAGGAGGAAAATTGTCTAGGGGTGATGGCAAGGAACCATTATTTGGTCTAGTGTTTCACACTCTAGGCTATCTAGGAGGATTATTATTGCCATTATTGTTATAATTATTGTTGTTGTACCCCCTATCAGGATAATTTGGTCTATCATTGTTATAGCCTCTATTCTGATTAGGCTGAGAGTAGAAGTTTTGACTCCTCAAGTGAGTGATCTCAGTTGTAAGTTTCCTTAGCTGAACTGATATTTCTTTAATATTTTCTTTCTCTTCTTGAACCTTAGCCACTATATTTTCTGTCAAGGGTTTGAAAAAAGAAGATCCATTGTTATAATTATTCTGGTCTACAACCTGAGGTGGCTGTATTTGGCCTGGATACTGCATCATTTGGCCATTTCCATTTGGAGGTGGCATAATACTCAATGGAGGTATTTGTAAAGGTGCAGGCATGACAACTGGAGGCATCAAGGCTCCATTTGGCTATGGTTGGACAGGATATCCTAGATAACCAGGAACTGTGGGAAATGTTATGTTTGGTGTAGGAGTAGGAACTAGCTACTGATTGACTTTGATAGCTTCTTGGAAAGCTCCTGTTAAAGTTGTGATATTAGGATGTGCTCTCCTGATTAACATGGAAGTTAAAGGATCTAGGGCTGAATAATAAATGCTTCTAGCAGCTTCATCTGCTACAACATATGGGGCGACTAACTTGGATAGCATTTTCTGGAACCTAGCGTTGAAATTAGAAATAGGTTCTCCTTCAAACCGTTTAATTGTGGCAAATAGGTGATAGTTCATTGAAGGATCTATTGGTATTTTGAACCTATCAGTGAAAGCTTTCTCCAGGATAGTCTATGATTTGACTGAACCCTGACCAAGGCTAATATACCAATTATAGGCTTCTTCCCCTAAGGAAAAAGGAAATAATCTGTATACAACGTCCTGATGCTCTATTCTGGCTCTACAACAGGCTTCTTCGAAAGTTATGATATGATCATCCGTATCCTGATATGGATGATACTTCAGACAAAGTTTTTCAGGATTCTTTGGTAAAGGATGATATGCATTAAAAGCTAAAGGTGATTCTTCTGCAAAGAAGCACATTGCAACTGGTGGAGGTTGAGCCTGAGGTATGACTGGCTGAGGTTGAACCTGAGGTGTAACAGGTGATCCTGTAGGTGATTTGAAACCAATAGGAGTTACAGGAGGACACTCTGGGGATGCTCCTTAAGCACTAGAACTGGGAGTATGATGGATATCTACAGTCCTAGGTCTAAATCCTCTGACAGGTAATTCTTCAAAGATTCCACTCGACCTAGACCTGGTATTTGGCCTGTGAGCCAGGATTTCTCAAATTTAAGGAAAATTGGTTGGTTGACTGTAAAGATTGGTTGGAATTTACCAACAAAGGTAGTACTTATAGTCAGAGGGAGAGACTGACTAGATATTTAATGAATATTTGCACAAACAATGCAAATATGAGGTGATACTGAGGTCTAGTGACACTTGCAAACGGATATCAGGTTTCTAAGGTGGATTACCTCAAAGCTTTGATAGATTTACCTGAAATAGGACTGATCTTTGCAAATTCATGATGATTTACTATAAAGCTTGCAATATTTATGGTTAATCTTAAAAACTTCACAAACGATTAGCATGTACAACCTTAAAACAACAAATCCTTGCGTATTGATTAGAATCAGGAGGTATTTCAGTGTTACCTTGTGGTCTGCATCTTCGAATCTGATTTACTGATCATGAGCTTTTAGCTTCGAGCCCTCCTTCTAGCACCAATTTATGTTGATCATGATGCTACTCATAAACAAACATAGAATAAAAGTTACACATCAACCTTTATTCATCTTAAAAGATACGATGAATTCAAAGAATTCATGATCCCAAGTCTCTGTGGAATAGTTCTTAATCAACTGACATTACTTAGTGGTTGATGTGTGTTGCTGTTTTCCATTCAAGGGCCTTACGTTTGCTCATCAGTAGGATTCTGTTTCTGTAAAGATGCTACACAGAAAGTTATTCTACACAGTATATTTCTTCAACTGATGTGTCTATGCTCAAATCTTTGCATGATATTTATCAATTGTACATGGTTTAACTTCAAATATGCTATAAATCTTCAAGTATCTACGAGATGTCTACATATTTCATGTATATTTGCTTTTGATTATCTATTATTTGCAATTGTGATGGTGAATTTTTCTAAAATTAAAAGAAATGTAAATGAATACTTCAAATTAAGATGAATCTTCAGCTATTGAGCCACATACACACTTGATACTGTCATGAGAAAGAAGAAATCAAACCATATTTTCACCAGGATGTTCCACAGCTAGATACAGATGATGCAAACTTCAAAGGATGATGAATGAAAACAATATATGCAAACTGATGAGCACTCCAAGGGACGCAGCAAATCAAAGAATATATCAAGAATTCAGACACAGATTACTCAGAATTTACGATGATTTGTAATCAAACTGGTCTTCTCTTTCATTAAGTATGAAAAAATATGTATGCTTACAATAACTTTGAAATAGGCCCTGATATTTTAGCAAACAAATTTCAATCAAGCTTCGAATGTTTAAAACAAGGCATCTATGCACCTTTTATAAAACAAGGTGAGGGAGCGGTTACAAATGATCTACGATCAAGATTTATCAATTAAGATCTACGGTGCATATTCCTTTTGACTTAGTCAAATGTCTCTCGTGGCAGGTTGCCAGCTGGCAACCATCTAGGTGACTTATTTTCCTCTAAGTACCTGATGTAGATGTTTCCTTTGTAGCATATCCTCATCTACTTCTCATGCTCTTCTTCTTCATCATGATCATCATGATCATCACTTTCTATGCCTTCATCACCATGATGAATATCTTCCTATATATGGACCTTTAATGTTGTGCTTATATTTTCATATGCTTCCACTATCTTATCAACTTCTCCGCCATCCCGAGTTTTAGCTTTGGCAATGGTGTGCTTGTGGGCCTAATATTTATCTCTGAGGACTTCTAACTTGCCCTTCTTGTTGCTCAATGTTTCATTATAGTTCTCCACTCTAACCTTGATTCTCATGACTTTGTGCATTGCTTCTTCCATCAGGTGGGTGAGAGGATCATCAGCCATCGGCTAGAAATTATTAAGCAGAGCTTTTATGGCAAAGTCTGCATCTTGATTTTCAATTTTCCCCTCTACCTTTCCTTCCAGGGCTTCCAGGACTTCTGCCTCATAAGACATCATGTCATGCAGCTTCAGACTGATATCTCTCAATTTATTGCTGCACTTTTTCAGTACATCACATTCAAACCTGATGTCCTTATACCAAATATCTATCAGCATGACAGTGTTATTATTTAGCACCCGATGAGTTATCAGGATCTGAAGATTAATCCTCTTTATTTCACTCAAAGCACTCAAGGCTTTCTCCAACTGGAATGATATCCTTTCGGCCTCAGTTTGTAATTTATTGACTTTCTTGCTGGAGATACTCAAAGAATTCCACCTCTGCAAAGAGGCTCCCACTACTTCCTCAGCTCCGTTTAGTGCTGATGACATCCATTTTCTCATTATCACTGACTCATGCCTCATGAGGTCCAATTTATTAACCTCTTCTTGTGAAATTGCAGTCAATGGGACTGTCTGATCTGATGGTGTATGATCAAGGTTAATTAACCCTTTTATGTATGAATGCAGCTGGGCAATGTGCTCCTTATGCTGCTTATTCTTCTCCTTTTCTCTCTTCACCCTTTGGGTTAAAGAATCAATTATATCTTTTCCTTCCTGACCTTCTTGGTCCTCATTGGCAAACCCCAAATCAACTGTGCTAATCTAGAATTCTTCCAATGTGATCTTGCCTTTTTCCTTTTCAACAATGGGAAGAGCTACCTGGGCGGTCCTTCTGCCCATAGCAGGATCTCTTCTGATGGCCGAGGTTAATTTGGCCTTCCTCTTTGGCTTCATGATGGTTTCTAAAAATAATGTTGAGTCATCAAACTCTTGAATCTCAAAACCTAATTATTACTTATCTCTTTCTCTAGCCACTGAGGTACTTGGTCTCCAGATCCATGTCGTCTATCATCATCATCATGTCCACCCTAATCTCCTGTATCTATCTCTATTCTCGATGGAGAGGGTGACTTCCTCATTTCTTCCTGATGATGATCTTCATGAGGGTGATCTTGTTCTACTTCCTCCTCCTGAGGAGTCTCTTCTTGCGGTGGAGGATCTTATGGTGCATCCACATGATGATCCTATATTTGATCATGTACTTCATCTTCTTTTGTTTCATCCACCTTGGTAATCTCCTCATCCTGAGGTGTATTTATATTCATGGATATCATTTTATTTGACTTAGGTGCATCTACCTGATCTTGGATCACGTTTTTCTCCGCACCTGTTGTATCTACCTCCTGAGTCTTTAGGTCATCATGACCTGATGTTTCTTTATCACCTGAGGTTTCTTGAGTCCAACGGGCATCTTCACTTGATGTGGCCTTGTCATTCCCGCCCTTTTCTTAGACTTCAACTATTTTGGGCTCATCAGATATATCTTGTTGTTGTTGGCTCATATCTGAAGTGTGGCTCTCCACTTCTGTCAACTTGACTTCTTCAACATTTTATGTTCTCTTAGGTGCACCTACTTGACGTTGAGGACTTGCATCCTCCCTGTGTGTTAGGTTGATCACCGCAGGGCTAATTACCTAATCAACTAATTTATCAAGCCCGATTTGTTGGGCTGCCCTCTCTGGACTATCTTCTTTCTCTTGCTCTGTTTGCTCCAACTCTTCTAATATCACCCTCTCTGAGGATGGAGTTCCATGTGGAGTCATGCGAGTATTTGAAGTGAGCGTCTCCATTTGCTGAGAAGCTACATTGTCTACCACTTCATCATCTAATAAGTCCATTCTCTTCCAATGAGAAAGGACCACCTTGAGTTGCTTTAGTGGCTTCTTTTGCTTGTTCGTCAGCCTTCTCAATCTTAAACTAAATTATGGTAGGAAGTGGCACCTCATGTTGCAATTCTTTTCTAAATACTTCACTACCAGCTCCCCTTAATATTACAGGGTCATGTCTTATCTCACCCCTCATATGTGTTCTTTATTCTTAGGGGTTGATGTTACTAAGGATATTGCCTTCCTCTTCCTGGTGACCATCATAGGGTCATCTTCTGCAGGCTCCTCTTCCATAAGAATATCCTTCTCCACATATTGCTATGAAGTTTGGCCTTGATCTTGTATTTTTGCAGTATCCACAGCCGGCCTCAAGATTCTTTTAATCTTTTGTTTATCCTCTAAATGTGGTGTAGACGAGGGTGATGCAGATGCATCCTCAGCTGGTATCTCAATTCTCTCAACAATTACCCCCTTAGGTGTATCATCAATTTTCTTCTTTCCTCTGGGAGTTCCTTTTCCTTGTTTCTAGGGTGGCAGCGTTTCTCCATTAGATTTTCTCTTCTCTCCAAGAAAGTCATCATATTCCTCATCAGGAATCTCCTGCCTTTTCCTCTTGTTAGCTACTATGATGGCCATCCCCTTCTTCTTCAGTATATTTATTTGTTTATCCACCCATGACTAGGTCAACTGCAGCACCCCACCTGTAAACCTATCCAATGAAATGTCTTCAAGCTGCGTCAGGTCAGGGGTTGAAATGGTGTCATTATACACCTTTTTCTCTTCATATTCATCTGACAATAATTTGCCATCATCTTTCTTCAATTGTGCAGGTGTCATTATACATCCTTATCTGATTGAGGGTGAGCCTTTGATATTTTCTTCTTCTTACTTCAGCTTCATCCTCACAATCAGTCTAGAAATCCTCCAAGTGTTTCTTATAGATGGGCTTCCCCATGATCTTTTGCATTCTTCCATAGGGGTTGTATGATATAGTTAATGGGAATGGCTATAAATTCATCAGGTTCAGACCCGCTATGGCATTCTTTATGTTTTTTTAATCAGGGCATATGTACCACCCTATAGTTACTGGAAACAATACTGGAGGTATCTTATTGTTTGCTTTATATGCATCTAGTATATTTGATATCTGTCTAAGAAATTCCATCAGGACTACCCCATTAGTAGGGTACCTAGGAAGCATCAGTGGTTGTCCTTCAAAGACTTTTACTCTGATGTAGGAGAACGTGGCAAACTGGATAAACCAGGCACCATGTCTATATATTACTTCCTGAGCTTCCATGCTCAGTCTTTTGGTTCTATCTTCCTCCATTGTTCTGACCAGATGCATAGAAAATGCATCATTCACTAATTTGTAATCAGGGAGATAGTGTGCTCTCTGCAACTGAGGATAATGGTCCCATATATAGGCATCATTTAAACTGCCACCAATCTTTCCAACTATAGTGAGTGCATCAAATGTACCCTTATAGGCACATGAATACACAATATATGAAGTCATATAAAATGAACAGTCCAGGCCCCCTAGGTTCATCAGCTGTTCATCTAGGGCATCACTGATGATCTTAGCCCATAATGGCTTGTTATCTGTGTAAATGCACATCATGATAATCCCATACATCCAATCCTTGAAACTTCTAGTAGTAGGCTGGCCTGTCATCCTGTTGAGCACGGCAATGATATATTGATACTCATCATCAAAATCAAACTTGTACATGTGCACTGGTAATTTGGCAGAGGCAGTGTAAGGGCTATTCTTTGCTCTCCATTGGTACATCCTCTTTCTTGCAATCTTCTTGTTATTTGTATATTCAATCTCCAGTTTCTTTAGATCCATACTAACTACCTTTTTCTCAACTAGAAGGTTGAAAGTAGATGTAATCACTTTTATTTACAGATCCGCATATACCCTTCCGTGTTTGTCTACTCGCCTCGTCTTAGGGTTATAATGTCTGGCACACTCAACTATTAATTCTGGAGTTTCCATAGAATAAGGAAATCCAGCTGCATACCACATTCTTGATACAAAAATGGCATCCAGTAGGGTACTTTCTCTATCTTCGCCCATCTTGGCTAACCATGCCGCCAAATCTGTGTTTCCCTAGTGGGTATCTCTGATGACACCATATTTGAACTGTACTCCCTCAGGTTGGGAAAACCTAGGCTTAAGAAATTCTGTATCAGACTTGTTCTTCCTGACGTCTGCCATAGATTCCTCCAATGAACACGACTGGTCTTACAACAATATCCATATGCACGCATATACAACATTATACTTTTACGGCATCATGCATATTATACTTATTAATCTTCATTTCATCATGATATGCATAATTACAGAGCTAAACCATAAAGGACTTACTACCTGGATATTACAGAAAATGACAACAGGAGGGTTTCTAATTTCTTACCTGATTACGTTTTTCTCCTGGACTAAGCAGATGATTATGGAAAAGGGGTTTAGATACCGGTGATAATCACGTGCTTCGTTATGTTGTAAGCTATTTGCATCTGCAGGTAGGTCGTACGAGGGTTTGAGTGTTCTGCTCTCTGTAAAATCTCATTTCTTTGCAAGGTAAATGTCAAATGACCCTGTAAATTCACTTTTAATCTCATTCTTAGGGTAAATTAGGGCACATCCAGGCTAGATTGATTAAAAGCATTGATCTTCTTCCATGGATCTACGGATGTTGCCAAGTGTTTGCATCGTGTTCACAATCGGCTGGAATCCACCTACTACATTTATGTGCATTAAATGCCATGGGGCAAGATGAGAGGGTGATCTTCAGAAGATCGGGTGATATTTGGAATATCGGGCGATATTCGGAATATGACCCCCTATGTGTAATATGATCGTCCGCCTTTGAGTGGGAAAACTAATGTCAAAGAGATCGGGTGATGTTGAGAATATCGGGTCATTTTTTAAAGATCAGGTGATGTTTGAGCTATGAACCCTCAATACTAAAGTGGCCCCCCCTTTCGAAAGATCAGGATGATGTCACCGTCATGTTATTGTAAAAGGGTGATCTTCGAAAATATACCTCCGCGAGGTAAAAAGGATGATGATGTCACCATCAGGGTGATTTTCTTTGTTTATCGGGATTGGATGACGTCATTGGCATATTGGCTCTAAGGTGATATTTTGCGATAGTGTGATATTCAAATATCAGGTGATATTCAAAATATGACCCCCGCAAAATATATGAAGCTGTTTGATAGGTAAATACCACTATCACGTAAAATTGACATCCGGAGCTCTGGACCAAATGATTATCGGGTGATAAAATTGGATCAGGGTGATTTTTCATAAGATGACTGATGTTAAGAAATATGACCCCCCTAGAATATCAGGTTTGACCAGAACTTTGACTTGTCATAACTTTCGTTCCCTAAGGAATATCAGGGTGATCCAAAAGGCAAACCTGCATGAAATTTTGTACTCTTTCCAACCATGAGGTTATTAACATGAAATATTAAATTTGACTAACTTACCTCATCATGATGACTTACCCAACTTCCTTATGCAGGATCACCTGCATGACTTACTTTTACCAGACCGTCGAAAGCAGAAAAAACACAAGCCAAGCCAAGCAAAAATTTGGGTCCCTGTTTTGTCAAGTCAAAATGGGGCGTGTTGTGTAACCACATAACAACTTGCCACCAAAGAAAACAACAAAATTCCAATGATTCAAGTGAGGTGATCACATCCATATATAGTATTCTAACTCTTTCTAAGTATAAGCATTATAATCTTTCTATATAACAAATTTTCATCATGGCAATAATGCTAACAAAGGATCAGGTGTGTGCAAATGATTAATTATTCTCATCTTGAAAGCAAGTTGAAAACATGAGTAACTGATGTTAAGCTACATAGTTTGGGATCATCCCTCATAGCCAACCGGACAGAGCCTTGCTGCCAACAGGCATCCATAGCCTCGGCAAGGTTATCTATACAATCTCCCTAAGTAGAGCCCCACTACCAGCAGGTGTCTATAGCCCTAGTAGAGTTACTTAGATGGCCTAATTTTATTATATTTTTATTTTTTATTTTTTAATATTTTATATACTTTATATATCTGATGTCATCATGTAAGCTCAGTGTGCAAGGTATGGTCACTTGCTGAGTTAGGTTGGAGATTGTATTGGTAGCAAGGGAATCCCTTTAGATTTTTCACTTAACACCTATACTTGTGTGTTCAACAAACCCAAGGCTGTTAGGTGAGTCATTGTGAAAGAATCACTTTGGTCAAGAAAAGGCACCCTGATGAAAAGATATCACAGACTTGATCACAAGTACTTCTCAGAATGAGTCATAACCTATATATAAATTTGTTCTCGTCACTTGAATCCTAATAATTTAGTTATTTTCTGAGGTGATGAGCTACATCATCCTAACTAACCAAAACAAAAACTCAACAAGCAAACAAAACAAAAACACAAAACAAATTGTACAAACAACTATACAAATATACACTATGATACACATGACTGTCATGAAGCTAACTTAGGCTTGGAAATAATGTTTAAGGAACTGTCCATTAACTGGTAATGGAACATCCTCAACTGTCAAGTTTTTAAGCCTATAAGTGTTGTCTCCTAATATCTCAGAAATTTGGAAGGGACCTATCTAGAGTTTGTCAAACTTACCATGGTCTCCTTTCCTCTCATGTGCTTTGTCCCACATCAGGACTAAATCTGAGATCCTAAAGGCTTTAACCCTAGCTCTTTTGTCAAACCAGCGTTTGACAATAGCCTGATGTTTGGCAAACTGATCAATTGCCTGACTTCTTTTCTCTTCCAGGTGCATCAACTAAAGCAACCTGACTTCTTGCTTATTGTCTATGCTCAGGTACTCTTGGGCAAACTACAATGTAGGAATCTTTAGGTTAACAGGGAGGATGGGATCCACCCCATATACTAAGTGAAAAGGTGAGTTTCCTAATGCAGCCTTGTTCCTGGTTCTGTCTACCCATAAGGCATACTTCAGAAGGGTATTCCACTCCCTAGGGTTCTTTTCTATTAACTTTTTTATGATATTTAGCAAATTTTTGTTGGTGGATTCTACTAATCCATTCCCTTGGGGATAATAATTTGAGGAGAACTTTAGTATGATCCCATAATCAAAAGCCTAGCTTGACAATTTGGTTGAAACAAAAGCAGAGTCGTTATCACTTACCAGTGCATAGGGAACCCCATACCTGGTGACAATATTACTTTCCAGAAATCTGATGACATCTTCAGCATTGCAAGTCTTGATGCTGACAGCTTCAGTCCACCTGGTACAATAGTCAGTAATCGTTAAGACATACATGTGGCCTGAGGATGATAGAGGATTAATTGGTCCTATGAAGTCCATGCCCCATTGTGCAAATGGGTGCATCTCCATCACTAGTTGCAAGGGTTGAGTAACATATCTCTCTCTGTTAGCAGCAACCTGACATACATGACAGCATTTAATATGTTCAGCAGTATCCTTGAAAATAGTGGGCCAGTAGTATCCTACCCTGAGGATAGCGTGAGTAGTGGCCAAAGGCAACCCATGTGTTGTTCCAAACTTGTCATGTAGCTCTGATAACACTCTATCTGCTTCTGGCCTCTCTAAGCATCTTAGGTATATCCCTTCATAATTTTTCTTGAAAAGGATGCCCCCTTTCATCATATACTTTTGTGACCTTATTTTTAGGGCTCTCCTTTGTGAGGCCTGCAGTCTTGGAGGACATCTTCCAGTAATCAGGATGTGCCTGATATTTGAGTACCACTCTCCATTGTCCTTTGTATTAATTACATACTGCTGACTCATGATATTGGGGTCAATCTCTGATATCATTTGGCTTAAAGCCTGTCCTCTTACTAGTTTCATGGGTGTAATATCCATGTCATATTCTTGTAAGACAGTGATCCACTTAGCCCTTTTTTCACCTGGCTTGCTCTGTATTCGGAGCATCTTCACTGCTGCATCAGGGACCACAACAATAACTTTACTTCTCAGAATATAGTGCTTGAACTTCTTTACCACTCTGACCAAAGCAAGTGCCTGCCTTTCAATGTCCATGTATCTTAGTTTAGCATCTTTGAAAGGGCATCTCATGAAGGCTATGGGCTTCTCTTCCTTTTCTTCATTTCTCTGTGTCAGCACTGCTGCAGAGGTATGTGGTGCAAGGGCACCTCGATACATTTTAGGTTATGTCCAAAATATTACATTGTAAGGCCTTAGTGCCATGTCAAACCTTAGTTGGCCGAGTAATGGCATAATATTGAAAGATTGCATATGTGTTAAGAAAAGATCTAAAGAATTGTAACCGAATAAGAAAGAAGTAGAATGTAACCGATTGGTAGGGTGGTTGAGGAACGGTTTCGCCTTCCACTTTCTGTAACTGCCAATGTATGAATCTTTAAATAGTTATCTCTGTATTCGTAGAAAGGAGAGCCAGAGTGAAAAGAAACTGTATGTACATTCTAAAATAGAAGGAATTTGTGTTCTGGTGCAATCACAGTGAATCTCGTTTAGGGTCATTCCACTGGAGGATTTCTCTGAAATCAGTGGAATGACCCCCGGTTGTTAGTTTATTTCAATTCATTGCTGAATTAGTAGTTTTTTTCTATGTTGGTTGAATTGTTAGCTTTTCTATGTTGTTCGGTTACAAATTGTTGTAGAGGAGGTTTTGTGTGTATACAACAAGTGTATATGACAAACAATGAGTGTATATCGCAATTTCATGTGAGGCGATTTTGTAGTTTTCCTGCATTTAGATATCGGGTTGTAGAAGGACAAAGAATAAATGTGCGAAGTCATCGGCTTAAGATAGCCCATCAGAGAACAAGAAACGTGTGTGGCCGAAGAAGCAAGTCCTGCCGATGACAAAGTTGGTATGTAGCCCATCAGTGTGAGTAATGCCATCGGCATAGGAAAGTTAATTTGGACCGACGGAAGGAACTCTCACCAATCGGGGTGAGATTCGAGAAGTCTTGCTGATGGAAGGAGAAGGTTGAACCACCTGATTGAACTGGTTCAATGGTTCAATGGAAAGGTTCATTGGTATGAGAATTGTGTCGGCCGAAAGAAAGGAAGTTGCACCGACAATGGGTGTCTTGCCGAAGGGGGAAGGTTCACACCAAGGGTTCAATGCAGTGGTTCAAGACGACGGTTCAAAGTAAAGGTTCAAGTTAATGGTTCAACAGTGTGGCCGAAGGAGGGAAGAGTGCAGGTGTATTGGCATGAGTTACATCATCGGTAGAAGGGAGAAAAGTGGCACCGTTAGTAAGTGGTCTCGCCGATAGAGAAAGGCTCATCGATGAGAGATGTGTTGTCGGGGGATGCGAAAAATGTGCTTCCGATGGCCCAAGTCTTACCGACAGCTATGTGTCAGGCTCATCGGAGTGAAAGAGACGTTGGTGGGAAATGTATGAGGGTCGCCGATAGTTAGGGTCTTGCCGATGGTAAGCCTATCGGCATATCCCGCAGCGTCGGCAGCAGATTCAAGGAGCTCGCCGATAGAATATTGTCTTGCCGATAGGCAAGCAGATGTATATTTCGATGTGACCTTTGAGTTAGTCTTGCCGATGGACTCTCAAGTGGCTATTTTGTGAGCTTCAAGGGTTTTCCACCTATTTGTATGCTTGAAATGGTTTTCCTCCTCATCAAATTGGTATCAGAGCTAGCGAAAGCTCTGGGAATCTAAGTCAGAGATTGGTGTTTTGGTTTTGCTAATATTTGTGGTTGCAGATGCATGTCCACAAGCTGCAAGTAGGCAGATAAGAGATCTGTCATGGAACCACAAGAGATGGTTCAAAGGCCTAAGAAGAAGGTCCAGTGGGTGTCGCCAAAAGTCCTGGGGAGAGAGGCAAGCGAGGACTCCTAGGTGAGGGACAGAAGTGTTGGTGCAACATTGAGGTTGGACTTATAGTAGCATCTAGAGGAGCAGCCAGTCAAACTCCATTGATAGGAGTCACAGTTGGAAGATAAAGAAGAAGCAGAGGAGGTATCCAGACAGAGTTGAAGACATAAAGTGGCGTTGGTCGTTTGCAGTAGACCACATAACTCTTGGGACAAGAGTTTCTTCATGCTGGGGAGTATGGTGCAGGGGCACCTCGATACATTTTAGGTTATGTCCAAAATATTACATTGTAAGGCCTTAGTGCCATGTCAAACCTTAGTTGGCCGAGTAACAGCATAATATTGAAAGATTGCATATGTGTCAAGAAAAGATCTAAAGAATTGTAACTGAACAAGAAAGAAGTAGAATGTAACCGATTGGCAGGGTGGTTGAGGAACGGTTTCGCCTTCCACTTTCTGTAACTGCCAATGTATGAATCTTTAAATAGTTATCTCTGTATTCGTAGAAAGGAGAGCCAGAGTGAAAAGAAACTGTATGTACATTATGAAATAGAAGGAATTTGTGTTCTGGTGCAATCACAGTGAATCTCGTTTGGGGTCATTCCACAGGAGGATTTCTCTGAAATCAGTGGAATGACCCCTGGTTGTTAGTTTATTTCAATTCATTGCTGAATTAGTAGTTTTTTTTCTGTGTTGGTTGAATTGTTAGCTTTTCTGTGTTGTTCGGTTATGAATTGTTGTAGAGGAGGTTTTGTGTGTATACAGCAAGTGTATATGACAAACAGTGTGTGTATATCGCAATTTCATGTGAGGTGATTTTGTAGTTTTCCTACATTTAGATATCGGGTTGTAGAAGGACAAAGAATAAATGTGCGAAGTCATCATCTTAAGATAGCCCATCGGAGAACAAGAAATGTGTGTGGCCGAAGAAGCAAGTCCTGCCGATGACAAAGTTGGTATGTAGCCCATCGGTGTGAGTAATGCCATCGGCATAGGAAAGTTAATTTGGACCGACGGAAGGAACTCTCACCGATCGGGGTGAGATTCGAGAAGTCTTGTCGATGGAAGGAGAAGGTTGAACCGCCTGATTGAACCGGTTCAACGGTTCAATGAAAAGGTTCATCAGCATGAGAATTGCATCGGCCGAAAGAAAGGAAGTTGCATCGACAATGGGTGTCTTGCTGAAGGGGGAAGGTTCACGCCAAGGGTTCAATGCAGTGGTTCAAGACGACGGTTCAAAGTAAAGGTTCAATTTAATGGTTCAACAGTGTGGCCGAAGGAGGGAAGAGTGCAGGTGTATCGGCATGAGTTACATCATCAGCAGAAAGAAGAAAAGTGGCACCGACAGTAAGTGGTCTCGCCAACAGAGAAAGGCTCATCGGTGAGAGATGTGTTGTCAGGGGATATGGAAAATGTGCTTCCGATGGCCCAAGTCTTACCGACAGTTATGTGTCAGGCTCATCGGAGTGAAAGAGACGTCGGTGGGAAATGTATGAGGGTCGCTGATAGTTAGGGTCTTGCCGATGGTAAGCCTATCGGCGTATCCCGTGGCGTCGGCAGCAGATTCAAGGAGCTCGCCGATAGAATATTGTCTTGCCAATAGGCAGGCAGATGTATATTTCGATGTGACCTTTGAGTTAGTCTTGCTGATGGACTCTCAAGTGGCTATTTTGTGAGCTTCAAGGGTTTTCCACCTGTTTGTATGCTTGAAATGGTTTTCCTCCTCATCAGTATGCTCTGAAGCAAATGAATAAATATAGAAGTCCCTGGTGTAGTCTGGACTGATCAGGACTGGAGCATCAGATATAGCTTTTTTAATGTCTTCAAAAGCTGCTCTAGCCTCTGCTGTCCACTCAATTTTAGTGTCCTTCTTGAGCATGGAATTTAAAGGTCTAACTATTTCTACAAAGCCAGTGATAAACTTCCTAACAAAATTAATCTTACCAAAGTAAGATTTGAGCTCCTTTTTGGTTCCAGGAAGCTATATTTTCATGATGGATTCCACCCTGTCAGGATCAATGATAATCTCATTTTTAGTTATCAGGTGGCCTAGTAATTTTCCTGTTGTTACCCTGAATATCCATTTCTTGGGGTTCAGGGATATCCCATATTGTTCACACTTTTTAAGCACATTTCTGAGATCTTCTACATGGTTTCCTCTATCTTTAGAGAACACTATTAAGTCATCCATGTATATGACTATGAATTTTCCTATTAAGCCTCTAAAGGCTATGTCCATTGCTCTCTAGAATGTTGCTCTAGAATTGATTAACCCAAACGACATGCACCTGTAAGTGAATATCCCCCACTTTGTGGTGAAGGCCATTTTTAATCTGTTAATTTTATCCACCATTACCTGGTTATAGCCTGAGAAACCATCCAGAAATGACATCATTTTGGCACCGTTCACAATTTGCAGGACCTCATCTAGGGAAGATAAAGGATAATTGTCCTTATCAGATGCTCTGTTCAAGTTCCTGAAGTCCACACATAGTCTGATGTCTCTATTTTTCTTCCTCACTGGGACCAGATTTGCTACCCAGGTGGAATGCCTCACAGGAAATATGATCCTGGCATTTAACAGTTTCTTAACGTCCTCAAAAATAATGGGTTCCAGCAAAGCATTGACAGGCCTTTGCTTATGTCTGAAAGTCTTGGCATCTGGTTTGAGGGGTATGGTGTGTGTGATGACTGATGTGTCATACATTTTTAGCTCATCATAAGTCTAGGCAATGACATGGATGTAATCCTTGAGAGCCTGGGTTATTCCTTCTAATTCTTCTTCTGTGCAAACTTTTCCTATCAGGACATTTTTCTTTTCATCATTCTGTCCAATATTAACCTGTGAATATTGTCCTCCATCAGCTTTTGGAAGGTCCTTATGTTTCAGCATGTTGTCCAGATGAAATGCTCTCTCTAGCTCTATCATTCCCTTAGGAATCTTATTACTGGGCAACTCTAAGATTTCTTTCTCTTCCCAAACATGATCTTCTACATTGTTCTCATCTATGATCTAAGCATCAAATATATCTCTGTTGGAGATGAAATCTAGGATATGCTGATCATCACGAAATACCTAGAGGTTGGTCACATTGTCTGGCACAGAAGGTACTGATACCAACTCTACTAAAAATCTTTTCAGTACAGAAATAGATAGTGGTTCCAATGTACTGGCAGCCTAGGCTAAAGCATCTGCCCTATGGTTCTATTCTCTGGGTACGTGGGTGATATTAAATGCATCAAAGGATTCTATCAGGTCCCATACCCTATGTCTGTAATTAGTGTTAGATCTAGGGCACACAACTAAGAGGGGGAGTGAATCAGTTGTACAAAAACTTGCTTTTACTTCAAACACTTGATTCTTCTTTGTTATTTAATAGCATATCAATTAACCATTCATGAAAGCATAAAGCATAAACACCAGAGCATATAAACATCAACACATTAGACACCAAGATTTTGACATGGAAAACCTGGTCAAGGGAAAAACCACGGGGTGATTAACCCAAGGATTATTCTCTGTTAGAAGAATAAGAAAAATGGATGGCACATGCCAATTAGGGCTCACTGCCTGAGTACACTACTCACAAGAGGCACACTGCCTACAAGAGACACACTGTCTACAAAGTAACAAGTATTACAAACTTAAACTGGAGAATGACATCTTTACCATTCCTGGATCAGTTCCATTTAAGCCCAAAAACTCCTGCTCTGCCTTTCACACTTCCCTTCACTATATCACACTCATCCCCACAAGACATACTTCAAAATGAATTCACAAACCCTTATTTATACAAGGCATCGAATTAAGAACAATCATCTAAGTCAGCAAACACCTACAAGATCATTCACAAGACGTGTAATACATTTGGTCGGCCAATCTTAAGAACACCAAAATCTGTGGTTATTCTTTGAATGCAAACTCTAACTTCAATGTGGACCGCCAATAAGAATAGAACTCGATCCAAAGATCACCAAAACCTTTCCTGAGTCATCAAGAATATCTGCACTTTATCAGCTTACTCGAATTCTTCTGTTCTTCATCCAGAACTTCAAGAACACAGTCTGTCATTACTGTCATAATGAAAAAGGTTCTTCCAGACCTCCAAATCATTCACAAATCTAGTTGTCACTTCACACTGACTTCTTTAGCATTCCTTCCAATCTGTAGAATGAGATAATGTAATTCCAGATCTCACCGGACCAATCTGTGACATTCTATTTCCATTGAACACCTGCCAAAACCAGTTCTACACAAGCAGCCATAACTTCTTTAGATCTTTATGCGGACCTCTGAAATCTTAATTGGAACATCTCAAGACTCATATCTACAAACCCTTTAAACCACATCCTCTGATCCTCAACCTATTGAGTACTTTTGCCTTCTTCTCATCACTATTCTTCACTGTTCCTGATGGAGACTAATTTCCTCAATAATCTCAGCACACAACTCATCCAATCCTTCTTATCAATGCAATATGAGTATGTTGACATCAATGACAACACTAGTTTAACCTCATACTTGCAACAATCTCCCCCTTTGTCATTGATGGCAACATATGATGTGAAAAACCATCAAGACAAGAACTTCTCATTTCTATCACAGCTCCCCCTATCAGCAACAACTCTTCACATGTCTTCTCTTCCTTTATTGCTCCCCCTTTGATCATCAACCACTTGTTTTTCACATGTCTTCTCTCCCCCTTTGACATAAATGGCAAAGGGCTCATACTTGCAATTCTAACACATCATAATCATACCAGCTGCTCCCCCTTAGTAGCAGCTCCCCATCATCAATCTGGATCACAAGATATGACTGTGATATCCACCAGACTGATGCACATCAGTGCATCCTAGTTCATCACCGAAGGGGCCATGACCCCTAACTTCTCCCTGAGATACTCAAAAAAGTCCTTTGGAAGAGGTTTAGTAAAAATATCTGCAAGCTGATCCTTGGAGGGCACATACTCCAATCTGACTTCACCCTTGTTCACTTGTTCTCTCAAAAAGTGAAATTTGATAGATATATGCTTGGTCTTAGAATGCAATACCGGATTCTTAGAAATATTTATTGCACTTAAATTATCACAAAAAATTGTGATAGGCTCCTCATATTCTACTTGAATATCTCTTAGTATTTGTTTCATCCACAAAAGTTGAGTGCAACTACCTGCTGCTGCAATGTATTCTGCTTCTTTTGTAGATAGGGATATTGCTTCTTGTTTCTTGCTTAGCCAAGAAACCAACTTTTTTCCCAAAAAGAATGCTCCTCCACTTGTACTCTTCCTATCATCCACATCTCTTGCCCAATCTTCATCTGTATATGCATGAAGAGAAAAGTCATGATCTTTGGGATACCATAGGCCATACTCAACTATTCCTTTCAAGTACCTAAAAATTCTTTTGATTGCCATGACATGAGATTCTCTGGGATCAGCCTGGAATCTCACCACAAGACCAACAACCTGCATTATATCTGGTCTAGTCTGAGTGAGATACAGTAATCCTCTAATCATTGATCTGTACTTTGTCTGATCTGTCTTAGGAGAGTCATCATCTTTGCTCAACTTACATCCGGTATCCATAGGAGTGTTCATTGGCTTTGAATCTTCCATTCCAAATTTCTTCAATAGTTCTTTCACATATTTGGTCTGAGAGATAAAGATTCCTTTCTCTGTCTGAGTAATTTGCAGACCCAAGAAGAAATTCATTTCACCGAGCATTGACATTTCAAACTCACTTTTCATTTAGTTTGCAAAGGTTTTACACATATTGTCTCTTCTTCTAAAGATGATATCATCAACAAATACTTCAACAATCAAGATGTTTTCATGATCAATTTTGAAATATAGGTTACTATCAGCAGTACCTTTATTGAAACCAATCTTCAAAAGATGTTTGTCCAGCCTCTCATACCATGCTCTTGGGGCTTGCTTTAGACCATACAGTGCCTTCTTTAATTTGCAGACCATATCACCATGCTCAGATAACTGAAATCCATCCAGTTGTTCAATGTACACCTCTTCTTCTAGGTCACCATTCAGGAAAGCAGATTTGACATCCATCTGATACACTTTGAAATCTTTGAAGGTAGAAAATGCAAGAAATAGTCTGACTGCTTCAATTCTTGCCACCAGAGCAAAGGTTTCCTCAAAATCAATCCCTTCTATTTGAGAGTAGCCTTTGCAGACTAATCTGGCTTTATTTCTGATTACTTCACCAACTTCATTTAGTTTGTTCCGGAAGACCCATTTGGTTCCAATCACATTCTTGTTACTAGGTCTAGAAACAAGATCCCAAGTGTGATTTTTCTCAATTTACATCAACTCTTCCTCCATTGCTTTGGTCCAATTTTCATCATTGCAGGCTTCATTTATTGTCTTAGGTTCAATCTTTGAGATCAGACAACATTCATCCAGATTTTGAGCAACATTCCTTCTAGTCTGCACACCTTTGCTTTTGTCACCTATGATCTAATCTTCAGAGTGGTTCAGTCTTACATACCTTGGAACTTTGGGAGTTTCTTGCACTTCTACTTCTTGATCAGGCTCATCCAGACCTATCTCTTCTTCCTGATTTTCCAGATCAGTCTGAATCTGACCTTCAGGAGAGGATTGAGTTCCTTGAATCAGAACACCATTCTGATCATCTTCATCATACTCAAAAAACCTTGAGGGCTTTTCAATACCTTCATAAACCTTCACACTTGTACTTTCTATTATCTTTCTCAGTCTCTTATTGTAACACTGGTATGCTTTGCTTTGAGTGGAGTAACCCAAGAAAAGTCCTTCATCACTTCTAGCATCAAACTTTCCTAGATCTTCATCTCTTTTAATGTAAAATTTGCTACCAAATACTCTGAAATATCTCAGAGTAGGAGTGATGCCAAACCAAAGTTCATAGGGAGTCTTATTGATATTGCTTCTGATTTGAACTCGATTGAGAGTGTAGACTGCAGTGCTGACAACTTCTCTCTAAAACATCTGAGGAACATTTGCTTCCATCATCATTGTCCTGGATGCTTCCTGGATGGTCCGATTCTTTCTCTCAACTACTCCATTCTGCTGTGGAGTCCTTGGAGAAGACAACTATCTCTTTATACCATGCTTCTCACAAAAGTCTTTGAATTCACCAGATGTGAATTCACCACCTCTATCAGACCTCAGACATTTCAGTTTTAATCTAGTTTGATTCTCTACCATAGCCTTGAAGATTTTGAACTTCTCAAAAGCTTCTGATTTCTCTTTCAGAAAGGTAACCCACATCATCTGGGAATGGTCATCAATCAGTAACATGAAATATCTATCACCTTGCATACTCTTGATTCTTGTCAGACCACATAGATCAGTATGAACTAATTCCAATAATCCAGTAGAGGACTGATCCTTGCTTTTGAATGAGACTCTACTCTGTTTACCTAGCTGACATTCTTTGTACAAACTATTTGTAGGTTTTAACAACTTTGGAAGATCTCTTACAGCCTGAGTATTGCTTATCTTGATGATGTTATCAAAATTTACATGACACATCCTTCTATGCCATAACCAACTCTGATCAACTTGAACAAACAGACAACTTTTATTAGTACCAACTAGATGGAAGATATTACCTTTTGTTTGAGTACTAGATGCAATCTCAATTCCAGAGCTTTCAAAGGTCCTGCATCTTCCATTCTTGAATTGGAGATCATAGCCTTTGTCCACCAACTGACCAACACTGAGAAGATTGTGCTTCAATCCTTCAACATACAGTACATTACCAGTTTTGTTCTTTCCATCAAAAGAGATAGTTCCCCTACCTCTGATTCTACCAGTAGAATTGTCACCAAACTTTACCATTCCTCCTTCATACCTTTCCAAATCTAAGAACTTGTTCTTGTCACCTGTCATATGGTGAGAGCATCCATTGTCAATAACCCAATCATCCTTTTCTTCAACTTGGGCAGCCAAAGCTCTTTCTATAACCTTATGATTGATAGATTCAGGGGATATTGGATCTTCTTCCTTGATGGCAATGAACACCCATTCATTTCCAGATTTGTCTCCTATCTCTGATTCATCATCTGTTACTCCTTCATTATTAGCTTCTTCATGAACATAATAACAATTCTTTTCGAACCATTATCTGTTAGAATTTGATCTTGTGGATCTTTCCAGACATCTTGAGGCAAAGTGACCAATCTTATTGCAGTTGAAGCACTTAAAGGGTAATTTTCCTTCATACTTACTGGATCCTCTTGGCAGTCTTTTTGCAATGAGGGCTTCAAGTTGAGTTGTTTCTGCTTCTTCCTCTTCCATGTCTTTTCTTGCTTGATCATACCATGACATCTTCCTTGAAGAGTTTTCTCCCGGATCAAATCTTTGTTTGCCTTTCACATAGGCACTGGCTTTGAATGCAGATTCAGTCTTGGGGGGATCATCTCCAAACTCGGTCATTTCAAATGCAGCCAGTTTGCCAGCCAATTGGTTTCTTGTGACAGTTGTATGGGCTCTGAATTCATCAATGGCAGCAAACTTGATTTTGTAGGTAGCAGGAAGGGATCTGAGAATTTTGCAAACAATCTCATTTTCTTCCAAAACTCCACTAGCATTCCTAATTCCACACACCAGCTCATTTACTCTTGGCATAAAGGTAGTGATATTTTCATCATCTCTCATCTTTAATTTTTTAAATTTCCCTTTGAGACTCTGCAACCTTGCACTCTTAACATACTCATCTCCTTCATGCAAAAGTTCTAGTTTAATCCAGATCTCATAGGCAGTTGGTAGGTCAATAACATTTGAGAGCTCTGAGTCAGTTAATGCACTTAGAAGAGCCTCTTTAGTCTGCAGATTGTTTTCAGCATCTGTGATTTTATTTAGAGTTGTCGGACCACCCTGTGGAGGTACATATGCTTTTGTGACCATGGACAAGTAAGCTTTTCCCATGCACTCCAAGTGACATTTCATGCGACCTTTCCAAAGAGAGAAGTTGGTTCCATCAAACTTCAGACTATCCTTCTTGTATGACGACATCCTGGATCTCCTCAAGCGGTTAAGCTCCCTTTTAGAAGAACTTGGCTCTGATACCAATTGTTAGATCTAGGGCACACAACTGAGAGGGGGGGTGAATCAGTTGTACAAAAACTTGCTTTTACTTTAGACACTTGATTCTTCTTTGTTATTTAATAGCATATCAATTAACCATTCATGAAAGCATAAAGCATAAACACCAGAGCAGATAAACATCAACACATTAGACACCAAGATTTTGACGTGGAAAACCCAGTCAAGGGAAAAACCACGGGGTGATTAACCCAAGGATTATTCTCTGTTAGAAGAATAAGAAAAATGGATGGCACATGCCAATTAGGGCTCACTGCCCAAGCACACTACTCACAAGAGGCGCACTACCTACAAGAGACACATTGTCTACAAAGTAACAAGTATTACAAACTTGAACTGGAGAATGACATCTTTACCATGCCTGAATCAGTTCCATTTAAGCCCAAAAACTCCTGCTCTACCTTATGCACTTCCCTTCACTATATCACACTCATCCCCACAAGACATACTTCAAAATGAATTCACAAACCCTTATTTATACAAGGCATCGACTTAGGAACAATCATTTAAGTCGGCAAACACCTACAAGATCATTTGCAAGATGTGTAATACATCCGGTCGGCCAGTCTTAAGAAGAACACCAAAATCTGTGGTTATTCTTTGAATGCAAACTCTAACTTCAATGCGGACCACCAATAAGAATAGAACACAATCCAAAGATCACCAAATCTTTCCTAAGTCATCAAGAATATCTGCACTTTATCAGCTTACTCGAATTCTTCTGTTCTTCATCTGGAACTTCAAGAACACAGTCTGTCATTACTGTCATAATGAAAAAGGTTCTTCCAAACCTCCAAATCATTCACAAATCTAGTTGTCACTTCACACTAACTTCTTCAACATTCCTTCCAATCCGGAGAATGAGATAATGTAATTCTGGATCTCACCGAACCAATCTGTGACACTCTATCTCCACTGAACACCTGCTAGAACTAGTTCTACACAAGCAGCCATAACTTCTTCAAATCTTTATGTAGACCTCTAAAATCTTAACTGGAACATCTCAAGACTCATATATACAAACCCTTTAAATCGTATCCTCTGATCCTCAACCTAATGAGTACTTTCGCCTTCTTCTCATCACTGTTCTTCACTGTTCCTGATGGAGACTAATTTCCACAATAATCTCAGCACACAGCTCATCCAATCCTTCTTATCAATGCAATATGAGTATGTTGACATCAATGACAACACTGGTTTAACCTCATACTTGTAACAATTAGACAGTTTTTTATAATTGCAGGAGTAGATTCCTCTTACCTGTCTCACTACTAATTCTGAGTCTCCATAGACATGCAAAATTTTTACTTTCTTCTTGAGGGCAAACAGTATCCCATGAATCAGAGCTTCATACTCTGTTACATTGTTGGTACAGGAGAATTGTAGTCTGTATGCTGCCAAGTAGGATTTTCCTGATCGATCAATGAGATCTATCCCAACTCTAGCTCCTTGTTTTGACTTGGATCCATCAAATCTAAGGATCCATGGCTTATGTTCAGTCAAAGGATTACCTGAGCCTTCCTTCTTCTTTGCAGCTCTGGTAGTTGCACCACTTGATATCCATTTAAGCCTTGGTATCTCAGCTTTCTCAGACTTCATCTTTCCTTTCTTCTATGAAGCTGAGGCTTCTTCTATCCTTCTATCGGCAGAAGTTAAATCTTTTGGACTAGGTAATGTCTATCTTCTTAGAAGATGCAGACACAAAGAGCAAGCAGTCTCTGAGTGAGGTGCTTCATGTAACCTTCAGCAGCCTTCAATCAATGCATCCTGCAGAGACCTCTACTGGTGTGTAATCTTCTAAATTTCTTTTGATAGGAATTCTTCAAATTTAGACAAATTGCTACCTCTGTCCTCATCAAATAATTCATAATATGATTCAACTAAACAATCACTCCCTTTGGTGATTTTATTTTTTCTCTTAACATTACTCTGGTTGCATACCAGCATCTCTTTTGTCATTTGAACATGACATCCATCTTGACATGTACCTTCTTCTATTCCTGCAAGAAATAAACAACAATCAGTGTCACTATCATTATCACTGTCTAATGAATATACCTCTGATGATGATGATAATGATGCTGATGCATCATTGTACGCTTGTTCTAGCTCCAGCATGTTTATGCAGGCTTTACAAGTCTTCTCAGAATGTGACTCATTATGCAACCTGCACCAACCATCCATTAGAATATCATTAACAGGTATTTTTAATAATTCACATCGCTTCACATTGTTTAGATAAGTGCATTTCAAAATTCCTAAAGTGATCTACCTCATTCTCATTCTCAGGGTTATTATAAGATTCTACAACTATTTTGTCATCCTGAGGGTCATCATCATGATGATGAATATCATACATCAGAATTTCTTCTATCCTGACAGTTTGTGGCCTTATGGAGTAAACTCCAGGTTCCACATCCACATACATGATCTCGTTAGTTTTGTTATATTCAGTGATCATCTGTTTCATTCGAGACTCAACATCAATTCTTATTTGGTTTAGTATCCCCTTCCAGGGTAACCACATGTGGCTGAAATCTATGGATATATATCCGTTGAGAGTTTTAGATCAGTCCCTACTGAGTAGCATCCCATAGGTATCAGGTATGTCAACTACCTGAATCTCAATATAATATTGGATTCTAGGATCAGATGCGAGCTGCATGTGCATGTGAGTTAGCTCCCCTACCACGCTTACTTTTGTTTTTTCCAGTTGAGTCACCTTCTTTAAGGATTTAGCACGATGCAGGCCTAAAGCATTGCATATGGACAGGGGCATCACATTTGTAGATGCTCCTAAGTCTACTAAATAGTTGTGCAGGTTTTTGCTGAACATCCTTATGGTCAGGAGGAACGGAGGTGACTCACTCTTATCTCTATATAAGGTCATGTGGCAGGTCTCTGTAGCTTGAATGGTAGTTGGCACCTTGTGTTTAACATTAGGATCCCTAGCAGCATGATCTTTACTACTAGATTGACCTGAGGGGTGACTATCCTCTTTAGGAGCAAGATCATCTAGTGATTTCATAAATGCCTTCTTAATGGCAGGAGTTTTGAGCAACTATGACAAGGATAATCTGATTTTAATCTTTTTCATCTCATCAACAAGATAAGTGACCAACTTGTCAGATTCATGAGGTGGATTCACAGTTTTTGGCACATTATTCTAGGGTGTTAAATACTGAGCATTAACCTTGGGAAATCTAGGGTTATTACTTGCCTTGGGATTTGGAGGTGTATTAAAATTATTCAGAGGCAAGGAAGAGGTCGATGGACCAGTAGGTCTGTTGGAATTAATTCTCAGGGTGTAGTTATGCTTACCCTGATATTGTTGTTGGTAGGGATGCACCTCCTCATGTTCATTTGAAGGCTCATTTTCATCCTCAAAGGGGAAAACATAATTTGACTCAAAAGCCATGGCTGATTCCTCACATGCCAAGGTGCAATCTTGGTGAGCAGGCACTATCTACTGATAAGGATGATGAGTGTAACTTTCTAGGACTAAGGTAGAGTCATATCCACAAGGAACAATTTCATTTCCCTCTACCTGAGGTTGATTTCCTGACACTTCAGTCTGGAAAATGCTAGCAGCAATTCTGAATAGAGGACAGTCTAACTCTACATGTGCATTGGTGTTATGAATTTGCACCAATTAGTGAGGGCTGCCTTTGCAAGGTTGACTATGGTAGTCTGTTTGGGTTCACCAGGAGGCACATTGTCGAGGGGTGATGGGAAGGAACCATTGTTTGGTCTAGTGTTCCACACTCTAGGCTGTCTAGGAGGATTATTATTGCCATTATTGTTATAATTATTGTTGTTGTACCCCCTATCAAGATAATTTGGTCTATCATTGTTATAGCCTCTGTTCTGATTAGGCTGAGAGTAGAAGTTTTGACTCCTCAAGTGAGTGATCTCAGTTGTAAGTTTCCTTAGTTGAGTTGATATTTCTTTAATCTCTTCTTTCTCTTCCTGAACCTTAGCCACTACATTTTCTGTCAAGGGTTTGAAAAAAGAAGATCCATTGTTCTAGTTATTCTGGTCTACAACCTGAGGTGGCTGTATTTAGCCTGGATACTACATCATTTGGCCATTTCCATTTGCAGGTGGCATAATACTCAATGGAGGTATTTGTAAAGGTGTAGGCATGATAGCTGGAGGTATCATGGCTCCATTTGGCTGTGGTTGGATAGGATATCCTGGATAACTAGGAAGTGTGGGAAATGCTATGTTTGGTGTAGGAGCAAGAACTAGCTCCTGATTGACTTTGATAGCTTCTTGGAAAGCTCCTATTAAAGTTGTGATTTCAGGATGTGCTCTCCTGATGAACATGGAAGTTAAAGGATCCAGGGCTAAATAATAAATGCTTCTCGCAGCTTCATCTGCTACAACATATGGGGCGACTAACTTGGATAGCATTTTCTAGAACCTAGCATTGAAATTAGCAATAGGTTCTCCTTCAAACCGTTTAATTGTGGCAAATAGGTGATAGTTCATTGAAGGATCTATTGGTATTTTGAACCTATCAATAAAAGCTTTCTCCAGGACAGCCCATGATCTGACTGAACCTTGACCAAGGCTAATATACCAATTATAGGCTTCTTCTCCTAAGGAAAAAGGAAATAATCTGCATACAACGTCATGATGCTCTATTCTGGCTCTACAACAGGCTTCTTTGAAAGTTTTGATATGATCATCCACATCCTGATATGGATGATACTTTAGACAAAGTTTTTCAGGATTCTTTGGTAAAGGATGATATGCATTAAAAGCTAGAGGTGATTCTGCTGCAAAGGACATTGCAATCGGTGGAGGTTGAGCCTGAGGTATGACTCGATGAGGTTGAACCTGAGGTGTAACAGGTGACCCTGTAGGTGATTGTAAACCAATAGGAGTTACAGGAGGATGCTCTAGTGATGCTCCTAAAGCACTAGAATTGGGAGTATGATGGATATCTACAGTCCTAGGTCTGAATCCTCTAACAAGTAATTCTTCAAAGATTCCACTGAACCTAGACCTAGTATTTGGCCTGTGAGCCAGAATTTCTCAAATTTAAGGAAAATTAGCTAGTTGATTGTAAAGATCAGTTGAAATTTACCAGCAAAGGTAGTATTTATAGTCAGAGGGTGAGACTATAAAGATATTTAATGAATATTTGCACAAACAATGCAAATATGAGGTGATACTGAGGTCTGGTGACATTTGCAAATGGATATCAGGTTTCTAAGGTGGATTACCTCAAAGCTTTGATAGATTTACCTGAAATAGGACTGATCTTTGCAAATTCACAGTGATTTACTATAAAGCTTGCAATATTTATGGTTAATCTTAAAAACTTCACAAACGATTAGCATGTACAAGCTTAAAACAGCAAATCCTTGCGTATTGATCAGAATCGGGAGGTATTTCAGTGTTACCTCACGGTCTGCATCATCGAATCTGATTTACTGATCATGAGTTTTTAGCTTCGGGCCCTCCTTCTAGCACCAATTTATGTTGATCATGATGCTAGTCATAAACAAACATAGAATAAAAGTTACACATCAACCTTTATTCATCTTGAAAGATACGATGAATTCAAAGAATTCATGATCCCAAGTCTTTGTGGATTAGTTCTTAATCAACTGATGTTACTCAGTGGTTGATGTGTGTTGTTGTTTTCCATTCAGGGGCCTTACGTTTGCTCATTAGTAGGATTCTGTTTCTATAACGATGCTACACAGAAAGTTATTCTACATAGTATATTTCTTCAAATGATGTGTCTATGCTCAAATCTTTGCATGATATTTATCAATTGTACATGCTTTAACTTCAAATATGCTATAAATCTTCAAGTATCTATGAGATGTCTACATATTTCATGTATATTTGCTTCTGATTATCTATTATTTGCAATCGTGATGGTGAATTGTTATAAAATTAAAAGAAATGTAAAAGAATACTTCAAATTATGATGAATCTTCAGCTATTGAGCCACATACACACTTGATACTATCATGAGAAAGAAGAAATCAAACCATATTTTCACCAGGATGTTCCACAGCTAGATACAGATGATGCAAACTTCAAAGGATGATGAATGAAGACAATATATGTAGATTGATGAGCACTTCAAGGGACGCAGCAAATCAAAACATATATGAAGAATTCAAACACAGATTACTCAGAATTTATGATGATTTGTAATCAAACTGGTCTTCTCTTTCATTAAGTATGCAAAAATATGTATGCTTACAATAACTTTGAAATAGGCCCTGATATTTCAGAAAACAAATTTCAATTAAGCTTCGAATGTTTAAAACAAGGCATCCTTGCACCTTTTATAGAACAAGGTGAGGGAGTGGTTACAAATGATCTACGATCAAGATTTATCAATTAAGATCTATGGTGCATATTCCTTTTGACTTGGTCAAATGTCTCTTGTGGCACAGGTTGCCAGCTGGCAACCATCTAGGTGACTTATTTTCCTCTAAGTACCTGATGTAGATGTTTCCTTTGTAGCGCATCTTCATCTACTTCTCATGCTCTTCTTCTTCATCATGATCATCATGATCATCACTTTCTGTGCCTTCATCACCATGATGAATATCTTCCTGTAAATGGACCTTTAGTGTTGTCCTTATATTTTCACATGCTTCCACTATCTTATCAACTTCTCTGCCATCCTGAGTTTTAGCTTTGGCAATGGCGTGCTTGTGGGCCTGATATTTATCTCTAAGGACTTCTTACTTGCCCTTCTTATTGCTCAATGTTTCATTATAGTTCTCCATTCTGACCTTGATTCTCATGACTTTGTTCATTGCTTCTTCCGTCAGGTGGGTGAGAGCATCATCAGCCATCGGCTGGAAATTATTATGTAGATCTTTTATGGCAAAGTCTGCGTCTCAATTTTCAATTTTCCCCTCTACCTTTCCTTCTAGGGCTTCCAGGACTTCTACCTCATAAGACATCATGTCATGTAGCTTCACACTGATATCTCTCAATTTATTGCTGCACTTTTTTAGTACATCACATTCAAACCTGATGTCCTTATACCAAATATCTATCAGCATGACAGTGTTATTATTCAGCACCTAGTGAGTTATTAGGATCTAAGGATTAATCCTCTTTATTTCACTCAAAGCACTCAAGGCTTTCTCCAACTGGAATGATCTCCTTCCAGCCATAGTCTGTAATTTATTGACTTTCTTCCTAGAGATACTCAAAGAATTCCACCTCTGTAAAGAGGCTCCCACTACTTCCTTAGCTCCGTTTACTGCTGATGACATCCATTTTCTCATGATCACTGACTCATGCCTCATGAGGTCTAATTTATTAACCTCTTCTTGTGAAATTGCAGTCAATGGGACTGCTTGATCTGATGGTGTATGATCAGGGTTAACTAACCCTTTTATGTATGAATGCAGCTGGGCAATGTGCTCCTTATGCTGCTTATTCTTCTCCTTTTCTCTCTTCACCCTTTGGGTTAAAGAATCAATTATATCTTTTCCTTCCTGACCTTCTTGGTCCTCATTGGCAAACCCCAAATCAACTGTGCTAATCTGGAATTCTTCCAATGTGATCTTGCCTTTTTCCTTTTCAACAATGGGAAGGGCTACCTGGGCCATCCTTCTGCCCATACAATGATCTCTTCTGATGGCCGAGGTTAATCTGGCCTTCTTCTTTGGCTTCATGATGGTTTCTAAAAATAATGTTGAGTCATCAAACTCTTGAATCTCAAAACCTGATTATTACTTATCTCTTTCTCTAGCCACTGAGGTACTTGGTCTCCAGATCCATGTCGTCTAACATCATCATCATGTCCACCCTGATCTCCTGTATCTGTCTCTATTCTCGATGGAGAGGGTGACTTCCTCATTTCTTCCTGATGATGATCTTCATGAGGGTGATCTTGTTCTACTTCCTCCTCCTGAGGAGTCTCTTCTTGCGGTGGAGGGTCTTATGGTGCATCCACATGATGATCTTGTATTTGATCCTATACTTCATCTTCTTTTGTTTCATCCACCTTGGTAATCTCCTCATCTTGAGGTGTATTTATATTCATGGATATCATTTTATCTGACTTAGGTGCATCTACCTGATCTTGGATCACGTTTTGCTCCGCACCTGTTGTATCTACCTCCTGAGTCTTTAGGTCATCATGACCTGATGTTTCTTTATCACCTGAGGTTTCTTGAGTCCAATGGGCATCTTCACTTGATGTGGCCTTGTCATTCCCACCCTTTGCTTGGACTTCAACTATTTTGGGCTCATCAGATATATCTTGTTGTTATTGGCTCATATCTGAAGTGTGGCTCTCCACTTCTGTCAACTTGACTTCTTCAACATTTTCTATTCTCTCAGGTGCACCTGCTTGATATTCAAACTTGCATCCTCCCTGTGTGTTAGGTCGATCACCGCAGGGCTAGTTACCTAATCAACTAATTTATCAAGCCTGATTTGTTGGGTTGCCCTCTCTGGACTATCTTCTTTCTCTTGCTCTGTTTGCTTCAACTCTTCTAATATCACCCTCTGTGAGGATGGAGTTCCTTGTGGAGTCATGCAAGTATATGAATCGAGGGTCTCCATTTGCTAAGAAGCTACATTTTCTACTACTTCATCATCTGATAAGTCCACAGTCTCTTCCAATGAGAAAGGAACACCTTGAGTTGCTTTAGTGGCTTCTTTTGCTTGTTCATCAGCCTTCTCAATCTTAAACTAAATTATGGTAGGAAGTGGCACCTCATGTTTTAATTCTTTTCTAAATACTTCACTACCAGCTCCCCTTAATATTACAGGGTCATGTCTTATCTCACCCCTCATATGTGTTCTTTATTCTTAGGGGTTGATGTTACTAAGGATACTGCCTTCCTCTTCCTGGTGACCATCATAGGGTCATCTTCTGCAGGCTCCCCTTCCATAAGAATATCCTTCTCCACATACTGCTGTGAAGTTTGGCCTTGATCTTGTATTTCTGCAGTATCCACAGCAGGCCTCAGGATTCTTTTGGTCTTTTCTTTATCCTCTAGAGGTGGTGCAGATGAGGCTGATGCCTGTCCTGATGCAGATGCATCCTCACCTGGTATATCAATTCTCTCAACAATTACCCCCTTAGGTGTATCATTAGTTTTCTTCTTTGCTTTGGGAGTTCATTTTCCTTGTTTCTGGGGTGGCAGCCTTTCTCCATTAGATTTTCTCTTCTCTCCAAGAAAGTCATCATATTCCTCATCAGGAATCTCCTACCTTTTCCTCTTGTTATCTATTGTGATGGCCATCCCCTTCTTCTTCAATATATTTATTTATTTATCCACCCATGACTACGTCAACTGTAGCACCCCACCTGTAAACCTATCCAATGAAATGTCTTCAAACTACGTCAGGTCAGGGGCTGAAATGGTGTCATTATACACCTTTTTCTCTTCATATTCATCTAACAATAATTTTCCATCATCTTTCTTCAATTGTGCAGGCACTGGAATGATGTCAAACGTCCTTATCTGATTGAGGGTGAGCCTTTGATATTTTCTTCTTCTTACTTCAGCTTCATCCTCACAATCAGTCTAGAAATCCTCCAAGTGTTTCTTATGGATGGGCTTCCCCATGATCTTTTGCATTCTTCCATAGGGGTTGTATGATGTAGCCAATGGGAATGGCTATAAATTCATCAGGTTCAGACCCGCTATGGCCTTCTTTATGTTTTCTGAATCAGAGCATATGTACCACCTTATAGTTACTGGAAACTGTATATCAAAAAATTTGGATTTACAAATAGAAATGATTCAAACAATGAAATGCATAACCTAAACCCAAATAATCCAATACCTCAAAGATGCAAGATGAGCTTGATTGATTAATCGCTTTGTTGTGTTGGTTGCTCGATTCCGCAGCATAACGTTGATAAGGATGCAAGCTAGATGGATTGAAGATGATGGATAATAGCTTGAGATGAAAATTCAGAGTGAGGTTGCATGAAGAAGAATCATCCCATTCCTCTAATCTCTTCTCTAATGTCCTCTCTAATCTCCTCTCTAATGTCCCAAGAGAGGCTTGTTTTATAGAAAAGGCTTGGTTCCAATGGATGGCTAGGATCAATTAGGGCTTTAGATGAAATGGATGGATAGGATTAAGTTAGGTTTCCTTGCACATCAAGAAATTGTAGTCAATTGACATGTGGCAAGGGAAGATAAGGCTTAGGTGTGCTTGTGTAGATAAATACTAAAATTAGGTCCCATTAGTTGTGCATGTGAAAGATAAAAGTTGTAATACAACACATGATTGATTGGACAAGTGTTGGAATGTGAAAAAAGATGAGTGTTTAATTCAAATAAAATATTTGAATTAGTTGTGATATGAGTTGGATATTAATTAAATAAATAAGATTTATTTAATTAATTGAGGAGTTGAATAGGATGTGATGTGGAAATTAATTAAATAAATAAAATTTATTTAATTAATTGGGATGAGGATAAGATAAATGGGATTATGCATGTGAAATTAATTAAATAAATAAAATTTATTTAATTAATTAGCTAAGTAGGATGAGGATTGGATTGAATGGGATTTTAATTAAATAAATAAAATTTATTTAATTAATTGGCTAATGGATAAATGGGATTAAGAGTGGGATTTAGAACAAAAATGGCTTATGATGTTTAGGATAATGTTTTAACAAGGTGTTGTAGGACATGGACAAAGTTGGGACAATTTTGGGTGTCTACATTTTGCCCCTCTTTGAGATGATGTTCGAGATGATAAGTTTTATGTCGAGTAACATCATTTCAAAGAAGCTAAGGTATGGATAATCGATTGGGATGATGATGCCCCCTCGAGAGGCTAGGCAGGTTGGACAAGCACGGGTATGCTCTCGAAAAGAAATGGCTTAGACGATGAAAGAGAAGGGGATAGATAGAAGAAATGAAGATGCGTTATGCTGCAATGAATGTGAGCAACCATGATGTTTGATATAGCACTAGACGTTATGCACCAAGGTATAAGGACCAGGGTGACGATGTGTCTCATGCCCCAGCGTAATACAACCTTGTCTGGATACAAGATATGAATATTAGCTGGAATGGTACTGATTTGATGCAAATGCAAGATAAAATGATAACACACACAAGCAAGCAAGCAAGCATGCACAAATGATTCAAAAACAAACAAGGTATTGCCCCTGTCAAGCTGTAAACCAATGATTAATTGCTGATTGATTGTTTTGTTGATGATGATGATAGTGTTGTCATTGTGGGGAAAGCTATATCCCTAGATCAACACAGGGTTGTTTGCTAAGTTGGTTGGCTGATTGGCTGATTGATTTGGCTTACAACAAGGCTAGGAGCAAGACCATTGATTGCGTTTGCATAACTTGGCTTGATTAATTAACTTGATTGGTATGGATTAAGGATGGGCTTGCATTTGGATCTTTGTTTGGAATGGTTGGAAGATGATGAAATGTTGATTAGATTGATTTGATGAAGGATGGATGATTTGTGGTGGATTGAGCTACTTTTGATTTTCTGAAGTGATTGGATTTGTTTTGATGGCTAGCTTGATGTGCTTTGGTTTTGATGATTGGATTGTTTTGAATGATGATAGTGATGGTGTGATGATTAGAGTGTCCACTCAATCTAAGCATAAGCAAGTGTTCTCAGTGTGCTCAAAGGATGTAAAACAAACAAGGTATTGCCCTTGTTAAGTCATAAACCAATAATTCATTGTTTGGTTGATAATGATATATAGTGTTGTCATTGCGGGGAAAGCTATATCCCTAGATCAACACATGGATGTGGGAATGCTATATCCCATTGATGATGATTGATGATGATTGATTGGGCTTATGACAAGATTAGGATCAAAAACTTGTTGATTTGATTGGATAATGTTCTTTGATGGATTAGCTTGCTTGATATGGATTAGTGTAATATGGATTTAAGATCATTGCTTAGATTGATTTGATTGATATGATTGGAAGAAGTGATTGATTGAAATGGATGAATGAATGTTATTGATATGAAGAATTGATGATGATGATGATTTGATTTTGATTGAATGTTGAAGTGGATTGTTTTGGATTGATGATGATTGGTTTTATTGCTTGGATTTTTTGTTGGATATTGATTTTTTTGTGTTTTTGGAATATTTTGATTTTTTTTTTCTTTTATGTTTTTTTTTGAAATGTTTTGGAAAATGCCAATGGATTTACAATTGGGGTAGCCTTTGTGCTTGATACCAATGACAAGGGAGAAAACCAAGTCTAGGTGCAAAGGATGGAGGAATGGGATTGGATGGATAAAAGGATGGGCTCATGGGATGAAAGGCTCATGATAGTTGGATGGATAGATAAGAGGATATGCCACATAATGGATGGATGCATGCCTCATGATAAACTGATAGGTAGGCTATAGTGGAAATCTCATGATAAATAGATGGGGATAAGCTATAAGATGGAAAGCTCATGATAAGGATATGCCATAGTGGATGGATCATAAGGGAGCTAGGATGTGATCTCCAAAGGCTATGTTGCATCGGAAGAACTTGCCCCATTCTAGGTGGTAATGCTTAGGATTCTTTGCATGATACATGATGGATTTTACATGGCACCTATGACGATAGGATGACAGGATGGATTGGTTTAAATGGGATGGATGAATGGTCAATGAATAAGACTTGGTTTGGAAAGAAGGTATGTCAAGAAATATCTAAACATGTTTCAACATTTTGCCCCTATGTCTTCAGAAAGATCAAAAGGTGGGAGGATGGGTAAATGGGTTCAGTAGGATAGGCATGTTTATGTAATGGCTAAGGATGGTAGGATGGTATGGTAATGGTAGGACATGATATAATGGGATAGATAGTTTGGAAATGGATAGGTTGGATGAGACAATGTGCCCCCAAGTGTAAGTGACATAGAAGATCAACCTACACATGATGCCTGTTTGCCAGGTTTTCATCATGGTACTTATCCAAGGTGCCTGTTTACTAGGTTTTCACCGTTGGACGAAGGGATTTCTCTTTATTTTTTTGATTTTTTTTTTTTTGCTTTTTTGTTTTTTTTTTGGATGGGATAACAATTACACATGGCGCCTGTTTGCCAGTTTTTCACCATGGTAATGGATAGGAGGGACTCAAGTGGCTAGTGCTATGAGAGGTGATAGTGTCCCTTTAGAGATGGATGATGTCTTCGTATGGGCCATGTCATTATGCTCATCAATGTTTATAAGGGATTGCGTGGATGGGAGATGGATTAGGTAGATAATGGATTATAATGTGGAATTATGGTAGGGTAGGCTAGTGGCTTATGGTGTGGATTTATGAAAGGGTCATGCAAGGATGAATGGATGGGGATAGTGGATTATGATGTGGAGTAATAGGCTTATGGAAAGAAGATGGATGAAAAGTTTGTGCCAAAGCATGGACCATAGGGATAGCATGGGGGAGATATGTAGGATAATGGATGAAGGATGGGGAGATGGAGGCATGTGAGAATGTTTTGGAATGGAAGGGAACCATGACCAATGGTTGCACACACCGTGATAAACATTGAAGCTTTTGATGAGATGGCGGTGTAGGAAGCAATGGAGATGTTTGCTTAGGATATGGTTGATGAAGTGATTTAGGAACCCACATATACTTGGTATTTTTAGTGCTTTTGCTTTGCTTGTGGGATTTTTGAAGGGAATGGAAGTTTTGGATGGAAGTAGGCTTTTGGATGGATCTAGGTGTTTGGGATTCTTGAGATGTGGATAAGGATGCCTCATTCGCTTTGCTAGCTATCTGCTTAGGAACCCAAACCATTTTGCTTTTGGGATTTGGATTTGGAGGTAAGGGTTTAGGTAGCTTTTTGGATTGCTTTGCTTTGGTTCTTTGCATTGGTTTTTCATGTTTGTGCCCTAAGGCATGATAGTCCTTTGGATTTTTGGTAGGACTTTTAGCTTTATAAGTAGAGGCATC
Organism: Cunninghamia lanceolata; assembly: GCA_027924645.1. Lineage (NCBI taxonomy): Eukaryota > Viridiplantae > Streptophyta > Pinopsida > Cupressales > Cupressaceae > Cunninghamia > Cunninghamia lanceolata. The sequence goes on along the minus strand of BSBN01001327.1, from coordinate 802,675 downwards.
AAAATTTTTTCTTTTGAATCCCATGGGGTGGGTGGAGTGGATGGAATGATTGGAAGCTTTATGCTTAAATGATGTGTGCTTTTGTTGGCCATGATTAGGGATGTAAAGATACTTATGAATGATAGGTATGTTAGGTGTTGGGAGCAATGGTGGCAAGGTGGATGGAGGGATATTTGGAGTTGGTAAAAGTGGAGGCAAAGTGGATGGCGGAAGGTGTATGGTCACATGCTTTTGACATTTATAAGATAATGGAGGTGAAATGGCTACATATGTTTTGGGTAGATGATGGGGGGTGTGATGGAAAGTGGTAGGTTTAGGATGCATGAAGTGATTACCAACATCTTGGCTTTGTTTACCTTGGGGTGTGTATCCAAGGCCATATGAGCATGGGGGGATCTTGACATGGTTTGGCTCCAAAATACTTTTTTCATAAAGGCCTAGACCTTTGCCTTGGTAGTTAATGTTTTGAAGTATGCGATGGACAATGGGACTAGGTGTGATTTGAACATTAGACTTGAGCTCTTTATTGGATGGAGAAGGTGAAGTGGAGGGCAAAGGTTGTTGTTGTCCTAAAGAAGAACACTCATGTATAAGGGTGGATAGACCAATAGGACATGATGGATTTGAAATGGGATCGATGATGGATGTGGAAGGGGGATCATTAGGATCTTGATTAGCATTATGTTTACTAAGATCCAAGTTATTTGTTTGATCTTTTATGCTTACTTGGGGGACAAGTGTCTCATTATGACAAGTGGATGTTTGCTCATTATGGATACGGCTAGATGGTGGATGACTAGGAGCAATGTGGATATCTTGCTCATGGATAGGATCAAGGTGCTCATGGATAGCTTCTTCATAGGTATCATCTTGATCATGGAAAAGATATATATTATGGATGGGTTGAATTTGGATAGCTTGCTCATGAATGGTTGTTGGGAGATGGATAGGATCAAGTGGCTCATGGATGGATTCATCATTATGGCTATCATCTTGATCATGAAAAAGATACATGTTACGGATGGGTTGCATAAAAGTGTTTTGATCTTGAGTTGAACTAGGGCTTAATGTTTCCACATGCTTAGGATTAAACCTTTGACATACCTCTTGGGTTGCATGAATGGAAGTTGGAGGCTCTTGGCTAGGCTCTTGGTCAACAACATGAGAACATGATGACTCTTGACTTGGATTCATAATAGGAGACTCTTGAATAGGCTTGATGGCTTGTAGGTCACATGATGAGCTTGAAGGGCTAAGAATGTTAATTGAGGGCTCTTGGATAGGCTCAAGGATAGGTGGACCACATGATGGGATTGTAGGATTGGACATGACCTTTGGAAGTTCTTTGGTAGACTCATGAATGGGTGTTTGACATGGAGGTAGTTTATTCCTTGCTAGTAGCCAATGGATCACATCCTTTGCAAGTGTATGAGTGGATGAGCAATATAATGGATGGATGATAATAGTAGATGGTGTTGTAGGCTTATGATTAGGACTTTGATTGGATGGAAGGATAATGGAGTTTGATAAGCTAAAATTTGGATTGGATGGAGGTGATACATGGGATTGGGATGATGTGACATGATTTCTTATGGTATGTCGATACACCTTGTAAACAATTGGGAAAAACATGGGGCATGTATTTGTATTATGGCCTTTGGTCCTATGGTATGCACAATAATCATGTGCATCATATGGAGTTTCTTCACATGGTTTGACTTCAGAAAGTTCAATGAGTTTTGCTTCAAGCATTCTTTGTAAAACTATCTCAGCCACATCCTTAGGTGAAGGATTAGAATGACATGGTGATGAAGGTAATGGAGGGCTTGGTGTTTTGGAAAGTTGATGGACCAATGGACTAGGAATAGGATCACATGGTGGTGTTGGGATAGGATTAGTTGGCTCATGTGTTGGCATGTGATTGGATAGTGAAGGCCACTCTAGATTGGTATCTCCCTTGTCAAAGGTTATTAGATCTTGCATAGGATAATTTGGGCTCATTTAGTTTATGTACAAGGGACCACTTGAACTTGGATGCGCTTCTTGTTGGAGAGGTGGACTTAGGTCTATCAATGGTGCTTGATGGTCTTGTTGAAAAGGTGTACTTGGACTTACTTGATTTTTGTACAAAGAGCCATTGGGACTTGGATGTTGTTCTTGTAATATCACTTGATTGCTTTGTGGATAGGCTTGGTAGTGCATTAGAATGGTGGTATGAGGGATTGGATAAGCTTGAGGTGGATGTTCATAGGTTGATGTGGCATTGACTTGATGTGTAGATAGATGAGGTTGGTATGAAGTTAAGGTGGATGACACATAGGATTGAGGTGGAATTTGTTGAGGTTGGGATGGCATTTGGATTTGTTATTGTGATATGATTTGTTGTTGTGAAGTGATGTGTTGATGTGGATAAGGGATAACATTAGAAGAAATGGAATAAGTTGGTATTGAATTGGGTTGATGAGTGGATAGATATGATATGTGACTATGAAGTGGATTAGGTTGATAGGGAGTGGCTAAGGTTTGTTGTACTTGTTGGGCTTGACTAGTGGCTAAAAGGTGTTGGACTTGGGCTATGGAGTGTTGCAATTGAGGTGATTGGCTTGCATCGGGTTGAGCTTCTTGGATGAAGAATTGTAATATTTCAATGGCGTCTTGGTTTAGGGGTTGTAATCTTTGATAAATATTTTGGAGGAATCTTTGGAATTTGATTGTTGGGTCTTCTAGCGTAGACATGTTGTCACCCAAGTGTTTGTCTTAAGTCCTTTTAGCAAGTGCTTGTTTAGGGATTTGGATGATGTGGCGGAAGTGATTTGGCTAGGAAGGGTTGGATGATGATGTGGAGATGATTTGGAATGAGTATGGATGTGACTAGGATGAAAGTTTAGATTGACTTGTTTATGTGTTTGGTGTTTATAGCTTGATTTGGCAATGTTCAAACAAATGATTATGCATATACACACATGAATCACTCACGCAAGACACATAAGCAAGTTTAATTTTCAAATATGAAGAATGTGATGATTAAGAAAGCACTTGAAAACACATCACAAGTCTAATGTCTAGTCAAGTGGGTATGGCCAATTAGGTTTTGGGCTATGTTTACACAAGGTTGACTAGGAATTTGAAAGTGAAATCCTGCCACACAGCCGGGAGAAAGGGGTAACCCACCTTCACCTTCACTTCCCAAAGGTATAAAGTTCTTTGGGGCTTAGCCAAGAGTGACAAGATTTACAACTCCCAATGAGGGTGTCTTTCAATTCAGCCTCGATTGAGGTTGTCCCTTGGAGTGGTGTGTCTCTAAGCAAGCCTCCTAGATAGGGTTTACAAAAGCAAACCAAGTGAGATATCACTTGATTCACACTCGCACTTGTTAATTGACCCTTTAGAAATGAGATGTGTGGAAGACAATTCAAGCACTTGTTCATTTTAAAACCTAAATCCAAATGTGATGAAAGATAATGGTTTGTTTTATGCCCACTTTCGATATGTGATAGCAAACAATGTTCGTTTTAATTCCAAAGTCCAAATGTGTGATCAAACAAGATTAAGAGATGAAAGATTAGAAAGAGTGCACCTGATACAATCGCTTTCCAATTTGCTATAGATGTTGATGCCAATGCTGCTCTAGCTCCTTAGATGCCCTTACAAGTCACCAATTCCAAAAAGAAACAAGTAAACTTGCAAAGAAGATGATTACATGAAAAATATGAAATCTAAAAATTCTGATGAAAATTATCTGATACTAAAGAATGGATTGTATAAATAGAAAATTTAGGAGATTCTAAGCAATTTGAAAAAAAGTTTCGCTGAAAAACGATCAAAATTGCTCAAGTTATGCTCAAATGGAGTTTGCAATGAAGCTAAACTTTGACTGATAAAAAAGATGGTAAAATGATACAGTCACCTAATAAAAGTAGTACAATTGTGAAGTTCATCCTCCCAGCTTTCCAACGAGTCCTTGTTTGTGCGATTTGGCCTCCGTATGTGAAAGTTATGATAGAAACACCAAGATGCACAATGACAGCAACCAGAAGCAAGTTACAGTTGCCAGATGCGATTTACTGTTTATCAGAAGCGACACTGTTTTACCATAGACGAGCCCCTACAAATCAAATGTGATTAGAAAAAGCACCAGATGTGAGTGGTGTAGGGTTATAAGCGATGCATAAAATCCCAAAGTGATTGATTTCAGTCAACAAGCGACCTGTATCTGCAAAATAAAAATAAGCGACAGAAACCCTAACTCTGCAAAACGCGATCACTGTTAGACTGAAAGTGATTCATTTATACCAAAAGCCGGTACTTTCAAGATAAAAGTGATTCAAATCATGCCAAAGGCGATGTTTGTCTGGATCAAAGCGATCCACAAAAGCACTATAGGCGGCTGATTTAAGTGCAGAAGCGACACGAATATGCAGAAAGCGGTGGTTTTTTGCTAATAAGTGATACAAAAATGGATGGAAGCGATAAGTAATAGTTTATATGCGACCAAAAAAAGACCAAAAGTGATGCATAATAGCCCAAAAGTGATCTGGAAAGTTTCAGGAGACGGAATGCAAATGTTAACCATAAGCGACCAAGTTTACCATATGCGATCAGTTTTTGTTCAAAAGCGAGCTAAATTTTACCAAAAGCTTATGGCTGTTTGTTTAAAAGCGAGCCAAATTTGACCAAAAGTGACTGTTGTTTGATCAAAGGTGAGCTGATTTAGCCCAGGCGACTACTGTTTGATCAGAGGCGAGCTGAATTACCAGAAGCGCATTTTTGCAGTCCGGTTATTGTTTTCTTCGCCAAATGCTCCATTTTTCATCAAATTTAGCCAAATTTATACTCAAAATTTATGGAAACAGCCTCCTGGACGTAATGGTGAGGTTAGATTTGGGCTAAGAGATCATCTAGATACATTTTTAGCGAAATCTTTACAAACTAGGGTTAGAAAAATGCAAATTTTTGCTACAAAAGCTTGTAAAAATGAAAGATTGGCGCTCCAAGAGATCTAAACTTCACAAAAACAACTCAAACAAGAGAAGTTAATCAAGGACATGAGTCCCATCGGGCGTGCCAAAATGTATATCAAAAAATTTGGATTTACAAATGGAAATGATTCAAACAATGAAATGCATAACCTAAACCCAAATAATCCAATACCTCGAAGATGCAAGATGAGCTTGATTGATTGATCGCTTTGTTGTGTTGGTTGCTCGATTCCGTAGCATAACATTGATAAGGATGCAAGCTAGATGGATTGAAGATGATGGATAATAGCTTGAGATGAAAATTCAGAGTGAGGTTGCATGAAGAAGAATCATCCCATTCCTCTAATCTCTTCTCTAATGTCCTCTCTAATCTCCTCTCTAATGTCCCAAGAGAGGCTTGTTTTATAGAAAAGGCTTGGTTCCAATGGATGGCTAGGATCAATTAGGGCTTTAGATGAAATAGATGGATAGGATTAAGTTAGGTTTCCTTGCACATTAAGAAACTGTAGTCAATTGACATGTGGCAAGGGAAGATAAGGCTTAGGTGTGCTTGTGTAGATAAATACTAAAATTAGGTCCCATTAGTTGTGCATGTGAAAGATAAAAGTTGTAATACAACACATGATTGATTGGACAAGTGTTGGAATGTGAAAAAAGATGAGTGTTTAATTCAAATAAAATATTTGAATTAGTTGTGATATGAGTTGGATATTAATTAAATAAATAAGATTTATTTAATTAATTGAGAAGTTGAATAGGATGTGATGTGGAAATTAATTAAATAAATAAAATTTATTTAATTAATTGGGATGAGGATAAGATAAATGGGATTATGCATGTGAAATTAATTAAATAAATAAAATTTATTTAATTAATTAGCTAAGTAGGATGAGGATGGGATTGAATGGGATTAAAATTAAATAAATAAAATTTATTTAATTAATTGGTTAATGGATAAATGGGATTAAGAGTGGGATTTAGAACAAAAATGGCTTATGATGTTTAGGATAATGTTTTAACAAGGTGTTGTAGGACATGGACAAAGTTGGGACAATTTTGGGTGTCTATAGAAACAATACTGGAGGTATCTTATTGTTTGCTTATATGCATCCAGTATATTTGATATATGTCTTAGAAATTCCATCAAGACTACCCCATCAGTAGGGTACCTCGGAAGCATCAGTGGTTGTCCTTCAAAGCCTTCTACTCTGATGTAGGAGAACATGGCAGACTAGATAAACCAGGCACCATGTCTGTATATTACTTCCTGAGCTTCCATGCTCAGTCTTTTGGTTCTATCTTCCTCCATTGTTCTGACCAGATCCATAGAAAATGCATCATTCACTAATTTGTAATCAGGGAGATAGTGTGCTCTCTGCAACTGAGGATAATGGTCCCATATATGGGCATCATTTAAACTGCCACCAATCTTTCTAAATGTAGTGAGTGCATCAAATGTACCCTTATAGGCACATGAATACACAATATATGAAGTCATATAAAACAAACAGTCCAGGCCCCCTAGGTTCATCAGCTGTTCATCTAGGGCATCATTGATGATCTTAGCCCATAATGGCTTGTTATCTATGTAAATGCACATCATGATAATCCCATACATCCAGTCCTTGAAACTTCTAGCAGTAGGCTGGCCTATCATCTTGTTGAGCAGGGCAATCATATACTGATACTCATTATCAAAATCAAACTTGTACACATGTACTGGTAATTTGGTAGAGGCAGTGTAAGGGCTGCTCTTTTCTCTCCATTGGTACATCCTCTTTCTTGCAGTCTTCTTGTTATTTGTATATTCAATCTCTAGTTTCTTCAAATCCATACTAACTACCTTTTTCCCAACTGGAAGGTTGAAAGTAGATGTAATCACTTTTATTCTGTGTTTTTCTACTCGCCTCATCTTAGGGTTATAATTTCTTGTACACTCAACTATTAATTCTGGAGTTTCCATAGAATAAGGAAATCCAACTGCATACCACATTTCTGATATAAAAATGGCATCTAGTAGGGTACTTTCTCTATCTTCGCCCATCTTGGCTGACCATGCCGCCAAATCTGTGTTTCCCTAGTGGGTATCTCTGATGACACCATATTTGAACTATACTCCCTCAGGTTGGGCAAACATAGGCTTAAGAAATTTTGCATCAGACTTGTTCTTCCTGACGTCCGCCATAGATTCCTGCAATGAACACGACTGGTCTTACAACAATATCCATATGCACGCATATACATCATTATACTTTTACGACATCATGCATATTATACTTATTAATCTTCATTTCATCATGATATGCATAATTACAGAGCTAAACCATAAAGGACTTACTACCTGGATATTACAGAAAATGACAATAGGAGGGTTTCTAATTACTTACCTGATTACATTTTTCTCCTAGACTAAGCAGATGATTATGGAAAAGGGGTTTAGATACCGGTGATAATCACGTGCTCCATTCTGCTGTAAGCTATTTGCGTCCGCAGGTAGGTCGTACGAGGGTTTGAGTGTTATGCGCTCTATAAAATCTTGTTTCTTCGCAAGGTAAATGTCAAATGACCCTGTAAATTCACTTTTAATCTCATTCTTAGGGTAAATTAGGGCACATCTAGGCTAGATTGATTAAAACCATTGATCTTCTGCCATGGATCTATGGATGTTGCCAAGTGTTTGCATCGTGTTCGCAATCGGCTGGAATCCACCTACTGTATTTATGTGCATTAAATGTCATGGGGCAAGACGAGGGGGCGATCTTTAGAAGATCACGTGATATTTGGAATATCAAGTGATATTCAGAATATGACCCCCTATGTGTAATATGACCCTCCACCTTTGAGCGGGAAAACTGATGTCGAAGAGATCGGGTCATGTTTTAAAGATTAGGTGATGTTTGACCTATGACCCCTCAATACTAAAGTGACCCCCCCTTTCGAAAGATCAAGATGACGTCACCATCATGTTATTGTAAAAAGGGTGATCTTCGAAAATATACCTCCGCGAGGTAAAAAGGATGATGATGTCACCATCAGGGTGATTTTCTTTGTTTATTGGGATTGGATGACGTCATTGGCATATTGGCTCTAAGGTGATATTTTGCGACAAGGTGATATTTGAAATATCAGGTGATATTCAAATATCAGGTGATATTCAAAATATGACCCCCACAAAATATATGAAGTTGTTTGATAGGTAAATACCACTATCACGTAAAATTGACGTCCGGAGCTCCAGACTAAATGATTATCGGGTGATAAAATTGGATCGGGGTGATTTTTCATAAGATGACTGATGTTAAGAAATATGACCCCCCTAGAATATCAGGTTTGACCAGAACTTTGACTTGTCATAACTTTCGTTCCCTAAGGAATATCAGGGTGATCCAAAAGGCAAACCTGCATGAAATTTTGTACTCTTTCCAACCATGAGGTTATTAACATGAAATATTAAATTTGACTAACTTACCTCATCATGATGACTTACCCAACTTCCTTATGCAGGATCACCTGCATGACTTACTTTTACCAGATTGCCGAAAGCAGAAAAAACACAAGCCAAGCCAAGCAAAAAGTTGGGTCCCTATTTTGGCAAGTCAAAATGGGGTGTGTTGTGTAACCACACAATAGTGCCTATCTTAGGGCAAGGAGTCAACTAGATGTATACAAATGAATGATTTACACTGGCATTCAAGTTTCAAGGTGCTAAGACTGGTGCTTGCCTTATAAACACCACCCAAGACTGAGTATTTAGCTACCTCTACTTACAGATATCCCTACTGACATACATTCTTTTTCATACTTAACCTAAAATAGTATAATCCACTCCTTGAATGGAAGTCACAGATCAAGCATGCAATAAAGAAAGTCTATATTATAGAATTTGAGGAACCCTTACCAACCAGATTCAAAAGAATCTATGCATACAACAAATGGAGACAAATTGCTAAACACATGCAATAATGCATTTTTCATATAAAACAACAATGAAACTGAACATGTGTGCAACATACACCTCATATGCAACTCATAAACTCCAATAATTACCCCCTTAGGTGTATCATCAATTTTCTTCTTTCCTCTGGGAGTTCCTTTTCCTTGTTTCTGGGGTGGCAGCCTTTCTCCATTAGATTTTCTCTTCTCTCCAAGAAAGTCATCATATTTCCTCTTGTTATCTACTGTGATGGCCATCCCCTTCTTCTTCAGTATATTTTTTTGTTTATCCACCCATGACTGGGTCAACTGCAGCACCCCACCTGTAAACCTATCCAATGAAATGTCTTCAAGCTGCATCAGGTCAGGGACTGAAATGGTGTCATTATACACCTTTTTCTCTTCATATTCATCTGACAATAATTTGCCATCATCTTTCTTCAATTGTGTAGGCATTAGAATGATGTCAAAAGTCCTTATCTGATTGAGGGTGAGCCTTTGATATTTTCTTCTTCTTACTTCAACTTCATCCTCACAATCAGTCCAGAAATCCTCCAAGTGTTTCTTATGGATGGGCTTCCCCATGATCTTTTGCATTCTTCCATAGGGGTCGTATGATGTAGCCAATGGGAATGGTTGTAAATTCATCAAGTTCAGACCCGCTATTGCCTTCTTTATGTTTTCTGAATTAGGGCATATGTACCACCCTATAGTTACTAGAAACAATACTAGAGTTATCTTATTGTTTGCTTTATATGCATCCAGTATATTTGATATCTGTCTTAGAAATTCCATCAGGACTACCCCATCAGTAGGGTACCTGGGAAGCATCAGTGGCTGTCCTTCAAAGCCTTCTACTCTAATGTAGGAGAATGTGGTAAACTGGATAAACCAGGCACCATGTCTGTATATTACTTCCTAAGCTTCCATGCTCAATCTTTTGGTTCTATCTTCCTCCATTGTTCTGACCAGATGCATAGAAAATGCATCATTCACTGATTTGTAATCAGGGAGATAGTGTGCTCTCTGCAACTAAGGATAATGGTCCCATATATGGGCATCATTTAAACTGCCACCAATCTTCCCAAATGTAGTGAGTGCATCAAATGTACCCTTATAGGCACATGAATACACAATATATGAAGTCATATAAAACAAATAGTCCAGGCTACCTAGGTTCATCAGTTGTTCATCTAGGGCATCACTAATGATCTTAGCCCATAATGGCTTGTTATCTGTGTAAATGTACATCATGATAATCCCATACATCCAGTCCTTGAAACTTCTAGCAGTAGACTGGCCTGTCATCCTATTGAGCAGGGCAATCATATACTGATACTCATCATCAAAATCAAACTTGTACATGTGCACTGGTAATTTGGCAGAGGCAGTGTAAGGGTTGTTCTTTGCTCTCCATTGGTACATCCTCTTTCTTGCAGTCTTCTTGTTATTTGTATATTCAATCTCTAGTTTCTTTAGATCCATACTAACTACCTTTTTCCCAACTAGAAGGTTGAAAGTAGATGTAATCATTTTTATTCTGTGTTTTTCTACTCGCCTCATCTTAGGGTTATAATTTATGGCACACTCAACTATTAATTCTAGAGTTTACATAGAATAAGGAAATCCAGCTGCATACCACATTCCTGATACAAAAATGGCATCCAGTAGGGTACTTTCTCTATCTTCACCCATTTGGCTGACCATGCCGCCAAATCTGTGTTTCCCTAGTGGGTATCTTTGATGACACCATATTTGAACTGTACTCCCTCAGGTTGGGCAAACATAGGCTTAAGAAATTCTGCATTAAACTTGTTCTTCTTGACGTCCGCCATAGATTCCTGCAATGAACACAACTGGTCTTACAACAATATCCATATGCACGCATATGCAACATTATACTTTTACGACATCATGCATATTATACTTATTAATCTTCATTTCATCATGATATGCATAATTACAGAGCTAAACCATAAAGGACTTACTACCTGGATATTACAGAAAATGACAACAGGAGGGTTTCTAATTACTTACTTGATTACGTTTTTCTCCTAGACTAAGCAGATGATTATGGAAAAGGGGTTCAGATACCGGTGATAATCACGTGCTCCATTCTGCTGTAAGCTATTTGCATCCATAGGTAGGTCATACGAGGGTTTGAGTGTTTTGCACTCTGTAAAATCTCATTTCTTCGCAAGGTAAATGTCAAATGACCCTGTAAATTCACTTTTAATCTCATTCAAGGTAAATTAGGGCACATCCAGGCTAGATTGATTAAAACCATTGATCTTCTACCATGGATCTACGGATGTTGCCAGGTGTTTGCATCGTGTTCACAATCAGCTGGAATCCACCTACTACATTTATGTGCATTAAATGTCATGGGGCAAGATGAGGGGGTGATCTTCAGAAGATCGGGTGATATTCAGAAGATCAGGTGATATTCGGAATATGACCCCCTATGTGTAATATGACCCTTCGCCTTTGAGCGGGAAAACTAATGTCGAAGAGATCGGGTGATGTTGAGAATATCGGGTGATATTCAAATATCAGGTCATGTTTTAAAGATCAGGTGATGTTTGAGATATGACCCCTCAATACTAAAGTGACCCCCACTTTTGAAAGATCAGGATGATGTCACCATCATGTTATTTCAAAAAGGGTGATCTTCGAAAATATACCTTCACGAGGTAAAAAGGATGATGATGTCACCGTCAGGGTGATTTTGTTTGTTTATCGGGATTGGATGACATCATCAGCATATTGGCTCTAAGGTGATATTTTGTGATAGGGTGAGATTCGAAATATCAGGTGATATTCAAAATATGACCCCCGCAAAATATATGAAGCTGTTTGATAGGTAAATACCACTATCACGTAAAATTGACATCCGGAGCTCCGGACCAAATGATTATTGGGTGATAAAATTAGATCGGGGTGATTTTTCATAAGATGACTGATGTTAAGAAATAAGACCCCCGCTGGAATATTAGGTTTGACAAGAACTTTGACTTGTCATAACTTTTGTTCCCTAAGGAATATCAGGGTGATCCAAAAGGCAAACCTGCATGAAATTTTGTACTCTTTCCAACCATGAGGTTATTAACATGAAATGTTAACTTTGACTAACTAACCTCATCATGATGACTTACCCAGCTTCCTTATGTAGGATCACCTGCATGACTTACTTTTACCAGACTGCCGAAAGCAGAAAAAACACAAGCCAAGCCAAGCAAAAAGTTGGGTCCCTATTTTGGCAAGTCAAAATGGGGTGTGTTGTGTAACCACACAACAGTGCCTATCTCAGGGCAAGGAGTCAACTAGATGTATACAAATGAATGATTTGCACTGGCATTCAAGTTTCAAGGGGCTAAGACTGGTGCTTGCCTTACAAACACCACCCAAGACTGAGTATTTAGCTGCCTCTACTTACAGATATCCCTGCTGACATACATTCTTCTTCATACTTAACCTAAAATAGTTTAATCCACTCCTTGAATGGAAGTCACAGATCAAGCATGCAATAAAGAAAGTCTATATTATAGAATCTTAGGAACCCTTAGCAACCAGATTCAAAAGAATCTATGCATATAACAAATGGAGACAAACTGCTAAACACATGCAATAATGCATTTTTCATATAAAACAACAATGAAACTGAACCTGTGTGCAACATACACCTCATATGCAACTCATAAACTCCAAAAGAGATAGAACAACCCAGAAAGGCTTTGTTTTTGTTATTTTCTCCCAAAAATTTGCCCAAGTCTTCAACAACCTCTAAAATGAGTAACACAGTCCACTTATACAGTAAGAATGTGTACTCAGCATTAATTATAGGGACTTTTCAAAATTCTGCCAGATACAGTGCATCATGAGAATGGTGCCCAAAACATTGAATGTGGCCAAGAGAAACAGACGAACAAGTGGTCGTAATTGGGATCTGAGCCACCGACTGAAGATTTTCCCTCTTGAATATGATCCCTGGTCTGTCATTTCGACCCATACCTCTGTAACTCTATCATTAATGGCCAACCTACCCACGACCTCTGGAAACATAGCAGCTACGTGCTTTGCAATTCTTTTCCTACCTAAAATGATGCAGATACAAAGAAAATCCTTCCTTCCTCAAGCAATCAAAACAGGGCCGTTGATTTCCCCCTTATTGCTAAGATCTATGACTCCAAATCATGCTGAAAAGTCGCCAGCCAACTAAAATGTGCCACATAAGCGCATTTCCCTATCGCTGAAAATTTGCATTGTTATTGGCCATCGGGATGAGCATGGATAGAGCCGCCGATAAGCGAAGTCTCGCCGACGAGCCATTGTATTTACCTTTGCATATGTGGTTGCACACAAGATTGTATGCACATACAATCACTTTATATACAAGGCGGACCCCAAAACATTATGAAACATATTTGAAAGCACCATTGGGTCTGGGCTTTGCATCTAACACTTCTTGTATATCGCACATATACAAGCACTTCATCATACAAGCTGCGGACCCCAAAATGATTATTTACTGGATTTGATTCTCCCATTGGGTCCGGATTGTATGTTTTTCCCTTTGTATATTACCTTGCATATTGCATATACAAATGCAATATACATCCTGCAGACCCGAGCCACTTATCTGCCAAAATACATTCCTTCTTCGCATTTGGGTTGTATGTGTGCACCTTTGTATACTACATTGTATGTCGCACATACATATAAGCTACAAAACATACAACCATGTGGGCCCCCACCATGCATTTGCACATCTTTGACTTTGACCACAACCTGCTTGCATATTTCTTTGTATCTTTTCACTGTATGTCTAAATGTATATTGGGAACATGCAATCCCAATATACAACCTGCGGATTCCAATACCTTAATCAGCTAGACTGGAACAACTTTGAAATCCAACGCTTGTATCTACACTCTTGCATGTCACATTGTACATGTCCACTTGTATATTTTGCTTTGTATGTTCGATTGCATGTGCAAACATACAATTGAACACATATACAACTGGAAGACCCCACCCCTTGATTCCTGCATTGCATGTATCGGCCCATCGGAGGGACTCCGGACCAAACTACAGACAAGCTTGTCTCACGGATATGCATTTACCTTTGCACATACCTGTGGGCCCACCACTGTTTAACCCGATTTGAATCCTTTTAACGTCCGGCTATTGTATCTACCCCGTTGTATATCGAATATACAACACAATATACATGCAAATTTTCACATACAAGAATGGAATATACTCAGAATCCGCAACATACAACCACCTTTGCACGCTCAGAATTGCACATACAAGCCTGACATGCATACAAGGATGCATACAACTGTTTCTTCACTTTTTCAAAGGCTGATTGCACATTATTTTTGGGCCCGCCAATGTACATTCATGCTTGCACATTCAAATGTACATACAAACAGCAATGCATATACAAAGATACATGCATAAAAATGCAAACTGACATACTTAGGAATTTCTTGGAAAGTGCCTGCAAATTTAAATGCTTGAAATCTGAATGTTTATGCAGGAACCAACAAGGTGCATTTTCAAGTGTTCTGTATGGTATGCTACATACTGAAGATATTAGGGTTTATATTCATGTGAACATAGATAAATTTGGGGACTCAAGGTATGTAGATTTGTTTGAGAGTCATCTTAGGGATGAAAATCATGACCTTAAACCAGAGTATAAGGCACTACTTGATAAACATTTTATTCAGATTATGGGGTTTCCAACATTTGATGAAGATAAGTGGGTTCGATATGTTTTGAGTTGGATGCATGATGAATTCATATGGCTGTTAAAACCATTCAAGATTACCAAGCATGTCATCATAATTGTGACTAGGTTAAACTCAACCGGTGGATTACCCATGTTGAAATCTGTGAAAAACCAAATTGTTACTGATGCAACTGGTGCAAAGTTTGACAAGAGGGCAATGAACATAAATGACATTATAGAACCGCATGTGAAGTTTGCTTCCATGGTGATTGGATACAATATCTATCACTCTAGCAGAGAGAATTCAGTCTCCAGAACTACCATATATGCAACATATCAAATGTTGAAGAAGAATACAGATTATGACCTATGTGAGCAATTACAGAACTAGCTGATTGAAAACCTAAACAAAATCAAGAAAGATAAGAAAAACACTTTTAAATATGGTACATTGGTTCTATGCTTGTTTTTCTACTATATGAATGAAGTACCTAGAGTAAAGGGTGTTCACTGGACTAATGATGAGCCAATTGCCATTCAAATCAGAAATCATCTTCGCAACATTGGTGATTATAAAGCTCAGAAAACTGCAATCTGGGGATACTTCAAAAATTTTTAGAGTATGATGCATTCAAGGAAAAGAATTCCTAAATCAATTGTTGAGAAGTACAAGAATGAAATATGTTTTATGGTTGACAATGATCAGTGCCTAATGGAAGTAATGGAACCCATCTAACTATCTAGATCATGCCCATGGGGTATGAAGTAGATGGAAAAATCTTGAATATGTATGCTCAACATCTTCTAAGCAAACCAAAAGACACAATAGTTGAAAGATTTGGGACATATGAGGAGCTAAGTTTAAACTACATACTGAGCTCAAATAACCTGAAACCAACAGAAAAGTAAGAAAAGAAGTTGAGCAGTTGGCTGAGAATCTAGGTCTCACCAAGGAAGCTGAGGCAATTCAGGGAGAGAATTGAACAGGCTGAGAAGGAGAAGCAGGGTAAGAAACAAGGAAGTGCTTTGGTAGAATCCTCCTCCACATCAAGGACTACTAGAAGCTCTATTGTTGCCCCTGTTCCTCCAAAACCTACCAATCCTAAGATTCCAAAATGCAAATCATCCAGTAAAGAAGGAAAAAGAGTGAAAATAAAGGCCACAAGAACCTATAAGAGCACAAAAGTTGATGAAGAAAGAATAGATTCTGATGCTGAGGTAAAGGAGTTGAAAGCCTCTGGAACAAAACCTACCAAAATGACTAAGGAGAAGCCCTTTGAAAGCAAAAAGACAAACAAAAGGTAGAAGACAGATACATATGTTGAGAATCCCACAATCTCCGTGGAAGATGTAATAAAATCAGTCACTGTGGATGGAAATTTGAAACCCATGACTGAATTTTATGATGAATACAGTGACACATATAAGAGGGTGTTGGAGGAAGCAACTGTTAGATATCTGAATATCTATAATAAGGCCCTGATTGAAATAACTTTTGAGATCCCTCCAAGTCTTGTAAACACTTTGGAGTTGAGGAAAGAAAATGCAAAAAGCAAGGCTATGGAGCTTAGAGAGCATGTACTGATAAAACTATGCCCTTAGATCACTCAAGTTCAAATGAGTATGATATTTGAAGATGTGAAGGATGAATTCAGGAGAAAGAAGAGAATGAACAAACTAATGCTTGGAGAATTGGTCCAAATAGTTAAAGAAACACAAGAAATACTTCTAAGTGCATTGAAGAGACATAATCTTCCATTTGTTGAGGAGGAGAGTGATGATGAGATTGATTCATCAATCCCAGATGTTGAAAAGATGGAAATTGATGAGCAGCAAACCAAGGCTAATGACTCCTATGTTCCAGAAGAGGAACAAATAAACAAAGAAGATACAGAGATGGTAGACCAAACTGGTGATGCAAGAGATACTCCAACTTCTCCTAATCAATTTGGAAAAGAAGACAGTGTTGAGATTACTGTTGCTACACAAAATCCTTCTGAACAGATTTCAGATGGTAAGGACATGGGAAAGAATTCTCCTATAGATGGCATAGTGAAAGGTAAAATAGAGGAAGAGAAAGAAGAAAGTAAGGAAGATAAAATAGAAGAAGATGGTGCAAATGTTGATGCATCTAAACAAATCAGTCATGATACTAACATTGACAAATCTCAAGGAAAGGAAGGTGGTTCATGAAGTGTGGCAAGAGACACTACAGATACAGTAAAAGGTCTCCTAAGTAAAGAAATTCTTGAGTTTGATGAACCAGAGTTGTTTCAAGGACCGATCAATCTAGATGCTCTCTCTTCGGTTCAAGTAATGAAAATAGCATCCTTCACACAAGCCAAGGTAAGAGAAGAGATTTTGAAATCTCACATTGAGGATAGTGAGCTACTAGGCCTTGCAACCAGAGTATTGGAGAATATAATACCAACCCTCCAAAAGAACCCATTTGACTCTCCCTCTGGACATCTGAAGAATCTTGTAAATTCTATAAGTACACATTTTGAGTCTTTTGAGAAGTCTGCAGAAACTAAAGTCAAAAGTGATATTTTGGATTAAAAATTTAGTGAAATAAAGAGCCTAATAAGGAATGATAGGATGATACTTGGTATTAGTATAAAAGTATTCAAAATGCTCTAAGTGATGGAGGTGATATATACAAATTTTGTCTATCCTAGCCCAAAGTTAGTAAGGATATTGAGAAGAAGATAAAGGAGAAAGAACAAAAATTGTCAAATCTATCTCAAAATTATGATCCTCTAATAGTTTCTCCTACAAGTCAAGAATGTCAAATAATCAACTTGGTCTATGAAATAAAGAAGCTTGTTAAAGAAAAAGGGAATATTGTGAAGAGAATGTGTGAGCTCCGAGGATTAATTGTAGTTCAGACAAGTGATCCTCCAGATCTAACAAAGGTAGAATCATATGTATTTCTTCTGAGTGGACACATCTCAATTTTGGATGGTATGAAAAGAAGTTGGTCCTCTGAACTTGAGCAATTGAAAAATAGTTTTGCAGATATTCTCAAGTTCATGTAAATATAACTTAATGATTGGGTGTACATATGTGGCACTGTATTTTTGAAAATTTTGGTTACGGACCCCATCCTTTGCCATTGATGTCAAAGGGGGAGTGAAGAACGGTGAAAAATGAGGAATCCAGAAGAGGGGGAGCTTCAGAATCAGTGGAGAGCATAAGAGTATAGAGCAAGGGGGAGTAACACTTAGTCATTTTTCACTAAGTGTTGCCATCAATGCCAAAGGGGGAGATTGTTGGCAAGAGACACTGCTTTGCATGATAGGTGTTGTCATTGATGGCAACTAAGACTATTCCACTCATCCACATAACTTAATGTGTTCATACCGGAAGTCAGAATCAAAATTTATCTAAGTCTGGGTAGTCAAAAACAGAGCATGTGACAAGGTCCAGTATCTTGGTTTGTATCTCTACGGTGGAAAATTAGAGTATGCTACGGATCTAAAGGAGTCATAAGGATTGTCAGGAAAGTCTAAATCCAGAATTTTATCCTCTAGTGACAAAGGGAGTAAAAGTTATGAGCATCTGAGTACCAGGTCATAATATGACAAAACAGTTTAGTAAAGAACATGCTGACCTGTGTTAGATCCTTATGCAAATCTGGTAGAAATGTTTTGGTGAGTTGCATATGGGTATAATGTTAGTGGGTGACATGAATGGTGACCTTCAAGTGTTATTTCTAGTATGCATCAACATTGGTGTATGGATTCAGCCAACATAACAGAGTATTTGTGTTGTTTGCTAAGTTCTTCACTAGGCCGACATAAAGTGATTGAATTTCTTGAGGCGGATATATATAGCTAATGGATTCGAGTGTATTGGTGTGGAATTATGTGAATATGAAGTGTGAAAAGAGTAGATAGGAGTGCAAAAGGGAAGAGATCTAAGGTCTGGATTATGGCAAAGCAGTGAACTGGGCAGAACAAAGATGAATTGTATCAAGTCAGTATTCTGTGCTTAACCAGAACTGAATCCTTGCATTGGTAGATGCTAATTATCAGTTCAAACTCATTATAATCTTCTTCCTGTAGGCAGTGAGCCTTTCTTTGAGAAGTGAGCTTTGGGCAGTGAGCCTAAATGCATGTGCATTCTCCATTGTATTACTTTTAACAGAGTATAATCTTTGTGGGTTAACCCCCACCATGGTTTTTCCCTTAACCGAGTTTCCACGTCAAAAATATTGGTGTCCAATGTGTTATTTCTACTTCTGCTCATGTGTTGTTGATTCTTTCTTTTCATGATAACATTATTAATCTATTAATGAAGTAGTAAAAAGGAATTAACTACTGCAAGTATTAAATTTTTAAGACAACTGATTCACCCCCCTCTTAGTTGTCACCTCTAATTCCAACAAAAGGGTCGAACTGTGGAGCACTCTTTGGACTATTTGACAAAGGGCCAAATTGCGGAGCTCTTTGGACTACTGGACAAATAAACGTACCCTCAAAAAATCACAAAAAATTTGTTAGAGCTCTGATTTTAGTGTTGAATAGGCGTTCTTAGGTTTTTTGGCCCTTATGAGCACAATGGCAAGGTCAGATGCGACCCAAATTGCTCTGAAATGGTGGCTCCCTATTGGATCTAACAACGAATCTCTAGCTTCAAACCCTTATAGATTTGTCTTTCGATGTCTGAATCAGATGAAATGAAAGGCAAATCTAACTATCTCATCTACTCTAGACTCAATCGTGAGCTCAAAAAGTCTCTAGGAAGCTCTAAAAGAACTTGTAATTGGTAAGTCAAAATATGAACCCCCTAGAAACTAGAGTTTTCTCCACACTTTTCTGATTTTCCAGATCATTTGAAGATGCAAGAGAAGAGCATACTCATGTTCTTTGAAAAACAACCCTACACTCTAAAATTTCAAAAAAGAATACTAACCCACAACTCACAACTACTCTGATACCATGTAAGATTTCCACCCAAGAATGCAAGTGATTGAGAGAAAGCAAAACATAAATTAGATATGAGCCAAATAAAATGTATTCTACTCAAGAGAATGCAAAGCAATACAATAGAATGGGATGCTCATATAAGAGCAAGAGGTGGGTATATATAGGATATTCCACCCAAGAGACTAAAAACACAACCAATATGGGATAAAGTGAAAAAGTCCCTAAGTATACTTAACCTAATGTGAGAGAGCTAAAATAGAGAACAAGCTAAGAAAGAGTTAGACAGCAAAGTAACCCTATTCACACTAACATTGAGAAAGTTATAGTCTTGATGTTGAAAATGGTTAAATTAGTATTTCGGTGCTATCTTTTATAAGGGATGTTATTACTTTATGTTGTGTTTATGATTTGGGTTGTATTGTGCCCACATTAGGGTTGAGATTCCCATAGTTGTATTTGACCTATTTCAATGTTGGTGTTGAATGTGCATGGCATTCCATATGGATTTTCTCATATTTGGCATGTGTGTTGTATATTTTGAAAAATATATATTTTCTATATTTGAGTTTTGTAACATCATTTTAATGCTTAGTGATTATATGGATTGTATTTTGGATCCATGTTGGGCATTTAATCCTTGTGAGGTATCATGATCGATCCTCCCCCATTTGTCAACATTGCTTAGCTTGTAGACCATTTGTTGATGTTGGTTGTTCTTGTCTTTTAGAGAAGTGTGTGTCTTGTTCCACCTTTTCTCTAGTGCCTTTGTGTGGCACATTGGTGTTTTTTGTGCTTGAGTGTGTAATTGTAACATACAAGTGTTGCAATTGTATTGCAAAAAAATTGTTCATTCTATTTTTATCTGCTAATGTCCTAGTGTAAAAGTTGGGGCATTATAGGTAGTGTCTAAGGATGATGTTTAGGAGTTTGTCACCTTGATGTACATGAATGGATTCTCATAGGTTAAACCCCTTTAGTAGGATAGATTAGTGGTAATGAATGATGTTGAAGATAATATACATTAACATGTAATTGGCCTATATGATGATGATGGTGATGATGTTGTTGTTGTTGTGGACATGATTATTTATTTCCCTTTAGAAATTGAAATGTGCTTTACTGATTGTGCCCTTGTAATCACATGTGAATTATTACACATTGAATGTCTTTAAATACCTTGACATAGCAATATGTTTATGATATAGGTAAAAATCAAGATTTTGAAAGGGCCCGGCCCAAACCCTTTTATAAAATAGCCAAAAGGTAGATGAAACAAGCATCATGAGATATGGAACAAATAAAGATAGAAACAAGGATACAACAAATAGAATAGAGATGGCAGCCCAGCTACAATACAACAAGAAAGATAACTTATAGACCTAGACAATTCCAGATCTTGATCTAGTAAATCTTGCTCCCTTAACCCTTGGGTGTGAAGTACAAACTAATTTAGGGAGTCCTTTCATTATTCTCTAACAACTGTTCAAGAAAACCGTAAGTCCAAGTCCTCAGAATGAGGATAATGGAAGGAGTCCTCAATTGATGCCTCAACCATGGACAAATTGTGTAATGAGGGGGACATACCCGATCTTGAATTTAGAAAAAAATTGAAGACTAAATTAAAGATTGGGTCTTCACACCACCCAACATGGAAGGGGAAACAATCAACTGAGCCTACTCAGGGAAAAAAGACTTTGGAGGAAACGAGGGGCATGTAGCCTTGCCCACCAACACCCCAACAAGATCATGCACTATATGAAAGATGAGAAAAGAGGACTCCACATCTTGAGAAGGTACATCATCCTAGGAGGGACCATCTACTGGAGGGTCAGAAGCATTGATAGGCAAGTGGTCATTAAGAGAATTCTTCCACAATGTAGTCACACCCTTGCGATGAGAGTGGGAACAAATGGAGGCTAGGTGACATTTGCAATATGTTGCACAAACATGTGTTAAGTCATCTCATAACAACTAGTAGAAGGGGGTGGGAAAAGTTAACATTTAAATTTTTGGCTTATTCCCATGTGCCTTGAGAGTGAACTAGGTTAATCTAGAACCACATGGAATTGAATTTTTAGGACTAAAATAGTACTTTGCAAGAAAGGAACAAATATGTGGAAGTTGTATGATGTAGAAAATATGAAATCTAAAATGGAAACAATACACAATGAAAGCTCTTATTTCATGCCTACATCACCTTGGATCAAATAAATGACTAGAGAAATCAAACAAAAATAACAAAACAATATTACCACAATAGTCCTTGTTGCACCATGATGAATGGTAAATGTGCTCCAATGATGCTTGATAATGATATTTGATATGTATGTTGATTACTCACAATAACATTACTTGAAACTCATGTGATTATTGTTAGGAAAGGTGTCTCAACATTGCAACTACAAAAGGTTACTATTCTTCTCAATTTTGGTCTTTTTGAATACCACTTATCTTGAAGAATGGTTAATAACTTTTAAAGTTTCAAAAGGGGATAAAAATGGTAGGGCTTACAATTTTTAGTAACTCTACATTTGAGCTCAGATGGACCCAAAATTTTCCCAAAAGATGTGAAACTGCCAAGTAAACATATCGGGTGAGTTTCAATTCGAGATCATACTTGGATTGCAAGATATTAAAGCTTTCATTTTTTAAACTTTCAGAAAAAGTTTCAAATTCAGATTTGAGACACTTAGAGGTCCTAGTAAACACCCTGAAAGTTGTTGTAACTAGTGACACAAGTTATAGCTTGATAGATCTCATCATGAGCTTTCCAAAGCATCAAAAGGTTCATCAATTGGACACCCAAATCAAAAGTTATGACATCCGCAACTTGGGCCTCCTATTTTGGGAAATGTGAAAACATGTTGGATACTTAAAAGAGTTGTAAAGGGGAGAGTTACACATGTTGGTGTGTGATTTGTCACATCACAAGGCATCTTTGATTGGAGATAATTTGGGTGCCACTTTTGGGTGGTTTTTGGCTCATGTTTTTGTAATTACCGTTGACGGTTTACTGTATTGTATCTCCTATATATCAAGAGCTTGAGATAGAGGTTGTGTGTAAGAGTCTTATAGATGTTGAATTGCATCCAAATATTTGGTTGGTTATACTCCTTTGAAAGCTTTATTTGCAAGTATATTGTAATCTTCTTGATTCCTGAATAATATATCGGGCAGCTTTGGAGTGTTGGGTTTTTCTCTCAAAAGGGTTTCCTCACGTAATTATTGTGTTGTGGTATGATTACTATTTATGTTTATTTCTGTAACTACTGTAAAGATTTGAAAAGTTCTGCATATGACCTCTCCCCTCAAGATTAGTGTAGGAAGTTGTTTCACTACCTTAGCTTCCTTATAATTATGGATCTCTTTCTTCTCATTTCTAGCTAGCTCTTCTTCTCTTTCTAGTTCTAGGATAAATGACTTGGTTGATAGTAATATTTATATGATCTTAGATGATAAGATGAATGGCTAGGATTAGATAGAGATGGATGGCTAGGATTAAATGAGACTGATGCATGAGCACCCGGGCACACGTGTAATCCTACATCACCAAAAATAATAGTTATGTCAGTTTTGGTTTGATTTCAATTTAGTTTGTAGTTCAATTGTGCTTTTCGAGATGTGGCGATGTTGTCGCAATGGATGACGATCACATGTCACATTATCACTTTGTCATTTTTTATTAGTTTAGTTGATTTCCATTCATTTCTATTTTTTGCAATCTTTCCGATGATGTGCTCATACTGGAAAACGAAGGAATCAATCTCTTGACTGGATGTTAAGACCATTGAGTCATTTGGTGCTTTGGTTCTATGTTTGAGGTTGTTTAAATACTTATGTGACATATGAGACTTGAAGAATTGCCATCGTGGCCTTTGACTTGTCTCAGATTTCATTTTGGATTTAAAAGAAAACAGAGGTGACACCTCATATTTCATATTCTTCCCTTTTGAAATGGATCGGCTCATATATGTATTATGTAGAACGTATTGCCTATTTGACCATTGAACATATGATGTTTAAGTAGAATACAATCAAAATAGAGTATTATTTTTTATGTTAAACAAATTTTATTTTTTTCTAAGCTAACAAAAAAATTCAGAAAACCATTTATTTGTGTTGTGATTGGCTCAAAATTTGAGCTCGTAAGGACGAAATACTATTTTTTAAGGTATGTTTAAGAGTAAGAACAAAATGGTTTAAAGTTAGTTATCTTTTTGACATTACAGGATTATTTAAAATGATAATCTCAAAGAAAATGAAAAGAAAGAAGATATCTCACTAAAAAATCAAACACCACAACTCCCCTATGTTGAAGTTAGTATACTATGATGTATAAAAGTATGGGGCATATTATCATTTTGAAATTCTTGTTGGCTTTCTCAGTTTGAGTGTCGATTAATTTTTCTACTTCATAGACCTAGAGACATAATGGGTTTGATAATTTTCAACTCGTTGAATTAATATTCCCTTCACTATAATATATTAATATTTAATTTTATTATTCATATATGGCCATTATATTCTTTTTGTATAAATATAAAATATTAATATATTACATTGTATAATATTCATATTAATATAATATTGATGCAGAAAGTTTAGGAGGTCATAATTTTTGGCATGAGGGTCCATTGGAGATGAAATTTGGTGGGTAGTTACGTTTTGAAGAGTTGATTGAAAATCCCACTGAATTGGTAAATTTGATAGGTTGCCATTTTGACACTTTTTTGGGACCTTTTTCTATCATCTAGGGCCTAAAAATGAGGTTTTAATGTTTTTTTGGGATTTTTCCAAGTTATTTTTCTAATTAGTTTTTGAACTTTCTAAAATTGTCATTTTTTATAACTTCGCATCCATATCAGTATGGTCATGAAAATTGCCAATTATTTAAAACTAACTAAAAGAGGACTAATTGTCAACTTTCTAATCTAATTGCATGTAAAATTTGAAAAATAATTAGAAAAAACTTGGAATTTTTTTATAAAAAAATCATTAAGACCTCATTTTGAGGCCCTAAATGATCGAAAAAAGTCTCAAAAAAGTGTCAAAATGGTAACCTACCAAACATCCCAATTCGTTGGGATTTTCAATCAACTCTTCAAGACGCATCTGCCCACTAAATTTCAGCTCAAATGGACCCCCAGGTCAAAAGTTATGACCTCCAAAAGTTTCTTTTGTGTCATCACAATAATAGCAAGTCATAAAATTCTATGATAAATGAAAAAGAGACTCAAGAATTGGCAATATTAGACTAAAATTCACATTTTCTACATTCTCCAATGCAAACTCCATTATAGTCTATGCTAACCAAACAAATATTAAATCAAACTCAAAATCAACTAATCAATTCATGAAGAGGTATTTACCAATAAATCAATTTCGAATCAATATTAAACAAATATTTAATCTAATAAAAAAATTTCAACTACAAAACACATACTATTATTACAAATTTGCATTATTAATTTTATTTTTATTTGATGAGCTATTTTTATTTATAGAAGAGTTATTTTATTTTATTTACTTAAGAGTTATTTTATTTTATTTTAGAGTTATTTTATTTTAGTTTAGAACTATTTTATTTACTTAAAAGTTATATTTATTTAAGATCTATTTTATAGTTTTAATTGCTCTATTTTTTTCTACAACACAATCTCTACATGTGAGTCATGTCACTTAGAATGCCTCTTGGCATAATTAAATATTTTAATTAGCAAATTTTTACTTAGAAAAATACAATACTTATTTGTAATTTTTAAACATAAATTAAATGTAATTTCAAATTTAATTATTTGACCATTAAATGTATTTCATTTAAGTAGAGTGGATAATCGTACTAGAAAATAAGCATAACATAAATGAAGTCCATGAATGCAATGTTCTCTTAACTTCTAAAGTTTAGAACTAAATTGGTTGTGTACTAGTATAATATGGAGCTATTTTACTTACTACATACATACATGGACACATAATTTTCTTTTAGTTATAAACTTGGTTTAGGATCCAAGAACTAGAAAAGAAAGCAAGAAAAAAGAAAGACTTAATCCATCATGGGGTTCGACAAGAGTCAACCCAAACAGTAGCATAATATAGTTTCTATTCATATTACTAGAAACATATATACATCAAACCCTAACTTGAAACCACCATAACAAAGCAAAATTGGCCAAATCCATGAAGCCACACCTCAAACCCTACCACAACTATTTGCTAATACTTATCATAGTATCTAAACAAAGTCTGAGGATAAAAAATGGGGGTCGAGGAAAATTACACATGCCTCATGCCATGCATACACAATGCATCTATCACACAAGACACTTGAACTAAATGGTTTCTCCTCAACACCACCACCTAAATCATCACTATCACAACAATCCAAAAACACTAGAATAGCCTCAAACAAGAGCATTACCTTCAAACATTTTGCAACTTCTTCCACCACTTGCTGTAAATATTGTTTCCATCACCTAGAAGCATGAAGATGTTCTAGGAAATAGTCAAAATTAACCTTATCTTGGTGCATAACATCACTAATGTCATCATGTAGTAGATATGAGCTATCCACCATTGACAACATCATGGCACAAGAGAGAGACTAGGCTGCATCAAACATACTCCACTAACCTAGAATATAACCTAGATCAAGAAATAACTTCTCCATGGTAGAATGAATGCAAACACCAAAGGACCCATCCCTACCTTTTGCTAAATCCCAAATCCTAACCACCTAGAGCCAAAGGGTAGGATTCTTAATTTCCTTATCAGCAAAAGCCATGAAGTTGACCATCATTTCTTCACTAGAGACATGCATTATTTCCTCTATTTCGAGGCCTTCTCCTCTATTTTCACCTTACCCTTGTTACTATTAGCAAGAGACACTATGTGGCTTCATTATTGTTGTCATTGATAGCAACAAAGTTTATCCCACACATCCGCAGCATATAGTATGTCTTTACCGAAAGTCAGATTGAAGAGTGTTTTGGTTCGGTGAGCAAGAACAGAGCATGCAGCAAGGTCTGACAATCAAGTCTGGATCTCTTAGAGGATGTATCTTAGCAAAGTGCAGACTTGGGGAAGTCAAGAGAAGTACCATGACTACTACATTCCAAAGATTGAGCCTCTGGTGATGAAAGAGTGAAAAGATATGAGCATCTAAGTGTTGGGTTCCTGACAGGCAGAGTAGACTGAGGAAGAACTAACTGGCAGAGCATCAGACTTTAATCCGGATGAGAAATTGATGGTGATCAAGCTTCTTGAGGGATCATTCATGGTTGGTCGACATGATTGATGACTTCTATGTCTATATTTTTGATACGCATCACATATTAAGCATGGATTCAGCTAACAGACCAATATTTAGTAAATATCTTGAGTATTCTAGTTGCCGACTAGAAAGATGTTGAAATCCTCAGTGTGGATATATATACCAGATTGATTTTGGTATGAAGGTGTGTGGTAGATGGAATAGTGTGCGAAAAAAGGCAGAGAGAAGTGTGGAAGTAGTAATACAAGTCCGGTATGTGACAGAATAGCAACACTAAAATAGAGGAAGTATGAAGTGTAGTAGATCAGTATATTAAGCCTAACTGGAACTGAACCTCAATATATGTGGATACCTCTCTTCAGTTCAAACATCTAGTTACCTTCTATAACCTTGTAGACAATGAGTCTCTTGTAGGTAGTGTGCCTCTTATGAGCAGTGTGCTCGGGCAGTGAGCCCTAATTGGCAAGTGCCATTTTGTACTTCTTATTCTTTTAACAGAGAATACAATCTTGGGTTAGTAACCCCGTGGTTTTTCCCTTAACAGGGTTTTCCACGTAAAAATCCTTGTCTTATGTGTGTTGATTTCTTTTCTGCTCTCATGATTATGAATGCTTATATGTTTTGATGTTGCACTAATTGTTAAAGAAGAAAAGAAAGGTAAAGATTTAAGATAACTGATTCACCCCCCCTCTCAGTTGTCCACCTTGTTTCCAACAATTGGTATCTAAAACAATCTAAAACAATCTCTCAAGGAGAAGTCAGAAGACTGCCACAAAATGGATAGAATAATTAGGCATCTGGAATCTGATCTTGAAGAAGCTAGAGATAATGAAGAACAACTTGAGAATCAGATAGACACTCTTAAAAGGGATCTTCAAACAACAAATGAATACAAAGATAAATTCAAGATAAGATTTACTCAACTTGAAGTTCTTCTTGAAAGCCAAAAGAGGGTAGATGACAAGCATGGCTTGGGGTATGAGAAAGGTGAAAGCTCTGAATCTGGTTAGAAGAAATCTGGATTAGGAAATCCAAGGAACAAGCCTAGAAGACCCCTGGTAAGGCAACCAAATGCTCAAAGATATCCATCCTTCAATGGATACTGCTACAATTGCAATAACTTCGATCATAAAGCAAATTAGTGCAGAAGAAGAATGAATCAGACTAATTCATCCTTCTCTGGACAGTGTTTTAACTGTAAAAGGTATGGTCACAAATCTCATGAATGTAGAAATATGCAAATAAACAATTCATTCAATGGTAGATGCTTTGCATGTAATAGAATGGGACATATAGCTAATCAATGTAGATCAAGAGGATATCAATCAAATTTGCAAAGAAATATTATTTGCTACAATTACAATAGATCTGGTCATATTGCCAAATTCTACAGAAGTAAGAATCAGGATAAAAAGGGTCTGGTGCATTATAATCAAAGTCAAGACAAAGGAAAAGGAAAAGTGAATGCGGATGAAGTTCAAAGGGAGATGAACAAAATTTGGATAAAGAGAAGTACATAAAATGTTGGGGATGGATCCATACTAGAATCTGGTGCTGATATTTCTTCCAAAAACTAAATAAGATGAGCTCTGGCTCAGGGGGAGTCACCAAGGAAAATAAATTCCCCCAACCAGTCAATTAGTGCCTAAATTTGGCACATGGAATGCTGCAGATTAGAGGGTTCTAAGAGATATATCTAAATAACCCTCAGTAAAATTATGGAAGATGCGTAAGGAGATTTGAAGAGTTAAATCATCTGAGATTAATCTGGTTTGACAGCCATCCAGAAAAAGCAAGATTTTCATAGTTAGATCCGGTGTGATTCTAAATTGAAATATCTTGATCTACGGATAAATGGGATCATTCGAGAAGAGGAGATAGATTGTCAATTATCACTAAAAATAATTCTAAGTGAATCTCAGTGATCCGAAAAGATCTCTCTCAGAACAAGGCAACCGAAATGACTTCAGTTGTGCATTTATTGCAATAAGAAATTAGGGTTTGCGCAGAGATAAAATGGTTCTTTTACTCATCATTTGTACATTTGCATTCAAGAAAAAAAAAAAAAGCTCTACAACAAGATTGCTTCAACCCTCTCAAAGTTCAATTGTAGAATCTGATTCAACCATCGATCTTTTCGGCTCATATCATGAACTCTAGAAGCATAAAAAGGTATTTCCATTCTTGAATATCTTTCTTTGAATCTTTTATAAGATGGCTACTCCAAATGTTGTTAAGATCACTGATAGGCCGTGCCCAAAGTTTAAAAAACATCCTTACAAGTCCCTAGAAGTTGATCCCTTAGGCGGCTTCTCTAGCATTCTGTATGGGGTTTTGCACGTAGAAGATGTTAGGGTATACATACACACCAATATTGAGGAATTTGGGGAATCCAAGCTGATGGATATCTATCACAAGCAATTAATAGATGAAACATTTGAACTTAAACCTCAATACAAGGCCATTCAGGATAAGCATTTTGGACATTGCATCCACTTTCCCTGTTTTGCAAAGGATGAATGGGTACAATATGTTCTTAGCAGAATACATGATAACTTCATGTGGTTGATGAGGCCATTCAAGATAACAAAAGATGCCATTAGGGCGGTAACCAGATTGCACTCATCCGGTGGGTTGTCTGCTCTCAAATCTATCAAGAATCAAACAATAAGTGAGGCTACCATATCAAAGTTTGACAAGAGAGTAATGACAATAGAAGATATCATAGCTCTGGCTATCATATTTGCCTCTGTGATAATTGGCTACAAAATATATCATTCCAGTAGGGAGAACTCTATATCTAGAACTGCAATTTATACTGCATATCAGATGCTAAGGGAAAATGCAGACTATGATCTATGTGAACTTCTTCTAAGCTAACTGTTAGAAAATTTGCAGAAAATAAAGAAGGATAAGAAGAACTCATTTAAGTATGGTGGCCTAATACTATGTCTCTTCTTTTACTATATGAATGAGCTACCCGGAACAAGTGGTTGGGTATGGAAAAATGACAGACCAGTTGTAATACAAATTAGAGATTATATGTATGGGCTTGGTGATGCCAAGGCTCAAAGTACAACACTCTGGGGGTATTTCAAGAACTTCCAAGGTATGATGTAGGCCAGATAAAGAATTCCTTAGACAATAGTTGAAAAATATAAGGACACAGTGTGTTTAATGGTAGACACTGATCAATGCCTAATGGAGGCAGTAGAGCCCATAACAATCTGGATTATGCCAATGGGCTATGAGGTAGATGAGAAAATCCTAGAACTGCATGTCCAACACCTACTGAGTTAGCCTAAGGACCCTGAGGCAGAAAGGTTTGGAACCTTTCAAGAATTGAGTGTGAAAATTCATGTTGAGCTAAGACAACCAAAGATGAAAAGAAGTGAGAAGGGAAGTAGAGGAAGTTGCCAAAAGATATGGCATTTCAAAAGAGGTAGTTGATGCAAATAGAGAAAAGATAGAAAGAGCTAAGAAAGAGAAACAAGAAGCAGAAAAGGAAAGTGTTCTGGTACAAGCCTCCTCTCGGACTAGATCCTCCAAGAGCTCTGCACCTGCCACCTCCAAGAGCCCAAAAGCCTCAAAACCAGAAGCCAAGACATTCAATAAGGGAGAAAAGAGAACAAAAACCAAGGCCACAAGGTCCTATATAAGTCAGAAGGATGATGAAGAAACAAAGACCGATGAGGAAGTTAAGAAAATGAGGAAGAAGAAGAAAACATCAGGTGAATCCTCTGTCGGTGCAACTAAAGAAGAAGAGGCAAAATAATTTTTTGAAAGGCCTACTCTCTCTATTGATGATATCATCAAGGTAGTCACAGTGGATGGGAACCTACAACCAGTCACTAGATTTTATGATGAATATAGTGATACTGACAAGAAAATCTTGGAAGATGCTACAGTCTGGTATCTAAATGTCTACAATAAGGCATTCATTGAAATCATCTCTCTACTTCCCAAAAGTCTAGAGAAGGAACTTGAGATCCAAGAATAGATTGCAATTCAACTCTATCCTTCCATTACTCCAAAACAAATGACCATGATCTTCAAAGATTGCAAGGATGAGTTCTGGAGCAAAGCTAGAATGAACAAAATTATGCTTGGAGAGATGGATCAGGAAGCAAAAGAAACAAAAGATATCCTTCGGAATGCTTACAAGAGATTCAATCTTCCTATTATAGATGACTTAGATGATGAACCTTCTGCCATGGATGATGAAGAAATAAGTACATAAAAAGAAGAATATACTAAGAAAAATATAGAAGAGCCAAAGGAGACAGGTGAGGAGAGGACTAAGGATTTGGATTCCTCTGTTCTAGAAGAGGAAGTCCATGAAGAAGTAAACATCTCTCTTCCAGATCCCCTAGCAGACTCTGGAACTGAAGGAGAAGAAAGAAAAGAAGAGAAAATTAGTCAAGAAGAAGAGGTAAAGGGAAGAGAAGAAGATCAAACAGAGAAGATCCTAGATGACAGTTCTGAGGTGGGAAAAGGAAAGAAGACTCTGTCTCTAGCAAGAGACACTGCTGAGAAAGTAAAGAAATTCTTGAACAAAGAAATGTTAGAGATAGATGAACCGGAATTATTTCAAGGACCACTCAATTTTCACTCCCTCTCTCCGGTCCAAACAATGAAGGTAGCATCTTTTGCTCAAGCTAAAGCAAAAGAAAAGCTTCTGAAGTCTCACATGGAAGACTGTGAGCTGATAGAGATTGCATCCGGTGTGCTAGAGAAAATCATGCCATCCTTCCAAAAGGATCTTTCGGCCTCTTCATCCGGTAATCTGAAATCTCTTGTTAATTCTGTTAGCACACATTTTGATTCTTTGGAGAAATCAGCTGAAGAGAAAGTCTGGAAAGAGTTTTTGGGAAAGAGATTCTCTGAAGTATAGGGACTCATAGCAAATGATAGGAGAAATCTGGATATTGGGATAAAGAGCCTAGAAAATGCTCTTAAAGATGGCAGAGAATTATACAAATTTTGTTTATCTTGGTCCACAGTGACAAAAGACATTGCAAAGAAGATGGAAGAACAAGAGGGTAAACTATCAAGTTTATCTCAGAGTTTTGATCCTCTCACCTCATCCATAATGAATCAAGAGTGCCAGGCTATTGCCACACTAAATGAGATAAAGAGGCTTGAGAAGGAAAAGAAGAATAGAATAAGCAGAATGAGTGAACTAAGAGGGATAATTATCCCTAAGTTAGAGGCAATGCATGAGGCCCTAACTGATTCTCAGACTATAGCTTGGACCAGGGATCTGGTAGACTTAAAGAGGGTAGAAGCTTTTGCATTTTTGTTAAGTGGTCACATCTCAATTTTGGACAGGATGAAGCAGAGTTGGGCAACAGAATTTGTCCAATTGAAAACCACTTTTGCAGTCATACTTAAGTATATGTAAGTATAACATGTATATATACTTATTGTTGGCAAGAGACACTATATGGATTCCTTATTGTTGTCATTGATGGCAACAAAGTTCATCCCAGACATCCGCAGGACATGGTGTGTCTCTACTGGAAGTCAGAATGAAGAATGTTGTGGTCCAGTAAGCAAGAACAAAGCATGTGGCGAGGTCTGACAGTCAGGTCTGGATCTATCAGAGGAAGTATCTTGGTGAAGTACGAATTTGGGAAAGTCAAGAGGACTACCGTGAGTGATAGATTCCAAGGATTTAGCCTCTGGTGATAGATGAAGAAAAAGATATGAATACTTGAGTATCGGGTTCTTGACTGATAGTGTGGACAAAGGAAGAACTGACTGGCTGAACATCAGACATTATTCTGGATGTGTTACTAATGATGGTAAAGGTTATTAAGGCATAAGTTATGATTGGCTAACATGATTGATGACTTCTACAAGTATATCCTTGATCCACATTACTTGGTATGCAAGGATTCAGCCGACAGATTAGAGTTTGTGGAAAATATTGACTATTCTGGGTGCCGACTAGAAAGGTGATAAAATCACTTTTGCGCATATATATACAAGATGGATTTAGTTGTGAGAGGTGTTGTGGTTGTTGGTGATGTGCGAATAAAAGCAGTAGAGCCGAATAAGAGTAGAAAGGAAGGTCCAGTATGTGAAAAGAGAGCAGTACAAAAGAAGAGGAAAGATGAAGTGCAGCAAATCAGTATACAGAGCCTAACCAGAACTGAACTCTAGCATATGTTGATGCTCCTTATCAGTTCAAGTATTGTATTACACTCTTTATAAATTGTAGATAGTGTGTCTCTTGTAGGCAGTGTGCCTCTTGTGAGCAGTGTGCTCGGGCAGTGAGCCCTAATTGGCAAGTGCCATTTTGTATTTCCATTCTTCTAACAAAGAATACAATCTTGGGTTAATCACCCCGTGGTTTTTCCCTTAACAAGGTTTCCACGTCAAAAATATTATGTCATGTGTATTTCTATTTCATGGTTATGTTTGCTTATTTGAATTAATGTTGCATTGATTATTAAGAAAGTTCAGAAAGCAGAAATAATTAGGATAACCGATTCACCCCCCCTCTCAGTTATCAACAATTGGTATCAGAGCCAAGTTCCTCCTAACAGAGTCTAACAACTTGAGGAAGATCTGGGAATCCAAATGGATACATATGGTTTAAGGGAGCAACTCAAGACTGCCCTTGATGATCTTGAGTAGTCAAACTCTGAAGCCAATGAATTAAAGGAAAGACTCAAACAGGCTGATGATTTCATGAGAGAACTAAAAGACAAATTAAGTCTCTCTATGAAAAAGAGAAAGGAGCTACTTTAGCAATTGGCAAGTCAAGGTGAAGCAAATGATGCAAATGAAGATCTGAAGGAGAAAACCAAGTTATGTGAAAAGTTATCAAAAGAAATCATTATGGTAAGACATGAAATGGAATCAGGAGTTATGAAGTTTACCCAAGAAGTTGAAGAGAAAAGAAAAACTGAAGATAATCTAAGACAATCTCTCAAGGAGAAATCAGAAGATTACCACAAGATGGATAGAAGTATCAGACATCTTGAATCTAATCTTGAAGATGCTAAAGATAATGAAGAAAAACTTGAGGATCAAATTGTCTCTCTCAAAAGGGATCTTCAAACAGCAAATGAATATAAAGAGAAATTCAAGATAAGTTCTGCTCAACTTGAAGTTCTTTTTGGAAGTCAAAAGAGGGTAGATGACAAGTGTGGTTTGGGTTATGAGAAAGGAGAAAGCTCCGGATCCGGTCAGAAGAATTTTGGATCAGAAAATCCAAGGAACAGGCCTAGAAGACCTCCGGTAAGGTAGCCTAATGCTCAAAGATATCCATCCTTCAATGGGTACTGCCACAACTGCAATAACTTTGGTCATAAAGCTAATCAGTGTAGAAAGAGAATGAATCGGACTAATTCATCCTTCTCTAGACAGTGTTTTAACTGCAAAAGGTATGGTCACAAATCTCATGAATGCAAAAATATGCAAATGAACAAATCATTCAATGGTAGATGCTTTGCATGCAATAGAATAGGTCATATGGCTAATCAATGCAGATCAAGAGGATATCATTCAAATATGCAAAGAAATGTTGTTTGCCAAATTTGCAATAGATCTGGTCATATTGCAAAATTCTGTAGAAACAAGAATCAAGACAAAACAGGTCCGGTATATCATAATTAGAATCAAGATAAGGGAAAAGAAAAAGTGAATGCAGATGAAGTTCAAAGTGAGATGAACAAGATTTGGGTGAAGAAAAGTATAGAGAATGTAGAGGATGGATCCGCACCAGACTTTGGTGCTGATATTCCTTCCGAAAATTAAAAAGTGAGCTCTAGCTCAGGGAGAGACACAAAGAAAACCTTGTTCCCCCAACCAGTCAATTGGTGCCAGAACTGGCACAAGACGAGTTGCGGATCAAAGGGTTCTTAAGAGAAACATCTAAATAAACTATGGTTAAGATTTGGAAGATCCACAAGATGTTTAAGATCATGATTGATCCGGTTCTTCAAGTCATCCGAATAAGGCAAACCGGAATGACTTTGGTCGAGCATTTATTGCAACTTAACATTAGGGTTTACGGAGCAATATAAGGGTTTTCTCACTAAGCATTTGCTCATTCTGCATTCAAGAAGAAATGAAAAGAGAGGCTCTGCAACAAAATCCCTCAAGCTCATCCAAGATCATTTGTAGAAGTCATTTCATCCAGAAATTGATTCAGCTAACTCTGTGAAATTGAAAGGTGCAAAAGGTATTCTCCTTTATCAAATATCTCTCTGTAAAATCCTTGAATGATGGGTACTCCAAATATTGTGAAGATCTCTGATAGGCCTCACCCCAAATTCAAGAAACATCCATACAAATCTTTGGAAGTAGATCCCCTAGGAGCTTTTTCCAGTGTTCTGCATGGTGTGTTGCATACAGAAGACATTAGGGTTTACATACATGCGAATATTGAAGAATTTGGGGAATCAAAGTTAGTGGATATCTATCACAAACAGTTAATAGATGATTCTTTTGAGATTAAACCTCAGTATAAAGCCATCTAGGATAAGCATTTTGCATAGTGCATTCATTTCCCCTGTTTTGAAGAAGATGAATGGGTTCGGTATGTGTTGAGTAGAGTGAATGACAATTTCTTATGGTTGAATAAACCATTTAAGATCACCAAAGATGCAATTAGGGCAATAATTGGTCTACACTCATCCGGTGGAATACCTGTTCTCAAATCTGTCAAGAATCAGACAGTAAGTGATGCAACTGGATCAAAATTTGACAAGAGAGCTATGACAATTGAAGACATCACTGAACTGGATGTCAAATTTGCATCCATGATAATTGGTTACAAGATTTATCAGTCTAGTAGGGAAAATTCAGTACCGGGAACTACAGTTTACACAGGCTATCAAATGCTAAAAGAAAATGCTGACTATGATCTGTGTGAACTTCTTCTAAGCCAACTTTTGGAAAATCTGCAAAAGATTAAGAAGGATAAGAAGAACTCCTTCAAGTATGGTGGCTTGATACTCTGCCTATTCTTTTATTACATGAATGAGCTTCCTGGATCTAATGGCTGGGTATGGCAGAATGACAGACCGGTTGCCATCCAAATTAGAGACTATTTGCATGGGCTTGGAGATGCTAAAGCAAGAAATACAACCCTGTGGGGATATTTCAAGAATTTTTAGAACATGATGCAAGCAAGAGAGAGGATTCCCCAGTCTCTTGTTGAAAAATACAAAGACATAGTATGTTTTATGGTAGAGACTAATCAGTGCCTAATGGAGGTAGTAGAACCAAGAACTGTATGGATCATGCCTATGAGGTATGAAGTTGATGAACAAATTGTGGAGCTGCATGTTCAACACATGCTAAGTCAGCCAAAGGATCCAAAGGCAAAAAGGTTTGGAACCTTTGAAGAGCTAAGTGTAAAAGTCCATGTGGAACTCAAACAACCAGAGATCAAGATGAAGGTAAGAAAAGAAGTTGAAGATGTTGCAAAAGGATTTGGCATATCCAAGGAGGCACTTGATGCCAACAAGGAAAAGATGGAAAGGGCTGAGGAAGAGAAGAAAAAGGCAGAAAAGAAAAGTATGGAAAATGCTCTGGTAGAATCTTCCACCCGGACAAGATCATCAAAGAGATCAGCACCTATCACAGCCAAAAGCTCAAGAACATCAAAACTGGAAGTCCAGGCATCCAGAAAATGAGAAAAGAGAACAAAGAAAAAGGCAACAAGGTCCTATGTTAGCTTAAAGGATGATGAAGAAACCGAATCAGATGAGGAGATAAAGAAACTCAAGAAGAAGAAGAAATCATCTGGTGAACACTGTATCAGTCAAGGACAAGAAGAGAAGGAAGAGGAATTTGTTGAAAAACCCACTCTATCCTTAGATGTAGTGAAAGTAGTCACTATGGATGGGAACCTGTAACCCTTAACATAATTCTATGATGCATTTAATGAAGCAGATAAAAAGATTCTAGAGGAAGCTATAGTTAAGTTTTTGAACACTTACAATAAAGCTTTTATTGAAATTATCTCTCTAATTCCCAAAATCTTAGAGAAAAGGCTTGAAATGAGGAAGAACAATGCTCGAGCAAAAGATCTAGAAATCTAGGAACAGATAGCAATTCAGCTATACCCTTCAATCACTCCGCAACAAATGAACATGATCTTCAAAGATTGCAAGGATGAGTTCCAGAGCAAAGCCAGGATGAATCAGCTCATGCTTGGTGAAACTGACAAAGTGGCAAGAGAGACTGAAGAGATCCTCTAAAATGCTTTTAAAAAATTCAACATTCCAATTCTAGAGGACTTGGGTACTGACCCTTCGACCACAAGTGTTGAAAAGAATCCACTGAGCAAGTCATGGACACTGGTGCTGAAAAGGATAAGGACTTGGAATCTTCTACTCTAGAAGAGGTGGCTCATGAACAAACAAATATCTCTCCTCTGGTTTCCCCTACAGTCTCCGGATCTAAAGGAGAAGAAAGAATACAGGAGAAAGAAGCAGAGGTGAAGGAAAAAGAAGATGACAGTACCAAGGTTGCAGAAGGAGAGAAGACTTCAATAGAGAAGACCACAACTGCTAGTGGTAAGAATGTAGAAGGAGAGAAAGCTCCAAGAGACAGCTCTAAGAATGCAAAAGAGAAGAAACATCTGTCTCCAGCAAGAGACACTGCAAAAATTGTCCAAGAATTCTTGAACAAAGAAACAATGGAGATTGATGAACCGGAGCTTCTATAAGGACCATTTAATTTTGATTCTTTTTCTCCAGTACAGACAATGAAGATAGCCTCATTTGCTAATGCAAAGGTTAAAGAAAAACTCTTGAAGTCTCACATGGAAGACTGTGAGTTGATAGAAGCTACTTCCGGTAAGCTAGAAAAGATTATGCCATCATTTCAGAACGATCCAACAGCCTCCTCATCTGGTAATCTCAAAACTCTAGTCAATAGTGTTAACACACATTTTGATTCCCTAGAGAAGTCAGCAGAAGATAAGGTCCGGAAGGGATTTCTTGCAAAAAGATTATCAGAGGTACAAGGGTTGATAATTAATGATAGGAGAAATATGAATATTGGGATAAAGAGCTTAGAAAATGCTCTTAAAGATGGCAGAGAAATATACAAATTTTGTTTATCATGGTCCAAAGCAACTTTGGACATTGAGAAGAAAGTAAAAGAACAGGAGGACAAATTGACAAATCTATCAAAGAATTTTGATCCTCTCTCATCCTCCATAATAAATCAAGAATGTCAGACTATTGCAGTCTTGAATGAAATCAAGAAGCTGGAGAAGGAAAAGAAAAATAGGATAAGCAGGCTAGGTGCACTCAGAGGGATAATTGTCCCTAAGTTAGAGGCCATGCATGAGGCCATAAAAGAAGCTCAAATCACAGCCCAGACCAATGATCCAACAGATCTAAAAAGAGCAAATGCGTCTGCATTCCTGTTGAGTGGTCATATATCAATTTTGGACAGAATGAAGCAAAGTGGGGCTACAGAATTCATTCAATTGAAAACAACTTTTGTAGACATACTTCAGTATACGTAAGTATTCCATATGTATATACTTATGCGGACAAGATTTTGAAAATTTTGGTATGCGGACCCTACCCTTTGCCATTGATGTCAAAGGGGGAGTGAGGAGCAGTGAAAAATGAGGAATCCAACTAAGGGGGAGCTTCGAAAAATGTATATAAAAACAGAGCATCAGCCAAGGGAGAGCATAGTGTAAACACTTAGTCATTTTTCACTAAGTGTTGCCATCAACGCCAAAGGGGGAGATTGTTGGCAAGAGACACTATATGGATTCATGATTGTTGTCATTGATGGCAACAAAGTTCATCCCACACATCCGCAAGACATGGTGTGTCTCTACCGGAAGTCAGAATGAAGAATGTTGTGGTCTGGTAAGCAAGAACAGAGCATGTGGCGAGGTTCGACAGTCAGGTCCGGATCTATCAGAGGAAGTATCTTGGTGAAGTGCGGATTTGGGAAAGTCAAGAGGACTACTGTGAGTGATAGATTCCAAGGATTTAGCCTCCGATGATAGATGAAGAAAAAGATATGAATACTTGAGTATCGGGTTCCTGACTGGCAGTGTGGACAGAGGAAGAACTGACCGACAGAACAGCAGACATTATTCCGGATGTGTTACTAATGATGGTAAAGGTTATTAAGGCATAAGTTATGATTGGCCGACATGATTGATGACTTCTACAAGTATATCCTTGATCCACATTACTTGGTACGCAAGGATTCAGCCGACAGATCAGAGTTTGTGGAAAATATTGACTATTCCGGGTGCCGACTAGAAAGGTGATGAAATCACTTTTGCGCATATATATACAAGATGGATTTAGTTGTGAGAGGTGTTGTGGTTGTTGATGATGTGTGAATAAAAGTAGTAGAGCCAAATAAGAGTAGAAAGGAAGGTCCAGTATGTGAAAAGAGAGAAATGCAAAAGAAGAGGAAAGATGAAGTGCAGTAGATTAGTATACAAAGCCTAACCGGAACTGAACTCCAGCATATGTTGATGCTCCTTATCAGTTCAAGTATTGTATTACACTCTTTATAAATTGTAGACAGTGTGTCTCTTGTAGGCAGTGTGCCTCTTGTGAGCAGTGTGCTCAGGCAGTGAGCCCTAATTGGCAAGTGCCATTTTGTATTTCCATTCTTCTAACAGAGAATACAATCTTGGGTTAATCACCCTGTGGTTTTTCCCTTAACAGGGTTTCCACGTCAAAAATATAGTGTCATGTGTATTTCTATTTCATGGTTATGTTTGCTTATTTGAATTAATGTTGCATTGATTATTAAGAAAGTTCAAAAAGTAGAAATAATTAGGATAACTGATTCACCCCCCCCTCTCAGTTATCAACACGTATGCGGCTATGTATAGGTTAATTTTTGTAAATTTTGGTGTACGGATTTCACCCTTTTCCATTGATGTCAAAGGGGAAGTGAGAAGTAGTGAAAAATATGGAATCCAGCAAAGGGGGAGCTCTGGTAAAATATACATAAGACAGAGCATCAGCTAAGGGGGAGTTTGCTACAACACTTAGTCATTTTTCACTAAGTGTTGCCATCAATGCCAAAGGGGGAGATTGTTGGCAAGAGACATTGTGTGGCTTCATTATTGTTGTCATTGATGGCAACAAAGTTTATCCCACACATCTGCAGCACATAGTATGTCTTTACCGAAAGTCAGATTGAAGAGTGTTTTGGTCCAGTGAGCAAGAACAGAGCATGTAGCAAGGTCTAACAATTAGGTCCAGATCTCTCAGAGGATGTATCTCAGCAAAGTGTAGACTTGGGGAAGTCAAGAGGAGTACCATGACTACTACATTCTAGAGATTAAGCCTCCGGTGATGAAAGAGTGAAAAGATATGAGCATCTAAGTGTTGGGTTCTTGACAGACAGAGTAGACTGAGGAAGAACTAATCGGCAAAGCATCAGACTTTAATCTGGATGAGAAATTGATGGTGATCAAGCTTCTTGAGGGATCATTCATGGTTGGCAGACATGATTGATGACTTCTATGTCTATATTTTTGATACGCATCACATATTAAGCATGGATTCAGCCGACAGACCAATATTTAGTAAATATCTTGAGTATTCCGGTTGCCGACTAGAAAGATGTTGAAATCCTTGGTGTGGATATATATACCAGATTGATTTCGGTATGAAGGTGTGTGGTAGATGGAATAGTGTGCGAAAAAAGGTAGAGAGAAGTGTGGAAGAAGTAATACAAGTCTAGTATGTGACAGAATAGCAGCACTAAAATAGAGGAAGTATGAAGTGCCATAGATCAGTATATTGAGCCTAACTAGAACTGAACCTCAGCATATGTGGATGCCTCTCTTCAGTTCAAACATCTGGTTACCTTCTATAACCTTGTAGACAGTGAGTCTCTTGTAGGCAATGTGCCTCTTGTGAGCAATGTGCTCGGGCAGTGAGCCCTAATTGGCAAGTGCCATTTTGTATTTCTTATTCTTTTAATAGAGAATACAATCTTGGGTTAGTCACCCTGTGGTTTTTCCCTTAACAGGGTTTTCCACATAAAAATCCTTGTGTTATTTGTGTTGATTTCTTTTCTTCTCTCATGATTATGAATGCTTATATGTTTTGATGCTACACTAATTGTTAAAGAAGAAAAGAAAGTTAAATATTTAAGATAACTAATTCACCCCCCCCACTCAGTTATCCACCTTGTTTCCAACAGTTACTCCCTGTCATTCTTACACCCACACTCCTTGTACCAATGAAAGAAACTATAACCAAAAATCTTTTACTGAAGATGAGAGAAACACAATGCGGTAGCCAAAACCATATGTAATCATCATAAGTGAATAAACCAATAGGGCATCCAATTTCCATCCTAATTACTTCCCATGTGCCACAACCGTTATTGCAATGACACCAACCACCACTAAAGAAACCCATTATCTGGTGATGAACATAAATTGTTTACTTTATTTTTAATTTTAAAAAGCCACCATTTATTATTTTGGTAATTCTTTTGTTTTGTTTTTATTATATACTTGTTTTTTTTTAGAAAAAGTGGTAGAGCCACTAAACTATTATATTGAAATATAATATTTTTTTATTATATACTTGTTATATCTATATGTATATGTATAGACTCGATCAATTCATGGGATAACCCCTACGAAACTTCTCTATTTAGTAGCCCATGCCCTCTAAGCACGCAAATCGAAACATTTATAGGTCGTCTCAGGCATAATTTGATCCCTCAAAGAATCTCTCTGATTCAGGTCATGTTTCATTTCTAGTAATTTGTGAGAATTTGTTTTTTAGTGTTAGCCATTTTTTAAGGTTTAGATGTAACTGTGCTAAAATTTTGTACATTTGCATATGGCATGAAATTACAGAAAGAATTTCTGCAATGACATGGTGGATGTAATTGCAGAAAAATTTCCGCAATTACACTCCTTTTGTGGCAAGATTGGCCATTAATGGTCATTTAATGAAAGATTTCAAAAATATTTTTTCCTCCATATCTTTGCATTTCAATTTATTTTTCTTCATTATTGTTGTTGTGAGTTACTCTTCTTATCTTTTTTTGTCCCCTAGCTGCTTGACTCCATCATTTTGGTGTTTTACCTTCGGATATGTGTTCATTTTGATCAGGTATGTAGTTGTTTTCTATTCTCTATGTTTTTCAAGTTTCTGTTTGTATTGTTTTGATTGTGCTTGTTGTTTTATTTGAAGCCCTAGTTCTATATCTATTCAAAGATAGGTTTTTGTTTTATTGTTTTGTTGTGTGTCATTTTTTTTTTCATTGTGTTTTCTCTTCCCAATCGTTGTTTCGTCTGTGTTTTCTGAAACCCTAGGTTTTGTTCCTGTGAATAACCTTGCTTTTTTAGTGTCATTGTTTTTAGTTTTGATCATGGTTGTTTGGGCTTTAATGTAATGAGACAACTCAAAATTAATATGTAATATCAGATCTGAAAATACAACTTCAACAAATCCACCAAAATTGATGAAACTACCTAGCTAGTCTTCCAATGAATTAACACCCAATATGCTGAAACTTCATCAAAATAATTTTAATTGAGTTTTAGATTGAAATGACATGTTATCAGGTCTATGATACTTATCTACATCAGCAGCAACATTACAAATTCAAATATCCAAAATCTGGCAAAACCCACAAAAATTGTCGACACCAACAATCACCCAAATGTACCAAAAACACCATAAACTGATATTGTTTGATTCTCAGAAAGAAAATACATGAAATATAGTCTTATATAATTAAAATATCTGCAGAAAACACCTATAGCACACAACAGCAAACTACACAGTCAAATCTTCACTACAAGCTGAAATACACACTACGTATTTAGACCCACAAGCCAAAAAATGACACAGCACAACCCAAAACTCCCAGAGCTAATCTCTGGCACTATGAAATGAAAATATACAGCTACAACACAAAAAAAAAATTAACATAACAATATCAGCACATTCAAACACTCCTGGAGCCACTGTATGACAAATGAAGCCCTGCACACACAAACAATGGAAACTGCGGGAAACTACTAAATCCTTGAAGCTCTGTGTAACCTCTGGATGAAGATACTCCTTGTGATCAAAGGGTTTACATCCTCTAGACACCTGAAACTCATGGATTTTTATCCATAAGCCTCTTTAATCCAATGGGTTTTTATCCATTGAAGCCACAATCTGAAAATCTGCAAGTTTGAGAGAAAATATCAAATCAACAATACCGCCAAATGGCTAAATTTTCATTTTTGTATGAATATTTCATGGGAGAGATGGGAATCCAATATTCTCATGTTTTCCTTAGATTCTTTATTATTTTGGGGTATGACAGTTGTCATAAGTTGTCATACATTGTCATAAATTCCCCCGCCACTTGTGATTTACCAATATTTTCAAAATCTACATGCAAATGGACACCTCTCAAAACCCAATGCCCCTTTTTGAGTCTTAAAATTTAATTTAATATTTAATTGTCCTCTTGGAATAGATATTAGTTGGACAATATTAAATATTAAATATTTATTCTTCCTATGCTTGCCCAATTAACCCACGAAAGAATAAAATGGGTTAATATTGACCATTAATTAATTATTTTAGAAAGGGGACATGACAAGTCCTCCCTCCTATAAATTGCTTGTCCTCAAGCAATGTAAGTCTGGATAGTTAATAATTTCTGGTCCTTCCCATGTTGCATTTTCCACTGGAAAATTCTTCCATTTGATCAAATATTTTGTAATGCTCCTGTTCCTCAATCTTTTATCCCTTGTTTCCAAAATCTTTTTAGGAATCAGAATCAATTTTCCTTCATCATCCAAAGGTTGTAAATCAAATGAAGGCACAATTTGTTGTCCAAGAACCATCTTCAAACAATAAACATGAAATACGTTGTGTATCCTTATGTTTGGAGGAAGCTCCAACTCAAGCCACCTCACCAATTTTCCTGATGATCCTCTAAGGCCCAAAGAACTTAGGCTTAAGCTTTTCAATTCCACTCTTCTTCAAGGAGCTCTATTTATATGGCTGCAATCTAAGAAATACCAAGTCTCCCACCTCAAAAGATCTTTCTGTTGTCTTCCTATCTGCATATATCTTTTGTTGGTTCCGTGCTTGCCTCAAATTATCTTTTAGGGACCTTATGATCTCTTGACTATGATTGATAAGTTCACTAGCTGTAGGTACTCTAGTGTCTAAAAATATCAAATCAGAAAAAGAAAGTGCATCATAACCATAAATATCTTAGAATGGAGGCATACCAATTGACATATGATGTGATGTATAGTAGCAATAATCTCCCAAGTGCAACCATTTGACCTAACTAGTTTGCTGATCTAAAACATAATTTCTCAAATACCCCTCTATCCACTTGTTAACAATTTTTGTTTGTCCATCTATTTGTGGATGGTAACTTGTGCTTGGTGTGAGCTCTATTCCTGTCAAGTAAAAGAGTTTTTTCCAAAAATAACTAAGGAACCTACTATCTCTGTCACTAACAATGTTCTTTGGCAAACCATGCCGCTTAAATATCTCTTTGGAAAACAACTCTGCTACTTGAGAAGCCTTAAATTCTGAAGTGATGGGAAAGAAATGAGCATAGTTTGTTAATCTATCCACCACCACATATATATAGTCCTTATCTTGTACCTTGGGAAGTCCTGTGACAAAGTCCATGGAAATGATCTCCCATTTCTGTTCAGGAATTGGAAGTGGTTGTAGGAGACCTGCAGGAAAAATCTGCTCACCTTTATTCCTTTGGAAAGTCATGCACTCT
Organism: Cunninghamia lanceolata; assembly: GCA_027924645.1. Lineage (NCBI taxonomy): Eukaryota > Viridiplantae > Streptophyta > Pinopsida > Cupressales > Cupressaceae > Cunninghamia > Cunninghamia lanceolata. Next base: position 758,068 of record BSBN01001327.1, on the reverse strand, counting down.
TTGATATGCTGTGGACATCCTCTTTCATCCCTTTCCAAGAAAATCTCTCATGGATCTACCTGTATGTTTTGAAGTAACCTTGACGACCAGCCAAGGGAGTGTCATGGAAAGCTCTTAAAATCTTTTCTTTGACTTTTGATTCAGGAACAAGCAAAAGTTGGTTCTTGTAATAAATCAGCCCATCATTCACTGTATACCTATCATCTTCTACTAAATCATCCAACACATTAGATGCAAAAGTATTTTTGACATATTCAGCAATGATAGAATCTTTCCACTCTGTAGAAATAGAAGATAATGAACACAAAGTTGGCTTCCTATAAAGTGCATCCACTACCACATTTCTTTTACCCTTCATATATTCTATTTCAAAATCATGTGCTTGTAGTTTGCTTACCCACCTTTTTTGGCAATCATTCAAATCTTTTTGATCAAGAAAATACTTCAAACTATTATGATCAGTTTTCACAACAAACTTCCCACACACAAGATATTGTCTAAACTTTTCTAGTGCATGCATAATTACCAACATTTCCTTGTCATAAATGTGATGGTTTTTTCTATATTGTTTAGCTTCCTACTCTCAAAATAAATTGGATGTGCCCTTTGAGTTGGGACAGCCCCAACACCTTCACCAGAAGCATCACGTTCAACTATAAAGGGCAATGTAAAATCAGGAATAGCAAGCACAGGGCATGAACTCATTACCTCCTTAAACTTGTCAAAAGTTTTTTGAGCTTCTTCAAACCATGCAAAGGCTCCTTTCTTAGTCAAATTAGTCAATGGAATGGCAAGATAAGAAAAACCTTTTAGAACCCTCTTATAATAGCAACATAGCCCAAAGAATCCTTTCAATTGTGTAAGATTTGTAGGTGGAGGCTAATCTAGTATTGCTTGAATCTTCTGTTGATCTACTTGAACACCCTTAGAACTTATGACATATCCCAAGTAAAGAATTTTAGTTAATCCAAACTCACATTTGGACAACTTAGCTTAGAAAGATTGCTGCTCCAAAATACCCAAAACTGTATCTAAATGTTCCAAGTGTTCCTTCCAAGTTTTACTGTAGATCAATCTATCATCAAAGAAAACCAAGACAAACTTCCTGAGTTGCTTGCTAAATACCTTGTTCATGCATGATTGGAAAGTGGCTGGTGCATTGGTGAGTCCAAAGGGCATGACCAAGAACTCAAAATACCCATAGTGACAACAAAAAGTTGTCTTTTCCACATCTTTGTCTCTCATCCAAATCTGGTGGTATCCCAATCTCAAATCAATCTTAGAAAAGTAAATAGCTCCATGCAAGTCATCAATAAGTTCATCTATCCTTGGTATGGGATATCTATTCTTAATGGTTTTCTTATTCAAATCTCTATAGTTGATGCACATCCTTAGAGTGCCATCCTTCTTTTTCACAAGAACTACAAATGATGCAAAGGGACTAGAACTTGGTCTAATGTATCCCATGTCTATGAGCTCTATGATAGTCTTCTCTATCTCTTCCTTGTAACCCCTTGGATGTTTGTATGGAGTACTTATAATAGGTTTGGCATTTTGTGCCAACTCTATAACATGCTGAAATCCCCTATCTGGAGGTAATCCTGGGGGTATTGTTACCTAATTTCACTACTAGCTCAATCAGGTAGAGCTTTTCATTTTTTGAAGAAGAGAAAGGTACATTTTATTTTGTTGCATTATGTCCATGTGCATATATAGTAAAAATTAAGATTACAGTGCAATGTTGCATTATAGATGCATTTCATATTTAAGAGATTGTACTGATCTTTTGAAAGGAATAGTAATCTTTATTGAAACAATAAATGTATAAGTTCTCACACAAGTCATGAGATTAACTGTTTGACTACAAATGAAAAGAGAAACTATACATTTATAGAAAACTAAAGAGATAAATATGCATATGAGATAGGATGACTCGTCATTTCCTAAATGATGAGTCTCGGTCATGTTTGTCATGTCTGGTGTCATCCCATGTTGTCCACTTGTCATGCACTCAGCTGTTGTCTCCTTGTTGCCCCTAGTTAACTGCATAAAATTTTGAAAAACTGATGTTAGAGCAATGACGGGGCATCATATATCATATGATATACATCTACAAATATACGATTTGACTTTCAGATGTAGAAAACTAGTTAATATCACGTGAACCTTCGAGGAAGCAACAAGATAATCAATGATGAAATCACATGCTCATGTTTTTCTAACATGTTTATTTCATGTACAGATACATGTGTCATTTAACACTCTTCATTTTAGTATGTGGAGAAAATGTGGCTCCCATGAGGTTTGATCCCAACATGTCTAATTGAGAAACATTAATGCTTTCAAATAGTATAACAAAAAGAGATACAATTACAGAAAATGAAGTGCAAGAGCCATCCTATAGCTACTCATGACAAACATAATCTACAGTTACAACATCTGATAAGAACAACATGATTTATTACCAATGTGATATGTAAAAATTAGGTTAATAAGATCAACCATATAAATGAAAACCTAATCCTACCATCATCAAAAAATTGAATCCAAGTGAAATCAAAAGCATGCAATTCAAGAACAAAATCACCTAGATTGTATGATTCCTTGTTTGTGATGTGGATTGCTTCTCAACAATGAACAATTATGAAGATCAAAGCTACTATGATGGATGGATGATAATGATAATATGCTAGATGGATGTTAAAATGCTCAATATGCTCAAGATGATAATGTAGATGCTATATAAAAATGATGGATCAATTGCTTGAGATGATAATTTAGACACTATATGAAAAATGATGGATCGATCGCTTGAGATGATAATTTGGATGCTAAATGAAAAATGATGGATCAATGTAGTATGAAATGAGAGGGTGTTTATATAGAACTCAACCAAAATCAATCAACGGGTAGAGATTTGGTGGCTATGTGAACGACTAGGATGAATTGATAATCATATGTGAATGTGTAGATGACAAGTGGAGGGAAGATAAGGCTTATGTGTGACTGTGTACATAAAAAGTACTACATATGAAAGATATTAAATAAAAGATGTAGTACCACACACGTTTTTAAATAAAAGATACACACATGTTGGCTCATGATAAAAGATAAAGATAAATAATAAGAGAAATTAATTAAATAAATAGAATTTATTTAATTAATAGGAAAGTGGGCTTATGAAGGGAATTTTAATTAAATAAATAAGATTTATTTAATTAAAATAGATAGAATAGAAAAGATAATTAAACAATTAAAGATTATTTAATTATAGATTAGAACAAATAGATAATGAATTAATTAAATAAATATAAATTTATTTAATCAATAGAAGAAATAAGTGATTTAAAAAAAATAGAGAAATTGTTCAAGTGTTTTAGACAAATGCAGATGTGATATTTGATACTAATGATAACTAGGTCAATTTTGGGTGTCTACAGCCAGAGCTGAAAGATTACCATTGTCCTGTTAGGTTATGAGCAACTATGTCTCTAAGGTCTTTAGCACAAGGAACACTGACTATGCAGATGAGGATATCTGCCCATATATTGAGGATAACACATAGAAGAATAACATCTTAAGATCAGTCACAACAATGATAGAGTCAGTCAATATGGAAGGAGACTGTCATAGCAGTCTTAGAATAAGAAAATAAAGTATGACATGACTATCATTATCAAAGCATTTGACTGCATATAGAGACAAGATGGGCAGTCAAATGACTGCAAACAAATTGTAGACTAATGGTTGAATGCACACAATTATTGTCAAACCTTTGAAAATGATAGTCATGGTATCACTGTAAGCAGTCATGACAGTCAATAACTAGAGGACAGTCCATACCATAAAGATAATGATAGAGACTATCTTAGAATCTCATCTAATACACAATGAAATTACATGCTCATAGTAAACTACAAGCGAATTGAATGAAGGACCGAATGAAGCTTCTACAGGAGCATTACAAAGAAGCTATATGCAGTTTATTCAAAAGCATGAGGTATGTATACAATAGACCAAATGATATGAATGACAATGTTATCCACAATGTAGGGTTTGCTTTACAAAACCCTAGATTATAAACATTTCATAATCTATATACACAAGTCATGAGAAGCAAAATGAACATCCATAAGTTTGATGCTACTAAGACTGCTCAGAGTTATTCATCAGAAGATACAGCTTCAAGAGACCTCATGAAGAGTTACTACTATAATTGGTGCCTTAGATGTGAATAAAAATGCAAATCAAATGAAGACCCACAGTTTATGAACATATATCTATGCTGCTATAGAACAAAAGTACAAGATCTGCAGCTACAGGAGTCATGAGATATGGTTCAAATATATAGTGAAGGGTTTTGTTTTGTAAACCCTAATGAGATCAAAGAAATATAGCAGTGTGTTTTCATTATCAGTGACAAAATGTGTTCAAACTTTATAGAGATTTGGTATATTCAATATTTCATAATATATGCAGGATATGCTAAATGAAAGGTGGATCCACAATTCTGAAAGCTACAGGATATGCTCAATCTTTGCAAAGAAAGTTTTTTTTGCATTCAAAATGTATACAGATAATAAGAGACAAGGAAAGTATGCACATAGTTTGTCCAATTTGGAGAAAACCCATGAAGTCAAAAATACAGTGATGAACCAGCTCAGGAGCAAAATGTCCAGAATGATACAAATATATAGAAGATGATCACCTACAGGCAGAGTATCAACAAAGACAGAGGAATCATGAGTTATGCCTTGGCAGTCATCATGAAGGAGGGATTTTCTTTCAAAATCACAGTTATGAGAAGTGTGCCACTATATACCAGAGTTTCCAAGCTTAGTGTTTTCAACAGAAGCTGCCAGATGTATAGGAGATACTTAAAAAAGAATGAGGGTTTATTTCCTTAAAACCCTAGGTTGAAATCAGAAGCAACCTTATTTCTTCATTGCCAAGAGAAAGAGAAAATTTGCTAAGTATCTGTAAATCTTTTTAGAAGCATTAACAGCTGTAATATTTCATGGTTGTTCACAAAATGGACTAAGGGTTTATAAACCAAACCCTAGTGAGATATACCCTTGTTTCTTAGTGTTTTCAACAACAAAAGCTAGAGATAGGAAAATGTCATGCACAGAGGAGCATTTTGATACAGAAATGATAAACTTTGCTATTTTCTATAGCTTCTCGCCTAAAAATACAGCTTGTTTTAACATGAAGTACAGTATTTGGCCACAGCTGTGAAAGAAAATGAAACATTCGGCATATACTAAATAGTATTAATAGCAGAAATGACAGAGATTTGCAGATTTTGTTTCAAGAAAACTAGTTTGTTGAACTTACCTATGGCTATTGAAGCCTTTTGATCAGAAAACCCAGTGAGAAATGCCTTCAAAATTCATCAGAAGATCTACAGGGTGCTCTGGAAGAAGACCTCCATGGCGGCACATAGAGCAAAGTTACAAAAATGTAAAAGTGCAAATGAGGGGCAAAATGTTGTCATTTTGTTCTTTTATGGTTTCAACCCTAAGAGCCCGATGGGTTTTTGATCATTTTTTTTGTTTTTGTTACTTTTCCTTTTAGCCCATGGTAAACACTTGGAGTATCTCATGCTAAGCATTTGTTAATGTTTTTTCCTTATGCCCTAGGACCAGCATGTAGGTGTTTGTTGTTGTTTATTACCTTTGCATAGATTGAAAATGTAAAACATTTAAATTCAAATGATGGTATTATAAATCATTTTGAGTTTGTTGTTATACTTAAATGCAAAAGAGGTTATAAAGCACCTATGAAGTTAAGTGATCTTCTCATGTCTTGGTATATGCCAAGTATATAGGAGAATGGAGGAGTTGGCAAACACGTGCCAAACATATAGCCTTTTGTTTTGCTTTGGAGTGGAGATAGATTGACTAGGTCTTAGAGACAGTTATTGATTGAGTTGAGTGTTGGAGAGCATCTAGGAGGTTTTTATTGCTTTTAGAGTCTTTTTGGAGTAGTTTTAATGAGTCATCATGTTGGATTAGGTCATGATGGAATTTTTCCTTCATTATGAGCTCTTGTGGAGAGGATATAGGCCCTATATTCTAGGCTTTTGTGGGCATCCGACCCAAAGTTGTTTCTAGCTCCTTGTATAGTGGAACCACTTGGATAGTGGTGGATATAGTCACTTTTGTGACTCATTTTTGATAGTTTTGATTATGCAATTTGGAGAGACTTGTGATTTTGACATCCTTGCTCAAATTTTAGCTTTTTTTGTAACTCATTTTTAGTTTACTTGATACAAAATATAGTGGAGACCTTGTATGTTACTGATTGAAGATTGGGCCTACTTGATATCTTCATCTTTGTGTTTAAACAACTAATTTGATAAAGCTACCTGTGAAGTAAGTTTTGCTTCCTCTTAGTTTTTGTCTTAGAATTAGAAACCTTTATGCAGAAAATACTAATGCAAGTTGCAATTTGTGTTACAAATGTGTGTTGTTGTTAAGTGTGAAACTATTTTTCCTCTTTAAAACCTACACATTTAAACCTTTTTATGAAACATTTATGTAGAAGTATAAGAGATAAGTTGTGCAAGCATTTCTTCAGTTATATGACAAGTGTTTAAATCTATTTTTTCATATCCCTCATTCAGTTAGGTGTATCACCCATTAGAGTTCATTTTCAGTTTAATACATATGTTTTTCTTATCCTTTTTCCTTGTCAAGACCATAGCATAGTGATTATTAGGTGATACAAAGTTAGGAAGCTGACCTTCTCTAAAGATTCACTCTAATTTCCAGGTGACCCACAGCCGAGGAGTGTTTCCATGTTCTTCTAGAGTACCAATTTTCTACAAATTGGTAGGGTGTAACTTTCAAAGATAACAAGCATATCACTTAAAACAATGCTATGCTTATCTAAAATTTCTTGAATTTCAAAATAAAATTTACCTTTTCCATTTGGAGAGCTCCATTTGAAATCCCTCTGAGTGTAATCTCCTTGCCTTTTGACTAAAACTTGAACTCCATAGTTTGATAGTTCTGATAGTGTCCTCCAATAGAATGCAACCATTGAACACCCAAGACAACATTAGTTTCACCAATACCAACAACATAAAAATCATCACAAACCTTGTAGTCTCCCATAGTGATGCACAATTGTTTGACCACTTTGGTGCATGGTATAGTGAATCCATCTGCAACAGTGACATTAAAACCTTCAAATTCTTTAGTCTTCAAGCCTCTCTTCATAACCAACCCTTCATCAATAAAATTGTGGGTTGCCCCACTATCAATCAAAATAGTCATTCGCTGCCCTGCTCCCAAAAGTTCTCCCGAAAGTGCAGCTAACGAAACTTCTTTTATAGTCTCCGCTTCAACCTCAGGTTTGGGATCCTCTATGTCATGAAACTCCTCATTACCATTTGAGTTTGCATCCTTATCTGAGATAACCTCTATGTAATGGACTTGTCCCTTTTCCAAACACCTATGTCTAGGGACCCAAGGCTCTCTGCAAGAAAAACAAAGTTTCTTACTCCTAAGCTCATTCCTTGTTTCTTCATCCATCTTCTTTGCAATATTAGGAGTTGTATTCTTCTATATAAGTGCAGGTGCATGGAATGGTTTCTTCTGAAATCCTCCCTTATGATGCCATGTGTTTGGTTTGGAGAAGTGTGGGAAAGCATTCTTTGGAATTGATGGCTCAAGGGTTAGAGCTCGCTTGATAGCTTCTTACAAAGTGAGAGGTGTGAAAGATCTGACAAACCCCCTAAGAGGTTCAGTGAGCCCTATAATAAATAGGTGTACTCTTCTTTTCTCTAATATTTCAAGTACCATTATTGTAACCTTTTGAAAGTCTACTATATACTCACTTACTGAGTTCTTTTGCTAAATTTTAGACAACTAGTTGAAATATTCTTCTTCCTCTTTCAGTTCATACTTGTCAAGAATCCTCTATTTAAATTCATCAAAAGTCTATACCTGATCATGTCCCAATGTAGTGTGACCATGGTACCACCATTTATAGGCTTCCCCTTCCAAATGCAAGGTGGCAAACTGAATTGCATCTTTCTCTTTCATGGGGTTTCAAGCATAAAGTATGTTTCTATCTTTTGCAGCCAAGCCATAACTGAAATCTTCTCACTTCCATTGAAGAAGGCTACTGTTAATTTTCCCAACTTGTGATTCAATTCTTTATTTTTGCTATTTCCCTTCTTTTGAGATTCACCTCTTCTCAAGAAATCTACATATTCTCCCCAAGACATATCATTCTTAATCTCTTCTACCAGTGAATTGTATTCTCCACGCCATTTGTTAAGAGTCTCTGCATTGAACAAACTAGTAGTTGTGGAATTAACTTGTTTAGGTTCCTCTTTAGGTAGGAATAAGGGTTTGTTTGCAGCCCCTAAATTTTGTGTCTCAATCTCCTTTCCTTTTCCATTGTTACTGTTGTTTGCACCTGAAGTACTGCCACCATTGTTTCTGTTGTTGTTGTTGTTGTTTTGAATCCATTGCATCATTTGAGCAAACATTTCAGAAAGTCTAATTTGTGCCTCAATCATTTGATTAAATTTTCTTGAAGCATCATCTTCTTCTACATTTCTTCTATCTTCCATTGTTTCCTCCCATTGCAATTTCTTTTGCTCTCTCCTCAAATATCTAATTTCTCTGTCACTCAGTATCATCAATCATCTAAATAATCTACAAGCTGGAAAGATCATGCTCTGATACCACTATAATGAGCCAACTCAAAATTAATATGTAATATCAGAATTGAAAATACAACTTCCACAAATCCACCAAAATTACACTGAAATTGATGAAACTACCTAGCTAGTCTTGCAATGAATTAACACCCAATATGCTGAAACTTCACCAAAATAATTTTAATTGATTTTCATATGGAAATGACATCTTATCAGGTCTGTGATACTGATCTACATCAGAAGTACAATTACAAATTCAAATATCCAAAATCTGGCAAAACCCACAAAAATTGTTGACACCAACAATCACCCAAATGTACCAATAACACCATAAACTGATATTGTTTGATTCTCAGAAAGAAAATACATGAAATATAGTCTGATATAATTAAAATATCTGTAGAAAACACCTACAACACATAGCAGTAAACTACACAATCAAATCTTCACTACAAGTTGAAATACACACTGTGTATTCAGACCCACAAGCTAAAAAACTACACAGTACAATCCAAAACTCCCAGCACTAATCTTGGCACTATGAAATGAAAATCTAGAGCTACAAAACTAAAAAAAAATTAACATAACAATAGCAGCACATTCGAACACTCCTAGAGCCACTGTTGTGACACATGAAGCCTTGCACACAAACAATGGAAACTGTCAGAAACTACTAAATCCTTGAAGCTCTGTGTAACCTCTGGATGAAGCTACTCTTTGTGATAAAAGGGTTTACATCCTCTAGCCACCTAAAACTTGTGGGTTTTCATCCACAAGCCTCTTTAATCCAATGGGTTTTCATCCATTGAAGCTACAATTTGCAAATCTACAAGTTTGAGAGAAAATATCAAATCAACAATAACTCCAAATGACTAAATTTTCATCTTTTGTATGAATATTTCATGGGAGAGATGGGAATCCAAGATTCCCACATTTTCCTTGGATTCTTTTCTATTTTGGGGTATGACAATTGTCATATATTGTCATACATTGTCTTAAATTCCCTCGCTAATTATGATTTACCAATATTTTCAAGATCTGCATGCAAATGGACACCTCAAACCCAATGCCCCTTTTTGAGTCTCAAAATATTTAATTTAATATTTAATTGTCCTCTTTGAATAGATATTAGTTGAACAATATTAAATATTAAATATTAAATATTTATTCTTCCTATGCTTGCCCAATTAACCCATGGAAGAATAAAATGAGTGAATATTAACCATTAATTAATTATTTTAGAAAGGGGACATGACATTTAATCTCTGAACAACATGATCAATAGAGCATATGTTGTTCAGAGATTAAACTCTGAACAATCATATGATCTCTATACCATTACCATAGCCATGACATCCTTAGGTGTTACATTCTAAAATGTTGCATTCCTACTTAGGATGGAGAACAGAGTTTGAACTCTGCACAACATCCAAGCTTAGGATGTTGTGTAGACTTTAAACTCTGCAATCCATCCTAAGTCTTACTTACCAAAAATCCAAAGAATGTTGTGTGGAGTTTAAACTCCGCACAACACTCTTAAGTGGGTTGTTGTGCGAAGTTTAAACCCCACGCAACAATCTCTAAACCTTTGTCGTATCTATTGCATAAAGTGTCGTGCAAAATTTAAACTCTACATGACACCTATTAGTAGATGTCGTGTAGAGTTTAAAGCTCACATGACATCTCATGATCTTTTTTCACAAACACTACTTAGTGTTGTGTGGACTTTAAACTCCACACAACACAGGGAGCAATATGTTGTGCGGAGTTTAAAGTCCGCACAACATAACATGATCTAACCCTCAGAAAACTAAGTCATACTAGTTGTATGAAGGGATGCAGATCAGAGATTTTTCTCCAATGTGCATCTCAACTGTCTAAAATTTTCTAACACTAGGAACAACACAAATTACTCAAATGGGAGATTTTTTCTGATATTGCACCTAAAAGTTTCTAAGTGCAGAAGTGTTGTTTTTTCCTACAATTGCACAAAGGCAGAATGCATGAAGTTTTTTTAACACTAATAAATTTATAAAAATTTAATTTTTGCAGTTGTTTGTTAGATGTCTAAATACTCCCCAAACAAGAAGATGAAGTACAAATTTCAAGGTGTCATTCCAGTGAACTCTGTAGAGTCAAACATTGATGACATCAAGGATATAAAGATTGGACATGTGGATATGTCAGAATTCTTAGAGAGGGTGAATAAAAAGCCAATACCAGTACACATGCAATGTATTCTAAATAGTGATATTCACTTGGTCTCTATGTTCCCAGTATCTGTACAGAACCCCAATTTCATATTGGCTATGCCAGGTAAATTTGACAAAAACACTAAAAGCATATATGATGTAGATGATAATGTTATTATACAATTGGATACAAATTTCTTTGACACATTTTTAGGTGTCCAAATATTGAGAATTATGTTGATCTTACTATTAATGAGGCACATAAGCACTATGAAACTCATACAAAAAAGTGCAAGAGAATCATCAACACTAGATGGCTCAAGACTCCTAGGCCTACAATCTCAAGATGCCCTAAGAACATCTTTAGGAGTGAGTTTATCGAAGAGGTGGGTGATCTCATAACCCTCCTCAATAGGGTAAAAGGCCTTCTTACATCAACCACTTTTTAGGAATGGATGTATCAATACATTCATGTCATTAAAAAGGGGAATCAAAAGATATGGTGGGGGAAACAAATTAGTGATTCCATTTGTGAAGAACTATCAAAGGTGTCAACAACATTGAGGTTCTACATGACTTCATGTTTGGTGTATGCTGCTACAGCCATGAAACATTTCCCAAGACTTACATCAGAAGAAGACATGAGATTTATTCATGTATATGAGTACTACCCCCAATTAACTTTAAAAGAGAGCATCAAACATTTTAGAAGGGCGAATGATGCATTCTTCTACAACTACATCTACATGTTGGAGAAAGACCTTGAGAAGAAAAGGGTTTCATATGAAGCATGGGAGTAGGTACGAAGTTCGGGTGTATCTTTTTACAATTCCCATCCTTCACTTACATCAGAGCTCTTTGTTTCAATGGACAACCGTACATGCTTACCAGATATCCAGGAGATAGATTAGTTTTGATGGAATTATACAGAGAGGTTATGGATGTACATATTAAGCAAGATGAATCTCACAGGGGTGGCTTTAAGTTTCAATTTCAAATGGTAGATATGGTATTTCTACAACTCCCAAAGCCAAAGCAATGGAGACAGAATTGCAATGGATTACTTTAAAGAGATACAGGAAGAGACTAGATTTTGATTACTGAGGGATGAAGGACAAGATGAAAGGTAATTACATTCACGTCCATAAGGCTAAAGATGTTTGAGCCAAATGCCAGACTGAGGAAGATATAAGGAGAATGGACTTCAGTCATCTCAGTTTGGATCAAGTGAGGTTTTTAATTGGCTAATGTTCCAGAGGATATGCAAGATTAAGGTGATATAGTTGAAGTTGTGTATATAGGCAACAAGATTGTTGATACTCCTCTTCCTCCAATTCAATGGTCACAAAAGAGGAGATGGTCTCGATAAGAGAAAGATTTCAAAAAATTCTTACTAATACAAATATTTGGCTACAAAACAAAGATATAAAGTTGAAACCTTTCAAAACAAGTTCAGAGGAGGAGCAGACAAAAGGACCTACAAGGAAGAGAGAGGAGCTAAAGACAAAGAATAAAGAGGATACTCTAGCTAGGGACAAGAGACTTAATTTTGTTTTCAAAATAGGAGATAGAGGCAAGAGAAAGGAAAAGGAACATTTGCACAACCAAATGTTGATCAAGAGGAGACAACTAGAGAAGAGTTACAAGAACATCCAGTCAATTCTCAAGTGGAATCTACATAGGTGACACCTCCTAATTCCTCTCCTTTAGATTTAAATGTTCAAACTCCTATGGCTCCCATGTCACCAAGTGCACAATAGTTACCATCTATTCCAGTTGATCATCGGTCACCTAATGTGTCAATTCATTCCATTCATTCATCCCCTTCAACACTTGGTAATGAGTCCTTGTTTGATCAGCCTATTGACAATGTTGATAATGTTTTTGGGTCTCTTTCATCTATACCCAGTTTGTTTGATGTTCTTAGTTCATTGATTGATTCAATATCACAATTTGAGTTTGAGAAGTTCTTGTCTTCTACTTCTTCCAAAGTGCCATTGGATGTTAATCCCTCTATTGTGCAAACACAAACTCCACTAACTATTACCCATACTCCACTTGTGTCTACATTAGTACAAGATCCTTCCATTCCACCTGTGTCACAAGAATCTACAGTTCCTCCTATGTCTTCCCAAACTATGACTATAGAAATAAGAGGTGATTCTTTTGTCCTTCCACCATGGTTCATGTCACAAAAGTCAAAAAGGAAGAAACAAGATGTGTCACCTAAATATTTTGACTTTGGTCAGCTGGTTCTAGTAAAGTCAAAGGCAACCAAAAAAGCCAAGACTTTATCTAGGGTGATTGTTGATGAGTCAGGAAATAAATATGTTGAGGTAGTTGTGCCTCCACCTGACAAGAGCATCATAGAAGTTCAAGCTTATGATTATGTTAAATCAAGAGTTGAGCTTGACAAGTAGACAAATGAAAGTACAAAAGAGGATTTGTTGGCAAAATTATCTGCATTGCTAGATAGATATGATAGACATAAGGTGATCAAAGACCAACTCAAGTTGCAAGTAAATCAGTTGAAGTCGGTACTTCGAAAGATAGCTCAATCATCAGAATAGGTTGAACCTATTGAGACCAACACAAATAATGAAGCCATCCAAAAGGCTGAAATGAGGGGTGCTAAAGGTCACGAAGTTGATGCTTGGATTGATAGAGTACTCACCCAAGGTTCGCAGCAAATAAAGTCATCCATTGAACTTTATAATGACTTGGGTAAAGTAGGGAAAGAAATTAGCCAAACACTTGAGATCCTTTCTCAAGATATGCAGCTAGTTCAACAAGATTTAGATTCATGGAATAAGCTATGGGATTTCAAAATGTAAGTGTTGGTTGAGCATGAGGTAATCCCCAACATAAAGAAATATGTGCAATGCAGAGAGGCCATGATTCATAAGAAAGGAAATTATTGAAGGCCTGATTCAAGATTTGAACAAAGATTTAGAAAGGGGAGAAAATAAAGCTTTGGATATTTTATATGAGCTGGCAGAACTTCCTTGTCATATATTAGATGATAACCAAAAAACTCTCCTAGAAGATGCAGTCATTTAGGAGTTTACCAACCTTATACAAATAGAGGTAGAAACAAAATTCTTCACATTGGCTTCAATTGACAGGTTGATGGATTCTCATATAACTCTGGATAGACTGCAAAAGAAACTGATTTAGCACAAGAGCATGCCTGACACCCTCACGAATTCCATCAACTGAGTGCTTACCATTTCTGAACATACACCAGGGCCTGATAGTAATGAAGTCCAGGCCACCATGAAGAGATATGAAGAATTTCTAGAGAAAGATCAAGATAATGAAGAAGTACCTGAGGACACTTAGTTATTTTTCCATGCTTTAGTTATGTATTTTATAATTTGTAGATGACAAACTCCATGTCTTTTTGTAAAATTAGATTACATGAAGTTGTGAGACAGAGTCCTAAGTCAATTGGAACTCTGATTTTGAATAAGTCAAATTAGTTGTAATTTCCCTATATTTGCTCTTATCCTCTCCCTATAAATAAAGAGCGGCTCTTATGTAAATAGGATCTTTTAGTTATTGAAGTGAAATGCTATTGAATTGAAGAGCATTTTGAAAGTTTGTGTTCAAGTTGTAAATCATACTTTATCAATAATAAGAAAAGCAAGTGGGCATTCAATCTTTTCCTTGAAACAAACTTGTGGTATATTGGAGATGTTCTTATGTCTTTTCCCTTGTACTTTCTTATACATTTGATCAAATAGTAGTGTGAATTTGGATAATCTGGGAGATGTTCTAAATCTGATTTTGGAGACTTTGTGCTACAACATTATCTTTGGATTCATGTTTTATGTTTGTGAGTGGAAGATACTGAGAGACTTTGAGCTGCTAGCTATCTCTTGTGTTTGTTAATCTCATTTTAGCATACGGTGAAGACTTCGGGCTTGTTATCCTCAAAATTAGCTATGCTCATTTTGTAGGATGACCCCTACGAATCTTGTTTGTTTCGTAGCCTATGACTCTAAGTACACAAATCAAGGCAAATCATTTCATCCTCATGCGTGGTCCTCTAGCTCCTAAGAATCTATTCGAATATCTTCTCGAATCAGTTTCTCAGAATTTGCGCAAGTTTTCAAACTTGGGTTTTGGTAGTTTTAAAGGAGTTAAAAAAAATTGTTTTACATGCATGAGCAGTGATTTTTGCCATTGGTGCATGTCAGTCAAGTTTCCCCTATATGCAAGGGCGGTGAAAATCACCATCCATGCATATGTTTTTTATCCTTCATGTCTGGGTAGTAATTTTTCCTACCTGAGCATGTGCTAGTTCACACGAACTGCCATAAATGCGAGTTTAAGTTCTTTTAATTTCAATGTTTAAATGTGTCAGTTTTAAGTTTTATTTTTCATTGTTGTATTCTCCTTGCCATCTGTCTACTCCGCACCTTTACTCACTTCCTCACAAATTTCATTCAAGCATAGAAATGGATTTGAGCAATGTTTTAAGTTAGGGTTTTGGAATCAGTTTTTCTTCCATCATTTTTAGGTTAGCTTCTAAGTTGTTTTCCCCTTAATTCATTTAGTTTTTAACGTTTAAACCTATGTTTTCTTTGGGTGAGTTGTTTTAGTTTTCATGTCTCTTGCTTGAGCAGTGTTTTTTGCTACTGAGACATCATGTTTTATTCTAAGTGTAAGGGCGGCAAATTATACCGCCCATACACATTGTCATTTTCCTACCCAAATGCATGGGCAGTGAATTTCACCGCTGGTGCAATTCTTATGTTTTTATCAAGAAATACATGAGCGACGATTTCCACTACCCATGCCATTGCTATGCCTTACCTTATGTGTAAGGGCGATGAAAATTGCTACCCATACACAAAGCAATACTTCCTCTCATATGTGCAAGCAACAAATTTAGCCGCTCACACACATCGTTGCGACTCCCATATGCAAGTGCAACTATTTTGGCCTCCCATACACCAAAATGCAATATACCCACATGCAAGAGTAGTCAAAATGACTCCCCATGCATGTCTTCCTCTAAAATTTCCTAACACTGGGAAATTCCTGTAAATAATGCATTTGGCTCACTTTCTCCTAATTTCTTGACTTGCTGCGCTCTAGCCCTTTTAAGTTTGTCCCTGTGAACATGGTCAACATTACGCAGTTTTCCCAAAATGCCAATTTTTCCCCTAACTGTGAGATCATGATTTTTTTTGCAGTTTCTGCAAGCAACAACTATTGTCAACACTAGTTTCAGTGATTCCTTCAAAATCTGATGTCCGAGCCATCTCCGTCCAAAGCTAAGACAATGATGTGATACTTTTGCACAGGTTTGAAGAGTTCCCATGTACCCTCACAGCTAAAAATCACAAGTTTCTTCCTACAAAAGAGATGGTCGATGCTTTCAAAAAGATGATCCAGAATAACATTGAAGATGAAGCATTTTCAATTATTTCAATGGATAAACTCCAAGATTATCAATCAACCCTTGATAATTTGAAAGACAATCTTGGGAAGCATGAAAAGGTGATAAAGGTGGTGAAAGATACAATCATCAAAGCTCATGCTATTTCAAAAAATACAGTTGGACCAGACATTTATGAGATGGAAGCAGTAAAGGCCATGTATCACAATTTTCTGAAGAAGAATGATAGTGGCAGTTGATATTCTTTCTTCAATGCCTTAGTTTATTTTTCCTAATTTTTGTATATGTAATTTGTAATCAGTTTTGGACATATCCATATGTATTTCTCTAAAATGTAATTACATGTGGAACAAAGGAAGTCCTAAGTCAAAAAGGACTCTTTTTGTTGAATAAGTCAAAGTAGTTAGACCTTTTCCTAGATTCGCTCAAGGCCTCTCCCTATAAATAAAGAGGGCCCCTATTGTAATTAGGATCTTTAATCTTTTATAACGAAGTGCTACCTAAATTGAGACTCAACTTTGAGACTTTGTGTTCAAATTGCACAATCAGTTCTAATCAATAAAGAAGGCAAGTTTTGATATCAAACTTTGTGTTGAATTGAATTTGTATTAGTGAGGATGTACATATGGCATTTTTGTTGATTTCTCTTGTTGATTGATTGAATAAAGTGGTGTTTGGTTATTATGATTGGAGGACGTTCAAGATAAGTTATATAACCTTTGTGTTATATTATCTCCTTGAATTTATGTGTGTTGAAAGTGTTTCTTAGTGAAGGATTATAAAGACTTTGAGCTTGTAGTTGTTCACTTTGTACATGAATCGTGTTGAGGACTTGTAGACTTTGCACTATGATTTTCAATTACATTCACGTGAATCAGTGGTATTGTTAGTTGACAGACTTTGTGCTCCAACTGGTGATACAATTACTTTTAAAATCTTTCTAGGGATAATTTGAAGACTTTGTGCTTGAGATTATTCACTTGGTTTGTGAATCTTTTTTGTGAAGTGAGTTGAAAGACTTTGTGCTTCAACTTACAAGAATATTGATGATTACTATTTAGGTTAATATTAGAATTGTAGAAGCATTATTGAATATTACCGTGAAACATTGTAAACATCTTTTCTGAAAGAAGAGAAAAGGATGAATGTAACACACCCCCTACATGGTTAAAGCTACTGTAAATAAGTTGTTTTGTTTTGTTTCAATAAACAGTAAGAAGGGAACCTCCCCTTGTTGAGAGGAGAGATTTATCTCATCACACTATAGTTGATATAACCATTTTGCCGTCAGTGAGTTGACGACAAAATATTCACCCAACAAGGATGCACCTTATTCTATATGTTTTCAACTTCAAGTTAACAAAAGACTTTGTGCTTTTTGTCAATTTCTTGGTATTAAAACATCCTGGTATCATTTTGGTTATTCTTAAGTTTATTCAATTTAGATATATGTTATTATTGTTCCAATAAGTAGTTTTTTAGTTTATCTCACTTTGTAAGAATCAAGGATTTGATATTAAGAGTTTGTAAGTGAACATCATTTCTGAAATAAGAGAAATTGATGATATGGCAACATCCAGAGGTTAATTTTAGTGTAAATAAATATAGTTAAGTACGTGTTGATTGTAGTGGACAATAAGAAGGGAACCTCCACTTTCTGAGAGGAGAGATTGTATCTCATCACACTGTGCTTTATATAACCATTTTGTTATTAGTTAGTTGATAACAAAATATTCACCCAATAGTTTTTGGCAACTCCACTGGGGAAAGAATACGCAACCAAGAGCCTCTCGCTTTCAGTTGAAGTATACCAGTCTTATTATTTTGTAATTGTTTTGTGGTTACTGATATATCTTTCTGTCAAGTTTGCACTCTGGCTGGACAAAGTTATACACATAGTAGAAGAGTTCAAAGAATCATTGATCCTACTTTTGAGTTGTTGCAAAAACATAACTTTGATTTTTTGCCTATACAACCAAGGACACCTCTTCAGTATACAAGGAGTTTTCCTCCCACCTATGCAAGGTCTCCTATATTGAGCGAAGATTCAAGTGCTCTTAGAGTTCTACCTATCACACCAATTAAAAGGTTTGATATTCCTTTGTTCAACCTAGGTAGAATGGTTCTTCCAAGTCCATGGAGAAATGCCTTTGGGCCACTGAATTTGGATCCACCATCACATGAACTACCTCATAGTTCACGCAAGAACTTTCCCAAGTTCTACGGGGATGGTAACAACATCCTGATGAGCACATTGCTACATTCTACATTGCATGTGGTGTTCTTGGAGTATAACATGAAGATGTATCCATGAGGTTTTTTGTTGAAACACTTCAAGGAGTGGCTGCCGATTGGTTCTATCATCTTCCAGAAAGAAGTATTATTGGTTGGGATACACTTTGGACCAAATTTGAAGCAAGATTCAAACCAGTTGAAGATGCTCATGCTTTGTTGGCTCATCTTACATAGATGAAAAAAAACCACAAGAACCCATGTGTGAGTTCGTGGCTAAGTTTAATAAGTTGACAAATAGAATTCCAACTATTGCTCAACCAATAGCTAAAAATTTGAAGTGTTTCTTTATCAACAGTCAATTACCAGAGGTCAATTTTCTTCTATGAAGGGCAACCCCAGCTGATCTTGCAACTGCTCAAAATATTGCTACCAAGATTGAGGATGATTTAATTCTTGTGGAAAAGATAAGGAAAGATCCAAATAGGTCTAGAGGACAACCTTCTTCAACTACACCCTCTACAAGCACCATAGATCCCATGGTGTAAAATCTAGCCAATGAGCTACTAGCTCTCAAGAAGAAAATGTCTCAAAGTTTGTCTATTCCCTCCTACAAAGACATCCTGAGGAGGACATTCCCAAATGATTCTAACTACCCAAGCAATGCTACAAGGAATCAAAACCAAAACAGACTTCCCCCACCACAAGGAAGGCTTGCACTAGAAGCACCACCTGTAAATGCAATAGTGGGTTGTTACGAATTAGAGCAAGATAATCTTCCATAATGTAAATATGCTCAGGAAGATGATACTAACCCCTTCACAGAGGGTGAAGAAGAGGAAGTTGGAAACTCTAATATCGGGTTTCTCAATTATGAAGAAGAAGCTGAACAAGAAGAAAATGCACATGGTGAGTCTTATGTTATTTTTACTTGTTCTCTAAATCAGCTCAATCATCCTCACGAGGTTGATAGAGCTAAGACAAAGGATGATCCACAGCCAGTGATCACAATTGCCAAAAGGGGAACTCCTTTGCCAGTTCAATCAAAAGACTTGGTGGGAAACAAGCAAGTAAGTATATCAAATCCTTCTATTCTTTCTTCTACATCTAGACCCAGTGTATCTATCCCAAAGCCCCAAACTAAAATTCCCTCATCTTCTTTAGCAAATCCCTATCAAGCTTTTGATATATAGACCACCCTAAGAAGACCAAAATTCAAATTTTAGAGGTTGAGTATCTTCAAGCTAACCTTGAACAGTTTGAAAGGTTGGCTAAATTTGTAAAGAACAAAACTGCCCCTATTAGCCAAGATTCTTCCAAAACTACCCCTATTGCTACTAAAGCAAGACCTGCCCAAAACAACCTAGTTGCCACTCCCTCATCTACTACTAGGAAAATAGAACCTTTCTATATTTCCTTACTGGTTAATGGCCATAAACTTAGCATTGTGTCATAGACTCAGGTGCTTCTAATAATGTGATGCCGACCAAAGTAGCCAATTCTTTGGGGTTAACATTGATGAAAACTTTTGGCCGTTGCTTTTCTATGGAAAATAAGTAGTGCCCCTCATAGGGCAAATAAAGGATGCCCAGTTTGCATTCGCTCCTTTCCTAGAAAAGAGGATTAAAATGACTGTCTAGTAGCTGATATCCCAGCTTCATATGGGATATTGTTGGGACGGTTCATTTTGTAAAGATGTGGGTGGTGAGATCAACATGGATTGGTCTGAAGCTAGGATACCTGTCAAAGGTGTTATGCAGAAGCTTCTTCCAAAAAGAGAAGACAAATACACCATGACAAAATCTGAAGATCCAAAATCTTAGATTCCATTTGAGTCTTCCAAAATGGGCTCATATTTTCTAACAACTGATGAAGTTCATGAGCCCTCTGTTGAAGATTCAAGTAAGGATCTTATAACAGATGATTCTTCCTCTTCAAGAGAAGAGAGTCCAGATTTTCAAACTACAAAGACAGAGAGTTCAAATGATGTTTGGACTTTGGAATTCGATGGTAGTTGTTCCTCCACCAGATCTGGAGCAAGGATAGTCCTAAATCCCCAAAGGAAAAATCTTCCCCTTTTCCTTCAAATTGCAATTTGACAATACTAATAATCCTATAGAGTATGAGGCTTTGTTGTTAGGAATGGATGTTGCAAAGAAGAAGAGAATCAAAAATCTTCATGCACAAGGTGATGTTGAGCTGATTGTTTTCTAGGTAAGAAATCTTTACCAAACAAAGAATGAAAGATTGAGACATTATTGCAATCGTGTCTAGGATTACATCTAGGATTTTGATGCCTTTGATATATTTGTAGTCCCTAGGGAATACAATGATAAGGCTGATTCATTGGGAGTATCTATGATCAGTGAAATCAAAATGAAGATTACAACCAATCTAATGCAAAATAACACGATTATACCTTCCTTCTGACTCACGAATCCATGCGGGAAGGAGTTGCACCCAATAGAGCTCCTCAAATTTTTCCCGTGATTAGTGTGTAGATGTGGATTGCTCAAGTGCTCAACACAAGGTGAATGAGATTAGATGATGGATTGGATGGGATTGAGACAAGATTTTGACATGAGGATGGCAGGATTAGGAGATTTGTGGAGTGATTTTGATAGGGTTCTGATGCATGAAGAGGTCTCTCCAAATGGCTTAGAAAGGGGTCCAATTTATAGAATTTTGGAGATGAGGATGGAGGGTGAGGATTCAATTGATGAGATCAAGGGCTAGGAATAAAAGTGAATATTTTATTCCTAGAGGATGAATTAAAAATTCTTATTTTGGGAAGAGTGGAGGATAATGGGTGACAACTAAATTTTAAATTCAGTGAGTGGAGGACAGTGGGAGACAACTGAATTTTAAATTCAGTTTAGTGGATGATGAGGTAAGCAGGGTTAATTAAGTGTTATCTTAATTAACTTAAGCCTAGGTTAATCAGATAAGCATGATTTATCTAATTAATAGGGATTAGGGAAATGGATAAATCATCTAAATAAATATTAACAATATTCATTTAATTGATAGGATAGGGTTGTAAGATTAAATGGATTAATTAGGTGAATTAATTGATCACCAGGGATATGCAGATGGGGAGAGTGGATTAGTGTAGAGGTACGAGAAATTGGTTTGCAGAGCAGTCTAATTTTAGGTGTCTACATTTGCCCCTCTTTGAGATGGTGTTGCGGCTAAGTAACATCATTTTAAAGAAGTTAGAACATAGAGTTGGATTGGATAGACAAAAGATTTTGGTTTGGAATAATAGGGTAAGGTTTGGGGATAATTGGTAAGGGTGATGCCCCCTTGAGAGGATAGGCGGGTTGCGAGAACACGGTTGTGCTCTTGAAATGGATGGACTTATTGGTAGAAGTGATTGGAGGATAAGTGGTGGGATGAAAGGATGATGATGTTCAGAGATGATTGGTGGATGATCATTGTGCTGAAACTGAATTTGAGCAATCCTAGGTTTGATATAGCAAAGTGGATATGTTCACCAAGGTATAGAAGACCAGGGTGATGATGTTTATCCAACATTTGCATGGACTAGACACGTAGACAAAGGGATGATCTTATGCATGCCCAAGATAGTACAACCTTATCTAGATGAGGGAAGGGGACTCATAGCATAAGCCCTTAGTACACAAAAGGTATGATGAACCTTAGATGCATAAGGAGATCAATATGCTAGAACCGACCCTATGATCAATCAAGATATGAATACTAGCTTGAAGTAATGAAACCAACCCACAAGCACAGCATACAAAAGCAAGACTATGCCCCATTCTAGATGTTTTCGCCACATACCATGATATAATAAGATCAAGGTAGCTTTGATGTGATCTTCGAATAGGGAAAAAGATAAAAATCAAAAACCAAAAGACCAACGAACCAAACAAGTAACCATTGTATCTTTTGCCAAAATGGATGATGACGTGATAGATGCTGCCTATCGTAGGAAAGATATATCCTAAGGCAGGGATTGATAGATGATTTGATGATGTTGTAAAATTGGCTCAAGATGTGATGGTGACAAGTTGTGATTGATGCTGATTTGATAGTTGATGATTTTGATTAAGGACAATGCTTTGATAGGTGATGCGATGCTTGGATCTAGTGTAAGCTTATTGATGATAGATGTGATGATGATGAGAGTGTGATGGAGCAAGTTTGATTTTTTGTGATGGATAGATTATTTTTGGAATGTTGTGTGTTTTCTATTGTTTTGGTATTTTTTGATATTTGTGATGTTTTTGGATTTTTGATTTTGTGATGTTTTTTGATGTTTTGATATTTTTTGTGATGTTTTTGGATTTTTTGGATTTTTTGATTTTTTTTGGATTTTTTGATTTTGTGATGTTTTTGAATTTTTTGATTTTTTGGATTTTTTGATTTTTTTGGATTTTTGGATTTTTTGATGTTTTTGGATTTTTTGATTTTGTGATGTTTTTTGGATATTTTGATTTTGTGATTTTTTGGATTTTTTGATTTTTGAAAAGGAATGGTTTATTATGAGATGGTTGCCTTGGATGTCATTTAGATAGCCTTTGCACTAGATACCAATGACAAGGGAACACCAAGTCTAGAGGTGAAGGTGATGGGGTTGGATAGGGGGATTGGATATCTGATTTATGATAGATGAATTGCAAGATAGATGGATGGGAGATGTGGATAAGGATTTTCTCCAAGGGCTAGGTTGCAAGGAATCATATGCCCCAATGCTTAGGATTTGGCATGATGGGTTCATGTTTGAATGGATGGATTTTGCAGTAGGTGGATGGAGGATATACTGACAAAAGGAGTATGCCAAGAGGTCTCCAAAGCATGTTGTTGATATGTTGCCCCTTGTCTTTATCAAGATCTATGGTGAGAGATGGTTAAAACAAGATATGATGGATGGGGAATGATAGGATACATAGGGGATGGTGGATAGGACTATGATAGGATAACGATAAGACAATGGATAAGAGGTGCAAGGATATGATGGATGTGGATGAAGGATATGGTTTTGCCCCCAAGTGTAGGGATGCAAAATGGATGGAGAAGGGATTACACATGATGCCCACAAGGGTTTTTCATCAAGGTACTTGCCCAAGGCACCACAAGGAGTGGTTTTCACCATTAGATGGATTTTTTCTCTTTACTTTTTTCTTGATTTTTTGATTTTTTTTGCTTTTTTACTTTTTTGATGGAAGGGGGACTCTAGCATTTGTTTCCATAGCAAGGA
Source organism: Cunninghamia lanceolata (assembly GCA_027924645.1). Lineage (NCBI taxonomy): Eukaryota > Viridiplantae > Streptophyta > Pinopsida > Cupressales > Cupressaceae > Cunninghamia > Cunninghamia lanceolata. The sequence goes on along the minus strand of BSBN01001327.1, from coordinate 734,327 downwards.
GAAGATGGTCCCATGTTGGATAGCATTATGGATGATGATTGCATGGATGTGGGTAGATAGGAGAAGATGGAATGGATTATGGTGTGGATTATGATGTGGACAATGTGGATTATGATGTGGATTATGCAAAAGCATGGACCATAGGGATGTGACGGGGAAGATATGTAGGATAGTGAATGAAAGATGGAGAGATGGAGGTATGTGGGAATTGCAAGTGATGGAGGGGAACCAAGACCAGTGGTTGCACACATCGTGATGTATTTGGAAGCTTGTACTTGGGATGGGGGATATTTGGATGGTCGATTTGGGGTTTTAGGGACCCAAATAGACTTAGGAATTATGGGATTTTTAGATGGGGAGTGGGATGTTTGAGATTTTGTAGTAAATTGGGATGTGGATGCCTCATTAGAGTTGAGTGATCTTTGTTTGGGGACCCACACCATGTTTGTTTTCACTTTTCCTTGTGATGGTGCGGACTTTGATAGCCTTTTGTATTTTTCATTTTGATTGGAAGGGATAATATCCTTAGGCTTTTGTGCTTTATGGGTTGAGGAATTCAAATTTTTGAATCCCATGGATTTGGGGGAAGCTTCATGTTTGAAAGATGTGTGCTTTTGTTGGTCTTGATTGGGAATTGTAGTGGATTTATGGGTGGATTTATGGATAAATGGATGAGGAGATTTGAGGATGGGGATATTAGGAGTTGGGAGGATGGGAGGATAAGAGAATTTGTGGATAGGTATGTGGGGATTTGGTAGGATAGGAGGTAGAGTGGATTTGATAGGGATCTTTGGAGTTGGAAGTAATGGAGGTAAAGTTGATGGAGGGAGATGGATGGTCACATGCTTTTGCAAATGGTAGGATGATGGAGGAGGGATGGTGACATATGTTTTGGGAGTGCGATGAGATGCACCATGTTTGGGATTGGATGAATGGATTTTGGAAGGTGGATGGATGGTGTCGACCTGTGTAGGTTGTTTGTCTTGAGATGTATAGCCAAGGTCATGCGAGGATGGGTGGAATGTGGTGTGAATGGGCTCCAAGATGCCTTGTTCATGAAGGCCTAATCCTTTGCCTTGATAGTTCATAAGTTGGAGCATGCGACATGCAATGGGATGTTTGGTGCTTCAGAAACAAGACGCGAGTCCATTATTTTTTGGAGATAGATAGGGGTGAATGGAAGTTGTTCACATCCTACAAGGGGTTTACCGTGGATGAAGGTGTTTGTTCCAAGTGAATAGGAGGATGGAGTTGGGATGGGATTGGTAGATGGAGGTAAAGGATTCATGGGGGATGGTGAAGGGGTGGTAGAAGTTGATGGGGGATCAATAAGGTGATCCATAGATGGGAGGGGATCGGGGATGGGATTGGATGGGATGGTTAGATCTTGATTAAGAGAAGGGGTTGATGTTTCAACATGCTTTGGATTTGATTCTTGACATAGGTCATGTGTTTGAATGGAAGTGGGAGTGATTTGGATAGATGTGGTGGGTGCTTGGATGGATGTGGCAGGTGCTTGACTTATGGGTTCTTAAACATGGCTGCATGATGGTTCTTGAGTTATGATAGAGGGTTGTTCATGAGATTTGGTGGATGTTGGATTGCATGAGGGTGTTTGATTCCTTGCTAATAGCCAATGGATGGTATCCTTCATGAGTTGATGGGTTGAAGAGCAATATAATGGATGGATAATGATGGTGGATGGTGTAGAAATAGGATTGGGATTGGATAGGTGGGTGATAGGATTATGTAGTGATGGTTCTTGGGTGGGTTCAAGGATAGGTGTGGGATTAGATGGTGGAGGCCACTCTAGATTGGTATCTCCCTTGTCAAAGGTGATTAGATCTTGCCTAGGATAACTTGGACTCATTTGATTTATGTACAAGGGACCACTTGGACTTGCATGTGCTTCTTGTTGCAAAGGTGGATTTGGGCTCACTAGTGCTTGTTGGGGAGGCCATTGATAGTCTTGGTAGCTAGGTGTAATGGTAGGATATGTAGACGAAAGGTTTTGGGGTTGGTATGAAGTTGAGGGTTGATATGAGGATGATGGAGGTTGATATGAGGAGGATGGAGGTTGATATGAGGGAAGTTGATATGAGGTTGAAGGTTGATATGAGGATGATGGAGGTTGATATGATGTTGAAGATGATGACATGTAAGGTTGTTGTGGAATTTGTTGAGGTTGGGATGGTGTTTGGACTTCTTATTGTGATATGATTTGTTGTTGATGTTGGTAAATGTGTTGATGTGATGATGATGGAGGGGTTGCATAGGATAATGATTGTTGTGATATGGATTGGTATAGGTAAGGGTTGTGATAAGTTGATAAAGGGTTGATATGACATGTGGATGAATTTGGTTGATATGAAGTGGGATAAGTTGATGCAAAATTGGTTTGATGTGTAGATGGATATGATGGGATAGGTGCTAGATAGGATGGTCGTTGGACTTTGCAAGTGGCCAAGAGGTGTTAGATTTCTTCCGAGGTATTGTATGTGTGAGGATTGGCTTGTTCGACCTATTTGAATCAATTCTTGAATGCTTTGAAAGGTTTGCTGCTCTAAAGGGGAATGGCTTGCATCCATGTGGTGAAGCATATGAAGGAGCTTTTAGAAGTCCTCTAAGGTTGCCATGATGTCACACATGTGGTTAAATCTTAAGTCCTTTTTGGCAAGTGCTTGGTTATGATTCGATGATGATGTGGATTGTTTGGATGAAGTTGATTAGGATGAAGGTGACTAGGATGAAAGTTTATATTGATTTGTTGATGTGTTTGGTGTTTTAGTTTGATTTGGCAATGTTTAGCAAATGATCACATGTACAAACAAGAATCACTCACACAAGACAAGTAAATTTGAATTTTGAATTTTGAAGAATATGAGAATGAACACAAGCCCATGTGTAAGACAAATCAACATGCCCTAATGCCTAGTTTGATGGGGTATGGCTAGTTAGGTTTGGTCAATGTTTAGATGAGGTTGACTAATGATTTGAAAGTGAAATCTTGTCAACAGCCGAGAGAAGGGGGTAACCCACCCTTCACCTTCACTTCCCAAAGGTAGAAAGTTCTTTGGGGCTTAGCCAAGAGTGACAGGATTCTGATTTCAAAGGAGGGTGTCTTTTGATTTAGCCTCGGATGAGGTCATCCCTAGGGGTGATGAAATCCCCTAGCAGGCCTCCTAGGATAGGGGTTGACAAAAGTGAATCAAGTGAGGTGTTTTTGATCTCCAAGATCACCTTGCGGTGCGAGGAGAGAGCATACACACACCCACTTGATTCACACTTGCAGTTGATTAAATGACCTTAGAAAATGAAATGTGATGAAAAACACGTCAATCAATGGTTCTTTTTAGCCCAATTCCAAGGTGTGATTGAAGACACTGGTTGATTTTAATGCCCAATTTCAATGTGTGATGGTCAAACAATGTTCATTTTATGCCCAAACTGAAGTGTGTTTGCAAGCAAGATTGAGAGATAAAGGATGAAATGAAGGCACCTGATTAACTTGCTATCCAAATTGATGTAGATGCTGCACCTGATGTTGCTCCAACCCCGAATGATCACTTGCAAGTAGACTAGCCAAAGAGATTGTGATGCAAAAATTGGTAATTTGATAAAATTTGATGAAAGATGAACAAATATAGAGAAAAGAAGTGCATAAATAGATTCTTTAGGAGATTCTATATGATTTTTAAAAAAAAATTCACTGAAAACTGATCAAAATTGCTCAAGTTATTAGGATTTGAAGTTTGTAATGAAGTTTGACTTTGACTGCAAAAAAAGGCTAGAAAAAAGTACAATCACCTAATAAAAACCTCACAACTGCAAAGTACTCAGATTCCTCTTTCGAACGACTATTCGTTTTCTCGATTTTGCCACCGTATGCGAAAGTTGTGCCAGTTTGAAAAAAACAACTGATTTTGGTATGTAGGAGGCAAGATAGGTCCAGCTGACTGTTTCAAATAAACCTCTAGCGGTTAGAAAATTTCTGGTCACATGAATAGCTAGGGTTCGCTGGCAGTTATGTTTGAGCTATGGAAGTTAAAGCTAAATAGGCCCCTGGTCGTTGATATGACCAGGGGCTTAAGATTTGAAAAAAAAAGAGGGGGAAGTTAAGCCTCGCCCCTTGGTTACAAAAGAGGTTTGAAACCCTAACCATTTTTTTTTTGTTAGGATTTTCTGACGGTGGTGGCTAGGCTGTGAAGTGGAGGTCGAGAGGGAGTGGTGGCACAGGAGTTTCTTTGGCAGTTAAATGGCAGTGGAGGAGGCTGGGAGGAGGATTGCGTAGGGGGCGGCGGCGGTCGGGGGGAGAAGCAGGGTAGGGGTGCGAGGTGTTGGTTGCTGCGGATCGGCGGAGCAGGGATCTGGTGGCGGGGAGAAGGGGGCTCACAAGGAGGGCTTAGGGGAGGGTGTAGGTAGGGATGAGGGGAGAGGGAGGTCTGTAGGGGCTGCGGGGTAGGTAGGGAGCGGCGCGAGAGTCTGCGGGGTGTCGGGGGGGGAAGCAGGGTAGGGGTGTGGGGTGTTGGTTGCTGCGGATCAGCGGAGTATGGATTGGGTGGCGGGGAGAAGGGGGATTGCAGGGAGGGCTCAGGGGAGGGTGCAGGTAGGGATGAGGGGAGAGGGAGGTCCACAGGGGCTGCGGGGTAGGTAGGGAGCGGCGTGGGAGTCTACGGGGTGTCAGGGGGTGGTATGGTGGCGACGGGGCGGCGAGGAGATCTGGGAGGTGGTGACAGGGTTGTGATGGCAGATGGGGGGTGTCGATTGGTGGAAGGGGTTTGCTAGCTGTGGTGTGGGGTTTGTTAGATGAGCGGCGCTAGCTGGTGGTGAAGCGGTTGTCGGCGGTGGTTTAACCAGAACCTGCATACAAATACATTAAACCTGCAAACAAATGAAAATCCCTACAACACAGCAAATCAATGATCAGTGCACCAGGGGCCGCAGATTCTGTATGGTATGGATCCGTACAGTATGGCCTGTGGCCCTAAAAAAATTTCAAAAATTTTTCAAAAAATATAGCCAACTTTATAGTCAAAATTCATGGAATCAACGTCCTAGTCGTGATAATGAGGTCGGTTTTCACCCAAGATGCAACCTGCAACAGTTCACTTCCAAAACTTGACAAAAATTGTTAGAAAACGAAGATTTTAACAAAAACCTTCACAAAATGATGAGTAGATTCGAGACCGGGCGTGCCAAATGTGATCAATGAAATCAAAATGAAGATTACAACTAATCTAATGCAAAATAACACGATTATACCTTCCTTCTGACTCACGAATCCATGCGGGAAGGAGTTGCACCCAATAGAGCTCCTCAGATTTTTCCCGTGATTAGTGTGTAGATGTGGATTGCTTAAGTGCTCAACACAAGGTGAATGAGATTAGATGATGGATTGGATGGGATTGAGACAAGATTTTGACATGAGGATGGCAAGATTAGGAGATTTGTGGAGTGATTTTGATAGGGTTCTGATGCATGAAGAGGTCTCTCCAAATGGCTTAGAAAGGGGTCCAATTTATAGAATTTTGGAGATGAGGATGGAGGGTGAGGATTTAGTTGATGAGATCAAGGGCTAGGAATAAAAGTGAATATTTTATTCCTAGAGGATGAATTAAAAATTCTCATTTTGGGAAGAGTGGAGGATAATGGGGGACAACTGAATTTTAAATTCAGTGAGTGGAGGACAATGGGAGACAACTGAATTTTAAATTCAGTTTAGTGGATGATGAGTTAAGCAGGGTTAATTAAGTATTATCTTAATTAACTTAAGCCTAGGTTAATCAGATAAGCATGATTTATCTAATTAACAGGGATTAGGGAAATGGATAAATCATCTAAATAAATATTAACAATATTCATTTAATTGATAGGATAGGGTTGTAAGATTAAATGGATTAATTAGGTGAATTAATTGATCACCAGGGATATGCATATGGGGAGAGTAGATTAGTGTAGAGGTACGAGAAATTGGTTTGCAGAGCAGTCCAATTTTAGGTGTCTACAGTATCAACTACTCTCCTTGTTCCTCACAAGGACTTTGCAAGGAATAAGTATACCATTGAGTTGGTTTTTTGACCAAGTGTTCCTGACATTCCACTCATTGGCAAGTCTTCAATAGTGATGTTCAAATCATCGGTTTCTTGGAGAAAACAGAAAATTTTAGTGAATTATATTTTGAAGGGAGTGACTCTCCTCCCTAAGAATCTGTCTCTGAAGTAGATCAAGAAACTGGTGAAGAAATACTACAACTGAAGGGGAATAAAATTCATAAAGGTTTGGTCTCTCTAAATAAACTTTTTGATAAGCATGATCGCTATATCAAATGACAACAACAATATGGTCCAGATTCATCAACTGAGGTTGAGCAAGTTAATCTGAGTATGGAAAGTGATCCCAAAATAGTGAATATTGGGAAATGTTGTACATTGGAAGAAAAGAACAAGTTTGTGACACTTTTGTGGTAGTACATGTTGGTGTGAATAGGGTTATTACCTATCCGGTTTACCCTTGTGTGGATAATTCATATTATTTAACTATTTATTAGTTAAATAATACCCACACACATGTTCACATGTTAAGTTGACTTAGTGAGTCTACTAGATGTTTCTAGTTGTTCCTAGTTCTGTCTAGTTGTTTCTAGGTGTTGATAGTTGTCTTATCCTACACATGTGATCTAGTTGGCATCCTATCCTCTAGTTGTCACATGTGATAGGACTGTGACACTTGTCACATGACTACAATATCTTAGCTCTTAACCTTGGTCTTTATAACCAAGGCCTTTCATTGTACCATATCATATTGTATCATCACATTCTCTTGTGTATAGAATATTATTCTATCATGTTGATCTTCTTTGATTCTTGTGATTAGCTCTTAGGCATCTTGATCCTGGGATAGCAACCTCCATAGCTAATCCTAACAGTACATTGATGTGTTGGCTTATTCATATGATGACTTGAAGTCTTTTCATCCAAAGGAAGTTCAACATGAGATTCCTCTCAAGTCAGGATCCCTGCCTCACAAGCAGAAGGAAAGGCAGTATAACCCAAAAAACTCAAGTACCATTATTGCTGAGATTCCAAAAATGCTTAATGCTAGAATTATTTTTCCTATCCATCATTCAACAAGGATAGCCAATATTGTTCCAATAAGAAAGAAGAATGGGAAAATCCATGTTTGTGTGGATTTTGGTAATCTAAATTAGTCATCACTAAAAGATAATTACCGTTTGCCGGTGATGGATCAAGTTCTACAAACAATGATAGGTTTAGAAATGTTGTCTATGTTAGACGGTTTATTGGGATACAATCAGGTGGAAGTTAGTGAAGAAGATTAGCATAAGACTGCTTTCACTAGTTTATGGGGTACTTTTGCTTATTGCAAAATGCCTTTTGGATTGATCAATGTCGGTGCTACTTTTTAAAGAGCAATGGACCTAGCTTTCCATGATGAAATGGGTAAGTTCATTGTTGTTTACCTCGATGATTTGACTATATTTTCTAAGAATCGTGTAGATCATGCTTATCACTTATGGCAAGTCCTAGAAAGGTGCTACCAGCATGGTATTTCCCTCAATCCCAAAAAATCTATTTTTGGGGTAATAGAAGGTAAGCTTCTTAGACACATTGTGTCTAAGGAAGGTACCAAGATTGATCTTGAATGGGTCAAATCCATCCAAAATCTTACTTTTCCCTCAAGTAAGACAACAATACATTCCTTCTTTGGGAAGGTAAATTTATTGCAAAGGTTTGTTCCAAATTTTGCGGAGAAGACTCGTCATATTGTTGATATGATGAAGAAGAAGTCTACCTTCCATTGGAGTGTGGAAGGGAAAGAAGCCTTCAATGATATAAAAGAGGAAATTGCACATGCTTTAGTCTTAGTCTGTCTAGATTACACCAAAGATTTTATTATGTATAGTTATGCTTCTGAGCATGTACCCTATCTGCCATCCTGGTGCAGCAAAAAAAGGAAGGAATCAAATTTCCAATAGAATTCATGATTTGTCCTTTGAAGACTCATGAACTCAAGTACTCACCTATGGAGAAGCATACTTATGCTGTGGTAAAAGTAGTTCAGCATTTTAGGTATTATATTCTCAACTCTCATACTATTGCCTTAGTGCCTGATTCAACAGTCAAGTCAATATTGACTCAGTAGGAGTTTGGGAGCAAAAGAAGTAATTGGATTTCTAAGATCCAAGAGTATGACATGGAGATTAGGCCCAACAAGCTTGTTCATGGGAAAGGTTTGTGCCAGTTAATCACTAAACACATACCTGCATAGATATCTGATAATGAGGAAGATAATACTGAGGTACTTCCCACAGTCTTGTTCGTGAGCACAACGGACGAATGGTATTCAAATATCACACATTTCCTCACATATGGAGAATTTCCTAAGCATTTGTCCTATAAGGAGAAAAGGACAATCAAACTAAAGGCTACAAACTTTGTTCTATGGGATAATGGTTTGTACAAGAGGAGTATTGATGGAATTTTTCTTTGATGTGTAGACAAAACTTAGCAAGGTTAGTTGTCGGAGTCCTTTCACAACTTGGCATGCGGAGGACATTTTTCAACTCCAATTAATACTCACAAAATTTTGAGAGCAAGGTACTACTGGCCCACACTCTTCCAAGATGCAACAAGTAGGTGCGTAAGTGTGAATTGTGTCAGTAGTTTGTGGGGAAACCCAAGTTGGCAGCTCTACCCCTCAAGCTAATGGTAATCGAGGAACCCTTTCAACAATGGGATATTGATTTCATCAAAGTAATTAATCCACAATCAAGTACAGGGCATAGTTATATCCTCACGACTACTGATTACTTCACCAACTAGGTGGAAGCCATTCCTGTGAAACATGCTACTTCTAAAGTCATTTGCAACTTCTTCAAGGAGAATATTATCTCAAGGTTTGGAGTGCCAAACAAGATTGTAGCAGATAATGCTACTTATTTTTCATCCCATGAGATAACTAAATTCTGTTTTGAGTATGGGATCATTCTTGCTCATTCTTCAGACTATTATCCCCAAGGAAATGGTCAGGCTAAATCAAGCAACAAGAATCTAGTCACCATAATCAGAAAATTAGTTGATGAGAATCAGAGAACTTGTCACAAGGCATTGTATGATGCATTGTGGGTAGCTTGTATCACCCCCAAATGGGCAAAAGGCATGTCTCCATTTTAGCTTTTGTATGGTTTGAATGTTGTAATATTGATCGCATTGGAGTTGCCCGCTCTGAAGCTGGCTAAGGCAATAGAAGATCAAACTTTTGATAGTTCCATCGACAAGCGTGTTATGTTTCTTACTAAACTTGAAGAACAACACATGAAGGTGGTGGATCGCATTACGGAACATCAAAGTCAAGTAAAGAATCTCTTTGACAAGAAGGCAAAATCTTAGAGTTTCCAAATCAAAGATAAAGTCTTGTTGTGGGACAAGAGAAGAGAACTGAAAGGGATGCATGGAAAGTTTGATTCTTTGTGGAGAGCTCCTTTCATGATTCACCAGCTTTGTGGTGAAAATAGATTTCTTTTGGAATATCAAGATGGAACACCTTTTCTACTGCCTCACAATGGACAACATCTGAAGCTTTTCTCTTAGTGAAGAGATAGATAAGTTTTTACTTTTTGTATAGTTTTGTGGTCTTTTCATTCTGTTGTTTCATGTTGTGTTTTGTCACTTCACTCTATAGCCCAATGGTTGGATAAAGGCACTTAGAGTTCTAGGATTCTTCTCCCTTCGATCATTTCAAAGGATGATCAAAGGAAGCTCCCTAGTTAGAGCCATTGTTATCCTCCAATTCTATCTCACTCAATTCATGGGATAACCCCTATGAAACTTGTCTGTTTCATAGCCCACACCCTCTAAGCACACAAATTGAGACATTTCTAGGTCATCTCATGCATGATTTGATCCCTCGAAGAATCTCTCCTGATTTGAGTCATGTTTCATTTGTAGTAATTTGTGAGAATTTGTTTCTTTTAGTGTTAGTCATTTTTGAACGTTTATATGTAATTGCGCTAAAATTCTACGCATTTTCATAGGGCATGAAGTTGCAAAAAAAAAATTTGCAAAGACATGGAGGATGTAATTGCGGAAAAAATTTCCACAATTACACTCCTTTTGTGGCACGATTGGCCATTAATGGTCATTTAACGATAGATTTCAAAAATCTTTTTTCCTCCATATCTTTGCCTTTCAATTTATTTTTCTTCATTATTGTTGTTGTGTGTTACTCTTCTTAGCTTCTTCCATGCCCTAGCTGCTTGATTCCATCATTTTGGTGTTTTACCTTCGGATCTGTGTTAGTTTTGATCAGGTATGTAGTTGTCTTCTATTCTCTATGTTTTTCAAGTTTCTATTTGTATTGTTTTGATTGTGCTTGTTGTTTTCTTTGAAGCCCTAGTTCCATATGTATTCGAAGCTAGTTTTTTGTTTTATTGTTTTTCTATGTGTCATTTTTTCTTTCATCATGTTTTCTCTTCCTAATCGTTGTTTCGCCTGTGTTTTATGAAACCCTAGGTTTTGTTCTTGTGAATAACCTTACCTTTTTAGAGTCATTGTTTTTAGTTTTGATCATGGTTTTTTGGGGTTTAATCTTCAAACAACATGATCAAAGGATCATATGTTGTTTGGAGATTAAAATCTAAACAATCATATGATCCCTATGCTATTACCATAGCCACGACATCCTTAGGTGTTACATTCTAAAATGTTGCATTCCTACTTAGAATGGAGTGCAAAATTTGAACTCCACACAACATCGAAGCTTAGGAAGTTGTGCAAACTTTAAAATCTGCACTCCATCCTAAGTCTTACCTACCAACAATCCAAAGATTGTTGTGCGGAGTTTAAACTCTGCATAACACTCTTAAGTGAGTTGTTGTGTGGAGTTTAAACCCTGCACAACAATCTCTAAACCTTTGTCGTATCTATTGCATAAAGTGTCGTGCGGACCTTAAACTCAGCATGACACCTATTAGTAGATATCATGTGGAGTTTAAAGCCCACACAACATCTCATGATCTTTTTTCACAAACACTACTTAGTGTCGTGCGGACTTTAAACTTTGCACAACATAGAGAGCAATATGTTACGCAGAGTTTAAAGTTCGCACAACATAACATGATCTACCCTTCAAAAAACTAAATCATACCAGTTGTATGAAGGGATGTAGATTGAAGATTTTCTTTGATGTGCATTTCAAATACCTGAAATTTTCTAACACTAATAGGAACAGCATAAAGTAGTCAAATGGGAGATTTTTCTAATGTTGCAAGTAAAATTTTCTAAGTGCAGAAGTGTCATTTTTTCCTGCAATTGCACAAAGGAGGAATGCATGAAATTTTTCTAACACTAAGAAATTTCTAAAAAGTTAATTTTTGCAGTTGTTTGTCACATGTCTGAATCCTCCCCAAAGAAGAAGATGAAGTACAAATTTCAAGGTGTCATTACGGTGACCTCTATAGAGTCAAACATTGACGACATCAAGGATACAGAGATCAGACATGTGGATATGTCAGAATTCTTGGAGAGGGTGAATTAGCAGCCAATACCAGCAGACATGCAATGTATTCTAAATAGTGATATTCACTTGGTCTCTACATTCCTAGTATCTGGACAGAACCCTTATTTCATATTGGCTATGGCAGGGAAATTTGACAAAGACATTAAAAGCATATATGATGCAGATGGTAATGTTATCATACAATTGGATGCAAATTTCTTTGACACGGTTTTTAGGTGTCCAGATATTGAGAATTATGTTGATCTTACTATTAAAGAGGCATAGAAGCACTATGAAACTCATACAGAAAAGTGCAAGAGAATCATTAACACTAGATGGCTCAAGACTCCTAGGCCTACAATCTCAAGATGGCCTAAGAACATCTTTAGGAGTGAATTTATTGAAGAGGTGAGTGATCTCATAACCCTTCTTAGTAGGGTAAAAGGCCTTCTCACATCAAACACTTTTTAGGAATGGATGTATCAATACATTCATGTCACTAAAAAGGGTTTGAATCAGAAGATATGGCAGGGGCAACAGATTAGTGATTCCATTTGTGAACATATGTCAAAGGTGTCAACAACATTGAGGTTCTACATGACTTCATATTTGGTGTATGCTGATGCAGCCATGAAACATTTCCCAGGACTTACATCAGAAGGAGATAGGAGAGTGATTCTTGTATATGAATATGACCCCCAGTTAACTCTAAAAGAGAGCATCAAACATTTTAGAAGGGTGAATGATGCATTCTTCTACAACTACATCTTCATGTTGGAGAAAGACCTTGAGAAGAAAAGGGTTTTAGATGAAGCGTGGGAGTAGGTAAAGGAGTTCGAGTGTATCTTTTAACAATTCCCAACCTTCACTTACATCAAAACCGGTTGTTTCAATGGAAAACAATACATGCTTCCCATATATCCAAGAGATAGATTGGTTTTGATGGAATTATACAGACAGGTTATGGATGTACACATTAAGCAAGCCGGATCTCACAGGGGTGGATTTAAGTTTCAATTTCAAATTGGTAGATATGGTATTTCTACAACTCCCAAATCCAAAGAAATGGAGACAGAATTGCAATGGATTACCTTAAAGAGATACAGGAAGAGATTGGATTTCGATTACCAAGGGATGAAGGACAAGTTGAAATGTAATTACATTCATGTCCATAAGGCTGAAGATGTTTGGCCTGAATGTGAGACTAAGGAAGATGTAAAGAGAATGGACTACAGTTAGTTCTCTTTGGATCAAGCGAGGAATTTTCAATTGGTTGATGTTCCAGAGGATATGTAGGATGAAGGTGATATAGTTGAAGTTGTGTATATGGTCAACAAGATTGTCGATACTTCTCTTCCTGCAATTCAATGCTCACAAAAGGTGATGGTCTCGACAAGAGAAAGATTTTAGAAAATTCTTGCTAATACAAATGTTTAGTTATAAAAGAAAGGTATAAATTGAAACCTTTCAAAATAGGTTCAGAGGAGGAGCAGATAGAGGGACTTGTAGGGAAGAGAGAGGAGATAAGGACAAATAATAAAGAGGATACTCTAGCTAGTGACAAGAGACTTAACTTTGTTTTCAAAATAGGAGATAAAGGCAAGAGAAATGAAAAGGAATGAACATTTGCACAACTAAATGTTGATCAAGAGGATACAACTAGAGAAGATTTACAAGAACATCCATTTGATTCTCAAGTGGAATCTACATAGGTGACACCTTTTCATTCCTCTCCTTTAGATTCAAATATTCAAACTCCTATGGCTCCTGTGTCACCAAGTGCACAATAGTTACCATTTGTTCCAGCTGATCCTCGATCACCTAATGTGTCAATTTATTCCATTCATTCATCCCCTTCAACACCTGGTAACGAGTCCTTGCTTGATCAACCTCTTGACAATGTTGATAATGTTTCTAGGTCTCTTTTATCTATACCCAGTTTGTCTGATGTTCCTATTTCATTGATTGATTCAATATCACAATCTGAGTTTGAGAAGTTCTTGTCTTTTATTTCTTCCAAAGTGCCATTGGATGTTAATCCCTCTACCGTGCAAACACAAACTCCACCAATTGTTACCCATACTCCACGTGTGTCTACATCAATACAAGATCCTTCCATTCCACCCATGTCACAAGAATCTACAGTTCCTCCAATGTCTTCCCAAACTACGACTACATAAATAAGAGGTGATTTGTTTGTCCTTCCACCTGAAGATTTTGACTTTGGTCAGGTATTTCCAGTAAACTTTATCTAGGGTGCTTGTTGATGAGTCAGGAAATAAATATGCTAAGGTAGTTGTTCCTCCACCTGGCAAGAGCATCACAAAAGTTCAATCTTCTAATTATGTTATATCAAGAGTTAACATTAGTAAGCAGCCACATGAAAGTGCAAAAGAGGATTTTCTAGCACAATTATTTGTGTTGCTAGATATATATGATAGAGATAAGGTGATCAAAGACCAGCTCAATATGCAAGTAGATCAGTTGAAGTGGGTATTTCTTAAGATAGCTCATTCATCATAACAGGTTGAACCTGTTGAGACCAACACAAATAATGAAGCCATCCAAAAGGCTAAAAAGAAGGGGTGCTAAAGGTTAGGTAGTTGATGCCTAGATTGATAGAGTACTTGCCCAAGGTTCACAGCTAATATTTAGTCATCCATTGAACTTTATAATGACTTGGGTAAAGTAGGGAAAGAAATTAGCCAAACACTTGAGATCCTTTCTCAAGATTGTTGGCAAGAGACACATTGTAGCTTCATGAGTGTTGTCATTGATGGCAACAAAGCTCATCCCACCCATCCGCAGGACATGGTGTGCTTATACCAGAAGTCAGATTGAAGAGTGTTGTGGTCCAGTGACCAAGAATAGAGTATGCAGCAAGGTCCGACAATCAGGTCCGGATCTCTTAGAGGAAGTATCTATGTAACGTGCGGACTTGGGGAAGTCAAGAGGAGTACCTTAACTGATAGATTCCAGGAATTGAGCCTTTGGTAATGAAAGGGTACAGAGATATGACCACCTAAGTATTGGGTTCCTGTTTAGCAGAGTAAACTGAGGAAGAACTGACCAACAGAGCATCAGACCTTAATCCGGATGAGATATTGATGGTGATCAAGCTTACTAAGGTATCATTCATGATTGACCAACATGATTGATGACTTCTATGAGCATCTCTTTGATACGCATCACTTTATAAGCAAGGATTCAGCCAACAGACCAAGAGTTTGGGAAAATAGTAAGTATTCTAGATGCCGACTAGAAAGTGGTTGAAATCATTGGTGCGGATATATATATCATATGGATTTGGATGTGAAGGTGAGAGTTGTGTGGTGTGTTGTGCGAAGAAAAGTAGAAGTATAGTGTGAAAGCAGTAAGGCAGGTCCGGTATGTGATAGGACAGCAGCACCAAAGAAGAGAAAGAATGAAGTGCAGTAGATCAGTATACTGAGCCTAACCAGAACTGAACTCCAGCATATGTGGATGCTTCTCATTAGTTCAAGTATCTTGTTACTCTCTTTATTACTTGTAGACAGTGAGTCTCTTGTAGGCAGTGAGCCTCTTGTGAGTAGTGTGCTCGAACAGTGAGCCCTAACTGGCATGTGCCATTTTGTGTTTTTATTCTTCTAACAGAGAATACATTCTTGGGTTAGTCACCCCATGGTTTTTCCCTTAATAGGGTTTTCCACGTCAAAATCATTGTGTTATGTGTTTTGACTTTATTTCTACTTTCATGATTATGGATGCTTATTTACTTTGATGCTACACTAGTTGTTAAAGAAGAACAGAAAGTTAAATTAATTAAGATAATTGATTCACCCCCCCCCCTCTCAGTTATCAACAATTGGTATCAGAGCTAAGTTCCTCCAAACAGAGCCTAACAGCTTGAGGAAGATTTGCGAATTCAAATGGATGTGTATGGTATGAGGGAACAACTTCAGTTTGCCCTAGATGATCTTGAGCAATCTAACTCCGAAGTCAATGAATTGAAGGAAAGACTCAAACAGGCTGATGATTTCATAAATGAACTAAAAGGGAAACTGAGTATCTCTATGAAAAAGAGAAAGGATCTACTTCAACAATTGGCAAGTCAAGGCAAAGCCAATGATACAAATGAAGATCTGAAGGAGAAAACCAAGTTATGTGAAAAGTTATCAAAAGAGGTCATTATGGTAAGACATGAAATGGAATCAGGAGTTATGAAATTCACCCAAGAAATTGAAGAGAAAAGAAAAATTGAAGATGATCTAAGACAATCTCTCAAGGAGAAATCAGAAAACTGCCACAAAATGGATAGAATAATCAGGCATCTAGAATCTGATCTTGAAGAAGCTAGAGATAATGAAGAACAACTTGAGAATCAGATTGACACTCTTAAAAGGGATCTTCAAACAACGAATGAATACAAAGAGAAATTCAAGATAAGCTCTGCTCAACTTGAAGTTCTTCTTTAAAGCCAAAAGAGGGTAGATGACAAGCAAGGCTTGGGGTATGAAAAAGGTGAAAGCTCCAGATCCGGTCAGAAGAACTCCAGATCAGAAAATCTAAGAAACAGGCCTAGAAAACCTCCGGTAAGGCAACCAAATGCTCAAAGATATCCTTCCTTCAATGGATCCTACCACAATTGCAATAACTTTGGTCATAAAGCAAATTAGTGCAGAAGTAGAATGAATCAAACTAATTTATCCTTCTCCAAATAGTGTTTTAATTGCAAAAGGTATGGTCAAAAAACTCATGAATGCAGAAATATGCAAATGAACAATTCATTCAATGGTAGATGTTTTGCATGCAATAGAATGGGACATATGGCTAATTAGTGTAGATCAAGAGGATATCAGTCAAATATGCAAAGAAATGTTGTTTGTTACAATTGCAATAGATCCAGTCATATTGCCAAATTCTGCAGAAGTAAGAATCAGGACAAAAAGGGTCCGGTGCATCATAATCAAAACTAAGACAAAGGCAAAGGAAAAGTGAATGCAGATAAAATTCAAAGAGAGATGAACAAGATATGGGTGAAGAGAAGTATAGAAAATGATGGGGATAGATCTGCACCAGAATCTGGTGCTACTATTCCTTCCAGAAACTAAATAGATGAGCTCTGGCTCTGGGGGAGTAACAAAAGAAAAACATTTTCCCCCAGCCAGTCAATAGGTTCCTGAAAGTGGCACATGAAAGGTTGTGGATCAAAGGGTTCTTAGAGAAATATCTAAATAACCCTTGGGAAAGATATGAAAGATCTGCAAGAAATTTGAAGAGGTTAATCATCTGAGATTAATCCGATTTAACAGTCATCTGGTAAGAACATGATTTTCACAGACAGATCCGGTATGATTCAAATTTGAAGTATCTTGATCTGTGGGTAGATCAAATGTTTGGGAAAGGAGGATAGATTATCACTAATCATCAAGAAAAACTCTATGTATATCTCAGTGATCTAGAAAAGATCTCTCTCAGAACAAGGAGAACAAGGCAACCGGAATGACTTAAGTTGCACATTTATTGCAATATGGAATTAGGGTTTGCTCAGAGATAAAAGGGTTCATTTTCTCGTCATTTGCACATTTGCATTAGTGAAAAAGATAAGAAGAGCTCTGCAAACAAGTTTGCTTCATTTCTCTCAAGGATCAACTGCAGAATTCAAGTCAACTGATGATATTTTCGGCTCATTCCGTGAACCCTAAAAGTGTAAAAGGTATTTTTCATTCTTGAAATCTCTCTTTGAATCTTTGAAAGATGGCTACACCAAATTTTGTGAAGATCACCGATAGAACACGTCCAAAATTCAAGAAACATCCATACAAATCCCTAGAAGTTGATCCCCTAGGCACCTTTTCTAGCATTCTGCATGGGGTTTTACATGTTGAAGACGTTAGGGCATACATTCATGCCAATATTGAGGATTTTAGGGAATCTAAGTTGATGGATATATATCACAAGTAGCTAATAGATGAATCATTTGAACTAAAACCTCAGTACAAAGCCATTTGGGACAAGCCTTTTGCACAATACATTCATTTCCCCTATTTTGTAGAAGATGAATGGGTCCGGTATGTTCTGAGTAGATTACATGACAACTTTATGTGGTTGATGAGACCATTCAAGATAACCAAGGATGCCATTAGGGCAGTTACCAGATTGCACTCATCCGGTGGGATACCTTCTCTCAAGTTAGTCAAGAATCAAATAGTGAGTGAGGCAACATGATCAAAATTTGATAAGAGAGCAATGACAATAGAAGATATCACTGATCTAGATATCAAGTTTGCCTCCATGATAATTAGTTACAAGATATATCATTCCAGCAGGGAAAATTTAGTACCCGGAACTACAATTTACACTGCTTATCAGATGCTTAAAGAAAATGCTGACTATGATCTCTGTGAGCTCCTTCTAAACCAACTTTTGGAGAATCTGCAGAAGATAAAGAACGACAAGAAGAACTCTTTCAAATACGGTGGCTTGATACTCTGTCTGTTCTTTTATTACATGAGTGAGCTACCCAGATCTAGTGGTTGGATGTGGCAAAATGACAGACCAGTAGCCATACAAATCAGGGATTATTTGCGTGGGCTTGGTGATGCCAAGGCACAAAATATAGCTCTGTTGGGTTACTTCAAAAACTTTGAAAGCCTGATGCAGGCCAGAGAAAGAATCCCCCAATCATTGGTTGAAAAGTATAAGGATACAGTATGCTTTATGGTAGAAACTAATCAGTGCCTAATGGAGGTTGTGGAGTCAAGGATAGTCTGGATCATGCCAATGGGGTATGAAGTAGATGAGAAAATTGTAGAGCTACATGTTCAACACATGCTTAGTCAACCCAAGGATCCTAAGGCAGAAAGGTTTGGAACCTTTGAAGAGTTGAGTGTAAAGATTCATGTGGAACTTAGACAACTAGAGATGAAGAGAAAAGTGAGAAAAGAAGTAGAGAATATTGCCAAAAAGTATGGCATATCAAAAGAGGCACTTGATGCAAATAGAGAGAAGATGGAAAGGGCAGAGAAAGAAAAGAAAGTAGAAAAGGAGAGTACTCCGGTAGAAGCCCCCTCCCGAACCAGATCCTCTAAGAGCTCTGCACCTGCCACTGCTAAGAGCTCAAAGGCATCAAAACCAGAAGCAAAATCATCTGGTAAAGGAGAAAAGAGAACAAATACAAAGGCTACAAGATCATATACAAGCCTCAAAAATGATGAAGAGACAGAATCTGATGAAGAGATCAAGTTGATGAAGAAGAAGAAGAAGAAAGTATCCGGACAATCCTCTACCGGTCTAGACAAGGAAGAAGAAAAGATAGATAAAAGTGTTGAGAAGCCTACTCTCGACAATATCATCAAAGCAATTACTGTGGATGGAAACCTGAAAACATTAACAAAATTCTATGATGAATGTAGTGAAGCTGACCAGAAGATCCTACAAGATGCCATAGTCAAGTATCTGAATATCGACAACAAAGATTTCATTGAAATCATATCTCTAATTCCTAAAAGCCTTGAAAAGGAACTTGAAATCAGAAAGAATAATGCTAAAGCAAAGGATATGGAGATCTGGGAACATATAGCCATTTATCTCTATCCATCCATCACTCCTAAGAAAAAGAATATGATTTTCAACGATTGCAAGGATGAGTTCTAGAGCAAAGCTAGGATGAATCAACTTATGCTTGGAGAAACTGACAAGGTGGATAAAGAAATAGAATACATCCTCCGGAATGCATACAAAAGATTCAATATTCCTATTATAGAGGACTTAGGTGATGATCCCTCGGCCATGGATGACAAAGAAGAATCTATCGAGACAGTGGCAGAAGAGGCAAAGGAGACAAGTGAAGAGAAAGCTAAAGACTTAGATTCCTCTGCTCCGGAAGAGGAAGTTCATGAAGAAGAAGACACTTCTCTTCCGGATCCTCCTACATACTCTGGAATTCAAGGAGAAGAAAGAAAAGAAGAGAGCATCAGTCAAGAAGAACAAGTAAAGGGAAGCGAAGAAGGTCAAACAGAAAAGACCACAAATGACAGTGCTAAGGCTGTAGAAGGGGAGAAAACCCTATCACCGGCAAGAGACACAACAGAAGCAGTCAAAGATTTCTTAACCAAAGAGATGATGGAATTTGATGAACCAGAACTTCTTCAAGGTCCATTCAATTTTGATTCCCTCTCCTCAATTCAAACCATGAAGCTAGCATCCTTTACTCAAGCAAAGGCAAAAGAAAAACTCCTGAAGTCTCACATGGAAGACTGTGAGCTCGTAGAAGCTACATCCGGTGTATTGGAGAAGATCATGCCATCCTTCCAAAAGGATCCTTTGGCCTCCACATCCAGTAATCTAAAGTCTCTTGTAAATTCTATTCATATGCATTTTGATTCCTTAGAGAAGTCAGCAGAAGAAAAGGTCCGGAAGGAGATTTTGGGAAAAAGATTCTCTGAAGTACAGGGTCTAATAACAAGTGATAGGAGAGTTATGGATATTGGAATAAAGATCTTGGAAATTGCTCTTAAATATGGCAGAGATATCTATAAATTTTGTTTATCCTGGCCTAAAGTGACCAAGGATATTGAGAAGAAAGTAAAAGAGCAAGAGGATAAACTATTAAGTTTATCTCAAAGTTTTGATCCTCTCTCCTCCTCCATAGTAAATCAAGAGTGTAAGACTATTGCAGTCATAGATGAAATAAAGAATCTTGAGAAGGAGAAGAAAAATAGAATAAACAAGTTGAGTGAACTTAGAGGGATCATCATCCCTAAATTAGAGGCCATGCATGAGGCCCTAACTGATGCTCAGGCCACAACCCAGACCAATGATCCGACAGATCTTAAGAAGGCAGAAGCGTTTGCATTCCTGTTGAGTGGTCACATCTCAATTTTGGACAGGATGAAGCAAAGTTGGGCTATAGAAGTTATACAGTTGAAGAATACTTTTGCAGACATACTTAAGTACATGCAAGTACAACTTGTATATACGCTTATGCGGATATGTATAGATTGTTTTTCTTGAAAATTTTGGTGTACGGACCCTACCCTTTGCCATTGATGTCAAAGGGGGAGTGAGGAGCAGTGACAAATGTGGAATCCAGCTAAGGGGGAGCTCCAGTAAAGTGTACATTAAAACAGAGCATTAGCTAAGGGGGAGTGTAGTGTGACACTTAGCCATTTTTCATTAAGTATTGCCATTAATGCCAAAGGGGGAGATTGTTGGCAAGAGACACATTGTAGCTTCATGAGTGTTGTCATTGATGGCAACAAAGCTCATCCCACCCATCCACAAGACATGGTGTGCTTATACTAGAAGTCAGATTGAAGAGTGTTGTGGTCCGATGACCAAGAACAGAGTATGCAGCAAGGTCTGACAATCAGGTCCAGATCTCTCATAGGAAGTATCTATGTAAAGTGTGGACTTGGGGAAGTTAAGAGGAGTACCTTGACTAATAGATTCCAGGAATTGAGCCTCCGGTAATGAAAGGGTAAAGAGATATGAGCACCTAACTATTGGGTTCCTGTTTAGCAGAGTAAACTGAGGAAGAACTGGCTGGCAGAGCATCAGACCTTAATCTGGATGAGATATTGATGGTGATCAAGCTTACTAAGGTATCATTCATGATTGACCAACATGAATAATGACTTCTATGAGCATCTCTTTGATACCCATCACTTGATAAGTAAGGATTCAGCCGACAAACCAAGAGTTTGGGAAAATAGTAAGTATTCTAGATGCCGACTAGAAAGTGGTAGAAATCATTGGTGCAGATATATATACCAGATGGATTTGGATGTGAAGGTGTGAGTTATGTGGTGTGTTGTGCAAAGAAAACTAGAAGTACAGTGTGGAAGCAGTAAGGTAGGTCCGATATGTGACAGGACAGCAGCACCAAAGAAGAGAAAGAATGAAGTGCAGTAGATCAGTATACTGAGCCTAATCGGAACTGAACTCCAACATATGTGGATGCTTCTCATTAGTTCAAGTATCTTGTTACTCTCTTTATTACTTGTAGACAGTGAGTCTCTTGTAGGCAGTGAGCCTCTTGTGAGCAGTGTGCTCGCACAGTGAGCCCTAATATGCATGTGCCATTTTGTATTTCTATTCTTCTAACAAAGAATACATTCTTGGGTTAGTCACCCCATGGTTTTTCGCTTAACAGGGTTTTCCATGTCAAAATCATTGTGTTATGTGTTTTGACTTTGTTTCTACTTTCATGATTATGGATGCTTATTTACTTTGATGCTACACTAGTTGTTAAAGAAGAACATAAAATTAAATTAATTAAGATAACTGATTCACACCCCTCTCAGTTATCAACAAAGATATGCATCTAGTTGAACAATAATTAGATGAACATGGAATAAGATGTGTGATTTCAAAATTGAAGTGTTAGTTGAGCATGGGGTAATCCCAAATAGAATGAAATATGTGCAATTCAAAGATGTCATGATTCATAAGAAGGAAATTATTGAAGGCCTGATTCAAGATTTGAACAAAGATTTAGGAAGGGGAGAAAATAAAACTTTGGATATTTCAGATGAGCTAGCGGAACTTCTTTAATATATATTAGATGATAACCAACAAACTCTCCCAAAAGATGCAGTCGTTTAGGAGTTTACCAACCTTATACAAATAGAGGTAGAAACAGAAGTCTTCGCATTGGCTTCAATTGACTGGTTGATGGATTTTCAGATAACTCTTTATAGACTACAAAAGAAATGAATAAGCATAAGAGCATGCCTGACACCCTCATGGATTCCATCACCTGAGTGCTTACCATCTCTGAACATACAACGATGCCCAACAGTAATAAAGTCCAGGCCACCATGAAGAGATATGAAGAATTTCTGGAGAAAGATCAAGATGATGAAGAAGTGCCTAAGGACACTTAGTTATTTTTACATGCTTTAGTTATGTATTTTGTAATTTTTATATGACAAACTCCATGTCTTTTTGTAAAATCAAATTACATGAAGTTGTGAGACAGAGTCCTAAATCAATTGGAACTCTAATTTTGAATAAGTCAAATTAGTTGTAATTCCCCTATTTTTGCTCTTAGCCCCTCCCTATAAATAAAGAGGGGCTCTTATGTAAATATGATCTTTTTAGTTATTGAAGCGAAACGTTGCTGAATTGAAGAGCATTTTGAAACTTTGTGTTCAAGTTGTAAATCATATTTTATCAATAATAAGAAAAGCAAGTGGGCGTTCAATCTTTGCCTTGAAACAAACTTGTGGTATATTGGAGATGTTCTTATAGCTTTTCTCTTGTACTTTCTTATACATTTGATCAAATAGTAGTGTGAATTTAGATAATCTGGGAGATGTTCTAAATCTGATTTTGGAGACTTTGTGCTACAACATTATCATTGGATTCATGTTTTATGTTTGTGAGTGAAGGATATTGAGAGACTTTGAGATGCTAGCTATCTTCTATGTTTGTTAATCTCATATTAGCATACAGTAAAGACTTTGGCCTGCACCTTATTCTATACATTTTCAACTTCAAGTTAGCAAAAGAAAAAATAAAATACTTCATGTTTTTTTGTGGGTTTCTTGGTATTAAAACATGTAGAAAAAAAAGATCATGGAGTAGACAAACAAGCACATGATATTGCAAATGAATCGACTAATTGTATTCACAAAAGAGATGGATATAAATAGGCGAGTGTGGGTACCCGATTCTCCACAAAATGAGGATAGAACTCCTCTACATGAAGTGGTTGCCCGAGTAACCACCCACAAAGATCCAAAACAACTAACTACTTTGACAAGTTCAAAGTACATGTGGAAAATACGCCTAACTATGATTAAAGCAAATGTGTATACACCTAGGATTAAAGGTATACACCAACACCCCCCTTAAGCATAGCTTAGGTGAGTTTATGAAAATGGGTCCCGACTATAAGCCTGGTGAGGTACCCATGCACAATGCAAAAGAAAAATGAGTCCCGGCCATGAAGCCTGATAAGGTACTCAAGTACAATGCAAACTCTCAAAAATGGAGAAAGATAGAAAAACTTGTGGGAAAAAATGTATCCTCCAAAAGAGAGAATAAAGAAAGAAAGGCTTAGATAGACCCCCCAAAAGATGATGTTGTTGATGTAGACCGTACACTAAGAAGAGCTCGTAGATGAATGAACTTGCTCTCAGTAAAGGGTTTGGTGCAAATATCAGCAACCTGCTCTGAAGAGCAACAAAAGACTAAGTCGATGATCCGACCATGAATAAGCTCTCGAATATAATGCATATGAATCTCTATAGTTTGGTTCGTTGATGTTGAACTAGATTCCTACATATCTGTATAGTACTCTAGTTATCACAAAAGATAACTATAGGTTGACTGAAAGGAATACCAAACTTAAAAAGTGTGCCTTGAAGCCATATAGCCTCAGTAGCTAAGTTAACAACTCCCTTGAACTATGCCTCTAGAGAAGATATAGCAATAACATTCTGCTTCTTTCTAGACCAGCTGATAAGACCTAAACCAAGTGAAAAAATTGTAACTGGAAGTGGACTTGTGATACTTAGTATCACCAACCCAATCTGAATCTGTAAAACCAACCAAGTCAACTGATGAACCAACTTTCTAGTGAATCCCAAATGCAAGTGTACCATGAATTTAGTGAAGGATCCTCTTAGTTACTTTCTAGTGCAACTCATGAGGTTCCTACATAAATCTGGAAACCATGCCAATTGCATATGATATGTCAAGCCTAGTATGTGTTAACTATATAAGACTACCTACAAGTTGCTGATACAATGTAGCATCAACTAAAGGTGTAGGGAAAGAAGTCTCAAGCTTTACTCCAGATAGGAAGGGAGTTAGATATGGTTTACAAGTAGTCATGTGAAAACGTGCAAGTAAATCAAGAGTATACTTAGACTGAGCAAGAGCGATCCCTGAATCTAACTGTGATATCTCAATACAAAGCAAGTAGTTCAATAAACCCAAGTCTGTCATGTCAAATTTGTCTTGAAGTGTTAACTTCATTGCTACAATGGCAGATGAAGTACTCCCAGTAATCAAAAGATCATCAACATATAGAACCAGTATAAAGTGAATCATCCTGCCACAAAAGATACACATTGGGATCTGAATGACATCTAGCAAATCCTAAAGATAGTAGGTAAGAATCCATCTTAGCATACCAAGCCCCGGGGGCTTTTTTAAGACCATAGATAGATTTCCTTAGTCTACACACTGAGGATGAATCTTGAACAAACCCTGGTGGTTGTTCCATGTAGATCTCCTCCTCAAGGTCTCCATGAAGAAATGCACTCATCACATCCATCTGATGTACAGTCCATCCATGTGCTACGGCTATAGCTAGTGTGAGTCAAATCGAAGTCATCTTGGCAATTGGTGCAAATGTTTCTGTATAGTCAATGCCTACAAATTGTGAAAAACCTTTGGCGACCAAACGTGCTTTGTACTTATCAATTGACCCATCTACTACAAATTTAGTTCGATATATCCATCTACATCGAACTGTCTTCCTTCCCTTAGGAAGATAAGTCAAATCCCAAGTGTGATTTCTAATCAAGGAATCATATTCCTCATTCATAGCAATATCCCACTCAGGTATGCCTGATGCTTCTTTAAATGTCTACGGATCAAACACTGAAGCAAAGAAGACATGTGATCCCCCCTAAAAGTCTATCTAAATCTGTATGTCATCTGTTGCAATCTATACCCATGAATCTACTCTGTGAAGAGAGCGTAGATTTCTAGATGAGGGTGAGTCAGGTGTAGAAATATCAACTTCTAATGCAATCCCTGAACTTGATGAAGATGAATTCTCAGTACTATCATCAATTTGTGAACTAGAAGAAGAAGAAGAACCATTTTCTGCACTAGGAATCTCTTGTGAATGTCTGAATCATTAGAGGTATTATCATGATCTGGAGAATCAACAGTATGCCGAGGAATGTCAAGAATAGTTTCAAGTGGTGTTTTCTTGAAACTTAACACTTCTCCAATGAACAACTCATGTGTGGTTGGGTGAAGTAGGCGATAGCCTTTTACACCATCTAGATATCCAACAAAGATGCAAGGTTTGGATTGTGGATCCATAGCCTTGCAATGATCTTTAGAAATGCATGCCATAGCTGGAGAACCAAAGACTCTGAAATGATCAACTTTTGGTTTCCACCCTTTCCAAGCTTCAAAAGGAGTGATTCCCTCCAAGGCTTTATGAGGAACTCTATTCTGAATGTAACATGCACAGTTGATTGCTTTAGCCCAGTAAGATGGTGTTAAGCCTTTAGAATGAATCATACAATTAGCCATCTCTTTTAAAGATCTATTTTTGTGTTCAACAAAACCATTTTGTTGAGCAGTATAGGGAACTGTGTGTTGCAAATCTATCCCCTCTGTTATGCAATATTGCTCAAAATGATTATTGACATACTCTCTACCATTATCCATTCAAAGAACTTTAATGACTTTTCCTGACTATTTTTCAGCTAGAGCTTTGAAATCTTGAAAAGATTCAAACACTTCAAATTTTTTCCTAAGGAAGTAGACCCATGTAAAATGAGAGAAATCATCAAAAAAGGTGAGAACATATCTAGCCTTCGTAAAAGATGGATGGGGAAAAGCCCCTAAAATATCACTATGAACAAGTTCTAAGACTTGTTTTTCCCTCCATGTTTTTTTCTTGTCAAACTTTGGTTCAAGATGTTTACCAAGTGCACAACCTTCACAAAGTCCTTTAGAAAACTTAACTTTTGGTAATCCATTAACCATTTTTTGTTGTCGTAGTTGTTCAAGATAGTGGTAGTTAAGATGGCCAAACCTCCCATGCCATAGTTTACTAACTTCATCTAAATGAGTTAGTAGTGCCTTTGGAGAAATATCAATAGCAAAATTGGAGAAGGTATATAATCTGGATTGGTGATTTGCCTCCCCTATAGCAACCAAATTGTTACTTTGTAATTCTCTTATCTCAACTAAATTTGGAGAGAAATGTACTATCATGCCCTTCCCTAAGTGTGTTATTTGATACACTGAAAGGAGATTAGTTGATAGTGAAGGTACACTTAGAACATTTAAAAATGTTCCTCCTTCAACTTCAACAGACTCTCTCCCTTTCACCAATGCTGGAGTATCATCACCTAAGGTGATTGTAGACATTCTGGATGGCTCTAAAGGTGAAAAACAACCTGAGAAGAACCCATATGATGGGTTGCACCAGAATCAATAATCCATGATGGAAATGAAGATTTAGTAGCAACTAAGGCCTTGCCTTTTAATTTCTCTTTGTCTTTAGTATTATCCTGAGTTGATGAAGATGCTTTGATAGA
Organism: Cunninghamia lanceolata; assembly: GCA_027924645.1. Taxonomy (NCBI): domain Eukaryota; kingdom Viridiplantae; phylum Streptophyta; class Pinopsida; order Cupressales; family Cupressaceae; genus Cunninghamia; species Cunninghamia lanceolata. Next base: position 707,526 of record BSBN01001327.1, on the reverse strand, counting down.
ATTGGGTAGCCCAATATTATTATTTTTAAGAATCTGAGAGAGATTTTCAATTTGTTTCTTCATGCATTGATGTTCATCATGCCCTGGTTTTTTACAAAAGGCACAAGTAACTTTCTCAGTAACTAGCTTACTTTGTTGAGAAGAGTTATCCTTTTTGAAGTTGTTGATTTTATCAACTTTCTTACTATCCTTGTCCTTTTTTGTGTTCTTTTTCTTTCCTTTTGAAGTTTGAGGCTTATCATTCCCTACAATTCGAGCTTGCGGCTTAGTGGACTTCAAAAAACCCATCTAAATTAATTTTTCTTGCTCCCTTGTGAGATCAGAAATAAAGCTATCTAGAGTGTGCATTTTCTATGATGCTCCAAGAGCACTTTTAGTACAATAGAAGGCTGAGACAAACATAGAAAATTTAGGACCTAGTTTGGAAAGTATAGAAAGGATTAATTGATCCTCTTTCTTGTCAATTCCACAATCTTTTAACTGCAACTTTAAAGATTTAAATTTTGTGAAGAAATCTTCTAAAGTTGAGAAACTTCTAGGACTAAGACTTAAGAGTTGATTTTCCAATTCATGACTTCTAAGATCATCAATTTTCCTAAATAATTTGTTTAAAACATCCCAAACTTCATTGGGTGTAGTCGAATTCTCAGCATGAAACAACAATTCAAGAGATAGATTTAAACAAAGAAAACCAAATGCTTGCTCACACTTGTTGAAAAACTTTTAATTCTCTTTGGCTGCATTAGGTTCTTTTTTTGTTCCCATAGTTATCCTATATAAACCTTTATTTTTTAGTACAAGACTTACTTTAATCTTCCAATCATGATAATTGAAAGGAGTTAGGGGTGGTATAGGGATAGTAGACTATGATGCTTAGTCTTTAGATAGTAGTTGTAGAAATATGTAAAGAAAGAGCTAAAGAAATGCAAGTGAAGAAGTGAAAGGACACACAACCCACACAAAAAAACACATCTCTAGGAAGTGTGAAAGATGAACACACAAGACCCCCCTTTAATTATGTGTTTTCCCCCCCAAATTTGGCACTTTATAGAAGGAGTACATTAGGTCACCCTAAAATAGAATAAATAAGCACTTTATAATTTTAGTGCGATTTTAGGCTAGTTAGATCAGTGATAAAAAATCCACTTTTGCAAAAAGAATCACTCAATTTCGAGTTGATTTGCAAAAGTTATAGGACTTGCAATTTTTGCATTCACAAAAAAAATCCTTCCTCAGTAAAAAAAAAATTTGCATGCAAATTTGTTGGAGAAAAAAATGAAAAGAGAAGAAAAATAAGCACCCTTGGGCTGTGCATGACCAGGGGCTAAAACCCCATGTGACCAAGGGCTTAAGATTTGAAATTCTACCCCCTCCCCTTTGCTGACATCACCCCCCTAGTTTCTTATGTCAGCTGAATAGTGCTCAACTTGATAGGCGTTGCTCCTTTTTGCTGTTGAAAACAGGGCCTGTATAGGCCGAACAGGGACAAGCTTCTCCATCCCAATGAAGGCCCGTTGGAGGACGAACAAGCAGCGTGAGGTTCCGCATGGGAGAGCGTAGTGAAGGTGCCTCTGTGAATAGGGTTGACACCCCTTGAGGGTGACTGTGGGCATTGCTGGCCGCTTTGTGGTGCCTGTGAATGGGCATTCGAAGGCCCAGCTGAGGACCCCTTTGAAGGTCACGGCGTGGCTAACTGGAGGCAGTGTGGGCACTGCTGTATGGGAGCCCTTCACGTTGTTGCACAGAGACAAAAGCACCTATGTGAGGCGCTTCACAATATTTCCTCTACAGAGTCCTTCAAAGGGCATTCAACGTCCTATCTCCTTCCTCACGCACACACAAATGAACACAATGTTAATAGATAAAAACCAAACAAAAATGATGCCTCACAGTATGAAGATTGGCGTGTAAGGGCACGAATCGTATAGCACAAAAAACACGGCTCAAAGCTATCCACAACGCTCTGATACCATGTAGAAAACCAAGATCGTGGAGTAGACAAACAAGCACATGAGATTGCAAATGAATCGACCAATTGTATTCACAAAAGAGACGGATATAAATAGGCGAGTGTGGGTACCCGATTCTCCACAAAATGAGGATAGAACTCCTCTACATGAAGTGGTGGCAAGTAACCACCCACAAAGATAATGTGAGGTGTCAATGTAAGTCGACACCTCTCCAAAATGACTAACTACTTTGACAAGTTCAAAGTACATGTAGAAAATATGTCTAACTATGATTAAAGCAAATGTGTATACGCCTAGGATTAAAGGTATACACCAACAAAACACCCTGGTATCACTTTGGTTATTCTTAAGTTTATTCAATTTGGATATCAGTTATTATTGTTCCAACAAGTAGGTTTTAGTTTATCACACTTTGTAAGAATCAAGGATTTGATATTAAGAGTTTGTAAGTGAACATCATGATATGGCAACATCCACAAGTTAATTTTAGTGTAAATAAATATAGTTAAGTACTTGTTGATTGTAGTGGACAATAAGAAAGGAGCCTCCCCTTTCTGAGAGGAAAGATCACACTATAGTTGATATAGCCATTTTGTTAACAGTTATTTGATAACAAAATATTCCCCCAATATATTTATATTTTTTATTTCTATATTTAATTATGTCGATTATATTTCAAATTATATTATTATTATTTTTTAAATATATATACAGTGTTACACATGAAACATGTAATTGTTTGAGAATACTTTAGTGATAAAAATTTATATTTTAATGATGAAACAAAATAGGTGATCAAAGATATTAATATAAAAAGCTTTTAAAAAATTATTATCCAAAGTATTCTCAAACATTTTTTCGGATTGTAAAAATATTATGTTATACTAACATAATTTGAAATAATATTTTACGTATACATTTAAATATCAATCCTTTCTAATATTTTTTAATAAAATAATTATTTGTCACTTTTAGGTGTGCATAATGTGAGAGTTTGGTAAAATTTCCCTCTCGAAAACACGAGATCCCAAGTTAAAGTCACCACAAAACTTTTATCATTTAAAGAAAAACTAAGAAAATGTACTGCACAGGTTAGAACGGAAGAGTCTATCAATCTGCTGGGTTAAGGGAAACCCAAAGATGTTTAAGCAGAGGATAAGTCTAGAAGATTGAACTGAAATTGGATACCAATATTTAAGTATGTTGAACTACTGGATTAAGTATTTGAGAAATGAGACCGAACAGAGTTTGATTTTGAGCAAGTTACTAATCTATTTGCACAGGTTAGAACGGAAAGGCTTATCAATCTACATGTTAACGGCTTACAAACTTTTGAGTAGTAACAAAGAAGGATCAGTAGTTGGCAGGAAAGCCCATGTTCTCTTGTCTATTACAAAACAATAACAAGCAAACATGAAAATATAAGTTAGAATTGATAAGAGTCATATATGTTATGGGATGAAGGTTACAAATCTGTTCCAATTCAATATCAAAATTATTGAAAATTAAAGTTTATATTTTGTAATAAAGTAATTTTAGTGATTTGGTGTTATATTAAAATGTTTAGTTAATTTTGTGTTAATTAGCTCTTTACATTTTATAATAAAGTAATCTTAATGATTTGGTGTTATATTAAATGTTTAGTTAGTTTTGTGTTAATTAGTTCGGAGTTAGTCTCTCATACGGTAGACACTTGAAATTCACATCTAAAATAATGTCTAAAATCACAATAATTAATTAATTTTGATAATAAATAATTAATTTCACCATCACTAATTATCCAAAATAAATAAATTAAATCTATTTCTATTCTGTTATTAAATTAATCAAATCTATTTGATTAATAAATTAATTAAATCCATTTCCACCTATTATTAAATAAAATAAAATAAATCTAATTTCACTCATTCAAAATAATTAAATAATATTTAAATAAAGTTATCCCTCCAAAATTCCAAAAAATATTTCCACATCATTCATCCACTATATATATATATATATATATATATATATATATATATATATATATATATATATATATAATCACTTACATCTCAACCATTCATTTCACCAATAAAATCTCCATAGTTCACATAAATCAAACACTATCAAATTTAAAGGGCTCCTTCACATGATCCTATGTCCCAAAAATTTTCCACCATTCATTCATCATTTGATCTCAACCATTCACATCCTCATGCAAGCACCTATAAATCAAACCCTCCATCCTTCATCAAACAACACATAAGAGGACATGGAGAAATGAACAATCAATGAAGGTACATGCTAATGCAATCTTAAAGGCTCCAAGACCAACTACATTAATCACAAATCATGAATACATCCACTCAACGAGAGATTCATTATTTGGTAAGTGAAGGTAAATCTTGTTAGTTGATTTCTTTTATTGGTCTATAAGTATTTGCATGATACATTGTAAAACCTTGGATGAATAATAATATTATTGATATATTTTGTTGTTATCCTGGAGAGCAATATAGTTTAGTTTTTACAATATTTATGCTTGCATTTTAAAAAAAAAAATACTATATTATGCCTCTTTAAGCTAAGAAAACCAAATGTTCACAAAATTTGAAGAAAAAAATTCATAACTTATGTATTTAAAACTTCTTCAACAATAACCTTTCTCTAGGAATTTTTGATAAGAATAAAGATACATTGGACCAAACTAAGGATTCCAATTTTGTGTGGGGAGAAGATTATGGCCTCCTTTATGGCACAGTTAAGAAGAGGAAAAAAGGTGAAACCAAGTATGATAGGGAAGAAACTAGTTGCCAACTAAGAAGATCATGCTCTTACACCATTAATATATGTAAAGGGAAAATTGGATCTAAATGAATAATCAATATTGTAATATCAATAATACCTAAAACTCAACGAAATACAGAAACAAAGAGATCAATCAAACAAAAGAACTTCAAAAATGTTTGCAAACCTCAAAGCTTCATAGCTTCCGTTGGTTGCCTATCTCAATCGATCTTGCATGTATGAATAAAGCCTTCAGAAGGTGCACTTCCTTGCTATTCCAAGATTGTCAATGGAGAATGGCTATGATAATGCTTTGTAATGAAGAGGGGCTTCACAACAATTATAGTAGTATGTAGTAAAGAGTGTGATCACAAGCAATGAAGGAATGGCGTGGGTGCCAAAGGTGCGTTGTAATTCCTGCAGAGTAAGTTTACTTAAAGCTTGGATGAATGAAATGGAAAAAGAGGGTTCAATTTATAGACTTGTAAGAGAGAAGATCAATGGTATAGAAAGAATGAGAATATCAACAGCATAGAACGGTTGAGGAATGTGCACAAATAAGAAGAAGACAAGCGTCACACAAAAGCTGTTTTGTTTGAGTTAACTACTTTCTTTTCTAAAGATAAGATATGACTTTATAAATTAGAAAGTTTTTTTCTAATTTTTCTAATTTAAGAGATATTGATAAAAACAAGGTTGATTGAGATAGTTAACTCAACTTGAGATTTGCTTTTACATGATTTGAGAGAAATTAAATAATAAATTATTTAATTTTGTGTGTATGAAGAGGAAGACTTATTTTTAGAAGATTTGGAAGATATTTGAAGAATTAGAAGATAAGAAAGAAAATTAAATAAATAGATTTATTTAATTGTTTGTGCATGATTTGGAAGAATAAATAAAATATTTGATTGTATTTTACTTTTGGAGATTGAGAGGATTTAAATAAATTTGATTTGATTTATTAAAATTTGGAAGAATGATTTGATTTAAATAAATAATTGAGAATTATTTAATTGTTTGGAAGAATTTAATTAAATAAAGGATTTTATTTAATTTTGACTTTTGAAGAGGTAATTAAATATTTTAATATTTAATTAACTTGGAGGAATATGAATCAAATAAATAAATTTATTTATTTATTTATTGATAGAGGAGTGAGAAGAGAATCTCTTTTTGTTTAAATAAAATAAAGGGTTGTAGTTCAATTGGTTGAGCACAATTGTTGAGGGTGATGGTATGTTCTTAACTACACCATCTACCAAGGTTCAAATCCTAAGATGAGGCCCAAATTATACCTAAACGACTTTGACAAAATGGATACTCCTCAAACCTTCTTAACTTTAAACTGAAGAGATAACACCCATATTAGTTTGTGTCATAGTCATCACTTTTGAATAAAGAAAAGTGATGGAGACCGATTATAAAGTGTTCCAACAACATAACAAGGAGTGGTGAGCAAGTGCATCTGTGCTACTCTCCCGAAAGTCCCTATAGAACCAAGTTGACATGTTGGTGTGACTAGTGTGTCCTCCAAATAAAATGTCAGGATTCCAATAATGGCAGAATATGTTGTGTGGTTATGTGGAGAATAAGTCGTTTGAAAAAATCATTACATGGAAGAGAGCATTTATTTTAGATTGGGATTCGAGCTCTGGACATCCATCTATCTGTCCAATTGGAGAGTTTGAAATTTACCCTACTAGTGCTGAACATAAAATAATTGACTTGTATGTAAATCTTGTTAAAACAATGGAACAGCGAAAAAGAAAAAGAACAGTAAACAATCACACAGTGCAAAGATATTTAACATGGTTCACCATATGTATGGCTATGTCCACAAAGCAAGGGAAAACTCTTATATTAGTGTGTTCTCAGATGTGTTTACAACAGCATATACATATGCTTTTATAGATTACAATAGAAGCCAAGAGAAGGAGCTGAACAATGAAGAGTCACCACAAAAGGACGAGGTGACCGTTGGGTTTCATATCCAACAATCTCCCACTTGAAACCCAACGACTGTTGCAAACATTCAGAGCTATTCCCCTACTTTAAGCCTATTGTCAGAGTTTGACAATGCCGAGAGAAGCGCGGCAAAATTCAAACTTCTCTCGAGGTACAACCTTGGTCAATGCATCAGCCGGATTGATCTTGGTGTCGATCTTCTGAACTTGCAACTTGCCTTCTTCAATCATGCTATGAATGAAATGATACCTCAGCTCAATGTGTTTGGTTCTGTTGTGGAATGTCGTATTCTTGGCCAAATGAATAGCGCTGTTACTGTCACAAAAAAGTGTGAAAGCTTGCTGTTTCGAGCCCAATTCAGTAAATAAACGCTACAACCAAACCATTTCTTTTGCTCCTTCAGTGAGAGCAATGTACTCAGCCTCAATAGTAGAAAGAGTAACTACTTGTTGCAATCTTGAGACCCAGCTGATAGCTGCCCCGGCAAAAGTGAAAACATAGCAGGATGTAGACCTTCTTTTATCCAAGTCACCCGCCATATCGGAGTCAACGAAGCCTTGTAGCTATGCAACTTTCCCACCAAAGCATAAGGCATAATCTGAAGTGCCTTTTAGATACCTCAATATTCACTTCACAGCTTCCCAATGAGTTTTTCTGGGATTACTCATGAACCGGCTTACAACTCCCACTACTTGGGAAATATCAGGACGGGTGCATATCATTGCATACATAAGACTTCCCACGGCTGAAGAGTATGGAATGTTCTTCATGTGGTCTTATTCTTCTTGTGTCTTGGGGCACAATGCTGAAGATAAGTGAAAATGATCGGGAAGTGGAATGCTAACTGGCTTAGCACTTCTCATATTGAATCTGTCCAAAACTTTTTCAATATATTTTTGCTGAGACAATCTGATTTCTTTCTTCTTTCTGTCTTGAATGATGGTCATGCCAAGAATCTTCTTTGCTGCCCCGAGGTCCTTCATTGCAAATTTGTTTCCCAAGAGTTGCTTCAAATTAGCAATGACTCTCATGTTGGTGCCGGTAATGAGCATGTCGTCAACATAGAGTAGCAACAAAACAAATTCACCACTTGGCAAAACCTTGTAGTATAAACATGGATCATATCAGAGCGCATAAACTGATTTTCCATCATGAAGTTATCAAACTTGATGTACCATTGCCTTGGGGCTTGTTTCAGCCCATACAAGCTCCTCTTTAATCTACAAAATAGATTTTCATGCCCTTGCTTGACAAAACCTTCTGGCTGATGCATGTACAATTCCTCTTCTATGTCACTGTGGAGAAAAGTGGTTTTGACATCGAGTTGCTCAAGCTCAAGGTCATAAACTGCTGTCAAACCCAAAATGGCTCAAATTGTGTTCATTCTCACGACTGGTGAGAAAATCTCATTGAAGTCCACTCCCTTTTGTTGATCATATCCTTTCACAACAAGTCTGGCCCTATAGCGTTTTGTGCCGCCTTCTTCCTCTTTGATTCTGTAGACCCACCGATTCTTCAAAGGTTTGCGATCAGGTGGAAGCTGGACCAGATCCCAAGTATGGTTTGCCATTAGAGAGTCCATTTCATCCTTCATTGTAGCCGTCCACTTCTAACTGTCCCTATCATTGCAAGCCTCTCGAAATGTATTTGGTTCTGATAGGTCAACAACTAGCAATTGATAATCATCAAATTTTGGAGGAGGTTTCCTCTCCCTGGTAGATCTCCTCAATGAAGGAATTTGTCCCTGCAGACTGCCCTGTTCATGTGCAGTGCTTTGTTCAACGCATTTTCCAGTATCACTTCTCTGTATGCCCATTGATTTGGTAATGCTCCTCTGTATTTCTTGTGACTGGCTAAAGATAGGGGGCATAGAAGTGAATGGATTTTCAATGTTAGTGTTTGAATTCTCCTTTAATTCTAGAGACTCCCTGACTGCCTGTGTGGGAGAATTAAACTGCTGATTTGAACTCTGCGAAGCATTTTTTACATGCTGCGTTGGACTTTGGATAGGCAGCGATTTCATATGAAGTGGCTACGTGGCATTTACCAATGGTGATGGGGTCACCTTTTGGAAGAACTGCATTGAAACTGCTTCCAGATTCTTTTGAAGACTTTCACCTTCTTCCATAGGTCACTGACCATATGGCGATAAATTATATTGTGAAGGCATATTGGATGGTGAAGTTTGAGGTGCATTTGACCCCCCCACACCAAGATCATAATGAAAATTTTGACTATGAGGTCGTTGTCCCAAAGTCTCTACCTGTTGAGCCCACGTGGAGACATTTCCCACTGTGTATTGTGTGGACCTTTCACCGCTAGCATGATCTGAATCACCGTTTCTAGGCAGCGTTCCAGACAGGGGCGGCAAATGCAAAACATTTTGTGGTGCATTTCCTGCACCAAGGTCATAACAAGAGGTTGCTGTCTCTTTCTCACCAGCCTGTGTGGGAATTACTCCCACTGAATGTGATGATTGGGAATTCATGGATGACGGAGAGGAGCCAGAACATTGCCTTATATCAACATTTCTAGAATGTGAACCAAAACTAAATGGTGGCAGAGTAATTTGGTTAGCTGGATTTGAATGTCCAACTATATGTGATGCCACACTTGGCTGTGAAGACGGAGTATTACTCCCAAAATCATCAACTGATATATATACTCCTTTTCTTGTGTTTTTTGTGCTTGCAGGGCTGGAAACACTTTTTTGTTGAATACCACATCATGACTGCGAATGATTTGTTTTGCAATAGGATCCCACAATCTGAAACCGTATTGCTCTTCCCCATAACCGACGAAGATACATCGTTTGGATTTGAAATCCAATTTTGTTCGCTTTTCTTTTGGAATGTGAGTGAACGCCTCGTAGTCAAAGATCCAGAGGTGATGGTAAGAGATCTTCTTTTCAAACCACTCTTCTTTCATAATATCAAAATCCAACTTAGTAGAAGGACTTCGGTTGATCAAATAAACCACCGTGTTAACTGCCTCAGCCCAGAATTCTTTACTCAAACCAGCATTTGAGAGCATGCTACGTGCCCTCTCTAGAATAGTGCGATTCATCCTTTCGGCTGCACCATTTTCCTGAGGTGTAAATGGCACAACCTTGATGTGCTGAATGCCATTGTCTGCACAAAAAGCATCAAAATCTAAAGAGAAAAACTCCCCCCCATTGTTAGTTTTAAGACATTTAATTTTGCTCCCAATTTGATTTTTAGCAATAGCCTTAAAAATTTTGAATTTTGCAAACACTTCTGATTTTCTGTTGAGCATATAAACCCAAAGCTTACGGGTGCAATCATCTAAAAAAGTTACAAAGTAGTTTGCTCCTCCAATGGAGGTTACCTCTGTGGGACCGAAGACATCCGAATGCATGAGTTCCAAGGGTTTTGTCTTCTTGTCGTGTCTAGTTTTGGAGAAGCTGGCCCGCCTTTGTTTCCCATAAATGCAATGCTCACAAAGTTCTAAATCTGTTGATTGTAAACCAGAAAGTTGGCCTCTTTTGAGCAATACTTCCATTCCCTTTTTGCTCATGTGGCCAAGTCTCCTATGCCACAATTCTGTCCCGCTGTCAACTACGGCCATCACCGCTCCCACTTCAGTGGCGTATTTGAGCACATAAAGAGATCCTGATTTACTGCCTTTTGCAACAACTAAAGCGCCTTTAGTTACTTTCCAAATGTTGGAAGAGAAAGTGATGCTGCAGCCTTGCGCATCAAGTTGTCCAGCTGAAATCAAGTTCCTCTTAAGTTTAGGAACATGTCTGACATCATTCAGTAGCCACTTGCTTCCATTCTTTAGTTGTAGCAATATATCACCTTTGCCGACAATCTCGCACGGCTCATTGTCTCCAAGATAAACCTTGCCAAATTTTCCTTCTTGATATGTTTGGAAGGCATCCTGATTTGAAGTTGCGTGAAAGGAGGCATCGGAGTCTAAAATCCATGAGTCGGCTTCAGCTTCACTTGCTACCAAGACAAGAGCTCCTCCATCATCTTCAAGAGTCATGTTAATCTCATTTTCTTTCAGTTGTTTTTGAACTTTCTTGTAACACCAACAATCCTTCTTGACATGTCCATCTTTCCCACAAAACCAGCAACCTTCTTTCCGTCCTCTTGACTTTGATCTCTTCGCTGATTTAGATCTTCTCCTATTTTGTTTTCCTCGATCTTGGGTTCTTCCCCTATTGCCTAGAACCAAGGCTTCACCGGATATTTTATTTTGTCCTCTCCTCATGTCTTCGTTGAGGAGGGTGGCAGCGACATCGTCAAATCTTAACAATGCTTTCTTTTCTTTGTCTTTGGATCCTCTTCTCCCAGGTGCTGAATTGCTGATCGTCATCACGACATTATCCCAACTGTCGGGAAGCGAGCACAGGAGTAGCATAGCCCTCATTTCATCATCAAAATTAATTTCTACAAAAACTAGTTGGCTGATTGCAATGTTGAATTCATTCAAGTGATTTGAAAATGTTTTTCCCTCTTTCATTTTCAGGTTGAACAACTTCTTTAGCAAGAAGACTCTATTGGTTGCGGATGCCGTTTCACACATGTCGCAAAGCTTGTCCCAAATTTGCTTTGCCGAAGTTTCTGTTGCAACATTAAATAAGACGTTGCTGGACAGCGAGAGGATAATTGTAGCGGCTGCTTTTTGATCTATCACATCCCATTCGTCATCTGTCATCGTCTCTGGTTTTGCTGATTTTCCTTTCAGTGTGATAGCTAGGTCTTTTTGAATTAGTAGGGCATGAATTTGCAGCTTCCAAAGCCCAAAATTCTGCCCCGAAAACTTCTCTATTCTCCACTTGTCCGCTTCTTCCATTTCTTCGAAATCCGTCACGAATTTCTCAACCAGCTCCTTACCCGAGCTCTGATACCAATTGTTAAAACAATGGAACAGCGAAAAAGAAAAAGAACAGTAAACAATCACACAGTGCAAAGATATTTAACGTGGTTCACCATATGTATGGCTACGTCTACAAAGCAGGGGAAAACTCTTATATTAGTGTGTTCTCAGATGTGTTTACAACAGCGTATACATATGCTTTTATAGATTACAATAGAAGCCAAGAGAAGGAGCTGAACAATGAAGAGTCACCACAAAAGTACGAGGTGACCGTTGGGTTTCATATCCAACAAATCTTTCCTTTCAAATAGAAAACAATTGAATTGCTTTTTCTTCTTTACTTCAAAGGTACTCCGGACCATTCTACAAATCTCTGTAAGGTACCCAAGCTTTAATTCTGTATTGAGCATAATATGAATAAAATATAACACATTAAACAAGAAATTTAGTTAGGTGCTGTAGAGCAACAAAGCACATTGTATACACTTGCCTCCACACTTGTTTGGTTAAGTTTATGGTTGTATGTGCGTTTCAAAATTAGGCGAGGGCTTACACAACTGGAACACTTTGTTTACGTGGGAAGCAGTGGGTGCAAAATCAGTATACTTGACTTCAGGAGAAAAAAAGGAGTTGGTGAGTGCATCTGAATTGTAACTAATATGTTAGTGACCTATTTTCCCACCATCTCCTAAATTGAGTGTGACAGGATCGTTGCTAAGGCTTTTTCTAATCTAAGGTCGTTGCACTTTTACAAGCCTTTGACCTATTTAGTTATTTGTGGGCAATAATATATAAATTTTATATCTTATATTTCTTAACATTTTCGCCTATGTTGTTTCTGACATGTGAGGCTTTTGTTCTGTTCTGTGGACTGTTTTGTACAGGGATCTGGACCCTTGTTTTCAGTTGATTTTATCAAAAATATTTTTGCCTATGCAATAAATTTGAGATGAATGTTTTGTACAGGGATCTGGGCCCTCGTTTCCAGCTGACTTTATCAAAAACATTTTTGCCTATGCAATAAACTTGAGATGAATATTTTAAGTCCTTAGATTCTGGTTTCCTTTGATTTCCTTTGAACATTCGGATATTTTTCTAAGCCTTACATAGTACTTTCCATTCAAAGTGCTAATCCTCCAAATACTGCATTAAGATGGGTAAATGGCAAAGGAAAGTGGACATTGATTTGGGTTATATCACATCGAACCCCTGAAAACTGTCAACAGTGTTAGCAGGAGAAAGGTGGAATAATGCTAATACATCAACCTGATGGCTTTGATATTTTATTGGAAAAGAGTAGAAAAAATATATAAAATGCCCAACACTAATTTATATATAGGACACCTTGCTAACAGCCCTCTACAGCGTTCAAGGTTGAGAGTGTTAAATGCCTGTGGCTTTTGCTCCCAAGCTTTATTTGCTTTTTTTCTCTTTCTCTAAATGATTTCAAGAATTGCTGGGGGAAAATAGAGATGATACTATTAGTACTGGTTTTTACCTTAATTGTTGATTTCAAAATCTCTGCATGGTCATAAGCTGAAAGTAATTTGATGGCTCTGATAAGAAATTGTTATCGGTATAGCTAATTATCAAACATTTCTTTGCCAAATGGGATTGCATACCCTAATTATAAAGTGTATTTCTTGGTTTCCTACTCCAATCGCTACATTAAAACCCATCAACAGAGCTCGAGGTCCTATTGTTCAGCCTCTCATCACTACTCTTCTTTATGAAAGACTATCTTCAATCTTCCTAGAATTCTAGATTTAGTTATATAGTGACATGGAGATCCATATGTCGGGGGCAAAGGGTTAGTAACGTAAAACGCAAATCAATTAAATCATTACTGGAACAAAGTGATGGATCATGCCAAAAACACTAAATCCAATCTTACTGCAACAAAAACATATTAGCTAACATACCTCCTGCCAATTGTCCTAAACATTTTTTTCTCTTTCTGACTGCTGTAGTGTCGGTAGACATAACTGAGAGGAACTATTGGCATGACTATGCAGAGAAAGATTAAAAAATTCACAGGTCACATCAGTCTTTCAAAGACTGCCAACAGGCTTCACCATTGCAACAAAGGTACTCTGGCTAGTTACATTAAAGGCCAATCTTGTCACATCCATGTTGCATGCAAGCGTAAATGGCTCTAAAATATGCAGAAGATTATAACTAAAAAGTGATAATTCAATTCTCTTAACCTCACAGTAGTCAAGCTCTTACGCTACGCTAACAGTTTGGAGAAATAATTATACAAACTAAACTTTGTAAAATAAGCATTAGTTCTATCTGGAAGAGCTAAACAGCTGGTACGTTGTCAATTTACCGGTTCAGAAATTTTGTCGAAATCTGTCTGACTGAACAATTTCCTGTCGAAAGCTTCTGTCCAAAACATGGAGGACTGTGGAGCACACAACATGCCAGCTGTTTACAGTGGGCGGTTCAGAAGTATCTTATAAAAAACAAAGGGGAAATATGCATACAACTAATGTCCAGACTTCTTGCAGGATTAGCAATAAAGAAAGCTTCTTCCTTGGACTGTTCAGAATACATCAAAGACTCTCGTCATAGAGATAAGGGGGAAAAAACTGAAAAACTATGGTATTGATGTCTCCAAGGTTTTCCAGTGTGTCAAACATTTGATGGGTATAAATATCAGAAATCGTCTCCTCCTGCTGAACTTGGGATGTAGAAACACCATCTGCTCTAATTGTAGGCATTTGAGGAGTAATTGCAGGCTGCGGGCTACTGTTGAGAATTGAGCAGGAATTTAATTCACCTTCAACCTTGGGTATTTTCCCATGAGGACTGTCATTACAGTCCCTATTCTGTCTTTTACAAGTAGCAGATTTGGCTGATGGCCTCTTCTTTCCAGTGAGGGATTGCACAACAGCAGAGAATTCGGATTCGCTTGCTATAACCATCTTAGGGTTTCCAATATGAATCACCTTCAGTGGCTTACTTTTAGGCTTGCAGGATGTTCCTGGTGATGAATTGAGCTTTTGGGTAGCCATTTCTGCCATGTATTGCCTGCTAATCTGTATGACACAATTTCAGATCTCCAAATTGTGGAGGATTCTTGACAAGAGAGAGCGGAGTGTTTATTAAAGGCAAATTCCTGGAATGTGTACTGACTTTAGATGAACGGTTTTCTCTTGGATTGGATTTCAGAAGGATGACGATAAGTTACTGGAAGGGGGGCAGAAAGTGTGGGGAACGAAGAAACAGACTACCCACGAGGACGACAAATACGTTTTCTAATTTACAGCCATATTGACTTACTGATTACCGCTCATAAATAACAAAGGTGGTTTTGGATTCTTAAAATTTTAAAAATTATGTTTTTTTCGTTAGTTACCATATTTTTCTACATAATCAGATACACTTCAGGGAGCTGCCTAAATTTGAGGGTGGACCCTTTCTGTTAACTAGGGAGCACAAGCATTAGGATGAATGAAGGGTATTTATTCCGCCAAATTTGTCCAGTACGATCCCCATCTCATCCTTTATGATGTTTGGGGTCTTGCACTAAGCAAGACTTGATCCCTAATAGGGTCATTCAAAACCTTTCAACGAGCTTTGGGCTGTCATATGCATCCACGCGATAGCCCTAACTGGCCATGCTTAGGGTTGCACATTAGATAGAAAACAATTGAGTATTCACGGGAAGGAAAATAATAATAATTATAATAGATGGACTAGGCATTTAAGAAGTATGAAAGTTTAACACACTTGTAAAATTATTGTAAAAAAAAACATAATTTATGATTGCAACAAAGAAAATACTATCATTTTACTTACAACCTTAAATCTTTTTATTATTTTTTTTAATTCACTCTATATTCTTTTCATCCCTATGAAGTATATAATTAATAAAATGGTACCATTAGTACTGACCTTAATTGTTGATTTCAAAATCTCTGCATGGTCATAAGCTGAAAGTAATTTGATGGCTCTGATAAGAAATTGCTATCGGTATAGCTAATCATCAAACATTTCTTTGCCAAATGGGATTGCATACCCTAATTAGAAAATGTATTTCTTAGTTTCCTACTTCAATCGCTTCATTAAAACCCATCAACAGAGCTCGAGGTCCTATTGTTCGGCCTCTCATCACTTCTCTTCTTTATGAAAGACTCTTCTTCAATCTTCCTAGAATTCTAGAATTAGTTGCATTGATATCCATATGTTGGGGCAAAGGGTTAGTAACGTGAAACACAAATCAATTAAATCATAACTGGAACAAAGTGATGATCATACCAAAAACACTAAATCCAATCTTACTGCAACAAAACATATTAGCTAACATACCTCCTGCCAATTGTCCTAAACATTTTTTTCTCTTTCTGACTGCTGCAGTGTCGGTAGACATAACTGAGAGGAACTATTGGCATGACTATGCAGAGAAAGATTAAAAAATTCACAGGTCACATCAGTCTTTCAAACACTGCCAACAGGCTTCACCATTGCAACAAAGGTACTCTTGCTAGTACATTCAAGGCCAATCTTGTCACACCCATGTTGCATGCAAGCGTAAATGGCTCTAAAATATGCAGAAGATTAGAACTAAAAAGTGATAATTCAATTTCCTTAACCTCACAATAGTATGCTAACAGTTGGAGAGATAATAATACAAACTAAACTTTGTAAAATAAGTATTAGTTCTAACTGCAAGAGCTTAAACAGTTGGTACGTTGTCAACATGGCTCAAGTTTTTTGTCCAAATCTGTGACTGAACAATTTCCTGTGGAAAGCTTCTGTCGAAAACATGAAAGACTGTGGATTGAACTAGTTGAAAGAAGAAGTTGAAATTATTAGAAGTCGAAAATCAACCGGCACACTACATGCCAGCTGTTTACGGTGGGCGGTCCTCAAGTATCTTATACAAAAAGAAAGGGGAAATATGCATACAACTAATGTCCGGACTTCTTGCAGGATTAGCAATAAAGAAAGCTTCTTCCTTGGGCTGTTCAGAATACATCAAAGACGCTCATCATAAAGATATGGGGAAAAAAACTGAAAAACTATGGTATTGATGTCTCCAAGGTTTTCCAGTGTGTCAAACATTTGATGGGTATAAATATCAGAAATCGTCTCCTCCTGCTTAACTTCAGATATAGAAACACCATCTGCTCTAATTGTAGGTATTTGAGGAGTAATTGGAGGCTGCGGGCTACTGTTGGGAATTGAGCGGGACTTTAATTGACCTTCAACCTTGGGTATTTTCCCATGAGGACTGTCATTACAGTCCCTATTCTGTCTTTTACAAGTAGCAGATTTGGCTGATGGTCTTTTCTTTCCAGTGAGGGATTGCACAACAGCAGAGAATTCGGATTCGCTCGCTATAACCATCTTAGGGTTTCCAATATGAACCACCTTAATTAGCTTACCTTTAGGCTTGCAGGATATTCCTGGTGATGAATTGAGCTTTTGGGTAGCCATTTCTGCCATATATTGCCTGCTAATCTATGTGACACAATTTCAGATCTCCAAACTGTGGAGAATTCTTGACAAGAGAGAGCTGTGTGCTTATTAAGGGCGCATTCCTGGAATGTATACTGACTTTAGATGAACGGTTTTCTCTTGGATTGGATCGCAGAAGGATGTCGATTAGTTATTGGGAGGTAGAAAGTGGGGGTAAGGAAGAAATAGACTACCCACGAGGACGACAAATACGTTTTCTAATTTACAGCCATATTAGACTTCTTGATTACTGCTCATAAATAACAAAAGTGGTTTTCGCTTCTTAAAATTTTAAAATTTATATGTTTTTCGTTAGCTACCATATTTTTCTACGTAATCAGATACACTCCAGCGAGCGCCTAAATTTGACGGTCGACCCTTACTTTTAATTAGGGAGCAAAAGTTTTAGGGTGAATGAGGGGTATCTATTCTGTCAAATTTGTCAGGGTACCATCTCTATTTCATTCCTTATGATATGCGGGGCCTTGTACTGATTCCGTCAAATTTGTTTGGGGTACCATACCGGTCTCATCCCTTATGATATCCAAGGCCTTGCACTGATTCCGTCAAATTTCCCTTATGATATCTAGGGCCTTGCACTGATTCTGTCAAATTTGTTTGAGTTAGATCCCGGTCTCATCCCTTATGATGTCCGGAGCCTTGCACTGATTCTGTCAAATTTGTCTGGGGTATGATCCCAGTCTCATCCCTTATGATATCTAACAGGCTTATTCAAAACCTTTCAACTTCACCAACAGACCAAAAACCTTTTGATAAACATGTATTTTTGATAAATATATTATTTATAAAACAAATAATAAATTAAATATATATTACACTTAGCCTGAAATCTCTCTTCCTCTCTTCTTTTGATTTTCCCTGTATCTTATATAATATTCTTAAAATTTGAAGTATATTTTACAACCAAAAAAATACCTGAACAGGATTATACAGCCTTCAAATTTAAGGACTAATCGCGTGAATAAGAGTTATACTAAAGTGAAGGACGAACTTCGGGCTGTCGTATGCACGCGATAGAACTTGTCATTGTTAGGGTTGCACGGTAGATAGAAAACAAATGAGGATTATTCACGGGAAGGAAAATAATTATAATTATAATTATAATAGATGGACTAGGCATTTAAAAAGTATGAAAGTTTTCCTTCCCTGTCCTATTCTTTACTCCGTAGAGGAAAAAGCAAATGTCCATGATGTGCTATTCAGTAAAAGGTCAAAGTAATCTTGATAGCTTCTGGGTTTAACTGTGAGTTAAAAAACTACACACAGTTAAATCTAGAAGCTATCAAGATTACTATTATGGACTGTGGAAATCTGATGTCTATTAAAAGATTAAAGGTTTGGACACTCCATCTTAGGGATTTTGACTGTAATAACCTGACATTGCTATATAGTATGTACTCTCTCTTTCTATTTATTACGGCGTTCTACACTCACAGCAAGGGCTGAAAGATTCAGATTTCCATAAACAATTAAGATTCAGATTCTCATGTAAACAAAATTCATAAAATGTGCAAATAAATAAATTCGTGGAAGCCAAATGGATAGAAAAATAGAAAAACTTGGTAGTTGTGGAAGCCAAACAAATAGAAAAATAGAAAAACTTGGGCAATTATGGAGTGAAATCTTTATTATGTTTGAAGAATATGAAAACTCTGGCAACATAGTCTCGCAGCATAGTCTTTTTAAATTAACTCATGCAAATAATTTATAAATACCAACAAATTGGAAGATATCTCTCGGAATACTCTAGATATATTTTTTTAAATATAAATATACTAGTATATATTCAAATGTAACTGACTTATCTTTGTTTAGATTTTGGGGTGTGATTTTTTTCACCTACTTTTTTGAATAGATGTAATAATATTTTACTAACATATTTATCTTTAAAAAAAATCTATGTAAAAGAGGCAAACTCATCACACATGGAGTCAAAAATAGGCCCCTCAAAAATGATAATTTTCGGCTTCTTTTACATAGATTCTTTTAAAGATAGGTATGCTAGTTTATTTTATTTTAGAACTATTTTATTTACTACATACATACATGGACACATACAAATTCTGAGCAAGTAATAGATATTTTTTATTTATTTATTTATTTACTTTAGTTTGATGGTTCAAAATGTATTAGGACACAAAGAAAATTTTATTAAAAAAAATTTCTTAAATAAGAACAAAACAAATTGTTTACTTCATATGTTTATTAATTTAAATTGAACTAATTTGTGAAGAACTATTTTGTAACACACTTGTAAAATTATTGTAAAAAAGACTTAATTTATAATTGCAACAAGGAAAATACTATCATTTTGCTTACAACCTTAAATCTTTTTGCTATTTTTTTAACTCACTCTATATTCTTTTCATCCTTATAAATATATAATTAATAAAATTAATAAAATATTCAAACTAATAAATTAATAAAATTTTAAAATACATAAATATAATTAATAAAATCATAAAATTTTAAAAAATTAAGACTATTCTTATTTACTTAGGACTTAATTTATTTACTTTATGTTATTTTAGGTTAGAACTCTTTATGAATTATTTTATAGTTTTAATTTTGTAAATATATATGAACTATTATTATTTTATTTTAACACTTTTTATTTTAACTCTTTATTTTTTATTCATGGGTAAACGCTTTTGACCGGAGCTATGAACCGGCTACATTATCAGGTGGGCAGGGGGAGACTGGACCTCGTGACCATCTTTACCGCAACGAAATTACTTAGCCAATCGAGCCAGGCCCCTGCCCAATTTTAACACTTATTTTATTTACTAAGAGTTATTTTATTTTTTTAATTTACTTTATGTTATTTTATTTTATGTTATTTTATTTTAGAAGTATTTTAAAATTTATTTTATAGTTTTAGTTTATTAAATTTATATGTGGGCTTTTATTTTTTAAACAAATTTTTTAACAAGCTCATGTCATTTCATTCCAATTGTGTAAGAAATAATAATACATACATTTATTCATAAAAATAAAAATAAAAATTAATTCAAATTAATTATAATGTAGAGTAAATAATGCATAATTTTTTTATATATCCAAATTATTATTATTTTGTTGAAATAAGGACATATACATATTTTTCAAAAATAAATTTTACATGCATTGAACATAGACTTGTATGCTTGGTAAAAATCTATGTTTACTAAAAAAAATTAAAATATATAGCATAATTAAATAAAATATATTACAAATTATACTTTTCAGAAATCTTAACTCTTGTGTCAAAAATAGTTTCAAATGACAAAGAGTAGATGGTTCATCCAAGAACCTTCATTCAAAGACCCTTTAGTGAAGGCACATTCGAATGTAGGTATGTATTAAAATATTCACATATATAAACAAATATTTATATATTGTTCTAAATAAATCAATAAATAATTGGTCGCATTTCTTAGGAAAATAATTTTCCTTTGTTTACATTTTTGAAAGGAGAATACTTGTTAGTCATTTTTTTCAAAGGAGAAGTGGTTTCAATTGATTTTTCAAAAGAGAAGATTATTGTGACATTTTTGCAAAGAAAAAGATGAGAAATAAAAGAACTAGGAAAAATAAGACAATGTGTTCATATTTGATAAAAAATACAAAAATCTAATTAAAGAAAGGGTGCAAAAATATTTCAAAGACAAATAAGGTACATTTTCTAATTTTTGTTCTTTAATTTAAATATCAAATATATTAATTAGGATATAAATTTCAAGTGTTTATTTAATCAAGATCTTTCTACATGGTTTAAATGTTTTAAATCCACTTATATGTTTGACAGGTCTATATATTTTGATTGAAATTTGCCTAATTATTTCCCCATTGCAAGCAGTTCTTTTAAATGCTAGAAACCCTACAATAAGGGTTTTAAAATATCAATAGAGGAGATGTCATTCTTTGTAAAGTTAGATTCTCTATAAATGGTATAATGAAGTGATGAGAACTCAAACTACTATGCCTAGGTCTCAGATAGCCTCTATACACGACCTTGAGCTGCCTTGCACCTTTGGGTATAGTGGAAGACCCCATAGAATTATTCCAAAATCTCTAGCCCTAAGGAGCCTTTAGCCATTTGTAATCTATGATGCACCAATAAGTGATTAGCCCTAGGAAGTTACTCGCATTGTACCTCAAAGATGAGATAGTCGGCTACGAGAGTAGTGTATCCTTCATAGTTACACTATTTTTGAAGGGATCAATTTATTTGAAAAATCACAAACCAAACACATCTTGTAGAAGCCTTCACTCTTTTTTCATTTGTGTTCTTTGATTTCTTGGTGTATATTAGTGTAGGTTGTTCTTGAGTTATGTTTCTTTCTAGTAAATTGAGTTTTTATTTGGTTTTCTTCTTTTGGGCCAAGCTCTACTACTTAAACTCTAAATTACAACTTTTGTTTAAGTCGTACATTCGTTGTCAATCTCTACCCCATTCTTATGTGGCACTTTGTGCCGCTTCATCTCTTTCTCAAGTCTTCTTGGGACCCTAGCCCTTAACTATTGGACTAAATTATAACTTTCACAAGCGTATTCTTGTGATCATTTACTAGAACATGAGCTCTTTCTTCTTAAAACTTCCATCAACCCCACCTCTTATAATAACATAGTAAAGAGCACCTTCCATTTTTTTTACTAGACACCTATTTATTCCAAAAACTAAATATTTTTCTTAGATTAAACACCTAATTTTTAGTACCATGTATTTGAGTTATCTTTTTCAAGTTGGACTTATCCCTACAACACTTTCCTAAAAATTTTCAATTTGTTAATCATTTTTCTTTTAAATCTCAAAAGTATTTATTGCACATATATAAAAACATGAAATTAAAATAAAGGAACCATATGCATAAATAGAAGTAGCTATTCCATTTTCAACATAACTCAAGAGCTAAAGTAATAAAATAGAAATAATAAACAATATTACCCCTAACATCCCTTGTTGCAATAAAAATGATAGATATACTCCAATGATATTTGATAATGCTTTGATATGTTGGTTGCTCACATTGACAACATAAATTTAGATTTAGATTGTGGATCTTATTGCCTTTGACAGCATGATGTTAGTTTCAAATGTGGATGATAATGGCTTTGTTGAGGTTTGATTTATAGATGCTTGGATGATAGGATGAATGGCTAGGATTAAGAGATGGAAATAGATGGCTAAGATTAAGATGTGAAAGATAGAATGGATGGTGGAGATTAAAAGGTGGAGGATAGAATATTCTAGGTCATCTTTATGTGAATAGATAACATTGAGAGATGTAGTACGAGATGAGTGGTTGAGATGAAAACTTAGTTTGAATTTTGGGAAAATTATTTATTATTTGTGGCAAGGAGACAAGGATGATTACATCGTAAAATGTGTACACTAGCATTTTACACTTAGTTTAGCACCTAGTTGGACCTAAAATATTTGCACTTGTTAATCAAGACCTACTTTTGTTGGCAAGAGACACTATATGGATTCATGGTTGTTGTCATTGATGGCAACAAAGGTCATCCCACATATCCGCAAGTCATGGTGTGTCTCTACCGGAAGTCAGAATGAAGATTGTTGTGGTCCGGTGAACAAGAACAGAGCATGTGGCAAGGTCTGACAGATTGGTCCGGATCTCTCAGAGGAAGTGTCTTGGTGCAATGCAGATTTGGGGAAGTCAAGAGGACTACCTTGAGTAGTATATTCCAAGGATTTAGCCTCCGATGATGGACAAGGAAAAAGATATGAATAGTTGAGTACCGGATTCCTGAGTGATAGTGAGAACAGAGGAAGAACTGACTGACAGAACATCAGACTATTTTCTGGATGTGTTACTGTTGATGGTAAAGGTTGTGAAGGCATGAATCATGTTTGGCCGACATGATTAATGATATCTACAAGTATATGCTTGATCCGCATTACTTGATATGCAAGGATTCAGCCGATAAAACAGAGTTTGTGAGAAGATAGACTATTCCAGGTGTCGACTAGAAAGATAATGAAATCACTAGTGCGGATATATATAGAGGATGGATTTAGTTGTGAGATGTGTTGTTGTGTTGTGTGGAATGCGAATAAGTGCAGAGTAGAGCAGAAGCAGTAAGAAAGATCCGGTATGTGAAAGGAAAGCAAAATAAAGAGCAGAGGAAAGATGAAGTGCAGCAGATCAATGTACTGAGCCTAACCGGAACTAAACTCCAGCATATGTAGATGCTTCCAATCAGTTCAAGTATTGTATAACATTCTTTTGTAGACAGTGTGTCTCCTTGTAGGCAGTGTGCCTCTTTGTGAGCAGTGTGCTCGGGCAGTGAGCCCTAATTGGCAAGTGCCATTTTGTAATTCCTTATTCTTCTAACAGAGAATAATCTTTGGGTTAATCACCCCGTGGTTTTCTCCCTTAACAGGGTTTCCACATCAAAAATATTGTGTCATATGTTTTTCATTTCATGGTAATGTTTGTTTGTTTGATTCAATGCTGCATTGATTAATAAGAAAGTTCAAAAGAAGAAATAATTAGGATAACTGATTCACCCCCCCTCTCAGTTATCAACAATTGGTATCAGAGCTAAGTTCCTCCTAATAGAGCCTAACAGCTTGAGGAAGATCTGGGAGTTTAAATGGATGCATACAGTTTAAGGGAGCAACTCAAGACTGCCCTTGAGGATCTTGAACAGTCAAACTCTGAAGTCAATGAATTAAAGGAAAGACTCAAACAGGCTGATGAATTCATGAGAGAACTGAAGGACAAATTAAGTCTCTCTATGAAAAAGAGAAAGGAGCTGCTCCAACAATTGGCAAGACAAAGTGAAGAAAGTAATACAAATGAAGAATTGACTGAAAAAACCAAGTTATGTGAAAAGTTATCAAAAGAAGTCATTATGGTAAGACATGAAATGGAGTCAGGAGTTATAAAGTATACTCAAGAGATTGAAGAGAAAAGAAAAGATGAAGACAATCTAAGACAATCTCTTAAAGAGAAATCAGAAGAATGCCACCAGATGAACAGGATTATCAGACATCTTGAATCTGATCTTGAAGATGCCAAAGATAATGAAGAAAAACTTGAGGATCAAATTGTCTCTCTCAAAAAAGATCTTCAAACAGCAAATGAATATAAAGAAAAATTCAAGATAAGTTCTGCTCAACTTGAAGTTCTTCTTGAAAGTCAAAAGAGGACAGATGACAAGTATGGTTTGGGATATGAGAAAGGAGAAAGCTCTGGATCTGATCAAAAGAATTTTGGATCAGAAAATCCAAGGAATAGGCCTAGAAGACCTCCGGTAAGACAGCCCAATGCTCAAAGATATCCATCCTTCAATGGATACTGCCACAGCTGCAATCACTTTGGTCACAAAGCTAATCAGTGCAGAAAGAGAATGAATCAGACTAATTCATCCTTCTCCGGACAGTGCTTTAACTGCAAAAGGTATGGACACAAGTCTCATGAATGCAAAAATATGCAAATAAACAAATCATTCAATGGTAGATGCTTTGCATGCAATAGAGTAGGTCATATGGCTAATCAATGCAGATTAAGAGGTTATCAGTCAAATATGCAAGGAAATGTTATTTCCCAAATCTGTAATAGGTCTAGTCATAATGCAAAAGTCTGCAGAAGCAAGAATCAGGACAAAAGAGGTCCGGTGTATAATCAGAATCAAGACAAGGGTAAACAAAAAATGAATGCTGATGAAGTTAGGAATCAGATGAACAAGATTTGGGTGAAGAAAAGTTTAGAGAATATAGAAGTTGGATCCACACCAGACTCTGGTGCTGATATTCCTTCCGAAAATTAAAAAGTGAGCTCTGGCTCAGGGGGAGACTCAAAGAAAATCCTGTTCCCCCAGCCAATCAAGTGGTGCCGGATGTGGAACAAGATGCGGAGTAAAGGGTTTGAAGATATAAGTCTTGAGATGATCCAGATAAGATTTCAAAGGACCGCATGAAGATGTGAAGAAGTTGTGATCGATCAAGTAAGACCTGTTCCGGGAGATGCTCCGGAATGACAGAGGACTACAAAAAGGTCCGGAGAGATCCGGAAGTGCATTGTCTTATTCTGCAGATTGGACAGAATGTTTGGGATGTTCTTGTGATGTGTCATCTTGATTTGTTCATGGTTGGAAGATCTGCATGATGTTCATAGATTAGGACTGATCTGGTACTCCAAGCTATCCGAATAAGGCAAACCGGAATAATGTAGGTCGAGCATTTATTACCATCAGATATTAGGGTTTGTGGAGCAATATAAGGGATTTCTCATAAATCACTTGCTCATTCTGCACTCAAGAAGAAGCGAAAAGTGGAGCTCTGCAACAAGATTCATCAAGCTCACCAAAGATCTCTTGCTGAAGTCATTACATATAGAAATCAATCCAACCACTCCGTGTAACCGAAGGCGCATAAGGTATTTTCTATTTTTGATATCTTACTACAAATCTTTTGAGAAATGGCTACTCCGAATATAGTAAAGATCTCAGATAGGCCCCGACCTAAATTTAAGAAACATCCATACAAGTCATTGGAGGTAGATCCCTTAGGAGCATTCTCTAGTGTTCCTCATGGTGTTTTACACACAGAAGACATTAGGGTTTACATACATGCAAGCATTGAGGAATTCAGGGAATTCAAATTAAGAGATTTCTATCACAAACAACTGATAGACAATGCTTTTGAGCTTAAACCAGAGTATAAGGGTATCCAGAAGAAACAGTTTGATCAATTCATTCATTTCCCCTACTTTGAAGAAGATGAATGGGTCCGGTATGTATTGAGCAGGATGCATGACAACTTCCTATGGCTGGATAGACCCTGCAAGATCACAAAAGAGGCAATTAGGGTAGTGACTGGTCTATACTCTTCCGGAGGGATACCTATCCTCAAATCTGTCAAAAATAACATTGTAACTGAGGCCACCGATCAAAATTTGATAAGAGGGCAATGACCATTGAAGATATTTCTGATCCGGATATTAAATATGCATCTATGATAATAGGATACAAGATTTATCACTCCAGTACAGAAAATTCTGTAGCCGGAACTGCAGTATACACTGCCTATGAGATGCTGAGGAAGAATGCAGATTATGATCTCTGTGAACTTCTTTTAAGTCAATTAATGGAAAATATATAGAAGATCAAAAAGGACAAAAAAAATTCTTTTAAGTATGGTACTCTTATATTATGTCTATTTTTCTACTTCATGAATGAGCTGCCCGGATCAAGTGGATGGGTATGGCAGAATGACAAACCTGTTGCAGTCCAGATAAGAGATTATTTGCATGGGCTTGGGGATGCCAAAGCAAGAAATACAGCCCTGTGGGGATACTTCAAAAACTTCCAGAGCACGATGCAAGCAAGAGAAAGAATTCCCCAGTCCGTTGTTGAAAAATACAAAGACTCAGTTTGCTTTATGGTGGATACTGATCAGTGCCTTATGGAGGCAGTGGAGCCAAGGACAGTCTAGATCATGCCCATGGGGTATGAGGTTGATGAACAGACTGTGGAACTGCATGTTCAACACATGCTTAGTCAGCCCAAAGATCCAAAGGCAGAAAGGTTTGGAACCTTTGACGAGCTGAGTGTGAAGATTCATGTGGAACTCAGAGAACCTGAGATAAAGAGGAAGGTGAGAAAAGAAGTAGAGCATATTGCTCAAGGCCTAGGCATCCCAAAGGAGGCACTTGATGCCAACCGGGAAAAGAGGAGAAAGGCTGAGGAAGAAAAGAAAGAGGCAGAAAAGAAAAGCAAGAAAAGTGCTCCGGTGGAAACCTCAACCCAGACCAGATCATCAAAAGGATCTACACCTGTTAGAACCAAAAGCTCAAAAATATCTAAACCAGAAGGTCAGACATCCGGTAAAGGAGAGAAAAGGTCTAAAATAAAAGCCACAAGGGCTTATACAAGTCAGAAAGATGAAGAGGAAATGGAATCAGATGAGGGGGTAAAAGAAATAAAGAAGCAGAAGAAGAAAGGATCAGGTAAACTCTCCACAGGCCAAGACAAGGAAGAAATGGCAGAGGTATTTGTTGAAAAGCCCACCCTGTCTCTAGAGAGTGTAATCAAGTCAGTCACGGTGGATGGAAACCTTCAACCATTGACTGAATTCTATGATGACTACAATGAGGCTGACCAAAAGATTCTGCAGGAAGCCACAATCAAGTATCTGAACATATACAATAAGGCTTTCATTGAGATTATATCTCTAATTCCTAAAAGCCTAGAAAAGGAATTAGAAATAAGAAAGAACAATGCCCAGGCAAAAGATCTTGAGATCCGGGAGCAGATAGCTATTCAGCTATATCCTCAAATTGATCCCAAGACAATGAACATAATATTCAAAGACTGCAAAGATGAGTTCAGGAGTAAAGCAAGGATGAATCAACTCATGCTTGGTGAGACTGACAAGGTGGCCATAGAGACAGAAGAGATCCTCCGGAAGGCCTTCAAAAGGTTTAATCTTCTTGTTGTAGAGGACTTGGGAACTGATCCCTCATCCACAAGTGCTGCAGAAGAAACTTCTGAGAAAGCAACAGAAGAGATGGGCCCTGAACAAACCAACATTTCTCCTCCGGTTTCCCCTACAGTCTCCAGATCCCAAGAAGAAGAGAAATTACAGGAGAAAGAAGCAGCGGTAAAAGAAAAAGAGGTTGACAACACCAAGGGTGTAGAGGAAGAGAAGACTCCAACAGAGAAAACCACGGCTGATAGTGGTAAGAATGTGGAAATTCCAAAGGACAGTTCCAAGACTGCAGAAGAGAAGAAACATCTGTCTCTGGCAAGAGACACTGCACAAACTATTCAAAAATTTTTGAGCTAAGAAACAATAGAGATTGATGAACCAGAGCTTCTAAAAGGTCCATTCAACTTTGATTCCCTCTCTCCGGTACAGACAATGAAGATAGCTTCATTTGCAAATGCTAAGGCAAATGAAAAACTCCTAAAGTCTCATATGGAAGACTGTGAGTTGATAGAGGCTGCTTCCGGAGTGCTTGAAAAGATTATGCCATCAGTCAAGATAGATCCAACAGCCTCCTCTTCTGGTAATCTCAAAACCTTAGTCAGCAATGTTGGTACACATTTTGATTCTCTAGAAAAATCAGCTAAAGAAAAGGTCCGGAAGGAGTTTTTAGATAAGAGATTTTCTAAAGCACTAGGATTAATCTCTAATGATAGGAGAAATATGAGTATTGGAATAAAGAGCTTAGAAAATGCTCTTAAAGATGGCGGTGACATTTACAAATTTTGTATCTCCTGGTCAAAGGCAATAGTAGAAATTGATAAGAAAATAAAAGAGGAAGAGGACAAACTACTTAGTTTGTCTCAAAGTTTTGATCCTCTCTCTTCCTCCATAGTAAATCAAGAATGTCAAACTATTGCAATCACAAATGCAATAAAGAACTTTGAGAAGGAAAGGAAGAATATAACTAACCAGATGGGAGAACTTAGAAGGATTATAATCCCTAAGTTAGAAACTATGCATGAGGCCATAAGTGATGCTCAGACTACCGCCCAAACCAATGATCCGATAGATCTCAAGAGGGCAGAAGCTTTTGCATTTTTGTTGAGTGGTCACATTTCAATTTTGGATAGAATGAAGCAAAGTTGGGCTGCAGAACTGGTCCAATTGAAGACATCCTTTGCAGACATTCTTCAGTTTATGTGAGTATGTAATATGCGGCTAAGTATAGTAAATTTTTGAAAATTTTGGTGTGTGGACCCTACCCTTTGCCATTGATGTCAAAGGGGGAGTGAGGAGCAGTGAAAAATGAGGAATCCAACTAAGGGGGAGTTCCAGAAATTGTATATAAAGATAGAGCATCAGCCAAGGGGGAGCATAGTGTAAACACTTAGTCATTTTTCACTAAGTGTTGCCATCAATGCCAAAGGGGGAGATTGTTGGCAAGAGACACTATATGGATTCATGGTTGTTGTCATTGATGGCAACAAAGGTCATCCCACATATCCGCAAGTCATGGTGTGTCTCTACCAGAAGTTAGAATGAAGATTGTTGTGGTCCGGTGAACAAGAACAGAGCATGTGGCAAGGTCCGACAGATTGGTTCGGATCTCTCAGAGGAAGTGTCTTGGTGCAGTGCGGATTTGGGGAAGTCAAGAGGACTACCTTGAGTAGTATATTGCAAGGATTTAGCCTCCGGTGATGGACAAGGAAAAAGATATGAATAGTTGAGTACCGGATTCCTGAGTGACAGTGAGAACAGAGGAAGAACTGACTGACAGAACATCAGACTATTTTCTGGATGTGTTACTATTGATGGTAAAGGTTGTGAAGGCATGAATCATGTTTGGCCGACATGATTAATGATATCTACAAGTATATGCTTGATCCGCATTACTTGATATGCAAGGATTCAGCCGACAGAATAGAGTTTGTGAGAAGATAGACTATTCTAGGTGCCGACTAGAAAGATAATGAAATCACTAGTGCAGATATATATAGAGGATAGATTTAGTTGTGAGATGTGTTGTTGTGTTGTGTGGAATGCGAATAAGTGCAGAGTAGAGCAGAAGCAGCAAGAAAGATCCGGTATGTGAAAGGAAAGCAGAATAAAGAGCAGAGGAAAGATGAAGTGCAGCAGATCAGTGTACTGAGCCTAACCGAAACTGAACTCCAGCATATGTAGATGCTTCCAATCAGTTCAAGTATTGTATAACATTCTTTTGTAGATAGTGTGTCTCCTTGTAGGCAGTGTGCCTCTTTGTGAGCAGTGTGCTCGGGCAGTGAGCCCTAATTGGCAAGTGCCATTTTGTAATTCCTTATTCTTCTAACAGAGAATAATCTTTGGGTTAATTACCCCGTGGTTTTCTCCCTTAACAGGGTTTCCACGTCAAAAATACTGTGTCATATGTTTTTCATTTCATGGTAATGTTTGTTTGTTTGATTCAATGCTGCATTGATTAATAAGAAATTCAAAAGAAGAAATAATTAGGATAACTGATTCACCCCCCTCTCAGTTATCAACAATTTTAACACCTTTTTAAACATTAAATGATTAATTATCGATCCTGATGATAAAACCTAACAAAATAACTATGAGACTGACCTAAGAACACCTAAAGGGACTTATGCAAGATTCTTGGGGCTAAAAGACAAGGGCGCCCAAGTGTCCTGGTCCCTCATTTAGCCCTAGCCTATTTTGAAGATATGTCAGCTTAAGACATCTTAAGTGGTTCCTCATGTCGGCCCCATTTGGTTTTATTCATCATTGGTGAGCGAGAATGCATATAAAAGCAAGTTAGTTTATTCATTTGAACACCTCCATGTTCTCTAAGCAATCTAGACACTCTTGTGTTCTCTCTTCTTCTCTCTCATGCTCTCTAAGTTCTTCTCTAAAGCTCTCTATGGTGGATTATTGTTGTGGCACTAACTTATTGTAGGTCTTGTGAAGATCTTTCTACTTATTTGGGCTACACCAACTTCTTGAGTCAAGTTGTGATGTCACATCAAGCATTCTAGGGTTTCCATGCTCATGGTGAATTCTTTCCGTCATGCTTTGTTCTAGCATTCCATTCTACTTCAGATTTGTCTCTTCTGTCCTAGGGCAAGCGCTCTTTATCTTTGCTATTGTGGAGGTGGAAACACCATTCACAGAGCTTGACTTAAGAAAGCTCCTAAATAACACCCAACAATTTTCCTTATTGTGTGTGTGCAGGTCAGATCTGGAGGAACTTGCAGAAGACAAGTTACAAGGAGTAGGAACACAAAAGGGCAAAGACACCGGAAGTTTCAAATTCTGCTAAACCCTAATTTGGTTCTAGGGTGCCCAAGCACCCTAGTCCTTTGGGGCCTCAAATCAAAATCTAGATTCCTCTCTGTACTCTGATCCTCATTATGGTGTTAGATTCCTGATATCTATTTTCGACAGTCTGTTATGTTCTGATCTTCCTTAATTGGGGTTTCATGTTTTGCCCTAGTTTGATTGGTTGGATTTGGTTGATTCTCCTCTATACAACAAAGGGACAAAGACCATGTAGTCTGGATCTCCTCCTTGGGTAGAATCCAAGCTTGACTTGTGTCCTAATGTTGGATAGAAGAGGGTTTGACCTAGTTTGATCTCTTGAGCTAGTCTCTCTTTTCTATCTAACATTTTGGTGAACCTGTCATTTCTTACACTTTGGCATCCTTCTTGCTTCAGATCTGAGTTTTTTGTTTCCCTAGATCTTATTAGATTTGAGTTCATTATTCATTTTGCATACCTACATAGCTAAATTGTGCATAGTTTCAAAACTAGGGTTTGCAAAAACCTTGCATTTCTAGGAAATCTAGCTAATCTCCAACCTAGGGTTTGTAAATTAGTGTGTTGTTTCAAAACTTGTTGCATTGTTGGGTTGATTAAAGGGATTTAATTTGTTGTACCTTATCATCCTTATTGTTTTAGAACATTCTTGCATCCTTGCATGTGAAATTTTAAAAATAAGCATTTCATTTTAGATCTTGAAAAAAGCATATTTGTTAGGTGCTTGTTTGCATTTCATAAGGCTAGATCATCATATAGAATGAATTAAAATTATGATTTTTGCATCAAATCTGATTGATATTATAGTATTTAATCATTTCATGGTGTTGCATCTTACATTTAAAACTCTTATTTGCTAGGGTTTTGTCAAAAAAGTTGTATTTTTGGAAAACCTAGTCAAATTTAAAACCTAGGGTTTGTAATTAATATCTTGTTTCAAATTTCTCTGCTATAATTTACATTTCAAATCTGATCTTGCATTGCTATAGCATTTCATAAATATCATTTGAACATTCAAAAATTATTCTTGCATCAAATAATTTTGGTTTAAGGACTGATCATTTAAGATCTAGGGGTTGATGATAAGCCCTAGGGTAAGTGCAAGAAGATGGGGGGCCAAAAAGGGGTCTTAAG
The DNA here is from genome assembly GCA_027924645.1 of Cunninghamia lanceolata. NCBI lineage: Eukaryota > Viridiplantae > Streptophyta > Pinopsida > Cupressales > Cupressaceae > Cunninghamia > Cunninghamia lanceolata. The sequence goes on along the minus strand of BSBN01001327.1, from coordinate 675,612 downwards.
TGGCCACTTTTTTTATGAAATCAGGAAATGTTGGCCTTGGATGAGAAATTGAGCATAGTTACACTCAAATTTGGAGATGCAACCAAAACAATGTTCGTAGTGCTCCGAGTCTACTTTCTAAACTACTAATTTTTTTTGAAAATGGTATAGATTAAGGGGTTCAAAAGAGGGAGCCACAGAAATTGGTGTTGTTTCTATCAAAAAAACATAACATAGCATGTTTTGTGGCTCCCTCAAAAGGTTAACTTTTTTTGATATTTTTAAAATCACTTTAGTGAGAAATTAGCTAACAGCATGTAGTTTATGTCTAGTTTTTTTGATAATTTTTTGATGAATAATTGATTTTTTACTAATTTTCAAAGTGGACACATCCTAAAAAATAGAATTTTAGCCATGCTACCCCTATAAATTTTGAAAACTAATTAAAATCATTTTTTCTTTTTTTTATATGTGTAGAATGGAGTCTAGTTTCTAAATATGTAATTTTTTTGAAATTTCAATGAATGGTTAATTTACAATGAAAAAAAGACCAAATAGTGGTTTTTTCCCAAAACCGGACACACAAACAAAAGAAATTAAAGATGAAAGGCTTAACATTGTCAAAATGTGAAAAAATTTACATCGTTAAATAGCTAAGAGAAAGCCTAACATTACCTAGGTGTTCGATTTGTTTGACCTTGAAACACGTGCAAATCTGAGGGTTAGCACAAACAAAATTATGTGACATCTTGAAGAATCTATAAAAACACATCCGTGGATGTTGAAAAGGCACTCCAAGCCTTTGGGTTGGAAATCCAAAGCAAATCCCAAGCCCAAGGCTTGAGATTCCCAAAGCACAACATAACGCGAGTGCGTTATAACACGAGCGCATTATAATGCGAGCGCATTATAACGCGAGCACGTTATGTTGTACTTTTTTGCTTTTTTGCATGTTTGTCAGTGTTTTCCCAATTTGACATAATGCGAGTGCATTGTAATGCGCTCGCGTTATGTCTTCCTTTGAATGAGATATGTTCAAATTTCATAAGTATGTTTCATGAATGTTTATATCTATTCTTGTAGGTATGTATGCATGCTTGTATGTATGTACATGTATGCATGCTTGTATGTATGTACATGTATGCATGCTTGTATGTATGCATTTGAGCATGTTATGTTGTGCTTTTTTACTTTTTTGCATGTTTTTTGGTGTTTTCCCAGTTTGACATAACGCGATCGCATTATATCTTCCTTTGAATGAGATATGTTCAAATTTCATAAGTATGTTTCATGGATGTTTATATCTATTCTTGTAGGTATGTATGCATGCTTGTATGTATGTACATGTATGCATGTTTGTATGTATGCATCTTTGTATGTATGTATGTTTGTATGTATGCATGTATGTATGTAAGTGTTTTGGGTTTAGTGTATATAAGGACCTGAGCCTATATAGTTTTGAGGATTGAGGGTTGAGGGTTGAGGGATTAGGGCTTAAGTAATAGGTAGTGGGTAGAGGGGTGAGGGTTACAGTTGAGGGTTAATATTCAGGTTGTTGAGTGTATAAGATTAAGTGTGTAAGGCGTAGGGATTAGGGTTTAGGGTTTACGATATGGATTGAGGGTATATAAGGCATAGGGTGACTTGGGTTGAGAGCACATATGGTTTAGGTTTAATTTAAGTATAGGGTTGAGGCACAATATTCAAGGTTTAGGATATAAGGGTGAGGTTATATGGTCTAGGGATGAGGGTTTGAGGGTGTAGGCTTCAGGTTTAAGGTATAGGGTTGATGATTGAGGTATTAAGGCTTAAGTATATTGTTGAGGGTATAGGGTTGAGGGTTTAGGGATAGGTTTTAGGGTTTAAGGTTTAAGGGTTAAGGGTTGAGGAAAAGGGTTTAAGGTTTAGGGGTAAGGGATTAAGGTTTAAGGTATAGTGTCTTGGGTTGAGGGTTTAGGAATAGGGATAGCATTTAGGGTTTATGGATGAGGGATTAGAGTTGAGGGATTAAGGTTTAAGGTATAACTTGTTGAGGGTTGAGTGTTTAAGGATAGGGTTTAGGGTTTAGGCTTGAGGGATTAGGGTTTAAAGTTGAGGGATTAGGGTTTAAGGAATAGTTTTGAGGGTTGAGGGTTTAGGGATAGGGTTTAGGGTTGATGGATTAGGGTTTAAGGAATATTGTTGAGGGTTGAGGGTTTAGGAATAGGGTTTAGGGTTGAGGGATTAGGGTTTAGGGTTCACGGATTAGGGTTTAATGTTAAGGGTTGAGGGTTGAGGGTTGAGGGATAGGGTTGATGGTCAAGGGATTAGAGTTAAAGTAGAGTGTTGAGGGTAGAGGGATTAGGGATACGGTTTAGGGTTAAAGGTTTAACAATTGAGGGTTGAGGCTTTAGGGCTGAGGGTTAAGGGATTGGGATTTAAAATATAGTGTTGATCGTTGAGGGTTTATGGATAGGTTTTAGGGTTTACGTTTTAAGGGTTAAGGTTTGAAGGATAGGGTTTATGGTTTAGGGATAAAGGATTAGGGTTTAAGGTATAGTGTCAAGCATTGAGGGTTTAGGAATAGGGATAGCGTTTAGGGTTTAGGGATGAGGGATTAGGGTTGAGGGTTGAGGGATTAGGGTTTAAGGTATAGTGTTGAGGGTTGAGGGTTTATTGATAGTGTTTAGGGTTGAGGGTTGAGAGATTAGGTTTTAGGGTTGATGGATTAGGGTTTAAGGTATAGTGTTGAGGGTTTAGGGTTGACGGATTAGGGTTTAGGGTTGATAGATTAGCATTTAATGTCGAGGTTAGGGTTAGAGTGTCAAGGGTAGAGGAATTAGGGATAGGGTTTATGGTTGAAGGTTTAAGGATTGAGGGTTGAGGCTTTAGGGATGAGGGTTTAAGGCTTAAGATATAGTTTCGAGTGTTGAGGGTGTAGGGATAGGGTTTAAGTTTTAAGGGTTAAGGGTTGAGGGATAGGGATTAGGGTTTAAGGTATAGTGTTGAGGGTCAATGGTTTAGTGATAGGGTTTAGGTTTGAGGGATTAGGGTTTAGGGTTGATGAATTAGGGTTTAATGTTGAGAGTTGAGGGTTCAGGGTTCAGGGATAGGGTTGATGGTCAAGGGATTAGGGTTAAAGAAGAGTGTCGAGGGTAGAGGGATTAGGGATAGGATTTAGGGTTGAAGGTTTAAGGATTTAGGGTTGAGGCTTTAGGGATGAGGATTAAGGGATTAGGATTTAAGATATAGTGTCAAGTGTCGAGCGTGTAGGGATAGGTTTTAGGGTTCAAGTTTTAAGGGTTAAGGGTTGAGGGATAGTATCGAGCCCGTTGAGGGTTTAGGAATAGGGATAGTATTTAGGGTTTAGGGATGAGGGATTAGGGTTGAGGGTTGATGGATTAGGGTTGAGGGTTGACGGATTAGGGCTTAGGGATAGGGTTTAGGGTTGAGGGATTAGGGTTTAAGGTATAGTGTTGAGGGTTTAGGGATAGGGTTTAGGGTTGAGGGATTAGAGTTAAGGGTTGAGGGATTAGGGTTTGATGTTGAGTGTTGAGGGTTGAGGGTTTAGGGATAAGGTTGAGGGTCGAGGGATCAGAGTTAAGGGTTGAGGGATTAGAGTTTAGGAATAGGGATAATGTTTATGGTTTAGGGATAGGGTTTAGGGTTGAGGGATTAGAGTTAAGGGTTGAGGGATTAGGATTTAACATTGAGGGTTGAGGATTGAGGCTTTAAGGTTTAGGGTTTAGGGATAGGGTTGAGAGTCAAGGGATTAGAGTTAAGGGTTGAGGGATTAGGGTTTGACATTGAGGGTTGAGTACATTGAGGTTCAACGGTTGAGGGTTGAGGGATAAGGTTGAGGGTCGAGGGATTAGGGTTAAAGTAGAGTGTCGAGGGTATAAGGATTAGGGATAGCGTTGGAGGGTTTAGGGATAAGGGATTAGGGTTTAAGGTATAGTATCAATCTTGTTGAGGGTTTAGGAATAGGGATAGCGTCTAGGGTTTAGGGATGAGGGATTAGAGTTGAGAGATTAGGGTTGAGGGTTGAGGGATTAGGGTTTAGGGATAAGATTTAGGGTTGAGGGTTGAGGGATTAGGGTTTAAGGTATAGTGTTGATGGTTTAGGGATAGGGTTTAGGGTTGAGGGATTAGAGTGAAGAGTTGAGGGATTAGGATTTGACATTGAGGGTTGAGGCTTTAGGGTTTAGGGTTTAGGGATAGGGTTAGGGTCGAGGGATTAGAGTTAAGGGTTGAGGGATTACAGTTTGACGTTGAGGGTTGAGTACATTGAGGTTCAAGGGTTGAGGGTTTCAAGATAGGGTTGAGGGTCAAGGGATTAGGGTTAAAGTAGAGTGTCGAGGGTATAAGGATTAGGGATAGGGTTGGAGGGTATAGGGATAAGGGATTAGGGCTTAAGGTATAGTATCAAGCCCGTTGAGGGTTTAGGAATAGGGATAGTGTTTAGGGTTTACGGATAGGGTTTAGGGTTGAGGGATTAGAGTTAAGGGTTCAGGGATTAGGATTTGACGTTGAGGGTTGAGGGTTTAGGGTTTAGGGTTTAGGGATAGGGTTGAGGGTCGAGGGATTAGAGTTAAGGGTTGAGGGATTAGGGTTTTATGTTGAGGGTTGAGTACATTGAGGTTCGAGGGTTGAGGGTTTCGAGATAGGGTTGAGGGTTGAGAAATTAGGGTTAAAGTAGAGTGTCGAGGGTATAAGGATTAGGGATAGGGTTGGAGGGTTTAGGGATAAGGGATTAGGGTTTAAGGTATAGTATCGAGCCTGTTGAGGGTTTAGGAATAGGGATAGCGTTTAGGGTTTAGGATGAGGGATTAGGGTTGAGAGTTGAGGGATTAGGGTTTAGGGATAAGGTTTAGGGTTGAGGGTTGAGGGATTAGGGTTTAAGGTATAGTGTTGAGGGTTTAGGGATAGGGTTTAGGGTTGAGGGATTAGGATTTGACATTGAGGGTTGAGGGTTGAAGCTTTAGGGTTTAGGGTATAGGGATAGGGTTTAGGGTTGAGGGATTAGAGTGAAGGGTTGAGGGATTAGGATTTGACATTGAGGGTTGAGGGTTGAGGGTTTAGGGTTTAGGGTTTAGGGATAAGGTTGAGGGTCAAGGGATTAGAGTTAAGGGTTGAGGGATTAGGGTTAAAGTAGAGCGTCGAGGGTATAAGGATTAGGGATAGGGTTGGAGGGTTTAGGGATAAGGAATTAGGGTTTAAGGTATAGTATCGAGCTCGTTGAGGGTTTAGGAATAGAGATAGTGTTTAGGGTTTAGGGTTGAGGGATTAGAGTTAAGGGTTGAGGGATTAGGATTTGACGTTGAGGGTTGAGGGCTGAGGTTATAGGGTTTAGGATTTAGGGATAGGGTTGAGGGTCGAGGGATTAGAGTTAGGGGTTAAGGGGTTAGGGTTTGATGTTGAGGGTTGAGGGTTGAGGTTTGAGGGTCGAGGGTTTAGAGATAGGGTTGAGGGTCAAGGGATTAGGGTTAAAGTAGAGTGTCGAGGATATAAGGATTAGGGATAGGGTTGGAGGGTTTAGGGATAAGGGATTAGGGTTTAAGGTATAGTATCGAGCCCATTAAGGGTTTAGGAATAGGGATAGTGTTCAGAGTTTAGGGATAGGGTTTAGGGTTGAGGGATTAGAGTTAAGGGTTGAGAGATTAGGGTTTGACGTTGAGTGTTGAGGGTTGAGGTTTTAGGGTTGAGGGTTTAGGGATAGGGTTGAGGGTCAAGGGATTAGAGTAAAGGGTTAAGGAATTAGGGTTGAGTACATTGAGGTTCAAGGGTTGAGGGTCGAGGGATTAGGGTTAAGTAGAGTGTCGAGGGTATAAGGATTAGGGATAGGATTGGAGGGTTTAGGGATAAGGGATTACGGTTTAAGGTATAGTATCGATCCCATTGAGGGTTTAGGAATAGGGATAGCATTTAGGGTTTAGGGATGAGGGATTAGAGTTGAGGGTTGAGGGATTAGGGTTGAGGGTTGAGGGATTAGGGTTTAGGGATAAGGTTTAGGGTTGAGGGTTGAGGTAGACAAGGAGCGATTGAGAGAAATAGAGAGGGGAGAGGTAGAGAGGTAGAGAGGTGAGGGGGAGAGATAAGTGAGATATAGAGCATGAGCTAATGGAACTAGAGGTGAGATATTGTAAAGGTGCTATTGAAGGTGAGATAGACACAAATATTTATGGATCAATCTATAGCAGGACAAAATGCTAGCGCGTTATTACGCGCTTGCATTTTGTCCTGCTATAGAAACGATAAAAATGTGTTGACCCCCATGATCTAGGCCCACATGCTCTGTTTTCATGTTGATTATGCGCGTGCTTCGACAAAATAGAAGTGCTTTCATGTTGTTGGGAAGTTCACATGCACATTTTACACATTCTACCACATTTGCATGATCTTTCCACCACCTTTTCAGCTTTGCCAACTTGAGAAGGAGGAAATAACATAGTTTTCACAGGTCAAGTTTGATAAATATCTATTCAAGTTTCAATTTTTGTAGTGTTGCAATGTTAATTGTGATTCAATTTTAGGAATTTAACATTATAGATTAGTTAATAGTATTGTTGTTAGTAATTATATTTGAGTGTTATTCAATTTAACATTTAAAAGGAAGCAAGTGGTGAAAAACTCAAATTGTTGAGGAGTTTGATGCAAAAAGAAAAAAACACTACATAATTGGGTACTCTCTCCATTGGAATCTTCATTTTTTAGGTATGTCAAGTCTTTACATGCATGTTCTTTACATTTTCCTTAATTCTATTTGAATTACTTTATCATGCTTTATCATACATGTTTAAAATAGACACATTCCCAATCAAGAAAGCAGCCTACAATCTCACATGATGCCATGTATATTTTCTATACTTGGGCTCTTTAATAATTATGTGTAATAAACAGACCTTAACATACCATGATGTCAAACTATACAAGAATAAATCCTTACAACATAATAAAAATACAATCCCACTATTATCTTGTCATATTAACAAGTTAAAATATAAATGAATAGGTGCCAAGATCATACAAGTATGCACATGACATGATGATTTGTATGCACATATCTTGGGCTAGGACATTCCTTATGCACCTATTCATGATGATTTGTACATGCACATGACACAACAATTGTTGTCTATTCCTTCACAAGCCACCCAAATCCTAGTAACCCTAGTACCAACAAAACACCTTCTCAATTCCAAATCCTAGTAGCCCTAGTAACAACAAACATGCCAAATTGGGTCTGCCTCAACCTTTTCAAACATGAAGTCCCATGTACTCTTTTCATGGCTACAATAATTTGCTTTGTATGCTTTGTACCTATTTTGGTTGAGTGACATTTACTCTTTTACATGATGATTATATGTACATTTACTATGAAGGATTGAACGACATATATTTTAGTTATTTGTATGGATTCATTTCTTAGGAACTAATATTGGTCTCTTTATCATGCTATAGACAAATTCTCCATCATGCCGAGGAAACGATCAAGAATTAAACCAACACAAGAAGAGATAGAAGCTAAGAATGCAAAGAAAGCAGTGGCTATGAGAGAACTTCATGAGAAGAGGAAATTGGACACAATAAATGAAGACATGCTAATTGAAGAGGAACCACAACCATCACAAAGAGATATGGTATTGGTAGCACAAAGAGAACGAATGCAAAAACTTCGTGCTACGAGAGATTTGAATACCATAGTTGGAGACATGTCCTCTACCACAAGTCAACATGTAGGGACACCATCTACCACATCTCAAGTTGAGTGTACATCATCACTCACATGTGATGAAGGAGGTACGCCATCCTTCCCACCTCAACCTCAAGGTATGTCATCTATTCCATCTTCGATTGAAGGTATGCCATGTAGCCCATCCCATTTAAATATTGATGAAATTCCTAATGTTGAGATGAATTTACCTAACTTAACACCACCTAGAATTTTGCATAGAAAGCCAAAGTATTTGATTGATATTGATGAGAATATTTTGCAGCCAATGGAAGGTAAGATTCCAAAACGCACTTGTAGAAGATATGCTCATAAGCTTTAGAGATTGTTCTTTGCAAAGTTAAATGAGACTGCAAGATGTCAACTATTCGTTGAAATGATGTGAAGTATAAAGTATAGGTCCATCATGAAGATTCTTGGGTTGAGAACATCAGAGGCTTCAAGTGAAAAATCTATTGTCAAGAATCTAATGAGTGTGTATGAGAGTGTGGGTAACACCTCACGCACAAAAAATAGTAATGCAACACGGCGTGTGATTACATCAACTATAGTAAGTAGTCAAACGAGGAAAGCTCGTCTCATTATAAAGATGAGTCAAGAATTGAGAATTAATAGGAAAACTTTATCAAGAGCCATTGGAAGATGCCAAAGAATTGAGAGCACTAATGCCAGCCAATGGATTATGGGCATTCTTGAGGAGACTGCCACGAAAAGATAAACCAATTGTTGAAGCATTGAGATCACTAATTGAAGACTTTTGGAAGAATTACACAAAGGTATCTCCAAATCAAAGGGATGTGGTAAGAAGGAGAATCAGTAGTCAGAACTGTGAGCCACATCCAAAGCATTTTTTGGATGAGACTCAAACATAGTTTTATGGTAAATTTCTAGAGAAGTATCCTCAAATTAAAATTTGTCAAAGATATTTTGAAATGCTAAAACCTTTCTATGTCAAGATAAATTAGACACGCGCTACTTGTTGTTATAGATTACATATTGAATTTTCTAACCATTTTGATGTTTATAGGTCTATATGTTTAGATATGCATACTAACAATGTTTTGCAGGGTTGTGCCATACGTGCCCCACCAACATCTTCAAGAGACTTCATATCAAGAATTTTATGTGAAAGAGAGGAAGGTCAAATATTCTACAAGAAATTATGCTTGGATGGCACATGTCATCGTTGCGGTGACTTGCAACATTTGCCAATATGTGAACATATGGAAAGAACACATGCGGTTGGAAATGAACTAGTAGAGTTTGGCAAGTATAAAATAGTGGCATACAATACAAAAGATGGTAAAGAAACAAAGAGGTGTGAATTGGTTATTGAAAAGATTCCAGTGTATCAGTTTATGCCTATATTTTGTGACAACATAATGTATGAGTATGCAAGACATGCCCATAGAGCTCGATAGTTGGACTTGCAATTCAAGTTATGCAAGGACACATTTCTGGTTGGTAGCATTGTTTCAGTCTTTGACTTTGCAGAGAACTACAGTCTACAGCCACAGCGTGAGGTGCAATCATAATATTACAACTCCACACAGGTTTCTATATTTGTGCACATCGCATTCATCCATACGAATGATAGTACAGAGGATGACAGAAAGATCATAAGGGAGTATAATTTCTATATTAGTGATGATAGCACGTATTCTACGAAGTTCGTGCAAGGTTTCTTTCAGGTGTTCTATAATGATTTGGCTAGAAGGGGCATATCATTCAGTCAGCATATCATATGGTTAGATAATTGTGCGTCACAATTCAAGAACTCACGAAATTTCTATTGGCTGAGTAGGAGGCATAATTTTATAGGTATTCAGCATATGTGGAACTTTTGTGAGGCTAGGCATGGAAAGGGGGAGCATGATGGTGCAAGAGCATGTATCAAAAGAGCCATAGCACAAGAAGAGTTAAAGTATAAAGACAATGCAAAGTTGACAGATGCAAAATCAATTGTCGAGTGGTGTAATGCTTCCATGGGTCTAGGTAATGAAGGTAAGTCTTCAGTTCATAGATTTTTTTGGTTGATAGATGATACTAACATTGCACCATATGAGGACTATTCTACACTGACAGGATCAAGTGAGATGCACTCTTTCAGAAGCTCGATTGCAGGATCATGGAGTATCCATACGCGAAAGATGTCATGCTTTTGTTCTTCCTGCATAATTCAAGCCTGGGATGAGTGTGAGTCAAAGGAGTTGGTTGACGAATGGCAGTTAAGTTATCTTAGCCCACTTGACACGTATCGACCCCTAATGGCACTAGAACTAACACAGATGGAATCATTAGTTGACATTGACCACATATCAAATCTAGTTCAACTAGGTAATATATCTATTTGCATAGTTTTTGAAATTCCTAATGTCATCTTACTTGTAGTGTTTTTGCAATGTTGACTAATTTCATCTAATTTGCTACACATATCAATGTAGGGCATGTATATGCAGTTATTACAGATGAAGATAATGAAGAGGGAACAGATTATTACTTATGTCGTTGTGTTGAGGCCAAAAAGAAATTGGAGGCCCCAGTTACAGATGGAGAAAACATCAAATACCCTACAGGCTCAGTGGTTATTACTGGAACATGGCTTAGAAGGTACCCACATAAGAGTGTTAATGTTTGGTTGTTTCAGGACTTTGACACGCATCAGAAGATTCTTCATTACTTGAACCTTGTCATGGCATCCAATGTTCATTTGATACAGTATTGGGGTATACCTTTGAACAAAAGCTTCTCGAAGGTGCATGAGTCTGACCATGAAGCAATACTTGACACAATAAAGAGTAGAACAGACCCAAATGGTTCATTGGATTAATTTGTAAGTATTCACATTGATTTTGTAAAGTCATGTTACATTGAGTTGTAAGTATGCACATTAATTTGTAAGGTTTGTCTTTTTTTATTTTCTGCTGCATTTTTACACATACACGTTTTTACATCATCATGTTATGCTTAATAGGAAAACTTTATCGACTTTAGTTGCACTAATGGTGCAGGGGCACCTAGGTTGTCATGCCTCCAAGAGGGGTCAAAAAATAAAATTTTGTTTTGATTGAGTCAATTGTATGTAATAAGGTCTTCTAAGACCATTTCATTTGTTTTTAAGTCACTTTGAGTCATTTGGGGTCAGTTTGAGTCTTTAAGTCCTGTTGCAAAAAAGTGTAAATGTTGTCAAGTTGCACAAAGCAACTTTTGCATTTTTGGTGTCCTGCTCCTGATGTGACCAAACTAACAGTTCCAGCGCATCCATATGGGTATGTTTAGGCTAGGCATGCTTCTATTTTTTACCCAAACATGTCGAAATAGTCCGAGCTACATTGTACTGACGATATCCCTGAAGAGTTCAAAGTGCAAAAAGGCAGTAATCTTTGATGAGATGTTACTCAAAAACTGTGCCACTTAGAAACATTTCATCTGAGGCAACGTGATCATGTAGAGTGCCTCTACAATAACCTCTCTTGGTTTTTTATATCTCTGAGGCATTTGCCTATGGTGAAAGGTTTTTTGCTGCTCCAAAACCTGTTAGAAGGAGGCAGTGTAAAGTTGCAAAGGGGCGTAACTTTCATCCTGCTCCTGATGCAACCAAACTAACTATTCCAACACGTCCAGATGGGTACATTTATGATAGGTATGGTCCTTTTTTTCACCCAAACATGTCAAATCAGTCTAAGCTACATTGTACCGACAATATCCCTGAAGAGTCTAAAGTGCAAAAAGGCAGCAATCTTTGACGAGATGTGTACTCAAAAACCATGTCACTTAGAAACATTTTGTTTGAGGCAATGCAATCATGTAGAGTGCCTCTACAATAACCTCTCTCAGTTTTTTATATCTCTAAGGCATTTGCCCGTGGTGAAAGGTTTTCTGCTACCTCAAAAATCATCAGAAGGAGGTAGTGTAAAGTTGCAAAGGGGTGTAACTTTTGTCCTACTCCTGATGCGACCAAATTGATTATTTCAATGCATCTGGATGGGTACATTTACACTATACATGGTCCTTTTCTTCACCCAAACATGTCGAACCAGTCTGAGCTACATTGTACCGATGATATCCCTAAAGAGTCCAAAGTGCAAAAAGGCAGCAATCTTTGATGAGATGTTACTTGAAAACCATGTCACTTAGAAACATTTTGTCTAAGGCAACAGGATCAAGTAGGGTTCCTCTACAATAACCTCTCTCAATTTTTTATATCTCTGAGGCGTTTGCCCATGGTGAAAGGTTTTCTGCTGCCCCAAAAATCATCAGAAGGAGGTAGTGTAAAGTTGCAAAGAGGTGTAACTTTTGTCCCGCTCCTGATACAACCAAACTGACTGTTCCAACATGTCTGAATGGGTACATTTATGCTAGGCATGGTCCTTTTTTTCACCCAAACATGCCGAAACAGTCTGAGCTACATTGTACTGACGATATCCCTGAAGAGTCGAAAGTGCAAAAAGGCAGCAATCTTTAACGAGATGTTACTCAAAAATTGTGTCACTTAGAAACATTCCATCTAAGGCAACACGATCATGTAGAGTCCCTCTACAATAACCTCTCTCAGTTTTTATATCTCTGAGGCGTTTGCCCTTGGTGAAAGGTTTTCTACTGCCCCAAAAATCGTCAGGAGGTAATGTAAAGTTGCAAAGTGGTGTAACTTTCATCCTGCTCCTGATGTGACCAAACTGACTATTCCAACACATCTAGATGGGTACATTTACGCTAGGCATGGTCCTATTTTTCACTCAAACATGACGAAACAGTTTGAGCTACATTGTACCAACGATATCCTTGAAGAGTCCAAACTGCAAAAAGGTAGAAATCTTTGACAAGATGTTACTCAAAAATTGTGTCACTTAGAAACATTTTGTCTAAGGAAACGTGATCATGTAGAGTCCCTCTACAATAACCTCTCTAAGTTTTTTATATCTCTGAAGCGTTTTCTCGTGGTGAAAGGTTTTCTGCTGCCCCAAAAAGTCAGAAGGAGGTAGTGTAAAGTTACAAAGGGGTGTAACTTTTTTTCTTCTCCTCGTGTGGCCAAACTAACAATTCCAATGCATCTAGATGGGTACGTTTAGGCTACGCATGGTCCTTTTTTGTGCCCAAACCATTTGAGCTACATTGTACCGGTGATATCCCTGAAGAGTCCAAAGTGCAAAAAGACAACAATCTTTGACAAGCTATTATTCAAAAACCATGTCACTTAGATACATTTCATCTAAAACAAAGTGATCATGTAGGGTCCCTCTACAATAACCTCTCTCAGTTTTTTATATCTCTAAGGCGTTTGCCCGTGGTGAAAGGTTTTCTACTGCCTCAAAAATTGTCAGGAGGCAGTGTAAAGATTCAAAGGGGTGTAACTTTTGTTCTTCTCCTCGTGTGGCCAAACTGATAGTTCCAACGCATCTAGATGGGTATGTTTAGGCTAGGCATGGTCCTGTTTTGTACCCAAACATGCCGAAACAATCTGAGCTACATTGTACCGGTGATATCCCTGAAGAATCCAAAATGCAAGAAGGCAGCAATCTTTGATGAGTTGTTACTCAGAAATCGTATCACTTAGATACATTCCGTCTAAGGCAACGTGATCACGTAGGGTCCCTCTACAATAACCTCTCTTAGTTTTTTATATCTTTAAGGCATTTGCCCATGGTGAAAGTTTTTCTACTGCCCCAAAAATCATCAAAAGGAGGAAGTGTAAAGTTGAAAAGGGGTGTAACTTTTGTTCTTCTCCTCGTGCGGCCAAACTGACAATTCCAACGCGTCTAGGTGGGTACATTTAGGCTAGGCATGGTCATGTTTCGCACCCAAACATGCCGAAACAGTCTGAGCTATAAACACTAACTAGTCTTCAATCTTCAAACACTACAAATACCATGATATCTTGCATAAAGTTGTCTTTTAGCCTTTTATAAAGGCATGCCCATCAAATTCAACTGCATAGGGATGATTGTTTGTATTCCAAATTCTTTTTAAATATTGACCTTCCAATCCTTTTTCCTGCCCTCATATATTATGATATGGTGCTCGAGCTTATGAGAGTTTACCAGAGACACCGGTTGAGTTAGGTTGAAGGGCTAGTGAACTAATGACTTAAAGACCCTTTAGTAGGTTGATTTAAGTGATAGTAACTTCTGATTATAAGTCAATATTAAATTAAAACAAAAGTACACTTTACACACAGCAAGCAATTGAGGGTTTTAAAGTCTTAAGAAAAGTAGATTCTTTTTAGGGTTTAATGCCCAATATGCAAACCCTAACTATCAATAAGATTATGATTATGAAATCTTGTGTCTTCTCTATCTTCTTATTGCAAGAACAAAACCACATCCACCATGAATATGAACCTTGCATCATATCAACCTGTCAAGATAGACCTTATCATGAAAACCATATTCACAACAAAACCTTGCATGAACAAAATCACATCCACCATGAACATGAACCTTGCATCATATGAACCATGTTTGTCTTGTGCAACATCAACATGAATTGAGAGGCCTTATCATGAAAACCATATTCACAACATCATGCACCTCATGACCATCACCTACCTTGAATCACTGTATCACCTTATCAACATCATGGCATCAACCTTGACATCAATGACAAACAACTTTGACCCTTTGACTTCAATGACAACCTTGAACCTTGATTGTTGATGACTTATGGAAGCCTATAGCCCCAATTTTATGTTGCATACTAAAATTAGGTAAGACTCAATGTAATCTCATAACCTCGCCTTATATACAAGAGGAATTACATTTAATAACCACAATGGTCATCAGGTGCTCATAAGCATATGATTTTGACTATCTTATTCAAAACAACAAACATACTCTTTACATCCCAATATGGTATAATAACAAGAAATTAAGAAATATTTTCAATTGACCAACTCATAAAGAATATGGATCAGCATACTTATTTGAATATTTTTAATTGAGCAACTCATAAAGAATATGAATATTTTATGTTCAACATGATGATTCATTTTTATTTTAAATACAACTTTTATCTTTTAGTTCCAAAATGAGGTTTAGGTGATACTTGAAAAACAATAGCTAGCTTATTGGATCAACAAACATCCTATGTAATACAATTGGACTTTAAATATTTGAAGTAGCCATCTACAAATATCCATTCAAACATGGATTTATAATGCAAGTATGGACACCATCAATAAAAAGATTTGTATTAACCAAATATCCATATAGGCATACATCAATATCTATCGATATAAGTATAACATATATACAAAATAGCCATATAAGCTTACAAGAATGCCATATAGGCATACAATGTCAAAAGGTATGCAATACAAAATATATGTCCACAAATGCCATATAGGCATACAACAAAGGATCACAATAAAAAGTCATTCCCCTCTGGCTGGTGAAGAGAATAGATCACGAGCAGCCTTTGATCTTCTAGGTGATGGAGACATGTATGTGGGTGGTCTACTACGAACCCGAGGGTTGCTCCTCCTATTTAGTTCTTCCTGCATCTTTAGTTGTTACAATAAAAAGTATAGACATTAATATATAGAAATTACATGTTATAAAAAATGAAATATTTAACAAAATAATCACTTACCGCTACCATATAATTTGTCTCCTCACTTGCCTTAGTAGCAGGAATAGGCAGTGGTGATGTCATGTCCTATAGAAACCATCCAAATAAAAATTAAACTTCAAATCAATAATGTTTCAATTTTTCAAAAATAAACAACTATAACAATGAATGTAAATTGAAATTTACTAATCTGCCTCATACCTCTGTCAATGGCATGGAGCTATGAATCGCAGAGGTCACACCATGCTCCATTGCCCTATGAACATCACAAGGTGTCTCCGCAGCCTGCATCATCTGGAAATAAAACAACATTGTTCAATTACGAAAACTATAATAGTGATGCAAATCATGGCTCCTAACATACACACACGTTCACCTAAACATGGAAGTACACACAATAAAGCACACAAGTCACATACAAAAATCTAGTAAGTATAATTCATTCATTAAACTATTTATTTTATTACCTCCGTGAAGCTTTGAAGTCCACCACCGCTGGCAGGTGTTGCCGTGAAATCTCCAATATTAACCTATTCAACATCCAAAATTAAATATTAGAATACCATTCATATAACGATGCTATTCACATGTAATATTTATAATTGTTTACTAGTTACATACCCCGATAATAGATGATGTAGTGTAATATGCAGGTGGAGAACCACTGAAAACTGCATCAACGCGATGACCCTGAAATATCATTAAAATCATCAAACTAAATTAGTTAATCTTGCATTTCAAAAATAAAATTTAATAAATTAAATTCAATGAACTTGTTAATATTTACCTGAGTATCAAGGCCGAAAGTCTCACTTAGGAGGGTATCTGTCATCACCATCTGCTCAGCTGCAGATGTAGCCTATGCACTTGTGTCCTGACTATCCATGGGGTCATAACCACAGGCTAACCCGCAAGTCTGACAAGCATGGGGTGGGACCCTACTCCTCACACTATCTCCCAACCCACGCTGTGCTACAGGACTGACATGCTCTATGATGCTCTGGGTCAAGGCACTAATGGATTGAAGTGTATTGACCTCAACACTCTCCTTCACAATGGAAGGGATAGAAATATGCTCATGGACTGGTCTATTGATTACTCATCTCACTAGCCGCTATGGGTCAACACATGCCCCTGGTCTATCTTGTGCTGACCCCCCACCTCTACCTTGGAAGTCCCGCATATCAAAATAGTTTGGCACTTTATTGATGACAAACTCGTAGTAGAGTTTCCTCAAAAAGTATTGTGGGACCTCATTATTATTGCATGGAGGATGGTCAAAAACCATCCACCACCTCTGCCCAAAATTGTCCCTTATCTCTTGGTTGTTGCACCAACGGATAGGAAACCTCTTGCATGTAATGGGTGGAGGTTGATTTGTTTGTGGGTTTGTGAAAATGGAACACAAGTCTAATTTTGTAATTTGTAACTTTTTCACATCTTCATATGATAGCTTGTCTACATAATACTCTATAAACTCTCTCCTCTTATCCAACCAACTAGATATTTGCTTGCTAATTAAATCTACATTTGATAACATAGATTCAGGAGATTGAGCAAGCGTGGACCTATGCAAGGTTGAAGTGGAAGGATCTTTCAACCTTGCAATTATATCTTCAATTTTTTTTTTATTGTTTTCACTTTGCCCCATTAGATTTTCTTGTGTTCCAGGGGCATGTCGAGGAATGGATGGAGGAGTTTGTTGTTCGGGTTGTTCTTCGGTAGGTATTTCCTCTTCAGGATTTTGTGGATTTTGAGGAGGAGGAGGAGGTGCATTAACATTTCCTGACAATTAACGAAATTTACATCAAAAATCAACTCAAACCTACCTATTTAGAAACAAAGTCACAAAAAAATAAATAAAACTCACTCCTTTGGCCTGCTCGACGTTGTGGAGGCATTTTGGCGATGAATCGGTAAGATTTTGGTGTTGAATCGAGTCTTCAAAAATGCAAGCGCACTTCTTAGGGTTTGCAAGCCGTGGGTGTAAAGGAAAATAAAGAAATGAAATGAGCATAAATGCTCTTTATATATATATATATATATATATATATATATATATATATATATATATATATATATATATATAATTAGTCATAGCGCGCTCGTGTTATGGTTTGGTTTTGCCGAGCCTTAGGCTCGTCATTACCAAACCATAACGTGAGCGTGTTATAACGCAAACGTGTTATGTATTATTTTATTTTTTTTAAATTGGCCACTTTTTTGCCCCCCAACTTTTTGCACTTACCCCCTAGCTAGTCTTGCATTTAATGGTTGTATTTGAAATCTTATTTTCAGATCTTTGTTATGTTGAATGATTGCAAAATCTAATTTTAAGTTGTTGTAACTCATCATATGTGTCATATTTGTTTAAATGAGAAAGCAAGAACATTCATGCATTCATCTTCTCTTTGAAATTTCAAAGCAAAAACATAAACAAAACAATCTAGCTTCATTTGACACTTATGCATCTTCATTTAAAGCAACTTAGCTTTCTAAATCCCTCTTATGTTTACTTAGGAAAATCATTTTCACATGCTACACATCTTACATTTGTAAGACTTAGTTGTTGTGGTTACCAAAAATACCACACTTTTGGAAAGCCCCTTTATCTTGCACTTGTAGATCATTGATTGCAATCTTATTCTAGATAATCAAATAATGTCTAAATTCAATAATACATTGTTGTTCCATATCACACTTACATGTATTATTGGATTCTTCGTATTACTTCTGTCAATATTAGAGGACTTTGCTAAATTCATCTCCACTATGAATAGTCATGAGAAAGATGATGGCGATAGTTCTTCTTCTACTACTACAATTCATGATAATACCATTAACATCATCTCTAAGGCATATGATGGTGACCTAGCTTTGTCTATTTCACCCTATGATTTGGATCCCTCTCCCAAAATTGTTCCCACTTGTGAGGATATTTTGGCGCAAGAGGATGAAATCATTGACACATTCCTTAACATTACTTTACCTTCTCTTCATTTGGATGATCTCTCTTCTAGAGATGTGACATTAGAAGATGTTGACCATACTACTTTTATTTCTACCATAGTACATGAGGTTTCTATGGCTCATCCTATGGATCTTCCACCTTTGATTGAATGTTCAAGTACCATGGATATCACTAAGGATGTGAAGACCCTTGATCTTCCTCCTTTGATTGAATGTTCAAGTACCTTGGATATCACTAAGGATGTGAAGACACTTGATATTTCCCCTTTGGTTGCATGTTCAAACCCCTTGGACATCACTAAAGATACCATCATCAACAATTTTGTTAACAACACTTTAGCCTCCCTTCATTCCAATGATCTCCCTTTAAAAGATGAAGCATTAGTGGATGAAGAGCAGTCTTTCACATTAAATCCCTCGGGGATGGATGTTGAGCTTACTTAAAAGGAAAACAATGTCAATTCAATCATCATCAATAGACTTATTCTACCCACTAAAGGGAAAGTGAATAAGTGCAATTCACCTCTCTTCTCTAAACCGGTGATTATAGTTCAAGGTGATCCAACACCACCTCAACCCCTAGGATACATTCTCAATTATGCAAAGCAAATTACTCAAAGGAATCAAGGTGTTCAAAATGTGTTGCAGCAATATCATAATAATGTGGTTGCTCACACATACAATAGCCACAATAACAAACAAAGCAAGAAAGCACCGAGTGTGCCCATTTCTCTTCCACCTTCTCAACCTATCCTACCTCAAGAACCTCATCTTCCTCCACATATTGGTAAAGAATATGATCTTGTCGAGCAACTCCGTGCTACTTTGGCTAAAATCTCTCTATGGGAATTAATACAAACATCACCTACATACCACGGAATGCTCCATGAGGCACTATAAAAAGTAGTTGTTCCACCTTTTGTTAGACCGAATGATGTAGTGTCTCTATTTAGTTATATGCATGTGACAAAATTATAGATATCATTTCAACAACGTCAATTACCTCCCATAGAAGTTCAAAACCAATATGAACCTCTTATGATATTTGTCATTATTAATAGAATGAGGGTGAGATGCACTTTGATTGATGGTGGATCAAGTCTTAATGTTTGTGGAATAGACTTGTTATATAAGCTCAATGTTGATACATCTCTCATCAAACCAGATAAATTCAACATTCATGGCTTTGATAATGTCAGTAAGCAATCACTAGGTACAATCACCTTAGATATTAAGGCTAGACCTCTGACATTGCCTACCCTTATTCATGTCATGCCCAATTCCCTTTCATATAATCTTCTTCTTGGTAGACTGTGGATTCATGCCATGAGGGCAGTCCCGTCTACCCTTCATCATTCACTAAAATTTATTTTTGAAAACAAACCTTATACAATTAAAGTTGAATCAGCTCCAGAAAATTGCTTGCAAATTGAAGCGAGACATCAAACTCCTTTAAGTAGTTTGATCCCTTCTTTAAAACTACCCTCCGCTACTAACAACCATATGGGTCAGGACAATGTCATTCCTTTGAATGCATTTTCGGTGATGATTGGGGTTCATTAGATTTTACAGCCTCCTTTGTTGGTGAATATAAAGTCTCACCCTCGCACCCAAAAATCTCGAAGGTAAATGAAATTTCTTCAACACAATCTTTTACTTCTACAAAGTTTAAGCTCAAGATTAATGATGATGGAACCTTTAAAATTGATGATTGAAACTCTATTTAAAAATAGGTTTTTGGAAAAATTATAAACTAGTAAAATTGTCATGAGGAGAAATAAACTAGTTTTTTATGTCTTGAATAAATTTTGTTTTCGGAACAAGGTTTCTTTGAAACTTCTAAGGAGGGTGTGTAACCAAGTTGGTTAAATCCTTACAAGAAATCTGCCCTACCCATTTTTTTGGTTATGAGATAGGGATGCATTATTGATTATATATGTGTTCTTATTTTTAGTATTATGTTCTACTAGTGATTATATTGTCATTAGAGAATTATATTTATGTGACATCATTTTTGTGTCATGGCTAATTGTATTTATGTGACATCCTTTTTGTGTCATGGCTAATTATATTTATGTGACATCCTTTGTGTCATGGGTGATTATATTTATGTGACATATTTTGTGTCATAGCTAATTATATTTATATGTGACATCTATTGTGTCATGGTTTTACTTGTGAGAGTAGGGAGGTGGTCATATGAGTAAGTATTTTATAGGATCTATCCTAGAGCTTCTTCACACCTGATTATCCTAAGGGTCAAGAGGGTTGATATCTTGACTTCTATTGGAGGTGACAATCTTAAAGGAATAAGAGAGGTTGGATGTGCTCATCATGGGTGGATACATCCTAGCATAATCTTCTCTAGTTCAGTCCCAACACATTGAAACATTGTCCCCTTAAGAAATTTGACCAAGGAATCAATCTTCCTCTTTCTCACTATAGGAACCACACCACATGAATCTCTAGTGCTCTCAATGGTATAAGGTCCACATGTTTTTTATGCATTATTTTTTACATCCATCACTAGTAGCTAAGAGATCTTTAAGGGTATGACCTATGGCCTATTTGTTAGCATGCATGTTGTTCTACTCATATGGGTTGGGGTAGGGTGCTCTATGGTGGTATACTTAACCTTCTTGTCTTATTTGAGGTAATGGTACTTGGGTATAAAACATAACTAGGAGATGCCCTCTTGATGGGTTCTAATGACCAAGTGCATGGCATGGTTGTGTAGTCTTTGTGTTATTTTATCTTATGAGTGCCATTGTTATTGTGATCTTGTAATGTATGATGTGCTCGTATTCTATGTTTGTCCTATGTACTTTCTTTATTTTTGTTTACTTTATGTGTGTGACTTGTGTATTTGTGTTGTGAATGTTTGGATTGTATGTTGTTGTATGTTATTGCTTGTGTGTGTGTGTTTGTGTATTTGAATTGTTGATT
The DNA here is from genome assembly GCA_027924645.1 of Cunninghamia lanceolata. Taxonomy (NCBI): domain Eukaryota; kingdom Viridiplantae; phylum Streptophyta; class Pinopsida; order Cupressales; family Cupressaceae; genus Cunninghamia; species Cunninghamia lanceolata. The sequence goes on along the minus strand of BSBN01001327.1, from coordinate 654,440 downwards.
ATATATGTTTGGATACTTGTGGTGTGCTAAGGTTAGGATGCATATAGTATGGGATGCATATATTCCTACCTTGGACATGTGTTCTTAGTAAGACACATATCATCATGTGAAGAGAGATTTTGTATTATGGGATCACTTCACATGGATGTTGTATATGTACTCGGATGTATAGTTCTAAGTCAAACCTTTCATGTTTGAAAGGACTTGTAGTTTTTACTGATGGTCATATTTGAATTTTTCATGTTCTTGCATTCATATATGTATTATATGCTAGAAAATATGTGTTGATGTGTGCTTTGATATGCATTTCCATGAATTTGAAATATTTTGGATCTATAGATTCATGTGTATATGCTTTGTGTTAATAAGGAAATGAACTAAATAAGATAATCACTAGTATTGTATTTTACCACACCTTTGGATTATGGATGGTGCTTCTTTTCCTTCACTAATGGATGAGGGGAAAGGGACATCCTCATGGTGGGTTCAACCCCTTCCCTAATCAGTAACAAGGTCACGTGAGCTTCGAGGATTAGCTTGTAGAGTTGAGCTTGGAGTTCTTTAGATAGTGCTCATGATGTACATTATATATGGCCACTTGTATTTGTGGTGGTTGGTTAATGGATTTTTTATTCATTATCATTGATGAGGGTTGTATCATTTGATCCCTTGTATATCTTGGTTATGTAATCATGTTATCTTCATTGATGAGTACTATAGATGTACTTGGGAGACTTTCATATTATTTAAGATGTACCTGAGATTTACCTATTGTTATGTATCCTTATTATACTTAATGATTGGGACTTATATATTATGTTGATCTTATTAGATATCACTTGCATGTTTTTCACATCATTGTAATATTCTATCATGGAAGTTAATGGAAGTTGTTGGAATTTTATCTTGTACCCTTTTGTTAACATTGGGTTGTTTGTTTTGGTTAATGCTTAAGGAATATTAAGGATGCATTTTGGAGGTTGTTATACATGTTCCTAAGGATAAGAGAACCAAATTAGATTTTCAAATAGTGAAGTGTGTCTTCATTATATATAGTGACAATGTGAAAGGATACAAGCTTGGAAATCCTAAAAGAGGACATTATCAATTTCCCCTATGTGAGTGCAACTAATAGCCTTATATATTATGTTTTGCACCAAAATAGACATTCTCTAAGTAGTGGGAGTCCTAAACAAGTGCATGCTAAATCTAGGAAAAGAGCATTAGACAATAGTGAACAGGGTCATCAAGTATCTTAGAGACATGTTAGAGTGTTTGATTTGCTACTAGGGAGGATCAAATTTAAGTAAGATAGTAGATATATAAGGATTAGTCGAATCTAATTAGGCAAGAGGGACTATATTGAAGAGGGTCATCAGGTATCTTAGAGACATGTTAGAGTGTTTTATTTTCTACTAGGAAGGATCAAATTTAAGTATGATAGTAGATATATAAGGATTCATGGATTCTCATTAGGCAAGAGATGTGTATAGTAGGAGGTCTACCATTGGGTATGTTTAAATACCCTATTTTATGGTGTAATTAGTTGGATGAGAAAATGATATTTTGTGGTTTCTCTTTCAATTACAAAGTTAAGAGTAATTGGTAGTTACTCATGAGGCAATCTAGCTTCAATGATTATGTTCAAACACTAGGTTGAAGTAGGATATAGTGGTGATTTAGTGTGATAGATAAAGTCCCATTAGCTTGGAAAAGAACCTTACCTTTTATGTGTAAACAAGGCACATTAATGTACAATATCATTTTGTTCATGACATGGTAGAGGATAAGAGTGGAATGGTCAATAGGATGGATGCATCAATGAATGTTGTAGATGATTTAGCAAGCCTATGAGCACAAAGAAGTTTATATATGAGGAATAGATATAGGGATAAAACCCTAGCATTTAATTCACTATGGGTAGTAACCATTATTATTCTTGTAATGTATACAACAAGTGGGATATTGTTAGGACTAGGGGCTAGGTGTTGTACACCTTGCAAGTCCTAGGTCTAGTTGCAATTATTTAATAAATTTTGTAATATCATAAATAATGTGCCCACATGTAAAAGGATACCCCCACTTGGTTGGAATCTTGGAAGTCCATGTAGTTGACACTCTCTACCATGTGTCATTGGTTTTATGACAGTTGTAAGTGTTGATAACTGAGAGGGGGGGGGGGGTGAATCAGTTATCCTAATTATTTCTTCTTTTGAACTTTCTTATTAATCAAAGCATCATTGAATCAAACAAACAAACATTACCATGAAATGAGAAACACATGACACAGTATTTTTGACGTGGAAACCCAGTTAAGGGAGAAAACCATGAGGTGATTAACCCAAAGATTATTCTCTGTTAGAAGAATAAGGAATTATAAAAATGGCACTTGCCAATTAGGGCTCACTGCCCGAGCATACTGCTCACAAACAGGCACACTGCCTACAAGGAGACACACTATCTACAAAAGAATGTTTATATAATACTTGAACTAATTGGAAGCATCTACATATGCTAGAGTTCAGTTCCGGTTAGGCTCAGTATACTGATCTGCTGCACTTCATCTTCCCTCTGCTCTTTATTCTGCTTTCCTTTCACATACCGGATCTTTCTTATTACTTCTGCTCTGCTCTGCACTTATTCACATATAACATAACACAACACACCTTCTCACAACAAAATCCATCCTCTATTTATATCCGCACTAGTGATTTCATTATCTTTCTAGTCAGCACCCGGAATAGTCTATCTTCTCACAAACTCTGTTCTGTCGGCTGAATCCTTGCATATCAAGTAATGCAGATCAAGCATATACTTGTAGATGTCATTAATCATGTCAGCCAAACATGATTCATGCCTTCCTAACCTTTACCATCAACAGTAGCACATCCAGAAAATAGTCTGATACTCTGTCAGTCAGTTCTTCCTCTGTTCTCACTGTCTTTCAGGAATCCGGTACTCAACTATTCATATCTTCTTCCTTGTCCATTATCGGGGGCTAAATCCTTGGAATATACTACTCAAGGTAGTCCTCTTGACTTCCCCAAATCTGCACTGTACCAAGACACTTCCTCTGAGAGATCCGGACCAATCTGTCGGACCTTGCCACATGCTCTGTTCTTGTTCACCGGACCACAACAATCTTTATTCAGACTTCCGGTAGAGACACATCATGACTTGCGGATATGTGGGATGACCTTTGTTTCCATCAATGACAACAACCATGAATCCATATAGTGTCTCTTGCCAACAATCTCCCCCTTTGGCATTGATGGCAACACTTAGTGAAAAATGACTAAGTGTTTACACTATGCTCCCCCTTGGCTGATGCTCTAACTTTATATACAATTTTTGGAACTCCCCCTTAGTTGGATTCCTCATTTTTCACTGCTCCTCACTCCCCCTTTGACATCAATGGCAAAGGGTAGGGTCCGCACACCAAAATTTTCAAAAATTTACTATACATAGCCGCATATTTACATACTCACATAAACTGAAGAATGTCTGCAAAGGATGTCTTCAATTGGACCAGTTCTGTAGCCCAACTTTGCTTCATTCTGTCTAAAATTGAAATGTGACCACTTAACAAAAATGCAAAGGCTTCTGCCCTTTTGAGATCTGTCGGATCATTTGTTTGGGCGGTAGTCTGAGCATCACTGATGGCCTCATGCATAGTTTCTAACTTAGGGATTATAATCCTTCTAAGTTCTCCCATCCGGTTAGTTATATTCTTCCTTTCCTTCTCAAAGTTCTTTATTGCATTTGTGATTGCAATAATTTGACATTCTTGATTTACTATGGAGGAAGAGAGAGGATCAAAACTTTGAGACAAACTTTATAGTTTGTCCTGTTCCACTTTTATTTTCTTATCAATTTCTACTGTTGCCTTTGACCAGGAGATACAAAATTTGTAAATGTCACCGCCATCCTTAAGAGCATTTTCTAAGCTCTTTATTCCAATACTCATATTTCTCCTATCATTAGAGATTAATCCTAGTACTTCTGAAAATCTTTTATCCAAAAATTCCTTCCGGACCTTTTCTTCAGCTGATTTTTCTAGAGAATCAAAATGTGTATCAACACTGCTGACTAAGGTTTTGAGATTACCGGAAGAGGAGGCTGTCGGATCTATCTGGACTGATGGCATAATCTTTTCAAGCACTTCGGAAGTAGCCTTTATCAACTCACAGTCTTCCATATGAGACTTTAGGAGTTTTTCATTTGCCTTAGCATTTGCAAATGAAGCTATCTTCATTGTCTGTACCGGAGAGAGGGAGTCAAAGTTGAATGGACCTTTTAGAAGCTCCGGTTCATCAATCTCTATTGTTTCTTGGCTCAAAAACTTTTGAACAGTTTGTGCAGTGTCTCTTGCTGGAGACAGATGTTTCTTCTCTTCTGCAGTTTTGTCCTTTGGAGTCTTTTCTCCTTCCACATTCTTTCCACTTTCAGTTGTGGTTTTCTCTATTGGAATCTTCTCTTTCTCTGCATCCTTGGTGCTGTCAACCTCTTTTTCTTTTACTACTGCTTCTTTCTCTTGTAATTTCTCTTCTTCTTGGGATCTAGAGACTGTAGGAGAAGCCGGAGGAGAGATGTTAGTCTGTTCAAGGGGCACTTCTTCCGAAGCAGATGATTCCAAGTCCACAGCTATTTCTGCACCCAAGTCCTCTACAACAGGAAGATTAAACCTTTTGAAGGCCTTCCGGAGGATCTCTTATGTCTCTATGGCCACCTTGTCAGTCTCACCAAGCATGAGTTGATTCATTCTTGCTTTACTCCTGAACTCATCTTTGCAGTCTTTGAATATTATGTTCATTGTCTTGAGATCAATTTGAGGATATAGCTGAATAGCTATCTGCTCCCGGATCTCAAGATCTTTTGCCTGAGCATTATTCTTTCTTATTTCTAATTCCTTTTCTAGGCTTTTAGGAATTAGAGATATGATCTCAATGAAAGCCTTATTGTATATGTTCAGATACTTGATTGTGGCTTCCTGCAGAATCTTTTGGTCAGCCTCATTGTAATCATAATAGAATTCAGTCATTGGTTGAAGGTTTCCATCCACCATGACTGACTTGATTACACTCTCTAGAGATAGGGTGGGCTTTTCAACAAATACCTCTGCCATTTCTTCCTTGTCTTGGCATGTGGAGGGTTTACCGGATCCTTTCTTCTTTTGCTTCTTTATTTCTTTTACTCCCTCATCTGACTCAGTTTCCTCTTCATCCTTTTGGCTTTCATAAGCCCTTGAGGCTTTTGTCTTAGATCTTTTACCGGATGCCTGGACTTCTGGTTTTGAGCTTTTGGTTCTAACAGGTGTAGATCCTTTTGATGATCTGGTCCGGGTTGAGGTTTCCACTGGAGCATTTTTCTTGCTTTTCTTTTCTGCCTCTTTCTTTTCTTCCTCAGCCTTTCTTCTCTTTTCTCGGTTGGCATCAAGTGCCTCCTTTGGGATGCCTAGGCCTTGAGAAATATGCTCTACTTCTTTTCTCACTTTCCTCTTTATCTCAGGTTCCTTGAGTTCCACATGGATCTTCACACTCAGCTCCTCAAAGGTTCCGAACCTTTCTGCCTTTGGATCTTTGGGCTGACTAAGCATGTGTTGAACATGCAGTTTTATAATCTGTTCATCAACCTCATACCCCACGGGCATGATCCAGACAGTCCTTGGCTCCACTGCCTCCATTAGGCACTGATCAGTATCCACCATAAAGCAAACTGAGTCTTTGTATTTTTCAACAAGAGACTGGGGAATTCTTTCTCTTACTTGCATCGTGCTCTGGAAGTTTTTGAAGTATCCCCATAGGGCTGTATTTCTTGCTTTGGCATCCCCAAGCCCATGTAAATAATCTCTTATCTGGACTGCAACAGGTTTGTCATTCTGCCATGCCCATCCACTTGATCTGGGCAGCTCATTCATGAAGTAGAAAAATAGACATAATATAAGAGTACCATACTTAAAAGAATTCTTTTTGTCCTTCTTGATTTTCTGTATATTTTCCATTAATTGGCTTAAGAGAAGTTAACAGAGATCATAATCTGCATTCTTCCTTAGCATTTCATAGGCAGTATATACTACAGTTTCGGATAGAGAATTCTCCCTGCTGGAGTGATAGATCTTGTATCCTATTATCATGGATGCATACTTGATATCCGGATTAGAAATATCTTCAATGGTCATTGCCCTCTTATCAAATTTTGATCCGGTGGCCTCAGTTACAATGTTATTTTTGACAGATTTGAGGATAGGTATCCCTCTGGAAGAGTATAGACCAGTTACTGCCGTAATTGCCTCTTTTGTGATCTTGCAAGGTCTATCCAGCCATAGGAAGTTGTCATGCATCCTGCTCAATACATACCGGACCCATTCATCTTCTTCAAAGCAGGGGAAATGAATGAATTGATCAAACTGTTTCTTCTGGATACCCTTATACTCTGGTTTAAGCTCAAAAGCATTGTCTATCAGTTGTTTGTGATAGAGATCTCTTAATTTGAATTCCCCGAATTCCTCAGTGCTTGCATGTATGTAAACCCTAACGTCTTCTATGTGTAAAACGCCATGAGGAACACTAGAGAATGCTCCTAAGGGATCTACCTCCAATGACTTGTATGGATGTTTCTTAAATTTAAGTCGGGGCCTATCTGAGATTTTTACTATATTTGGAGTAGCCATTTCTCAAAAGATTTGTAGCAAGATATCGAAAATGGAAAATACCTTATGCATCTTCGGTTACACGGAGTGGTTTGATTGATTTCTGTATGTAATGACTTCGGCAGGAGATCTTTGGTGAGCTTGATGAATCTTCTTGCAGAGCTCCACTTTTCGCTTCTTCTTGAGTGTAGAATGAGCAAGTGATTTTATGAGAAATCCCTTATATTGCTCCGCAAATCCTAATATCTGATGGCAATAAATGCTTGACCTACATTATTTCGATTTGCCTTATCCGGATAGCTTGGAGTGCCGGATCAGTCCTAATCTATGAACATCATGCAGATCTTCCAATCATGAACAAATCAAGATGACACATTACAAGAATATCCCAAACACTCTATCCAATCCGCAAAATAAGACAATGCACTTTCGGATCTCTCCGGACCCTTTTGTAATCCTCTGTCATTCCGGAGCATCTCCCGGAATAGGTCTTACTTGATTGATCACAACTTATTTACATCTTCATGTGGACCTCTAAAATCTTATCTGGATCATCTCAAGACATATATCTTTAAACCCTTTACTCCGCATCTTGTGCCACATCCGGCACCACTTGATTGGCTGGGGGAACAGGATTTTCTTTGAGTCTCCCCCTGAGCCAGAGCTCACTTTTTAATTTCTGGAAGAAATATCAGCACCAGAGTCTGGTGTGGATCCAACCTTTACATTCTCTAAACTTTTCTTCACCCAAATCTTGTTCATCTGATTCCTAACTTCATCCACATTCATCTTTTGTTTACCCTTGTCTTGATTCTGATTATATACCGGACCTCTTTTGTCCTGATTCTTGCTTCTGCAGACTTTTGCATTATGACCGGACCTATTACAGATTTGGCAAATAACATTTCTTTGCATATTTGACTGATAACCTCTTGATCTGCATTGATTAGCCATATGACCTACTCTATTGCATGCAAAGCATCTACCATTGAATGATTTGTTTATTTGCATATTTCTGCATTCATGAGACTTGTGTCCATACCTTTTGCAGTTAAAGCACTGTCTGAAGAAGGATGAATTAGTCTGATTCATTCTCTTCCTGCACTGATTAGCTTTGTGATCAAAGTGATTGCAGCTGTGGCAGTATCCATTGAAGGATGGATATCTTTGAGCATTGGGTTGTCTTACCGGAGGTCTTCTAGGCCTATTCCTTGGATTTTCTGATGCAAAATTCTTTTGACCGGATCCGGAGCTTTCTCCTTTCTCATATCCCAAACAATACTTGTCATCTGTCCTCTTTTGACTTCCAAGAAGTACTTCAAGTTGGGCAGAACTTATCTTGAATTTTTCTTTATATTCATTTGCTATTTGAAGATCTCTTTTGAGAGAGACAATTTGATCCTCAAGTTTTTCTTCATTATCTTTGGCATCTTCAAGATCAGATTCAAGATGTCTGATAATCCTGTCCATCTGGTGGCATTCTTCTGATTTCTCTTTAAGAGATTGTCTTAGATTGTCTTCAACTTTTCTTTTTTTCTTCAATCTCTTGAGTAATCTTTATAGTTCCTGATTCCATTTCATGTCTTAACATAATGACTTCTTTTGATAACTTTTCACATAACTTGGTTTTCTTAGTCAATTCTTCATTTGTATTGCTTTCTTCACTTTGTCTTGCCAATTGTTGGAGTAGCTCCTTTCTCTTTTTCATAGAGAGACTTAATTTGTCTTTTAGTTCTCTCATGAATTCATCAGCCTGTTTGAGTCTTTCCTTTAATTCATTGACTTCAGAGTTTGACTGTTCAAGATACTCAAGGGCAGTCTTGAGTTGCTCCCTTAAACCATATGCATCCATTTGAACTCCCAGATCTTCCTCAAGCTGTTAGGCTCTATTAGGAGGAACTTAGCTCTGATACCAATTATTGATAACTGAGAGGGGGGGTGAATCAGTTATCCTAATTATTTCTTCTTTTGAACTTTCTTATTAATCAAAGCATCATTGAATCAAACAAACAAACATTACCATGAAATGAGAAACACATGACACAGTATTTTTGACGTGGAAACCTGGTTAAGGGAGAAAACCACGGGGTGATTAACCCAAAGATTATTCTCTGTTAGAAGAATAAGGAATTACAAAATTGGCACTTGCCAATTAGGGCTCACTGCCCAAGCATACTGCTCACAAAGAGGCACATTGCCTACAAGGAGACACACTGTCTACAAAAGAATGTTTATATAATACTTGAACTGATTGGAAGCATCTACATATGCTGGAGTTCAGTTCCGGTTAGGCTCAGTATACTGATCTGTTGCACTTCATCTTCCCTCTGCTCTTTATTCTGCTTTCCTTTCACATACCGGATCTTTCTTATTACTTCTGCTCTGCTCTGTACTTATTCACATATAACATAACACAACACACCTTCTCACAACAAAATTCATCCTCTATTTATATCCGCACTAGTGATTTCATTATCTTTCTAGTCGGCACCCGGAATAGTCTATCTTCTCACAAACTCTGTTCTGTCGGCTGAATCCTTACATATCAAGTAATGCGGATCAAGCATATACTTGTAGATGTCATTAATCATGTCGGCCAAACATGATTCATGCCTTCCTAACCTTTACCATCAGCAGTAGCACATCCAGAAAATAGTCTGATACTCTGTCAGTCAGTTCTTCCTCTGTTCTCACTGTCTTTCAGGAATCCGATACTCAACTATTCATATCTTCTTCCTTGTCCATTATCGGAGGCTAAATCCTTGGAATATACTACTCAAGTTAGTCCTCTTGACTTCCCCAAATCTGCACTGCACCAAGACACTTCCTCTTAGAGATCCAGACCAATCTGTCGGACCTTGCCACATGCTATGTTCTTGTTCACCGGACCACAACAATCTTTATTCAGACTTCCGGTAGAGACACATCATGACTTGCAGATATGTGGGATGACCTTTGTTGCCATCAATGACAACAACCATGAATCCATATAGTGTCTCTTGCCAACAGTAAGAATTTATTGAATATGGGGTCATTAGGTGGACTATGAATAGCATCTATGATTGACTATTTATAAAGTGCGTAAGAGATGTGTAAATGTTATTATCACACCTACATGGAGTGCTTGGGAGTTACTTTGACCCCTTGGGAGTCAAATCAATTAATTAGAAGTTATTTTCTATTTGTAAAGGAGTTACAATGGAGATGGGGCACATGGATTGAATGTGGAATACCTTGTCTTGTCTTCGGCTCATGGTTTTGAGCCCATGGTTTTTGAAAAAAATTCATGGTTTCCTATGCCTCCTTGGCTTATATATAGGTCTTGGGATGGAGATATTATGTCATGTTTTATGAAAGGTTATTCTAGTATATAATTCCTATGGGTTCAGTGTAGATCTCTTTTGAAGCATGAAAATTGCTATTATATAGTAATTATTTTTGTTGAGTAATACATTGGATTCAATGCTTTAGAGGTTGGTTTTTTTTTCCTTATGAGGGTTTTGCTAAAGTATATATGTGTTACTTTGTATTGTGTTTATTTCCATTTCTTATATTCTTGTTCTATTTCATAGTGATTTTACCATGCCAAAATGTTGTTGAAATATATATAGATTAGAAAACTTGGAACACTCTCCTCCTAGAATTAAGTAGGAAATTGTTGTGTATTTCCTTTCATTTCTCCCACCCTTTGTATGCTCAACAAGAGGTGGGTATTGAATTCCTCCCAAACATGGCTTTATCAGCTAAAATGTATTTGGCATTCTAGACTAAAGCCCATTTTATTTAATGTCTAGTGTATCAAGGGCTTCCTATTAGGGAAAGACTTGCAAAAGTTGAGATTGCTTATCCATGATGTACTACCTATCACATATTGGAGGCCTTGAAGCATCTTTTATGTACTTTCCATGGACCCAAGATGCTTGGAAATGTATTCACAACCTTTCCTCACCATTCTTGTGACTATTCCTTTCCTAGAGAGTTGGTTTGTTTGGGTATTTTGCTACTTGGCCCCATCATATATTGTTAAATTTTGAAAAAAAAATAGAGCTTCAATTATGTTTTAAGCTCTAGAAGTCTAGGAATAATGCTCTTTAATTTTGAGGTTCTTAGGTTCTTTTTTCTCTTAACAAGAAATCCATGTGCTTACTATGAGAGTCCCCAATGGACTCAAGAGACCAAGATTACCTACAAAACCTTAGATTAGCATTCTACAAGAAAAAAACACATAGGAGAGCAATTTGCACAATGAGGATGCAATTAATGAATTACATGAGATAGCTTGCTTTATGTGAGCAAGATAATAAAACCTAAAATGACTTAAAAGAGCCTAAGTAAACTTAATAAAGTGTAATTAATGAATTAATTACATTAACACCCCCCCTTAAATGCAACTTAGGGAGAATGAAACACATGCAAAACATGCAAGGATGGGTTCTGGCTATGAGGCCATATTAGGTACCCATGTACATAAAGAAAACTCTAATAAGTAGAGTAAAGGAGAAAAACCCTATGGGAAAAAAGCCCTCTCCAATAGAGACAAAAACATGCAAAAGTGATGGAAGAAGGACTCAAACACTAAGACACCCTAGAATAAAATCCATCACAAAGTTACTATCATGAGTACCCCATAGCAGGGAAAAATAGAGGCTATGAAATCCTCCAATACTATTGAATCTCTTGAAATAGAAGAGGATGCCTAATCACAAATGCAAAAATTGATCCACTTGTAGGAAATGGCATTTCTTCACTTAGAAAGAAATAACTCCAATGGTGAATGTTGAAGAACCTATGAAGTAAGAAGCCTCAAAATTAATGCCTCTAAAAACTAGATGGATGTCCACATGTCACAATCTAAAGATGCCACAACAAAATCAGGAACAACATGCCTAATCAATGAAGGTGACAAATCAAGACAAAATGGAAGCTCATAATCAAATGTCTCCAAGAAAAAAAATAGAACTGATATCAACAGTTCCATGACTGTCATCAAAGAGGAATGACAAATCCTCAAGAGGGTCCTCAAGATCTACAATGTGAGATTCAAGGAATAACTCATAAACACATGTCAAATAGGCATCCCACACAATAGATTCAAAAGAACAAATAACATCCTGCTCAACCAATGAAGCATCAATCTCAATAGAAACAAGATGTGGAGGAGTAGTGGCACTAGTCTAGAAAATTGAATCAGAAGCAAGTACACTAAGATTTAAATAACCAAACCTCTCAATGGAAATAGTATTCACACTAGAAGTGTGATCATCAACCAAAGGATCTAAACCATCATCTGGAGAAAAATCTGAAAAGGTGTATAACTGAGATGCATGATTAACCACTCTCGTAGCAAGAATCTATGTGCTCTCCAAATCTCTAATGATAACTAGATCAAGTGTGCATTTTAATGTCTTCCCTACACCACTATGAGTAATATAATATATGGAAAGTATATTATGTGACAAAGAAGGTACACACAATACATCATGAAAATTACCCTCATCGATAGCAATAGATCCCTTTCCAATTACATTCATATAAGTGTTATTACCCATCAAAATAGGTGGCATAACACATGGCTCAAAAGTAGAAAACATGGACTGTGAGGAAGCCATGTGATGAGAGGCTCCTGAATTAATAAACCATTTACTTGATCCATGAGATGTTGTTGTACAAAGTGCCTTACCTTTGTATTTATCAACCCCATTAGCAATGTTTGGATGGCCTTTTTCAGTAGATCTTGACTGTTTTGATGAACTAGAAGTCAAAGCTAAAGGAAAACTTACATTGATTTTCTGAACAAGATTCTTCAACTCATCTATCTATTTGATGTAGAAAACATGTTCATCATGTCCATGTTTCTTGTAATAGCCACATGCAGGTCTATCCTTTGAGTTCTCCCTTTTACTAGATGATGATGAATCAAGGGTAGCATGTGAAGTTGACTCCTTGCCTTGCTCATTGTTTTTGTTTTTTAATTTATTTTCCTTTCCACTTGAATCCTTTTGATCTTTGGTGCCTTGATTTACAAGAAGTACAAGTGGCTTTGTAGACTTCAAAGTTCCCATCTGTACTACTTCTTCTTGCTCCCTAGTGAGTGATGTAGCAAAGTCATCAAGTGAAGGCATCTTGAATTTAGTACCAAGAGCATCCATGGTAGCATAGAATGTGGAAAAAAAATAGAATAATCAAGACCAAGCTTGGCAAGTATGGAAAGAATCAACTAGGTGTCCTCTTTTTGAATACCACACTGTGTGAGTTATAAATTGAGTGGTTTGAGTTTGTTGAAGAAGTCTTCGATTCTATCAAAATCTATAGGATTCAGACCAGTAAGCTCATTCTCCAACTAAAAACTCCTCAAAGTATCATGCTTGCCAAACAAAAGCTCCAATTGGGACCGTACTTCATTTGGTGTAGTGCAAGATTCAACATGGAAGAGTAGATCAGGTGAAATTGATTTTCATAAGGTTCAAAAGGCCTCATCACACCTATTGTACTATTTTCTCTTTTCAACAGCCCCTATAGGTTCAATTTATGCGCCCATAGTCACTCTGTATAACCCCAGTTTCTTCAAATGGATCTCTATTTGTTTCTTCCAACCATGATAGTTGTATGGGGTGAGTGGAGAAATTTTTTATTGATCCATGATGTGTGTATAGAAAAATAACAACAATGATATACCCCTCACAATGCAAGAATATTCCCACCTTGTTCCAAAAAATTGGCCACTTGCATGCACTTTTTTTAAAAAATAGGTGTATAAAATAGATCTAAATTCAAGAAAACAAATAAAGTACCTGGTGAAATTTTTTGGAAAAAATAATTAGTCAACTACATAGATCTCATAAACAGCTTTCTAACGTCCATTCGGTTATAAAATTTGGACGTTGTATGCCCAAGTAATGCTCGTTTTTCCAAGACTGCTCATTTAGGCTTTGAAGAGCAAAAAATAGACCCCCTGGCTAAGGGCTTGGTCACATGGGTGACCTCGAGGTAGAGTTCTAGGGGTTGGTAGATTCTATTAGGGCCCTTGGTCACTGATATGACCAGGGGTTGGTGGCTTAAGCACTAAGGTGCCTGAAGACTAGATGGTGGTCCTATGTGTGATCAAGGGCTAAGGAGAGGTGTTGGGTGCTAGATCACTCGCATGTGGTCACGAATGTGACCTAGGGCCTACGTCGTTTCGGCTACTGTAGGAGGAGGTAGCGTGGAAGCACTAGCTTCGTACAAGTGGTGTCGCTTGGGAGGCAACAAAATTGACATGCCCCCTCGTTTTAACCATCGTGCTTTCTAATTAACCATTGTACAAACCCTTTAACCAACAAGAAAAACATCAACCATAATTTTAAAAAAACCAACGTATAATAACTAGGCCAATTTGTGTAGAGATGATGCCTGATGGTATGGCTACTGATGCAAGTGTGGTATGGTTGTACGAATCTATACAAATTGAATGGAATTCTGACCTACAACTTTTTTTCAAAACCCTCGAAAATGCCCAAAATTTTCTAGTTATCAAAATATCAAGTGCCTTATATGAAGGGGTTTTTGGGCCTTTTGGACTCAATGGTGAGGTCCATTTTCCCCAAAAATGCATATAGCAAAATCTCTTACCCAATTTTTTTCTAGATTTGAGGATGTTGTAGATCTAAAGCTTTGATACCATGTGAGAGTCCCCAATGGACTCAAGAGACCATGATCACCTACAAAACCTAAGATTAGCCTTCTACAAGGAAACAAGCACATAGGAGAGCAATTTGCACAATGAAGATGTAATTAATGAATTACATGAGATAACTTGCTCTTATGTGAGTGTTAGGAACCCATGTTTAACCCTTCTTTTTACTTTGTTAGTATATTACATTTTGGACGCATATGCTTTGTAAGTCATCCCGTGAGCATATTGTATTATCCCACATTCATGGGAAGTAATAGTTGTTTAGATTAGACTTAGTATATAAGTACGTGTTGAGGCCAATGAAGGCATCCACGAATTTATTGTATTGAGCTTGCTCAAAGGAGGTTGTCCCCTCGAAGTGGCCTGCGATCAATAAATTCCTTCTGTGTTTCTGCTATTTCTATTATTTCATACATTTTTCATTATATTGTTGCAGGAGGTTCCTCTCATCTGGTATCAAAGCGCTTTCTTGGGCTCGCTGGGTGGAATTTCTGTCAAATTTTTTTTGTAGTGGCCTCTAGGTGCTGTGATTATTATAGTAGTTCTTTCTTTTTCACATTTGTATTGTTCATTTCAATTGTAGGTTCAGATCAGGGAATATCCCTATCCGCTTAACTGTGGGAAGTGCCTGGGCATAGCCCTAAAACTCATTGTGAGAAGTACCACAAGAACCCCGAAGTAGCTGGCCCATTGAGAGGACTTGCCAGGGAAAATGGCAATGGTCCCTACCTGATTAACTAGTTCCCATCCGTGAGGTAAACCAAGAGCTGTCGTTTGTGGCAAAGCGGTTATCAGTTTTACCTAAGCCGTGGAGTGAGGGGTACTGCCCCAATACGCAAGTCATTAGACAACATTGGTGGCCGAGTGACTCCCCTGAACCTTTAGGAAGCCAAACATACTTGGGGCCCATATCTATTGACAGCAAGCAAATCGTAGATTGAATCCGTCCAAAGCAGTTTGCAGATCATTTCCAAAAGAAAAAAATCTATTTTTTCGGCATATCTTCCTTGCTTTAGCTCCGTTTCCTCTCAAAATTCACTGGAACCCCTGAAATTTCATTTTGCATATTTCTTTCCTTGAGGACCCTATCCCAAATTCCACTTATCGAAGCTAGAAATTCCACATTTGTCTATTTTTAGGGTTTGCCATAACTTCTTTGATTCTCACCCAATAGCCTTGAAATTTTGCCACAATGTTCATTTCATATTTCTGCTCCTTTGTCCCTCTTGGACAGATTTTCCCATTCTTTCACCTCGCTTCTAAAATCCCCATTTTCTTCTCCCCTTTCCCTCAGAAAGTGTCCAAAACCTAGTCAAACCCCAATACCCATTAGAGTTTTTCCCAAATCCAAATTTTCCTTTACTAAAAATTTTTTTGTTTTTGTTTTTCTACCCATTCCAAAAAAAAAACTCCTGCTTATGGTTGTCACCCGTGTAGGAGCAAAAAAATGGAGGATTAACTTACAGCCCTCAAGACCAAACTCCAAGATCTGGATGAAAAAATTCTTGCCCTCAATCTTCAACATTCAGCCATGAATAATAGACGGCAACCAGAGTCTTCTGCAGACACTGGGTTTTCTTATTCCAGCAATTTTCGTGGGCCGGAGCTTGATTTTCCTCGCTTCAATGGTGATGATCCAACTGGATGGATATATCGAGCAGAATAATATTTCAGTCTGCATAATACTTTTGATGTCAACAAAGTCCCACTTGCATCCTTTCATTTGGAACATGAAGCCCTTCAATGGTTCCATTGGTACATCAAGGCTCATGAAGAGCCAAAATGGATAGATTTTTGCAAACTCATTTTGCAACGATTTGGCACTTTTGATGACTTCATAGGAGCACCCACTAAACTGCGCCAAACAGGCACTGTGAGAGAACATCAAACAGAATTGAAAAATTGGTTAATCACATAGAGGTTAAAATGTTTCATCCCAGCACAATGATGGAATCCCTAGGGTTGGCTAAGTTGGTGGAGGACAAGATCACAGCTCAACAACAATCCAAATCCAATTTTGTTCCATTCAGAAATACGACTTCCCAATGACCTCAAATAATGCCAACTCCTAGAACAACTCCTATCAAGCATTTGACTGAAGCAGAGATGATGGCACATAGAGAAAAAGGGCTTTGTTATAATTGTGATGAGAATTTCACTTGGGGACATAGATGTATTGAGCAAAAGCTCTATCTCTTGGATGTAGATTCTCCTCCTAAAACTAAAGTTAATGCAGATGCTCAAGATATAGTGGATGATCAGGTCGACACTCAGCAACCGCTTGTTGACCCTGCTTCTCAGGAAGACCACCCAAAGATTTCTCTCCATGCTTTAGCATGAGTCACCACCCCACAAACCATGCGGATCAAGGGTTTCTTCAAGAAGCTCCCTCTTACAATACTCATTGATTCTAGTAGCACTCATTACTTCATTGACCCTTGGATCGCCAAATAGGCTGATTGTTTTGTCCATCCTTACTCTAGCTTTGAAGTCATGATTACCAATGGGGGCACATTACCTTGCAAAGGGAAGTGTCACAATGTGCGTATCTCTATGGGAGATTATAACCTATGCTCCAACATGTTTACCTTGCCCTTAGGCAGATGTGATGTGGTTTTGGGCACCTAATGGTTACGCACACTTGGACCAATCTTATGGGATTTTTCTAAACTTTGGATGCAGTTTTCAGACAATGGGAAAAAACACACATTGAAGAGATTACAACTAGGGTCTCTCAACATCATAAGTTCACATCGCATGGAAAATATTCTTAAGAAGAATTCACATGGTGTCATCACTCAGCTCCATTCCATTCAGATGCAACCATCAGCGGTCTCCACTACTCCTTCAGATCTACAACAAATTTTGGATAGGTATGCATGGGTCTTTGCCCAACCAGTGGGATTGCCACCTTCACAACCAGAGGACCATCATATTCAGCTCCTTCCTGGAAGTGTTCCTCCCAACATCAAGCCCTATCGCTACCCATTTCACCTAAAGACAGAGATTGAGATGCTCATTCGAGACTTACTGAAGCAATGTATTATTCGCCCTAGTACCAGTTCCTTTTCTTCACCAGTCCTTCTTGTCCGAAAAAAAGATGGGTCATGGCGCCTCTGCATTGACTTACGAGCACTTAATCACATCACAATCAAGGATAAGTTTATGATTCCTGTTTTGGATGAGCTTCTTGATGAGCTTCACAGTGCTCATTTTTTCTCCAAGTTGGATCCTCGTTCTGGGTATCACCAAATTCGGGTTCATGAGGATGATATCCCAAAAATGGCTTTCCGCACGCATGATGGCCACTATGAGTTTTTGGTCATGCCCTTTGGTCTCACTAATGCTCCTTCAACATTCCAGGCATTGAGGAATAAAATATTTTAGCCCTACCTGGGGAAATTCATTCTGGTCTTCTTTGATGATATCCTCATCTATAGTAAAACATGGGCTGAGCATCTTTAACATCTAGATCTTGTACTGCAACTTCTCTTTGATCATCATCTATGTGCAAAATAGTTTAAATGTGTTGTTGTCCAGGAGGAAGTGGAGTATCTCAGGCATATTGTTTCAGCTCAAGGGGTTCAAGTAGATCCTGCAAAAATAGATGCCATGAAAAATTGGCCACGTCCTCAGACACTCAAGAGCCTCAGTGGTTTTTTGGGGCTGACTAGCTACTATCGCAAGTTTGTCAAGGATTACGGGAATATTGTAGCTCCATTAACAACTATGTTAAAAGAAGGATGCTTTTATCTGGACACATGGTGCTGAGTATGCATTTGAAAAATTGAAACAAGCTATGTGTACTACACCTGTTCTAGCTATGCCAGATTTTTCCAAGACCTTTGCCATTGAGAGTGATGCTTGCAGTAATGGAATTGGTGTTGTTCTCCTTCAAGAGGAACATCCCATTGCATTCACCAGCAAAGCCTTTTCTGGAAAGAATTTAGTACTCTCAACATATGAGAAGGAAATGATGGCTATTTTGCATGCAATACAGAAGTGGCGGCCATACCTACTAGGGAATCATTTTTGCATCAAGACTGATCACCAGAGTCTAAAATATTTCCTGGAACAATGGGTCTCCTCCCCAGCACAACAGAAATGGGTCAGCAAACTCATGGGTTATGACTATGAGATCACTTACAAGAAGGGTAAGGACAATATTGCAGCGGGTGCTCTTTCTTGCACATTTGATGACCAACCTTCCCTTTTAGCTATTTCTATGCCTGTTCTAAATTGGTTGGAATATGTCTAGCAAGGCTATGTCAATGACTCTTCATTATCTCAAATCATTCAACAATTGGCCACTAACCCCTCTATTGTACTGCATTACTCTTGGGATGGTGCTTCTCTGCGATACAAGGGTCATCTGGTACTTCCCCAAAGTATAGATCTTCAGCAGGTTGTTTTCTATGAACTCCATGCTTCTCCATTGGCAGGGCACTCTAGGTTCCTCAAAACTTATGAGCGGGCACGGCGTAACTTCTTTTGGAAGGGAATGAAAAGGGCAATTCAACAGATGGCGGCTGAATGTGATACCTGCCAATGCAAAAAGGGTGAAATGACACTCCTTCCTGGATTGCTCGAACCCTTGCCCATCCCTACACGGATTTGGACAGAGATTTCTATGGATTTCATTGAGGGGCTCCCTAAATCTGGAGGAAAGACAGTGATCTTGGTTGTGGTTGGTCACCTCTCCAAATATAGTCATTTTTGTGCCCTCAGCCATCCCTATACAACCTCCTCAGTCACACAAATTTTCATGGACCAGATTTTCCATCTTTATGGCATCCCTTCTTCCATGGTCTCCGATCATGATGCAACTTTCAACAATCATTTTTGGACAAAATTATTTCGACACACTGGCACCAAATTGAAGATGAGTTCCTAGTATCAACCACAAATGGATGGTCAGACTAAAATTATCAACTAATGTTTGGAAACTTATCTTCGTTGCTTCACCTCAGAACAATAGCATCAGTGGGCAAAGTGGCTCCCTCTTACTAAATGGTGGTACAATACCTCCTATCACACTGCATCTAAAATGACTCCATATGAAGCAGTCTATGGTTAGGCACCACCAGTGCTCCTTCTATACACCCCCAGCAGTTCACCAATTCAGGCAGTCAACATGGTTCTCCGAACTCGGGATTAGATTCTTCGCATCCTACAGGACAATCTTCACACGGCAAGAAATCAAATGAAACAACAAGCTGATCAACATCGTTCTGAGCACACTTTTCAAGTAGGTGATATGGTTTTTCTTCGTCTACAGCCATACAAGCAATCATCTCTGAAACTCAAAGGGCATCATAAGCTAGCTCCAAAGTTCTATGGGCCATATAAGGTTCTTCAGAAGATTGGGTCAGTTGCTTATAAATTTGAGCTTCATCCTTCCCGCGTTCATCCTGTATTTCATGTCTCTTGTCTAAAGAAAGTTCTTGGCTCCAACGTCAGAGCACAAACTATTTTACTAGAACTGGATAACGAAGGATCCATCATTTTGGAGCCGAAGGCAATCCTCGACAAATGCACCCGTCAGCTTCGATCCCGATCCATCACAGAGGTCTTAATTCAGTGGCACAGAATGCAACCAGAGGATGCTACATGGGAACCACTCCTTCAGATTCAGTAACAATTTCCACATCTTAAGCTTTGAGGACAAATTTTTTTTAAGAGGGAGGGGATGTTAGGAACCCGTGTTTAACCCTTCTCTTTACTTTGTTAGTATATTATATTTTGGATGCATATGCTTTGTAAGTCGTCCCGTGAGCATATTGTATTATCCCACATTCATGGGAAGTAATAGTTGTTTAGATTAGACTTAGTATATAACTGCATGTTGAGGCCAATGAAGGCATCCACGAATTTATTGTATTGAGCTTGCTCAAAGGAGGTTGCCCCCTCGAAGTGGCCTACGATCAATAAATTCCTTCTGTGTTTCTACTATTTCTGGTATTTCGTGCATTTTTCATTATATTGTTGGAGGAGGTTCATCTCAGTGAGCAAGATAATAAAACCTAAAATGACTTAAAATAGCCTAAGTAAACTTAATAAAGTATAATTAATGAATTAATTACACCAACACTTACCTCTAGATACTTTTAGATCTAAGTGCAAGTGAAAAGAGTGGGGATAGAATTCTAGCATCTCTAGGACCATAGTAACCACTAGGAGAGTGCGCCCTATACTATGAGCATATTTTTTCCCAATGGTTCTACCCAAGGAACATTGCCTCTCACTCCTAGGTGATGGAGTGGAATCACACCGTCAAAGTCATTTCTCATCATCTCCTTCTTAGTGAAGCAAGTGGACTCCTTCCTTGTAGGGAAAACTTTCTAGTGTTGTGCAAGGTAGCATCAAGGGTGTTGTTTTACCTCTACCTACTAGTTGGGGATGTGTTGGATGCACTCACTTTCTACAATCCTCTAGATGTATGGGAGACCCCAGTCCTTTCTTTGAAAAACCATCACCTTGGATGGTTCCTCATCAAGATAATTTACCTCCCCTTCTTGATGCAACTATATACACTTAACAAATTAACTTAAAACTTTTATTTTATTGATTTCTCACTTATATTTTAATAGATCATATATACCAACCAACAACATTTTGATTATAAACCTTTTAATTTATACTCTTATTTCATATTTTAATTAATATATAAACTCTTATAAATATTCCCAATTAAAGAGAAACCTCTCACTTCAGTTATTTTTTTGGTGTGAACGTTATAAGGGGAGGTGAGCCCCTCTTGTTGACATGAATAGATCTAAGTCAAGACATGCGTAGAAAGAGTCCACTGCTACTTTGACCGAGTTAAATCAAGGTTATAAGGTCAATCACGCGCGTAAAGTCGTGGAAATATTGAGAACGGATTGAAAG
The DNA here is from genome assembly GCA_027924645.1 of Cunninghamia lanceolata. Taxonomy (NCBI): domain Eukaryota; kingdom Viridiplantae; phylum Streptophyta; class Pinopsida; order Cupressales; family Cupressaceae; genus Cunninghamia; species Cunninghamia lanceolata. The sequence goes on along the minus strand of BSBN01001327.1, from coordinate 633,231 downwards.
ACACGGGTGCCAGTTGTCTTCTGTTTGCTTGGGCTTTTTCTTGGAACTGCTTGAAATTGCCCAAATTTCCTAGTGTATGGGACAGTGTACATTCATTCCGAGCTCTATGGATTGAAGCTACACCTGTCACGTTTATTAAATTGGGTATCTTTCATTTTCATGTTTCTCCCTGATAATGAATCAGGGAATGTGATCAAAGGAAAAAAAAAGTTATACACAGTTGTTTACCAAAAGTTTTATAATTGATATATGGCGAAAGTAATCTCTAAATTTTTTTGTATGGCAAAAGCAATCTGTGGAATTTTTTGATAACTGAGCTGTGTTTTACATTGTGCATCACTATTTAGCAGTTCAGTTGAGGTGACCAGGTTGTTTTTTCAATCAACAACTATTCCACCTGCCTTGAATATCCCTGGTAGAATTAAATAAGATATAAATGCTATGAACCTCAAGTCAACTTTGAGGCTTTTCAATGCCGTCCAGAGCAAGACTTGTGATGAGAAGACTGATGAGTCAACTAGTCAGTCAAGCTGTTTTGTTCAAGACAATTACAGTGAGTTCTCTTTTTATAAGACGTCTTGACTCCTCTATTGTTCTTGTTTCAATTAGACATTCTAGACGGACTATAACAGTTTCGATCAACAGTCACCGACTTTTGACAGGTTTATATGATTCCAGAGGAGGATTGGTCGTTGTTTACTCAACTTAATTTCTTGTGTGGCACGGTAGGGTAAGAGCCACGATGCAATTTCTGATGAACGGCTATTAATAAACGGTAGACCATCACAATCGTGTTGTCACATTAATGATGTTCATGGCCTCCCTAGATATTATCAAGGTTCACCTCCCATTGCCTCTATAACGTATGAAATCGTCCTACATTGGACCTTCTCCATATTCACTCTTTCATATTGTAAAGGAAAATAATGTTTTCCTTTCTCTTAGTTTAGCTAATCAAATGTATTGATTTAAATTAAAAATTAATTTAGATTAAATAATTGAGTATATTGACCATTAGGAAATTAAAATAGTAGTGTAAAAATTAAATGTGATAAATGAAATCATTTAGTTTAATATTTGAAGGAGACAAATAATCTTGATATAATATTAGATTTTAGATACTTTAGGATTTAAAACCAATTCACCGTGTCTATACTATGCTTCAAATTTCAAATAGTGTATGCACTCTATGAGGGGTCGAATCCACAAGTCTAGGTCTTTTATGTGAACTCATTTATAGTCTCTACTTGTGGAAATGATCTAGTTGTCTATGCACTTCTAGTTCATATTTCTCCAAATTTGTTGTTCTTTACTCTGCTATCTAGAATGGTAGTATTTAAAAATACCTTAGAGGGCTATTAGATCGCTAGGGGACATGTTCCTCTAGGTTAGTTCCCCCTATGAAATTAGCTTTACGATCATGCTAATGATTGAAAACATCAAGCTTCAACTGTACAAATGTTTCTAAGATAATTATGAAGATCTAGATTTGTTTTAGGTGCTCCAATAGATGTGTTTCTAACATACTTCCTTCATAAATGCAAATGATATTTCCTTCATGTTTGATGATGATAAAATAATGCATTTAAACACATGGACATAGCAAGAAATTGTGAAAACATGTGTTTAATCAGCTTTGGGCAAGAAAGTGATATGCAAGGGGCAACCAATTTTTGAAAGTTTAGGGGTCAGATCCATGAATATGGGATTGATTCCATGCTCGCAGAAATCGCCCAAGACATGAAAATGATAAGATCAAAGTGATGTCAATGGGTTCATGGATAGGCATAATAATTGGAGAGTTAAGTGAATTATTGGAATGTGTTTATAAATGGATAAGGTAGGTGTTAAATGTGCAGGAATATGCATAAATGGATAGGTGATGACATGGGGGAAGAGCCCGACTTTGCACAAGATTACACCATGTGTAAATATGTAAATGTAATTAGGCCATTCTCTCGAAAAGGACATAAAACTAAATGGGAAATAACGTGGGTATGCAAATTTCACCATTACATTTTGCCCCCTCTTTGAGGTGGATGTGAATCCTAGAATGATCATGTATCTCAAAGTATGTAGCACCTATCAAAGGGCCCTTGGTCTGCTGGTGAAGTTAAAAGGTTCTAAATGAGCCCACTAGGGGTCAAGTCTTGTTGAGTGCAAGGCCCCCGACACCATAAGAGATGAGGTCGAGATCGTGCCCCCGGTGAATTTTGGCAGAATGGATACCCCTCAGTCCTTGGCTCTTAGCCAAAGAGGTTTGGCCTAAGGCTTGTGCTCCCGTATCGGGTAGCAAAAACAATCTTGTGGATGATCTCCATCAAAAGAAAAAAGTATGTAGAACCCACAAACATGCATGTAAAGTAAATATGCAAACATAAAAGTATATTGCTACACCCTTAACTCTTTGATTGTATTGGGAAGAGTGTAGCCAACTTATGGCTAGCATAACCATTAATTAAGTTATATAATAATTTATATAGTATATAAGTAGTTAAGTTAGCCTAGGTGTCATCCAAGGCATAAGTGTGAAATATATAAGAGCTAGTGATTAGTTTATGATTGTCCTATCATGAATTGTGTTTTTATTGGAGACTTTTGCAGGTTTGCCCCTAGAAGTGGCTTATTGTTCTCAAGTGTTATCAAGTATTTAAAACATATTTTCTATTTTATTCTTTTATCATGCAAGTTATTTCATTACAAGTGGTATTAGAGCATGATCTTGGCATCGCGAAGGAAAGAAACAAGGTGATTTTTTTCAATTCAAGAGGTCGAATTGTGAACAACATATCTCTCTCAATTTTGTGATTTTATTCTAATTTTTGGAGGGTTGATCAAGGACAAATTGAAGCTACTATAGTCTAGATTTGAGGTCATTTGGAGTACATTTGAAGGAGTTATTATGAAATTAGGGTTTCCACCAAATTTGTAAGGAAGCTAAGGTAGCGAAACAACTTGCTACACTAATCTTGAGAGGAGGGTTATGTAAAACTTTTCAGATCTATACAACATTTACAAAAATAAACATAAATAGTGCAATCATACCACAACATAGTTATTTACGTAGGGAAAACCCTTTCAGAAGAAAAACCCCACACTCCAAAGTTGCCCAATATATTATTCAAGAACCAACATGATTACAATATACTTGTTGAGAAAGCTTTCACAGGAGTATCACCAACCATAGATTCAAAGGAAAATCAACATCTAAAATATTCTCACCCTCAACCTCCATCTCAAGCACCTAATATATAAGAGATACAATACATGAAACCATCAAATGGTAAGTACAAAACCATGAGCTAAAACCACCCAAATTATTTCCAATGCCCTATGTGTCAAAACACACACCAACATGTGTAACTCCCCCTTACAACTCTTTTTTATGTCCAACACATTTTCACATTTTCCAATATGGGAGACCCAACTTTTGGAGGCCATAACTTTTGATCTGGGAGGCCTATTGACGAACCATTTGATGCGTTTGAAAGCTTATGAAGAGATCTATCAAGCTATAACCCTCTTCGCTAGTTACAACAAATTTCAAGGCCAAAAACAATCTCTAAGTGCCTCAAAATTAACTTTAAAACTTTTTCAAGAGTTTCAAAAATTGAAAACTTTAATATCTTGACATTCAGACATGACCTTGGGTCAAAACTCACCCAGAATGTTTATTTGGAAATTCCATAGGTTTGCAAAAAAATTCAGATCCATACATGCTCAAATGCAAACTTACTATAAATAGTAACCTTTTGTAATTGCAAGTTTGAGAGACCTTTCCTAACAAAATTCACTACCAAGGTTGTAAATAGCAATTTTTTTCTAAATTCTAGAGGGTTGATCAAGTACATATTAAAGCTACTACAGTCTATATTTGAGGTCACTTGGAGTAGAATTGAAGGAGTTATTGTGAAATTACGGTTTCCACCAAATTCACCCCAAGGCCCTGTAAATCAACAAATTTCTTAAATATTTTATTTGACAATAGAGATCTAAGCCATGGTGATTTACAGTAAAATTTTAGATTATTTAGATTTGTCATGTGCAATTTATTACAAAATTATTTGTTCACATCATGGCAGGGGCTTCAACAAAAGGCAAAGTAAGGAATCTAGTCACTCCTATAAAGACTCCTACCAAAGGTGATTCATTAGTAGAGGAGATAAATACTACATTCATAGAAGATATAAGGGAAGATACCAATAGAATGGAGGAAATATTGTCAAAGGTGGTAGATCAAATGAAAGGAGAAGTCAATAGTATGAAATAAGGCATGATGGATTACATCAAGGATATAATGATCTAACTCCAAGGATCTATATCTCAATAAAAGTAGCAACATGTTGTTTCGAGAAATCAAGATGTATTGTCCAGGATAGCCAATCTAGATTCAAGTGTTAGCACTCATACAAGATCTAGGAAGTCACTATTGAAGGTGGATACATGCACAAGTTTGATGGCAAGGATCCACTAACTTGGATAAATCAAATAGAGATTTTTTTGATGTACATCAAATTCTAAGTGGGAAAAAAGTGACAATGGCTTCCTTATATCTAGAACTAGAGTAATTCATTTGGTATAGGTGGTTTTGTGCCTAGAAGAAGAAGAAGGGACTTAGTGTCAATTGGCTATTTTTATTGATGAATTAAGTTGCACTATTGTAATAGCATGATAGAGAACTACTTCAGCCAATTAGCAAAATTGCACTAATAAGATTTGTCAGGGATTATATTTAGTAGTTCTTAAATCTATCATTGCAAGTGAAAACAATCTTAGATGAAAATTTACTGACTTGTTTCTTGGTTGTCTTAAGGATCACATCCAACATGAGGTGTACACGCTTAATCCAAGTCCTACATCTGAGTCTTCTACCATGGCACATTGGGTAGAGGAAAACTTTTTATCTCCTAGAAGGGAAAATTTCACTAGAAACAAATATGGGAAGACTCCTACACTATCCTCCCTTCAACCTACAATATTAACTCTACAAATTGAAGAGAAAAGGGCCAATGGGTTATGTTTCAACTATAATGGAAAATATTGTAGAGGACATAAATATTTTGAGAAGAAGTTGTTCTACATTAAGGGCACCAATTATGAAAAAAAGGGTGAAAAAGAGGTAGTAGTGGTTGTGAAAGACTTAGAATATGTCCAACCAACTATCTCTTACCATGCACTATCAGATATTAGCACCTCACAAACCCTCAAGGTACCGAGTTTTCTTAAACAACAGAAGGTAACAATCTTGATTGAATCAAGGAGTACTCATAACATTATCAACAATAAGTTGGAAACACAATCGAACTATTTCATTTACCCAACCCCATAATTTTAGGTTATGATTATATAGATGGAGGCATAGTTAGTTGTTTGAGGAAATTCCAAATTATTAAACCCACCATGGGTGACTACATGCTTGATTGTCTTATGTTTTAGAACTATCCTCATGGCTAGAGAAAACACTATTTTGGGAGTTCAATGGATCACTACCTTAGGAACAATTGAGATGAATTTCTAAGAGATGCTCACGAGTTTTCACTTAGAAGGTAAAACATTTTAACTAAAAGGGTTGCATGCAAAGTATCCATAGATGGTAAGCTCACACCAAATGCAAAAGATTCTTCACAAGGGGTAAGATAGGGTGTGGCTCATTTATTGTCATCGGTAGTACAATAGTCAAATATTCCTACATCACCAAAGTTGCAAGCTATTTTGAGGGGTAGGTCAAAAGGATTGCCTCCCAAAAGAGATCATAATCAAGCCATTGAATCAGTGCCAGGGTAGCATCTATTAGATGGAAAAGGGAGACATAGCTTAATAGGTTAAACTAGATCAAACACTCTTTTATCAACATTGGAACACAAACCAAGCTTGGCTTCTTCCTTTTGAAGGAGAGCCAAACCACAAGGGTTTTGTCCTTTGTTGTATAAAGAAGTGCCAATCAAATTCAACCAATCAAACTAGGGCAAAGCATGAAACCCTAATTAAGCAAGATCGACCAATAAAAAACTATCAGAAATAGATACAGTAATTCTAAAAAGATAGCAGAGATTAGGAGGTAGTGTAGAATCAAAACCTGGAGCTAAAAACTAGGATGTATCGTCAGGGTGTTGGGTTCCCTAGACCTAAATTAGGGTTTTTCTGGAAGTCTGAACTTCACCCGATCTGTACCTGCAATATTAGTCTTCTCTCTAATTGGTGTCTTCTGAAACCTGTTAAATCAACCTACACACACAAAATAAGGAAAAAAGTGTTGTGGCTATATAGGAGTTTTCCTTAATCAAGCCCATTTTGGTATTCCTACCTCATAGATAGCCAAGATTAGAACAAGATGTTGTGTGTGCTCAAAAACCCTAAGTGTGGGTAGTAACATACAAGATCTAATCAAATATATCAAACCCTAACCCTAGATGACTCCAGAAAATAGGATAGAATGATACAAGAGATGCTTCACTCAAGGAAACATACAACTCCACATCAAGGATGAGGATTCACCAAAGGTTTGCTAAATAAGAAGGCGATGCAACCATACCCTAGGAGGGTACTCAAGCCAAGCTCTAGTTGGTGGTTTCAACCCTTCTCCCAATCATGCAAAGTGCTTCAACCTAGGAATGGTGAGATAGATTCAAGATCTCACTTCCTAGCCTTCACAAAATCCTTCCAAGACTAGAGTCCTTCAAATTGATCAAAAGCAACCTGTAGTAATTCAAGAGCATAATATTGCATTTAGAGATTGTATTCAAAATTTCCATCCAAATCTTCTAGTTTCAAATGAGGAGGTCACTTGTTTATATACAAGGACCTAGAAATGAATAATTCAAATTAAAGAGTCAAACACATGCGCCAAAAACCAAATTTGATTTTAGGGTTGGCTTGACCAACACAAAGGCCGACCTATAGACTTAATTTGCATCCCTAAAAACTCAAGAGGGACCAGGGTGCTAGGTGCCCTAGGCCCTTTGGGAAAATTAAGTTATAAGCCCATATTTTATGTAGAGCTAACTCCAAATTTGAAATTAGTTTTCGGGTCACGACCAAACTTTAACAAGAATTGCGACATTTCATGAAATCAGGGCCCAATCAGGACTTTAGGGTAGACCTAAAAATGGACTGGGCTAGAGATCACTAAAGGGAGGTGCTAAACATAGTGAAATTGTGCTTACACAACCAAGGATCACAATTTACGACATAACATTTAGCGCCCACTTTAGCGGTCATATGACACTACGTGCATATGTAAGATAAAATACAGGAAACTAAATATTTGTAAAAAGGATATCAAAAAGGATATTATAGAGGATGCAAATCATCACTGAGTAAGAGTGTGGAGACCCCAGTTTGTGATCCTATAAAAACCACAAAGTCAGGAAACTGCAACCTGCAACAAGATTGCGTTAGCGATGTAAAAATCATCTTGCAACCAATAGTTGTATTTGTTAGTCCAAAATCTAAAAAGGGAAAAGGCGATGAGTGTTAATAGGTTACTTGGCACATAATAGAGTCAGTCGATGGATAATACACACTATGCGGAGGCTGGAAGCTGACAAAAGATGATAAATAACACATCCCTAGATATATTAGATATAGGATATATATAGAGATAGGAGATAGTAGAATGTAAGTAAGCATGATAGGAGAATAGGAGTATATTATGATGTAAACAATGACATAGAAGTCATATATGTAACTAGTGAGGCAGAGACTCAAACCTGTCGGAGGATGGACATATGATACATATACATTTGATTGTTGTTAATATATATATATGGAGGTCCGTCGGTACTAGGTAATTCTTTGTGTTATCTTATTTTGATGTATATGTGATGCTCTGCTTGGTTATTATTTATGTTTTGTTGTCAATCTCTAGCTACCTGATCGGGGTATAAACTAACTACAAAGACTTGACTGAGGCCTAGATCTCTGGACCGATATCTTCTCTACATTTCTTGCCAACATTTGGTTCCATTATCAGGATCCTTGAAGAGGGTAGTTAAAGATTAAAAGGGAAAAACATCTAAAGAAGTAGTGTAGATTTTTGGAAAAGAGAAAAGGTGAGGTTGGAGGAAAAAAATTTCAAATTGCGGAGGAATTCAAATCTCATTAAGTTTCTACCTCTGTGAGAGGGGGGCAGACACTTAAGGGGATAGCAAGTGGGAAGGGGGTAGGGTCCGCAAGGACCTTTCAAATGATGTGACTCTTTAGATAAGGATTCCATGGGATATAAGAGGACTAATGGAACACCAAATCTAGCAAATCCATGGCGAAAGGGGAGCAATGGAAGAAAAAGAAGATCGACATGAAATCAGGATTGGAATGGAGATAAGCATAGAAGAGAGACTGAAGCAAAATCAGGAAAGACAAGAATGTTATTGTAGAAGAATGGAAAGGGCACAAATAATGGAGGAAGGAGGAATAATAGAAGGTGCGAAAGAAAAGACTGTAGAATTTGAAGAGCGCACCACTAAGGGTGCTACTAGAAGTGGTGCAGAGCACCATTGATAATGTCTTGTTTTTTATGCATATTTTAGTCCCATAAGGTCCTAGGGTGGTCTAGGCCTAGAATATAATGAATGTTGTTATCAAATAAATGTAATAAGGTCAAATCATGACCAAGGCACAAGTTTTTAGTTTGTCTAGTCCAATAATGTGAACCAATGTAAGGCTAAGGTGGCAAGTTGCTTAGCCACTTAGAAAATGACATGTTGGGAGGTTGTAGCACACATGGAGAGTTGGTTTTCAGTTGGAAATCGATGCCAACTACTTGGAACTAATGAAAACATGTATAAAATGCCTCTAATGCCCGAGGAGAAGGGTTGATGAACGTCTTGTGAAGAGATTTATATCAATAAACTCTATTTTCTGCGTATTTTTCATGTTCCCACGTGCTACAGACCGTACCCTATCAATGTACGACACTGTCATGAACTAAATATCATTGAATTTGTTAGTGGAGAGTGTTAACTATCATTTGCATCTAATTTGAGTCTCTATCATTGAATTTTAAGGTAGATATTCTTGTTTTTCAAAAAACTATCTTAAACCCTGAACTAGGGTTTGCAAGTTGAATGAAGGGATGCAGAGCCATTCCACCGACCTAGCCTCCTCCTACTCAGTGGAATGGAATGGTTTAGGATAGGTTTAAGTGTTTTGATCATTATTTGGGCAAGAAGTGGAGTTGTGATAGGAGTTTGTCACTGTGGTGCCTAATAAACCCATGTATTAGGCAATTCAAGGTTGCAGTCCTTAAAATAATGACTTAATTGTTGATGCAGAGGCCCAAACCTATAAAATTGATTCATTTTCCATACATTCTAGGGTTTCCAAGTGGTTTAGTGTAGTGGGTTGCCATTGGTAGGGTGGTTGTCTTGCAAAGGAGGCCTAATTAGGCCTATGCCAAAATTGTACAGTCCTATTTTTGGAGCCTTCTGTCCAAAATACCCCATGACCTATTTTTGATATGTTGACAACAAGGATAATGGGTATTCCAAACTGCCCATATCTTATCAAGTTGATGTCCCTTGTGAAATAAAACCTCTATCAGACCCTAAAACAAGGCTACAAGGCTTAAGGCCTGTTAATGAAGGAAGTGCCTAAAACTCTTGTGTTTTGTGAATGGTAGTGATTGGGATAGGTAGATAGGGTTGTGTAGGTATCCCAATTGCAACAGGAAGGAAGGAAGAAGACAAGCGCATCATGAAGGATGTTGTTGAGTAAGCCAAGGAGGGTGCTACCGAAGGAAGGTGTGTAGAAGGAGAAAACATAGAGAGTATGGGCAAGTGCAAAAAGATGGGGGGCCAAAAAGGGGTCTTAAGTGGCCACTTTTTTCTGAAATCAGGAACTGTTGGCCTTGGATGAGAAATTGAGCATAGTTACACTCAAAATTTGGAGATGCAACAAAATAATGTTCATAGTACTCCGAGTCTACTTTCTAAACTACTATTTTTTTTTAAAATGGTATAGATTAAGGGGTTCAAAAGAGGGAGCCACAGAAGTTGGTGTTATTTCTATCAAAAAAACATAACATAGCATGTTTTGTGGCTCCCTCAAAAGGTCAACTTTTTTTTGGTATTTTTAAAATCTCTTCAGTGATAAAGTAGCTAACAGCATGTAGTTTATGCCCGATTTTTCTGATAATTTTTTGATGAATATTTGATTTTTTACTAATTTTCAAAGTGGACACATCCTAAAAAATAGAATTTTGGTCGTGCTACCCCTATAAATTTTGAAAACAAATTGAAAATCATTTTTTTTTAATATGTGTAGAATAGAGTCTAGTTTCTAAATATATAATTTTTTTGAAATTTCAATGAATGGTTAATTTACAATGAAAAAAAGACCAAATAGTGGTTTTTGCCTAAAAACAGACACACAAACAAAAGAAATTAAAGATGAAAGGCTTAACATTGTTAAAATGTGAAAAAAATCACATCGTCAAATAGCTAAGAGAAAGTCTAACATTACCCAAGTGTTCAATTTGTTCAACCTTGAAACACGTGCAAATTTGAGGGTTAGCACGAACGAAATTATGTGAAATCCTATAGAATATGGAAAAACACGTCTCTGGACATTGGGAAGGCACTCCAAGCCTTTGGTTTGGAAATCCAAAGCAAATCCCAAGCCTAAGGCTTGGGATTCCCAAATCAAAACATAATGCGAGTGCGTTATTATGCACTCTCATTATGTTTTACTTTGCATTTTTTCTTTTTCCACAAACATTTGTGCACTGTTTGTCATGTTTGACATAACGCGAGCGCGTTATAATGCGCTCGCGTTATGTCCCCCTTGAATTTTTTTATGTTCAAGATTATTAATCATGTATGTATGTATGTATACCTATATGTATGTATGTATCTATGTATGCCTATATGTATGTATGTATAGTGTCGAGGGTAGAGGAGGGTAGAGATGGGGGTGAGCCATATAGGGGAGGAGAGGGGTGGATAAGGATTGAGTGATTAAGGTTTAAGGTTGAGGGTTTAGGGTTTAGGGATAGGATTTAAAGTTTAGGGATAAGGGATTAGAGTTTAGGACCTTGAGGGATTAGGGTTTAGGGTTGAGGCTTTAGGGCTAGCGTTTAGGGTTGAGGGTCGAGGGATTAGGGTTAAGGTAGAGTGTTAAGGGTAGAGGGATTAGGGATATGGTTTAGGGTGGAAAGTTTAGGGTTGAAGAATTAGGGTTTAAGGTATAGTTTTGAGGGTTGAGGGTTTAGGGATAGGGTTTAGGATTTTAGGTTTAAGTGTTGACGGTTGAGGGTTTAGGGATAGGGTTTAGGATTTTAGGTTTAAGTGTTGATGGTTGAGGATTTAGGGATAGGGTTTATGGTTTAGGGATAAGGGATTAGGGTTTAGGGTTTAGGGATTAGGGTACCATAAATTATAATTAGGGATTAGGGTTTCTGGTTTAGGGACTAGGGATTAGGGTTTAGGGTTAAGGGATTAGGATTTAGGGTTTAGGGATGTACAATTAAGGGGTACCATAAATAAACTAGAATTTAGGAAGGGTTGGGAAAATTTTGTGAATCATCATGGGTTGGAGATTAGAGATTTTGTTGTGTTCAAGTACATATCCAAGTCATAATTTAAGGTTAAGATATTTCAAAAAACAGGGTGTGTGAAAAACATCAATGCTCTTCGTCTTATGAATACCAACATTGATACAGATAAAAGATGCCCTTCTTCTAACAGAGTATGCAGTTCAAGTCAACCGATGGGCAGCAAGTTGTCGAATGAGTTGGTTTAATGGGTGTGCATCCTTTTTCAAAGTTATGCTTGGAGACTTTACACAAAAATTGGTAACTCTATACATTATTTTTCATTCTTTTATTTCCTGTACACTATTAAGAACTTGTAAAATCTAATTGTGTAATGTGTTTATGGCAGCACATTCCTCCTGCATTTGTTTCACAGTTTATAGACAACACAGACGAACATATGGTGTTGCAAGGCCCAAGTGGGCAGGAGTGGGATGTACGATTAGGGGGTACCATAAATAAATTGGAATTTAGGTAGGGTTGGGAAAATTTTGTGAATCAGATCATGGGCTGGAGATTGGAGATTTCGTTGTGTTCAAGTACATATCCAAGTCATATTTTAAGGTTAAGATATTTCAAAGAATAGGGTGTGTGAAAAATATCAATGCTCTTCAGCTTATGAATACTAACATTGATACAGATAAAATATGTCCTTCTAACAAAGTATGCAGTTCAAGTCAACCGATGGGCAGCAAGTTGTCGAATGAGTTGGTTTAATGGGCGTGCCTCCTTGTTCAAGGCCCAAGTGGGTAGGAGTGGGATGTACAATTAAGGGGTACCATAAATAAACTGGAATTTAGGCAGGGTTGGGAAAATTTTGTGAATCATCATGGGCTGGAGATTAGAGATTTCGCTGTGTTCAAGTACATATCCAAGTCATATTTTAAGGTTAAGATATTTCAAAGAACAGGGTGTGTGAAAAATATCAATGCTCTTCAGCTTATGAATACCAACATTGATATAGATAAAAGATGCCCTTTTTTCTAACAGAGTATGCAGTTCAAGTAAACCGATGGGCAACAAGTTGTCGAATGAGTTGGTTTAATGGGCGTACCTCCTTCTTCAAGACCCAGGTGGGCAGGAGTGGGATGTACAATTAAGGGGTACCATAAATAAACTGAATTTAGGCAGGGTTGGAAAAATTTTGTGAATCATCATGGGCTGGAGATTGGAGATTTCGCTGTGTTCAAGTACATATCCAAGTCATATTTTAAGGTTAAGATATTTCAAAGAACAAGGTGTGTGAAAAATATCGATGCTCTTCAGCTTATGAATACCAACATTGATACAGATAAAAGATGCCCTTCTTCTAACAGAGTATGCAGTTCAAGTCAACCGATGGGCAACAAGTTGTCGAATGAGTTGGTTTAATGGGCGTGCTTCCTTCTTCAAGGCCCAGGTGGGTAGGAGTGGGATGTACAATTAAGGGGTGACATAAATAAACTAGAATTTAGGTAGGGTTGGGAAAATTTTGTGAATCATCATGGGTTGGAGATTGGAGATTTCGTTGTGTTCAAGTACATATCCAAGTCATATTTTAAGGTTAATATATTTCAAAGAATAGGGTGTGTGAAAAATATCAATGCTCTTCAGCTTATGAATACCAACATTGATATAGATAAAAGATGCCCTTCTTCTAACAGAGTATGCAGATCAAGTCAACCGATGGGCAGCAAGTTGTCGAATGAGTTGGTTTAATGGGCATGCCTCCTTCTTCAAGGCCCAGGTGGGCAGGAGTGGGATGTACAATTAAGGGGTACCATAAATAAACTGGAATTTAGGCAAGGTTGGGAAAATTTTGTGAATCATCATGGGTTGGAGATTGGAGATTTCATTGTGTTCAAGTACATATCCAAGTCATATTTTAAGGTTAATATATTTTAAAGAACAGGGTGTGTGAAAAATATCAATGCTCTTCAGCTTATGAATACCAACATTGATACAGATAAAAGATACCCTTCTTCTAACAGAGTATACAGTTCAAGTCAACCGATGGGTAGCAAGTTGTTGAATGAGTTGGTTTAGTGGGAGTGCCTCCTTCTTCAAGGCCCAGGTGGGCAGGAGTGGGATGTACAATTAAGGGGTACCATAAATAAACTAGAATTTAGGCAGGGTTGGGAAAATTTTGTGAATCATCATGGGTTGGAGATTGGAGATTTCACTGTGTTCAAGTACATATCCAAGTCATATTGTAAGGTTAAGATATTTCAAAGAATAGGGTGTGTGAAAAATATCAATGTTCTTCAGCTTATGAATACCAACATTGATACAGATAAAAGATGCCCTTCTTCTAACAGAGTATGTGGTTTAAGTCAACCGATGGGCAGCAAGTTGTCGAATGAGTTGGTTTAATGGGCATGCCTCCTTCTTCAAGGACCAGGTGGGCAGGAGTGGGATGTACACTTAAGGGGTACCATAAATAAACTAGAATTTAGGTAGGGTTGAGAAAATTTTGTGAATCATCATGGGTTGGAGATTGGAGATTTCGTTGTGTTCAAGTACATATCCAAGTCATATTTTAAGCTTAAGATATTTCAAAGAACTAGGTGTGTGAAAAATATCAATGCTCTTTAGCTTATGAATACCAACATTGATACAGATAAAAGATGCCCTTCTTCTAACAGAGGATGCAGTTTAAGTCAACCAATAGGCAGCAAGTTGCTGATTGAATTGGTTTAATGGGCCTGCCTCCTTCTTCAAAGTTATGCTTGGAGACTTTACACAAAAATTGGTAGTTCTCTATACATTATTTTTCATTATTTTATTTCCTTTACACTGTTAAGAACTTGTAAAATCTAATTGTGTAATGTGTTTATGGCAGTGCATTCCTCTTGCATTTATTTCACAGTTTATAGACAACACAGACGAACATATGTTGTTGCAAGGCCCAGGTGGGCAGGAGTGGGATGTATAATTAGGGGGTACCATAAATAAATTAGAATTTAGGCAGGGTTGGGAAAATTTTGTGAATTAGATCATGGGCTGGAGATTAGAGATTTCGTTGTGTTCAAGTACATATCCAAGTCATATTTTAAGGTTACGATATTTCAAAGAATAGGGTGTGTGAAAAATATCAATGCTCTTCAGCTTATGAATACCAACATTGATATAGATAAAAAATGCCCTTCTTCTAACAGAGGATGCAATTCAAGTCAACCAATGGGCAGCAAGTTGTTGATCTTGAACTGGTTTCTGATGAAGAAAATAATGATGTTGTTGAAGCAATGGAAGAAAATAAAAACTGTAAGTCTAATTTAATTTATTTCAACTTTCAAAGCAGGCATTTGAATTGTAACTTTACCTAGAGGATTGGTATAACAAAAACTTAATTATGTTACAAGCCTTTCTTTGAAGAACCCTGGACATTATGGACCCTATCATCTAGAAAAGCACATGACAGTGAACTCTGCCCCACCTTTCAAATCAGATATTTAACTTTTTATTCAATGAAAATGAAGTCACGGAATGTAAACTGACCATGCATACTAGTAAGATCAAATTCTCTGCCTTCTATTCTTATTACTCTTACTTTATTAAGAGAAGAGTGTCAAAAAGAATGGGTTTAATTGTAAGCTAACATAAGGCAACGCAGTTTTGTTATTACATTTTTCTAAGGGATCTCTAATAGTCTAATATAATGCAGTCTTCTATAATATGAACATCTGCATTTGTGTGAATGCTAAGCTTTAATATAGTAGAGTATTAAATCAATGCAATCAGCTATTTATTGGGTTAAAATAACTTAGTTTTTGTAATGGTTTAGGGATAGGGTTTAGGGTTTAGGGTTTAGGGTTTAGGGTTGAGGGATTATGGTTTAAGGTATAGTGTTGAGGGTTGAGGGTTTAGGGATAGGGTTTAGGGTTGACGGATTAGGGTTTAGGGTTGACGGATTAGGGTTTAATGTTGAGAGTTGAGGGTTTAGGAATAGGGATAGTGTTTAGGGTTTAGGGATGAGGGATTAGGGTTGAGGGTATACAATAAATAAACTAGAATTTAGGCAGGGTTGGGAAAATTTTGTGAATCATCATGGGTTGGAGATTGGAGATTTTGTTGTGTTCAAGTACATATCCAAGTCATATTTTAAGGTTAAGATATTTCAAAGAATAGGGTGTGTGAAAAATATCAATGCTCTTCAGCTTATGAATACCAACATTGATACAAATAAAAGATGCCCTTTTTCTAATAGAGTATGCAATTCAAGTCAACCAATGGGCAGCAAGTTGCCGAATGAATTGGTTTCTGATGGGGAAAAAAACAATGATGTTGAATCAATGGAAGAAAATCAAAATTAGGGTTGAGGGTTGAGGGATTAGGGTTTAGGGTATAGGGTAGAGGTTTGAAGGTTGAGTGTCCAAGGTTAAGTGTAAAGGGTATATAGGGTTTAAGGGCTTAAGGTTTGAGGGATTAAGGGTTTAAGAGTTGAGGGATTAGAGTTTAAGGCATAGTGTCGAGCCCAGATAAGGTTTATGGTTGAAGGTTTAAGGGTTGAGGTTTGAGGCTTTAGGGATGAGGGTTAAGGGATTAGGGTATAAGGTATAGTGTCGAGGGTAGAGGGTTTAGGGATAGGGTTTAGGATTTAAGGTTTAAGGGTTGAGAGTTGAGGCTTTAGGGATAGGGTTTAGTGTTTAGGTTAAGTGAGACACCTAGATGACTAAGGATAGATGAAGAGGCAGACAAGGAATGACTGAGAAACCTAGAGAGGGGAGAGGTAGAGAGGTGAGTGGGAGATAGAGGTGAGAGATAGAGAGGTGAGGGGAGAGATAGAATAAAATGAGAGCGTGAAATTGACAACTTGAGGGAAAGATGGGTAAGGAGGGGGGAGAGAGGTGGAGAGGAAGGGAAATATCTAGAGAGCCCTGAGAGATATACAAGTGAGAGACCTACAACCTAGGGAGAGAGGGGTGAGAGAGATAGGGGAGAGATGGGGGTGAGGCAGATAGGGGAGGAGAGGGGTGGATAAGGGTTAAGGGTTTAAGGCTTTAGGGTTTAAGGGTCAAGGGTTTAGGGTTTAAGGGTTGAGATATTAAGGGTCTAAGGGTTGAGGGATTAGGGTTTAAGGTATAGTCTCCAGGGTTGAACCCTAATCCCTCAACCCTCGACACAATACCTTAAAACCCTAATCCCTCAACCTTGGGGTTTAAGGTATAGTGTCGAGGGGTGAGGGATTAAGGTTCAACCATTGACACTATACCTTAAACCCTAATCCCTCAACCCTAAACCCTAATCCCTCAACCCTTAGACCCTTAATACCTCAACCCTTAAACCCTCAACCCTTAAACCCTAAACCCTTGACCCTTAAACCCCCAACCCTTATCCACCCCTCTCCTCCCCTATTTGCCTCACTCCCATCTCTCCCCTATCTCTCTCACCCCTCTCTCTCTAGGTTGTAGGTCTCTCACTTGTATATCTCTCAAGGCTCTCTAGATATTTCCCTTCCTCTCCACCTCTCTCCCTCCTCCTTACCCATCTTTCCCTCAAGTTGTCAACTTCACTCTCATTTTATTCTATCTCTCCCCTCACCTCTCTATCTCTCACTTCTATCTCCCCCTCACCTCTACCTCTCCCCTCTCTAAGTTTCTCAGTCGCTCCTTGTCTACCTCTCCATCTGTCCTTAACCATCTAGGTCTCTCATTTAACCTTAAACCCTAAACCCTATCCCTAAATCCTTAACCCTTAAAACTTAAATCCTAAACCCTATCCCTAAACCCTCAACCCTCAACACTATAACTTAAACCCTAAACCCTATCCCTAAAGCCTCAACCCTCAACCCTCGACATTATACCTTGAACCCTAATCCCTTAACCCTCATCCCTAAATCCTCAACCCTCATCCCTTAAACCTTCAACCCTAAACCCTCTACCCTCGAAAGTATGCCTTAAACCCTAATCCTTCAACCATTAAACCCTCGACCCTTAAACATTGGGAAAACTTTTGTAAAAAAAGAAAAAAATGCAAAGAAAATAATAACACACTCGCGTTATAGTGTGAGCGCGTTATGGTTTTGTGTTGCCGAGCCAAAGGCTCGGCAACACCAAGCCATAACACTAGTGCACTATAACGCGCTCACGTTATGGCTTTTTAAAAAGTTTTAAGAATTTGGCCACTTTTTGGCACCCCATCTTTTTGCACCCGCCCATATTAATATGGAGAATGCTAAGGAGCACACCATTGTGGGTGCTGCTAGAGAAGAATGCGGAAGGGAAAGAAAAGAAATAGGTGAATTAGGGTTTACGCTACAGACTAGCGGAACATATGAGTTAACACTAGAGATTTTGAATATGGATAAGGAATATATAGAGGAATTAATTTGTTGAAGCATAAAGGAGATAAGAGGAAGAAAAGATGTGGTAAACATTGAGAGGAATTTTGAGGGTTTTGGAAGGTTACTTAAATCATCATTGGATTTTGACATAATGTCATTCACAAAGAAAAGAGAATCCCCTAATTTGAAGAGACACTACGATTCTAGACACAACCCCTAGACCATGAGCCACCCCGAGTGCCATATAAAGTCAAGAGAGTTTTAGTTGAGAAGGAAGATGTTCAAGCAAACAAAGAAGCATAGAGAATAGCAAAGATTCAGAGCAATTTACCAAAGGTTTTAAGAGAGGAGTATTTTGAGATCTGACTACAAAGACATAAGGGAAGGAAGGGAAGCGAGTGGATAGAAGATAGTATAACCAGAGGAGCAGATCGGAAGAAACTCACCATAGAGTACCAAAGATTGTGAGAAGATCAGTGATGGATACACCTATCAAGTTACCTATATTTGAGAAGGATACTACTGAAGAAGCTAAACACATTTTTGTATTGGAGTCAATTTAGACCAGAAGGGAGTAAAAAGGAATGAAATCAAGCTATTTGATTTCATAGGCTCCTTGTGGAATGAAGCATTGAAGTGGTATAGGAAGACATACCCGAACAGTGACAAGGAGTGGGATGAGATCAAGAAGACATTTTTTGGAGAACATTGAAGTTCCAAATGTTCTAACATAAGGGGTAAGTAAAATGAGATATTTGATGCAATTGGAGAAAGAATCAATAAAAGACTTTGATAGAAGATTCAAGGAGACAACTAGGAGATTGGAGGAACCACTGACTGAAAAGCAAAAGATAGAATGTTTTATTTCTGGAATAAGCCCTGAAATAAGGTCAACTTTAGATGGAAGGATCTTTGAGACATATGGCGTAGACAATATAAGATGAAGGAAAACCTAGAATTGGAGAAGCTGAAATTGGAATTGGAGCAATTGAAGTTGAGGCGGGAGATATTGGTTAAATAGGAGGAGAATACATAGAAGCAAAGACCTGATATCTGGTGCTCATATTATACAAGAGAATGCCACTTCAAAAATGAATGTCCTAAGATAAAAGGTGAAAGACAAGCTATTGTAATAAAAGCAGATACCAAAGCAACAATGAAAATAGTCAATTAAGTATACTACGGCTTATGTGGAGAATGGGATGACCATGAAACACTGGATTTCCCTTCACAAAACTTCTAGAGGAAAAGAGACTTTGTTAATGAAGAAGATGAAGCATGGTAACATGATATATATGAAAGAAAGAAACTCAAATGATCATGACTACAAGCAGCTAAGTTGGAGAAATCAAAGGAATATCAATGCCATACAAAATTCAAATTCTAGCAGTCCATCATATGGAAATAGCTATAATAATGATGACAGAGAATGGTTTGGAGTATATAGAGGAGGCAGAGGCCATGGAAGAAGTTAAAGAAGAAGGGAGGATGCAACATGCTTCAATTGCATTAAGTTTGGACACTTTACTAATGAATATTGGGCCGAAAGAAAAATACAGTGTTCATTTTGTAACAGCACAATGCATGATTTATTCTTTTGTGAGAGAGCACAACAATACTTCCAAAATGCACAACCACAATCCAAGAGTGATGAGTTACAGAACCTAAATAATCAAAAAGGAGAAAGGACCATAAGAAGGGTACCAAAAGATCAAGGAGAAAGAACTTGTCAGAAGAACAGTAGAGAGGAGATAGACATATCTTCAACTAAATCAACAAAATAAGAAGAGTACTACCAGAGAAGCACACCAAAACATACCGGAAAATAGAGAAGGAAAATAAAGGAGAAATTTGCGGTAGTGACAAGACAAGGAACAAATACTAGAAGACATTATATCATTTAGACTGAAGAGGAAGACAATGAGGAGGATGAAGAATTTGTACCTACTAAGAAATAACATGAAGAAGTGGTGAAGGAAGCTAAACAAACAATAAGAAAGGAACAAGAAAAGGAAAATCAATACAAGTAGTTTTTCATCGAAGGAGAAGTGGAGGCTCTCAAGTAGTTAGCCCAATTGACACAACAAGACAGACTCATTAAGAAAATGAAACAATTTTCTAAATACTAGAATAAGGAGCAAGGTTAGAAAAGTCAACTCTGGAGGATGGGAAGGAAAGATAGAGAATGGAAGACAAAACCATGTATGGTAGATGTTCACATCAATCACAAAAAGGTCTGGAATGTGATGATAGATTTGGGAGAAGATGTCAATATGATAACAAAGATGCTATGGGAACAGTTAGGAAGACCTAAGCTGTCAGAAACAACTTAGAATATAATCTTGGTGGATGGATCTAACATGCAAACAATGGGAACATGGAAACAAGCGGAAGTTAGTCTAATGGGGATCAAACATGTCTTAGATTTCATTGTGGTATCCATGAAGGATCAAGGAGAAGCTTTCAATGCACTTTTGGGCTTGATCTGGTTTGTAGATGCAAATGGTGTCATAGACTCCCAAAGAGAAGAGTTATCATTTTCCAATGAGAACAAAGTTTTCAATATCCCTTTGGGTTCATTAATGGAGGAAGCATAGAAGAAACCAATCAGGATGAGTACAATGATAAGGATGCAAAGAATCTCTATACAATCACAAGGTTGGATGTAGAGGAGACAACATAAGAGCCTAATTCTAAAGGAGAAGTGGAGATAGAGGATAATCACTATAGTACAGATAGTGAGGAGGTTTTAGAAGCTTGGATGAGAGAAGAACCAGAAATAAAAACAAGAAAAATGTTGGGCTATCGAAGCATATGCATGCTCAGGACTGGCAGGGAAGACATACCACAATCCTCTGCATTTCATCAAAAGCCACCGCAAACCACTTGTGGCACATATAGGGAGGACAAGGAAGCTATATCTTAGAAATGTCAAAAAATGAAACAAAACAAGTGGAAAAATTAACATACCCAGATGACTGAAGTACCGGAGATACAAGCAAGACAATCACAAGTCTAGAAGATGAAAAAAGGGAGTAAGAATGCAAGGAAAACATTGGGGACAGGTTTCTTAGGATACCAAATTACCAAATCATCAATCTCTGGAAGAAAGAAAGTTGTTACAAAAAGCTTCCACCATGACAACATATTGTATCAAAGCCCAGCCGCTAACAAGGAGTAGAACTTAAGTCATAAGGACAAAAGAAATAAAGTAATGAAGAAAAAGAAAAACAAAGATAAGAAGGAAAAATTAGGGGAAACAAAAAGGTATTTAACCCTAATCTCACCAAAAGAACCTCACTTTGCATTCAGACTTTGGCAAAATCAGAGCTCTAAGAAGAGCAAGTGAAGAATTAAATAGTCAAGAGAAGAAGCATACATGTAACCAACAAATACACAATGGCGACTCCCGAGCTGATCGACATTATATACAAGCCTCGACCGAAGTTCAAGAGATATCCCTAGAAAGCTCTAGAGGTGGATCCAAACAGCGCATTCTTGAATGTGCCGATAGATGTGGTGTATGTTGGTTTCCAAATCTGAATGCATCAAATCCTAAAGACTTGCCATTTCTTATACTCAGATTCAATGAGAGACTTGGCCAACAGAGTGGGAGATTATCTCCAATCTCCCCTGCACTTCAGGTTCTGCCGCACCTAGGGGGTATTCT
Source organism: Cunninghamia lanceolata (assembly GCA_027924645.1). Classification (NCBI taxonomy): domain Eukaryota; kingdom Viridiplantae; phylum Streptophyta; class Pinopsida; order Cupressales; family Cupressaceae; genus Cunninghamia; species Cunninghamia lanceolata. Next base: position 611,769 of record BSBN01001327.1, on the reverse strand, counting down.
CTTATTCATAATCAATAAATATATCTTTTCAATACCAGGTAGAATGTTCTCATATATTTGCACCAAGATTTGTAAGATTAACCCTAGACTGGAAACATTCTTGGATTATCTTCACTATTCAGATCTGAGAACATGCATCACCTAAACATAAACAAAATAATTTGAAAGATTTATCATTAAATTCTTTTAACTTTTGGACCTTTGGGCGAATAAACCCTAGACTAGTGCTTTATCAGGGCAACAAAGTCAAATGTTACCATGCAAATGTTTTCTATCTAACATCTAAAACTTCATATTCAGAGGGTTAGAACCATCATCACTATCTTACAGTAATAACCCAAGAAAGAGTATAACCTGTGACTCTTCTTCAATGATCCTTTAATACAATATACTTTCCCCTATATCTGATTTAAAGTAGTTTTAATCCATTCCTTGAACATATGCAATGAATCAAATATACAACATAGAAAATGTTTGCAAACAAGCTCAGAAACCCTTGGCAACTTTACTTGAAAGAAAAGTAATCATACTCAAGGAGACAGTCACAGATAATACACAGAAAAGTGTTTTTCATATACTAAAATATGAATAGAAAATATGCCATTTAGAAATTTAAATTCATCTATAGGAGCATTTCTCTTCTGAAATCTAGACTCCACAGCCTTTTTTACAATCAATCTACTCCCCAAATATGTGGATAACTTGTATCCAAAGCCCAAAAAAATCCCCCTTTTACAATTTTTGGAAGTCGTATATAAAGAAAAACGAATTATGTCGGCCAAGGCTTCCCGCTACAAAATTTTTTAATTACATTTTTAATATTTACAACTTGGGAACTTGTATTTCTGCTCTTGATTGGCTCCTGCTGGTAATATGTTTTCTACAATCAATTTGGTCCGTTGAACAATTTGATATTGCCTTTGAAATTTGTTTTCCTCCTTGAAGATTGTGAAATCCTGTTCATTTGATTTGTTCAATTTTTTCACGGGACTGTAAGGCTCCAGCTGCTTGTATTCCCGTGCATATTCTCCTCCACTAATAAGAGCAAAAGCTTTGCAATCAATACCTATACATTTATTTTGCCAATACTGGCCAATAAAAAGCCTTAGCACACCAGCGCACATCTGATGAAGGAGAGTGAGGTGGGCTATGGGCTGTGCGCTGGTGCGCTCAGCCCCTACAATGCCTCTGTTTTGTTGATAAGGCATAAACATTATAATAATAATGTTTATATTATAGTATTTGCCACCAAAACATATATTTCATTTGCCAATTAATTTATTCTCACTGTTGGGTCATTTTTTTTATTGTGCTAGGCATTTTTTTGGTTGTGTTGGCTATTTTTTTGGTTGCAGGCATCAAGAATTGGCTAAAACAACATTGAAAGTATTCCCAACACATGAGAATAAGTCCTAGCATCATTTGGCAGGTAGAAAATATCATTTACATCACATATACAACCTCAGAAATCTGCCCCAAAGCCAAAAATGTGAGAGCTCTCCATCCTACAACAATGTTTTACTCAAATCTGCCCAATAAAACTCCAGAGACACCTCCATGAAGATCATAACATACCAATATGCATTCCAGAATTGGTTTCTAACCAAAATCTGCCCAAGAAAAGGTTTAGCGCACAAGCGCAGCCATTGTAGAGGAGAAGTGAATAAGCTTGTGCGCTATTGTGCTAAGCTTATAAATTGTTTTTATTCCTTTATTTTCCTTTTATAAGGTATAAACATTATTATGATAATAATGTTTATATTAAAACATTTATCACTTATATTTGCCATTTAAAACATATGAATATTTTAAGAAAAATTGTGTTTGGCAACTTAGGAAAAATGACAATCAGTTAATTTCTCCTGCTGGGCAAACGGTGCATCTTCACTGTGGGCACACGGGACATCCAGAGGCCATGAAAATTTGTGTAGGGCCATAATTAATTATTTAAAACATGCCCATCTCCTCAAAATTTGCATCACCAGAAGATTTTTGGGACCTCCTTTGTAAACAGGCATGTCAGACGTGTTTGCCGCAACTGAAACACATTAAAATAATGCATCAGATGGACTCCACTTTTTATGAAAATGGAATTGGAGATTTTTGGACCCAAGTAAGAAATGGGTTACCTTCGGAATGGTGAAATTTGCAACTTTCTGAAACACCAAATCTAGCCCGGTCGCAGTCAGAAAAGCATTAAATAGCCCATCAAAACTCATCCAGGAAGCATGAAACTTAACAGGCACACTACCATATGTACCAAAAAACTTTTTACCATACGAATTTATAAGATGACCTCTGAGTTGCAAAATTTTAATCAGTGAAGATGAGCTCCACGGTAGATTTAGTAGTATGTTGACCTAACCTCTATCGACACATTGAGAGGAGATAGGCACTTCAAATTTGCAAAATTTGAAGGTGCCATCAGTGGCTCATGTTCGGGGACGCATGCCTCTTGCAGGCATGGCGAGATTCTATTTATCTCTGGGATGTAGACCATGTGCCAAATCCATTAGGTTGCTATGTAACTGCTCCATCATATTAAAAACCATATCTTCAAACTTTATTTGGTGGCCTCGGGCCCCCAAAAGTGAAAAACCAGTATTTACCTCTATCAAATATTTTGTTTTCAGCAGATAGACTCAAGCTAATTTGGAAGCACTATATTCAATGCTGCTATCAAAGAAGCATACCACCATGTTTCTGATTGTGCCGCTGTCAATTTTACTCATCAATCTGCACTAATTGAATAACATCAGTAAATGATGGGCACAAAAAACATGTGTCAAATATATTATTCTGATGTTTCCAATGCCTTTGATCAACAAAATCACTACTATCCATCCTTAGATATCCATCACTCTGATCTAAGAAATAAACTATTTCCTGGCACACTAGATGACTAGTATCATAAAATTTGGCTTCATCTATATCAAATCTGAAGCAGTCATAAGACATCTCTAATAACCACTACCGCAAGTTATCTCTATCACACATCAACTCCAAATTAGAAAAAGCGAAAGACTCATACACAACCAATGAATTTATACTTGGAGTTTGCCCTCTTTCAAACAAGAAGTCACCTTCTTTATTGAACATGAAATACTCATACACATGCAGCATTTCCACTTGCTTTGTTGAACACTGACTTTCACATTCATATAAACCTTTCAACCCTGAAGTTAAGATTTGCAAAACATGCTCATACAAGTAATCATAATCAATTGAGAATTGATCATACTCACAGTTATCATGACCAGTAAGTTGAAAGAGCTCACTTTTAGAAACATCCTCATATCCCTCATTATTGTGCTCAACAATTTCACCATTAAACTCCACCTGGAATACTTCAAAAGAAGGCTTGAAAATTTTAGAATATGGCCCATTGTCAAAAGCTTTATGATCACCCTTACCATGGATATCACAGTCAATACTATCCTCTGTTGTATCAATATGAACATACAAAACTTGTCCACCCTCAACAGAGTATGCACCTTCATTAATGCATTCATCATTGAAAGTAAACACTTCCATTTCCACATTATGTCCATGATCAACATTAATAGAAGAGCCAACATATTCATCATCCATACAAACCTGATCACCTAATAGCTTCACTGATGAGAAAGTGTCATGTTCATGCAAAACAAAAGCCTCCATCTCTACTTCATATAAACTATCATGAACAACTGGGACATACTCACTTATGAATGCATCATACTCGGTACCTGTGTATTCCTTTCATTCTTCAACAACACTGCTGCAAGATACAACTTCATATATATTCTTTACCTCATGATGTATGCAATCTGCATCTGCATATCTCTCTCCTATGGGCTGATCACAACCTTCATCTTTACCACTGTAGGATGTACCTTCATTTCCTGCCACAATTTCTTCATCCTTCTGCATTATGTCATGACTTTGTTCAATAATATAACTGCTACCAGTATCTTGAGACATAACTCTTGTTGCATAATCACCTTTGGTTGTTTCCATAATCCCAATCCAAGCAAATATCTGATCAAAATTTTGAGGTTTCAGTTCCTTTGGCAAAGTGCTCAAACCTGATTCATAAACTTTACAAAACAAATCAACACACAAAGAATCCTCAGTTCTGCAATACTCTGGGATTTCTAACAAAGTATTCATGAATCATGTATATAGAGCATAGGGTGATTCTCCTTCTTGTTTCTTCAAATCAAGCAATGATTGAACAAAAAACTTAGGATCAACAGTACTTGCATTCTATTCACAAGTTTCTTGAGACTCTCTGTGATTCACACGAGGCAATGATGAACAAACTAGAACAACAGAAATATATTCATTTTGAAAACTATTCTAATTCTTTGTTTTACATTGCCAATCGGCATAAGATGTTTTACAATAACAAACACTTGCAGACATGTATCCTATTGGCATTCCATATTTTTGATTATTTTCAATATCCATTGCAATTTTATAAGCTTGATGAAGTGTAGCAGGTTCCTTATCTCTCAACAAATAGCTCATTTCCTCATTAAACGCACCAAGATAAACTACCAGGCACAATGCATCATTTGGTCTCATATATTCAGGAATATGTTTGAGCAGTTTTAAAAGTCTTAGGTTGAAGGTTGGAACCAACTCATCATTTTCTTTTTGAATGTTCATGAATTGATTAACTAATGAAATCACATTAGTCCTTTCACCAAATTGTTCTAGAAATGCAACTTTGAGCTCAAGGTTCATGAAGAAATAGAACACAAAGGTAAATCTGAAAACTAATCCTGGCATCATCCTTCAATGACTAAACAAAAAGCTTCATGAAAACATCTTCATCCAAAATCTCATAATCTCCTATTATATCAGAAAAATGTTGCAAATGCCTATCTACAGATTCAGAATTATTTCCACTATACTCTGGCAGGCATTTTCTGATCTCACTAGGGATAGCATTTGGGTAACCACTAATACCATTGAAACTTAGGGCTTTGTATCTTTCAACAGAGAATAATCTTTTCTAAGGACATGACCAGTATTGTTGTTCTAATCTAATCATTTTGAATGAAAGAGATGAAATACCTGGAATATACTGCAGCTTCAAATAGGTTCAACAACAGAGTTGCCACCTCTTTGAAGAGGACAAAACATCAAGAGGCCAAAAGCTCTTGCCTGAGCCACCACATTCTAGAGTCATTTCACTGGCAGAGCACCTTTTAAAAGCCTTTAAACATGCTACAACAAACTCTTTCTCCAAGTACATGAAGACCTTCGATATCTGAACCTGATGATTAGATCATGATAATGGCTTGACTCTTTTCAAATGGATAACTAAGCCTTTTCCCCAGTGGAGTCGGCAATTCTGTTGGTTACCAAATCTGCCTACATCAAATCCTAAAGACTTGCAATTTCTTATACTCATATTCAATGAGAGAATCTGCCAATAAAGTGGGAGATTATCTCTAATCTCCCCTACAATTCAGGTTCTGTCACACCTAGGGGGTATTCCCTTATTCACAATCAATAAATATATCTTTTCAATACCAGGCAGAATGTTCTCATATATTTGCACCAAGATTTGTAAGATTAACCCTAGACTGGCAACATTCTTGGATTATCTTCACTATTCAGATCTGAGAACATGCATCACCTAAACTAAAAAAAAACATAAAACAAAATGATTTGAAATATTTATCATTAAATTATGTTATCTTCTGGACCTTTGGGAGAATAAACCCTAAACCGGTGCTTTATCAAGACAACAGAGTTAAATGTTACCATGCAAATGTTTTCTATTTGATATCTAAAACTTCATATTCAGAGGGCTGGAACCATCATCACTGCCTTATGGTAATAACCCAAGAAAGAGTATCACCTGTGACTCTTCTTCAATGATCCTTTAATACAATATACTTTCCCCTATATCTAATTTAAAGCAATTTTAATCCATTCCTTGAACAGATGCAATGAATCAAATATACAACATAGCAAATGTATGCAGACAAGCTCAGAAACCCTTGGCAACTTTACTTGAAAGAAAAGCATTCATACTCAAGGAGACAGTCACAGATAATACACACAAAAGTGTTTTTCATATACTAAAATATGAATAGAAAATATGCCATTTACAAAGTTATTCACCTACAGGAGCATTTCTCTTCTCAAATCCAGACTCCACGGCCTTTTTTACAATCAATCTACTCCCCAAATATGTCTGATAACTTGTATCCAAAGCCCAGAAAAATCCCCCTTTTACAATTTTTGGAAGCCGTATATAAAGAAAAACTAATTATGTCGGCCAAGGCTTCCCGCTACAAAAGTTTTTAATTACATTTTTAATATTTACAACTTGGGAACTTGTATTTTTTCTCTTGATTTGCTCCTATTGGTAATACGTTTTCTACAATCAATTTGGTCTGTTGAACAATTCGATATTGCCTTTGAAATTTATTTTCCTCCTTGAAGATTGTGAAATCCTGTTCATTTGATTTGTTCAATTTTTTCTCAGGACTGTAAGGCTTCAGTTGCTTGTATTCCCATGCATATTCTCCTTCACCAATAAGAGCAAAATCTTTGCAATCAATACTTGTACATTTATTTTTCTAAGACTGGCCAATAAAAAGCCTTACCGCACCAGCGCACATCTGATGAAGGAGAGTGAGGTGGGTGGTGCGCTGGTGCGCTCAGCCCCCAAAATGCCTCTATTTTGTTGATAAGGCATAAACATTATAATAATAATGTTTATATTATAGTATTTCCCACCAAAACACTATATTTCATTTGCCAATTAATTTATTCTCACTGCTGGGTCATTTTTTTGATTGTGCTGGGCATTTTTTTGGTTGCAGGCACCGAGAATTGGCTAAAACAGCATTGAAAGTATTCCCAACACATGAGAATAAGTCCTGGCATCATTTGGGAGGTAGAAAATATCATTTGCAGCACATATACAACCTCAAAAATCTGCCCCAAAGCCAAAAACATGAGAGCTCTCCATCCTACAACAATGTTTTGCTTAGATCTGCCCAATAAAACTCTAGAGGCACCTCCATGGAGATCATAACATACCAATATGCATTCTAAAACTGGTTTCTGACCAAAATCTACCTAGGAAAAGGTTTAGCGCACAAGCGCAGCCATTGCAGAGGAGAAGTGAATAAGCTTGTGCACTGCTGCGCTAAGCTTATAAATTGCTTTTATTCCTTTGTTTTCCCTTTATAAGGTATAAACATTACTATGATAATAATGTTTATATTAAAACATTTATCACTTATATTTACAAATTAAAACATATGAATATTTTAAGACAAATTACGTTTGGCAACTTAAGAAAAATGACAATCAGTTAATTTCTCCTCCCAGGCAAATAGTGCATCTTCACTGCGGGCACACGGGACATCCAGAGGTCATAAAATTTGCATAGGGCCATAATTAATTATTTAAAACATACCCATCTCCTTAACATTTGCATCGCCAGAAGATTTTTGGGACCTCCTTTATAAATGGGCCTACCAGACGTGTTTGCCCCAACCGAAACACATTAAAATAATGCATCAGATGGACTTCGCTTTTTATGAAAATGGAATTGGATATGTTTTAAACCCAATAAAGAAATGGGTTTCCATTGGAATGGTGAAATTTGCAACTTTCTGAAACACCAAATCTAGCCTGGTTGCAGTCAGAAAAGCATTAAATAGTCCATCAGAACTCATCCAGGAAGTGCGAAACTGAACAGGCGCACTACCATATGTACCAAAAAAAATTTACCATACGGATTTGCAAGATGACCTCTAAGTTGCAAAATTTTAATCAGCGAAGGTGAGCTCTGGGGTAGATTTAGCAGTATGTTGACCTAACCTCTGTCGACACATTGAGAGGAGATAAGCACTTCAAATTTGCAAAATTTGAAGGTACCATCAGTGTATACAGAGGACGTGAGAAAAATATATTCATAATACTTTTGCGGAGATCAACCACATTAAATTTGAAGAGATAAGGGACACACTGTTCAGAGATACAGGGTATTTACCAGAATATGCAAACATTCTAGCAAAGAAATTGGGCATATGGAAAGACTTTCCTGACTTCTTAGATGCCCATGAATGGATAAGGATCATCCTAAGTAGAATACATGATGAGTTCATATATTTAGACAAACCCTATAGAATAACAAAGGAGACTATTAGGTCAGTAACAGGGTTAAGTGTCGTAGGGCCCCTACCAGCAATGAAAGCTATCAGAACATATCAGGTGAGGGAGCTAACCAGAGCTACAACAGACGGGAGAAATATGCATGTAAAATACATCACAACTCTAGGGGTGAAGTATGCTATGATGGGCATCGCTTACAAAGTCTATTATGCCAATTAAGAGGATTCAGCCACAACAACTGCAATCCATACTGCCTACCAAATGGTGAAGGAGGGCAAAGATTTTGACCTGTGTGAGGTAATGCGCCAACAACTCTTGGAGAACCTGCAAAAGACTAAGGATTCTACCTATAACTTGTAGTATGGTACTCTAATCATTTTCCTTGCATTTTATTTTATGAATGAGCTATCAGGTATAAGGGGAAGCAATGGAAATAGAATGTATCAGTAGGGTTACAGGTCAAATGACACATAGCTCAATTTTTTGACACCAAAGCATTCAGTGCCACATATTGGGCATTTTTCAAAACCCTACAAGAAGAGATGAGGGCAAGGGATATAATCCCTTATGCAATAGTAAAGAAATACATAAAAGATATCACATTTTTGGTGGATAAGGATTTTACATACATGGAAGCACTGGAGCTGAGAACAACATGGGTACCTTAATTACCCTATGAGATAACTGCAAAAGAAGTTGATGCTTATGCAAAACATTTACTAAGTAAACCAAAAGATACTAATGTAGAGATATTTGTCACTTACTTCGAAGTTATGGACAAATAGCATAAGAAGCATGTAGAGGAACATCTGGAAAAGAATAAAGAGAAGCTGCATAAATAGTGGAGAGCTCCAAAAAAGGGAACTACTTCAACTCCAAAGCAGGCCACATCAGCTCCCCTGCCTACCAAAGAGGCTCCAGTAGTAAAGAGATCAGAGAGGACAACATCACATACACCATTAGCCTCTACTGTGTCATTCGGAGGAAGAGCAGCATCAGAAGTGCTATAAGGGATGAAGAAGAATACAGAGAAGAAGATCACATATGTGGCAGCACAGTATGACCCTCTAGAAGATAAGGATGGCATGATAAGAGCACATGTGGAGACATTGAATAATCAACACCAATAGCTCTAGGAACAAAGGGACCAGATCAAAGGCCAAATAAGATAGCCAAGAGCAGTGGTAAACCTAAGATTGGCTAAACTAATTGGTAGTTTTTCATAAGCTAAACAAACTACTTAGACCATAAAGATACCGGCAAGTATAGAAGAAGCAAAGGATGTTGGCAAGAGACACTATATGGATTCATGGTTGTTGTCATTGATGGCAACAAAGGTCATCCCACATATCCGCAAGTCATGATGTGTCTCTACCGGAAGTCAGAATAAAGAATGTTGTGGTCCGGTGAAGAAGAACAGAGCATGTGGCAAGGTCCGACAGATTGGTCCGGATCTCTCAGAGGAAGTGTCTTGGTGCAGTGCGGATTTGGGGAAGTCAAGAGGACTACCTTGAGTGGTATATTCCAAGGATTTAGCCTCCGGTGATGGACAAGGAAAAAGATATGAATGGTTGAGTACCGGATTCCTGAGAGACAGTGAAAACAGAGGAAGAACTGACTGGCAGAGTATCAGACTGCTTTCCGGATGTGTTACTGTTGATAACAGAGGTTGTGAAGGCATGAATCATGTTTGGCCGACATGATTAATGATATCTACAAGTATATGCTTGATCCGCATTGCTTGGTGAGGAAGGATTCAGCCGACAGAACAAAAGTTTGTAAGAAACTAGACTGTTTCGGATGCCGACTAAGAAAGGTGATGAAATTACTTGTGCGGATATATATAGAGGATGGATTTAGTTGTGAAGGGTGTGTCGATGTGGAGATATATGCGAACAAGTCCAGAATAGAGTAGAGGTAGCAAAAAGGATCCGGTATGTGAAAGATAGCAGAATAAAGAACAGAGGAAAGATGAAGTGCAGCAGATCAGTGTACTGAGCCTAACCAGAACTGAACTCCAGCATATGCAGATGCTTCCAATCAGTTCAAGACTGTGATTCTCATCACTTTGTAGACAGTGTGTCTTCTTGTAGGCAGTGGGCCTCTTGTGAGCAGTGTGCTCGGGCAGTGAGCCCTAATTGGCAAGTGCCATTTTTGTAATTTCCTATTCTTCTAACAGAGAATAATTTTGGGTTAATCACCCCGTGGTTTTCTCCCTTAACAGGGTTTCCACGTCAAAAATACTGTGTCATGTGTTTCTTATTTCATGATTAATGTTTTTGTGTTTGATTCTATACTGCATCAATTAAAAGGAAAGTTCAATAAGGGAAATAATTAGGATAACTGATTCACCCCCCCCCCTCTCAGTTATCAACAAAGGAGACATATATAAAAGTAAAAGGACAAATAGCCATGATGACTAAGGCCAAGAAGCAGTGGGATACCAGTCTAACTCAGCTTAAGCAAATCTATAAGACTATCCTAGCTAGTAGCTGACTTTGCATGTCTTGAGGACAAGACATAATTTTGTGGGGCAGATGATGTTAGCAAGTTACTTGGCATAGAACAAAGCTAACTAGAGGATACTACACATTATGTAGAGGCTGGAAGCTGACAGAAGATGATAAATAACACATCACTAGATATATTAGATATAGTATAAATAGAGAGATAGGAGATAGTAGAATGTAAGTAAGCATGATAGGAGAATAGGAGTAGATTGTGACGTAAACAATGACATAGAAGTCATATATGTAACTAGTGAGGCAGAGACTCAAACCTGTCGGAGGATGGACATATGATGTATACATTTGATTGTTGTTAATATATATATGGAGGTTCGTCGGTACTGGGTTATTCTGTGTGTTATCTTATTTTGATGTATATTTGATGCTCTATTTGGTTATTCTTTATGTTTTATAGTCAATCTCTAGCTACCTGACCGGGGTATAAACTGACTACAAAAACTTGACTAAGGATCGGATCTCCGAACTGGTATCTTCTCTACATTTCTTGCTAATAATGAGATATGATCAGAGTGAAATTCATGGGTAGATATATGCTCCCCTATTTCTACTTTCTTCTTTAGGATGTATAAACAGGGTGGTGATCTTTCCACTTCGACTTTCTAGAAAGACGTTGATGAATATTCTTTAGTAGGGTCATTTCACTAACACTAGGATGCAAAGAATATGATTCTAGAGATGGTAGAACTAGGATTCCAATGCAATAGACAACACTCAAATCAAAGTTTGCTAGCCTAAGTTATAGATGTTTGGATGAAGAGAGGTTGAGAAACTTGTATTTCGACCCTAGATAGTAATCAAGAGTTTTGACCTTTTTACTATAAATAGTAAAATGAGTCCTCACTTTTTACCATTCATTTGTCATTTTTAGTTTTGAAGGAGTTGGAGCAAGGAGGAGAGCAACCATGCCGAGCCGAAGACCATATCGACCACCGATGTTGGATGCATTGTGGAGCCGAGTAGCACAGGGCCTAGACGAGCATAAGGTAGGCTTCTATCCAACTTGTGCTTTTCCTTTATGCTTTAATAATATTTATCTTTTTTGTGCCAAAATGGGCCTAGGAGACATATGTTGTGATCCTAGGGTGTCATTGACCTCCTGGAGTGCCCCAGACCCTTCTAAGTGTGCAGGTGCTCCTTGAGTTCCCCATACCTTTTCAGGCACCTTGGTCCACGATCAAGGCTAATTTTGATTTCTTTGATTGCTTTTCGTAGCTTTTTGATTAAATTATGATGTATACTTTGTTGATAATGTTTCAGGTACCTCCAAGGATGCGAGAGCATGCTGGAGGCCTTTTATACACATTGTTGCATAGCCACGTAGGTACACTTACTGACACATAGATGAGACATCTTCAAGATGTTGGATTACAGTGGGTGTATACAATGCCCATGATGACATATCACTGTAAAATGTTGATGGCGCTTATGGAGTGGTGGAACTCATATGCTTCCACCTTTCATCTTCTGACGGGGGAGATGATAGTTACATTAGAGGATGTGTACTAGATTCTTTGATTACCCGTGAGAGGCAAGATGGTCAGGATCATTAAGCAAAGGTCTGAGGAATATACCTAGGTGATCCAAATGTACTACCTTGGTCGCATGATGCCATCAAGTGATCAAGGACACATTGTTATTCAATGGTTGGAGCACAGTGTTATTACATCGATCATACATCCCATCATGATTGCTACCATTGCATTAGTTGTCACATCAAATGGGAGAGGCACTCACCTTCACGGAGGCCTTGTCCATACGATTATAATGATGGATGAGCACAAGATGATGTACTCCTAGGGATGGAGTATGTTAGCTCACTTGCATTATGATCTGGGTCGCCATGTGCACTATGAGGCACACAACTTGATGGTATGCACAATCCTACAGGTGTGGGCATTCAAGCACATCACATGTATGCAGCCAGTGGGATATCTAATAGAGGCCTATCAAGATGTGTCCACGATTGCACGCCTACAAGCTAAGAAGACCATGGAGATGGGGTGATTTGTTATATTGGAGAGTTGTATTTGATAGGCTACAATCAGAGGCCATCTTGTGGAGACCATACAAGACTTGCAGGCTGTGGATGGGATAGACTCGATAACTAGAGAGGATGCAGAGAGATTGGTTTTTAGCCAGCTGCAAAGATTGCATCATAGTTTTGTTCTACTATGATAGGGTGATGAGGCAGTTCAGTCAAGTGCAAGGAGTTTCTATTAGACATCATTCTACGCACAGTCCACACATTGCGGGGTGTGGCCTTGTGATCAGACATGACTTACCATCACAAATGTGGTGTTGAGTGATCTTGATGATGTTATAGAGGATGATGATCCTATTTTTGAGGCTGACGATGTGGCTGTTATCCCAACATATATAGCTTGGTGGGAGATAGTGCATCCCGCTCTAGTCTTTCCTATAGGTCATCCCACTAGCAATCCTAGATCTTGAGCAGAGCGAGGGGATGAGTTAGAGGAGTGGGAGGGAGACAATGTTGGATAGCATGGTAGACATGACGGCAACGACAACGGTGACGACGACAACAATGGTGATGATGACGACAACGGTGATGACGACGACGACAACAGTGATGACGACAACGGTGACGACGACGATGATCCACTAGTGCCAGGTTTAGTCTCAAGAGGTAGATGACACCAGGGAGTAGAGGGTGTAGGTGTCACCGAGGATATACCTATGGTCTGACCTCGTAGCCTACAGCCACTAAGCACTGCCAATGGAGTGTAGCATTGATTCGAGCATAGGGAGTAAAGTGGTGGTACCACTACGATGCCTCCAATAGTAGAGATGGTTGTAGACATCGACGCAACTACCATTGTAGTCGATCTAGATTGGTATGATGGTGATCTTGGTGAGTATTTTATTATTGTACTTGTGTTTGTTAAGATGTTGAGTGTATTATAGATTTTGACTGAGATACTGATATGATTTTTTTTATGTTCTGTAGTTGGTACTAGGGCATGGCAAACCTTGTGGATCGAGTCAAAGTAGATATGGTACCCACTGAGTCAACCAAGTAGCCAATGTGGACTTGTTATAGGACACAACACATAGTAGGTCGACATGCAGAGCTATTCGATCATGTCGCGTGACTGAGAGTAGCCTATGAGGAGAGATAGGTGGAGTGAGATCAGTTTAAGGTTGAGAGAGAGCGGGTGATCCAAAGAGTAGCAAGTGCTGAGGAGGCATGTGATGTACTTCAGATACAGCTAGATCAACAGCAATTTTTGGGTCAGATAATGCTTTTACTAGTTATCTACAAGCAGAGGTGGACCAGCTACAAGTTGAGAGAGATCAATTTCAACATCTTTATACAAATTCCACACATGAGGTGGGAGAGCTTAGAGGTGAGCTTAGGGGCGTACGATCGTGGAGTACCTCTAGGAGTTACTCACAATCAGTAGCCTCACATAGAAAGTGTTTCATCACTTAGGCTCCACTAGATCCCAAGGGATATGGATGCCACGGTCCAACACCTTGATGAGATTTTGTGTATTGTATTATGATACACCACATTTTGATGTAGTGGTGGATTTTATATTATCCTGTACTCAAACTCTCATGATATATATATATAATATATATATAAGATTTTGATTGTTTCTTATTGTGTTAGGGTTTGGTTTAATATTAGATTCTATATGTGATTTACTTGTCATGTAAATGCAAAAAAGATCTATTGTGATTCAAATGTATGTCAAAATTAAATGTGATTGTGATTTGTATAGACAACTATATGTAATTGTTTAACAATTGCAAAAATGATTTAATTGATACATGTATGTGATTGAAGGATCAAATAAACACACATGTATATTCTATTAAGGTATATACACATGTTGAGATAATTCAATTATGATCCAATTAAACAACATTGTAATATTGTTAAATTAGATATGACAATTATTATTGAACATGGTGCATAACTAGCACACTATATGCTAACAACTAAGTAATTTTTGAAACTAAGAAAAATACCTTAATGAATCAAGACAATTTGCATTTTTGTTAGGATTGAAGCAAACAACCTATCATAGGAAATTTTAATTTACTATCTAATAGTCATTTTCTTTAGAAGAAAATGTTATCATACGAATGAAAGTAAAGATTAAGCATAATATCAATGCAAATGCAAGGCATTAATAGTCTCTTTGAGAGGCATGCCATGCATATCAAATAATCTATACACACTCAATCTGAAGACTTCAGTGATGATGTATGGTCCTAGCCAATTCGGGCTGAATTTCCCTCTTTCGTCAGGAGGTACATTGACGTTGCATTGATTTTCATAGAGTACGAGATCTCCAATCTCGAATGAACGATGAATAACACGTTCACTGTACAAGTGTTGAATGGTCTTTTGATGGGCTTGGAGATGTTTGAGAGCATGCATGCACTATTCATCGAGCATTTCAAGTTGTTGATGTCTTAATTCTCTTTGAGTATTTTCATCTTGAATGCCATTAAGAAAAAATTGCAATGAAGGAATTTCTAACTCCAAAGGCATGATTGCATCGACACCATACACAAGGTTGTATGGGGTAGTACCTATAGCCATACGAACACTCGTTCAGTAAGTCCATAATGTGTAAGATAGTTGAGTATTCCAATCCTTTTGATGTTTATTAACAGTTTTTCAAATAATTTGTCCAATTACTTTGTTAGGAGCTTCTGCCTAGCCATTTGATTGTGGATAATATGTTGTAGAGAAGCGATGTTGAATATGATATTTTTCAAGGAAATTCTTCACTTATTTGTTCTTAAATGATGAACCATTGTCAAAAACCAAAGTGGAAGGAATACCAAATTGAGAGATTAAGTTGTCTTGGATGAAACGACAAATCACTTCAGCAGTCATGGATCAGAGAGGGACCATTTCGACCCATTTTGTGAAGTAGTCAGTGGCTGTGAGATTGAAAGTGTGTCCTAGAGAAGAAGGAGGAGAAAAGTTTCCCATAAGATCCAAGCCCCACATGGAAAATGGCCAAGGCGAAACTTGAGCACGAAGTTCCTAGGGAGGAGCTCGAATGAGAATGTTATGTTGTTGACATTGCAGGAACTTTTTAACAAACGCAAAGAAATCTTGTTCCATGTTTTGCCAATAGTAACCCATACAAAGTAACTTTTGAACTAGAGAATTCCCACTGAAATGTCCTTTGCAGGCACCTGAATGTGCCTCTTCCAGTGCAATCAGGATCTCAGATTTATTAAGGCAATGAAGGAGAAGACCTTCAAAGCTTCATCAATATAGTATGTTTGATAAGATGATATAGTGTGCTGCAATTTTGTGTATGCGAATTCAAGAACTTTTAGATGTTAGATTAGGAAAGGTACCATCACACAACTATTGGAGTATATGGGAGTGTTAATGATGATTTTATTCACAATCAAACACATATAGAAATTCTACACTCATACACTTATCTCTCTTGAAAGATACAATAAATTCAAAATGAATTTATAATCCCAAGGATCTTTTAGTCAGGTCTTGACTTCACATGTAGTCACTTAGGGTTCATTGTAGGTTGTTTTACTTGGGGACTTACAAATATTGCATCTTATCTTCTGGATCTAGACAACTTCCTGCAAATATCACTGTTATCTTGTATGATATGCACATATCTTGTGTAATTCTTGTCAAATTTATCAGTTAACAACTAAGCTTTGAGAAGATTTTTGTATTTAGCATAACTTTGATCAATTCTTCTAAATCATCTTTACCTAGTTAAATATTTGATCAATTTCTCTATATTTAATGTAACTTTCATCAGTTCTTCTAAATTTAACCCTGATTAACTAAACTTTACTCAATTCTTCTATATTTGCTTAAAGATCTTTAAAGTGTCAAATTCATTGATATTATTGTTTATTTCCTCGGGATTTGACATTATTTGCACTTATTTACAACAATTTTAGAAATAAAGAATAAAAGATAATGTTTGAGAGGGAAAAGTCCTAAGAATTTAAGTTTCCAGAAATCACACACATATATCCTGATAAATTCACGAATTAAATTTAAGATATAGTTATACTTCATCAGATGTTCTATAGCTACATATAACAGATGCAAATCCTCAAGTACAATTGATGATACTAAGAAATGGTTCAAATGCACTCCAAGGGATGTAGCAATTTAATATTTCATTACTAGAAATCAATAGGAAGATCACTTATGATTTACAATGAGGCAGTAATCCATATCCTTCAATCCATTCACATGCATAGAATATACAAATGATCTCACTGAATTGTGAGATAAAATCATGAGGTAAGCCAAAAAGTTACAAGTGTAGCTAACTTAATGCTTAGAGAATTTCATCAATTCCATCCCCCTTTTTACAATGATTTGGATGTCTTTTATAAGACAAGGATCCAAAATCATTTATTACAATCAACGGTCAAGAAGCAAGGTATGTGACTGCCAGTTGGCATTTGATGTGGATGACAACTGGATCTAATCAATATCCTTTATACTACATCAAGATCTAGGAATATTCCAAAATATCCCCTTCAGACACTTTATCCCTCAGCTACTCTTCACCTTCTTGCAGCCCTTTTGCAATTATCATCCAAATGTTTATCACACTACATCTTGCTAAAAGGAATATCCCAATTGGATACCCATTACCCCTTGCATTTCTGCACTATCCTTATGTATATTTGGTTTGAAGGCATCATTTTAGTGGTTCGCCACTCTTTGGGATCTCTCATAACCAATTGACCATTTGGATATCCCACTAATTAAAGTGTCCACCGTCCATATCCAGTTATCTCAAAATACTTAACATTGGAGAGCCCCATTACTCTATATCAGAACCAACGTCATCTTCAACAGACATCTGTCTAGACTCCATAGCCTGTATATATCGTAGGATGCAATTATTTTTGTGATTCCATCCGTATCAAAATCTTGAGCTTTAACCTTGGCATATTCTTACATTTGGAGTTGATCGCTCAAGTTTGTCCATTTATTTGTACAGGCATTCATCTTGCCCTTATATCCTTTTATCTTCATATATAGATCCATTACCTCATTGATGACATCTTCTATGAAATGACTTACTGGATCTTCCAAAACTAGGCCATACTTGGCCTTGAAGCTCACAACTAAAGCTTGATCTTCATATTTCTCCTTTTCATCCACCATTTGGCTTGTTACCTCCTCTTAAATCTCCATTTTATGGTGAGGAGTTCATGAGCCTTGTTTCTAATCTCAATGGCCTTGTGTTGGCATCCCTTTAATATCTCTTCCTCAAACTTTAAGTCCTTCACCCATGTTAATATACGTGGCATGGTTTGTATTGTCATTATATACTAGTGTATCAGTACCTTGTCAGGCAATGTTTGGATGGCCCTCAATTTAGTGAGATCCTAATCAGCCTGATCTAGTCTTGTTGTGCATTCTTCCTTCAGGACATTAGCCTTATTCTTGATGAAGGTTAGGGTGTCCCAATTTGACAAAGTAGTTTGCATAACATCCTCCCCTTCTTCCAGGAACTTCTAGTACCATCCCTCCATGACTTGAGCATAATGTTTCTTTGCATCTAACTCTGTAATTTGCTCTTGGGTCATTAATGTTAGATTGGTTAGGACCTCAGTTATTGACATTCTAGGGGTGAATAACCCCTTAATGAATGACTCCAGTTGGGTAATGCGCCCCTTCAATTCCTGCTTCTTCAACTTGTCTTTCTTTATTCTAGTTGTGATAGCATCTGCATTGCCTTTGAGCTTATCTATTTCCTACTCCATAGTAGCATGGCCCAAGTCCAAGGTGGTTATTTGATACTCACCCATACTTATCTCTCCTTTAGCCTTATCCACTATAGGTACAACCAATTGGCTTGTCCTATGTCCTGTGGCATCTCGCCTAATGGATGATATTGCCCTTGCCTTCCTCTTGGGCTTTATTTCTTCCACAGAAAACAATGTTTTGAAATCAAAAGGAATTAAATGAATAGGAGGATCATATACATCCAAGGCAAGCCATCTAGGAATGTCCTATGCAGGTCCTTCTTGACTGGATTGTTCAATTCAGACATCTTCTATTTGCAATTCATCTTCTTTACATGGTTCATCTTCACGTTGAGCAGCTTCACCTTGACCCTGTTCCTCTTCTAGGTGTTGTTCACCCTTGCCCATCTCAGGATCCTATTCATCATTCCCCACCTCAACACTTCTATCCTTTTCCACATTAGGTTGATCCTCATCCATGGGTTGGGGCTCTGGGTTTTCCTCTTCAAGAGATGCCTCTTCTATTCCCTAGTCATTTTGAACCTCATCGAATGCCAGCTTTTGCTGCATCTCTTTATCCTAATCCCCTGTTGGGTACTCTTCACCCTAATGTACATCACCTTCTTTTGGGATATCCTCAGGCGTCGTCTCTTTAACCTCTAGATGGGTAAGGTCTACATTTACTTATGCTATCTCCATCTGCCCTGATGGACCTACCTCCTCCTATGTCGCCATGACCACATCTTTGAATTGTTCTGGTTGGTCCTCTAACACATCCTAAGGTCCTGACATCTCTGTTTCAAATATCAACTCCACCTCCTGATCCTTTACTCCTTCTACCTCAACATTTCATGTTTTTGACTCATCAAGTTGTGATGCACGAGGAGTAAAGAGAGAAGAGACTAGGCTATTCACCACATCAGTGGTGACCTTATCGTCTGTCAAGTCTATGACCTGATCCAAGGGCAATTGCATACCCTCCACCCTTGCTTGTTGTTGGATCTCCTGATCCTTCTTCATTTCCTCATCCATTTCCCTTTTCACCTAGATGATACTTTGTATCTTTTGGGCTTGAGGTGACTTTGTTATTAGCTAACTGCCTTGAACTTTATGACTTGCCACTTATTGAGCAGGAAATGATTGTGTTTGAGGCAATTGAATCTCAGGGTGGGAAGGAGTAGACACAAATAATGTCTCCATGGAAGTAGCAGATCTAGATGTCTCTACTTCTCCATTTTTGTCCTTTAAGAGGCCCCCCTCATATGTATAGTTGGTTTGGGCATCTTCCTCTTTTGCCTTGGGATTTCCAATCCTTCTAGGATATCCACTACTGGGTATTCTGGTGGAGATGCATACGAAAATGGGATAGCACCTATTGGTTGTTCCCTTTCTGGTGAAGGCATTGTGGCCACACTTACACCAGCTGAAGTAAAGGGCAGTCTAGAACTAGATGTGCCATCTTTGGCCAATGCGGCCTCCATGACTCTCCTAACTATGAGGAAATTATCATAATCTGCATCTATTTGATCTTTTCTCTTCCTCTTCTTGCCATATGTGATGTCCACTCCTTTGGAATTTAGCTCATTCACTTGTCTATCTACCCATTTCTAGGTAGCGGCTAGGACATTCTTGGACATGACATCAATTGATATCTCATTTGGCTTTGTCCAATCCGAGAGAGGCAATGTCTCCTTGTATATTTGTTTATTATCATAGTCCGGATCTAAAGTTAAACTATCATCAAACTTGATTTGAGGGGGCACCTCGGAGATCCCCAAATTTCTCATTTGGGTAAGCGTCAGGCACTGATATCCTCTTTTCTTGACATCCTCTTCATCATTACAATTTGCCCAAAAATTCTCCAGAGGAGGCACATGCTGCAACTTCTTGTCTACATAGTTTTCCATTCTATGGTATGGATCTAACATTCTTTGGAGCAGGAATGGTTGTAAGCTCAATATTTGCAACTTAGCTTCAGATGACTTAGAGTCCTTGAACTCCACACACCTGAACCACCTGACATCCAATGGAAACTTCACCACTCCCTAGACTTATTTTCTGACATATGCTTCGTAAGAGGGAATAATCTACCTAATTATCTCTAGAAGCAATACCTTGTTGGTGGGATACCTCGACAACATGTATGGGAGACCTTGAAACCCATCCATCTGGATATATGTGAAGGTTTAAAACTATATGAACCAAGATCCATGTGGAGTGATGGCTATATGCACCTCTTGGGATATCCTTTTGCTTTGTCACCCTCTATTAACTGGACAAGCCACATCATGAAAAAATCATTTACCCTTTGGAAGTACGCAATACATTGATTCTTCTCCAGCTGGGGATAATACTGCCATACTAGTTGCTCTCCATCCTTACTTCCAAGCTTGCCCACTATATTCAAGCCATCAAACTGTGAGTTGAAAGCACAAGAATAAACAATATATGAGGTCATAATAAACTTCTCTTCTTCTTCTTCCAACCTACTAGACCATTGTACACTACATCGCTGATTAATTGTGCCCAATGCACAATGCCTCCATCATCTTTCACTGACCTTATAACTCCATACATCCAAAGATCGAGGGACCTGACATCCTCGTTCCTGACCATCCTATTAAGAAAGGTGATCATGTATTGGACTTCATCATTGAAGTCAAACCTGTATAGTGTTTGTGCCATTTTAGACACTACCTTCAGCCTTGTTGCAGGATCTAGCCATGAATTGTGCATCACCTTTTTGCATCCAGAAACATTTGAGTTGTATTATGTTATTAATGCATTTATGTCAATTTCAAATACATCTCAACCTCTTGGGAGGTTGAAAGTTTTCGCTATGCCCTTAGGTGAGAAATCTGCATAGGTTTGGCCTCGGTATGCCACATGTTAATTGACTAGATTATATTTCTGTGCACATTAGATAACCAGTTCCAAGGCATCCATGGCAACTCGAAATCCTATGGCATTGTACATGCTATTAGTGACAATATTCTTCAACACTTCGCTCGCGTCATGAGCATGGACCTTTTCCTTGAATGACTCTAGATCCACATTACTATGAGTATATGAGGCGTAACCAAATTTACACGAGACTCCTCCAGGAGTGTACCCATTGGGTCCTTGAACTCATCATGCATTTGTTTCAACCTTTTCATCATCATGTCCTGCATGATGCACACACACCAAAGTTACTTGCCTGTGTGGGGGCTAGGGCTACAGGTTATTTCTTTTCACTTCCCTAGTTAAAACTAAATTTCACTGAATATAGGGTTACAGGTTAAACTTTTGCAAAAAATAATGAGATTTCACTATGGTAAAGAACCCAATCGGATTCACCCTAAGTAAATGAAATTACCTTGTTGTAATTGACAAATTAATGATTGTGTCTTATACGTACCTACGTGAGTGGAAATTCACATTTGTAGAGATTTCGCAATGTACCTTTGGCATGTTTTGTTCCATGATCTCAGTCTATATTCTTTACCTTAATTCATCTTAGGATCTATACAAATTGCTCGTAAACAAACTCTTTGCAAATTCACTTTGGATGCTTGAATGCTTTGTGATTAACAAATTGATCAAATTATGCTTTTATCTCTCATGAAATTTGCTAAGTGTGGATTCATCCAATACCTTGATATAGTAGATGGGCAATTACTCTTTAGGAGTGGGGAAACATGATAATGGCAATCCACTTTATGAGAGTTTAATGTGGACCAGACTAGATGGATGTTAGGATATCCGGTCAAAATGTCCGGTGGAAAATGTCCAATAGGAAAGTCCAATTTGTCTAGTTCGATTTTGGCTAATGTCGAGTAAGGGATATCAAGATGACCTATCTGGATGATGTTATCATGGTCATGGTCAAACTTATGTTGACTAGATGTTTGGGTAAGTGGATCTTCACATCCTATTTCAGAAGGTCCAGACATGGGATGTCCAGTCAAAATATGTCATGTTGAAAATGTCTGATTGAAAAGTCAATGGTCAATGGAATGAACAAAACTACTATTAACACTTAGACAAGATCTAGATGTGGAACCAAACATGACAAATGTCCAGTCCAAGTGTTTGGTCAAAATATCACATCCTGTAGGATCAAACACTCTTTTCTTATGCTTTGGGTATGTTGGATTTTCCCAAACTGGATGCTTCCCAGTTATCCCTACAAGGTAGCCATCATTGATCAACAGGATTCCTGGGCCAAGGGCCAATAGTACAAGAGATAGACTCTATAAATATCTCCTCTTCTTCTTTAGGCTCTGTAGAACCAAGGGGGGTATTCCCTATTCAACATCCATGAAATATGCATGTGAACTGACTGGGATGTTGATACAAAGCAGATAGATCCTCTCTTATGCAGACCAAAACTATGGAATAAGTGCAAAGGGGCTAGCTTTGGGCTTATGTTCAGTTGTGAGACAGAGGATCCTAGTCCTAAACTACTTCTAATACCCTAAAGGTTTGTATTTGACGTTGAATTTGTAATTTGTATTTGGATGCAAGAATGGGACTTTGGGTTGTAACCTCAATACAAGACCAGACTGGTGCCTATCCAGGGCTCGGAGTCAATAGATATGTGTGTGTGTGTGTGTGTGTTTACCATAGACTTAAAACAATAATCAGATTTCAAGGGATTTTGTAATGTTTGCCTTACAAACACTACCCAAGACTAAGTATTTAGTTATTTCTGCTTGCAAACATCCTCACTGCAATGTATTCTTCCCAACACTTAACCCAAAACATTTAATCTACTCCTTGAGCAGAAGTAAAAGATCAAGCATTCAACATAGCAATCCCATATCCTAGAATCTCAAACACCCCTTAGCTATTTAGATTCAGAAGAAGAACACATTCAACTTGGAAACAAATAACAGAATACATGCAATGAAGCATTACTCATTTAAATCAACATGAAATTGATGAATTCTATGCATAAAACATTCAACATACATCTCATAAACTCACAAGGCACCAAAAATAGAGCCACTAACGAAGTTGTATTTTGTTATAGCACCAAAATTTGCCAAATCTTCAACAACCTAAATGAGTAACACAGTCTGCATTTTATAACAGAACTGCGTACTCAGCAAATTAATTACATGGCACTTTTCAAAAAATTTCCAGATTCAATGCATCATCTGAAATGGCACTCAAAATATTGAATGCAGCAGGTGGGATCGTGAGATGGGCCGCCGTTTGAAGATTTCCCATTAAAATCAGTAGTTGACCTGTCCATCGTCGATCAGACCTCTACAATTCCGCCATCAATAGCAACCTACCCACAGCTCCTCTGGAAATTTGCAGCAGCATGTCTCTAAATTTTTCCCACCTGAAAACAGCTGCAAATGCATACAAATCCTTCGTTGCTTGAAAGTTTAAAACCGGCCGTTGATTTCCCTCCTATCGCTTGAGATCTGTGGCTCAAAATCATGTTGACTAGTCGTTAACCAATGGAAATATGCCACACAAATGCCTTTTGTTTCACTAACTTTTCCCATCGCTGAACCTCATTTTGCCTTGTCTACTACTGTTGCCTTTTTTCGCCTTGTATATGCATATTCAAATGCATATACAACTGCCCGCTTTCCTGCCTTTTAAATCCTTTGTATATGCCAATGCATATACATACAAGGTGGGCCCCAAATCTGTATAGAACAAATCAAAATTCTACTCGGGTCCGGCTTGTATCACCTTTTACATCTTTCCATTTTCTATATTGCATACATACAATGCAATATACATGCCGCGGATTTCAAATTTTATGAAACAGATTGGGATAGTTTTCATCTGGGCCTTGTATCTCATCCCTTTGTATATCGGCATATACAAACGCCATATACATGCAAGCCGTGGACCCCAAATGTTTATGAAGCAGCTTGAAATCTCCATCGGGTCCGGATTGTATCTTTGGAATGCATGTTCCGCTTATATGTGCGATCGGTGGGTACCACTGTTTGTATCTTTTCCCTTTGCATGTTTCGATTGTATGTTGGGAACATAAAAACCCAACATACAATGCGCAGACACCACCTGCTTTACAAATGCAATTAACTATCTTGTCGTGTCCACCTTGCACTTGTTCATTTGTACATTTCCTCTTGTATATTGGACATACATTCAACTTTGCATGTCGACCTTTGCACATTTCTTCTTTGCCTATAGCGAATGTATACCGCATATACATTCCGCTTTGTATGTGAGGCGGACCCCACCACATGTATCTCTTCTGCTTTGTATGTTGCCGAACATACAAGACCCCTTGTATCTTTTCATTGTATATGCATTGGCCGATGCATCTTTTGCACTGTAGTGAATGCATGTCGGCTACGTACATTTCCTCTTGTATGTTGGCCTGCATCTTTGCAATGTATATTTCCTTTGCACATTTCCAATGTATCTTTCTGTTGTATGTCTGAACATACAATACGAAATATACATGCAACTCGATATACAAACACAGAATATTCTCAGAATCTGCGATAGATTCCTCAATGTATATGCACCTTTTTTAAGCCCGATATGCATGCAAAGATGCATATAACTCAATTTTCTCACCATTTTCAAAGGCCGATTGAAAATTCTGCAAGCCCGCCAATGGTGTCTCCTCTTGTACATACAAACCCCTTTGTATATACAAAGACATGCATTTTAACTGTGAAGGCCAACAAACTTAGCATTTTTCTGAATTTTTTGGAAGGTGCCTGTGAATGTAGAATGCTCGAAACTTGATGTCTAAGCAAGCACCAATAGGGTATAGGGCTATAAGGATAAATTTGACGGCTTTGATAGGGTCTAGACATATATTTCCTGAGCGCGCTAATATCCCGATCAGGGTTGGGAATTAATTGATCGCATTTAAATTTGGCTTCAGGTCTTGGCATTTTTATAAGGCATTTGCAACCCAATATGGACATCAGACATGACCTAGATATCTCGCAAAGGTCCATGTCCAATTGACCAGAATATTCGGTTGACCAAAATATCCAGTTGGCACAACTTGCTCATTTTAGTGAATTTTCAAAAACTTCAAAAGGAGACCCTTGCTAAAATTCCATCCTCTACCCATCCATGACCATTTCAAGGGACACTTTGTAACTTGGAATTCACTCTTAGTTACTTGACATTTTACTTATACTGCCCAAGTGAACAACAAAAGACCAGCCAAACAAAAAAAGAACAGGTCCTCATTTTGTCAAGGCCAAAATGGGGCGTGTTGTGAGACCACACAATAGGGAGTACCATTCATCAAAATCTATACTATCACAAAAGGCAATATCTGAATATGTTTCAAATATTGAAGGTTTTTAGATTATGAATTATGAATTGATAATCTATGGAAGGGTCATCAAGGGATATAAGGGAAGTAGCACTTGCCATTGCATCTGCATGACGATTGTCTTTTCATGGAATTGTATCAATTGTAAAGGATGAGAAATTCTTCAATAACAATAAGGCTAAGTCTCTATACTGAGATAACTTATCTTTTTTTGCTTGATAAGATTTAGTGACTTATCTTATGATCAATTGAGAATCACCAAATATATAGATGTGTTTAATGTTGAGAGACAAAGTAGTATGCAAGCCAACAATAAGAGCTTTGTACTCTGCAATGTTGTTGGTACATAAAAAGTTGAGATGATAAGATAGAGGAATTGGCTTTCCTGATGGAGGTACTAGTATAACACCAGCACCCGAGCTAGTTTGACATCTAGAACCATCGAAGAATAACTTCCACTTGTCATCAACATCTAAGGAGAGGATTTGATTGTCAGGGAATGACTCTTGATTTGGAATAGAGAATGGTAAGGAACTTCAAATAAGTGGTTGATCAATGTTTGACCCTTAATTTACCTTTTGAGAGACAAACTTAAGGTCAAATTTTGTTAACAACATAACCCACTTCTCTAAATGTCCTAAACGATCTGTTTTAGCAAAGAGATGTTTCAAAGGATCAAATTTTATAATTACATTAATTTCATCATTTAGAAGATAATGCCTCTATTTTTGTGTTGCAAAACAAGAGAGAGGCCCTGCTTTTCTATCGTAGAATATCGTAGTTCATAATCAAGCAAGGTTTGGCTGATATAATATACAGCTCATTCTTTGCCATCATCATCATTTTGTGCTAACAATGTTGTGAGAGCATTAGGAGAAAGAATTTTAAAGCCATTACCATAGATAGATGTCATTTCTAAAGAGGAAGGAGGCACCTCATAGGTCTCATATTCTGTAGTATAAGAGTAAGTTTTATCAAAACAACTTTTTAAATAAATCATATATTTCTCATGAGTAGATTTAGGAGAAGAAATTGAAGCAACCTTAGATTTTTCCAATTTTGAAGGTGAGACTTTATATTTACCCACAAAGGTAGGTGTAAATTCTAACAAACCCCATTCATCACCAAAAAGTGTATTCGAAGGTGAATTAGATTCTTCTACAATAACCTCCACAGGGGGAGATGTTTTAACTTTAGAATGAGATGAAATTAGAGTAAAAGGTTTGAAATATTGTTGATTTTTAGCTTCAGTTTGTAGACAACTTTCTAGAATCAGATCAGCTTCAATTGTTTGGAGCTTATTGTCATAAATAAACTTGATTGATCGATGAAGGGTAGACGTGTTGGATTTAGGGCATACAACTGAGAGGGGGGGGGTGAATCAGTTGTATAAAACTTCTTCCTCTTTCAAACACTTGATTCTTTGTTGTTAGTTAGCAACATATCAAATAATCATCCATGAAAGCATAATACATAAACACAAGAGCAGATAAGCATCAACACATTGAACACCAAGATTTTGACGTGGAAAACCCGGTTAAGGGAAAAACCACGGGGTGATTAACCCAAGAATTATTCTCTGTTAGAAGAATAAAGAAAAATGAATGGCACATGCCAATAAGGGCTCACTGCCCGAGCACACTGCTCACAAAGAGGCCCACTACCTACAAGGAGACACACTGTCTACAAAGTGATAAAAATCACAGTTTTGAACTGGAGAATGACATCTCTACCATGTCCGGATCGGTTCCAATTAAGCCCAACAATCTCTGCTCTGCCTTTCGCACGTTTCTTCGCTATGCCACACTCATCCACACACCACACTTTGAAATGAACTCACAAACCGTTATTTATACAAGACATCGACTTAGGAACAAACATCTAAGTCGGCAAACAACCATAGGAGTATCCGCAAGATGAATAACACATCCGGTCGGCCATCACAAGAACATTCGCAGGATGAACAACTCATCCGGTCGGCTAAACAGAGCAAGAACTTCTTCCGGAAGAATAGCTTCAATTCCGGGCTCTACTATCAATGCGGATCAACAACACATCCTCAACATGATCCAGAAAACTTCACAAGCCTGCCTGAAAGACCGGATACATCCGCACGTCCTATACTTGCTGGAATCTCTTGTCTTCCTCATCCGGAACTTCAAGAACACAGTCTGTCTCCAATGTAGAAGGTACTTCCGGACCTTCAAATCACACATTATCAATGCGGACCAACAACACAACCTTAACATGATCTAAGAACCTTCACAAGCCTGCCTGAATGACCAGGTACGTCCGCATTTCATTTTCTTACTGAAATCTCTTATCCTCCTTATCCGGAACATCAAGAACACTGTCTGTTGCTACTGTCATAATGCAAGAGGTACTTCCGGACCTCCAAATCGTACAAAACTCGAGTTGGCATATCACAAGGATATTTCAAACACTCTTTCCAATCCGCAGATTAGGATTGTACAATTCCGGACCTCACCGGACCTTTCTGTGATCCTCTGTCACCTCTAAGCACTTGCCGGAACCGGTTCCATACAGACAGCCATAACCTCTTCAGGTCTTCATGCGGACCTCTGAAATCTTAACTGAAGCATCTCAAGACTCATATCTGTAAACCCTTTAATCCGCATCCTTCGGTTCTCAACCTATACAATACATTTGCCTTCTTCTCATCACTGTTCTTCACTGTTCCTGACTGAGGCTAATTTTCTCAATATCCTCAACACACAGCTCATCAAATCCTTCTTGTCAATGCAATATGAGTATGTTGACATCAATGACAACACTGGCTCACCTCATACTTGCAACAATCTCCCCCTTTGTCATTGATGGCAACATATGATGTGAAAAACCATCAAGACAAGAACTTCTCCTTTCTGTCACAGCTCCCCCTATCAACAACAACTTTTCACATGTCTTCTCTTCCTTTACTGCTCCCCCTTTGATCATCAATCAATTGTTTTTCACATGTCTTCTCTCCCCCTTTGACATCAATGGCAAAGGGCTCATACTTGCAATTCTAATACATCAGAATCATACCAGCTGCTCCCCCTTAGTAGCAGCTCCCTATCATCAATCCGGATCACAAGATATGACTGTGATATCCACCGGACTGATGCACATCAGTGCATCTTAGTTCATCACCGGAGGGGCCATGACCCCTAACTTCTCTCGGAGATATTCAAAAGAGTCTTTGGGAAGAGGTTTTGTAAAGATATCTGCAATCTGATCCTTGGAGGGAACATACTCCAATCTGACTTCTTCCTTGTTTACTTGTTCTCTCAAAAAGTGAAATTTAATAGATATGTGCTTAGTCTTAGAATGCAATACCGGATTCTTGGAGATATTAATTGCACTTGAATTATCACAGAAAATTGTGATAGGCTTCTCATATTCAACTTTGATGTCTCTTAGCATCTGCTTCATCCATAAGATTTGAGTGCAACTACCTGCTGCTGCAATGTATTCTGCTTCAGTTGTAGACAGAGATATTGCATCTTGTTTCTTGCTTAGCCAAGAAACCAATCTCTTCCCCAAAAAAGAATGCTCCACCACTAGTGCTCTTCCGGTCATCCACATCTCCTGCCCAATCTGCATCTGTGTAAGCATGAAGAGAGAAGTCCGGATCTCTAGGGTACCATAGACCATACTCAACTGTTCCTTTCAAGTATCTAAAAATTCTTTTGATTGTCATAAGATGAGATTCTCTAGGATCAGCCTGGAATCTTGCCACAAGACCAACAGCCTGCATTATATCTGGTCTAGTTTGAGTGAGATACAACAATCCACCAATCATTGATCTATACTTTGTCTGATCTGCCTTTGGAGAATCATCATCTTTGCTTAACTTACATCCGGTTGCCATAGGAGTGTTCATTGGCTTTGAGTCTTCCATACCAAATTTCCTTAATAATTCTTTCACATATTTGGTCTGAGAAATGAAGATCCCTTCTTTTGTTTGAGTAATTTGCAGACCCAAGAAGAAATTCATTTCACCAAGCATAGACATTTCAAACTCACTTTTCATCTGATTTGCAAAAGTTTTGCACATACTATCTCTTCCTCCAAAAATGATATCATCCACAAACACTTCAACAATTAAAATATTTTCATGATCAATTTTGAAATATAAGTTACTGTCAGCAGTACCTTTGTTGAATCCAATCTGCACAAGATGCTTATCCAACCTTTCATACCATGCTCTTGGGGCTTGCTTCAATCCATACAAAGCTTTCTTCAGCTTGCAGACCATATCATCATTATCAGACAATTGAAAACCATCCGGTTGTTCAATGTAGACTTCTTCTTCCAGATCACCATTTAGGAAGGCAGACTTGACATCCATCTGATATACCTTGAAGTCTTTGAAGGCAGCAAATGCAAGAAGTAATCTGACTGCTTCAATTCTTGCCACCGGAGCAAAAGTCTCTTCAAAGTCAATTCCTTCTATTTGAGAGTAGCCTTTGCAGACCAATCTAGCTTTGTTTCTGATTACTTCACCAGCTTCATTTAGTTTGTTCCGGAAGACCCACTTGGTTCCAATTACATTCCTGTCTCTAGGTCTGGGGACAAGATCCCAAGTATGATTTTTCTCAATTTGCATCAATTCATCTTCCATTGCTTTGGTCCAGTTTTCATCATTGCAGGCTTCATTTATTGTTTTAGGTTCAATCTTTGAAATCAGACAACATTCATTCTGATTTTGGGCAACATTCCTTCTAGTTTGTACACCTTTGCTTCTGTCACCTATGATTTGATCTTCAGAGTGGTTCAGTTTTACATACCTTGGGATTTTGGGAGTATCCTGCACTGCTGCTTCTTGATCAGGCTCATTCAGACCTATCTCTTCTTCCTGATTTACCGGATCAGGCTGACTCTGTCTCACCGGAGAGGATTGAGGTCCTTGAACACTGTCTTGGTCATCTTCATCAAACTCATAAAATCTTGAAGGCTTCTCAATTCCTTCATCAACCTTTACATTGGTGCTTTCTATCATCTTCCTCAATCTCTTATTGTAACACCGGTATGCTTTGCTTTGAGTGGAATAACCCAAGAAAATTCCTTCATCACTTCTAGCATCAAACTTTCCTAGATCTTCATCTCTTTTAATATAACACTTGCTACCAAATACTCTGAAATATTTCACAGTAGGAGTGATCCCAAACCAGAGTTCATAGGGGGTCTTACCGGTGTTGTTTCTGATTTGAACTCGATTGAGAGTGTAGACTGCGGTGCTGATAGCTTCTTTCCAAAACATTTGAGGAACATTTGCTTCCAACATCATTGTCCTAGCAGCTTCCTGGATGGTCCGGTTCTTTCTCTCAACTACTCCATTCTGCTGTGGAGTCTTAGGAGCAGACAACTGTCTCCTTATACCCTGTTTCTCACAAAAGTCAATGAATTCACCAGATGTAAATTCACCACCTCTATCAGACCTTAGACACTTTAGTTTCAATCCGGTTTGATTCTCCACCATAGCTTTGAAGATTTTGAACTTCTCAAAAGCTTCTGATTTTTCTTTTAGAAAGGTAACCCACATCATCCGGGAATGATCATCAATTAACAACATGAAATATCTATCACCCTGCAGACTCTTGATTCTTGTCGGACCACATAGATCAGTATGTACTAATTCCAACAATCCGGTAGAAGACTGATCTTTGCTTTTGAAAGAGACTCTGCTTTGTTTACCTAACTGACATTCTTTACACACACTATTTGTAGGTTTCATCAATTTTGGAAGATCTCTCACAGCCTGAGTATTGCTTATCTTGATGATGTTATCAAAATTTACATGACACATTCTTCTATGCCATAACCAACTCTGATCAATTTGGACAAACAAACAACTTTTATTTGAACCAACCAGATGAAAGATATTACCTTTTGTCTGAGTACCGGATGCAATTTCAGTTCCGGAGCTTGTAAAGATTCTGCATTTTCCATTCTTGAACCGGAGATCATAGCCTTTGTCCACTAACTGACCAACACTGAGAAGATTGTGCTTTAATCCTTCAACATACAGTACATTTCCTGTTTTGCTCTTACCATCAAAGGAAATAGTTCCCCTACCTCTGATTCTGCCAGCAGAATTGTCACCAAACTTTACCATTCCTCCTTCATATCTTTCCAAATCTAAGAACTTATTCTTGTCACCAGTCATATGGTGAGAACATCCACTGTCAATAACCCAATCATCCTTTTCTTCCACTTGAGCAGCCAAGGCTTTTTCAACAACTTTGTGATTGACAGATTCAGAGAGTATTGAATCTTCTTCCTTGATGGCTATAAACACCCACTCATTTCCAGATTTGCTTCCTAGTTCTGATTCATCATCTGTTACTCCTTCATTGTCATCTTCTTCATGAACATAATAGCAATTCTTTTGAAACCTTTGTCTGTGAGTATTAGATCTTGCAGATCTCTCCGGACATCTTGAGGCAAAATGACCAATCTTATTGCAGTTGAAACACTTAAAGGGTAGTTTTCCTTCATACTTACCGGATCCTCTTGGCAGTCTCTTTGCAATGAGGGCTTCAAGTTGAGCTGTTTCTGCTTCTTCTTCTTCCATGTCTCTTCTTGCTTGATCATACCATGACATTTTCCTTGATGAGTTTTCACCCGGATCAAATCTCTGTTTGCCTTTCACATAGGCACTGGCTTTGAAAGCAGATTCAGTCTTGGGAGGATCATCTCCAAACTCGGTCATTTCAAATGCAGCTAGTTTGCCAGCCAGTTGTTCTCTTGTGACAGTTGTGTGGGCTCTGAATTCATCAATGGCAGCAACTTTGATTTTGTAGGCAGCAGGAAGGGATCTTAGGATTTTGCAGACAATCTCATTTTCATCTAAAGTTCCACCAGCATTTCTGATTCCACATACCAGCTCATTTACTCTTGGCATGAAAGTAGTGATGTTTTCATCATCTCTCATTTTCAATCTTTCAAATTTCCCTTTCAGGCTTTGTAACCTTGCACTTTTGACAAACTCATCTCCTTCATACAGAAGTTCCAGTTTAGTCAGGATCTCATATGCAGTTGGTAGGTCAATAACATTCGAGAGATCTGAGTCATTCAATGCGCTTAGAAGAGCTTCCTTGGTCCACAGATTGTTTTCAGCTTCTGTGATTTCATTCAGAGTTGTCGGACCACCTTGTGGAGGTACATATGGTTTTGAAACCATAGCCAAGTATGCTTTTCCCATACATTCCAAGTGACACTTCATGCGACCTTTCCAGAGAGTGAAGTTGGTTCCATCGAACTTCGGACTATCCTTCTTGTATGACGACATCCTGGATCTCCTCAAGCGGTTAAGCTCCTATCAGAGGAACTTGGCTCTGATACCAATTGTTGGATTTAGGGCATACAACTGAGAGGGGGGGGGGGTGAATCAGTTGTATAAAACTTCTTCCTCTTTCAAACACTTGATTCTTTGTTGTTAGTTAGCAGCATATCAAATAATCATCCATGAAAGCATAATACATAAACACAAGAGCAGATAAGCATCAACACATTGAACACCAAGATTTTGACGTGGAAAACCCGGTTAAGGGAAAAACCACGGGGTGATTAACCCAAGAATTATTCTCTGTTAGAAGAATAAAGAAAAATGAATGGCACATGCCAATAAGGGCTCACTGCCCGAGCACACTGCTCACAAAGAGGCCCACTGCCTACAAGGAGACACACTGTCTACAAAGTGATAAAAATCACAGTTTTGAACTGGAGAATGACATCTCTACCATGTCCGGATCAGTTCCAATTAAGCCCAACAATCTCTGCTCTGCCTTTCGCACGTTTCTTCGCTATGCCACACTCATCCACACACCACACTTTGAAATGAACTCACAAACTGTTATTTATACAAGACATCGACTTAGGAACAAACATCTAAGTCGGCAAACAACCATAGGAGTATCCGCAAGATGAATAACACATCCGGTCGGCCATCACAAGAACATTCGCAGGATGAACAACTCATCCGGTTGGCTAAACAGAGCAAGAACTTCTTCCGGAAGAATAGCTTCAATTCCGGGCTCTACTATCAATGCGGATCAACAACACATCCTCAACATGATCCAGAAAACTTCACAAGCCTGCCTGAAAGACCGGATACATCCGCACGTCCTATACTTGCTGGAATCTCTTGTCTTCCTCATCCGGAACTTCAAGAACACAGTCTGTCTCCAATGTAGAAGGTACTTCCGGACCTTCAAATCACACATTATCAATGCGGACCAACAACACAACCTTAACATGATCTAAGAACCTTCACAAGCCTGCCTGAATGACCAGGTACGTCCGCATTTCATTTTCTTACTGAAATCTCTTATCCTCCTTATCCGGAACTTCAAGAACACTGTCTGTTGCTACTGTCATAATGCAAGAGGTACTTCCGGACCTCCAAATCGTACAAAACTTGAGTTGGCATATCACAAGGATATTTCAAACACTCTTTCCAATCCGCAGATTAGGATTGTACAATTCCGGACCTCACCGGACCTTTCTGTGATCCTCTGTCACCTCTAAGCACTTGCCGGAACCAGTTCCATACAGACAGCCATAACCTCTTCAGGTCTTCATGCGGACCTCTGAAATCTTAACTGAAGCATCTCAAGACTCATATCTGTAAACCCTTTAATCCGCATCCTCCGGTTCTCAACCTATACAATACATTTGCCTTCTTCTCATCACTGTTCTTCACTGTTCCTGACTGAGGCTAATTTTCTCAATATCCTCAACACACAGCTCATCAAATCCTTCTTGTCAATGCAATATGAGTATGTTGACATCAATGACAACACTGGCTCACCTCATACTTGCAACAAGACGGTCTGTCCCCATGGCATGAATCCAGGGTCTACCAAGAAGAAGATTGTATGAAAGAGAACCAAGCATGACATGGATAAGGGTAGATAAAGTCACAAGACTAGCCTTAACAGGTAAGGTTATAGTACCCAATGATTGTCTACCAATATTATCAAAGCCACAAATATTAAGTTTGTCCGGTTTAATGAGAGATGTATCAGCATTGATTTTATTTACAAGTCTATGCAACAAACATTAAGACCTAATCCACCATCAATCATAGTACGTCTAACCCTTGTTTTATTAATAATGACGAATATCATAAGAGGCTCATATTAGTTTTGAACTTCTATGTGAGCTAATTCATGTTGTTGAAACATGATGTCCATTTTTGTCACATGCATACAATCTAACAAGGATGCTACATCATTCATCTTAACAACAGGTGGAACAATCACCTTTGGTAAAGCGTCTTGGAGCATTTTGTGGTATGTAGGCAATATTTATATCAATTCCCATAGAGAGATCTTTGTAGGAGTAGTGCAAATCTACTCAACAAGATCATAATCTCTACCAGTATGTGGAGGAATATGAGGTGCTTGAGGAAGAATAGGTTAAGAAGGTGGAAGAGAAGCTGGAACAAAAGATGGAAGAATATGTTATTTTTTTCTTTTGTTTATTGTTTCTAGTGTTATATGTGTGAGCAACCTCATGATGCATGGATTGTTGCAACACATTTTTATTGTGTTGATTATTTCCAGTGATTTTTTTTGCATAGTTTAAGATATAACTAGGAGGTCTAGAAGTTTTTGGATTACCTCCTATTGTGAGAATCAGTTTAGATTGTGATTGAGGAACATCATTACTAAGATGCACAAATTTTTTAGGTTTCTTAGGTTCTTTTTGGGAACCAGAAACATAAATTATATTTATGAATCTTTGTAATAAAGATGGTTTAGGAGTCATAAAGGATGGTTCTGTAGAGATGAATTCATCTAAGGCTTCATCTAACATATCAAAATCATTTCTACTAAATGGCTCATCAAATGCATCAAAGTGTTGAAGAAAAAAGTCTAACATTGTCGCATACCCTACTTTTTAAAACCTTATGCAAATGATATGAAAGAGAATAATGAAATAAATTTATTTTAAGTTTATAAAATGAAATAACTAAGTTATGAACAACAATTCCTTAATTATATTATCCAATGAATAGCTAAAACATAATCAAGATTTTACAATTTTCAAGCTAGAAGTTATCAACAAATGAGATTTTTGATAACCCTAATCAATGTATATACATGAATGCAAGATGTAAAATTGAGAAATGCTTACTAAATTCAATATCAATCATATATAATGCATAAAATAATAAATTTATATCATGTTATCATGATCTAAACTTGTGAAATATAGACAATGTGACAAATATACTTTTTCTAAACCTAAATCAAATGCTTGATTTTCAAATTTTCAAATGCCAAGATGCAAGAATGCTCTAAACACAAGGAAAGATAAGGTATAGTAAATGAAATCACTTTAATCAATCAATTAATGTCACAAAGATCTAAAACAACACACTAATCTACAAACCCTAGGTTCAAGACTAGCTAAATTTTCAAGGAATGCAAGGTTTTTGTAAACCCTAACAATGGATCAAATGTAAAATGCAAGGTATGTAAGTATGCAAATAATGAAAAAAACTAAATCTTAATTAGATCTAGGACAAAAAACAAATTATATCTAGACGAAGAAAATGTAAGAGTGTAAGATGTGTCGGGTTCACCAAAATGTTAGATGGAAAAGGGAGACTTAGCTTAATAGGTTAAACTAGATCAAACACTCTTCTATCAATATTGAAACACAAACCAAGTTTGGCTTCTACCTTTTGAAGGAAAGCCAAACCATAGGGGTTCTATCCCTTTGTTGTATAAAGGAGTCTCAATTAAATTCAACCAATCAAACTAGGGCAAAGCATGAAACCCTAATTAAACAAGTTTAACCAATAAACAACTGTCAAAAATAGATACAAAAATTTTGAAAAGCTAGCAGAGATCAGGAATGTAGAATAAGAGCCTAGAGCTAAAAACTATGAAGTACTAGGGCATTGGGTGCCCTAGACCCAAATTAGGGTTTTTCTAGAAGTTTGAACTTTTCCCAATCTGTACCTGCAATATTAGTCTTCTCTCCGACTGGTGTCTTCTGAAACCTATTAAATCAACCTACACACACAAAACTAGGAAAAAATGTTGTGTCTAGGAGCTTGCCTTAGTCAAACCCCCGTTTCAGTATTCCTATCTCACAGATAGCCAAGATTAGAAAAAGATGTTGCGTGTGCTCAGAAACCCTAAGTGTGAGTAGTAACATGCAAGATCTAATCAAATATATCAAACACTAACCCTAGATGACTCAAGAAAATAGGATAGAATGATACAAGAGATGCTTCACTCAAGGAAACATACAACTTTACCTCAAGGATGAGGATTCACTAAAGGTTTGCTGAATAAGAAGGTGATGCAACCATAGCCTAGCGGGGTACTTAATCCAAGCTCTATTTGGTGGTTCCAACCCTTCTCCTAATCATGCAAAGTGCTTCAACCTAGGAATGGCGAGATAGACTCAAGATCTCACTTCTTAGCCTTCACAAAATCCTTCCAAGAGAAAAGTCCTTCAACTTGATCAAAAGAAACCTATAATTCAAGAGCATAATATTGCATAGAGAGAGTGTATTCAAAATGTCCATCCAAATCTTCTAGTTTCAAATGAGGAGGTTACTTATTTATATACAAGGACCTAGAAATGAATAATTCAAATTAAAGAGCCAACAACACGTGCCAAAAACCAAATTTGAGTTTAGGGTCAGCTTAACCAACACAAAGGCTGACTTGTAGACTTAATTTACATACCTAAAAACTTGAGAGGGACCAGGTCAATAGATGCCCTAGGGCATTTGGGAAAATTAAGTTACAAGCCCGTATTTTATGTAGAGCTAACTCCAAATTTCAAATTAGTTTTTGGGTCACGGCCAAACTTTAACCAAAATTGTGACATTTCATGAAATTGGAGCCCAATAAGGACTTTAGAGTAGACCTAAAAATGGACTAAGCTAGATATCACTAAAGGGAGGTGATAAACATAGTGAAATTGTGCTTGCACAATCAAGGAGCACAATTTACAACATAACAACATCTACCATCCTTCACCTCTTCTTCAAAGGTACACCAAAAGATTAGAGTAATAGAAGAACATAATCAACACTAACAAGAGGTACTCCAATTTCAAGGTGAACAAGACAAATATATATAGTTGATCAATGTTGAGGACAATGCTTCTCTAAAGAGGTGTTGCATGCTATTCTGTTAACCTATTAATTGTATTGGGATATGTGTAGCCAACTTATGGCTAGCATAACCCTTAATTAAGTTTGAAGAAGGCCGCCCATTTTCAATTGATGACACTATTGAAGAAAACATTAGAACTCTAGAAACATAGAAAATGATAAATATAGGGGCTAAGTTATTGCAAAAGGAAATATGTGAATACATAGAACTTCTTGAGTTCACAGACATTTTGATACTAATTCTCTAAGTATCCTTGCAAATACTTTTAGATAATGAAGAATATCAAGTAGTCATGTTACCAAAAATAGAAAAGCGATACAATAAGAAGGTTATTCCTACACAATTCCAAGTCAAATATCTTGTAATCAAAATTGACAATCTAATTGACAAAAGAGTTGGTGAAGGCCAGAAATTCAAACCAAATTAGAAAAGACCATACATAGTTAAGGAAGATGTGAGAAATGGAGCTCATCTCTTGTGCACCATGGAAGGAGAAGAATTTAGTGAAAAGGTTAACGACCTTCATTTGAAGACATTATATCTAAAAATCCATAAAAATTAAATAATTCAAAAAATCAAAAAAATATAAAATCAAGATAAATTAAATTTTTTAAATCATGCATTTCATTATGTAAATCTTTGCATCTGTAGTGATATACTCTTCTTCAATTGTCATCCTAGTAAAGAGTCTTATGGTTGTCTAGTATAGATTGTTCTTACTAAGCCTTTGATATTACCAAATAATCATTATCCATGACTCTTTCCATTCCCAACAATCTCAAATATAGTTAATCTCTAATATTTCTACTAATCCCCATCTTAAATGTCATTTAGCTGAGTTTAAACAAAGCAAGCTTTCAAACCTATAGTACCCAATGGAAACTAACGGGAAAATCTTCCCAATTCTCCTCACCAAGGGGAAATTCTTAGGAGTTGGTTATCCTTTTAGTTATACCTAGTCCCTTAGTGGCCTTTCCTAACCTTCAGTGTTGTGGCATCGCTTCTTCTTGATAGTGTGGAGTTAGGTTTAATGGGGGTGAAACTCTAATTCTATAAAATAAAATAAAAATGCCCACACTGGACTACTCTAATCTTTGGTGATGATCCCTTGCATCTTATTGGTTGCATGGGGTTAGGCTATGGGGGTGATGTCAAAAGGTTAAAATAAAATAAATGTAATAATTTCTCAAATGTTCATACTAACAAGTGGAGACCCAAAAGGTTGAAGCTATGGGGGTGGCATTAGAAAATAAAAAGGAGATATAATCTAAGCACACACATGCACAAAATAGGTAACTAAGAGCCTAACCTATCTTCTAGGGCCATCCTTTCTAAAATTTAAATCCTTTACCCCAAATCTGATTTGTTATCCATCTTATGATCTAAGTTTAGCAAGTACCCATAAAATTTGTTGTTTTTCTATGTTGAAAACTAGTCTAAATGGTCCAAAAAATATTCCAACTCTTTCCAGTTCCCACTTGATACCATAAATGAATTTTATCTCAAAAGTTTAGTAGGCCACTCTATGTTATGTCAACTCACAATCCCCTAGGTTAAAAATCCTACTAAATGATGGTGACAGGTTGTCATTGATGACAAAAAGGTGTTTGGTCCTCATGTCATATTTTAGGATGTCTTCAAGTGGGAGAGATTTAATGCAGAGACAATGTATTGGTTGTTTGAAATCCTTAATGTCTTGTGATGATCACATCATATGTGTCTTGCAGATGCAGAGAATGGCTCTATACTTCACAGGTTTGTTCTTGCATTATCAGGAGTACATCATCTTGTGTGTTATTGCAGGAGTGCATCATCAGGAAGTTGCAGGAATACATCATCAAGAGTACATCATCTTGTGTGTTCTTTACAGATGACTTGTAGTGGTAGTGACTTGGTAATTTGATCTCAGAAGCCTTCATCATGTTGTCTGGCATACTCTATATCAAGGATTGATAGAAGTGATCACAGGAGTTGTCATACCACTGAGTTTACAGATGCAGATATCAGTTGTTGGTATTCAAAGGTTTGCAATGTGTTGGTTCTTGACAAGGTTGATGATATCAATTATTGGTATTCAAAGGTTTGCAATGTTCATATTAATGATTTCATTTGGTCTTTTTTGGTGTTCATGTCCTAATCAAATCATTGTGTTCACCATGCTTCTTTGGATCCATGATGGTTATGACTTATGTGCTAAGAAGATTCATTATCAGTGTTGTTCATGCAGAGGAACAAGGTTGTTTAGTTCTTATTGTAGCTCATAACAAGATTGGAATTATTTTTTATTGAAGATATTATTTTTATTTATAAGCTCAAAGTTTGTAAAGGAGTTTAAAAGTCCTATTTTCATGTCTTTCTCTGCCCTTGCAATGATAAGTTATACTTTATATTTTAAATTCACATCGACCTGTGATAGAAGGTCATTTCACTAAACATGACCTGCAGGAGGGATCTTACATCATGTGCAAACCGGCCCCCTTGACAATGGTAACGTGGAAGACCGATCATCGGTTAATATGTTTGAGCGGGAATATAAACATTGAAATGTTTTAAAGAAAACAAAACTAGTTTTAGCCTGATGCAATAGAGGTCTCCATATGCCTTTTTTAGAAAGAGCTTGCTATATGTGTTCATGTTTCTAAAAAGGCCGATCCCCATGCCTTTTATGACTTTAAGTTTTTCTTTAGAAACTTTGTTTAAAATGTGGTCGGCCCATACCACATTTAAACTTTTTAAATGGAGATTTTTATTTTTAAAAGAAAGATATCAATTTCTTTCTTTATGGTGATAAGATTTTTTAAAATTAGAAATTTTTAATTTATCAACTCCAAGAGATGATTTTAAGGAGTTTTTTTTTTTAAGGCAAATATTGATGGAGAATTGGAGATTTTTTTCAAAATGAAGAATATCTTGAAGACATTGGCTAGGATTTTTTTGAAGAAGTTCTTTGCAGAGAAAATGAGATTTATTGAAGAGGATAATGAAAAATTTGTTTGAAGAAATTTGCAAGGGTTTTGTGTTTTGGAGGATATGAAACATCATGCAGAGATTGTAGACATGAGCAGAGAATATGAAGAGTTTTTCAACAGGGTTTGATATTATATGATCCTATTTTTAGATGGTTTTATGCAGGTATTGAAAAGGTTTTCATGGAGAAGATTTGTCCTGTAAGAAAATAAAGAATTCTATTTTATGAATCAGGAAGGAAATAATGTATTGAAGTTGGTTGTTAATATTTTGTGAAGATAAAGAGTTTATTTGCAGGGAGATGAAGAGATTGAAATGAAGGATCTCAAATATGAAAAGATATTCTTTCATCTTTAAAAGGAAATATAAATGTTTTTTTTTGGTTTCGTGAATCTGAAGAATGTGAAAGGTTTTGGATTAGATATATGTTCTTTTATTTTTGCAGGTGACAATATATAAGATGCATTGTTTTTTTTTGAAGACATTAAAAAGTGAAGATGAAAGGACAAAATGATCTTCAATGAGAGCAAATGACTGTGCAGAATGTGAAAGGTGAAAAGACATCCAATTTGTATATAATAGTTTTTCAGGTGCATTGATTGGGTAACTTGTAAGACAGAGATGAAACATACAGAGTAAGGTAGTGTTGTTAAGCATATCAGAATACAGGATTGATATGCAGTGTTGTTGAATGGAATAGAATACAAGATTGATATGCAGTGTTGTTGAATGGATCAGAATACATGATTAATTTGCAGAGAAAGTTGTTTATAGAGATTTGTATATGGAGCTTGTTTGCAGAAGTATGCAAAAGAAAATGGTCTTGATTTGAAAATCAAACAGGAGGTATAAGGTTGTATACAATGGTGCAAATCTGATTGAACAGCAATCATGTCTTGCACACAAAGTTTGATGTTTTGTTTATAGTGATTGTGTTTGCCAGTGAGGCACAGTATGCCTATGAGGCTTGTGGTCATTGAGACCTTCGTCAGTGAGACCTCTGTATATGTCAATGAGACATTTGTAAGAAGATTTTTCATTTAAGCCAGTGAGGCAGTTCTGGAGTGGTTTTTCTACCCCTAGAGGGTTTTCCACTCGTGCATATATTGTGTCATGATTCATATTGATCATCTTTGTGTGTGTTTGATTTACTTATGAAGTTTTGTTCTTTTTCTGTATTCACAGTCATGTGCATTGTACAAATCAATGGTATCTTTCTTTTGAGCTCTAAAAGTTGAAGTTTAAACAAAGGTTTTGAAAATTCACACAACACTAATTCACCCCCCCTCTCAGTGTTGCCCTTGATTCCTACACTAAAGAGTAGTCACAATGTTTGCTCCATATGCACATCATTCAAAATAAAGCAATAAATCATGGTATCCATAGTAGCAAAAATAAATAAAGCATACCACATTTCCATCCATATTTGTTTCAAATGCATCCATACATATTCACTTTGCATACATCTCATTTATAAAAAAAACAAAAAAACATCATCACGGTATCATAATTCATGTGTAATCATCATAATATCTATAACTTAGAAGCATAAGCATATAACCAACCATATGCACAAGAGACAAAGCAAAGTACAAGATGTTGACTACAACTAAGTATAGATCTCAACCAATCAAAGTCACAATAATAGGTGCATAATAATGTCTAAGTACAAGTCACACGTCTATCAAAGTTAAAGAGCAAAAAGTGTGCACTCAAGCATGAAAATTTCCCCATGCAAGAGGAAATGTAGAAAATCTCTATAATAAAGAGTAGGTCTCTCAAAGACCTCAAGGATGACTCTAACCCATAGAACCTCCAGGGATCCTACTCTACGGTCTCCTCCTACTATCTACTATCATTCCACCATATGTGGGTGTGCTACAAGAAGAAAATACCAAGTCAGACCTTTGTTGAAAACTTTAAAAAACCATAAAAATTAGAAAATAGAAAATCACATAAAAATCGTAAAACTTTAAAAATCCCTAAAATCAAATTCATTGTTAGAAATGAAGGTGCAATCCACACAACAGAAATCTGATTCAAACCTTATTTATGTCCTCTAAACAATGTAGAATCAATGGAGATTGCAACAGAAATAAAACCCACTACACAGAAATGATATGCACTAAGAACTAAACCATAACACAGTATGTAATGTGGCAAAAACCCTTTCAGGTAAAAAAACTCCAAGAAAAAATGCTTCAAGTTGTATTATCTTCAAATATGAGACTGCAATACATGCACTTCCTCTTCTTCTTCAGTCTTCAATCCAGCGACACCTATTACTCTCAACTCTACTAAAAATGTAGTACAAATATCTTTATAAAAGGGGGTTGCCTTCTAGGGAAAGAAAACTGACATAATATCGACCATCAGATCTATGACCTAATGACGAACGGACCAGATTTACAATTGTATACACCTAAAAATGACATGACTCTACCTAAATAAAATATTTTAAATATTTATTTCATCTTAATGTTCCTCTATCAATAAATAAATAAATCAATTTATTTATTTGATTCATTTTCCTCCCATTAATTGAATAAATTACATTTATTTAATTAATTTCATCAATATCAACTTTATTCTTCCAAACAATTAAATAATTTTAATTATTTAATTAAATCATTCATTCTTCCAAATTTAAATAAAATGCAAATTTATTTAAATTAAATCTCAGTCTCCAAAATAAAATATAATCAAATATTTTATTTATTCTTCTAAAATCTTGCACAAACAATTAAATAAATTTATTTATTTAATTTGCTTTCTTATCTTCCAAATCTTCTAAAAATAAATCTTTCTTGTCATACAAAAGCAAAAGCTGAGTTAACTGATTTAAAGCAACCTTGTTTTTATCAACAAACTCTTAAATTAGAAAAATATATTCTAATTTATGAAATAAAAGCTCATCCTCATCAAGAAAGCAGTTAACTCGAACAAAGCATCTTTTTGAATGACACATGTATTCTTTCTATTCGCGCACGTTCTCTCAAACATTCTCTACCATTGATCTTCTTATTTCTTCTACATAGTTGATCTTCTCTCACACAAGTCTATAAATACTCCTCTATTCTTCCATTTCATACAAAGAAGTTTTTAAATAAGATTACTCTATCGAATCCATAGCGCGCCATTGGCACCCCCACTCTCGCATTACCCATTATCCATCTCACATTGTATTGAAGCTCATCTTCAATACAATAAGTATCAGAGCCATTTCTCCATTGTCATCTTGAGGAAACAAAGCAAGGAAGCAAGCTTCCTGAGGGCTACATT
The DNA here is from genome assembly GCA_027924645.1 of Cunninghamia lanceolata. NCBI lineage: Eukaryota > Viridiplantae > Streptophyta > Pinopsida > Cupressales > Cupressaceae > Cunninghamia > Cunninghamia lanceolata. The sequence continues at coordinate 567,670 of BSBN01001327.1, read as the reverse complement.
CATCACCAGAGATTGATTGAGAATAGGCGAACAATGGAAGCCGTGAGGTAACAAAGCACTGTAAGTTTGTTTACTTATTTTATTCTTTGTTATTTGCATATTCCATTGAAGTTATTGGGTTTATAAATTCATTTTAATATCATCCCATTTTCCTGATAACAACAATGATAAAATATAAATAAAATCTGGTTTCAGTCATGCAGCCCCCAGAGCCCCACCAGGGGGATGATCCCCCCAGACCCCTTGTAGGGGGGAAACGCCCTGCGACTTCCCCTCACAAATGAATTAGCGTTGGGTACCGGATATAAACATGTGGCTGAAACAAGATCACTGCTGGTGAAACCTCGCATCCCTTATTGGTGATTTACAAATAATAATAAAAATAATAAATTACATAGATTTTAGAGTTAATAGAGAAAAGTCAAAAAGTTCAAGTGTTGAAATCATCAATTTTGCCTCTAATCCTATCAACAGAACCTTATGGCAGGGTCTCTCAAGTGACATGACTGGTCTCTCAAGCAACCTAACTAGTCTCTCGAGTGACCCAAGTTGAAGTGGTAGGGTCATCTGGAAAACCTTACCTCATAAAAGAGGCAACCCATGGCCATGCCTAGTGTGCCCCAATAGGCTTAGAAAAGCATACAAATCCATTGAAAATAAGAAAAGAAAAAGTAACAAAAATAACAAAAACCTAAAACCAAGACAAATGCAACAAGAAAATTCAAGATCAACAATCATTTTCAAGTGAAAGTGAATCTATGGTTTTCAAGGGTTTTTTTCTGTTTTCTCATACCTAGGGATTCATGGGAGGTTGAATGGAAGTCTTAATATCGATACCTTCATCATCAAATTTTTGTTGACTAGCCTCTTGTATAGTTTCATCCCCATTTTTTTGATTTCTCTCATTTTCCCCTCTTTCTTTTCCTCTCTCTTCTCTAGATTAGCTTTTGTTTATGATCTTTAGTTTTCTTACTTTAGCTTTTATAGTCTAGGATTTTGTCATTGTATTGTGTGTCTTTTATCATCATGGCAGGTTGTTGTGACAAGGTGAGGCAACACAAGTAAACATCAAACATATATGATACGTTTTATTGTCTTCCTTTTAGTACTTACTTTGAGCTAATCATATATCAAACTTATGCTTGAGTTATCTTATCAATTCAAGTCCAATATGGGACAAGAACAAAGGTAAAGATCTATGCTTCGGGAATGGTACCTACCTTTCATGTAGACTACCGTACCCAAGGGGTAAAATATGTAAGTACGAAAAAGGTGCACAAGCCTACATGGCATTCTGATGATGATAAATGTCCTAGTCACAACCCACATAGATGTGAATTAGACTCCTCTTAGTAGTTTCACTCTTGATGGCATATCCCATTATGTTTTGCCCCTTGACCATCTTTTTCAACCCCTAAAATGAGTTCCAAGACTTTGTAAATTGTCTAACAACCCTTCTAGATCCTCAATAGAAGGGCACCTCTATAGATCTTTAGGGTCACCCAAGAGACCTATTCTTAAGTTGCAGGGTCACCTAGGTGACCTAGCCTAGCAAAAGGGTTGACCCTATCACATTTTGGCATGCATGATTTCTTTTAGTTCTACCCAGTTAACTTTCACTTTTTTATTTTTTATTGTGAGTACTTCCATGCATGACTAACCCTTCACTCCCCCTAAGTGATTTTGAGATCCCAATCACTTTGTGTTAACTCTTAGTAATTTTAGTAAAACCCCAATCATTATTAATAATTCCCAATAAATCTTTTATGGTATGACCTTATCTTCTTATCTACTTGAGTTTTCCCACCCATTCTGCCCATTTTCTACCTATAAATACCCCCCTCCCTATTATTTTAGAGGAGGCTAAGAATTACTTGCATCCTTGCATTCTTCTGAGAGGCTAATTTTCTAGTTGCATTTTAGTCCCCAATAGCATTTCTATATTCACATAGGACATTGTGTGCCTTTTATTTCTACTTTATTCTAAGCCCTCACTCCTAATAAGAGGCTGAGAATTATTTGCATCCTTGCATTCTTCTTTGAGTTAATTTTCTCTGAAGAGTCAAGCTTTACATAAGTAGCCCCCATAGAATTCATATGCTCATACAATACCATGTGTGCCTTTTCTTTACATTTTGTTATTTCTTCTAAGCCCAGATCCATTTCCTCGTATCCCTGACCCTTTCCCTATTCATCAAGAGGAGGACCCTATTGCTACAAAGGAGGAGATGGTTACCAAAGGATTTCTATGGACAAAATCCTAGCACTACCACCCGAAATCTACAGGTCCTTTTATTTCTTTCAAATAGTAATTAGGTCACATCTTGCCCTTGAGAAATTAAATTTGTATTTATCTTTCTCTTGGTAGTTTAAATTTATTTTCTTTCTAGATTAAATTCATTTCTTATTTTCTTAGATTAATTGCAAAATATGCTTTCATAGCCTAGATCTAAAATCAAAACATAAAAGATAAAAAAACATAGATTAATTGCATTAGGAAAAGGAATATAGACTTGTATACATATTTTATTTCCAATGGTAATTATTTCATCTTAAAATTTGGAAAAGGAACCAAAAAAGAGCTCACATTCATTTAGCAATAGTTAAATTTATAAATTCATCAAATATTCAAAAATATAAAAAAATGTAACGTCAGAAATTGTCCTCCTGTATGGAATGGTACAATTTCCCTCAGTTTAGCTCCTCACTATTGGTGGTCTCTCAACCTTTTCTTTTTCAGCCTTCCCGAAACCCTAATTGACTTAGTCTAGGAGCACCTTATTCACTTTTTGAGGTAACTGATTGATAGAACCTGGAAAGGGATTTGAGATTAGGGTCCCTAAGACCCCCAAAAAAGTAGATCTAAGTTGAAAGTGGGGGCTTGGACTTGGGCGCCCACACCCTAGTCCTCCCCGGTTTCATAGGATTTTGAATTTCGGCAGGGTGTCGGTTCCCGCCGAGTGCCTCAGGATTCTGTTTTCAAATTCTCAGTTTTCACATGATATCGAGATGTTACTTCAAAATTTGAATTCCCTAAAGCTAAATATGAAAAGACATTTGCAAATCATTTTATCACACACAATTCTTATGCAAGCTTGATGCCAAAATTCTGCTACAATTGTCATTGAAGATCAGTGACTTGTGGAAGTTATTCGAAGTATTCTTTATTTGCTATCTTGGAGACAATGGATGAAGGTTAGGAATCAGGATCTTGAGTCTATCTTGCTCTTCCTAGGGTTTGTACACCTTTTGCATGATTGGGAGAAGGGTTGAAGCCTCCAACAACAATCTTGGAGATCCTCTACAGACATTGTTGATTCACCTTCTTGTTCATGCAAGTCTTCATTTGTTTCATCTCCTTGACGTGAAGTTGTATGTATTTATTGATGCAAAGCAAGTTGTTGATCTTCCCTTGATTGAGACATCTAGGGTTTGATTTTATGCATACACACATTGCTAGGTTTGCACACACTTCTACAAATCTTTATCTCTGGCTATTGTTGAGATAGAAATACCGAAGACGGGGATTGACTGGGGCAAGCTCCTATATAGCCGCAACAATTTCCTTCTTTCGTGTGTGCAGATCATGTTTCGCAATTTCTGGTGAAAAGAAGCTATAGGAAGAAGGGTATTGCGGGTATAGTCATGATAGACTTTTGGATTTTTGGATTCTCAGACTTGCGGGACATTGGATCGGGTGCCGTAGTCCAACCAGGTGTTTTATCTAGGATCTGGGAGCCTTTTAGTAGTCCCAGACACCTTGTGTAGAAGGTTTTCCTATTCAGGAATTTGCAGGACATTGGGATGGGTGCCCTAGTCCAGGCGGCCTTCAAATTCTGGGTACACTATCTCTAAGACCCCTCCTCTGCACTTTTGTGATCAGTTTTACTAGATACTTCATCAATTTTTGTATATTGTTGATTTGAGGCATAATTAGGGTTTTACATGTTTGAAAGTACAATACTTGATAAGATGTTGATGAGGGCCTTAGGTTTCATAACCATGTAAGCATAAAAGGGAGGCAAAGTGATTAGAAGCTTGTTCACAAGCTCAATCCTTGTCTCCCCAATGTTTAGTGGTGAAATTGAGGTATTTAACCTAGAGTAACAAACCATCAAATTTTCCCCTAAACATTTTGGTGAACCCGACCTTTAAAGAATTTGCATCCTTTTAAACTTTAGATTTGACATAATTTATTGTTCTAAAGTATAATTGGATTGGAAAACCTCTTTAGTGAGATTTGCATATGTTAGATTGTGATTACATTCTTTATCTCTTCACTAAAAGAGTTGGAAATTAGCATTGATTGTTGAAAGTTGTATTTCATTTGCAAAGGCCATCATTGTGCATTTAAATCTTGGTTTAAATAGAGAATGTTAGAATGTCAAATTATTTTTTGCAAGATTTTCATGCTTATGATGAGTCGTTTAGTCATGATGACTTCAATATGTTAGATGAAGCCCTTGAGGACTTTATATCGATTGAACATTCTACTATGGCCTCAAATCCATCACTATTTCAAAGATTTGTAAACGCAATTTATGTTCCTAAATCTAAAGAAGAGATTGAAAAAATAAAAATTATGGTTACTCTATGTGCAAATGTGGTTCAACCATCCTCTAAACATGTGCTTGTTGTTAAAGGTCTTTCATCATCTTCTCAATATCCTAATCACATTTATGATTGTGCAAAACAAATTGTGAAACAAAACTTACAACAAATCAATCATAATGTTGTTGCTCATGCATATAATACTTAGAATAACAAACAAAGTACATAACAAACGAATGTTTCGATATCTTTACCAGCTTCTCAACCTATGCTTCCCCAAGCACCTCATTTAACATATAAAGGTGGTAAAGACTATGATCTTGTAGAGCAGCTTCGCGCTACTCCTGCAAAGATATCTCTTTGGGAACTTATACAAACTTCACCTACTTACCATGGAATGCTACAAGAAGCTTTACAAAAGGTGATTGTTCCTCCTGCCGTTAAACCAAATGATGTTGCCACTTTACTAGATTGTATGCATGCAACAAAAACAGATATTTTATTCCAACAACATGAGTTACCATCTCTCGAGGTTCAGAAGCAGTATGATCCTTTGGTTATCTTTATTATGATCAACAAAACATTGGTTAAGAGAGTGATGATTGATAATGGGTCAGCCCTTAATGTTTGTGGTATTGATTTATTGCATAAAGTTAAAGTAGACATATCTGCTGTCAAACTGGAATCATTAAATATTCATGGATTTGATAATGTTGGACGATAATCTGTGGGCACTATAACGTTACCTATACAAGTCGGACCTGTGATGATGCCTACCTTGATTCATGTCATGTCTTGTTCTCTATCTTATAACATGATTCTAGGCAGACCTTGGATACATGCATTAGGAGCAGTTCCTTCTACTTTACACCATTCGATTAAGTTTATATTTAGAGGGAAATTGCATACTATCCATTCAGATCCTGAACCTGATAATTGTTTGCAAATGGAAGTGCATAAGCATGTTGTTGGTCCTAAGATCTTAAACAATCTGAAAGATGAATTGTCAGCTCCTCTTTCCTCTAGAAATGCTATGCAAGAGCCCAAACAATTGAATGCATTTGTTGGTGATGACTAGGGTTCGTTAGATTTTGTATCCTCCTCCATAGGAGAATATAAACTTAAAAACCCCGTCTGTGAAACATCAAATATTGCATCGATCACATCACATGCTTCAAATGATAAACATAAGACTTGTTTGATGACAAATAAAGATAATACTCTCAATTATACTACTGACTATGAGACTTATGAAGTGCCACCTTAGTCTAAAGAAATGGTCTCTCTCTATGGCAGAGGATTCTGAATCCTTTACAAAAATTGTGACTATGTAGGTAATGGTTGTGGCATAAATCAACAAGGAATCAAAGTCCCTATAGAATCCGCTTTGCAACATTACTCGAGTGGCATTGGATATAATCCTTTTAGGTAATCCAAGGCCCACAAATGCCCTACTCTAAATGTGAATACAATATCAACACTTAGTCTGATATACCCTGAGATGATTGACACCAATTATCCTTCAGGATCACTTCCTTTAGATATGTTTATGGTGGATGAAGAGATAATGGAATTCTTAGGTGCTTATGATGGTATTCCTCATTATCACCATAAACGTGGCCTACCTTATTGTCTAAACAATGATGCATATTTTGGAAAGACTACTAGCACAATAACTGTTATAGTAGAGCATAGTGAAGAAATTGAAGAACAATTACAATCTTACAATCCCCCTGACCATAGTACTCTCCTCAACGGAAAGACTATTGATGTTGTTATGGATAAGGATAATCCTAAAAAATTTATCCCTATGGGTGATTGTTTAGATGTGGAAGAAAAAGAAGAAATGACTAAATTATTGAGTGAATTCTCAGAATTATTCACTTGAAATTATTTAGACATGCCTAGTATAGATCCTCAGATTGTAACGCATAACATTGTATTGAAACCAGATGTTAATCCTTTCAAACAAAAGATTTGTAAGATGAATCCTAAGATTGCTTTGCTTGTTAAAACTGAAATAGAAAAACTCTTACAAGCTGGCTTTATTCAACCTATTGATTAGTCTCCATGGATCTCAAACATTGTTGTCGTCGCTAAGCCAGATGGTCATATAAGAATGTGCACAAATTTCCAAGATTTAAATTTGGCATCTTTGAAAGACAATTTTTTGCTTCCTAATATCGATATGATCGTTGATTCCATAGCCAGACACGAATTGCTATCTTTTATGGATGGATTTTTAGGATATAATCAAATCCTTATAAATCCTCTTGATCAATATAAAATAGCCTTTATAACACCTTGGGGTACATTTTGTTGGGTAGTCATGTCGTTTGGACTTAAGAATGCATGAGCTACTTACCAATGTGTGATGACTCTTATATTCCATGATAATATGTATAATATTCTAGAAGATTATGTTGAAGACATCCTAGCAAAGCCTATCAATCATAAGGATCATGTTACAAATCTTCAACAAATATTTGAGCGCATACAAAAATATAATATGCAATTGAAATCCCCGTAGGTGTGTTTTTGGTGTGGATAGTGGAAAGTTACTTGGATTTATCATTTCAAATCGAGGTATAGAAGTCGATACAAAAAAGATAGATGCAATTGTTAATATGCCAATACCTAAGAACATATCTCAACTTCGTAGCTTGCAGGGAAAGATACATGCCATTCGCCAATTTGTTCCACAACTCGCGGACAGGACTCACCCCTTTACGCAACTACTGAAGAAAGATTCTTATTTGCAATGGAATTCTGAATGTCATAAATATTTTGATGATTTAAAGGATTACTTAGCCAATCTACCTATTTTACAACCCATTGTTTCTGATAAACCATTCCTATTATACATCTCAGCATCTAACAATGCCCTAGCAGCACTTTAGCACAACATAATGATGCAGGCAAAGAATGTATTGTCTATTACATCAGTCATACTCTGCTCGATTATCAAGTGAGATACACAGTCATAGAGAAGAATTGCTTAGCTTTAGTGTTTGCCACATAGAAGCTTAGACATTATCTATTAAATGCTGAAGTGCATGTAATGGTAAAGTTTGACCCTTTGAAACATCTCTTGGCAAGAATAGATTTATCAGGTCGTCTTGCTAAATGGGTTATGTTGTTAATAGAATTTGATTTCAAATTTATCTCACAAAAAGCAATTAAAGGGCAAGTGATAGCTGACCAGTTAGCTGAAGCTCCCTCGCCCTTTTCTATACAAAATGTTGACACTTTTCCTGATGAATAGATTCTAACAATCTCTACAGAGGAGAAATGGGAGTTATACTTCGATGGATCAAAATGTCAAACTAGCTCCGGAGCTGGTGTTATATTAATACCTCCAGTGGGTAAGTCAATTCCCTTATCTTACTGTTTAGACTTTTTATGCACAAACAACATAGCTGAATATGAAACTCTTATAGCTGGACTCCATGCAGCTTTGGCTCTTAGTATCAAGAATATTACAATATATGGAGATTCTCAGTTAATTGTTAAACAGATAATAGGATTATATCAAACTAAGCACAATAAGCTTTCTCAATATCGTGAGTTTGCATTATCTCTCTTAAAACAATTCAAATCATATACGATCGACACCATTCCTAGGAAAGATAACTGGCATGTGAATGCAATGGCAAGTGCAGTTTCCCTTATATCCCCTGATGGTTCTCCTAAGGAATTTACCTTTATTGTGCATAATCTTAAGACACCGATAATTGAAAGCCCTATAGTTACGAATTCAAAACTCTGTGGTAATACATACACTGATGAAAGGTTCTCCTATATATTCAATTATTTACGCGATGGAACCATTCTGGACTCGACATCTAAGAATGCCCAACTCCGTTTATGTAAACTAACAGCACGATACATTATATTATCAAATGTCTTATATCAACGAAGTTATATTTGTGTTTCACTTCGATATTTAAGTAATGCAAAGATTCTGATAGCTTTAGAAGAAGCTCACTCTGGTGCTTGTGGAGGGCATTTTGGTGGAAAATCATTGGTGCAAAAATTGTTATGTATGGGGTATAATTGGCAGCATATGGAGCAATATTCTTTTTCTTACATCAAGAGATGCCCGCAATGTCAACAACATAAGCACCTCATCCATGCTTCTACTCAAGAGCTTCATGCCAAGGTGTCACCATGGCCATTTTCTATCTGTGGCTTGGATCTAATTAGCAAAATTTCCCCACCCTCCTCTCAAGGACATACATTTATCATTACTGCCACTGATTATTTTACAAAATGGGTCGAAGCGGTCCCTTTGTGATCCATGACTACTAAGGTAATCTGTCGATTCATACAAGATAACATAATTTCTTGATTTGGAATACCTTCCTCCTTGGTTTCAGACAATGGAACACCATTTAAGAACAAGGATGTGAAAAAGTTCCTCAAAAAATATCATATACAACATCGCTTCTCTACACCTTATTATCCTCAATTAAATGGCCAAGCAGAAGCTTCAAACAAGGTTATTAGATAGATTTTATAGAAAATTGTCAATAAACATCAAAAAGATTGGCATACGCAATTATCCTATGCACTATGGGCTTATAGAACAAGTATTCAAATAGCTAGGGGTAACACACCGTACAATCTTGTCTATGCCGCAGATGCAATAATGCCCTTGGAGTTAGAAATTCCTTCTTTGTGAATTTTCCTAAGAGACATCATGAATGATGACATAGAACGAGAGAAAAGATTACAGGAACTTGAGATGCTTGATGAAAGACGTGTTAACACTCTTGAACATCTCAAGGCTTCTCAAAAAGGAATACAACGAGCCTATAATATGCAAGTCATACAACATTTATTTAATGTTGGGGACTTGGTTCTTTATGAAAATCAATGCAATGTAAATGCACTACCTGGTGAAAAAGGCAAGTTTAGCCCTAACTGGCTTGGACTGTATATAATCACTAAAACCTTTGGATCTGGAGCGTATAAATCAGCCAATGAGTAAGGTATGCTACTTAAAGAACCTATTAATGCAACGCACCTCAAAAGGGTTTATGCCTAAGATCTAATGTTAAATGTTTATAAGCCAATTTAGTACATAGATTAGCTTCAATTTCGACAAGATAGTATTGTTTTGTCTTAATTCATTTTGCATTATATCTTTGTTCAGTTGATCATTGTTGCATCGTGTTTAACTAATAATTGCTTCTATCACTTTTGCATTAACTGAATGTAGCATGGAAATTAAAGGAATGTGTAAAATAATTAATCATTGTGTTTGTTACTACATGTTCTTTTTGGAATTGTTACTAAATCACAATAGTATTAATTATAGCATTTAGACATCATCACTAGTTGCATTTTACAAAAATCACATGTGATAGATCAAAAGCCACTACACACAGATCAAAAGAAATATATATATATATCAATTTCATGTATACATCCGAGTCGACTATCCCTAAGAATAAAATGGGATGTCATAGTACCTAAAGTCTAGGAATCACATAGCTAAGCCTCGATCGCCTGTACCCTCAGGCCCTCGTGGTCTACGAGTGATAGAAGTCTGACCATGAGTGGCTACGGACCGCGAATGACTCCTAGAGACACTTTACAATTGTAACCCCCTAATCTCATCTCTCATCTCTATCATCTGCTCATGTGCCTCCTGGTACATCCTCTGGTACTAGTCTCTCTCGGCCTAAACCCTATCTCTATCAGCTCTTGCCTGCTGGACCTCCTGCAATAAGAACTCACTAACAGCTGGCTCTCCCTCTGATGTAGGAACCGCTACCGTCTTCTCTTGCTGTGCCTTGAGCTCAGCCTCGGCACGCTCAGCTCTCTGTCAAAACTCCTCTCTCTCTCATGCAGACTACTCTAGCGTGGCCTCTGTAGCAGTCCTGTATCTGACAACAGGCATAAATAACTCAGCATGTCACCCAGCGAATGATCGTGGCAAATGATCTGCCTGCACCCGTTGCTTTGAGGCATCTGTCGGTAATATGTCTCCTATGACGTGACTCACAAAGTCTCGCCATGCATCTGTCCCAACTGCAAAATAGAGAATGAGATAGATGTTAGACTCCCATATAAAAATCATAAATAATAAACTATACGAAAACATAAAATAATAAATCAAACCTTACCTGGATCTCCATCTCGCCAAGATGGGTCTCAGATCACCGATGGTGTGATGAGCTATGTTGTCTGATCTACAACTGGGGGCATAGGCCTGCTGCTCTCCCCTCGCTCTATCTGACTAGGCCTCACATCGTCTGCGAGAATAGGACCACGAGCCTTGGACCGCGGTCTCGACTCGGTCTCCTCATCAATGTCTGCCTCCTGCTAGCTCTATCACGATCTCGCTCTGAAGACATACTGTGATGGGACCTCCTCAGACTCATTCTCATCCTCTTCCATACCCTCCTCAAGATCGTAGTATCCCACAAAGTCACTAATGTCATCCTCCACCCCTGTGTCACTAGCGTGACCGGCCCAAGGTCAGGCATCCCCTATCGGGTGCCTGGGTGGAAATATAGGTGTAGGCCGTGCTGTGCCACTAGGTCTTATATGCTCGAGTACACCTGACATCATCTGCGCCCAATACCAGCTCTGCATCCTCAGGATCCTCGTCATCACTAAGTGGTACATCTTCTATAGTCAGTCGTCAGACAGTATTGACTCTGAGCTGCACGTGCATAGCTCGAATGAACCACAGGAACATCCTGTACATGTCTAAACTATCGTGCCACCCTGTCATAATAGAACCAAGATACAGTGTGATCGAGGTGACTGGCCATCAACTGATCCCTCTACATCTAAGCTAACCGCCTCTACTCTCCAGGCCATCTAATGAAGCCACGATACGGTCTCTAGAGTCAAATACTACTCTCCAATATAACAGATTGTCGTGCCTCCAACACTTGACTAGTGGGTAGGCATAGACACGCAGATGGGTGAATGCTACCTCTGTCAGAAAACCCATCGGTCATGTGCACCTGATGTACTCAAAGGCCCAAACCTATAATAATAAGTAGACCATCAGACTCTTCATCTCGTAGTGGACATATCGCGCTAAGTCACGATATAGGTGCGCAAGCATATTGCGCCCCCATGCGTAGATAGTCTGATGCACCTCCATCGCTCTAATAGTATGAATGAGACCCCCATGAAGGTGAGTGCCTCATCCATCTGGTGTGATGGCTAGGGCAATTGTGACAATCATGATCCTCTGTAGTAAGGGAATGTCTCTGCATCCCTGCTCTAGTAAATGGAGCTGAATGTGTCCTCGCTTTGCCTGTGAAACAGTGCGACCCAAATAATACAGCTGACTCTCATGAGTATACTCTACTGAGCGATGTCTGACAATCCTCATTGTCTCTCCTTGGATCGACAGTCAAAGGATCCTGAATACATCCTCCAGTATGATGGTAATCTCACCAATCGGTAAATGGAATGTGGAAGTATCTGCATCCCATCTCTCCATCAGTGCCATAAGCATCGCATAGTGGAATCTAATCGTGGGAATCTCAAACACCCACCATAGGTCCACTGTCTGTAAGTGCCCTCTCTCTGCAGCCATCAAAGCGCTAGCACGCTCTCATAGAAGTGCCATCACATGACCACCTGTGTGCTCCCGCATCTCAGGGACATCCTGCAGATCAGATAGAAAGAAAGAGTATCAGAATCCCCTTTGGAAACTAAAATAAGCTATCAAAAACTAAATAGAGTGCCTGAGCCTAGGGCCTGTGTCCTTTGAGGACTAGGGCGCCCCAGGAAGACTAGGGCACCCCAGAGGGACACTAGCACCCCAGAGGGACTAGAGCACCCCAGAGAGACTGTGGCGCCCTAGGTGGACTTGGGCATCCCTGTCTGGGAACCCTGTCCACCTTCCCCTCTAGGCACAGACATCAATAACTGTAAAAGAAAAATACGACAAAAGATGACAGAAGGATAGAATCAGGACCCTACCTCGGCCTCGAAGCATCTCTCCGCCACTCAGGCTCGGAGCATCACCAGTCGCGATGGATGGTATGGACATCGGCTCAGCATGGTCACTCTCCTATTCTCCTTCTCTCTCTCTCTGCAGTAACAAGAAACAAGAATGAGTTAAGTGATAAGTGACAACTTCTTTTTACATAATGTAAATAAGTGAGACATCCTATCCCTAACTAGGTGCAAAAGGTGTGCTCTTTCACTCTAGAGCCCTTTTCTCAAGCTATCAAACTTTAATTTCAGTGTCGTTTGTTGCATTGGATTCTTGGTTCCGCTCTCGTTCTTACCCAATGTATTATGTTTGAGCATTGGTTCTTCAAATGACCCTCATAACACATTTCCTTGAAATTGACGTGTGGATATCTCCTTGTTTCTCCTCTTGGACTAAGCAAGCAGAAACAAGGGAGGGCATATATCTCCCTCGATTTCCTCCCTCACCGTGTTTCATTATTCAACCCCCTTAGCATTTTTTATACTGACTCGTTGGTGGTGGTTGCAGGTTGATTTGATTTTTATTTTTCTAACAAGTGTTCCTTTACAGGATGTGGTTCCTAACTTTGTGGTCCTACAGGATTGCAGAATCAGGGGCTTCTTCATATTCATCAATAAAGCTTTGACTTCCTCTACAGTATCCTTTTGGGTATCCTTTTCATGATTGATGTATTTACTTTCCTTTAGTTGCATATGCACGTAGTGTCATATGGCCACTAAAGTGGGGGCTAAATGTAACGTCAGAAATTGTCCTCCTAGATGGAATGGTACAATTTCCCTTAGTTTAGCTCCTCACTCTTGGTGGTCTCTCAACCTTTTCTTTTTCAGCCTTCCTGAAACCCTGATTGACTTAGTCTAGGAGCAGCTTATTCACTTTTTGAGGTAACTAATTGATAGAACCTGGAAAGGGATTTGAGATTAGGGTCCCTAGGACCCCAAAAAATGCAGATATAAGCTAAAAGTGGGGGCTTGGACTTGGGCACCCGTGCCCTAGTCCTCCTTGGTTTCACGGGATTTTTAGTTTTGGTAGGGTGTCAGTTCACGCCGAGTGCCTCAGGATTCTGTTTTCAAATTCTCAGTTTTTGCGTGATATCGAGACATTACTTCAAAATTTGAATTCCCTAAAGATAGAAATAAAAAGACATTTGCAAATCATTTTATCACACACAATTCTTATGCAAGCTTGATGCCAAAACTCTTCTACAATTGCCATTAAAGATCAGTGACTTGTGGAAGCTATTCGAAGTATTATTTATTTGCTATCTTGGAGATAATGGATGAAGGTTAGGAATCGAGATCTTGAGTCTATCTTGCTCTTCCTAGGGTTTGTACACCTTTTGCATAATCGGGAGAAGGGTTGAAGCCTCCAACAACAAGCTTGGAGATCCTCCGCGGACATTGTTGATTCACCTTCTTGTTCATGCAAGTCTTCATTTGTTTCATCTCCTTGAGGTGAAGTTGTATGTATTTATTGATGCAAAGCAAGTTGTTGATCTTCCCTTGATTGAGACATCTAGGGTTTGATTTTATGCATACACACATTGCTAGGTTTGCACACACTTCTACAAATCTTTATCTCTTGCTATTGTTGAGGTAGAAATACCAAAGATGGGGCTTGACTGAGGCAAGCTCCTATATAGCCTCAACAATTTCCTTCTTTCGTGTGTGCAAATCATGTTTCGCAGGTTCCGGTGAAAAGAAGCTACAGGAAGAAGTGTATTGCGGGTACAGTCATGACAGACTTTTGGATTTTTAGATTCTGAGACTGGCGGGACATTGGAGTAGGAGCCCTAGTCCAACCAGGTGTTTTATCTAGGAGCTGGGAGCCTTTTAACAGTCCTAGACACCCTGTGCAAAAGGTTTTCCTGTTTGGGAATTTGCAGGACATTGGGGTGGGTGCCCTAGTCCAGATGGCCTTCAAATTCTAGGTACACTATCTCTAAGACTGCTCCTCTGCACTTCTATGATCAGTTTTACCAGATACTTCATCAGTTTCTGTATTGTTGATTTGAGGCATAATTAGGGTTTTACTTGTTTGAAAGTACAATACTTGATAAGATCTTGATTAGGGCCTTAGGTTTCATAACCACGTGAGCATTAAAGGGAGGCAAAGTGATTAGAATCTTGTTCACAAGCTTGATCCTTGTCTCCCCAATGTTTAGTGGTGAAATTGAGGTATTTAACCTAGGGTAACAAACTATCAAATTTTCCCCTAAACAAAAACAAAGAGAAAAGAGAAGCCCTCGATCTCATCATGAGGAAAATAACACATTCAACATATCAACATTTAAGAGATCAACTTAGAAAAACATAAGGAAAATCTCAATCTCATCATGAGGTACATAAATTCAAGAAAGTCAAAATCAAAATCATAACACATGAATCAAAACATCCATCTCCTCCACTTAGTATTTGATGTGCCCAAGTGTGAGGGAAGATTAGATTCAAAAAGTATTAGAGGAAATCAAGGTGAATCTCCCCACATAAGCAAATCCAACTGAAGAAAGAGCCCAAAATCAAGAAGAAATCTTGAGTCTCATTCAACAATAAAATGAACAAAGACAAAGAGAGGAGCTTCGTAATAGAGAGCTAAGACTCCTAGATGAACTCATTAATCTCGAACAAAGGAGGCTAGATGCATTTTGCCTCTATGCAGAAAAAAAGCTTATTAAACTTAAAGTGAGTGATCAACCCGATCTCATAAGAATCATGACTCCCATTCAACATTTCCATCAACATTGAGACAATAACAATCATGACAATCAACAATAGCATACTCAAGTCAACAATGTGATCAATCTAACTACAATCTATGACATTCTTCTTCCTCAAGAATAGAATGTTGGAGCAGCCAAGATCAATAAGCACAAATTGAATAACCTTCCACAAGTGAAAAATGGAGCACAATAACATATCTATCATATATAATGAGAGTGTGTAAAATGTTGCAAGTATGTGCTAACCGGTGTTGTCATTGGTGTCAACTGTGTCTTCTGATATTGTTGATTTTTTATTGATTGATTTGTCATGTTAAAGTGATTTGAATGCCCTATAGAAGTGTTGATGATGTTGATATATTGCTCTTGTTGCTGGTTTTCAAGTGCTTTTGAGAAAATTTTCTCTCCAGAGGAAACAGTGTGTTGCAGAGTATTCTAGCTTACAGGGTACTATCTGCATTTTTGCTTCGCATTTCTTCTGTGTTGAAGACCAGAGTGTGAGATTGGAATATGTTTTAGAGAAGTTTTTGAAGATTCTAAATCCATAATTTGGTTGTCCGGATCACTGTGTCGTAGAAGTTATGTTCACCAGTTTGAAGACTATAATTCACAGAGTTTCTGGGTTGTGTAGAGGTGTCTGGGAGAAAGTATTTTGCTTCGCCTTTCTCCGTAGAGTGGTTTCAAGTGGTGTGATTCTGGAAATATGTTTATAAGGTCCTTATCTATCTTCATTCCAAAGTATTTGAGATTTGGTGCTCTGAAAAGCAAGTTATTGTGTAGCAGAGTTCGACAATGTTGTTTGTGAGCAAATAGTGAATCTTCTTCAGGTATAAGGTGTTGCGGATGATTTTGTTGATTCTCAAGTGATTTCATGTTGTCTATGGATGTCTCCAAAACATGTTGAAGGACTGTGCTTGGTCTACAAGCCATGATTGAGCTCTTGGAAGCATGTGTCTAAGTATTCTTGGTGTTTGCACAAGTTTGGCTGACTTGGGTGCTAACACTCTTTGTGGATATGTTTCGTGGATTGTGGAAGCGTGTTGAAGTGTGTGAAGATGTATTTAGGTCGAAGCTAAGCCATGAAGTTTTCTACCTTCATTCATTTGCTTTGCAAGATTATTTAGGTCCAGACCTAATTTGAATTGTGTATGTTTGCCGACCTTGGAGACTATTTCAAAGGTTGTAGAATGTGTTGCCGACCTTGATGTATATTCCAAGGTTGATGATTGATATAAATAAGTGAATAGGATTTGTGTGTTGGTGTGAGAGTGCAAAGATGCTAAGATGAAAGTGTTTGTGTTGTGAGGTAGCAAAGGTGATATATATTGTGCTTCATTGGAACTGAACTCAAGCATGTGGTAGATGCTATCATATCATTTCATGGCAATGAGCCACCTCTTTTGGCAGTGAGCCACCCCTTTTGGAAGTGATCCTATTGCAGTGAGCATTCTTTCGGGTAGTGAACCTCTTTGTAATTCAGTACTGATACTACTATATATTGTGAGCTAATCCTCACCATGGTTTTTCCCTTTTAGGGTTTTCCATGTAAAAATCTAGTGTTCTCTTGTGCATGGTGTTGATGTGATTAAGTTTATGTTATCTATTTTTCATGTTTATTCATCATAACAGAATTAGGGTTTATGTGAATTGATGTGGATGTGATTATGTTTGTGAAGGCTTAAAGTTTTCGATACAACGGATTCATCCCCCCTCTCAATTGCCTTGTGCATTCAACAATTGGTATCAGAGCGAGGGTTCCTTGGAAGAAAGACTAAAAACTTAAGGTAGATCTAGGATGGCACACAAGAAATACATTCCTCAGTTTGATGGAACTGACTATGTCTTTTGGAAGGTGTGAATACAAATTTATCTTGTTTCTCTTGGTTATAATGAGTGGAAAATGGTTGAATAGAAATACACTATAACTAAAGATGATCTGGAAACTACAAGTGAGATAAGGGATTATGAGATGAATGGCAAAGCTAGAAATGCCTTACTGAATGCTCTATCTAATACTGAAATGGTGAAAGTGTTGGATCTGGAAACTACTCATGAGATCTAGGAAAAAATGAAGAGTATCAATGAAGGTGACAAATCTGTTAAGAAAGCCAAGATACAAAACTTGAAGTCCAGATATGAAACTATGCAGATGTCTAAAGATGAGAACATAACAAGCTATATGCAGAAGGTTGATGAAGTTATCAACGACATCAAAGGTCTTGGTGGAACTCTGGCTGATGAAGAAGTTGTGAATAAAATACTCAAAACACTTCCCAAATCTTATAGTCATAAAGTGTCTACCATTGAAGAATTGCTAGATATGAGAAAACTTTCAAAAGATCAATTTCTTGGAAAACTGACTGCTTTTGAGGTGAGAGAATTTGGCACTACTGAGGGTCCTGTGAAAGTTGAGACTACTTTTAAAGCTAAATCAGAAAAGACTATTAGATCAAATAACTATGTTGTAGAATCAGATGAGGAAGATTTTGATGAGATTGAGGCAAACTTTGTAAACAGAATGAAAAAGGGAACTGGAAAGTTCAAAGGTAAGTTACATTTCAAATGTTTCAATTGTGGTAAGATTGGCCATTATGCTTCAAGATGTCCTGATAGAACTTTGAAGATCAAGAACAAAGAAGGTAGAGGTAAGATGATAAGGAAAAGTTACTATGTTAAAGTTGATGAAGGTGTATCTAATGATGAATCTAATTTTGAAGATGGTAATACTAGTGAATGCTTGTTTATTGCTATAAAAGAACCTGTTTCTACTAACCTTGCAAGCTGTGTGAAGGAAGGAATTTTGGAAGATGAGAAAGAGATGTCTACATTTCATGTTAGAAAGGAAAAGGATGAATGGGTCATTGACAACAGATGTTCGAATCACATGATAGGAGATAAGAGTAAGTTTGTCAAATTGGAAAAGTATGATGGAGGACTAGTTAGATTTCGAGATGATGCAGCTAGTAAGATTTGTGGAAAAGGGTCAATTACTTTTGATGGCAAGCATTTAATACAGATGATGTCCTTTATGTCAAAGGCTTAAAGTATAACCTTCTAAGTGTTGGACAGATGTGTAACAAAGGATACAATGATGTTTAAGGACAATGGATGTGAAATAAAGAAAAGCTCTGAAACAATAATTGATGCTGGTAAGAAGACTCATGGTAATGTTTATCATTTGAAAGCTACTAACAATTATTGTTTGTTGGCTTAGACAAATGAAAGTTGGTTATGGCATAGGAGATTGTGTCATATTAACTTTGATAATCTGGTGAGAATAAGCTATGTTCAAGCTGTAAGAGACCTACCTAAGATTGTGAAGCTTGTTAATGCCATTTGCAAACAATGTCAGTTTGGGATGCAAACAAAGATAAGTTTCAAAAGAAAAGAACTTCTACCAGCCTATTGGAGTTGGTGCATACAGACTTATGTGGTCCTACAAGAATAAGAAGTCTACAATGTGATAGGTATGTTGGGAATTAAGGTGTCTCAACCTTGGTAATTCCTTACATTATTAATCTTTGTATTTATTATTTAATTGCCTATGTTGTAAATATTTGTAAATTCCATATTGTCATATTGTGGGATGTGGCACGGTGATGTGTCAATCCTACATGGAATATGACAACTTATAATTTTGTCCTCAAATGAGGAGATAGGCATCCCACTTTGTGGTAGGAGCATTTTTCCATGTGTCGGCATCTTCCATGTTGTGTAAGGCAATATTGACCTAAACGGTTATCACGGATTCCTATGACATAATCTATGACATGTAAGAGTCAGAAATAGAAGTTTGTAAGATAGGTGAGGACATGTGTCATGAAGCATCTTTGAAAAAGGCATATTTGGGTGCCCCAAGGTGGACTATGACATGTTGTAAGAGAATATGTTATTTATAGCAATTGTATGACAAATTCTCTTATAGCTGTAAGTTGTAACTGCTATGACAGATTCTATGACGATCGTAAGTGTCGTAAGAGCATCTATCATAGCCCATTTTGGAAATAGGTAACCTCTTTGGGATGGGAGTTGTGGACAAGTGTTAGGCACATTCTACAATGTTGACCAAGTGTCCCTAGGCATGGGTTTTGGGCCATGAGGCCAAGTTGGACACCCATCCCAAGATAGGTCCAATATTGCCTTGTATTTTCTATATAAACAGGTTCTTGGAGATGGAGTTTGTATTACAGGTTTACAGGTATTGTTATGCTGTCGAATTGACTCCAGATATGAGTGTTGAAGACCATTGAAGCTTGCATTGCAAGTGTATTTTAAACATTCTTTCAGATTTGTTAATACATTGTGCAGGTCTCTGAGTGTGGGGTTTTTCACCCGATAAGGGTTTTCCCCACCGTATATCTTTGTCTCTCTTCTTCTGTCTTCTTTCTAGCTCATGTGTATTGCTGCAATATCTCATTTAGATGTTCTATGTTACTGTAGTTGTAAGGAATAAATTAAATTTGCATAGCCCTCTCCTCACTAGATTAGTGTAGGAAGCATTTTCCGCACACCTAGCTTCCTTTCAGTTGGTATCAGAGCTTGATCACCTTTGGTCCTAGTTGTTGGGTAGGGATTTTTTGAGCTGATCTTAAGTTGAGTGGGAGTCTGTGTAGAGTATTTTGTTTTCTATTACAGCAAGGAGATGGAAAGCACATCTGGAAGAATGGAAGTGGAGAAGTTCAATGGCACTAATTTCGAGCTATGGAAGCTCAAGATGGAAGACATGCTTGTTGACTGAGACCTTTGGGAAACTGTTATTGGAACTAAACCAGCTGCAATGTAACAAGTTGATTGGGATCTCAAAGATCATAAAGCTAAGGGTCTCATAAGACTTAGTCTTGCTGATTCTGTGTTGTTAAATGTCCATGAGGAGAAGACTGCAACCTTACTTTGGAATAAGTTGGGAAATGTGTATCAAGCCAAATCCCTGGTTAATAAACTTTTTCTGAGAAAGAATCTGTATTCTCTTCGAATGGAGGACAAAGGATTCATTGCCGAACATATGAATGCTTTTAACATGTTGGTTGCACAGTTGACATCTATTGGTGTAAAGATGGAGGAGGAGGATTGGTGTATGACCTTGCTTTGTTCTTTGCTAGACTCGTGGGATCACCTTGTCATGGCTATTGGAAGCACCACATCCACATTCAAGATGGAAAATGTGGTATCTGTGTTGTTATCTAAAGAGATGCGGAGGAAGTCTTTTGATGCAGCCAAAGAGGCTCTTGCAGTTCGTGGAAGACCCAAGGAGAAAGGGAAAAAGAAGGACAAGAAAGCTGAGAAGGGTAGATCCAAATCCCGTGGGAGATCCAAATCTCCTGGAAAGTCCAAGGCTATATGTTGGAATTGTGGTAAATCTGGGCATTTCTGAAAGGAATGCAAAGAGGAGAAGAAGAAGAAGAAGAAAGCTCCTGATTTAGATTCTGACAAATCACAAGATGATGGTGATGCTTTCATCGCAGCCCTGGAAACCCATGCATCTGATGATGTGTGGTTGATTGACTCTGGTGCATCATTCCACATGACCTCTCGCATCGAGACTAGTTCACTAAGTATGAGGAGTTCGATGGTGGAAAGGTGTACTTGGGTGACAACTCTCATCTGAAGATTGTTGGTCGTGGAAGAGTCTCTATCTGATTCCATGATGGTTAAGTGAAGGGGATCTCTAGGGTTATGTATATCCCAGGCTTAGCATGGAACCTACTTTCTGTAAGTAGTTTGAATGATGCAGGTGTGCAAGTTATCTTTTCGAAAGAAGGATGCAAGATGACTAGAGGAGCTATGGTGCTTGCTAAGGGTACTAGGAGAGGTACTATGTTTCAGCTGGAGGCATGCATTTCACAATGCAATAGTTCTTCTAATTCAAAGAAGAGGGTAGTAGTCACTTCATCCCCGCCATCTGAATGAGTAGTTAAGAGATCTGTTGTTTCTAGTTCTGATGTTTGTAATCATGCCTTGGAAGTTAAACTTCCTGCTGAAAAGGCAATGTTATGGCATAAGAGATTTGGCCACATTGGTGAGAAGGGTCTGCGTACCCTAAAAAATAAAAACCTCATTGAGGGGTTAGATGATTGTAATCTTGAGTTTGACTTTTGCAAACATTGCATTTATGGAAAGCAAAACCGTGTTTAGTTTTATTCAAGTTCTCACAAGTCTTCTGGTGTGTTGGACCTTGTTCATTCTGATGTATTTGGTCCTGTTAATGTTCCTTCGTTATCAAAATCTATATATTTTGTATCTTTTATAGATGACTACAGTAGAAGGACATGGATTTATTTTCTCATAAGTAAATCTGAAGTCTATAGTAAGTTTAAGGAGTTTAAGGCCTTTGCTTAAAATTAGACTGGTAAAAAGATTAAGTGTTTGAGAACTGACAACAGTGGTGAGTTTTGTTCTACAGAATTTGATAAATATTGCAAGGAACTTGGGATTGAAAGACATAAGACAACTCCATACACTCTGCAGCAAAATGGAGTTGCAGAAAGGATGAGCATGACACTGATGGAGAAGGCTAGGAGTATGCTTAGTGGAGCTGGCCTAGAACAAAATTTTTGGGCTGAAGTTGTTGCCACTGCTTGCTATCTTGTTAATAGATCTCCTACATCAGCTCTTGTTGGAAAGACACCCATGGAGGTGTGGTCTGGTAGAAAGCCTTCAATAAGGCATCTTCGTGTTTTTGGTTGTGAGGCATATGCACATGTGCCTAGGGAGAAGTGGTCAAAATTGGAGAACAAGGCTATTAAGTGTATCTTCATTGGCTATGGTGTCAGTGTGAAAGGATACAAGCTTTGGGACCCTGTGGCTGAAAAAGTGTTGTATAGGAGAAGTGTCATCTTCAGAGAGCTTACACCTTCTTGTTGGATTTAAGGCATACAACTGAGAGGGGGGGGTGAATCAGTTGTATAAAACTTCTTGTTCTTTCAAACACTTGATTCTTCGTTGTTAGTTAACAGCATATCAATTAATCATCCATGAAAGCATAATACATAAACACAAGAACAGATAAACATCAACACATTGAACACCAAGATTTTGACGTGGAAAACCCGGTTAAGGGAAAAACCACGGGGTGATTAACCCAAGGATTATTCTCTGTTAGAAGAATAAGAAAAAGAATGGCACTTGCCAATTAGGGCTCACTGCCCGAGCACACTGCTCACAAGAGGCCCACTGCCTACTAAGAGACACACTGTCTACAAAGTGATAAGAATCACAATCTTGAACTGGAGAATGACATCTCTACTATGTCCGGATCAGTTCCTTTTAAGCCCAAAAACTTCTGCTCTGCCTTTCTCACTTCTCTTCGCTATGCCACACTCATCCACACAATCCACACTTTGAAATGAACTCACAAACCGTTATTTATACAAGGCATCGACTTAGGAACAAACATCTAAGTCGGCAAACAACCATAAGAGTATCCGCAAGATGAATAACACATCCGGTCGGCCACCACAAGAACATTCGCAGGATGAACAACTCATCCGGTCGGCTAAACAGAGCAAGAACTTCATCCGGAAGAATAACTTCAATTCCGGGCTCTACTATCAATGCAGATCAACAACACAACCTCAACACGATCCAGAAAACTTCACAAGCCTGCCTGAATGACCGGATACATCCGCACATCCTTTACTTGCTGGAATCTCTTGTCTTCCTCATCCGGAACTTCAAGAACACAGTCTGTCGCCACTGTAGAAGGTACTTCCGGACCTTCAAATCATACATTATCAATGCGGACCAACAACACAACCTCAACATGATCCAAGAACCTTCACAAGCCTGCTTGAATGACCAGGTACGTCTGCATTTCCTTTACTTACTGAAATCTCTTATCCTCCTTATCCGGAACTTCAAGAACACAGTCTGTCGCCACTGTCATAATGCAAGAGGTACTTCCGGACCTCCAAATCATACACAGCTCGAGATGGCACATCACAAGGACATCCCAAACACTCTTTCCAATCCGCAGATTAGGATTGTACAATTCCGAACCTCACCGGACCTTTCTGTGATCCTCTGTCACCTCTAAGCACTTGCCGGAACCGGTTCCACACAGACAGCCATAACTTCTTCAGGTCTTCATGCGGACCTCTGAAAACTTGACTGAAGCATCTCAAGACTCATATCTGCAAACCCTTTAATCCGCATCCTCCGGTTCTCAACCTATCCAATATATTTGCCTTCTTCTCATCACTGTTCTTCACTGTTCCTGACTGAGGCTAATTTTCTCAATATCCTCAACACATAGCTCATCCAATCCTTCTTGTCAATGTAATATGAGTATGTTGACATCAATGACAACACTGGTTCACCTCATACTTGCAACAATCTCCCCCTTTGTCATTGATGGCAACATATGATGTGAAAAACCATCAAGACAAGAACTTCTCCTTTCTGTCACAGCTCCCCCTATCAACAACAACTTTTCACATGTCTTCTCTTCCTTTACTGCTCCCCCTTTGATCATTAACCACTTGTTTTTCACATGTCTTCTCTCCCCCTTTGACATCAATGGCAAAGGGCTCATACTTGCAATTCTAATACATCAGAATCATACCAGCTGCTCCCCCTTAGTAGCAGCTCCCCATCATCAATCCGGATCACAAGATATGACTGTCATATCCACCGGACTGATGCACATCAGTGCATCCTAGTTCATCACCGGAGGGGCCATGACCCCTAACTTCTCCCGGAGATATTCAAAAGAGTCCTTGGGAAGAGGTTTTGTAAAGATATCTGCAATCTGATCCTTGGAGGGAACATACTCCAATCTGACTTCTTCCTTGTTTACTTGTTCTCTCAAAAAGTGAAACTTGATAGATATGTGCTTAGTCTTAGAATGCAATACCGGATTCTTAGAAATATTAATTGCACTTGAATTATCACAGAAAATTGTGATAGGCTCCTCATATTCAACTTTAATGTCTCTTAGCATCTGCTTCATCCATAAAATTTGAGTGCAACTACCTGCTGCTGCAATGTATTCTGCTTCAGTTGTAGACAGAGATATTGCATCTTGTTTCTTGCTTAACCAAGAAACCAATCTCTTCCCCAAAAAGAATGCTCCACCACTAGTGCTCTTCCGGTCATCCACATCTCCTGCCCAATCTACATCTGTGTAAGCATGAAGAGAGAAATCTGGATCTCTAGGGTACCATAGACCATACTCAACTGTTCCTTTCAAGTACCTAAAAATTCTTTTGATTGCCATAACATGAGATTCTCTAGGATCAGCCTGGAATCTTGCCACAAGACCAACAGCCTGCATTATATCTGGTCTAGTTTGAGTGAGATACAACAATCCACCAATCATTGATCTATACTTTGTCTGATCTGCCCTTGGAGAATCATCATCTTTGCTTAACTTACATCCGGTTGCCATAGGAGTGTTCATAGGCTTTGAGTCTTCCATACCAAATTTCCTTAACAATTCTTTCACATATTTGGTCTAAGAAATGAAGATCCCTTCTTTTGTTTGAGTAATTTGCAGACCCAAGAAGAAATTCATTTCACCAAGCATAGACATTTCAAACTCATTTTTCATCTGATTTGCAAAAGTTTTGCACATACTATCTCTTCCTCCAAAAATGATATCATCCACAAACACTTCAACAATCAAAATGTTTTCATGATCAATTTTGAAATATAAGTTACTGTCAGCAGTACCTTTGTTGAATCCAATCTGCACAAGATGCTTATCCAACCTTTCATACCATGCTCTTGGGGCTTGCTTCAATCCATACAAAGCTTTCTTCAACTTGCAGACCATATCATCATTATCAGACAATTGAAATCCATCCGGTTGTTCAATGTAGACTTCTTCTTCCAGATCACCATTTAGGAAGGCAGACTTGACATCCATCTGATATACCTTGAAGTCTTTGAAGGCAGCAAATGCAAGAAGTAATCTGACTGCTTCAATTCTTGCCACCGGAGCAAAAGTCTCTTCAAAGTCAATTCCTTCTATTTGAGAGTAGCCTTTGCAGACCAATCTAGCTTTGTTTCTTATTACTTCACCAGCTTCATTTAGTTTGTTCCGGAAGACCCACTTGGTTCCAATTACATTCCTGTCTCTAGGTCTGGGAACAAGATCCCAAGTATGATTTTTCTCAATTTGCATCAATTCATCTTCCATTGCTTTGGTCCAGTTTTCATCATTGCAGGCTTCATTTATTGTTTTAGGTTCAATCTTTGAAATCAGACAACATTCATACTGATTTTGAGCAACATTCCTTCTAGTTTGTACACCTTTGCTTCTGTCACCTATGATCTGATCTTCAGAGTGGTTCAGTCTTACATACCTTGGAATTTTGGGAGTATCCTGCACTGCTGCTTCTTGATCAGGCTCATTCAAACCTATCTCTTCTTCCTGATTTACCAGATCAGGCTGACTCTGTCTCACCAGAGAGGATTGAGGTCCTTGAACACTGTCTTGGTCATCTTCATCAAACTCATAAAATCTTGAAGGTTTCTCAATTCTTTCATCAACTTTCACATTGGTGCTTTCTATCATTTTCCTCAATCTCTTATTGTAACACCGGTATGCTTTGCTTTGAGTGGAGTAACCCAAGAAAATTCCCTCATCACTTCTAGCATCAAACTTTCCTAGATCTTCATCTCTTTTAATATAACACTTGCTACCAAATACTCTGAAATATTTCACAGTAGGAGTGATGCCAAACCAGAGTTCATAGGGGGTCTTACCGGTGTTGTTTCTGATTTGAACTCGATTGAGAGTGTAGACTGCAGTGCTGATAGCTTCTTTCCAAAACATTTGAGGAACATTTGCTTCCAACATCATTGTCCTAGCAGCTTCCTGGATGGTCCGGTTCTTTCTCTCAACTACTCCATTCTGCTGTGGAGTCTTAGGAGCAGACAACTGTCTCCTTATACCCTGTTTCTCACAAAAGTCAATGAACTCACCAGATGTAAATTCACCACCTCTATCAGACCTTAGACACTTTAGTTTCAATCCGGTTTGATTCTCTACCATAGCTTTGAAGATTTTGAACTTCTCAAATGCTTCTGATTTTTCTTTTAGAAAGGTAACCCACATCATCCGGGAATGATCATCAATTAACAACATGAAATATCTATCACTTTGCAGACTCTTGATTCTTGTCGGACCACAGAGATCAGTATGTACTAATTCCAACAATCCGGTAGAAGACTGATCTTTGCTTTTGAAAGAGACTCTGCTTTGTTTACCTAGCTGACATTCTTTGCACAAACTATTTGTAGGTTTCATCAATTTTGGAAGATCTCTTACAGCCTGAGTATTGCTTATCTTGATGATGTTATCAAAATTTACATGACACATTCTTCTATGCCATAACCAACTCTGATCAATTTGAACAAACAAACAACTTTTATTTGAACCAACCAGATGAAAGATATTACCTTTTGTCTGAGTACCGGATGCAATTTCAGTTCCGGAGCTTGTAAAGATTCTACATTTTCCATTCTTGAACCAGAGATCATAGCCTTTGTCCACTAACTGACCAACACTGAGAAGATTGTGCTTCAATCCTTCAACATATAGTACGTTACCTATTTTGCTCTTTCCATCAAAGGAAATAGTTCCCCTGCCTCTGATTCTGCCAGCAGAATTGTCACCAAACTTTACCATTCCTCCTTCATACCTTTCCAAATTCAAGAACTTATTCTTGTCACCAGTCATATGGTGAGAACATCCACTGTCAATAACCCAATCATCCTTTTCTTCCACTTGAGCAGCCAAAGCTTTTTCAACAACTTTGTGATTGACAGATTCAGAGAGTATTGAATCTTCTTCCTTGATGGCAATAAACACCCACTCATTTCCGGATTTGCTTCCTAGTTCTGATTCATCATCTGTTACTCCTTCATTGTCATCTTCTTCATGAACATAATAGCAATTCTTTTGAAACCTTTGTCTGTTAGTATTAGACCTTGCAGATCTTTCTGGACATCTTGAAGCAAAATGACCAATCTTATTGCAGTTGAAACACTTAAAGGGTAGTTTTCCTTCATACTTACTGGATCCTCTTGGCAGTCTCTTTGCAATGAGGGCTTCAAGTTGAGCTGTTTCTACTTCTTCTTCTTCCATGTCTCTTCTTGCTTGATCATACCATGACATTTTCCTTGATGAGTTTTCTCCCGGATCAAATCTCTGTTTGCCTTTCACATAGGCACTGGCTTTGAAAGTAGATTCAGTCTTGGGAGGATCATCTCCAAACTCAGTCATTTCAAATGCAGCTAGTTTGCCAGCCAGTTGTTATCTTGTGACAGTTGTGTGGGCTCTGAATTCATCAATGGCAGCAACCTTGATTTTGTAGGCAGCAGGAAGGGATCTTAGGATTTTGCAGACAATCTCATTTTCATCTAGAGTTCCACCAGCATTTCTGATTCCACATACCAGCTCATTCACTCTTGGCATAAAGGTAGTGATGTTTTCATCATCTCTCATCTTCAATCTTTCAAATTTCCCTTTCAGACTTTGCAACCTTGCACTTTTGACAAACTCATCTCCTTCATACAGAAGTTCCAGTTTAGTCAGGATCTCATATGCAGTTGGTAGGTCAATAACATTTGAGAGATTTGAGTCATTCAATGCGCTTAGAAGAGCTTCCTTGGTCCGCAGATTGTTTTCTGCTTCTGTGATTTCATTCAGAGTTGTCGGGCCACCTTGTGGAGGTACATATGGTTTTGAGACCATAGCCAAGTATGCTTTTCCCATACATTCCAAGTGACACTTCATGCGACCTTTCCAGAGAGTGAAGTTGGTTCCATCGAACTTCGGACTATCCTTCTTGTATGACGACATCCTGGATCTCCTCAAGCGGTTAAGCTCCTTTCAGAGGAACTTAGCTCTGATACCAATTGTTGGATTTAAGGCATACAACTGAGAGGGGGGGTGAATCAGTTGTATAAAACTTCTTGTTCTTTCAAACACTTGATTCTTCGTTGTTAGTTAACAGCATATCAATTAATCATCCATGAAAGCATAATACATAAACACAAGAACAGATAAACATCAACACATTGAACACCAAGATTTTGACGTGGAAAACCCGGTTAAGGGAAAAACCACGGGGTGAATAACCCAAGGATTATTCTCTGTTAGAAGAATAAGAAAAAGAATGGCACTTGCCAATTAGGGCTCACTGCCCGAGCACACTGCTCACAAGAGGCCCACTGCCTACTAAGAGACACACTGTCTACAAAGTGATAAGAATCACAATCTTGAACTGGAGAATGACATCTCTTCTATGTCCGGATCAGTTCCTTTTAAGCCCGAAAACTTCTGCTCTGCCTTTCGCACTTCTCTTCGCTATGCCACACTCATCCACACAATCCACACTTTGAAATGAACTCACAAACCGTTATTTATACAAGGCATCGACTTAGGAACAAACATCTAAGTCAGCAAACAACCATAAGAGTATCCGCAAGATGAATAACACATCCGGTCGGCCACCACAAGAACATTCGCAGGATGAACAACTCATCCGGTCGGCTAAACAGAGCAAGAACTTCATCCGGAAGAATAACTTCAATTCCGGGCTCTACTATCAATGCGGATCAACAACACAACCTCAACACGATCCAGAAAACTTCACAAGCCTGCTTGAATGACCGGATACATCCGCACATCCTTTACTTGCTGGAATCTCTTGTCTTCCTCATCCAAAACTTCAAGAACACAGTCTGTCGCCACTGTAGAAGGTACTTCCGGACCTTCAAATCATACATTATCAATGCGGACCAACAACACAACCTCAACATGATCCAAGAACCTTCACAAGCCTGCCTAAATGACTAGGTACGTCCACATTTCCTTTACTTACTGAAATCTCTTATCCTCCTTATCCGGAACTTCAAGAACACAGTCTGTCGCCACTGTCATAATGCAAGAGGTACTTCCGGACCTCCAAATCATACACAGCTCGAGATGGCACATCACAAGGACATCCCAAACACTCTTTCCAATCCACAGATTAGGATTGTACAATTCCGGACCTCACCGGACCTTTCTGTGATCCTCTGTCACCTCTAAGCACTTGCCGGAACCAGTTCCACACAGACAGCCATAACTTCTTCAGGTCTTCATGCGGACCTCTGAAAACTTGACTGAAGCATCTCAAGACTCATATCTGCAAACCCTTTAATCCGCATCCTCCGGTTCTCAACCTATCCAATATATTTGCCTTCTTCTCATCACTGTTCTTCACTATTCCTGACTGAGGCTAATTTTCTCAATATCCTCAACACACAGCTCATCCAATCCTTCTTGTCAATGTAATATGAGTATGTTGACATCAATGACAACACTGGTTCACCTCATACTTGCAACACTTCTTCCATTATTTTACAGCCAGAAGAAAAAGAAAAGAAAGAGGATGTTGTTTAGTTTCCTCTCACCCCTGAGAAGACTTAACAGAAAGACAATGTTGGACCTGATGATGAGGAGAGCTCTAGCAGCTCTGAAAGCTTAGATGAAGAATTTGAACCTCAACCTCAGCTCTTGAGGAGGTCTACATGGATAAGAAATCAACCTGAAAGTTTTGGTTTTACATTGCTTGATTCTAGTTGTGCTTTTTCTTTGCTTACTAATAGTGATGGACCTAGAACTGTATCAGAGGCTATGGACATGAAAGATACAGGTTCCTAGAAGGAGGCCATGGAGGATGAAATGGATTCTTTGGAAAAAAATCAAACGTGGGACTTGGTGTCTTTGCCTCCTAGATGGAAACCCGTTGGATGTAAATGGGTGTTCAAGAAGAAATTTGGTGCAGATGGTAGTAATGAGAAGTATAAGGCCAGATTGGTTGCAAATAAGTATTCATAAGTGGAGGGTATAGATTATGGTGAGATCTTCTCTCTCATTACAAAGCTGACATCCATTCAATTCCTATTGTCTCTCGCAACAGCTTATGACTTGGAGGTAGAATAGATGGATGTGAAGACAACTTTCCTTCATGGTGATTTGGAGGAAGAAATCTACATGTCACAGCTAGAGCATTACATGGTGAAAGGTAAAGAAAATTTGGTTTGCACACTTAAGTCTTTGTATGGGAGATGGTACTTGAAGTTTGATGCCTTTGTGTTGTCAATTGGATTTGTGAGATCAAAATCATATCACTATGTGTATTATAAGTTTGATGGTGATCGTATTCTCATTGTTGCACTGTATGTTGATGATATGTTGCTCATTGGGAAGGGTAAGAATATGATTTCTGATTTTAAATCTCATTTGTCATCACAGTTTGAAATGAAAGATTTAGGGGCAGCCAGGTACATTCTAGGAATGGAAATCAGAAGAGACATAACCAACAGAAAACTTTGGTTAAGCCATAGTAAGTATGTGAAGACTGTGTTGGACAGGTTCAGCATGGCAGATTGTAGACCATTGTGTGTTCCTGTTTCTTTGGGGACAAAGTTTTCTATTGAGGATTGTCCAAAATATCCTAGTGAGGTGGAGGACATGAGCAGAGTACCTTATGCTAGTGCTATTGGCAGTTTGATGTATGCTATGGTCTACACAAGACCAGACATTGCCCAAGCAGTGGGAGTCCTTAGTCGATTTATGGCTAATCTTGGACAGGTTCATTGGGATGCAGTTAAGCGAGTGTTCATATATTTGAGGAGTACTTCTGAGTATTCCATATGCTATCATGGTAATGTTTTAGGACCTCCACATTCTATTGATATTCATGGATTTGTGGATTCATATTGGGCAGGTGACATTGACAGCAGGAGATCCACCAGTGCTTATGTGTTTACACTATTTGGTGGTGCTATTAGTTGGATGAGTAAGTGACAACCTGTTGTTGCTTTGTCCATGATAGAAGCTAAGTATATGGCAGCAACTCATACTTGTAAGGAAGCCATTTGGCTTAAGAGATTGTGTTCCGATATTGGTGTTGATGCAAGTCAGATCAAGATCAATTGCGACAGTCAGAGTGCAATTTGCCTTGCGAAGAATCTAACTTTCCATGCTAGAACAAAGCACATTGATGTTCAGTTTCACTTCATGCGAGACATGGTTGAGGATGGAAAGGTAAATTTGGATAAGCTAGATACTTTGAAGAATGTTGCAGATGCATTGACGAAGCAAGTGGGTACAGAGAAGTTCAGATGGTGTTCAGAGTCCATCGGCCTCTCGACCTATAGCAGTTAAATCCTATTTTTCTATTGGCTCTTACAAGGTGTTCGACAAGTGGGAGAATGTTGGGAATTAAGGTGTCTCAACCTTGGTAATTCCTTACATTATTAATGTTTGTATTTATTATTTAATCACCTATGTTGTAAATATTTGTAAATTCCATATTGTCATATTGTGGGATGTGGCACAGTGATGTGTCAATCCTACATGGAATATGACAACTTGTAATTTTGTCCTCAAATGAGGAGATAGGCATCCCACTTTGTGGTAGGAGCATTTTGCCATGTGTCAACATCTTCCATGTTGTGTAAGGGAATATTGACCGAAACGGTTATGACGGATTCCTATGACAGAATCTATGACATGTAAGAGTCAGAAATAGAAGTTTGTAAGACAAGTGAGGACATGTGTCTTGAAGCATCTTTGAAAAAGGCATATTTGGGTGCCCCAAGGTGGACTATGACATGTTGTAAGAGAATATGCTATTTATAGCATGTGTATGATAGATTCTTTTACAGCTGTAAGTTGTAACTACTATGATAGATTCTATGATGGTCATAAGTGTTGTAAGAGCATCTATCATAGCCCATTTTAGAAATAGGCAACCTCTTTAGGATGGGAGCTATGGACAAGTGTTAAGCACATTCTTTAATGTTGACCAAGTGTCCCTAGGCGTGGGTTTTGGGCCATGAGACCAAGTTGGACGTCCATCCCAAGATAGGTCCAATATTACCTTGTATTTTCTATATAAATAGGTGCTTGGAGATGGAGTTTGTATTACAGGTTTACAGGTATTGTTATGCTGTCGGATTCACTCCAAATATGAGTGTCGAAGACCATTGAAGCTTGCATTGCAAGTGTATTGTAAACATTCTTTCAGATTTGTTAATACATTGTGCAGGTTTCTGAGTGTGGGGTTTTTCACCCGATAAGGGTTTTCCCCACCGTATATCTTTATCTCTCTTCTTCTATCTTCTTTCTGGTTCATGTGTATTGCTTCAATATCTTGTTTATATGTTCTATGTTGTTGTAGTTGTAAGGAATAAATTGAATTTGCATAGCCCTCTCTTCATTAGATTAGTGTAGGAAGCATTTTCCGCACACCTAGCTTCCTTTAAAGGTACTTCATGCTACTTATTGATGATTATTCAAGAATGACTTGGGTTACTTTTCTTAGAGAAAAATCAGAAGCCCTAGACAAGTTCAAGGCATTTAAAGCAATGGTTGAAAATGAAATGGATTTGAGAATCAAGTGTCTGAGGTTTGACAAAGGTGGTGAGTTTACTTCAAATGAATTCAATGCTTTTAGTGAAAAACATGGGATAAAGAGATAATTGTCTACCCCCAGAACTCCTCAACAAAATGGAGTAGTTGAAAGGAAGAATAGAACAATTTAGGAAGCTTCTAGAACAATGATCAAAGAAGATGACCTTTTGGAAGTATATTGGAAAGAAGTTATTCATACTGTTGTCTATTTTTAGAACAGAGTGCAAGTCAAAGCAAATGGAACAAAGACACCTTGTGAGTTGTGGTATGGAAGAACTACTGTCAAGTATTTAAAAGTTTTTGGAAGTAAATTCTATATCAGAAGAGATGAAGAGTTGGGAAAGTTTTATGTTAGATGTGATGAAGGCATATTCCTTGGGTACTCTACTAAGAGAAAATCCTACTAGTGCTACAACAAAAGGTTGAGGAAGATTATTAAAAGTACAAATGTGAAGGTAGATGAAGATATTTAGAAAAACTTAGAGCCTGATGGATATGAGTCAGATGAGTCTGTTGATACAGAAGCAGTTGAAGAAGTCAAAGACAAGAAAGTTCAGATTGATGAAGAAGAAGCTCCGAAGAGAGTTCCTAAAACCCCCAAGTATGTGCAAAAGAATCACTCAGAGGATCAAATCATTGGTGACAAAAACAAAGGAGTTCTGACAAGAAGAAAAGTTACAGAAGAATAGGTAAATCTCTATTTAATTTCAAAAGTTAAACCTAAGACTGTCTCTAAAGCATATAAAGATGAACATTGGGTCAAGGCAATGGAAGAAGAATTTATGCAAATTGAAAAGAAAAAGACTTGGGAACTTTTCCCTAGGCCTGTAGATAAGAATGTGATTGGAACAAAGTGGGTTGTCAAGAATAAGTTGAATGAGAATAGAGAAGTGGTAAGAAACAAAGAAAGACTTGTATGCAAAGGCTACTCACAAGTGGAAGGAATAGACTATGAGGAAACTTTTTCTCTGGTGGCAAGACTAGAAGCTATTAGGTTGTTTCTGGCTTATGCAACACATAAAGACTTCAAGGTATATCAAATGTATGTAAAGTCTACTTTTCTGAATGGTGAGTTGGAAGAAGTATATATAGAGCAACCGAATGGATTTCAGTTATCAAACAAACCAGACATGGTATATAGATTGAATAAGGCATTGTATGGACTAAAGCAAGCTCCTAGAGATTGGTATGCCATATTGGACAGGTATTTGTTGCAGCAAGGATTTAATAAAGGGTCTGCAAACAGTAATTTGTATATCAAGGTAAGAAAAGATCAAATTATGATTATTGAGGTCTATGTAGATGATATAATCTTTGGTGGAAATAAAGGTATGTGTAAGAACTTTGCAGATGAGATGCAAAAAGAATTTGAGATGTCAATGTGTGGTGAGATGAACTTCTTTCTTGGACTGTAAATTAATCAGATAGATAAGGGGCATTTTTATTTCACAATCAAAGTATGTCAAGGAATTATTGAAGAAGTTTGGAATGGAAGAATATAAACTAGTTTGTACTCCCATGACAACTGGTTGCAAGCTGAGCAAAGATGATGAATCTCCTAAGGTTGATCAAGGAAAATATAGATCAATGATTGGAGGACTGCTATACCTAACTGCTACCAGACCGGATATCATGCATGCAGTCTGTCTTGTGGCAATATTTCAAGTAGATCCTAGAGAGTCACATGTCATGGTAGTAAAGAGAATATTCAGGTATTTGAAGGACACTCCAAATCATGGTTTGTGGTATCTTAAGAATAATGAATTCAACCTAAGTGCCTACACAGATGCAGATTGGGTCAGATGTGTAGATGACAGGAAAAGTACAAGTGGTGGTGTGTTCTTTCTTGGAGACAGAGTTATGTCATGGCAAAGAAAGAAGCAAGACTCAGTATCCTTATCTATTGCAGAGGTAGAGTACATTGCAGTAGCATCATGTTGTACACAAGTGCTATGGATGAGACAAACCTTGAAGGAGATCAAAGTTGAGTATGATGATCCAATTTCTATTTTCTATGATAATACCAATGCCATTAACATTTCAAAGAACCCAGTGATGCATTCAAGGACAAAGCATATTTCTATCAGGTATCACTTTCTGAGATAGAAGGTTGCAAAGAAAGAAGTTTAGCTTAAGTATGTGCCTACAAAAGATCACATTGCTGACATATTCACCAAGGCTCTTCCTAAGGATACATTTGAGTATCTCCGAGAGAAGTTAGGGGTTATTGGCCCTCCTTTGTTAAACTAGATGCATAAGGAAGTGCATCAGTCCAGTGCGATTCAAGAGTCATTTCTTTTCTGGACTGATGATGAAGGCTACCTCTTAGGGGGAGCAGGTAGTGACATTGAAGAGTGTTGCAGTCAAAGGGAAGTATTCAAAGTAGTTAAGAACAATACAATTATGTACAACATCATATTTAGGGGGAGAAAGATTGAAGAAAGTGTGTCACCCTTTGCCATTGATGTCAAAGGGGGAGAGAGTTCGTGTGAAAAACAAAGAGAGAGTAAGATGTATAAAATAAAGTGGGAGAATGAGATTAGTGCAGAATTGTGTCATGATGGTTTTTCACATTATATGTTGCCATCAATGACAAAGGGGGAGATTGTTGCAAGTATGTGCTAACAGGTGTTGTCATTGATGTCAACATGATTGTATTGTCATTGGTGTCAACTGTGTCTTCTAATATTGTTGATTGTTGCTTGATTGAGTTGTCATGTTAAAGTGATTTGAATGCCTTATAGAAGTGTTGATGATGTTGATATATTTCTCTTGTTACTGAGTTTCCAAGTTCTTTTGAGAAAATTTGCTCTCCAGAGGAAACAGTGTGTTGTAGAGTATTTTGGCTTGCAGGATACTATCTGAGTTTTTTCTCCGCATTTCTTCTGTGTTGAAGACCAAAGTGTGAGATTGGGATATGTTTTAGAGAAGTATTTGAAGATACTAAATCCATAATTTGGTGGTTTGGATCACTGTGAAGTAGAAGTTATGTTCACTAGTTTGAAGACTATAATTGACAGAGTTTCTGGGTTGTGCAGAGGTGTCTGGGAGAAAGTATTTTGCTCCACATTTCTCTACAGAGTGGTTTTAGGTGGTACAGTTCTAGACATATGTTTATAAGGTCCTTATCTATATTCATTTCAAAGGATTTGTGATTTGGTGCTCCGGAAAGCAAGTTATTGTGTAGCAGAGTTCGACAATGTTGTTTGTGAGCAGACATAGAACCTTCTTCAGGTGTAAGGTGTTGCGGATGATTTTGTTGATTCTTAGTTATTTTCATGTTGTTCATGGATATCTTCAAAAAAAATTTAAGGCTTGTGCTTGGTCAGAAAGCTATGATTGAGCTCTTGGAAGCGTGTGTTTAAGTATTCTTAGTGTTTGCACAAGTTTGGCTGACTTGGGTGCTAACACTCTTTGCAGATGTGTTTCATGGATTGTGGAAGCGTGTTGAAGTGTGTGAAGATGTATTTAGGTCCAAGCTAAGCCATGAAGTGTTCTACCTTCATTCATTTTCTTCGCAAGATTGTTTAGGTCGAGACCTAATTTGAATTGTGTATGTTTGCCGACCTTGGAGATTGTTCCAAAGGTTGTAGAATGTGTTGCCGACCTTGATGTATATTCCAAGGTTGATGATTGATATAATAAGTGAAAAGGATTTGTGTGTTGGTGTGAGAGTGTGAAGATTCAAAGATGAAACTGTTTGTGTTGTGAGGTAACAAAGGTGATATATATTGTGCTTCATTGGAACTAAACTTAGGCATGTGGTAGATGCTATCATATCAATTTGTGGCAATGAGCCACTTCTTTTGGTAGTGAGCCACCCCTTTTGGAAGTGAGCCTATTGCAATGAACATTATTTTGGGCAGTGAGCCTCTTTGTAATTCGTTATTGATACTTGTTGCAAGTATGTGCTTATCAATGTTGTCATTGATGTCAACATATCTGTGTTGTCATTGGTGTCAATTGTGCTCTTGTTTTGATGTTTAATTGTGTTGAGTTAGCTAATTTGTATTGGCTTATATAAGTGTTGAAGATAATGAGAAAGTATTCCTGACACTGAGTTTCCAAGTGCTTTTGAGAAAATTTGCTCTCCTAGTGGAAACAATGTGTTGCAGAGTTTCCTGGCTTGCTGAAATGCAGTATAGTTTTTTGCTCTGCATATTTTGTAGATTGAATATCTTTGTCGGAAAATTGGAAGTTATGTTAAGGAATGTTTGTAGATGCTATGTTTCAAGTTTGAGCCTCCAGTATGAAGGTTTGAGCAAGTTCTGTTCACCAGAGTAAAAATTATTTTTCTATGCATTTAGTGGTGACAGGGAGAATGTATTCTGCTCCGCATTTCTCTGTATTTAAGTCTTACAATCTGCGGTTCTGGAATTAAGTCTATAATTATGTTATGTGCCTTCAGTTCAAATGGTTCATGATTTGGTGATCCGCAAGCAATCTTTTCTTTATGACAGTGGCCGACAGTGATGTTTAAGTTCTCTGATTTGAAGAATCTTGTGGATAAAGTGTTTAGAGGTTGTGCTGATGTTCTTGGTGATTATAACGTGCTTGTGGATGTCTCTTGATTGGTCTGCAAAGTATAATCTGGATCATGCATGAAGTGTGTTCTTAAAGGTCTTAGTGTTAACACCAGTTTGAGTTGACTTGGTTGTTTTCACTACTTGTGATTATGCTTTGGAGTTTGCGATGGTGTGTTGTTGTGTGGAAGATTGCATTTGAGTCCCAGCTTAGGAGTGGTTTGGTATGCATTCATTCTTTCTCTTTCATTAATCTGTTTAGGTCCAAACCTATTCTAATGTATGTATGTTTGCCAACCTTGGAGATTGTTCCAATGGTTAATGATTGTAATGCTGACCTTGATGATCATTCCAAGGTTGATGAATTGTATAAATACTTGGACAATGAAGTCGTGAAAAAAGTATCCATGTGCGAAGATGCAAAGATAAAGTGTGAAGTGAAAAATTAGAGCAGAGCAGAGTATATTTATTTCAATGGAACTGAACCTTGGAATAGTGTAGATGCTACTATCTCAGTTCACCAACTCTGTCAGTGAGCCACCCACTGGCAGTGATCCACCCCATTGGAAGTGAGCCTCTTCTTTTGCAGTGAGCAATCTGGGTAGTGAGCCTCTGATTTTTGGTATTGTTATTACATATTATATTGTGAGCTAACATTCACCGTTGTTTTCCCCTTATTAGGTTTTCCACGTAAAAAATCTGGTGTCTCATGTGTTGTATGTGTGAATGTATTTAAGTTTCTGATTCCATGGTTTCATGGTTAAAATACAATAACAGTTATTAAGTGAATGATGTGTTAATGGTTTTGAAGTATTGGTTACAACTAATTCACCCCCCCTCTTAGTTGTCTTGCCCTTTTCAACAATTGGTATCAGAGGGAGGGTTCCTTAGCAAAGAGCCTAACAGCTCGAGGTAGATCCGGGATGGCACACAGGAAGGAGTCACCGCAGTTTGATGGAACGGACTATGCTCTATTAAAGGTACAAATGAAAAGTCATCTCATTTCTCTTGGTTATGGTGCTTGGAAAATGGTAGAAACCAAGTACACTCTTCCTCCAAATGGTCCATCAGATGAAGATGAAGTAAAACAGTATGAATTAAATGGAAAAGTTAGAGATGCTCTGTTAAATGCCTTATCTAACACTGAGTTGGTGAAAGTTATGGATTTGGAGACTACTCATGAGATCTGGGATAAGTTAAAATATATATATGAAGGAGATGATTCTATAAAGAGTGCTAAATTGCAAAACCTGAAGGCGAGGTGTGAAGCCCTGAAGATGAGTGAAGATGAGAACATAACAATCTACATGCAAAAAGTTGATGAAATTGTCAATGGAATCAAAGGTCTTGGAGGAACTATTAATGAGGATGAGGTTGTGCTGAAGATTCTTAGGTCATTACCTAAATCCTATAGTCACAAGGTGGTAGAAATTGAAGAGGTTATGAGTGTGAAAAAAATTTCAAAGGATCAATTGCTCAGAAAGCTTACAACTTTTGAAATGAGAGAGTTTGGTGATGCCCTACTGAAGACTGAGACTACTTTCAAAGCCAACACTTCAGAAAAGACTTCAAGAGCTCAAAAATATGTTGTGGAATCTAATGATGACCTTGATGAGATTGAAGCCAACTTTGTGGATAGAATGCAAAGAGGTACCGATAAGTTCAAAGGAAAATTACCATTCAAATGCTTTTCTTGTGGTAAGATTGGCCACTATGCCTCCAGGTGTCTGGAGAGAATTGAGAGAGGTAAAAAGAAATTTGAAAGTAGACCTAGAATCATGAAGAAATGCTATTATGTCAGAGATCTTGATGATGATGGTGTAACAGATGATGAGTCTGATGATGCTAATACTAGTGCAAATGAATGCTTGTTTATTGCTATTAAAGAAGAACATGTGTCTACTAATCCTGCTAGTTGTGTGAAGGAAGAAAAGCCAGTGGAAGAGAGTACTTTGTCTGTTCAAGTTGAGAAGGATAAGGATGAATGGATTATTGATAGTGGATTCTCACATCACATGACTGGTGATAAAAGTAAGTTTATAAGTTTGGAAAAGTATGATGGAGGACTGGTTAGGTTTGGAGATGATGTAGTTGGTAAGATTTGTGGAAAAGGATCTATTTCTTTTGATGGTAAGCCTAACACAGATGATGTTCTATATGTGAAGAGTTTGAAGCATAATATTTTAAGTGTTGGTTAGATGTGTGACAAAGGGTATGATCTAAGATTCAAGGATAATGGTTGCAAGATCATGGAAAGCTCTGAAATAGTGATTGCTACTGGTAAGAAGACTAGAGGTAATGTTTATCATTTGGGAGGAACTAATGATTGTTGTTTGTTGGCTCAAATAGATGAGAGTTGGTTGTAGCATAGGAGGATGTGTCATATCAATTTTGACAACTTGGTGAAGATAAGTTTAGTACAAGTTGTGAGAGATTTGCCTAGGCTTGTGAAGCCTGCTAATACTATTTGCAAGGAATGTCAATTGGGAAAATAGACAAGGACAAGTTTCAAAAGTAAAGAATAATTCTCTACTAGACTACTAGAGCTAGTGCATATAGATTTGTGTGGTCCTACAAGAATAAGAAGTCTGCAAGGAGACAAGTATTTTATGTTGCTTATTAATGATTATTCCAGAATGACTTGGGTTACTTTCTTAAATGATAAATCTTAATCCCTAGACAAGTTTAAGGTTTTCAAGGTGATGGTTGAGAATGAGTTAGATTTGAGGATCAAGTGCTTAAGTTCTAATAGAGGAGGAGAGTTTACATCAAATGAATTCAATACCTTCTATGAAGAACATGGGATAAAAAGACAACTATTTGCTCCTAGAACTCCCCAGAAAAATGGAGTTGTTGAAAGAAAGAACAGGACAGTTCAAGAGGCTGCTAGGTCCATGATGAAGGAGGCAAATCTACTGGAAGTATATTGGAGAGAAGCTATACATACTGCTATCTACATTCAAAATAGATTTCAAGTCAAAGGTAATGGTACTAAAACTCCTTATGAATTGTGGTATGGAAGAGTTCCTATAGTGAAATGCTTCAAATTTTTTGGAAGCAAATGTTATATAAGAAGAGATGAGGAGTTAGGCAAGTTTGATGCTAGGTGTGATGAAGGAATTTTCCTTGGATACTCCACTAAGAGTAAGGCCTACTGGTGCTACAATAAGAGATTGAGAAAGATCATTGAGAGTACAAATGTGAAAGTTGATGAAGATAGGGAAAGAATATCATATTTGAGTGGCTATGAATCAGATGAACCTAATACTACAATGAATGAAGAAAAAGTTGAACAAAAGGACAGTCAAGTTGAGGAAAAAGCTCTAAAAAGTGATGTTAAGACTCCCAGGTATGTAAGGATTAATCATTCTAAAGATCATATTATTGGTGACAAAAGCAAAGGGGTGTTGAGAAGGAAAAGAGTTGCTGAGGAATAGGTGAACTACTACTTACTTTCATAGATTGAACCTAAGACTGTAAATGAGGCCTACAAAGATGAAAGTTGGGTAAAATCCATTGAAGAAGAGTTGGTGTAGATAGAGAAAAATCAAACTTGGGAATTGGTTCCTAGACCTGCTGATAAGAATGTGATTGGAACTAAATGGGTGTTCAAAAACAAGATGAATGAAAATGGAGAAGTAGTAAGAAACAAAGCAAGATTGGTATGCTAAGGATATTCTCAAGTTAAAGGCATAGATTTTGAAGAGACTTTTGTTCCTGTGGCAAGGATTGAAGAAATAAGAATTTTCCTATCATTTGCAGTACACAAAGACTTCAAAGTGTACCAGATGGATGTGAAGTCTGCATTCCTGAATGGAGAGCTGGAAGAAGAGGTTTACATTGAACAACTGGAAGGATTTCAGTCATCAGACCAAGGTGAAATGGTGTGCAAATTGAAGAAAGCCTTGTATGGACTTAAGCAAGCTCATAGAGCCTGGTATGCAAGATTGGACAAGTATTTGTTGCAATTAGGGTTCAGTAAAGGTACTGCTGACAACAATCTCTATTTCAAAATCAATGATGATCATGTTTTGATTGTTGTAGTCTTTGTTGATGATATTATCTTTGGAGGCAATGAAGGTATGTGTAAGAGATTTGCAGAGGAAATGCAAAAAGAATTTGAGATGTCTATGTTTGGTGAAATTAATTTCTTTTTAGGACTGTAGATTACTCAATCAGAAAAAGGAATTCTTATTTCTCAGTCCAAGTATGTGAAAGAATTGTTGAAGAAGTTTGGAATGGAGGATTCTAAACTAGTATGTACTCCTATGGTAAATGGTTGCAAGTTGAACAAGAATGATGAATCACCTAAGATTGATCAGAAAAGGTATAGGTCTATGATTGGAGGACTCCTCTATCTAACCCATACTAGACCTAACATAATGCATGCAGTCTATCTTGTGGCAAGATTTCAAGAAGATCCCAAAGAGTCACATGTGATGGCAGTCAAGAGGATCATGAGGTATTTGAAAGGCACTTTAGACTATGGATTGTGGTATCCCAAAGATAGTGATTTCTCTCTTAGTGCTTATACAAATGCAGATTGGACTAGAGATGCTGATGATAGGAAGAGTACAAGTGGAGCTATTTTCCTCTTAGGTAAGAGATTGGTTTCATGGCTAAGAAAGAAGCAAGAATCAGTTTCTTTGTTTACTACAGAAGCATAATATATTGCTACAACATGTTGTTGTACTCAAGTGCTTTGGATGAAGCAAACATTAAAGGATATAAGAGTTGTGTATGAAGAACCAATTTCAATATTTTGTGACAATACAAGTGCTATAAACATTTCAAAAAATCTAGTGATGCACTCAAGAACAAAGCATATATCTATAAGGTATCACTTTCTGAGAGAAAAGGTAACAGAGAATGAAGTAAAGATGGAATATGTGTCTACAAAGGATCAGATTGGAGATATTTTCACAAAACCTTTTCCCAAGGACACTTTTGAGTATCTTAGAGAAAAGTTAGGGGTTATTACCCCTCCTGCTCTAAACTAAGATCCAAGAGAAGTGCATCAATCCAATGGTGCCCAAAGTCTTATTCTTTGATCCGGATTGATGTTTTGAAGGCTACCTCTTAGGGGGAGTAGGTAGATGTTGCTGATATGAGTTCCTGATAAAGAGAAGTAAGTATTGCAGAGTTGCTGACAGAGTAATTCTAGTTTGATCAGAGCAGTAGTTTGCAAGTATGTGCAGAGAAAGAAGAAGTGATGTCCTTTGCCATTGATTTCAAAGGGGAATATAAAATCATTTGAAAAAATTAGGAGGAGAAAGAGTTCAGATGTGTAAAGAGAAAGGGGGATAAATTAATCAATGAAGATTATTGTCTTGATGGTTCTTACATTTTCTTCACATCAATGTTGCCATCAATGACAAAGGGGGAGATTGTTGCAAGTATGTGCTTATCGGTGTTGTCATTGGTGTCAACTGTGCTCTTGTTTTGATGTTTAATTATGTTGAGTTAGCTGCTTCGTATTGTCTTATATAAGTGTTGAAGACAATGAGAAAGTATTCCTGACACTGAGTTTCCAAGTGCTTTTGAGAAAATTTGTTCTCCTAGTGGAAATAGTGTGTTGCAGAGTTTCCTGGCTTGCTAAAATGTAGTATAGTTTTTGGCTCCGCATATTCTGTATATTGAATATCTTTGTATATGGATTGGAAGTTATGTTAAGGAATGTTTGTAGATGCTATGTTTTAAGTTTGAGCCTCCGGTATGAAGATTTGAGCGAGTTATGTTCACCAAAGTAAAAACTATTTTTCTGTACATTTAGTGGTGACAAGGAGAATGTATTCTACTCCGCATTTAAGTCTTACAGTCTACAGTTCTGGAATTAAGTTTGTAATGATGTTATGTGCCTTTAATTCAAATGGTTCATGATTTGGTGATCTGCAAGCGATCTTTTCTTTATGACAGTGGCCGACAGTGATGTTCAAGTGCTCTGATTTGAAGAATCTTGTGGATAAAGTGTTTAGAGGTTGTGCGGATGTTCTTGGTGATTATAATGTGCTTGTGGATGTCTCTTGATTGGTCCGCAAAGTGTAATCTGGATCACGCATGAAGCGTGTTCTTAAAGGTCTTAGTGTTAACACCATTTTTAGCCGACTTGGTTGTTTTCACTACTTGTAATTATGCTTTGGAGTTTGCGATGGCGTGTTGTTGCATGGAAGATTGTATTTGAGTCTTAGCTAAGGAGTGGTTTGGTCCACATTCATTCTTTCTCTTTCATTAATTTGTTTAGGTATAGACCTATTCTAATGTATGTATGTTTTCCGACCTTGGAGATTGTTCCAATGGTTGATGATTGTAATGCCGACCTTGATGATCATTCCAAGGTTGATGAATTGTATAAATACTTGTAATGAAGTTGTGAAAAAAGTATC
This sequence comes from Cunninghamia lanceolata, assembly GCA_027924645.1. Classification (NCBI taxonomy): domain Eukaryota; kingdom Viridiplantae; phylum Streptophyta; class Pinopsida; order Cupressales; family Cupressaceae; genus Cunninghamia; species Cunninghamia lanceolata. Next base: position 524,106 of record BSBN01001327.1, on the reverse strand, counting down.
CAAGTGCAAAGATGCGAAGATAAAGTGTGAAGTGAAAAAGTAGAGTAGAGCAGAGCATATTTATTGTGCTTCAATGGAACTGAACCTTGGCATAGTGTAGATGCTACTATCTTAGTTCACCAACTCTGGCAGTGAGCCAACCCACCGGCAGTGAGCCTCTTCTTTTGCAGTGAGCAATCTGGGCAGTGAGCCTCTGATTTTCAAAATTGTTATTACATATTATATTGTGAGCCAACACTCACTGTGGTTTTTCCCTTATTGGGTTTTCCACGTAAAAAATCTGGTGTCTCATGTGTTGTATGTGTGAATGTGTTTAAGTTTTTGATTTCATGTTTTCATGGTTAAAATACAATAACAGTGATTAAGTGAATGATGTGCTAATGGTTTTGAAGTATTGGTTACCCCCCCCTCTCAATCAAGACAATACTACTATTTATTGTGAGCTAATCCTCACCGAGGTTTCTCCCTTTTAGGGTTTTCCACATAAAATCTGGTGTTCTCTTGTGCATGGTTTTGATGTGATTAAGTTTTTATTATCTATTTTTCATGTTTATTCATCATAACAGAATTAGGGTTTATGTGAATTGATATCAATCTGATTATGTTTGTCAAGGCTTAAAGTTTTTGATACAACTAATTAACCCCCCCTCAGTTGTCTTGTGCATTCAACATACAATACAAAGAGAAGCCTTGCATAAATAAGCAAGGAGAAGGGGGTAGGAAGGTAGGATTGAACTACTGACTACCCCTACAAGCATGCAACACTTGTCTAACTCACATGACATGTGTGAGGTCAAGTGGCAAGCCAAAATGAAATAGGTGTCTCACATGTGTGAGAACACATGTCGAAATGAGACAAACTCCTAAAAGACTAAGTAAACTTAAGCCTATGTGTGAATAGGTCAAACCTTCAAAGAGGTGATATCAAAACTAGTTAGATAATGACACTATTTACACTAACATCCCCCTTAAGTGCGACTTAGGGAGAATACAAAGATGATGATGGGTCTCGGCTACTAGGCCATGTTAGGTACCCATGTACAAATGAATTTCTCATAAATTAGAGAAAGATAGAAAACCTTGTGAGAAAAAACTTCCCTCCAAATGATAAATGATACAAATAGAACTATACAAGTGAAGAAGTAAGAAGGAAGACTATACATGACCCCCCAAGGACTACTTATAACACTAATGTATAATATGATGTTCCCTCCATAGGAGAAAGAAGATGAGAAGGTCTATGGGACCCCCCTAAGAATGTGAAGGAATGAACTCCATGCAAAGAGATGGATCCTCCCAAAATTGAGATGAGAAGACTAACCATGCAGCCTCCTCTCAAAATACCTCCTGTAGTGTTGGAAGATGCTTGAGACTAGATGTTGAAGATGATCCACGAATGCTAAACAACATTTCTCCCCTTAGGAAGAAATCGAACCATAGAAGTGTGCAAAGAATCGTCCCATTCCAAAAATGAACATACAGGAAGAAGTGTGAAGGTCTCTAAACTCTGCGAATGATTCAAAGATGCAAATGATGCCCACGATATCTTTGAAGGATGCTCAAGGATCTCCAAGCCAATGCTGACAAAAATGTTGAGATTCAGGTACAAGGACCATAGATGTATGGTGATAATTAGAGCTAGAAGAATATGATACTATTGTAGAGGATGTCAAAATACATGATGACGGAGTCGAATATGTGGACTCATAAATATCTACATAATCTATCATGATAGAAGCTGATGTAGGCAAGGTAAGAGCAATATTTGAAGAAGACAATGGTGATGCAACTTCATTGAAGCTATCATCAAAAAGAAGATGAATGTCCTCAATGTTGTCTTCCAAATCTGTAATGCAGGACTCTACGAAAAGACATGAAATTTTGGGTAGATATGCATCCCAATGTGACGGATTTGGAAAGACGATAACTATATCCTAGTGCAGAGAATCATTGGAAGCCATGGAGATATCAACTCTAGATTCAGATGTAGCAAAAGGTGATGATGGTGTAGATGGGATCTCAATGTAAGTCATCTGATGACAGTGTACATACCCAACTGAAGGTGTCTCACAAGATGACTTAGTGAGACGAGATTTTTCTACAAATGCTTTATTAAGATCAATAGAAAGTTGATATGCATGAAGAATTTGTTGTTGTAGTTCATCAATTTTGTGATGTTGACATTCTTCTATAGTATGTCGTTTTAGCCCACAATATTCACATTTCATCTTCCATTTATTACGAGGTTTATTGAGAATACTCAAATGGAAGGGGTTGTGGGTGAGAGACATGATCTAATTTTAAGCACTATCAAAGTAGAAATAAAATTTTGCTCCCCCAAAAGGATTATGACTAGTTTAGAAGCCCCCCGGAAAGATATGTAAGACAAGTTACAACTTGTGTTAGGACTGGATGCCAAATCAACCATTTATAATGCAAGGTGATTTTTACAAAATGGGCTATCTGAATCTTAAAATTACATGTGTATTTAGATTCCTTGTGAAATTCTAAGCAATTTAAAAAAAACACTAATTTTTTATGTCATGGGCAAAAGTTATGCCCCTAACAAAATTTGCGATTACAATGAACTTCGATGATTAAAAACCCAGTCAAAAAGGAAAAAAGAATTTGTTTAAACTTCACGAAAGTGAAGTGCATAGAAACAACTTTCTATCAACTACAAAATTGTAAAAAACTGATAAATGGTTTACAAGTTATAGTGATTTAAAAAAATTGTCTGCTTTGGCAAGCGAGGAGCACTTGGCAGATTGTCTAGACAAAATTCTTATGTTGGCCTGACTACTAACATAAAAACAATTTGCAAATAGCTGATAAAATAGTGTGTAGTTACAATAAATTGGTACCATTAGAGAGGTAACATTATATGTTATTGGTTATAAAGAATGTAACATTAAATAATATTAATGTTACATGGATTGCTTAAAACCCTAACATTAAACTATTTCAACATCTAATAGTCAAACAAAGCATGATTTGAGTGGTATGAAGAGAGAACAACACGTGAAGCCACAACCAAAATAGGTGCCCGTGATCTCATAACAAGTGTTGAATAGACCGTTGAAATGTGCCGTTTGAAGAGTCCAAAAAGGACTACAATTGTGAGTCAAACCCACAATCTCCACAATACACCAAGTGCTAGCTGGCTGAAAGTGGCCTATGTGGCCCAATTTGTGGATTGGTTGGTTAGAATTTGGGAAGATAGGGCTGAATTTTCTGTTGTTGAGATGCCTAACCATAGAGGTTGAAGGTGAGAACGATGTGGTCGATCTGTTGAAGCTGGAAGATTGTATGAAGGTGACCCTCAATGAGATCTCGACCTTTGTGAAATGAATCTCTCAACAGAGGAAGATCGCTACCTTCAATCCAATCCATGATCAGGGAGACTCCAATGGCAATATGAAATCTATAGACCATGACCAGAATTAAATGCCTCGCAGGTTTGGTGAGAAATAAGCGGCCAAATTTGTGACTTTTGATGAAGCTTTTGTAGGGTATTAAGCTGGTCGTTTCTCCCAAAAGGTGCACCTATCAATAAACTGTTACCATCCCAGATAAGGACTAGCGGGAGGTGCTTAAGCCATGTCACAAATCCTGAAGGGGGACGCTGACTTTTTTGCCAACAATCCCCCCCTCAGCATTACCCGAGGGGATTCAAACCCGTGACCCAGCTCTGATAGCACTTGTAAGGACTAGCAAGAAAGTTGTTTAGCCCTGTGTAACACTGTTAAGACAAGGATTGTCATTTCATCATTGAACCTCACTGTCTTTCATTGTCTTGCCCCATCATGAAATTCAATCTAGAAGATCTTTAGAGTTTAGGGTTTACTATCATATCCAGATACTGATTGTCCTTGAACCCATGAAGATGAAATCAAATGAACATGTCATGCTACTGATATGAATTAATTGACAACAACACCAAAAAACCACATGACAACATAAGATCAACCTGGCAACATGAGTGCATTGTCATCATGAGACTTTAACACATTGAGGCACAAAGTTCAAATGTCTGAACAACAGAATGTAAAACAACCTACATAACATTGTCTTAGGCCACATGGAAGGATAGAAAACAATCAAGGCAACTACTTCTGATTAGCAAAGACTGCACCACACAAATATGAAGATCTGCTACATACATTATCATCAAGGTCCTTTGATCATTCCAACATCAACATGATCCTCTGAACATGAATTCTTTTACATTGCCACATGAAAATAATGACATTTTTGCTTGACAATCATGAGACAACTATCCTGTTGTAATGGGCATAAGGAACTGATAATCATGAAACACATGAAGACTCATGATGATATTATCTTCAACACAACAACTGAAAACATTAACATCATTATGAATTCCTCTTCAATACTATGAACCTCTCACAACTAGACTGCTACTGTGACAAACACCATTACCCTGTTTATTATCATGAAGAAAAATGAATCCACATCATACCATTGAAGATTCAACTCCAATTCATAGAAATTTGTACAATCTTGATCCTCATATAGTATTCCATTGATTATGCTCACACCTCTGTGATACTTCATGAGATGGTTTGAATTGTTGGAATACTGCAAAACTAAAGAATCTAGAATCTCACACATCAACATCAATGAAATAAGCATTTCAAAAACTGTCATAAACTGATTCACTGTCATGCATAAAAGGACCTTGGTTTATGTCATGTAACTAACTTGCACTGTCACAAAATAAGAAACCATTGAAGGCATACTTAAAAAAAAAACTATATGTTGTATGAACCTGTTTAGGGGAAAATTAGATTTGTTAATGTTTTAGATTTTAGATGTTTAAATCCACCTCTCCACTATACATTCAAGGATCTAGGGTCAATTGACAAGCACTATCATACCCTAGGTCACTTGTGAGATGTAGGGAAACTTGGATTAGGGAATTTAATTATCAATTTTCCTTCTCCTGTGCTCAATTGACCATTAAAACCCTAATTATGGAAATATGGAAACAAATTGATGAATAATAGAAAAAGCTCTTGCAAACAGGAGTAAAATACCAAATCACAGAGTACCTATTTTCGGGGCTCCGAAGTGGAACAGTCAGGGACACTGGAGTGGGCACCCAAGTCCAAGGTACCAATTTCTTCACGGGATCCAGACCTCCTTTCGACACTAATCAGCCATGTAACTTCTGTTTCCTGAAACTCAGATGCAGAGGACACTAGAGTGAGCGCCCAAGTCCTGGAAGTGCTCCTATGTCCTACTTTTCTTCAGATCCCAAATCCTTGATGCCTACCAATCCTTCTTGCAACTCCACTTTTCCCAAATACAACACCAGTAACTTGCAATCACAAGACTTGGTTTGGGGGTTGTGGTGTTTAGAGGCTTGCCCCAGTCAAGCCCCGGAGGACACTTAAGTCTCCGAACATCGTTGTCAGATAAAGAGTGAGTGCCCTTGTGAGGCAGAGGTAAAAACCAAAGGAATCAATGTTGAAAACACAATATTATGTCACCTTGTAGTCAAGCTCTCATGGGAGGAAGATGCTCTTCATTCCATGAGGAAATTGATGCTCAAATATGCAAATATCAACACACAAAACATACAAGTCTGCTCTTGCAACACAATGAAAGCCTTGAATCACATTGAGAACACAATAGCTTGCTAGTAATCATCTAGTTGAAATCTAGTTTACAAATGAATGCCTAAACATGCTTATATATGCAACTATAAGCACTCCCGCCAAGATTTTAAAAATCAAAACTTACCGTGTCGGCAAAAGGACCAAATAACGGTCACAAACTGACACCCAGAAATTAGGGCTACCCCAAAATAGGGCAGGACTAGGGCACGAGCACCCAAGTCCTCCCCCTATTTTGGGTAGGGTGCAACTCAAGGGGTCCACCTAGGTCCAATTTTCCATGGAACCTAGGTCTCATGCCATTGGGATGCCAAAATATGAACTAAGATGTCCTAAATGCATGCTAAAGACCTGGGAGCTAAATCTTATGAGGGAAAAGCCCCCAAGGGGACATTTTTTGATGTTACATTTAGCCCCCACTTTAATGTATGTATAAATGCGAGGCCAATACATGCATTAAAGTAAGGTCACAAAGACACCAAACACACCAAGCACGGAGAAGACATGCCAATCACATAGAAGACAGTAACAGGCACACAAAACATGAAGAAGACAGTTACAGTCACGTAGAACATGGGGAATACAGTCAATGCATAGAAGACACATTAATGCATGGAAGATAGAAATTATATCTTTTCTTTTCTTTTTCTCATATATATGAAATGCAAATGCAAGTACTAGAAAATAAAAAAACCTCCCATAATACATGATGCACTTCCTTAGGGCGCAGGTCTCTGTATATATGGGGAAACACACACGCAAGACACATAAACCTCCCAAAATGTAGGAAGCACTACTCGAGGGCACTGGTCTCTACATATGGGGCAACAAAAATGCCACACAAAATAAGCATGCCAAAACACACACACACACTTGAAGACACGGACAAAACACGGTAGACAAGCGATGGAGTGTACCTATTTCTAGGTCCAACACCATCTCAGGCACATTACAAGCACACACCGATGATTGCACTTCGCCACAACAATCACCGAAAACACACTTAAGGGTTGAGTTAGTCACAAAACCACTCCCCGCCTCCATAGAGGACTTTTGAACATGACAGGATGATGCAATCTGCTCTAAGAAATACACCATCCCCACCTCCACAGAGGGCTTAAGAAAAAAAGGATATGCTTGATATCCCGCCTCTGTAGAGGGATTACATGATTGATTGATTGATTGCAAACAAACTCAGGATGCACGATGCACTACTCTAGGGGGCAAGTCTTTGCATCTGAGGTCAAACACATTGCTAACATCTATAACAGATAGTTTACCTTATATATGCACCCACCTTAAGGTGGCTGATATCAGTTATCGATATCAAGCACATTAAGGTAGGAAGAAAACACACAAGTGAACACTAACTTTCGCAAAGCCCATGCCCCCTAGAGGTGACATGTACTTTACAACCGCCAAATGTTCCCACAAACACATCTCTGCAAGAAACATGTTAGTGTCTACAACATCATCATAAACAACAACATTGATGCATATGATTAACCACACAAAGAGCTGAGGTTATACAATGAATTCAGAGTTCAAGGATAACTGTGGGGCTATATCACAAAGCTCTCTGAATTGAGTACCACCAAGGCCAGATTCAAAGGTAGACAAAGGTGCACGAAGAAGTAGTATTATTAAGGTTTGTAAATAAGATAGAAACATCATCAAATTCACTACGCAGAAAGCACGAGTGCTTCCACTAGCCAAGCGTCGAATAAGATATACAACTCCATCATCATATTAGGAACTAAGTCCATTTTTTTTATTGCTCTCGAAAGGGACACTAGGTCCACATCAGTATAAATGTTTGTCGTCATCTGCCTACTAGATGGAAACACTAGAGGAAGGGAAACATTAAATAAGAGAGGAGAAACAAGTGTCTTAGGGATAGTCACATAGGAGGGTGCCCCAAGTGTCACCAACCACGACGCTATGTCCGTAAGACACAACACACAATAATGAAATCAGAGAGAGGCAATTTGGAAGAATGATGATACAAATAGAAGAAGTTCACAACAGAGGTAGTCTCCTGGTATCCCGGACCTTAAGGGAGAATCCGAGGTCATCCCAGGAAGCCTAAACAACACATAACATATCACGGGGGAAGCACATCACGAGAGAGATAAAAGGTTAGAGATACTTACCTGTTAGGGTACCATTGTTAAGAACATACACACTTAGGATATCTCTCATGTTGTTTTAATATTGTATTAACATTAAGTTTAGGATGACAAGAGGCTTTAGTGGGTTTCAAAGAGTGGTATCCTATACCGGTTGTGTAGTTAATTCTAGCAACTTGTAAAGGTACTCTAATTCCTTGTTGATTTACACCGCAACCATTGCCGACATAGTCATTATTTTTGTACAAGATTTGAAATCCACGACCATATAGAGAGTCCATTTCTTTAGAAGAAGGTGAATCTTCATAGGTATCATAATTTGTAGTATAAGTGAGGGTATTGTCTTTATTTTCAACCAAGGAAACTTTGTTTTTCTGAGATGTTTCAAAAGATTGTTTAGACGAGATCGATGCGACTTTTGATGTATCAGGATTATTAAATTTGTATTCCCCTATACTGCAAGGGTTAAAATCTAATGCATCCCAATCATCACCAACAAGTGCATTCGATGGTTGAGAGTTTTGCACAACATTAGTCATTGATGGATCACCTCACAAATTGTTTAAGCTCCTATGATTGTAAACTAGTTTTTGCATTTCATTGTGTGAACAGTTATCTGGTTCAGGATCAGCATGAATAGTATGAAGTTTACCTTTGAATATAAATTTGATTGAACGATGTAGAGTGGAAGGGACTGCCCCCAATGCATGAATCCAAGGTCTACCAAGAATCATGTTATAAGATAAAGAATTAGGCATGACATGAATCAAAGTAGGCACAATCACAGGTCCCACTTGTATAGGTAAAGTTATAGTACCTATAGATTGTCATCCAACATTGTCAAAACCACAGATACTTAACAGTTCCAGCTTGATAATAGATGTATCAACTTTAATCTTATGTAATAAGTCAATGCCACAAACATTAAGATCTGATCCATTATAAATCATAACCCATTTTACCAACGTTCTATTTATTGTGACAAAGATTATAAGAGGATCATATTGGTTTTGAACTTCAATTGACGGTAATTCCTGTGGTTGAAAGAGAATATCTATTTTTGTTGCATGCATACTATCCAATACGGCTGCTACATCATTAGGCTTAGTAGTAGGTGGGACAATCACCTTTTACAAAGCTTCTTGGAGCATTCCATGGTATGTAGGTGATGTTTGTATCAAATCCCAAAGAGAGATCTTAGCTGGAGTAGCGCGAAGCTGTTTGAAAAGATCATACTCTTGACCACTTTTATGAGTAAGATGAGGTGGGTGAGGGAGCATAGGTTGAGAAAATGGAAGAGAGACAGGCACATGCGATGCTTGGTTACTTTGCTTGTTATTACGGGTGTTGTATGTGTGAGCAATCACATTGTGGTGTGGTTGTTGTAACACATTTTGAACACCTTGAACCGTAATCACCGGCTTTAAGCAAGAAGGTGCATTAGGTGCCCCCCGCACAACCATCTTAGGAATAGTGCTACCAAGTCTATTAATAAGTATCAAATTAACATTGTTTCCCTCTTGATTACACCCAACATCCATCCCTAAAGTATTTAATGTGAGAGACCTTTTGTCATCCACTAATGCTACATCTTGGCCAGGGAGAGCAATGGGATAAGAGTAAGGTACATCATCATCATCATACTCTGTGGTAGAAAAAGGCATTTCACTCTCATCTTTCTCATGAGTGTTCCTAGAGATGAATTTGGTTAAACCTTCAAATATCAAAGGATGTTCACTCATCAGGATTAGGAATTTGTCAAAATCAAGATCTTTGATAAATGCATGCAGAGATACCATAGAAAAATGAAATGAAGGTGTCATTGCATTGTTTTCAATGTAAACTCAGATTTTAAAAGATTTTCAAATATGATGCAAAAGACAAGTGCAAAAGAATGTATGAAAATGACTTAAAATGCTTGTTTCTTTGGTACTTTCTCAATGTAAATAAGTGAAACAAAGGGTGTTGTAAGGATGTTGATCAAGGGAAGAAATTTATATGTTAGATATCAGTCCAAAACAGCAATAAGATCCTTCCCAACACACTCTTGATGCAAATCCAAGATAATGCCAAGTCAAAATATAGTGAAAATATGTCAAAATAGGCACTTTTTTCACCAAAACTCAATGCAAAAGGGCATAGCAAAGGGTGTTGTGAGGAAAATGATGATGGAAAGGAAATAATATCAGTAATAACATCCACTTGGTGCCAAAATACCCAACACAACATTCTTTTAGTGCCACTTAAGGTAAAACTCTAGTGAAAATATAGCAAAAATAGGCTATTTTTCACAGTTTTTCAATTCCAAGACCTAGAAAAAGGGGTGTTGTAATGAATTTCAAGAGGTATAGAAAATAATATCAATAATATCAGTCACCTCAATCCATAAAATTTGTCACAACACGCTTGGAGTGCAAACTAGGTCAAACCCTAGGGCAAAAATAGTCAAAATGTGTAGTTTTTTGCAAAATTTTGACTACAAGAGCCCGATAAAAGGGTGTTGTGAAGATTTTTATGAGGGGAAGAAAATTATTACCCTGATAACAGAAAATTAATGCCAAAATACCTTTCACAACATGCCTATGGTTCAAGTTTATAAAGTCGATAAGGCCAAATTTAGTGAAAATTGTTGTTTTTGAAGCCCTAGGTTTGAGATCTTGGGACAAAATGCTATGTGAGTGTTTTGAAGTCTGATTTATGATGGAAATTAAATAATCTCAGATCTAAAAATAATTTTCAATATTGATGATGCAAAATGCCCATGCAAATTTAATGAAAATGCATCAAAATTGCTAGTTTTTGTTGAAATTTTCTATGAAAAAATGCAAATATTTTAAATCTAAATGCAAATTCACACTAAAATTCAAGACTACAGCTAAATGTTAATTTGAATGATCCTCTAAAATTGGTATAAAAATATGAAAAAAGATTTTTCCTACTAACCCTAGATTTTGGAATTACTAGGTTATATCAAAATTGTCAAAATTTCCACAAAACCTTAGCAATTAAATGATAAACATGCAATGCAAATTTCTGAATCTTTGGATTTTTCTATAGTTTATATCAGGTCTGATTCAAAAATCATGAATTAGGAAAATTTAGGAAGAATTGATGCAAATAAGTAAGCCAAACAATACAATTTTTTTGAATTTTTCCAATTTTTTTGAATTTTTCTCAATGCAATAAAATGAATGACTGTATGAATGAATGAAATCAATCCAAATCTGAAGACACACTCTCAAAAAGTTGCAATTTAAGTCCAAAAACATGGGTTCACCAAAATGTTTAGGGTAAAATTGGATTTGCTAATGTTTTAGATTTTAGATGTTTAAATCTGCCTCTCCGCTATACATTCAAGGATCTAGGGTTGAGTGATGAGCACTATCATACCCTAGGTCACTTGTGAGATGTAGGGAAACTTGGATTAGGGAATTTAAGTATCAATTTTCCTTCTCCTATGCTCAATTAACCATTAAAACCCTAATTATGTAAATACGACAACAAATTGATGAATAACAGAAAAAACTCTTGCAAACATGAGTAAAATACCAAATCACAGAGTACCTATTTTCGGGGCTCCAAAGCGGAATAGTCAAGGACACTAGAGCGGGTGCCCAAGTCCAAGGTACCAATTTCTTCACGGGATCTGAACCTCCTTCCGACACTAATCAGCCCTGTAACTTCTATTTCCCAAAACTCAAATGCAGAGGACACTAGAGCAAGCGCCCAAGTCCTGGAAGTGCTCCTATGTTCTGCTTTTCTTCAGATCCTGAATCCTTGATGCTTGTCAATCCTTCTTGTAACTCCACTTTTCCCAAATACGACACCTGTAACCTGCAATCACAAGACTTGGTTTGGGGGTTGTGGTGTTTAGAGGCTTGTTTCAGTCAAGCCCCGGAGGACACTTAAGTCTCCGAACACTGTTGTCAGATAAAGAGTGCATGCCCTTGTGAGGCAGAGGCAAAACCCAAAGGAATCAATGATGAAAACACAATATTATGTCACCTTGTAGTGAATCTCTCATGGGAGGAAGATGCTCTTCATTCCATGAGGAAATTGATGCTCAAATCTACAAATATCAACACACAAAACATACAAGTCTGCTCTTGCAACACAATGAAAGCCTTGAATCACCTTGAGAACACAATAGCTTACTAGTAATCATCTAGTTGAAATCTAGTTCACAAATGAATGCCTAAACATGCTTATATATGCAACTGCAAGCACTCCTGCCAAGATTTTAAAAAGAAAAACTTACCGTGTCGGCAAAAGGACTAAATAATGGTCAGAAACTGACACCCAGAAATTAGGGCTGCCCCAAACTAGGGCAAGACTAGGGCACGGGTGCCCAAGTCGTCCCCCTTATTTTGGGCAAGGTACAGCTCAAGGGGTCCACCTGGGTCCAATTTGCCATGGAACCTAGGTCTCATTCCATCAGGATGCCAAAATATGAACTAAGATGTCCTAAATGCATGCTAAAAACTCGAGAGCTAAACCTTATGAGGGAAAAGCCCCCAAGGGGATATTTTCTAACGTTACAGAACCAATGAAGAAATCATTCCACTAAATCCATCAACTTTCATTAATCGAAGGCAGAGATTTATTTCATTTTTAAAAAATGACTATTCCTTGAAGGATAATTTTGACGGGCCTCTAGATTAGTTGCCCTAACTACCTATGTGCAATTCCTTAACTGCAATTACTGAATGGTTTTCTTTGGAATGTGAATTGTTGAAATGAACTGGAGGAAATTGTTTTTGTGTTGTTGGTTGAATGGGGATCTGGAGATGAGTTCTCAAAAAGTTTTTTTTCCTTAAAAAACAAAATAATTGTTATGGAACATAGACATAGAACATATAGATGTGAGATTACAGAGTACAAGCATAAAGAGGGTTGGAAATTTTGTGAAGATTTGAAACTCAGTCATCTATTGTTATGAAAGGGAAATGAGCTGGAAACATTGAAGATCATCTTGTGCAGAGTAAGTTATATTATTTAATGCAAACTTGGTTTTTGGAGTTATATTTTATAGTTTGTTTATCACAGTTTAATGTTCCATACTGAGAGAGTAATTTCTTAAAGTAATCAAGGTTATTTGTATCACTATTTTTCACTTATGAACAAGATTGTTAGACAGAATGTAATGACCATGTAAAGGAAATAGGCATGTTTGTCTTTGATGAAGTAAAGGATTTGCTTGTTAAGATGTTATCATGCCTTGGAGAAATAGTGTAGCATAGACCTTATTCTTCTTGTAATATGCACTTCACCTATGAGTTGAGTATTCTTGAGATAGTGTTATGTTGATCAGTTATGTTCTTGCAGAGGTAAGCGTGGTGTGTGGTGATTGATGTACAAATTGTCCTGGTTTCATCTCTGTAAGAGTTGTGAGGAGGGTTACAGCTTAAGTAAGATTGGTGGTCATGTTTATGGTGTATATGATAGAGTAGATTATGTTGATTGGTAGATCATAATGATTGCCATACTACAGAGGTCTAATTATGAACTGTAATGGTGCAAATCAGGTTAATCTAGAATCTCTACTTGCACATTTATTTGTTCTTTGCATTGAAGCTAGTGGTAAATCAGGAATCTAAGGTTGGAGCCTTTTGAGCTTGGTGAGATTGAGTTGTTTAGGTGATATGGGGTTGGAGCCCCCTCAAATTGGTGAGATTGATTCAGTCAAGTGTGCATTGTACTTGATATAGATAAGATTGACAAACAGTGCAGGGGTGTCAATTGTACCTTGAAGTTGGTGCTACAAAAAAATTGTAATCATCTTTATTTTTTAGGTTGGATTTGAGCAGTAGACTCAAGCAACCTCAGTGGTTTTTCCCCTCACAGGGTTTCCAAGTAAATCTGGGGTTATCTATGCATGTTTGTCTTATTGGTTTCATTCTCTCATTTTGGTGAAAGTATTCTTAATGTCAAATTGATTCCTGTGATATGATTTTAAGATGATTGCATAAAGTTTTGTATATCACTGATTCACCCCTGCCCCTCTTAGTGATAGTGAGTATTCCAACAACTTTACCTGAGACTAGTGTGGAAACCAAGACTTAGGCATGAATGAAAGCTACAACCTTTGAAACTTGACTCCAACTTTGTAGAAAACAACCATGCGGTGTGTTGAAACAACAATGTAGATGTTGGGTGTGCTAGGTGATCTTGGCAACCAGAAGAGTGTGCAGACAGCAACACCAGTGAGCAAGCTTGGAATAAATAGTGACTAGAGATTGATAGTTGGCTTGGAAGTAGTGATTGAAGATTCAAAGCCAATAAGGGTGGATGTGCTCCGTGCAACCAAAATGGTCGCCACTCCAAAAAATATGATCAGAATAGTCGATCAAAAAATGTGAGAACTCTGTCAGATATTGTGGCTACGTAAGATCTTGTTGCTGAGGGTGGCCGAGTAGGCCGAGTCCATGGAGAACAGGAATGAAGTGCTCAAAAAAAGAGTTTTTGAATAGAGTCGTTGGGATCGCCAAAAGACTGCAAATCATGAACAATGATGATTGTGGCAAGGCTGAGGGCAGTCGATGGGGCCCGATGAAGCCTCTGAAACTACAAGCAAACAGTGATATCTCCACATAGGTTACTCAAATCAAATGAGAATGCCAATCAGGAATGAAATCAACCAAAAAATAGGTTGAACCAAGTGTGAAAAATGCATAGTCCTGCACACAGACTATGTCGACCCAAAAATACAAAAAATTGTAGGGGGCAATATTGCCCTTTGCAAAACACAATTTGCAATTTTTTTACAAAATCTATACAACACAGATTGGATGGCTGAGTAGATGAGATGCCTTCTTAAAAAACCTACAAGTCAAAATGACAGGGGTAATATAGCCCTCTACTAAAAAGATTTTTCTTTTTTTTACCAAAAATCATACTATTCAAGCACGAGGGCAAAAATTTTGCAAAAAATTGACTTTACTTAAAAATATCATTCAAAGGGTCACCTTGACTATCTCGGGCCTTCTGAACTCAATGACATAGTTTGTTTGGCTCCACAATGCTTCGATGATAGGGCTTAGTGTTGGAGTCACCGATTCGAGAAGGAACGTGCAAGCATGGCTCTTATACCATGTTGGAGCAGCCAAGATCAGCAAGCACAAATTGAATAACCTTCCACAAGTGAAAAATGGAGCACAATAACATATCTATCATATACAATGAGAGTGTGTAAAATACAAAGAGAAGCCTTGCATAAATAGGCAAGGAGAAGGAGGTAGGAAGGTAGGACTGAACTACTGACTACCCCTACAAGCATGCAACATTTGTCTAACTCACATGACATGTGTGAGGTCAAGTGAAAATCCAAAATTAAATAGGTGTCTCACGTGTGAGTACACATGTCAAAATGAGACAAACTCCTAAAAGACTAAGTAAACTTAATTCTATGTATGAATTTCTATGTGTGAATAGGTCAAACCTTCAAAGAGGTGATATCTAAACTAGTTAGATAATGACACTATTTACACTAACATAGAACAGCCCCTCGATTCCACTACCACTCAACTAGCTTTTTCCATGAGAGAAAGAATGATTGGTACAAGCACGCTTACCAAGGATATGGTTGTCAGGATCTAACTCACTAGAATGAGGTTAAGTCAATTTTGAACAACATAGTATCAACCCTCTAGAGAAATAAAAAATCCTTGTGGTTTCCCATTAACCAGAATAGAAAATCTAGGGCTGGATATGCAACTAAACATCCAATTCAACTAATCCTAAATTAGATTCTTATTAATTTTTTATTTAGGTCTATTAAAAAATATGACCCCTAATAAAAATTATGCTTTAATAGATTCCTCTTAGAAGATAATGATATATTAGTTAAGGAGCAAGATACACAAAAATGTAATATCCAATTAAGAATCCTAGGCCAAACCATTACAAGTATTCCTACTTCTGCAATAGGGATTATCATCACCAGTAAATGAAAATCAAAGAGTTTTGTTCAGGTACATATTGTTAGGAATTGCATGCAGAAGTTATCAATTAAATGCAAATAAAGATTAAACAAAGGAATGAAAAATACACAGAAATACTAATAGTGAGAGACAATTTTTAATGTGGTTCACCCAAACTCAGGCTACATCCACCAACAGAGAGTCTAATATTATTATCCAGCAAATCAAATGGATTACAACCAGCAATCCTTACAACTCAATATCGTTGCAAATGCTACAATACAATATCAACAGAAACCCTAACCCTTAGCCATTTTTATCAAGACTTATGTTGGTTACAAAATAGGGTTTTTTTATGTCGGTCAATAGAAAAAATAACTCCCAACGCCTTTATAAAATAGTAGGCAATTTTTTCTTCGAGGGCGCTACCCCCAGTAGCCCCCACTAGGGGCATTGCCCTCAGACCCCACCGTGGGCTCTGCCCCCAGGCCCCCACCAAGGGGATGGCCCCCTGAGCCCCGCAGGAGGGGCTCTGCCCCCCCTACACTCCCCTGTTAAATAATTTGGGGGGAAACCGTGTCGATAAAAGTGGGGAAAATTTAAT
This sequence comes from Cunninghamia lanceolata, assembly GCA_027924645.1. Lineage (NCBI taxonomy): Eukaryota > Viridiplantae > Streptophyta > Pinopsida > Cupressales > Cupressaceae > Cunninghamia > Cunninghamia lanceolata. Next base: position 507,812 of record BSBN01001327.1, on the reverse strand, counting down.
CTCCGAGTCTGATTAGGCTCCATATAACAACAATCTCCCACTTGGAGACTGATCAGACTCCACAACATATCATCTCCCACTTGGAGACTGATCATAACACTACTGACCCTATAGCTCCCACTCGAAATAACACCCTAGACCTTGTTCTAATTTTATTGTTTTCAGTCTTGAAGACCAACCGAAGCTGAAGAGGAGATCAGCTTCTCCCTTGTCACTGCCTTCATAAACATATCCGTTGTATTTTCATCTGTATGTATCTTTTCCATCCGTAACTGTCCATCATCCAACACCAACCAGATGAAGTGATACCTTAGCTGTATGTGTTTGGTCTTTGAATGCAATGCAGAATTATTTGCAAGATGTATGGCACTCTGACTGTCTGTAAACAAATAATTGTTAGCCTATTGTTTGCCTAATTCTTCCATGAAAGATTATAGCCATATCATCTCCTTGCTTGCCTCTGTTGTAGCTACATACTTTGCTTCTGTGGTGGATAAAGTAACCACCTTTTGCAACCTGGAGATCCAACTCACCATTGTCCCACCTACAGTAAAGACAACCTATAGTACTCCTCCTTGTATCAATATCCCCTGCCAAATTTGATTCCACATAGCCTGCTAAATCAGTATTAGAGCCCCCAAAACATAAATTTTTATTGGATGTACCTCTCAAATATCTAAGAATCCATTTTACCGCATTCCAATGCTCCAATCCGAGATTACTCATATACTTGCTTACGACTGCTACAACATGTACAATATCCAGTCTCATGCATACCATGGCATACATTAAACTTCATATAGCCGAAGCATATGGTACCTTGGACATTTTTTCTTCCTCCTCTTGTGTCTTAGAACACATCTCCTTAGTCAATTTCAAATGACTAGGCAAAGGTGTGCTGACAGCTTTTGCATTCTCCATATGGAATCTCTGCAACACCTTTTCAACATAATCAGCCTGAGATAGAGTCAATTTTCTGTTCTTCCTATCTCTACAAATTTTAATACCAAGAATTTGTTTTGCTGCCCCCAAATCCTTCATAGCAAATGATTGTGCTAATTGTTGTTTTAACTCTCTTATGTGATCCATGTTAGACCCTGCTACAAGCATGTCATCAACATATAAATGTAAAATAATGTAGCTGTCATTATCCAACCTCCTAAAATAAACACAATGGTCAGAATTACACCTGTTGTAGCCTTGCTCAGCCATAAAACTATCAAATTTCAAATACCATTGCCAAGGTGCTTGTTTCAAGCCATATAAACTCTTCTTCAATCTGCATACCAATTTCTCCTTACCTTTGACCTCAAATCCCTATGGTTGTTCCATATATATCTCCTCCTCCAAATCACCATGGAGAAAGGTAGTTTTCACATCGAGTTGTTCCAAATGCAAATCTTCAGCAACCACAATACTTAAAATAGTACAAATAGAAGTCATCTTAACAACCAAAGAAAAAATCTCAACAAAATCAATACCTTTTTTATGTACAAATCCTTTTACAACTAACATGGCTTTAAATCTTTTCTTACCTCCATCTTCCTCTTTCAGCCTATAAACCCATTTGTTTGGTAAAGCCCTTTTACCTGCAAGCAACTTATATAATTCCCAAGTCTGATTTTTCAGCAAGGAGTCCATTTCTTCTTTCATTGCAAGCTCCCACTGAACCTTTGTATCCACCTGCATAGCTTCATCATACCCTTCCGGTTCTCCAGCATCTATTAACAAAATAGAATACAAAGAAGGAGAAAACCTTTTAGGAGGTCTACTTAGCCTTGTTGACCGTCTAACATTCACTAGAGTTTGTGGTATTTCTTGTTGTTGTTGCGGAGCATGAGGAACCATTGGAACATCACTATCTAGAGTATCATCTAGCACCACATAATCTTTTTCTTTCTTCTCATGCTGCTGCAACTGATCTTTGTTCAACACCTTCTCATTGAATACAACATCCCTGCTTCTCACAATTTTTAGATTTTCAACATCCCAAAGCCTATAACCAAATTCATCAATGTCATATCCAACGAAGATACACTTTTTTGATTTTGCATCCAGCTTGGTTCTATTTTCAGAATCTACAAGTGCAAATGCTTCACATCCAAAGGTTTTGAGAAAAGAATAACTCACCTTCTTACATGTCCATGCTTCCTCTAAAATACCACAACCCAAAGGAACTGAAAGACCTCTATTAATTAAATATACAACAGTATTGACAGTCTCTGCCCACATGTTTAAAGGCAGCCCAGCATGCAATCTCATGCTCCTTGCACACTCCATTTTATTGTGGAGTCCCTAGAACCATTTCCTGCCTACAAATTCCATTAAAAGAACAATAATCCTCAAATTATTTATTGCAATACTCACCACCATTATCAGATCTGAGACATTTTAATCTTTTACTCATCTCATTCTCAACCAAGCTTCTCCATTTCTTAAATGTTTCAAATACATCAGATTTCTTTCTAAGGAAATAAATCCAAACCTTCCTAGTTGCATCATCTATGAGTGGAACATAATACCGAGAGCCACTAAGAGAAGATACCTGAGCCGGTCCCCATACATCTATATGCACAAGCTCCAACTTTTTATTTTTCTTTTGCTTCCCATCCTTGAGAAAACTAACTCTCTTTTGTTTTCCATACACACAACTTTCACATAAATCCATATTAATACATTTTAGACCTAGTAAAACTTTCTTAGAATGAAGTACCTTCATACTTTTTTCACTCATATGCCCAAGTCTATTATGCCATAGTGTTGTCTCAGAACCTGCAACAACTATTTCAGTCTCTTCCTGCGAACCCGCAACAACTGTTCCTAAACCTGTTTGTTTTTTCTCTGCAACAACTAAAGTAGAAGGAATAGTATGACCTGTACAAAGATATAAGGTGCCTACTTTCACACATTTTTCTACTATTAAGGTACCTCTTGAAACCTTCCAATTTTTATCATTAAAAGTAACTTGCAACCTTCATTACCTAGCTGCCGTGCTGAAATTAAATTCCTACTTAGCCTTTGAACGTGCCTTACTTCTTGTAGTAGGCAATGATTCCCATTCTATAACTTAATCTTAATTCTTCCCTTTCCAACAATCTGATAGGGTTCGTTAGCTCCCAAATAAACTAGCCCGAAATCCCCTTGGACATAATCAAGAAAATAACTTCTATGGGGTGTAGCATGAAATAAGGCCCCTGAATCTAAAACCCATAAAACATCAACATTATCTAGGGAAAGAATCAAAGTATCATCTTCAAATTTATTACTTACCACATTTGTCTCCTTATTGTCTTCTTGTTTGTCTCCTTTTTTCTTCCAAGACCAGCAATCTTTCTTCAGATGACCTGGTTTCCCACAATACCAGCAATCCTTCTGTCCTCTGGATTGGGACCTCTTGTCCTTTGATTTTCCTCATAACTTCCCATGCCCTCCAGAACCTTTTCCTCTCTCCTTTGATCTACCCCTGCTTTCTACATTCAAAACACAACCTGATGTAGACCCTCTTGAGATTTTCTGTCGCATTTCCTCGCTAAGGATAACACCAACAACATCGTCAAATTTCAAAGTATTTGAACCAGAGATAGAGTTATTTACAGCCATTACCAAGCTATTCTAGCTTTTTGGCAAAGAACATAAAACCAAGAGAGCCCTCACCTCTTCATCAAATTTCACTTTTACAGAAGTTAACTGACTAGTAATCATATTAAACTCATTTAAATGATCTGTCACAGATCCACCTTCAATCATTTTCAGATTAAACAAACGCTTCATGAGAAATACCTTATTTGAGGCTGAGGGTTTTTCATACAATTTAGCCAAATCTTTCATCAGTTCATTTGTTGTCTCTACTTTTGTTATATTGAATGCCACAGATGGTGCCAGACACAACCGAATGGTTCCCAGTGCCTTTTTGTCCAGAAGTTCCCAATCCTCATCAATCATTGCTATTAGTTTCTTGGCTATTCCTTCCAACGGCCTCCATAAATTCTTCTGATAGAGATAATCCTCCATTTGCATCTTCCATAACTGATAGTTCTACCCATTGAATTTATCTACCTTCAATTTACCCTCGTCCACCATTGCTCCCACTTAACTGTGAGACTCCCACTCAACCGTGAGACCTTCCTGCATACGATAATCGAACACAACCCGCTCTGATACCACTTGTTAGGAATTGCATGCAAAAGATATCAATTAAATGCAAATAAAGATTAAACAGAGGAATGAAAAATACACAGAAATAATAACAGTGAGAGATAATTTTTAACGTGGTTCACCCAAACTCGGGGTACAACCACCAACAGAGAGTCCAATATTATTATCCAGCAAATCAAACCAATTACAACCAGCAATCCTTGCAACTCAATACTGCTACACATGCTACAATACAATATCAATAGAAACCCTAACCCTTAGCCATTTTTATCAAGACTTATTTTGGTTACAAAACAAGGTTTTTTTATGTCGGCCAATAGAAAAAATAACTCCTAATGCCTTTATAAAATAATAGGCAATTTTTGCTTCGGGGGCGCTGCCCCCAACAGCCCCCACTAGAGGTGTTTCCCCCAGACCCCCACTGTGGGCTCCGCCCTTGGGTCCCAGAGGAGTGGCTCTGCCCCCCCTACACTCCCCCATTAAATAATTTGGGGGGAAACCTGTTGTGTGGTTACACAACACGCCCCATTTTGACTTGGCAAAACAGGGACCCAACTTCTTTTGGCTTGGTTTGTGTTTCTTGCTTTCTGGCGGTTTGGTAAAAATCAGTCAAGTGCATCATCACGTCGGGTTAGGATGAGGTAAGTCATCATTATGAGGTCAGTTTGTCAAAATTTGCATTTCGTATCTATGACCTCATATTCTGGAAGAACATTCAATTTCATGCGGGTTTGCCTTTTACATCACCCTGGTATTCACCAGGATGTGAGAGTTATGAACAGTCAAAGTCTTGGTCAAACCGGATATTCGCAAAAAGGGGGGGGTCATGTTTTTATAACCTCAGTCATGTTTTGAACATCATCATCATATTTGAAACATTCCCCGATATATCCTGCGGTTCAAATATCCTGACGTCAACTTTAAATGGTAATAAGTCTTCCTCGTCAAGCGGTCTTTTATATCGCGAACATCATGTTTTGAAAAGTAACCCGATATTCGTTAATATCATCCTGACGCGAAATATCACCCTTAGCAAACATCTTGATGACATCATCTGAATGCGATAAACGAAGAAACAAACATCCTGATGACATCATCATCATATTTACATTTCGACAGGATATTTTGTGAACATGATCATGTTCGCCCAATGTGACGATGACGTCATGAAGCATTTCCGATACAAAGAACGAATATCATGATGACGTCATCCTGATATTCAGAAAGGAGGATGAGCAAGTTTGGCTCATCATCATCATTTTTTTTGTTTTGAAACATCACCCGATAAACCGAAATATCCTCCTGATGTGCTAAAACGTAAACAAAGGGTGCATTGTCACCCGAATCTTGTAGCGATAATAATTTCAATGATTAGGGAGGATGATATCGAAACTCAACCCGATATTTGTGAAATATCATCCTGCCCTCATGATATCCCGTTGTATGGATATCCCCCCGCTCCCTTTGCCGCCATTATCATTAAATGCGCGCAAATATGATAGGTGATTCCCGCCGACCCCGGAACCCAACGAAAATATCTGGCAAGATCCTGAGTTTTCGCACGAATGATCAAAGATTGCAATCTAACTTGTCAGAGTGCCCTAAATTTACCCTAACTGCGAGATTAAAAGGTAATTCAACCGCCATTGTTATGTTTACCTATGTTAAAATTGTTTTACAGAGCACTAGCCTCCATATCTGCATAACAGCTACCGTTGCGCAATTCGAGCTCACAGATAGAAGGAAGGAAGTGATCGGCAGTTGAATTCAGAGCATCTCGACGATATACTAGTATAAAGGAAAATCTGCATAACCAGGTAAGTGAACTGAAACCCTCATCATGTTGTTTCTAGATGATGTTGTAAGATTCTGGTTATATATCCATGTAAGTAGTAATGTGAAACTGATGCAATAGGCATGATATTTGCAATATGTATGCATGCATATCCCTGTTGTGAGAAGAAAGGTTGTTAATTGCAGGTACCCATGGCTGAAAAACGCTCAGTCAAGAATCAAGAGGAATTCAGCAGGCCTATGTTCTCTTCCCAGAGAGGGGTCCTGTTCAAATATGGGGCAATTACAGATACCCATCAGGGGATTACCAGCCTGGAGGCTTGGTCAGCCAAGCTGAATGATGGACAAGATAAGAGTCCGGTATTGGACGCAGTGTTTATATCAGGTATGTGGAACGCTGCTGGCTTCCCATACTCCATGGAGTCTCCAGAGCTAGTCATTGAATGCGCCCGGAATTATAACCCTCAGACGAGGCAGGTGGTGAAGCATGGGAGAGTGTATGCAGACCTATCCATCAAAGGTCTCTCCCGGACATTTGGACTGCCAATGGGCAGTAAGGTAAAGAGTGTGGACTTGAAGAAGTCTGAAAGAGAATATGAGGCCAACAAGAAGGCGGCCAGAAAGAACATGTATGCTTGGCGGGCCGAGAACAGCACATATAATGCAGCGGCCAAGCTTCCTGTGCACATGTTCAAGTTTGATTTTAATGAGGAGTATCAATATGTGATTGCCCTACTGAACAGGGTGACTGGCTAGCCTGATACTGGTGATTTTAGAGATTGGATGTATGGCATAATAATGGTGTGCTTGTATGCAGACATCAAGCCACTGTGGGGCCAAATAATAAGCGATGCTCTGCATGAGCAGCTGATGAACCTGGGAGGTTTAGATTGTGCATTCTACATGACCTCTTATATTGTTTATTCTTGTGCTTATAGAGGCACTTTTGATGCCCTGGTGACAGATGGAAAACTGACGGGCACAAATGCAGCATATATCTGGGATCATCATCCCCAGCTGCAAAGAACCAAATATATCAAGGACTACAAACTGGTCAATGATGCATTCTCTATGCATCTGGTAAGGACCATGGAAGATGACAGAACTAAAAGACTGAGCATGGAGGCTCAAGAGGTAGTATACAGGCATGGGGCATGGTACATACAATTTGCCACCTTTTCCTACATCAGGATAGAAGGTTTTGAAGGACATCCCCTAATGCTGCCAAGATATCCTACGGATGCAGTAGTTTTAATGGAATTTATCAGGCAGGGCTCCACCATGATACAGACGTATAAGGATGCCAAGAAGCTGCCACCCATTTTGTTCCCAGTCAGCATCGGCAACTACATGTGCCCTGACTCCGACAATATAAAGAAGGTGATGGTCACCCTGAATAAAATGAATTTGCTGCCCTTCCCAGTAACGAGACCATATGATCCTTACGGCCGAATGCAGAAGATCCTAGGAAAGCCTATTCACCAGAGGCACCTAGAAGATTTTTGGGCTGACTGCGAAGATGAGGCAGAAGCCAGGAGGAGGAGGTATCAGAGGTTGACTCTGAACCAGATCAGGACATTTGACTGCATATCCCTCCCTCAACAGCTGAAGAATGATGACGGCAGGATAATGGCAGATGAATATGAGCAGAAGAAGATTTATAATGATACCATCTCTGCACCTAACCTCACCATGCAGGAGGATATGTCCTTAGACCCATTCTTTGCCAGAACCCTACACTTGACCCAAGCTTGGGTAGATGCACAGGTAGAGGCATTGAAGAAGAAAGGTGTTGCCATCATGGTGGACAACAAGAAGAAGGGGCAGGACATCCCTGCAGATGAATATGATGACTTCCTGCTGGAGAAAAGGAAGACTAAGGGAGAGAGGACCCCTCCACCACAGCAGCCTAGCAAAAAGGCCCCAAAGGGCAAGAAGGTGGAAAAGGGACCCAAAGGGGTCATAATTGACAGGGCATTATTCACAGCGGAGGAGGCAGCCAAATCAGGATCAGAATCAGATTCTCCTCCTAAGCCCAAGAAAACCAAGGCAGCAGAGGCTAGAATCACAGAGACCCAAGAGGTGGGTCAGTCATCCAAACAACCAAGCAAAGCTATCCTCATGGAAGAGGAGCCTGAAGACGAAGAGGAAGCTCCACTAATAATAAGAAGAAAGAGGAGAGCTCCGCAAGTGTTGGTTCCCACCACACCCAAGAAACCAAGAACCTCCATGAGAGGTGTTGACTTTTTCCCAGACTGGATGCTGATGCAGAGGAACTTTGTATGTGGAAAGATAGACGAACTAGACAAGGTTCTACTTCACCTACAAGCCCAAAAAACGAAGACCTTTATGCAAAAGTGGGAACAGCAGAAGGAAACTCTAGTATGATCATGGAAAGGTTGTATTGGGGTACCAAATGACTCATCCCACCCATTGGTTAAGGCAGATCACTCCCGGAACATACACTTGCTTCACAAATCCTCTAAATGGCTTGTCTCCCTAGAAAAAGAGAACAGTCCTCTTATCTTTTTGCACAGACCTTCAAATGTCAACCTAAAACATGCATTGGATACCCATTATGCCTCCCCATAGCATACTCTAAGATGGGTATAGGTTACTTTGGAAAATGTGCTCTAAAAACGGACTGGTAATGCTGCTACAAGGGTTCAAACTCAGAAATGTCACTGTGAAATGCCACGAACAGTCATCCATAACTTCCACACAACACAAAATGAGGTCGATCGCTTCGGTCATATTGTAGATAACATAGTTACAGTCATTTTCCCCAAGTTACATAAAGATCCAACGGTGGAAACAAAAGTTATGGCGTTTTTCCCAAAACTGGTTACTCTAAATCAGGGTTTTGACAGTTTTTACAAGAATTGACATATCTTACACAAAACAACACGAAAATGCATGCAACAAAAAGGAAATGGAGGGTGACTGATAGGACTATCACTTACAACCAATTTGGCACCATTCATTGTCCGTACAGGTCCGTACAACTACAGAAAACAGTCAATTTCTGAAGAAATACACAATAAACAGTGTCTTTATTTATTCAAACTCCAAACCTACAATCACCCACGCCATCTCCAAAGATTAAAAAGCCTTTTAAAGGCATTTCATGCTTGACTCCTCAGTTTCCAACTTCTTTCAATGAAGGAAACTAACCTATGACCTTTGATATTCCCAAAACTGTCTTTTTTAGCAACATGACTCTTTTTTCCAAATTTGTATTGACAATCTTTACATTCTTGACACAAAACATTAAATGTTGTCCTCCTAATGACCTTGACACATGAACAATTAATCAATATAACCTTGATACAATGTTGAAGCATACAATTTAATCAAAACCAAGGTGCTCCTGCACCATACTCCTCAGCATGAAGAAAACTCTTGTCCCAAGAGTTGTGTAGTCTGCTTCAAATGACTTTTGCCTCTTTATGTCTTCAACCCTGATTTGATGCCTTCTCTGCTTCCTTTTTACTTTTCAACTGTGACTCCTATTAATGGAGTTTGACTGGCTACCTCCAAGGTGCATCAGAAGTCCACTCCTTCCTGCTACAACAACACTTCTGTCCCTCACCTGGGAGTCCTCTCTTGCCTCTCTCCCCAAGACTGTTGGCGACAACCAATGGACCATCTTCTCTGGCCCTCTTGACAGACCTTCCTGTCTACCTACAGCAGTGAGTGAACTTGCACCTGCAACCATAAAACTTCTCAACAAGAATCAGATAGCAAAAACCAATGCTCATCCCGAACTCCTGGTGTAGATTGCCTCCTTCGGCGCTCTATCTACACACTCAGAATCTTCTGAGCTCTGATACCAATTTGATGCAGAGGAACTTTGTATGTGGAAAGATAGACGAACTAGACAAGGTTCTACTTCACCTACAAGCCCAAAAAACGAAGACCTTTATGCAAAAGTGGGAACAGCAGAAGGAAACTCTAGTATGATCATGGAAAGGTTGTATTGGGGTACCAAATGACTCATCCCACCCATTGGTTAAGGCAGATCACTCCCGGAACATACACTTGCTTCACAAATCCTCTAAATGGCTTGTCTCCCTAGAAAAAGAGAACAGTCCTCTTATCTTTTTGCACAGACCTTCAAATGTCAACCTAAAACATGCATTGGATACCCATTATGCCTCCCCATAGCATACTCTAAGATGGGTATAGGTTACTTTGGAAAATGTGCTCTAAAAACGGACTGGTAATGCTGCTACAAGGGTTCAAACTCAGAAATGTCACTGTGAAATGCCACGAACAGTCATCCATAACTTCCACACAACACAAAATGAGGTCGATCGCTTCGGTCATATTGTAGATAACATAGTTACAGTCATTTTCCCCAAGTTACATAAAGATCCAACGGTGGAAACAAAAGTTATGGCGTTTTTCCCAAAACTGGTTACTCTAAATCAGGGTTTTGACAGTTTTTACAAGAATTGACATATCTTACACAAAACAACACGAAAATGCATGCAACAAAAAGGAAATGGAGGGTGACTGATAGGACTATCACTTACAACCAATTTGGCACCATTCATTGTCCGTACAGGTCCGTACAACTACAGAAAACAGTCAATTTCTGAAGAAATACACAATAAACAGTGTCTTTATTTATTCAAACTCCAAACCTACAATCACCCACGCCATCTCCAAAGATTAAAAAGCCTTTTAAAGGCATTTCATGCTTGACTCCTCAGTTTCCAACTTCTTTCAATGAAGGAAACTAACCTATGACCTTTGATATTCCCAAAACTGTCTTTTTTAGCAACATGACTCTTTTTTCCAAATTTGTATTGACAATCTTTACATTCTTGACACAAAACATTAAATGTTGTCCTCCTAATGACCTTGACACATGAACAATTAATCAATATAACCTTGATACAATGTTGAAGCATACAATTTAATCAAAACCAAGGTGCTCCTGCACCAGATGCTTATTCCCAGATTTCCCTACAAGGTAGCCATCAGTGATCAACAGGATCTCTGGGCCAGGGGGTCAACAGTGTAGGAGATAGACTCTATATTTTATCTCCTCTTCTTCTTCAGGCTCTGCAAGACCTAGGGGGGTATTCCCTACTCAACATCCATGAGGATATGCATGCAAGGCTGGGATGTTGACAGAAAGCAGATAGTCCTCTTGTAAGTAGACCAAAACTGAAAGATAAGGGCAAAGGGGCTAGCTTTGGGCCTATTTGCAATTGTAGACAGAGGACTGAGGTTCCTAAAACTAACTCTAATGTCCTAATGTTGGTTTTAGATTTTGATTTGGAGTTTAAGTGTGGATGCAAAGCTGGACATGGTTATAACACAAAACAAAGCATGATTGGTGCCTATCCAGGGCCTGGAGTCAGTAGACATACACCTGTGGATGATCAGCATGAACAGCTGAAACTGGATTTCAAGGGGATATATGTGATATCTGCCTTACAGGTATCTCCCAATATAGAGTGTTGAGCTATCTCTACTTATGGCATCCCTACTGCAGTATACCCTTCCCAATGTTCAACCTGAAAACATTTTAATCTACCCCTTGAGTAGAAGTCAGAAGATCAGACAGTCAACATAGGAATTCTATGCTCTAGAATCTAAACATTACCAAACATCCAGATTCAGAAGAAGAGTACATGCAATACTGGAGACAGAATTAACACAACACATGCTAAACAGCATTTCTCATATAAGTTTAATCATGAAATCAGTGGGTTCATGCCAAAAACAAACAACAAGAGATACATAAACTCACAGGTAAGCTGTACAGAGCAACCAGATCAGCTCGTTATGCATTACAGAGCCAAAATCATCAACTTTCAACAACCACAAATGAACAACACCACCTGCTTATAACAGCCAGGTAGGTGTTCAGCAATTAATTACATGGTTGACCAACACTCCCGCCAGATACACAGTATCATGAAAATGGCGCTCAAACACAACCAGATTGGCGCCCAAACTTGAATGCAGCAGGTAGGGGAGGAGACAGGAAGATTTCTCGAGCCCTGCGCCATTGTCCGCTGATGTACACCTTCAGTCGGGTACAGGATCCACCCACGCCATCGCCCATACCTCTGCAACAATCGCCATTAATGGCGCACCAACCCGCGGCCTTGGGAAGATCATCAAATCTGCAATCGCAACCATTTCCCGCCGAGATTCATCATCATGATATTTGAAAATGCAGGATATCAATATCCCACATGCACCCCGCGATGACCTCAATAACACTTTATATACTAGGTCATGAGCATATATCATGTCGGTGCTTTTGCTCCTGACGACACTAGTATAGACCTCATCATCATCATCCTTCAGCAGCATGATATCCTGTTGTTCGAAATATCACCCTGACGTCATCATGATATTTGAAATATAACCTTCATGATAATCGGCACAACCTGATCCATCGGAGGAACATCCTCCTGCTGAGCTTATAACAAAAGTCTGGCCGATGAACATCCTGATGACGTCATCATCATATCCTGCTGACGTCATCATCATATCTGCCTACTGCGCACCTCCTCATATCCGGATGACGTCATCATCATGTTTGCGAATATCAGGGGCTCTTCATAAGATGATCAGTGTTAGAAATATGACCCCCCCCCGAGATCTTGATGACGTCATCATCATGATATTCGGAAGACAACCGGATATTTGGAAATATCCTCCTGATGTTCAAATATCAGGTTGCACTGTAGCTCCACTATAAGATCGGGGCGATAACTGAATATGATGATGCTACTTGAAAAGATCACCCCCAGTAGACAATGCGCGAAGCCAGCAGGCGGATATCTCCTTGATATTAGCATCATCATGATGCTCGAACAAACAAACATATATCCGGGTGATATGAAAATATCACCCCCTCCTTCGGAATATCATGATGCAGATAGGCAGAGAACCGGATATCACCCTGATATAAGGATGACGTCAGCATCATCAGGATGAAGAAACAACGAACAAGAAGTGATACAACATCATCAGGATGATATTGACTAAGATCATCCTGACGTTCAAAATATGATGACCCTAGTGAATATCGGGTCGCACTTAGAACTCTTCAACAGCATCATCAGGATGATATTAACCAAGATCACCCGATGATAAAATATCACCCCGGCGAAATATCATGAAGGCAGAAAATATGATGACCTCCACAAGCAGCAGGATGATAACTGGAAATATCATGATGATGACAACGACCCTTAGGAAAAAACAAGTCAGGTCGAACCACTTAGAGAACATCCCTTCAGGATATCAAGGCAACATCATCATCATGTTTGGGCAAGGCGATAAAATGAAGATCACCGGATACTTTGAAAAATCACCCTCGCAAGCAACTGAGGGCGCACTGTAGCTTATCAGCATCATCAGGATGATATCCAAACATCACCCGACAGTGAAATGTGATGATGACGATGAGAAACCAGTTGACGAAGAACATGATGATGCAGATCATCATCGAAGACAAGATGATGATGATGACCTCCTCCTCAGGAAAATATGATGCTGCAGTTGAAAAATGCTGAGGAGGTCCAACACTTAGAAAAAATGGGCAAGAAGATAAAGGCTTCAAATGAAGAAACCTCCTGATCATGACAAATCAACCCCAGGTCAAAATGAGTGTCAACAGTGGCTCCGAATGGGGACGTGCAGGTGAGAACCTGCAGCGAGAACCAGATCTCCGGGCAGACCTGACAAAAAGCCAAAAAACGCGAGCTATACAAGGCATTTACACTACATACATATTTTACAAATGTGCACAGCAACCAGTCATTATGCAAAATAGAACTTAAGGAATTGGCCATGCACAGGCAATTCCAGAATTTCACCATCTAGGGCCTGGAGGAAATAAGAATCCTCCCCATGAGTATTGCAAACCTGATATGGGCCCATCCATAAGGGTTGAAATTTACCATGTTTACCCTTTTCCTGATCTTTAGCATTCCAAATGAGCACCAGATCATTGACTTGAAACTTCCTTTTTGTAGTTCTCCTATCAAACTGATATTTCATACCTTGTTGTCTTCTGAGGTTGATCTGGTGGGCTTTCCTTCTGTCTTCATCCAATGCAACCAGCTGATTCACTCTTTCTGTCATGGAATCTTCAATGTCCTCATCATTTTCCTGAATGAATCTATAAACTGGTAGGAGATTGTTTATGGGCAGTCTAGCTGATGCACCATATACCATCTCAAAAGGTGACTTCCCAATAGCCCTTTTCACAGTCACTCTGTCAGCCCATACTGCTAAGTTCAACTTTGAGTCCCAAGCTCTCTTGTTCTTGTCCAGTATCCTCTTGACAATTTTCATGATGCTCTTATTGCTTGATTCTGCTTGACCATTTCCTTGGGGGTGATAAGGTGATGTATATGACAGATTTATCCCATACCTGTTGCAAAAATCAACAAATTCACCTGACCTGAAGCACATAGCATTATCAGTGATTATCTTAAGTGGTACTCCAAACCTGATGATGATGTTCTCTAGTATGAAATCTGTCACCACCTTACTTGTAGCTCTTTTAGTTGGAATGGCCTCAATCCATTTGGTAAAGTAGTCAGTTGCCACCAAAATCCAACTGTGTCCCCCACTTGATTTGTCTGCAATTTCCCCTATAAAATCAATTCCCCATTGCTGGAATGGAGCATCCACAGGTGCAGTTCTGAGGGGTAAAGCACCATGATATTTCAGCTTTCCTGAGAATCTCTGGCAAGGGTCACACTTCCTTACTAACTTTTGTGCATCTGAAAAGAGAGTGGGCCACCAATATCCTGCCCTGAGAATTTTATGAGCTGTTGTTTGGGCAGTATAATGTCCTCCACACAATCCTTTATGCATGTCAATCAAAATATTGTTAGCCATGTCCTCATCCACACATCTCAGCAGCACACCATCAGGGTTTTTCCAGTACAGCTCACCTCGAACAATGACATACCTGATTGCATGTAGCTTTAGAGTCCTCTTTTGATTGTCACTGAAATGGGAAGGACAATTCAGATTTTGCAAATAATAGACAACATCCTTGTACCATTCAGATCCTGATACACTTACATTCTCATCTTGGACTGCATTAACTTGGCATGCTTCCAAGTTCGATTGTGCCATCATCTTGGCTAATCCTTGTCCTCTTATCAACTTAGTAACTTGTATGTCTATGTTGAATTCCTGCAGTTTGTTTATCCATCTGCACCTTCTTCCAGTCACCTCCTGCTGAGTGAATATGTCTTTGACTGCTGCATGAGGTACATATGCAACTATATATGACCCTACCAAGTAAGGTCTGAAACTTTTGATGGCTCTAACAAGTGCATATGCCTGTTTCTCCATAATATCATATTTCAACTCAGAGGCCTGCAGGGACATACTGAAGAAGGCGATGGGTTGTTCAAAACCATCATCATTTTTCTGTAACAAACATGCAGCTACAGTATGAAAGGAAGCAAATGAGAACACTTGGAATGGCCTAGAAAAATCAGGAGATTTAAGAACAGGGGCCATCTTAATTGCCTCTTTGATATTCTGAAATGATTCTGCTGCTTCCCTTTCCCAATTGACAGTTGCATCCTTCTTCATCATCTTGGAAATGTTCCTTGTGATCTCTGCAAAGTTGGGAACAAATCTTCTGACAAAGTTTACCTGTCCAAAGAAGGACTGAACTCCTTTCACAGTTTTTGGCATTTGGATCCTGTCAATGGCTGCCACTCTCTCTGGATCTATCCTGACTCCATCCCTGGAAACAATATGTCCCAGAAGTTTTCCTTCAACTACTCCAAAGGCACACTTCTTTGGGTTTAAAGAAATACCGTATTCTAGTGCTCTTATGAAAATCTGCTCCAGATGCAAACAATGCTGCTCTTCTTTCCTTGAGTAGGCAGTCAGGTCATCCTGATATACAGCCAGGATGGAATCAATCAGCCCTGCAAAAGCAACATCCATTGCTCTTTGAAATGTAGCACCTGCATTTGTTAGTCCAAATGGCATTCTAACATACACATATGTTCCCCATGGAGTGGTAAAGGCAGTCTTAAATTGTTCTGATTCCTTTACCTTTACCTGATTATATCCTGAAAATCCATCCATCATGGATAGGAGTTCACAACCAGTCACTTTCTGCAACATAGCTTCCATATTAGGCAATGGATAGTTATCCTTCAAAGAGGATACATTCAAGTTCCTGAAATCAACACAAAGCCTAATATCACCATTCTTTTTTTTGACTGGGACAAGGTTAGACACCCAAGTTGAATGTCTGATTGGCACAATTATTCCAGCTTCCCGGAGCCTTTTGAGTTCTTCCTGCATCTTGGGAGCTAAGGTTGGATTAATAGGTCTTTGCCTCTGTCTAAATGGCTTAGCTTCAGGCTTCAGTGGGATCTCATGCTGGAATAAGTCTTCCCTATAAGCTTTTAGGTCCTCATATGACCAAGCAAAAACATGTTTATATTTTTTAGTAATGCAATCAGCATACTTCTTATGTGTGGTTTGAGCTGTTTGCCAATATATACTTTCTGAGGGGCCTGGGATGTCCCCAAATTTATTTCTTCTAAATCCTCCTTATTTGTGGGGGATGTCTTTGTGACCATTTTGTCTCTACTGTCAAAGGCTCTTTCCAAAGCCACTAACCCTCTAGGGATCTTGTTAGTCTTCAACTGAATTATCTCTTTTCCCACAAGGGTCTCTTTTCCATTTACAGTCTCTACAAAAGCTTGGAAATCAATCTGTTGATTCTCATACTCATCTATGCAGTGCAAAAATTTCAGCAAATCCCTATCATCATTAAAAACTTGCCAACTGCATATATTTTCTGGTGTGGCAGGCCTAATTTTAACCTCTACATCTGTGACACCTGACAGAGTGATGTCATCTAGCCTTATTGCAACATTAGCTAAGAAATCAGCCATAACATTTTTTGACCTTTCTACCCAGCCAATTGAAAATGCATCAAATAATTCAATAGTATCCCAAACAGCATGCTTGTATTGTTTCAGTCTTTTATTTTTTGCAGCATACTTATTTCTGATTTGGGATACAATCAGCTCAGAATCCCCAAATACTCTTAACATCTTAATCCCATGTTTGAGAGCAATATTTAGGCCTAGGAGTAAAGCCTCATATTCTGCAATATTGTTTGTGCAATCAAACCTCAGCAAGAAAGAGGATTTGAGGAGCTTACCAGTTGGAGACAGGAAAACAACTCCAGCTCCAGAGCCTTCTTTTGCACAAGCTCCATCAAAAAACATGGTCCATAAGCCTTGCTGATCCAGCTCATCAATACAGGCATTTTTCTTTTTGTCTTCTGCATCATCTGAGACAACCTTGAAGTTATCACAGTCAGTGTCTACAAAGCACACCTGTTCATTTGCTTCTTGGTCTTCCACTGTCTCAGATGATCTTTGCTCTCTAATTAGCTTGACATCCCTGCCATTCATTGGAATCATGGCATATGATAGGTCCAGCTGCATACTTCCACCAATTAGTGCTGCCCATCTTCTTGACAGCAGCATACCATACTGTGGCTTGATGTCAACCACTGTTATATTCATTTTGTATCTTTTTTCAGGAAATGCTGCCAGCTTGAAATCTACATCCTTCATGATTCCAATAACTGGTACCTCTCTGGCATCCATAGCATAACATTTCCCACATGCCTTGTCAATCTTTAATCCAGTTTGTTGCATGATAGCCAAAGGCATGACATTTGTAGATGCTCCAGAGTCAAGCATACAATTTCTAATTATTTTACCATTTATAACCAGGGAAACATAAAATGGTTCCACCTGTGAAGGACACTTTGTCATGGTCATTCCTAAATAGACTTCAGGAGTCTCATCTTCTTCATTACACATGACCTATTTCTCACCCTGGGTCTGATCATTTTGCTTAGCTTGAAAAGGTACCCCTGAGATTAGGGATATTGTCCTATTCTTGATCTCTTCCACTTTCATGAGTTCCATAAGTGGAACAGAGACCTTTACCTGAGAGAGGATCTGGGCTATATCAAATGAAGCACAGTTTTGTACAACAGTTGTAGCTTGCTCCACAATCTTGCTTTTATCCTGAGCTGATTTAGTTTTCATTTTCATAGTTCCCTGATCATCATTCTTGTCTTGGGAACCTCTGCTTTGATCTTCAGCCTGAGGGATCTTGTTTTCTGGTCCTTGAAATTCAGGACCTGCTCTGTATCTAAAGTTCTGTTTATTACTTACCCACTGCCTTTTTTGTGGTTCAGTTCCTTTATGACCATGCACCAGCTGACCTGCAGAAATATCCTCTGGCTGATGTGAGCTACCAACTTGATTTCTACCTCTGAGATTGTAGTTGCTCTTAACCTGAGCAACTGCTGCAGCTGTGAAGGCTCTAATCTCCTCATCAGAAGGTCGTTGTAGGTTACTCAGAAAATTGTGTGAGTTCTGAGCATACACATAATTATCTTCATCATCTTCATCATATGGGGACTGTTGGCAGGCCTGAACTTGATGATCTGTATTGTCATCAGCATCATAAAGAGTATATCCGTTGCCTATAGACATCATATTAACATCATCATCCTGCACATGATGTGGCTCATTGCACTCGTTACAAGATGTAGCATTATCATACAATGATTGAGCAATCATGCACTGTGACTGTGAATGTGGCATCTGACAAATTATACACCACGGGGCATCATCAGCAATATTTATAGTTTTCTTTAGGGGGTCAGGAGTTTCCTTGGCATGTTGAGCCCTCTGATTTGTGTTGTTACGTGAAAATACAGGTTTACCATCATGCCAATTGGTGTTATAAGGCATATCATGTAACGATGGCCTCTTTTCCTGCCTTTGATAGACTTGCCTATCAGGACCCATCCCTTTTTCACTTCTAGCTAATCTATAGCTTAGGTCCTTAACAACATTTGCCAGTTTGTCTATCTTATCTTCAGGAGCAGATGTACTACCTTGAGTGTTCTGAGGCTTGTTTGGATTCTGTAGAATTTTTACATCATCCCTTCTATTTGTCTTGCCTGATGCTTTCCTATTGTTTTCAATGTTTACTGCAATTCTGAAAGCATCCCTGAGAGTGGCAGGACCTTTATCTCTCAGTCCATATGCAGTCTTTGCATCAAAGGCATTGATATACAAAATTATGCACATAGGTTCATTTGGCCTCATGTGATGTGGCAATTTGTTCAACACTTTAGTAAATCTTGCATTAAAGTCTGCAACCTGCTCATTTGACCCTTTAGTGATACTGGTGAACTCATTTACAAAGAAGCTAGGGTCAGTTTTATCACCATATTGCTCCTTGAATATCCTCTTAAAATCATCCCATGATGAAATACTCCGGTCAGGCAGATTCCTGTACCATTCTCTTGCCTCATCTATTAAGGATTGCATGAATGACTTCATGAAAACATCCTCATGCTCAACCTCAAAATTATCCATGACATTTTGAAAGGCCTTTAGATGATCTTCTCCTGACACTGTGTTGTTTCCTGAAAACTTAGGCACTTGCAGCCTCAGATGCTTATCAATAGGGTTAGGATACCCAGGAATACCATCAAACACCAGCTGTCTGAATCTGTCCAACTGCATGGGCTGTCTGTTTGGCTGATTAACATTAACATTTCTGTTTGCATTTTGGTTTCCTGCATTGTTTAGTGGTATCCTAGCATCATTCACATATTGTCTGTCATCATGATGCTGATGTTGCATTTCATATCTTTGCTGATGTCTTTGCATATTTGCATTCTCTAGAGTAGGAACTGAATCATTTTGGGCAGTTCTTAAGGCTTGCACTTTCTGCTTCATATCATCTCTGATTTTCATGGCTTGTAGGTATTCTAATTCTGCTCTTAGACTTTTGATCTCTTCAGCTAGCTATTCATCCTTAGGTCTAGAGGTAGATGGTCTCATGCCATTCTGGTCATCATCTTCATCATCCCTTAGAGACTCTGCCTCTTCAAACCTTTCACTTGGGTCTAGAAAAGGGCGTTCTTGGAACACCTCTGACCTCATTCTCATACTACCACCCTGTTGCCTCTCATATGCACCTTGGATATCAGCTTCTGCACTTGAAAAATAAGGAGCATGCTGTCCTGATGGCCTAGGGTTATCTTGTACCTCATCACTTTTTCTGGGGGAGCTCTCATGACTAACTGAGACAGTTCCCTTTCTTCTATACATCATTCTTTTTGTTAATGGTAACTCTTCAAATAGAGGAGCTTGTTGGGATCTTCTCCCCTGCATATAATTTTACCTTGACCGGTTGGGAGATTACTTCGGAGTCGCCACCTATTTCTAGGAACTATTTTCTTCTGAAAACCAGGGTTCTTTCACAAGGTTCCCCAGGGTGTTTTCTGTTGCTGACTCAGATGGGTCACATATATATTACTGGAGATGATTAGATAGTACTTTCACTTCTCATTCCCCAGTGGAGTCGCCAATTTCTGTTGACTTTTTCCCAGACTGGATGCTTATTCCCAGATTTCCCTACAAGGTAGCCATCAGTGATCAACAGGATCTCTGGGCCAGGGGGTCAACAGTGTAGGAGATAGACTCTATATTTTATCTCCTCTTCTTCTTCAGGCTCTGCAAGACCTAGGGGGGTATTCCCTACTCAACATCCATGAGGATATGCATGCAAGGCTGGGATGTTGACAGAAAGCAGATAGTCCTCTTGTAAGTAGACCAAAACTGAAAGATAAGGGCAAAGGGGCTAGCTTTGGGCCTATTTGCAATTGTAGACAGAGGACTGAGGTTCCTAAAACTAACTCTAATGTCCTAATGTTGGTTTTAGATTTTGATTTGGAGTTTAAGTGTGGATGCAAAGCTGGACATGGTTATAACACAAAACAAAGCATGATTGGTGCCTATCCAGGGCCTGGAGTCAGTAGACATACACCTGTGGATGATCAGCATGAACAGCTGAAACTGGATTTCAAGGGGATATATGTGATATCTGCCTTACAGGTATCTCCCAATATAGAGTGTTGAGCTATCTCTACTTATGGCATCCCTACTGCAGTATACCCTTCCCAATGTTCAACCTGAAAACATTTTAATCTACCCCTTGAGTAGAAGTCAGAAGATCAGACAGTCAACATAGGAATTCTATGCTCTAGAATCTAAACATTACCAAACATCCAGATTCAGAAGAAGAGTACATGCAATACTGGAGACAGAATTAACACAACACATGCTAAACAGCATTTCTCATATAAGTTTAATCATGAAATCAGTGGGTTCATGCCAAAAACAAACAACAAGAGATACATAAACTCACAGGTAAGCTGTACAGAGCAACCAGATCAGCTCGTTATGCATTACAGAGCCAAAATCATCAACTTTCAACAACCACAAATGAACAACACCACCTGCTTATAACAGCCAGGTAGGTGTTCAGCAATTAATTACATGGTTGACCAACACTCCCGCCAGATACACAGTATCATGAAAATGGCGCTCAAACACAACCAGATTGGCGCCCAAACTTGAATGCAGCAGGTAGGGGAGGAGACAGGAAGATTTCTCGAGCCCTGCGCCATTGTCCACTGATGTACACCTTCAGTCGGGTACAGGATCCACCCACGCCATCGCCCATACCTCTGCAACAATCGCCATTAATGGCGCACCAACCCGCGGCCTTGGGAAGATCATCAAATCTGCAATCGCAACCATTTCCCGCCGAGATTCATCATCATGATATTTGAAAATGCAGGATATCAATATCCCACATGCACCCCGCGATGACCTCAATAACACTTTATATACTAGGTCATGAGCATATATCATGTCGGTGCTTTTGCTCCTGACGACACTAGTATAGACCTCATCATCATCATCCTTCAGCAGCATGATATCCTGTTGTTCGAAATATCACCCTGACGTCATCATGATATTTGAAATATAACCTTCATGATAATCGGCACAACCTGATCCATCGGAGGAACATCCTCCTGCTGAGCTTATAACAAAAGTCTGGCCGATGAACATCCTGATGACGTCATCATCATATCCTGCTGACGTCATCATCATATCTGCCTACTGCGCACCTCCTCATATCCGGATGACGTCATCATCATGTTTGCGAATATCAGGGGCTCTTCATAAGATGATCAGTGTTAGAAATATGACCCCCCCCCCGAGATCTTGATGACGTCATCATCATGATATTCGGAAGACAACCGGATATTTGGAAATATCCTCCTGATGTTCAAATATCAGGTTGCACTGTAGCTCCACTATAAGATCGGGGCGATAACTGAATATGATGATGCTACTTGAAAAGATCACCCCCAGTAGACAATGCGCGAAGCCAGCAGGCGGATATCTCCTTGATATTAGCATCATCATGATGCTCGAACAAACAAACATATATCCGGGTGATATGAAAATATCACCCCCTCCTTCAGAATATCATGATGCAGATAGGCAGAGAACCGGATATCACCCTGATATAAGGATGACGTCAGCATCATCAGGATGAAGAAACAACGAACAAGAAGTGATACAACATCATCAGGATGATATTGACTAAGATCATCCTGACGTTCAAAATATGATGACCCTAGTGAATATCGGGTCGCACTTAGAACTCTTCAACAGCATCATCAGGATGATATTAACCAAGATCACCCGATGATAAAATATCACCCCGGCGAAATATCATGAAGGCAGAAAATATGATGACCTCCACAAGCAGCAGGATGATAACTGGAAATATCATGATGATGACAACGACCCTTAGGAAAAAACAAGTCAGGTCGAACCACTTAGAGAACATCCCTTTAGGATATCAAGGCAACATCATCATCATGTTTGGGCAAGGCGATAAAATGAAGATCACCGGATACTTTGAAAAATCACCCTCGCAAGCAACTGAGGGCGCACTGTAGCTTATCAGCATCATCAGGATGATATCCAAACATCACCCGACAGTGAAATGTGATGATGACGATGAGAAACCAGTTGACGAAGAACATGATGATGCAGATCATCATCGAAGACAAGATGATGATGATGACCTCCTCCTCAGGAAAATATGATGCTGCAGTTGAAAAATGCTGAGGAGGTCCAACACTTAGAAAAAATGGGCAAGAAGATAAAGGCTTCAAATGAAGAAACCTCCTGATCATGACAAATCAACCCCAGGTCAAAATGAGTGTCAACAAGAGGCGAGATAAGTCAACCTCCTGCACAATTATAGGGGGCGGGTAGTGAAGTGCAGAAGGAACTTCAGCATAACGTTCTACTTCCTACCATTGTCAAGTTCAAAACTGAACTTGCTGAAGAACAACAAAAAGAAGCATCTCAGACACAAGCGGAAGGGCATGTCTCGCTAGACGAGACAATAAATTTGTCTGATGATGAGGTGATGCAGGATGTAGCTGCACAAGAAATGGAAACACTGGCTGCTGGCATCAGTGTGACTCCTCACAAGTCTCCATCTATCCAATCAGTGCTTGAGGAGATGAAACAAACAGAGGCGGAGCGAGAAAAGAGCCCAGAACAAGAAAAGAGCCCGGAGCAGGTAGCTCAGGATATAGGGCTAGACACACTGATCGCTGAGGTGACAAGTCCTGTAGTGGTAGACTTGGCAGAGAAACAGGATGCAAGTCCTGAGAAGCCAGCAGGATCACCTGATAAGGGCCACCTAACAGAGGAGATAGAGATGGCAGAAGCAGAAGGCCATGCTCTTGAATCAGGCCAGCAAAGCCCACAATATACATCAGCAGGACCTGCTATAGTAGAGGTCCAAGGAATAAAGGCTGATGAGAGGAAGGAAGAAATAGAAGATCCGGCTGCTAAGGCACAAGAGGTGGATAGTGCAGGCACAGAACAAATAACAGCTGCAAAACAGACACCATCACCTCGGGCAGATCCAATGATATCAGATACGGTGGACATGCCACCAGAAATAGAGAAACAAAAGGAGGATGATCAACCTCCACAAGGGGAAGAATTGGGGACAGGTGAAGAAATGATGGAGAAAGATCATGATCATCATGATCCGCATACAGGTACACCGCAGGGTTCCCCACACAAAGAAGATGCTCCCCCAGAAAAGGAAGTTCCTCAACAGGAGGAGGCACCACAGGATCAGCAGCAAGGCGAGCATCAAGAGGGAGAAAAGGAAAAATCACCATCTCCACAACGCTTGTTGATGGAAACGGGAGATAGGGGTGAACAGCATCATGATGCTGAAAAGCATGATCAGGTGCCTCCATGGTTAGAAAAGGAGGTAAATGTTGAGGAGGAACTCGAAATCCAAGAGTTCGACGTCTCCACCCTGTTCTCCACAGATATAATGAAACCCAGGAGAAAGGCCAGGATGACATCGGCCATCAAGAGAGATCCGGCGACAGGGAGAAGGACCGCACAAATTGCTGTACCTGCGGTAGAGAAGGAGAAAGGCAAAATCACTGTGGATGAATTCCAGATAAGCACAGTTGATTTGGGTTTTGCCAACAAAGAGCAGGAAGGTCAAGAAGGTAAAGACATCATAGACTCTCTAATTCAGAAAGTGAAAAGAGAGAAAGAGAAAAATAAGCAACATAAAGAGCACATTGCTCAGTTGCATGCATACATTAAGGGCTTGACCAATCCTGAGGATACTACAAGTGAAGCTGCAGTCCCATTGACTGCCATTTCTTAGGAGGAGATAAATAAACTGGACCTCATGAAACATGAGGCTTCCGTAATAAGGAAATGGATGTCATCCACATTGGATGAAGCTGTTGAAATAATGAAGGGTTCTTTGAAAAGATGGAGCATATTAAGTGACTCCAAAACCAAGGTAGACAAATTGCAGATGCAGACCGGGAAAAGGTCTTATAAACTGGAGAAAGTCCTCAACCTGTTGGGAGAGATAAGGAAGATAAACCCACAACTGCTTATAAGTAAGCAGGTATTGAATAATAATACTGCATTGTTAGTGGATATTTGGTACAAGGATGTACAATTTGAATGTGGAGTCCTCAAGAGATGCAATAATAAGCTGAGGGAGATCAGCATGAGGCTACGTGATTTAATGGGCATTGAGGCAGACATGTTAGAAACATTAGAGGGCAAAATGGAAGGGAAGATAGAGAATCAAGATGAAGATTCTGCCCTTAAGGCTCTGCGCAGTAACTTCCAGATGGAAGATGATGGTCCACTCATCCACTTAACAGAAGAGATTATAAATAAGGTGATGAGGATCAAGGTCAAGATGGAGACCTACAGTGAGACATTGCAGGACAGAGAAAATAAGCTGGATAGCAGCAGGGATAAGTATGAGGCACACGAGCACGCCATTATCAAGGCAAAGACTCAAGATGGCGGAGGAATAGATCAGGTTGTGCGGTCATACGAACAGATCCAGAGCAGCATGCAACCCCATATGCAGGAGCATCATCATCAGGATAGCGAAGGTTCAGAAAGCGATGCACATGATGATGATCTGCATGAATCAGCTGAAGAGCATGATGAAGATACATCATAAAGGGGGAATATTTTGCATAAGTAATATAGATAGTTGCCAGCTAGCAACTTGTGCTATTTTGTAAAATGGACAAGTCATGAAACGATGACCATTGATTTGTATTGACATATCAGATCCGTAGATCTTTTGTAACAGATTCCTCACCTTATTCTATAAAAGGTGGTGGAATGCCTTGTTATTTTCATTCGAAACTTAATTGAAATCTGTTTGCTGAAATATTCAGGGCTCATTTCAAAGCTGCTGTATATGTACATGTCTTTTGCATACTTAATGAAAGAGAAGAGTATTTGGGTTACAAATCTTTGTAAATCCTGAGTAATCTGTGTCTGAATTCTAGATATGTGCTTTGATTTGCTGCGTCCCTTGGAGTGCTCATCATGTTGCATGTATTGTTTTCATTCATTATCCTCTGAAGTTTGCATCAACTGTGTCTAGCTGTGGAATGTCCTGGTGAACATATGGTTTGATTTCTTCTCCTCATGACAGTATCAAGCATGTATGTGGATCAAAAGCTAAAGGTTCAACATAATTAGAAGTATTCCCTTTAATTTCTTTCAATTTCAGAACATCTCACCATCACAATTGCAAATAACTGCGAATCTTAAGCAAATAACACAAAATATGCAGACATCCCGTAGATAATAGTAAATATTTAGCATATTTGAACACTAAGCATGCACAATGAAAATATCATGCAAAGATTGAGGTATTTTACTTCTTTTCATCAAATAAATGCATAATTTGACTTCTCTGTAAAGAATTTCTACAGGAATGTCATGATGATGGCGCAATTTCACGTAAGGCCCCAAAATGGAAACAGCATTTCACATTAACTACTGAGTAACGTCAGTCGATTAAGACCTAATCACCAGAGACTTGGGATTATGAATTCTCTGAATTCACTGTATCTTTCAAGATGAATAAAGGTTAATGTGTACTTTTATTCTATGTTTGTTTGTGACTAACATCATGACCAACAAAACCGCACCGATAAAAGTGGGGAAAATTTAACCTTCGAGTCTGATTAGGCTCCATATAACAACACATATTTATATAGTTTCTTTTAAATGAAAAATGAATGATTAATCAACCTTTCATGATTGGTCACATTAACCTAGTATTGAAGAGATGTGAATAATGTTAATGCCTCTAATGTGGTTAGAAGTACAAGTAAGAAACACTATGGATAGAGTCTAGAGTTTCTCTTATAGGGACACCATTGAGCTTGACAAAGTGTTTCAAGATTTTAAGAATCTCTACATGCCCTTTAATGATAAGTGGAAAGAGCTCTTGGTAGCCCTTGGAGAATTTGTGATGTTTTTCATTTAATTAATCATTGTTCTAGATTTGAAATTTTGATCCAGAGGACTCTATTACCCAATGGATATCTTTTGTTGGGTACCCCTTCTTTTTCACAACCAGAAAATCCCCTGAGAGTTGTTAGAAATTGTAGTACTTTATACTACATATTAAATTTTATGTTCTATATGTATGAGGATATATGATTTTTATGTAAGATAAGGTTAGGATGATTTTGATATTTGATTAGTTTGGTGCAACCAAATGATATTAATAAGGAAAATATGATGATCAACATCAATGATTGTTAATCATGTAGTCCTTAAGGTTTTAAAAGTTATCAAAGCTAATGAACTTCCCCAAGTATCATCTGATGACATTATCAATGACCATAATTTATCCAAAGTATGTTAGTGTCAGGCATATTTAGGATCATTTGATTATAGATGAGGTGAATGATTGTGTGGCTCTTGAAGATTTTTTAAAGATAGCAATGCAAGTGTTAGATTAGAGCCATGAGACCATCCAATGAACCTTATTGTTTAGGTGAAAATTGGATTTGTCGATATTCTAATGTTTAGATGTTTAAATCCTCCTTTCCACCTTACATTCAAGGATCTAGGGTCGAGTGATGAGCACTATCATACCCTAGGTCACTTGCAGATGTAGGGAAACTTGGATTAGGGAATTTAATTATTAATTTTCCTTATCTTATGTCTAATTAACCATTAAAACCCTAATCTTGTAAATACGACAACAAATTGATGGTAGACGGAAAAAGCTCTTGTAGACAGGAGTAAAATACCAAATCACAGAATACCTGTTTTCGGGGTTCTAAAGCGGAATAGTCAGAGACACTGGAGTGGGTGCCCAAGTCCAAGGTACCTACTTTTTCACGGAATCCAGACCTCCTTCTAACACTGATCAGCCCTATAACTTCTATTTTCTAAGATCTATATGCGGAGGACACTGGAGCGAGCACCCAAGTCTTGGAAATGCTCCTTTGTCTGACTTTTCTTCAGATCTCGAATCCTTGATGCCTGCCAATCCTTCCTGCAACTCCACTTTTCCCAAATGCGACACATGTAACCTACAATCACAAGACTTGGTTTAGGGGTTGTGGTGTTTAGAGGCTTGCCTCAGTCAAGCCCTGGAGGACACTTAAGTTTCTAAACACCATTGTCAGATAAAAGAGTGCATGCCCTTGTGAGGTAGAGGCAAAAACCAAAGGAATCAATGATGAAAACACAATATTATGTCATCTTGTAGTGAAGCTCTCATGGAGGAAGATGCTCTTCATGCCATGAGGAAATTGATGCTCAAAACTGCAAATATCAACTCACAAAACATACAAGTCTACTCTTGCAACACAATAGAAGCCTTGAATCACCTTGAGAATGCCTAAAGTTCACAATGATCATCTAATGAAAATCTCTAGTTTTACAAATTAATGCCTAAGCTTGCTTATATATGCTACTACAAGCACTCCCGCCAAGATTTTAAAAATCAAACTTTACCGTGTCGGCAAAATAACCAAATAACAGTCATAAACTGACACCCAAAAATTAGGGCTGCCCCAAAATAGGGTAGGACTAGGGCGCGGGTGCCCAAGTCCTTCCCCCCTATTTTGGATAGGGTATAGCTCAAGGGATCCACCTAAGTCCAATTTGCCATGGAACCTAGGTCTCATTCCATCGGGATGCCAAAATATGAACTAAAATGTCCTAAATGCATACTAAAGAGCCGGGAGCTAAACCTTATGAGGGAAAAGCCCCCAAGGGGACATTTTCTGACATTACACTTATCAATTCCTAAGGATTGAAGGGGATAAGTAGTAATAATCGTTCAATGAAACAAATTATCTCACCAACAATCTGCATAATTCTAAGAAGCAATTAAGCTTCTATTCAATGTTCAATATGTAAGATAGAATTACACATGCAAACTCATGCTCCACTAAATACTTAATGGTGGCAATCGCATGTGGCAAGTGGATATGTTAATGTAGATCATACAACTCTAGCTAGCCTCCCTAAATTGAAGACCAATCCTGCATGATCATAAGGCATTTATTATCTATTATATTTTTAACTTTATGTTAATGTTATAAATAAGAGTTTCCTACTTATTTTTTAGGAGATTTAATATTACAAGCTCCTACTTAGTACCAAGCCTTGTCTGTAATTTTAATTTCTTATTGTTTCTCTATCTATTGAGTCTAAATTTAAACCTCAAGTCTCATGTGTCTAGAGGTCGTGGCCTTTTGTAGTTTGTAGATGTGTATGGATTTGAAGTTTTGATATCTAAAATTGTGACATATATTTTCTCTTACTTTTGTTATTATTTGTGGATGAACATTTACCTTCTACATTAATATTAATGTGCTTAATTTCTCTTCTATTGATTATTGGATCATGTTTTATCATATCTTAGCGATACATAAAGAATTTTAATTTTGGTACATCACCTTCTATAGATTAGTATAATTAGTTTTTAGTTTATTTTTCTCTATAAGTTAAAATTAGTGCAATTATATTGAAAGTCTACAAGGAACCAACATTGGAGTCAATCCCACACTTATAGAGCTTCCCATTGTTGTACACTCTATGTGACATGGGTATGGAGTGTATCTAGTACCCCAACAAGTATTGTAGTATAATTTGGATGTATATTGGTGTGCTACAAATAAGTCTAGTTTAATTGAAATGAGTTAGATCATCAAATAATTTGTGTATTTAATTTGAATATGTCTATTTTATTTGAAACACATCTATATAATTTGGAACGCAGTCCAAAATATATTCTAGATTATTTAGAATTATTTATTTAACTCCAGTTTATTTAGAATATGTCTAGTTTATTTGGAATATAGCAAGTTTATTTGAAATATGTCTAGTTCATTGTCTAATATTTTACATATTTACACAATTATTTTAAATGAAGCTATTTGAAAAATATTATTGATTTATTTTATATGGAATATAGTATAATTTTATCTGGAATGAAACCCAAATTATTTTGAATAAAATTTAGAGACATAGACTTCTAATAAGTAAAGATTATTTGAGATAGTTCATCCATATACTTTTTATCACAAACATGATCTAGGTTTGAATAGGTTCCTTCATAATCAAAAGAGAACGAAAGCTAAGATCTCTCTTGGCTTTATGACCATTAGGCACACTAGTAGAAATGAATTATCTAATAAAAAATTTCTAGGCTTCATTTCCCTCAAGAAATCTAATAACCCATTTAGCACACAAGGCTATTCCTTGGCATTGAATGTATATAACCCAAATCCCACTAGAATCATGAGGGAGACAAAAAAAATCCAAAGCAAACCTGTGAATACCTTTTCCCTACTCTAAAGAATCCCATACAAACTCCCTTAAGTTTTTTTAAATCTTTTGATAAAAATATTTGGAAAGCATCCAACAAAATGAATAGTAAACATGGGTAGTAACAAGAATTTTGGAACAAACTTGGAATTTTCCTACAAGGGAAAGAGGTTTAGTGATCCAATAAGATAATTTTTTTTCCACATGGGTAATGAGAACCTACCACAAAGAGGTGGGAGAGGTGATGTAGGAGCATCTCAAGGGTCAAGTAATCTTGCATCACCCTTAAATATTTTTTTTTGTTTGTAGGATTTTATGATTTTCCAATCATTTTCAAATTGTAGGCTCTCACATAGAAGATAGTTCTCACCAAAAAGACATTTCTTTCCTAATCAACATTTATGTTCACATCAATTTCAAGATCAATATCTCACAATACAGTAATAGTTCCAACTTTGCAATAACCATTGAAGATATTTTCAAACTTATTGGTTCCTAGGATGTTCATGGATTTAACTACATTGAGTTTCAAGGCATAAATATCACTACATATGGTGTCTACCCTAAGGGTCCTCTTGATCAGTAGGTTGTAACATACTAAGAGATCTATTGGAACTTGTAAAATTTACCTGATTCTGCCAGTTTTATAAACCTTAAACCTAAAAGTCCATTGTAAAGGGTCTTAATCCTTCTGCCACTCATATCCTAAAATCAAAAAACCTTTGCTAATTTCCTCATTGGGTCATTTTCTATCGCACCTATGTTGCATCCTTGTGTTTCCATCTTGACATGTATATGGGTCAAATACTGCATCCTCATGGAGGTTTGTAGTCACCCCTAATAGTCCTTAGCGGGTTTGCAGGAGCTTGGGGTGCAGTGCAAGTGTTCACCGCAATACCGCATTAGTCAGTGGGGGTATGTGCAGGATGGCGGTAAAAAAGTAAATAACTATAATGTAACTCGTAGCCCCATGGTAGGTGTACTATGATGACAAAGGTGATGTGCGGTGTAGCGGGATGGACTAAAATATGAAAGGTATGTGGTCCCGCTGCCCCACGGGGGGTCTTGATCTATTGTGGCGGGACTGCATTATAGGTTGGCATTGCATTTACTGCAAATATATAATTAATTATATGAATGAATTAGGACCGTTCTATCTTCTTAGATCAAGGATGCATATTTAAACTCACACAAGATGATCGACCATTGCATCTTTCAACATGAGTTGGCATTAATGGTAAAGTGACTGAGTTCAAGAGCTGATTTATTTAAAATTTGGTGTCATTTCGATCATTCACGGTAGCTCGGTGTGTTCGGAGACAAAGGGATTCAAGGCTTGGTGTGGGCTCTATAACTGTTGTATGAACAGGTAAGTGTATTTATGCCTCTGTTCTATCAGACCCATAGGTGTTTTCAATTACTGGTTTCAAATAACTCTGTGAACAAAAGTTTCAAACCCTAGTTAAGTATAATTTACATAATGCCTCCTAAGAAAAGTGAGTATGTGAGTAAAAAGGGAGAGTCCTTAGCTCCTAAAGAAAAGAAGAGACCACTTCAGCAATCAATCTTGGATGTATTTCTTAAATCAATTTATAAGGGTAATAAGAAGGTGTTTAGGGATGATGCACATGGATGTAGGGATGCTACATTATTCCTATTTCAGGGTGGAACTTGTTTTGGTACTTCTATGACAAGAGGAATGCTCAGGCCCTAGTTTCAAACCCTTGGACTCTTGACCTAGCAAAGCTAGCTGTCCCTAATGTTTTTGTGGATGTTGAATTCATCAAATTATTGGCACAACATTATCATGGAGTAACAAGGACTGTAAGGATACCTGATGGGTCACCATTGGTAGTATTAACCAAATCTACCATCATAGAGTGTTTCATGCTAAGCAAACAAGCTCTCACCAAAATCGATCTTCAAAAGAGTGAGGACTATAGAAGATTGAGGAAGACTTATCAGAGTGATGAGCTTCCAATGTATATGAGGAAGGGTGCAACAACAAAAGGATCCATGTCTCCCCATCTTGTGGTGAACCATTTTTAGTAGATGATTTTGCAGTATACTTCAAGAGGACATACTTTGCCTTGTGTCAAGTGTTGGGAATAGATGCACAAGATAGGATGCCAGTCAATCTTATGATGATGGCCATGAGGATTCAAAATTTTGAGGTGAATATTGAGTTTGATTTTTCTTCAGTAATTGAAAAGGGATTACATGAGGGATTTCATCAAGTAAGAGAAAACAAGGCTCCCATTACCTTCAAGAATTACTCCTTATTGTGCCACTTAATCTTATATCAAAATAGAGATTGGTGGACCCAAAGAATGAACATAAGAATGCTTGATCAACAGGGCAAAAGAAAGCCTATACAATGTTGGTGTTATATTTGGGACAGCAGGTGCAAGAATAGTGACTATGTAATTTTTCGTGATGACTTTGTAATCATAATTACGACCACTCTTGGTAATTTCTCACCAAGGCTACCTGCAGAAATAAGGGAGTTGTTAAGACCTTTGGAATTAAAACAAGAAAAGGGACCTACACATAACTTTGGTGATCGGTTTTTCTTGCCTGATCATATAGTAATGAGAATTTATGGATGCCCTCAGCCTCCCCACATTTTGCCCAAATTTGTTCCTCCTCATTTGGCATTTTTAGAATTCATGTGGCAGATGTTGTGGATGGAAAGGGATGTTATGAAAAAATAGAAGATGGGTACATTCTTACCTGACTTGACTATGTATCGAGGGATCTCCATTGGTTTAGGTACCATTGAAGAGTTGCAGGATTACTTGAAGGGCAGGTATTCTTTGATATCTAAAAAGGAAAGGATCTTTGATCCTGAGGGACATATGAATTTTGTAAGGAAAGTGATTCTCACCAAGACAGGGATCATCCATGAGGTGGATTATGATGAAGATGTGATAAGGAATCGTGTCACTCCTCAAGAAGTGTTTCAAAGAAAGAGGAAATGGGATATTTTGATAAAATTAGAGGAAGCAAGGAAGAAAGAGGACCCTGGTTTCCAAGGATTATTTATGGAAGAGGGAAATTCTCTTAAGAGAATTGATTTGATGATTGATAACTTTGAAAAGTTATATGATAAATTAGTAAGAAGACTTGAGAGCCAACCCACAAAGCCTACTAAGCTTCCTATTAAGAAACCAGGAGAAGTTGTGATCTCTGAGCCTCCTTCTGATGCAATTTCAGTGCAACAATTTTAGCCAGTTTCACCTCTGGAGAAACCAAGTTCTAAGAGATAGAAGATCGATGATTTAACTCCCCTAGTATCATATGAAATGACAAAGGAAGTGGGGGATACAGAGGAGGTTTCTAGTGTACTAAGGCACATGAAGAATGATATTGAGGTTGATCAACCACTTGTTGAACATGAGACTGAGGCTCATGATCCTGATGCAAGGGTGAATATGCAGGTACATGGTGAATAGGAGTTGCATGAAGATGAAAGAGTAATAGCCACTCTTAGGTTTATGGAGGATGATGATTTTGTTAAAACTCCCGAGTTTAAAGATTTTTGGGTCAAGATGAAAATGAAGGAGTTTGAAGAAAGAGTTCAAATAAATAAAATGGGAACTAATGAGTCCCAACATGATCAAATTGTGGCTCAGACCTTCAAGGAGCTCATAATAAATGAAGTGAATGTTAGTCCACAAGAAGCTAGAGAAATGGTGTTGAAGAGCAATATGTTAATCATCCAGGGATGGAATTGAAGAAAATGTTTTTGCTTGACCAAGTAAGAAATTGGGAAGATTCTCTTTTAATTATAGAATTTGATTTAGAAGAAAGAATGAGTGGCACTGGGTATAACCCTAAGATTGAGACTTTGGCCTTTTGGGAAAAATAGAAGAATATAGAGAAGCCAAGGTTATTGGATGTAGTGCAAGAAATGAGGGGAGCTGCTATGGTTAAAACACTCAAGGACACTTCTGCACTGGAAGTAGCCACCACGACGATGCATTCAGTCATGTTTACTCAAGTTGTTGTTACGAATATGGAGCTCAAGTTGGTGGAATATGAGAAGGCCCAAATTCATATGAATGAAGAAGTAAATAGGTTGTTTTTGGAGAATGTAAAACTAAAATAGCAATTGAAAGGAATTGATTCCTCTCAAGGCAAGGAGATTGTGATTTATCAACCTTCCACATTTCATGAATTTGGTGTTGACATAGTTCCTATAGATAGAGTAAATACATTAAAGCAAGGCTGGGAAAGTGGTGCAGGAGCACCTTGACAAACTAAGACTTCCATAGGAGTTTGATTAAAATGATCCAATATTGTAATGATTCATCATTGTATTGAGGTCCATCAAGTCATTTTTATGTGTTTAGGTCATTAGGAGTTTCAAAAATGCAAAATATTGCAAACCATGCAAAGGTCTCTCAAGACAGCCTTCAAATGGTGTTGAAGGCTGTCTTGAGAGACCTTTGCATGGTTTGCAATATTTTGCATTTTTGAAACTCCTAATGACCTAAACACATAAAAATGACTTGATGGACCTCAATACAATGATGAATCATTACAATATTGGATCATTTTAATCAAACTCCTATGGAAGTCTTAGTTTGTCAAGGTGCTCCTGCACCAGAAAGGGAGATTGAAAACTTGAAAAAACTCAATGAAGTCACTAAAGAGGGGGTGAGATGTCAAATCTTTGGTGTATTGGAAAAGGTTTTAGAGCTTAGGGTCAATCTTGTTGTGGATAAGATAGAAGATGTGCATGAGTGCTAGTTTCTTTGTCACTAGCCTTAGAACAGATGAAGGCTCATGTCCCAATTTTAGATCCTTTGTTTAAGAAATGGAAACCTATTCATCACACTTTGGTAACATTGTGTAAAGTTTTACAGAGAAGTCTGGATGCTCCAGTAGCTCTGAAGCCTACTTAGAAGATGGTGAAGATGGTTATTAATGAATTTCAGCATATATCTGGGGAGAGTCAAAAAATCAGAACAAAAATGGAATCCTTTCATGCACTCAAGCATCAGTTTATACCAGAGATTCTAGGGGAAAGTGCTCATCTCAAAGTTCTTGATGGTTAGAAGAAGGAATTCAATTAGATGGTTCCCAACGTAATCACTCATTTGCAAAAGGATCAAGAAGTAAATGTTCATAGTTTCAATCTAATTCTAGATGGAATAATTGCATTAGATTCAGGCTATTCCAAGTTTATCATAGAAGTCGGAGGATTGTTGAATAGAAGGTGGAAGGATCATTTGGTAATTGTGCCACAAATTTAAGAATATAAATGGCCAAATGATTATACAGTGTTTCAGTGGGAACAAGAATATTTGGCTCTCCTGAAGATTAATCTTGTCCCAGAGTATTGCGAAGTGATCAAGTTTTGTGAAGAAGGAACCTTGCTAGATCCATCGATCATGGGTGCTTCACGATTACCAATTGTATACGCCTAAAAATGACACGATTCGGTCTAGATAAATATTCTTAATATTTATTCCATCTTTATTCCTCTATCAATAAATAAATAAATAAACAAATTTATTTATTTGATTCATATTCTTCCAACAATTAAATAAATTCCTTTACTTAATTCAATTCTTCCAAACAATTAAATAATTCTTAATTATTTAATTAAATCAAATCATTCTTCCAAAATCATGCACAACAATTAAATAAATTTATTTATTTAATTTGCTTTCTTATCTTCTAAATTAAATAATACCAATTATTTAATTATTTCTTCCAATAATATCTTCTCTAAATTTAAATAAATCAAATATTTATTTAAGTTGTCTTTTTCTTCTAAATTGAGTTATCTCTAAATATAATTCACTCTTTGTGCACATGCAATTAAATATTCTTAATATTTAATAAAGTAAAATATCTTCTTATTCTCATGCAAATCCCTTCTTCTTGTTTTAAATCACTTAACTGATTATTATATTCTTTTAATTGCTTTAACTCATTCTTCTATTCTTAGAAAATCCTCTCATGCTAAAGAAAGCAAGACACATGTCTTCTTCTTATTCGTTGCACGTTCCTCAACCATTCTATATCATTGATCTTCTCATTCTTTTTATACCGTTGATCTTCTCTCTCCCAAGTCTATAAGTACAACATCATTCTTCCATTTCAATCATCCAAGCTTTAAGTATCGTTACTCTACAGGAATTACAGCGCGCCTTTGGCACCAATTCCTTCATTGCTTGTGATCACACTCGTTACTACGTACCACTATCATCGTTGTGAAGCTCCTCTTCATGGCGGTATTATCATAGTCATTCCCAATTGACATTCTTGAAGCATAGCAAGGAAGCGCACTCTCTGAGGGCCCTATTTCATACATACAAGATCAATTGTGATAGGTGATCAATGGAAGCTTCAAATTAAGGAGGTTTGCTTTGTTGTTGTTCATTGTTTCTTTGAATCTCTTTTGTTCACCATTTCATTGAAGTTTTGGGTATCTTGATATTTGATATTATTGATTATTCATTTGAATCCAATTTTTCCTTAACATTTTTGGCACCCACCATGGGGCCTAGCCCCAAATTTAACCCAAAAACTAAGTTTTTGTGTTTTAGAAGCCGTACACATGAGGAAATAGCGCATATGATACATCCTAACATGCATATACCGTCTGTTACGGTGCATTCATTCATGCAACACATATAATCTCTGTTCTGATGCATATACTGACTGTTCCAGCGCATACGTCATTTCAGCGCATACATAGTCTGTTATGGCGCATTTACCATTTGATACAGCGCATCTATTAGAACGGCGCATACACACTATTTTCCAATGCTTTTGACCTCTGTCTTAGCGCATATGTACTACAGCGCTTCTGTTCACTGTTTCTGCGCATTCAGTCTCAGAAGCGGCGCATCTATTTTAGGCAGTGATTTTTAGGGTTTCCTTGAAAGTTTTCGCTAACACTAACATCTTTTTGCAGGAACTCTCTTGATCTATTTTGCAGGCTAGGTACTGGTTTAGATTCATATAGTTGCACTTGTTAGCTCACACTTCGATTTCTAACGGGAAAGTAAAATGGATGCTCATGCAAATCTCACATAGTTTTAACTAGGAAAGCAGTAATTTGAATCATTGCTATCTTGTATATCATTGAATCATTGCTATATTGCTATCTTTTTAAAGTTAACAACTCATTGCTATATGGATAAAATTGAACTCATAATTGCTATCTGGGTAAAACTGAACCATTGCTATCTCGTCAACCATCACTTCAAAGTTAACAATTCGTGCTACATGGATAAAATTGAACTCATCATTGCTATCTTGGTAAAATTGGACCATTGCTATCTTGCTATCACTTCAAAGTTCTATGCTTGCCCAAGTAGATAGCTCATCTAGTTTTTCTCATTTTAACTAGGGGAAAAGAACCACTGTATTCTGTGTTTTGGGGAATGATACCAGGCCTATGCTCTCCCCTATCTTGGGTGACCAAAATGCCAGATATATCATTTTTGCATGTTTTTTTCCTTTAGAGGGGCCTGCTCTTGGATACCGTTCATCCAAGTAGGAATGACCCTAAGTGGTAACAGGCTAGATGCCAAGCCCTTCCAAGCCACTATAAATAAATTGTGTTTGGAGCGAAAGCTTCAAACAACGAGTGAAGTTGTGTTATACCGACAGCCAACCTCCCCCAAAACCCTCCAAGGCGCAACCCTTGCAGGCTGGGAGACTCCATAACGGAGAGTAGTGTTGCCGCATGTATAACCACTCGAACGGTTGCCTTTATTACTCACCTATGTCTAGTGGCCAAAAACCCCTATAATCCATTTGAAGCCTAGGATTGTACTTGTTTTTTAGTCCAAAAAGAGTCAAAAAATCACAAAAAAAATAAAAAGCCATAAAAATATTCTTTGTGTTTGCTGTGTCTTCTTGCCATAATTTCAGAAAATCAGATCGAAAAGACCTTCTTGCAACCAAAGTACCAAAAACATCAGAAAAAATTCCAAAAAATTGCAAAAATACTAAGAAAAGCCAGAGCGGCGCATCTGTCCTCTATTGCTGCGCATTTGTGCCGACTTGCGGCGCATATATATTGACCTGCAGCGATTTTGATACTTGTTGTAGTGCATTTGATTTTTACCAGTGTGGCGTTTCTGTGCAAACTTACCACACATTTACCAGTTTCTGCAGCATATCTGTTCTGGCGCATGCTTAACAATGAGTACTTCCACATCTTTTCAAAGAAAAATTTTAGGTTTTCTAGATACCCATTTCAATCTTGTGTCAGTTTCAGTTGAAATGATAAACCAATTAGAAGTAATTGCTCAAGAACTCCAATACCTACGAGAGAAATTAGACTTCAATATTTCACCCCAAGATCGTATGGCAATTGCTCAAGAACTCCAAGTCATACAACAAGAAATGGCAATCTTACAAGCTGAATGTGTCAGTACTAGCTACGCCTCGCCCCAAACTCATACATTCATTTCCCATCTTAATGATGCTCATGACAAGGCAAGCACCACCTCAAGTTGGAAATCGTATACCACTCTGTCTACTAGTCCTCCTTCACCATCTTCTAAGATGCATATCCCAAAGCATACCAATCCTACACCAACACTGCCATCGAGTTCCCCGAGCTCTAAATGGACAACCAAAAAGTTGTTGCAAGTATGGGCCTAACCGGTGTTGTCATTGATGATAAGGATTGGATGAGCTATGTGCTGAGGATATTGAGAAAATTAGTCCTAATCAGGAACAAAGAAGAACAGTAAAGGTAGTAAGGTAAAGATCCTAGCTAAGATGAAGATCAGAGGAAGTGCTTTAAAGGGTTTGTAGATATGTATCTTAAGATGATCCAGTAAATATTTCAAAGGTCCGCATGAAGACCTGAAGAAGTTATGGCCACTTAAGTAAAACCAATTCTGGCAGGTGTTCAGAGGTGATAGAGTGACACAGATAGGTCCGATGAGATTCAGAAATGCAATATCCTATTCTGTGGATTTGGTGGAGTGTTTAGGAAGCCAATGTGGATTGACAACTCAATTGGTTCATGGTCTAGAGGTCCACAAGCATCCATTCCATTATGACAGTGATGACAGACTATGTTTTTAAGGTTTCAGATGAAGGAGAGAATGATTTCAGTAAACAAAAATAGTGTGGATGTTCTCGTTGATTCAGGAAAGCTTGTGGAGGTCTTTGGATTGTGTCTAGTTCGTGTTGGTGGTCCGCATTGAAGATTGAGCTCGCAATTGAAGAACTACTTCTGGATGATGGTATTCTTCCTAAGTCTAGTTGACTGGATGAGTTACACATCCTGCAGATGATCTAGAAGGTGTCCTATGAAGAATAGTGTGTTCCCAAAGAAAGATTGAAGTCTCAGATCTATGTAGCCGACAGCATGTTTTTCCGCGTGAAGTCTTTTTGTAATAAGTCATGTTGTATTTATGTACTTGCTCTGTAATGTATGCTGACTTGGATGATAATTCCTAAGTCGGTGTCTTGTATAAATAAGGAGTTGTAAAGTCATTTCAAAGTGTGTCTGATGGAGATGAGAGTGTGGTAGAGAAGTGCGAAAAGCAGAGTAGAAGTATTGGGCTTAAATGAAACTGACTCAAGCATGGTGAAGATGCTATTCTTCAATTCAAGTATGTAATACTTATTATTTAGTAGATAGTGTGTCTCCTGTAGGCAGTGGCCCTCTTGTGAGTAGTGTGGTCAGGCAGTGAGCCTTAATTGGCATGTGCCATTTTGTTCTTTCTATTCTTCTAACAGAGAAGACAATCTTGGGTTAGTCACCCCGTGGTTTTTCCCTTAACTGGGTTTTCCATGTCAAAAAGCTTGGTGTCATATGTGTTAATGTGTTTCTACTCTTGAATTGTTTCATTACATTTCCATGATTGATTTATTATTATGTTGCTAAATTAAGAAGAGAATTTAAGTGATTAATTGAAGGAAGTTTTGACAACTGATTCACCCCCCCTCTCAGTTGTCTGTCCTTAATCTAACAATTGGTATCAAAGCTAAGTTCCTCTAAAAGAGCTTAACTACTTGAGGAGATCCAAGATGTCGTCCTACAAGAAGGATAGTCTAAGGTTTGATCGAACCAATTTCTTGTTAGATCTAGGGCACACAACTGAGAGGAGGGGTGAATCAGTTGTACAAAAACTTGCTTTTACTTCAAACACTTGATTCTTCTTTGTTATTTAATAGCATATCAATTAACCATTCATGAAAGCATAAAGCATAAACACCAGAGCAGATAAAAATCAACACATTAGACACCAAAATTTTGACATGGAAAACCCGGTCAAGGGAAAAACCACGGGGTGATTAACCCAAGGATTATTCTCTGTTAGAAGAATAAGAAAAATGGATGGCACATGCCAATTATGGCTCACTGCCTAAGCACACTACTTACAAGGAGGCACACTGCCTACAAGAGACACACTGTCTACAAAATAACAAGTATTACAAACTTGAACTGGAGATTGACATCTTTACCATGCCTGGATCAGTTCCATTTAAGCCCAAAAACTCCTGCTCTGTCTTTCGCACTTCTCTTCGCTATATCACTCTCATCACCACAAGACACACTTCAAAATGAATTCACAAACCCTTATTTATACAAGGCATCGACTTAGGAACAATCATCTAAGTCGGTAAACACCTACAAGATCACTCGTAAGACGTGTAATACATCCGGTCGGCCAGTCTTAAGAAGAACACCAATATTCGTGGTTATTCTTTGAATGCAAACTCTAACTTCAATGCGGATAGCCAATAAGAATAGAACACGATCCAAAGATCACCAAAACCTTTCCTGAGTCATCAAGAACATCCGCACTTTATCAGCTTACTTGAATTCTTCTGTTCTTCATCTGGAAGTTCAAGAACACAGTCTGTCATCACTGTCATAATGAAAAAGGTGCTTCCGAACCTCCAAACCATGAACAAATCTAGTTGTCACTTCACACGAACTTATTCAACACTCTCTCCAATCTGCAGAATGAGATAATGCAAGTCTGGAGCTCACCGGACCAATCTGTGACACTCTGTCACCACTGAACGCTTGTCGGAACTGGTTCTACTTGAGCGAGCATAACTTCTTTAGATCTTCATGCGGACCTCTGAAATCTTAATTGGAACATCTCAAGACTCATATCTACAAACCCTTTAAACCATATCCTCTGATCCTCAACCTATTGAATACTTTTGCCTTCTTCTCATCACTGTTCTTCACTGTTCCTGATGGAGACTAATTTCCTCAATAACCTTAGCACACAGCTCATCCAATCCTTCTTATCAATGCAATATGAGTATGTTGACATCAATGACAACACTAGTTAACCTCATACTTGCAACAATCTCCCCCTTTGTCATTGATGGCAAAATATGATGTGAAAAACCATCAAGACTAGAACTTCTCCTTTCTGTCACAGCTCCCCCTATCAGCAACAACTCTTCACATGTCTTCTCTTCCTTTACTGCTCCCCTTTTGATCATCAACCACTTCTTTTTCACATGTCTTCTCTCCCCCTTTGACATCAATGGCAAAGGGCTCATACTTGCAATTCTAACACATCAGAATCATACCAGCTACTCCCCCTTAGTAGCAGCTCCCCATCATCAATCCGGATCACAAGATATGACTGTGATATCCACCGGACTGATGCACATCAGTGCATCCTAGTTCATCACCGAAGGGGCCATGACCCCTAACTTCTCCCTGAGATACTCAAAAGAGTCCTTGGGAAGAGGTTTAGTAAAAATATCTGCAAGCTAATCCTTTGAGGGCACATACTCCAATCTGACTTCACCCTTGTTCACTTGCTCTCTTAGAAAGTGAAATTTGATAGATATATGCTTGGTCTTAGAATGTAACACCAGATTCTTAGAATGTTTATTGCACTAGAATTATCACAAAAAATTGTGATAGGCTTCTCATATTCTACTTGAATATCTCTTAGCATTTGCTTCATCCACAAAAGTTGGGTGCAACTTGTTGCTGCTGTAATGTATTCAGCTTCAGTTGTAGACAGGGATATTGCTTCTTGTTTCTTGCTTAGCCAAGAAACCAACCTTTTTCCCAAAAAGAATGCTCCTCCACTTGTATTCTTCCTATCATCCACATCTCCTGCCCAATCTACATCTGTATATGCATGAAGAAAAAAGTTATGATCTCTAGGATACCATAGACCATACTCAACTGTTCCTTTCATGTACCTAAAAATTCTTTTGATTGCCATGACATGAGATTCTCTAGGATCAGCCTAGAATCTCGCCACAAGACCAACAGCCTGCATTATATCTGGTCTAGTTTGAGTGAGATACAATAATCCTCCAATCATTGATTTGTACTTGGTCTGATCTGTCTTAGGAGAGTCATCATCTTTGCTCAACTTACATCCGGTAGCCATGGGAGTGTTCATAGGCTTTGAATCTTCCATTCCAAATTTCTTCAAAAGTTCTTTCACATATTTAGTCTGAGAGATAAAGATTCCTTTCTCTATCTGAGTAATTTGCAGACCCAAGAAGAAATTCATTTCACCGAGCATTGACATTTCAAACTCACTTTCAATTTGGTTTGCAAAGATTTTGCACATACTATCTCTTCCTCCAAAGATGATATCATCAACAAATACTTCAACAATCAGGATGTTTTCATGATCAATTTTGAAATATAGGTTACTATCAGCAGTACCTTTGTTGAAACCAATCTTCAAAAGATGTTTTTCCAACCTTTCATACCATGCTCTTGGTGCTTGCTTTAGACCATACAGTGCCTTCTTTAATTTGCAGACCATATCACCATGCTCAGATAACTGAAATCCATCCGGTTGTTCAATGTACACCTCTTCTTCTAAGTCACCATTCAGGAAGGCAGATTTGACATCCATCTGATATACTTTGAAATCTTTGAAGGTAGCAAATGTAAGAAATAGTCTAACTGCTTCAATTCTTGCTACCAGCGCAAAGGTTTCCTCAAAATCAATCCCTTCTATTTGAGAGTAGCCTTTGCAGACTAATCTGGCTTTATTTCTGATTACTTCACCAACTTCATTTAGTTTGTTCCAGAAGACCCATTTTGTTCCAATCACATTCTTGTTACTAGGTCTAGAAACAAGATCCCAAGTGTGATTTTTCTCAATTTGCATCAACTCTTCCTCCATTGCTTTGGTCCAATTTTCATCATTGCAGGCTTCATTTATTGTCTTAGGTTCAATCTTTGAAATCAGACAACATTCATCTAAATTTTGAACAATTTTCCTTCTAGTTTGCACACCTTTGCTTTTGTCACCTATGATCTGATCTTCAGAGTGGTTCAGTCTTACATACCTTGGAACTTTGGGAGTTTCTTGCACTTCTATTTCTTGATCAAGCTCATTCAAACCTATCTCTTCTTCCTGATTTACCGGATCAGTCTGAATCTGTCTTTCAGGAGAGGATTGAGCTCCTTGAACTAGAACACCATCTTGATCATCTTCATCATACTCATAAAACTTTGAGGGCTTCTCAATTCCTTCATCAACCTTCACATTTGTACTTTCTATCATCTTTCTCAGTCTCTTATTGTAACACCGGTATGCTTTGCTTTGAGTGGAGTATCCCAAGAAAATTCCTTCATCACTTCTAGCATCAAACTTTCCTAGATCTTCATCTCTTTTAATGTAACATTTGCTACCAAATACTCTGAAATATATCACAGTAGGAGTGATGCCAAACCAAAGTTCATAAGGATTATTACCGGTATTGCTTTTGATTTGAACTCGATTGAGAGTATAGACTGCAGTGCTGATAGCTTCTCTCCAAAACATCTGGGGAACATTTGCTTCCATCATCATTGTCCTGGATGGTCTGGTTCTTTCTCTCAACTACTCCATTTTGTTGTGGAGTCCTAGGAGCAGACAACTGTCTCTTTATACCATGCTTCTCACAAAAGTCTATGAATTTACCGGATGTGAATTCACCACCTCTATCAGACCTCAGACATTTCAGTTTTAATCCGGTTTGATTCTCTACCATAGCCTTGAAGATTTTGAACTTCTCAAAAGCTTCTGATTTCTCTTTCAGAATGGTAACCCACATCATCCAGGAATGGTCATCATTCAGTAACATGAAATATCTATCACCTTGCATACTCATGATTCTTGTCGGACCACGTAGATCAGTATGAACTAA
Organism: Cunninghamia lanceolata; assembly: GCA_027924645.1. Classification (NCBI taxonomy): domain Eukaryota; kingdom Viridiplantae; phylum Streptophyta; class Pinopsida; order Cupressales; family Cupressaceae; genus Cunninghamia; species Cunninghamia lanceolata. The sequence continues at coordinate 463,602 of BSBN01001327.1, read as the reverse complement.
TTCTAATAATCCGGTAGAGGACTGATCCTTGCTTTTGAATGAGACTCTACTCTGTTTACCTAGCTGACATTCTTTGCACAAACTATTTGTAGGTTTTACCAACTTTGGAAGATCTCTTACAGCTTGAGTATTGCTTATCTTGATGATGTTATCAAAATTTACATGACACATCCTTCTATGCCATAACCAACTCTGATCAACTTGAACAAACAGATAACTTTTATTAGTACCAACTAGATGGAAGATATTACCTTTTGTTTGAGTACCAGATGCAATCTCAGTTCCGGAGCTTTCAAAGATCCTGCATCTTCCATTCTTGAACCGGAGATCATAGCCTTTGTCCACCAACTGACCAACACTGAGAAGATTGTGCTTCAATCCTTCAACATACAGTACATTACCGGTTTTGTTCTTTCCATCAAAAGAGATAGTTCCCCTACCTCTGATTCTACCAGCAGAAGTGTTACCAAACTTTACCGTTCCTCCTTCATACCTTTCCAAATCTAAGAACTTGTTCTTGTCACCTGTCATATGGTGAGAGCATCCACTGTCAATAACCCAATCATCCTTTTCTTCAACTTGGGCAGCCAAAGCTCTTTCTACAACCTTATGATTGATAGATTCAGGTGATATTGGATCTTCTTCCTTGATGGCAATGAACACCCATTCATTTCTGGATTTGTCTCCTATCTCTAATTCATCATCTGTTACTTCTTCATTATTAGCTTCTTCATGAACATAATAACAATTCTTTTGGAACCTTTATCTGTTAGAATTTGATCTTGTGGATCTTTCCAGACATCTTGAGGCAAAGTGACCAATCTTATTGCAGTTGAAGCACTTAAAGGGTAATTTTCCTTCACACTTACCGGATCCTCTTGGCAGTCTTTTTGCAATGAGGGCTTCAAGTTGAGCTGTTTCTGCTTCTTCCTCTTCCATGTCTTTTCTTGCTTGATCATACCATGACAGCTTCCTTGAAGAGTTTTCTCCCGGATCAAATCTTTGTTTGCCTTTCACATAGGCACTGGCTTTGAATGTAGATTCAGTCTTGGGGGGATCATCTCCAAACTCAGTCATTTCAAATGTAGCCAGTTTGCCAGCCAATTGGTCTCTTGTGATAGTTGTATGGGCTCTGAATTCATCAATGGTAGCAACCTTGATTTTGTAGGCAGCAGGAAGGGATCTGATAATTTTGCAAACAATCTCATTTTCATCCAAAACTCCACCAGCATTCCTAATTCCACACACCAGCTCATTTACTCTTGGCATAAAGGTAGTGATATTTTCATCATCTCTCATCTTCAATCTTTCAAATTTCCCTTTGAGACTCTGCAACCTTGCACTCTTAACATACTCATCTCCTTCATGCAGAAGTTCCAGTTTAATCCAGATCTCATAGGCAATTGGTAGGTCAATAACATTTGAGAGCTCTGAGTCAGTTAATGCACCTAGAAGAGCCTCTTTAGTCTACAGATTGTTTTCAGCATCTGTGATTTCATATAGAGTTGTCGGACCACCCTGTGGAGGTACATGTGCTTTTGTGACCATGGACAAGTAAGCTTTTCCCATGCACTCCAAGTGACATTTCATGCAACCTTTCCAAAGAGAGAAGTTGGTTCCATCAAACTTCAGACTATCCTTCTTGTATGACGACATCCTGGATCTCCTCAAGCGGTTAAGCTCCTTTTTAGAGGAACTTGACTCTGATACCAATTGTTAGATCTAGGGCACACAACTGAGAGGGGGGGTGAATTAGTTGTACAAAAACTTGCTTTTACTTCAAACACTTGATTCTTCTTTGTTATTTAATAGCATATCAATTAACCATTCATGAAAGCATAAAGCATAAACACCAGAGAAGATAAACATCAACACATTAGACACCAAGATTTTGACGTGGAAAACCTGGTCAAGGGAAAAACCATGGGGTGATTAACCCAAGGATTATTCTCTGTTAGAAGAATAAGAAAAATGGATGGCACATGCCAATTAGGGCTCACTACCTGAGCACACTGCTCACAAGGAGGCACACTGCCTACAAGAGACACATTGTCTACAAGATAACAAGTATTACAAACTTGAACAGGAGATTGACATCTTTACCATGCCTAGATCAATTCCATTTAAGACCAAAAACTCCTGCTCTGCCTTTCACACTTCTCTTCGCTATATCACTCTCATCACCGCAAGACACACTTCAAAATAAATTCACAAACCCTTATTTATACAAGGCATCAACTTAGGAACAATCATCTAAGTCGGCAAACACCTACAAGATCACTCGCAAGACGTGTAATACATCCGGTCGGCCAGTCTTAAGAAGAACACCAATATCCATGGTTATTCTTTGAATGCAAACTCTAACTTCAATGCGGACAACCAATAAGAATAGAACACGATCCAAAGATCACCAAAACCTTTCTTGAGTCATCAAGAACATCTGCACTTTATTAGCTTACTCAAATTCTTCTGTTCTTCATCTGGAACTTCAAGAACACAGTCTGTCATCACTGTCATAATGAAAATGGTGCTTCCGGACCTCCAAACCATGAACAAATCTAGTTGTCACTTCACATGAACTTATTCAACACTCTCTCCAATCTGCAGAATGAGATAATGCAAGTCCGGAGCTCACCGGACCAATCTGTGACACTCTATCACCACTAAACGCCTGTCAGAACCGGTTCTACTTGAGTAAGCATAACTTCTTTAGATCTTCATGTGGACCTCTAAAATCTTAACTGGAACATCTCAAGACTCATATCTACAAACCCTTTAAACTGCATCCTCTGATCCTCAACCTATTGAGTACTTTTGCCTTCTTCTCATCATTGTTCTTCACTGTTCCTGATGGAGATTAATTTCCTCAATAACCTCAGCACATAGCTCATCCAATCCTTCTTATCAATGCAATATGAGTATGTTGACATCAATGACAACACTGGTTAACCTCATACTTGCAACATTTCTCTCTTTGGAAAAGTCGCATGGAATGTCACTTACAATGTATGGGAATGCAGTATTGGATCATGGCTTCAAAGAAGTATACTCCTCCACAGAATGGTCCAAGAACCGTAGATGAAATCAAAGATGCTGAAAACAATTTGTGGACTAAAGAAGCTCTTCTAAGTGCCTTTCTGATTTAGAGCTAACAAATGTTGTTGACCTACAAACTGCTTTTGAGATTTTGGAAAAACTAGAACTTCTGCATGAAGGAGACAAGTATGTTAAATGTGCCAAGCTACAAAGTCTGAAAGGAAAATTTGAAAATCTGAAGATGAGAGAAGATGAAAATATCACTACATTTATGCCAAGAGTAAATGAGCTTGTTTTTGGCATTAGATGTGCTGGTGGAGTCTTGGATGAAGATGAGATTGTTGGCGAAGTTCTCAGATCCCTTCCTGATTCTTACAAATACAAGGTTGTTGCTATTGAAGAATTCAGATCTATTTCAGGTATCACAAGAGATCAATTGGTTGGTAAATTGGTTGCATTTGAATTAACTGAGTTTGGAGATGCCCCCCCAAGACTAAATCTGCATTCAAAGCTAGTGCCTCTGTTAAAGGAAAACAAAAGTTTGATCAGGGAGAGAACTCCTCAAAGAAACTATCATGGTATGAGAAAGCAAGAAAAGACCTGGAAGAAGATGAAGCAAAAGCTGCTCGACTTGAAGCCCTTATTGCAAAGAGACTACCAAGAGGATCCAGTAAGTATGAAGGGAAATTACCTTTTAAATGTTTTAACTGCAACAAGATTGGTCATTTTGCCTCAAGATGTCTGGAAAGATTTTCAAGGCCAAACCCTAAAAGATCAAGGTTCCAGAAGAATTGTTACTATGTTCATGAAGATGATGATAATGAAGGAGTAACATATGATGAATCAGAAACAGGAAACAAATCCGGAAGTGACTGGGTGTTTATTGCCATATAGGAAGAAGATCCAATGCCCTCTGAATCTATCAATCATAAAATTGTAGAAAAAGCTCTGGCTGCTCAAGTTGAAGAAAAGGATGATTGGGTCATTGACAGTGGATGCTCTCACCATATGACAGGTGACAAAAATAAGTTCATAGATTTGGAAAGGTATGAAGGAGGAGTGGTGAAGTTTGGTGATAATTCTGTTGGTAGAATCAGAGGTAGAGGAACCATTTCTTTTGATGGAAAGAACAAAACTAATAATGTATTGTATGTTGAAGGTTTGAAGCACAATCTTCTCAGTGTTGGACAGTTAGTAGACAAAGGCTATGATCTCCAATTCAAGAATGGAAAATGCAAGATCTTTGAAAGTTCTAGAACAGAGATTGCATCCGATACTCAAACAAAAGGTAATATCTTTCACTTAGTTGGCACTGGTAAAAGTTATCTATTTGTTCAAATTGATTAGAGTTGGTTGTGGCATAAAAGAATGTGTTATGTGAATTTTGATAATATCATCAAGATAAGCAACACTCAGGCTGTAAGAGATCTTCTAAGACTGGTGAAACCTACAAATAGTTTGTGCAAAGAATGTCAGTTGGGTAAACAAAGCAGAATCTTATTCAAAAGCAAGGAACAATCCTCTACCAGATTATTGGACTTAGTTCATATTGATCTATGTGGTCCGGCAAGAATCAGGAGTGTGCAAGGTGATAGATACTTCATGTTACTAATTGATGACCATTCTCGAATGATGTGGGTGACTTTTCTGAAAGAGAAATCAGAAGCTATTGAGAAATTTAAAATATTGAAGGCTATGGTAGAGAATGAAACCGGATTAAAATTAAAATGTCTGAGGTCTGATAGAGGTGGGGAATTCACATCCGGTGAGTTCATAGATTTCTATGAGAAACATGGAATAAAAAGATAGTTGTCTGCTCTTAGGACTCCACAGCAGAATGGAGTAGTTGAGAGAAAGAGCCAGACCATCCAGGAAGCATCTAGAACCATGATGATGGAAGCAAATGTTCCTCAGATCTATTGGAGAGAAGTTGTAAGCACTGCAGTCTATACTCTCAATCGAGTACAAATCAGAAGCAATATCGGTAAGACTCCCTATGAACTTTGGTTTGGCATCACTCCCACTGTGAGGTATTTTAGAGTATTTGGTAGCAAATGACACATTAAAAGAGATGAAGATCTAGGAAAATTTGATGCTAGAAGTGATGAAGGAATATTCTTGGATTATTCTACTCAAAGCAAAGCATACCGGTGTTATAACAAGAGATTAAGGAAGATTGTTGAAAGTACAAATGTGAAGGTTGATGAAGGTGATCAAAATGATGTTTTTGTTCAAAAAGTCCAAGCTCCCTCTGAAATTCAGATTCAGACTGATCCGGTAAATCAAGAAGAAGAGATAAGTTTGAATGAACCTATTCAAGAATCAGAAGTGCAAGAAAACCCCAAAGTTCCCAAGTATGTAACACTAAATCACTCTGTAGATCAGATCATAGGTGATAAAAGCAAAGGTGTACAAACAAGAAGAAAGATTGCTCAAGATTCAGAAGAGTATTGTTTGATTTCAAAGATTGAACCTAAAACAGTAAATGAAGCTTGCAATGATGAAAACTGGACTAAAGCAATGGAGGAAGAGCTGATGCAAATTGAAAAAAATTATACTTGGGATCTTGTTCCCAGACCTAAGAACAAGAATGTGATTGGAACCAAATGGGTCTTCCGGAATAAACTAAATGAAGATGGTGAAGTAGTTAGAAACAAAGCCAGATTGGTCTGCAAGGGTTACTCCCAAGTAGAAGGAATTGATTTTGAAGAAACTTCTGCTCTAGTGGCAAGAATTGAAGTAGTTAGACTATTTCTTGCTTTTGCTACCTTCAAGGATTGCAAAGTATATCAGATGGATGTCAAATTTGCCTTTCTGAATGGTGACTTGGAAGAGGAAGTTTACATTGAGCAACCGGATGGATTTCAATTGTCTAATCATGGTGATATGGTTTGCAAATTGAAGAAAGCACTGTATGGTCTCAAGCAAGCCCTAAGAGCCTGGTATGAAAGATTGGATAAGCATCTTTTGAAGATTGGTTTCAACAAAGGTATTGCTGACAGTAATTTGTATTTCAAAATTGATCATGAAAATATCTTGATTGTTGAAGTATTTATTGATGACATCATTTTTGGGGGAAGAGATAGTATGTGCAAAACCTTTGCAAATCAAATGAAAAGTGAATTTGAGATTTCCATGTTTGGGGAAATGAATTTCTTCTTGCATTTGCAAATCACTCAAACAAAGAAAGGAATCTTCATTTCTCAGACCAAATATGTGAAAGAATTGTTGAAGAAATTTGGGATGGAAGACTCAAAACCAATGAATACTCCCATGGCAACCGGATGCAAATTGAGCAAAGATGATGACTCTCCTAAGGCTGATCAGAAAAAGTACAGGTCAATGATTGGAGGATTATTGTATCTCACCCAAACTAGACCTGACATTATGAATGTTGTTGGTCTTGTTGCTAGATTCCAAGTTGATCCTAGAGAATCTCATGTCATGGCAATCAAGAGGATTTTTAGATATCTAAAAGGAACAGTTGAGTATGGTTTTTGGTATCCTAGAGATCATGATTTCTCTCTTCATGCATATATAGATGCGGATTAGGCGGGAGATGTGGATGACTGGAAGAGCACCAGTGGTGGAGCATTCTTTTTAGGGAAGAGATTGGTTTCTTGGCTGAGCAAGAAATAAGAGGCAATAGCTATGTCCACTGCAGAAACAGAATATATTGTTGTAGCAGGTAGTTGCACTCAAGTATTATGGATGAAGCAAATGCTAAGGGACATCAGAGTGGAGTATAAGGAACCTATCACAATCTTTTGTGATAATTCAAGTGCAATAAACATATCAAGAATCTGGTGTTGCATTCAAAGACTAAGCACATATCCATCAAGTTTCACTTTTTGAGAGAGCAAGTGAACAAAGATGAAGTCAGATTAGAGTGTGTGCCTTCCAAGGATCAAATTGCAGATATTTTTACTAATCCTCCACCTAAGGACTCTTTTGAGTATCTCAGGGAGAAGTTAGGGGTTATTGCCCCTCCGGTTCTGAATTAAGGTGCACTAATGTGCATCAGTCTGGTGGATCTCACAGTCATATTTTATGATCCGGATTGATGATGGGAAGCTGCTACTTAGGGAGAGCAGCTGATATGATTCTGAAGTAATTCAAGTATGTGCCCTTTGCCATTGATGTCAAAGGGGGAGAGAAGACATGTGAAAAATAAGTAGTTGCTGATCAAAGGGGGAGAAGTAAAGGAAGAGAAGACATGTAAGTGGTTGTGTTGATAGGGGGAGTTGTTATAGTGTGGATAAGTTCTTGTCTTGATGGGTAAAATAGTTTTTCACATCATATATTGCCATCAATGACAAAGGGGGATATTGTTGCAAGTATGGGCCTAACCGGTGTTGTCATTGATGTCAACATACTTCTGTTGCATTAATGATAAGGATTGGATGAGCTATGTGCTGAGGATATTGAGAAAATTAGTCCTAATCAGGAATAGAGAAGAACAGTAAAGGCAGTAAGGTAAAGATCCCAGCTAAGATGAAGATCAGAGGAAGCACTTCAAAGGGTTTGTAGATATGTATCTTAAGATGATCCAGTAAAGATTTCAGATGTCCGCATGAAGACCTGAAGAAGTTATGGCCACTTAAGTAAAACTGGTTCTGGCAGGTGTTCAGAGGTGACAGAGTGACACAGATAGGTCCGGTGAGATCTAGAAATGCAATATCCTATTCTACGGATTTGGTGGAGTGTTTAGGAAGCCAATGTGGATTGACAACTCAATTGGTTCGTGGTCTGGAGGTCCGCAAGCATCCATTCCATTATGACAGTGATGACAGACTATGTTCTTGAGGTTCCAGATGAAGGAGAGAATGATTTCAGTAAACAGAAGTAGTGTGGATGTTCTCGGTGATTTAGGAAAGCTTGTGGAGGTCTTTGGATTGTGTCTAGTTCATGTTGGTGGTCTGAATTAAAGATTGATCTCGCAATTGAAGAACTACTTCTGGATGATGGTATTCTTCCTAAGTCTAGCCAACCGGATGAGTTACACATCCTACGGATGATCTGGAAGGTGTCCTGTGAAGAATAGCGTGTTCCCAAAGAAAGATTGAAGTCTCAGATCTATGTAGCCGATAGTGTTTTGATCTACGTGTAAGTCTTTTTGTAATAAGTCATGTTGTATTTATGTACTTACTCTGTAATGTATGCCAACTTGGATGATAATTCCTAAGTCAATGTCTTGTATAAATAAGGAGTTGTAAAGTCATTTCAAAGTGTGTCTGATGGAGATGAGAGTGTGGTAGAGAAGTGCGAAAAGTAGAGTAGAAGTATTGGGCTTAAATGGAACTGACTCAAGCATGGTGAAGATGATATTCTTCAGTTCAAGTATGTAATACTTATTATTTAGTAGACAGTGTGTCTCCTGTAGGCAGTGGGCCTCTTGTGAGCAGTGTGGTTGGGCAATGAGCCCTAATTGGCATGTGCCATTTTGTTCTTTCTATTCTTCTAACAGAGAATACAATCTTGGGTTAGTCACCCCATGGTTTTTCCCTTAACTGGGTTTTCCACGTCAAAAAGCTTGGTGTCATATGTGTTAATGTGTTTCTACTCTTGAATTGTTGCATTACATTTCCATGATTGATTTATTATTATGCTACTAAATTAAGAAGAGAATTTAAGTGATTAATTGAAGAAAGTTTTGACAACTGATTCACCCCCCTCTCAATTGTCTATCCTTAATCTAACAAAAGCCTCAAATAATTTTTGGGAAAGATGTCTTCTAGATTTACACAGCAAAAGAAAAGCTAGGGAGAACTCCAAGTCCACTCATCCATTACCTCATTCATCTACCCAAATGCCTACAAAGGATGTCATCCAAGGGCTACAAGTAGAGAATCACCCATATCCCCAAAATCTGGTCCTTGACCTTATCAAAGAACCTTCAAGCATGTCCATTACTCTAACCTCTTCATGTCACCGGCAACCCCTTGAGCATATTAAAAAACCTCCTACCATGCACCAAAGTCAAGGTCCGTCACACCTTCATGTTGACCAAGAGCCTATCCAAGAGTCTTCTACCTCAACTTCAATTCAAGAACATCAAGAGTTATGTCAAAAGCACACTTTAGAACAAGTGGAAACATTCGACCTTTGTCTAAATCAAGATCAAAGCACTCCCATCCGACCCTTACATAACATTTATCTTTTTGATGATCCTATACCTATACATGAGCAAGAAGTCCAATTTCAAACCATTCATAACCTATATCTTTTCCATGATCAAGATACTACCTTTGATGAAGAAGCTATCCATGAGCAACTTGATCCTATACATGAGCAAGGGATCCAATTCCAACCTCTCCATAACCTGTATCATTTCTGTGATCAAGATATTATCGTTGATGAAGAACATATACAAGAACACCTTAATTCCATCACGCTAACTCCTATCTATGATCAAGATCCCATCTACGATCAAGAGCCTATCTATGATCAAGAAGACCATGATGATCCTCTTAGCCCACTTTATGCATTCCATGGTCCTGAGCTTATAATCCCATCTAGTCCTTGTTGACCTATTTTCCTCTCCAGAGTTAAATAGTTCACCTTGTATATTCCTTGAATATTCTTTAGAAAATGACCCTACAAAGCATAAATCCTTCAATTACCCATGTTCTTCCTTGCCAAAAATCCCAAAAACTTTCCTGGAGAATCCTCTCCAAAAACCCAAAGAAACCCAGAAATCTTTTGTCTCCAATTGTTTTCTATCGCAGAGATTTCTCAGTTTTATACTTAGCCATTTTTCATGTATATGATGATGACGTCATCCTTGTTTTGGGGTTTTCTATCATTTGGTCGAATTGCATCTCAGATACAATTTTTCCTTGTATCTTGGTCATGTACAATGTTACTATGCATCGGGTTCGTTGTAGGTTATGTTGTATGTGTAGACACTGAAAATTGGATTTCTCTGTAAACCAATTTCCCGTACCTCTACACTAATGCACTCTCCCCATCTACATATCCCTGGTGATCAATTAATTCACCTAATTAATCCATTTAATCTTACAACCCTATCCTATCAATTGAATGAATATTCCTAATATTTATTTAGTTGATTTATCCATTTCCCTAATCCCTATTAATTAAATAAATCATGTTTATCTGATTAACCTAGGCTTAAGTTAATTAAGATAAACACTTAATTAACTCTGCTTACCTCATCATCCACTCACTGAATTTAAAATTCAGTTGTCCCCCACTATCCTCCACTCACTAAATTTAAAATTCAGTTGTTCCCCACTATCCTCCATTCTTCCCAAAAATGAGAATTTTTAATTCATCCACTAGGAATAAAAGATTCACTTTTATTCCTAGCCCTTGATCTCATCAACTGAATCCTCACCCTCCATCCTCATCTCCAAAATTCTATAAATTGGACCCCTCTCTAAGCCATTTGGAGAGGCCACTTCATGCATCAGAACTCTACCAAAATCACTCCACAAATCTCCTTATCCTACCATCCTAATGTCAAAATTATCCCTCATCTCCATCTAGTCTATCAATCCATCATCTAATCTCATTTACATTGTGTTGAACACTTAAGCAATCCACATCTACACACTAATCACGAGAAAAATCTGAGGAGCTCTAATCAGGTGCATCTCCTTCCCGCATGGATTCGTGAGTCATTATCGAGGTATAATCATTTTGTTTTGCATTTGATTAGTTTTAATCTTCATTTTGATTTCACGTATTACATTTGGCACGCCCGGTCTCGAATCCAATCGTCAATTTATGAAGGTTTTGGTGTCAAAATCTTCATTTTCTAACAAATTTTATGAAGTTTTGGTGATTAAGTGTTGCAGGTTGCATCCTACGCAAAAATAGACGTCATTATTGTGATCAAGACGCTATTTCTGTGAATTTTGATAGTAAACTTGCCTAGTTTCGGTGAAAAAAATTTTAAAATTTTTTTGAAAATTTTGTAGGGTACAATTCGTACCCCTGCTGTGCTAATCAATGCATTCTCTATTTTCGACCATCATTTATTTGCAGGTTTAACGTATTTGTATGCAGGTTCTGGTTAAACCGCCGCTGACAACCGCTTCACCACCAGCTAGCGCCGCTCATCTAACAAACCCCACACCACAGCTAGCAAACCCCTTCCACCAGTCGACACCCCCCATTCGCCATCACAACCCGGTCGCCGCCCCTTCCACCAGTCGACACCCTCCCGCCACCTCCCAGATCTCCTCGCCACCCCGTTGCCACCATACCATCCCCTGTCACCACCTCCTAGATCTCCTCGCCGCCTGGTCACCACACCCAACCACCCCCCCACACCCCGCAGACTCCCGCGCCACTCCCTACCTACCCCACATCCCCTGCGGACCTCCCTCTCCCCTCATCCCTGCCTGCACCCTCCCCCGAGCCCTCCCTGTGAGCCCCCTTCTCCCCGCCGCTCGATCCCTGCTCTGCCGATCCGCAGTAACGAACACCCCGCACCCCTACCCTGCTTCTCCCCCCCCCCCAGACCGCCACCGCCCCCCGCGCAGTCCTCCTCCCAGCCTCCTCCACTGCCATTTAACTGCCAAACAAACTCCTGCACCGCCACTCCCTCTTGACCTCCGCTTCACAGCCTGGCCGCAACCGTCAGAAAACCCTAACAAAAAAACAAACACAAAAAAAAAAAAATGGTTAGGGTTTCAAACCTCTTTTGTAACCAAGGGGCGAGGCTTAACTTCCCCCTCTTTTTTTTTCAAATCTTAAGCCCCTGGTCATATCAACGACCAGGGGCCTATTTAGCTTTAACTGCCATAGCTCAAACATAACTGCCAGCGAACCCTAGCTATTCATGTGACCAGAAATTTTCTAACTGCCAGAGGTTTATTTGAAACAGTCAACTTGACCTATCTTGCCTCCTACATACCAAAATCAGCTATTTTTTTCAAACTGGCACAACTTTTGCATATGGTGGCGAAATCAAGAAAATGAATAGTCGTTGGAAAGAGGACTCTGAGAACTTCACAGTTGTGAGAATTTTATCAAGTGACTATACCTTTTTCCTACCTTTTTCATCAGTCAAAGTCAAACATGCTTAAAATCTTCAAATCATCATAACTTGTGCAATTTTGATCAGTTTTCAGTGAATTATTTTTTCAAATTGCATAGAATCTCCTGAAGAATCTGTTTATGCACTTTTTTTTCTCTGTATCTGTTCATCTTTCATCAAATTTTATCAGATTATCAATTTTCACATAACAATCTTTTTGGCTAGTCTACTTGCTCCGTTTTCAGTTTCGTGACTTGCAGAGGATCATTTGGGACTGGACAAACATCAGGATCAGCATCTACATCAATTTGGACAGCAATTTTATCAAGTACATCCATTTTTCATCCTTTATCTCTCAATCATTGCTTGAAAACACACTTCAGTTTGGGCATAAAACAAACTTTGTTTGATCACAAATCATTGAAATCGGGCATAAAATCAACCAGTGTCTTCAATCACACCTTGAAATTGGGCTAAAAAGAACCATTGTTTGACGTGTTTTTCATCACATTTCAATTTCTAAGGGTCAATTAATCAACTACGAGTGTGAATCAAGTGGGTGTGTGTATGCTCTCTCCTCGCACCGCAAGGTGATCTTGGAGATCAAAAACACCTCACTTGAGTCGCTTTTGTTTACCCTATCCTAGGAGGCCTGCTAGGGGATTTCATCACCCCTAGGGATGACCTCATCTGAGGCTGAATCGAAAGACACCCTCTTTGAAATTAGAATCTTCTCACTCTTGGCTAAGCCCCAAATAACTTTCTACCTTTGGGAAGTGAAGGTGAAGGGTGGGTTACCCCCTTCTCCCAGCTGTGTGACAGGATTTCACTTTCAAATCATTAGTCAACCTCGTCTAAACATTGACCAAACCTAACTGGCCATACCCCATCAAACTAGACATTAGGGCCTGTTGCTTTGTCTTACACATGTGCTTGTTAATCATTATCATATTCTTCAAATTCAAAATTCAAATGTGCTTGTGTCTTGTGTGAGTGATTCTTGTTTGTACATGTGATCATTTGCTAAACATTGCCAAATCAAACTAAACATCAAACACATAAACAAATCAATCTAAACATTCATCCTAGTCACCTTCATCCTAATCAACTTCATCCAAACAATCCACATCATCATCGAATCATAACCAAGCAATTGCCAAACAGGACTTAAGACTTAAACACTTGTGTGACATCATGTCAATCTTAGAGAACCTTCAAAAACTCCTTCATATGCTTCGCCACATGCATGCAAGCCAATCACCTTTAGAGCAGCAAACCTTTCAAACCACTCAAGGACTGATTCAAATATGTCAAACAAGCCAATCCTCACACATACAATACCTCTCGGAAGAAATCTGACACCTCTTGGCCACTTGCAAAGTCAAACAACCATCATATCTAGCACCTATCCCATCATATCCATCTACACATCAATCCATTTCTACATCAACTTATCCCACTTCATATCAACCAAATTCATCCATATGTCATATCAACCCTTTATCAACTTATCACAACCTTTATCTATATCAATCCATATCACAACAATCATTATCCTATGCAACCCCTCCATCATCGTCACATCAACACATTTACCAACATCAACAAAAAATCATATCATAACAAGAAGTCCAAACACCATCCCAACCTCAACAAATTCCACAACAACCTTACATGTCATCATCTTTAACATCATATCAACCTCCATCATCCTCATATCAACCTTCAACCTCATATCAACTTCCATCATATCAACCTACATCATCCTCATATCAACCTCCATCATCCTCATATCAACCCTTAACTTCATACCAACCCCAAAACCTTTCATCTACATATCCTACCATTACACATAGCTACCAAGACTATCAATGGCCTCCCCAACAAGCACTAGTGAGCCCAAATCCACCTTTGCAACAAGAAGCACATGCAAGTCCAAGTGGCCCCTTATACATAAATCAAATGAGTCCAAGTTATCCTAGGCAAGATCTAATCACCTTTGACAAGGGAGATACCAATCTAGAGTGGCCTCCACCATCTAATCCCACACCTATCCTTGAACCCACCCAAGAACCATCACTACCTAAACCCATCACCCACCTATCCAATCCTAATCCTATTTCTACACCAACCACCATCATTATCCATCCATTATATTGCTCTTCAACCCATAAACTCATGAAGGATACCATCCATTGGCTATTAGCAAGGAATCAAACACCCTCATGCAATCCAACACCCACCAAACCTCTTGAACAATCTCCTATCATAACTCAAGAACCATCATGTAGCCATGTTCAAGAACACATAAGTCAAACACCTATCACATCCATCGAAACACCTATCACATCCATCCAAGCGCCCACCACATCTATCCAAGTCACTCCCACTTCCATTCAAACACATGACCTATGTCACGAATCAAATCCAAAGCATGTTGAAACATCAACCCCTTCTCCTAATCAAGATCTAATCATCCCATCTAATCCCATCCCCGATCCCCTACCATCTATTGATCACCTTATTCATCCCACATCAACCTCTACCACCCCTTTACCATCCCCCATGAATCCTTTACCTCCACCTACCAATCCCATCCCAAATCCATCCTCCTATTCACTTGGAACAAGCACTTTCATCCGTGGTGACTCCCTTGTAGGAGGTGAACAACTTCCATCTATCACCTATCATTCTCCAACAAATAATGGACTCGTGTCTTGTTTCTGAAGCACCAAACATCCCATTGCATGTCGCATGCTCCAACTTATGAACTATCAAGGTGTTAGTGCCTGAATTGACTGACAGTTTTTGAGCAATTTTCATGCAGGCACTTTCCCTAAGTATCCAAAAAATGTTCTAAGTGTTGGACCTCCTTAGCATTTTTCAGCTGCATCATCATATTTTCTTCGAGGAGGAGGTCATCATCATCATGTTTGCTTCGATGGTGGTCAGCATCATCATGTTTTCTGTCGACCGGTTTTCTCATCAAGATCATCATATTTTAATATCGGGTGATGTCTGGATATCATCCTAATCCTGCTGATGAGCTACAGTGTGCCCTGATTTGCTTGCGGGGGTGATTTTTCAAGTATCCGGTGATCTTCCAATTATCACCTTGCCCTAACATGATGATGATGTCACCCCGATCTTCTGAAGGGGTTATTCTCTGAGTTGTTCGACCTGACTTGTTTTTTCCTAAGGGTCGTCATCATCATCATCATATTTCTAGTTATCACCGTGTTGCTTGCGGGGGTCATCATATTTTCTGCTTGCATGATATTTCACCGGGGTGATATTTCTATCATCGGGTGATCTTGGTTATGATCATCCTGATGATGTTGTTGAAGAGTTCTAAGTATGACCCGATATTCACTGGGGTCATCATATTTTGAACGTCAGGATGATCTTAGTCAATATCATCCTGATGTTGTAGTATCACTTCATGTTCGTTGTTTTATCATCCTGATGATGCTGACGTCATTCTTATGTCAGGATGATATCTATTTCTCTGCCTATCTGCATCATGATATTTCCGAAGGGAGATATCCGCCTATCGGCTTCGTGCATTATCTAGTGGGGGTAATCTTTTCAAATATCTGGCGTATTCATCTATCACCCCGATCTTATAGTGGAGCTACAGTGCAGCATGATATTTGTGCATCAGGATGATATTTCCAAATATCTGGTTATCTTCCGAATATCATCCTGATGTCGATATGATGATGACGTCATCAAGGTCCGGGGGGGTCATATTTCTAACACTGATCATCTTGTGGAGATCCCCCGATATTTGCAAATATGATGATGACGTCATCCGGATATGAGGAGGTGCGCAGTAGGCAGATATGATGATGACGTCAGCAGGATATGATGATGACGTCATCAGGATGTTCATCGGCCAGACTTTTGG
Organism: Cunninghamia lanceolata; assembly: GCA_027924645.1. Taxonomy (NCBI): domain Eukaryota; kingdom Viridiplantae; phylum Streptophyta; class Pinopsida; order Cupressales; family Cupressaceae; genus Cunninghamia; species Cunninghamia lanceolata. The sequence goes on along the minus strand of BSBN01001327.1, from coordinate 447,646 downwards.
TATAGGCTCAGCAGGAGGATGTTCCTCCGATGGATCAGGTTGTGCGGATGAAGGCGATTATCATGCAGGTTATATTGCGATATGATGCTGACGTCAGGGTGATATTTCAAGCGACAGGATATCATGCTGCTGGAGGATGATGATGATGAAGTCTTATACTAGTGTCATCAGGAGCAAAAGCACCGACATCATATATGCTCATGACCTAGTATATAAAGTGTTAAAGAGGTTGCTGCGGGGTGCATGTGGGATAATTGATATCCTACATATTCGAAATATCATGATGATGTATCTTGGCGGGAAGTGGTTGCGATCGACTGTTTGATGTTTTTCCAAGGCCGCGAGTTGGTGCGCCATTAATGGCGAAGGTTGCAGAGGTATGGGCGGATCTGGTACCCGATTGAAGGTGTACATCGACGGACAGTGGCGCAGGGCTCGAGATATCTTCCTGTCTCCTCCCCTACCTGCTGCATTCATGTTTGGGCGCCAATCTGGTAATGCGTTGAGCGCCATTTTGCTAATACTGTGTATCTGGCAGGATTTTTGGTCAACCATGTAATTAATTGCTGTGGTACACTACCTGGCTGTTATAAGCAGGAAGTGTTACTCATTTGTGGTTGTTGAAAGTTGATGATTTTTGGCTCTGTAATTCAATACAAGTTGATCTGGTTGCTCTGTACAGCTTAACTTGTGAGTTTATGTATCTCCTGTTGTATGATTTGGCATGAATCCACTGATTTCATGGTTAATCTTATATGAATAATGCTGTGTTTGCATGTGTTATGCTGATTCTGTCTCCAATTTTGCATGTCTCTTTCTTACTGCAATAGGGATGCCATAAGTATAGACAGCTTAACACTCTTTATTGGGAGATATCTGTAAGGCAGATATCATGTGTATCCCCCTGAAATCCAGTTTTAGCTATTCATGCTGATCATTCACAGGTGTATGTCTACCGACTCCAAGCCCTGGATAGGCACCAATCTAGCTCTGTGTTGAGGTTATACACCATGTCCAGCTTTGCATCCAAAATTCAAACTAAACCATTTCATACTTCCACCTGTTAGTTGTAGGAGTAGGATTAGGAACCCCCTGCATGCTCTCATACCCAACCAGACATCATGTCCAAGAATGTTGCCAGCCTTGTGATCTATCATACAGATCTTGGTCCATACATGAGAGTATTCTGCCTGTTGTTGTCAAGTTAGATCTTTCTTTCTTTGAGCTAGTCAAGGTTACATCTTGAGTTATAGGGATACCCCCTTGGTGCGGCAGAACCAGAAGTGAAGGGGAGGCAGCTCACGCAACCTCCTGTATTTAGTTGGCTGAATCTGCCTGTGCATTAGAAGTGGCAAACCCTAATGCTGATTCAGAAGAAAAACCAACAAAATGGCGACTCTGCTGGGGAGTCTTTCATGTGAAAAATGATGCTCTGCTGGTGGAATGAACCTGGAAAAGTAGCTTTCAGCTATTGAAAATTTTGTCCTCTCTGGAGAGGTGGCGACTCTGCAAAAAGGATCTGAATGCACATGAATGATGGATGTATGTGATGTGACAGAAATGTGTTGTTCATTTTTCTGCATCTGTATGAGAAAAGGTACCTTGTTCCTTCCCCTTTATTTGCTGTTTTACTGCATAGGTTAGATGCCAGGGGAAGCCTTAGGTCTTAGACAGACAAAGGATGTCTAAGAGTAAGATTTTTATGAATCCAAGTATGAATTATCCCATACTCAGTGGTGAAATGTTGAATAAAGGAATAGGAGAGATAAGAAATAGGTTGATATTCTTAGAGGCTGAGCAGGCCCAGTTAAAAAGCAGTAACCCTGTTGTGTCTGCCAGTCAGAAAGCTAAACCTCCTGTCAGCCCTTTTGATCCTTTGTATGACCAACTGGATTTGTCATGGGTGGATTATAAAGTAGAAACTATGCCTGCTAGGATATATTGTCAGATGCCTAGATTTAGTGGTCACAATGTATGTGATGGGAATGCACATATCCAAAATTTTCACAGTTTTATGGGAAAATATTCATTTAGAGATGAGGATATGTGGATGAGGGTTTTTGTTAGGTCCTTTGATGCAAAAGCAAAAGACTGGTATTTGATCTTTCCAAAGAAATCCTTTGCCTGTTGGGATGAGCTTGCTGACTGTTTTAAGGAAGAATTTGCAAAAGAACCGGCTGACCTTGTTGGAGAATTGATGAGAATCAGAAAACAAGATGAAGAGCCATGTGTTGATTTCAGTCATAGGTTTGCAATAGCCCTTTCACAGATCCCAGAAGTCTTCAGACCTGATATTTTAGCCTGTGTTGGCATATTCTTTGAAGCTTTTGAGGAGGGCTTTAGTGCAATACTGAGGGATTTCAAGGTGACAAGTATGCAGATGGCATACAGGTTCATAGAAAAGATAGAAAAAATCAGAAATGTGTACCTGCTGAAACCCCTGTCCCCAGGCCTTGGTGTGAGAAATGGTTATGAAGCTGCAAATGACCAAATGATTATGGCATCATGTGCAGATAAAAATGAAAATAAAAGCATAGAGGTTGAGACTGCTGTGTTTGAACATAATGCTAACAATACTGCTCAACTGGATTGTTCACCAGTTGAGGATGCCAGTGAAAGGACTAATGAGGATTCCCATTGCAATGATGAGGCAGCTGACCATGAAAACAATAACGAGGTTGTGGACAGCAATGAGCAATTTTTGGAATGGACCTGTGGAGAAAATTGTGAGTATTGTACTCAAGACAGAGAAGATATAAGCAAACAGAGAAGCAGTCCTATGTGTGACCCATTGCCTACCTTTCAAACACATGGAGATCATGAAGAGCAGTCAGAAATTGAAATAAGTGCTAGTTCAGAGCATGATTGTTTTTCATTTGATGGCTGTTTTGCTTATGACACACAAGCTAATACTCCTCCATAGAGTGAATCCATTGGTGATGAAGATGTGTGCTCTGCTGCCCATGAACAAATGGCATACTATGATGAAATTGATGCACCTGGGTCACCCGTTTATGACACATATGGTGATGAGGATCTGTCTGAGTATGGTGAAGATCTAGACACTATTTTTGGCTTGGATTCTGTTTCTCATCCTGATGAAAGAGGAAACAACATGCATCAGGTAAGTGACTGTGAAAATGTGCCTGATTTGAAAGAGATGCCAGAGCCTGATCTTTTCCAGCCTGGTGCTGCTGATTGTTGTGTACATGATGTGCACAATTGTGATTTTGAAAGCTTTTCTTTTGATGTGCCAGCATATAATACAATGAGCCCTGATCTTCCTAGTTGTGTGGTAGACTCTGAGTGTTTCCTATTTGCAGTCCAGCTAGGAGATCATGTTGCAATGCATGATGATGATACAGATGATAACCTGTGTTCTATACCATTTGAGTATGCATTGCCTGATATATTCTGCACCCACATGTCACATGATGTTGAAGGTTATCTGCACAGGGGTGATAATGACAAGCCAAATCAGAGGGTTGAATATGCAGATAACAAGATTTGTTTGTGGGTGGATCTTTGTAGTATCTCCAAGCTTGACCCAGTGCATGCAGATGAAAACAAGATATTTGACAAAGGGAGATACATGTTTTTCTTTTCTTCGTGGCCTTAGGCCATCAAGTGTGTTTGGTGATGCAGGTCGGTGCAGTATTTGACTCTGTGCCCAATGGATAAGGGACTGGTCTGCATCCCAGAGATCTGGGGTTCTCGCTGCAGTCTTGCACCTGCACGTCCCCAGACAGAGCCAGTGTTAGTGCCTGAATTGACTGACAGTTTTTGAGCAATTTTCATGCAGGCACTTTCCCTAAGTATCCAAAAAATGTTCTAAGTGTTGGACCTCCTCAGCATTTTTCAGCTGCATCATCATATTTTCTTCGAGGAGGAGGTCATCATCATCATGTTTGCTTCGATGGTGATCAGCATCATCATGTTTTCTGTCGACCGGTTTTCTCATCAGGATCATCATATTTTAATATCGGGTGATGTCTGGATATCATCCTAATCCTGCTGATGAGCTACAGTGTGCCCTGATTTGCTTGCGGGGGTGATTTTTCAAGTATCCGGTGATCTTCCAATTATCACCTTGCCCTAACATGATGATGATGTCACCCCGATCTTCTAAAGGGGTTATTCTCTGAGTTGTTCGACCTGACTTGTTTTTTCCTAAGGGTCGTCATCATCATCATCATATTTCTAGTTATCACCGTGTTGCTTGCAGGGGTCATCATATTTTCTGCTTGCATGATATTTCGCCGGGGTGATATTTCTATCATCGGGTGATCTTGGTTATGATCATCCTGATGATGTTGTTGAAGAGTTCTAAGTATGACCCGATATTCACTGGGCTCATCATATTTTGAACGTCAGGATGATCTTAGTCAATATCATCCTGATGTTGTAGTATCACTTCATGTTCGTTGTTTTATCATCCTAATGATGCTGACGTCATTCTTATGTCAGGATGATATCTATTTCTCTGCCTATCTGCATCATGATATTTCCGAAGGGAGATATCCACCTATCGGCTTCGTGCATTATCTAGTGGGGGTAATCTTTTCAAATATCTGGCGTATTCATCTATCACCCCGATCTTATAGTGGAGCTACAGTGCAGCATGATATTTGTGCATCAGGATGATATTTCCAAATATCCGGTTATCTTCCGAATATCATCCTGATGTCGATATGATGATGACATCATCAAGGTCCGGGGGGGTCATATTTCTAACACTGATCATCTTGTGGAGATCCCCCGATATTTGCAAATATGATGATGACGTCATCCGGATATGAGGAGGTGCGCAGTAGGCAGATATGATGATGACGTCAGCAGGATATGATGATGACGTCATCAGGATGTTCATCGGCCAGACTTTTGGTATAGGCTCAGCAGGAGGATGTTCCTCCGATGGATTAGGTTGTGCGGATGAAGGCGATTATCATGCAGGTTATATTGCGATATGATGCTGACGTCAGGGTGATATTTCAAGCGACAGGATATCATGCTACTGGAGGATGATGATGATGAAGTCTTATACTAGTGTCGTCAAGAGCAAAAGCACCGACATCATATATGCTCATGACCTAGTATATAAAGTGTTAAAGAGGTTGCTGCGGGGTGCATGTGGGATAATTGATATCCTACATATTCAAAATATCATGATGATGTATCTTGGCGGGAAGTGGTTGCGATCGACTGTTTGATGTTTTTCCAAGGCCGCGAGTTGGTGCGCCATTAATGGCGAAGGTTGCAGAGGTATGGGCGGATCTGGTACCCGATTGAAGGTGTACATCGACGGACAGTGGCGCAGGGCTCGAGATATCTTCCTGTCTCCTCCCCTACCTGCTGCATTCATGTTTGGGCACCAATCTGGTAATGTGTTGAGCGCCATTTTGCTGATACTGTGTATCTGGCGGGATTTTTGGTCAACCATGTAATTAATTGCTGTGGTACACTACCTGGCTGTTATAAGCAGGAAGTGTTACTCATTTGTGGTTGTTGAAAGTTGATGATTTTTGGCTCTGTAATTCAATACAAGTTGATCTGGTTGCTTTGTACAGCTTAACTTGTGAGTTTATGTATCTCCTGTTGTACGATTTGGCATGAATCCACTGATTTCATGGTTAATCTTATATGAATAATGCTGTGTTTGCATGTGTTATGTTGATTCTGTCTCCAGTTTTGCATGTCTCTTTCTTACTGCAATAGGGATGCCATAAGTATAGACAGCTTAACACTCTTTATTGGGAGATATCTGTAAGGTAGATATCATGTGTATCCCCCTGAAATCCAGTTTTAGCTATTCATGCTGATCATTCATAGGTGTATGTCTACCGACTCCAAGCCCTGGATAGGCACCAATCTAGCTCTGTGTTGAGGTTATACACCATGTCCAGCTTTGCATCCAAAATTCAAACTAAACCATTTCATACTTCCACCTGTTAGTTGTAGGAGTAGGATTAGGAACCCCCTGCATGCTCTCATACCCAACCAGACATCATGTCCAAGAATGTTGCCAGCCTTGTGATCTATCATACAGATCTTGGTCCATACATGAGAGTATTCTGCCTGTTGTTGTCAAGTTAGATCTTTCTATCTTTGAGCTAGTCAAGGTTACATCTTGAGTTATAGGGATACCCCCCTTGGTGCGGCAGAACCAGAAGTGAAGGGGAGGCAGCTCACGCAACCTCCTGTATTTAGTTGGCTGAATCTGCCTGTGCATTAGAAGTGGCAAACCCTAATGCTGATTCAGAAGAAAAACCAACACAAGGTAAAGGCTTAGGCCTTCACGAACACAGCATCTTGGAGCCCATCCACACCACATTCCATACATCATCACATGGCCTTGGCTATGCATCCCAAGAAAAACAACCTACACAAGTTGATACCATCCACCCACCTTCCAAATTCCATTCATCTAATCCCAAGCATGGTGCATCTCATCGCACTCCCAAATCATATGTCACCATCCCTCCTCCATCATCCTATCATTTGCAAAAGCATGTGACCATCCATCTTCCTCCATCCAATTTACCTCCACTACTTCCAACTCCAAAGATCCCTATCAAATCCACTCTACCTCCTATCCTACCAACTCCCAACATCCCTATCCACAAATCCACTTTACCTCCTATCCTACCAACTCCTAATATCCCTATCCTCAAATCACTTTACCCATCTATCCAAAAATCTACTTTTTACCCCTCCATCCATAAAACCACTAAAATTCCCAATCAAGACCAACAAAAGCACACATCTTTCAAACATGAAGCTTCCCCCAAATCCATGGGATTCAAAAATTTGAATGCCTCAACTCATAAAGCACAAAAGCCTAAGGATATTATCCCTTCCAATCAAAATGAAAAATCAAAAAGGCTATCCAATTTCACACCATCACAAGAAAAAGAAAAAACAAAAATGGTGTGGGTCCCTAAACCAAAAGCACCAAACTCTAATGAGGCATCCACATCCCAATCCACCCCACAATCCCAATCACCCTGCTCCCCATCTAAAAATCCCCCAAAGTCTAAGTCTATTTGGGTTCCTAAAACCCCAAATCGACCATCTAAATATCCCCCATCTCAATCCCCATTACTCCCAATTCCACATCCCAAGTACAAGCTTCCAAATACATCACGATGTGTGCAACCACTGGTCTTGGTTCCCCTCCATCACTTAACATTCCCACATACCCCCATCTCTCCATCTTTCGTTCACTATCCTACATATTTTCCCCATCACATTCCTATGGTCCATGCTTTTGCATAATCCACATCATAATCCATTATCCACCATCCATTCCTTCTTCTCCTATCTTCCAACAATCCATGCAATCACCATCCATAATGATATCCAACATGGGACCATCTTCTCCTTGCTATGGAAACAGACGCTAGAGTCCCCATTCCATCAAAAAAGCAAAAAAATAAAAAATAAAAAAAATAAAAAAATCAAGAAAATAGTAAAGAGAAAAATCCGTCCAATCGTGAAAACCACTCCTTGTGGCGCCTTAGGCAAGTACCTTGATGAAAACCCCTTATGGGCGTCATGCGTAATCCCTTCTCCATCCATTTTGTATCCCTACACTTGGGGGCAAAAACCGTATCCTTCATCCACATCCATAATATCATTGCACATCTTATCCACTGTCTTATCCTTATCCTATCATATTCCTATCCACCATCCCCTATTTATCCTATCATTTCCCATCCATCATATCCATTATATCTTGCTTTTACCATCTCCCACCTTAGATCTTGATAAAGACAAGGGGCAACATATCAACAACATGCTTTGGAAACCTCTTGGCATACTCCCTTTGTCAATATATCCTCCATCCACCTACTGCAAAATCCATCCATTCCAACATGAACCCATCATGCCAAATCCTAAGCATTGGGGCATATGATTCCTTGCAACTTAGCCCTTGGAGAAACTCCTTATCCCCATCTCCCATTCATATATCATACATACCTATCCTATCCCTCATCCCAATCTTCCATCTATCTAACATGCATCCCTATCACTTGTCCATTCATCTATCAAATCTCCTATCCATTAGCCTTTCATCGCCAATCCCCCTATCCCACCCCATCACCTTCACCTCTAGACTTGGTGTTCCCTTGTCATTGGTATTTAGCACAAAGGCTATCCAAATGGAATCCAATGACACCATCATAATGAACCATTCCTTTTCCACAAAATCAAAAAATTCAAAAACATCACAAAATCAAAAAATTCAAAAACGTCACAAAATCAAAAAATTCAAAAACATCACAAAATCAAAAAATACAAAAACATCACAAAATCAAAAAATACAAAAACATCACAAAATCAAAAAATTCAAAAACATCACAAAATCAAAAAATCCAAAAACATCACAAATATCATCAAAAATACCAAAAACAATAGAAAACACACAAAATACCAAAACAATCTATCCATCACACAAATCAAACTTCCTCCACCACACTCTCATCATCATCACATTTATCATCATCCCGCATCATCATCACATCTATCCTCAATAAGCTTACACTAGATCCAAGCTTCGCATCACCTATCAAAGCATTGTCCCTTAATCAAAATCATCAACTATCAAATCAGCATCAACCATAACTTGTCACCATCATATCTTGAGCCAATCTTACATCAACAAATCATGATCCAATCATCAATTGATTCCTGCCTTAGGATATATCTTTCCTACGATGGGCAGAATCTATCCAATCATCACAACATCATCAAATCATCTATCAATCCCTGCCTTAGGATAAATCTTTCCTACAATAGGCAGCATCTATCGCATCATCATCCATTTTGGCAAAAGATACAATGGTTACTTGTTTGGTTCGTTGGTCTTGTGGTTTTTGATTTTTATCTTTTGTCCTATTCGAAGATCACATCAAAGCTACCTTGATCTTACTATATCATGGTATGTGGTGAAAACATCTAGAATGGGGCATAGTCTTGCTTTTGTATGCTGTGCTTATGGGTTGGTCTCATTACTCCAAGCTAATATTCATATCTTGATTGATCATAGGGTCGGTTCTAGCATATTGATCTCCTTATGCATCTAAGGTTCATCATACCTTTTGTGTACTAAGGGCTTATGCTATGAGTCCCCTTCCCTCGTCTAGACAAGGTTGTACTATCTTGGGCATGCATGAGATCATCCCTTTGTCTGCGTGTCTAGTCCATGCAAACGTTGGATAAACATCATCACCCTAGTCTTCTATACCCTTGGTGAACATATCCACTTTGCTATATCAAACCTAGGATTGCTCAAATTTAGTTTCAGCACAATGATCATCCACCAATCATCTCCGAACATCATCATCCTTTCATCCCACCACTTATCCTCTGACCACATCTACCAATCTGTTCCATCCATTTCAAGAGCACAAGCATGTTCTCGCAACCCGCTTATCCTCTCGAGGGGGCATCACCCTTACCAATTATCCCCAAACCTTACCCTATTCTTCCAAACCAAAATATTTTTTCTATCCAATCCATCTCTATGTTCTAACTTCTTTGAAATGATGTTACTTAGCCGCAACACCATCTCAAAGAGGGGCAAATGTAGACACCAAAAATTGGATTGCTCTATAAACCAATTTCCCGTACCTCTACACTAATCCACTCTCCCCATCTGCATATCCCTGGTGATCAATTAATTCACCTAATTAATCCATTTAATCTTACAACCCTATCCTATCAATTGAATGAATATTCCTAATATTTATTTAGTTGATTTATCCATTTCCCTAATCCCTGTTAATTAGATAAATCATGTTTATCTGATTAACCTAGGCTTAAGTTAATTAAGATAAACACTTAATTAACCCTGTTTACCTCATCATCCACTCACTAAATTTAAAATTCAGTTGTCCCCCACTATCCTCCACTCACTGAATTTAAAATTCAGTTGTCCCCCACTATCCTCCACTCACTGAATTTAAAATTCAATTGTTCCCCACTATCCTCCACTCTTCCCAAAAATGAGAATTTTTAATTCATCCACTAGGAATAAAAGATTCACTTTTATTCCTAGCCCTTGATCTCATCAACTGAATCCTCACCCTCCATACTCATCTCCAAAATTCTATAAATTGGACCCCTCTCTAAGCCATTTGAAGAGACCTCTTCATGCATCAAAACTCTGCCAAAATCAATCCACAATCTCCTTATCATACCATCCTAATGTCAAAATCATTCCCCATCTCCATCTCAATCTCTATCTGAATCCACCTGTCTCTCATTTACATTGTGTTGAGCATCCACACCAAATCCACATCTACACACTAATCACAGGAAAAATCTGAGGAGCTCTATCAGGTGCATCTCCTTCCCACATGGATTTGTGAGTCAGAAGGAAGGTATAATCACTCTATTTTGCATTTGATTAGTTTTAATCTTCATTTTGATTTCACGTATTACAGTATGTATCTATGTTTGCATATTGCGCATACAATTGCATATACAATGCAATATACAAGAGGTTATACAAAATATGAGGTCCGCTTTTTTATATCGGGCAATTGTATCTCATATACAATTGCATATACAAAAGCATATGCAAAGACAGGTACATACAAGGGATTTTCGGCGAGACAGACCTTATCGGCGGCTCAGTTTGAGGTCTCTCTGATGGCCAATAAAGATGCAAAAGGCGGGATACAAAAGTGAATGTGCATCAGGTTATCTTTGTATATGCAATTACATATACAAATGCATATACAAGGCAATATACAAGGGGGAGATACAAAAGTTGGGGTCCACCTATTGTATGTACAAGCGATTGTATGCAGTTTTGTTTGTATTTTGCATTGTATATGCGATATACAAAAGGAGATGCAAGGGGAATACATACAATCTGGACACGAATGAAGAATCAAATGTGGTGGATTTCGAGTTGAGGTCCGCCTTTGTATGTACATGCGATTGTATCACATATACAAAGTCATATGCATATGCAAAGATACAAGGTCAGACCTATTTCAGTGATCCAATATGGTTGATAATCCTTTGAGTTCTGCGATTGTATGTACATGCGATTGTATCTCATATACAATCGCATATACAAAGTCACATACAAGGGATTTTCGGTGAGATAGACCTTATTGGCGGCTCAGTTTGAGGTCTCTCCGATGGCTGATATAGATGCAAATATTCAGCGATGGGTCCCAGGTTCAGCTCAGTGGCCAATCAGATAGTGCCATGTGTCAGGAAGATTCAGAGGCTGATTTAGATGGCGATTCAAGTCGCATATACAACGATTGATACAAGATGAAATACACATCAGTGAGGTGCTTTCTAAGGTCTCCCCGAAAGCCTAATATATACAAAAGTTGTATATGCAGAAAACCAAAGGAGGTTTTGTATGTTGCACCAAGTGAACCTAAATGTGCATGTGCAATTGTATATACAATTGCAAGATACAACAGTATACAATTGCAGATGCAAAATGATAAATAGATGCAAGATGCAGTTGACCGCAACTTTGACGGCCCATATCTCCTTCGTCCTAAGGAATTTTTGCATGCTCCAAAAGGAAAAAAAGCTTGTTTTTGCCTCTTTCATCTAGCGGGCTTTGAGGAGGATATCTTCACTTTCAGAATTCGATGCAAATCTATAGGCTTGATCAACTAGACGTTTCAACGACTGATTTGACATATGCAGGGGTTGATATTGTTGCATTTATTCCAGTTGGTAGGCTTTGCAGGTGGTTTCATGGCAGATGGCTTCACTCTTCAATGCGTATGGGCTTTGTGTCTTGCTGGCAGATCTTCATGTGTTTGGCGATGACTTTGGGGCTCTTCTCTGTAATGCCCTGTCCTATCTTGCATTTGGGCGGCTATTTTCTGATGGTTGTGGACCTGCCAACAACATGGTTCCTGTCCCTTCACCATGCCCCTGCCTCTGCATCCCTGTTCCTGCATTGATGATATATTCTACATTTCTGGGATCATGTACAGTGGTTTTCAGTGTCCCCAGTGCAGGAATTTGATATAAATGACATTGTAGCTTCAGTTTGGGATATATATTTTATTTTTTTTATTTTTGGGCTATTATGCTGCCAATTTTTCTGTAGTCAGACCTCTTAGTGTAATTGCAGGGTATGGGAATGTGACTCACTGTACCTGAATCTGGCCTCTATTGTCTTCCTTTTATCCACCAAATGAATGTGATTAGTTATATTGTGTCTACTACTACTAAATATTCTGTAATGTAATGGTTTCTATCCTTCATGATTAATATATGCATGACTTCTTGCCTCTCTTGTGTCCTGATTTCTATATTTTAATTAGAGTTATAGTCTATTATGTGAGTAAAATAGCTCCTCTGCAGGTTTGACCTTAATACAGAAGCCTCAATTAGTCTCATAAGTCTGTGTGAATCTCCTTCATCATTGAAATCATTATTGTGTCTACACCAAGATCACTATCGCTCAATGAATCTGGTGCATCACCCTTATTTTCAAGTTTTCCAATTTTATCTTTCATTTTTTAAAAGGCATTCCATCTCCTTTTTCCTCTGCAAATCCAGTAGATTTTAGGTGATTACCAGTTAGGAAGCTGGCCTTCTCCAGAGGTTCTTTCCAACACAGGTGACCCACAGACCTGGAAAGATCCCATGTTTCTCCAGATTGCCAAGTTTTACAACTCAGTAGGGGTGCAAATCTGAGAGACAACAATCCTATCCGAGATTCAACAACTTCCTCTTCCTTTGATGAGACACTTGCCTCCGAAGAAAGCGTAGAAGATCGAACCAATAATACTCCTCCGCCATCCATTAGCGTCCATGCTGCAAATCCCCCACCATATATCCTTGGTCTTACCACCTTCATTCATGAGTCTTCCTCCTTAGAACATCAACAACCATTATCCTCTATCTCACCTTCTCCACCCAATAAAGAACTCATGTCTAGTTTTCCACCTATACACAATCTCATTGTCCACCGCATACTCCAACATATGAACTATCAAGGTAAAGGCTTAGGCCTTCATGAACAAGATATTTTGGAGCCCGTCCATGTCAATGTTCCTCCTCCTTCATATGGCCTGGGATACACACCCCAAGGTAAACAATCTCAAGATGTTAGTACTTCCTCCACTCCTCCTAAATCCCCCACTTTCCATCGCAAACCCTATCATATCCCCAAAACATATGTCACCATCCCACCTCCATCATCCTACCATTCCCCAAAGCATGTGACCATACACCTTCCACCATCCAATCTACCTCCGCTACTTCCAACTCCTAGTATGCCTCCATACATTTTACCACCACTTCTTCCAATGCCTTGTCCATCCATCTATGAATCTTCTAACAATCCCAATCATGACCAATAGATGCACATGTTGTCTGAACAAAGAACTTCCTCAAACTCCACTTCCACCATCTAAAGAAAATTCAACCATAAAAATTTGGATGCCTCTCCCTATCAAGTCAAAAATCCTAAGAGTCCTCATGACCTAGGATACAAAATCTAAGAATCAAAGAAGCATCCTTCTCAAGAGGGACATACACCCACACACCTATACGCCAAGCTGAAAAAGGTGTGGGTCCGCATCCAACAAATGATTACTCCAAAAGCTACACAAAAGCTGCATACATCCGAACCCATACCTTCACAAGTACTATCTAAAAACAAAATGGCTTGGGTACCTAAGCAAAAATCCCTCAATTTACATGAGGCATCCACCTCTCAAGAATCTCAACCATCCACTTTCTCCCATTCCATCCAAAAGTCTCAAATTCTTTCATCCCACATGACAAGCAAAAATTAGAAAAATACTCAGTCTATGGGTATCCCTACATACCTAAATCTTTCATCCATAAGCAAAAGTCTCTATTGCTTCCTACACTACTTTCCCACCACCAGCTTCAATGTTTATCACGGTATGTGCAACCGTTGGTCATGATTCCCTTCCATCCCACAACATTTGTGTATACCTCCATCTCCCCTTCCTTCCACTATTATCCGACATATCTTATCCATCCTACTCCCGTGGTCCATGCTTTTACATAAGCCTTCCCTCCATATTCTGCATCATCCACTATCGCACCTTCCATAAGCCGCTATCTACCTTTTCCATCTCGCTTTCATGCAGTCTCCTACCAGCATCTGTGTGAACACTTGACATAGTCTGTGTGATAGCGTCCATCCACCTTCTCCCACCCAACTATTTCAAAAAAAAGAAAAAAAAATTCCCTTCGTCCAATGGTGAAAATCTAGCAAACAGGCGCCTTGGATAAGTACCATGATGAAAACCTGGCAAACAAGCATCATGTGTAAGTTGATCTTCTACGTCACCCACACTTGGCGGCACCGTGTCTCATCGGCATATCACTTTCTCCTATCAGTTTCCTTCTGTACCATTTCCTATCCTATCCTACCTATACTATCCAGTCTATCCATCCTAATCTTCCTTTCCTCTATTTCTTTGGTCTTGATAAAGATTGGGGGCACAATGTTGACAAATTTTTTAGATGTCTCTTGACATACCTTATCCCTCCAAAAACCATGCGAATCCTTCATTATCCTCTCATCCTCCTTCGTCGTAAGCTTTGTCATGTTAAATCCTGAGTCATTCTTATGTGACACAGTCCTTGGAGATCACATCCTTGATTCATTCTACCTAACCACCCGTTCCATTCCTTATCACCCATACATCTACCTATCCGTGGTGTTTTCTTGTCATCAGTATTATCTGTTCCATATCATGTCTTGTCTGATCCATATATGTTCCATATCATGTCTTGTCTGATCCATATTTGTTCCATATCGTGTCTTGTCTGATCCATATCTATTCCATATCATGTCTTATCTGATCCATATCTATTCCATATTGTGTCTTGTCTGATCCATATTTGTTCCATATCTTGTCTTATCTGATCCATATCCATTCTGTATCTATTCCATATCATGTCTCATCTCATCCATATCTTAGGTCCATCAAGGTCAATCCTGAACTACATTGCCTCTACGTCGTCACGTAGGCAAGGCCATTTAGCAATGCGCCCCCGAGGCACTAGGTCAGTCCCTTAGGGTCCGTCTCACCAATAAAGATTATGGAACCTCTCTCAAAGGCAAGCAAGCACAAGCAAAGCCTGCTCCCAAAGCTAAAAATTTGATGCATCACCTCAACTTATCCAAAGCAAAGCAACTAAACACCTAAAGCACTCTAAATGATTTTACCTAAAATATGGAAAGAAACAAACACATCTAAAATGCAAAAATGTTTTCTGGTTGGAATCATGGTTAAGTTACGGTGTCTTGATTTTTGTTATTATGTCTTCCTATGCTACTCAAGGATGTCAAAAACTAGAGATGCTATGATGGGGGCATAATCATTTTCTTTGTTTGTTGTTTGTGGATTAATCTTTAGTAATGTGACGCCTTGTCTAACGACATGATCGGCAAAAGATCATCGAGGACTTCAGATGTCTAACATGAACGGGGGCAATCCTTGTCTGTTGATACACAAGAAATACTCAGGTCATCTCAGTTCAATTATACCTCGATGCTTGTATTAACTTGCTAAATCAAAATCCATGTAAGCGATGCTCAGGTCATCTCGGTTCAATTATACCTAGATGCTTGTATTAACTTACAACATTCAGAAAAAGTACCCAAAAAAATTGCCCAATGATGAAATAAGCACTTCAAAATACTTGCACCATCAAGATGTCAAAAGCAAACACCATTCACATCCATTATACATTCATAAAAGAATCCATACTGTACCCCATGCAATAAAGATCCAAAAATGCAGAGTATCAACACAAATAAAAGCTTGTGAGTTCTTCTATCAATTAGTATTCTATCTATCATTGTGGTCCATTCTTCTCAATTCGGTCAACCCGAGCAATGATCCAAATGCAAGTCCATCCTTAATCCATACCAATCAAGTCAAAGTCAATCTTGTCAAATGATCCAATCACAATCAGTGGTCTTGATCCTTGTCTGGTCGTAAACCAACTCGATTAGTTAATCAATCAATTGTCTTATATAGGATGTAACATTGTCGAAATCAGACCAACACACGTGTCTTACACGACATGTTTCATTTCCTAAAACTAGACACTATCCTTCATGTTGCTCTAGGGATCTATCGTTCCCCGCCATGACAACACACCTGTCGTGTTGGTCTAGGGATATATCGTTCCCCGCCATGACAACACTATTTTATATCGTTATAAGTATATCGTTGGTTTACCGCTTGACAAGGGCAATACCTTGCTTGTTCTTGTGTCATTTGTGCATACTTGCTTACTTGCTTGTCTGTGTTATCATTCTATCTTGCATCGCGTATCATTCACTCTTTCTTTGTCTTCGTGAGATTGTCTGTCTCACGCCTTCTACCTTCTTCCCGTCCAATCTCCCGAGGGGGCATCCTATCATCATAACCTATACCAGGGGCAAACTAGGGCATGTATCATTATCAGACTATCTATTCTTTGAAGCAACGTTGTAAACTACATTTCATCAAAGAGGGGCAAAATGTATACGCCTAAAAATGACACGATTCGATCTAGATAAATATTCTTAATATTTATTCCATCTTTATTCCTCTATCAATAAATAAATAAACAAATTTATTTATTTGATTCATATTCTTCCAACAATTAAATAAATTCCTTTACTTAATTCAATTCTTCCAAACAATTAAATAATTCTTAATTATTTAATTAAATCAAATCATTCTTCCAAAATCATGCACAACAATTAAATAAATTTATTTATTTAATTTGCTTTCTTATCTTCTAAATTAAATAATACCAATTATTTAATTATTTCTTCCAATAATATCTTCTCTAAATTTAAATAAATCAAATATTTATTTAAGTTGTCTTTTTCTTCTAAATTGAGTTATCTCTAAATATAATTCAATCTTTGTGCACATGCAATTAAATATTCCTAATATTTAATAAAGCAAAATATCTTCTTATTCTCATGCAAATCCCTTCTTCTTGTTTTAAATCACTTAACTGATTATTATATTCTTTTAATTGCTTTAACTCATTCTTCTATTCTTAGCAAATCGTCTCATGCAAAAGAAAGCAAGACACATGTCTTCTTATTCGTTGCACGTTCCTCAACCGTTCTATACCATTGATCTTCTCATTCTTTCTATACTGTTGATCTTCTCTCTCCCAAGTCTATAAGTACAACCTCATTCTTCCATTTCAATCATCCAAGCTTTAAGTATCATTACTCTACAGGAATTACAGCACGCCTTTGGCACCAATTCCTTCATTGCTTGTGATCACACTCGTTACTACGCACCACTATCATCGTTGTGAAGCTCCTCTTCATGGCGATATTATCATAGTCATTCCCAATTGACATTCTTGAAGCATAGCAAGGAAGTGCACTCTCTGAGGGCCCTATTTCATACATACAAGATCGATTGTGATAGGCGATCAATGGAAGCTTCAAATTAAGGAGGTTTGATTTGTTGTTGTTCATTGTTTCTTTGAATCTCTTTTGCTCACCATTTCATTGAAGTTTTGGGTATCTTGATATTTGATATTATTGATTATTCATTTGAATCCAATTTTCCCTTAACACCAATGGACCTTGGATGTACCTCAGTTCTATTTTGGGCCTTCTATGATGTTTTATTTTCATAATTATTTTCCTACATCAATTATATTTGTGTAATAATTTGGTCGATGTAATTAAGGATAAACAAAAGATAATCAATGTAATGAAAAGTTGCATCCAGGTGGGTAGTTGAAGGGTTGTAATAGTCTGAAGCTTGTCGCTTCATTCATCCACCTATAAGAAGGAAACCATGACCGTTGAGAGAGGGGGGATTGGTTTTTAAGGGAAGAAAGCTATACATTGTAAAACCTTCTGAAGCAAAGTAATGGAAAGAAAGCATTAACTTGGTGTCTGAATTCTAGTTTCAATTGTTGTGTTGAAGTTATTGGTAACAATTATCTAGTTGTCTCCAATTTAATTTTTTCCTTGTTATTTAAATCAATGTATCAAGTATATATTTGGTTTATCAAATCAAATTCATGTTTTGTGTGGTTTATTTGATTGGTTTCTTCAAGTAAGAATTAAATTCATTTGAATAAGTCACAATAACCTTGAAGATTCATTTGGATTAAAAAGAAGAGCCTGGTAATTAATTTCCATGCACGTTTATGCAAGTCATAAACATTAGAGGGCCAAATAATTTGAATTATAACCAGTAGGAGGACACATATCAATCTATATTTTGACTCTGTTACCTGGCAGTGGAAGAAAGGCACTGATCATTTTATTCCCAAAACAATTCCTTGTAAAAAAAATTTCCATACATTTTAATTTTTAGTTGTAGGAGTAGGAGTAGAAGTTAGTTTTGTATTTTTATTGTCTATTTCAAACCCTCGTGCCAGTATGAAATAGATTGTGTTAGGAACTCGCGTTTAACCCTTCTCTTTACTTTGTTAGTATATTACATTTGGACGCATATGCTTTGTAAGTCGTCCCGTGAGTATATTGTATTATCCCACCTTCATGGGAAGTAATAGTTGTTTACATTAGACTTAGTATATAAGTACGTGTTGAGGCCAGTGAAGGCATCCATGAGTTTATTGTATTGAGCTTGCTCAAAGGAGGTTGCCCCCTTGACGTGGCCTGCGATCAATAAATTCCTTTTGTGTTCTGCTATTTTTGTTATTTCGTGCATTTTTCATTATATTGTTGTAAGAGGTTCCTACCGTCTGGTATCAAAGCGCTTTCTTCAGCTCACTGGGTGGAATTTCTACCGAATTTTTTTTCGCAATGGCCTCCAGGTGCTGCGATTATTGCAGTAGTTCTTTTTTCTTTGCATCTGTATTGTTCATTTCAATTGCAAGTTTAGATCAAGGAATAATCCCTATCTGCTTAACTGTCGGAAGTGCCTAGGCATAGCTTTAAAACTCATTGTGAGGAGTACCACAGGAACCCTAAAGTAGCTGGCCCATTAAGAGGACCTGCCAGCAAAAAGGGCAACGGTCCCTACCTCATTGACTAGTTCCCATTCATGAGGTAAACCAAGAGTTGTCATTTGTGGCAAAGCGGTTATCAGTTTTCCCTGAGCCGTGGAGTGAGGGGTATTGCCCCAATACACAAGCCGTTAAACAGCATTGGTATCCAAGTGAATCCCCTGAACCTTTAGGAAGCCGAACATACCTAGGGTCCATATCTATTATCAGCTAACAAATCACCGATTGAATATGTCCAGAGCCATTTGCAGATCCTGTTGCAGATCATGTCCAGGAAAAAAAAAATGAAGCTATTTGAAAAATATTATTGATTTATTTTATATGGAATATAGTATAATTTTATTTGGAATGAAACCCAAATTATTTTGAATAAAATTTAGAAACCTAGACTTGTAATAAGTAAAGATTATTTGAGATAGTTCATCCATATACTTTTTATCACAAACATGATCTAGGTTTGAATAGGTTCCTTCATAATAATAAGAGAATGAAAGCTAAGATCTCTCTTGGATTTATGACCATTAGGCACACTAATAGAAATGAATTATCTAAGAAAAATTTTCTAGGCTTCATTTCCCTCAAGAAATCTAATAACCCATTTAGCACACAAGGCTATTCCTTGGCATTGAATGTATATAACCCAAATCCCACTAGAATCATGAGGGAGACAAAAACAATCCAAAGCAAACCTATGAATACCTTTTCCCTACTCTAAAGAAGCCCATACAAACTCCCTTAAGTTTTTTTAAATCTTTTGATAAAAAGATTTGGAAAGCATCCAAAAAAATGAATAGTAAACATGGGTAGCAACAAGAATTTTGGAACAAACTTGGAATTTTCCTACAAGGGAAAGAGGTTCAGTTATCCAATAAGATAAATTTTTTTCCACATGGGTAATGACAACATACCACAAAGAGGAGGGAGAGGTGATGTAGGAGCATCTCAAGGGTCAAGTAACCTTGCATCACCCATAAATATTTTTTTTTGTTTGTAGGTTTTTATGATTTTCTAATCATTTTCAATTTGTAGGCTCTCACATAGAAGATAGTTCTCACCAAAAAGACATTTCTTTCCTAATCAACATTTATGTTCACATCAATTTCAAGATCAATATCTCACAATATAGTAATAGTTCCAACTTTGCAATAACCATTGAAGATATTTTCAAACTTATTGGTTCCTAGGATGTTCATGGATTTAACTACATGGAGTTTCAAGGCATAAATATCACTACACATGGTGTCTACCCTAAGGGTCCTCTTGATCAGTAGGTTGTAACATACTAAGGGATCCACTGGAACTTATAAAATTTACCTGATTCTGCCAGTTTTATAAACCTTAAACCTAAAAGTCCATTGTAAAGGGTCTTAATCCTTCTGCCACTCATATCCTAAAATCAAAAAACCTTTGCTAATATCCTCACTAGATCATTTTCCATCGCACCTATGTTGCATCCTTGTGTTTCCATCTTAACATGTATATATCTTGACATGTATATGGGTCAAATATTGCATCCTCACGGAGGTTTGTAGTCACCCCTAATAGTCCTTAGCAAGTTTGCAAGAGCTTGGGGTGCAGTGTAAGTGTTCACCGCAATACCGCATTAGTCAGTGGGGGTATGTGCAGGATGGCAGTAAAAAAGTAAATAACTATAAGGTAACTCATAGCCCCATGGTAGGTGTACTATGACGACAAAGGTGATGTGCAGTGTAGCGGGATGGACTAAAATATGAAAGGTATGTGGTCCCGCTGCCCCACGGGGGGTCTTGATCTATTGTCGCGAGATTGCATTATAGGTTGGCATTGCATTTACTGCAAATATAGAATTAATTATATGAATGACTTAGGACCGTTCTATCTTCTTAGATCAAGGATGCATATTTAAACTCACACAAGATGATCAACCATTACATCTTTCAGCATGAGTTGGCATTGATGGTGAAGTGACTGAGCTCAGGAGTTGATATATTTAAAATGTGGTGCCATTTCAATCATTCACAGTAGCTCAGTGTGTTCGGAGACAAAGGGATTCAAGGCTTGGTGTGGGCTCCGTAACTGTTGTATAAAGAGGTAAGTGAATTTATGCCTCTGTTCTGTCAGACCCATAGGTGTTTTCAATTACTGGTTTCAAATAACTCTGTGAACAAAAGTTTCAAACCCTAGTTAAGTACAATTTACATAATGCCTCCTAAGAAAAGTGAGTATGTGAGTAAAAAGGGAGAGTCCTCGGCTCCTAAAGAAAAGAAGAGACCACTTCAGCAATCAATCTTGGATGTATTTATGAAATCAGTTTATAAGGGTTATAAGGTGTTTAGGGATGATGCACATGGATGTAGGGATGGTACATTATTCCTATTTCAGGGTGGAACTTGTTTTGGTACTTCTGTGACAAGAGGAATATTCAGGCCCTAGTTTCAAACCCTTGGACTCTTGACCTGGCAAAGCTAGTTGTCCCTAATGTTTTTGTGGATGTTGAATTCATCAAATTATTGGCACAACATTATCATGGAGTAACAAGGACTGTAAGGATGCCTGATGGGTCACCATTGGTAGTATTAACCAAATCTACCATCATAGAGTGTTTCATGCTAAGCAAACAAGCTCTCACCAAAATTGATCTTCAAAAGAGTGAGGACTATAGAAGATTGAGGAAGACTTATCGGAGTGATGAGCTTCCAAGGTATATGAGGAAGGGTGCCAACAACAAAAGGATCCATGTCTCCCCATATTGTGGTGAACCATTTTCAGTAGATGATTTTGCAGTATACTTCAAGAGGACATAATTTGCCTTGTGTCAAGTGTTGGGAATAGATGCACAGGATAGGATGCCAGTCAATCTTATGATGATGGCCATGAGGATTCAAAATTTTGAGGTGAATATTGAGTTTGATTTTGCTTCAGTAATTGAAAAGGGATTACATGACGGATTTCTTCAAGTAAGAGAAAACAAGGCTCCCGTTACCTTCAAGCATTACTCCTTATTGTGCCACTTAATCTTATATCAAAATAGAGATCAGTGGACACAAAGAATGAATATAAGAATGCTTGATCAATAGGGCAAAAGAATGCCTATACAATGTTAGTGTTATATTTGGGACAGCAAGTGCAAGAATAGTGACTATGTAATTTTTCGTGATGACTTTGTAATCATAATTATGGCCACTCTTGGTAATTTTTCACCAAGGCTACCTGCCGAAATAAGGGAGTTGTTAAGACCTTTGGAATTAAAACAAGAAAAGGGACCTACACATAACTTTGGTGATTGGTTTTTCTTGCCTGATCATACAGTGATGAGAATTTATGGATGCCCTCAGCCTCCCCACATTTTGCCCAAATTTGTTCCTCCTCGTTTGGCATTTTTAGAATTCATGTGGCAGATATTGTGGATGGAACGGGATGTTATGAAAAAATAGAAGAAGGGTACATTCTTACCTGATTTGACTATGTATGGAGGGCTCTCCATTGGTTCAGATACCCTTGAAGAGTTGCAGGATTACTTGAAGGGCAGGTATTCTTTGAGATCTAAAAAGGAAAGGATCTTTGATCCTGAGGGACATATAAATTTTGTAAGGAAAGTGATTCTCACCAAGACAGGGATCATCCATGAGGTGGATTACGATGAAGATGTGATAAGGAATTGTTTCACTCCTCAAGAAGTGTTTCAAAGAAAGAGGAAATGGGATATTTTGATAAAATTAGAGGAAGCAAGGAAGAAAGAGGACCCTGATTTCCTAGGATTATTTATGGAAGAGGGAAATTCTCTTAAGAGAATTGATTTGATGATTGATAACTTTGAAAAGTTATATGATAATTTAGTAAGAAGACTTGAGAGCCAACCCACAAAGCCCACTAAGCTTCCTATTAAGAAACTAGGAGAAGTTGTGATCTCTGAGCCTCCTTCTGATGCAATTTCAGTGTAACAATTTTTGCCAGTTTCACCTCTGGAGCAACCAAGTTCTAAGAGATAGAAGATCGATGATTTAACTCCCCTAGTATCATATGAAATGACAAATGAAGTGGGGGATATAGAGGAGGTTTCTAGTGTACTAAGGCACATGAAGAATGATATTGAGGTTGATTAACCACTTGCTGAACATGAGACTGAGGCTCATGATCCTGATGCAAGGATGGATATGCAAGTACATGGTGAATAGGAGTTGCATGAAGATGAAAGGGTAATAGCCACTCTTAGGTTTATGAAGGATGATGATTTTGTGAAAACTCCCGAGTTTAAAGATTTTTGGGTCAAGATGAAAATGAAGGAGTTTGAAGAAAGAGTTCAAATAAATAAAATGGGAACTAATGAGTCCCAACATGATCAAATTGTGGCTCAGACCTTCAAGGAGCTCATAATAAATGAAGTGAATGTTAGTCCACAAGAATTTAGAGAAATGGTGTTGAAGAGCAATATGTTAATCATCCAGGGATGGAATTGAAGAAAATGTTTTTTCTTGACCAAGTAAGAAATCAGGAAGATTCTATTTTAATTACAGAATTTGATTCAGAAGAAAGAATGAGTGGCACTGGGTATAACCCTAAGATTGAGACTTTGGCCTTTTGGGCAAAATAGAAGAATATAGAGAAGCCAAGGTTATTGGATGTAGTGCAAGAAATGAGGGGAGTTGCTATGGTTAAAACACTCAAGGACACTTCTGCATTGGAAGTAACCACCATGACAATGCATTCAGTCATGTTTACTCAAGTTGTTACGAATATGGAGCTCAAGTTGGTAGAATATGAGAAGGCCCAAATTTATATGAATGAAGAAGTAAATAGGTTATTTTTGGAGAATGTAAAACTAAAATAGCAACTGAAAGGAATTGATTCCTCTCAAGGCAAGGAGATTGCGATTTATCAACCTTCCACATTTCATGAATTTGGTGCTAACATAGTTCCTGTAGATAGACTAAATGCATTAAAGCAAGGCTAGGAAAAGGATATTGAAACCTTGAAAAAACTCAATGAAGTCACTAAAGAGGGGGTGAGATGTCAAATCTTTGGTGTATTGGAAAAGGTTTTAGATCTTAGGGTCAAGCTTGTTGTGGATAAGATAGAATATGTGCATGAGTGCTATGTTTCTTTGTCACAAGCCTTAGAACAGATGAAGGCTCATGTCCCAATTTTAGATCCTTTGTTTAAGAAATGGAAACCTATTCATCACACTTTGGTAACATTGTGTAAAGTTTTACAGAGAAGTCTGGATGCTCCAGTAGCTCTGAAGCCTACTGAGAAGATGGTGAAGATGGTTATTGATGAATTTTAGCATATATCTGGGGAGAGTCAAAAAATTAGAACAAAAATGGAATCCTTTCATGCACTCAAGCATCAGTTTATACCAGAGATTCTAGGGGAAAGTGCTCATCTCAAAGTTCTTGATGATTAGAAGAAGGAATTCAATTAGATGGTTCCCAACGTAATCACTCATTTGCAAAAGGATCAAGAAGTAAATGTTCATAGTTTCAATCTAATTCTAGATGGAATAATTGCATTGGATTCAGGCTATTCCAATTTATCATAGAAGTCAGAAGATTGTTGAATAGAAGGTGGAAGGATCATTTGGTAATTGTACCACAAATTCAAGAATATAAATGGTTAAATGATTATACAGTGTTTAAGTGGGAACAAGAATATTTGGCTTCTCCTAAAGATTAATCTTGTCCTAGAGTATTGCGAAGTGATCAAGTTTTGTGAAGAAGGAACCTTGCTAGATCCATCAATCATGGGTGCTTCACGATTACCAATGGACCTTGGATGTGCCTCAGTTCTATTTTGGGCCTTCTATGATGTTTTATTTTCATAATTATTTTCCTACATCAATTATATTTGTGTAATATTTTGGTCGATGTAATTAAGGATAAACAAAAGATAATCAATGTAATGAAAAGTTGCATCCGGGTGGGTAGTTGAAGGGTTGTAACGGTCTGAAGCTTGTCGCTTCATTCATCTACCTATAAGAAGGAAATCATGACCGTTGAGAGAGGGGGGATTGGTTTTTAAGGGAAGAAAGCTATACATTGTAAAAACCTTCTGAAGTAAAGTAATGGAAAGAAAGCATTAACTTGGTGCCTGAATTCTAGTTTCAATTGTTGTGTTGAGGTTATTGGTAACAATTATCTAGTTGTCTCCAATTTGATTTTTTCCTTGTTATTTAAATCAATGTATCAAGTATATATTTGGTTTATCAAAGCAAATTCAAAGTAAAAAAAAATTGTTTTTTCGCCATATCTTCCTTGCTTTAGCTCTGTTTCCTCTGAAAATTCACTGGAACCCCTGAAATTCCATTCTGCATATTTCCTTCCTTGAGGACCCTATCCCAAATTCCACTTATCAAAGCCAGAAATCCCACATTTGTCTATTTTTAGGGTTTACCGTAACTTCTTCGATTCTCACCCAATCGCCTTCAAATTTTGCCACAGTGTTCATTTCCTATTTCTACTCCTTTGTCCCTCTTGGACAAATTTTCCCATTCTTTCACACCGCTTCTGAAATCCCCATTTTTTGCTTCCCTGTCCCTCAGAAAGTGTCCAAAACCTAATCAAACCCCAATTACCCATCAAAGTTTTTCCCAAATCCAAATTTTCCTTTACTAAAAAAGTTTTTGTTTTTGTTTTTCTACCCATTCCAAAAAAAAATCCTGGTTATGGTTGTCACCCACGCAAGAGCAAAAAACATGGAGGATGAACTTGTAGCCATCAAGACCAAACTCCAAGATCTGGATGAAAAAATTCTTGGGCTCAATCTTCAGCATTCAGTCATAAACAATAGATGGCAGCCAGAGTCTTCTACAGATATAGGGTTTTCTTCTTCCGGCAATTTTTGTGGACCGAAGTTTGATTTTCCTCGCTTCAATGGTGATGATCCGACTAGATGGATATACCGAGCAGAACAATATTTCAATCTGCATAATACTTTTGATGTCAACAAAGTCCCACTTGCCTCCTTTCATTTGGAACATGAAGCCCTTCAATGGTTCCGTTGGTACATCAAAGCTCATGAAGAGCCAAAATAGACAGATTTTTGCAAACTCATTTTGCAACGATTTGGCCCTAGTACTTTTGATGACTTCACAGGAGCACTCACAAAACTGTGCCAAATAGGCACTGTGAGAGAATATCAAATAGAATTTGAAAAAATGGCCAATCACACAGAGGGATTGTCTGATGAATTCTTTAGGAGTTGTTTTGTCAGTGGTTTGAAGGATGCAATTCGCTCTGAGGTTAAAATGTTTTGCCCAAGCACAATGATTGAAGCCTTAGGGTTGGCTAAGTTGGCGGAGGACAAGATCACAGCTCAACAACCCTCCAAATCCAATTTTGTTCCATTCAGAAATATGGATCCCCAAAGCCCTCAAATAATGTCAGCTCCTAGAACAACTCCTATCAAGCATTTGACTAAAGCAGAGATGCGGACACGTAGAGAAAAAGGGATTTGTTATAATTGTGATGACAAATTCACTAGGGGACATAAATGTGCTGAGAAAAAGCTCTATCTCTTGCATGTGGATTCTCCGCCTGAAACTGAAGTTTATGCAGATGCTCAAGATACAATAGCTGATCAGGTTGAAACTCAGCAGTCACCTATTGACCCTACTTCTCAGGAAGACCACCCAAAGATCTCTCTCCATGCCGTAGCCGGAGTCACCACCCCACAAACCAGTGGGTCAAGGGTTACTTCAAGAAGCTCCCTCTTACAATACTCATTGATTCTGGTAGTACTCATAACTTCATTGACCCTCGCATAGCCAAACAAGCTGATTGTTTTGTTCATCCTTGCTCAAACTTTGAAGTCATGATTGCCAATGGGGGCACATTACCTTGCAAAGGGAAGTGTCGCAATGTGCGTATCTCTATTAGAGATTATAACCTGCACTCTGACATGTTTGCTTTTCCCTTAGGTGGATGTGATGTGGTTTTGGGCGCCCAATGGTTACGCACACTTGGACCCATCTTATGGGATTTTGCTAAACTTTGGATGTAGTTTTCAGACAATGGGCATAGACACACATTGAAGGGCTTACAACCGGGGTCTCTCAGCATCATAAGTTCACATCACCTAGAAAATCTTCTTAAGAAGAATTCACATGGTGTCATCGCTCAGCTTCACTCCATTCAGATGCAACCATCCATGGTCTCCACTACTCCTTCGGCTCTACAACGACTGATGGCTCTTTTGCATGCAGTACAGAAGTGGCGGCCATACCTATTAGGGAATCATTTTTGCATTAGGGCAGCTCACCAAAACCTGAAATATTTCCTGGAACAATGGGTCTCCTCCCCAGCACAACAGAAATGGATTAGCAAACTCATGGGTTATGACTATGAGATCACTTACAAGAAGGGTAAGGACAATATTGTGGCGAATTCTCTTTCTTGCACATGTGATGACCAAGCTTCTCTTTCAACTATTTCTATGTCTATTCCAAATTGGTTGGAATCTGTCCCACATGCTATCTTCTATGAACTCTATGTTTCTCCA
This sequence comes from Cunninghamia lanceolata, assembly GCA_027924645.1. NCBI lineage: Eukaryota > Viridiplantae > Streptophyta > Pinopsida > Cupressales > Cupressaceae > Cunninghamia > Cunninghamia lanceolata. The sequence continues at coordinate 420,175 of BSBN01001327.1, read as the reverse complement.
TCGGTAGGGCACTCTGGGTTCCTCAAAACTTATGAGCGGGCATGGCGTGACTTCTTTTGGAAGGGAATGAACAGGGCAATTCAACAGATTGTGGCTGCATGTGATACCTCAAAACAATAGCATCAGTGGGCAAAGTGGCTCCCTCTCACTGAATGGTGGTACAATACCTCCTACCACACTGCATCTTCTAAGGAAAGCACAGGTGCAGAAAATAGCTTCCCTAATGTTAATTCTAAGGGGATAATGCAGACAGGTAACTTTTCCATACACAAATATTCAGATAAATACACCAGAGAAACAAAATAGACAACATAGACAACACAGACTCCAGTATTACGTGGGAAAACCCTTTCAGGTAAAAAACCCACCACCATAGTAGAACAATCTTTATTACAGTAAAACTGAATATACAATAAAGCTCACAATTCTTTGGCTCAGGTATCGATTCTTAAAAACATACACCGTTCATTACCTCACTGTACATTTCCAGAATGAACTATGTATTCGAATCTCATCATCAATTCTCCTTCAGACTACATCATCAAATTTCTATATGTGATTCCAAGAGCAGAAAAATCGTTTCTCAACTTCTGCCCTAACCAATCGAACCAACTGATTCATCGTAGTTACTTGCTAACCGTCACAGTTGTTCGCATTCCAGCGAGACCTTTAGTCCCACATGTATCAAGTCGCAGAGGACACTTCAGTTTATAACTGCCAACCAACTATAAGACTATCGTCGGCAATTTTGTTGCCAACGATAACAGTTAAAGACTCATCGGGATAACCTTCACCATCGGCGAAGCGATCAACACTTGCATCGATGATTCCTTGTCCCACCGATGTCAACACAAAATCTTCATCGGAGTGACCACCGTTCATTAGCCTGAAGACTTTAAGGTGTGCCGATGAAGGATCTCTCGCCGATCAACTGGGACTCCACCATTGGTGAGATTGTTCTCATCGGGAAGACTTCACAAGGCTCAACCGATAGATGTTCTTACGCCGATGCCGAAGCTTCACCAAACTCCATCAGTGAGACATCATACATCGGCCAAGGACTTCGAACTCCCGCCGATAGCAGTTCTCACATCGATGCCAAACATCATCGGTATGATGGATAACATCAGAGTAAGACTGCTTAGCTGACAATAGTTCTCACACCGATATATCCATATTGGTGAAACCTTGTATCATTGCCCAAACACTCCCGCCAATAGTGTGAACGAATGAATATATGAGGTTCCAAACAATAATATGAGACATTAATCTCTTCAATCTCCCACTTGTCGAAGATATTATTGCTACCTTTTTTGTCTCATTCGATTACTGTGAATTATGGGCCCCAAGACCCATTTCATCTAAATACCATTTGAACTTGGTCATGCTTACTGGTTTAGTTAAGGCATCAGCGACATTTTCCAAAGTGTCAACCTTTTCCAGCTTCACCTTCCTGTCTTCCACCATATCACGAACAAAGTGATATTAGACATCAATATGTTTTGTCCTAGCATGAAAAGTAGGGTTCTTCACCAAACATATAGCACTTTGACTATCACAGTGTATTTGAATCTGCCCTGCATTAAAATCAACATCAGAACATAACCTTTTCAACCAAACAGCTTCTTGGCATGCACGAGTAGCTGCCATGTACTCTGCCTCCGTTGTGGACAAAGCGACTACACCCTGTCGCTTGCTCATCCAACTAATAGCACCACCATTTAATGTGAATACATATCCACTGCTGGATCTTCTACTGTCAATATCCCCTGTCCAATCAGAATCAACATAACCCTGAATGCTGATAGATCTTTTAGATCCATCTGAGTTTCCATGATAACAAATAGCATAGTCAGAAGTTCCCTTCAAATATCTCATAACTCTTTTCACAGCATCCCAATGTGATCTGCCTGGATTCACCATAAACCGGCTCAAAACTCCCACTGCTTGGGCAATGTCTGGTCTGGTACAGACCATTGCATACATTAAACTACCAACAGCACTTGCATAAGGCACTCTTTTCATGTCGTCAAATTCATTCGAAGATTCTGGACAATCTTCAACAGATAATTTCATTCCCTGCAAAATTGGAACAACTAACTGTTTAGAATCAGACATATGAAACTTATCAAGAACATTGGTAATATACTTGCTCTGGCTGAGCCAAATCTTTCTCTTAGACCTATCCCTTTTGATTTCCATTCCTAGAATGTACTTCACTGCCCCCAGATTCTTCATTTCAAATTTCAAGGACAACTGAGATTTTAATTCTGAAATCATCCCCTTACCATTGCCAATGAATAACATGTCATCCACATATAGTGCAATTATAAGAATCCGATCACCTTCAGTTTTATAATAGACATAATGATCAGATTTAGATCTCACATACCCCAAGGATAAAACATACGTATCAAATTTTTGATACCACATTCTGGGAGATTGTTTCAAACCATAAAGAGACTTTTTAAGTTTACATACCAGATGTTCTTTACCTTTTACCATAAAATGCTCTGGCTAGGACATATAAATATCTTCTTCAAGGTCCCCATGAAGAAAAGTTGTCGTCACATCCATCTGCTCAATTTCAAAATCATATGCTGCTGCAAGTGACAACAGAAATCTAATGGATGTCAGCTTAGCTACAGGAGAAAAGATTTCTCCATAATCAATACCTTCCTTTTGGGAATACCCCTTAGCAACCAGTCTTGCCTTGTACTTATCAACACTACCATCTAGACCATATTTCTTCTTAAATACCCACTTACAGCCTACAGGTTTTCTCCCTTCAGGCAAGGGCACCAGATCCCAGGTTCCATTCTTCTCCAACGATGACATTTCGCTATCCATGGCTTCCAACCAAGAATCTAAATCAGGTAAGCTAATAGCTTCTTTCACAGTCCTAGGTTCATCAGTATTAGTAAGTAAAGCATAGGCACAACTTGAATCATGTACTGAAAATCCATACCTATCTGGTTGTCTTCTTTCACGTGTAGACCGCCTCAATGGTTGAGGTACAGGTTCAGGTTCTTGCTCTGGATCTGAATCTTCGAAGCTACTTGAACTCACATCTGAACCATCTACACTTGGTGCTTGTTCCTCTTTTACAGGGGTCAAAGGAATATTAACAACACTCTTTTCTTTCTTTTCTTCTGTCTTCTCCAGCTGAGAAATACTAACCAAAGGTTTCAGCTCTCTGAAAATTACATTCTTGCTGTAAATTACTTTTTCAGTTTCAGGATTCCAAAGCTTGTACCCCTTAACACCGACTCCATAGCCAATAAAGATACATTTAACTACCTTGTTATCCAACTTAGATCTCTTTACCTCAAGAATATGAGCATATGCCTCACAGCCGAAGACACAGATATCTTAGAGAGGGCTTCTTACCAGACCATGCTTCCATAGGCGTCTTATCAACCAATGCCGAAGTAGGAGAACGATTCAGCAAGTAACAAGCTGTAGCAACTGCCTCAGCCCAGAACCTTTGTTCAAGACTAGCATAACTCAACATACTTCTTGCTTTCTCCATCAACGAACGATTTAACCTTTCAGCAACTCCATTTTGTTGTGGAGTATAAGGTGCAGTTTTATGCCTTTTAATTCCATGATCTACACAATACTTATCAAAATCTGCATTGCAATATTCACCACCATTATCCGTTCTCAAACATTTTATTTTCCTACCAGTCTGATTTTCCACAAGAGTTTTAAATTCTTTAAACCGACTGAACACTTCTGATTTATTCTTCAAAAAATATATAAATGCCCTCCTTGAATAATCATCAATAAACAATACGTAGTATCTTGATTTAGACATAGAAGGAACATCGACTAGACCAAAAACATCAGAATGTACATAGTCCAGAACACCAGAAGATTTATGAGAACTAGAATAAAAAGAAACACGGTTTTCTTTTCCATATATACAATGTTCACAGAAATCGAACTCCAGATTACAATTAGTCAGCCCATCTACCAAGTTTTTGTTTTTCAAGGTTTTTAAACCTTTTTCACCTATGTGACCAAGTCTATGATGCCAGAGCATTGTTTTCTCTACAGGAAGTTTAACTTCCATAGAATTTGCATCATGTGTTACAATAGTAGCTTTTCCAGATTTTACAGAGACACTATTACAGCATACTATTTTAGCATCTAACCTATACAGGGTTCCAATGCATTCACCCTTTGCTAGAATAATAGAACCTCTAGTCATCTTACAGCCACCATTCACAAAAGTAACTTGCACTCCAACATCATTAAGCTTACTAACAGAAAGTAAATTTCGAGCCAGACCTGGTATGTGTAGCACTCCATTCATTCCCGTTATTCTGCCATCCGGGAACTGGATTCTGACTCGACCTCGGCCAACAATTTCTAGTGTTGAATCACTTGCTAGGAACACCTTTCCACTAGCATACGGTTCATACTTTGTGAACCACTCTCTGTGAGATGTCATATGAAAAGATGCTCCTGAATCCAGCAGCCAAACATCTTTAGATGCAGGCATTGCCAAAGCAGCAACGAAGGCATCAGCATCACTCTGTGAAGACTCAGAGTCAGAGAAGTTCTTCTTCTTCTTTTTCTCCTCTTTACAGTCTTTCCTGATGTGTCCTTTCTGCCCACAATTCCAGCACTTCACCTTGGACTTTTTGCCAGGAGATTTTAATTTCCCCTCTGATTTGGACTTAGACTTCTTGTCCTTCTTCTTGCCTCTTTCCTTTGATCTACCTCGAACAGACAGGGCCTCTTTGGTTGTCTCAAAAGATTTCCTCCGCATCTCTTCAGATAACAACGAGGTAACAACCGCTTCAGTTGTAAACGTGGTTGTTGTACTTCCAATAGCCATCACAAGTTGATCCCATGAGTCAGGTAAAGAACACAATAGAAGCATACAGCGGTCTTGCTCTTCTATTTTTACACCTACAGACGTCAATTGTGCAACAATCAGATTAAATGTGTTCAGATGGTCTGCTACAGATGCACCTTCATCCATCTTTAGAGAATACAACTTCTTTCTGAGGAATAGTTTATTCACCAAGGACTTGCCCTGGTAAATATCTCCCAACTTCTTCCACAAATCCTTGGATGACTTCTCTTCATGGACGTTCAATAGAACAGAATCCACAAGACTTAATCTTATCAATCCTCTGGCTTTTCTGTTAGCTAGGTCCCAATCTTCTTGTTTCATGCTTGTAGGTTTAACCCCAGACACAACAATCCAAAGATCTCTATCAACCAGCAAATCTTCAGCCTTAATCTTCCACAACTCAAAGTTTGTGCCATTGAACTTTTCAATGTCTATTTTTCCTGATGTACTTGCCATCTTATTTAACGGAATAGACCTCTACAGAACTCCCACTTTCTGAACTTAACACAAAAAACCCAACCTACCAACAAGGATAACACAACGCGCCAGGCTCTGATACCACTTGTAAGGAAAGCACAGGTGCAGAAAATAGCTTCCCTAATGTTAATTCTAAGGGGATAATGCAGACAGGTAACTTTTCCATACACAAATATTCAGATAAATACACCAGAGAAACAAAATAGACAACATAGACAACACAGACTCTAGTATTACGTGGGAAAACCCTTTCGGGTAAGAAACCCACCACCACAGTAGAACAATCTTTATTACAGTAAAACTGAATATACAATAAAGATCACAGTTCTTTGGCTCAGGTATCGATTCTTAAAAACATACACCGTTCATTACCTCACTGTACATTTCCAGAATGAACTATGTATTCGAATCTCATCATCAATTCTCCTTCAGACTACATCATCAGATTTCTATATGTGATTCCAAGAGCAGAAAAATTGTTTCTCAACTTCTGCCTAACCAATCGAACCAACTGATTCATCGTAGTTACCTGCCAACCGTCACAACTGTTCGCATTCCAGCGAGACCTTTAGTCCCACATGTATCAATTCGCAGAGGACACTTCAATTTATAACCACCAACCAACTATAAGACTATCGTCGGCAATTTTGTTGCCGACGATTCCTTGTCCCACCGACGTCAACACAAAATCTTCATCAGAGTGACCACTGTTCATCAGCCCAAAGACTTTAAGGTGTGCCGATGAAGGATCTCTCGCCGATCAACTGGGACTCCACCATCGGTGAGACTGTTCTCATCGGGAAGACTTCACAAGGCTCGACCGATAGATGTTCTTACGCCGATGCCAAAGCTTCACCAAACTCCATCGGTGAGACATCATACATCGGCCAAGGACTTTGAACTCCCACCGATAGCAGTTCTCACATCGATGCCAAACATCATCGGTATGATGGATAACATCAGAGTAACATCAGAGTGCTTAGCCAACAATAGTTCTCACACTGATATATCCATATCGGTGAAACCTTGTATCACTGCCCAAACACTCCCGCCAATAGTGTGAATGAATGAATATATGAGGTTCCAAACAATAATATGAGACATTAATCTCTTCACATCTAACATGACTCCATATGAAGCAATCTATGGTCAGGCACCGCTAGCGCTCCTTCCATACTCCCCTAGCAGTTCACGAGTTCAGGCAGTCGACATGGTTCTCCGCACCCAGGATCAGATTGGGGATCATAAGTTGGCTCCTTCTTCCCGCATTCATCCAATATTTCATATCTCTTGTCTAAAGAAATTTCTTGGCGCCAACGATAGAGCACAAACTGTTTTACCACAACTGGATAATGGGGGATCCATCCTTTTGGTGCTAGAGGTAATCCTTGACAGGGGCACTTGTCCTCTTCGCTCCCGCTCCATCACATAGGTATTAATTCAGTGGCCTAGAATGCACCCAGAGATTGCTCTAGGGGAACCACTCCTTCAGATTCAGCAACAATTTCCACATCTTACGCTTTGAGGACAAAGCTTTTCTAAGAGGGAGGGGATGTTATGAACCTGTGTTTAACCCTTCTCTTTACTTTGTTAGTATATTACTTTTGGACGCATATGCTTTGGAAGTCGTCTCGTGAGTATATTGTATTATCCCACATTCATGGGAAGTAATAGTTGTTTAGATTAGACTTAGTATATAAGTACGTGTTGAGGCCAATGAAGGCATCCATGAGTTTATTGTATTGAGCTTGCTCAAAGGAGGTTGCCCCCTCGAAGTGGCCTGCGATCAATAAATTCCTTCTGTGTTCTGCTATTTCTGTTATTTTATGCATTTTTCATTATATTGTTGCAAGAGGTTCCTCTCAGATTGTTCAAGGATGATTTAATTGAAAAAATTGTGATCACACAAACTCTACAAATTTGTATGAGGTTTTCAATCTACTTGATTATCATCAGTTAATCCCAGAGAGTTAATAATTATTGGTGATAAAGGTACACCCACCTAGGCATAGAAAAGCCTAAAGAGCAGAGAATTCTAACCATCCTGGTTAATTTCGTTCATTGGCCAGATCACTTGTTGAACCTGATTATAAAGCTTGGCATACTTTTAGGGTTTGATAATCTACTGATTTGGGAACCAACAAGATCTTTGGGAACCTTTGGGGGTTTTATGCCACATTTTAAATATTGTGTTGACTAGCATAATTAGAATTAGACCTAGTAAGAGATTTGAATGAAGGGTCATGACCATTTGGTTAGCAGTACCTTATCCTTTGAAGGGATCCATATAAATAGGATAATGAACTCTTTGGAACAAGCAAGGGATAAAGAAAGGAGATCCAAGCTGCAAGATTAAGGTTCTCTAACATTGTAATCAAAATGTTGCCTATAGGCATATGAGATTGAAATAACCATATTGTTCCTAACTTATTAAGACCTAAGGATCAAGGCATGTATTGGTGGAATATATACTCTATGTTGAGATTTGATAAATACTTTCCATGTTAGAGCATTTGAAATATGGTGTTGCATATGTCTTATATCTTTGTTTTTTGTTGTGTACTTACTAGTATATTGCCTATCTATGTTTAGATTGCACAAATAGACAACTCTTAGTTGGGTTATCTATTCATGACTACATCATTTGGTATTAGAGCCTAGTTGCATCTAGGTTAGTATAAGGGTTGGAGGTGACCCCATAAAAAAGCTGGTGTACTTGGTGAAATATAGGTTAGCCATAAGAAAAGATGGTTAATAGAAGGAGAGGTGGTGATCAAGTTCAAAGAGAAGAAGAGGAGGGAATGGAGCTATAAGATCATGAGTTGGTTAGTGTCCTCAAATCCATTGAAGTAATGTTGAGAGATTTTTAGACCATACAAAGGTGAGGAATGGTCCTATAAGAAGATTCTTGTGATGATGAGAGACTAGTCCAGGAACCAAGTGACAATGAAGATTCTAGCTCAGGAGAAGAACAATTGAGTGCAAAGGATAAATTCACTAGGGTATTGTTGTGTAGGAAGTAAACCAAAGTTTGAGCTTCCTCATTATTCAAGTGGATTAGATCCCAAAGAATTGTTGGATTAATTCCTTGATTTGGAAAAGTATTTTTAGATTGAATCTATTGAAGACCCCAAAGGAGTCAAGCATGCAACTGTTGGTTGAAGGGGCATGTGACCTTGTGGGACTCTGTGTAGAAATGTATGGTAGCTAAGTGGGATCAAATGGTGGAATAGATAAAGGGTAAATTCTTAGTAGAAAAATATAATATCAACTTGTTCAAGAAATTATAGAATATGTGATAGAAGGGAATGTTTGTGGATTACATTAAGGAGTTTTACAAACTCAGCATCTTAACAAGTCACATGGAATATAACACAGAGAATGTGTCTTGATATTTGAATAGGATGCAAGGTCGAATTTAAGATGAAATATGTTTGTTTCCTACCTAGATTGTGGAGAGCGCCTATCAGTTCATGCTTAAGACAAAGGAGAAGTTGTCCAGGAAGTAGTGGAGAGTGCAGGGCAAGGGCAAGGGTAATGGTGGAAGGAATAAGCAAAACAAGCAAGGAATTAATAGAAGGAGATCACAACATCTATTATATAACACAAGACTCCAAAGAGGATAATACTTCCAAGAAAGTGGAAGGTAGAGGCATATGAGGTCATAGGAAGACTTTTCGTGGTACTTGCTTCAAATGTTTTGAAATAGGTCACTAGAAATTTAAGTGTCTAGAAGTTGAGAAAGAATGTGGACATGATAAGAAGAAAGTGCACATTTCTGAAGGGAGTGATGAATTAGGAAATGAGATGGATAGTGTTAAATTGGAAGGAGAAGAGAAATTTATGTTGTACAAGGTCTTGTTGGAGTCTACTAGAGATTATGGAGAACCATGGTTGAGGAAAAGAATCTTCTACACTAGGTGTAAGTTAGATGGTAAGTGTTGTAAGATATTTATAGATGGAGGGAGCTTAGACAACCTAGTATCCATCAAGATGGTAGATAAGTTGGGTCTAAAATTAGTATCACATCCTAACCCTTACCACATCTCATGGCTACATAAGGGTCAAAAGATAACTATGAGAGAGCAATGTTTAATTGTTTTCCATATTAGAGGATATATATAGATTCAATATGGTACAATGTTCAATTCCAATGGATGTATGTCATGTGTTGTTGGAAAGACCTTGTAAGTATGATGTTTACACTATATATCATTGAAGAAAGAATGTGTTCACCATCACCAAGGGTGAAAGAAGTTTGAATTAAACTTGTTGAAAGCAGAGGAAGATGTCACTAATGATTGCATAATAGTTTTACTAGCCAAGCAATTCCTGAAAGAAGTTGAAGAACCATGAGAGTTCTAGGTGATGATTGTGCAACCTATAGTAGGAGAAGAAAGTAAATTGTATTTCTCTAGGGAGATAGAGGTGGAAATGTTGCTAAAGGAATTTAAGGATGTCATGGAGTGCAAGATTCCAAAGGGATTACTAACAATACAAAAAATTTCACACTAAATAGATTTGATTATAAGTTCTAGTTTGCCTAACTAGGCACTACACAAGATGAGTCCTAACATGAGCACAAAATTAAATAAACAAGTGGAGGAGTTGATGAAGAAGGGACTAATTAGAAAGTATGAGCCTTTGCGTTGTACTCACAATATATATGCTAAAGAAAAGGGGAATGGAGGATGTGTATAGAATCCTATATCATCAACAAGATCACTCTCAAGTATAGATCTCCAATACCATGCATGGAGGACCTAATGAATTTTTTAAGCAAGGAACGCTACTTTTCCAAGATAGATCTCCAAAAATGTTGTCACTAGATCAAAATTCATGAAGGAAATGAATGGGGGATATCTCTTAGAACAAAATATGAACTGTATGAGTGGTTGGTCATGCCATTTTGATTGACAAATGTTCTAAGAACCTTTATGAGTTTGATGAATGAATAATTGAAACCTTTCTTAGCTAAGTTTGTTGTAATTTATTTGGATGATATTCTAGTTTTTAGCAAGACTAGGGAGGAGCATCTTAAAAACTTATGGTTGATTTTAGAATAGTTGAATAAGAAAATGCTATGCATAAACCTAAAGAAGTGTAGTTTTATGAAGGAGTTGTTATACTTAGGATTTGTGATATCCCAAGATGGTTGAGAATGGATCTAGAGAAAGTTAGGGAAATTGTTGAGTGGTCAGTACCATCAAATGTCATGGAGGTCAGAAGTTTATATGGGTTGGAAAGCCTCTTCCAAAAGTTCAATAGGAACTCTAGCAGGATCTATTCACCACTAACATTTCATGCAAAAAGGTGTATTTGAATGGATCTAGCTCTCGTAGGCAACAATTTTGACCTACTAAAGAAGAAGGCGATAACCCTAGTTCTGGCACTCCCAAATTTTAAGAAGGTTTTCCAAGTAGATTATGATGACAAGGGTAAGGCTATTGGTGTTTTCTTAAGCCAAGAAGGCAATTCCATTGCATATTTTAGTGAGAAGTTGAATGAAGCCAAGCAAAAATATTCAATTTATGATTAGGGGTTTTATGCCATTATTCAAGCATATGGAAATGGAGGCACTATTTTTTACCAAGGGAGTTTGTTTTGTACAATGATCATCAAGCATTGAGATTTATTAATCAACAAGCCAAGCTGAATAAAAGGCACTTAAACACTTGGGTAGAGTACCTATAAGGTTTTTCTAGTGTTCTCTAGCATAGAGCTAGTGTGACATATAAGGTGGCAAATGCCTTGAGCAAGACACAACCATTGTTGTCTACTATGATTGTTGAGCTGATAGGAATGGAGATGATGAAGGATTTGTATTCCCTAGATCCATATTTCATAGATGCGTGGAAGAGTTGCTTGGAGCCCTAGATTGGAGGTAAGAATTTTGTTGAGGATTTCTTTATGCAAGAAGGATATTTGTTTAGAAGAAGGTAGTTGTGTGTATCATAGAGTTCCATGAGATTGAATCTCATTAAGGAACTACATGGTAGAGGATTAGGATACTCTGGGGAAGATAATACATTGGCCCTATTGGAGGAAAGGTACCAGTGGCCTTGCTTGCATTGTGTTGTAAGAAACTTTGTGGAGAGAGTAGAATTTGTCAAATTATGAAGGGTGTTTCTCATAATACTAAATTATATAAACCAATGCTTATTCAACCAAAGCCTTGGGAAGAACTTCCATGGATTTTTTCCTTGGACTTGGCTCTAGCTATAGTGGTTGACAGGTTTTCAAAAATGGGGCCTTTCATTCCTTGCCAAAGATGAATGATGCTTCCAAGATTACAATTATATTTTTCAATGATGTAGTTAGATTTCATGGGTTGTCACATAGTATCACCTTAGATAGGGATACTAAGTTCATAAGCCACTTTTGGCACACATTGTGGAAGAATTTGAAGATAGAGTTGAACTACAATTTAGCATATTTCCCACAAATAGATGGTCAGATAGAGGTTGTTAATAGGACTCTAGGAAATCTCTTAAGATGTTTAGTGGGAGAGAAACTAGCACAGCGGGATGCTTTGTTAGTGTAAGTTGAATTTTCTTTCAACAACTTAGTGAATTGATCTATGAATAAAACCCCCTTTCAACTTGTGTGTGGAACAACTTCAAAAAGTGTCATAGATTTGTTTATGGTGACTAATGTTAGAGTGAATAATTTATCTATTCATTATAGCTTAAGTGTACTTAGGTTGATGAGGTTAGACAACAACTTGTCTAACTGAATGTGCAACCTTTTAGAGGTTAGAGGTTACCTAGTTGTTTGGTAAACCTCATGTACATACATTTTGGAAATCTCTTAAGATGTTTAGTGGGAGAAAAACTAGCATAGTGGGATGCTTTGTTAGTGTAAGTTGAATTTTCTTTCAACAACTTAGTGAATTGATCTATGAATAAAACCCCCTTTCAACTTGTTAGAGGTTAGAGGTTACCTAGTTGTTTGGTAAACCTCATGTACATACATTTTGAGGTTGGAAGACTTTCCATCTCACCTCAAAAGGCACTTTGTAGTTATCCAACACTTGTCACACAAGGTTGTTGGTTTGCACATTCTAAGTGATCCAAAGGTTGACACCTATAGGACACTTGCCTTCATGCATGTGCCACATCATGGGGCACTTGTCAATCCACATGCAAGGTGGATTGCCTCATCCATGCCTATATAAGAAGGCATTCCTATGTAAATTTTCAAATGAAATTAATATATGTTTATGCTCAAATTAGGTTCATCAATATCATCGATTTCTTATCTCATATTGTTGATTTCCATATTGTGAGAGTGTAGATCAAGTTGCAGAGTATCCTTGGCTATTCCAACATGGTATCAGAGCCATGTTGTAGACACACTCTTTGTTTTGAGGGGGATCTAGAGGTGAGGCAAAAATCGGTGCATCAGAAGTCACTTTGACCCCTGCAATTTTTTGTCATTTTTGTCAAATTTTTGGTCCATTTAGTCACATTTTGGCAGATCAAGTGGCCTATTCGGCCTCTTCCAAAACTATTGGGTCAATTGCAATTTTTTTGTGTGCATGCATTAGTGGCAAGAGGCACGATCTACCTCTGTTGAAGTTTGCATAGGCCACAAGAGGGCGGATTCATTCTTTATTGGCGTGAGAAAAGGTTTTTTTGGTGTGATTTGCAGAGCCAGAGGTGGATTGCAAGGTTTGAAGGCATTTTTTGATGCAGGAACCTCACAAGGAAGTGCGGCCAGGCATCCAGAGGGGCGTTTTGATAGCATTTCAAAGGCTGCAAGCCTGTTGAAATGCCGCATACCTATTTGGAAGGCCACAGGCCTGCAGAAGAAGGTCATGAACCTATAGCAAGGTTCATGGACCTCTATAGAAGGCCACTGTCTTTTGGTCTTCTTCCACCATGACCCTCCAGTCACCAAACCAACTCCTACGCCCTCTCTCAAAGACTCAAACCTAGACGTGCTATTCTTGGCCCTGCCAACTCTATTGGTCTACGTTCCACGTTTTCGAACGAGTTCTGGTTCTGTTCTGGCCTCGCACTCTTTGTTCCAGCTGGGCTGCCATTTCTATGGTGTTTTTTACTGTAGAAAGAACTTCATATCTCACAAGACTCCTCTTAAGTGGATCTCTATGTTTTATTTGGCATTAGGCTTTGTTTACTTTCATTCTGCAGGTCACAATCTTGTTTGAAAGTCATTGCTTGAAGGATTCCAAGTGGTTTCTGTTGTTGTTTGATGTTTTCTTTGCTCGCCATTCCTCACCTGGACGAGATTTATCCATTAGAGGCTAAAGATCTATTGTGTTCTTTCTCTACGTGCCGCCATTTCCTCTACTTGGTCGCCCCTGCCTTCTTTGGGAAATTTTTTTCCCTAAAACTAAACCTAGTTTATTTGCTTTGTCTCTGCAAAACATATAACATTATGTTTTTTTAAGTGTTAGCATAACAATATTAAAGGAAAATTTTAAAGGGGGTCTCTACATCTTAATTTGTGGGAAAATTTGCTTTGATAAGCATATTGGTTTTACTAAATCCTTGTATCTTCATTGGTCGAAGATGAAGGGGAGGTCCAGTTTGGCAAAAGGCCAATACCCCCTCTCAAGTCAAATCATTGCATTGGAATCTTCACTCTTTGTCGAATCCAATGAGTCATTGGAAAGCTAGTTTTTTTTCTCTCCACCTAGGCGTTTTTTGCTTCTTCAAGTGCAGTTTTTAACAATAGGCCATATTTACAAGAATTTGTTATTGTAATAAATTTTTCTCGGTAACTCGGAATTGAGCACCATTTTTGCAAAAGTGCATGTTTTTCAATTTCCCACATATTGGTCATATTTATTTTGTAAAATGCACTAAGTTATAAAGTGCCAAAATTTGGGGGGGTCACTTAAGCATGGGGAAATCTCATAATTACGGGGGGTCAACACTAGCATTTGATCATGTATGTTGCTTTGGATACTCCATATCCTACCTACAACATCAAATGCACCTATTGTGGAAACTAACATGACGACACAATGTGTCCTTATTTCTCACATTTTGCTTTCAAATTCCTCTATCAGATTGCAAAACCACAAACACTTTTTGCTACATTCGAATCTCGGGTTGATATCTCCATGGCTTCCAGTGATTCATTGCACTAGGACATTGATCTTGTCTTTCCAGATCTACCACATTGGGATGCAGATTTGGGAGACATCATTGAGGACATTCGTCTTCTTTTCAATGACAACTTCAATGAAGTTGCATTAACCTTGTCTTCTTTAGATATGATTGCTCTTCCTTCACCTACATTAGCTTCTATAGTGATAGTATCATATTCTAATGGTTCTAGTTATCACCATACATCTATGGTTCTTGTGGTACCTGTTACATAATCTTCTATGATACCTGATTTATTTCATCAGTATTCATCACATGACAACATTGTCTTGGAGATTCTTGAGCAATTTTTGAAGACATCATGGGCCTCATCTGAGTCTTTGAATCATGTGCAAAATTTAGAGACATTCCTACTTCATGTATGTTCCTATCAGGAATGGGAAGATCACTTGCACACTTCTATGGTTTGATTTCTTCCTGAGGGGAGAAATGTGGTTTAGTGTTCTTGGATTCTCTTCAGTACACATCATCGAGCATCTACGTGCACTACAACATATCTTATGGGGGGCTTCCACGTCTCTCATTGTATCTCCTATTTTGGGGAAATTTATTGTACACATGTGGTAGAAGTTGTCCTAGGCGTAATGATATAAGTCCTTCACTTATTAAATCATGCATTTTGTTTCTCCTTTTGGAGAGGGGTTTTGTTCCCCCAAGGTTTTCTCCTTTACTCCACTTTATGAGAAACTTTGTACATGGGTACCTAACATGGCCTAGTAGCCAAGACCCATATTTGTGTATCTCTTGCACTTTTGTGATCTCCCCAAGTATCACTTAAGGGGAGGTATTAGAATGAATAATTTATCTCTTCACTATAGTTTAAGTGTACTTAGGTTGATGAGGTTAGACAACATCTTGTCTAACTGAACGTGCAACCTTTTAGAGGTTAGAGGTTACCTAGTTGTTTGTAAAACTCATGTGCATACCTTTTAAGGTTGGAAGACTTTCCATCTCACCTCAAAAGGCACTTTGTAGTCATCCAATACTTGTCACACAAGGTTGTTGGTTTGCACATTCCAAGTGATCCAAAGTTTGACACCTATAGGACACTTGTCTTCATGCATGTGCCACATCATGGTGTGCTTGTCAATCCACATGCAAGGTGGATTGCCTCATCCATGCCTATATAATAAGGCATTCCTATGTATATTATCAAGTGAGGTTAATATATGTTTATGCTCAAATCAGGTTCATCAATATCATCGATTTCTTATCTCGTATTGTTGATTTCCATATTGTGAGAGTGTAGATCAAGTTGCAGAGTATCCTTGGCTATTCCAACAACTAATAGAGAGCACATTAGCACAAATGTAGAGAGTTTTGCACATCATGTGAAGGAAGTGCATGAATAAGTGAGTTTGCAGTTGGAGAGAAGTAATAGTAAGTATAAGGCAAGTGCAAATGAGCATAGAAGAGAGAAGAGTTACTTGGAAGCTAAGTTAGTTATGGCTCACTTGAGGAAGGAAATGTTCCTCAGTGGAACATATAATAAATTGAAACCAAAGAAGATTGGCCCTTGCAAAGTGTTAAATAGGATTCTAATAATTCCTATAAGATCGAACTACCTAAGGGATTGGACATCTCACTAGTGTCCAATGTGATTGATCTATATAAATATCATGAAGTAGAAGATGTAAAGAAGGATATAACATTACTACAAGAACTAGACTAGAGGCAACAATTCCCAAAGAGGCGTACAAATGAGAGAGAGAGAGAGAGAGAGAGTTTTGAATGAGCAGTTGAGCAAAAGAACTAGGAAGAATGAATACAAGGAATACTTGGCCTAATGGAAGGGAAGAGGACATAAGGATGATACATCACAATCTAAAGATGAAATGGTTGGTTGGGGTGCCTACTGCAACCTATCTCACTTCCTTAATTTTAAACACCATGCTCAAATTTTTGTTACCTAGAATGTTTGATGCAAGAGCATCTTGGGGGTTGAGCAATATTACATTACCAAAAAGAAATTATTTCACATTTTTGTTTTGTTTGTAGGTTTTCATGATTTTTAAACCATTTTAGTTTGCAGTCTCTCATCATAGAAGATGGTTCTCATTTTTAAGGCATTTCTTGCCCAATCATCATTTCTATTCACATCAAGTCCAAGATTAATATCTCACAATGTGGTAACAATTCTAGTTTTGTGGTGATTGTTGAATATATTTTTAAACTTATTGGTCCCTTGGATGTTTTTGGATTGAAATGTCTCAAGTTTCATGGCATAAATATCACCACACGTAGCATCCACAAGGGCCCTTTGGGGGTTTTGTGCCAAATTTTGAATATCGCATCAACCAATATAATTTGAATCGGTCCTAATAAGAGATTTGAATGCTCATGACCCTTTGGTTGATGGTACCTTATCCTTTGAATGGATCCATATAAATAGGATAATGAACTCTTTGGAACAAGTATGGGATAGAGAAAGGAGATATGAGCCACAAGATTAGGGTTCTCTACATTTTAATCAAAATGTTGCCTATGAGCATATGAGATTGTAATAACCATATCATAACTTGTTAAGACCTAAGGGTAAAGGCATGTTTTAGTGGAATGTATATACTATGTGTTGAGATTTAATAATTACCTATCATGTTAAAGCATTTGAAATGCATTGTTGCATATATATTTACAGGAATTTGTTATTGTAATAATTTTTTCTAGGAATTGAGCACCATTTTTGCAAAAGTGCATGTTTTTCAATTTCCCACACATTGGTCATATTTATTTTGTAAAATGCACTAAGTTATAAAGTGCCAAAATTTGGGGGGGTCACCTAAGCATTGGGAAATCTCATAATTACAGGGGGGTCAACACTAGCTTTGATCATGTATGTTGCTTTGGACACTCCATATCTTACCTACAACATCAAATGCACCTATTGTGGAAACTAACATGACGACACAATGTGTCCTTATTTCTCACATTTTGCTTTCAAATTCCTCTATCAGATTGCAAAACCACAAACAGTTGTTGTTACATTCGAATCTCGGGTTGATATCTCCATGGCTTCTAGTGATTCATTGCACTAGGACATTGATCTCGTCTTTCCAGATCTACCACATTGGGATGCATATTTGGGAGACATCATTGAGGACATTCATCTTCTTTTCGATGACAACTTCGATGAAGTTGCATCAGCCTTGTCTTCTTCAGATATGATTGCTCTTCCTTCACCTACATCAGCTTCTATAATGACAGTATCGAATTCTTATGGTTCTAGTTATCACCATACATCTATGGTTCTTGTGGTTCTTGTTACATAATCTTCTATGATACCTGATTTATTCCATCAGTATTCATCACATGACAACATTGGCTTGGAGATTCTTAAGCATTTTTTGAAGACATCATGGGCCTCATCTGAGTCTTTGAATCATGTGCAAAATTTAGAGACATTCCTACTTCATGTATGTTCCTATCAGAAATGGGAAGATCACTTGCACACTTCTATGGTTCAATTTCTTCCTAAGGGGAGAAATGTGGTTTAGTGTTCTTGGATTCTCTTCAGCACACATCATCGAGCATCTACGTGCACTACAACATATCTTATGGGGGCTTTCCATGTCTCTCATTGTATCTCCTATTTTGGAGAAATTTATTGTACACATGTGGTAGAAGTTGTCCTAGGGGTAATGATATAAGTCCTTCACTTGTTAAATCATGCATTTTGTTTCTCCTTTTGGAGAGGAGTTTTGTTCCCCCAAGGTTTTCTCCTTTACTTCACTTTATGAGAAACTTTGTACATGGGTACCTAACATGGCCTAGTAGCCAAGACCCATATTTGTGTATCTCTTGCACTTTCATGATCTCCCCAAGCATCACTTAAGGGGGGGTATTAGATTGTATAATTTATCTCTTCACTATAGCTTAAGTGTACTTAGGTTGATAAGGTTAGACAACATCTTGTCTAACCGAATGTGCAACCTTTTAGAGGTTAGAGGTTACCTAGTTGTTTGGTAAACCTCATGTACATACCTTTTGAGGTTGGAAGACTTTCCATCTCACCTCAAAAGGCACTTTGTAGTCATCCAATACTTGTCACACAAGGTTGTTGGTTTGCACATGCCAAGTGATCCAAAGGTTGACACCTATAGGACACTTGTCTTCATGCATGTGCCACATCATGGTGCGCTTGTCAATCCACATGCAAGGTGGATTGCCTCATCCATGCCTATATAATAAGGCATTCCTATGTATATTATCAAGTGAGGTTAATATATGTTTATGCTCAAATCAGGTTCATCAATATCATCGATTTCTTATCTCGTATTGTTGATTTCCATATTGTGAGAGTGTAGATCAAGTTGCGGAGTATCCTTGGCTATTCCAACAAATAATAGAGAGCACATTAGCACAAATGTAGAAAATTTTGCACATCATGTGAAGGAAGTGCATGAATAAGTATAAGGCAAGTGCAAATGAGCATAGAAGAGAGAAGAGTTACTTGGAAGCTAAGTTAGTTATGGCTCACTTGAGGAAGGAAATGTTTCTTAGTGGAACATATAATAAATTGAAACCAAAGAAGATTGGCCCTTGCAAAGTGTTGAATAGGATTCTAATAATTCCTATAAGATTGAACTACCTAAGGGATTGGACATCTCACTAGTGTCCAATGTGATCGATCTATATAAATATCATGAAGTAGAAGGTGTAAAGAAGGATATAACATTACTACAAGAACTAGACTAGAGGCAACAATTCCTAAAGAGGCGTACAAATGAGAGAGAGAGAGAGAGAGAATTTTGAATGAGCAGTTGAGCAAAAGAACTAGGAAGAATGAATACAAGGAATACTTGGCCTAATGGAAGGGAAGAGGACATAAGGATGATACATCACAATCTAAAAATGAAATGGTTGGTTGGGGTGCCTACTGCAACCTATCTCACTTCCTTAATTTTAAGCACCATGCTCAAATTTTTGTTACCTAGAATGTTTGAAGCAAGAGCATCTTGGGGGTTGAACAATATTACATTACCAAAAAGAAATTATTTCACATTTTTGTTTTGTTTGTAGGTTTTCATGATTTTTAAACCATTTTAGTTTGCAGTCTCTCATCATAGAAGATGGTTCTCATTTTTAAGGCATTTCTTGCTCAATCATCATTTCTATTCACATCAAGTCCAAGATTAATATCTCACAATGTGGTAACAATTCTAGTTTTGTGGTGATTGTTGAATATATTTTTAAACTTATTGGTCCCTTGGATGTTTCTAGATTGAAATGTATCAAGTTTCATGGCATAAATATCACCACATGTAGCATCCACAAGGGCCCTTTGGGGGTTTTGTGCCAAATTTTGAATATCGCATCAACCATTATAATTTGAATCAGTCCTAATAAGAGATTTGAATGGTCATGACCCTTTGGTTGATGGTACCTTATCCTTTGAATGGATCCATATAAATAGGATAATGAACTCTTTGGAACAAGTATGGGATAGAGAAAGGAGATATGAGCCACAAGATTAGGGTTCTTTACATTTTAATCGAAATATTGCCTATGACCATATGAGATTGTAATAACCATATCATAACTTGTTAGGACCTAAGGGTAAAGGCATGTTTTAGTGGAATGTATATACTATGTGTTGAGATTTAATAATTACCTATCATGTTAAAGCATTTGAAATGCATTGTTGCGTGTGTGTATATATATATATATATATCTTTTATTTTTGTTGTGTACCTACTCTAGTATATTGTCTATATGTATTTGGGCTACATGAATACATAATTCTTCATCGGGTTCTCTATC
The DNA here is from genome assembly GCA_027924645.1 of Cunninghamia lanceolata. Lineage (NCBI taxonomy): Eukaryota > Viridiplantae > Streptophyta > Pinopsida > Cupressales > Cupressaceae > Cunninghamia > Cunninghamia lanceolata. Next base: position 399,928 of record BSBN01001327.1, on the reverse strand, counting down.
TATGATTGCATCAAGAGGCCTGAAAGACAAAAAGGATGCAAAGAAACTAAAAAACCTCTTCATGATCCATTAATTTCCAACCACAAGAATTGAGCCAATTAGGTGGAGGCAAAAAAGACCGCACGTAGCATTGAGTTTTTTGCCATTGAATGCTTGAACTAGAGGCTAAACAAAAAGTATCTAGACACTGAAGAACCTATTTAACATTATCTTCATCTTCCATAAGCATAAGAAAAGAGTCATCAACAAAATGACCATTAACAAGTTGTTGAGTGGAATTGGGAAGAGTGGTACCTTTAACTAGGTTATGTGAAACACCATGAACCAAGAGGTAATGAAACCCTTCCACAACCAACACGTAAAGTGCAAGAGAAAGAGGGCATCCCTTCCATATGGAATAGAAAATTTGAAAAGAGGGGGATTGATGGCCATTGATAATTATGTAGGCAATAGCATTCACAAAATCCATTTGCACTCAATATAGGAATTTGGGATGAAAACCTAAAGCATGTAGCATAGCAAGGATAAAAGGTCACTCAATGTAGTCTTAAGCTTTTGCAAATTCAATTTTGATGATGATGCTTGCTGCTGAGAATATTTGGCCCATTCCATTCCTTTCCACATAGTAATAATGTTGTCAAGAATATATCTAGATTTGATAAAAATTAGTTTACTCTAGTTGAACAATCACGGGAGAAGATATTTCAACTTGAGAGCAAGAGCCTTGACAATCATCTTACAAGAGATATTGAGTAAGGTGATTTGTTGCCAATTGCATATATCCTCTAGGTCTCTAGCCTTAGGTATGAATTTTATATTTCATTTGATAATAATATTACCTAAGGAATTTGAATTATAAGCTTCCAAGTAAACTCTATACAAAATCATTGCCAACCATATCCAACAAGGCTTCATAGAATTCACAAGGAAATCCATCACATCCTAAGGCTTTTTCATTTGCCATGGAGAACACTGCCTTGCACGAAGATATATTAGGGTAAGTAGTTGCTCACAGAGAGCTCTCTAAGAAGAGGTGACCCAATAGGGAACCACAATAGTGCATTGTTGAAGGGCATTAACTCACTTAGGGTGGAATTTTGAGCTTTGAAAACCTATTTATATTGGCAAACAAAAGCCTAAGTAATAGAAGAAAGTTCTATTAAGAGTTGTTGTCCATCATTTTCCAAGCTTCGAGAGATTTTCAAACTCCTTATATACTCTTGATTATATAAGGAGTTTGAAAAGCTCTCTAAGCTTGGAAAATTTTCTTCAAAACTCAATCCCCAATTTTAAGCCAATGTAGACAAGATTTGATTTGAGGTCTTTTAGTAGAAAGATTATCAACAAGTTGCTTCTATTGACAAACATTGGCAACACAATTATAAAGACTTGGGGTAAATGGTTGTTCTTCCAACTTGGTAGTGGCACAGTGGAGCTATGAGGTGGTTGTCTCATTTAAGCAACGACAGAAACATACCAGTTGATGCCCATGAATGCAAAAAAAATGAGATGTAATTTGATTGCATTATTCCACCATTTAATCCACCCAGTCCGATGACAGGGACACGACTCCAAATTCCAAACATGCCAAATGTGGGCTAGGGTTGGCTAATGAGTAAACAAAGAAGTGTTAAGAAAGAATTACATTTTCTTGGCTTTGGGCTTAGCAAATTGCCATTCAATACACAATTTTAGTGGAAAGTGTTCAGAAAGGACAACTTCTAGTAATAGCTCAATTAGCAAGGGAAAACAACTAGCAAAGAAGAAGAAAGATTGAGCTGACCTCATAGCTTTGTCAAGCCATTTAAGAACCCTTTCAAAATTAATACATGTAATACCAAACTTCTCTTTCACCAACTATCTAATGTAATACCAAACTTCTCTTTCACCAACTATCTAATGCATAAACGAAGTGCCCCATTTGAGGATACCACTTCCACCATATTAAATCCTCCTTTAACACAATCCAAGTTGCAATAGATACCTAGTCAACAATCCAACCTAGTAACATATCCCATACGGCAGCGGCTACGAGGCATTCAGAATGGCCATTTAACAGCATTTGACCGTACTTATTAATTAATTGAATTTCAGAATACTGTTGTATTCTGAATTTCAATTAATTAATAAATACGGTCAAATGGCCATTCTGAATGCCCCGTAGCCGCTGCCCATTCCATTACACACCATTTTCAAATTAACAACGCATTCATTTCAATTTATATTTATTTCCCCGTTAGGGACTTCGATAAGCTTCGAAAGAGCAGGTGTGTGGAGGAACATATTTTTAGATAATCATGACAAGCCATTAAAATGTCAACAGATCTCTTACAATGAGCGCACACAGACAACATGCATGATTGACGGACCCATGCGGAGGAAAAAAGTAGAACAAAATTCAGCCTTAGTGAACTTAGTGGAGCAGCACCCTGCCTCCTTTTGACTCACCTGCAACATTACAATTACCACACTGTTGAGAACTGCTTCCTTGTACAAATTCCTCCACCTGTTTATTACCTGCTCTTTCCTAACCCAACACTATGGAAACACCCACGTCATTCTCCATTTCTAGTAGTCCACATATATGGAACTGGAAGATAGCTTTCTCAACATTCTTGTATGTCCTCACAACTGAAACCAAAGAAATCTTTCCGTCTGTTAAATGTCATTTAATATTGGATTTTACTAAGTTTATGATTTCAAGAGAAAACACGAGAATCCATGGCAAGGACAGCTTCAGCAGCAATCCTCAAGATGCTTGTTATTCTGATAGGTGTTGTAAGATTGGGCTTCAGTGCCAACAGTGAAGCAATTACTAGACATTATAAGTTCAATGTTGGTTATCTCTAATCTCATTTATCATCCTTGGGTTCTTGGTTTTATGGTGGATAGATCAGATTTTTTCACTTTATCCATTTATAAAAACATTGGTTTTGTTTGGTGATGCAGGTTGTTTACAAATCAGTCCCCCGTCTATGTCACTCAAAAGACATTGTAACTGTAAATGGACACTACCCGGGGCCTACAATCCGTGCAAGGGAAGGAGATACATTGTTTATCAAAGTAACCAACCATGTTGAACACAACATTACAATTCACTGGTAAACTTAATCTGTTTTTCTTGGTTTTTGTGGTTCAGTCAATGAATTTGTACTAAAACATAACAAACTATGGGAAATGTTGCAGGCATGGATTGAGACAACTGAGAACAGGGTGGAGTGATGGACCAGCTTATATAACACAGTGCCCCATTCAGCCTGGGAAGACATATACTTACAGGTTTACCATCACAGGGCAAGAGGGAACCTTGTGGTGGCATGCTCATATTTCATGGTTGAGAGCAACTTTGCATGGTGCTATTATTATTTACCCAAGAAAAGGCCTTCCTTATCCTTTTCCCCATCCAGATGCTGAGGTTCCTATAATTTTAGGTTGGATTCTATCCATAATTGGTCTGATCTTTTATATTGAGACCCCTAAAAGTGAGGAAATGGTATGCAATTAAACATGTTGATTTTTTATTTTTGTTTTTGTTTTTTTCCAGGAGAATGGTGGAATGCAGACATAGAGCAGTTAGTTGCTGAAGCAAATATTACAGGAAGAGCACCAGATATCTCAGATGCCTTCACTATTAATGGGCTCCCAGGAGCTCTGTACAACTGCTCACAAGAAGGTACAGCCTCTCCAATCTGGACTTATGATACGTATTTGAGTTTCTCTTTTGTTTTTAATATTATATCTTATGAGCCAACTTGCAAACACAATTGTTTGGAACTTCAACTAGCACGAATCCAATGCCAGAGTTCAAGTAATATTATATATATTCCAGTTTCTTTAGATTTCTACTTAATAAAGGCCAGAATTAAAGTCCATAACGAATATTAGGTTGACCAACTTCTTGTAATCTTAAGGGGAGAGCTTAAACAGCCGTACGTTACGGTCAAGGTGGGTTGTTTATGTGGAGATAAGCCTGATTGGGCTGTTTACTTTCAATGGTCTAAAGTTAGTCTCAAGCTTCAATAGGAGGATACTACTTTTGCTTTTAAGAGGATAAATTTCCAGCTATTCTAGTGCACTGCATTTGATTGATAATATCATGATTTCAATATTATTTTGATTGCCCTTACACAATATGTTTGTTTAACAGTTAGTGAATCCTTAATTACATGTTTGAGATTCTTTATATACATACGTTTGAGATTCTTAATTTTTTTTTTTTTATGGAGATCATCCACAAGATCGTTTTTGTTATTCAATATGGGAGCATAAGTCTTAGGCTGAACCTCTTTGGCTAAGAGCCAAGGAGCACTATCCCCGCCTCATCCCTTTTAGTATTGGAGGCCTTGCACTTAACAAGACTTAATCCCTAGTGGACTCATTCAAAACCTTTCAACTTCACCAGAAGACCAAAAACCCTTTGACAGATTCTTAATCTTAAATATCAAAACATATTTTTTATTCATCTCACTATTTTACTTAAGGATTCAGTAACTGTTAAACAAACATATTGTGTAAGGTCAATCAAAATAATATTGAAATCATAATATTATCAATCAAATGCAGTGCACTAGAATATCTGGAAATTTATCCTCTTAAAAGCAAAAGTAGTATCCTCCTATTTAAGCTTGAGACTAACTTTAGACTCTTGAAAGTAAACAGCCCGATCAGGCTTTTCTCCACTTGAATAACCCACCTTGACCATAACGTACGGCTGTTTAAGCTCCCCCCTAAAGATTACAACAAGTTGGGGAACCTAATATTCGTTATATATATATATATATATACATTCCCTGTCCGAGGTATTCGTATTGTTCTAGAAAAACATCGACACAATTATACAAATTCATGCAATAATGGATCTAACATATAATATTAGTGTTTACATGGTTGCAGATTCCATATTTAGATTGCCAGTGACTGCAGGCAAAACTTATCTCCTTAGGATAGCCAATGCTGCATTGAATAATGAACTGTTCTTCTCTGTAGCCAGCCACATTCTTACAGTTGTGGCAATTGATGCTACATATACTAAGCCATACAAAACAGACATCCTCATGTTAGCCCCTGGACAGACAACTGAAGTGTTATTGACAGCAGACCAACCATGGGGTGCATATTACATGGCAACTCAGGCATACTTCTCAGCAACAGGAGTGCCCTTCGATAACACCACAGCCACAGCCATATTGGAATACCAGAACATTCCACTAACATATACAGATGAACCTATCATGCCATTCCTTCCTGCTTTCAACGACTCTCAGACGCCAAATGACTTCTCTGCAAGTCTCAGAAGCTTAAAGAATGCCAAAGTTCCACTAGATGTAGACAGAGATCTCTTCCTCACTGTGGGGCTGGCTCTGAAGCACTGCCCACCTGAAAAGCCCTGCAATGGCTTCCAAGGACAAAGGCTCAAAGCTACATTCAATAACATCTCTTTTGTGAGGCCACAGACTGCTATTCTTGAGGCTTATTACTATGGGAGCAATGGAGTATTTACTCCTGATTTTCCTGACAAACCAGCTTTGGAGTTTGATTACACAGGCCAGGGACTGCCAATGAGTTTTTGGCAGGCACAACAGGGAACAAAAATCAGTGTTCTTCCTTTTAACTCCAGTGTACAAATAGTCCTGCAGAACACCAACATTATTGGTACAGAGAACCACCCGATTCATCTTCATGGGTACAACTTTTACATTGTTGGGCGGGGGATTGGAAACTATAATTCCATAGAGGATTCTGCTAAATTTAATCTGGTGGATCCTCCAGAGCGTAATACAATAGCTGTTCCTGCAGGAGGGTGGGCTGCTATCAGATTCAAAGCTGACAATCCTGGTAAATATAACCAAGCACATACAATAACATTTTTTCCCTTGATTTTTCTATCCTTATCTACCATTAAGATGAAAAAGGCTGCGATTAAAAAAGGTTCAGATTTTTTTTTTTTTGTTAAATTTATGACTACTTACCGAGATTTAACTTGTCTTTCTCTGTAACATTTCAGGTGTGTGGTTCATGCACTGTCATCTAGAAGTTCATACATCTTGGGGTTTGGCAACAGCTTTGCTAGTGGAAAATGGATTTGGGCCCTTGGAAAGACTTGAACCACCTCCTTACGATCTACCACAGTGCTGATGAAATGTTGGGCAATTGATCTGCTGCATAAAGTACAAAAATTAGTTCCTTGGCGGCTCTAAAATCCTAATAATATTTCGGAATTACATTTTGGATGTCATGGTTAGCCTGAACCATATATATCCCTTGTACAAAATATAATCCTCATGACAAATTATAATTGAAAGTGAGAGGCAAATGGGATAAAGAAACTGTGAAATGAGATTCTATATTAGATTTGTACATAATACTTCTATATTTCATTTAACTAAAGAAGATTAAATATAATTTTTAAGAGGATTTACAAACTTTTATAAATTTGGTTTTAGTTAAGCCATCTAATTGTTAAATTGAAACTAGCATTCACTTATCTAATGTCGATTGAAACTCTTACTGTTGAAACTCTTACTGTCTAACAAACTGTTAGTTACATGCTTATTCATTTATTCATTAACTCTAATACTCCCTGTTGGGACTGAAATTCCCAGGTTGTTTTTTTGGCAAATATTAAGTTTCAATCATCCAAAAATTTCAGTATGTGAGCATATATGGAAAGATCCATAGTTGTTTTCAAGCAGAGATTAACAATTGAGTTGATAGAAATATTTGGATTTGATCTATTCTGATTCCTAAAAGACTTAATATAACATGGTTGAAGTGCTCATTAAAAATGAACCGTAAACACATGACACCGTTAACCCTTCGTCGGACAGACAAATTCCCGTCATAACGATCGATGTAAGATGACTTGATCAGGGTATGTTTCCCAGGTCTCTCCGACTATGTAGGTCACACCGATAATAGAAGTCATAAAGGATTTCGGACAAGGGCAAAGATAGCATATCAGTGGGATTATTGTATCGGCAAAGATTATTTAAACTACATCGATCTTACATCTCTCACTGACGGAGCTCTAAGAGATATGCAAAGGGAAATGAGTATTGGCGTGAGACTGATCATCGGGGAGAAGATATTAAGAATCACCAATTAATAAATTCACACCGATGACCTTCGCCGATATGCTAAATTATTGTATATACAAGACATGACTTGTTATCACCGGTTCTCTTTACCGTTTCTACCAGTCACTCTTTGCATCTGATGAAGGATGCATTCCCAACATACATTCTAAAGATACATTCTCGATATGCTTTTGTGATATATGTATGTAATGTACATTCGGCGAAACAATACAAAACTCATGCCGATACACAGTAATATACAACGCGGAACTCAAGAGAGAATTAAATCGGGTTAAAGGGATGCATCGAGACTTTATGTATATCGGAGGATGCATATACAACTCGGAATCGAAAATAAATGAACCATGGTTCATAATAGCAAGGAGTCCAGAAAGGAGATACAATTGAATTTGTATGTATCAGGCATTGTATATGAAGGTTGGATATAAGTAGTGGGTCCCGCCGCTTGCACATTGGGCTTGTATAATAACAATGTATATCTTTGATATACAAGCCAATATACAAGCAAAGGTACATTCCCAATATACAAGCAAAGATACAAGCCAGATGTCTAGAAAAATCTTTGTATGTTTAATGCTTGTATGTATACAAGATACAAAGGAAATGTATATACAAGTGCACGAAACACCACGTAGGCCCCATCGCCAATGGGTATACAAGTTTATACATGACCGGATATGTAATTAATTCCAGTTTGTTTCATAGACCTGATGGAGTCCGCGTCTTGTATGAATGTCCCGTGAAACAGAACTAGTGGTCGTCGGTAGAAGAGGAGCGTCGGAGTAAAAAACTAAGGAGTCTCTGATATCATGATGTCTCAGCGACAAGGTTCTCACCAATAATTATATCGAGGACACCAAATAGATCAGGGAAGAATGTTATTCTTACAGCGATGTAGGAGGTCTTGCCGATACAAAATATAGAAACCCTAAAAACGACATTAAAATCTGAATGGTTAAGATATTCTTCTGACATTTGAAATATGGGTTTTGTGCAGGATATACACAGCATGGATCAAGTTATAAAAACACCCACGAAAGGATCTTGAGCAACTGATAAATCATCGATAAGGGAAGTAATTATTTGAGTAAATACATATGTTTAAATAAATCTATTTTGATCATTTGATTAAAGATTAATTTGTGTTTTATTTGGTCTTTTTAGGGATAATAAAGAAACCCTCGAAGGATATTAAGCAGAACTACAGTTAAAGAGCTTTGTTTGACCTTGAAATGGTTATCCATTTGGTGATTAAAGATGAGTATTAATTTTCCTGAATCTGTTGTATTAAGACAAATACTGTTGTTCGGTTATCAACCGTCACAACTATTGTAACTGATCTGAAGCTTGTATGCCTCTCTTTATAAGAGATGACCAAGACCAAAAATGGAGGATAGAATAGGATAGAGATATAGAAGTAGGGAGAGATTATAGAATAGAACAGGGGATATTATAGATTAGATTTGAACAACAATGCTAGTTCGCTTTTAATATATTTTATTTCTGGTAGACCATGTGCAAGCATTCTCTAAGGAAGTCAAGTATGTGAACATGAAGCAGTAACTGCAAATTTCGGTATCAACTATCTGTTTAATCTATTCAATTATATGACTATCTCCTTTCAAAGTTTTCTCTGTTATTCAATTTGAGTTATCAAGTATATCTTCAAGTTGTCTATACACATTTGCTGTTATAGTGTGATAAGATTAACTGGTTTCTGCTTTCAGAATTAAATCCTTTAAATCTATCATAGTAACTGTGAAGACATTGTCATGGATCTGTAAGAAGAGTCATATAGTTAGGGTTTGTATTCTGTCTCCAATTTTTTGATAAATCTGTTACAATTGCAGTATTATTCTGAGAGGTTCCTTCAAGCAGGGATTAAATCCTTTTAGATGAATACAGGTAATTTGATTTTATCAATTGGATATATATAAGTATGGAATATTAACTATTTCCTTGCAGGGTTGTACAAGTTACATACCTATTTTTCATGCCGGATAGTTAGAGTTTTTACCAAACAAGCAGTCATTTATTTCATGATCATATTGACTCTATATTCAATAAGGCATTGGTCTAGTGTTTTCATTATCACTTATACAAATTCACTTTATATTTACTCAATTAGATTGCATTATTGTTTTAGCATTACATTTAGAATTAACTCGTTGTCTTTTCATCTGTTTTATAATTTATGCCATTATCAATAGTTAGATCAATTCATATCAAAGTAGTGATTATCTCTTTATCTGCTTTATTAATTAGAGGTTTACCCGCCTAGGTCTGGCAAAGCCTGAAGTGAAGGGGGTTTAGTCATATCTACCCTGTGTCAGTTAGCCAAAAATGTCAAGAGAGCCTAGCAACCTTTTAGGGTTAACAACCTGCATTTTTGAGACCTAACACTCCCCATTGAAGAAGAAATGAATTCTCTACAATGCCTAGCATATCCCTACATATTACAAACTTGATTGATAAAGGAAAAACAAACCATCTAGTTAAATAGTTAGTGGCAGTGAGAATGAAAACTTCTTGTAAGCATCTTCTCTTTTTTAGCTTTTCTCCTTTACCATTCTAAAATCTTGTAGGCACCAAATTCCATCAAGTTGCCTCATCATCCTCTTAAAGGTATAATTAACAAGTTCTCCCTTTGCTAAATTTCTGAGTTCCCAAATTCCACCTTCCCAAGCTCCAAAATTCTAAATCTCCCAAATTATTAGACAAAATCTATATTTAGCTAAACGTCAAATTCTCCCTCTAATCTTGAAGATTCGTCCTCTTCAAAATAAGAAATATTGTCTACAATCAACTATTAAAACCTCTTGAGGATAGCTAAAAACAATGGAAAAGAGCAATAGACAAGCCTTCAAAACATCATTGGTAAGAACCTTCAAGACACAACTGTATATCAACCATGCTCTATGAACAAAAATAGATAACTAATACCCAAAATGTTATTTAAGAAAATCTCTAACCACGGATGAAAGGTGGACATCACTAAGACTCAGAAAGCTTCAACCCACCTAATTCAATATGCTCATAGCTTCAATGCATAAACAATGAGAGCATACCAAGATTGCAAATATGAGTCTTTTTTATAGCCACACATTTGAACCTTTGCAATATACTCAATACTAACATGTCCCAAAAAATGGCTAGCTTGAGCCTATTTATATTCATATTTTCCATGAAAATAATTTAGCAATATAGTTTCAAAAGAAAAAACAAGCCATTTCACCTTCACTTAAAATTAATAATAGCTAAGAATTTAAAAGGCGAAGATTTTAGAAGATTTGGGCTCACAAAAACTTTACAAATGAATCTTATATGCTACTTTAATCTAAACCAACTCCTATCTATTTTATGGATCTTACGTCATAAAATGTGTACACTAGCATTTTACACTTAGTTTAACACCTGGGTGGACCTAAAATGTTTACACTTGTTAATCAAGACCTATTTTAACACCTTTTTGAACATTACATGATTAATTCTTTATCCTGGTAATAAAACCCAACAAAATAACAATGAGACCAACCTAAGAACACTTAAAGAGACTTATGCCAAGATTTTTGGGGCTAAAGGACAAGGGCACCCAAGTGCCCTGGTCCCTCATTAAGTCCTAACCTATTTTTAAGGTATGACGGCTTAAGACATCTTAAGTGGTTCCTCATGTCGGCCCCATTTGGTTTTATTCGTCATTTGTGTTGAATGTACAAGACAACTGAGAGGGGGGTGAATTAATCAAGTATCAAAAATTTCAAACCCACACAAACATATTCATATCCACATCAGTTCACTTAAACCCTTAATCTGTTACATGATGATTAAACATGAGAAGCAAATAAGAAAAACTTAAACACATCAACACCATACACAAGAGAACACCATATTTTACGTGGAAAACCCTAAAAGGGAAAAACTACAATGAGGATTAGCTCACAATATAATGTAGTAGGAATGTACCGAATTACAAAGGCTCACTACCAGAGGGCTCATTGTCTAAAAGAGAGAATGCTCACTGCAGGTGGACTCACTCTCCAAGTGGGCTCATTGCCCACTGAGAAAGAAAGAAAGAAGAGAAGAATGGCTCACTACCAGGCTTTGAACTGATATAGTTGCATCTAACCTATGCATGGAGTTCAATTCCAATGAAGCTCAATATTCATCACAACACAAACAACATCTTTGCAGCATCACTGAAAATGGTAGACACCTTTTACTCACTACATCTAGTAGCCTAACACACAAAAGCTCTCACTATCCTGGTCAAATTTGCATCACAAACATCATATCCCTCATGCACACACACATCCACGACTCCTTGACACTTATTTATACAATCACCAATCATGAAAACATTCTCCAAGGTCAGCAACACAACTTAACCCATAAAATTCAAATTAGATCTGGACCTAAAAATTCCCACGGAGGAAGGGAATGAATGCAAACCAAGTCACACTTTAGTATGGACCTAAAACCACTCTTACATGCTTCATCACGCTTTCACAATCACCAAAGCATAACCAGAATTAGTGAAAACAACCAATTCGGCCAAACTTGTGTTAACACCAAGAACTTTTAAGCACACGCTTCCTCAAAGATAAACACACCTTGTAGACCTTACATAAATCTTTAACATAATCAAGAAAGATCCACAAACATCTGGAAGTCACTTGGAAACCAACAAATTCAACCATAACAACTTTCACCTAAAGGAAGTTCATAGTCTGCTTACAAACAACACTATCGAACTCTGCTACACGATAAATTGCTTTCCGAAGCACCAAATCACAAACCTTCTAGATAGAAGATAGATAAGGACCTTATAAGCATATATCCAAAACCACAACACCTGAAACCATTTTGCAGAGAAATGTGGAGCAAAATACTTTCTCCTAGATACACTGCAAACACTGTCAGACATTGTCTTCAAACTAGTGAACATAACTTTTACTGTACAGCGATTCGGAGTACCAAATTTTGGATTTAGCATCTTTAAACACTTCTCAACAACATATCCAAACCATACACTCAAATCTCCAACACAAAAGAAATGTGGAGCAAAAACTTGAACAACATTCAGTAAGCCAAAATACTTCTTCAACACATTGTTTCCAATAAAATCAAATTTTCTCAAAAGCACTTGGAAACCCTGCAAGAGAAACATATTCTTAACACCTTCAGCACTTCTTCAAGGCAATCACATCATCATTAAATCAGCAACAGTAGAGAGCACAGTTGACACCAATGACAACATAAACATGTTGACATCAATGACAACACTGATTAGCACATACTTGCAATAATCTCCCCCTTTGTCATTGATGGCAACATATAATGTGAAAAACCATCGTGACACAACTCTACACTAATCTCACTTTCCCCATTTCTTTTACACATCTTGCTTTCTTTCTCTCCTTTTGTTTTTCACATGAACTCTCTCCCCCTTTGACATCAATGACAACACCGATTAGCACGTACTTGCAATAGTTTTTGAGCAGGAATGCATATAAAAGCAAGTTAGTTTATTCATTTGAACATCTCTAAGAAATCTAAGCACTCTTGCACTCTCTCTTTTGTTAGGGATAACTGGCAGAAGATATCAATTAAATGCAAATAAAGATTAAACAAAGGAATGGAAATACATAGAAATAATAACAGCGAGAGACAAGTTTTAACGTGGTTCACCCAAACTCAGGCTACATCCACCAAATAGAGAGTCCAACATTATTATCCAGTAAATCAAACTGATTACAACCAGCAATCCCTACAACTCAATACCACTGCAAATGCTACAATACAATATCAACGAAAACCCTAATCCTTAGCCATTTTTTCACAACTTTTGTCAGTTACAAAATAGGGTTTTTTAAAGTCAGCTAATGAAAAAAATAACTCCCGACACCTTAATAAAATAATAAAAAACCGTGTGAGGTTTTGGGGGCGCTACCCCCAAGCCCACCTTGTATCGCGACAAGGAGCACACCAGGGGCGCTGCCCCCAAACCCCCACAAGGGGCGCTGCCCCTTGATGCCTTAGGAATTTGGGGGAAACCACACCGATAAAAGTGGGGTAAATTTAATCTCTGAGTATGATTAGGCTCCATATAACAACATCTTCTTCTCTCTCATGCTCTCTACTCTTCTTGAAAGCTCTCTATGGTGGATTATTGTTGCAGTAGTAACTTATTGCAAGTCTTATGAAAATATTTCTACTTCTTTCGGCTACACCAACTTCTTGAGTCAAGTTGTGATGCCACATCAATTATGCTAGGGTTTCCATGCTCGTGGTGACTTATTTCCTTCATGTTTTGTTCTAACATTTCATTCTACTTCAGATTTTCCTATGCCCTCCTAGGGCAAGCTCTTTTTATCTCTCATCATTGTTATTGTGGAGGTGCAAACACCGTTCATAGAGCTTGACTTAGGAAATCTCCTAAATAGCACACAACCATTTTCCTTCTTGTGTGTGTGTGCAGGTAGCATCCGAAAGAATCTACAAAAAACAAGTTACAGGGAGTAGGAACACAAAAGGGCAAAGACACGAGAAGTTTAACATTTTGCAAAACCCTAATTAGGGTCTAGGGCACCCAAGCGCCCTGGTCCTTTGAGCTCCCAAGTTTGGATCCAAGTTCTCCTCTATTCACTAATCTTTGTTGTGCTTTCAGATTGTCTGTATTTGTTTCTGATAGTTTGTTGTGCTCCGATCTTGCTTAACTAGGGTTTCTACTTTGCCCTAGCTTGATTGGTTAGATTTGGTTGATTCTCCTCTATACAACAAAGGGACAAATCCCCTATAGTTTGGCTCTCCTACTTGGGTAGAAGCCAAACTTGCCTTGTGTTCTAATGTTAGATAGAAGAGAGTTTGACCTAATTTGATCTCTTGAGCTAGTCTCTCTTTTCTATCTAACATTTTGGTGAAACTGTCATTTCTTGTACTTTGGCATCCTTCTTGCTTCAAATATGAGTTGTTTGCTGCCCTATATCTGATTAGATTTCATTCATATTTAGTTATATAGCTTAATTTTTCATTATTTCATCGCTAGGGTTTGCAAAAATCTTGCTTTTCTAGGAAATCTAGCTAATCTTCAACCTAGGGTTTGTAGATTAGTGTGTTGTTTTAGATCTTGTTACATTGTTAGATTGATTAAATTGATTTCATTCTTGTACCTTATATTTCCTTGTGTTTACAACATTCTTACATTTTGGCATGTGAAATTGGAAAAAACAAGCATTTCATTTTAGATCTTGAAAAGAGCATATTTGTTGCCTTGTTTACATTTCATAAACTTAGGTGTCTATGTAGTTCTATGCATTTCAAGACCATAACCTTGTTTATTGCAGGTCCCCACCTCTCAAGAGCTTTAATTGTTGTGAATTTTAGCCCTAACACTCTATTTTCTAGGCCTTTGCATCCTATTAATCTTAAATAAACCTCATTTTGATCATAGCTCCCTCTCTTGGAATTTTGGCTTGAATCATTGTGTGTTTGCTTCATTATTGTCATTTTTCACCTGATTAGGCTAACTTGGTTGTAGAAGACATGTTTTCTAACCTCGTGTGCTGACTTTCTTGTAGGATTTTGTGTGTATTTTGGCTCTTTCTTATTCTAACCATGTTTTCTAGGTTTGAGGTGTCTCTACCCTATCCTAAGGTGTCTTTGTAGTCCCCGAGGCATCTGTGCCTACCCACTCTGCATAGATGCCTTGCATTGAGGTGTTTATGGTAGTCCACTTTACATAGACACCTTGCACTAAGGCATTTGTGTCTTTCACTTTACACAAATTCCTTGCATTGAGGCATCTACACTTGGTTTTATGTCTTTGCCCTATCTATCAATATTTTTACATTTTGTGAAGTATTTGTGCCCTATGTTGTAGCATTTTCACAGTATCTTAGTCTTTCTAATATTATTTTTTATCATCTTTTTTCTAACTTTTGTTTGACTTGTGGGATTGATTATCTTGTGGAGTTATCACTAACCATTTGCAAGTTCGATCAATGAAGCCCTATATATTTGAAACTACTAACATTTTTGGGTGTAGCTTACTCTTGTCAAAGGTTTAATTATCCACTAGTTGTTAGTTGCACACTTGCTATCTTAAAGGTTAATGAACATTATTTTCTATGTTTGCATGATTTAGTGGTGTGTATGCTCTTTCCTCACACTAAAATCACTTTTTTTATTTTTATCCTGAAAGGCTAGGTGTGTACGCTTTTTCCTTGTGTTGCAAGGTGATCTTGGAAATCAAAAACATCTAGTCCTTTCTTTATTTCTTTTTACCTTACTTGGCTTAGATTTCATCACCAAGTGGAAACCCAAACCCATGCATTATGACAAGGTGTATAAATTGAGGGGAGAATCAAAAGACTTGCCTCAAAGGAGTTGTCAACTTTCGTACAACCTTGTTGTCCACTTGAAGGGACAAGGTGAAGTGAGAAGGTATTTGACCTAGACCATATGCCCTAGACAACACTCCTATTCATAGAATTTAGCCTCATGTACCTTTAGGTATATCAAGGACATCCCCTAGCAAACCTTGTTCAAACCTAGATAGGAACCATTCAACCATTTGTCACTTAGGATGCATCGATAAGTGGTTAGACTCGAGAAGTTAATCACCACGTGTTTCTAGAAATGGGATTGTAGGCCATGTATACTCTCCTCTCACACCTTAGTGTGATCTTGAGGATTAAAAGTGGTTAGTGCCTCCTTATGGGCCCTACTTTCCACTCCTAGATCAAGGCATTATCGGTGGGCTCATAAGTTGAACACTCCTACTTGACTAGTTTAGGCTATTCATGTGCTTAGTGTGTATTTAAATTATGTAGAACCCATGAAATATCCTAAATCCAAAAACATTTACACAAACCTTAAAATGCAAAAAATCAAAAGTCTTGAAAAGTTTAAAATCCTCAAATGCCAAAGGTTGAAACAACCTCTAAAATCTAAATTTTGAAGCAAAGGAAAACCAAGCACCTTCACCTCGTGTGAGATCCACCCACTTAAAACCAAGGTTTTGTAAGTCCACTCCAAATCCAAAAGCCCAAGATCCAAAACATCAAGCAACCTTTTTCAACTCCTATCCATTAATCAAAAATTAACCTCAAATCCCAACTCATAAGTCGTATATCATCCCAAAATCAAGCAAATCACCCACCCCAAATCTATCCTTTTTAAAGACCTAGATCTCTTAGGCATAATCTAATCAATTGAATTATCTAAGGTGTCGCACCCTTCCCAAAACAAAAAATCAAAATTAATCCCCCATCAAAATCAAAATCAATCATCATACAAGGTCCTAGACCTTAAATCAACCCCAACCAAATCAATCATCAAAATTAAACAAAGCCCAATCCAACACCAACCAAATCAAACAAATCCCAATCCAATCAAATCCCAATCAATCCTCAACTAATCAAAATCCAACCAAGTATCAAGTGTCATGTGAAAGGAAGTTAGGTGTGTGGAAATCGCTTCCTACACTAATCTAATGAGGAGAGGTGAGTGCAAATTCTTTTTAATGATCTTTATAGTTATAGCAATGTTAACATAACAATGGAGATATTGCAGCAATACACAACACAAGAATGTAAGACAGGAGAGAGAGAGAGAGAGAGAGAGAGAGAGAGAGAGAGAGAAGATATAACGTGGGGAAAACCCTTACGGGTGAAAAACCCCACTCCAAAACTTGTACAATGTATTATCTAAACAATGAAGTTTACAACACACTTGCAATGCAAGTCTTTTCAGGAGTCTTCGACACTCGTATCTGGAGATATTCTGGTAGCATAATAGTACCTGTCAGTCACATAACACATCTCCTCTCCAAGCACATGTTTAAATAGAAGTTTACAAGGCAAAAATGAACCTTTCTTGGAATGGGCATCCAACTTGGTCTCATGGCCCAAAACTCATGCCTAGGGACACTTGTCCAACGCTGCAACATGGTCATGACACTTGTCACATCACCCCATTCCAATATGGGTGCCTAATCCCAAGATAGGCAATGACAGATCCTCTTAAGCATCTTACAGCTATCATAGAATCCGTCATAACTGACAGCACTTACAGTTGTAAGAGAATCTATCATACACTGACTAAAAATAACATATTCCTCTTACATTTCATAACCCACCTTGGGCACCCAAAGATACCTTCCTCAATGATGCTCTTCGACACTTCTCCTCACCTGTCATAGGATCTTCTATTTCTAACTTTTACGCATCATTGATTCTGTCATAGGAATCTATCATAACTGTTTCGGTCAAGATTCACTTACACACTAGCTAAGATGCTGACACATGGTAGAAAACCTCTACCACACAAAGGGGACGCCTATCTCCACAAGGAGTGAGTTGACCATCCTAGTCATCTTACAAGTGGAGTGACAACTCGTCGTGCCACTTCGCACTAAATGACAAAATAGGATGTGCAACAAATACAACATAGGCTAAATAAATAAATACATTACAATAAATGAATGCAAGGAATTACCAAGGTTGAGACACCTTGTAGAGGAAAACTAATGCATTGTAGACTTAACATAATTTAGGGGAAAACCTATCTGAACAGTCAACTCTATCATTATACTTCCCACATTAAATCATCAACCAAGGAGCATAAGCTTATGATGGTACTACACTGTCTGTGCCTTTATGGACTCAAATCCTCTTAACTATTCCATTCAAACCTATTCTGATTAGCCTCGTCTGCTGAAATTCACAGAACTGTAAGAACAGCAAAAATAGTTTAAAATCTAGTTACTACGGGTACCTTCAACATAAGCTGTAGATGACTATTAATAACAGGAAATTACAGAATTAACTCAAAACATTCTAAGTGATAAAAGAATTGATTCTAACCTTCGGAGGACTTCAAATGGACATAGCATGCATGCGCTCAAAGATCATACTACTATGTTTTAACAATTAACATATTTTAATGAACTCACACTGCATTTATACATAAATGAAAAACTGATTGACAAGAATGCATAAAAGAAATGAGGAAATAAACAAAGTGAGGATCAATACGTTGAGTGGTTGGCTTAGGGGACTGACTCACTTAACTTGAAATCAAATCAAATCAAATTACAAATACTCATGCATCTTCGTAACATGTAGTTATATTCATTCCATATCATAAACAAAATCTTCTTCTGATTTTATTCAAATCAAAACATGTCTGGATAATTTCAATATTGAAAAACAGAGTAACGGCTAAGTAACTGAAAAGTAAGAGCAACTAACTTAACAACAAACTCATCCCTCTAACTTATACAAAAACTAGAGATTTTTATGCAACTACTAACTAATCCTTAATCAATCCAACCCTAGATACTAGGATGCAGTTTTCATGATTGATTTATTAATCTAACTGATCAAAAGAAGAAAAGTCATGTTCAAACAAGAACTCTCCTAAAACAGTTTGTATGAAAAACCACTCATAGACTGCGTTTAGAACAAGTCTTCTTTTCTGTATTTATTCCAATCCATGATGGTATAGATTCATCCTCCATCTGTCTTCACTTTTGGCGTTCAAACTACACTTCACTTAATTCCCTTGTCCTGCAACTTGCTGCAATTGCTCTTTCCTTGATGCCATGTCCTTGCTGCACAGGGTTAATCCTCCAAACATATGCACACAAAATAGCTTTCATATTTAAACCATAGGATTCTATCTATATTACATGCATACTTATATTTTAAGTCATCCACTTGATAATATCACCACCATATTCCATATTAACAATATAGGTTTAAAGTCTTTGAAAATTATATGCGAAACATCATATAGTAATGGTGATGTTTGTAAAGTATCTGCAGAATCATATGAAAAGGTTTTAAAAACATATAAAAACATCACAAAAAGAAGTCAGTAATTCAACCCATCATCTGCCCCCAACTACTCTTTTGCTTTCCCTCAAGCAAAATCAAGGAACTAAACATCTAGGGGAGAAGATTATAATGCAAAGTGATTCATCTAAGGTCCATGAGTTCTCTAACTCCTTATCCCTGTTTGAGATAAAAACCATTGTAGCAGGCAAGCCTATTCATCCTGACCAACTTTGCATTCCTACATTTATCACTCTTTTCTCTTGTCCAATATAGTACTGGGTAAAGGAGAATAGGAGGGTGAAATGTGAGTGGCAGCCATACTACTCATGTTTTCTCTGAAATCCTGATATACCTTCGTAGCCTCTCAAGCATGTTCATAAAATTATGGAAGGAGTGGGGCTCTTTCCGCTGCAATTCTAGAGTCAGACTATCCCATCTGATCTGCACATACTTCTGGCAGTTCTGAATGATAGACATTGCTAACCGTTGTATCCTTCTATAATCCCTGAGTCTTAAATCCATAATTACCTTACCTGGACCCTTATGAGAGAGGAGTGCTAACCATTGGGTCAGGATCAGATCAGGATTTAAGGATTCTTGCCTAATCTACAGTGGTACCTTCTTTTCTTGTTCCTCATACTTATCCATTAGCTCCCCTCTAAGCTGCTCATTTTTGAAGTAGGACATCAGTGCTCTACCTTGAAAATCACCAGCATAGATCAAGGGGTTCCACTCTGTATCTTCTTCCATCAAATAATTGTGCAAACAATATTCACACAGCTGATCTTGTTCTTCCAAACTGACTTCTTGAAATAACTGGAAAAAATCATGCCTTGAATAGATAGAAATAGACTAATCATTGATGAATCTATTAAATTGAAAACTGAGAAACTTTTCCTTGAGAAATAATGCATAAACTCTTGGTGGAGTTCTGCATTCAATGATTTGAATTGCTCGATCAATTACCTTTTTCAGCTTCCCTTCCAACCTTTTGATTACCAAGTCCTTTTCCTCAACTAATGCATTAAGACTTTGTTTCTCTTTTTCCCATTTCTCCTTTTCCTACTTGGTTTTATGAGTTAGATTCATTCATTCAAAGCCAGAGACAAAGTGGTATGGTACCCTAGGGTTTTTATCACAAGAGGTTGGAGAGTGAGCACTTCATCCTCTTCAATTTTTGTTTAACTTACAACCAGTTGTGCTAATAAATCTAAATTGGAACCATGGCCATAAGTCTGAATTTTCTCTTCCAGCTCTTGAATCCTTTTCTCTTTTTCTTTATCTTTCTCCTCATACCCCTTCACCTACTCTTCTAGCTATCTTATTCTATCCAAAGCTTCTTGAAGTTCTTTTCTAATACATCTATCATCCAACAATTCTTTTTCAAAATTTAGACTTTCATCATCACCTTTTCCAGGAATATCAAAAATTTCTTCAGCAGAATTATCAGGTACAGACTTCCCCATTTTCTTTGCAGTAAACAAATCCTCTGACTCAGAATCAAAAGAAACATACCTTCTTCTCTTGGTAGACATATTGACATTATCACAGGCGTCAGTAGAGACATCCTCAGGAGGAATTTCTCCTCTGTCTGAATCTAAATTCAGTGGAATTGGATCACTGTCTTGCTGGCCTTTATCTTTTTCCTCTAATTTATGTTCCTCAACAACTTTTTCCTTGGCACTTTGCCTCCTTAGCCTACCTGAGCATCTAGGAGTGAGTATCCGGCTTATCTTCCTTTTTCCTCCTCTTCTTGTCCCTCTTATTCCTTCTTTCCAATGCATTTTCTTCTTTCATCGTGCTCTTGTGCTTCTTCACACCCTTCCTATTCTTCTTTTCTTTACCATATGTTGAAGGAGTGCTTCTTTTAGCTTTAGGGGTGGATGATGAGGGTTCTTTTGCTGCTATAGGCCTAAATTTTGGAGGATTTTCATCTTGTGGCTCTTCATTGCTCAGTTTCATATGGAGGCTCAGATTCATATGGAGGCTCAAGTTCTAGTTGAGGTGCCTCTAATAGTGTTGAAATATCCACACATTGCTTAAAAGCTTCCCACTCAACCTGTGGGTACTGAATTCTCAAACTTCTCTTTATTAATAGGGCTATTAAACAATGATGGGATAGAGTGGTGTCTGACTATTGTTTCTGGTATTTAGAAGACATTCTTTTCAACATACTATACAGAAAATTTGGGACATTGACAAGTTTTTCATGTAGTAGATGATTAAGCAATTTGAAATGTACAGTATATAACATATTATATCGACCATCACAGGTAATATATCTAATGATGTATGAAGTACATTTCCCCCAAAAGAAGGAAAGAGATAATCACTTCGTACCTTGTGTGGTGAAGTCCAAGTGTTCACCTCTTTCATAGAATTCCTCCCTCGTCACAGCTGCATCAGCTCTAGCTAGGTATTCGGACCCTGTTCATGGCAACCCTGTGACCTAAGCAATAAATGTTTGGGAAGCATCTACAATCAATCCTTTCACCATTGCTTCATCATATTGTAATGTGAATGCAAATTCCTTTGCCATCTCATCATCATATTCTGTCAGTTTCATAAAGTAATCTAACCACCCCACTCTTGTAAAGAGTGGAAGAACATTACATCTTCTAGTATTTCTTTCTGTGCAGAGGGCTCTCTTCTGATTGCATCCCCTCCCCTAATTTCTGTAAATTGCAATTGCAATCTCTATAATGCTAATTTCTGCTGAACAGTGCCAATTTCCGCTGCTTCAATTCACCACCCCAAAAAGAACCAACTTACAATTTCTACCTCTTCTTTCTTCTCCACTGTAACTTCCTCTGGGTAATAAGTTCACTCATTGGCAAAACAAGGTAAGTGCATGGCGTAGGAGGCTTTATATGGTTTTTTCTTGAAAGGCAAAAGATGGGGAATGTCGAAAATTGAAAAATAAACCCCTCCCCCCAACTTAAGTTTGAAGTGACCTCACTTCACATGTCAATTAATACGGAATGAGGAGTATTGATTAAATGGAATGGTGGATAATATTCTTGCATGCATGAAATAAACTACAAGTAATTATGAATACAAAAAGAAAGCTAGTTTTAATGATTGAAAGTTACCTAATGTACATATGGAATGGAAAGAAATAATTAACACACCTTGGAATTTGTGAACATATATTGATGATTTGAGTTGATATGCATGCGTCGAACGGTATTGTGGTGGGTACTGCGGTAGAGATATGATGTGATGGTGCATAAATGTGAAGAAATATAAACAACTCATGAATGTAAGTTGACACTTGTGGCAATAGAGCGGAGTTGTTTTGAAAGGAATGCGGGCATGTGGAATGGACGAGAAAAATTAGGTATTGTTCACCAAACTATGGAAGAAGGCGGCATACAGGAGTAGCTACGAGTGTCGCTATCATAGGTCCTGATTGTGTAATTACAGATGCAATATATCAGGTCCCAGCTGAGTCAGGTCCCTATATGAAAGTGATCAACAAGTCCCGATGGAAGTAACTATGGTAACCATGGATATTGTGTCATGTGTGCATGTGATTTTAAAGCAAGGAAAATTAAGTCTCAGTGACAGGGGTTGAGTCGTGTAACTCAACCTCTCCATCACTAGACTCATTAGGTGGATCATCTTCTATCATTGGCTTAGTGTGTGTCACAAATCCTTCATCAAGAGTGCCAGGAGTACCATACTAATCAGCTAGAGAAACAAGAAAGTCATCCTTCTGAAGTGGCTTCTTATACAGTTTAAGCCTGTGTCCATTTACTAGCAATGAAAACTAAACCTCATCAATGGTCTGTAATTAGACTGCACCATTAGGAAAGACTTGTTTAATCTCATAGGGTCCTAACCGTTGAGACTGAAGTTTGCCCTTGAAGTCCTTGTATCTTGAATCATAGAGGAGTGCCCAATCACCAGTTGTGAATTCTTTAGTCTTGATGTACTTATCATGCCATTTGGCTCTTTGTTTCTCTATGACTTCTGTGTGATGGATGGCTTCTAACCAGATTTCATCCAGAGCATTCAAATGTTGTAGTCTATCCTTTTGTGCTTCTGTCAAATCCATCCCTAGTTTTGATGTTGTCCTCAGGGTTTTGTATTCAAATTCTATAGGCAGGACTATTGTCTTGCCATAAACTAGCTCATAAGGTGTAAACCCGGTAGTTGTCTTCCAGGTAGTTTGATATGCCCAAACAACTTCTGGGAGCCTAGAAACCCAATCTCTTCTGTGAAGCTAAACTATTTTGGTCAATATATTCTCAAGTTCCCAATTTGTAACTTCAACCTGTCCATTTGCCTAAGGATGGTAGGGAGTGGACTTTTTATGTCTAATCTGATACTCTTCTACCATTTTTGTGATTAAATCTAATGTAAATTGTGGCCCTTGGTTAGTGACTATCTCCCTTGGTACACCATATCTAGTGAAAATTTCTTCATACAAAAATTTTGCCACATTGCCATCTCGAGCAAACTGCAAATCTTTAACTTCCACCCATTTGGTTAAGTAATCAGTTCATACCAGTATCTATTCCTTGTTGTTGGAAGTAGGAGAAATAGGACCAACAAAATTCAATCCCCACTTATCAAAAGGAGCTAATGTTATTTGTGGTTGTAAAGGCATTTCATCACTTCTTGTAGGTCTGCCCATCCTTTGACATCTATCACAGCTTCTAGTGTACTTGACAGCATCTTTGTGAAGTGTTGGCCAGTAATATCTTGTTAAGATTTTGAAGGTTGTCCTCTTAGCAGCAAAATGTCCACCACAGGTTATATCAAACACTTCATCCTCTCTGATACATCTTCTCATAATATTATCTGGGCCAGTGTAAAATAGGAATCCAAAAATCCAAGAGTAAGGGAAACATTTATGAACTAGCTGCCGCTTCTCCCTTAGAGAGAAGTAACCTGGTATCTGCCCTGTAACCAAATAATTGGCTATATCTGCATACCATGGAATGTGTATAGTGAGAGAAAATAGATGTTCATCAGGAAAAGAATCATCAACCACTTCTTCTGAGGACTGTGTAGGCAGTCTAGACAGAAAATCAGCAACTACATTAGCCTTGCCTAGTTTGTCAACAATTGTGATATCAAATTCCTGTAACAACAATAACCATCTTACAATTCTTCCACCCACTATTGGCTTATTCATCAAATATCTGATTGCTGCATGATCTATATGTATGAATACTTTGTAACCAGTTATGTAGTGCCTAAATTTGTTAATTACATACACAACAGCTAACATTTCTTTTTTTGTCACAGTATAGTTCAACTCAGCTCCCTATAGGTTTTTACTTACATAGTATATTACATACTCTTTGTTTCCTTCTTGTTGGCCTAGGACTACCCCAATGGCAAAATCTAATGCATCTATATGGATATGAAAAGGCAGTGTCTAATTTGGACCTCTAAGAACTGGTGCTTGTGTCAATGATGCTTTTAGCTTTTCAAATAGTTATGACAGTCTGCAGTCCACTCAAATTCAACGTCTTTTGTCAATAGAGTGAACAGAGACCTACAGGAATTTTGCTAAAATCTTAGATAAACTACTTGTAGTAACCTGCATGTCCAAGGAAACTCCTCACATCCTTCTGTCTTTGTGGAATAGGCGAGGTAGATATGATTTCAATCTTCTTTGGGTCAACTTGGATTCTTGCACTTGAGATGAAATGTCCCAAGACTACTCCCTGTGTCATCATCATAAAACATTTTTCATTACTCAGAGATAGATTCTACTTTGTGCATCTCTTCAAAACTTTCTCCAAGTTGTGTAAATCTTCATCATATGTTTCACCATATGTGGTGAAGTCATCCATGTAAATTTCCATGCTGTCATGGGCAAAATCAGAGAAAATATTGAGGACTGCTCTCTAAAAAGTTGTTGGAACGTTGCACAAACCAAAAGGCAAGACAAAATATGTGTAGGTCCCCCAAGGGTAGGTAAATGTTGTCTTAGCTTGATCCTCTAGTGTAGTCCTGATTTGGTTATAGCCACTAAAACCGTCAAGAAATGAGAAATATTTCTTCCCTGCCAAAGAGTCAAGAACTTGATCAATAAAGGGCAATGGAAAGTGATCTTTCCTGGTTGCAGCATTTAGTTCTCTATAATCCACATAAACCCTCCATTTGCCACCTTTTTTGGGAACTATTACCAATGGTGAAACCCATTCACTATCTAAAATGGGGTATATGAATCCTGAATCTAACAACTTTTGGAGTTTAGTTTTCACTATTTCTCTTAGAGCAGGGTTCATTCGTCTTTGCTGCTGCCTGATAGGTCTGTGGCCATCATCAATGTAAATCTTATGCATGCATAAGGCAGGATCAATGGCTTTCATATCACTATAGTCCCATGCAAAGGTTGCTGCATGTGTTTGCAATATTATGTGCAAGGATTGTTGTTGTTCATCAGTCAATGCCTTATTAATAGTCAACATCTTCCCTGGTTTGATTTCCAACTATTTAGACATCTCTTGCACACATGACAAGTCAAGGTTAGGTATTACTGGCAAGCATTGCTGGGGTAACAAAGTATGAAATATTTGAGATACCTCCTATAAGGAACTATTGGGTGATATGCTTCTTAAAGGGTCTTGTAAGTAAGATAAACAATCCTGTTGCTGAGGATGCCTCCCACAATCATTTTGGATGATATGAGCAATCAAGTCATCTTCATTGTGAATATCCAATAAGGGGTTGCATTCAATAGTCATCAAGTTTTGCAGAGAATAGTTGTCCTCATCTTCTAGGGTAGGCCAAATGGTCTACTCAAGCTCATGATACGGTTGGTCTAGTGGATATAAAACCAATTTCTTGGTGACAGTCCCATTAGATATGATCATGTTACCTGACCTACAACCTATAAATGCAGATCTGTTGTGGAAAACCATGGTTTGCCTAGTATGAGAGGATAACTAGCAAGGTTAACTTTGGGTTGGAGTACTATAAAATCAGCAGGATATTCCCAGGAATCTAATGCAATGACCAAGTCCTCAATGACACCTTCAAGCTTGACTATGGACCTATCAACTAATTGTAAGACTGATTGAGTAGGTCTAAGGTTATTCAACCGGAGTGTCTACATTGTCTCCTTAGTCATTACATTAATTGTAGCACCTAAATCTATCAGAGTATTCTTAATCAAGGTCCCATTGTGTTAGTGTTAGCCAGCAGAAGATATCAATTAAATGTAAATAAAGATTAAATAGAGGAATGAAAATACACAGAAATAATAACAGGGAGAGACAAGTTATAACGTGGTTCACCCAAACTTGGGCTACATCCACCAACAGAGAGTCCAACATTATTATCTAGTAAATCAAACTGATTACAACCAGCAATCCTTGCAACTCAATACCGCTGCAAAATGCTACAATACATCAACGGAAACCCTAACCCTTAGCCATTTTTATCACGACTTTTGTCAATTACAAAATAGGGTTTTTTATGTCGGCTAATGAAAAAATTAACTTCCAAAGCTGAAGAGGAGCTTAGCTTCTCCATTAGCGCTGCCCCCAAACCCCTGCAAGGGGCGTTGCCCCTTGATCCTGTAAGAATTTGGGGGGAAACCGCACCGATAAAAGTGGGGTAAATTTAACCTCCAAATCTGGTTAGGCTCCATATAACAACAATCTCCCACTTGGAGACTAATCATAACACCGCTGACCCTGTAGCTCCCATTGGAAATAAGCACCCTGGACTCTGCTATTCTATTTTTATTTTCAATCTTGAAGACCAATCGAAGTTGAAGAGGAGCTCAGCTTCTCCCTTGTCACTACCTTTGTAAACATATCCACTGGGTTTTCATCTGTATGTATCTTTTCCATCCTTAACTGTCCATCATCCAACACCGACCGAACGAAGTGATACCTCAACTGTATGTGTTTGGTCTTTGAATGCAAGGCAAAATTTTTTGCAAGATGTATGGCACTCTGACTATCCGTAAACAAATAACTATTAGCCTGTTGTTTGTGCAATTCTTCCATGAAAGATTGCATCCATATCATCTCCTTGCTTTCCTCTATTGCAGCTACATACTCTGCCTTCGTGGTGGATAAAGCAACCATCTTTTGCAACCGTGACATCCAACTCGTCGCTGTCCCACCTACAGTAAAGACATAACATGTAGTACTCCACCTAGTATCAATATCCCCTGCCAAATCTGAGTCTACATAACCTACTAAATCAATATTAGAGCCCCCAAAACATAAGTGTTTATTGGATGTACCTCTCAAATATCTGAGAATCCATTTTACTGCATTCCAATGCTCCAATCTGAGATGACTCATATACCTGCTTATGACTCCTATAGCATGTGCAATATCCAGTCTCATGCATACCATGGCATACATTAAACTTCCTACAGCTGAAGCATATGGTACCTTGGACATTTTTTCTTTCTCCTCTGGTGTCTTAGGACACATCTCCTTAGTCAATTTCAAATGACTAGGCAAAAGTGTGCTAACAGCGTTTGCATTCTCCATATGGAATCTTTGCAACACCTTTTCAACATAATCAGCTTTAGATAGAGTCAATTTTCTATTCTTCCTATCTCTGCAAATTTTCATACCAAGGATTTGTTTTGCTGCCCCCAAATCCTTCATAGCAAATGACTGTGCTAACTATTGTTTTAACTCTCTTATGTGATCCATGTTAGACCCCGCTACAAGCATGTCATCAACATATAAACATAAAATAATGTAGTTGTCATTATCCAACCTCTTAAAACAAACACAATGGTCAGAATTACACCGGTTGTAGCCTTGCTCATCCATAAAACTATCTAATTTCAAGTACCATTGTCGAGGTGCTTGTTTCAGGCCATACAAACTCTTCATCAATCTGCACACTAGTTTATCCTTACCTTTGACCTCAAATCCTTGGGGTTGTTCCATGTATATCTCCTCCTCCAAATCACCATGGAGAAAGGCAGTTTTCACATCTAGTTGTTTCAAATGCAAATCTTTAGCAGCCACAATACTTAAAACAATACGAATAGAAGTCATCTTGACAACCGGAGAAAATATCTCATCAAAATCAATGCCCTTTTTCTATGCAAATCCTTTTACAACTAACCTGGCTTTAAATCTTTTCTTACCTATATCTTCCTCTTTCAGCGTATAAACCTATTTGTTTGGTAAAGTCTTTTTACCTGTAGGCAACTTACATAATTCCCAAGTCTGATTTTTCATAAAGGAGTCCATTTCTTGTTTCATTGCAAGCTCCCACCGAACCTTTGCATCCACCTACATAGCTTCATCATACCCTTCTGGTTCACCAGCATCTGTTAACAAAATATAATACAAAGAGGGAGAAAACCTTTTAGGAGGTCTACTTAGCCTTGTTGACCATCTAACATTCACTAGAGTTTGTGGTATTTCGTATTGTTGTTGCAGAGTATGAGGAACCACTAGAACATCACTATTTGGAGTATCATCTAGCACCACATAATCCTTTTCTTTCTTCTCATGTTGTTGCAACTGGTCTTTGTACAACACCTTCTCATTGAATACAACATCCCTACTTCTCACAATTTTCTGATTTTCAAAATTCCAAAGCCTATAACCAAATTCATCAATGCAATATCCAACGAAGGTACACTTTTTTGATTTTGCATCCAGCTTGGTTCTACTTTTAGAATCTACATGTGTAAATGCTTCACATCTGAAGGTTTTGAGAAAAGAATAACTCACCTTCTTACCTATCCATGCTTCCTCTAGAATACCACAGCCCAAAGGAACTGAAGGACCTCTATTAATTAAATATACAGTGGTGTTGACAGCCTCTGCCCACATGTTTAAAGGCAGCCCAGCATGCAATCTCATGGTCCTTGCACACTCCATTATTGTCCTATTCATGCATTCAGCCACTCCATTTTCCTATGGAGTCCCTGGAACCATTTTCTGCCTACGAATTCCATTAAAGGAACAATAATCCTTAAATTCTTTGCTGCAATACTCACCACCATTATCACATCTAAGACATTTTAATCTTTTACCTCTCATTCTCAACCAAGCTTCTCCATTTCTTAAATGTTTCAAATACATCAGATTTCTGCCTAAGGAAATAATCCATACCTTCCTAGTTGCATCATCTATGAATGTAACATAATACTGAGAGCCACCGAGAGAAGATACCTAAGCTGGTCCCCACACATCTGTATGCACAAACTCCAACTTTTCATCTTTCTTTTGCTTCCCATCCTTGAGAAAACTGACTCTCTTTTGTTTACCATACACACAACTTTCATAGAAATCCATATTAATACATTTCAGACCTAGTAAAACTTTCTTAGAATGAAGTACCTTCATACCTTTTTCACTCATATGTTCAAGTCTGTTATACCACAGTGTTGTCTCAGAAACTGTAGCAACTGTTTCAGTCTCTTCTTGCGAACCTGCAGCAACTATTCTTGAACCTGTTTGTTTTTTCTCTGCAATAGCTAAAGTAGAAGGAATAGTATGACCTGTACAAAGATATAAGGTGCCTACTTTCACACCTTTTGCTACTATTAAGGCACCTTTTGAAACCTTCCAATTTTTATTAGTAAATGTAAAAATGCAACCTTCTTCAACTAGATGTCCTGTTGAAATTA
Organism: Cunninghamia lanceolata; assembly: GCA_027924645.1. Classification (NCBI taxonomy): domain Eukaryota; kingdom Viridiplantae; phylum Streptophyta; class Pinopsida; order Cupressales; family Cupressaceae; genus Cunninghamia; species Cunninghamia lanceolata. The sequence continues at coordinate 370,400 of BSBN01001327.1, read as the reverse complement.
AATTCCTACTGAGCCTTGGAACATGCCTTACCTCTTGTAGTAGCCAATGATTCTCATTCTGCAACTTAATCTTAATTCTTCCCTTTCTAACAATTTGACAGGGTTCGTTATCTCCCAAATAAACCATCCCAAAATCCCCTTGGACATAATCAAGAAAATAACTTCTATGGGATGTAGCATGAAATGAGGCTCCTGAATCTAAAACCCATGAATCATCAACATTATCTAGGGAAAGAATCAAAGCATCATCTTTAGATTTATTACTTACCACATTAGCCTCCTTATTTCCTTCTTGTTTGTCTCCTTCTTTATTCTTTCGAGACCAGCAATCTTTCTTCAGATGACCTGTTTCCCATAGTACCAGCAATCTTTCTATCCTCTGGATTGGGATCTCTTGTCCTTTGATTTTCCTCATGACTTCCCATGACCTCCAGAACCTTTTCCTCTCTCCTTTGATCTGCTCCTGCTTTCTGCATTCAAAACACTACCTGATGTGGACCCTCCTAAGCTTTTCTGTCGCATTTCCTTGCTAAGGATAACACCAACAACATCATCAAATTTTAAAGTATTTGAATCAGAGACAGAGTTACTTACAACCATTAACAACCTATTCCATCTTTCTGGCAAAGAACATAATATCAAGAGATCCCTCACCTCTTCATCAAAACTTACTTTTACAGAAGTTAACTGACTGATAATCATATTAAACTTATTTAAATGATCTGTCACAGATCCACCTTCAATCATTTTCAGATTAAACAAATGCTTCATGAGAAATACCTTATTTGAGGCTGAGGGTTTTTCATACAATTTAGCCAAAGCTATCATCAGACCATCTGTTGTCTTCACTTCCGTTATATTGAATTCCACTGATGGTGTCAGGCACAACCAAATGGTTCCTAGTGCCTTTCTGTCCAGAAGATTCCAATCCTCATCAGTCATTATTGTCAGTTTCTTGGCTACTCCTTCCAACGGCCTCCATAAATCCTTCTGATAGAGATAATCCTCCATCTGCATCTTCCATAACTGATAGTTCTTCTCATTGAATTTGTCTACCTTTAATTTACCTTCGTCCGCCATTGCTCCCACTCAACCGTGAGACCTTCCTACAGATAATAAGCAAACACAACCCGCTCTGATACCACTTGTTAGGGTTAGCCAGTAGAAGATATCAATTAAATGTAAATAAAGATTAAATAAAGGAATGAAAATACACACAAATAATAACAGCGAGAGACAAGTTTTAACATGGTTCACCCAAACTTGAGCTACATCCACCAATAGAGAGTCTAATATTATTATCCAGTAAATCAAACTAATTACAACCAGCAATCCTTGCAACTCAATACTGCTGCAAAATGCTACAATACATCAATGAAAACCCTAACACTTAGCCATTTTTATCATGACTTTTGTCAATTACAAAATAGGGTTTTTTTATATCGGCCAATGAAAAAATAACTCCCGAAGCTGAAGAGGAGCTCAGCTTCTCCCTTGATGCTGCCCCCAAACCCCCACAAGGGGCGCTACCCCTTGACCCCATAGGAATTTGGGGGGGAAACCGCGCCAATAAAAGTGGGGTAACTTTAACCTTCAAGTTTGATTAGGCTCCATATAACAACACATTGATTTTCACATCCACTACTGGACTTCCTGGATCTATATATTTGGGAATAGTTATATTACCCAACATGATATCAACAAGATTGCCAAAACATGGACTGTTTGAGGGTCTACTCTCTTCCTTCTTGACTTTTTAATGCAAAGATCCCTAATAGTCTTAGTGTAGATAGGAATATCCTTGATGGCTTGGATTAGGGGAATCTTTATACTTATATCTTTTAACTGGCTGAGAAGGACAATATTAGGTTAGGTTGTTTGTTTTTACATGGCCAAGTGCTCAGGGAAAGGAGGAGACTTCTGATATAAGGTAGTCTGGACATCTTGGGTTGGTTCAAGTTCCAAAGGTGGTTTATCTGAGGCTTCCTTTGTGGGTTCTTCATCATTAAGTTATGTGATTTGTGGAGATGAAGGCCCTATAAGTTGTTTCCCTAATCTAAGGTGAACATTACTCACCTCTACCCAATAAGTGGGGTATTACATTACCCCGTTAGTATAAGCCTATTGGACAGGCTTGTTGTTAAGGTTAGGTGTAGGCTGGGCAGGGATTTGGGTAGATCTAGGAGGTGGAGCTTGAGGAGTGGAAGGAGGTGGCATTATTACTGGCTACTGAGGCTGAGGTGGAAGCATAGGTTGCTGGTAATTTGTATTTTGCTTCCACTGTTGGCCCTTATTCCATTGGGGTTGCCATTGATGCTATTGTGTGGGCCACTGGGGGTTATAGTTGGAACCTTGGAAACTTTGTTGGGGCCATGAGTTTGGCTGCTATTGGTTCCAACATGGTTGTGGAGCAGGCCATTATGGGGTTTGCCATTGATTTTGAGTATTAGGCCATTGTTGGTTTCATGCAAGAAAATTTTGGTTTAGAGGAGGAAAAGGTGAATTGTAATTGAGTGGGTCAGATGGCATACCTTGTCTTTATTGCCAAGGCCTCCTTTGAGCAATGAAGAACAACTACCCATCCTCTCCCTCAAATGGTTAAAATTCTGGCCTTTCAATCTTTCTTATTGGATACTGGCCACCCTCTTGCATTTACAATTAGCCTTCCTTTGTCTACAGCTGGGGCAATATTTAGTGAGCATAGCTTCTACCTCCTCCTGTTTCTTCTTAATGTGAAGAGTGTCCAATTGTGTAGCCATATGACTAATGATATATTCCTTCATGTTGACAGCAAGTTGTTGATTTCAACTCAAGAAACTCCACCAGTTGCTTTGTTTGTGATGGATGTTCTATCTCCACTTGGTCTTTTGGCAAAAGTTCATGAATAGTTTCTACAAATTTTGCAGATTGCTTCAAAAGGTAGCTGAGAGATATCACCTTGCCCAATGGGATTCAGTGCATCCATACAGTCATCTTTAACTCCTCTTAAAAATACCAGTTTCAATGATTCTTTAGACAATCTATTTTGAGGGTTCTTTTTCAAGGCAAACTGAAACCTTTCAACATAATCCCCCATTGGTTCTTCCTCTTTCTGTGTCATCCTGAAGATGTCATCTCTCCTCCTGTCATGTTCTCGGTAGTAATCTTGGTATTTTTCCAAGAATTTCTCCTTCATTGTATCCCAGTCTGGGATAACATCTCTTCCTAGACCCATAAACCATCTCAAGGTTGCATCCTTGAGAGTGGAAGGAAAGAGTGTAAGCCTGTGAGCATCTGTAGTATAGTCATAGCTTCTACACAGGATTCAAACTCAATCAAAAACGTGTCTGGGTCCTCTGTCACTAAGCCATAGAAAACTTGTAATGTTGAAGGTGGTATGTTTTTCAGCACTACAAGCCTCTCCTAATCAGTGATGGGGAACTCAAATGTTGCCTTCTCTGGTGGTGGATCATCCACCACTGCTTCTGCCATGGTTCTAAAGGTCCCTTCTATAGTTGTAGAAGAAGCTGATGAAGATGGAGGAACAAATCCTTCACTTACAGCAAGTCCCACTCGATAATTGGTAAGATTAGCAATATCTTTTAGAGCCTGATAATTTGAAGGGAGTAATCTGCCTTGGTTGTCTCTCTGCCTCTGCATATAGAAGTTTTAGCTTTTGTATACCGGCGGTCCTCTACAATGTTAGTTCGATTTTGGATGTTTGTGTAGAGTGAAGTTATCAATCCTAATGCTGAAATTAATACTTAAACTATGGAATTTTGACAATTGAGCCTATAAAGGTAGCACCATCCCCGGCAATGGTGCCAAAAATGTATAGGAAAACTAATGCATTGTAGACTTAACATAATTCAAGGCAAAACCTATCTAAATAGTCCACTCTATCATTATACCTCCCACATTAAATCATCAACCAAGGAGTGTAAGCTTATGATGGTACTGCACTGTCTGTGCCTTTATGGACTCAAATCCTCTTAACTATTCCATTCAAACCTATTATGATTAACCTAGTCTGTTGAAATTCATAGAATTGTAAGAACAACAAAAACAATTTAAAATCTAGTTGCTACGGGTACCTTCAGTATAAGCTATAGATGACTATTAATAACAGGAAATTATAGAATTAACTCAAAACATTCTAAATGATAAAAAGAACTGATGCTAACCTCTGGAGGACTTCAAATGGACATAACATGCATGTGCTCAAATATCATACTACTATATTTTAACAATTAACATATTCTAATGAACTCACACTGCATTTATACATAAATGAAAAACTAATTGACAAGAATGCATTAAAGAAATGAGGAAATAAATGAAGTTAGGATCAGTACCTTGAGTGGTCGGCTCAGGGGACTAACTCACTTAATTTGAAATCAAATCAAATCAAATTACAGATACTCATGCATCTCTGTAACATGTAGTTCTATTCATTCCATATCATAAACAGAATCTTCTTCAGATTTTATTTAAATTAAAACATGTCTAGATAATTGATATTGAAAAACAGAGTAACGGCTAGGTAACTGAAAAGTAGAGCAACTAACTTAACAAAGAACTCATCCCTCTAACTTATAAAAAAATGGGAGAGTTTTATGCAACTACTAACTAATCCTCAATTAATCCAACCCTAGATACTAGGATGCAGGTTTCATGATTGATTTATTAATCTAACTGATCAAAAGAAGAAAAGTCTTGTTCAAACAAGAACTCTCCTGAAACAGTTTGTATGAAAAACCACTCATAGATTGCATTTAGAATAATTCTTCTTTTCTACATTTATTCCAATCCATGATGGTACATATTCATCCTCCATCTATCTTCACTTTTGGCATTCAAACTGCACTTCACTTAATTCCCCTATCCTGCAACTTGCTGCAATTGGTCTTTCCTTGATGCCATGTCCTTGTTGTACAGGGTTAATCCTCCAAACATATGCACACAAAATAGCTTTCATATTTAAAACATAGGATTCTATCTATATTACATGCATGCTTATATTTTAAGTCATCCACTTGATAATATCACCACCATATTCCATATTAACAATATAGGTTTAAAGTCTTTGAAAAGTATATGAAAAACAACATATAGTAATGGTGATGTTTGTAAAGTATCTGTAGGATCATATGAAAAGATTTTAAAAACATATAAAACATCATAAAAAGAAATCAATAATTCAACCCATCACACCTTAATTCCCAACATTCTCCCACTTGTCGAACACCTTGTAAGAGCCAATAGAAATAACAGGATTTAACTGCTATAGGCCGAGAGGCCCATAGACTCTAAACACCATCTGAACTTGTTTGTGCCCACTGGTTTCGTTAATGCATCTGGAACATTCTTCAAAGTGTCTACCTTCTCCAAATTTACCTTCCCATCCTCTACCATGTCTCACATGAAGTGAAATTGTACATCAATATGCTTTGTTCTAGCATGAAAAGTTGGATTATTTGCTAGGCAAATCCCACTCTAACTGTCACAATAGATAGTAATCTGTCCTGCATCAACACCAATATCTAAACACAATCTCTTAAGCCAAATGGCTTCCTTGCAAGTATGAGTTTCTGCCATATACTCATCTTCTGTCGTGGACAAAGCGACCACAGTTTGCCACTTACTCATCCAACTAATTGCACCACCGAACATAGTAAACATGTAAGCATTGGTGGATCTCCTACTGTCAATGTCACCTGCCCAATCAAAATCCACGAATACAAACAGAATGTGGAGGTATTGTAGGATTACCATGATAGCATATGGAATACTCAAAAGTACCCCTCAAATATCTAAACAGTCGCTTTACTACAGCCCAATGTACCCGTCCAAGATTAGCCATAAATCGACTAAGGACTCCCACTGCTTGGGTAATGTCTGGTCTTGTATAGACCATAGTATAAATAAAATTGCCAACAACACTAGCATAAGGTACTTTTCTCATATCCTCCACCTCAGAAGGAGATTTTGGACAATCATTAACAGATAACTTTGTCCCCAAAGAAACAGGAACACACAATGGTCTACAATCTACCATGTTGAACCTATCCAACACAGTTTTCAATACTTACTCTAGCTTAACCAAAGTTTTTTGTTAGCTCTATCTCTTCTGATTTCCATTCCCAGAATGTACCTAGCTACCCCTAAGTTTTTCATCTCAAACTATGCTGACAACTAAGACTTCAAATCAGAAATCATATTCTTACCATTCACAATCAACAATATATCATCAACATACAATGTAATAATGAGAATGCGATCATTGTCAAACTTATAATATACACAATGATCTAGTTTAGATCTCATAAATCCAATCAACAATACAAAGGCATCAAATTTCATATACCACATCCTAGGAGACTACTTCAAACCATACAAAGACTTTTTTAGTTTGCAAACCAAATCTTCTTTACCTTTCTCTATGTAATGCTCTAGCTATGACATGTAAATCTCTTCCTCCAAATCATCATGAAGGAATGTTATCTTCACATCCCTCTGCTCCACCTCTAAGTCATAAGCTACTGCAAGAGATAACAAGAACTGAATAGATGTCAGCTTTGTAATGGGAGAGGAAATTTCACCATAATCAATTGCCTCCACTTGTGAGTACTCCTTCGCAACCAATCTGGCCTTGTACTTTTCAACACTGCCATCTGCACTGAATTTCTTCTTGAACACCCATTTGCATCCAATAGGTTTTTGTCCTTCAGGCAAAGGCACCAAGTCACAAGTTTTATTCTTCTCCAAAGAAGCCATCTCATCTTCGATGGCCTCCTTCCAGGAAACTGCATCTTTCATACCCATAGCCTCTGTCACAGTTCTAGGCTCATCAATGTTAGTAAGCAAGGAAAAAACACAACTAGAATCAAGAAATCAATAACCAAACCTATCAAGTTGCTTTCTTGTTTGTGTAGACCTCCTCAAAGGCTGAGGTTGAGGTTCTGCTTCTTCTGAACTTTCAGAGTTGCTAGAGCTCTCCTCATCATCAAGTCTCACAGGGTCTGTCGGTTCAGTCTTCTCATGGGTAGAAGGAAATTGAACCACATCCTCTTTCTTTTCTATTTCTTCTAGTTGTAGAACAACAGAAGAAGGTGTTAGCTCTTTGAAAATAACACTTCTTCTATACAACACTTTTTCAACCACAGGATCCCAAAGCTTGTATCCTTTCACACCGACACCATATCCAATGAAAATACACTTAACAGCCTTGTTCTCCAATTTAGACCATTTCTCCCTAAGCACATGTGCATATGCCTCCCAACCAAAAACACAAAGATGTCTAACTGAAGGCTTGTTACCAAACCACACCTCCATAGGTGTCTTACAAACAAGAGCTGATGAAGGAGACCTATTTACCAGGTAGCAAGCAGTGGCTATAGCTTCAGCCCAAAACTTTTGTTCAAGGCTTGCTCCACGAAGCATACTCCTAGCCTTCTCCATCAGTGTCCAACTCATTCTCTCTGCAACTCCATTTTGTTGTGGAGTGTATGGAGTTGTCTTATGTCTTTCAATCCCTTGCTCTTTACAGAACTTATTGAACTGCCGAACAAAACTCACCACCATTGTCAGTCCTCAAACACTTAATCTTTTTACTAGTCTGATTCTCAACAAAAGCTTTAAACTTTTTGAACCAACTAAAGACTTCAGACTTGCTTCTAAGAAAATAAATCCATGTCCTTCTAGTATAATCATCTATGAAAGATACAAAATATATAGATTTTGAAATCGAAGGAACACTAACAGGATCAAACACATCATAATGAATAAGGTCCAACACATCAGAAGACTTGTGAGAACTAGAGTAAAACTAAACACGGTTTTGCTTTCCATATATACAATGTTCTCAAAAGTCAAACTCAAGATTACAATCATTTAACCCCTCAACGAGGTTTTTATTTTTCAGGGTTCTAAGACCCTTCTCACCAATGTGGTTGAATCTCTTATGCCATAACATTGTCTTTTCAGCAGGAAGCTTAACTTCCAAGCGTGAGCACCCTTAGGTACCCAAAATGCACTACCATTAGAATTTGTTACAACATATTTCTTCACTGTCAGTTCCAATGGTGGGGATGAAGTGACTGTAGCTCTTTTCTTCAAGTTAGACGAACTATTGCACTGTGAAGTGCATGCCTCCAGCTAAAACAAAGTACCTCTCTGAGTACCCTTCGCAACCACCATAGATCCTCTAGCCATCTTGCATCCGTCCTTCGAAAAAACAACCTGCACACCTGCATCATTCAACTTACTTACAAAAAGTAGGTTTCATGCCAAGCTTGAGATGTGCATGACTCCAGTGATCCCCTTCACTTGTCCATCAGGGAATCAGATTGAGACTCTTCCACAACCAATAATCTTCAGATGAGAATTGTTACCCAGGTACACTCTTCCACCATCGAACTCTTCATACTTCATGATCCAACTTCGATGCAAGGCTATGTGAAATAATGCACCAGAATCAATCAACCACACATCATCAGATGCATGGGTGGCCAGGGTTGTGATGAAGGCATCACCATCATCTTGTGACTTGTCAGAATCTGAGTCTAGGACATTCTTCTTCTTCTTTTTCTTTTCCTCTTTGCATTCCTTTTGGAAATGCCAAGTTTTTCCACAATTCCAATAGAAAGCCTTGGACTTTCTAGGAGATTTAAATCTACCCTTCTCAGCTTTCTTGTCCTTCTTTTTTCCTTTCTCCTTGGGTCTTCCACGAACCACATGAGCCTCTTTAGCTGCTTCAGAGGACTTTCTCTACATCTCTTCAGATAACAGCAAAGATACCACTTCATCCATTTTGAAAGTGGATGTGGTGCTCCCAATAGCCATAACAAGATAATCCCATGAGTCCGGCAAAGAATAAAGAAAGGTCATACAATGATCCTCCTCCTCCATCTTCACACCAATGGAAGTCAACTATGCAACTAACATGTTGAAAGCATTCAGGTGATCTACAATAGATCCTCCATCCTCCATCTTCAGAGAATACAACTTCTTTCTCAGAAAAAAGCTTGTTCATCAAGGATTTGGCCTGATAAACATCTCCCAGCTTCTTCCAAAGATCTTTCATGGTCTTCTCCTCATGGACATTTAACAAGACAGAGTCAGCTAGACTGAGTCTTATAAGACCCTTAGCCTTATGATCTTTGAGATCCTAATCAACTTGTTCCATTGCAGTTGGTTTTACACCAGAAACGGTTTCCCATAGGTCTCGATCAACAAGCATGTCTTCCATCTTAAGTTTTCATAACTCAAAATTTGTGTCATTGAACTTATCTGCCTCTATTCTTCTGGATGTACCTACCATCTCCTTCTTGCAAGAAGGTTACAGAATACTCTGCACAGACTCCCACTCAACCTAAGATTAGCTCAAAAAACCCCTACCCAGCAGCTAGAACCAAAAGTGGCCAGGCTCTAATACCAACTGAAAGGAAGCTAGGTGTGCGGAAATCACTTCCTACACTAATCTAATGATGAGAGATGAGTGAAAATTCATTTTAATCTTTACAATTACAGTAATGTTAACATAACAGTGGAGATATTGCAGCATTACACAACACAAGAATGTAAGACAGAAGAGAGAGAGAGAGAGAGAGAGAGAGAGAGAGAGAGAGAGAAGATATAATGTGGGGAAAACCCTTACGGGTGAAAAACCCCACTCCAAAACTTGTACAATGTATTATCTAAAAAATGAAGTTTACAACACACTTGCAATGCAAGTCTTTTCAGGAGTCTTTGACACTCGTATTTGGAGATATTTTGGCAGCATAACAGTACCTGTCAATCACATAATACATCTCCTCTCCAACCACCTATTTAAATAGAAGTTTACAAGGCAAAAATAAACCTTTCTTGGAATAGGCATCCAACTTGGCCTCATGGCCCAAAACCAACACCTAGGGACACTTGTCCAACATTACAACATGGTCATGACACTTGTCACATCACCCCATTTCAATATGGGTGCCTAATCCCAAGATAGGCAATGACAGATGCTCTTATGCATCTTACGACTATCATAGAATCTGTCATAACTAACAACACTTATAGTTGTAAGAGAATATGTCATACACTGACTAAAAATAGCATATTCTGCATACAACATGTCATAACCCTCCTTAGGCGCCCAAAGATGCCTTCCTCAAAGATGCTCTTCAACACTTGTCTTCACCTGTCATAAGATCTTCTATTTCTGACTCTTACGCATCATAGATTCTGTCATAGGAATTTGTCATAACCGTTTCGGTCAAGATTCACTTACACACTAGTCAAGATGCTGACACATTGTATAAAACCTCTACCACACAAAGGGGACGCCTATCTCCACATGGAGTGAGTTGACCATCCTAGTCATCTTACAAGTGGAGTGACAACTCATCGTGCCACTTCACACTAAATGACAAAATAGGATGTGCAACAAAATTACAACATAGGCTAAATAAATAAATACATTACAATAAATGAATGCAAGGAATTACCAAGGTTAAGACACATTAATTCCCAACATCATGCATCCTTGACCTTGATCAAATCCATCATCAAGTTACTAAGGTCCTAGACCTTTCCAATCCCAAAATCAAATCAACCAACCAAATCAAAATTAAACCATAACTAAAACCTCATCGAACACTCAAATGGGAATATTTCAAAATCCACTTCCAAAACACAACCAATCATAGTCATCCAAGTCTAATCAAGGCCATCATCAGAATAATGACACCCATAACATTAACTCCAAAAAATCCTCTTCCTCCAACTGTGTTGTCACCCATATCAACCAAGATAACATGCGTGTTGGAACCATCAAAATCTGATGCAGAGTAGGGGATCAAACACATAGACATTCTTCATGTGGCTTGGGCTGATCATGTGAAATAGTCACAACATATTTCCAATTCAAGGATGTTGAGATAGGCCAAAGTGCCATTTTAAGGTTGAGAACAAAGGGTAAGTTGTCAAACTCCCTAATTACCTTAGACAACATCAATTTTCCAAGAAGACACTCTACAAAACACCTAAACTCTCAAGACTCCTTACTTTCCTATGGTTTCCTCTCAGGCTGATCAACCAACTAGTAGCCCTATCTGTGAGGTTTTCAAAGCATAACTTGCAGAGGAAAGGACAATTCCATGAATGGAGATAGGTTTAGGACACCCATTTTGATGCTACACCACATATCTCACATGGAATAGTGGTCCCTTTGGAGTATAAGCTTCAAAACAAGACTGTCCCCTGCTGCAACAGGCCTAATTAGGCCTCTTCCACACAACAAAAGATCCTCAAACTTGTTCTTAGTCCCTGATATCAGCTCTAGGGCTTCAATAATGCTACACCAAGCTTGATTACACTATTTTGGAGGTCCTTAGGGCAACCCAAGCCATTGCACCTCCAAACACTCACTCCCAATTGCTCACAAATGCCTAACACATGAAGATATTAGGCAAAATAGTCACAAACTCTGCTTTTCTCCTATCCCCAGCTCCTGTAATGAATTCAATAAAGAGAGAAGGGTAAGATAGAGCCATTCCACTTGAGGTCATGAAAATGGGTGGAATGGATTAATTTTCCATCGATTTCACCAAAACCCTTAAAACTAGGGTTTAGAGAGCAGTTTTCAGAAAATGGTTAGAAAGATCCTTAAACTCAAATAAAAATCTTCCTAAATACACTTAAAATAATGATAACATAAATCCCTACAATATTCCATGCATTTTAGTTCATGACAGTCCTGTACGATCGCGTACAAGAGGCTGGAAGTTGAGGAAAACAGTGAAAATTCAGAAAATGACTGGTAAAAACATTTAATTGCTTCACAAAACTTCTCCAAAAATCCTTTAAAATGCATTTAGGTGTAATCTAAGACAAAACCCTCCATCATTTGTATGGGTGAACTCATGACAGTATGACAAAGTATGATTTTGGGGGCAGAAAAGTATAGAAAACAGATAAAAAAATGCAGAATAGAGTAAAAAGCTTCTATTAACTTCTTCTCCAAAATGCCTATCCTCCTTCATTTGACATATCCATCCTCTAATAGCAAGTTTACATGTAGAATTAATCTCCCACTCCTCCACCATAATGGGAAAAAGGCAGAAATAAGGCTTAAATTAACCTTTTACACTACTGCTCAAAATAGCAGGCCAACTCCTAGAAAGGAAAAATCAAATTTTGAAACTCCCACTACATGAAAATGTCGTTAGTGGGCTTTATTACAATATTTAATAAGATAACTCCTCTTAAAATCCCCATTCAAACCAAAAATATAAAATTCAAGACCAGAAATATAAAATTTTATAACTAGGTCCTAAGTGCCCCTGCACCAAAATCAAATCGCACCATCACCACAAGACATGGTTGTGTCACTATCCAAGGAGCCTCCTCATCCACTCCAGCCACCTGATAAAACCTCATTAAGTATCTAGAGAAAACTCCAACACAAATATCTATCCTGAAGCTTCTTAGAACCTCTAATGTTCATAGAGAAATATTGGAACAATACCTACAAGAGTTAAGAATTCCCAACAACATTAACCCCAACCAATTCCAAGCCTTGATTAGCCAATTATCCTCTTCCTACCAACTCACATTTAGCTAGAATAATATGTCACCTTGTTGGAGTATGGGAAACACTGAAAGGGGGGGGGGGGGTGAATCAGTGTTTCAATAATCAATTTCAACTTCTTAATGATCAAAACACTTAAACTCCTTGCAAACAACAAATGTTCAGTTTTCAAGAGTATAACTATATGTGATACCCAACCTTTGGATTCTTAAACAGTATGTAAACTCAAATGCTACAATATCAATAAAAGAAACAACAAGACCAAAAATGCATCCACAAAAGAATCATAACACAGTATTTTTCATGAGTGGAAAACCCTCATGGGACAGAAAAACTACTCGGTAAATGCCTCACTGGCTTAATCAGAAAAATCACCAATTACAGAGACCCACTGGCTTTTATGTCTCACTGACTACAAAATGCCTCACTGGCAACATAAGCCTCACTAGCTACAGATCAAACTTGTCTCACTGACATGATCTTATGCAACACATTCTCAATGATCAAAGAAAAATATATAATACAAAGGGTTTCTTTGTTTCTCTGCAATCCAGATCTTGACTGTCTCATTTATTTGAGACTCAAGAATTCATAACCATAACTATGCACATACAACTTATCAACTCAGGAATGTTTTTACATTACAACACATTGTTGTTATCTTAATGATAATGCAAGTACAGTACCATCAATATCACACCAAGGTATTTTGCATCTCCACCTTTCACTACAATAGAACAGGCCATTAGCGCCTAAAATAGCACCGGATTTTAGTGCAATTGACCTCATAAATTGGACACTTTGTCTGGTGCAAAACTCAGCACAATTTTGCATGATTACTTTTGCACTGGATTTAGCACTGACTTTAGCGATGGATTTAGCACTGACTTTTGACCGAAAAGCAACAGTTGAATTTGGTGCCGGATTTAGCGCCAGATTTTACACCCAATTTGGCTTCTGATTTTGCTTCTGGTTTGGCTTCCAGGTTTGCTTCTTGTTTTGCTTCCAGTGTTGCTTTTGATTTTGCTTCCAATTTAGAGTCGAATTTGGCACCCAATTTGGCTTCCGATTTTGCTTCTGGTTTTGCTTCTTGTGTTGCTTCTAGGTTTGCTTCCAATTTTGCTTCAGGTTTTGCTTCCAGGTTTGCTTCTAGTTTTGCTTCTAATTTTGCTTCCCATTTTGCTTCCAGATTTGCTTCCCATTTAGCACCGAATTTGGCACCCAATTTGGCTTCCAATTTTGCTTCTTGTGTTGCTTCCAAGTTTGCTTCCAGTTTTGCTTCTGGTTTTGCTTCAGTTTTTGTTTCCAATTTTGCTTCAATTTTTGCTTCCCATTTTCCTTCCAGATTTGCTTCCAATTTAGTGCTAGATTTGGCTTCTGATTTTGCTTCTGGTTTGGCTTCTTGTGTTGCTTCCAGTTTTGCTTCTAGTTTGGCTTCCAGGTTTGCTTCCAATGTTGCTTCTGATTTTGCTTCCAGGTTTGCTTCTAAATTTGCTTCCATTTTTGCTTCCAAGTTTGCTTCCCATTTAGCGCCAAATTTGGCACCCAATTTAGCTTCCAGTTTTGCTTCCATGTCTGCTCCCATTTTTGCTTCTAGTTTTTCTCTCAATCGTGCTTCGTATTTTGCTTCTTATCTGGCATCTAAAATAGCTTCTATATACACCTAAAAATGACATGACTCTACCTAAATAAATATTTTAAATATTTATTTCATCTTCATATTCCTCTATCAATAAATAAATAAATTATTTTATTTATTTGATTCATTTGCTCCCATTTAATTAAATAAATTACATTTATTTAATTAATTTCACCTATATCAACTTTATTCTTCTAAATAATTAAATAATTTTAATTATTTAATTAAATCATCCATTCTTCTAAATTTAAATAAAATGCAAATTTATTTAAATAAAATCTTCAAAAAATAAAATATATTTAAATATTTTATTTATTCTTCCAAATTATCTATAAGTAATTAAATAAATTTAATTATGCTTTCTTATCTTTTAAAAAATCTTCAAATCTTCAAAAAATAAATTCTTCTTGTCACACAAAAGCAAAAGCTGAGTTAACTGATTTAAAGCTATCACCAAAGCTCTTAAATTAGAAAAATATATTCTAATTTAAGAAATAAAAACTCATCCTCATCAAGACAGCAGTTAACTCAATAAAGCTTCCTTTTGAATGACACATGTCCTTCTATTCACGCATGTTCTCTCGAACATTCTCCTCCGTTGATCTTCTTATTTCTTTTCCACTGTTGATCCTCTCTCACACAACTCTATAAATTGGTGCAGGAGCACCAAGGGCTCGGAGCCCATGTATATACTGCACATTTTTGGTGTGATGTGAAATTTTCTTATAATTGCATTTTGGCGTGATAAGCCTTGGCGGAAAGAAGTTTTTGCTTATCCAAAGTGGGTCATCGGTGTGAGCCTTGGCATCGGGCTGAGGAAATAATCGTGAGCTGACAGTGTATCATCTCACCGATCGGGGTGATAAACATCGAGTTTCACCGATGTGGAGTTGGCCGAAGGCATCGGCGTGAGCATAAGCATCGGGCTGAGAAATTGATCGTGGGCTGACGGTTGAAGGTCATACCGATCGAGGAGACTGTGGTGAGGTGTCGCCGACAAGAAATATCGGCGTGAAATGCACCGTTGGGAGAAGTGTTAGAAGCTTCGCCGATAGAATGGGTCACACCGATAGCAGGAGTACATCGGCATAAACTTTATCGTCGGCGCGAGTGTGACGAGGTCTAACCGATGGAAGGCTCATCGGTGAGAGATGTATTATCGGCGGATGAGGAGGAGGTGCTACTGCCGGTCCAAGTCATGCCGACGGGTAAAAGTGCATCGGCGTAACTGTTCCCATCGGCGAGGTTGGGAAATGTTTGACCGACGGTATTAGTCTCACCGATAGTGTAGTTTGAAGGAGCCTTTGAGGCCATTGGAGTAAGTATGTATATCGGAGGACAACGGAGGAGTCACCCCGACAGTATAAGTCTGAGCGATGGTTTCTAACCATCGGAAAGAATAGCATATCGGTGAAAGAAATTAGGAGGTGGCCGATAAGAGAAGTGTTGCCGACGGTAATGGGAATATCTATTTCGGTGAGATATGGATGTGATCTTGCCGATAATGAAAAATGCACATGTTTAGGTGATGTATGGGCCTTGCGATGGAATTTTAAAAGATGAACCGACAATTGGAATACCAACCGATATGGAAGTTGAACCGACCTGTAACGAACATGAGAAAATACATAAGATGTAGCATTCTTTCTGTAGAGGAGTTCAGCAGAAGGAGAATCGAAGAAGTAAATTTTGGTGTGTGAAGCATTTTGATGTAATCAGAATTTTTGAACAGAAATAAAATACAGCAGTTCGATCATTTGTACATTCTGTTCTGTTTTCACTTTATCATTCTGAAGTAGATTAGTCTTTCTGTTTCTATAGTTTTGTTCTCTTTTGCAAACCATGACTCTGTATTGATGATGCCTCAAGTTCCATTGTACAGTATGGAGGCCATCTTGCAGAGCCATGCTTTTTGTTTGTTTTTCTTTTGTGTGGTGGTCAGATTGCCGGCTAGAAGAAATGCATGCTTGTTCTAGGCGAGCTCAGTGAGGAGTCCGGCTAGATAGACAAGTAGGATAAATAGATTTGCAGAGGTGGAAAAGTAGAGAGAAAGAAAGTGAGCACCAAGCAGTCCAGACCCTTGAACAGAGTGAGAAGGGTGAGCAACGGGCTCAGAAAGTTATGTGCCATTGAGGCAATATCTGGGAAGCAGTGAGGACAATGTATGTGTCCCACACCAAGCAGAGAAGTAGAGTTTTCCATCTCTGCAAGGAGTATGTCTTTTAGCACTTTGAATTGGTAGGAAGGCTAGTGTTGTCAACAGTCTTGTACACCTACAGGATGCAGAGCAGGCAGCCTAGAGTCCTCCCTATCAAATTGGTATCAGAGCAGTAAGATTTGGGTTATTCCTAGATAGGAATAGAAGAGTTGTATGTCATCACCGAGTTCAAGTGAGTCTGTTAGTTCATCCAAGAAAATGGTGACTAATGCAGAGTTAGCAAAGAAGGTTGAGGATCAAGAAGAGGAGAATAGACTCCTACAAGAAAGACTAGCAGAAATGGAGAGTAAGCTAGGCCTAATGTTGCAAAAGACTGAGGAAGTCAGCCAGAGAGTTAAATATTCTGAGGATAAGGGAAAAGGTGTATCTGTAGAAGATGAAGAGCCCACACCTGATCCTAAATTGGAAGAAGAACCATTCTTGAAAGCTTTGAAAGCAATGAGTGGTAAAACATTGGAAGGAGTACCACTTTTCAGTGGGAAAATGGACCCAGATTTGGTCATGGAGTGGATAGAAGGACTTGAAAATCACTTTGAATGTGATGGTGTAAGCGAGGCACAGAAAGTAAAGGTGGCCAAATCCAGACTCAGGGGAGCTGCCTTAACCTGGTGGAAATTTGTGCAGACTGAAAGAGCAAAAGAAGATAAGAAGCCCATAGCTACTTGGAAGGGAATGGTAGCTAAAATTAAAGAAGCATATATGCCAGAAGATTATGAAATACAGCTGCACAGGAAGAGACAGAATCTGAGACAGAAGGAATTAGATGTCAGTGCATACACTGAAGAATTCCAAAACCTATGCTTAAGATCCAAAGTAATGGAGGATGAAAGCATAAAGGTAGCAAGGTACCTTAATGGTCTGAAGTGGAATATACAAGAAGAAATCAGTTTATTGTGCCCTACCACAGTGCAAAAATGCTATCAGCTAGCACTGAAAGTGGAGGAAAAGAATAAGAGGAAACAAGATTCAAATAGCAGAGGAAGAGGAAGAGGCAGAGATAACAGAGGACACAGAGGAGGTTTTGGTGGAAGAAATACTGACAATAGATCCCAAGCAGAATCCAAACTCACAGAGCAGAGTGGGGAGTCAAGTGGTAGAGGAAACCACAGAGGAAGAGGGTCTAACAGAGGAAGGTCAGGAGGATCAGGCAGAGGATCCTATTTCACAAACATGAAGTGTTACAACTGTGGCAATCTAGGTCATCCAGCATATAGGTGTCCAGAAAATGCCACATCCTCTTCTCAAGGAGGTGATAAGAGAAATCACTATGTCCAAGATAATGCATCCAGTAGCCAGTCACCTGAGGTCAATCTGAACTCAGAAGATGGAGAGAATCTGATGATAAGGAGAACTTTGATGAAGGAACCAGTAAAGTCTGAACCAAGCCAGAGGAGAGCACTATTCAGAATCAAGTGCAAGATTTTGAATAAGGTATGTAAAATTATTATAGACTCAAGATCCACTGACAATATTATTTCTGATGAGGCAGTTAAGAAACTGAATTTGAAAAGAATTACTCATGCAAACCCATATAGAGTCACATGGTTGAATAAGGGTCAACATGTGGTAGTAAATGAACAAAGTTGGGTAGAGTTTAGTATAGGTGGCTACAAGGATAAGGTATTATGTGATATACTACCCATGGATGCATGCCATCTCTTATTGGGCAGACCATGGCAGTATGACCGAAAAGCAGTACATGATGGTGAGAAGAATGCCTATTCTTTTCAGAAGGATGGTGTCACCTACAAGATTCAGTCATTGGAGGATGAAGATGTAGTTCAGACAAAGAGTCCTAATATCTTGGTTGTGAGTGGAAAAGAGTTTCTGAATACTCTTAAGGAAGATGGTATTGGTTATGCCATCATAGTGAAACCAAAAGAAGGACAGCAGGGGAAGAAGACAGAGATTCCCAAAGAAGTGCAGCCTATACTGGAGAAGTATAAAGGCATAATCAGTGATGGTACACCAACCACATTGCCTCCACAGAGAGCAATAAGCCATCAGATAGACCTGATTCTAGGAGCATCTTTGCCAAACAAGGCACCTTACAAGATGACTCCAGATCAGCACAAAGAGATATCCAGGCAAGTGCAGGAATTGCTAGATCAAGGATTGATCAGGAAGAGTATTAGTCCTTGTGCAGTGCCCACAGTGTTGGCACCCAAGAAAGGAGGATCATGGAGATTGTGTACAGATGCCAGAGCCATAAACAAGATAACTATAAGGTATAGATTCCCAATTCCCAGAATTGAAGATCTCATGGACTGTATTGGAAAAGCAAAGTATTTCACCAAGATAGACCTGAAGAGTGGTTACCACCAAATAAGAATCAAGGAAGGTGACGAGTGGAAGACAGCCTTCAAGACCACAGAAGGACTGTATGAATGGCTTGTTATGCCATTTGGTCTATCAAATGCACCCAGCACTTTTATGAGACTCATGAATGAAGTCCTAAAGGATTACATTGGTAAATTTGTTGTTGTTTTTTCTAGATGATATTCTAATTTTTAGTCAGACCAAGGAAGAACATCTAGAACATGTAAATACTGTTTTGCAAAAATTACATGATGAACAACTAACCATCAACCTGGAGAAGTGTGAATTCATGAAGCAGGAATTGGTATACCTTGGTTTTGTGGTGTCCCAGGGAGAGTTGAAGATGGACAAGTCCAAAGTAGAAGCCATATTGAGCTGGCCTACTCCCAGAGCAGCCACAGAGGTGAGAAGTTTTCATGGCTTAGCCCAGTTTTATAGAAAGTTTATCAGAAATTTCAGTGGAATATGTGCACCTATGTTGGATACAATTAAGGGTGGAATGAAAGCAAAATTCAGATGGACACCAGCTGCAGATAGAAGTTTTGAAAGGTTGAAGAAAGAGGTAGCAACACAACCTATTTTGTTGTTGCCTAGTTTTGATAAGCTATTTACTATTGAATGTGATGCAAGTAATATAGCTGTAGGAGCAGTGCTAAATCAGGAAAACAGACCTGTAGCCTTTTTCAGTGAGAGGCTGAATGAAGCAAAGAGTAAGTACTCTTCATATGACTTAGAGTTGTATGCTCTAGTCCAAGCATTGAGGAAGTGGAGACATTATCTGCTACCTAAAGAATTTGTGGTCTACACAGATAACCAAGCTCTGAGTTTTCTGAACTCACAGGATAAGTTAAGCAGCAGGCATATCAAATGGATGGAGTACCTGCAGTCTTATACCTTTACAATTAAGCATAAGAAGGGGCAGCTGAACAGAGTTGCAGATGCTTTGAGCAGAAGATTGCTCACAGTGCAGGAAGTGCAATTGAAGAGCATTGGGATTGAAGATTTCAAGAATCTTTACCAAGATGATGAAGATTTTGCTGAGGCATACAAGGTATGTCAAGATTTTGAGAATCACTTTCACAGTGAATTTGCAGATTTCACCTTACAGCAGGGATTGCTATTCAAAGGTGGACAATTATGTGTGCCAAGAGGATCTATGAGAGAAAATCTCATACAAGAGAAGCATAATGGCAGTCTGAGCGGCCATTTTGGTCTGAACAAGACACTGGAGCTAGTCCAAAGGTTCTACTATTGGCCAAGGATGCACAGAGACATCAGAAGGTATGTAGAGCAGTGTACCGTATGTCAGAAGGCCAAGGGAACCACTTCTAATGCAGGACTGTACCAACCCTTACCCATTCCTTCCAGGCCATGGGAATGTGTAAGCATGGATTTTGTAGTTGGTTTGCCTAAGACTAAGACTGGTTATGATAGCATATATGTAGTTGTGGACAGGTTTAGCAAGATGAGTCATTTCATTCCCTGCAAAGTGACTCATGATGCCAGTCATATAGCACACTTATTTTTCAAAGAAGTGATCAGAATTCATGGACTTCCAGCAAGTATTGTGTCTGACAGAGATGCTAAATTCATGGGGCATTTCTGGAAAACATTGTGGTAGAGATTGGGAACAAATTTGTCTTTCAGTTCAGCATATCACCCACAGACAGATGGTCAAACAGAGGTGGTAAACAGGACATTGGGCAACCTGTTAAGGTGTATAACCAAAGAATATGGACAGAGTTGGGATCTTGTCATTCATCAGGTAGAATTTGTCTATAATGACAGTGTGAATAGGACTACTGGTAAGAGTCCATTCGAAATAGTCTATGGGATGCATCCCAGAGGTATATGTGAACTCAAGAATATGGGAAACATGGAGAACAGAAGTGGACATGCAGAGGATTTTGCACAATCCATGAAAGAAGTGCATGAGCAGGTGAAGAAAACCTTGACAGAGAACACACAGAAGATCAAGGACAGAGTAGATGCCCACAGAAGGGATATTCAGTTTGAGGTTGGTGATTTGGTCATGGTTCATTTGAACAAAGCCAGATTACAGAAAGGGATACCAACCAAATTGCAGATGAGACGGATTGGTCCTTGCCGAATTCTGAACAAGTATGGCAACAACGCCTATAGGATTGATTTGCCAGCAGACTTGGCAATTTCCCCAGTGTTCAATGTTCAGGACTTCGTGCCATATAAAGGTCCTCATTCAGCAGCAGGGGAATCTCGTGCAGAAGCTACATAGACAGTGAATGATGTCACCTTGCCTCCAAAAATCACACCACAGGCTGAGAGAATTTTGGATTCTCGCGTGCAGAAGTAGACCAGACATGGTGTGTACATGGAGCACCTGATCAAGTGGAAACAGTTGCCTGAAGCAGAGGCTACCTGGATTGCAGAGTCAGAGTTCAAGAAACGGGGCATTGATTTTGCCTTGTTGTCACCGGAGGTGACTTGACTTCTTCCACACAGGGGGAGTATGGTGCAGGAGCACCAAGGGCTCGGAGCCCATGTATATACTGCACATTTTTGGTGTGATGTGAAATTTTCTTATAATTGCATTTTGGCGTGATAAGCCTTGGCGGAAAGAAGTTTTTGCTTATCCAAAGTGGGTCATCGGTGTGAGCCTTGGCATCGGGCTGAGGAAATAATCGTGAGCCGACAGTGTATCATCTCACCGATCGGGGTGATAAACATCGAGTTTCACCGATGTGGAGTTGGCCGAAGGCATCGGCGTGAGCATAAGCATCGGGCTGAGAAATTGATCGTGGGCCGACGGTTGAAGGTCATACCGATCGGGGAGACTGTGGTGAGGTGTCGCCGACAAGAAATATCGGCGTGAAATGCACCGTCGGGAGAAGTGTTAGAAGCTTCGCCGATAGAATGGGTCACACCGATAGCAGGAGTACATCGGCATAAACTTTATCGTCGGCGCGAGTGTGACGAGGTCTAACCGATGGAAGGCTCATCGGTGAGAGATGTATTATCGGCGGATGAGGAGGAGGTGCTACCGACAGTCCAAGTCATGCCGACGGGTAAAAGTGCATCGGCGTAAGTGTTCCCATCGGCGAGGTTGGGAAATGTTTGACCGACGGTATTAGTCTCGCCGATAGTGCAGTTTGAAGGAGCCTTTGAGGCCATCGGAGTAAGTATGTATATCGGAGGACAACGGAGGAGTCACCCCGACAGTATAAGTCTGAGCGATGGTTTCTAACCATCGGAAAGAATAGCATATCGGTGAAAGAAATTAGGAGGTGGCCGATAAGAGAAGTGTTGCCGACGGTAATGGGAATATCTATTTCAGTGAGATATGGATGTGATCTTGCCGATAATGAAAAATGCACATGTTTAGGTGATGTATGGGCCTTGTGATGGAATTTTAAAAGCTGAACCGACAATTGGAATACCAACCGGTATGGAAGTTGAACCGACCTGTAACGGACATGAGAAAATACATAAGATGTAGCATTCTTTCTGTAGAGGAGTTCAGCAGAAGGAGAATCGAAGAAGTAAATTTTGGTGTGTGAAGCATTTTGATGTAATCAAAATTTTTGAACAGAAATAAAATACAGCAGTTCGATCATTTGTACATTCTGTTCTGTTTTCACTTTATCATTCTGAAGTAGATTAGTCTTTCTGTTTCTATAGTTTTGTTCTCTTTTGCAAACCATGACTCTGTATTGATGATGCCTCAAGTTCCATTGTACAGTATGGAGGCCATCTTGCAGAGCCATGCTTTTTGTTTGTTTTTCTTTTGTGTGGTGGTCGGATTGCCGGCTAGAAGAAATGCATGCTTGTTCTAGGCGAGCTCAGTGAGGAGTCCGGCTAGATAGACAAGTAGGATAAATAGATTTGCAGAGGTGGAAAAGTAGAGAGAAAGAAAGTGAGCACCAAGCAGTCCAGACCCTTGAACAGAGTGAGAAGGGTGGGCAATGGGCTCAGAAAGTTATGTGCCATTGAGGCAGTATCTAGGAAGCAGTGAGGACAATGTATGTGTCCCACACCAAGCAGAGAAGTAGAGTTTTCCATCTCTGCAAGGAGTATGTCTTTTAGCACTTTGAATTGGTAGGAAGGCTAGTGTTGTCAACAGTCTTGTACACCTACAGGATGCAGAGCAGGCAGCCTAGAGTCCTCCCTATCATAAATACAACCCTCTTCTTCTTCATTTCATATCCAACTTTTGAGTAAACTTATGCTGCAGAATCTATAGCACGTCATCAGCACCCCACTTTCACATCACTTCATACCATTCATCATCCATTCCACATTTGTGTTGAAGCTCACCTTCTACACAACAAGTATCCGAGCCATTTCTCCTTGTCATCTTGAGGAATCGAAGCAAGGAAACAAGCTTCCTGAGGGCCATCTTCATCACCAAAAGATCAAAAGAGAATAGGTGAACAATGGAAATTGCAAGGTGAAACTGTTGTGAGTATCTCTCTCTTATTTTAAATCCTTTTTGTTGCACATTCCATTGATGTTTTGGGTTTTTATAATTAGTTTTATTAATCCCATTTTACCCATCACATTTCTGGTGCCCACCATGGGGCCCTTGCCCCTAATCTAACCAAAAATTTAAGTTTCTGAGTGACAGGGTCCGTAAAGGTTCCGTGCAGGCTTCAAACAAGTTTAGTCGGTGCATTTGATCAATCCCGAGGTGCATCTACAACTTGTTCCGGTGCATACAAACTTCTGACACAAACAACCTCTAAGCCAACGCTTTTACTTTCTATTTTGACGCTTGCAGTACTACGGCACATACATCCTCTGAGACAGCGCATATACTTCCTATTTCTGCGCATGCAGATTTATGGCGCATACACCCTAAGACACGGCGCTTACATACCTTTTTACGGCGCATCTATAGAAATGGCACTTCTGTGTATTTTTCCTGCGCTTTTGACATTTGTCTTAGTGTATTTGTAAAACGGCACTTACAGTCTCTATTTTTGCGCATACAAACTGATAAGCAGCGCATCTGATCTTCATTCTGATTTTAGGATTTCTCGTAGTTTTAGGATTTTACGCTAACATTTGTCTTGCAGGATTAGAGGTTGGATAGATCATTTAGCTGCACTAATTAACTCATCTTAGATTAATTAGGGGAAAAATTTTTAAAAAAATGCAGGCATGCAAATTTCACGTAGTCCTTAACTAGGGCTATAGTAACGAACATCACTGCTATCTTTGCATTATTGCTTCTTTGCATTATTGCTATCTTTAAACACTTCAAAGTTAACAAATGCATGATTGCCCAAGTAGATAACACATTTATTTTTTTCCTTTTAAATAGGATTGGATTAACCACTGTCTTGTGTCTGTTGAATGACAATAGGCTTATGCTCTCCCCTTTACTGGGTGACCAGAACGTCAAACTTGTTATTCCTTGTGTTTAACCTTTAAAGGGACCTGCCCTTGGATGCCCACCTATCCAAGTGGGAATGACCCTGAGTGGAAATAGGCTAAAGCCAAGCCCTGCCGATCCACTTTAAATAAATTGTGCTTGAGGCGAAAGCTTCCTGCAACGAGCACCACTGTGTTACACTGACAGCCAACCTCCCCCAAAACCCTCCAAGGCATAACCTTGGAGGTTGGGAGACTCCATGACAGAGAGTAGCGCTGCCGCACGTGTAACCACTCGAACGGTTGCCTTGACTACTTAGCCATTTGTTTAGTATACCAAAAACCCCTATTTTTTGACACAAAAGGTGGAACCTTTGAAGCGGCCCCGATTAATGTGATTCTTAGTAGAGGCAGCAGGGACAATCCTATGGTTCGGTGGGGGTATGAGCCTAAGGAAACCTAGATCTGGTATGCGTGAAAAGTGAGTGCTGTGGAGGGGAGCCGGTGCTACCAGATCCTAGAGCTACATGCTTTAAATATTCACAGCTAGGGGACTCAACAAATACTGTCCTTTCCAACCTAGGTTGTCATTGTTTTTGTGTCAAAAAGTCCAAAAATACAAAAAAAATAACAAAAGATAAAAATCATGAAAACTTCTATGCGCTTGCTGTGTCTTTTGCCATAATTGAAAATCAAAATTCAAGAAAGACCAAGTTTTCAACCAAAAATAGAATTTTTTTGAAAAACGTGCCAAAAACTCTACAAAATCAAACTGAAAACCAAAACAGCGCATTTGCTGCGACCTGCGACGCATTTGCTGCGACCTGCGACGCATTTGCTCAGACTTACAGCGCATTTGATCACTATTGCGACGCTTATAAAAATTGCCAGATTAGCGCATTTGCTTTGACTTGTAGCCTTGTTACACTCTGTTCTAGTGCATTTATTGCTGCGCATCCAAACCAGAGAGTTGTTATGTACTTCCCAAGAGAAAAAATTTCAAATTTTTAAAAGCCCTTTTCAAACTTGTTTCAATTTTCCAAGATCTGATTAGAATTGTACAAGTCAACCATTTCCCTCTTTTTTCTGCACCATAGCTACTTTTCCCACGCTGCATCATCCAAAATCTCGTAAAATTCTTCCAAAATCCAACAAGGTTAGAACCAAGCTATTCTTGATCGCATCAAAACCTCAAACAAACCTAGTGAGTCTCCACTATCAAGGATCACTTATCCTTTTCTCTCGGAACTCCACTAGTGGATTGTGCAAAAACTAGTCTACATCAAGTAAACGGATTTCTATCATCCTTACTTCGACTATCATTTTGTGCACCCAACTTGTTTGACACCAATTAGATCTAAGGAGAACCTTGCTCAAATCTTGACGCATTCTAGCACCCCTTGTTCAAAACTCTTGAACTCACTCCATCCCATCTCTCGTCACCTTGCGTGGTCTTAACGAGGTCCCAAAAGCAAAAATAGATTGAAATGGCTGAGAAAACTATTCCAACCTCTCACGATAGTGATGAGGAAATCTCTATGGAAGAGGTCCTCCAAACACAGCAAGACCGAAGGTTTCAATGTATAATGGATAAGGTACTTTCCCAAGACCCTAATAAATTCTTCCTTCACCTAGCACAACTAGGAGTCAAACTCCCTAAAGATTTTGACGTAGAAGCTCTAAAAGAACCTGAGGAAGAAAGAAACCCTGAGGGAAGCACACATGAGGAAATACCTGCAGACAAAAGCAAAGCAACCATTGATTCTACAGACGCCTTAAGCTTGATGACCCAACAGATCCAAGCTTTACAACAACAATTCACAAACATGCAAACAAGAGCATCGACTAAACATTATTCCCTAGAGGATATTTCACCATATCCTTTTGATAGAACCTTGATCATGATACCTTTCCCCTCTAAATTTGAGGTGCCAAAATTTGATAAATATTGAGGAAAGGGTGATCCAAGGGACCACATTAGGGAGTTTAACGTTGCATGTCTTGAAGTTGCCCACAATGATACTTATCTTATTCGACTATTTCCAAGAAGCTTAGGATGACAAGCTATGGAGTGGTTTTCTAGACTACCACCCGGCAATAGAACATTTAACGAACTTGTGGACAAATTTGTCACACATTTCTCCTACAATATTGAGCATGACACCTTAATCTTAGATCTTTGTAACACCAAGCAAAAAGGTGGGGAATCTTTCGCCACCTTCCTACAAAGATGGAGACAGCTGGCAAGTAAGTGCCTACATCAAATGCCTGAAAAACAAATGTTGGAAATGTTTGTCCATAACTTACAAACTAACCTAAGCTATCAGGTACAAATCCAATGTCCTACTTCCTTTAGTAAGGTCATTGAGATGGGTCTAATCATCAAAAAAACTTTAATTGCAAAAGGTCAAATAAATCTTTATAAGGACACTCCTAGTACCAATACCAACGTAGATAAACCAAGATTCTGGACAAAGAACAAAAACATTGTGAATGATGGGGTGGTAGATGCCAAGAATGTGGCACCAAAGCAACCAATCTTCAACTTATCGACTCCTCAAAACAACCCCTCGCAAAGCAAATCAAGAAACACTGAATCACGGTTTACAAATTTTCAACCTAGGAGAAAATTCACACCTTTGGGAGAATCATTGGAAACCGCCCTATAGAAGTTAATCACAAGTAAGATCATAACACTTCCAATAGCACAGGAATATGAACCAAAAGTCAAACCTCCTTGGTGGAACGACAACGATTTCTGCGAGTACCACTGAAACAGGGGGCACAAAACCAATGACTGCATTGTGCTCAAACACACTATCCAAGATTTGATCAAGCAAAACAAAGTGTCACTTGATGGGCATACCTCTAATAATGATCATCGGGCATTCAAGGATCCTCTTCCCAACTACGAGCAGGGAGGACCTTCCAACCAAAACAACAATGGAACTAACAATGCCAATTACACAAATGTCACCTTTGACTATGTTGTTAACCACATCTTGGAAAGTGATTCACACATCAATGTGATCACTATAAACAAAGATCTGGATTGTAATGTTACCACCCGCAGTAATAGAGTCACTCTTAGAGGAGCCTCTGCCCCTCTAGCTAATCAGTACAGTATCTTGGATCAACTTCATAAGACACCTGCACATATCTCCATTCTGGAACTTCTGCGTTTGTCTCTATCCCATAGGGCCATACTCGACAAATCTCTTTTCGAAGCCTCCGTTCCAACGAACCTCACCGAAGAACAATTTCAAACCATGGTAGGTCACATTACCTCACCTAACTCCCTATGATTCACTAAAAAGGATGATATGTCAATCACCCAACCTCATAACACCTCTCTTCATATTGAAGCCTTCATCCACAAACACAAGATAAAAAGGGTTCTAATTGATGGAGGAGCTGGTTTGATTATTTGCACCTTGAAGCTAATCCTTGCATTGGGGTTTGCAGAGAAAGCTATAGATCAAAAAAAGAAAATCACTATCAAAGCCTACGATGAGGAGAAGAGAACTTCCAAGGGAACTGTTACTTTACCAATCAGAGTGGGACCTATAGTAAAAGATGTGGCTTGCTGAGTCCTTGATATGGAGCTAGCATATAACATTCTTCCTGGGAGACTATGGATACATGCTCTGAAAGTAGTGCCATCAACATACCACTAGTGTATCAAATTCCCCTATGAATCCCAAGAGATCACCATCCAAGGTGATCCCAATCCATTTCAAAATTGCAACTCCATTCAATCTAAACTTGAAGTGCCTCTGCTTCATCTTCATCTCGTGTTGACCTAGCTTTACTTGCTTCCACTTCAAAGGCATCCCAACATGACCTCAAACTCAAAGATAAGGGCTTGGGTGAGTACACAATCTCCCAATCCCTCTGTTTGGCACAACTCCCCTATCTCCCAGATCATATGGAAGACCTACCCTGGGCAAACCCAAAGCAAACAAAACTACCAAAGGTCTATTTATCAAATGGGGAAGCCTCGAAGATGAGAGTGAATGAAAGGATATCCTACAATGGATGAAGGCAATTCATCAACACAACAAGACCATCACACCACTATACAAACTGAACAATATGGTCAAGGGTTTCAAATGCTACAAAGAATGGGGTGTGAAGGACATGGTCCACTTAGTTCAAGAAAAGATGGTATCACTAAACCCATTCAATCTCATACCTTGACAGCCCGAGACACTATAGGGCTAGGTTACACTAGCACATCAAGAACCAACAGAGCAAAAAAGAACAAAGGCAAACAACCAGAAACATCTTCTAGTAATCTGGTTGATCAAATTCAGCAACTGCAACTGGGTAGTGAGACTGATTCTAATGAATATGAGTGGGACAGTCTCTCAGAGCTATCTTGTGATGAAAAAGGCATCAATGTTGTCCACGAGTATGACCTAACCCATGCAAATGAGAGACGAGGCCCAAGGGCTAGACCACTAGAGTCTGACCCATGTAATAACGATAGTGAAAGTCATGAGGAAAGAATGATACCCCCCTTGACAGATCCACTAATAGAGAGTACCATCGCAGACTTTGTCCGTGCTTATAATGACCTCCACAACAACTCTATCTTAACCATCAACACCATAGAACCAGACCAACCCAATGACCCCTTACCATTGTTAGACCCCAAACTCATAGATTGGGACTTACAAGGTACTACCCCTGAGCTCGATACCTTTCAGAATGATGAAGCCATCATAGACTATCTTGAGCTTAGAGATCATATACCCGCAGGAGACCACAGAGCTAGCTATGCCATAGAACTCAATGAGAAGGCCTATTTTGGAGAGAGTGCCAAGCCTTTCAGTCTCAAAAATGTCAAAATGAAAGAAAGATCTAATGGTGAAAACCACTCTGCGGTAGTGTTAGATCATGAAAAAAGTAAAAATATAGACGTATCCAACGGTGAAAACCTCTCTAAGGCACCGAAGGATGGAAGGCTTGACCCTCTACCCAAACTTACACATCAAGAGAGATCTTCAATCTTGATAGAACTAGCAGAACCGATCAATGTCAGCACAGGTGATAATCCCAGAATGATTCATATGGCACAGTCTCTAACAGCACAAGAAAAGCCAACATTCACTGAATTCTTCAAGAGATAACAAATCAACTTTGCTTGGACATATGTAAACATGCCAGGGCTAGATCCGAATCTCATAATGCATCACTTATCTTTAGCTCCAGGAGCTAAGCCAGTAAAGCAAAAACTCAAAAAGATGCACCCAAATGTGGCCCTCATGGTGAAAGAAGAATTGAAGAAATTGTTAGATGTTGTATTCATCAGACCAATAGACTATCCTGAATGGATTTCAAACAACGTACTAGTTGCCAAACCAGATGGCAAAGTCTAAATATGTAATGACTTTAGGGACCTGAACAAAGCTTGTCTGAAAGATGATTTCCCCCTGCCAAACATTGACATTATTGTAGATCTCATAGTAGGGCACACCATGCTATCACTAATGGATGGTTTTTCTGGATACAACCAGATAAAAATTGCACCTGAAGACCAACACAAGACTGCATTTACATGCCCATGGGGCACCTATTGTTGATGTGTCATGCCATTTGGTTTGAAAAATGCCAGCGCAACATATCAGAGAGCTATGACCACAATCTTCCACGACATGATGCACACTATAATGGAAGATTATGTTGATGACATTCTGGCAAAATCGCTCACAAGAGGACACCTGGTAGTACTAGACAAAATCTTCAGAAGACTGGAACAGTTTAATGTGCACCTTAATCTGAAGAAGTGTGTGTTTGGAGTTACCTTAGGTAATCTACTTGGATACATAGTGTCTGCCAATGGAATCGAAGTCGACCCAGCTAAGGTAAAAGCCATCATGGAAATGCCACCTCCTAAGAATCTCACTCAACTAAGGTCTCTACAAGGAAAACTACAATCTATTAGAAGGTTCATTTCTCAATTGGCAGACAAGTGCCACCCATTTTCTCACCTCCTACATAAGAATGTCCCCTTCAAATGGAATGATTCATGTGAACAGGCATTTCAGTAGTTAAAAGAGTATCTAATGAAACCACTTGTATTGATGCCACCGATTCAGGGTAAACCTCTACTATTGTATATCTCAGCCACACCAACAGCTCTAGGAGCTCTCCTCGCACAACAAAATTATGAAGGGAAAGAACAAGCAATATACTATATCATTCGAACACTTGTTGGATATGAACTGTAATACACGCCAATTGAAAGAGCATGTCTTGCTGTGGTCTTCGCGTCACAAAAGTGGAGACATTACATGTTGTCACATTCGGTCAAACTGGTAGCAAAAATTGATCCACTCAAGTACTTACTCAACAAAGCAGCCCTTACAGGTAGATTGTCCAAATGGGTCATGCTTCTCAACGAATTCAACATCGAATATATAAACAAGAAAGCAATAAAAGGCCAAGTACTTGCAGATCAACTAGTAGATGCACCTCTAACAGATGATAGCCCTTTGAACTTTGAATTTCCAGACGAATCTATCTTTCACATAACCACAACAACTTGGAAAATGTATTTCGATGGATCATACACTCAGCATGGATCAGGAGCAGGTATCTTGTTGATCACTCCAAGTGGCTACACCATTCCTAAATCATACAAATTACTCTTTCCCTGCACTAACAACGTGGTAGAGTATGAGGCCCTAGTCATTGGTATCAAGCTAGCAGTTGAATGGAATATCCAAGAACTTTAGGTATATGGTGACTCACAGTTGGTCATAAATCAAGTAAATGGCGACTACCAGACAAAAATGAGAAATTAATCCCTTACAAATGGATGGTAGATGACTTCAAAGAATACTTTGTCAAGATCTCTTTTGAGCAAATACCAAGGATTAAGAACAAAGCTACAGACGCCATGGCAACGATTGCATCTCTCCTCGATATTCCAAATAATCAATCACATTACGAGTTCTTGGTAGAGCCAGTGTCTTGTCCTGCATATGACACCCTTGAAGCCCATATCATTTGCCACATTATTGGAGCTGATTCCCCCCTCTATGGAAAAATATTTGCCTATCTTAAAGAGAATACCCTCCCACCTGATCTCTCCAGTAACCAAAAATGAACCTTCATCCGTCAGGCATCCCGGTATGCCATTGTCGCCAATACCCTATATCGCAGAGGTCTCAATGGTACTCTCCTTAGATGTCTCGATAGTGAGGAATATCAAACCACCTTGAATAAAGTGCACAACGGTATATGCGGGACCCACTCTAGTGGCCCTACCTTAGCCAAGAAACTCATACGCATGGGATACTACTGACCAACCATAGAACAAGATTCCTATCATTTTGTAAAGAAGTGCAAGAAGTGCCAAATCCATAGGAACCTAATACATGCACCAGCACAGGAGCTACAACCACTAATGACTCCTTGGCCTTTCTGTTAGTGGAGACTCGACTTAGTGGGCAAGATTCACCCTCCTACATCCAGCAGCCATAAATTCATAATCATTGCCACTGAGTACTTTACAAAGTGGATTGAAGCCGTGCCTTTAACCAATATCACTGATAAGCAGATTGCCTCCTTTATCTGGAACTATATCATTTGTCGCTATGGTATCCCTTCGTCCATTGTCACGGATAATGGACAACCTTTCAAAAATCAAGATGTTAGGGAACTATGTGACAAATTCCATATCCAGCACCACTTTTCAACCCCCTATTACCCCCAAGGCAATGGCCAGGCGGAGGCATCAAATAAAACCATCTTGAAAATCCTAAAGAAGACTGTCAATGATGCCAGCTGTGATTGGCATGTCCAATTAAATCCCGTGTTGTGGGCCTATCATACAAGCATCCGCACACCCATAGGTGCAACACCATACTCCCTGGTCTACAGTTTCGAATCCATCTTGCCCATTGAAGTTGAGATCCCATCCTTGCGAGTTTCGTTAAAAGGCCTCATATCTGATAAAGAGTACAAAGTGTCCAGACTTCAAGAGTTAGAGCTGCTCAAAGAGAGAAGGCAACAGGCCTTTAACCACCTAAAAGATTATCAACAACATATTTCTAGAAGCTATAATCATAGGGTAAAACCCTGAGTATTCTAAATTGGTGATCTAGTCCTCAGAGAAAACCCTAGAAATCAACAAGATCGAGAGAAAAAGGGCAAGTTTGAACCCAACTGGCTGGGTCCCTATGTCATCATTGCAACCTATGGGTCAGGGGCATATCAATTGGCTACATCTGAAGGTGAACTATTTGATGATCCTATCAACAACATGCATCTTTGCAAGTTCTACACCTTAAAACCCAATGCAAGGAAGTCCTTAAAAAAAAATTTTAAAAAGTGATCAAAAAACAAAACAAAAAATTGAAAAAATGGGAAAATAACAAAAAAAATCATCCTCTGGTGAAAACCTGGAAACAGGCGCCTGGGATAGGTACCATGATGAAAACCTGGCAAACAGGCGTCATGTGTACTTTTAGCTTTCATGCAAATAAAAGCAAGTGGTGAAAACCTGGTAAATAGGTGCTATTTGTGACAAACCACTTCCTCCATTTGTTGTGACCTCATGTCTCTTGTGTCCATCATATCATTCATATTGAACCAGTCCTTTGAACCGTTGTCAAACTATGTCACCTCTGAGCTATCACGTAGGCAAGGCCATTCTCAATGCGCCCCTGAGGCTCCACTCTGCTCCACTCCACTTCTTTCCTCTTCATTTCCTTTGAGTGTCGTCTTTCCTGCTGTCCATACCATTTCTGCATCTTTGCCATCGCCTAAGTCTTAGGTCCATCAGGTTCACCCTGAACTACGTTGCATCTGCATCGTCACATAGGCAAGGCCATTAAGCAATGAGCCCCCAAGGTACTAGGTCAGTCCCTTAGGGTCCGTCTCTCCGTGTCTGTTTGTTATATCACCCATAATAAGTTGATCCTTTGTCTAAACTGGGGGCAACTCCTTGACCTGGTTGCAGATTTGGATTCTTGAAATGCCACATGATCTAAAAGGATACCAATAAAGGATTGTGATACCTTTCACTAGACAAGCGCGCGCAACAAAGCAAACTTCACAAAAATAAAAATCTTGACACAAGACACCAACCTCTCCAAAGTAAAACAAACAAGGACCAAAACACATCAAAATGATTTTATCAATTATGGCAAGAAGATACATCTAATGCAAGAATGCTTTATGTTTTTATATTGGTTAACTTACAAGGTCTTGATTTTTTGTTATTATGTCTTTCTATGCTACTCGAGGATGCCAAAAGCTAGAGATGCTATGATGGGGGCATAATCATTTTCTTTGTCTGTTGTTTGTGGATCAAACTTTAGTAATGTGACAACTCTTGTCTAATGACATGATCAGTAAAAGATCATCGAGGACTTCAGAGGTCTAAACATGAAAAGGGGCAATCCTTGTCTATTGAAATGCAAGAAATACTAGGTCATCTAGATTCAATTTTGACTAGATGCTTGTATTAACATGCTATATCAAAATCCATGTAAGTAATACTCAGGTCATCATAGTTTAATTATACCTAGATGCTTGTATTTTCTTACAACATAATAAACGCCCAATGATGAAATAAGCACTTCAAAATACTTGCAATATCAAGATGGCAAATATCCATATCCATAACGTATCTAATTGCAATTCATATCCATATCCGTATCCATATTCATATCCATATCCCATGCAATAAAATTCTATGCAGAGAATCAATGTTTACAAATACAAGCTTGTGATTTCTTCTATCGAGTCATTCTTCTATTGATCAAATTTCTATCTGTCTTCATATCTCTCATCAACAGTTCTAGTTGTCAATCTGAGCAGTGATCAAAATGCAAGTCTATCATTAAATCCATACCAATCAAGTCAAGTCAATATTGTCAAATGATCCAATCACAATCAGTGGTCTTGATCCTTGTCTGGTCGTAAACCAACTAGATCAATTATAATCAAACATTTGTCTTATACAGGATGTAGCAGTGTCAAAATCAGACCAATACACGCGTCTTACACGACATGCTTCATTTCCTAAAACTAGACACTGTCCTTCGTGTTGCTCTAGGGTTCTATCGTTCCCTGCCATGACAACACTATTGTATATCATTATCAGTATATCGTTGGTTTACCACTTGACAGGGGCAATACCTTGTTTGTTCTTGTATCATTTGTGCATACTTACTTACTTGCTTGTGTGTGTTATCATTTTATCTTGCATCACGTATCATTCAGCTCTTTCTTCAAACCTTTTTTTTCTTCATCCTAGCCTATCTTCCACCTTCTTCTTTGTGAGATTGTTCGTCTCATGCCTTCTACCTTCTTCCCGTCCAATCTCCCAAGGGGGCATCCTATCGTCATTAAACTTGTACCCGAGGCAAACCGAGGCATGTATCATTGTCAAAATTCTTATTCTTTGAAACAACGTGATAAAACACATTGCATCAAAGAGGGGCAAAATGTATACACCTAAAAATGACATGACTCTACCTAAATAAATATTTTAAATATTTATTTCATCTTCATATTCCTCTATCAATAAATAAATAAATTATTTTATTTATTTGATTCATTTGCTCCCATTTAATTAAATAAATTACATTTATTTAATTAATTTCACCTATATCAACTTTATTCTTCTAAATAATTAAATAATTTTAATTATTTAATTAAATCATCCATTCTTCTAAATTTAAATAAAATGCAAATTTATTTAAATAAAATCTCCA
Organism: Cunninghamia lanceolata; assembly: GCA_027924645.1. Classification (NCBI taxonomy): domain Eukaryota; kingdom Viridiplantae; phylum Streptophyta; class Pinopsida; order Cupressales; family Cupressaceae; genus Cunninghamia; species Cunninghamia lanceolata. The sequence continues at coordinate 335,580 of BSBN01001327.1, read as the reverse complement.
AAAAATAAAATATATTTAAATATTTTATTTATTTTTCCAAATTATCTACAAGTAATTAAATAAATTTATTTATTTGATTATGCTTTCTTATCTTCTAAAAAATCTTCAAATCTTCTAAAAATAAGTTCTTCTTGTCACACAAAAGCAAAAGCTGAGTTAACTGATTTAAAGCTATCAACAAAGCTCTTAAATTAGAAAAATATATTCTAATTTAAGAAATAAAAACTCATCTTCATCAAGAAAGTAGTTAACTCAACAAAGCTTCCTTTTGAATGACACATGTCCTCCTTCTATTCGTGCACGTCCTCTCAAACGTTCTCCTTCGTTGATCTTCTTATTTCTTTTCCACTGTTGATCCTCTCTCACACAACTCTATAAATACAACCCTCTTCTTCTTCATTTCATATCCAACTTTCGAGTAAACTTATGCTGCAAAATCTATAGCACGCCATTGGCACCCCACTTTCACATCACTTCATACCATTCATCATCCATTCCACATTTGTGTTGAAGCTCACCTTCTATACAACAAGTATCCGAGTCGTTTCTCCTTGTCATCTTGAGGAATCGAAGCAAGGAAGCAAGCTTCTTGAGGGCCATCTTCATCACCAAAAGATCAAAAGAGAATAGGCGAACAATGGAAATTGCAAGGTAAAACGGTTGTGAGTATCTCTCTCTTATTTTAAATCCTTTTTGTTGCACATTCCATTGATGTTTTGGGTTTATATATTTAGTTTTATTCATCCCATTTTACCCATCACAGCTTCTTTTTTGGCTTCCTAATTGACGCCAAGTTTTGCTTCCATTATGACCTCCTTTGTTGCTTTGGGTTTTGCTTCCAATTTAACAAGATAATTTTATATAAAAACAAGATAATTATTATAACATGATCATCATCTATAATTAAAACAAGTGAGTCAAATATCTATAATTTAATTGAATTTTACAACATCCATCTTGCAGTAAATAAAAATCATCATACATATCCATCCAAAAATCATCGACCACTTTCAATATATATAAATTGACAAGTCAATACTGATAAGATCATCATCATATATAACTAAAACAAGTGAAAGTCAAATATGCCAGTAGATCAATAACATGTCAAAATGATACATGTCCAACAGTTGACATAAGTCAAAATGATACATGTACAAATGATATAAGTAAAAATGATAAATTATGTAACTCAAAATGATACAAGTCAAGATGATACATGTCCAAATGATATAAGTCAAATTGATACATATGAAAATGATACAACTCAATAATATGGTACTGCAAGCCGTGAAAATGATACATATGATAGTAACCATGAAAAGAGGCATCATAACGATATATCAACAATGATCCATGATGCAGTCTATATGATCATGAATGTCACTGGCTACTACCAGTAATTGCCTCATCATCATCACCATCGTGATCATCGTCATCGTCATCATCATTGTCATTGGCCTCATTGTCTTATGTATCTACATCATCATCATCCTCTGCCATGTGACCTGTACTAGAACCAATATAATCTTGATCTATATCATCATGATCATCTTCATCTTCTGGAAGACCCGTGTTCTGCAAAAAAAACATTTAAAATAAAAATTTATTATTTATTTCATGTAATAATTTATTTTTCTGTTATATATCTAATATTCCAACATATGAAACAAAACCATAATCATATTACATCATATCAAAGTGCACATACCATAATAAAATTTCAAAAAAGTTACAGCTAATATATCATTCCAATGATGTAAAACATGCAACAATTCTAATAAACGTTACTAAAGATCATAAAAAAATTTGTTATACAATTTAACTATCAACTATAAATTCTATTACATAACCTTAAGTGCCACAAATTGCGTGGTCAATGTATGTTCTTTTTCACTATTAATCTAATAACCTGCATTAGACAGAAACATTAAAGAGTTTTTAAGTAGTAGTTGATTAAATTCTCTTACATGTCATTAATGAATGCACAGTTTTTTTTCAATAATTATTTATCTTAAGGTTCATGAGTAACCTTAAGATAAAGGTCTAATAATTGTTCCATGGAAGATGTTTAACAAACCAAATGCAATTGTCAACTTTTCACCACAGTGGCAGAGAAATAATTCTTTTTCCCATCCTTCCATAGCATTAAGTAAATTCTTGAATCTGGAAAATACTTGCCGCCTTCATCTTCCAAGCCAATTTCTCCAACTTTGCATAGGTCTCCTTTGTCTATGGATGTGATCTGTCTCCTACACAAAAAAGCATGTTCCATTTTATGCCCTTCAATCCAACTGCATTCGGGCATTTTTTTAATTCCTCTATCTTTCATCAATCTCCTTACCTCACCACACCTGCCCACTTGTGGATAGATGTTTGAGAGAACATAAGTTGTGCAGCATTTTTAGGATTCAAATCAAAAAGCAGTGTTGCTGTAAATACTCCTAAGCCTATATTCATATGTGATCTACAGGCACCAAGAAAACACATGCATACAACCAGCACAGAATTTAACAGGTATCTCAATGATAAAGTTTAGGGTGTCTTCAAGATAGCCAGCAACGGCAAGGAGGTCAACCATGCATGTAAACAGAGAGGCCCTAGTTAGCAGGTTGTATGGGGAGAAGGATGTTTCTCATTTTCAAGAATCTGAAGTCTCATTGCTACATATGTTAATTAAAGAAGGGCTAATTTTAAACTAGGTAGTTGTTTTGTCACTCACTTTGTGCAATGAAATGACGAGAGTCGAGTCTCCTTATATCACTATAGATTTGCATACAGCAATTTCTAATACAATAACACCACAAAATGCACACTTAACTTTATGGTACCTTAGCCCAAACATGATGCTATAGAAATCTAAAGGTACCTCCTACTAAAGATGTCATGCCATAGACCAGATACAACTATACAGTATATATCACATCTACAATAACAATTTCCTTCCAAATGTAGGCTTACAGTCTATGATTAACATGCATAGACCTTTCTAGTGTTTACAAGATAATTCCTTAGTCAACACCATACTAGTGTCCACAAGATATTTCCACAGTTAAAATAAGAATTTAATGCTACTTTGCAAATAATAAGCAAGCCTTCAAAGAGCTTAAAGTTTCCATTTACATCCATGCACAATAACTTAATCAACCCTAAGAATTTTATGGACAATGAAACAGAAGGGTCCTATATTCCATTTATGAGTCCTCTATCCAAATGACGCAGTGATCACAAGTACATAATATCTACTATTCCGTGGGTAGTGCTCAGACATTCAAACACACGGAAGTCCATACTAAGATAAATTTGTTCACAAACAGTCTCCAATTTAATAAATACTAGTTTGAAATCACATTTCAAATTTAGTGCAAGTCATTACAATGAACTCAAAGGTCATTGTCATCAAACGAATGCCTTCACAATAGACTGTTCTAGTTACAAGTACAATACAACTATTGCAATTTTACACAACTGTATGCAATTGACAAAACCCATTCTTTCCAAGAGTCAACTGGTAATCAAATACAATCATGTAGTGTTGTTTCAACATTGTATTCCATTGTGGCTTCAGTAATGCAAACCTCATAACCTTGGAGGGAGTGTTGGGGGTCAACTTGACCTAAACCAAGGATCTAAAACCATCCCAAAAGCCCACCTAGGAGTGGCATTATTAATCCCAAGAAGACTTCGCATCCACAATTGAGAGAGTGGACATTTATAGGTGAAATACCAACACCATTAGGGTTTACAACCATGTCAAAAAAGATAACCATGAACCAGGCCAGGTTTCCTCAAGACTCATGGTATGTTGCAATGATAGCATTCTAGCAATTCTAACCAGGGTTTGAAACTCCACCTCAAACTGTGACCAAATTAATGTAGCTTCCTTCATGATAGAAATCCAAAACATAATAACCAACAATTTGCCATAGTTCATAAGTCCCATGATCTTAAGTCTGAACTCTCACAATTAACAATATTTTCCTCATCCAAACCCTTTAGCATAGGCTTTCACAAGACCACATATAGTTACACAAGATAAAAGAAATGTTTCACCAAAATGGTTAGTGTAATTTTACAAGAATGGATGACAAGGAGCTTTACTTCAAAGAAAGGTTAGCTTAGTTGAAGACCAGTTGGCGATTTGAATCTTAGTCTCCAACCCAAACAGTAAGACACTCAGCCAACATGATGAGCACACCCAAAGTCTCCCTTCCTCTAAATCACTTATAGTCCAATCATCAACCTTCCTTCCTCGACCCCAAGGCAAAAAGAATAATTCCCCCCCAAAATGGTTCCCCACTCCTTCCTTTTCTCCCTCACATACCCCAAAACCAAGCACATTAAAGACTAGTACTTCCCAAAGTTGTTATGGCAGAGGAGAGTTAATGCCTACTGCCAATGATGGCTCCTTCTCAACAAAAAAAATGTGCATATTAAAATTTAAATGTCCACTATTATATTTCAAAGGTTTGAAATATAACCAACAACGCAACTATATTGCATGCCCCCCTTTAAGTCTTATAATAAAAATGTTAGGAAACAAAGACTTGAGATAAACCCTTTGGTCTGTTCACTTAGGAGACCACCTGAAAACTCAATGATAAGTACATCCACACGATCAACAAGAATGACAAGCAACCTATGAATAACAATCCACTTGAGTCAAAAGGACAAGAAGACTAATAGAAACCAAACACAACAAACAGAGTACAACTGTAACTGTTTGTCTTAAGTATCACTCTATAACGTCTTCAAAGATTATTGAAACTCAACACAAGAAATGCAAATTGACATATTAACACAATATCCAACTAAGTTATTGAAAATCAACTATTGATACCTCGTTCTCCATCCAAATTACAAAATTGGTCCACTTTTTGCTTTGTAACATTTCCTTTTCAAATTGCGTTGCTTGCCGGCCATTATTCTCCTCATGTTAAAACATGGCACATGGACTAGTTAAACTAATTAATATGCAATCATTTACTTTTTCCTAGGAAATTAAAAAAATATCATTTAACATATTAAATATACTTACAAATGTACAGGTCAAGGCCTGTAAACCTTTCTGGCCACTGTGATGAGTGGCACAAAGTTTGTCAAGCCTAGCCTTGGAGGCCTTGTTCTGAAACATATACTAATTCAATTTAGGTAAAGCACAAATAAAATTTAAAAATCGTTTAATAAATTTGATATAATCTTATGAGCAAATTCAAATACCTGCGTACTCTCCTCACCGGACTTCCTCCGTGCATCGGACTTCTCATATGCTTTTACAAGCTCTTTCCATACTTTGAGACTTACATCAATTGGCCTTTTTTTGAGCCTTTGCTCAGGAGGGATTTTTTTTATCTTTTTTGTTTGGTTGCACTGAAATCTCTTGCAATTTTGAAACATTCGTAGCTTTATTTTCTTTACAGACCAATCTGTGCCAAATTCAGTCTCCATGTCTTGGATAACTGCTTTTTGTAGGTGCATGGGTATCTTTGAGAATGGCAAGTGTAGATGGTCTTTGAACCATTGAAGGCATGATTCCTTCAACCTATTCATAAACGCTTTTCCAGCATCTTTCATTCGAACTTCCCCTAAAACCACATTGTATTCTATCTTGGTATCATAGCTACCAATGCAAGATGCAAAACATGGTGTGGTGATCGAAGAAGTCTGTGCCCCAAGAGTGGCTGGGACATTGGAAGCCTCTACTCCCTGTTCCACATTCTTAGAGGTTACTGTTATTGATTTCCTCCTGGATCTTTTGCCCAATCCATGACTGGTTGAGGAATCAATTGATTCCCTTTGACACTGTTGATTTGGTTGCAATGTTTCAAGGGCTTTACTAGATCATTTTTCTATGTATCTGGCAAGAATTGTCAAGTCAACACCATCCAATTTGTTCACTGCCTCTACCCCCAATATGGAAGCCAATGCCTCTTTATCTTTGTCAGTATCATGTCCCTATATATACATATATATAATAAAATTCTTCTTTTAAATTTAGAAATAGAAAACTAAATACTAAAAATCAAAGAAATAATGGAAACATTTACAAATCTATAAATTGACAGTGAATTACCTAATTGTGGCCAGAGTTTGCTCCCTTCCCTCTATTGCTTGACATTTTGAGGTGACCTAGGGTAAATTATTTTCATCCAGTCTATGGAGGCAATCATAGCCAAGTATGAATTAACAGCATGCTTGACCAATCGTAGCCAAAAACAAATCTTAACAGCGTGTACTTTGGGTATGAGGAACAAAGAGACCTTATTCGATAGGCCTTCTAAAAATGGTAAATGCAAGCTATAATGCAAGCAAGGATAATTAACAACATTACTACTCAAATTTACCCTAAAGCATGAGTACAACATCTTAGAAAAACTTTCTTTGAGCTCAAAATTATATCAAAATTGATAAAAACCTAGGTCAAGAGTTAACTTACTTGCTAAAAGGTAGACGAACAAGCTTGATTGAATGGCTGAGGTAGCTAGAAACCCCAAATTTAGCAGCTAGCCAACTTTTTATCTTCTGGATGTCTAGAACCAAAAATAAATAAAATGCAAATTCATGGATCCTTTGTAGAAACTTTTCAGTAACTTCTTTGTGGGCTTAATACATTTACGGGGATGTGTGCAACCATTGGTTATGGTTCCCTTCTATTCCGTAATAAATCTACCATCATTCATCCACTATCCTACATACCCTCCACATACCATCCCTATGGTCCATCCTTTGGCATAAGTCTGACATAATCCACATCATAATACACTATTTTCCATACATAATCCACTTTTCTCCCCTCTAGAATCCACATCATAATCCACTATCTGCCTAATCCATTTGTCTTTCATGTATCCCTTACCAACATCGATGAGGGCACTCGACATGATCCATGCATGAGGACATCGTTCTGTAATGGGACTATAACCTTTCATTGAAGCGTAATGCAACCTTCAACCCTCAACCCTAAAAACTATACCTTAAGCCCTAATCCCTCCACCCTAAACCCTAATCCCTCAACCGTAAACACTATCCCTAAAGCCTGAACCCTCAACCCTTAAACCCTAAACCCTATCCCTAAACCCTCAACCCTAAACACTATACCTTAAACTCTAATCCCTCAACACTAAACCCTAAATCCTCAACCCTAAACAATATACCTTAAACTCTAATCCCCCAGCACTACACCTTAATCCCTCAACCCTAAACCCTAATCCCTTATTGCTAAACCTTAAACCCTATCCCTAAAGACTCAACACTTGAACCTTAAATCCTAAACCCTATCCCTAAACCCTCAACCCTAAATAGTACTATGCCTTAAACCCTAATCCCTCAACTCTAAACCATAATCCCTAAACCCTCAACCCTCAACCCTCAACCCTTAACCCTCGACACTATACCTTAAACCCTAATCCCTCAACGCTCAACCCTTAACCCTAATCTTAAAGTTAAACTTAAAGCTTCCACTCATTCCACCATCCTTAATGGATCCAGACATGCAAAATTAGATGCCTCTACTGATAAAGCTAAACATCCTAAGGGTCCTCATGCCTCATGACATAAAAAACAAAGAGTCAAAGAAAAATCAATCCAAAAAGATGTCCAAGCCCATACCTCCACAAGCAAAGTCCAAAACCAAAATGGTATGTGTACCTAAGCAACAATAAATCAAGTTAAATGAGGCATCCACCTCTAAAAAATCCCAACCATTTACTCCCATCTCAAATTCCCATTCGACTCAAAAGTGTCAAAATATTCCATCCCACAAGCAAAACAAAAGTAATAAAACGCCTAAGTCTATGTGGGTTCCTAAAGCCCTTCATCATCCATCTCCTAAGCAAACATCTCAATTGCACCCTACACCACCTCCGCATCACAAGCTTCAACATTTATGGGGATGTGTGCAACCATTGGTTATGGTTCCCTTCCATTCCTCAATAAATCTACCATCATTCATCCACTATCCTACATACCCTCCACATACCATCCCTATGGTCCATGCTTTGGCATAAGTCTGACATAATCCACATCATAATCCACTATTTTCCCTACATAATCCACTTTTCTCCCCTCTAGAATTCACGTCATAATCCACCATCTATCTAATCCATTTGCCTTCCATGTATCCCTTACCAACATCGATGAGGGCACTCGACATGGTCCATGCGCAAGGACATCGTTCTGTAATGGGACTATAACCTTTCATTGCAGTGTAACGCAACCTTCAACCCTCAACCCTAAAAACTATACCTTAAACCCTAATCCCTCAACCATAAATGTTATCCCTAAAGCCTGAAGCCTCAACCCTTAAACCTTAAACCCTAAACACTATACCTTAAACTCTAATCCCTCAACACTAAACCCTAAACCGTCAACCCTAAACACTATACCTTAAACTCTAATCCCTCAGCACTAAACCCTAATCCCTCAACCCTAAACCCTAATCCCTTATCGCTAAACCTTAAACCCTATCCCTAAAGCCTCAACCCTCAACACTTGAACCTTAAATCCTAAACCCTATCCCTAAACCCTCAACCCTAAACAGTACTATGCCTTAACCCCTAATCCCTCAACTCTAAACCGTAATCCCTAAACCCTCAACCCTAAACCCTAAACCCTAAACCCTCAACACTATACCTTAAACCCTAATTCCTCAACCGTCAACCCTCAACCCTAATCTTAAAGCTAAACTTAAAGCTTCCACTCATTCCACCATCCTCAAGTGATCCAGAAATGCAAAATTAGATGCCTCTACTGATAAAGCCAAACATCCTAAGGGTCATCATGCCTCAGGACATAAAAACAAAGAGTCAAAGAAAAATCAATCCAAAAAGTTGTCCAAGCCCATACCTCCACAAGCAAAGTCCAAAACCAAAATGGTATGGGTACCCAAGAAACAAGAAATCAAGTTAAACGAGGCATCTACCTCTAAAAAATCCCAACCATCTACTCCCATCTCAAATTCCCATTCGGCTCAAAAGTGTCAAAACATTCCATCCCACAAGCAAAACAAAAGTAATAAAACACCTAAGTCTATGTGGGTTCCTAAAGCCCTTCATCATCCATCTCCTAAGCAAACATCTCCATTGCACTCTACACCACCTCCGCATCACAAGCTTCAACATTTATGGGGATGTGTGCAACCATTGGTAATGGTTCCTTTGATAGGTAAAAAATCAGGTTAATAAGATCAAGCATAGCCATGAAAACCTAACCCTACCATCATCAAAGAATCTAATCCAAATGAAATCAAAAGCATGCCATTCAAGAACAATATCACCTAGATTATATGATTCTTTGTTTATAATGTGGATTGCTTATTCAACAATGAACAATTATGAAGATAAAAGCTGCCATGATGGATGGATGATAAAACTAATATGCTAGATGAATGCTAAAATACTCAATATGCTCAAGATGATAATGTAGACACTATATGAATGTTGGATGGATGTAGTATGGAATGAGAGGGTGTTTATATAAAACTCAACCAAAATCAATCAACAGTGGAGATATGGTGGCTATGTGAATGGCTAAGATTGATTGATAGTCATAGGTGAATGTGTAGATGACAAGTGGAAGGAAGATAAGGCTTATGTGTAACCATGTACATAAAAAGTACTACATGTGAAAGATATTAAATAAAAGATGTAGTACCATTTATCTTTTTTTTAAATGAAAGAGGCACACATGTCGACTTATGAAGATAAATGATAAGAGGAATTAATTAAATAAATAAAATTATTTAATTAATTGGAAAATGGTTTTGTGAATGGAATTTTAATTAAATAAGTAAGATTTATTTAATTAAAATAGATAGAAAGAAGATAATTAAATAATTAAAGATTGTTTAATTATAAATTAGAGGAAATAGCTAATGAATTAATTAAATAAATATAAAATTTATTTAATTAATAGAAGAAATAAGTGTGATAGGGATATCGTTCAAGTGTGTTAGACAAATGCAAATGGTAGCTAATGCAATATTTGAATGCTAATGATAATTAGGTCAATTTTGTGTGTCTACATTTTGCCCCTCTTTGATACAATGTTCGTTAGAGCGTTGTGTCAAAGAAGATATGATAAACAAGGTGATGCCCCAATGTAACTGGCAGGTGATCCCCCTCGAGAGGGAAGCTAGGCTAACTAGGAAGCGCTGGGTTCGCTCTCGCTAGGATGAAAGGTAAGGAAACAAGGTTGACATGAAGAAAACGGGGGTTGGATGGGAGAAAGGGAAATGAAGAAAGAGGAACGAGGAATGAAGGTAGAGGGAAAGATTGATCTTCGTTGAGGACTATATAGGTGAATAATGAGATGAATAGATGGTGTGATGGGCAGCTTTAAAAGTAATTGCTCAAGAATGAAAATAAATGCAATCATTATGTTTGATATAGCATGTGGATGTTATGCACTAGGGTATAGAAGACCAAGGTGTCGAGATATCCAATGCAAAAACTAGCATACTATAATCTTGTCTGAACATATGAGGGTAAGATGTTGAGCCAACATACATAAGATATGAATAGCAGCTAGTGTTCTGAGATGGACTTTGACACTACAAGCAATGGTTTGAGCTTATCTCCACTACACATAGTGACCCTTATTGGTTATATGTATGGAGCTAGTCTTGACATAGAATAGTCTCATGTGCATAAGAGACTGTTTAGCTTCTCAGATGCTAGAGATATTGATATGTAAGATGCTAATTCCAACACGTACAAGATACCAATATGCATAGGAAGAGAATAAGATCATCTCGCAAACACGGCATACGAAATAAATATGACCATGCCCCAATCCTTACTTCATCGCAACGTACCAAGATATGGTAGATCAAGGCAGTCTTGATTAGGCATAGAAAAGGGACAGAAGATAAGTCAAAAGATAAAAACAAAAGATATTGTCATCACGTTCTCTTGCCAAATTTAGGTGCTCTTAGATGGATTTAAGCTGGGGCCTTGTTGAGAGGAAAGGTGCATCCTGTTGAAGGCTAAAGATGTTGATAAAATGCTATAGCAAATGTTGGTTTAAGGCATGCGAACAAATAGCTTCTAGCTTACTTTGATTGGTTAAAGTGCTTGAGCTTTGAGTATACACATAGTCTACTTCCTACTTGAGCTGATCAAAGAGAAGAAGATGGAAAATGAAAGAAGATGAAGAATGGGGTGCATCGTTTGTGCTTGAGTATTGGAAACTTCCTTCGTATTCCAGACTACCTACATACCATGTATCCACAGGATCAAAGCACATTTATGATGATGATGAGACATGATGAATATGTAGTTCTGGGTTTACTGATGATGTGTGTGATGAGAAATAGAAGAAAGGGAGATGAAAGATTGGAGGATGATCAAAAGAATGATGAAATATGGATGGTGAAAAGAGGGGCTATCGTCTTTGCCTGAATCAGAGTGCTTCCTTCACATCTTAGATTGCCTACATACCCTGTATCCACGGGATCAGGCTTTAACGATAGAGCTGGCAATGTAGTTCTTGTTTATTACACTAATGATTGATGTTGAAAGAATCAACTTTATTGCTTGGATTTTGGCTTTGGCAATGTTTTGATGTTTTTCGATGTTGTTTGAGCTTGAATTGATTGCGAAGATACGAAGCCTAGTTGCAAATGTTTGCCATGTTTGATGTTGGATGAACGCTATGGTTGAAGTTTGAAGTTTGATGTGTTGTGAGCTAAGGTGTCCGCTGTGTTATGAGCTAGAGCTAGCGGTATCCACTTTGAAATAAGGTTTAACAAGTGCCCCCAGTGTGGGATGAGGCTTATTATGGAGAAGTGGCAATGGAGGGTGTGTGTGGACAAGATGCTAAGGGTGCCAAATGATATAGTTACCCCAAAAATGTCCAAAGTATGATAGCTAGCATTGACAGAGGCGAAGATGGAAAGGCTTTTTATTATGGGGAAATAGGTTATGATATTTATACAAGATGAAATGCGAACTATGATATTTGTAGGATAAGATGGTGAAGTATGCTGCGAAGAGTGGTGATCAAACAAAATGAAGCAAATGATGGGAGCTAGTCATTACACATAGCACCTGTTTACCAGGTTTTCACTAGAGGACGGATTATTTATCTTGTACTATTGTTTTTTGTTGTTATCCAAAGCACCACAAAGTGGTTTTCACTATTGGATAGAATTTTTTTTTTTGCGATAGCTGAGATTCATGGATAAAACTTCTTGAGATGGATGTTGTTGACTACTTCATCCAATGGAATGCCTTCAGGTGTTGAGAGAGTGTATGCACCTGATCCATAAACTGTTGTGATGATAAAAGGACCAAGCCAATTTGGTTCAAACTTGCCCTGTTTCTCACAATGTTGCTGATTCCTTTGATTCTCTTCAAGGACAAGATCTCCAACATGAAATCTGCATTCTCTGATCTTTTTGTTGTAGTTGCGGCGTAGACGATTTTGATAGACTTGGAGATGGTTGATTGCTGTAAGACGTTGTTCATCTAGTAGTTCAAGATCATGGAGTCTGGATACTCGATATTCTTCTTCTGAGATGGTATGCTGTAGAGATACTCGCAGTGAGGGGATCTCAACCTCAATAGGTAGCATAGCTTTAGTGTCGTACACAAGAGCATAAGGTATAGCTCCAGTGGGAGTTCTGATACTTGTTCTGTATGCCCATAATGCAGGATGAAGTTGTAAATGCCAATCACGACCATCTTCATTGACTGTCTTTTTGAGAATCTTGATGATTGTTTTGTTAAAAGCCTCGGCTTGGCCATTGCTCTAAGGATAATAAGGGGTAGAGAATTGATGTTGGATATGAAACTTGTTGCAAAGATATCTAACCTCTTGGTTCTTGAAGGAGCGACCATTAATAGTAACAATAGCTTGAGGAACTCCATAGTGGCAAATGATATAGTGTAGAATGAACTTGGATATTTGCTTGCCAGTAATATAAGTCATTGGTATGGCTTCCACCCACTTTGTGAAATATTCAGTGGCGGTGATAATGAACTTATGACCATTTGATGGAGTAGGATAGATTTTACCTATGAGATCAAGTCCCCACTGCGAGAAGGGCCATGGAGTAGTGATAGGCTGAAGCTCATGTGTTGGTGCATGTATTAAATCTCCATGTTTTTGACATTGTAGACATCTCTTTGCAAATTGTTGTGCATCTTTTTCCATGGTTGGCCAATAGTATCTAGCTCGTAGAAATTTCTTAGCAAGGCCAGGGCCAGCGGAATGCAAGCCGTAGACACCTTCATGTACATCACGTAAGGCCACTTTTGCTTCCTCAAAATCAAGACATCTAAAAAGGATACCATCAAGACTCCGATGATAAAGGGTGTCTCCCAAGATAGTGTAACAAGAGGCTCAACAAATAAAGGTTTTGCGTTGGGTGTTAGATAGTTGGAATGGAAAAGTTTGATTGCAGAGATACTTGTATAAGTCCTCGTACCACAGCGAATTGGGACCAACAATTTAACATATAAGCTCATACTGTAGTACTTCAAATGCTGGAATCAGAAGCTATTCAACTAGAAACTCACATTTATGTGTATTAGATGGCATGTCTAGAAGGGATCCAATCATAGGCATGGTATCTACTACTCTATTTTGTAGCCTTGGGATTTGCTCAAAGGTGATATTGTCAAAGTACTTTTTAAAATCATCAACCATTACCTTTCATGGAAGAAGCTTCTCATCCTTTGTTTGATATTCATCTAAGACTTGTTTGATAACCAGTTGAGAATCCAAAAACTTGTAGCTTTTTGATAGCCCATTGTATTGCCATGCGTAATCCTGTGATTAAAGCTTCATACTCTGCTATGTTATTGGTACATGGAAATGCAATTCTGTATGATTTGGGTATACAATCTCCTTGAGTGGTAACAAACAATATCCCTGCTCCTGATCCATGTTGTGTGTAAGATCCATCAAAATATAGTTGCCACAACGTTGGTGAAGTTAAATTGAACAATCCTTCATTAGGGAATTTTGGATATATTGGATGACTATCTGTGATGAGTGCTACAGCTAATTGATCAGTGATGACTTGTCCTTTTATGGCTTTTTGATCCACATATTGTATGTCAAATTTACTTAAGATCATAACCCATGTTGCCAATCTTCCTGTGAGGATTTCTTTGGAGAGAAGATATTTGAGTGGATCAACATTAGATATGAGCTTTGTTGTTTGGTTCAACATATAGTGTCGCAACTTATGGGAAGCAAACACTAATGCTAAACATGTTTTTTCCATTGATGAATAATTAAGTTCATATCCCACAAGAGTTCTGCTGATGTAGTAAATGGTTTGTTCTTTCCCTGAATCATCATGTTGAGCTAGAAGGGCACCCAATGTTGTTATTATTGATGATATGTAGAGCAATAATGGGCGATCAAGCATAGCAGGTACTAACACAAGAGATGTTGCCAGATATTCCTTTATTTTGTCGAAGGCCTATTGACACTTTTCATCCCACTTAAAAAGTTCACCCTTGCGAAGATGTTGAAAAATATGACATTTGTCTGCTAGTTGTGAGATAAATCTGCAGATAGACTGTAACCTTCCTTGTACACTACGAAGCTGCTTGAGATTTTCTAGTGGAGGCATTTCCATGCTAGCTTTTACTTTAGCTAGGTCCACTTCTATCCCTCATCAAGACATAATGTATCCCAACAATTTTCTAGATGTTACACCAAATACACATTTCTTTGGGTTCAGTCTGACTTTATATTTCTCTAGTTGATCAAAAATTTGTGCTAATACTTGCAGATGTCCTTCTCTTGTCTTGGATTTCCTCAGGATATCATCAACATAGTCTTCCATGATAGTGTGAAAAAGGTCATGGAAAATAATTCTCATGGCTCGTTGATAAGTAGCTCCAGCGTTCTTGAGACCAAAAGGCATTACAACCCAACAGTATGTGCCCCATGGACAAATGAATGATGTTTTATCTTGATCTTCCTCTGCTATTCTGATTTGGTTATATACTAAAAATCCATCCATCAAAGATAGCATTTCATGTCCAGCTGTGAGATCTACAATATTGTCTATGCTTGGTAGTGGAAAGTCATCCTTAGGACATGCTTTATTAAGATCTCAAAAATCTGTGCAACAACGAACTCGCCCATCAAGTTTTGCTATAGGTACCAAGTTTGAAACCCATTCTGGATAATTAAAAGGCTTTATGAAATTTGCTTCTAACAGCTTATGAATCTCTACCTTAACCAATAGAGCTACTTGTGGATGCATTTTGCGCAATTTTTGTTTGACAGGTTTAGCATTAGGAGATACTTCTAGATGATGTACCACAAGTGATGGATCTAGACCCAGCATGTCAGTGTAAGTCCATGCAAAATTTATAGCTCTTTTTATAAAAAATGTTGTGAAGTCTCTTCTTTCTTGCTCTGATAATGATGCTGCCAAAAAAGTGATCTTTGGATTATGCTCTGTACCCAAGTACATGTCTTGTGATTGTTCAACTAGCACTGTTGATTTCTCATGATAGTCAGTGGTAATAGGAAGATCAAATCCCCCATCCTCAGGTGCCTCAGAGAGGTTTTCCCCTTCAGATACGTCCTTTATTTTTACTTTTTCACGGTCAAGAGGTGCCTTTCAATTTTCACCTAGTGACCTATTTTGTTTATTTTGTTTATTTCACTTTTGCGACTGAAGGATTTGATACTTCCACCAAAATATGCTAGTTTAGGTAGATCCATCATGAAACCTGCTTTGTGATCACCCAATGGAATGCCTTGTCGTAAACCCATGAATTCTGTGATAGCTTCATCATTCTCAAATGTATCTAATATCGGTGCCCCCTGTTGGTCCCAATTGACGAGGTCAGGATATACGAGTGAAAGGGTAACAAACGAATGGTTATGGCTAGGGGAGGTTGTGGAAATCATGAAGATGGAATTTTCTTGAAAAAGGTCGGTAATATGAAGGGAGAAGTCATCAATGGTATCCGAACTAGAAGTCTCTTCTACCGAGGAAGGTCCAGCATCCATATCAGAAATACACTTAATGTCTTTGGAATGCGGTACCTTTGGCTAATAGGCAAGGCCTTGCTTATTAAACTTCTTAGACACAACAATGGGCTCAATAGGTCCTTGTTCCTGTGATCCCAATCCACCATGTCCTTTGTATCCCATGTTCTTTATGATGCAGAACCCATTGTTATATCTCTCTACTTCAAGTTGGACTTGGTCGTTCTCATCAAAGAATATCCAAGAGTTGATATCATCATTGTCTTCATCATATAGGAATCCACCTTTAATGAATACTATGGGTGGAGCTTTGATCACAGCTGTGGATGAAGGTGGCTTGGATGTAGAAGGTTTTCCATGAGATTTGGGAGACAAGGGAAGAGTTCCAACACAACAAGATTCTTGCAATGTGTACTCACCCGGGCCATGTTTGTTGTACTTGATACGGAGATTAGAAGCGTCTTTGCTAGATGATGGCTTGAGTAGGTCAGATGGATCTACATATGATAAGATGGATATGTTTCAATGTTGATAGGAATGTAGTTTGGACTCTGATATTTATCTTGAAAGGCATGAAAAAATTCAAATGGATTGAGATCAGCATGGATAGTAATCTCAACACCGTTATGTGGAAATTTAAGACATTGATGGTATGTAGAAGGAACTGCTTTGAGGGCATGGATCCATGGACGACCAAGGATGATGTTATAAGGAAGCTCAATATAAAGGACCTGACAACAGGTTTCAGTAGTGACCAGCCCAACTTGAATAGGCAAGTAAATAATCCCTTTCGTATCTCTCTTGGCATCATCATATGCTTTAATAGTAATGACTTTGGAGGTGTTAACATTTTTCTCAGAATATCCCAATTGTTTTATTAATTTCAAGGAACATATATTAAGACCAGCTCCACCATCCACTAAGATTTGTTTGATACTGCATTGTTTGACAAACACTTCTATGTGGAGGGCTTCGTTGTGTAAAGGATGAATGGAGGGCTGAAGATCTTTGTCGGAAAAGGTTAAATAACAAGGGGCTGCAATGCTAGCAACCATAGATTGGAATTATGTGATATCAATATCATTGGGTACCGAAGATTCTTGTAAAGCTTTGTCAAGGATAGCTTTGTGAGCAAGGGATATGAGAAGCAACTCAAGAATAGAAATGTGCGCAGGTGTTTTGCCAAGGTGATCAAGGATATTATAGCTAGAGGACAGTTGAGGAGGATGGACAGGTGCTCTTTGAATGGTAACATGACCTCTTTGAGTATTTACAGCGTAGTCCGGTGCTTTGCCTTGGATGGTAATGGTAGAAATGTGAGCATGGTTAATGCGGCCATTAGTAGATGATTCATAGCTGTACTAAATGTAATTCCCAACATGAGGGTTACTTGGTTTGTCATGAGATGGAAGTGGATTCTTGAAAGCATCTAGATCATAATTCGATGTTGGTTGCTATGTAGGTTGAGTTGTTGGAGGTGTAATTTTGATTAAACCTTGATCGATGCAATCTTGGATAACATGCTTTAAGCACATACAACCATTTGTTTTGTGTCCTTTAACTCTATGGTAATCACAATACTCATTTTCTTTATACCAAGGAGCTTTGAAGAGCGGTTCACCGTTGGGTGGTGCATCCAATAACATAATATCACCCGCTTGGAGAAGCTTTCAAAAGACAACTTTCATAGGTTCTGCTAATGGTGTAAATTGTTAGCGAGGATTTGAACTTTGTCATTGTCAGGTTCGTTGAAAAGGTTGTGTTGTAGAAGTAGCTTGAATTTTGATAGGAGCTTTCATAGTTTGTATGTTCTTTGCGTCCACAATACCGTCGTTGACAACATTCTTGTTCTTGTTCCAAAAGTGAGATTTATCTTTGTAATTTTGAGGATAGTCTTTGTTATCGCAAAAAATCTTGATAGTGCCTTTAGCAATTAAAGCTCATTCAATGATGGTTCCTTTGGAAACAAGTTCATCAAAGGTGCTAGCATTTTGTAATTGTAGTTGGAATGACAGCTCAGGATGGAGATTTTGAACAAAGATATCGAGCTGTTGCTTTTCAAGTATTTCCCATGATAGTTTACTAGCCATGTTACACCATCGTTGAGTAAATGAAGAGAAGGCCTCACCATTGTGTTGTTTATTGTTGACAAGGTCATTCATGTTCAATGTTAAAAGCAAAGTGTGATCAAAACTTATTTGCTAACTCCGCAAAAGACTTAATTCCCAGAGGTAAATGAGAGAATCATTCAAGAGCTTGTCTTGCTAAGCTTCGGGGAAATAGTCTCAGAAGATATGTATCATTGTGAGCAACATCGAGACATGCCACAAAGAATTCTCTAAGATGGTCTTTCGGATTTCCTTTTCCTTTGTACTTGTCAAATTGTGGAATTTCAAAGTGTGGCGGAAAAGGTGTCATAAGAAGTGACTTGTCAAATGGATAAGCGCATATGTTTTCTAAATAAAATATCTTCTTGCTTTGTCCTACCGCTTGGTTAATCATTTGTTGAACATCTGAAGAGATAATTGTTGTTGTTGCAAAGGGGGTGGTTGGTTGGGAGGTGAAGCATGGTATGATGTATATTGAGGTTGTTGTTGTGGAATATATGAAGCCATGACTGTGTGTTGAGGTTGCGTACTCACAATGTATGTCAAAGGATTGGTATGAGACACATATGTGGTTAAAGATTGTTGTACGTGAGACACAAGCAATGGTTTGGTATATTGCGATGAAGTAACACCAAGGTTTTACATCACATAGGAAGTGGAAGATGGATTGGCACTAGTTAATGGTTGTGAGTTTGGAGTTAGATTTGTGACATGGTAAGTGATGGAAGGATTGGTGGATGTGGAAGAAGGATGGACATTTGGGTTTGTGTTTTGGACAACATGGGGATTGGTATATGTCATGTGTTGGGTGATGATAGGCAAACCTTAGGTAGTATAAGATGGATTGATGGTTTGTGAAGGATTATAAGAAGATGGTGGAATGGATGTAAGTTGATCAACATAAGAGACTATAGTGCTAGGATTAGCTTGAGAAATAATAGATGGGTCACTCATGTCAATAAGACTAACATTGGGATTGTATGATGTATTGGATGGATTAGTGGAGATAGTGGAGATCATATTAGTAGTGGTAGAAATATGGGATGTGGTGTCCATATGTGATGCAATGGGGGTAGCAGATTGCAACAGTTGTGAAGCTTGGACCATTGGTGTTGTTTGGATAGCTTGGGAAGCTTACAGAATATGGGATATGGGGATAGCTTGTGATAATTGAGAAGTTTATACTTGGGCAACATGGACAGCTTGCATTACTGGAGGCATAGAAACGGTCATGGTGGGAGAAGGAGTATGTTGGGAAACATGGAAAGGTGGAATGTTCAAATTTTACGAAATGAAAAAGGGTACATTGGTTGGAGTTATAAAAGGTTCTAAAGTGTAGTCCGAGCGTGGTGGATCAAATGAAGTAATCAGCTCTATATTGACTCCTAGTTTGAGGCATGATTATTGATGTTGAAACTTGGATTTTAGCTTGTCAAGGTTTTGAGACCCAAAATATGATGGTTTGCTGATTGTTTGGTTGCTGGTTATTGGTTATTGGTTTGTTGTTTGCTTTGTTGTTGGGTTGCTTGGTTGCTTTGTTGTTGGGTTGTTTGGACTTCCCTAGAGAATAGCTCACACACTCAAGGGAAAAGTTGTTTGCTAAGATTGTTGTTTTGCTGATGTTGCTAAAGCTAAAGCTAAAAGATGATGTTTTGCTGATTGATCAAGTTGACCGATTGATTGATGTTTAGTTTTGTTGGTTTGGGATCTCAAAAAGATGAAAAGCTCACAAAGTCTAATTGTTTGGTAAGCTCAAAGCAAGAGACAAAGTCCAGGTATCTACTAATGATCAGAGACAGGTCTGAAAGCTAATGCTGAGGCTAAGCAAGCTGGAAGTGTAGCTGATTTAGCTGAGTCACTAAGATTTGCTGGTAATTGACCACAGGCGATAGGTAATAGCTTAGATGCGACTCATAAAAAGCCAAAAGCAACTAGTAATAGCTTATATGCGATCTAGTTTTGGTTTGGGTAATAGGCTATAGTGTTAACCAAAGGCGAGCCAATTTGGTACAAGCAATTAGTATTGACTCATAAGTGATTTACTGTTGATCAAAGGCGACACAGTTTAGACCAGAGGCAACTGACTGTTGTTTAAAAGCAATCTAGTTTAGGCAAAAGGTGACTAACTGTTGTTTAAAAGTGATCCAGTTGTCTATATGCGAGCAGTTTAAGCTCAAAGGTGACTGTGTCCATTAGGAAATATGTCTGAATTGTGTTTTTGACAAGAAAATAGTAATTTTAGTCACTCACACTCACAACAATCACAAACTTGTACAACCTAGGCTAGGAAAGGACTGTATTTGTTGAGTCCCCTGGCCATGCTTATTCAAAGTGGATAGATTTAGGATCTTGGTAGCACCGGCTCCTCTCCACAACACACACTTCTCACGCATACAAAGATCCAGGTTTCCCAAGGCTTGTCCCCCCACCAAACCTTAGGATTGTCCCTGCTATCTCTTCTAAGAACCACGTGAATCGGGGCAACTTCAAAGGTCCCACCTTTTGCGTCAATAAATAGAAGGTTTTTGGCTACTACACAAAGTTGCTAATAAGGGCATCCGTTTGGGTGGCTATACGTGTGGCAGTGCTACTCTCCGTTATGGAGTCTCCCAACCTTTAAGGGTTACGCCTTGAAGGGTTTTGGAGGAGGTTGGTTGTCGGTATAACACAACAACACCCATTGTTTGTGGCTTTCGATACAAACACTTTTCTTATATAGCGGTTCGGAAGGACTTGGCTTTGGCCCATTACCGCTTGAGTCGTACCCCTTCTCACATCAAGAAGGCAGGCCCTCTAAAGATAATAACAAGTTCTCATACACCCAAGATCCATTTGATAGGCAAGGGGAGAGGATACTTTTGCTATTAAATTTGGGTTATAATCAAGCACATGCAAGCAATCAAGAAAGACAAATCAAGCACGGAGCAAGCAATGATTCTTTTTAAGCACCAAGCCCAAATATTCCTAAATTAGTGAAAAACCACAAGTCTTGGACCGATCGAAGTTGCAATAGATATGTTAGTAGTTTGATAACCTCCTTTTCTTGGACAATCGATAAGATGCTGCACAAATATCTAATTAGTAGCCAAGAAAACCAAACTGCAAATGATAAAGACTGAAAATGACACAGTTTACCAGAGGCGATCAACTGTTGATCAAAAGCAAACTGTATTCTGCTGCAAGTGAAATGTTATAGATTAGAAGCGATGCCAATAATGCTAGATGTGGAATGATAAAGCTCATAAGCAATGCAAAAAAGCAACAGGCAACTGGTTATTGTTCATAAGCGACTCAGATCTGCAAAAAAAAAGATATAACAAAAACCCTAGTTTTGTAGAAAGCGATCCAGATAGCTAAAGGCGATCACTATTAGGTTAAAAGTGATTCAAATAAAGGCATAAGCGACCACTGTTAGCTTGTAAGCAATACAAAACAGGCAATAAGCGACTATTGTTTGCTCAGAAGTGATCCTAAGAATGCTAAAAGTGACAGGTTTTAGCTCAGAAGCAATGCATATACCTAGATAGCGACTGGTTTTCACTCAGAAGCGACTAGAACTTGCTATAAGCGCTTAGAAAATCTGATCTTCATAAAAACAACTTCAAATAGCACAGTTAATTAAGGACGTGAGTCCCACCGGGCGTGCCAAAATGTGATAGGTAAAAAATTAGGTTAATAAGATCAAGCATAGCCATGAAAACCTAACCCTACCATCATCAAAGAATCTAATCCAAATAAAATCAAAAGCATGTCATTCAAAAACAATATCACCTAGATTATATGATTCCTTGTTTATGATGTGGATTGTTTCTTCAACAATGAACAATTATGAAGATAAAACCTGCCATGATGGATGGATGATAAAACTAATATGCTAGATGAATGCTAAAATACTCAATATGCTCAAGATGATAATGTAGACGTTATATGAATGTTGGATGGATGTAGTATGGAATGAGAGGGTGTTTATATAGAACTCAACCAAAATCAATCAACGGTGGAGATTTGGTGGCTATGTGAATGGCTAAAATTGATTGATAGTCATAGGTGAATGTGTAGATGACAAGTGGAGGGAAGATAAGGCTTATGTGTGACCATGTACATAAAAAGTACTACATGTGAAAGATATTAAATAAAAGATGTAGTACCATTTATCTTTTTTTTAAATGAAAGAGGCACACATGTCGGCTTATTAAGAAAAATGATAAGAGGAATTAATTAAATAAATAAAATTTATTTAATTAATTGGAAAGTGGGTTTGTGAATGGAATTTTAATTAAATAAATAAGATTTATTTAATTAAAATAGATAGAAAAGAAGATAATTAAATAATTAAAGATTGTTTAATTATAGATTAGAGGAAATAGCTAATGAATTAATTAAATAAATATAAAATTTATTTAATTAATAGAAGAAATAAGTGTGATAGGGATATTGCTCAAGTGTGTTAGACAAATGCAGATGGTAGCTAATGTGATATTTGAATGCTAATGATAATTAGGTCAATTTTGTGTGTCTACAGTTCCCTTCCATTCCGCAATAAATCTACCATCATTCATCCACTATCCTACATACCCTCCACATACCATCCCTATGGTCCATGCTTTGGCATAAGTCTGACATAATCTACATCATAATCCACTATTTTCCTTACATAATCCACTTTTCTCCCCTCTAGAATCCACGTCATAATCCACTATCTGCCTAATCCATTTGCCTTCCATGTATCCCTTACCAACATCGATGAGAGCACTCGACATGGTCCATGCGCGAGGACATCATTATGTAATGGGATTATAACCTTTAATTGCAGCGTAACATAACCTTCAACCCTAAAAACTATACCTTAAACCCTAATCCCTCCACCCTAAACCCTAATCCCTCAACTGTAAACACTATCCCTAAAACCTGAAGCCTCAACCCTTAAACCTTAAACCCTAAACCCTATTCCTAAACCCTCAACCCTAAAAACTATACCTTAAACTCTAATCCCTCAACCATAAACACTATACCTTAAACTCTAATCCTTCAGCACTAAACCCTAATCCTCAACCCTAAACCCTAATCCCTTATTGCTAAACCTTAAACCCTATCCCTAAAGCCTTAACCCTCAACACTTAAACCTTAAATCCTAAACCCTATCCTTAAACCCTCAACCCTAAATAGTACTATGCCTTAAACCCTAATTCCTCAACTCTAAAACGTAATCCCTAAACCCTCAACCCTCAACATTATACCTTAAACCCTAATCCCTCAACCCTCAACCCTAATCTTAAAGCTAAACTTAAAGCTTCCACTCATTCAACCATCCTCAAGGGATCTAGAAATGCAAAATTAGATGCCTCTACTGATAAAGCCAAACATCCTAAGGGTCCTCATGCCTCAGGACATAAAAACAAAGAGTCAAAGAAAAATCAATCCAAAAAGTTGTCCAAGCCCATACCTCCACAAGAAAAGTCCAAAACCAAAATGGTATGGGTACCTAAGCAACAAGAAATCAAGTTAAAAGAGGCATCTACCTCTAAAAAATCCCAACCATCTACTCCCATCTCAAATTCCCATTCGGCTCAAAAGTATCAAAACATTCCATCCCACAAGCAAAACAAAAGTAATAAAATGCCTAAGTCTATGTGGGTTCCTAAAGCCCTTCATCATCTATCTCCTAAGCAAACATCTCCATTGCACCCTACACCACCTCCGCATCACAAGCTTCAATGTTTATGGGGATGTGTGCAACAATTGGTTATGGTTTCCTTCCATTCCGCAATAAAGCTACCATCATTCATCCACTATCCTACATACCCTCCACATACCATCCTTATGGTCCATGCTTTGGCATAAGTCTAACATAATCCACATCACAATCCACTATTTTCCCTACATAATCCACTTTTCTCCCCTCTAGAATCCACGTCATAATCCACTATCTGCCTAATCCATTTGCCCTCCATGTATCCCTTACCAACATCGATGAGGGCACTCGACATGGTCCATGCACGAAGACATCATTCTATAATGGGACTATAACCTTTCATTGCAGCATAACGCAACCTTCAACCCTCAAACCTAAAAACTATACCTTAAACCCTAATTCCCTCTTCAACCAAGATCAGAACATTATACCCTTAATCTCATAATAGTAATCAATTGTGTTACAAAACTCATAATTAACCTAAGTCTTGCATATCCATTCCATGAATTGTACCCTTTGCCTTTCTTAAGAACATATCGACCCAATGTGACCCCATCGTTGGAACCTTTCACTTTGCTATACCGATGGCCCGATAAAGATATAGTATCACTATATCGACAAAACAACGATCTATTGGGGTAACCTTTGAGGTCATCCCACTGATAGACCGACAAAATGGAATAAAATGAGCTTATTGGCATAACATGCAAACATCAGTGGAAACCACATCATGGTTCCATCGATAGGCTGATAAAGTTGGTAGAAGAAGGTTATATTGCCGTAACATGTGGATTTCAGTGGAATACATATCACACCCTCACCGATGAGCCGATGAACTCGACAGGAGTTAGCTTATCGCCGAAACATGTCAACTTCGGCAGAACTTATATACAAGTTCCCCCGACATGCCGATAAAACCAAGAAAGACAAAAGCATTGTTGTAGCATGTAAGAATCGGTGGAACTAAGGATGAAGTTCCACTGATAGCTCGAAATAACTATAAAACATTGAGGATATGAAGAACATTGGCCAGACTAGGGCACATCGGGGCAACTTCATATGGATCCTCACCGATGGACCGAGAAAGGGAAATTTATCGATGGAAGGGATGGACTTCAGTGGAATATAAAAACAAAGCCTCAGTGATACGACGATGATTGTTAGACAAGATTGATGTGACATTCCAAGGCATCACTCAAATATTTACAATTAATAAACTGGCAAGATACACATCGATGGTTCATTTATGAGCTGAGATTGAAATAAATTATTCCACTCTTGTAAGATTTGGCTGAAGAAGGTTATATCGCCGAAACATGTCAACTTTGGCAGAACTTATATACGAGTTCCCCCGACATGCCGATAAAACCAACAAAGACAAAAGCATCGTTGTAGCATGTAAGGATCGGTGGAACTAAGGATGAAGTTCCACCGATAGCCCAAAATAACTATAAAACATTGAGGATATGAAGAACATTGGCCGGACTAGGGCACATCGGGGCAACTTCATATGGAACCTCGTCGATGGACCGAGAAAGGAAAATTTATCAATGGAAGGGATAAACTTCGGTGGAATATAAAACAAAGCCTCAGCGATATGGCAATGATTGTTAGACAAGATTGATGTGACATTCCAAGACATCACTCAAATATTTGCAATTAATAAACTAGCAAGATACACATCGATGGTGCATTTATGAGCTGAGATTGAAATAATTTATTCCACTCCTGTCAGATTTGGCTTAAGAAGGTTATATCGCCAGAACATGTCAACTTTGACAGAACTTATATACAAGTTCCCCCGACATGCCAATAAAACCAACAAAGACAAAAGCATCATTGTAGCATGTAAGGATCGGTGGAACTAAGGACGAAGTTCCGCCGATAGCCCAAAATAACTATAAAACATTGAGGATATGAAGAACATCGGCTAGACTAGGGCACATCGGGGCAACTTCATATGGAACCTCACCTATGGACCGAGAAAAGGAAATTTATCAATGGAAGGGATGGACTTCAGTGGAATATAAAACAAAGTCTCAGCGATACAACGATGATTGTCAGATAAGATTGTTGTGACATTCCAAGACATCGATCGATGGCAAGATACACATCTCAAGGTGCATTTATGAGCTGAGATTGAAATAAGTTATTCCACCCCTGTAAGATTTGGCTAAAGAAAGGAGAAAGGAATTTTGACCTCTCACAGAGCAAGCAGAAAAAAGGCCAACCAGAAATATATTTCAAATAAGTATATCGGTCCTAACTATAAATTTATACTGTGTAGAAGCTTTGGAGTCTGCATTATGGAAAATAATCCAGAGAAACATAAAGCTAAAAAGTAGAAGGTCGAGAAAAGATCACTGAATCAAGATTTAATTAACCAATGCCCACGGCCTGGGTCGAGACCAAAAAGAAGTGCCCAGACTAATCCCTCCATAGATAAATTGATAGACGGCTATAAGGAGTTAGGAGATGTTTGGACACCTCTTCGAGGGTATCAATTGTTTCTATATAATTACAAGAAACAATACAGGTATGATCCTGTCTGCAACCCTTAGAGGTTAAATTTAGTAAGGCTAATAGTGTCTAATGTCTTTATCAACGTGGATTTGATTAAAGCCTTAGCTAGTAAATATGACCCGAAAACAAGAACTATTAGATCACACACTGGTGACAATATACTGGTGCTTTCCAAGGATTTCATTGTGAATGTTTTTCAATTGGAATGTGGCTTTGACACGCCCATTACAGTCAGAGATCTATAGCCGGAGTATAGGCATATGGACACTAGTTATAAGAAAGGCAAGTTAGCTTTACACAGGCTAAAAGATGACAAGGGTCAAATGAGGAAATTTTCCAATGTTGAGAACTCTCCATTTTCTAAAGAATTAGTTGAGGAGTACTTTCGTTATACTTATTATGCTATTGGTCAAGTCTTAGGTCTCGAGGTTCCCCCACAAATGTCAATTGCACCTATGGTGTTAGCTACAAATATTCAAACAAAGGGAGCAAGGCCTTTTGATTATGCAAGTTACATAGCTAATGCTTTAAACCATGGATTGGAGAAAATCAAACATAATAGTGATAAGATTAATTTCAAACACTACTCTTTGTTAATGCATTTTCTTTTGCATGAAGGGCATGGTAGAGGATGGTGGAGTTCAGAGATGAAAATTTGGGACTCATTTGACAATGGGGACCCAAAACCAGTGCAAATGTGGACTTCACTGTGGGATTGTCATTTTGACAGATCTCATTATTTTTGCTTTGAAGAATATTTTGTGAAGCCTCTAATACAACTATTGGGACATTCTCATGACTATAGCCTCTCTCCTAGGATACAAAGGTTTCTTAGGCCAAAGGAAAATGATCCAAAGACTAAGGTGGGTCATAACTAGGGAGATTGGTATGCCTTTTCAGACTGCACCATGATACGAGTCTATGGATTTGAGGGTTCCCCTTATCTATTGCCTAGGGTTGTCCCAGACAGAATTGCATACTTAGAAATTGTGAGATAATTGGCTAAATCTGATGGTATTCATCTAAAGAGGAACAACAAACAATCATTCATGCCCAATACTTTATGCTTTGGGGAATTCACAATAGTCATGAATGAGGGTTATGAAGAAGTCAATGCCAAACTAGCATAGTATGGTCTCCCAATAGGAGATGAAAGAAAAGGTTTTGATACAGAGGGTTTTATTCACAGATCCAGGGTCTCACAGGGTCTGTTTGGTTATGAACATCTTTTTTTAGAAGTAGATATAATTAGAAATCAAGACGAAGCTTCTACTGAAGATAGAATGGCTATATTTAATAAAATTCTACTTGCAGAGGATTGGAAATGCAAGAATGTTCCTTCATACTCAAGAGCCTTTTCTGAAATTAAAGACCCACTATCAAGAGTTGAGCAGTTTGTTGCTCATGTAGATGAGATAATTGAGGGTGTGCCTTTAATTGCTTTTGATATAGCTTACATACAATACTCTAGGACACAAGCTCAAGAGGTGCAGCCTCTGACTCACATACCTTCACAGCCAACCCCTGAAGTATCATTTTTCTATAGATATAGATATAGATGAAGAAGTGAGTGATGATGAGATTGAACAAATGCAACCAATAAGTGCTCTTTTTATTCTATATTGTGAGCCTCCTAGAGAATTGAACCATGTAAAATTTGAGACTTCTGAGGATCTGTCTAATGACATCAAAGTTATGACTGCTCAGACGTTTGTCTCTAATGATGAATTTATTAAGACTCCTAAATTTAAATCTTTTGTATATGAATATCAAGGAAATAAAATGAGGCAAAAAATGAAAGATACTACCCCTGAGCAAGAAACTACTACCTTGGAGGAATTGAAAAAAGAGATTGACAGATAAATGGAGTCTATTACTCTAGAAAGAGGAAGACAACTACTCCAAGAAGCCAAGGTATTTCTTGTGCCAGGTTGGGATATGAGCTTTGCCATTGTACTTGACACATTCAGGAGGAGGGAAGATAAAACACTGAGTTTGACAGAGGAAGCAAGTGACAAAGTATACTCATGGTCAGGGTATAATGCAAATGAAACCACTTTATTGATTTGGTCTTTTTATCCCCAAGATAAGAGACCAATAATGACCAGTGACCCAAATCAAATGTTTGGTCACCTCTTGGTCAAAAGGATAGGAGACACAGATCCCTTGGAAACTGCTGAACTAAATATTAATGTAGCAAAGTTCAGTAAGGCCCAGATTGATAAATTAATCAAGGAAAATGACAAGCTGAAGAAAGAATTAATATACCACAAGGAAAGAGCTTCTTCTCCTGCATTTGAGGTATATTCCCCATGAATCTAGAAAGACAAAGAAATGATAGAGGCATTAATAGATGTAATCTATTGGAAAGAATGCCATTCTAAATCCTAGAAAAAATGTGAGAAGCTAGAAAGGGAAGTAAAGACCCTCAAATATGCCATGGCCTCTGAAATAATAAAAGAAAGGTTCAAAAAGATGTGGGAATATGCAGATACCTGTTGGAAATCATTCCAACAAACATATTCGGCCATTATAGAAAACAAAAGATTGCAGGAGAGGATGATGGAAAGGAAAGAGGAACTTTTAGACAAAAAACTTTTAACAGAACAGGATTGTAGATGTATGATAAGTTCGTCAAGATGCATGAAAAGTATCATAATAAATTAAATAAGGAGTTGAATTATTTTGATATCACTCCCTTAATTCATGATGATACTAGAGAACCGCGAAAATATGAAGAGTGGAAGGAAGATATATCCATAGTTCTAAATGCTGCTTTACAAGAAATCAATAATGAAGATATAATCATGCATAATATTCACAAGTATCTTGAGAAAATGATGAACATGGAGCACGACATGAAAGGGATAGCCCTTAATGTTGACACATATGCAAAATAGGAATATATTGAACATTTATCTAAAATTAATATGTTCCTATGCAGAGCAATTGATACAACTGACGCCGCCATGAAATCTTCAGAGGGAGTAAATTAGCTAGCAGATAAATGAAGCACCTTACGGAAAAATATAAAGCCTTGCTCATGCCTTGAATGGTCATGGACTTCTATTCACAGATTAATAGATTGGTGTTTTCTAAAATCAAAAATTTGTTTTTTTTCTTAATATTGTTAATTACAAAAAGACATGACCCATTGTAACCGGCCTGAAGCTTGTTTGCTTCCCATATATATAAGGGAACCCAAGGCCATTTTATTATCATGAGGAGATCAAATATTAGAATATGAGATATAAGTAGATAGCAGAAGAAATTTCATTTAAAGACCATGTTGCAAACAATATTTTGAAGAAATCAATTGAAAATCTCTTATTCGATGGTTCTGTATTGGTATCAATTGTTTGTTAAGTTAAGCAATTATTTGACTATCTCCAAGTTGGTGTCCCTTATTATTTGAATTTATTCCAAGCAGAATATTAAATTCATCAAACACATTTGTTGTTCCTGTGTAATTTGCTTAATTGGTTTCTTCAAGTAGGAATTAAAATCCTTTTAAACAGATTACAGTAATTGGGAAATATCAATTAGATAGATAAGAAGAGTCTATAATTGAAGGTTGTCTTACTATCTCCAGACAATACTGTTAAGTTATTCAAAATTGAATATGTCAAGTATATTTTTCATTTTGTCAGTGCACATTTGTTGTCACTGTGTGATCCCTTTTAACTGGTTCCTTTAAGGAAAGATTAAAATCCTCTTAGATAGATCATAGTAATTTAATAGATCTTGATTGGATCAATAAGAAGAGTCTGTCATCCACATCCCTGCACATTTATACGAGTTATAAACCAAAATATTGTGACAAACAATTAGAATTATTGCCAGATATACACCACTGATCTTAGGTTCTCACTTGACTCCATTTACCCAACGAGGCACTGGTCTTACTCATTTCATTAGTTGAACATATTCATTAGTTTTGCCTTGATATTGCTTGTACAATTTATACCAAATTAGAACCATACCATTTTCAATTACTGTTCAAACATTAGAAGTAAATTTAGGAATCAAGTAATTATCTATTCCACACCATTTGCCACTGTGGGTAGATCCATCACTCAGCCAAGATCACACATCTATTCAATCTGCTTCATTAGTGAGGTGCACCCGCCTAGGTCTAGTAGAACCTAAAGTGCAGGGAGTCATCAACCCTACAGGTTAAATCTGTTGCGTTAGTTCAAAAACGTTGCAAATCTGAGCATAGAGCTTGGCATCCTCTTAGGATTTGCAACCTGCATTTTTGAGATCTAACAAACCCTAAACCTTCAACCCTCAACACTATACCTTAAACCATAATCCCTCAACCCTCAACTCTCAACCCTAATCTTAAAGCTAAACTTAAAGCTTCCACTCATTCCACCATCCTCAAGGGATCCATAAATGCAAAATTAGATGCCTCTATTGATAAAGCCAAACATCTTAAAGCTAAACATCGATGAGGGCACTCAACATGGTCCATGCACAAGGACATCGTTCTCTAATGGGACTATAACATTTCATTGCAGCATAATGCAACCTTCAACCCTCAACCCTAAAAACTATAACTTAAACCCTAATCCCTCCACCCTAAACCCTAATCCCTCAAAAATAAATGCTATCCCTAAAGCCTGAAGCCTCAAACCGTAAACCTTAAACCTTCAACCCGTAAACCTTAAACCCTCAACCCTATCCCTAAACCCTCAACCCTAAACACTATACCTTAAACTCTAAACCCTAAATTATAATATGGAATCATGAATTATGGTAGAAAGAAGTTTGTATCATTTTTTAGATATATAAATATTGTCAAAGTGTTTTAGGAATATAAAACTTATCAATTATGATATCCATGGCATCAAAAACAAAAATTATAATATGGAATCATGAATTGTGGTAGAAAGAAGTTTGTATCATTTAGTCCAAAATTGCTATCTCTTTGTGGAGCCATGTGTTTGTATCTCTGCTAGGGCCATAGGAGCATTACTTAGGATAAAGATTGACTTAGCAAACTAGAAGAAAAAATGTAATTCAAATATTTAGGATTTAATTGGAAAAAAGTCAAAAATTAAAAAAAAAATGTTGTTTTTCCATCTAGCATGGTTCAAAATGTTTTTTATTCTTTTCTTTATAAAACTAGAGTGAAGTTTAAGGGCAATGCTCTTGACCAAAGGTGGACCAATAGTTTCTCAGCTTGCTTTTTGTTAAGGTGTCTAATAGTTCCTAAAACAAAGGTGGACCAATAGTTGTTCATTAAGTCATGTTTTGTTGGTGTGCTAATGTGGCATCACATAATTGGTTGTTTTTAAATCTAAAGGGCACATTTCATTCAATTATAGGTACTTATAGTCAACACTAACAACCTTAAAGTTACAACTACTAGTGCTAAAGTTTTAAAAATATTGAGCCTTAAGTCCACAAACACTATCACAGCTATTGGAATATGCTCAGCAATTGGGTCCTCTCCCCTATGTTACTTTTAGTGATACCGAGAGCCCCATTGAATATTTCCCAAAAATCTTACCAACACTGTTTTCATATCACAGTAATCTGGGAGTATTAACTGGATCAGTAAGAAGAACCACATAATTAGGGTTGGTATTATGTTTCCAAGTTGATACCATCTACTATTATTGTTTGATTTATTCAATTGGTTCCTTCAAGTAGGGATTAAATATCCTTTTGATAAATTACAAGTAACCTGGTTGTGTCAGTTGGATTATTAAGAAGAGCTATCAATTATTTCCTTGCACAGTTATACAAGTTATTAACCAATATTAGTGTGCCAAACAGTTAGAATTACTACCAAATATAAGCCACTTATCTCAGATTTTCATTTGACTCCATTTACCCAACAAGGCACTGGTCTCACCCATTTCATTTTACTTAAAACTCAAGGATTCAAACCATCTCACTGTGATTTTTTAATTGTGAATGTAAAAACTCAAATCAATTCACTGTACCTGCAAATTGGTTATACAAGGATTCAAATTAGTTCACTGTATTTGCCAATAGGAATGCAAGGATACAAATCATTTGCATATAACAACTAGGAGGTTTGCACAATTGAGGGTTGATGTAGAAAGGTTAGAGGATAAATGCAAACATATAGGAAATTTATATAATCTGTTAGGACACATTTGTTGTTCATGTGTGGTTATCTTGATTGGTTCCTTTTAACCTCTTGGTGCACAACTGTTATGTTACTATTGTCATTGTTGTGTATTACAGGATCTAGAGGAGGCCATGGAGAGAGGACGTGGATGGCGTAGAACTACTAAATCGCATAGAGGAAAGTGGGTGGAAATAGATATGACAATGGAATTTGCAGATACAATAGAGGTAAGAAGAGAAAGCAACCTCAACCAAAGGAGGAAGGTGTTTATGAATTCACAAATGCTACAACATAGAGGAGATAAAGTCATTTTTTTGTCCACGAGGCCTCTGAGGTCAAACTTATTGGTTGAAAATGCACAGGGATGGTGATTAAATGTGATTCTATGATCAAGGGAAAATTTTGAAAATTAGGATGGCT
The DNA here is from genome assembly GCA_027924645.1 of Cunninghamia lanceolata. Classification (NCBI taxonomy): domain Eukaryota; kingdom Viridiplantae; phylum Streptophyta; class Pinopsida; order Cupressales; family Cupressaceae; genus Cunninghamia; species Cunninghamia lanceolata. The sequence goes on along the minus strand of BSBN01001327.1, from coordinate 302,762 downwards.
AAAACATGATATGAATATGTCACATATATGACTAAAGTGAGGTTTTGTGTTGGATAGCATATTCGTTGAAATGATATAATTGGTGTACTAAACATTATTTACTATGTTGTGTATTATAGGGGCTAGACGAGGCCATGGCAACAGATCATGTCATATCAAATGAGGACACAACGGATAAAGCGGGACATTAGGTACTCAAATTTTGACTTAACTTTAAAAAAAATGATTTGATGGCATTTTGTGATACGTCCATCTTTTTTCACAGTATTATTGAAATTTATAATGTGTTATCCAATCTTGACATAAATTAATGCATGTTGTTGATTATTTTAGATGGAGATTGGAGCAAATGCAGAGCCTGAGCGTTCAACTAGCAAAAGAAAAAGATATGTACATGGATGTGGACCTAAAGTTGTTAAATCACGTAGTCGACAGTGGGTGGAAGAGGATATTACAATGGATCCTGCAGACACAACAAATGATTGCACTGAATAAGAGGTTGGTTAGGACTATAGTACATGGGATGAATACTTTGAGATAATTGTTGTTTGTGGATGTTCTGTATGTCGTGGAAAGAAACAATTCAAACGAGTGATTGTACAAAGACATTACATATATGATGAGCTTCCAGTCGGTAGTATGCCTCCTACAATCGATTCAAATCCAATAGGAATTGTAGTAAGGAATTTTCCAATTTGATACAAATAACATGTATACTTCATTTAAACATTGTTTTATATTATTTAAATAACTAATTTTTTTCTTAATGGATACTTGCAGGATAAAGTTCTTGGTTTAAAGTTTCCCGGATCACCGACTTCCATCCTAGAGGGCAATGATCATTCATCAGATGATACATCTAACAAAAATATGTGCCAATATACTAGCTCCAAAGACGAGGAATTGATGAAAATAAGTAACAGAACAAGAACCGGTTTAAAGATGCATAATTTGCTTAAAGACAAGGGGAAGGTGGACTACATACCCTATGAGAATGAATGTGATGGAAATGATGACTTGCCCTCGAGTTTGAGATCAATTTACAAAGAGACATTTGATCGTCGACTATATTGCGCTTGGCCTAGTGATCAACAACTACCTAGAGTGTACGAGGTGTTTCAATTTTGGGGATACAGCTACATGATATGACCCTCCAATATTCATGGAGTGAATCTAGGCCTCTTTGTCGTCCAAAATGTACATGTGGGATCTAAACATAGAAACAATTCAGAACAAACCACTAGGAGATTAATGCCATAATATGGTCTATTATATTACAGTGGTGAATGGAGAAGGCTAGCAGAATATAAGCCTAACATGTCAGCATATGGTCTAAATTCAAATATGTATACACATCATCTCCAATTGGAAAGTGGAAAATAAATAAATAGAGGTCATCTTATGTATATAGATGGACGTGCATACACACAAAAATATTGCAGGATTTATAAATAGTAGTAAGGGAAGGGACCCTAATGTAAGACTGAATTGTCAATTTGTTGAGGTTATAAATGATAAAGATGGAGATATGGAAAGAGAGGTTGATAGATTCATAATGGTTGAGGCTATTATGGACCTTACCATTGGGGATGAGTTATTGATTGATTACCCCTTCTTAAAATGCACTCCTGCGCGAAAGAAAAGGGAAGAGCAAGGTCTCCCTAAGGATGTTCTTAAGGGCAGAAAACCAAAGAATAATAAATGAGTGTGGACTGATGTTTTATAAACTATGTTGTCAAAATTGTGTTTTCTTTAAATTATTGTATAAAAAAGGTAGTCTATAAAATAATGTTCCATTATTCAATTGATGTATATATGTTCATACAATTTATATTTTTATTTTTTAAGCCATATTTGATTATATTTCTTTGAAATTGATACATTTTGAATTTAGTGCAATTGCCAAACATTAAATAATGCTTACGTTTATTGATAGGTAGAAGATGTTGATGAAACACATACTAATACCCAAGATCCAACTAGGTTATTAAAGTATGGACGGGATGATCCAAACCATCCTTTAAACCATACCAGGCAGAAAAGAGCAACATTGAAGAGAATACTAGCAGCTGAGAAATTTGAACTGCTGATGAGATCTGCATACACTGATGACATGCCAGCTAGCCTTAATGATGATGATCATGATAGTGAAAATGCAGTGCATGAAGAAGGATTGAATGAAATGCTTACAGGTTTATTTGGGGATGGAAACAATGATGACAATAATGATCATATGGTTGACAGTAACGATGATAGCAGGGGTAATTACCACCAACGTAATGTTGATGATAACAACTTGAAAGACTCCATCAAGCAAGTAGCGAAGACACCCGTGTTCAAATCGGGTGCAAGTAGAACTTCAAAACTGACATGCACATTAATATTATTAGAAATCAAGTCACTATTTGGTTGGTCAGACAAAGGATTCACTACCATACTAAAGTGAGATGAAATCCATTTCTTACTTTGCATTGTCAATTGGTGTACATAATGCGTAAACATTCATCAACTTCGTTTTTATTTCTTTAAGTGGAATTTAAAACCATATATTGTATATAAACAGTCCTAGTATAGATTGACATATGAAACATGTTCATCATAAGTCAAACATTCAATTGATTTAATCTTTGGCAATCTTACAGGGCACTAAAAACTAAAATATTCCCTGAAGAGAATGTGTTGCCATCAACTTGCAAAGAGGCGCGTCTGTTGTTGGTTGAGTTAGGGATTGAATATAAGCAAATTCATTCATGTAAAAATGATTGCATTTTATACAGAGATGAATATGAAAAGAAGGTAGAATGCCATGTATGCAAAGAGAAGAGATATCGTACAGATGTACAAGGTCCTACAGTTCCAAAGAAGGTTTTACGTCACATGCCAATTATACCTAGACTTCAACGAATGTTTCATTGCAAGTCACTTGCACAATTGATGGAGTGGCATGCAAAAAACAGGAGTAAAGATGGATTCATGCAAATTCTGGCCAACTCCAAAGCAATGAAACACATAGAGGAAAAATAGCCAAGAAAATTCAAAGATGAACCCTGTAGTATCAGGTTCGGTCTTGCAATTGATGGAGTGTGCCCATTCTTTTTCCTGAGCTCAAATTATAGTGTTTGGCCAGTCGGATTGATAGTATACAATATTCCCCCATGGATGAGTGTTAGAAAGGAGCACCTTATGCTGTCTCTCATTGTTCCAGGAAAACATCAAGTTAAAAACATGGATGTTTATCTTGCGCCTTTTATTGATGAAATGCAACTGCTATGGAAAGGCATAAGAATGTATGACATATCACATCCCCCATCAAATAGGTCCTTCATGTTGTATGGTGTGCTATGTTAGACTATTCATGATTTCCCAGGACTTGGTGTTTGTTCTGGTAAGATAAAATATTTACGTATTTACACTCATAATTTATTTCCATCCCAACTTTCATACTTAGTTTTATACTATTTTTTTGATGTTATTAACATTACTTATTGAATTGCAGGGCTTCAAACAAAGGGGATATTTGCATGTCCAAGATGTGCAGAACAATTTCAAGGGTGATATTCTAAAGATCTACATAAATTTATTTACACAAACAACAGTATTTTCTACCACTAGATCATAAGTTTAGAAATCGCCTGAAGAATCAATTTGATGGAAAAGTTGAAAATAGAGGCCCTCCCATGATTATGGGTCGAGCTGATTGGCTTAAGAAGTATGAAGATACTGAATTGAAAGCTTGCGAGGATTTTTTTGATCGGGGTGATTCAATTGAAGAACCAGAACAAGTTGTAGTTAATATGCCACAAGGAATGAAAAGGAAATCCATATTTTATGAGCTCCCTTACTGGAAGGATCTATTAATATCTCACCTATTAGATCCTATGCACATCTTCAAAAATGTCCCAGATTCTATATTTTGACATATATCAGGCAAAGAGAAGGACACCTTGTCTTCGAGGAGAGATATTGCTCTTTTGCGTACCAAAATTGATAGAAAACATTTGTGGCCAAACAGAGAAAATGAAACATATGCAAAAGCTCCATGGATTTTGAAAAAACAAAAGAGCTAGACCAACTAAAAAATGTCATCTGTTCAATAAGGACACCTACTGGCTATGGGTCATCATTGGCTAAAGCTTTTACAGTTGATGGACATATCACAGGATTTAAAACACATGATTTTCATAATTTTATGAAGGTATTATATATCATCATTTAACATTTACTAGTAACATTGATTAAGTACTAAATATATTTTGATATTTTGTTGTGTGAGGAAAAATTACTAATGACCTTTTTCATAAATGTGTTTGATAGCATATCATGCCATTGGCAATTAGGGGGGATTCCTATCTTACAGTTGACTTAAGGAATGCCATAAGTCGATTGTCAGTATTTACAAGGTATGTAGTTATATGAAATGTTCATGTGTGAGAGACATAGAGATATTATATTGCATTTTAATTTTTGATTAAAGGTTCATACTAATTTACTATTTGTATATTAGGTGGGTGACCTCCAAGGAGATCCACGAATGTGAAGTGACAAAATGGAAGAAGGAAATTAAGGAAATTGTATGTGTATTTGAGAAGGAGCTCCCTACAAGTTTCATGGACCAGCAAGTCCATTTACTTATACACCTAGTCGATGACATTGAATTGGCATGTGTCATATAAACGAGGTGGATGTTTTTCTTTGAGAGGTATATGAAAACTCTAAAAAGATATGTCTGACAAAAGGCACATCCAGAGGGTTGCATGGCTGAAGGGTATGTATTGAATGAAGCATTTTTCTTCCTGTGTGAATTCCTTGGTAAGGATTTTGAAGATGGGCCACGCTTCTAGGATGAAGAATGAGCATCAGATATTATTGATGGAGAAAAACCACAATCTAATGGTGTTCAAGTAGAAATTAGTAAGTAAATTCATGATCAGTGTGGTTGTTTTTCTTGCAATCATTAATTTACTCTATAATTTATTTGTCAAATTAACAGTATGCAGACATTTGGAGTTTGAAATAAACATGTTGACATGTAATAGGTGTAGACGAAAGTGCTATACTCGACAAGTTCATTCTGTACCACATGGACTTTATGAACAAATGGATCGATCTGTATGATAAAAAGAGAGAAGTGTTAGAAGCAAGGAGACAATTTAAGAGATCGAACCCAAGGAATACTCCACTCCCATTGATTTGCTTGGGGAATGGGGCAAAGATTGCACACTAGAGTGGGTTACTGAACAAATTCAAAATCAAATAGAAGATGCAGGTATAGATTCAAACATAATAGAAGATGAAATCAACATGTCTAGAGGATGTGAAAGAAAGGTACAGTTGGAATTTTAAAAAATGTTGTTTTCTTATAGTTTTGACACTATTAACTATTTTAATATTTGTTGAATTATATTTGTTTTCACTGAAATAAATGGTCTTTCACAGGCGAGGAAATATCCAGCAATGTGGTCCTATGGTTGACATTATCATGTAGAAAGTGTAGATGTAAAGAGACGATCCTTCAGTTGTGGCATCATGGTTGACTTCAAGCAATCAAGTCGATCAAGCTCAAAAGATAAGAATATAATTGAAGGGAATCTACAATATGTTGGGAAAATACAAGAAATTATTGAGTTGGATTACCGCTCTTTTAAATGTCATGTTTTTAAGTGTAGATGGTATGAAGCATTTGAGAGGACACGAAGACATGATACCCATAGTGGATTATTTTCTATAGATTCCTCATGTTTCCTACCAGAGGATAAGGAGCCTTATGTTCTACCAATTCATTATGAGCAAGTATTTTTTTAACTCAAATAAGAAGCAATAGTGATCATTAATCTATTAATTCGTAGTTTATTGTGAATATATACATGTGTTTATTAATCAATAAAATTGTTATACCATACATCTAATATATGTATGTCGTTCATGTGCAGGTATTTTTCTATGAAGATATTTTGGACCCAAAATGGATATTTGTCATACATTATGATCCAAGATTAAGGCATGTATTCGACAATGCATTAGTGGATACTGAGCAAAACAATGATGGCCAACAAAATGAGAGAGAGGGATTAGAGAACATCGAAGAAATTGACATCCATGATGATGTTGAAGATGGTTATGTTCAGGCACAAGAAGACAACAATCTAGAGTTAGATGATGTTATGGAAGACAACAATATGGATGGTATAGAAAATGATGATCCAAATACATCTGGTAACAATATAGATGGTCTACAGTCAAATTTCAATGATGATGAAGATGATGCAGGTCAAGATGAGGATGATGATAATATTAAATGCTTGAAAGAACATATGAACATTGACAATGATACACTTGATGACATTGTAACAGACAATAATGTTAATGTCCAAGACTTCTAAATTTTCAAAATTATTTGCAATCCATGTTTAAAAAAGGATGATTCTTATGGCCTAAACTTTGTAATGCTTCAGTAATATTATTTGTGTCGATACAAAGTACCTGTTGCAATATCCTTAAATTGTTCAATCTTTGGTATGAATTGTTGGCAAAAAAATTAGGATTACTTGGATACAATTTCCTTTTCATTGCTTTATATTTTGCTTTAATGTCAAGGTCTCAACCTAATCCTCATTTTGCACTAAGAAGAAACCTTAGGCTTAACTCTACAATGGCCTCGATTCATTGCGAGGAAGTTATTATTGAGGATTTGATGACTACAACATATTTTAATTCTATCAAACAGTTCATGTTTTTTGTCTATGATTCCATATTTTGTGCATATCCTGCGATCATTGCAGTCCATGAGACCACATTTCTTTGAGGAATTATATCAAACAGTTCACGTGCCTTGTCTATGGTTCCACATTTTGCATACATGTCTAATATGGCAATTGCAACTACAACATCTGACAAAATTCCTCTATCCTTTATGTATTGATGGATGTCCATACCCTATTCCAAAGCTCCCATTTTGACACAGGCAGGGAGGATGCTGGAAAAGGTTGTGGAATTTGCCTTTACACCAGCCAATTATATTTGCTTTAAAATTTCTAAATCCTTTTCAACAAATCAATTATGTGCATATGTTGCAGTCATTGCAGTCCATGAGACGACATTTCTTTGAGGCATTATGTCGAACAGTTCACGTGCCTTGTCTATGCTTCCACATTTTGCATACATTTCTAATAGGGCAGTTGCAACTACAACATCTGACAAAATTACTCTATTCTTTATGTTTTGATGGATGTCCATACCCTATTCCAAAGATCCCATTTTGACACAGGCAAGGAAGATGCTGGCAAAGGTTGTGGAATTTGGCTTTACACCAGCCAATTGCATTTGCTTTAAATTTTATAAAGCCTTTTCAACAAATCTATTTTATGCATATCCTGCAGTCATTGCAGTCCATGAGACCACATTTCTTTGAGGCATTCTATCAAACAGTTCACATGCCTTGTCTATGCTTACACATTTTGCATACATGTCTAACAGGGCAGTTGCAACTACAACATATGACAAAGGAGAACTTAAGCATTCAGAAACCTAAACTATGATGTATCCGTGATCTTATCAAGCATGATCTTATGATAGTGTTTGGACTAAACCCGTATAGTTTTAGGGCATTCACACATCTCAGTTACAGTGTGGTGTGTGATGAATTATTACTAAATGGTTGCTACCATGCACATAAACTATACACATATTGGAAGACTGTAATATGATATTATTGTGATGGAATCCTAGGTTGGAATGAAAGCTAGGCCTTAGACCATTTTAAATTGATTCCTTGCAAAAAAATCTGATATGAGAGCCATTGTGTCCTCATATACCATTCCACCAGCCTGTGGACCTAGTGCAAGGTGTGCAACAAGTCTAAGAAGCAACAACATCCTTCTTTTTGTCATACTGAGAACCACAAAATAATGGATTTAAATCATGGAACATATATAATTGATACCTTTAATGCATCTTCCATGCAAGTGAGTTTAAAACTGAAGATTTGAGTGTAGGAAAGGGCTTCTGAATAAATGTTCATTAGTAAAGAAAGAAAACAAATAGTTTTGAAATGGAAAAACAAAAATTATAAAATCTAAAGGTTTCCATATTCCGCTAAGACCTTCTTTATCCACACATCTACTTGGAGTACAACTTTGATCTTCCTTCAAATCACCCTGACTAAACATGCATTAAGAGTAGGTCATTGATGCAAACTAAACATGAAACAATCAACTATGCAAGATTATTTTGTGCTTATACAAAATGAGTTATGCAATTTATATGGTAGTTATTCTAGTTCATGATGGGAGGCATATGTCTAAGGTTGTATGTATTAGAACAATAAAATAAAATAACCATCAGCAAGTCATATGGTAGTTGGCTTAGATGACATTTGTGAATTACTTATAAAGTAGAATGCATACTGTTCCTTGCAACTATATATTGTTTACCATCTTTAGTCTTGAGGCAATAAGGCAACCTTTTACTTCAATTCTAGTTGTCTAGAGATTTAGACAAGATTTAAACTATTTTCAAAGACTATTTTGAAAAAGTTAAGTGCGTAGAGAATTTGTCAAATACATAGCAAACTGATTTAGTTTGCAAGAAAGAAAATTATCAAGATGTTAGATACATTAAACCCTTCCAAATAATTCTATTAATGTCAACAAATGACCAAAAATAGAATTCAAAACATACAACAAATAGATATATCAATGAGAAAAGAAAGGGGTTGCAAATAAATGACCTCTAATGTAGTTAGATTTGGAGGTGATAATAGTGTTAATTTGGTTATATAAATTGTACTTATCTATATTTTTGCAAGGACGTTGTTATTGGTATGCAATTAATTTTTTACTTTTGGAACATGGAACAAAATGTATAGGAATAGATGTAGTCATGGGTATCAGAAGGGGAAATACAATTGTAATTAACAAGTCATGGCAGATTTTATCATGATTTTAGTAGCTATTAAATCAAAACTTAGTGGCTTTGGAAGAGTCATTGTGTGAGCATATATATAATTGTACATTTCATTGTAAAAGTTATTTTCATTAATTGTGTAGAAAGTAATTAATTCTCAAATGACAATTGACAACATTATTTTAACTCTATGCATTAGTGGCTCCTTTGATCAGAGATGGATGACCTAGAGAAGAAAGTATTGATTGAAGTGTTTAGATTGAAGAGTTGTTTTAAGATATTGTTATAATTCTTTGCCAAAGTGTTATCCTCTTGTGTTCAATTGTGTATTTGCCATTCAAATTGAGCATTAGAATCTAGAGTTGCTTGAAGTAATATCCCTTCTTGTGAATCAGAACCAATGTCAACACTCATGCTTGAGGAGGAAAGTATCTATGAAATCACTAATCAATATCATATGCATAGAACATCAACACTGATTGTGTTCATTTTCTAGTTTTTGTACTGTATCTTCTCATGTATGATACCCACTTCGAAATTAAAGACGTCAATAACAAAAAAAATTATTCCTTTATTTTTAAATAAACTTTTCACATGAAATTTGCATCTTTGTATACTATAACTCATATCAAGAGTCTTCAAATTTTTGGTACAAATTTGTGTAAGTTGTTCAATCCTTGACTTGTCTTAGGTGCATATGCAAAATACATGTAATTTAACTCATAAGCTCAACCTGAAGATCGTGAATTAGTATAGTGCCTTACAATCACTCTTTTATGATAGGCTAATGCTTGTTAGCATGAGTGCTTAAATGGTTCATTTGCCATAGCATATCTTTTGGAGGAGATCATAACAACAAATTCGTAGATTATGCTAGACAAGGTGGATGGAATAGCGAGGATAAATTGCACATCAATTAAATTTCATTGAAATCATAACTAGGCACAAATTACTCTCTCTCTCTCCATATATATATATATATATATAGACATCATACCATGACACACATCCCTTCCTCCATTACATCCTCCCTAACCCCTTTCCCAACATTGATAGCCCACTACCCATGCCACCTCATTTTCATAACACATTTTGACCATAACATTGCCACAACAATCATCACTTATCCTAACACCATCCTCCACCATGTGACATTTATCTAACACAGATAGGCATTAAAGTCGGCGCTAAAGTCGATGCTAAAGTCGACGCTAATGTAGGCGCTAAAGGCGGCACTAATGTAGGCACTACTATCGGCGCTCAAGTCGGCACTAATTTGTGCCTAAATTAGCACCTACGTGTTTTGATCAGCGCAAAAAATGCCAAAAATAGTGCCATCTCGATAAATAGCGCCAAATTTTTCAAAAAATTGGAGAAAAATACATTAAAACAGTAGATGGAAGCAAAAAATGAAGCAAAAAAGGGAGCTAATCATAGGGATTTGTTGTAGTGTTTTTATATTGTCTCACAGCTTTTTATTTCTTCCATCAAATAGTTTGTACATGTAACTAAACTAGTTGAACTGTTTATGGTAGTTTTCATTTGAATCAATAACTGTCAAAGTTATGTGGTTAACTAGAGTCATTTGGAGAAGTTTGAGTTATGTAAAACAACCTTTCACAAGTTTTAACCAAATTTGAAGCACTGTCAAACAAAATGTCTTCAAACTATTTCCAAACCCATTGCATGAAACCCTAACATCAAATGCATATGGATAAATCAAGAAATACCTTCTCAAACTACCATTCAGAATGAAACCCTAATTATATCAAAGAGTGGGTTTATTAGAGTTCACAAGAATAGTTTACTATTGCAAACTCTAACCAAAAACAATCTTCACAAAAATTGAAAGATCTTCAAAAGCAAATTGTTGTGATTCAACCTAACTGCCTTTCTAAAAAGTCAACATAGTGCATAGATGTAGCAAGAAACCCTAGCTCGAAGTCAAAGACTTCACAAAAGTAACAGTCATATGCATACATTTTAAGACTGTCACAGAACGACCCCGAGCTCAACTCAAAAACCCATGTCATAAAACCTCAACCAAAAGAAACATTCAAGAACTTTGCATTTTTATGTGACTACATTAGAAGCAAAAACAAACAATTTGCTTAACAAACCACTTCAACAGTAACCCTTAACACAAACCAAAAAGAAAGATATCACCTGAGAATCTGCCAACAACACAAGGTTTTTTGTTGTGCCCTCAAGACCAAAATAACTGTCGAGCTCCTTTATTCTATAGTGAGCTGAGCTTTGTCACAACTTCACCAAATCCACCTCATGATTACACAGAATCTTCAATTTTTGCAAACTGTTCAAACTCTAGGTCGAGAGACTTCCATGTCTCAAAGTTTGACCTTAGAAAATTAGTCACTAAACAAACTTTTTGCATATTATGCATCCTTTACCGGATGTCCCAGTGAGCCCTAAAAGGGTCGGTGACTATCAAACCCAAATACCAGCCTTTTACCTACTAATGATGCCCGAAACCTGTTGGTCAAGTTATCACTTAAGTGACCACTAAAAAGCCTTGTTTGAATATTGATTTTAAAACAAACAAAATCAATAATGTTTAACCAAATGATGTCCTTTTAATAAATCAAATAACACTATAGCCTCTTGCATTTTATCCCTATGAAGTTGATCATACTTGGTAATAAGGACTTCAAGACACCTTTGTTTGCATATTGTTGTGAGATCAAATGGAATCAATAATACTTTAAATCAAAGGCCTTTTTCAACATTGAATGAGATCATAACCTTGTACCATCAAATGATACAAAAGATATCATATTGCCAACTTTAACCAAATGCAACACATCTTTAATACCAAGGAGAAAGAGTCACTTATCATCATGAAACACTTTGTCTATTGATAGATATTTATGCATCAACAAACACCTCAAACATGCCAAACTATTCAACTGCTACTTGATCACTATCATCATTAAACAATGCCAACTTACCAAGTATCCAAGAACCAAAGACATTAGTTGCCAATATTGTAAATGCCACAAATAACCCTTGACATCACTACCAAAATCAATGTCAAAGAGGGCAACCCACCTATCAACACATCTCCTCTCTACCCGACAACAATTCAATTCTTAGCTTTAGATAATGGACTGAACTTGCGGGCTCAATGGATGCCTAGGAGAATTTTGATTGGGGAAAACTTGAGCTGAAGACCCCATTGTTTGGGAAGGGATTTCAAAATCGATGCCTACGAGAAATGCCTACCCATACCTAAGAGTGTAGTCCACTCTCGAAATCTAGTTGGTTCTTTCGCCTTTCAATATGTGGGGGTTGTTGGTTCTATACTCAACTATGGATGGAAAGATAGTTGACGTGCCAGATTTTATACATAACATGCCCTCCATAACAATGGCCCTTCCTTCCCAACCCAAGCCTCTCGCAACGCCATATCCTCCCATCCCCCCCCCATTTATTATTGTGTGGGGTGTAGAGTAGTTGTTCATGGTTTTAAGTTCGGCTAGTCATTTGGAGTTCTTAAATGCTTTTGGAATTCAATTTCAACTTCTTAGGTGCTCTTCAACCTTCTTAGAGAAACATGTTATTTTTAGACAGTCACCTGACGGCCTTCGATTTTTGTCCCAAGTCTTCTACTACACTTTGATATGGTCAGAGTTGTTCAATCAATGCATCTCTATGCTTTCCATAGCTTGGGACTATTATCTAGCAGTTTAATTAATATTTCACTAAGGTTGCCTAAGGTTTGGAATAAGGATTAGCAACTTAGTGTAATATTAATAATAAATCAGCATTCCCTTCTTGGAGTGAATTCTTTTCTTTGGTGTTGAGCTCAGTTGGTGTTTAGGATTTCAGTGCAACTTTTATAAGTGTTTTCATCTTTTTAGGTTGTTCTCCAACTTCTTGGAGAAGTCATCTATTTTTATAAAGTCACCTAGTTGGTGTCATTCTTTATCCCAAACCTTCTGGATGGTGTTGGTATGGTTTATTTTACAGTTTTCCATAGTTTGGGATCCTCAGCAAGTTGGGTGATTAATTGAGCTATTTTATTATTATTTTTCACTTAAGTCACCTAAGGTTGGAATCAAATTAAAATAACTTAAGTGTAATAGCTCATTGGAAAGGAAATTTGATATATTACTTGGTGGAGCACATAAAGTGAGCTTTTAGACTTTGGAAAAATAAATATTTGAAGAAAGTCTAAAAAGGAGAATTATTATTGAGGAGAAATATGAAGAGACAAAAGGAAATAATATTTTGTTTCCCTCAAAAGGTTATAAAAGGAGGCTTGGAGCTCATTGTGGGGGTTATGCTTCTGATTTGATATTGTTATTCTGCTATATTGAACCTGCGTATTCTTCCATTAACTCTTAAGGACGAAAACCCTCTTGTAGATTCTCTTGAGGATGAAAACCCTCTTGTACATTAGGTGTGGTTTTATTTAGAAACTACCATTATGCTGAAGGTGGAATTACTGGAGAAATCTCATACAAAGTTTTCCATTGCACTCAATGGATTTTGATGTCTTTGAAAGTTTTTGTTTTATTTTTGAAGTTTTGAGGATTCATGGAGTTGGTCGTACCATCTACAAGTTGAACCAATGAAGGCTAGGTGTGAGATTTTGATGGGTTGATCTATTGTTCAAGATTCTTACAAATTATTGCTAATATTTGTCCTTGTTTCCAACTACCTAGATTATGGGAAATCATGAGTTCTTTGCAATAAATTAAAGATGTACCTTGTAGGTCGTACATCCCTTATTGGTTGTACCGTGCCTAGAAGGGGACGTGGGGTTTAGAGGAAGAATCACTCTATTTTGTTGACATTTAATGCTAGGTTTTGAGGCACCATTGGGTGTAGGAGATGAGTATGCAGTTTGGAGATGGATTTCATGTGTTTGGGGAAGAAAAGAGGGTTTTGACCATGTTGATGCAGTGTGACAGACCTGCTACAACAACATGTCAGTGATCTCTTATTCATATCAGACCTTAGTGATTCAGTATCGTGGTCCCTAGTATGGTAAAGTTTTAATTCTTTAGTTATGGATAGTTTTGAAATGCTTCCTATTATGTTTTGTGTGATTTTATGGTGGTAACTTGTTGTAGTGATATCATGTTTGGAAATCAGGGTTACTGAATGTTATTGCAACCTATACTTACATTGAGAATATTTGATTAGTTGCAATATTTCATTGTAACCTTTGGAAGGTAGTACCGCCAGTGGGATTGATAGTTTAATGCTTTGGTTTTCTTACCCCACTGAATAAGTGGTTTATTTATAATGGCGTCCCATTGAATAAGTGGACGTGCCTAGTTTTCCTTCCTGTTTCTCCCATTGAACAAGGGGTTGCCCACTGCATAAGTGGATGCCTGCTACATAAGTAGATGCCTGCTTGGAAGTTGTTTTAAGTGTTGGTTTAGATTTGAATGCTAACTTGGAAGCACTTGTATGCTCTCACCTTGTTCACATTAGGATCTGGGTGATCAGAAGAGCGTGGAAGAATCATTGTCGCACTTAACTTTAGTGTTGTTGTCTAGTTTTTTTTAAAAACCAGGGTTGCATATTATAGTGATATCAGAGTTGGTTTTCCTACCAGCCTATTGGATAGTTTACCCTCCCTGCAGATTTCATGTTAGTTCCAAGAGGCGTAGACAGTTGCATGATAATGAACAACACTTGCATGAGAGTGTTAGTATTTTGCATTTTAGTTTTAGCAATTTCAACTAGATGTTTCCAAGAGACAAAGAAGCAAACATGAGGGAAAGAAATGAGACAAATGCCTTGCTTGACTCTCTTAGACAAAGCTAGGCTGAATTAGAAGGGACAATTCAAAGGGAGTTGGATCGAAGGAGGTATGAACTAGAGGCCACAAAAATTATTGCTAAGTACTATGGATTATTAGATGATTTTAAGCATCAAATTTTCTTAGATGATTTTTTGGAAATAATCAAAGAGGGGGATCCTAACTGTAAGATTTGGCTGAAAAGCCACCCAAGAATGCAAATGAATGAAGGAAAGAAAATATAGAAACCAAATATGAGCCAAATAAATTGTATTCAACTCAATAGAATGCAAAGCATACAATGAATAATAGATGCTCATATGAGAGCAATAGGTGAGTTTGTATATGGTTTACCACCCAAGAGACTAAAAACACTACTAATGTGGAATAAATGTAAAAATCCCCTAAGTAAACTTAACCTAGTGTGAAGAGAGCTAAGTGGAGAACTAGCTAAAAAATGAACTAGTTTGCAAATATACCCTATTCACACTAACACTGAAAAAAGGGCCTTATAAAATACATTCGAAGGACAAGGAAGAAAGAGGAGAAAAAGAAAATGTTTTCAGGGAAGCCAAAACTAACTATTCTAATGTCAACGACCAAAAACTATTCCAAGTCATCTCCTTCCAGCCAACAAAATAAGAACTCTCCCATTACAAGGAAGAAAGATGACAACAAGAATGAACTCAGGAGAAGAAATCTTTGTTTTCTATGTAAGGATTCTTGGAAGCCTAACCACCAATGCAAGAAAAAAGAAGATGTGATAATTGAAGAGCTAGCTAATTTAGAAAAGACTACAACAATTTTTTTTGAAGTTGAGCCTAGCCTTGAAGAAGTCAAAGAAGATTCAAAACCAGAAGGTTGGACTTTGCAAGTCCTAAATTTGATGAGGATCTTGATGGTTATGAAGATGCCACAATGCTAAAAATTGATATGAGAATGATTTATAGATTGCTAGAAGGTGACTTGTCAAGCGAGCTTGAGATTATTGTAGTAGAGTGTCTTGATGAGGACATGGAGAAAAGTGTATTTACAGCAATTGAAGAAATTGATGTTGATGAAATTTTCAGAACAACACCTAATGTGGAGCATCTTCACCATTCTATTGATGGCAATTTTGATTCTGAGTGGGTTCTTCCCATGCATGAAAGACAATAGTTTAACTTCTCGAAGAGTTCAAAAGAAGAGCATGTTGAAGTGGAGTTTGTTGAAGGCCCCTTAGTGATGACTCAATGCTTGAGTATGGTGTTTCCATATCATTTGATCAAAGTGATTGTGAGGAGGAAGCATATATTGATGAACATAATGCTCCTGAAGAAGAAAATTTTTTAGAATCACTGCTACAAGGAGAACCGAGTCATTTGGTTGAGCGAAGTCCTAGGGAGTTGTGTGAATTGAAGGAACAACTCTTAGTCATAAATGAGAGAGAAATCCAAGTCCTCATAGGATTGGACAACTCACACCAAATCTTAGAAGAAATTTTGAAGGGATCCATTGAAGTGAAAGTTGCTCCTCAAACTTGCAAATTATTAAAGACTCTTTGGAGATGGTGAAATTAGAGTACTTGTAAGTGATTAAAAATCATGATCTTGCTATCAAGGTTGCAGTAGAAGCCATTATTGTATCCAAAGAGAAGGAGAGAAAGGTTTATGAGCTCACCCTTGAGCTTGATTCAACAAAAGACTTGTTGCAAAATTACCAAATGGCGCTTCTAGAAGCTGAAGAACAACTAGTTGTTGTTATAAACTTGAGAGAGCAAGAAAAAGGTGCATTGTCGAAAGAGATCAAGCTAGTAATTAATGAGATTGATAATCTCCAAAAATAAGTTGATTTGGAGATCTTTCCGAAGAAGTCAAAAGTTGCATATGCTAATTTTAGTGGGTTTGAGCAAGAAGGGAGTAATGATTTTCACATTCATGAAAATCCTCTCTTTGTGATAAATGCAAAAACTACTTATGGTAATCAACTCTTTAGGTTGGATGATGAAACTCCTCCTGGGTGTAGCAATGCAATATGTGACAACATCAAGATATGGGATCTGGGAGCAACTTAAAAAATTGAGTTAGAGTGTGTTTTTCAGCTTGGTGCTGATTTGAGTTCACATTTTGAGGATGCACCAAGCCTTGTGGTTGGTTATCCTCCGTGGAGACCTCCTGATGTAGAAGGTATTAATGAGGATGAAGATGTAGATTCTACAAGGAATGTGTTGGACACATGGAGATCATGTAGTTGTTAGAAGTTTCAATACAATAGAAATGAAAGGAGTTTCCAATCTTGTTATTCATGAAGCCTTGGAGAAAGAAGGACCTAAACATGATATCTACATGATTGACACTCCATCCTTTGGATTGGGTGATGTATTGTTTTATACTAATCCTTCTTTGGGTTGGGGTTTGGAGGCATCAATTGCTCCTTGTCCCTTAATTGTTGATTCTTTAATGGTTGCCTTGCAAGAAGAAGATCAAGTTGTTACCTTTCATCATGAAGAACAAGAAGGTGGGATCAAAATGAAAACAATGATTAATGTTGATCCTAGTGTTTTGAAAGTTCAGTTTATGGAAGGCACTTGGAAGTGTTGTTGGAGAGGCATTATTTTTTGGAAAGATGTCTTTGGTCAGATTAGAAGGTCTTCTGATGAGGCACACGTGTTTATCAGAGTTGCTTAACATAAGCATGGTGGAGTTGCTTCATTACTCTGAATTCATGCTAGAGGTCACCAACAAAGTATGTTGGAAGGCTACGGAGACCAAAGAGATGTTCCTCGGCGGAGAAAAGTTCATAATCTCAGTTTTGATTCTATTGTTTGGATGTATATCAACCACCTCTTGTCTAGGTTAGCTCTCATCCAAGAGGTTTGGCATAACATTTCTGTCAAGGGAACTAAAGGGTCTCAATTGGACAATGTTTGGAAGTATTTTCCAGCCACTTCCAAGTTGTTTTTGAGCAATACAATGCTCATTTTTCATGGTTATTCTTGGAAATTACATTGGTGCAGCTATTGTTCCTTATGTAGAGTGCCAAACTTGTTAAAATCAAATTGTTCATTGCTGATTACAGTCTTGAACAACATCAAGTATATGCCTTTTTAGACCTTTCAGACCTTGAGAATTCATTTTACGAAGGGTTGTGATGTGAACTTTGATAGTTTACTCTTCGAGTTCATTCAGAACAATGAACTTTCACATGCCTTTGATCATCTTTCAGAGACTGTTGGAGTAGGTACAATGAGAGATTTCACAAGCCCTCATGATTGTATCAGAACAATTCAGAGGAGGCATGTTAGATCCAAGTGGTGTTATGATAATGAGTTTGTTGATCTCTTGCAAGGGATTGTTTTCCTTTTAGCAAGAAGAATAGAAGGGGTTACATTTGTAGTTGCAACTCAGCATGGCACATTGTTTTTGGGGGTTCACAAACCTCCTAGATTGATTTGGGATCCTAGTGTTACATTAATCAGGATGGTTTTGATGGTTGTGTTTGGCGAATTGCTTGAGGACAAGCAATTTTGAGGAGGGCAAACTGTAATGTCCCTTTTTGGCGCATAGATCTTTTGTGCACATTTTGCCTGTTCCTAGTCTTTAGGAGGCTATTAGCTTTATTTGAGAGGACTCCAATGTTCCTGGAGTGGTTGTGGCTCAGTCTTATCGAGTAGTTGTTCATGGTTTTAAGTTTGGCTAGTCATTTAGAGTTCTTAGATGTTTTCATAATTCAATTCTGACTTCTCAGGTGATCTCCAACCTTCTTGGAGAAACATGCTATTTTTAGACAGTCACCTAACGGCCTCTGATTTTTGTCCCAAGTCTTCTACTACACTTTGATATGGTTAGAGTTGCTTGATCAGTGCATCTCTATGCTTTTCGTAGCTTGGGACTATTATCTAGCAGCTTAATTAATGTCACTAAGGTTGCCTAAGGTTTGGAATAAGGATTAGCAACTTAGTGTAATATTAATAATAAATTGGCATTTCCTTCTTCGAGTGGATTCTTTTCTTTGGTATTGAGCTGAGTTAGTGTTCAGGATTTTAGTGTAGCTTTTAGAAGTGTTTTTAACTTTCTAGGTTGTTCTCCAAACTTCTTGGAGAAGCCGTATATTTTTAGAAAGTCACCCAGTTGGAGTAATTCTTTATCCCAAACCTCCTGGATGGTGTTGGTATGGTTTATTTTGTAGTTTGCCACAGTTTGGGATTTTCCATAAGTTGGGTGATTAATTGAGCTATTTTATTATTATTTTTCACTTAAGTCACCTAAGGTTGGAATCAAATTAAAATAACTTAAGTGTAATAGCTCATTGGAAAGGGAATTTGATATATTATTTCATGGAGCACATAAAGTGAGCTTTTAGACTTTGGAAAAAGAAATACTTGAAGAAAGTCTAAAAAAGAGAATTATTATTGAGGAGAAACATGAAGAGACAAAAGGAAATAATATTCTATTTCCCTCAAAAGGTTATAAAAGGAGGCCTGGAGCTCATTGTGGGGTTATGCTTTTGATTTGATATTGTTATTTTTCTAGATTAAACCTGTGTTCTTCCATTATCTCTTGAGGACGAAAACCCTCTTGTAGATTGGGTGTGGTTTCATTCATAAACTACCATTGTGCTGAAGGTGGAATTACTAGAGCAATCTCATACAAAGTTTGCCATTGCACTCAATGGATTTTGATGTATTTGAAAGTTTTTGTTTGATTTTTAAAGTTTTGAGGATTCATGGAGCTGGTCGTACCATCTATAAGCCAAACTAGTGAAGGCAAGGCGTGAGATTTTGAGGGGTTGATATGTTGTTCTTTCTTGAAATTATTGCTAATAGTTGTCCTTGTTTCTAGCTGCCTAGATTATGGGAAATCATGAGTTCTTTGCAACATATTGAAGGTGTACCTTGCAAGCCGTACATCCCTTGCTAGCTATATCATGCCTAGAAGGGGATGTGGGGTTTAGAGGAGGAATCACTCCATTTTTTTGACATTTACTGCTATGTTTTGAGGTGCCATTGGGTGTAGGAGATGATTATGCAGATTGGAGATAGATTTCATGTGTTTGAGGCAGAAAAGAGGGTATTGACCATGCTGATACAATGTGACAGACCTGCTATAGCAGCATGTTAGTGATCTCTTATTTATATTAGACCTTAGTGATTCAGTATTATGGTCCCTAGTATGGTAAAGTTTCAGTTATTCAGTTATGGACAATTTTGAAATGCTTCCCATTATGTTCTATGTGATTTTTTGGTACTAACTTGTTGTAGTAGTGATACCATGTTTGGAAATCAGGGTTACTGAATATTATTGCAACCTATACTTACATTGAGATTATTTAATTAGTTGCAATATTTCATTCTAACCCCTGGAAGGTAGTATTGCCAGTGGGATTGATAGTTTAATGCTTTGGTTTTCTTACCCCACTAAATAAATGGTTTATTTATAATGGCTTCCTACTAAATATGTGCATAGTTTTCATTCTTGTTTCTCCCACTGAACAAGTGGTTGCCCACTGCATAAGTGGATGTCTGTTGCATAAGTGGATGCCCATTGAATGAGTGGAAGTTATTTTTATTGCTGGTTTGGATTTGAATGCTAACTTGGAAGCACTTGTATGCTCTCATCTTGCCCATATCAGGATCTAGGTGATTAGAAGAGTGGAAGAATCACTTCTACACTTAACTTCAGTGTTTTTGTTTGATTTAAAAAAAAAATCAGGGCTGCATATTACATTAACTTGGTACAAATCTCCCAACTTTTGCTAGAGGTCTCGACCAATGGTTATTTCATAAATAGTTAATAACACTAAATCTTCCAATTAGAGTGAGGCTCCTTGCCTTTCTGTCTAATACATCCCTGTCATCATGAGACATTGCAACTAGTTTGGATTTAGATACTACAACCCATAGATCTTGATCGATGAGAAAATCCTCCATATTGAGCTTCCATAACTTAGTTTGTGATGTCAAACCTCTCCATTTCTAGTCTTTTTATGCTTGCCATTTTCCCGCAACAAGATCTCCTTCTGCACAAGCTCCCACTCAAATCAAAATTAGATCAAAATGCTTGTCCCTAACACTTTGGACTTGAGTTGATCAAGCTTTGATACCAAATGAAAGGAAGTAGAGGTGTAGAAATACTTTCTACACTAATTTATGATAGTGTCTTGTCCTTCTCTTGCATCTTGTCCTTCTTCTCACCTTTTTATTTTAATCTACCATGATTAACCAAGACATCTTTGGTAGTGTCTTGAGTTTCCACCTCATCTCCTCTAAAAGAAGAGTAGTCACCACCTCTTGAAGTCTCAACTTAGTGACGGTGCTTCTTATGGCCATAACTAGGTTGTCCCATAAATTTGACAAAGAACACAAAAGTGTGATACTTTGATCCTTATAATCGATTTGCCAACCAATAGAATTCAACCAAGTAAACACAATGTTGAATGTTGTTAGGTGTTCAAAGGTATAGTCACCATTACCTATATTCAATGAATACAACTTTTTTTGCAGAAAAAAGTTTATTCACCATGGATTTGGCCTAATAGAGTTTTCCCAACTTTGACCATAAGGCACTCGAGGTGGCTTCTCCCAAAACATTCAAGAGCATTGAATCTACCAAACGGAGTTGAATGAGGCTCCTCACTTTTCTATCCAACATAGTGATCCACCACCAAATCCTTGATTTTATGCTTTGATAGCTCAAAGTTCATGCCATTGAACTTTTCCATCTCCACACGAGATGCATTCACTATTTTCTCTGGTATGTTCTACACATAGCTCCCACTCAAACCAAGATCAATTTGACAAAAAAATCCTTTTTACCATAATACTCTATAACTAAGATGATCAAAGTCTAATACCAAATTAAAGGACAAGGCCACACTCATAATATTTTTTTGTTTAAAAAACCTAGATTATGGCCCAAGAACCATTAAAAAACTAGAGACGAGCTCTGCATAAAAGTTTCTACTTCCATTATGAACTTAACTGATAACATAGGACCCATACAAAAAGCTACCAACATAGCAAAAACCATAAAAACTATCACCACCATTCACCGGAGAGTCACTGTTTACCAGACAATGAAACAGAGTATACCAAGAGTCTATGAGGGAAGGGCAAATAATGCAGGCCCTCCCCCATAAACATATATACAAACATATACTATCTTTTTAGATACCCCTACAACCGACCACCAGACAACTAACTTCAAAGAAACAAACAAACCCTAAACCAACTTCAAAGAAACAAACAAACCCTAAACCAACTTCAAAGAAACAAACAAAATTTGTAGAAGCATCACACATGATATTACTCTCCTCCATCGCCTTTGTCAACACCATCATCCTGGTTCCCATCCGACGAGTCACAACACCCAGAAAAGGTGGGGATAGCCTCCTCTAGCAGCTGCAACCCTAGGTGTTTTGCAATTGCCTCGATGGCTAGTTAGAGGCACTACTATCTCTTTTTAACTGCATGGAGGTGAGCCATAATGTAGTCGTGGAAGGCATCCACCAGGTTCACAACATCCCCAATGTCGTTGTGCATTAAATAAGAGCACACAACCACCAACATAAGAGAGGCACAAGACAAAGCTTGAGTTGTGTCAAATGCCTTCCACTTGTGGCGGGTATGGCTAGGATCGAGCAAAAATTTAGCCATTGCCTTCCTCAAACCCACCTCTAACTTGTCATTGAGCTCTGTCGAAACATCCCAAATCTTGGTCATCCACCTTCGCAGGTTGGGGCTTTCTATCTCTCGATCAATGAAATTGATAAATTCCACAGTTGCATCCACCCCCGACACCCACTTCTTATACTTCCTTGCTGGCTCCCGACCTGTCTTCTTCCCTCGCTTCCCAACAAACTCTGCCATTGCCACATACACCCATCAACTCCACTAATCAATCTCCTACGCTACATAGAGGGAAATGGAAAGTGTGCCCAACCAGATCTGTCTTGGGGCCAACTTAATTCTTGCCACCCTACCATGCAATAATAAATCACACATACCGCTAGCCGTCGAAATAACTCCATTTACACTTCTTTAAATGTGGGGAATGATTGTATTAAGCTGCTTTCAACCCATTATTGGGGGACCACACTCATAATATAATCCCAAATAAAAAACATTATAATTAATGATCAATCTAAACAATTGAAAGTTAAAGTGACAATTAACTAATAAATTCAAAATTAAAATCAATTAAACCACAAAATAAATCAAATTAAATACTACTTAGCCATACTAAAAAAAAAAAAAAAAAAATACATACTATCCTAAAAAAATTTGTTCTCATATCCAAAAGAATAATTCTAAAACTTTGATTCACTTAGGTAAACAATGAGCCTAGTATATTTATATTTAAAAAAAATATATCTAAAATAAGCTGAGGTATATCTTTTTTTCATAGTTTCATTTCCAATTTCTTTTTTGGTTTTTATTTTTTAATTTTTCCAATTTCTTTTTTGGTTTGAAAACTTTTCTCCAACTTTTTTGGTTTTTATTTTTTATTTTTTACAATTTCTATTTTAGTTTTTATTTTTTTATTTTTTCCAATTTCTTTTTTGGTTCCATAATTTTTTTGATTTAGCTTTTTCTCCTTCAACCATTTTTTATTTCTTTTTTAATTTTATTTTTTTGATTTTCTTAAGTTTTATTTTTTTATTTATTTTTGCTATTTTAATTTTTTTTCTTATAAATTAAAAGCATTCCTTTGAAATTTTCTATCCAATTAAAGCAACTCCGTCTTTTTTTGAATTTTTTGCGGCATGCATAAAAACCGACAGACGTGGAATAAAAAAATTTACGGATTAAATTGAAGGCCCCTCCAATATAAATTTAGAGATTAAAAAAAGAAGTTCACCAAACAACGTGTCAAGTAGACGTTGATAATCATGGCAAGGGCTCCCATTTTATCTGGTTTCGTGTCCTCACATTGCTACTCTCCCTTTCCTTCCAAGATGCATTTGGGCTGCAGAGAATTCATTAGAAAACTTCCTTCCTCAGTGTTTTCTGAACAGACTAATCTCATATCAGTCCCCAAGATCTCCATTGCCCCTGCTTTCACCCCATTTCGTTTATCTACGAAAAGGACATCATTTCTTGTCAAGCAGACGAGTTACGGAATGGGTCGTGGATTATCTTCAGGAAGAGGTATTTCCTATTCTGTTCAATAATTTTTTTGCTTTTTTAAAGAAGAAAATCAAGTGGGTAGTAAACATTTTTTGTATTGGGTTTATGCCTGATTGGAACCAAATAGAACTGTCGATAACGTCTTAATCACATTGTTTCAGTTTTATTCAGTGCTGATGGTGCTTCAACCAAAGAATCAACTAGCAAGAAAGAGGACAGGGAAATACTTGTGCAACACATATTAGTACCTGAAGATCAGCTCAAGCTCCTCATAGAGCTGCAAATGAGAATAATTCAAGGTAAGTAGTTTTATATGGACGTTGGTTTTGATTGTTATTCGTTTGCCTTCAGTAGATAATAACCCGTTCCGTAACGATTAGGGTATTCTTCCAAATTGGCTTCTATAGTGCAGATGAAACAATTTCTGAACGTTATGCTGTACAGCCAGATCCCATCTCACTTATGTTTTGTAATGCATATTTTTTTGATCTTCTGCTTTGAAAAGAGTCAAAATGGGAACACCATGAATCCAAAGTTCTCAACTATTAAACTATTAGATCCCAAGCTTCGAATGTCTACAGATGTTTTTAGGCCAAATCAAAGTTCTCAACTATTAGATCCCAAGCTTGGAATTTCTATAGATGTTTTTGGGCCAAGGTTTCATCATGTTTCCTGAGGCAGGGATGGAAAGACAGGGCACCATGTTATCTAGGATTTTGGAAAAATCCTCCCCCGAATTTATAGGGACATCACAGGAGATGGACATGTACACAATCTAAATAAAAACTTTTAGTAATTTGGGCCCTAGAATATTGATGCTGACCTCTAAGATTAATGCCAAGCCTTCCGCTATACCATGGGCATGGAGTTAAAAATATCATGTTGACCACTAAATCAATCCCCCATAAAAATATTAGCTGTATTCACGTAACACTTTGTTGGTGCTCCAAGCTCTTCACTTGTAATTCTAGATGTACTCAATTGTAACCTCCCTAGAACTCTTGTAAGCTATAAAACAACAATTACAATAACTTAAGCTAGAACCAAAGATTTTCAAGATTTGAAACATGATTAGATGCCTAATTATGACCGTTGTCGTAAACATTGGTGAGAGAGTCTAGAACTAACAAAGTGTGCAAAATATTTGATGTAAACTTTAATAGGTGAACTAGAACTCATCTGAAAATCCAGTAAGTCTAGCTGCAAATCCATCCCAAACAACATTCAAAGATAAGGAAGCATCAATTAAAGGTAGAATTCTTAGTAATCCACTATTGATCCAATGCTCTCCTTATGTTAATTATGAAAAGGTTTTTACATTAGTTGGCCAGGTATTTCTCTACCAAGGGTCCATGCTTGACACCAAAGACTAATAAGAAATTAATAAGAGAGAAACAAATGTGAACCCAGAGGTGTAACAATTGTCCCTAGAAATGCGATGCTAACTGTAATAACCACCCTAGTGTTTTTTTTGCAATAATAAACAAGATGCAAACACACAATCTCCTCAACACTTTCTGATCACCTAGATCCTGAGATGGGCAAGGTGAGAGCATACGGTGTGTTGGAATCCAAACAACTATCCAATGCAGCTATCAATGCTCATTGCAAGCACTAGGCGGCCACTCCAACCACAATCTGCACTTTTACAGTGGATTGGTTGCTTTCACAAGAATGAACGCACTAGGTATGCATTAACATAATGATTCACATGAGGCGGCAAGCCGACCTATCAACACTTCTTTAGCAATGTGTGATTTCAATGCAAGGCCACTAGCAGAATAACTAAAGCTTGATCAAATCAAAATGGTTGATTATGTGCGAGCTTGTTCATGCCAAACGGGCTGAAACATGTATGCTATAAAATATTGGCAGTGAACCGACCAATTTACAATATGCAATGCAACATGCAATGACCCATGGCGGTACTACCATCTAGGGTTTACAAACACAAGATATTGCAATATAATAAAGTGAATATAATGAGATATAAAGCTGCAATATCAACGGATAATTCTGATTTCAACTAGATACCACTGCTGAATCATACATAACACTCTGAAATTGCATAGAAATAAGATAGGAGCATGCATAAACTGTCTACAACTGTAAAACACTGAAATTATACCATAATGAAGCCTCCAAACTGAAGTAGAAGGTCTGATATGAATCTGAAACACTGAACACTCTGCTGTAGCAGAACTATAACACTGTAGCAGCACTGAAAAACACTCAAGCAGCACCTCCAAAACACCTAAAATTCATCACAGACTGAAAAACTCAACTCTAAACCCCTGAAGATCACTTCTACACCCCAAGGCACCACCAAACAATGAGGAACAAGAAGTAGAAAGGGGGCGATTCACCCCATAAACCTCACAAACAACCTGAGGTGGTACGACCAGGTACAACAGGTGTATGGCCAGCAAATGCTCCTTACAACTCCTCCAAAATGCACTCAAATTACTCCATAAAACATCTTCACGTATGGCACCTGGATTTACAAATGATTTCAGACCATCAAACGGGGATTTTTCATGAAACTAATGCCCAACATCAGCAGTACGACCTGTAGGAAGTACGGCCAGCTTGAGGGAAAGTACAACTAGCTAGAAGTCTTGAATATAGAGACAAACACTGGAAAAATCCTTCAATATTAAGCATCAAACTATCATCACCAAAAACCAAACTCGGAATACATCAAAAATATCCATTTTCAATGAGCAGTATAAAAACTTCACTTTCAGCACATGTGTGATCTTAGGGTGAAATCACCAACTCCAGCTAGGAGGGTTTTTGTCTTCGAAACTGGTATTTCTAGAGGGTTTTCGTCCTCAAGAAATAAGAAGGAACTCAAGTTCTCTCACAGAGCAATATGCAAATTCAAAATGATAGTCTAACCCTCCAAATGAGCTCAACTCCTCCTTAAATAGGCACTTTTGGGGCAACACAGGAGGAAATAAAATAATAATATAACTTTTCCCTCAAAGAAATAAAGTAAGCCTTTTTGATACTCACTTAAGTTGCTTTATTACCCCCATGCCTAGCGCCCACCTTTTGCACACTGAAAAAGTCATTTTATTTAAATAATTATAAGTTAAATGAAAGTTTCTGGTTTAAACTGTGTTGCCTTTTTTTGCATCGACGTTTCGGATCACACTCCGTGATCCATCATCAGGAAAAAAATGAGAATGAGATAGTAAAATTGCACACTTAGTTTAACTTAAAAAGAGAGAGAGAGGGGAGTCTCATGGCACGGAGTGCTAGGTTGACATGAGCTAAGGAAACTAAAAGATAAAGAAAAATGGACAAATATAAATCCACCAATTAAAGTTAATAAAAACAAGAGAGGGAAAAGTGGATGACAAAGAATAAAAATACAAAAAACAGAGAGGAAAGAGTTGCAGAGGACAAAAAAGATATAAGAAATATAATAAAGTTACTTTATGACAACTTAGTAATTATTTAAATCAATTTTCCCTTTTATCATCCAATTAGCCTATGGGAAAACATAGGAAATAGGCTAATGGTCTTAGAACACCTTACTGGCGAGAAGGGGACATTACACTAACAATGGAGAAACAACCTCCAAAGAGCGGTTTCCATTTATATCCTTCTTAAAGATTTACACAAATTAGCATAAATCCCCTGATTTTTTCAATGACTGAAATCCTTCATTCACATGCCCAAATCTCCTTCTATGAGGAATCGCTTGACTCCTAATGAAGCTGCCAACCTCTAGGTGATAATAGATGTCAAAAGATGAAGAATATGCTATCAAAACACCCAATCCTCCAAGCTGATATCTCTGCAGAGATCTGAAAGGAATTCTGAATGCAACATTAATGGCAATCGGCACTCACAATGGTGGTGCCAACTTCAACCAGGTATAAACCCTAGGCGATTAGCAAATGATGATGTCTCTCCTTAAACAAACCCACGATCTGCAATTGTAAGCGCCCAGATCTGCCAATGAAGCCCTTATGATATCAATTACCATTCAAACCCTAGTGGCCAACAAGGGTGCAATTCTGATCTGCCTTCAAATGGATCAATTTCTTCACAAAAACCCTAGGATATCAATGCCATTTCAATCACCAATGACTTGCAATCAATTATTTTTCAACCTTCACCTATCAAATTGACAATTTGGCACAAATCATGTCAATTTGACCTTCAAACCCTAGCTGTCATAAACCTGCAGAAAATGATATGTCCTTGTAGCTCCAATATTATGTAATACCTGCCAATATGCCCAATAGCGAACCCCGTATGGATTCACCTCTCAAAGTGGAGTGGGTTTTCGTCCAAACCATTGATTTTTTAAGGGTTTTCATCTTCAGAAAATAGCTGAAACAAGTTGCAGCTCAAAGAGAAAATGTCCAAATTCAAATGACAAATTCACAATATGCAAAAATGACCTCCAAATGCCCTTTTTATAATCCACAAGTTGAGCGCCCAAATTTGTCATAATTTATTTTTATTTTATGTCCACCATAATAAAATAATATTTTATTTTAATTTTCCCATCTCCAATTGGGACGTCCAAGTCATGGAATAAAATATTATTTAATTTTAAGTTAATTTTTCTCTTCTCTAAGTGGGACGCCACCCTTGGCATTAAAATATTATTTTTTTATTTGTCATTTTATTCTATTTTTATTTTTCCCACTTTCCATCCTCCATGTGGGTCGCTCCTCTACAAGGCAAAAATTAATTATTTTTGACTTCACCATAATTACTACAAAATTACTCCAAGTCATAACCACATTGTTTTGCCAAGGAAAAATAGTTAAATGCATGATTTAACTATTCAAAGTATTCCCTTGCTTCTTCGACCTAGCCTACGGGATCAAAATAGGCCAGCCGACACATGGTGGCTGATCACTCGGAAAAAGGGGATATTACAGTCCTCCCTTCTCGAAATTGCTTGCCCTCAAGCAATTGCAAGCCTATATCTTGTGAATTACCATCAAATGACAAGTATCTCCATCTGACCAAAAGTCTTGTGATCACTCTACTCCCCCACCTGTGTCTACATCTCCCAAGAAAAATATGAAGAGTGATGTACGAAGTGAGCTCCGGTGGCAAAACTAGCCAGACACACTCGAACTTGACATGGACCCTTCCACCAAATCCTGCTCCTCTGTGTGCCTTGTCTGTGTACCTGTAGGAACAAAGATGCAATGCGCTCAACCACAAGTACCCATATCTCTGTGTCTCCAAAGGCTCCACCATCTATGAGTGCTAAGTCCAACAAAGACCAAACACTATACCAGCCCAAAGCCCTGAAGAATGCCATGCCTGTCAACAAGTGATGAAGAGTATGAACTCGGGAATATGGCCATATGTCTCCAAGCCTTCGCTGCTCCACTCTAATACAATCATCACCAATCCAAGAGTTGAAAGCAACTCGTCATGATCCAAATAAAGTGATGCGCCAAGCATGCCACCACTAGGATCCCAAACCATCACACTATCACATCCATCAAAAATGAGGAGATAGAAGTGTCTCAAAGAGCTATCAACATCAAACAACTCTCCAACTTCGGATGATCTCCTGTGGATGTGCAAAACACTCATCATAGGTGTGTAATGTCCCCCACTTAGCTCATCACTCCGGAATGTCAGGGTTAGCCTATCACGGGACTCCCGTAGGCTAACGGTAGTGTTCAGGGAGTCAGTGGATTTATAGTAAGTCGTGACAGAGCCAGTTTCTATTTTTAGTAGGATAGTGCGGGAGCCTGGGCACGAGATTCGGGGGTCAAATCTTTTAGAGCTATGTCGATTTTATAAGTTAAATTAAAGATTTAACTTATTTCATGTGGTGGTCACTTTAAGTTATATTATAACTTAATGTTATAATCTTAAGTTATAACTTAAAGTTAAAAAAATGTTGTGCCTAGGAAGGAGCGCCCCTCTCATGAGGAACTAAGGGGATGTTTTAAAATTAAAAATAAATTATTTTTCCTCTCATTCTTGGGCGTTGGGCATTGGAGGAGGTTAAAAGAGCAAAATGAACTTCATTTTGCTTATGCTTGGTTTATGATATTTTGCTCTCATATTGAGTTTTACCCGTGCTTAGGGTTTGAGCTTGGCTTTTGTGTTCAAATATCTATTTGCAGAGACGAAAACCTTTGCAGATTCGCCGTTCCTTGTGTATGAAAGAGTGCATCAGGAAAGGGTTATTGGAGTTTTCATTCAGAGGATTCATTTGGGCTTTCAGGAAACATATTTTGAGGAAGATTTGAATGTATAATGGACATATTTGATGGAGTTTTCATGTGCAGCTGATCTGAGGGATTACTTGTAGATTTTATGCCAGTTCGAGGTGTTATTGAAGCTGATCACAGATCCATGTGCAGGCCGTACACCCACAGCTAGGGCCGTACCCCCATTAACAGCAATTTGTGGAGTTTTATGGAGTGATTTCTTTGTGTATTCTTCATCAATCTGGTCGCCTCACTGTTGCAGAGATTTCTGATATAAAACAGAGTTATTGGAGATAGTTTTCAATGAGTTTGTGACTGGGATTCATCACTAGGGGTCGTACAACTGCTGTAGCAAAACGTGGATTGCTAGGAGCATTTCATTTAGTCTTTGTAGCTGTCTTTCTATTGTCTCATGGCGTCTAGGGTCTTGTAATGCTGCTGTGACATTAAAAGCATAATAACAATGGTCTTTTGAGACTTCTAGAGGAGTTTCCATTGCTATGTATTGCTGGTCCAGTTCGACACATATATGAAGTGGAAAACTCAAAATGGGTATGTCACTATAATTCATATTTCAGCTAAATACAATTTGGGTCTTCTTTAGTTTATTGATTTATGCATTAGTTTTTCTGGGTTTGCAATATATCGTTTATATTCTATGTATTTCCTGCAATATCAATACATGCAAAAACATGCAATGAAAACCTAAACCCCAAAACATACAAAACACAAAAAAATCAGTCAGAGGCAAACATATACATAAGGGTGTATGTTACAAGGTGCATGAAAAAACATATTAGCCCATCCTAGGCTGCTGATGTAGATCAGAACAACAACCTCTCAACTGAAAATCAGACCTATGTGGATGCAAAAAGTGCCTCTAATGACATAGGATGATAGTGCCTCATCATTATGCCAACCTCCAATGATAAAGAGATTATCCCCGTCTCTCCAAAGCATCCAAACAGCCGCTGTCCTCCAAGTACTCCCTAGGAAATTCATGTATAACAATGTAGAACAGTCATCTCTCATCAATGCATGAAGTAGTGACCCATGAATTAGGGTTGGAACATCAATACCCTCATGCTCACATCCATACCTAGCATCATAGTCCAATTGATACACCAACATATGCAACTCGAAGCCAAGTATCATGACAATATCTCCATATCTAGGATCATAGATTAGATGAAACTTCATTTCTCCAAGTCCATGCCAATCAAGAGCAATTGCCTCCATGCAATGTACCATAAATCCCGTAAGTAAGGTAGCCACATACTCTACCAAAGAGTCATCAACATGACGTGATTGTATCTCATCACAAGTCAACTCCTCAAGCTCTCCATGAATGACCAAAGGCCCAACCAAATTTGAATCACTTATGTGTCCCTCTACATGTGTAGACATAACACTAGTCGCTGATCCACCAAGTGTGTGTTCAACTATCCCATCCTCATCTATGATTTGAGCCGTCAATGGGTCCTCTAAAAGTGGTAACTCATGAACCTCATGATGCAAACTAGGTATACACACAAAATTTTCTGAATCATACCTTTTATCTTGTTCACACAAATCTGCATGTTCTTGTTGCTTGCTCACCTCAAAAAGCTTATCCCTTGCATGCCCAACCTCTACACATTCTTCCCTTGGAAGAAATAGTGACCTAAGGTGTGACTCCCTTTGTTGCCTTGCATGATCTAGGTGATTGCAACATTCCGTGACCTCCTGTAGGTGCTGTCTTACTTGGGCAGCCAGCAACTTTGTCTTCCTAGCTCTTTGTAACCATACATCACACATATCTTGTGTCTTCTTTACCTCTTCTATGCCATGGTATACGAAATCAAACCTCTTGTGGATTGGATCCACAACAAATGCCTCATGTTCAACCCTCAAATCGTGAATGTCTACAATGGAAGAATTTTTCCCACTATCATCTTTATGTGTAAGGGCCGCCATTTTGTGATTATGTAAAGGTAAGGGACTGCTGTTCCAAATCTGAAAATCAAAACTTGTCTCATACCTTTGTGTAGTGTCCTCAAGAACCTCAAGCACCTCTTCCTCCCTTGTTGCATGCTCTTCATCAAGTGTTGATCCAATAGATGCTGATTTATTCAATTCCATATCATCATGCCTTCCAATCTTGTCATTAGCATGAGGACGCATGTACTCCTTACTTGTGGATGCATGAAGTGAATCTTCTTTGCCCAATTGATTTTTGCTCTTCTTTTCTTCTTTGTTGTTGTGCAAGTAACTTGTTGATGTGTTTTCCTTGCACATACAACGCAGAATAAAATACTGGTGTACTCTATCCTCTCTTGAACAAAATCCCTCAAATGCTAAGCTAAGTGATCAGATGAGTAGACTCCAAGGTTCTTGATTAGTTACTTTTTGTGTTGCGACTTGGGATAACTTAGCAGTAGGATGCGAATTACTGTTTGACACAAAGGGACTTACGTCAATGCTCAACAATAGGAAACTTGTTTCTCTTGGATAACATGTAACACAGCTTCTTTGAAGGTCTACCAATTCGATAATTTAAGATATGACAATGGAAGCTCTTGAATCTAAATCTAACAAGATTTTAAAGAAAAAGCAAAAGGAAATGAGTTTAGAAGACTCTAAACTAAATGCAAGCAATCACCACTGATTCACCGGAATCTCAACCACACTTTGCTTCGCCATAAGGTAACAACTACACAAAAGTGGTGCTATCTTCTAAGGGGAAAGTAAGATTTTCAGATTACTTCCATGCACAAAGTAATTGAAGTTAAGCTCAGATGATGTTCAGACTAACCATGCACTACAATCTGCCATCGACAAATTATAAATGGTATGAACTATGGAGACACCAAACATGAGACACCAAACATGAATCAACAACAACAACTCCCATAAAACATAAAACTAAATTGCTGAAAACAAACTAAACGGATCTTATTCTATGAGTGAATACTTAGAAACCATGCATTCATTTGAAACAACACAAATCACCATGAAAATTTCAGCAATGAATTTGTATTTATTTCAGCAGAGTCTTGAGCAACAATTTCTCAGAGCATTCCCCCCTTACAAATGAGAGAAAAATGGGTTTATATAGGCCCCAAAACTCAATGGATGGCCAAGATTAAAACTTTAAATCGAGGGCCCGTATTATGCCACACAGGCAAGTGGTTACAAAATTTACTAAAATTGGACCCTGCATTAATGATGCACCAACTAAGTGGAATACCCTCATTTATGACCTTTCCTTTTTGCGGTAAACTCCACAAATCTAGCGATGACACGTGTAACCTCCTCCATAGGGACACTTGGCAGAGTCTGAATGGTGCCCTCTACGATTTGCAGCTCCTCCGTACATTTGACAACTGTCATTTCCCAACCAGCCATGGATGTTTGAAACGTGCCCATGGAAGTAGAAAGTGTGCAAATTTCATCCAACAACCCCCTCGAAATAGCCTGTGTATGCCGAAAATACTTTGCATGCATTTTGTCTTTCAGCAAGTATTCATCAATCTCTCCATTGGAATCAACTACCCTGTTTACGAAAACAAGTATTTTGTTTTGCATTTCCCGAAGTACTTCGCTTGTTTGAGTGCAGTCACTCTCAACCTTTCCCAGAACTTGCTCCTTTATGCTGAGTGCACAATACCAAGAATGGAAATTATATGTTGGATCCTGCTCAATCACCCCTTCATCCAACAATGTGGCACTTGGAGTATAAATCAGCCTTTTCAACTGAGGCATAACTTCTTTCCTTACATTTCTGAATTCTACACAAGTAATTAGAATATTTTGAACTCTATCAAATGTTGAAGCAGCCTCCTTGTACAACTTCACAATCTCATCCACGAACCTATCAGCCTTGATCTTGAAATTTGCTGCCCAATCCTGCAATACTTGAGAAGAGGACCTCATTTCTTCCAAATGAACCACAGACTCCTGCGAGAGCAATGCCGGTGGTGCAACCATCTCCTCAGCTTGGCTTAGTGGCCTCATTAACTGCTGAATATAATGCCGAAATGCCAAGTTATCCTTCTCTAACCGAATCCTCTATTCTTGTTCCTTCCGTAGCCTTTCTTTGATGACAGCAACTGAATCTTCCAACTCTTCTATCTCCTGCTTTGTTGTGGCTGGTCCCAAATCAAAAGTATTGATGTCATATGCACTCGGAACGCCATTATCTACCTCTTTGCTGATTTTTGGGACAGCAATATGCACTTGCCTTGACCCCGAGCTGCCTCTTGTGATCTTCGAGAATTTAGTAATTTTCTGCTTTCCATTGTTAGTTTTGGCCCTGCTCAGCAAGTCTTCCAAACTTAGTATGGGTTCCCTTTCAATAACAGACTTTTCCTTGACTCGATCTCTTAACCATTCAGGCAGATCGGACAAGTCCTCCTGACTTTCTTCTTGAACTCCCTTATGCTGAACAGTGGGAAGAGCCTCCTCATCAAACTCATACAACTCTTTGTCATCTTGATTTTCAGCTTCTGTTTCTATCATGACCACTTCTTGTTCCTTGGCTGATTTTGACACTACTTCACCAATTTGATTACCTTGTTTGTTTCCCTGATCATCTTGAATTTTCAAAGCTGTTTGCTCATCATGTCTCACTTCATCTTCATCAATATTTATTATGTTATTACCCTCCTATCTTGAAAATGCACTAGCTGCCTTCTGATCATTAGTCTTTGCCTTCTTACTTGGCTGAATATCCTCATGCGGATCATCATCTTCACCCTCTGAACCATTGGAATTATTGGATGACCCACCACTTGAAGCATCCTTGGACTGATGTACACTAACTCCTCCCATCAAGTTGTAAGTCAATTGGACATTCTTCTCCTGAAGCCTACGAATCTGGAAGTCTACATACTTTCTTGTGTGCGATACAATTGGCATCATCAAATCATCATTGCATGTGGCCTCCTGCTCAGACCAATTGATGGTGAAGGGCCTATCTCTTTTCTCTTCATACGAACTTTGTGAAAGCCTTTTGTGATTCTCCTCAAACTGATCCGGAATGTTGATCACTCTTGTTGATCTGACCAGATCCAAAGACAATCGGTAGCAACTTTTCTTTCTTATTTCTATGTCATCATATGTATCTATCCAGTGATCCTCGAGCTGCGGTTTGTGCTCGTATTTGCTCCCAAATTTCTGTCTGATTGTGCCAAATGGATCAAAGTTATTGCGTGCATCATTGTGGCACACCAAGTTGTAAGCCTGCAACTCTATCTCTGAATTTTCAGCTGCTTGTAATGACATGCAAGTCTCAAGCCTCCCGATGCTGATTGGAAACTTTGTTGTGGTCTTTTTCCTCTTTCTCTGGACCTCGTCAAATGCAACTAGCTGTCGTGTTACTTCCAACAACACCATTCTGTCAGTGGGGTACCTAGGCAATCTGTAAGGCAATGAGGAGAAGCCCTCCACACGGATGTATGTGAATCTTGGAAACTGAATAAACCACTTTCCGTATTTTACGATGAAGTTCATGGCCTCCTTCGACAATCTCCTGCATGTGCTACCTTGTAACAATCTAACAATATGCATGGAAAAGGCATCATTAAACCTTCTGTAATGGGATATAGCCTGTAAGTGCAACTGAGGATAGCAATCATAAACCTTGAACTGTCCTTCTCCGTTTCCAACTCTCCCCTTGTAGTTCAATCCTAGATATCTCTCGCTTCTGGCAAGCATATATATAATATATGAGCTCATGTAAAATGCTTTCGTTTCTTGTAAACCCTTCAATTGATCATCGATGTTGCTGCTGATCATTTCAGCCCAATCTATCATTCTTTTTCCACTTATAATTTCTTCAATGAAGAAGAACATCCAGGGCTCGAAATTTGCCGATTGTGGGCAGCCCATGATGCGGTTCAAAAACACAACCATATAGTTGATTTCTTGATGAAAGTCAGACTTGTGAAGTTTTTAAGGCACCCTACTCACATGTGGCCTTGGTTGCGCCAACCAGTTGTTGTTTATCACCTCCATACATTTCTCAAGTCCAGCCAAATAAAGCTGCAAAGCAGACTCCTTGTCGCAGAATGTAGTAGTTTTGTATGAGGGAATGTCAAAAGCCTCCGCGATCGCCTCCTTTCTCAGATAAGCAAGTACTTTGCCCTCTCTAGTCATAATACATCTCTTTTCATGATTGTAATGCTTGGCGCATTCTAACATCAGTTCTGGACACAGCATTGTTGGCGGGAAACAAGCAGCTTGCATGATCCCGTTCTTCAACAATTCGCCCGATTAGATCTAACGGATTGGGCTTGTGCAAATTTTGCCAAATCTCCTCCATGTTGGTTCTCCCGAGATTGGTGTCACAGAGGTTTCGCCACTTCGAAGTGATCTTCGTTTCTGGCCATGTTCCTTTCATGTCACTCCTCATCAGTGCCTGTCTGTCTCTTGCGCTCATTGCTCACCTGCACGAATTTCAGACATCAGCTTGATAGAATAGTGTAAAAAAAATAGCATATGAGACAAAACAGACCACGCAATGCATGCGGGATAATTCGAATGTGCACTTTTAAATTTCCTCACTTTATATCCACAGAAAAATTGACAATGGGAGCTTTGTGAAAAAGAAAGAAATTTGACCAATACCAACAATCCTAGCCTGATCTATCCTTTGCTAGAATCCGCTCCCTAACACAGTGCCCAATTTGTAAGCGCAGATGATAATGACGATAAAATCTCTTTATAAATGTCCTGGTTTCAAGTATTGCATGGCTGAATAAGTCTCAGACTCCTCTCATAACCATCTGTGTTTACCTTGTTGCAGAAATTAGCATTTATGCACATCCGAATAAACCACAAGCTCCGAAGACCTCAAATAAGAAGCAGACACCCCCTTCTGTGATGGTGCACAACGCAACAGAATGCAAGCAACAAGTTTTGCTTAGTCTACGCCTAACGAAATGCTTGAGTGCTCACAATATCTTTATAACATTCCCAAACAGAGCTTGAGGTTTCCTGCAGACATGTTAAACTATCGATCATGAAATCACCCATTGCCAATGTGGACACAGCACGCACAACTCTACTTTAAAATGGAATTGAAACATATCAATCGCTGCGCAGACAAATTCAAATGCATCCACTACAACGCTGGTCCAGCCTGTGGATTTGCTAGATTCGTCATACTATCAAGGACCAAATTCTAAGGGACGTGCCTAATGCTACTCGCTGGCCCTTAATGCACCATACCAAGTTTAGCATAAACCCCACAATTTCTGACGTGATTTGAATGTGCCTGGGGCAGTCAACCTGTCCTCTGACATATAATTCTAAACTTAGCACAAACGGCTCAACCAAATACACGCATCAGAACGGCTCTTCAATAGCCTCGTAATGTCAAAAGATATCATATCTGACGTGTATGGAAGATGCGGATTGCACAATGGAGATAGGAAAACCTTTTGGTGGACCATCTGCTTAAGAGGATCTTCACGAATATTTGCATAGGAGAATCCACCGTGCTGGATATGTATGATCTGCAAATACAAAGATCCTTAAGCGGGCTTGAGAACGTGCCTTAGATTACCTCTGTCATGTGAATAAACTCCAACTAAGCATCCTAGTGGTGGACCATCCGATTAAGATATGCACAATGTGAAGACCATATATCATTCAATCTATGCATGCAGAACGGGCCCTTCGAGAGGTCATACAAAATGGAAAGTGCGATTTGCAAAGAGGTCCAAAAGAGTCCGCCTGAGGCGGAGATTTCGAGTTGCTACGACATTTAATACTAGTGCAAAGCAGTATCAGTTTTGCGCTAGGAACGGCTAATACATACTAAATATGAATGAGCATTTGGCACTCAAGCGGATGCCCCGGTAACTTATGCATAATCGTCTTATTCGTGATGCTTCGATGGATACGGGCTTGATCACAATGAGCGAAGGCCAAGAAGTTAAATGAGAAGAGTGGTTCCAAAGCGGACAGTCAAGTGTCTTATGCATATCATCTGCCTTTGCAAAGGGACTCTCATCATGCGCCTGGACGGAATTTTCAAACCACTGCGCATAAGGTGAAAAACAAACAGATTGTGGTGTGCAACAAAAGGTCCGCCAGATGATATTTCAAGGAAAGCCAAAAGAACTTTGGCGCCCATTTTTGAATGATCATGCACATTAACATGAGCGACGTGAATATCATATAATGGGGCCTATGGAATGAGCGGGGCTTCCTAATATGCCCATGTGTAAATCAATGCTCCAAGGTGATGGCATTTTATAATGGCCCTCACAACCCCTCACGAGCTGACAGCAACTTCCTACAGACTACACAAGATTCAAAATTAAGCCATGCATAAACCAACAGACTGCTGAGGGGCTCTAGAACGAACAACATATGCCCATTTACCCAAGGTAAGCATGTGTTGTTTAATTCTATAGTGACAAACTTCTCAAAGTATTCAATGGCTATGATCATAACCTCCACAACTCGCCAACCCCTCCCACAGATGCAGGGAAGCACAAAAGACCCACAGCAAAAAAACTCAAAACACGGGGGTCCCCAGGCTCGATGGGGCGATGTTGGAATACATCACAACATAACTCAATGGCTGTCATGAATTGTTGCTGGTATTGTATATAAGTGTCCATCATTTGTTGTTGACTCTTGACCAAATTATTCATACCATTCATAAACTCTTTCATAAGTTGATCATTCAGAATCAAACTATCTCGTCTATCCTTCCTTGATGAACTTGAACCACCTCTATTCATTGTTGCAACCTGTTTATACCCTGCTGTATGTAGCTGAAACAAACTGATTTGCAAACTAAATCCTACCCTCCAAGCTGGCAAGATACACTGCTCTGATACCACTGTAAGAACCCTTGCTAAATCTGACCCAAAAGTTTAGTTTTGATTCCTTGAAAATAATGTTTTGAAACCCTTCTAAATTCTGATCCGAATCTGATATATTGATGTTGTGTGTTTGTTTCAATGTTTTTCAAAGCAATATTGACAAACATAAAGCAAATGTACCCAAATGTATAGCAGCAATATCCCACTTCAAATACAACTTTATTTCTCAAAAGAAGATGACTGATTACAATAAAATCAGGTCTGATATAACTCAGATCAGTCTGATAACATCATATGACAGCGATTACAAAGATGATTCAAATTAAAGATTTGAATTCTAGACTCATTACAACATACTTGATTGAAAATGCACCAATGATAAGATGTTGTAGAAGATGGAGAAGTCCGATATGAAAGAAATATGACTGTTGTGATGAAATCTCTGATGCAAACAACCTCATACAACTTTCTTTAAGGCTACGAACCTCTCCAAAGGGCAGCGATTAGACTTATGATGGAGCGCTCAAACCCTAGTTGCCAAAGGATGATGAAAGTGCCACTAAAACCTTAATCAGCCAAGTCTGAAATGTTTGGTATAAATTCTCTGATTTTCTTCAATGACTGAAATCCTTCATTCACATGCCCAAATCTCCTTCTATGAGGAATTGCTTGATTCCTAATGAGGCCGCCAACCTCTAGGTGATAATAGATGTCAAAAGACGAAGAATATGCTATCAAAACACCCAATCCTCCAAGCTGATATCTCTGCAGAGATCTGAAAGGAATTCTGAGTGCAACATTAATGGCAATCAACACTCACAATGGTGGCGCCAACTTCTCCAACAAGGTATAAACCCTA
Organism: Cunninghamia lanceolata; assembly: GCA_027924645.1. Classification (NCBI taxonomy): domain Eukaryota; kingdom Viridiplantae; phylum Streptophyta; class Pinopsida; order Cupressales; family Cupressaceae; genus Cunninghamia; species Cunninghamia lanceolata. The sequence goes on along the minus strand of BSBN01001327.1, from coordinate 263,086 downwards.
GGCGATCAGCAATGATGATGTCTCTCCTTCAACAAACCCACGATTTGCAATTGTAAGCACCCAGATCTGCCAATGAAGCCCTTATGATATCAATTACCATTCAAACCCTAGCGGCCAGCAATGGTGCAATCCTGATCTGCCTTCAAATGGATCAATTTCTTCACAAAAACCCTAGGATATCAATGCCATTTCAATCACCAATGACCTGCAATCAATTATCTTTCAACCTTCACCTATCAAATTGACAATTTGGCACAAATCATTTCAATTTGACCTTCAAACCCTAGCTGTCATAAACCTGCAGAAAATGATATGTCCTTGTAGCTCCAATATCATGCAAATACCTGCAAATATGCCCAATAGTGAACCCCGTATGGATTCACCTCTCAAAGTGGAGTGGGTTTTCGTCCAAACCACTAATTTTCTAAGGGTTTTCGTTCTCAGAAAATAGCTGAAACAAGTTGCAGCTCAAAGAGAAAATCTTCAAATTCAAATGACAAATTCACAATATGCAAAAATGACCTCCAAATACCCTTTTTATAATCCACAAGTTGAGCACCCAAATTTTCCATAATTTATTTATTTTTCATGTCTACCTCCATAATTTTATTTTAATTTTCCCATCTCCAATTGGGACGTCCAAGTCATGGAATAAAATATTATTTTATTTTTCTCTTCTCCAAGTGGGACGCCACCCTTGGTATTAAAATATAATTTGTTTGTCATTTTATTTTATTTTATTTTTCCCTTTATTTTTCCCACTTTCCATCCTCCAAGTGTGTCGCTCCTCTACAAGGCAAATTAATTAATTATTTTTCACTTAACCATAATTACTACATAATTACTCCAAGTCATAATCCAACATCGTTTTGCCAAGGAAAAATAGCTAAATGCATGATTTAACTATTCAAAGTATTCCCTTGCTTCTTCGACCTAGCCTACAGGAACAAAGTAGGCTAGCCGACACATGGTGGGTGTTCACTTGAAAAAAGGGGATATCACAGATTCCATCCAGGGATTGCATTTGTGTAAAAGATTGAAGACATATTGAGTTTAAGTGGGGTTTTTTAACGATTTCCAAAATTAGTTTGGTTTTTGAAGATTCTAGTTGTGTTGCAGATTGTAGAATAAATTTCAGATTTTATGTGAAGGATTGTGGTGCAACAAATCATAATCTATGTTGGGGTTTTGTTGGCTATACAACTTTTTGTTCTAGCCGTACCATCTTAAAGTTGCCGTACCTTTGAAGTTGAATTGCAACTTATTTAGGACTACCGTACAATCTTAATATTGCTGGGTTATTGTTTGTAGATGATGCATACCATACCTAGGCACTGAAATCACTTTCCACATTAGTCATATAATATTGAGGGGATTGTGTAACTTTTAGCTGTTGTACTTTATTAGAAGCGGCTGTACTATTTCCAGCAGCCATACGATTCAAATCACATCATTAGTAAGTCATCACTGGTGTGTATTGCTATAGTTTGAGTTTCTGCTGAGTATTACATGAAGTTTTTCTTGGGTTTGCTGAATATTAATGATAAAGGGTATTTGCAATATCTTGCATTAGTATTTTTGGATTTTCAGGTCTTTGCCATGATAATAACATTTCATAATTACTGAAGTAAATTAGCTGCTTTCTTGTATTTCATATACATTCCAGTATTTGCATAATCAGAAAATAATTTTTTTTTGCATATTTCATAAAAAATCCAGAAAGGGACATAACAAAGTTTCAGATAGAGGGGGGAAATGATTTTGTATTTTTTGAATCCTCCTTATAATAGCGGTTGGATAGTTGCAAATGTGCAACTGTTCCCATTCCAATGTAACCATCCATCTTCCCCCTTGTGTTGTGCACCCAGAGAAGGGATAAAAAACATTGAGTCATTTTGATGGGTCAGTTGGCTTAGGTAGGGACTCTCATTGCAGATTCGTGGATAGGGAGAAGGTGTATCAGAGTTCTAGTAATAGTAGGAGTAGAGAGGAGAATAGGGGAGGGTGTAAGTTTGTTGTATAGCTCTAAAAGACCATTAAAAATAGCATTTTACTCCATTTATGTGATGCAGTCAAGGTCAGGGGGTCCTATCAAACAACCCAACCTTGCAGCCAAAATCAAATAACAAGATCCACAATCACGACAACAAACTTCAAACAATTTTATTCATATGGGCAACATGAATTAGGAGTACAAAACCATGCAATTCAATTGATTTACAAATTGTTTTACAATCAAAGTCTGTAACAACACATTACATTCATGGCCTTCATGGCCTCTTTCTATCTCTCTTTCACACTTGGGCGGCTACCTCCTTCAAATCATCTTTCATTCGAATTCAAACTTTCCTCAACATTTCTTCTTGCTCAATCTCCACACCCTTTTTAGAATTCCACTCAAATGTTCTCTGTTAGCAAGTAGCTTCAACACAGTAATAGGGGCGGCTTCCTCTGCAATTTGGTGCCTTCAAACTCTTGCTTGACCTTCAATCTTCACGCCATTCTTCTCAAACTCTACGCCCTCCCCTTTTACCAATCCCTTCAACTTCCTTTTATATCTCCCATTTGAGGAAGTTGAACCATTTTCAACATTATAGTTAAGAAATTGAATCGCCACAGGTCTTACAACCGAATTATGACATGTGTCGAGGCTGGAAAAAGCATCAGGAACAAATTGGAATTCTATCGGCAATTTTCGATTACACAGGAATTGCTCGATCGGTTGAATTTCCAAGTGTTCCACTTGGTCGGGGATTCCCACCCGAGTAGGAATCACCTGATCTCTTTACGAAGTCACTTTTCATAACATAAACATCGTTGAAGACTTTATCAGAGATATAAGAGGCACTTGGAACTCATCGGACTTTTCCGATGTTCCAGGAACTATCAAACGTTCCGATTTTCTTTATAATGAGCACTTCGTCAGAGTTTTGAAAGACATCAGGAACTGTTCCATTTAGTCGGGGATTTCCACCCCACTTGGATCTTTGCGATCATTTAGAACTCCACGGAAAAGCTAAGTGTTGAAACTTGTCGGCAATTTTGTAGGAAGTGGGAACTCATTAGACATTTCTCGTGTTCTTGGAACACTTCTAAAGGAACACTTTGAAATTCCGATTTCTATTTCACTTAAAAATGTTCTCGATGAGATAGAAAATGAGTCCAAAGAAAAAGAAGACTAAGTGCTTGAACCTTTATCGGAGATTTTCGAGTTGCTGGGAACTATGCGATGGTCGGGCTTTTCTAGTGTTCCGGGAACACTCTGAATCCCTGATTTTGTTCTTGAACAAGCCAAAAACTCCGATTTCTTCCTAACTTTGCCAGATTTACCCAAATTTCCGCCAAATTGAAACTAAAGATTCTCATCAAGAATATCTACAAAATCATGCTCCCAACTTGACCAAATCACTCTGAAACTTTCTCCTAAAGAAGACCACCAAAACCAACACAATGAAAAACAAAACACAAAACTGAAATGAACCTAAAAATATTTTTGGTTGATGCAAGATTGCTCGTGAACCCGGATGCTCCTGCATCGTTACAAACACCAAATAGCGATGGGATGCTGTTAGCATTACCTTCTTGGAGTTTTTATCCCTTTTCGAGTTTTCTCCAAATCAAATCTTGTGCCTTGTGTTCTTTTTCATGCATATTTGTATCCTGTTTAATTATTTTTCCTTCTTGTTATATGAATTTCTATACTACTGCAAGTAGTTTAAAACAATAGAGTAGGTTGCCGAGAGTTGGACTTAAGGAGTTAACTTAGGAACCCATAACTCATGCACCATTAAGGTTATCGACCCAATGGTTTATGGATCAAGTGGTATCAAAGCTGCAAGTTCTTGGTTGTTCAGTAGGGTTGTGGACTGTTTATGCCATCTATAAGGTGTAGTGGCAGTGATAACCTAGTTCCTTACGAACCCAAAATTGGAAGAAGGCAGTGGAATAGGGTCGTAGAGCAATGGCTAGATAAGGAGAGGAGGAAGGTGAGATCTGTTTCAAAACACTTGAAGAAGATGCGACTAGGATCTCCAATTTAGCAGTGAAGATAGATTGGATTGAAAGTTTCATGCAAGTCTTGGCTGCAAAAATGGAAATGCTTAAGCACAAGGAAGAAAAAGAACCAATGAAAATTGAACCAAAACAAGGAGACTTGTTCACATGGAGTGTAGTTAAGGCTGAAGCTAATATTGAAATACAACTATATGATGGAGAGATTAGTGTTGAGAAATTGGATCAGTGGATATGTCATATGGAGGTGTACTTCAGCCTTCATTAGCTTACTCCTAACCAACATATTTTGTTTGCCAAGCTCAAGTTATCAAGCTAACCTTTCACATGGTATTGGAGCTATGCATTATCCCATGAATTTCAAAAAGTTGCTCTTGTTTTGAAGTGGGGAGGCTTCAAGAAACTTTTGAAAAAGTAGTTTTATCCCATTTGTGATGAAGAAGATTGAGTTATCTAATGGCATTATTTCTGGTAGCGTCAAGGACAGAGTGTACAAGAATATACCAACGAGTTTCAGAAGAGGGTCGTAAATTGGGCAGAGATGTCATGGAGAAAGATGTGCCGATGAAGTATATAGGTGGGTTGTTTGGACACTTGAGGACACCAGTGCTCTTGTCAAAGCCTCAAGATATTGATGAGGCATGTGCTTAGGCCCACTATGTGGAGTTGGACAAGAAAAGGCATCTTCATTCAAGATCAAAAATAGAGAAAAGGGATAGCAGCAAGTAGGTCAGAAATATAGGGAGAAAGACAGGAAAGTAAAAAAAATGGTAATACAACAATAAAGAAGGACAAAAGCAAGAATAAAGTTAAGCTCAGTGTGCCCATTGTGGAAAAGAAGGGCACATGGAAGAGAAATGTTGGAGACTTCATCTGGATTTAAAATAGCCTTGGAGAAATTGAAAAAAAAGGACGCTAACACTGTTGTGATGAACAAAGCGAAAGAAATCCCAATTTGGATGAGATGATCTCTTTTGTTGTGCGCAAGGAGACGTGTGGCAGGTGAAAGCTCCAAAGCAAAAGAAGAAGAAGAAATGATGAAGCTCTTCCATATTAAAATCTGCATCAAGGACAAAAAGATAGACTCTCTGTTCAATACTTGCTAATTTAATATCCTAGAATTTAGTAAATGAATTGAGGCTGCAAGTAATGTATCACCTGCAGCCATATGCTTTGCGTTGGGGCTAAAGATGGAGTGGAAATCATGGTGAAGAAATGGTATAAGGTTCTGATTATAAGGACAAAGTGTTGGTGGATGTGGTTCCATTGGATGTATGTGGAGTGATTTTTGGCATCCCATATTTGTATCTCAAGGATGTTACATATTAGAGGAGGCCTAATCAATATAGATTGGTCTTAAATGGAATGTCGTACACCTTGAATGCAGCTGAAAAGAAGACACCAATCACCATGGTTAGTGCAACAAAAGTCAAGTGGTTGATCAATGCTAGTGGCAAGTTTGCTTTATTGGTGTTGAGAGGCAAAGTAGAACAAAAAGGGATTGAGCTAAAGGGGCTGCATGGGCGTTATACTCATCAAGAACAATAGGTTGTGATCAAGTTGGTGAGCAAATTTTCACAATTATTTGTAGGACCCAAGGAGCTGCCTCCAAAGAGAGCCATAGAACATGAGATCCAATTGTTATCGGAGTCTCCTTCATCAAACTTGGGGTTGTATGGGTAGAGTGTTATTGAAGCATAAGAAGTCAATGAACAGCTCAAGAAGTTGTACCTTGGACCTAGTGCCTCTCTAGGAAAAGCTCCCATTGTCATTGTGTCAAAGAAAGACGGGATGTGATAGATGTGCATGGATTATCAAGGATTGAACAAGATAACCGTGAAGAACTAGTATCCATTGCTCTGAATTGATGATGTATTAGATCAGTTGCAGCATGTGACCTTAAATTTGGATATCATCAAGTGGGGGTCAAGGAAGAGGATGTGTGGAAGACCACCTTCAAAGCACGCTAGGGTCTTTTTGAGTGGTTGGTTCTTCCATTTGGGTTGTGTAACGCACGAGCTACCTTCATGCACCTCATGAACAAGGCATTGAGATCATTAATTGACTCTTATGTTATTGTTTATCTAGATGACATATTGGTATTCAGCAGGTCATATGAAGAGCACTTGTCTTATCTTGAAAAGGTGTTTGAGATCTCGAGGGAGAACAAATTGTTATTGAATGGTAAGAAGTGCAAGTATGCTAAAACCTCTTTAGTGTACCTTGTTCACGTGGTGGGTGATGGAGTGATAAGGATAGATCCATCCAAGGTTGAGGCAATAGTTAATTGACCAAAGCCCACTACCACGAGTGAGACATGGAGATTTGTAGGTGCAGCCCAATACCTCTGTAAATTTGTGCAAAACTTCTCATATATTTCTGCCTCGTTGGATGAAGTCATGGGCAAAGGAAGAAAGTTTTGTTGGAGAAATAGACAATAGCATGCATTTGAGGAGTTGAAGAAGAAGGTAAGTATGGACTGGTCCTTGCTTTACCTAATTTGGAAGCAACTATTGAGATGAGATAGATACTAGTGATTATGCAATGGGTGTGTTGGTGCTCATTTTGGCCTGGAGTTTGAGCTTGCTTGTTGGAGGGTTTCTTCTTTCAAACCCTAAGTGTTCTTGTCCATCGCCAAGACTATTGCCTATCGGCAAAGGATATTATGGTTCCACCGACGGCGTTGGTCATGCCGATGGGGGATGAGTTAAGTGTTCATCGGCGAGATTTAGCATATCGGCAGAGGTCTTTTGCAGTTTGCCGATGGAGGGAGGTCACCCCGATGGGGAGTGCCATCGGAGTGAGATTGAGTATCGGGTCAACTTTGAAATGCTTGGCCGATGATGTTTTTCTTGCCGATCAGGAGACATCGCTGTAGCGTACTCTTTCTCTGGCCGATGATGGAGTTGATGGTGGTCTTCGGCGAGACTCGGCGTATCGGCGGGGAGACTTTTGGGTTGGCCGATGGTGTTGGTCACACCGACAGCGGAGTATGGAGTAGCGATCGGCGAGACAGTTGTCGTCGGCGAAGGTTTTTTGGGAGCTGCCGATATGTGGATGTTTGGCCGATGTGATGTTATCGGCGTGGGTCACACCGACGAAGGGATGTTTTGAAGGTTATCGGGGTGACTTATGTTATCGGCGGAGGGGCTTGGTGTTGCTCCGATGGCCTTTCTCTGGCCGATGGGGAAATGTGTTTCTTTTGGTCATCGGTGAGAGTTGGTCTGTCGGTGGAGGTCTAGAGGGCTAGCCCGATGGTCTATGTTTGGCCGACAGAAGGGAGCGTAGTGTTGTATCGGCCAGACTGATGAGGTCGGCGAAGGACTTTTGGGTTGGGCCGATGGTTTGTGTCACGGCGATGGGTTTTGACGAAGGCATGTGTGTCGAGCGCGGCAAAAGCGCTCGACATTTGGTATGTATGCAACTATGCTTTTAAAGCGTCAAAGTTGTCTCCACACCATGCATGTGGGATTTTTCCCCTTGCATTATTTTTGAACCTGCGAAGGAGGCGTTTTGGCGGGAAACTTCTTCTTTTTGACTGCAGCGACGGTTTTCTAGCGACCGCGGGTGGTTGAGGCCCTTAATGGCGACTGTAGCAGGAGTATGGGCGATGGTACAAACGATCAGGCTGCCTGATTGAGAATGAAGACTTCCAGATAGTGGCGCGTGGCTCGAGGCCCCCCTTTGTCTGCTGCATTAACATTTTCTGAGCGCCATTCCTTCCGAGGACTGTATCTGGCGGATTTTTGTCATAATCATGTAATTAATTGCTGTGGTACACTCTCTGGCTATTATAAGCAGACTGTGTTACCATTTTTCAGGTTGTTGAAAGTTGAACATTTTGGCTCTGTAATACAATACAGTTCGTTTTGGTTGCTCTGTACAGCTAAACCTGTGAGTCTATGTATCTCTTGTTGTATGTTTTGGCATGAACCCACTAATTTCATGATTAATCTTATATGAGAAATGCTATGTTTGCATGTGTTTTGTTAATTCTGTCTCCAGTATTGCATGTATCTTTCTTCTGAGTCTGGATATTTAAGCAATATTTGAGACTCTAGAACATGGAATTCCTGTGTTGAATGTATGATCTCTTAACTTCTGCTCAAGGGGTAGATTAAACTGTTTTCAGGTTGAACATTGGGAAGGGTATACTGCAGTAGGGATGCCATAAGTAGAGATAACTTAACACTCTGTATTGGGAGATATCTGTAAGGCAGGTATCACATATATCCCCCTGAAATCCAGTTTTAGCCTTTCATGCTGATCATTCACAGGTGTATGTCTATTGACTCCAGGCCCTGGATAGGCACCAATCTTGCTTCGTGTTTGTGTTACAACCATGTCCAGCTTTGCATCCAAACTCAAAATCATAATCAAACTCTAAAACAACCATTAGGACATTAGAATTAGTTTTAGGATCCTCAGTCCTCTGTCTACAACTGCAAATAGGCCCAAAGCTAGCCCCTTTGCTCTTATCTTTCAGTTTTGGTCTACTTACAGGAGGACTTATCTGCTTTCTGACAGCATCCCAATCTTTGTATGCGTATCTCATGGATGTTGAGTAGGGAATACCCCCCTAGGTCTTGCAGAGCCTGAAGAAGAAGAGGAGATAAAATATAGAGTCTATCTCCTACACTGTTGGCCCTTGGCCCAGAGATCTTGTTGATCACTGATGGCTACCTTGTAGGGAAATCTGGGAATAAGCATCCAGTCTGGGAAAAAACCAACAGGGTGCATTGCTATTGCAGGGAGGTAGGCTTGTATGTTATCATTTAGAAACATTCAAAGGGCCCACATTGAATTACAATACCTATGACAAGGAACTATATGCTCTGGTTTAGACAATGAAGAAGTGGAAACATTACCTCATGGGAAAGGAGACTGTGGTGCACACCGACCATAAGTCCTTGCAATACTTGCAAGCACAGACAAAATTGTAACAATCTAGGCATTACAAATGGATGGGATTCCTTAAACAGTTCCATCTTGTGGTCAATTATAAGTGTGGTGCGACAAATAAGGTGGCTGATATATTGTCTAGAGTCTAGACCACCTCTTTTGTCTGCGGTAAGTAGCTTGTCTAAGCTAGAGGCCTTTTTTTGGTGAACTATATGTAGAAGATTATAAGCAAGATGTAGATTTTAGTGAGGTATACAAGATTGTACATAATGAGAAACGTGTAGAGTTTGAGCCTCATCAAGACTACTACCTTAAGGAAAGACTTCTATATAAAGTACGTAAACTTTATGTGCCAAGAGATCAAAGGGTTTTGTTGATGCGGGAGGCATGCACATCGCATGTTGCTAGACATTTTGGTGTCAATAAGACAACAAGTAATCTCCAACATTATGTTTATTAGCCATGTTTACAAGCTGATGTTGTAAGATTTGTTCATAGTTGTTAGTTGTGCAGTGTGAGTAAAACCAACCATTGGAATTTGGGGCTGTACTAGCCATTGCCCATACCTAGGAGGCCTTGGGAAAGCGTCTCCATGGATGTTGTTGGAGGTCTACCAAGAACTAAGAGGGGCAATGATTATATCTTTGTAATTGTGGATTGTTTTAGCAAGATATGTGTGTTGATTGCTTGCAAAAAGATAGTGATAGGGAGTGATGCAGCAAAGCTTTTCTTTAATCATATGTGGATACATTTTGGTATCCTAGAGAGCATCATATTTGACATGGATTCCACATTCTTGAGCAAATTTTGGTGCACGTTGTGGGAATGAATGGATACGAAGCTTAGGTGGTCCACCACCTTTCATCCTCAAAGGGATGGATAGATGAAAGTTGTGAACAAAACATTGGTGCAGCTATTAAGGGGATGTAATCAAAGGTCAAGGGTTGGGATGAACACTTGGTGTATATTCAGTATTTGTACAATAGGACCATTCATTTTTTGTTGAATCTTTCACCTTTCGAGGCATGTTTTGGTTTTATGCCACCAAGCCCACTTGATATCTATTTTGGATAGTCAAGTAAGGGGTTGGAAAATGGTGACACTGAGGTTGATAAAGCTCACAGGCTTGTGGAGAAGGTGAGACAGATACACCTTTAGGTCCAAGAGAGACTAAAATAATCTTAGCTCAAGTACAAGAAGCGTCATGATTAGCATAGGATAAGACATAGATTTCATGCTAGTGACAGGGTTTGGGTCTACTTGGGCAAATAAAGATAGTAAGGGTCTTGTTGTGACCAAATCACACATCACCCCATTGCAAGTGGGGACCCCCTTTTTTTTGAGCTTTGATGCTTTGCATTTTGTTTCGGATGATGTCTTAGGTCCATTTTCTCTATCAATCCAACAATAAGTCTCTCTCCTAGAAGATTTTGCTTTATAACTGGAGGTCTCATCTGGAACATGAAATTGCAGTAATGAAGAGTCTTGATCAAATTCCATCCAAATAATGAACACTGAGATCAATCCTGATGTATGTTTAAGATCCTAAAAATGACTAAGTCTGGTAGCCTGAAATCCTGAAAAATTGACTAAGTCTGAAATCTGGTGGATCCTCCAAATTCTAGATTTTGCATGTTAAATCCGGTGGCTTCGAGACCTATCTCAAACATCCTAAAAGGTATATTGAAAAATATTTAAAGTATAAACTTATACTTAAATATATTTTTGAATATACCTTGCCCTCAAAGACCCTGAAAACGGCTAAGTACTGAAGAGAGCACGAAATCTTCAACCAGTGCAACAAGGCTTGGATATGGCGCAAAATCCTGATGAGATGAGAGTCTTCCAACCGAACAACAAAATCTTGAACCATTGCGCCACATGTAATGCGCCAAAATGAAAGGATTTTTGAACATCAAAAGTTAAATTTCAAGTGGAGCACAAAATATGGATCCAATGCGTCAATTGTTTGAGAGGTCTAGTTCGAGTTTTATGCACCTTCCAAGCAAGGATCCAATTTGCCATCCCATGCGCCATTGTTAAAGATGGTTTAACTTAAGGTTTTTTTAGACATCTTTCAATCGGAGACTGAAATATGGATCCAATGCGCCCTTTCAATGGGAGGATAAGGTAAGCTTTTCAGTGATACATCAGAAGGACTCATGATCTTAATTCAATGCGCCCATATTGTATGAGGAGAATTTCAAGTTTCAAGTGTGATTTTGATAAGGATCCAAATCTCCTGTCTGTTGCGCCAACTTTATAGAGGAGTTTGTCTATTCACACATCATCATTGCTTCATTGACCTTAGATTAGCCTTTCTGAACCCTTATCTTTTGGTTTTCTTTATCATTGATACATCATCTGCATTGAAGGAGGAATAAGCTATGGAAGTATGAAGAAGTCTAATGTAAGTCCCTTTGTGATTATCAGCAAGATCACATGTAATCACTGAGTTAACCCATCATGAATCATAAATAAGGAACCTTGGAGTTACTTCACTGGATCACATAGTTTAGCCTTTGAAGTGCTTTATTCAAGAGAGAGTCGGATACTCTAGCGTTTTACTCTATTGTTGACTTGTCGAAAAACAACCATCAACATTTTTGGCGCTAGAAGGAGGGCATTAGCTTGGATATTCTTCAGTTCAAGTAGAGCAACAAGATACTCCGAAGTGGTGGATAGAAAAGTTCAGAAAAATACAAAAAAAGTAGAATTTTTTTGAGAAAATACAAAAAAGTAGAAAATTTCAAAATCCAAAAAAAGTAAAAAAATCGAAAAATACAAAAAATTAGATGGATTTCTCAACTTTGGATTCGAGCTTAGATATGCAGCAAGCTGTTGGGTATGATCCTGCAAATTCAACTCCAATTGTTCTCCAATTATGGTGGTCATTGAATGAGCGTCTTGGTGGCAAGAGTTTGAAAGACTTCGAGTGCAAGTATGGATGTCGTATTCACAACACAAATGATCATAGAGAAGTAGATTGTATAACATTCTTATCAAGGATGGATTTGGCTGTGCAAAAGAAAATTTCATTTTTACAAGTACATGAGCCAGTAGCATTTTCAAGGATAGATCCAAATACTCCTGTCGATGTTGAAGCATTCAAGAAGTTGAAAGAGAAAGTTAAGAAAGAATTGAAGCATGATAAGGATTTAGCTGTAGACGACATATTGCTTTCTAGAAATTGGTGTAGGGTGCATGATATAGATCATTTGGAATATACTTGTGAGAAATGTTGGGAAGCAATTCATCAAGCCATGCAGGAAGTAGAAGCTGGTGTACCTGTTGAAGAGGAAGTCTTCACTACAAAGGACCTGGATAAGCAATGTACCAGTGAGAAGGAATATGAATATGAGTTTATCAATCCTGAAGAGATAGAAGCATTTGTATAGAAATATTCAAAAGCAATGGAAGATTGTAAACAGGGTTTGAAAGATGTTAGAGCACTCGAAGTGGCAATTGAGAAAGAAGGAAGTTCGAGCTTGTGGCAGGAATCTGAATTTGATGAAGACAAGTTTCTTGAGGAATATACATCTACATTACATCAAGAGATCCTTGAGAATGAACTAGAAGAAGTACAGAAGACGTTGTTAGAAGATCATAAGTTGGAAGCGTTGCAAAGGAATTTAGAAGTCATCATTCAAGAATATGCCAATGAAGAGCCTGTGAATAGACGAGCAATTTGGGTCGACGCTCGACGCTGCCATCATTATACAAGAAATGTTGCCAAAGAAGAAAATGACAGTAGACGAGCATGCTGCTGCTATGAATGCTGAGATCAAGAAGCTGTTGACATCGTTGCTGGAGATTTCAAAAGAGCTTGACGATGAGATCATGCATTATGAAGAAGACGAGAAGTTCATCAACCATCAATGGCGACCTCCCAACAGATGCTTAGAGTATGATCAAATGCTTGGTAGGCCATGTCTCATTGAAAATAGCAATCATCAGGTTGTATTTTTCCCTTCTATTGATTGGAAGAATTTTGAATTTGAACATCATGAATTTCTAATTGATAGCACTAATATTGATGATAATTCTGAACATATTGAACACATTGCACATGTTGAGTATGAATTTGATTATGGCGAATTGGGTAGAACAACCTGCATTTGGATAAATCATGGTCCCGATGAGAATCCTCAATTGATCATAATACCGCCAAAATTTTTTCCCACGTTTGAGGTCTGTCGCCTGAAAGATGAGTTTTTCTCTGAGTTTAAGGATGAATTTGCCTGGTTGAGGACTGTCATTGCTGCGTTGCTACTTTTGTACATACTGAATAATCATGCCAGGGCATGTATATACTCGGTGTCTTGGGTTGCATCTCTCTGTTTCTTGTACATAGCTAGGGATAGGATAAGGTTTTCATTTCATGTTATGTCTTAGAGTAGATTTGCTTCCTTGAAGTCATTTGACTCAAGTGTCGGTTTGGCTTAGCTTAGTTTTGCTTTCATGTTGCTTGTTTGTTGTTGCTTTTCTTTAGCTTAGTTGTTTGTTTTCGTAGATTTGTTAGTTGTTTAGTTTAATTGGTTTGTTGTGTCAGGTTTTCTATTTGTAAGAAGGTGATGTTATCTTAAACACACACTCTGGTTTCAATTTGTGATAATATGTTAGTTCATTTCTTGGACATCTATTCATGAAACTCTTATGAGTCCGAAGACGTTTTTCTTTCAATTTATCATCTTGTTAGACTTTGAACTTGGCTTGGAAACTAATCATATATTGTGTCTTGACACTATTATCTTCTGATCATAATATTCTAAAATGCCAAATCTAAATTTTATGAATTCTTATGTGTTCCTTTGAGAAACTGAAGTCATGATTGATGGATTTTCTGTGGATTCCATCTCTAGTGTCAGATAGCATGACTGCTTGCTCTTGGGAGAGGAATCAGTTGTCAGTATTGACTGAAGTATTTTGAGGTTTTATACTTTACACACTTTAATGATCCCGAAGTTCCTAGGAAAGTCTCTGTGAGCCTGGATCAAGTGAACATCTCAAGGTAATTCATGTTTCCGCCTCACTCCATAATAAGAATTTTGCATACTTCCATCCGCTCCATTCCGCTCATCACCCACTTAAAAGCAATAAAGCCCCATCCATGTTGTATTCTCCATTCAATAATGAATTCAAGTCTGATATCTGAATTATTTGAATAGTCATGTCGTTCGTTGCATATTCCAGAAGGATAAGTTGAAGTCCTTATGAATCATTTGGAGTATTTTAATGTCAATATCCTTAGCCACTGCATACAAGTCAAGGTCAAGATGTTGGTGTTCCCACTCGCTCCGTCTAAAATCTATCACTTCCATTATCCACCCATTATGAATGTTCACTCCGCCTTCATTACCATGTAAAGTATCACAGCATGTAACTATCCATACCTTCCACCATCCATCTTACCTCCGCTTTTCCCAAATCACATTATCATATCCTTTATTCATTCACCCCCTTTCCTAATCATGATCAATAAATGTGAGTGTCGTCTAAACAAGGAGCTTGCAATTCCTTCGCCCATTTCCCCTTGTTTCACGAAATAAACATTCGGATGCTTTTATCCATGAAACAAAGAAATTCATGAAAGTTTATAAATCTCTATGCCTCATGGTACAAATGCCAAAATCCTAAGCAAGGCATGTTCAAAAGCTATTTCATTCTATACTTCCAAATAAAGAAATGCTTAAAGAGTGAAGTTCTGGGTACTTAAAGCCGAATCCAAAGAGGCTTCTGCATCCGAAGAATCCATTACTCATCCATCTCACCCCTTTCATTTTCGTTTCATCCGAGATTTCATCCCACAAACCAAAATAAAAAAGGAGATTCTAAGTTTGTGAAGGTCATGAAGATGTCATTATTAATTTCCAAATCGCCATTCCTGTTCCCTGTTATATATCCCCTTCCGCTTGCAAGCTTCGAGGTTTAGGTTGATATGAACAGAAGTTGATTATGATTCTATTTCCATTTCGTTCAGTTGATCACCATCCATTTTCATTTCCCTCCATTCGGCATATTGCACCATCCCTTTGGTTTATGACTAAATACACTTTCATCCATCCGTTTTATATATAATCCACATCATAATTCACCGTATCACATTCATCATTTCCTGCCAACATCTGTAATTGTAAAAACTTGACATGATTTTGCGTATGGACCCTTGTGTTATCTACATAATCAGAGTCTGGAGTTCTTCCTATTCGTTACCTCGGTGAAAACCTGGCAAACAGGCGCCGTGTGTAATGGTTATCCAAGTTCAAAAAAAAAAAAAATGAAAAAAAAAAAATGAAAATAGTAAAGAGAAAAAATTTCGTCCACTGGTGAAAACCACCTCTGGTGGCGCCTTAGATAAGTACCATGATGAAAACCTGGTAAACAGGCGTCATGCGTAGAGACACCCTATCTCATTTCACTTCATTTCCATTTCCGCATCATCCTCATTTCATCATGCTGTTTAGTATCATTGCCCATTTCATCTGTATATATATCCATCCATCCGCTTTCATGAATTTACCTAGCTTGAGACAGGTAAACTTAGATGATTCTAGTTTCTAAGGGATAGGAACGAACACAAGTGTTCGCACTTTAATCCTCGAATATGGATAGTCACGCTGGCAATTGGTTTTAATTCTTTGAGCATGTGATTTTGTTTATTTGATCTGGTGTGTGGGTATACATGGAGATGTTGAAGCTTGATTTTTGTTTATCATTGGAACATTTAAGAAACTGTTTTAATCGAAATCAATCTTTAATCACACATCAGGAGATGTAGTGTCTTGATCCAATCTATGCTTCTTTTCCTTTTCGATTTCGTTGTCTAACTGGTTGATGAGTTAGAGGAGTGTCTGAAGTTTTTGGGGTCTAGATTGAGTCTTTGTCTCTGAAATGTTCAGGAACATTTATTCGGGTTGACGCTAGGTGTTGTGACCTAATCACACATCGCCCCATTGCAAATGGGGACCCCCCCCCCCCCCCCTTTTTTTTTTGAGCTCTGGTGCTTTGCATGAAGTTTTGATGATGTCTTTAGTTTATTGCATGATGAAGTCAGTGGTGTTTGAGTCCTATAGTCCCTTGATGACCTGATCCTGATGTTTGAGATCCTGAAAATGACTAAGTTTGGTATCTTGATCCTGAAATCCTGAAAAATTGGCTAAGTCTGAAATCTGGTGGATCCTCCAAATTCTATAATCTGTTTGAGATCCTGAAAATGACTAAGTCTGGTATCCTGATCCTGAAATCCTGAAAAATTGGCTAAGTCTGAAATCTGGTGGATCCTCCAAATTCTATAATCTGCATGTTAAATCCGGTGGATCTGAGACCTATCTCAAACATCTTGAAAGGTATATTGAAAAATATTTAAAGGTGGATCTGAGACCTATCTCTCAACTTATACTTAAATATATTTTTCAATATACCTTACGCTCTGAGACTTCAACTTCTAGGCGCGAATTCGCTCTAGTCTTCTAGGCGCATTTCTCTACTTGTACAACCCCAAAATTCCGCCTAGAACTCCGGGCGCCTTTTATCATCCAGACAACCTCAAGATTGCGCCTTGAGCAAGGAGAAGTGAAGATTAAGGCGCCTTGATGGAAAAAGTTGCCAAAAGACTTTAGGCATTGAAAATTTGACAAAAATAAGACAACCTAAGTTAGGCGTCAATTCATCCCTCAAGTCTAGGCGCATTCTGCATGTTTAGCCACCATTTTTGGGCGCCTTGATGTGGGATGAGGTTTGAATCAATGAAAGATAGCGCCTAAGGATGAGGTGGTCTCACAAAGGTATAATCAAGTGTTGAAGAGCCTTAAAGATGTCAAGAATGAGCAAATTTAAGTCTAGGCGCCCTTCATGCATTAGACTACCTCATTTTGGCGCCTTAACATGAAAGAGATGTTTAAATCAATGACAAATGGCGCCTAAGCCATGAGGAGACATGAGAATATGAAATTTAATGTTGTCTAAGGTGGAGAATCCTCTAGATACCTTTGTGTTGCGTTGAAACCTCCAAACTGAACTAGATTATCATCTCTTGAACCTTAGGCGCCCTTTGCCTTCAAAAGAATCTTGTATTGGTGCCTTGAAGCCTAAGTGTTAAAATCATCAAAATGCGCCTTGGTAGAGAAACTTGAGATCACCATCAAAGTGCCAAAGAACAAACTAAGACATGTGAAGGCGCCCTTTTACTCCTCTGTAAACCCATTATGGCGCCTTGTAAGAGGAGGGTTTAAGAACATGAAATTGGGTGGCATTTAGGAGGGTTTAAGTACATAAATTTTTCCCTTTAGAGGATATTTGCACATGTCCTTTGCTAACAACCGTGTACTCACCACCATCGAAGATCACTAAATTAGAGCAAGCCATGTACTTCATGAACCTGTCTTTCCTGTGAGTGAAATGACGTGATGCTCTTGAATCTATGTACCATGCAGATGACTTGGACTGATATGTTGGTCGTTTGGCCATGAATGCATAGAAGGCTGACTCCTCCGAATGCTTTGCAACATGAGTCTTTTGCTAAGGTTCTCCTTGGTTGGATTTTTGATTAGCCAATCTATTTCTGTAGTGCTTCATATGGCCCATCTTACCACAATAATGACATGCGATGTTTTTTAGATTCTTTGATGCATCCTCATTGTTGCCTTGTCTTTTCTTCTGCGACCATTTGCCTTTGCTCTTATCTTTAGTTGTAAATGCCTATTCCACACCCTTTGTCTCACTACTATTACCGAATTGTTTCTTCCATGTGTCTTGCTGTAAGAGCTTATTGCACAACTCTTCAAACTTCAAATCAACACTCATAGAGGTGATATTCAAGGTCTCAATAAAATGCTCATAAGCACATGGTAAGCTTTTTAGCGTGATAACCACCATGTCCTCTTCTTCCATCTTCCGACCAATGGCAGACAACTAATCTTTGATGTCCTTGATCTTGAGTAAATGCTTCTGCAAGGATGCTTTCTCATCCATCATGATCGAAAATAACATATTCTTCAGGAATAAGGCTCTGCCCTTATTTGAGGTCTCATGCAGATTTCATACATTTTTCCAAATTTCAGCTAAAGTGCTCCCTGTTTGGACCTCAGGAAGCATTTCATCTGTCATAGATAATTTGATCAACATGATTGCTTCTCTGTCACATTCATCAACTTGTCTTGGTCTTTACCGGCAATTGCTGGTCGGGTATTGGTACTGAGGATGATCTTTTTAAGGCATCTGTACTTGAAAATTGTTAGCATACGTTGCTTCCATGTGTTATAATTTTTACTAGAAAACCTCCGGTTCCCTTCCAACATGATGTTGGGTAAAGAGGCCATTTATGTTCTTCTTCCTTCTTGTAACTTGCAATCACAGAGTAAGACCAAAAAATAAATGCCTTCTTGTTGCAAAAAAAGTCCTTGACAGCAAAAAACCTTCAAACCCTAGTTTGAAAATTTGCAAGTTCCTTTTATACACATTAGAAACCCTTACACAAACCCTTGAAATATGGCCAAAAAGCATGGCTTGTATAAAATTTGCAAATGAAATGCTGAAACCTCGTGTCCTAGTTGCGGGTTTAAAAACTAGTAAAAAATTGTATAAAAGATTTGCAAAATACTTGGAAAATATTAGCCAGAAAACCCTAGCCATAGACAAAACTGCCAAGGAAAATTTTTGAAACACTTATTGGCGTGATTATTAGCAGAAAAATCCGCCTAAGAATCCTTGATTTTCCAACAAAATCTTTTGCTCAAAAAAACCCTTGGAGGCACGATTTTTAATAGAGGAATCCACTATGATTTTTAGCAGAATATCCCATGATTTTTACACAAACAGAGGCGTGATTGCGGAAAAAAAATGGCGCGGGATTTTTAGCAAAAACCAGTTACGATTTCAGATCAAATAAACCCACGATTTTTAATTAAAAAAATCGGCTGAAACCTTGATAATTAGTTGCGATTTTATGCATGTAAAAAAGGAGAAGCAAACCCTTGAAAATCCACCAAAAACCAACACAAATCCCACAAAAACAAAAATCTGCGATTTCACCTAATAACCCGGCATGATTTTTTGCCCTTGATGATTTCATATGATTCTATATAGTTCCGTACATACAAACCCTTTTGGTCCTTTCCTGTGCTACGCAAACGATCCTTCGATCTGTCACTGCTGATAGCAGTTCCTAGGACTTCACGCTTTCACTGATCTTGAAGTTCTACTTGGGCTTTGATCCCATATTACAAAAACTGAATACAAAAATATTACCAAGATATTCGATAAATAAATAAGGAGTGAAAGCATATCCAATGTGGATAAGAAAGACTAAACAATAAGACAAAAAGAATAAAGAATATTCTTAAAGTCTATCCTAAAGTTGGAACGACTTTATTAAAGCTTAAGCTAAAAGCTAATTAACCATTACTAACTAAACATTACTTCAATATTTAATGTAGTACATACTAATTGTTGTATTTATGTTTTATATACTTAGTTATTCTCGATGGTATGTTTGTACTTTGTCAGGTTGTGGTAGAGGATATAGTTTTGTGTTAGTTGCCGATGGTTGCAGTCTTTGGGCAACGGTCGAAGGATTTATATAGTTCCTCAGTAGTCGGGGAAGGGACAACATGTTGATGATACTCCTTGTACTATAGTTTTTGTATAAGAGCATAAATATATATGAATGAAAGGAATTGCTCACATTCTTCTAAAATTTGAATTTATGGTATGAATCATTTATGTATATTTCTTCTAGTTACCCTACAATATATGCTATAGTAAGTAGGCAGTAAACATTTGGTGCCATTGCCTTTAAGAAATCGGGTTGAAATGGTCATATAAATGGGACAGTTGGTTGAAGAACTAGTACAATCCAAACAAGAAAGGGAAGACGACTTCATAGAAGATTTGGGTACATTTGTGGGATATATTGATGAAAGAACACGTGTGAAAGGAAGCCAAAAGAAGACAAATATTGCAAGAAGAAATCTGGAATAATTTGAGAGTGAGTGAAGAAGTTGACACTCTTCTTGACTGTCTTTCGAACTTTTGACACGACATTTTATAATATTGCAAGATTTGCGTGCGGAAAGAGACTGTGAGCTACATTGACAACAAATAAATCAACGTTATGAAGATCGAAACCGACAGGGAGAAGAGGAATGGAGCACGAACCAATGTTGTACTCACCAAAATTAATGACCTTATATCCAAACAAGAACGGGAACAAACCCTAAAGCTATCAAAAGATAACAAAACAAGAGGTAAGATGATTGTTGAGGATCGTAGAACAAAGAGAATGGAGGAGACGATGTAATGTTCCATTTTTGGCACATTGATTATTGTGTGCATTATGCTTGTTCCTAATCTCCCAGTGGCTATCTGGCTTTGTTGGGAGAACTCCAAAGTTCTTGGAGTGGTCGTGGTTCTATCTGCAGAACAGTTGTGGGTGTCTCAAGTCTTCATTTCATCAAGAATTGGTTGAAGTTATTTATTAGTGCATTTCTAATGCTTATTTTGGCTTGGGACTATTATTTTGATAATTAATTAATATTTCACTAAGGTTGCTTAAGGTTATATTTAATTATTGCAACTTAGTGTAATATTAATTATAAAAGTGGGTTTCCTTCTGGAAAATGGATTATTTCTCTTTGGCATTGAGCTCAGTGGATATCCAGGGTTGCAGTGATGTTTTCAGAAGTTTGATCGGGTTCTTGGATTGCTCTCCAAGATTCTTGGAGGAGCCGTCTAAATATAGAAAGTCACCCGGAAGGCATCATTCATCTTCCCAAACAGCATGGAGTATGTTGGTATGCTTAATTTTGCAGTTTGGTGATATTTGGGATTTTCTGTAAAATCCGTTGATTTAATGAGCTAAACAATTAATTATTGCACTTAAGTTAAAAAGGTTGGGAAATGTGCATTTAATACTTAAGTGTTATAGCTCATTGGAAAGGGGATGAAAAGCTCTAAATCATGGATGCATCATATTAGGGCCTTGTGAATCAAATATTTCCTTTATTTTGATAAAGGGGTCTTTTGAGCTAAAGGGAGCTTTTAATTAAAAAGGTGACTTTAAGTTGTGCACACATAATGAATTATTTTTTGTACTTTTGAGGAGAAATATGAAGGGATAGAGGAAATAATATTTTATTTCTCTCAAAAAGTTATAAAAGGAAGAGATGGGCTCGTTGTTTGATCATGCTTGGATTTGTATTGTTACTCTGCTGGATTGAACCTGCGTGTTCTTCCATATTCTCTTGAGGACGAAAACCCTCGAGGTTTGGTGTGATTTCATACAGGAATCACCATTGTGCTGAATGTGGATTGAGAGCAAGCTCATACAGAGTTGCCATGGAGTTTAATGGAATTGAAGATTTTGTGAAGATTTTGGGTGTGAATCAGTTAATTAGTGTTGCATTGTGATTGTGATGATTTTTGAAGTTGTTTTGAAACCTTTCTTTGTGTTTGAAGTGAGTTTTCTGCCAATCCGTACTCTGCTGGGCCGTACTGCAGATTTGGGGTGATTTGATTTAAAAAAAAAAATTAATGATGTTTAAGTTGCTAAGTTGGTTTGTGATATTTTTCTAAGGCATTGGCATCCCTTTTCATACCAATTTCAGTGGTTTTTGGGCAGAGTTTATTTGTTATGAGGAATCCGTACATTCTAGGGTCGTACGGCTCTGTGGGTGACTGTATCAGCATATTAAATATTGCAAGTTATATTGGGATTCCCTTGTGTTGTCTCTCAAGTGTAATTATGAAGCATTTTTGATGGGGTTGAAGTTGATAAAGAGTTATGTCATTTTGGGCTGAGTATGATTGTTTTGATGAGTCTCATGGTGCCGTACAGCAGGTGTTTGGATCAGTAATATGCATTCCTATTTTGATCTGATATTGATAAGCAGTTTGAGCATGAATATAGTGATCTTGATATAATATTTCTGTTTATGGGACAGATTGATTACTTAAGTCTGTGGTGCCATTGATCATTGACAGGGTCATCTGAACCAAGGTGATTAAAGCAGTGGATTCTGATTTGTTTCCCAATCAGCTGTCCTATGATAGTATTGGCTGAGATATTAACAAACATAAGAACTTGGTTAACTCGAGTTTTGCAGGGACTTTCATGTTACATAGCATTCAATTGGCACTGTTTTAGAACCAATCTAATATTCTGATTTCTTAATGGCTTTATGCTATGCATTGTAAATTCATTTCTTTCCTTGCATCTCACAAAATAACAACTGGATGGTACTACCGCCAGTGTGGAGAAAGAATCTTTATTTATTTGTTATCACCCACTGAAAAGTGGAGTATTTCCACTGAATAAGTGGATGACTTTGTAATCTTTCATGCTCATTTCATACCCACTGATGAAGTGGTGAATCCCCACGATATGTGGATGCCCGCCGCAGCGGAAGAAGTGTTTTCTTTTAATTACATATTTGATATTGTAAGCCAAAATTACTGTATGCTCTCACCTTGCCCATCCTGGGATTTGGGTGATCAGAAAGTGTGAGGCATTTAGTTGGTTTGATGCAATTGATGCTAACACTGTCATATCCTTGTTCAATATTTTTGAAAAAAAAATTGGGGTTGTATACTACAGACGACTACGAAAAGCAGCTGAAGAAACCCCGGCCATACAAGTCCAAAGTCGAAGTCCATCCCGGGAATGGAGTTGAAGCCGGAGTGTGGGTCGAAGCCAGAGCCATAATCGGGAAAACATAAACATTTCCACTACAAAGAAGCATACAAGGGTAGAGTGGGAGGAGATAGCAAGGCACTGACCACTACCCGACGAAGCATGGGTCGATCTTGCCAACCAAGTGGAAAAGTCAATACAACCACCATTAGACGAGGAAGAGTGGGAGATAGAATCTAAAGATTCATTGATAGAACTAGAAGCATACGAGTAACATTCCACGCATCAAAGAGTCGCTGATTGAAGAATTGGTGATTGAAGGAACTGAATGAAAAACTCTTGAGCCAAGGGTGCACAAGAAAAAACCTGAAGACAATACAAGGGTACGGAATGTTGAAGCGGGACGAGTTGAGGATTCTCACGTGGCTGAGAATGAGAGAAGCATCAAAATGTGCGAATCAAAACTCTCTGGTAAGCAGGTTACAGGCACTGAGGTTGCATTAGAACAAAAATATGGTGATTCCCCCATCAAGTCTTAGTGTAGAAAGACAAAAGTTGCCCAAGTTCACAAGTGATGGATTAGAGGATCCTGTGAGGCATTGTAAAACTTGTGAGATGATTTGGACAACAAACGGCCAAGATGATAGATCCTATTGGCTACGGTCCTTCTTAGCCATTGATTGGTACACAAAAATCGAACCAGCTTCTACCTGGGAAAGATTGAAGAAAGCGTTTGAAGAGGAGTTCAAGCTACTTCGGGAAGATAACGAAATTGTAGCAGAGATTTATAACACAAAACAAGGTAAACACGAGAATGTCAGAGCTTATAATCGTAGGCTCAAGGAACTCCTGAGAAAAGTAGAAGAGGAATTGGTTGACGGTCTCAAGAAAAGATGGTTTATTGAAGGTCTTATTCCTTCATTAAGGAAAAAGATGAAGGTAGTACCACCCTCTTCCTATGCAGAAGCCTACAATTGGGCTGTTAGTGTTTTATTTCACGCCTTCTAGTGTGAACGTAAATCGGATAGATGTGCAGTAAGACCACTCTTCGAATTAGAAGGGGAACCTCCCTGTAAACTAAAACTAATCTAAAACTATACAAAATTTACAATGTTTTCAAAGGTATTTCTCACTAATGTTGGATAAAACATAAATAAGCATTCTTTTTGGGTTTGTGACGTTTGAAAGGTAGAGACGCACTTTCAACCACGAGGCAAAGATTTTGTGTTTTTTAACTGGAATTAAAACCTATTGCTAGACACTTGCGTTGCTCAACTAAATCCAGAGGCTAAGCAAGGCAAGTACACACGGATTGGATTGAATAGATTAACAACAATATATAATTGCGAATGCCATGACTAAATCAAGCACAAGACGATACAAAGTTGCGACTTATACCTTCAACTTCATTTGCGACACAAAGTTTGCAAATTCATTGAATCGATTTAACTTCCAACGCTGAGAATGCCAAAATTCAATAGATTTTTAGAAGCAAGATAGGCACGATGAAATACTATTGAATGAACGACAGGATCACAATCACATTGAACATTCGACAAATAACAATTTCAGCGTAATGCAGGCATGAGAAATGCCATTGTTTTTTAGTTCATTGATTGATCGTATTACAACACTGACATTTGAATACTGAATAATGAATTCCTAAAAATCTCTAATATTGAATTCTAAAATCTAGATGCCCTCTATGTGCAAAAAACACTTATTTATACTGCTTACAAAGATTGCATGAGAATAAATAACTAAACTCCTACTCTAATTGATTGCTATTTGCATGACATGCAAACTTATTACAAAATATCTGCTCCACTGATTTTGAAAATAAAACCATGTGACTGCAGCAGCCCAACTAGTGATTAAAATCATGTGACCTCCAGTTGTAGAGAATGAAATAACATGATTTGAAAAGTCATATTCCTTGCATGAAGGAGGCGCTTTTCTGGAATTGGAGTTTTGGCCGACCAAAAAAGAATTAAACTTTGTTAGAAAAGTGCCTATGTTGAGAGGATTGAAACTGGAGTTAAAATTAGCCTCTATCCAATGACAAACACGCTTCTTATTATAGGCTTAGTAAAGGCACATAGCAATTGAACGGGCACACCTCTTCTTGTAAAACGTGCTTATTTTTAGAAGGTGCGCTTCCCCTTTTTTGTTTGCTGATGTGTGGACTCCTTTTGACCTTTGATTGGCACCCTTCCTTCAATCTGAGCACTTTCCTTTATGTTCAATGTGGCGTCTGATTCTAACCAGAGGCATTTCGATTTTGTTGAGGGCGTGTGAAAAATAAACTGGGCATGGACTCTTTAACTAGGCACAATTTCTTGTTGTCTTCCCTTTGTCTATGATGCGCTTTTGAGAGTGTCTTCAGGCGTGGATTTTCTCTTTGGACCTCTGATATGCATGTTTCCCTTCACCAAAACATGTTCTTTTCCTAATGGTGTTTTGGGGGCGTTTGGGAGTGAGGAATGGCATTTTGAATGCTCTGATGAAAGGTGTTTCCTTCAAATTTGCGCGTTTTGTCTTTGTGAGGCAGTTTCTTTTACTACTGGGCATGTGAGAAGTCTTCAGGCACCAATTGGATGCAGAGGCACATTGATTTCCTAAAGTGGTGCTTTGGAGTCTAAAATTCGCGACTCTTGTTCACAAAGGCGCTATTATTCTTGTTTGAAGTTTTTGATATCTTCTTTTATGGGCGCCTATCTCCTTGTTCTTGGACATTGCAGAAGTATTCATTCATTGTTGGGCGCTGAGAAGTGCTTGAGAGGCGTGTTTTCTTCCCTTAGGCGACTCTTGGTGTTGAGGCGCATTTCCTTTTTTTTCTTCATGCTTTTCTCCTCACCGAAGCGTGTTTTTGCTATTGAGGCACGATTTTGCTTTTGATTTATTTTTTCCTTTGCCTTATATAAGGCGCATCCATCTTATATGGAGCGCGCTTTTATGAGTCTCTCATTTTTTATTTATTTTTAATTTGATTTTCACTTATTACTTTTAATAATAACTATTATTAGATATTAATAATAGATATTAATCAAAGTAAGAAGGTTTTATAATTTTTAATTTTTTAGAATTTTCACAATAACAATAATAATTTTAAATAACTAATAATTAATAATAAAAAATAATTATTAATTAGCAAATTGTCAATTAAAACTAAAATTACAGATGAATTACGAATGGTAGAACTTAACATAGCAAGGATATTAAACAACTTGAGCATTTTACGATGAGTTGAAGAATGTCTTGTGACAATAGACACTAGACCACGAATTTGATCATTTTTGCCTTTTTGACGAATTTTTAATGATGTGATCATTTTACGACGATTTGACTGACAATGACTATGACGTGACAATTTTGGATAGTTCACAACAAGACAAACATTGAACTTTGATGACAAGACACAAAATTGACCATTGTAGTTTCATTACAAATTGACTTGACAGATGCAAAACGAAGATCTTTGTATCGTAGTCTAAGCTTTGGATTGGTTACAACACGGGCAATGGACATAGAGTTAAGACAAAATGGCTACCGTGGTAAAAGAAAAATAGAGGAAGATGAAAGTTCAGATGACATCACTGACAATGAATCGGGAATTGTAGCAAGCCTTGAGAAGGGATATGATGCGGATGATGAAGCAATTAAAGGCAAAAAAGGAAATTAGTAAAGAAACGAAGGAACTTTGGTGCATAGAATGCAAAGGTGAAGGGCACATCAAAACAAATTGCCCCAAAAAATTATTTTGTGATATTTCATATTTGTCAGGTTTTGGGTCACTCAATTAAAGAATGTTCGTATAATTTGAAAACTAGGAGTACACAAGAACTCTTTACGCAAGACGAGCAGTCCACTCCACCTAGTACACCGTTGAAGAACAAAATAACAACAATGCATCTCTAGGTGGATATCAGAACAAAAGAGGTAATAACAATAGATTTAACAATAACAATAATAGTGGAGGTAGCGAATACAATGACTCAAAAGGATGCCCTGTTATACAATGCCAACAATGCATTGAGTGGGGACATTTTTGTAGAGAATGTCAAAACAACCAGAACAAACTGGGACTATTGTTTAAATAGTGTGGACCGGTAGATCATGAGGATATCAACTGCCCGAAGCAAAAATTTAGCATTAACACGAACAATGTAGAGCAACAAAATAACGAAGTTCTGGTTGTCACACGAGCACAAACCAACAAGGCAGTGTATTCGGACCCATGTACGAAAAAAGAAAGACTTTGTGAAGCGAGAGTAGAGGTGGAACAAGCTATGACAAGAGAATGGCGGCATAGTTCACAAACTTGCCAAGTACTCGCGAGTTTTTTTGCTCCGCGAGTACACACAAGGTTTACTCGCCGAGTTTTTTTCCGGGTATTTGGAAAAAATTGCCAAGACTTGCCAAAAACTCTGCGAGTCCAACAAATTGAATTGCTGCGCTAGCCACACGTCAAAATCGCGAAAAAATATGGGTTAAACCCTCCAAAAACTCTAGTTTTTTGGCTTTATAAGCATTTTTTTTGTCTTTTAAAAAATTATGAAAATGGTGTGTGCCATGAAGATTTGTGTGGTTCTGAACGTCTTCGTTTGGGCTTGGTGGTGGGGGCTCCGCCCCTCAACCACGCCCTGTATCGCAACAAGGAACATGCTAGGGGCGTTGCCTCTGGACCTGGTGAAGGGCACTGTCCCTTGACCCTTGCGAGGGGTGTTACCCCTCGACCCCGTTAGGGGCACTGCCCCTCAATCCTGCTAGGGGCATTGCCCCCAGACTCCCAACCTGTAAGAACCCCAACCAAATTTGCCCTGAATTTTCTGATTTCAATGGTTTGACATTTTGTCAAACACTTGGCATGCGAAGTGACAGTTCTAATTTCTGAGTTTGATTGTTTGTTTGATGTGTGTTGTGATGGTTTTCATGAGAAATACATATGACAATAGAGTACAAACATAACATACAACTTTTCATTCATTAAACATCAAAATACCACACCAATCATATCTTTATTTTCATCATAAGAGGTCTGATTACAAATTGTGACAGGTCTGAATAACTTATGACAGCGATTACAAACCCTATTCAAATTAAAGATTTGAATAGCTAAACTTGTCAAACATACCTCAAATTGTGTCTCCTTCAATTTGTACAAAGATATACTTGAATGGCAATGAAAGTTGACTGAAATATGAGTGCTGAGAAGCTGATATGACAGCGGCTACACAACTGAAATCTGATATGCAAAAATGATGTTGATGATGCCCACGATCCCTCCAAAAATGAGTGCTAGATCCTCCAATGATGTGCACCTGACCCTAGGCGATAGTGGATGCCAAAAGGATGATAAAACCACCTCCAAAACCCTCGATCTACCAATATGATGCGTCTAAATCTGCATAAATGCCATCAAACCCTAGGACCAGCAATACACCAAATCAGATTTGCTGTCTTGAATGCATCGATTCCTTCACATTTGCTTATGATATCAATGAAATTCAAACCCTAAGCGACCTGCCATTGTTTCTCCTCAAATTGCCACAACCCCAAATTGATATTTGGGACAAATCTTATCAATTTGGTCTTCAAACCCTAGCTGATATAAACCTGCAGATATATTATGTTTTGAAGCTCCAAATCTAAGCCAAAACCTGCAAATAAGCTCAATAGCAAATCTTGGATGGATTTATCTCTCAAGTGGCATTGGGTTTTTGTCCAATCGACGAATTTCCAAAGGTTTTCATCCTTAGAAATCGCTGAACCTGTTGTTGCAGCTGAAAATTTTTGAATGGCCTCTTGTTCATATTTCCTCTTGATCTGATCTTCAACTTTGCTGAAATTAATTGCCATAACTCTAAAATTTTCTGAATCATACACCCAAACAGGCTGGCAGGATGCTAAGCTCTGATACCACTGTAAAAACCCTGTCCAGTCCTGTCCTAAATTTTCAGTTTTGGTAGTTTGACATTTTGTCAAACACTTGTCATGCAATGTCACTGTATTCTGATTTCTGAGTTGTGTGTTTGGTTTTGATGTTTGTTTTAGATGGTTTTCATTGCAAATACATATGCCAATACATAGGAAACATAACCAAGTACTTTGCATGCATAAACATCAAAATGCCAACACCAAATATGCTTTTATTTCCACTATGTCAGGTCTGATTCAGACTGTAACAGCGAATACAATGCCTATTCAAATTAAAAATTTGAATACCAAAACATATATAACATACCCGGATGAATGGCTACTTCAATTACACATAAGATGAGTTCATACAAGTGAATATGTTGGCTGATATAGACTGATTTATTGCTGCTGTATGGACTGATGTCTGATGATAGTTTGAATGCTCTAGTATGTGAAGTTTGCAACTCCTCTTCACCTACGATCTCTAAAATGATAGCGCCTAAACCCTAGGCAATGAGGGATACAAAATAGATGATAAAACCTCCTCAAAAGCTGTCACATCCCCTTCTTTTTGAACAATGAAATGTTAGCTATGTTGTTAGTTGAGTACAACTGCTTTCATGTGGATATGAAATTATTCGTTGGATAATGTGTATAATGGTTTTCTTTTAAATGCAAGTATTTTCTTAATTATATGTGAAAATGGATATATGGAAATAATATAAATTATTGTTCGTATCAAGAAAACGATTTAACCTTCATTATTTGTTGAAGTGGTTGCAGGATAAATCAGGTGACAAGGAAAAAGGGATATCAACAGGGAGAGGGTGATTACAGGAATCGAAAAACAATAATTATGTCTAAGCCTAAGTCACCGTAGCCTTGGCCAAGGCACATGTATATAAGTATATATATATTTCTAGTTGGTGAGAATTATTTATCTCTTATGTTATTAAATAATTATTAAATTGTGTCTTACCTTTGGTGGAGCTCTTGGAGTGTGTGAGTTGGAGTCTTGATCGTAACTGCCCCACTCCGCTCGAATGCAAGAAGGAATGCTCCTTCTTGCACGTGGTCGGGGTAGAGGAGTGGCCATATATATATATTGGCATTCATTCTTTCTTGGTCATGCATTCTCTACACTATCTTGGGAGAAGGAAGCATTCAGAGCATTCCAAAAAGCATTCGCAAGAAGTATAAGCAAGGCGTTGATTAATAGTCTGCTCTTCGTTGAAGTATTTTTGTCTCTGCAATACTGAAACTTAAATTGCATAAGTCTTGAGCATTGTTATTGCATTCTTTTGAAGTATTTTATTTTTTGGATGCTACATTTTGTTTACTTTGTCAAGCGACCATAAGAACTAGTCGCTTATTTCAGTTTGTTTTGCAATTGCATCTTCTTCAGCTTCAATCACTAAAAGATTTATTCAGGCAAGATCATAGTCCCTTTATCATAGTCTGATTTATCATGTTATAGAAACGCAGTACTTGATGATCTAAACTATCGAATCATACTATCTTTCTTTAATCTTAGTTCTGTGTTTCTTGATCAGTCTTTAGAAATCTGTATATGTATTTCATTCAACAAGTCTTTCGAATCTGCAGAAGTTTTGACTTTCTTGATACTATATAAATATATATATATATACACACGTATATATATATATATATAACTATTACATTTGCTCATATATTATAGTTGCACTGAGATATATGACTGTGGTCACTAGATGAAAGGGTACTTTTTGTCTAAATACTTCTATTCTGTATTTATCATGAATCTGTAAGTTTGTCAAGTGAGTCATGCATGGCATTCTTCTAAAAACCTGCAATCAAAGAAAAAGAATCATATGAATTAATAACAATGCTGAGCAAGGGTGAGTGCTGACGACACAGTAGTGTCAGTTATTTACTAGAAATCCTTGGCCAAAGTTATGATGCAGAATAGGCATCTGTCAACTTTCAAGTGCCAGATATACCACTGGTCAGAGTGATCTTTCGAGTTAAGAGGTACCTATAGGGAAAAGATCAATCAGGAGGTATAGGTCTTGACACCAGGCTCAAAGACATATTGTTGTTAATTGATTCCTTGTTAATCACCCTCGTGAAGGGTCGGGTTTCTTGAATTGAAGAAGCACGGGAGACCAGTTGGTCTTGGTTGGGTGGATAAAGCCCTTCTTGATATTTCTTTTTCCAAAATCCAGAGGAGGATCTACAATCAAATCAGTAGGAAGCTATTCAAGTTGTACTTCTCTTAATCTCTCTTAATTACCAAAATGTTGAAACAGACCCTGGACGCCTAGATACAAGGAGTTTGTTGATGCATAATTGCTATAGAAGACCTCCTAAACCTCTCACGTCCAATCCCAGCATAGTATGGCCTGTGTGCAGGTTATATCAGTTCAAAACCTTTACAAATCACTTCATAAAACCTGTCTAGTGTCTCTGGAATGTCTGCAACAACAAATCGACCAGCTAGAGATGAAAATGAGCCACTAAATCACAAGACATCAGCTGTACCAAGAAGTACAGCCTTCTGCAGTGTACGTCCTGCCTATAGGGAGTACGGGCAGTCATAAAAAGGCACTGTAACAGCATTAAACTCCTCACAAAAGACTCATTTTAGTCCCACAAAACTGTATTTTGATCTGCAATGAAAATCTCCTCCAAAATCTTCACTTCCAGCTCAAACCGTCACTAAAATGGATTTCCTGAAAGCCCAAATGAATCCTCTGAATGAAGACTCCAATATCCCCTTCCTGATGCACTCTTTCATACACGAGGAATGGCGAATCTGCAAAGGTTTTCGTCTTTGTAAATCAATGATTGAAACCAAAAAGCCAAGCTCAAACCCTATGCACGGGCAAAACTCAATATGAGAGCAAAATATCATAAACCAAGCATAATCAAATAAGGCTTCATTTTGGTCTTTTATTTGCCCTCAATTCCAATGCCCAAGATGAGAGGGGTTTTAATTAAATTTTAATTTTAAAACATCCCCTTATCTCTCCATGAGGTTGGGTGCCCATCCTTAGGCACACAACATTGCACTTTAAGTTATAACTTAATATTATAAAGTTAAATTATAATATAACTTAAAGTCACCTTCAAAATATAATAAGTTAAATCTTTAATTTAACTTATATTAAATCGACAATGCTCTAGAGGATTCGACCCTGCGAATCTCATGCCCTAGCTCTTGCATTGCCCTGCTAAAAATAGAAACTGGCTCTGTCACGACGTACTATAAATAGTAAGTCCCCAATCTGACTCCTTGAACACGACCATTAGCCTACGGGAGTCTCGTGATAGGCTAATCTCTAACCAACAACTGACTGGCTAAGTAGGGGACATTACAGTCCGCCCTCTCCAAAATTGCTTGTCCTCAAGCAATCTCAACTTAGGGTGCTGCAATATCTGCTCACTTTCCCAGGTAGCATCTTCCATTGGCAGATTTTTTCAATTGACCAAGTACTTTCTGATACCCCGTTTCCTCAAATGTCTCTCCTGGGTGTCAATGATAGCCTCTGGTACTAGGATCAACTTTCCCTCATCTAATGGTGGAAGATCTGCTGAAGGAACTATATTGTGGCCAAGAGCTTTCTTCAGCCTGGAAACATGGAACACATTATGCACCCTGCTGTCTGAAGGTAACTCAAGCTCATATGCCACCTCACCCACTCGTTTGATAATCCTAAAAGGACCATAAAATCTGGGCTTAAGTTTCTCGGCTCCACTCTTCTTGAGAGTGGACTGTCTATAGGGTTGGAGTGACAAGTACACCATGTCTCCAACCTCAAAACTCCTCTCTATCCGATGTTGATTAGCATACAACTTCTGCTGATTTTGGGCATGCTGTATATTCTCCTTAAGCTCCTTGAGAATGTCCTGGCTATCTTGCAAAAGATCCTTAGCTTTAGGCACTCGACTGTCACCAAGTAAGAGATCTGTAAAACATGGGGCATGGTAACCATATAGTGCCCTGAAGGGAGTCATCTGAATAGACATGTGATGTGTAGTATTGCAACAATACTCCCCTAGGTGCAACCATCTGATCCAGGCCTTCTACTGCCTCAAAACGTAATTACGCAGGTACCCTTCTAACCATATGTTCACTATCTCTATTTGCCCATCTGTTTGCGGGTGGTAGTTGGTGCTAGGAGTTAACTCGGTACCACATAATCTGAACGACTCCTGCCAAAATAAACTCAGGAACTTGCTGTCCCTGTCACTGACAATGTTCTTGGGTACCCCATGCAACCTGAATATCTCCCTAAAAAACAAATCAGCCACCTGAGCAGCTGCGAAGGTGTAATGTCCCCATTTTCATGAGCATTAGTTCACAGAGGGTTTAGCCTATTCCTGGCTCTCGTAGGCTAATACGGTTTGATTAGAGGGTCTTCTTGGCAGTTACCTGATGAGCCGTTGGCTTTCTTCCATGAATTTGGTTCTACTATGTTATTACAAATGTTTCTAATTTGGGAAACCTCATGTTATGTTTTGACATTATGTTTTGCACTTTATATATTTTAATGTTTTATTATAATATTATAATAAAGTGCAAATATAAAGTATATCGTTTATCCCACATTGACAAGAAAGTGTGTGAGCTTCCCCAAGAAAAGAATAAAAGGATCTTATGGGCTCATTCTTGGACATGAAGAATTGGATATTTGACTTAAGTTTGTTTGGTGGTGAGTCTAGCTACGGTTCTGCCATTTTTCCAGCCATTGGGAACGAAAACTCCCAATTGGTTATGCAATTTTGAGGTTGTGAAATATCAGCTGAATTATTGCTTCATTGTGGGCTTCACTTCAGGGGTCCAATCTGTGCTACATTGGAGGTTTTACAGATTATTAATTAGAGTTTATTTTCAGCCATTGGGAGGGTTTTCTAAGGTCTGCAATTTTACATCAGTCTGCTGTTATGGGGTTTGAACAACGTATATGAGACATGGATATTTGCTCATTGTGCACTGCTGAAGCAACAAATCATTCTGGGTATTTGAGCAATCAATTCCTTTTGCCGAGACAATCATTTCAAGGGCAAATTGGAGGAGGTTCAAGGCTGCAATTAATTAATTTTGAGGACTGATATACTACAGCAAGGGTGCCATTGGCAAGACATTTTTGTTCATATCTTATCATTGAAGCGTCCTATGCTTCTGGGCATTGTTGCATTTTGATCCTTTGGTCCTACCGATCATTTTAGGTGCCAAGAAGTGGAGTTTTATTGTTGCATTTATTTATTTAAAATATTGCCAGGCAAGGGTAGGGGTGACTTCACACATAGAGGGGCTATTTCACCATTTTTAGTGGGGTTTCATCATCAACAAGTGCTGCTTCAATATCTCAGGCATATCAACTATGTGTATCAGGTTCCTTAATGTTTTATTAGAGTATTTGCATTATTAAGTCAATTTGCATTAGGTGCTGCTGTAGATGAACATTTATATCAGATTGACATTGTATTGGGATTTCATTGTAAGTCAAGAGTATTGGCTAGTTATATCAGCATTGTACTAGAGATTGCATTCAATTAAGAAGGGGAAATTTGTATGCCAATTATTTGATGTAATGCTTATATTGATCGAGCTCTAAATTATCATATGAGTTTGCATGCCAAATGTTTGTGAAAATGCCTATTGGCTGAAGGTGGTTGTTTGTATAGTGATTTGCATGTTTCGTCAAGAGCCTTTGCTTGCCAAGTGTTTGCATAAATGCCTAGTGGCTGTGGGTGTATATTGGCTATATTGGGATGCATGGAAAGTGTTTGTCTTAATGTCAACTAGCTGTACTAGTTAAATATAGTCACTTATATGTATGCCAAAGGTCTGAAACAGCTAGTATATCATTTCTATAACAACCTTGCATTGTTAGAAGCATTCAATAACATCATTAGCAGCCTATGAACTCAAAGAAGACAATCAGAAAATTCATAACAGCAGGTTCAGACTTTGTATGCCAAGTGTTTGACAATATTCCTTGAGCTTTATATCAGCATATTGAGTTCAAAAGTGGCAAGGGATATTACAGAAGTTTGCTGAAATTGCAAAGAAGTGTGCAAATTTGGTGAGTCTGTCGACCACCACATAAATACAGTCCTTTCCTTGCACCTTAGGCAACCCTGTAATAAAGTCCATGGAGATACATTCCCACTTCTGATTGGGAATAGGTAATGGCTGTAGTAAACCTGCAGGAAAGGTGTGCTCATGCTTGTTTTGTTGGCAAATGGGACACTCACGAACATACTTCTGCACTTCATCCTTCAGTCCTTTCCATGTGAACCTCTCCCGAATCTGTTTGTATGTCTTAAAGAATCCAGGATGGCCAGCCATTGATGTGTCATGGAAAGTTTTGATTAACTTGTGCTTAAACTGTGAGTTGGCACCAAAAATATCCAGTCTTTGTACATGATCAAATCACTCACCACAGAATATCTCTCATCTCTAATTGTGCCCTCCATGACTCCTGCTGCCCAAGAGTCCTTAACATACTCTGCTATAATTGTCTCTCTCCAATCAGCAGAGATCTCCCCAACTAAACACAAGTGCGGTCGTCGTGACAAGGCATCTGCAACTATATTCCTCTTCCCTTTGACATACTCAATGTCAAAATCATATGCCTGTAATTTGCTGACCCACTTTTGGTGTGTCATTTAGGTCCTTTTGGTTCATGAAATATTTAATGCTGTTATGATCAGTCCTTATTATGAACTTACCCCCAACCAGATATGGCCTGAATTTGGCCAATGCATGCATAACGGCCAACATCTCTTGGTCATAAATCGAGTAACTCCTCTCCACACCTCGAAGCTTACTACTCTCAAAAGCTATCGGGTGCTTCTCCTGCATGAGAACGGCTCCTATCCCTTCTCTGGAAGCATCACACTATAACTCAAACGGTTTGGTGAAATCTGGGATAGCAAGCATTGGGCATGTAGTCATCAAGTGCTTGAAGTTATCAAAGCACTTATGAGTCCTGTCGTTCGATTCAAAGGCTCCCTTCTTTGTTAAATCTGTTAATGGTGCAGTTGTTTGAGAGAACCCTTTCACAAACCGACTGCAGAACCCGCAAAGCCCAGAAAACCCCTTAAGCTGTGTGAGGTTTGTGGGTGGAGGCCAATCAACAATCGTCTTTATCTTCTTTGGATCCATTCTAACCCCATCAACACTGATAATATGGCCAAGGTAGAGTAATTCTGTCATACCAAAATCACATTTTGACTCCTTGGTGTAAAGTGAGTTACTCTCTAAAATGCTCAGCAGCTCCTCAAGGTGTCTCATGTGGTCCTCCCAAGTCCTGCTAAAAATCAATATGTCATCAAAGAAAATCAGAACAAACTTCCTGAGCTGCTATCTAAAAATCTGGTTCATACAACTCTGGAAAGTCGCAGGTGCATTGGTCAAACCAAAGGGCATCACTAGAAACTCGAAGTGACCATAATGACATCTGAAAGCTGTTTTTTCTATGTCCTCGGCCCTCATGCGGATTTGATGATACCCAGATCTCAAGTCGATTTTAGAGAAGTAACAGGCACCATGTAACTCATCTATTCTTGGAATGGGGTACCTGTTCTTAATAGTTTTCTTATTCAAGGCCCTGTAATCTATACACATCCTGATTGTCCCATCTTTCTTTTTTACAAGTACAACTGTAGAAGCAAACGAGCTCTTGCTGGGCTGAATGTGTCCCATCTCCAGTAGCTCTTTGATGGTTTTCTCAATTTCATCCTTGAGCCTCTTCGGATAACGGTATGGGGTGATCATGATGGGTTTGGTCCCATCCTCCAACTCGATCACGCGCTTTATGCCTCTATTTGGAGGCACTCCTGGTGGTATATCCCCATACACCTTACTGTGCTTGGATAGTAACTTCTAAATATCAAGATGATAGCCATCCTTATGCCGTGGTGGGGACTTTGGCATAATAAGGCACTCTGCTGCCCACTCTACCTCGTCATGTCTCAACAGCCTCTCCATTCTCTTTAGTGATACCACTCGAGGTCCACCATCTGATATACCTCTAAGGCATATTTTCCTCCCATTGTATTCAAACCTCATTTCCATCTTAACATTCATTGTGAATTCCTCTAACTGGCTCATCCAATGCATGCCAAGTACCACATCTGTATCCCCAATGCCAACCACATAAAAGTCATCAACCAACTCATAATCACCCATGATAATCTTTAATCTTGTTATCTTTTGGCTACACTGCATTTTGAATCCGTCAATTACCATCACCTTAAAGCCTTTGAAATCCTCTGTCTTCAACCCCCTGTCAATAAAATTATGAGTCGCTCCTGTATCAATGAGGGTAATAATACGTTGTCCACCGAGTACACCACACATCCTGAAAGAACTAACCTTCTGGAAACTAGATAATTGGGCAATGTCACTACCACTGCCAGCACTGTGATGTGAAGCCCTCTCATCCTCACTATCTCCATGATTGGAAGGTTGATCAGAATCTGAATCGGATGCCTCTGATTGAGTCCCCTCAACTGAATAGTACTCGATCAATTTGGCCTTAGCCTATGTTGACATTTATGCGAGGGATCCTGTTGATGTGTTTTTCTTGACAACAACAACATTAGAATAAAACACCAAGTGCTCTATCCTCTCTTGAACAAAACGTCTTGAATGCTAAATTACGTGATCAAACAAGAACGCTCCAAGGTTCCTTGTACGTGATTTGCAACGGATAGCCTCAGTGGTGTGATGTGATTTGCTGGTAATCACAAAGGGACTTACGCTGAATATGCTCCTTATTTATTCAACTATGTACTCTTTCCTTGTGAAATGGAACTTCTGATCAACTATGAAAAGAAAAGGCAAAAGGCAAGAGTTTAAGAAGCTAATCTAAGGACAATGAAGTGATGGATGATGTCAAGATAGACAAATTCCTCATATAACCCAACTCCGCTTCGCCATGAGGACCAACAACTACACAAAGTTCGGTGCAATCTTCTAAGGTACTTCAAAGATTTTCAAATTGCAAAGCATTTATCCAAACACCAATCGCTGGCGCAGCTTGAACAATCTTCACAACCGAACTAAAGCATGTAAAGGTTCAGGCTAACTTTGCAAAGTGAGTTGCCATCGACAATCCACAAAAAGTATGAACCATTAAGGAATTCATCAAATATCTTAACATATTGGCATCACATCAATAAACTTCTAATCTGACTCTACTTGGAAACATCTCTCCATCACATCCAAGAAATTAGAAACCATGTTAACATTCCGCAACCACACAAAATCACCATGCAACAACCAACAATGAGCTTGTATTGATCTTGGAAGTATTTTGACAACAATTTCAAAGTCTCTTTAATGACTTTAAGAAGTCTCCTCTACTCTACTCCTACAGAACTCTAATTCTAATCTCTAATCTCCCATGTATTGTCCCTTTACAAATGAGAGAAGTGAGCCTTATATAGAACTCAAGAATTACAATGAACGGCTCAGCTTGATTTAACAATCAACGGCCAAGATTGAGACAACAAGGCAGTTTGTTACAAAATTTGCTATTTTTAGAACATGAAAGAGGCAATGAAGGCACGTTTTCCAATGTGATAAGCATCTTTGGAGTGGGCACTCTTGAATAAATGACATGGCAGAATTCGATTGGCCTGATGATGTGTACGTGCCACCTCAGCATCTTCAAACGAACTAGTGTGATTCACTTCATGTTCACTTCACTTAGAATATTTTCTTCTTGTTGTCTTGATGTAACTGATGGATCGCTTTGATGATCATGCTCATCTCTCATCTTGTGATGTTGTTGTGCTTGTGCAGGATCATGCCTCTGGACAGTTGCATGGGCTCATGGAGTAGACTAGTGCCTGATGAGAGTTCTTCTTGTAGTAGACTTGCATATGATGGGTGTACATGAAGTAGACAACTCTGGATGATGACTCCTCATGCGTGGCGTTGATGTCTACGAAGTCTTCAAAGTAAGATGAACTTGATGCAGGAGCTCTCCTCCATGTGGTGATGATGACAAACTTGAGCAACTTTCCTCCACCTTCCAAACTTCTCATGTATGAGCTCTCGCTATTCACCTCCTTGGATCCTCCATCACCTACAAGAAGAAACACATCAAATTAAGACTTGATATGAAGGATTTTCAATAACAAAATACATTCAACTTATGCATGTGGGATTAAAAAATGACATTTCAAAACATATCCTTTCGCATGAAATCCATGCCTAAGTGCCTAGGCGGGTTTAGAGGGACAGTATGGATTATTTGATGTGAAT
This sequence comes from Cunninghamia lanceolata, assembly GCA_027924645.1. Lineage (NCBI taxonomy): Eukaryota > Viridiplantae > Streptophyta > Pinopsida > Cupressales > Cupressaceae > Cunninghamia > Cunninghamia lanceolata. The sequence continues at coordinate 224,360 of BSBN01001327.1, read as the reverse complement.
TCCATGTCAAGGTGTGAAATCCGCCCAGGCTGGGCGGGTCTAGGGGTGTCATCCAGAGAGTGTCTTGTGAATGACATGACATTGTCCAGGTAAAGTGCTCAAGACCGCCTAGCATGGGCGGGTTTGGAGGGTGTGTGTGGACAAATTCATGTGGAAGGTAACATTGTCCATGTGAGGAGTCTAAAGCTGCCTAGAGGATGACCTTTGGATTTTTCAACTTAAAACAACTTTGCACTTGCTCATTTCACCTTTGACATGTTCATCTTCATTATTACATTGATTTATACTTGCAAATTTATGGTTTTCACCCCTAAGCGGCTTTAGGAGTGTTGCCTGGAGGATGTCATGTGGAAGGAGATGAAGTTATCCAGACATAGAGCTCAAGGCCGCCTAGCATGGGTGGGTTTGGAGATGTAGTGTGGATTTTGAACATTTAATGACCATTCCTCTCCTCATGAAGTCCCTTCTCTTGAACTTGCCTAAGACTTAGCCATTTTGAGATGTTTATGAAGTGAGAAGGCAAACTTGGAGATGTTAGGTGATGATGTCCTTCTGCATTGGTGAAATCCGCCTAAGAAGGGCGGGATTGGAGGCATTGTCTGGAGGAATCCATGAGGTGATGAAGACATTGTCCATGTCTACATGCCAAAGCCGCCCAGGTAGGGCGGGTTTGGACATGACCCTTGGATTTTCATACTTCAAACATTTCCTTCATGTCAATCTTGATAATCTCACCTTTTGAAAGCCATCTTCTTCATCTTTCATCAAGTAGACTTGTAAATCATGCCATCTAAACTCCTGAGCGGTCCTGGAGGCAGCATGTGGAGAGTTTCATGTGGCAGGAGAAAAAGTCCAAGACCCCCTCCTGAGGCCGCCCAGGTAGGGCGGGTTTGGACATGACCCTTGGATTCTTCATGAAAGTGCATCAAAAACCTCTCAAATGCCTTGAAATACATTCAAACTTATGAACTTTCATTAAATCTTCATGATCTCATTGTTTTTCAACTCAAAGCATTGCAAATTTGATAAGTTTTCTCCTTGAGCGGATTTAAGGTTGATGTCTGGAGAGTGTGTTGTGCAAGAGGTGAAGTTGTCCAAGCATAGAGGTCAAGGCCGCCCAGGAAGGGCGGGCTAGAAGGTGGTGAGTGGATTTTATCACTTAGGCACTTTCTAACTCGGTTTTGACAATTTCAAGACATCTTCACTTGCTTTCTTGATGGTTTAAACTCCTTGCATGAGATTTGCATATTAGATGAGTGGAGTTTGTAAGTGATGTTTGGAGCAGTTCATGTGAAGATCAAGAGGATCCAAGCTCTCATGTTTAGGCCGCCCAAGTAGGGCGGATTTGGAAGTGAGGCTTGGATTTTTACTTATTATCCTTCATGTATGTTCCAAACTTGCATGTGTTTGTTCAAAACTCAGTGTTATCCATTGCCTTCCTTGCAAATTTTTATGTCATTTCTCTTGGGCGGATTTGAGGTTGGTGCATGGAGGATGTCATGTGAAGACATGAAATTGTCCATATGGAGGGTCTAAAGCCGCCTAGGAAGGGCGGGTTTCAAGGGTAGGCTCGGATTTTAGCACTTAGAAACTTTTCACTCATCTCAACCTGGTCATCTCATCTCCCAGGTGTTCATCTTCATCATTTCCATTGATTTTACTTGTAAATTGTATTATCTACATACCTAGGCGGTTCTGGAGGTGTTGTCTGGAGAGTGCATTGTGTCAGGTGATACAGTCCACAAGGACCTCTTGAGGCCGCCCAGGTAGGGCGGGTTTAGAGGTGACCCTTGGATTTTTCCTCAAAAACTCACTCAATGCCTTCAAACCTTCATGTTTTCCATTCAAACTTCATCATCTTTTATGTTTTGTGTCGAAACACTTGAAAATTTGCACAATCTCTCCTAGGGCGGGTTTGGAAGTACTGTCTGGAGTGTTTCATGTGTTAGGCAACATCATCCACAAAGGCCTCTTGAGGCTACCCAGGTAGGGCGGCTTGAGGAGTGTGATGTGAATTTCATCTTGAAACTCATTTAATCCTTTGAAACTTTCATGTTTCTCTTAGAATTTCACCACCTTCTAGTGCTTTGTGCATGCAAAAACTTCAACACTTAGACATTTTCCTTGTAGGGCGGTTTTGAGAGCAGTGTGTGGAGAGTTTCATGTGGGAGGAGACAAAGTCCATGAGTACCTCTTGAGGCCGCTTAGGCTGGGGGGGTTTGAGAGTGACCCATGGAATTTGACTTAAAATGCATTTAACTCCTTCAAACTTACAATTTTTCATTGGAATTTCATCATCTTCTTATGCTTTATGCTAGAAAACCTTATAAACTTAGCCACTTTTCTCCTTGGGCGGGTTTGGACTTGTTGTCTGGAGAGTGTCATGTGTTAGGCAACATCATCCACAAAGGCCTCTTGAAGCTGCCCAAGATGGGTGGGTTGGGATACCACCCTTGGATTTTGTCATGAACTCACTCAAAATCTCTTCTGAAGTTTGAAAATTCTCTCCCTAAGGCGGATTTGGAGGCAGTGTATGGAGAAAGTGTGTGATCACAACCTTGAATCCAAGACCCCATGTCAAGGCCGCCCAGGTAGGGCGGGTTTAGAAGGTGTGCTTGGAATGCCAGTATCGTCGCCATATCAGAAATGTCCTGAATGGAAGTATATTGAAAATATGTTTAAGTATAAGTCAGATATTGATCTGACTTATACTTTAAATATTTATCAATATACTTCCAGGATGTTTGAGATGGGTCTAGGATCCATAGGATTTAACATGCAAATTCTAGATTTTGGAGGATCCACCAGATTTCAGACTTAGCCAATTTTCAGGATTTCAGGACATCAGGACATCAGGCTTAGTGATCTTTTATCATTCTTTCCAATTATTTCATCCTTGTTGGGAGGAGTTTAAGTAATGCTTGGTTTGGAGATGATGCATGGAATGTTGCTTGTAAACTACTTAACTTCCCTCCAACTTGCAAACCTTGCTTTGAATTCATCATTTCTCAGTGCCTTGTGCTTGAAAACCTTCTAAACTTAACCATTTTCTCCTAGGGCGGATTTGATGGTTCTGTCTAGACAAATGCATGTGCAGGAGGTTGAGTCCATGACCTCATGCCAAGGCCGCCCAGTCTGGGCGGGTTTGGAGGTGAGGCATGGAAGTTTCATCAAAATCTTAGTTTTAGACTCTATCATCACTCCCTAACTCCCTTCAGTTAGCAAAAACTCGTGAAAACATCCTAACTTTCCCTGGGCGGGTTTGAAGGTGTTGTTTGGACAAGCTCTCCTGATGGTGAAGACACTGTCCAAGAGGACCTTGTGAGGCCGCCCAGTCTGGGCGGGTTTGGACAGTACCCTTGGATTTCTTGCCTTAGTCAAATTTTGGATTTCCTGAATGGAAGTATATTGAAAATATGTTTAAGTCAGATAACTTTAAATATTTATCAATATACTTCCAGGATGTTTGAGATAGGTCCTGGATCCATAGGATTTAGCATGCAGATTCTAGATTTCTGAGGATCCACCAGATTTCAGACTTAGTCGTTTTTTCAGGATTTTCAGGATATCAGACTTAGTCATTTTCAGGGTCTCAGTGACATGCATCAGGATGAAGGCATATAGACCTCTTGGCAAGAAACTGTCGAGACATGAGCAAAACAATACTACCAAAACCCTACAACCTGAGAGGAAAACTAAACCTAGAGCAAAACGAAGCGAGAAAGCAAAAAAAAGAGGGGGTTCCCATTTGCAATGGGGTGATGTGTGATTACATCACAACAGATCCCATGGTTCTTTGCAGTGAAAGCAAAGTTTTTTTCTCCTGTATTCATTGAGCTGATCATCAGTTAACCTATTTGACCTGTCCTTATGCTGCTCAACCTCTCTGTGGAATGGTTTCTTCTCTTTCTCCTTGTCCCTTCTGTGTGGAAACCCCTTGGACTGAAATTTGCTTCTCCACACTGATGACTCCATGGCTTGGGCCTTTTTCATGGCCTCCTGGAGTGTAGTAGGGTCAAAACCCTTAACCCAACCACGAAGTGGGTCTGATAATCCATCAATGAAGAGAATAACCAATCTGCGCTCAGAAATATCCGGGACCATAACTGACAAGTCCTGGAACTCAGAAATGTAGGAGTCAACTGAACTACTCTGCCTCAGCTGTGCTAACTCCTTAAACTATAACTCTGGGTCTTTCTTATCAAATCTATCGATCAATCTGGCTGTGAACTCCACGTATGAGGTAATCTGATCGTGACCTAGTGTAACCTTCCCATTACTCCACCACTTATGTGCTACCCCCTCCAAATGCAAAGCTGCATAAGTAATGGCGTCCTCCTCAGGCATAGGATTGATTTGCAGGTAGCTGTCCAGTTTCTGGACCCAAGCTCTAGCAGTGGTCTTTCCTGATCCATCAAAATAGGGAAGTGTCATCTTACTCACCTTTTTCTGTAACTCCTGATTCTGAGGTCTACCTCCTCTGCGAGGTCTATTCTTAATCCTAATGTCAGAGTATTCTGCAAAGGTCATTTCGGCCCTGAACTTTGCACTAGAAGCTCTCCAATCCCTCAGAATCTCCTCTTGAAACTCAGCCTGTGTGGGATCCTGCTCAGGAATTTGGTTCTTGGGGGCAAATGTAGGGATACCAGGTCTGTCACCCGCTGTAAACTATGAAGCCCTTCTATGAGTAACTGAGGCCTCATCCTCATCATCTCTAAATCTGTCTATTATCCTGGTTCCTCTCTTCATTATTCCTGTACCCCTGATTCCTGTCACCATTGTATCTATCACCCACATTATGCCGGTTCCTATCTCCGTCATTGTTTCTGTTCCTGTCGCCGTCATTGTTTCTATGTCTGTCACCGTCATTGTTTCTATTCCCGTCTCCTCCATTGTACCTGTTTCTGTCACGGTGATTGTCCCTGATATTCAACCCATCTCGCAATTGTGTGAGGGTATGTCCTATCTCAGCTTGTGATTCTCTCAACTCTCTCACTAGAGCCACCGAGCTCTTGGTGAGCACATTCAGGATCTCACGCAAGCTAGGTTCCTCAACCTCTCTGTCACCTATTTCTTCTATAGGTTCTGGGACTGGAGGTAGTTCACCTGAAAATGGATCTGTTCGTGAAACTAGGGAATTGTCCTCAGTAGCGGCATCCTCTATCTCTGACTCGAATGGATCTATTATAGGTATTGGATTCTCAGGTTCTTCTATCTGTGGTACCTCTCTTCCCAGTGTCCTCTACGAGTTCCGTGTTCTTGGTCTTGGTCTAAAATCATATCTGTCTGTAGGCCGCATGTCTCATCTTTATCAACTACATGTCATATTAACCTCACAGGATGGCAAGATTTTCTGCTCTGATACCACTGTAACATACACCCCTCTGTATATGTTTGCCTTTGACTGATTTTTTGAGTTTTTGATGTATTTTGCAGTTAGGGTTTTATGGTTTTTTTTTGCATGTCGGATTTTTGCATTGCATGTATGAAATATAAAGCATATGAACAAACCTAGAAAATGTACAATGATTTTTCATAAACTAAAGACAACCCAGATCATAAAATGCTATAAAACTAATTACAATTCAATACCCACTTGGAAATCTTCAACTTGGTTGATTGCCGGATATGATAGCAGCATTACATAGCCATGGGAAACAATTCAGAATTCATACAATACATCGAAGTTGCAGATTACAATGGATGCAATGTTGAAACTGACCCTGGATGCCTAGATACAAGGAGTTGTTGATGCATAATTGCTAAAGAAGACCTCCTAAACCTCTCACGTCCAATCCCAGCATAGTATGGCCTGTGTGCAGGTTATATCAATTCAAAACCTTTCCAAGTCACTTCATAAAACCTGTCTACTGTATTTGGAATGTCTGCAGTGACAAATCAACCAGCTAGAGATGAAAATGAGTCACTAAATCACAAGACATCAGTTGTACCAAGAAGTACAGCCTTCTACAGTGTACGACCTGCCTATAGGGAGTACGAGCAGTCATAAAAGGCACTGTAACAGCATTAAACTCCTCACAAAAGACTCATTTTAGTCCCACAAAACTGTATTATGATCTGCAATGAAAATCTCCTCCAAAATCTTCACTTCTAGCTCAAACTGTCACTAAAATGGATTTCATACACGAGGAACGACGAATTTGCAAAGGTTTTCGTCTTTGTAAATCGGTGATTGAAACCAAAAAGCCAAGCTCAAACCCTATGCACAGGCAAAACTCAAAATGAGAGCAAAATATTATAAACCAAGCATAATTGAATGGGGCTTCATTTTGGTCTTTTATTTGTCCTCAATTCCAATGCCCAAGATGAGAGGTTTTAATTAAATTTTAATTTTAAAACATCCCCTTATCTCTCCATGAGGGTGGGCGCCCATCCCTAGGCACACAACATTGCACTTTAAGTTATAACTTAATATTATAAAGTTAAGTTATAATATAAATTAAAGTCACCTTCAAAATATAATAAGTTAAATCTTTAATTTAACTTATATTAAATCGACAATGCTCTAGAGGATTCGACCCCGCAAATCTCATGCCCTAGCTCCTGCACTGCCCTACTAAAAATAGAAATTGGCTTTATCACGACTTACTATAAATAGCAAGTCCTCAATTTTGACTCCCTGAACACGACTATTAGCCTACGAGAGTCTCGTGATAGGCTAATCTCTAACCAACAACTGACTGGCTAAGTAGGTGACATTACAACATGGTAATGATATCAATGACACATCAAACCGTAGCGACCAGCAAGGTATTGTCTCCAAATCACCTCAAAGCCAAATTGATATTTGGAACAAATCTCATCAATTTGGTGTCAAACCCTAACTATCCATGGTTGATATAAACCTGCAGAAATAATATATCTTTGAAGCTCCAATCGATGCCAAAAACCTGCAAATAAGGTCTATAGAAAATCCCGAATGGATTCACCTCTCAAGTGGCATTGGGTTTTCGTCATAGTTCCACAGAGTTTCGGGGACGGGGGGGGGGGGGGGGGCGCGTTTCCGAGACGAGGGGGCGGGGGAAGGTGGGGGGATGGCGATGGGGGAGTGGTGTGCTGAAATACATATAATAGTTGAAAAATTAGTTATAAAAAGATGTATAACTGTAGATGTATAGACAAGGCACATGAACTGTTTGACAGAATGCCTCAAAGAAATGTCTCCCATACAAGTTTCTTACAAAATTTTGGCCTGTTTGTGTTGTAGAGGCACTTCTGTGGTTAAGTTGATGCATAGAAATTGACATATCAAATTTTTTGAAATGTTTTGCTCGAGAAGCTTTATGCAAACAAGTGTTAAGCTCACTTGAAAGTTGAAATGCATTCTAATTTCTGTCAAACATTCCGATTGAGGCATTCTGTCAAATAGTTCACACTTCACAACGTGCCTTGTAAGTTGTCTATGCTTCCACATTTTGTATACATGTCTCATTGTCTAGTCTCATCGACAAAGACTCAAGAGTCCTAGGATATCCGATATGCATGAGCCACAAAACTTGAAATGAAATGTTAAAAATGCATATGATAAAGTTAGGTTTTTATTTTTGATGGTTTTTTTTTTTAAAATGATTAAAAAATTAAATTCGGGGGATGTCAAGAAGTCTCCTCGACGGGAGACGTTTCAGAGGCGGCTGGGGGGCGTTTCGGCGGCGTCTCCCTGTCCCAAGGATGTCTCCCCTGGGAAATGACTGATTTTTGGGGGGGGGACGCGTTCCTGTGGAACTGTGGTTTTCGTCCAATCCATAGATTTCCAAGGGTTTTCATCCTTAGAAATCGTTGAACCTGTTGTTGTAGCTCAAAGGAAAATTTTCAATATGCAAATGACAATAGCATATGATGAAATGAACCTCCAATCATCTCCTTATAAAGCCTCCGAGAGGATCGACCTATGTAATGTCCCCTCCTTAGCTCTTCAGAGAGTTGATGTGATTTAGCCTACTCCAGGGTTCCCGTAGGCTAGTAGATATGGTTAGGGAACCCATCTTGGTCGTTATTCCAGGACTTACTATTTATAGTAAGTTGGACAGGGGGTATTAGGTGGCGTTGGCCAACTTACTATTTATAGCCTATCAGTTGGAGCATCTAGCACCTGCAGTTGGGCTTCGAAGAATGGCCAGGAGATTAAATTTCGGAAATATAAGTTAAATTAAATATTTAACTTATATTATTTTTATGAGCTATGGTATTTTAAGTTATAAAGTAACTTTACTATTTTGTACTTTAAGTTATAACTTAAAGTTGTGGTGCTAGGGAGGGGAGCACTCCATGGAGGGATAAGGGGTTAATTTTAAATTTAAAACAAAATAAAATTCCCTCTCATTTGGGCGTTGGAGGCTTGAGGAAATAAAAGTCATTTTCAAAACTTCATTTGTCTCTCTCCCTTTTGGAAAACACATTTGTTTGAGCAAATTTTTGAGCATTGGGTTAGGGTTTGGAATGGAGTTTTGCAGGGACGTAGCCCTCTGTGAGATTGCCTTCTTTGTGTTTGAAATATAGCATCAAGAAGGGTTTGCTGGGAGCTTCATTTAGAGGCTTCGCTTGTGCTTTCATGATGTTATGATGGGGTTTATTCAGCTTGTATGTATCTGATTTTTGGAGCTCTTGAAATATGAATTCAGAGATCAGTTTTGCAGCAGTTGGGAAGTGTTTTCGAGTAGAAGATTTTGCATATCATGGTTGGGCCGTACACCCCACCTGAGCCGTACATCCTATGACAGATTTTAGTGGGTTTCTTGATGGGTTCTTTGGTTGGATTTGGGCGTTGAAGGCTCTTGTTGTGCTGCAGATCAGAACAGTCAGATTTGGAATCGATTCAATGCAGTTTCAAATTGTTATTCCCATGAACCTGGCCGTACACCTCACACATGGGCATGGGTTTGCTGCTGATGAAAACGCCTGGAGTTTGGGTTTAAAAATATGCTTTTCATGGACGCCTAGGGTTTAGTATATTAGTGCAGCGATTTGTTGACAGAGACTAGTCATGTGTTAGTTTATTTGGAGTGATTTTATGATGCAAATAATGCTGGTTCAGCTACAACCAAATTGTGAAGTTGAGTTTTGCCATCTGGGTATGTGTTTATAATTCATTTTATGCAATTATGACATCGGGGTCTTTGTTCATTCTTGCATTAGGGTTTTAGATTTTCTAGGTATTTGTTGCATGTTGATATTTCATTGTATTTGTGCAAAAAAACAAACATGCAAAACCAAAAAATCCCTTCTGCAACTTCTGTCTAGTTCTGAAAAACCACTTCTTAATAAAAATAACACTATTAAGAAAAAAAAATATTATAGACAGGGCAGATCATTACAGTGGTATCAGAGCTCATATCTTCCTGCCATCCAGTGGGTAATGAACTTCTATGAGCATCAGTGACAGAGAAAGGAGGTACCGAGAAAGACAAAGAAAAAGAGAACTTTGGGAACATTGGCGTTCTAACACAGAGGAACAACAATCAAGTCATTCAGGAAACATGGGTGACAGAGATGATAACATGGGTGACAGACATAATAGACATGCAACACGAGATGCCACAACACTTCTGTTGGATGCCTTGCTTAGGAGTCAAGAACAAACAAATCAGCGCATGGCTCAGTTGGTGATGCAATTAAAAATTTGGCAGTCAATAACAGGGGCAATGGAGACCAGAGGAATGGCCAAAATCCACCCAGAGTGGAAGATCCACCACAGAGGGCAGCAGTAGCAAGACCCCTTATGCCAGCCTTCCCACCCAGAATAGAACCTCCACCAAGGATTGACCTCACACTAGTTGAAATGCAAGAACAATTTCCACAAGATTGGGAAGATGCCGAACCTGATTTTCAACGTGACATATCTCTCCGTGATTACATGGATGTTAGGATGAGGCATATGCCTAATAGAGTAAATAGAGAACAGTACAATGAGCTACGGAAGAAGCTTGGGAAGCTTAGTCTTCCTTACTTTGATGGCTCCGGGAAGACATTAGCTCGTGCATGGGTTCAAAAAGTTGATACATTTTTCACTCTTAATCCTATGCCTGAAGAAGAATCTATTAAGTATGCTGCTATGTATCTAGATGGACTTGCTCATGAATGGTGGCATCATGGCATGATTACATTGGGACATGCACGGATCACCTCCTATGCTGATTTTACTGAAAGGATAATAGAGAGGTTTGACAAAAAAGATCCAGAACTGCACTTTAATGAGCTTGCACAGCTGAAACAATGGGGCACAGTAGATGTATATGTGGCTGATTTTCAGCGGTTATCAGTTTTAGTGATAGATAGTTCTGAGAGGAGGCTTATTGTACTCTTCATTGATGGTTTGTTAGAACCTTTGAAGGGGTGGATCAAGGCATTCAATCCACCAACTCTTCGTGAAGCAATCAAGAAAGCTCGTGATATGGACACTTATACTTAACAAAACAAATCTCATTCAAAAGGTTTTATTCAGAAGAAGGACAAGGATAAAAAACATATAACAAGAGAACCAGAACAGCCAAAGAAACAATAATTGATAGTGAGACCTAAAATGAGCTTAGGAGGAAGGGTTTATGCTTCACATGTAGGGAGCCTTGGACTATAGGCCATAAATGTTCAACAAAGGGCAAAGCACTCCTTATTGAGTACTAATCTGATGAAGAAAATACATCAGAAAAATCAGACCAGCAATTTGATTACGAAGATTGTGAAGGTGAAAAGGCACCAGAAGAGGGTGAAAAAGAGGACGATAATGATATGAAATTAGCACAGCTACATAGTTTTCAAAAAAATGAGTCTCTTTGCATTACAGGAGTACTTAAGGGGCAGCGAATGATAGCTTTAATTGATACAGGAGCTACTCATAATTTTATTGATGAGGGCTTGGTTGTTCGTAGAGGCCTTCAAACATAGGAGGTGAGTGGTTTCAGGGTAATGGTAGCTGATGGTTTCACTATTAATTGTACCAGGATGGTCCCATAGTTGAGTATTCAGTTTGGGGATTATGAGGTTAAGGAGGACTTCTATGTGGTTAGCATTGGTGACTCAGATGCTGTTATGTGAATTCAGTGGCTTCGTTCTTTGGGAGAGATTACCCTTAATTTATAGACCATGGAGCTGAAGTTCAAATCAGAAGGTAGAAATGTGGTCTTGAGGGGTTTGTCTAATGGAGGACCATGTGTGGTGTCCTTCAAACAAATGGAGAGACTTTTCAGTCATGATCAGGTGGAGTGGGCAGCAGAGTGTGTTATTATGCCTACAGTTACAGAGGAGGTGAAGAGGTCTTATCCCCCAGAGATACAAGAGCTTCTTTCCAAAAGAAGCAAGGTGTTTGGTAGTCTTCCTCCAGGTAGGCTTCTTGATAGAGGCATTGAGCATGTGATAGAGTTAGAGGAGGGTACTAAGGCCGTGATTACTACTCCTTACAGGCATCCCAAGAGACTCAAAGATGAGATTGCGAAGACCATTAAGGAGCTCTTAGAGATGGGACATATTCGGCCAAGTAAGAGCCCATTAGCTTCTTTAGTTGTTTTGGTGAAGAAGAAGGATGGGACTATGCGCATGTGCGTGGATTATAGGGCACTCAACAAGAAAACAATTAAGAATAGGTATCCAATCCCACGCATTGATGAGTTGATTGATGAGCTGCATGGTGCAGTATACTTCTCCAAAATAGATCTGAGATCAGGATATAATCAGATTAGAGTTAGGGAGGAGGATGTGGAGAAGACTGCATTCAGATGTCACTTTGGACAGTTTGAGTTTCTTGTCATGCCCTTCGGTTTGACAAATGCTCCAGCCACTTTTCAATCATGCATGAACAGGGTGTTTAGCAAACAGTTGCGTAAGTTTGTTCTAATCTTCTTTGATGACATCCTTGTTTATAGTAGAACATGGGAAGAGCATTTGAAACACTTGGATGAGGTGTTGGGTATTCTTGAGAGTGAATCTCTCTTTGCTAAAGAATCCAAGTATGAGTTTGGGATGACATAGTTGTTGTATCTTGGGCATATCATCAGTGCTGATGGGGTTCGTTCGTGTGGATCCTGAAAAAATCAAAGCAATACTAGATTGGCCACCTCCCACTAATTTGACATAGCTTAAGGGATTCTTTGGGTTGTGTGGGTTCTATAGAAGGTTTGTGAAAGGATTTTCACATGTTGCTGCCCCACTTACTGATTTAACAAAGAAAGGTGCATTCTCTTGGTTAAAATCAGTACAACACTCATTTGATCAGTTTAAAAAGTTGATAAGCTCATGTCCTATTTTGGCACTTCTTGATTTGTCCAAGCCTTTTGAGCTTGAATGTGTGCTTCTGGTGATGGTATAGGGGTTGTCCTAATGCAAAATAAGCATCCAATTGCTTTCGAGAGTAGAAAATTGAAGGGAAGTGAGAAAAGTTACTCAATATATGATAAAGAGATGTTAGCCATAATGCATGCATTGGCTAAATACAAACAATATCTTGTTGGGGGCAGATTTGTTGTAAAAATTGATCATAATAGCTTGAAGTACTTTCTAAATCAGAAGGATTTAAGTGAAAGACATCAGAAATGGGTTAGCAAACTTCAAGCATACGATTTTGACATTGAATATGTCAAGGGGAAAAGAAATGTGGTGGCTGATGCACTATCTAGGAGACCACATTTATGTGTTTTTTCTGAGATAGAAGCAGATTGGAAAGAGAATATTCACGCTGATTATGCAAAGAACAGCTTTGCTAATGGTATTCTTGATAGTACATTGGCTGATGATAAATACAGTGTGCAGGATGGTTTGATTATCTACAAGGAGAGGATTTGGTTAGTGCCTGAGTCTAAGTTGAAAGAGCAAATTTTCAAAACATTTCATGACATTCCTATGGCTGGTCATCCTGGATTTTATAAGACATATAGGCAGATCCGTGAAAGATTTTCATGGAAGGGAATGAAAGAAGACATTACCAGGTATGTACGTGAGTGTCTTGCCAACAAAATAAAAATGAGCACACATACCCAGCTGGTCTGCTGCAACCATTGCCCATTCCTACTCAAAAGTGGGAGAGTGTTTCAATGGACTTCATCACAGGGCTTCCCAAGGTGCAAGGGAAGGATTGTATCTTTGTTGTGGTAGACCGTTTGACCAAATTTGCCCATTTCTTTGCCATATCAGCAGGTTATACAGCCATACAGGTGGCAGATTTGTTCTTCAAGGAGGTGTTTAGACTACATGGGGTACCAAAGAATATCATAAGTGACAGGGACAACAAGTTCATGAGATTGTTTTGGCAAGAGTTGTTCAAACTATGTGGTACTGAGTTGACTCCTAGCACTAGTTACCACCCCCAAACAGATGGTCAAACAGAAATAGTGAATAAATGGGTGGAGGGCTACCTACAGAACTATGTTTCAGGTCAGCAAAAAGGATGGATAAAATGGTTGCACTTGGGTGAGTTTTGCTACAACTCCACTTTCCACATGTCAATCAAAATGTCACCTTTCATGGCATTGTATGGATATGAAGCACCTAGCTTCATTGATTTGTTGTTCAGTGATTGTAGAGTGCCCAGGGCTAAGGACTTCTTGCAGGAGAGCCAAGACATAATGAGATCCTTGAAGGAAAACATTCAGCATGCCCAGAATCAACATAAATTATATGCTGACCAGCACTGGATAGAGCGAGAATTTGAGGCGGGTGACATGGTTTATGTGAGGTTGTAGCCATACAGGCAGTCCACTCTCAAGAAGAGTGGAGCAGAGAAGTTGAAACCATGTTTTTATGGCTCGTTTAGAGTCATCAGGAGGGTTGGTGAGGTAGCCTATGAGTTGGAGTTGCCTGAGGGTAGAACACAATGTGTTTCATGTATCTCGCCTCAAGAAGGCGCTTGGTCATAATGTGACTCCTTCAGCAATGTTGCCCCCATTGGATGATGAGGGTAAATTGGTTCTTAGTCCAGAGGCAGTGATTGATTTCAGAGAGAGGACCGTTAGGAGGAGAGTGATCACTGAGTACTTGGTGAAGTGGCGGGACTTACCAGAGGAGGATGCTACTTGGGAAAGTGAACAGATACTTCAGCATCCAGCACTGCAATTGCTTGAGGGCAAGCAATTCTGGGGAGGAAGGACTGTAATGTCCCCTCCTTAGCTCTTCAGAGAGTTGATGTGATTAGCCTACTCTAGGGTTCTCGTAGGCTAGTAGATATGGTTAGGGAACCCATCTTGGTCGTTATTCCACTACTTACTATTTATAGTAAGTCGGACAGGGGGTATCAGGTGGTGTTGGCCAACTTACTATTTATAGCCTATCAGTTGGAGCATCTAGCACTTGTAGTTGGGATTCGAAGAATAGCCAAGAGATTATATTTCGAAAATATAAGTTAAATTAAATGTTTAACTTTATTACTTTTATGAGCTATGGTACTTTAAGTTATAAAGTAACTTTATTATTTTGTACTTTAAGTTATAACTTAAAGTTGTGGTGCTAGGGAGGGGAGCGCTTCATGGAGGGATAAAGGGTTAATTTTAAATTTAAAACAAAATAAAATTCCTTCTCACTTGGGCGTTGGAGGTTTGAGGAAATAAAAGTCATTTTCAAAACTTCATTTGTCTCTCACTTTTGGAAAATACATTTGTCTGAGCAAATTTCTGACCATTGGCTTAGGGTTTGGAATGGAGTTTTGCAGGGATGTAGCCCTCTGTGAGACTGCCTTCTTCGTGTTTGAAATATAGCATCAAGAAGGGTTTGCTTCAAGCTTCACTTAGAGGCTTCGCTTGTGCTTTCATGATCTTATGATGGGGTTTATTTAGCTTGTATGTATCTGATTTTTGGAGCTCTTGAAATATGAATTCAAAGATCAGTTTTGCAGCAGTTGGGAAGTGTTTTTGAGTAGAAGATTTTGCATATCATGGCTGGGCCGTACACCCCACCTGAACCGTACATCCTATGACAGATTTTAGTGGGTTTCTTGATGAGTTCTTTGGTTGGATTTGGGCGTTGAAGGCTCTTGTTGTGCTGCAGATCAGAACAGTCAGATTTGGAAGTGATTCAATGCAGTTTCAAACTGTTATTCCCATGAACTTGGCCGTACACCTCACACATGGGTGTGGGTTTGCTGCTGATGAAAACGCCTAGAGTTTGGGTTTAAAAATATGCTCTTCATGGATGCCTAGTGTTCGGTATATTAGTGCAGCGATTTGTTGACAGAGATCAATCATGTGTTAGTTTATTTGTAGTGATTTTATGATGCAACTAATGCTGGTTCAGTTACAACCAAATTGTGAAGTTGAGTTTTGTCATCTGGGTATGTGTTTATAATTCAATTTATGCAATTATGACATCTGGGTCTTTGTTCATTTTTGCATTAGGGTTTTAGATTTTCTGGGTATTTGTTGCATGTTGATATTTCATTGTATTTGTGCAAAAAAACAAACATGCAAAACCAAAAGACCCCTTCTACAACTTCTATCTAGCTCTAAAAGACCACTTAACAAAAATAACACTATTAAGAAATATATATATATATATATTATAGACAGGGCAGATCATTACAACCTATTTTGCTCAATTTGACATTATTTTGAAGTCCACAAGAGGTGCGCCACACTTGGGAATAAAATATTATTTTTTAATTCACTTTTCCTCCTTCAAATGGGTCGGCCCACTTGTCAAATAAAATAATATTTTATTTGTCATTTTATTATATTTTATTTTTCCTTTTTTTAAAGTGACTTTCCTTCCTCCAAGTTTCACTTCACTGATTTTCCTTTTTCCAAGTCACTTTTGCTACAATTAACTAACTTTCTTTTCTCCAAGTTGTTATAAAGTCACTTTATAAAGTACTTTTCAAAGTTGGCTCAACTTAACTTCAACTTGGCTTAGGTGAAGTCGGCTCAGCTAAGGAGGACAAAAAGGAGACATTACACAACCAAACTCATTTGATATATTTTGTAGTTGTATTTTGCATAAAATTTATGTTTTTTTTTTCAAAAAATTAAGTGTTTTTTAGGTTGTTGAGTTTTTGCTGAGTACTCTCTGAGTCGGGGATTTTTGGTTTGTCGAGTACTCTTCGAGTCCGAGTCTTCGAACTATGAATGGCAGTGCTCCAATGGAAATGCAAGTACTTCCATGAGATTCAAGTTAGATAAAAATATTGCAAGACAAGTATTGCAAACTACCGTACCGGTCAAAATAGTGACCTCTTCCAAGGCATTCCACAACAGAGGACTACAATCACTACCACAGTAAATAGTGGCTGAAGAGATGGAAGAATGGCCCAAGAGAAGGGTGAAGATTTAATAATGAAACTCCATTACATGGCGACCAAGTGATAGACTCTATGCTATTGACGGTCAACATAGCAAAGAAATCATTTGTAGTACATATGGAGATTCTTGGGAAGAATCTAATGAGCATAGTCATCGACGGAGGATCGGGAGTGAATGTACTCCCTGAAGATAGCTAGAAGAGCCTCGGTAAACCTACCATCTGGCCAACAAACTTCCAACTGATGGGATTTGTTCAACACAGAATCAAAGTATTAGGGGCCTTAATGGCCCGAAAGGTACTGATAGGAACTCAATCATTTCTCTTGAATTTTGTAGTTATTTCCTTACTCAAAAAGTCCTATGGTGAATTGTTGGGTTGAGGATGACTGTTAGCAGCCAAAGCCGACCATAACTGGAAGAGGAACATTGTATTTGTCGAATATATAGGAAGAAAATATGTAATTGATTTAAGGAATTAGGCGGTGAGCGAGGAAGCAGCTTCATTGGATTCAAATTTAGAGTCAGGAGAAACATGGGCGGAGGAAGAAAAGGGCCTTATGGAGCCATGTGGCAAGGGATGTTAGATTTGCAACCTCGCTTTGAAGACGAAACGAGTTCCTTTAGCGGATTATTCCATTGTCAATTGGAAGATTATGAGTTATTTCTGCCAGAATGTAACATGATACATATAATGGAAATTGGGGAGGACAAGAAAGATAAGGAAAATGTACAAGAAGATTGTTTAACACCAGTAAGTCATACATTTCCACCAGAATATGGGGAATACAAGGTAGGGAATGCAAGGCTAGATGACATGCCTGCCTGCAAATTTGAACGAGATAAGGACATAAAACATGAGGAACGTACAACCATGAAAGTAAATTTGGGAGAGGAAGGTAGTTCAGAAGTCATAATGGTTGGGGATAAATAGAATCTTGTGCTGAAAGTTGCAGCATTCAAAATTTTCCTGGAGTATAAGAATGTCTTCGCACGGACATACGAAGACCTGAAAGGAGTGCCACCAGAATTGTGCGTCCACAGAATCCCTTTACTACTTGGAGCACAACCGATAATAAAAAGACCCTATAGGATGAATCGAAACTATGCAATAAAAGTTTAGGAGGAAATAAAGAAAATATTAGAAGCAAGAATTATCTTCGAAGTGGAAACAAGTGACTGGGTGTCACCAACAGTTATTTCATTGAAGAAGGAATTCGAACAAATCAGAATATGTGTGGATTTCGGAAGCCTCAATGTGGTCACTATTAAGGATCTGTTTCCAATCTAATTCACAAACTCCATTCTCGAAGAAGTTGCAAGACACGAGATCTACTCCTTTAAGGACAAATTTTTCGGGTACAACTAGATAAGCATAACCGAAGAATACAAAATCAAGACCACCTTTGTAGTAGAAGATGGGGTATATGCCTATAATAGAATGCCATTTGGCTATGCAATGCTTGCGCAACATTTCGGAGAATAATCCTCCACATCTTTGATAAAATGTTTGTAGGTAATTTCAAAGCATTCTTGGACGACTGGTCAATCTACAATGACCAAGAAACACATGTAAAGACCCTAGCATGGAACAATGCAGATCAACACGCTTTGCCTTCAATCCAAAGAAAAGCTACTTCATTGTACCAGAAGGTAAACTCCTTGGACATATTGTTTATAAGGTTGGATTGAAAACAAATCTTGACAAAATAAGAGTAATCGTAGAAATGGAAGCCCCAAAAAATCGTTCTTGGGCCATGTAGGAGTAAGATCGTTCTTGGGCCATGTAGGCTACTATCGTCGGTTTATCAAGAACTTTGCTCAAATTTCACATCCATTGGACGTGCTCACAAGCAAAGCGGTATCGTTTATATGGTTAGAGGAGCAGGAACAAACTTTTAATGAATTAAAGGTATAACTCTCCCATTTCAGCATATACCCAGATTGGGATAAAGAATTCCATGTACATGTGGATGCATCTAATTTTGCTAGTGGAGCTATACTGACATAAGTAGGGCCTCAAGGGCTTGATCACCCAGTTTTCTTTGTAAGTCGATTATTATCAAGTGCAAAGCGCAACTATAGCACCACAGAGAGAGAAGCACTCAACACTGTTTACTTAGTGTAGAAGTTTGGCAAGACCATTTACTTTCTATGTGGACCATCATGCGTTGATGTACCTAGTAAACAAACCAATCATCCAAGGCCGGGTAAGTAGATGGTTACTGTTACTTTAGGAATTTATTTTCACATTCATTGTTCGGCCAGGGAAAAGTCATGTCATCGTAGACCAACTCTCATGAATCAAGTTAGGAGATCCTCCGGAAGGTGTAAATGGAGACTTCCTCGATGCCCACTTATTCTAGAACTGTAATACTAATGGTATGAGAACATCGGGGAATACCTTTCAACATTCTCATTCCCGAAGGATATGCCACCAGGAGAAAGAGGGAAATTAGCACTCAAGGCCAAAACATTTCAATCGATCAACAAACTCTTGTACAAAATGGGCCCAGACCACATCCTGAGAAGATGTGTAATGTGGAAAAAGGTAAGGGGTGTGTTGGAAGAGGCACATGAAGGACTGGTAGGCGATCATATGGGGCTTGATGCCGCTGTAAGGAAAGTCCTAGTCGGTCTGTGGTGGCCAACACTCCACACAAACGTGAGGGAATTAGTGGTTGGATGTGATATCTTGCATGGAAGGATATGCCAATAGGAGAAAGAAGGAAATCAACACTCAAGGCCAAAACATTTCAATTGATCAACAGACTCTTGTACAAAATGGGCCTAGACCACATCTTGAGAAGATGTGTAATGTGGGAAGAGGTAAGGGGTGTGTTGGAAGAGGCACACGAAGGACTGGCAGGCAACCATATGGAGCTTGATGTTGCTGTAAGGAAAGTCCTAGTAGATCCTCCGAAAGTTGTAAATGAAGACTTCCCTGATGCCCACTTATTCTAGATAGCCACACTGCTAATGGTATGAGAACATCGGGGAATACCTTTTAACATCCTCATTCCCGAAGGATATGCCACCAAGAGAAAGAAGGAAATTAGCACTCAAGGCCAAAACATTTCAATTGATCAACGGACTCTTGTACAAAATGGGCCCAGACCACATCCTGAGAAGATGTGTAATGTGGGAAGAGGTAAGGGGTGTGTTGGAAGAGGCACACGAAGGATAGGCAGGCGACCATATGGGGCTTGATGCTGCTGTAAGGAAAGTAGTCCTAGTCGGTTTGTGATGGCCAACACTCTACACAGATGTGAGGGAATGGGTAGTTGGATGTGATACATGGTAGTGAGTAGGAAAGTTGCTAAAAAGGGATTTCATGCCACTCTCACCATCCCAACCGCAAAAATTGTTCAAATGGTTGGGATTGGACTTCATAGGTCTTCTTAAAGTTAGTTAGCTACATAGATGCAGATATATTATAGTGGCAACAGAGTCCCTGACAAAGTGTGCAGATGCGCGAGCCTTACCCAATAACACAACATTAAGTACAACAAGGTTTATTTATGAATAGATAGTCACTAGGTTCGGGATTGCAATACAAATAACAAGTGATAGAAGACATTTCATGAATCATGCGATTTACTAATGATGAGCAAATTTTGGATCTTCCATACCCTCTCTAGCCCATACTACCCGAGAGCAAACGACCAAGCATAATCAACAAATAAGGTACTTATCTCAGATTTAAAAAATCTCAAGTTCTATGCCTCATTGTTGTCTGGCAGGTTTTTCTCCCATTACTGATAATCAATCTGAGAAATCTTCAATGGGTTACTTTGTTTAAATTTTGTGTTGTAGTGACTATCTAACTTCCTCATGCCATGACCATGTCTTATTGTTGCCAAAAATCCCATAAAATTTCTAATTTGGTGCTTTCCTTGTCTTTTCCTAGCTTTTGGGTGTAGGGTTCCAGTTTCCAAGTCCTGTTGGAACCTAGAACATCCCTGGTTCCAATGCCCTTCCGGACCCCCATTCCCCCATGTACAATTTCGAAGGCCGAAATGCATGTTAAAACAAAATCTTCTTTTTGAAGTTGTAAAAACATCTGCAGAACTCTGAAGAACAAAAAAGCGAACAACTTATCTTCAATGTCTAAAATGGCCCTTGGAACAAAACCCCATGCTGGAATAATGTCATGTCCCGGAGCAAATTTCTGAATCTTGCAATTTCAAACTAAAACCCTAGGACTGAAATCTGATTTCTTATTTGCACCTTTCAATCTTGTCTTCAATAACATGAATTATAGAGAAACATATATACTACTTTGAAATGAATGGCATCCAAATGGACATACAATTTGATAGCAAGTGGATTAATCAAACAAATCAGACCTCACTGTCATAAATCAGTCTTATCTTATGCACTATTACATCAAATTCATGAATAGATGGCAGCTACAACACATGTATAGACTGCTGTTACAAATCAGAGATGAACAATGAATGACAACATACTAAATTATGATGACAATTGAACCAAATACAATGCAGAGATGGTGGCAAAGCTGCTGTTAACAGATCTATCTTCTTTGTGCTGATATAATGCAATGTCAAAGTCTTCCAACTGCTGATCACTCCTACAGTCTGACTGCTACCCTGGGATATACAGATCTCTGCCACCAATGTGCTAATCCGCCCTTTCCAATAGCTGTGACTTCCCTCCAATGTGCAAATCGCTGTCCTAGTAATGATCCGCTACGACTAAGTGTGCTGTCGCTGTATGCAAGCTGATCAGCGGTCCTCCAAAGCGTGAGTTATATCCAATGTGGGTGGCGGCGGCTATGACTGATATGTAGATCAGAAACCTCTAAATCGGTGCTCAGAGCAATATGCCATTCTTTGGAAATCGGCGTTCAAGGGTTGTATGCTTCAATGTCTTCAAGTTTTCAACGAAATGCAGTGGACTCTTCAACAATGAGATCTTCAATGATATTCAATGACATCAATCTTCAAATCGCCGTCAATGGTCTCCGACAATAACTCGAAAGATGGATCAATGAAGCTCAAACAAATCTCCAATGAAGTGCAAATGTGAACTCCGTATGAATCCACCTCCAATGATGCAAATTGGGTTTTTGTCCAATTCCATCGATGCAATTGAATTGCCAAGCAAAAAAGTGCCAAGGTTGCCAAAGTATTCGTGATGTCGAAATGAGGCTCCAAAGCCTTCTTTTATACTTGAATCTTCGATGAGTACTACAATTCAAATTAAAGATTTGAATTTCACTTTTCCCTCCTTGTCGGCTTGCAATCACTTTTATTATTTATTTCTCTAAGAAGGGCGCCCAAAGCAAATATTATTTTATTATTTTTTTTGAATTTCTTCCTCCAAGGTGAGCGCCTAAATCAAATAAAATATTATTTTATTTAATTTATATCTTTTTCCCAAGTGAGCGCCAAATCCAAGAATCGACATTTTTTATTATTTTCTTTTTTTCAAACTCCCAAATGAGTGCTCTAAATTAAATAATATTAAAATAATATTATTTAATTTATTTTTTATATTTTCTCTCTCTTGGGCGTTAGAATTAAACTAAGTTACTGATCCTGGTACTGGTTCAGGTTCGGGTTCGGTGGTTCGGTCAAAAACAATTTTGGGTGTGGGTTTGTTTTGGGTTCGTCCATACAAAAACACATAAAAATCAGAAATATATTCATATTTGCAGCAGTAATTAAGTTCAGAATAACATATCATTATGAATATGATCATATAATAAAAAAAACCACACTAGTATTAACTATTAAAAATTAAAAACACCACAATGTCAATTAGTCAAACACGAATGTCATGATATATATTTTATATTACAATTCAAAATTAGAATGTCAAATGTCAACAATCAGCCATCACTAATTAGGCATCAACGTCATATGGGTTTTGAAAAAAATATCATCATTACAATCCATATTAGATGATGCGGGTATTGGTATATTAGAAGAACCACAAAAAGTGGCACTAGCACTGGCAATGGCACTGTCATGCCCATGACAACATCCATTCCAAAAACATATGTGATCATCCTGACAATAATGTCTGATATTTATTGTTCAATTAACAAAGCTAGGAATGAGAACAGTTCATCGAAGTAGCTTTCAAAGTTGAGAAATGGCTCCACAACACATGCATTTTGATTTTCACATTCGTTAGATCCCAACCAGAAACTCAAATTAGACTTTAAGGCCAAATGAATTTGATACAGAAACATAATGATTGAAGCACTAAAGATATAAATAAATAAACCTTTTACAATAAGAGTAGCTTCCTGGGCCTAAAATAAACATGTGGTTGTTATAAGTTTGTCACAATATAGGAAGACAAAATAGAGCCCAATCAGCATGTGGCCCAATCCCAAACACTCATTGGAAAATAGGATTAGGACATCATGAACATTTGGAAAACTGTTGGTCCTCAAAGCCTCTGACTGGAAGAAGGTAATAACTACGTCGGTCCATTGAACAAATCAAGAACAAGCTGTTCAAAACAAATAACTGCCAAAAAAAAGCGCTTTTCCCAGAATTTTCTGCTGGGTTCGCCCTTGGTTCGGCCGGGTTTTGGTTGGGTTCTCCCGGGTTCGGCCCAGACGAACCCACATGCCCAAAGCAGGACCCTGGCAAAATCCCTGGGAGGACCGGACTAGGATTAGAACCAGGTCCGTACTGGACAAGTACCCTGGGGAGTTTTGTGAAGAACCGGTAACATAGGAATTAAATAATAATAAAATATTATTATTTAATTGTCTTCTTTGATAATTAATGCAAAAATTGCATTAATTCATTTTTCCATCTTTGCCAGTGAAAATTAGTTGAGCCAAGGTTCCGTTCTTCAAGCCGCTGAGCAAGATTATCTTTTCCAAGCCTTAGCTCAACTAGAATATTCCCTTGTTTTGATGAATTGGCCTACGGGAATGATGATAGGCTAACTCCATTCTCTGTTTGGTGATCATGCCGGAAATGGGGACATGACAAAATAGCTATGCACAGACAAATCTGAATTGAAATCTGTAAATGCACATATGCTGGAACAGTGTTCCTTATTTGTGAAATCAGTAATACACTAAATATTAAATAATCATGCTTACAAAGAAGAGATGATACAGAAATTATCTTTTTGTATGAATTTCCTTTTGTGTTCGATGCCCTCTTTATGACTAGTCCATGTATCTGTTCCGGATCCCCTCTTTGTATGCAGATCCAGACAGTGTGGATCCAATTTAACAGAAGGATAATGCTTTTGTTTCATCACTGAATTTGTATTGGCTGGAAGACCTAAAAGTAGATTCATTATTGGTAGATTTCTCTTGGATCCAAAATGGATTCTCTTGAATTTATCATGGGCATGTGAATTCATTTCAAAAACAGTTCCAGACAGATTGTGCATTAATACACCTGTTCGTGGCACAGATTTCAGCAGTCATATGATTGAACATAAATCTAGATTTAACTATTATACGTTTTTCATCCAAGAACATGTTATTACATGGAGATGCAGGTCAGTGGATAGATGTGATAGACCTCGTAGAAGAGCCAAGAAGATAGTAGTTCTCACACACTCTTTAGCACACCCTTATTCATCTGAATTATGAAATATTTAACATTTTGTCCTTCAAACGATATCATGCTCTGGATCTTTTCTTTGTTTTGCCTTACAATCTAGAACTACAAGAAGATTATTTGGAATATAATTAAAAAATGTAACAAGCAGCTATTGAAGAAATTATTATTATGAATGGCATTGGTAACATATACAGTTCCTGATTGTTTTGAGAAGGTAAGGCAAGTGCTTGGGGTGAGCAAGAAAATTCAAAAGATGGAGTAGTATGTTTTTTTGGTTTTTCTTGCCAATTTTTGATAATGATCAGTTTGATAGTTTAATTACTTTCCTTTGATTACATTCTGCTTTTTAATTGTAGTTGAGCTAAGATATAAACAGTCAATTGCTGATCAGTTTCTTGTATATTCTGTTGAGGTGTTTAGAGGGAGTGGACCTGAGTGACTTGGCAACAGAGCACTCCATATGCCCCTCGAAGGAAGAAGGTGGAATGCTTGGGTGGGTACAAAAGGGCCAAATGGTATGTGTGCTTGTGTGGGATACTATTATACATCAAAAAATATCATGATGTGAGACTGTACATCTTTGTTTCCTGCAATGTAAAAGATGATTGTAATACGCCTTCTGGTGACTTATGAACTGTGCAGTTTCATAAGAAATTATGAATATTTAAAACCATCAGAATTGGGTATGCTTATGCACGTTACTTTACATCAATTTGAACTAAAATTTATCATTAAAAAGCCAAAATAAACTCCCAGAGTCTTGCAAACTCTGTTCCATGTATGTTTACATGATCAAATTATGATAGCCTATTTGGATGACGTATTCACTTTCATTCAACTTTATAACAAGAAATGATTAGTTTGCCATGTGGAAAAACTCTGTTGTCAATGCATAGAGCTTTGTTGAAGAATCTAGCAAGCAAGCTGGTTGCAGATATCTTCCAAAGATATAAGATCTTTATTAGATGGTAGTTTTGGCTAACTTTTGTACCCTTGATTGCTAGTGACTAGAAAAAAAAATCACATATTTTTTTAACCGTCTGCCTTGTATGTTTCTCACCCTTGGAAAGATCATGGAAATAATTCTGCTCTGCTAATTTCTTTTTCTTTTCCGTTGAACACTGTTGTGGATAATAAATTTTACACCATCATCTAATGATATGCTTTCTTGTCAATTTATTATGAGAAACAAAGAAGCCTTCGAAAAGAGAAGCTTGTAAGGGTTGTTTTTGTGTTGCTAGAGTTAGCTCTGTTAGAAGTGGACATTTGATTGGCTTTTGGTAGAAGGGTTTACATTCTTTCCACCAAATGCATTGGAAGTCAGCAATTTTTATGTATGACTGCATATCTGTATTGCCAGGAAAGTGGAAAACAGAAGATATAACAAAACTGTGATGAATCTGGGAATATCTACATCGCCATATCACAATATGTGATGTAATTTAATTTTATTGATGTTATCATAATTAATACTATAGGATACCCTATTGATATCCGAATCCAACATATAAGATAGGGATAGAAGTATAAGTATGTTAGCAAAAGTACCCCATAAAACAAGATTTTGTGCCTTTATGGGCATGGATCAAATATGGTAGAGGGGTACCTGAGCCATATCAGGAGAGGCATATATCTATTAAGTTAGCACATGAAGTCAATTTTTGTTGAGAGCTAATTTCAGAGGGTTGCTTTTGTGTTTCTAGAGTTAGCTCAGTTAGAAGTAGACTTTTGATTGGCTTTTGGTAGAATGGATTGCATTCTTTCCACCAAATGCCATTGGATAGTGATTTTTGTATATGACTGCAAATCTATGTTTTCTCAGATCCTTGGTCCTGTCTGCTACCACATCAACAGTTTATGTACTATCAGAATCACTATGTTTGATACAGACCATTCATCCCTGTCTGCTTGCAGAGATCTGAAATTTGGTGAACTTTTGTCATTTTATGAGAAATGATGAAATATCCCACCTAGGGTATTTGCCAAAATTTTCTGATTTTTCCAAAATCTGATTTGAAAACCCTAGTTCTGATTTTCTGATTTATTGTTACAGATCTGATCATGCACTTATTACAGCCACTTAACATGTCTAAAACATCATAAAGATCATGCCAAAATATATACTCAAACCCTAGGCGAATTACACATGGATCCACACCAAAAGATAGCAAATTGATGAACAAATTAGATTAGAGTTCTGGTGTTATAAATCAGATTATCCAACTATGCAATTACATCAAATTCATGGCTCAAACTTGGCTAAATATCATCCACAACTCTGGTGCTACAAAATCAGAATCAGATCAGAATCATACCAAATGATGATGAAGAATGATGACAAAAACTAGTCAAGGATGAGCAATTTCCTCCAAAAGATATCGGCACTCCACAAATGGTGAAAGATGATGTCAAGATGCCTTCCCAAAGTGAGCGAACTCTTCCCAATGGTGGTCGGTGTTGATAGGGTTTTGTAAGATTTCTACCCAAGAATGCAAGTGATTGAGAGAAAGCAAAACAGAAATTAGATATGAGCCTAATAAACTGTATTCAACTCAAGAGAATGCAAAGCAATACAATAGAATGAGGTTGCTCGTATGAGAGCAAGAGGTGGATATATATAGGATATTCCACCCAAGAGACTAAAAACACAACCAATTTGGCATAAAGTGAAAAAGTCCCTAAGTAAACTTAACCTAGTGTGAATTATGTGAGGGAATATTATTTAACTAATAAATAGTTAAATAATATGAATTATCCTCACACAAGGGAAACTAGATAGGAAATATCCCTATTCACACTAACAGGTTTGATGCTCAGTTCTTATCTACAAGTCTGCCTTCAAAAGACCCTCCAAATGGCCGCTCAAATCTGATTCGAAGGTCTGAAAATATCTCTCCAAAATTTGTGCTCAATTCTGATTTGAAATCAGCATACAAACTCCCAAAAATCGGCGCTCCAAGATGGTGAAATCTGTCCACAAAATCGGCGCTCAAGCATGAAATGAGTCTCCTCAAGATCGGTGCTCCTAATGATGAAATTGATCTCCAACAGTGGCGTCCAAATCTGCTCCTAAGAATATGGCGTGAATGCTCAAGGAATCCTTAAAATTCTCCAATGAAGTGCAAGTGTGAATTCCGTATGAATCCACCTTCGAGATGCAATTGGGTTTTCGTCCAATACACCTTCTTTCCACAAGGGTTTTCGTCCTTGGAAAAGTCTTGCAACAAAGTTGCAAATCAAAGGGAATAGATGTCAAAAAAGGCTAAGTGACAATGCTCACGCCACCAAGATATTCTTCTATATATGCAAATCCTTTTACCTCCTACTCTAGCCGACCAAGAAGACAAATTTCACTTTTTCCCTCCAAGATTTGGCCGACCACAACTAGGCGCCAAATTCAAATTGAAGATTTGAATTAAAATTTATCCTTTTTCCTCCAAGTTGGCCACCAAAGAAACATAATATTTTATTATTTTTACTTCAAAAAGGCCGACCAACTTGGGCTCCCAAAATACAATTTTAATGTTAGATTTTGAAATCTCATTTCCCTCCAAATTGGGCGCACCACTTTCACAATAAAATAATATTATTTGTATTTATTTTTCCATCAGTCCAAAACTCCAAAATGGGTCGTTCCACTCCAAGGGTAATTTATTAATTATTTTTGACCCATTCAAAATTATGATAAAAATATGTCATTTCCTGCTCACGCTAAGCCACGGAAAAATAGTTGAGCCCAATAAAATCAACTCTCCAAATATCAAGGCCAAGCCGACGTTCAAAACCATATCTCAACCAAAACATTCCCTTTCCAAGTGAATTAGCCTACGGGAATGAAGAATACGCTAACTTGAACTCCGCTAGGTGATCATGCCGGAAAGGGGGACACTACAAATGAATATTTTAATTTTAATCAAGAAAAAAAATTGTAATGACATGCATTTGATAAGGACATTGGTGTTAGTTGTGAATCTCTTGTTACTTCAATTGATAACTAAAATGCTTTTTTCTTCATGTTTTTTCCTTTTAGTTTTGCAAATATTCACAAAATTTCAGACTCAGGCCATTCATAAAAGGACAAAATTTCAGATCATATTGCTACCATAGCAACAGTTTATGTACTATCAGAATCTCTATGTTTGATACAGATCCTTGGCCCTGTCTGCTAGCAGAGATCTGAAATTTTGTGAACTTTTGTCATTTTATGAGAAATGAATACTTCAATTTTAATCAAGAAAAAAATTGTAATGAAATGTATTTGATAAGGACATTGGCGTTAGTTGTGAATCTCTTGTTACTTCGATTGATAACTGAAATGCTTTTTTCATCATTTTATTTTCCTTTTAGTTTTGCAAATATCCATTTGTTTTTACATTAATAATGAGAATATATGTGTTATGGGAAACTTGAATAATGGAAGCCTTATACAGGTCCCAGAATTTGAAGAAGCAGCATTTAGTGCACCTCTAAATAAACCAGTCAGATGCAAAACAAAGTTTGGTTGGCACTTGCTGCAAGTCTTGTCTGAAAGGTACACACAGCTGTTCATGCATTACTATTCACCATTTTCTAATTTTCTTTTGTAGCAATATTTTGTAAGAAAATAATTTTAGCGGTTGACTGTTGCAAATTGTAACTTTTTCTAAATTATATCAGGCAGGGAGGATTTCTTAAGAATATTGAACCAGAAGAGCTTCATCTTAAAATGCAGGAGGAGAGTTTTATAAGTGATGCTCAATTATTGGATGTTCGTGAACCAGATGAAGTGTATGTGATATTTGTTGCTGTCTGCTGACATTTCATTTATTTTTCTTGTATGAAGGAGATTCTTTTCCAGATATTTCTATCATTGTTCTAATGCTATTGCAATTTCTTTTTTGGATGAACTCTTAACAGAGATATTGCATCCTTACCTGGTTTCAAGATTTATCCCCTCAAGCAATTTGGAAATTGGGGCCCAACTGTAACAACCGACCTTGATCCATTGAAGGACACTTATGTTTTGGTAGGGTTTGTTTTTGTAATGCATCCTTTCTGACACACATCTCTTGGATTCAATCCTTCAGTTCGAATTGAATAAGGAATCAGAAAAAAAAATATAAATCTACCATACATGACATGAAAATAATTACTGTCTATGCAATTAGAAATGTCACATAAAATGGAGTTAGAAAGAAGCAAGAACAAAAGAATCTCCACATTGCTATGCATACCAACATTGCTTGTTGTTACTGGAACAGCTTTTCATACCTAGAGAAATATACTTCTGTAAGTGACCTGCCCTATTTATCAAGAGAGCACACTCTTGAAAATGCACTTGTTATTTATACCATAGCAGCAAAAATCTTTAATGGGAATAACTCTGCAAGCCAAAGGATAAAGGTTTTTTCAATTTATCAGGATTAAATCTGGAGAAAATAGGGTTAAGGTTAGGTGAAAAATCAGAAAAAAGTTTCTACAGAAATCGAAAAAAATCTAGAAATCCTAAACTTCTTTGACTGAAAAATTGCCAAAAAATTGTGGAAAATCACAATTTAATTATGGGTCGCAACTTTACTGGGATTGAACATTTAATCATGATTTTGTCAGTCAAAATCTCATTTGACCAATTTTTTCAAGGAAAAACTTGGTGTGGGGGATGAGAAAAGATAACCCACGATTTATCATGATTTTTTAAAGATTATTGCTTCTATGATTTATACAACCTTAGACCAGGTTATAAAACAGGATCTGCAATGCAGGTCCAACTAAAGTTGGTGGGCATTAATGTTTCTGCAAGTTTCTAGTATTTGTTTTTGTTGGATTTTGAGGATGGCAAGGGAGGGGTTAGGAGACTCTGTGTGTATACACACACTTAAAATTTAACAGCTTTTCATTAGCTATTTAAGCATCATTAAACATTCTAAAGAGCTGCATTGAAAATATAAATAGAACATCCATGACTTTGTAATATCCCCTTTTTTTAGTAATACTGATTTACAAGCTTTTGTCCAGTTCCAGTTTTGACCATAGCAGCCTGGGGTTTGATGAGGGGATCTCCAAGATTCTTGGAGCATGCAGGTTGTGTTCTGCAGAGATGTTTGTTTTTGCAGTGAGTTCAGTGGGTCTTGAGGACCCTTAGGACAATTTCAAAAGTGAATTCCGACTTTCGGCGTGTTCTCCAAACTTCTTGGAGAGCGCGTGTATTTATAAAAGTCGCCTGGTCGGCTCCGATTATCATCTTTCATCATCAATATCATTCCAGTATAGTTAGGTTTTGGTTTCGATACTGTTTCAGTGGTTTCTGCAACTTGGGTAAATTAATGAGCATTTATTTAATGATTTCACTAAGGTTGCTTAATTTTATGAAATAATTCAAAAGCAACTTAGTGTAATAGCTCGTTAGAAAGGTAATCAAAAGTTTTAAATCATGGACCCTTAAAAAAGGGACTTTGCACATCAAATATTATTATTTTTTTTAAAGGGTCTTTTGCAGCAAAAAAGGGTTATTTTATTAAAGTGAATTTTAAAATAAGGTTGTTGGAAAGTTCTTCGAGAAAGTTATAAAAGGAGGTTGTGAGAGCTCATTTGGATATGCTGAATATATTTTCTTGAAGAATTTGGAGAGAGATCTTGTTTGAGCAAACCCTAGGATGAAAACCTTAAGGGAAATTGTTTTTGGTAGTGCAAGATCTACCCTAGCTGATTTGTAGGTGGAATCACACAGGTTTCACTCATGTGCATAAATAAATGGAGATTTGTAGTTGGTGCTGAAGGAGTTCATCTTCAAATTTACGGAGTTTGCATTGCAACTATAAATTTGAGTTTCATAGAGATTTTATTTGAGTTTCTTGAAGATATTCATTGAAGAATCATTTGATGAGGATGAGGGTTTATGACTAAACCCTAGCGGCTATTTATGAAGTTTCATGGTGAGTGCTTTGTATTTAAGAAGTTTATTTTGCTAGCCGCAATCCCAGCTATTTAGATGCAACCTTATCTAGTGATAGCACTCACACAAGGCAGCCACATGGTAAAAAAGAATGTGGAAGGTTATTGGAAGTCGCCCAAGGATAAAACTCCCTGCTGCAGTCTCTATTCATTGGTGTTTAATCTCATTTGATGTTATCATAAGTTTTAAGAAGGGTTCGTGGGTTCTTGAAGCAACTGCCAATAGTTTGTGGAGAGTTTAAGGTGTCAACACATTCAACTCCTTTTTTGGAAGTCGCACTTGGTTTTGAGGTGCCAATATTGAAGTCTACAATGATGCCATCCATGCAACTATGCATTGATTACATTTTAGTATGTACACTTCTGTAATTTTGGAATACTGTAATTGTAAACAGCAAGTTGGTATTCAAATCTTTAATTTGAATCAATCTAATGTTCACCGCAAATTGTTTGTCAAAATGCAATACCGTACTTTCTATATCAGCTTTTGGTTATTGTTGTTCTTCTTTGATACATGTATACAATAAGTTTATTTAAATGTCCATTGTAGTATATATGAACTAAAACTCATTTTGCATGATAAACACATCACAAACAAACATTCAAACAAGCTGTCCACACAACAAACTCAGAAAATTCAGTGAAACCAGTAGTATAGGAAATGTTTGACGGAATGTCTGCACATGAAAAACTTGTAAACTGGTGTTTATCAGCAAAAGTTTAGATATGGGTTCTTACAAACTTTCAATATTGAATGCGAAATTTCAAATGTGTGGTTGTTCTATTACCATGAAAATAACTAAAAGAAGAGTCCGAGTCCCATATAAAAAAATTAAAATCAGAAAATATAATAATTGTATTTGAGCCATGATAGCCATGACAAAATGCTAAGCATTGAAGTAGGCCTTATTATTTTTTTAGTGATCACTTGTAAGAACCCCTGTCTAAAATTTTGCTCAAAAACACCAGTTATTAAATTTCCATGTGTAGGCATTCCGTCAAACATTTTTCCAAAATGCATACAAAACTAAATTTCTGATTGTAAAGGATACAAAATAGTTTGCAAAGTGATATTATCGATAGGAAACATTCATTTTGATATTGAGTTTCATTGACAATGGTTGGGTATTATAACAAACAGTTTGCATAATATAATAGATTGAATTAAAGATTTGAATGTTTTCTTGCTGTTTACAAACGCAATATGACAGTATTTCAGATTGCAACAGTGTACATACCAAAATGAGATCAATACATAGTTGCATGGATGCCATGATTATAGACTTCAAAGTTGGCGCCTCAAAACCAAGTGTGACTTCCCAAGTGGAGCTGGAAATGTTGATACCTCCTTAGAATCTCTACAAAACTGTAGGCGGCTACAATAAGAACCCGCGTCCTTTTTTGATCTTTTAATATCCTCAAATGAGGCTGTATATTATTGAATAGGGGCTACGGTTGGGTATTTTATCCTTGGGCGACTTCTAATAACCTTCCACATCCTCTTTCACCATATGTGATTGCTTTGTGTTAAGTGCTATCACAAAATAAAGGCTGCGTTTGAGTTGCTGGGGCTGCGACTAGCAAATAAACCTCCTTAAATACAAGGCGCACTCACCATAAGCTTCATAAAACAACCACTAGGGTTTGGACATAAACCTTTCTCAATATCAAATGAATCTTCAAATCATATCTTCAGAAATTTTGAATAAAATCTCTATAAACCACAAATTTATATTTGCAATGCAAATCTCATAAATTTGTAAAAATGAATCCCTTCAACACAAGCAAATAATTTCCATTTATGAACCTGCGTGAAACCTGTGTGATTCCATTTGCAAATCAGTTAGGGTAGATCTTGCACCACCAAAATTGATTTCCCTTGGGGTTTTCCACCTAGGGTTTGCTCAAGCAAGAGCTCTTTCCAAATTCTCCAAGAAAATATATTCAGCATACCAGAAATGAGCCTTTCAACCTCCTTTTATAACTTTCCCGAAGAATTTTCCAGCAACCTTATTTTAAAGTTCACTTTAATAAAATAACCCCTTTTTGCTCCAAAAGACTCTTTTAAAGAAATAATATTTGATTCGCAAAGTCCCCTTTTTACGTGTCAATGATTTAAAATCTTTGATTATCTTTCTAACGAGCTATTACACTAAGTTGCTTTTGAATTATTTCATAAAATTAAGCAACTTTAGTGAAATAATTAAATAAATGCTTATTAATTCACCTGAGTTGTGGAAACCACTGAAACAATATTGGAACCAAAATTTGATTATACTGGATGATACTGATGATGAAAGATGATAATTGGAACCGATCGGGTGACTTACTATAAATAGATGCTCTCTCCAAGAAGTTTGGAGAACACACCGAAAGCTAGAAATCACTTCTAAAAGTGTCATAAGGGTTCTCAAGACCAACTGGGTCACTGCCAATAACAATTGCCACTGCAGAACACAACTCGCATGCTCCAAGAACCTTGGAGTTCCTCTCTACATGCACTGACAGCTTTGGTCAAAACTGGGAATTGGACAAAAGCTCGCAAACTAGTATTACTAAAAATGGGGACATTACATCACTAGTTATGTGTCATTTAATGTTGTTTTACTTAAAATCTTGATGTTGCAATTTTATTCTGCATAGGATTCTTAAAATGATATAGATCATAAAATTACCGGCCAAACACTCTTAATGAAGATGATTAATCATTAAACAATTCAATGGCAATAAGTTTCTCACTTTCTGATCAGTAATTAGTGTGGATATTCCGCTACGTAATTCATCAGCATGAATGCTTTTCAACGTTAATGTAACTTGGTAGGAAAGTTGCTGTTCAATGTATGGAATAATAGGAAATCAGCCCTTATAATAACACATCTAGCAATGTAAGTGTGCTTAGCAACATAAGGAAGCATGTGATAACAAGTAAGAGAGCATAGATTTAAGAGACAACAGCAATATGACCTGGAGAAACCCAATGTGGATGAAAACTCTAGGAGAGTGAGTGTTAAACTCTTCAAGTCACTATTTCAAGAGTTGTTACAAATGGTTTACTGCCTTCTCAAGGCCTGCATGGACACACTGTCCTAAGAATAACAATGTCTAAGCACTATAGAACTCCACGATTTGCTCTCACTCCCTCAAATCAAATCACTTCACTTAGACTCATAGGCTGAAGAAGAATCGCTTAATTCAACCAATTTTACAAGAACACTAAGGAAAACTATTTCAAATTGTAACTGAAACTAAGGAATCTAGAACATTTCATCTTCTGAAAATGCCATGGACTTTGTCTTTTTGTCCTGGTTTGGACAACTTCGACTGCAGTTGAACCTGTCTCTACTCATGATGAATTTGATTGTTGTTAAACCCATTAAACGAGTTTGACTGCAGTGAAACCCATCACCCATGCTCTGTTCTTGTCTTACTTCAATACCTTGAATGTCTGTAGACTTAATGCATATCTTTATCTATTCTGCCCAGAATCTTGAACATTTCAGCTTCTGAAAGTGCCATGGACTTTGTCTTTGTTTTGGATAACTTTGAGGTTGAACCCATCTCTATTGACTGTCTCTAACGATGAATTCAATTGTTGTCAAACCCATTAAATGAGTTCGACTGCAGTCAAACCCATCCCCCATGATCTGTTCTTGTCTTACTTCAATACCTTGAGTGTCTGTACACTTAGTGCATATCTATCTCTATTCTGCCCTGACAATTTGATCTTGGTTCCTCTGTTGCAGATATCTTCTTGCTTAAATGAGTTATCTCTCAGGATTGAGAAGTACAAGGATGAGTTTTGAGAAGATTATGTGACTATGCTAGCTGATCACACTTACTTAACAGATCCTTTTTCAGATCACTTTCTTTCTTCTAGATTCCAATAGAATTTGAGGAAGAAGTGGATTGTAGAGAAAAAAGGTGAGAAACTAACCTTGAAATTCCATGACGAGAGACCAAGTCCCAAGGAGCCCCTTGGAATTTAGAGATTCAAGAGGAGTGGAGAGACAAACAAAGAGCATTAAGCACTCTGGTTCTTAGAGCTTTAAAGAATTAAAATAAAAGTGCTTTAAAGAATTAAGATAAGAAGTCCCTAAGTTCACCTTTACTTCCAGTTAATGCTGTTGGCCTTACTTCTATAGTTAACAGGAGAGTTCTTGTCTACAGTTAATGCATGTCAGGGTTTTGAACTTGTACCGTGGTAAAAGGGCAGACTTTTGAAGAAAGTGATGCTTTAAATCACCTTTGACAACATTCGTTTTGAACTTTGAATCTGTGCATAACAGAATGATCAGTCAGCAACCTGAAATTTCAGAACAATCAACCATTCAGAAGATTTCTTTACCATCATGATGACCTCCTTGTAAGCTTCTCACAAATCCTTTGCCAAAAATGTAGGCTTTTGGCTAAAGTCTTGTAACTAGTCTAGAAATGGTCAATTGTGGAACCGTACAAAAAAAGTGTATAATATGATTAAGCTATAGTCGATTTTCTTCAAGTATCTTCAAATATACAACAAATACTTGTAAGAGGAGAAGAAAAGTACAATAAAAAAATCTTGACTTTTGTTTAAGTGTGATCAGGAGAGGTTTATCCTTGTCCAATGCTAAATGAGTTGTGTGTGTTGAATTTAGATCCTCGTACCTGCCTGATAATGAATGCTGAAGACAATGTAATTTGTGCTGTTGATCCTGAGTAGATAAGAGGAATACTCAAATTGAATAAGCACAAGTTCACTTTTAGAATTGGAATATTAGGTACATGGAGAACCAAATAGCAATTAAGTTGAAATTTCAATTGTGTATGATTTCTTTCCTAATGTATGAGATAGGGTTCCCATCTAAACTTTTTGGAATGCAGAAATATTTAAAGGAACAATTCCTAATAAGATTTTTGGTAAAAGTTGGGTGGAAGTCCCATCCTGATAGATTGCCAAATAGAAATGCAAGTGAAGCAATATACCAGATGTTTTGGATGAGTTCACATCATCACAAAACATAATAGCTGCAAGTTCCAAGAATTTGTTAAGGGTACTCTATATGGTTTCATTTTGGTTTGTGCCATCTTGTACATGTATTGTTGTACACCAGGGTAGCGTTAAAGCTAGACAAGAGGCAGTATCCATTAGAGTCGATTTGTTTTGTTGAAATCCAGAGCGCTCAGATTGCAGAGAAAATAGAAATTAAACACAGGCCATGAATACTTTTATTAAATATGCCCAGATAATCAATTCAAAGCATAACAAAGATAATATATAGGAGCCTACACAACTACCTAAACTATCCTACGGGAAAATAAATCCCGATAACTCTAAAACATAACTCATTAATAAACACCTAACATCCTACGATAACAAACAAAATTACATATCAATATCCTATGTTCTAATACAAGAACACATAACACCTTTGGATCACAAGGAAATCCAACAAACCCCCTCAGCCCCCTTGATCCAAAAGGGGTAAATTTGGATGATTTGAAGTGTCTGTGAATTTGGTCAACCACTCAACCCTGCCACTTTGCAACTCAGTCCTCTAAGCTCCTAGTATTGATTAACCTGTGCCAACACCTATAAGTATCCTCTTGATGCCTGACTCTCTGCTCCACACTCTATGGCGAGCAACCCTTATCAATCTATACATCCAGTGCCTCCCTGACATGATCATGTTGAAAATAATCTTTGACCATATCATAGTGTGAGCAAAATATGTCTTTATGCAACTAAATGATGAACATCCTGGTGGATTACCATTATCACAACATAAAGATAACACATAATGTCAAGAGAACACCACTCACAGACTGATAGTGAAGAGCTTTTACACAAAATGGCTTTACCACTCGCTAGAATCTTGCTCCACATCAACACTTACAAAACTGGAAATAAAAAATGAACACAACACTGCTAACACTAAACATCACACTGCTTTGAAACACCAAACTGCAAAACTAAACTGCAACAACCATACTAAAAAACCAGGACTGCCTCTCAATTAGTGTGCCAAATCTTCGAGCAAGAAGCTAACTGTAGACGGGAATGTTCCTCCATCCTCCTAGTGGGTTCTCCAACCTCCTCTTTGATCCCTAGGGTCTAATAACCAGATGTAGCATAAGAATCTCTAAAAACCCCATAGGCAAAATCAAGATTTTCATGCATAAAAAAACACTTGAATTTCATTATAACCCCAAGATAACAAAATGCATTTCCTTATTACTCCAAGATAACAAAATGCATTTCCTTATTACTCCAAGATAACAAAGTCCTTTATTTCTCCTCATAAATTACAGTTGCTTGTATGCCAAATTTAAACTAGTGTAGCATTACAAAAAACATGGATTTGAACTCTAGACCTTCCAACATTAAAATACATAAAAGAACCCTTCTATGCTCTACATTTTACATATTTTTTTCGTCACATTCCTTGCATGCCAAAAAAGGAAACAAAATAAAAGATAATACTGGTCAGACATAGCAAACAACAATGTTTGTTTAGCACTGTATGATAAAATGCTTTCAATAAAGATGATTTCACCAAATAATTCTACACTTATTGGAATTTGATGAATGTAGTTATAAAATGGCTATGTGTTGGACAACGTGGAGCATGAGCATGAGCTCAAGCAAAAGGGTGATAGAGATCCAACCAAAGCATTTTCAACCTTCTTAAACAATGAGGATAAATCTGAGTATCAAAATGCAGATAAGAATTTAGCTATGATCCACGACGTTTTGGGGATGTGGATGATGGGATGGTAGGGGACACGTTTCGGGGACTGTAGCCTGGGGCCATCTTTTGGGGACGACAATATAAAATTATATTATATATATATATACTCAAATTAAAAAATATACTAAAAATATGTCATTCTATATTATTATATAGTATATATTGAATATATTATTATTATTTTTTATTGGGTCGTTATTATAATATTTGTCATTAATAGCTTTACAACTTGAAAATATCCTCACTCCCCCTTGTCTCAGTCAAGTTCATCATCTATCATCATCCATGGTTGGCGGCTATCATAGGGTTTCATTGCTTCATCTTTGAAGGTGTGATTTGTGCATTGGAACGATTTTATTTCCATCATTTTCATATCAGAAATTGTATCAGATCTGCCCTAATTTCCGAGTTGTTATCAGCTCTATCATTGTATGATTGGCATCGTAACAATTGGGTATGTTCTTTGTAATGCAAACCCTTTCAAATCTTCAATTTGAAATAATCTACTTGCTGTTCCAAATTATATCAGTGGTCTGATTAACATTTTCAGTCATCTATTTATCTTTGTTTCATGCATCAAATGGTTTTACATTGATATCATAACATGGCAAAAACATTCATGCATTGAAAACACATGAAAACCATTGAAACAAACAAGAAAGCCTAATCAGAAAATTCAGATCAGAATTTGAAAAGTGGATCAGATTTTACAAGGGATCTTACACAATGTAGCGGTATCTAATATCCCTGACTGGATATATGCTAAAATTCTGATTTATAGGTAAGCTCTGATATGATTTTCTGAATCTTGCATTTTTTATAATGAAACCCTAGGACTGTTATATGAATTTATTTTCGGCACTTTAATTTCCTTTTCAAACCCTAGATCGAATTTATCTTTTCTAATTTAAACAATGATGAACAACGGACACATATGCACACCAATTGCTCAAATAACATAGCAATAACGAATCTTTATGATGATGACTTCAATTATGAACCCACTCAACATTATATCTCATCAATATGCAAACATATAGATGGCACAATTTCGAATGTCTGAAGTAAACAGTCTGCTGCTACAACTTGGCATTATTATATGGGAATGCAATTACATCAAGTCCATGCCTTCAACATAGCCATTCAATCATGCAAAACACTGCTATTACAAATCAGGAAGGAATGATGAATAACACATACCAATTTCAATACCCAAATACTACTACAAGATGAGCGAACCTATCTCAACAGATCTGCTTTCAAAGACTGGATGGATAATCTACGAATGATGGACAAATTGATACTAAATGCTGCTCAACAGTGAGCGACCTCTCCTATAATGATCAGCGCATGTTCAGGATGATGATTGGGATTGGAGAAGTCTGTGATACCACTAACTGCTGTTCGCCTGCAACAAACCCTTGAACAAACTGATTTGAACTTTGAAACGCCTCTCCAAAATTGCCGTCCCAGCTGGGAAATCTCCTAGCTGATTGCTTTTATAAACAATCACTCGAACTGCCCTCTGTGATGATCTCTTCCACAGTCAATAAGTCTGATCTGAAATCAGAGATATATCAGTATGCATAACACCTGAAATTGGCGTCCAATCTGAGGTAATCTGTCATACAACTTGGTGCTCAGATAAGTCTTTAATATCTTCAACAAGGCTTACAATCAATGGCGCCAATATCTGCTATAGATATGTCTTCAAAGGATGAATAATGATGACAAGGTTGCTGTCCAAGACTCTGCTATGCAAATCGCTGCTAGGGTTATTTCTGTAGATGAATGTGCTGTCACGATCTGCAAGATATTCTCAAGAATGGCATTCAAATACAATGCAATGAATCTTCAAGGTCTTCAATGTTATGCCAAATGATCTTTAGACTTCAAATCTCCAACAATGTCTTCTACAATTTACAATTATGGTCTCCAATAAGCTCTATGATGAATACTGATTGCATCCACCTCTCAAAACGGGAATGGGGCCATTGTAGTCGGTCATAATTGTAGTCAGCCGTAGTCGGCCAAGTAAATAATCATAAATTAATTAGTGTTGTTATGTTAGGAGTGTTATCGGCCCGACGGTTGGATAGTTATAGAGTTGTTGTCAACGGTTGGTATCTCAACCAACCTTGGCCAAGTTATATATTGGCTTAATACTTTGTAGTCGGGGCGACCCCACAGCATTGTAACATTGTAGTGTAATACTGATATATTCAATGAATGGGAACAATGCTTTATTCTGTGCAATGCTGTTATAATTTCATGCTCTGTGTTATGCACTATACTACTTAATTCTGTTTACTTCATATTCTGTGAAACACACCATATTGCGGTAAACATTTGGCGTCGTTGCCAGTTTGAACACGGGTTGAGGGTGACAAGTCGATGACAAGCTGAGTCGTCCGATGCCATTGGGTGACGAGTTGAGTGAAGATGGTGTCGTGATGGGGCAGCCGACCGAAGAGTCAGTACAAGCAAACTAGGATCAAGACGCTCTGACGGAAGACCTTTGCAGTTTGTGGGAAAACTCGTGAAGGACCACGTACGGAGGGAGGCTCTCAGGCGAGAGATCCCTTAGTCGGTCATCTGGGATCAAATGCACGTCAACCAAGAGGTCGACCATCTCTTCACCCGAGTAGCAATTAATGCCCATACAACTCAATAAAGATAAGAACCGAGTACCAAGTGGGCATGAAACACCAGAGGAAAAAACACGAAGATTATTGAGATTAAAGAAACAAGAAGAACGAAGGAAAACATTGAGACAAATTGCCAATGAACATCATGATGCCGACGAAGGAATTTTCAAGACACCGCTGACAAATAAAGAAAAAGGGAATGAAAATGAATTGACAGAAGAAATTGAAAATAGCATACACCGCATCGGAGAGTTATCCATATCGGACGACGAAGGGCCGAGAGTTGGAAGATCTGAGCCTAAGACCCCAGGGCAGAGGGAGTATCAGAACAAACTCGAGGAGACTCAAGGTGTAGAGGACGCTGACAGAGGACGCGGGGAACACTCGAACGT
Source organism: Cunninghamia lanceolata (assembly GCA_027924645.1). Lineage (NCBI taxonomy): Eukaryota > Viridiplantae > Streptophyta > Pinopsida > Cupressales > Cupressaceae > Cunninghamia > Cunninghamia lanceolata. The sequence goes on along the minus strand of BSBN01001327.1, from coordinate 183,865 downwards.
GGCCGAGAGTGCAAGTGACGCACCGGGACATTGCGAGAGAACCAGTCCAGTCAGATCCAACACATAAGGAGGGCATCGGGGAAGGATAGTGACTCCACTAGCCGAGAGGCAGAAGTTGCCAAAATTTACGGGGGATGGGTCAGAAGATCCAGTACGACACTGTAAGATGTGTGAGACGATTTGGATAGCCAATGGGCAAGATGATGTGGATTACTGGCTGAAAACATTTCCAGCGACATTGAGAGATAGTGCCATCGACTGGTACACAGAGTTGGCCCAAGCACACAGGGCATCATGGAGATTACTTAAGAAGGCATTCCAAGACGAATTCAAACTTCTGAGGGATGACAGTGAAATTGTAGCGGAGATCTACAGTACGAAGCAAGGGAAGCACGAGAACGTGCGAACCTCCAACCGGAGACTGAAAGAATTGTTGGGAAAACTGGAGACTCAGTCGGCCGACGGGCTGAAGAAGCGATGGTTCATCGAAGGGTTGCGTCCATCGCTGAGAAAGAAAATGAAAGTCGTGCCTCCGTCATCATACGATGAAGGCTACAATCGAGCGATGGACATAGAGAGTGAAAATAAAATATCCTTCCGAGGGAAAAGGAAGACGGACGACGAGGAGAGTACGGATGACAACAGTGACAGTGAGTCCAAGACCGTGCAAGCACTCAGGAAGGACATGATGAGAATGATGAAAGAACTGAAGGCCGACAAGGAGAGTATGAGGGAAACCAGAGAACTGTGGTGTACAGATTGCAAGGGGGAAGGTCATACAAAGGCAAATTGTCTGAAAAAATTGTTTTGTGATATTTGCCAAATGATGGGACATTCCATCAAGGAATGCCCATACAATCTGAAAGCAAGGGGTACGCAAGTACTCTTCACTCAAGGAGAACCGTCAACACCACCGAACACACCACCAAAGCCCCAGTACAATAGCCATGCATCCCCTGGAGGTTACCAAAGCAATAGAAGTCCGAGAAACAGATTGCAGTACGACAGCAAAGGGCGATCTATGATATAGTGCCGGCAGTGCAACGAGTGGGGACACTTTGCAAAAGAATGCCCGAACAACAATCAGAACACAATAAATGCATTATGCAAGTGGTGTGGGCCTGGAGATTACGAAGAAAAAAGACTGTCCGAAGCAAAAAGGGGTGAACCTCATCAATCTCAAGGAAAATGATGAAGAAATCCTTGCTATCACCCGAGCACAGTGGAAAAAGGCCACTTATCCAGATCCCCGTATGGAAAAAGAAAGACTCCGCGAGGCACGAAAGGAAGTGGAAGCTACCATGAAAACCGAACAGAGGAACTCAAACAAAAAGGCAACCGCAACCCTACGATCGGAATCGGACAAGACAAGCCAAGTACTGCAAGCTACCATACCAATTAAATTGGCAGACCTCCTCCAAAGCTTGCCTCAGTTAAAAGTAGCAATATCCAAGGTAATGGAAGACAACTCGCACGAAGGCCAAGCCCACACAACAGAAGATGTTATAGTAGAACCACCGCCAACGGGAGAACAAGTACTCGACCCGAGGTTGCTGGCGATTAATACTGGAAAGAAACCGGCCGTAGTACATATGGAAATCCTTGGACTAAATTTGACAAATACCATAGTCGACGGTGGATCTGGAGTAAATGTACTACTAGAAGAAACTTGGAAGAGCCTCGGGAAGCCTACTCTATGGCCACAAAACTTCTAGTTAGTGGGAGCCGACCAGCACGGGATCAAGGCGCTGGGAGTGCTAATGGCTCAAAAAGTAAGAATCGGTACCTAGCAATTTTTGTTAAATTTTGTAGTCATAACAGCACAGAATGCGTCGTACAATGCATTACTCGGTCAAGGATGGCTAATAGCCGCCAAGGCCAACCACAACTGGAAGAAAAACACTCTGTCCATAGAAAATAGACGTAAGAAGTTTGTCATTGATTTGAAGACACAAACCGTCAGCGAAGAGTTGGCGTCGGATTCTGACTCGGATGAAGGGAACTTGACAAAAGGTGGGAAGGGGCCAATGGAGCCCGATGGTGAAGGGGTGCTGGAATTACAGGAATGCTCAGAAGACGAGACAAATTCATTCAACGGGTTATTCCACTAGTAGATGGAAGATTACGAGTTCTTTCAACCGGAATGTAATATGCTTTCAATAAAAGAAGTCAGCGAGAGCTCTCCGATGAACAATGCAAGTCCTCGTAGTACAAGTCTTGGCAATGCAAGTCATGGCAGTGCAATTCTTGGCAAAACTCGGTCGAAGAGTGAAACACTCGACAACTCTAGGCCGACGAGTGAAAGTCCGAGCAACTCTAGGCCGACAAGTGAAACATTGTTCATGAATGAAGCACTTGATGGATTGACAAACACTCGACCACTTGGCAAGAAGGAACCAGTAATGAGTGACAAAGGGGAGGAAGGTAGTAATCAGCCGGAAGTAACAGAGCAAATAGTGGTAGAGACAAGTCGACTAGAACAGACAAGTCGACCATGAGAGGCACAGAAAGAATATACAGAGAGTGAAGCCAAGAAAAATGGCGCACATACATTTGAATCGGACGAGGTGATCAGGTATGAAGAGTCATTGACAAGCAAGGTGAATCGGGGTGATAAAACTAACGACGGGAACACAACATTGAAAACACCGGTCAGAAAGAGACCATACAGAAAGAATAAGGACTATAGAGTATTTCCGTCGACTTGCAATGTTTTGGCGATTGGTGACAATCAACAGAGAAAAAATGTTCAAAAGTCAGATAGTTTAATTTTTCTGAAGACAACAGTTCTGGTCCCAATAAAGGCACCTGATCTTGCTGATGATTACAAAATCAATAAAGGTACGAAGAATGAAGTTAAAATATTTAATTTGGAGGATATGGCTACTTGTTGTACTGGCAAATCACCCCCACAACAAAATTCTAGAAAAGGGAAAAATGTTATGAGACAGATTATGTGACAAGAAAGTTCTAAAGTTGGAGTTACAGATCGAACGTGGACCCCGTCAGAGAAAAATAGAAAAATCCGGTTCAGGTTGAAAAATTGGAAAAGATGGAAAAAAAAAAATATTGGGAAAATTGGAAAATTTTGAAAAAAAAAAGGTACAACGTACGGCCCACCCCAGTCTCTGAAAAAAAAAAAAGACAGCAAGCCGTACGATGTACGACTTGGGCGTACGACGTACGGCCGAGTCGTATGCCGTACGGCCCACCCCACCCCGCCTCCAGACCGTACAGCGTACGACTCGGCCGTACGACGTACGGCCCACCCCACCCCGCCTTTAAAATACCCCGCCGTGCAAACAGAAACAGAGAGGTTGTTGGGAAATTGCCAGAGGGAAAAAAAAGGAGCTGAAGTCGTACAGGGCCGTACACTCTTGAAGCCGTATTGCTGAAATCGTACTCTTGAGGCCGTACTATATGAGTTTTTGGATTGCAGATGAGTGTCCGATTTTGTCAGAAGAATGATGTGCGCAATGTTGCCCTCGGACCCCGCGAGGGGTGCTGCCCCTCGACCCCGCTAGGGGCACTGCCCCCAGACCCCCATTGGGGGCGCTGCCCCCAAACCCCCATCAAATCAGTACTATCTTGATCCAGTGAGCAATGGGGTGCAACATTCGCAGCATTCAGTGTGCTATCAGATTGGGTCCCTTGGTTGGTTGGTCTACTGGTAGGTGTTCCAAATGTGTTGGTTCTATTTTTACACAGCTCCTATTTCAACATTATTGTCGGCAAAGCTTACTTAATGTCACTTGATGGTTTTCTGTCGTCTGGAAGACGACTAATTTTGTGGGGGGGATGATGTAGTCGGTCATAATTGTAGTCAGCCGTAGTCGGCCAAGTAAATAATCATAAATTAATTAGTGTTGTTATGTTAGGAGTGTTATCGGCCCGACGGTTGGATAGTTATAGAGTCGTTGCCAACGGTTGGTATCTCAACCAACCTTGGCCAAGTTATATATTGGCTTAATACTTTGTAGTCGGGGCGACCCCACAGCATTGTAACATTGTAGTGTAATACTGATATATTCAATGAATGGGAACAATGCTTTATTTTGTGCAATGCTGTTATAATTTCATGCTCTGTGTTATGCACTATACTACTTAATTCTGTTTACTTCATATTCTGTGAAACACACCATATTGCGGTAAACAAAAACCAAATCAGAAAATTCATATTAGAATTTGAAAAGTGGATCGGATTTTACAAGGGATCTTACACAATGTAGCGGTAGTAGGTTGGCAGCATCGCCGGTGGTAGTGGTGATTTGGTGGTGTATTGTAATGTCCCCTTTCTAGATACAGTGTTAGTCTATCATTGGGTTCGCGTAGACTGACAGCTTGGTGAGGGAACCATGGTGTTTTGGCATTGGTTTGGGCAATTCGGAGGTGTCGTTGTGGTTTGGATTCAGTTGACAGTTGTCAGTGTCAGTTTGGGTGTTGTGTGGCGCACTTACTATTTTTAGTAAGTCAGGGGTCGGTGCCGGATCGGGGATTTCAGAGAGGTTGGATTCGTCTCGTCGAGGGCTTTTCGACGAGCTATAGATCATTGCATTCCGACACCGTCTTGGCATTTATTTTAAAGTCCGTAAGTTCAAGTGAAATATTTAAAAGGGACTTTAATGTTAAATTATAAAGTGACTCATAAAATGAAATATTAAAAGGTCACTTATGCCTAGTGTGTGGACGCCCATCCCTAGGGGGATAAAAGCAATTTAAAAACATAAAAATCCCTCCAAGAAAGCCAATGGCCAACTTGAGGAGATAAAAAGGTGAAAAAGTGGAGTTCATTTCTGATGCTATGTTTATGATATTTTCTCTTATTGAGCTCTGCTAGGGTTTGTTCTTGTTAGGGTTTGGGGATTCGAACCAGAGGCTCTTAGAGACAAAAACCTCCCTTAGTAACGGCATTCTACAGGTGTGCAAGATCACCCAAAGGTGCCATTCGAGGTGGATGCATTCAGTGTTCACTATTGCGCTACAATGGAGTTGATATTTGGAGGATTTGAGGATTCGAAGATCATATCATTTTGAATTTTTGTTTGCAGCAACTGATATTCTTGTTTAGTGGCAGACTGAAGTGAGTCATTTGCTGCTGTGTTAAACCCTTTGTTGGCTGTACATGTCTGCATGAGGCCGTACCACAATTGAGGGAATTTCAGAGGCTATTTGTCATTCTTGTTGCTGATATCTTCTTCCAGCCATGGCCGCACACATCCAGGCATGACGTTGGGGGTTTTAGGCTTCATTTCTCTTTGTGGGCAGTTTTTATTCTGCATTATATGAGGCAGCTAGGGCCTCTTGTGCTGCTGATATCAATGTATGCATGATACTTTGTGTTCCTTGGTGATTTGGAGCAAATTTGTAATACCCAGTTGCTGGTCCGGCTATAGCATAAAATCGAAGTTGCAAATCTTGATATGGGTATTCATCTATAATTCATTTAGAGGTATTTCTTGATCTGGATTGTTGTCATTTTACTCTAAAACTTTGTATTTTTTCTGGGTTTGCATTATATGCTATCTATTGTATGTTCCGGTAACACACATATGCAGGAAAACTGAAACCCCTTCTGCATCTTTTGTCTAGTCTATAAGAACACCTCTAAAAATTAAAATAACACATAAAAAGATATTAAAAAAATACAAACAAGTATGACATTACATGTATTGGTTGCGACAGCTATCGGGCGACATTCGGTGAGCCGAGCAACGCTTTGAAGGCTCAGAGGCAGAGTTCTTCTGGTGGAGGTGTTGTTTCAGCAGTGGCGGCTATCGGTTGTTGAGCGGTGGAGTGGAGATTTCAGGTGGTGCCTGTTGGGTAGTTCGCAGCGAGCCCTTGGGCTGTCTGCGACCCAAAAACAAGGTCTGCGAGGGCCAAAAATGGGTCGCTTGGGTCGAAAAACCAGGTTGATCGGGTCCAAAACAGGCCTATGTGTTCAGACTGGGCACACAAGGCCTTGTTTTATTTATTTTTAATATTTTTGAAAATTTCGTCGTGTGAACCAGGCCGTACAAGTCTTGTATGGACCTAGGAGTAAAATTTTACTACGTTTTCTGCTCCCGGGTTGCATTTTGGCGAATTGACAGTCGTTTCTAAGGTTTTTGGGCCTTTTGAGTGTGATGGAAGGGTCGGATTTGACCCAAAATGCTTTGAAAATTAGTTTTTCTTCGTATCCCGTAAAAAAACACTTGCTACAAACGCTTGCAGATTTGGCCTACAAAGCTCAAATCCAGCCAAATAAAAGGCTAATCTGACTATTTCGACTGCTTTGAATCCAATGGAAGGCTTTGTTTTACACAAAAATGCACCATGCAAATGGCTCTTGCTCAATTTTTCTTCGGATTTGAGAAGGGGCTTGCAGATCTGGAGCTCTGATACCATGTGAAAGTCACTGATTGACTCAAGCCACTAGGATCACCTGTAAAACCTAAGATTTACCTTCTACAAGAGAAAAAAACAAAGAGGTTTAATTTGCACAATATTGGACGCAATAATGAAATTGGATTAATGAATTACATGTGACAACTTGCTTTTATAATAGCAAGATAAGAAAACCCTAGGTGACTTAAAAAGCCCTAAGTAGACTTAATAAAGTGTAATTAATTTTTTAATTACATCAACAATTATTTATGTTCTATGATTGATATTTCTGCCGATTGGAGAGCTTCTATATTACTAGAGTATGTAAGAACCCCTATCTAATTTTTGTTTTAAAAAAATGCCAGTTTATTGATTTCTCATGCGTAGACATTTCGTCAAACATTTCCCAGTATGCTTACGAGTTTGAAATTCTGATTATAAATGATATAGAATGGTTTGCATAGAGAGTTTTTCAACAGGAAACATTCATATTGCTGTCCAACTTCATTGATAATAGATAGGCATTATAACAAACAGTTTGTAGAGTACAATAGATTGATTCAAATTAAAGATTTGAATACCTAGATAGATATTTGCTTCAGAACAACAGAGTAAAAGAAAATATCACTGCAATATACATACCAAGGAATGATCAATACATAAATATGGTCTACAGGTAGGAGACTGGTATATAGAAGGACCTCATAGGATAGCGCCTCAAATACTCTTCCAGTGTTGCCTACCATTCTTCCTATGACAATGAATGACTTACCTTAAGGCTGGTGTCTCCCCAAGACTAGTGGCTGTTGTGTTTTACCCTCAGCAAAAATTCCTTGCAACTCCTAAGTGGACTCCACAAGCCGTGAGACTTCTTTCAATAAGCAGCAGTCTTCAAACTTCCCCACGCGGCCTCTTCAAACCCTATATAATGTCTTAAGGTGACTTTGGATGTGAGCGATTGTCTTCCTTGGGCGGCATCTATCAAACCTTTGTTGTTATATGGAGCCTAATCAAACTCGGAGGTTAAATTTACCCCACTTTTATCGGCGCGGTTTCCCCCAAATTATTTAACGGGGTCAAGGGGCAGTGCCCCTTGCGGTGGTTTGGGGGCAGCGCCCCTGGCGCGCTCCTTGTCACAATATAGGGCGGGGTCGAGGGGCAGTGCCCTCGAAACCTCCAACGTTTTTTATTATTTTATAAAGGCGTCGGGAGTTATTTTTCTATTGGCCGACATAAAAAACCCTATTTTGTAACTGACATAAGGCTTGATAAAAGCGACTAAGGGTTAGGGTTTCCGTTGATGTGTTGTAGCATTTTGTAGCGGTATTGAGTTGCAAGGATTGCTGGTTGTAATCGGTTTGATTTACTGGATAATAATATTGGACTCTTTGTTGGTGGATGTAGCCCGAGTTTGGGTGAACCACGTTAAAACTTGTCTCTCGCTGTTATTATTTCTGTGTATTTTCATTCCTCTGTTTAATCTTTATTTGTATTTAATTGATATCTTCTGCATGTAATCCCTAACAACCTTCCATGCCCTCGTTTACAATATACAATTCCCTTTATTTATGTCATGGCTAACCTGCTAGAGGTTGCGGCTAACATTGAGATTCCCTTGTGTAAGATGCTTCACCAAGATAGAGGCCGCGGCTATCATATAAGCCTCCTTTGATACATGGCACACATATCGTAGAGCTTCATAACCAGGCGTTAGGGTTTAGACATAAACCTCATCCACATCACATGAATCTTCAATGAATACCTTCATAAAACTTCAATAAGATATCGATAAATATCTACAGGAAACCTTAAATAAATCTCTGTAAGCTCCAAATTTATATTTGCAAAGCAAATCTCATAAATCTGTAAATGATATTGTTCACCACAAACAATAAATCTCCATTCTTTCTGCACTTGCGTGAAACCTGTGTGATTCCACTTGCAAATCGGCTAGGGTAGCTCTTACGCCACCGAAATCAATTTCCTTTAGGGTTTTCGTTGTAGGGTTTTCTCAAGCAAGAGCTCTCTTCAAATTCTCCAAGGAAAATATATTCAGTATAAGTGAAAAATGGGCTTTTGAGCTCTCTTTTATAACCTCCCATAGAACATTCTCGAAGGAGTAATTTAAAATTACTTTTTAATTTGTCACTTAGGCCCATATAAAGTGACTTCATAATATTTCATTTTGGACCCCTTCCAAAGTCACGTTATCAAATGAATATTTAAATAAATACAAGTTGCCCGTAAAATGGAGAATTAGGACAACTTTATTTATTTATTTATTAAATATTATTCCTTTGTCCAACTCCAAATTAGCCTACGAGAATAAAATAGACTAAATGGTCACCTTTGTCGACTAGGCTGAAGAAGGGGACATTATAGTCCTCCCTTCCCGAGATTTGCTTGTCAACAAGCAATTGCAGATTTGGATGCTGAAGAATTTGCTCTCCCTCCCAAGTAGCATCCTTTAGTGGCAAGTCTCTCCATCTGATTAGATACTCCTTGATCACTCTGCTCCTCAATCTCCACTCCTTGACATCTAGAATAACATTAGGCACCAAAATCAATTTGCCCTCTTCATCCAGTGGTGAAAGCTTGGAAGAAGATGTAATATGCTGCCCTAGTGCCTTTTTGAGGCAAGATACATGGAACACATTATGGATTTTGCTAGCTTCAAGCAATTCCAACTCGTAAGTGTTGACATGGATATGAATCACATCAGACATAGATAAAATTCTGATACAACAGAACGATATCTCTCTTGCAAGACCTCAAATTCACTTGGAATTTGCAGTCCCAAGGCTCTGGTAGTCAGGTCTTTACGCGCGTCTTCACTAAGGTTAGTTGTAACAGGCTGTTTTCTCAAGGCTCTTACTTTGTGCGTTGATCTTACAAATTGACCGATCTTCAAAGAATCGTCAGATTTCTATAAATAATGTCAGGATCTTACTGGATCTGCACTTATACTATTAGACTTTGCAATTATTTCATCATATTTATGCAATTAGAAGATGACTTTGCAACTTTGTCTTCTGAAATAACATGAAAGTTTTTCATGGAATTTACTAATTCACAAGTATTTCAGCTAAATATCCATGGATTTAACAATATTTACCATTATTATTGTGTATTTTGAAGTTTTAACAAAGAAATAGCAAAAGATTAGGGAAGAGAGAATAAAGTTCTAAGAAAGTTAAGTTTTCAGTGATCTTACACGAATATCCTATCAAATTCATGAAATGAGACAAATCAATTTATACATCACCAGAATTCTTCACAGTTAAGCATAAACGATGCAAATCTTCAAAAGAAATTGACAAATAAGATGAGAATAGTCAAATGCACTCCCAATAGGACGCATCAATTTGATTTTTCATTTCTATCAATCAATGTATAGTCATTTGAAATTTACTATGGACATGCCGAGCAATGAGTCTCAAATTCACAAGTCTGAGCTAAAATTAAAAATATACAAGTAATCACACTAATTGGAAGAGGAAACCAAGAAGCAACACTTGAAACATAAGTTCTTCACTCCAAGCTTGACAAATTTCTACAATTTAATCCCCCTCCTATAATACATGATTCGGGTCCTTTTATAGAACAAGGAATCCAGAATCAGTTACAATATCAACGGTTCACACTACATCATGAAAATCAATGGCACAAGAGCAGAGCACGTGCATGCCAGTTGGCATCTTTGGAATATGCTCTTTGACCTTGGAATATTCTGTCATAAGGCACTTGGTCTTGGATGTGGCATCCGAATCTTCAACTGCTTCCAGATATCCCCCATCTGCCCTGCTTATGCAAAGAATATGATAGACTTCCTCAACCGGATATCCAGTTCATCTTGATGTAATGAATTCCCAACTAGACCCGATGATCCTGTTAGTCTTGTGTCTGGTCCTTGGTGCAATACTAAATTTAGGGGTTTTACTAAACTACAATACACCAGTTCTTCTATACCAAACTCCTCTGTGACACACCTTTCCTTCAAAAAACCCGAACCCCTGAACATGGACAAAATAAAAGTATTTATGCCATCCAGGAAAAGAAGTTGAATTGATCACCATTTGGTTAAGAAACAGAATAGACATCACGTCTCCAACGACCATAACGGATAATCAAATGATCCTACCAAATTGACATATTCCCCGTCTAAATATTCAATGCAATTTTGATTATATATGTAATTGAAACTTAGCATAGGGACCTTCACTTCACCGAATCTCAGAGCCCATATCATTATTCTGTTGGTGACAATTTCTTGTATCAGTGAAAGTGGCCTTCCACGAGTTCCAATTCTTCTTCGCTAACCAAACCAATACTCATCGACAAACTCAAGAAACAGGAAACTCTCCTATCGGCATACATTACGATTCACTAACTCAAAAAGATTGTATATATGTTTCATCGGCAAGTCTTTGACTTCACGAACTTACAAAAGTTTCGTTTATACACTTATTGGCAAGTCTTTGACATTTTAAACTCATAAAGGGCTTCGCTTATATACTCCACCGGCAACGTTACAAACTTCCTATGTTTTATCTCTCACCTTCCAAGCTTATCGGTGCATCGGCAACTTTTGAAACTTTCGAACTGGGTGATACTTAGAAATTTCCTTCGATTGGCGACTTCAACTTTTCTCAAACTTGGCGATAAAAGGAAAACTTGAAAGTTATGAAGTTCGCTCCATCGACGATCCATACTATCGGTGAGCCACCAAATCGCCTAACTCCCAAATCTTCAAACTCAACTGTGTTTTACCAAAGCCATGGAGAAAAAGGAAACTTAGTCTTCATCACAGATCATTGCCATCGGAGGAATAATCCATCGGCAAACAATGGAAAAGTGGAACTCTTATGTTGGCTCTGATGGCTTTTCATGAACCACTTCAGAGATCTTCCTTCTCGGCGACAGTTGTCTTTACCTTCATTCTTCTATCGGCATCTTCACCATTTATTGAACCAAAAGGAAACCGAAGCCCTTCGTCGACGAATTGGTGAGTTTCAAAACTTGCAAACCTAACTTTGACTGAAAGAAGAGAAAAAGTGCAAGTGTATCGGTGGGAGAAGCCATCGACAAACAGGGCCATCGTTGAACTATCAAATCGGCGAACTAAAAAGTTCCCAAACTGAGGGAATGGCCGACCAAAGGCTTCATATCAAACCAAATTTGCTCTTCACTTGGCCAAATCAAGAGAATTTTCTACTAAACTCGAACACTGCAACAAAGCAATAGAAACAACAAAAACTTAGAAAATAAACTTGTTTTTGTTGATGTAAGGCCCATCTTTTTAACTCCTGGTTGAGCTGCATAAGGAGCTCTGTGTGCCTCTGCTAGAACAAAAGCTCTAAGATCCCCCAAAGGAGGAACATAAATGCGACCAAAAAGCCTAAGCAAACCGTCTATATCTAAGGAGTAACCCTCGAACTTGTCCTTTAAGGACCCATGTAATCGAAACTTTTGAACTACCTCATTGTACCAAGGATCCTGAGGCAAAACATCTAGAATACGTCCTCGCAAATCCATCTGCAAGACTAAAGAGGACACTCCATGCTTCCTTCTACTCATTCTCCTTACCCTTAATATACTGAACGTCAAAATCATACTCGCGGAGGAACTCCATCCATTGCCATTGCCTTGCATTAAGATTTGGTTGAGTGAATATGTACTGTAGGCTTCAGTGATCAAAATGAAGTTCAAACCGGTGACCTAAAAGGAAGTGTCGCCATCTCATCAAAGCATGAACGACAGCCGCTAACTCGAAGTCATGAGTTGGATAATTAAGCTCGTGCACCTTGAGCTTGCGAGACTCGTATGCAATAACACGTCCTTGTTGCATAAGGACTGCACCCAAACCTTTAATAGAAGCGTCGGTACACACTACAAAATCAGTTGTGGGATCAAGTATAACTAGAATGGGAGCACTAGTGAGCTTCTCCTTCAGGAACTGAAAAGCCCTCTCACACTGCTCTGTTCAAACAAACTTCTTCCCTTGCTTCTGAAGGGAAGTAATCGGATGTGCAATCCTAGAGAAACCCTCAACAAACCTTCTGTAATACCTAGCCAACCCCATAAAGCTCCTAACCTTAGTTACATTCGTTGGAACAGAGCATTCTAAGATAGCCTTGATCTTGGTTGGATCCACTGCAATTTCGTCTCCTGAGATGATATGACCTAAGTACTAAATCTCTGTTTGGAAGAAATCACACTTTGCTAGATTAGCAAACAAATGATTCTCCCTCAAAGACTGTAACACCATCTTCAAGTGCTCTTCATGCTCTTTCTTTGTGCGAGAATATATCAATATGTCATTGAGGAAGATAACCACAAACTTGTCTAGAAAGGTTCGAAATACTCCATTCATGAGGCTCATAAACACTACTGGGGCATTGGTTAGCCTGAAGGGAACTACTGTAAACTCATAGTGGCCGTAACGGGTGCGGAAAGCTGTCTTGTGAATATTTGCTTCCTCAATCCTTAACTGATGATACCCTGATTTTAGGTCAATTTTTGAGAATACCTTAGCTCCCTGAATCTGGTTAAATAAGTTGACCATCTTAGGTAGAGGATAACGATTCTTTACTGTAAGTTTGTTCCATTGTCTGTAATCAATGCAAAGGCGAAGTGATCCATCCTTCTTCTTGACGAAGATAACAGGTGCACCCCACGGTGAGACACTAGGGCATATGTGGCCCTTCTCCAAAAGTTCCTCTAATTGGATTTTGAGCTCTTGAAGTTCTTGAGTGGTCATACAATAAGGAGCCCTAGAAATAGGTTGTGCTCCTCGCACTAGATCTATGTGAAAGTCTATCTCTCGCTTAGACGGCATCCCAGAAAGCTCTAAGGGAAATATATCAGCAAACTCTCACAAGATGGGATGATCATCTAAAGTGGTACCGGGTTCTTCTTCTGATCTGTCACTAATGGATATGGCAAAAAGTTGGCAACCCTTGCACATACTACGCTTAAGTTGCTTTGCGGAAATCATTCTCAACGACATTGGCCTCTGAACCCCTGAAATCCTTATCAGATTTCCCTCATTGTCAAGACACTCAATCACCTTGCTTCAACAATCTAACTTGGCATTATGTGCATTGAGCTAGTCCATGCCTAGAACAACATCATAAGATCCTAACAAAAGAACTCGAAGATCCACCGTAGTGTTGATGATTGTTTTTCGACAAGTCAACAATAGAGTAAAACACTAGAGTATCCCACTCTCTCTTGAATAAAGCTCTTCAAAGGATGAACTATGTGATCCAGTGAAGTAACTCCAAGGTTCCTTATTTATGATTCATGATGGGTTAACTCAGTGATTACATGTGATCTTGCTGATTATCACAAAGGGACTTACATTAAACTTCTTCATACTTCACTTAGCTTATTCCCCCTTCAGTGTGGATGATGTATCAATAATAAAGAAAAGCAAAAGATAAGGGTTTAGAAAGGCTAATCTAAGGTCAATGAAGCAATGATGATGTGTGAATAGACAAACTCCTTAATAAACCTAACTCCATTTCGCCAAGGGTGCCTACAACTACATGGAGTTGGTGCAATCTCCTAAGGTAAATGAATGGTTTTCAAATCATGAAGGCTCATACAGGCACCCATTAACGGCGCAGCTCAAACAAGCATCCACAATCGAACTCGAGCAAATTATAAGGCTCAGACTAGCTTTACACAACACTTCACTAGCGATGAATGTTAAAAGCATGAGCTAGGAGTTGATCAAATATTCAATACATACATACATTACATCAGTGAGCTTCTAATCTACTCTTAATCTACTTTGAAACACTTCTCCACTTCATCAAAGATACAAGAAACTATGTCACTTCACAAGACAACACTTAACACCAAATGAATTCCAATGTCTTTGCATTAATCTTGAGAAATATTTACAACAATCTCCAAGTCCTCTCAGAGAATTTCGAGAGTCTCTTCTATTCTACTCCTACTAGTCTAATGTCTAATCTACTGATTTACAAATGAGGCAACAAGGCCTTTATATAGAGGTCCAGAGTACGACGAATGGCTAGGATCAATTCATGTAGCCAAGGGCTTAGATCATGCCACCTCAACAGGTAGTTACAACAACTTGCTATTTTTAGTACATATGAGAGGCAATGAAGGCACGCTTTCCAAGAAAATAAGGATAAGATGGAATCTTTTAGAGCATCTTCCACATAGGCGTCCCTTTGGCTTCTTTCTTGTTGTAGATACATTGAATGTAGTCATATGATGTGGCTGATTACGATTGGATGATGATAGGTACATGCTCCATAAGTGCCACCTCAGCATACTTGTGGATTTCAACTATTTATACAATTTGTTCTGTGGGCATATTCCCAAATTATATCATCTGTATCATATCATTTGTATGATATCTTCGATGTGATTGCTTTGATGATGAACACTTGAGATGTATCTTGTTGATCTCACCTTGTTCATGTTTTGCAGACTAGATGAGTATGATACTTGTAGCTCATTTGTTTAACACTGTGATGTTCCTTCTTACAGGTAGGTTGATGTTGATCTTCTTCGATGCCTCTTCATGAAGAGTAGATGATGATGATGACATGAAGTAGAGTAGATAATGATTGATAATGGAGTAAGAGACTCTTTAAGACTTGAAGATTGGATGGAACTTGAAGTATGATGGATGTCTTTGAACATGATTGATGCAGAGCCACAGCCGGAAACGTTCTCTAATGGTGGAATTTGATATTTCTTATTCCATCGGCAAGAGTTGATAAATGTCACACCGACATATCCCATCGACCAGACTGAAACTATCGGTATCTCACACATTGTTCACTTCGATACCCATCTCACCCCAATGTGTGATTCGCTTATATTGCCTATCGGCAAGACTTCGTCTATCGGTCTCACCAATCTCCGCTGTTCCGATGGCTATCGTCACAACGATACATACAAATTTCAACCTGCGATCGCCGGTCCCTGTCACCTCCGCTACCGGTCGTCCAATGTATCACCCGACACTGTATAAGCGCGATGTATATTTCCCATATACATTCACCGAATATTCCTCCGGATATGCCTTCAATGTATGTTTGACTGGCGTTGACTTCTTTGTATCTACGGAATGTATGTTCGAACATACATTCAAATATACAATCACAAAATATGCAGTCAACGAATATTCCTTAGAATATCCCTTCCGCGATCCGCTGACTATTGACTTTCCCTTGTATCATCGAATGTATATTTGCAATATACATTCATTATATACAAACCCCAAAATGCATTTGATTGGATACGCAGAAACATGCATCTGCAGTATACTCACAAAATGTATACCAAAAGATGTATACTCAGAACTTGTATGACCCGATGCGCCTCAGCGATATACACAAACTTTGTATATCTTGAATGTACATTTAGAATGTACAAACCCGACTTGCAAACAAAAGATGCATCTCCCATCTATCTTTGACGAATGTATCTTTGACTCGCCGTTGACCCGCTTGTATGTATCAAATGTACCTCCGGCTGCTTGTATGTTCCAACATACAACAGCTATATGCAAATGACAGATACACACAAAATGATCCTCGGATGCAAAAGCGATATACACAAGAAATGTATATCCGAACCACTTTACCCTTATACCTTCAAAACATGCATTTTTAACATGTTTTAACACCCGATCTGTTTAGCGATATATGCACAGATACAAATGCGATACTCACACAGAGTGTATGTCGCATACAAACATTGTATATCCGTCAAAAATACATTTTGACAAAACCCTCAAAACTTCACAAATTTCACACAGAAAATACTGCGATCGAGCCGAACCATTTCTTGGGCAACTTTAACTTAGAATTTAACCTTCAAACCCTAGCACATGAGGATGCTAGGATAAATCATAGCATGCTATAAATCGATCCCACAAACATGAAATGCATAAACAGAAACACAGAAATGCAAACTAAACTACTGTACATGTCCATTCCACCGATTCAGAGAATCAACCGGTGGAATGGGTGGATGGATCCATTTCACCTGCAAAATCAAAATCGATTACACAGAAAGATCGAAGATCAGACAAATGAAACAACGAGATCTTCTTTATTTCAATAACAGAAATGCATACAAATATCACAGCCCCACTGTATCACAATGCTCAGTCTGATCTCCAAAACACAATGTCTCTGTTTCTCCTATGCAACTGTATATCTAAAACAAACTGAGCTAGGGCATATATATCTACTCCTCACGAGTAGTACAGAGTCGATTCCCAGCGGCTGGGAGACTTCCAAGCCGCTGGGAGAAGACAGCTAAGACAGCTAGCATAACAAACTATAACTGTCGACACACAATCCTAGATTGACCTAAAACCTACGCATTGGTCCAATGGACCTTATTACATCACAAAGTCAAAACATACTATAATTAGACTTATGCTTTATTTTGAAGGGGTGCTCTTGCACCAATGATGCAACTGATGTTTCCTCTACAATTTGAAGGCGACTCAGGTGCTTGCTCCTTAGGTTTGTTGATGTTCCTACAAGACAAGAGAAACAATATCAATCACTTTATAACGACAGAAACACTTTAAACATGTAAATAAGTCTTTTTCAAGTCTAGGCGCATATTTAGATGTTTTGGGATGAAATCAGCGCCTAGCAATAAATACCTTCATACTTGATATCTCACACTTTCTAACACTTAGAAATGACTTAAAAAGACTTCTATCATCTAGGCATTCATTACCAAAAGGTCACTTCATGCATTCTCCTTCAAGGCACCTACTTCAAAAGGTCAATTGATATGATTCTTCCCAGGGCGCCAATTCAGTTGGTATGAAGGTGCAAGGGTGCCTTGATCAATTTGGACTCTATTTGCCATTTTTAAGACTTTGAATGATTAAAACACATCTTAAAGTGATCCTTTTCTCTCTAGGAGCTCATGGTGATGTAGATTTATGATGTTTTCTCTAAGGCGCCAATGTGAGGTTTACAGAGAGGCAAAGTGTGCCTAAGCCAATTTAAGCTTTATACTTATCATTTTTCATGTTTTAAACAATTGTGAATGTCTTAGAAGGACTTCCCTCACCTAGGCGCCCACTCAAAGATGTCCTTGGATGCAAGTTCAATCTAGGCGCTCATGGAGGCATGGATAGACGAGCAAAGGTGCCTCATCACGATATTGAATCTTCTTTGATATTCTAAAGGCTCTTAACACTTACTTATATCCTTGTATGACTAATCATCCTTAGGCGCCCATGATGGAGATTTGAACATGTATAGGCGCCTAGACTCTTTATGTACTTCCTTTACTCCCATATACTCAATTCATCATAATTATTTTCAAAGACTTCTCCAAGATCCTTCGTTCACTCCTTTCTAGATCTAGGTGCTCATGGTGATGTATATTTACATGAAGGGCACCTAAGGTTCAAGATAGGTTCTTTTCACTCATCTTAACTTTCAATCATTGTAGTTAATCTCAAAAGACATCATCCAAAGTGAGAAACCTCCAAGACTTGTCATTGTAAGTAGATTTCTAGCAAGGCGCCAAAACAAGGTTGTTTTGAAGGCAAAGGGTGCCTAGGCTTATGGGGCTCAATTTGATGTATTTATTGAAAGCTCAAGGTGAATTGATGCTTATTGAAAATGCCACTTAGTCCTTCATTTGCATTCTAGGCGCCATTTCCTATTGACTTATATACTCATGCTAGGGCGCCATAATGAAGTGGTTTAGACAATAGGTGTGCTTCACTTACTAGAGTCTTGTTCTCCTTCCACCTTAGGCGCACTTTTATGGTGGAACAGGTATCAATGGGCGCCTTGTCTTAAATGAATACTCTCTCCAAGTTGGGCGCCCTTTTGAGGCTGTATGAGTTGCAAATTGCGCTTTAAACCTTCATGCTTGTTGCTCAATGTTTGAATGTTTAAGAAAGTCTCCTTTAGGTGCTCATCTTAATGACTTTTCCTCAAGGCGCAGTCATCCTAATGACTTGGATGTTCATCTCAAGTGAAGGCGCCAAAATGAGTGAACTTGAGCAAATTTGCGGCTAACCTTGAAGTAGTACATACATCAAGTTTTGAGTGATCTCTACCAAGGCGCTACTATTTGAAGTCTCCTCTAGGTGCCTATCTGAGTTCTTACCTTAGGCGCATAATTGGGTCTCAATCCTAGGCGCAACATGATGTTTGAAGTGGTGAGAAAACGCGCCTAGCTACTTAGAGTGAATTCGCGCCTAGAAGTGGAAGTCCCCGAAGTAAGGTATATTGAAAAATATATTTAAGTATATACTTAAATATATTTTTCAATATACCTTTCAGGATGTTTGAGATAGGTCTCGAATCCACCTGATTTAACATGCAGATTATAGAATTTGGAGGATCCACTAGATTTCAGACTTAGCCAATTTTCAGGATTTCAGGATTTCAGGCCACCAGACTTGGTCATTTTTAGGATTTCAAACATCAGGATCAGGTCATCAGGGGACTATAGAACTCAAACACCACTGACTTCATCATGCAATAAATCTAAAGACATCATCAAAAACTTAATGCAAAGCACGAGAGCTCAAAAAAAGGGGGTCCCCATTTGCAATTGGGCGATGTGTGATTTGGTCACAACACGTAGTAGTGAAAACTCCAAGCTCTAGCTGACAATCTTGTACCAAAGAGTTATCCGACATCTTGGCTCCTCTGGCCAATTCTACATCCCAGTTGACATGCTGCCTAGTTGCCAGCAACCCGCATCGCTTCACTATAGGAGGGGATACAAATGAATCCGTTGCCCCAGAATCAAAAAGTATAGATACTGAAATGTTACCAATTTTACCTTGAGTTTCAATGACCGTAGCCTGATGCTTTGCCTGGCGGTTATCAACCGCTGCAAAATCCCTATGGGACTTACCCACATTTCCAACTGTAGGCTCTGAGTAAGCTGGTTGTTGACCTCCTGTTGAGGAGTAATTACGAGGCGTTGAGGACAATCTTGCGCAATATGTCCCATGCCACCACAAGTAGCAAGGACCTCTAGCAGGTGCTTGAGACTGCTGCTGAAAAGGTGGTCTATTGGAACTAGCTTGACTACCCCTGAAATTCTGTTGAGAATGGGCTGGTCCCTCATTCTGTGTCTGAGGTCTTTGGTATCTATGCTGAGGTTGAGACTGCTAAGTCCTAGAAGGTCTCCCCTGATTGTTCCTAGGTTTCTGTCCCTGATTTTGTTGTTGTTGTTGTTGCTGCTGTTGAGGGGGTCTAGGTGGCAAAGCATTATTACTAAATCCACCTCCTTGAGGTGCAGATGGTCTAGAAAAGTTTCGGTTCTGTTGGGGTTGCTCATGGTTCCTGAATTGCTCATGGTTACCCTGGTTTCTAAGAAGAATTTCCTCTGCAATAAGAGCCTTTTTAATGGCTTCTTGAATAGTCTTAGGTTCTGCAAGGCGTACTGGTCCCGCTATCCCATGGTTAAGTCCTCTAACAAACCTATTGACCATTAACTTCTCCTCCTTAATATAATCCACATATGGAAGTAACTCTAGAAACTTGTTCTCATATTGTGCCACTGAGAGACCCCTCTGCTGAAGGTCATGGAACTCATCTATCTTTTTTTGCCTAAAGTGCTCAGAGATATATCTTTTCCTGAATTTTTCCAAAAAGGTTTCCCAAGTCAAAGTGTCAACTATTATACGGCTCTTCCTCTCCTCCTGACGCTACTAAGTGGCTGCAACTCCTCTAAGTAAGTGAATGGCCAACCTTGCCTTGAGATTGCTTTCATAAAATTTGAGTTTGAAGCAACCCTCAAGGTTCAGTAGCCAAGACTCTGCCTCTACGCCCTCGAAAGTACCAAAAAAGTGTGGGGGCTGAAGGTGAAGGAATTCCTTGATCTGTCTATCTGTATCAAAAGGTGCCCTAGGTGGCACAAAGTTCTCTAGCTGACTGACGTGCGGAGGGACATGGTGTCCTGATTCACCTACCCCTTCCTCATATTGTTCTTCACTATTATGGGTATGACTTCTACTCCGCTCATGGCGAGCTGAAGCATGCTCCTCAGAACGAGGATGAGACAGATTCTCGGGCGGTGGTGGAGGTGGTGGTGGTAGCCTAGTCTGTACTACATCCACTAACTGTTGTAACACTAGCAAAATATGAGGGCCTTGATCCCCGGGTATATCCTGACGAATGGACTCTGACTGAGCACCTGAATGTGTGTGTCTACGTCTGGGAGGCATCCTAATAAACCAAACAGTTACAAAAGTTTTAGTTTCACAAGTTTAAATCCCCAGAGTTCCCAAAGGGTGGAAACCTGGGCTCTGATACCAAATGTCATGCCCATGACAAGCCCACCTGTATGTCACCATACAAGTGGGCTAAAAGATGGATTTTTTTTTAAAAGGTTTAAATGAATAATTGTCAAACTGGCAAGATAGGTTTACCTAAGGTTTCACTAGTGGTGCCAAAATCCCGAATAGTTATAACTTATGATGATGAATATCCTTTGTTTGCAAGAGTCCTATTAACCATAAGTCGAGTTTTAGAACATTAGGATAGATAAATTTATTTCACTATACTGGTTGTCTCAAATTGAATGTTATTATTATCACTCATAATTAAGTTCCACCGTTTAATTAATTCACTACAACGGTAAACTACAACTTAAATAACAAATGCAACTTAAATGAATCTTTTACTTGAAGTACAATTTAACTTAACTAATTTCCAATGACTTCAAAATTAACTAATAAATATACTATTCCCTTATAATGTAAGTACAACAATTTTAGTTAAACTTTACCAAATAATTCTAATTAATGATCAAGTGATATATATCTAACACAATTAAAAACACTTCGTTTCTTCATAACCAAATAAACAATACTTTTTTCCTTAATATATGTAAGATAAATTAAATTTCGAGTTTTTTCTAAATAAATTTATAAAACAACTAGAATTGTTTTTTTTTTTTGGTTTTCTTTCTAATCAAATCACACATTAAGCTTGCTTTTTATCTTACCTTCTAAAATTCGAGTATTCTTTTTCCATTCCAAAATATATTCAAACTCATATTTTTCCATTAAAAATTTCAATAAAGCAATAAAACTAAGAGACAATTGATTTCTATTAAAAATGCAAGTTATTTTTTTAATATTTTCTCTCCATATCCAGTCAGTCTGATTTATATATATTTGAGTTATAATTTTTTTTTTTTTCTGAGTGCTGTGTGCTTGTGTAGGAGTAACAAACTTTCTTTATTTAAAAAAGACATTCATTCATATATATATATATACAATGAAGATTCTGATTCCAGGCAGCGAATTGATAAATCACATAGGCAAATTAAGAACAGTGAACAATATCTATATATATTACAAGGTAATCGAGCTAACATCAGGTGTTGGAAGCAAATTTCATTGCAGATATATGAATCAGAGCAGAGCAATTTTTAATAAATGGCAGAGTGGCATATATATGGAGGGCGGGCCTCTTGGGAGGCTCGCAGCCTCCCTTGAGGCTGCGATGGGGGCTCACGACCCCTTTACAGCCTGTGGGAGGCTGTGGGCTCTCCCACGGCCCCTCCCATGGGCGCTTACCAAAGCAATTACTATTATATCTTTATTTTTTTTTGGAATTGATATCGTTTATAAGATATAATGTTAATCACAGAGATTTCGTAAATAAAATGCAGCTCCACAAAATTTACAAATATATATTCATAAACATATGATTATACATTTACATAACAGAAAACACGGATCCATAACAGAGATTATTTTTAGATTTACATAGAATATGAAAATCATAGAGAATAATTTTCTTTTATACAGAAATTAAATTTGATCAGAGTCGTGTAATTTTTATTACATTCATTGATTTAGATATGAATATATTTATTCTCAGATATAGAAAAATAAGTTTCTATGATTGTTTTCAGATCTACCAAAATAAAACCCATGCAAGTTTTATGAAAACAACAATTTTCCACAATGGAATAACGGTTTTCAGATTTACAAAAGAACCCCATGTCAAAATTAACACAACTAATTTTGCTCTATGCAAAGAGCATTATAACATATCCAACTTTTCCTCACATAGTACTCTTAAAAAAAAACTTGAAATGACAGGAAAAGACTTCTGAAATGACTTTTAGCCCATTTACATAACATTCATTCTTTTTCCTTGAAACCCTTGAAAATTTCATTCAACCAAAACTTAAACCAGAACTTTCCTTTAACCTGCACACACATGACTAAACATAGATGGCCAAGTCCTGCTCTCCACCCTACCGTAGGGATTGAAAATGCACATTCCACCCCCAAGTAGAAGAACTCCAAAAAAACCAGGTTCACATACACATGCAACAAACTTGCAAATACACAAATCCAAATAGAAGTAAAATCACAAGTATCCCACGGTTGATTCACAAACAAGGATCTTTCTTGGATCCAAATTAAGGGGAGAGAGGGGATGATCCTCCCTCTTGGGGAACACAAAACCATAATCAAAATTATCATATATCTCCATACTTCCATACTTCCATACACAACAAAACAAGTAGCATCTTAACACATATCTCCACACGTCCAACACATCCCCAAATCACATACTTATCAACACATCAATTTACCAGTTGAATACATGAACCAATTTCCCTAAGAGAGGCTCCACGCCTCTCTCTACCCTAAAACTTGGGAGGCTCTCATCAAAATCTCATCAAAATAGAGAGCCGCTCCCATAGAACCCAAAACCAACAAAATTGACAAAAAGACAGAAAACCCAAAATCTCATACAAATCCGAAATCACATACAATTTACATAATTTTTACAAAATCAAAATGCAAGAACATTTAGAATGTTACTTCAGCTCCCCAAGTTAGGGTGAGCCCAAATTAAAAACAAAAAATGCAATCCAACCCTGCTCTTGAATCCAAATTTTTGTACTAAAAAATTTTCTCCAAATTCTTTAAGCCAACGATTTCTCTTTTCTTCTCCAATCTTCTCTTTTCAAAAATTCATGCACAACAAAAAGTGAAAAACCCATTCCCAAATTTTCTCATAAATAAAACTAATTAATTTCAAAAAGAAGGAAAAACAAAAAAAAGTGCAACTTTCTTTCTTTTTTCTCAAAAAGTCTCTTTCTTTCCAAAATAAAATAAGGAAATAAAATCCTCTCATAAATAAAAATATTAAAATATTAATTTAAAGCACTTATCCTCATCCCACAAAAGAAATGATTAAAATAAAATAAAATAAATAATTAAATTGACTTTCACCACATAAATGCAATTAAATAAAATTTATAAAAATAATAAAATTTCACATCACACAAAAATGACAATTAAAAATAAAACAATAGTTTTACAGCACACTTTAGCCTTAACCCCTTCCATTGGTTAGGCTAGATTAATTGGTATAACGTAAGGGTTCATGGAGTCTCCGAAACCACTTGAAGAATCTTGGCCACCCACCTGCACACTTAATTTCGAATATAAGTATGTCATGATAATATAGCCGAAGCAACTTAATGTATAGCAAAAATAATTTAAATAATCAATTTTTATTCATGATCACATACTCAAATAATTTAAAAATAATTTATTTAATAACTAACATATGAGCATCGAATTCTTTTAACACTTTCTTTCTCACATAAATATAATCTGAAAATTATCTCCTCACATTATAGTCCAAATTAAATGTGAGTAGATGATTTTAAATTATTTATGTGATCATGAATGAAAATTGATTACTTAAATTTTTTTTGTTATGTATCAAGTTGCTTCGCCTATATTATCATGACATACTCATATTTGAAATTAAGTGTGCAGGTGGGTAGCCAAGATTTTTTAAGTGGTTTCGGAGACTCCATGAACCCCTATGTTATACCAGTTAGCCTAGCCTAACCCATGGAAGGGGTTAAGGCTAAAGTGTGGTGTAAAACTATTGTTTTATTTTTAATTGTCATTTTTGTGTGATATGAAATTTTATTATTTTTATAAATTTTATTTAATTGCATTTATGTGGGAGAGTCAATTTAATTATTTATTTTATTTTATTTTAATTATTTCTTTTGTGGGATGATGATAAGTGCTTTAAATTAATATTTTAATATTTTCTTTTATGAGAGGATTTTATTTCCTTGTTTTATTTTGGAAAGAAAGAGTCTTTTTGAGAAAAAAGAAAGAAAGTTGTTTTCTTTTTTGTTTTTCCTTCTTTTTGAAGTTAATTAGTTTTATTTATGGGAAAAATTGGGAAGGGGTTTTTCACTTTTTGTTGTGCATGAATTTTTGAAAAAAGAAGATTGGAGAAAAAAATAGAGATCTTTGGCTTGAAAAACTGGGGGAAAAATTTTGAGTACAAAAATTTGGATTCAAGAGCAAGGGTTGGATTGCATTTCAGGTTTTTTAATTTGGGCTTACCCTAACTTGGGGAGCTGAGCTAACATTCTAAATATTCTTGCATTTTGATTTTTTAAAAATTATGTAAATTGTATGTGATTTCAGATTTGTATGAGATTTATGGGTTTTGGGTTGTATGGGAGCGGCTCTCCGTTTTGATTGAAGCCTCCCAAGTTTTGGGGTAAAGAGAGGCTCAGGAAATTGGTTCGTGTATTCAGATGGTAAAATGATGTTTTGATAAGTATGTGATTTGGGGATGTGTTGGAGGTGTGGAGATATGTGTAGAGATGCTACTTGTTGTTTTGTTGTGTATGGAAGTATGGAGATGTGGGAGTTGGTGATTTATGGTGCATGGAGTTGTATATGGAGATATATGATGAATTTGATTATGGTTTTGAGTTCCCCAAAATGGAGGATTATCCCCTTTCCCCCTAATTTGGATCCAAGAAAGATCCTTGTTTGTGAGTGAACCGTAGGAGACTTGTGATTTTACTTCTATTTGGATTTGTATATTTGCAAAGTTTGTTGCATGTGTACATGTGAACATGGTTTTTTTGGAGTTCTCCTGCTTGGGGGTGGGATGTGCATTTACAATCCCTACGGTAGGGTGGAGAGCAGGACTTGGGTGTGCAGGTTAAAGGAAAGTTTTGGTTCAAGTTTTGGTTGGATGAAATTTTTAAGGGTTTTAAGGAAAAATAATGGATGTTATGTAAATGGGCTAAAAGCCATTTGAGAAGTCTCTTTGTCATTTCAAGTATTTTATTTTGAAGAGTACTGTGAGGAAAAGTTGGTTATGTTATGATGCTCTTTGCATAGGCAAAATTAGTTGTGTCAATTTTGACATGGGGTTCTTTTGTAAATCTGAAAACCGTTATTCCATTGTGGAAAATTGTTGTTTTTATAAGACTTGCATGGGTTTTCTTTTGGTAGATCTGAAAACATAGACTTATTTTTCTATATTTGAGAATAAATATATTCATATCTAAATCAATGAATGGAATAAAAATTACACCACTATGGTTAAATTTAATATCTGAATAAAAGAAAATTATTCTCTGTGATTTTCATATTCTATGTAAATCTGAAAATAATCTCTCTTTTATGGATTCATGTTTTCTGTTATGTAAATGTATAATCATATGTTTATATATTCATTAATATATATTTGTAAATTCTGTAGAGCTGCATTTTATTTACGAAATCTCTGTGATTAGCGTTATATCTTATAAACGATATCGATTCCAAAAAAAAAAAAAGATGTAATAGTAACTGTTTTGGTAGGCGCCCATGGGAGGGGCCATGGGAGAGCCCATGGCCTCCCATAGGCCTTTACGGCCTATGGGGGCCGTGAGCCCCCACGGCGGCCTCAAGGGAGGCTGCGAGCTTCCTTGGAGGCTACGACCCTCCCAAGAGGCTTGCCCATATATATGCCACTCTGCCATCTATTAAAAATTGCTCTGCTCTGATTCGTATATCTGCAATGAAATTTGCTTCCAACGCCTGCTGTTAGCTCGATTACCTTGTAATATATATAGATATTGTTCGCTGTTCTTAATTTGCCTCTGTGATTTATCAGTTCGCTGCCTGGAATCAGAAACTTCATTGTGTATATATATATATGTACAATGATTTTTTTTTTTAAATAAAGAAAGTTTGTTACTCTTGCACAAGCACACACAACACTCAGAATAGAAATAAAATTTTATAACTCAAAAATATATATATGGAGAGAAGATATTAAAAAAAACTTGATTTTTAATATAAATCAATTGTCTCTTAGTTTTATTGCTTTATTGAATTCGATAACGGAAAAATATGTGTTTGAATATATTTTCGAATGGAAAAAGAATACTCGAATTTTAAAAGGTAAGATAAAAAACAAGCTTAATGTGTGATTTGATTAGAAAGAAAACAAAACAACAACAATTCTAGTTGTTTTATAAATTTATTTAGAAAGAAATCAAAATTTAGTTTATCTTACATATATTAAGGAAAAAGTATTGTTTATTTGGTTATGAAGAAATGAGGTGTTTTTAGTTGTGTTAGATATATATCATTTGATCTTTAATTAGAATTATTTGGTAAAGTTTAACTAAAATTGTTGTATTTACATTATAAGGGAATAGTATATTTATTAGTTAATTTTGAAGTCAATGGAAATTAGTTAAGTTAAATTGTACTTCAAGTAAGAGATTCATTTAAGTTGCATTTGTTATTGAAGTTGTAATTTACCATTGTAGTGAATTAATTAAACGGTGGAACTTGATTATGAGTGGTAATAATAACATTCAATTTGAGACAACCAGTATAGTGAAATAAATTTATCTATCCTAATGTTCTAAAACTTGACTTATGGTTAATAGGACTCTTGCAAACAAAGGATATTCATCATCATAACTATTCGGGATTTTGGCACCACCAGTGAAACCTTAGGTAAACCTATCTTGCTAGTTTGACAATTATTCATTTAAACCTTTTAATTTTTTTTTTCCATCTTTTAGCCCACTTGTATGGTGACATATAGGTGTGCTTGTCACGGGCATGATAGGTGACATAGGATTGTACGTGCGCCTGGGTGCTCCTGCATGAGTCTTGTTCCAGATTAAGTTCTTTGTCTTGGTCATCTGGATGTGTCACTTCGCCTTGATCCTTATCTTGATCTTGATGTGGATCCTCTTCATGTTGATCAACCTGATGTTGATCTTCTATATGCATAGCTTGCACTCCAAGCACTTTCTCTTGTGTTGGATGTTCTCTTGTTGAGGCCCTTCTTCCTTCTGACCATCTGGAATGTCATCCAGATGTATATCCCCCTGTTGACCAGATGTGTCTAGTTGGGCTGTATCCGGATGTTGACTATCTGGTTGCTCGTTTTGTTCTACATCTAGTTCTTTTGTATGTGGAACTTCTCCCTGCGACCCATCCAGATGTGGAACATCTGTTTGTGAAGTATCCAGTTGGCCTATATCCGGTTGCCTTTGTTGTACATCATCTGGCACTTCTTTATTAACTTCTCTTGGAAGATAAAATTCTTGTATACCGTGTAATTCACCTTTATACATGTATTATACTTTAATTGGATGTCTTGGTGAGAATGTCATTGTCGCTGTTGAATTTGCTTTCAAATTGCAATTTCTCCTTCGCACTTCACAAGCTCTGTAATTCGCTCTTAAATCACTCTGCAACTTTGCTCTTTGATCACTCGATAGCTATGGTAATGAATTATGAAGACAAATTCACTTTTAAACATCTAAAATTCGCTAAGTAGAATTGCAATAAATTCGGCTTGCAGTAGGTGAGCATTAATGGCACACGAGAGAATATACCAGCTTTGACTCGCTTTTTGAAATTTAAAAAAACCAAACGGATAATCTGGATAGCTATGTTAACAATACATTGCATCTAACCGGATGTGGAACATTCAAAATTATAATATCAGGTTTAGTTAGAATGTGTGGTTAGGCAATGTCAGGTTTGATCGGGATGTCATGTTTGACCCTAATGTCTGGTTTGACCAAATCGAGTTTGACTAGGACGTTTATATCGGGCAAAAATATCAGGTTAGAATATGTCAGGTTGGAGTATATCGGGTTGGATGCATGATGTCATGATTACTTATCTAAACGCTATTGGATGTGAATGTCCAATCTGATGTGGAACACGGGATAAATCGAATGTCCATTGTGCAAGATCGGGTTCGGGTAAGTGTATAAAATCATGTAAAATATCCAGATGGAAATTACTTTATGGGCTAACCGAATGTGGATTTTTAACTGAACTGGATCTTAAAATTTGCAAATGTCATGTTCATTTGGAACATCAGGTTAGGCGCTTTATCTCTTAGAATTAAACTTTATTTTAACTTTGGGTTGGGTTCGGGAACTTCTAATTATTCCAAATGCTTAAGGACCAATTCCAACTAGAACTTTTCAACATGATGTGTTAGAGAATAACCATCCAGATGTGGATGTGAACCCTTAGGCTTGTAAACGTCATGCGTGGTTGGAAATGTCCGGTTAAGATAGATGTTCGGTTGGAATAACTTGTTTATTTCAATGAATTTTTAGAAGTTTCCAAAGGTGACCCTAGCTAAAATTTGATGCTTTATCTATCTACGCTTTTACTTAGGACTTTTGGGATTTAGAATTGTTGCTTTTGGTATCTTCACATTTTGCCTTTACCACCAAACCAAAACAAGAAGGGAAAACAAGCAAAAAAAAAAGAAAGTTGGGGTCCTCATTTTGCTAGGAGCAAAATGGGGTGTGTTGTGAGACGAAACAACAGTAAGCAACCTCTCCTACTCTTCTCACAATCCTGTCGGGGCCATAGAAACGAGGCTTAAGTTTTTCTACATTGCTCTTCTTCAATGTAGATTTTCTGTAAGGTTGTGGGCGCAAGTAAACCAAATCTCCAACCTCAAAAGTTCTCTCTACCCTGTGCCTATCTGCATATATGTTTTGTTGATTCTGAGCATAGTGTAGATTTTCCTTAAGTGACTTAAGAATATCCAGACTATTCTACATCCAATCTTTAGCCTTTGGAGCTCTGTTGTCATCAAATGCGAAGTCTACCAAGGACATAACATCATAACCATATAATGCTCTAAATGGAGTCATACTGATCGACATATGATAGGTGGTGTTGTAACAATACTCCCTAAGTGTAGAGGAGCCTACCCACTCCTGTAAGTTGGCCAAAATCGCCCTAAACTTGTTAACAAACCTCTTTCGAGTCACCTTGATGACTCCTTTGGCCTAGGTGATTGAGTAATGTTTTAAGGTTTTGGGTGGTAATTTTGGGAACCAACAGGTTCCTTGCAAGAGAAGCATAATTTCTTCCTTCTGAGCTCATTCTTAGTTTCTTCATCTTTACATGTTTTTTGTGGGAATTCCTTCTAATTAGATATACCCTTCTGGAATGATTTTTTATGTTGTCCCACTGGGGATATCTTTGAATAGAATTTATTCTTGGGTACTGAGTTTTCCAATGTTGGAGCCCTCTTGACGGCTTCTTGCAAAGATGGAGGATCAAAAGCTTTTACCCAACCTTTGAGAGTCTCGATCAAACCTTACATGAAAAGAACAATAAGCCTCCTTTCGGAGATATTAGGAACCATCACTGATAACCTTTAGAACTTTGCCACATAGCTGTCCTCTATGCTATTTTGTCTCAACTGAGCCAAATCCCTTAAATGAATCTTAGGGTCTTTTCTATCAATTCTGTCAATTAGCCTTTGGTCGAAATCATCATGTGTTAATCAAACTGTGCTCTTGGGTGACCATTCCATGGTATCGCCACTCATTTGCAACTCCCTCGAAATGCAAGGTAATAAATTTTATAGCCTCTTTTGTTGGAATCGTTTGCCGTTGCGCCAAAAGCTCGAGCTATCAACGCTCGCTACAAACGCCAGACTTAACCCAGATCCACGAGAGGTTAACTGCCATGTCACGAATCTCGAGGTCGGCGTTGAATGCCTCACTGACAAGGGGGCAGCTCACTGCCAACAATCCCCCCCTCAACGCAACCCGAGGGATTCGAACCCGTGACCCATGGCTCTGATACCAATTGTTGGAATCGTTTGCTGTTGCGCCAAAGCTCGGGCTATCAACGCTCGCTACAAACACCAGACTTAACCCAGATCCATGAGAGGCTCACTGCCATGTCACGAATCCCGAGGTCAGCGTTGAATGCCTCACCGACAAGGGGGCAGCTCACTGCCAACAATCCCCCCCTCAACGCAACCCGAGGGATTCGAACCCGTGACCCATGGCTCTGATACCAATTGTTGGAATTGTTTGCCGTTGCGCCAAAAGCTCGAGCTATCAACGCTCGCTACAAATGCTAGACTTAACCCAGATCCATGAGAGGCTCACTACCATGTGACAAATCCTGAGGTTAGCGTTGAATGCCTCACTGACAAGGGGGCTGCTCACTGCCAACATCTTTTTCGTACGTTGGGTTTAGAGAAAGGTATGTGCCTAATTTTTGGACCCAAGCACGAGCTCTACATTTGTTTGAACCGTCAAAAGTAGGGATGGTTAACTTACCCAATCTATGTTGCAGATCTCTATGAGGCTGATTTGTATTTTGCTTTCTGTCATTCATTTGCCCACTCTTCATCTCCAGGTTGCAGAAATTTGTGAGAGACATTTCTGCATGAAACTCTAGACCAAGAGCTCTCTATTCATGAAAATAAGCTACAAAATTGTCTCCATTTTGATTTTGTTGTTGTTCTTCTCTTTGTAAAAACTTAGGTTGGAATGGCCTAGATGTGGAACCCACAATGGTTTTGTTATTTGTTGCAATAGCAGCACTACCTTCACCTGTAGGGGTTTGGACAGGCCTTCGAATATTTAGATTTTGCATTGTTTGTAATAATTGTGCCATGAGATTTGTCATTTGCTATTGGCTCTAGCCGATCAATGGCATTATATTGGATTTCTACCCTTTCTTCATTTGTCAGAACTCTTTTTCCTTTTTTGCCCATTGTTTCTACTTCTATTTCTTCACCCTAATCCTACAACTTTCTTCATTCTCTTTGATAAAATTTGATTTCTCTTTCATTTGGTTGCATTAAAAAGATTAGCTCTAAGCCTGTAGGCTGACAAGATCAAAGCTCTGATACTACTGTAATGTCACTTTCTAGATTTTGATAAAATATGCAATTTTTTGTATTTATATAAACTAACATGAATATGAAATACAGAGCAGCAATCTCTAATATTTATCAAATATTATTTATCTGGAAACACATAAACATGTATTGCAGAATTATATCCAGCTGATACCAAATATTTTTAAAATAAGCAGCAGTAATCAACTTACCAAATTCTGTGATTCATATCAATTAGCAGCTGTACGGCTGCTCCAAACTCCTACCAAATAGTACAGCAAAGGTAAAATATGTTGCAATTCATATTCCTAATGGTACGACAACTTCTACTTTGTATGACGCATACTTATAATATGCTGCAGTAGAATTGATAATGTATGGTAGCTCCAGAGGAAAAAAACACACTTATTAATAAGCTGCGATAGGAATTAAAGGGGTACGACAAGGTCTTACTTGTGGTATGGCCCCTACAGAAAATATATGGCCCCAATAGATCACCAAAAATTGATTATGATTTGCTATGCAACAACAAAAAGAAATAAAGCACAAATTTGGAATTTATTTTGCAATCTTCAATACAATTGAAAAATCTTTAGAGCCAAACTGAAACTGGAAAATGCCTTCAATCTTTCAGTACAAATGCAGTCCCTGGATAGAATCGCCTCAAAGGAATTAGAGGGTTTTCATCCTCCAATCTAACAACGGAAACCAAGAGAGTTTTTGTCCTCCAGATCCCCTTATTCAAAAGGGTTTTTGTCCTTAGGCAAAATGATGAACACAAGTGCTCAATCTTAGAGAAAAGGGTTTGATAACAATAACAATGGATGATTTCTTATGTGCATAATTCTCCCTTTTATAATCACCTTTTTAATTTGAAATTCCTTTTTCTGCCTAATTTTCCTCTAGAAGTGTCTAGAAACATTTTTTAATATAACATTATATTAGATCCACTTTAAAATAATAATAATAATATATACATCGTCCCTTTTACATTGTTATGAAACTAAAGTTACTTAGACAACTTAAAATATTATTATTAAATTATTTCTCTAATTTTACCCCTTAGCCTACAAGAAATAAGAAATAGGCTATGGGACTCCCAATTATTTTAATTTTGAAAAAGGGACATGACATGTTGGTTCTTCTATCTGCAACCTTCCTACAAGGTTGGTTTTTAGTCTTGCTTTCCAATTGTCATGTCCCCTTTTTTGGACTAAAATAATTAATAATATTATTTAAGTTGGGCCTAATAATTTCTAATTTTAAGGGAAAATTAATAATATTATTATAATTAAAATAAAAAGTTTTTTAAACACTAGTACTAAAATAAAAGTATTTTTAATGCTTAAAATAGAAATAAAATAAAATAAAAATTAAAAGTATTTTTAAATACTCGGAGGGAAATTTAGGACCTAAGGGCCCAATTTGAAAAGGTATATCAAGGAGGCGCCTATCTTCGTTTGATCATTATGATTTCATTTTTGGCATTCTTCATTTTGATTTGAAGTTTAATCTTGCATTCAAGGACGAAAACCTTGGTTGCAATTCTGCAATTCAGGAGGATGAAAACCCTCAATTTTCCAGCATTGGCAAATCCACCTAGGGTTTGCATGGTGTGTTAATTCAGCTATTTGTGTGATTTTTTAGGGTTAAAGGGATTGAGATTTGCAAGTAAATTCCTTGGCATCATCCGGAGAATTCATTGTTGCATGTTCCACATCAATTGTTGTTTATCATCCACCATTTAGTGCGTCACATTGGGATGATCGCATAATTATACATGGGCAGATTTTAAGGGGTTTGCTGTTGTTTGGGTCACCAAACTGCATCTCAGCCTTGTGAGGCAAACTTCATCATTGACATATAGGTTGATGCCCTAGGAGGGAGAGTTAGCAGATTTGAGGCTTTGGACATTTTTGGTGGTTGTTTCCTATCATTCTGGGCTGCAACCTTCATCTTTACAACACCTTGGAGGAAGTGCCACATACCAAAGACCATCTGCGGCCTTTATAACCGCCATTCCTTGCTGGCCAGTGTCCTTGCAGGGCTGATCACCCCCATTTACACCTGTTTTCTGCTAAGCGACCTCATTTGGGGAGGTGCCACGCTATATGTTGACGGAATTTACACCATCCTACAGTCCATAAGGTGTACAGGGACAGATTCGGTACTGTTGCAGCAAGCTACAGGCTGTACACCATCAAAATTCATTCACTATTTGGCACACTTCCAATCATTGGTCAATTCATTCATTATTTTTGTATCATTTGAGTGAGTTCTTATCATTATAGTTTCTGGATATTGTGCTACAGTTCTGAAATCAATATTGTAATTGATGCCATAAAATATTAATAGCAGATCTGAGTTCGTTGGATGGTGTTCAGCAGTATACTCAATTTATGTCGACTCATTTCTATTAACTGAAGGGTTCATTTTGGCTGCAAACTGATTTAGAGGGTTTAATACAAAATTTTCAGTCATCTACTGTTTATTATCAGCTGACATGTAACTTCCAGTTGCTGTTTCCCTTTTTTGCATTTTTTTCAAAATCCCATAAAATTACAAAAAAATCAGAGAATACAAAGAATTTATATTTGGGACGTTACACGAACTTTGTGGTTTCTGTCAGCTCCTTGTGACATTATGGGGTCCTCACCTCACATAGTATTTTGTATTTGCATTTAGATCACATTGTTTTTGGTTGCACCACATTAGGTTACCTCTAATTATGTTTACATTGTTTTAGTTTTTTGCCACTTTTTAGAATCTAGTGTTCTTTTTACCTTAGTACTTATGTGTCTAAGTGTACTTGTGGCTCAAGTGACCTACTTTGATCATTTGTTAGCATTAGCACAATTTCTTTCTTTTTGAAGAGTATACCATAATGTTTTGTTTTGGAAAGAGTCAAACGTTGATGACCACATCAATGCATTTCAGGAACCAAATTTCCGGCCTCCTTAAATCTCAAACCATGCCAGTTGGTGCTGAAGTATTTTCCCTATTTTATTTTGTCTAGAAGGTTGCATTATTAATTTTGTTTTATATATTCTATAATTTAAACTTATAGGTAAAACCCTCTACAAAATTATTGATTTATTGCAGATATAGACAAGGAAAGTATTATGAGATCAAAATTTATGTCTAATAAAAATTTGGAGCAAGAGGGTAAATACATTGGATCTTTGTTATTTGTATCTCTAAACTGTGCTTGAGTTGTTCTCTCTAATGATTAACAATGATGCAGTGCCACCATGGAATGCGATCATTACAAGTTGCTACATGGCTACAATCACAGGTTCCTCTCTTTCACTCACACACACAAACACACATGAACACAGATAAACTTGCTGCCAATTTTCCTATTTACTTAATTGTTAAAGGTAGAAACTTTACTTCCTTTGGGATTGTTGTAGATGCTTTCGCTGTTTTCTTGGATGTTAATCAATTACTCTTGATGCAAAGAACAGTATTTTTGGTCTTGGGAGAAAATAGCCCGATAATCTCAAAATTATTTGGAGAATCCATGTATGTTTTATAAACTACAAAATAGCTATTCAAGACATTGAATGGTCCTTAATTTTCAGCAATGGAGATTACTTAAGGAATGTTTTCCGAAAGTTGAAGATTTGTCTTTCAAATGTTACATGATACATCTTTGAAAAGAAGTAATCTTTTACTATATGATTAATATATCTACAACATGAATTAATCAAAAGAAATACCCATTTGATTTGAAAAGGTAAATGGAATGCATCCAAGGTAACAATGAATATTGTTTTGTCTACTCTCTATTGTAAGGTATGAATTTTGAAAAATTACAATAATATAGTTGCACTTAAGAAAATGACAGCATTCATAATTCTAATTACTAGACTAATAGAGTGAAGTTGTACGAAGCACTTAGTGTAATGCCCCCTTCACAGGCATGAGCAATTGGCGGAGACCCTTAGCCTATTTTAATTCCCGTAGGTTAATTGGGATGTGAAAAGAGAATAATTAATTATTTAAATTAAGTTGTCTAAAATCTTTCATTTTTCGGGCAACTTATATATAATTTATTATTTTATTAAAGTTGGACAATTTATTAAAATGTTACTTATTTCGGGGCCCAAAAGTAAAGTTAAATTAAAAAGAAATTTCAAAAGTCACTTGAGGGGGAAAATGAAATATAATTTTTTCATTTAATTCAAAAAGGTAGAAAAAGAAGAGTTTGCAAAGAGATATAATGAAACAAACTTGTAATAACAAACTTGCAGAAATATAATGAAACAACTCACAACACCAAGATTTTATCTTGGAGACTCCTCTGAGAGGGTAAACCAGAGTGGCAAATGCCTTGCTACCTGATTTTGTTACTCTTACGTAGTAGTACAACAAAGTGCAATGCAGAAATTGCCCTCTAATTTCCTGTCTCTCCAAAAACTAAGAACAACTAAGATCTCGCTTCCAATACTTCTTACTACAATACTCAAACAAGCCTCCCATGCTTAAGTCATACTCTTAACCCCCGTTTATAGATTTCTAAAGGTGTGGAGGTGTTTGCTTAGGCTCAAGGAGAAATATCTTCAAATTTTGGAAGTTGAAAAGTTGTCTTCTCATTTCAAATTTTGGCCTGTGTCTACAGTAAGGAAATCAACGCTTTTGACAGAGAGACAAATGTGTATTCGTTGTGGTTGGGACACATTCACTGTAGTATTTGATGAATTTGCCATGGTGATCACATTTTCGCTGCTTGTGCAAACCAGTGAATTTGCCAAAGTAGAAAAATACCTCTGTTCTTTGACTGAATTCAAATATTCTGATCTCTCTTTTTTTTAGTTTCATTTTACTGTTCTGGTTCTTTTTTCTTAATCCATATTGATCAACCACATTAGTCAAAGTCAGGCACAAAACGATTTCATTGTCTAGACTT
The DNA here is from genome assembly GCA_027924645.1 of Cunninghamia lanceolata. Taxonomy (NCBI): domain Eukaryota; kingdom Viridiplantae; phylum Streptophyta; class Pinopsida; order Cupressales; family Cupressaceae; genus Cunninghamia; species Cunninghamia lanceolata. The sequence continues at coordinate 147,589 of BSBN01001327.1, read as the reverse complement.
TATGCAGGGCCGACTTGACCAGCATAGAGATAGCAAGAATATGAACCAAGGGAAATAGAAAATTTTAAAAAGATTACCTAACCACATAAGGAAAGGGTTAGCCAATTACAGAACCGGTAGCTGAGCTCTCAGAACTACTCCAACAGGGGAAGCGCTATCCACTTACAGAACGTTACACAGAGCAACTGCACCCTCAGGCTGAGTTCACCGCTTACACTACTCCAACCCATTTTGAGCTATGTAGATCTTATTGCTGACAGATTCTACACCGGATGTGGACCATCTGGAAATCATTGGAAGGCAAACAATGTGTAAATTTTGACGACTTGGATTACTTACAATCTTAGTTTCTTTTCTACGATGAGTTTTCTTTGATTTTTTAGTTTTGCTGAATTCAAATAATCTGATCTCCTTTTTGTTTTCTGAGTTTCATTTTACTGTTCTGGTTCCTTTTTCTTATAATCCATATTGATCAACCACTATTAGTCAAAATCAGGCACAAAAAGATTTCATTGTCTAGACTTTATGCAGGGCTGACTTGAGCAGCATAGAGATAGCGAGAATATGAACCAAGGGAAATAGAAAATTTTATAAGGATTACCTAGCTACATAAGGGGAAAGGGTTAGCCAATTACAGAACCGGTAGCTGAGCTCTCAGAACCACTCCAACAGGGGAAGTGTTAGCCAATTACAGAACGTGACACAAAGCAACTTGTAATGTCCCCTTTTTTCGAGTGATCACCCATCTTATGTCGGCTAGCCTATTTTGTTCCTGTAGGCTAGGTCGAAGAGGCAAGGGAACACTTTGAGTAGTTAAATCATGCATTTAACTATTTTTGCTTGGCAAAATGTAATGTCCCCATTTCCGGAGTGATCACCCAAACAGATAATGGGATTAGCCTATCCTTATTCCCGTAGGCTAATTCGACACTCAAGGGAATATTCTGACAGTGATAGATGGAATTAATGCACTCGCATTAATTTATTTAGTTGAAAATAATAAAATAATAATAATTTATTATTATTATTTTATGGAGAGAATAGTTAATTAAATAATATTATTTTATTAATATTATTTAATTATAAGACAAATGACAAATAGGTTGGGACCTATTGGAGCGGCCACTTTGAAGGTTGATCATATAGGTCCTCTTTGAAGTTTGGAATAAAATTCGAATTTAGGTCCTAGCCATTGGATCGCGCGCCATCATGGAGGGAAATTTTGCAATTCAAATCTTCAATTTGAATTGGCTATTTAAGAGGATGAGGAGCTTCATTTTGCATCATCACGCCTACTATCAAACTTTGGTATGCTAACACTTTGCTTGTCATTTCATGTTTTCGGTGATGTTGGACGAAACCCCAATAATCATCTTGTGGAGCGAATTCATGCAAAATTCGTACTTGTGATCTAACTATACTTGTTTGCTTTCATAGATTGATCGAAATTCGGTCAGAGACCATTTGGATTCATTGAAGATCTGTTGATACTGCTGAAGAATCATTCAAAGTCTGTTCGTAGATTCATTGTTGAGGATTGTGCAATTCATATCAGTTGCTACTGTGGACCGATTGCATATCACTGAAGAGCCATCGAACTCCGATTCATTGAGTCATTGCAGATCATCGAATTACCATATCATAGGGTGGCAGAAATATACTGTGGAGTCATTGAGGCTTGATTCGTTGAGACAAGACTATCGTGGGAGCATCGAACCACGTCTATCATCACACAGATCGTGAGCCTGGCGATTGGAAGACAACTAAGGTTGGCGGAGCTACATTGAGGGGCATTAGCTGAAAGGTGACAGAGTCACCCTAGATAAGTGCCGAGTTGCATTCTATGCTAAGTTTGAGGAGTCCACGTCTCAATTAGTGACCGCATACATATCATCGACAATCATATCCATCATTGGCATCGCCCAGTTTGAAGGCGTTGGCATTGCGAAAACCATTTGGAAGACCACGTCCTTGTATTAAGAGTGCGCTGGAGTTGAAGGAATTCGTCTATGTTTTAGCCTACATTGTGAGACATTGACATCACACTCACCATTATACGAAGGTCGTGCTCCACCACAAAAGACTGACAGAGGATGACCGCCGGTGCCTATGTCATAAGCTTTGTTGAAGTCTCCATTACCACCAACGAATCTCACTATTGATGGCTTGAAGAAGTTCGCCTATTCTATCATCTAGCAGTCAACTACAATAGTCTGGCCTTCTGAGTTTGTCATTACATTCAAACTGGTATTCTCACTATTTGATTTGATTGTAACAGCTATATAAAATTGTAATTGGCTACTGTAAGAGTCAAGGTTGACATTGTAAAGGAAGGTTTGATAGATTGAACTGCCATTGTGAGATCTGAACAAAATTTGCTATCATTGTAATATGAGTATGCATATGTAATACACAGTAGAAAGTTGCAAAAATCTATCTTGTTATGTATTTTCGATTTCTAAGTTCTTAGATTTTATTGTCGGAGACAATTGCAATTTGTATTAGATTAGCTGAGTTACTGCAAATTGAAGGAACTTAAACAATTTCACACCAAACGTCGAGAACGACACATTACAGTGGTATCAGAGTGAGAGATCCTGCCAGCCTGCAGGGTGTAAGGGGAAATTGACGAAAGTCATCTTCTTCCGGTGGCATTTTGTGCATAAGTTTAGCGGTTATATCCACCCACATCGGGTTGTGATTTAACACTATTCTTAGCTTGGTGTTATAAGTGAAAAGATTGACCTAGTCGGAAGTGATTGTGATGCATACACCGACTCCATTTGGTCACACATACAGAAGAAGAATTGTACAAGAAGAGACTAATCCTTTTGCAGATATGGACATAAACAGAAGAATGGAAAGCCCACCGAGAGGAAATGAAAATCCAATTCCGTTGAACAGAGCTTTGGAACATCTAATGGATACCCAGAATCAAATATTGCAAATGATGACTCAAAATATGAATAACATGAAAGTAAATGAAACATCAACAGGAGCTGGAAGTGTAGTTGGTACACCGCGTGAGGGAAGGACACATGTATCTACATTGGATAGGCCCTTCCGACCTAAGTTTTTTCCTACTGAGGAGGAAGAGGAAGAGAATGTTGAGGATGAAGAGGAACTAAATTTTGCTGAAGAATTAGCTGCCATATGCGATGAGTATGATGCCCTACCTGAGAATGTTAGAAGAAGAATTAACATCAACCAATACATGAGTGAAAGGAAGGAGAGGAAAAGAAACAAAGGAGGACAAAGACCTAAGAAGCCAACAAAACAAAACAAGGAATATCAAGATGCACTAAACAAGATACCTATACCCAATTTTGATGGAAGTGGGAAAATGAGTGCAAGAGCATGGGTACACAAACTTGATACATTCCTCATACTCAAACCTATGGATGAACAAAAGGCTATACAGTTGGCTACAATGCACCTTGAAGGGATAGCGTATGATTGGTGGCATCACGGACTTGTTTCAAAAAGATGCACTAAGAAGCCAACAAAACAAAACAAGGAATATCAAGATGCACTAAACAAGATACCTATACCCAATTTTGATGGAAGTGGGAAAATGAGTGCAAGAGCATGGGTACACAAACTTGATACATTCCTCATACTCAAACCTATGGATGAACAAAAGGCTATACAGTTGGCTACAATGCACCTTGAAGGGATAGTGTATGATTGGTGGCATCACGGACTTGTTTCAAAAAGACATGCAATGATCACTTCCTATGATGAGTTCACACAAAAGGTTATCACTAGATTTGATAGAAAGGATGTGGAAGTGTTTTACAAAGATTTGGCATAGCTGAAACAAATGGGTAAAGTGGATTCCTACATCAGTGAGTTTCAGAGGATTGCAGTAATGGTTCTTGATATGACAGAAAAGAGGACAATAATGTTGTTTGTGGAAGGATTGAATGATAAATTGAAGGGATTAGTGAAGGCACACAAGCCTGCCACACTTGATGATGCTATTGAATTGGCACTTGATCTTGATACCACACTTGCATCATATCATCCACAAAAGAAAGTTTTCAAAGGCTCTAGTTCAAATCAGAAAGGATTCAATCAACATAAGTATCCACTTCCTAAGATGGATCAAGATACAAAGAATGAATTGAGAAGGAAGAAACTTTGTTTTTCTTGCAGGGAGCCATGGGAACCAGGACACCGATGCCTAGGAAAGGGCAAGGTTCATCTCATTGAAGTCTATTCTGATGAAGAGGAGACTACGGAAGATAATTACTTGGATGATGTTGTTGATCACCAGGAACCACAACTACAGTTGGAGCTTGAATTGAATGATGAAAAGAAGAAACATGTAACCATTGCAACAATTTCAGGAGTACCAAGATATCGTTTTTTTCGATTGAAGGTAGTCATCAATGGACAAAGAGTCGCTTGGTTGACAGTAGAGCCACTCAAAACTTCATTGATGAGGGCTTAGTAATGAAAAAAGGACTAAAAGCTGAGGATTTTTGTGGGTTCAGTGTGGTAGTTGCAGATGGATTCACCATGGAGTGCACCAGGATGGTACCACAACTTAGTATTCAAATGGGAGACTACACATTGACTGATGATTTCTATATGTTGGGATTGGGAGAGATTGATGTTGTTTTGGGAATGCAGTGGTTGCAGTCATTGGGTAGATACATACAAGATCTTAACAAGATGGAACTTGAGTTCATTTATGATGGAAAGAAGATTGTTCTGCAAGCAAATCTCAAATGGAGGCCCTAGAGTTGTGACAGCAAGGAGAATGGCAGCATTGTTTAGACATGATGATATTGCTTGGGCCGCACAGTGTTTTGTTTCATCTAAATCTTCTTCAAAAGAACGGGAGCATTGTTGATGATTGTTTTTAGACAAGTCAACAATAGAGTAAAACACTAGAGTATCCCACTCTCTCTTGAATAAAGCTCTTCAAAGGCTGAACTATGTGATCCAGTGAAGTAACTCCAAGGTTCCTTTTCCTATGACTTATGGTGGGTTAACTCAGTGATTACATGTGATCTTGCTGATAATCACAAAGGGACTTACACAGACTTCTTCATATTTCATTTAGCTTATTCCTCCTTCAATGTGGATGACATCTCAATGATAAAGAAAAGCAAAAGATAAAAGTTTGGAAAGGCTAATCTAAGGTCAATGAAGCAATGATGATGTATGAATAGACAAACTCCTTGATTAACCTAACTCCACTTCGCCAAGGATGCCTACAACTACATGAAGTTGGTGCAATCTCCTAAGGTTCGCGAATGGTTTTCAAATCATGAAGGCTTATACAAGCACCCATTGAACGACGCAGCTCAAACAAGCATTCATAATCGAACTTATGCAAATGATAAGGCTCAAACTAGCTTTACACAACACTTCATCAGCGATGAATGTTAAAAGCATGGGCTAGGAGTTGATTAGATATTCAATACAAACATACATTACATCAAAGAGCTTCTAATCTACTTCTAATCTATTTGAAACATCTCTCCACTTATTTAAAGTACAAGAAATCATGTTACTCCACAAGACAAGACTTAAACACCAAGCGAACTCCAATGTCTTTGCATTACTCTTGAGAAATATTTACAACAATTTCAAGCCCTCTCAGAGAATTTTGAGAGTCTCTCCTATTCTATTCCTACTTTCCTACCAACTGAACTACTCTCTAATCATCTTACAAATGAGGCAACAAGGCCTTTATATAGAAGCCCAAATTACAATGAATGGCTAAGATTAATTCAATAGCCAAGGGTCTAGATCGTGCCACCTTAGAGGTAGTTACAACAATTTGCTATTTTTAGCACAAAAGAGAGAGGCAATGACGGCACGCTTTCCAATGTGATAAGGATAAGGCGAAAGCATTTAAAATATCTTCCACATAGGAATCCCTTTGACTTCTTTTATTAAATGATACATTTAATGCATTTAAAATGATGTGTACTCGCCACATAGATGCCACTTCAGCATACTTTGAAAATTGTATTAACTTGTAATGATGTATTCAATGCGATTGCTTGAACTTGTATGTTTAGGAATACATCTTGTAGATCTTGCCTTGTTCATTCTTCTTGTAGACTGGATGTATGATACTTGTCGCTTCACTTGACTAACTTCATGATTCTTTCTTCCTCTTGTAGGTAAATTGATATGATGATCTTCTTTGATGATGCTCCTTCTTGAAGAGTAAGTAATAGAATAGATGATGATGATAGCATGAAGTAGAGTGTATGATGATCTTCATTCATAAATTGGAGTAGGAGACCTCTCTTGGACTTGAAGATTGAATGAAACTTGAAGTTGAATAGATGAAGTGTCTTTGCTTAATGTAGAAGTTGATGAAGTGATCCTTCATGATGGCCTTTGAAGTGACCCTCTTGGAGTGTAGATGATAACACCTTCCTTGGATGTGAAGTAGATGTTGTTAACCTCTAGAAGAAACTTTGAAGCTTGATGAACCTTGACTTGAAGCTTGGATGGGGAACGCCTTATCTTTGAACATGATGCAAAGGATGAAGTATACTTTGAACTTGATATGATCTAACATGATATCATTAATGTAGGAGACTTGAGGTGTGATCCCTCCGCAACTTGAAGGTGATCTTGAAGTGATCTCAAAAGGTGGGTAGCATGATCTCTTCCTTGAAGGTGATTCCAAGCTTCTCGCTCAAAAGTGACTCATTGAACAACTCCTTAGCTTGGCTAATGTTCCTACAAGACAAAGTAAACAATGTATTAATCACTTCATAAGATAGGAATAACTTTAAACATTCAAGTAAGTCTTTTCAAGTCTAGGCGCCTATATAATGTTAGAAAGGTGCAAAGTGCGGCTACTACAATTTAATCCCACATTCATAAGTTTAAATGATTTCTAACAACTGCAATAGTTTAAAGTGATTTCGCCTACTTCTAGGTATGAACTTGAGTGATTCTCTTCAAGGCACTAGTTCCAGTCTTCATGGAGGTAAAAAGGCGCCTAGATAAAATAGATAAAATAGTTGATTTGAAGTTACACCCACACTATGATCTTAAGGCACGAGAAATGATTTGGGAAGGCAAGATGGGGCGCCTAAGGTCACTTAGCTCATTTCTTAGTCTTCAAATGATTTCTTTTCATGTTTGGACTTCACCAAACCTTCATTCTCTCCTCCAGGCGCTAGTTTGAATTTTAAGGTGAGCCTAGATTGTCTAGAAAGTTAATTTTCATGTTTGAGCTCTCAAGAAACATCCTTGCTCTTAGGCGCCAAAAGTCATTAGTTGAAGCATCCCTCCCATGTTAAAGCGCCAAAATGATGAACTGGCACAAGAAGAGCGCCTAAACTCTAAATGAGCTTCATGTGATTTCAAAGCTCTGGGAAGTGTTAGAGTATGTCATTCGCTCAAAATGCTCACTTGTTGGTGTTAATTCATGACTTCCTTCAAAGGCGCCACCTTGAGGTTTTCTGAGAGGCAAAGTGCGCCTAAGGTCTTTTGACTTAAGTTTTCATTCCTCTAGGTGTTATTTTATAATTTCTCCATACCATACACTCCAAGGCGTCGTAAGATCATCTCTCTAACCTTCCGGATGTAGGGCGCATCAAGGGTGGTTGTTAATAACAAGAAAGTGCGCCTAAACTCTACTACTTCAACTCAAGGCGCAAGTTGATGATCATTTGAGTGTGAAATTGGCACCCAACTCAAAATTTAGGTTTTGTGGACTTAGATTAATCCTTGAGTCTTAAGGAAATATCTCTTTAGGCGCCATCCACAATTGACTTGGACCTCTCCTCCCATCAAGGCGCACTTTTTGAGTGTCTGCAAGTGAGAAAATGCGCCTTAGGTTTTCGGAGCAAATTCGCGCCTAGAAATAGTAGTCCCAGAGCATAAGGTATATTGAAAAATATATTTAAGTATAAGTTTATACTTTAAATATATTTTTCAATATACCTTTCAGGATGTTTGAGATAGGTCTCAGATCCATTGGATTTAACATGTAGATTATAGAATTTGGAGGATCCACTAGATTTCAGACTTAGTCAATTTTCAGTGTTCCAGGATTTCAGGCTACCAGACTTAGTCATTTTCAGGATCTCAAACATACATCAGGATTAGGTCTTAGTGTTTGATTAAAACTCTTCATTATTGCAAGTTCATACTCCAGGTGAGACTTCCAGGTATTTCAAGCATCTTCTCTAAGCCAAATTTGGTGATTTCTAACTTGATCTCTCTTCTAGGTACAATTCGATGATGATTGGAGTGTGAAATTGCGCCTAACACTTAAATAACATCCAATTTCATGCTAAGGCACCAAAATGAGGTAGTCCAATGCATGAAGGGTGCCTAACTTAAGTTTGCTCATTTGGAGTTGTTTACACCCTTGGGAGATTGGATCATCCTTAGGTGCAACTTGGAGTTTGTTTATCCACACTATTGCCAAGGCGCCTAAATGGCAAAAGCAACACTAAATGGCGCCTAAACTCATCTACTTTAACCTAAGGCGCAATTCTTATGATCCTCTGAACATGCAATGGGCGCCTAAACTCTTGAATCATTCCTTTGTCCAAAATTTTGATGTTTAAGGTCTCTTATGCCAATTTCAATCAAGGCGCCCTATCTTGGAGCGTTTGGAAGTTGATCTTCCTCTAGGTGCACTTATGAAGTCTCAACCTAAGGCGCTCATAAAGGTCTCTGCAAGTGGGAAAATTGCGCCTAAGTACTAGAGTGAATTTGCGCCTAGATTTGGAAGTCGCAGAGGGTAAGGTATATTAAAAAATATATTTAAAGTATAAGTTTAGAGATTGAATTTCTTATACTTTAAATATTTTTCAATATACCTTTTAGGATGTTTGAGATAGGTCTCAGATCCACCAAATTTAACATGCAGATTCTAGATTTTTGAGGATCCACCAGATTTCAGACTTAGCCAATTTTCAGGATCTTCAAGATCAGGATACTAGACTTAGTCATTTTCAGGATCTCAAACATCAGAATCAGGTCATCAAGGGGCTCTAAGACTCAAACACCACTGACTTCATCATGTAATAAACTAAAGACATCATCAAAACTTCATGCAAAGCATCAGAGCTCAAAAAAAGGGGGGTCCCCATTTGCAATGGGGCGATGTGTGATTTGGTCACAACAAGTATCATGTGGATATACAATCTGTGCTGGATAAACATAGTATGGTGTTTGGAGAAATTCCTCCTGGTAGACCACCGGATCGTGGATTTGAGCATGTCATTGAGTTGGAGGAGGGCTCCAAGCTTGTTATGACTACACCTTATCTTCATCCGAGGCATTTCAAGGAGGAGATTGAAAAGACGATTAAGGAATTGTTGGAGATGGGGTTCATTCGCCCTAGCTCTAGTCCATTTGCATCTTCAATTGTGTTGGTGAAGAAGGATTGCACAATGAGGATGTGCATTAATTACAGAGCTTTGAATAAGAAGATAGTCAAGAACAGATATCCCATTCCTAGGATCAATGAATTGCTAGATGAGTTGCCCGGGTCAGTATATTTCTCTAAGATTGATCTTCGTTCAGGTTATCATCAGATACGTGTTCGTGAAGAGGATATTCAGAAGACATCATTCAGATGCCACTATGGACACTTTGAGTTTTTGGTTATGCCATTTGGGTTAACCAACGCACCTGCTACATTTCAGTCATGCATGAATCACATCTTTCGTGAGCAGTTGCACAAGTTTGTGTTGGTGTTCTTCGATGACATTTTGATATATAGTAAGACTTGGGAGGAGCATTTGTAGCACATTGATGTAGTACTGGGTATCATGGAGGCTCAGTCATTGTTTGCAAAGGCATCTAAGTGTGAGTTCGGTATGACAGAGATTCTCTATCTGGGGCATGTGATTGGAACTATGGAGTTAGAGTTCAATAGGAGAAGATACAAGCAATTTTGGATTGGCCACCTCTGTGGAACATTTCAGACTTGAGAGGATTTCATGGGTTATGTTGCTACTACATGAGGCTTGCAAAAGGGTTTTCACAGTTAGCAGCACCTCTCACAGATCTCACCAAGAAAGGGGCATTCAGTTGGTCAGATAAGGCTCAGATGGCTTTTGACAAACTCAAGGAGGTGATGAGTTCATGTCCAGTATTGGCAATGCCGGATTTCACACAACCTTTTGTGTTGGAGTGTGACGCATCTGGTACAAGTATTGGTGCAGAACAAACATGCTATTGCTTTTGAGAGCAAGAAGTTGAGGGATGCAGAAAGGCTCTATTCCACCTATGATAAGGAGATGCTCGCCATCATGCATGCATTGGCGAAGTTCACACAGTATTTGATGGGTAACAAATTTGTGGTCAAGACTAATCACAATAGTCTTGAGGCATTTTTTGTCGCAGACAAATTTGAATGAGAGGCAACATAAATGGGTGAGCAAGATTCAGGCATATGATTTTGATATTTTGTATGTGAAGGGGAAGAATAATGTTGTTGCCGATGCTCTATCCAGGAGACCTACTCTTTGTTCACTATCAGAGATTTCAGCGGATTGGAAGTCTCACCTTTTGGTTGAGTATTCTAAGAACACATTTGCTTGGGAGATCATGGAAGGTAAGATTCAGGATGACAGATACAAGGTGATTGATGATGTGATCTATTACAAAGATAGGATCTACTTGGTTCTTGATTCAAAATTGAAGGAAAGATTTTGAGAGCTACTCATGACGATCCACTTGCAAGACATCCAGGTTTCTTCAAAACCTACAGAGCAGTGAGAGATTTTCATGGAAGAATCTCAAGGACGATGTCATGTAGCATGTCAGAGAATGTTTGGTTTGTTAGTAGAACAAATTGTAACACACATCACCCGCAGGATTGCTTCAGCCTTTGCCTATTCTAGAGCAAAAGTGGGAAAGTATTTCGATGGACTTCATCACATGCCTTCCAAAGGTACAAGGCAAGGATTGCATATTTGTTGTAGTTGATAGATTGACGAAGTATGCACATTTCTTTGCAATCCCATCAGAGTATTCAGCACTTCAGGTTGCAGAGTTGTTCTTCAGAGAAGTGTTCAGGTTGCATGGACTGCCGCAGAACATTGTCAGTGACAGGGACAGCCGGTTCCTTAGCATATTTTGGCAGGAATTGTTCCGAGTGACAGGAACAAAATTGGACACAAGCACGAGCTATCACCCTCAGACAGATGGACAAACGGAGATTGTGAACAAATGGCTTGAGGGATATCTTCGCAACTATGTTGTAGGACAACAACGTGCTTGGATCAAGTGGTTGCACTTGGGTGAGTATTGTTACAATGCCACCTATCACATGTCGATTGGCATGTCACCTTTGGACTTGGCCTTGGAAAATTGCAGAGCCCCTAGAGCGAAGGATTTGATGCAGGCTAGTCAGGACATTTTGAAGGCACTTAAGGATAATATTTAGCAGGCTTAGAATCAACAGAAGATGTATGCAGACAAACGTACGATTGAGAGGACTTTTGAGGTTGGTGATTTGGTCTTCTTGCGCCTTCAGCCATACAGACAGTCAACATTGAAGAAGAGTGGTGCTGAGAAGTTAAAGCCAAGATTTTATGGCCCCTATAGGATTCTGAGAAGGGTCGGAGAAGTGGCATATGAGCTCGAACTACCAACGGAGAGCAAGATTCACAATGTTTTCCATGTGTTGTGCCTTAAGAAGGCCTTGGGACAAAAGGTTGTTTCTTCGCCTGATCTTCCACCTCTTGATGAAGAGGGCATTTTGGTTTTGGTTCCTGACAGCATCTTGGAGACAAGGGAGCGACATTTGAGGAATAGGGTGATCCGCGAGCATTTGGTGAAATGGAAAGGCTTGCCGTTGGAGGATGCGAAGTGGGAAGGAGATCAAATTCTGCAGCATCCGAATTTGTCATTGCTTAAGGGCAAGCAATCTTGGGAAGGGAGGACTGTAATGTCCCTATTTCCGGAGTGATCACCCAAACAGATAATGGGATTAGCCTATCCTTATTCCCGTAGGCTAATTTGACACTCAAGGGAATATTCTGACAGTGATAGATGAATTAATGCACTTGCATAATTTATTCAGTTGAAAATAATAAAATAATAATAATTTATTATTATTATTTTATGGAGAGAATAGTTAAATAATATTGTTTAATTATAAGACAAATGACAAGTAGGTCTGGACCTATTGGAGCGGCCACTTTGAAGGTTGATCATATAGGTCCTCTCTTTGAAGTTTGGAATAAAATTCAAATTTAGGTCCCAGCCATTGGATCGCGCGCCATCATGGAGGGAAATTTTGCAATTCAAATCTTCAATTTGAATTGGCTATTTAAGAGGATGAGGAGCTTCATTTTGCATCATCACGCCTACTATCAAACTTTGGTATGCTAGCACTTTGCTTGTCATTTCATGTTTTCGGTGATGTTGGACGAAACCCCAATAATCATCTTATGGAGCAAATTCATGCAGAGTTCATACTTGTGATCTAACGATACTTGTTTGCTTTCATAGATTGATCGAAAATCGGTCAGAGACCATTTGGATTCATTGAAGATCTATTGATATTGTTGAAGAATCATTCAAGGTCTGTTCGTAGATTCATTGTTGAGGATTGTGCAATTCATATCAGTCACTACTGTGGATTGATTGCATATCACTGCAGAGCCATCAAACTTCGATTCATTGAGTCACCACAGATCATCGAATTACCATATCATAGGGTGGTGGAAATATACTGTGGAGTCATTGAGGCTTGATTCGCTGAGACAAGACTATTGTGGGAGCATCAAACCACGTCTATCATCACACAGATCGTAAGCCTGGCAATTGGAAGACAACTAAGGTTGGCGGAGCTACATCGAGGGGCATTAGCCGAAAGGTGATGGAGTCACCCTAGATAAGCGCCGAGTTGCATTCTATGCTAAGTTTGAGGAGTCCATGTCTCAATTAGTGACCGCATACATATCATCGACAATCATATCCATCATTGGCGTCGCCCAGTTTGAACGCGTTGGCATTGTGAAAATCATTTGGAAGACGACGTCGCTGTATTAAGAGTGCGCTGGAGTTGAAGGAATTCATCTATGTTTTAGCCTGCATTGTGAGACATTGACATTGCACTCACCATCATACGAAGGTTGTGCTCCACCACAGAAGATAGACAGAGGATAACCGCCGATGCCTATGTCATAAGCTTGTTGAAGTCTCCATTACCACCAACGAATCTTACTATTGACGGCTTGAAGAAGTTTGCCTATTATATCATCTAGCAGTCAGCTACAACAGTCTAGCCTTCTGAGTTTGTCACAACATTCAAACTGGTATGTTCACTATTTGATCTGATTGTAACAGCTATATAAAATTGTAATCGGCTACCGTAAGAGTCAAGGTTGGCATTGTAAAGGAAGATTTGATAGATTGAACTGCCATTGTGAGATCTGAACAAAATTTGCTATCATTGTAATCTGAGTATGCATATGTAATACACAACAGAAAGTTTGCAAAAATCTATCTTGTTAGGTATTTTGGATTTCTAAGTTAGATTTTATTGTTGGAGACAATTGCAATTTGTATTAGATTAGCTCAGTTATTGCAAATTGAAAGAACTTAAACAATTTCCAACAAACGCCGAGAACAACACATTACACAAAACAATGATGGATTATGACTTGGAGTAATTTTGTAGTAATTATGGTGAAGTCAAAACTAACTAATTAATTTGCCTATTACTGGAGTGACCCACTTGGAGCTTAGAAGGTGGGCAAATAAGAATAAAATAAAATAATATTTGATTTCATAGTGAGTGCTCAAGGTGAAAGGGTTAATTCAAATCTTTAATTTGAATTTGGGCGCCCAAGATTCACATGAGGATGGTCGGCCTTCTGGGAGGGAAAAATGACTTTTAAAATAAAAGAAAAATACCTTTCCTAGGTCGGCTAGAAGATGGAGTAAAAACATGTATAAATAAGAGTTCTTTTGTGGCATTTGGATCATATCATTTATACATCTTTTTATTTGAGTTTTTACTCTCTTGGTTGCATCGAAGGTTGGGCTTTGGATCCAAGGAAAAAAATCAAGGTTGCACGGAGACCCGTCTTCAACCCCCTGGGATGTGTCTCGGAGAATGGTACACGTCTCCCATCTCGGAGACTTGATTGGGTACGTTTCCCTTCATAGGAGACTTCTGGTCACGTCTCCCACTCGTCTCCAGGTACCCTGTGTCAATAAAAAGGCGTCTGCACTTTTTTTCTTTTTCTACCTTTCATTTTTTTTGATGTTTTCGCACAAGCTCAATGGATTCTTACTCCTACGGACTTCAAACCTCAATACTAGTGTCTACAGTAATATATATACATTAAGCTATATTAAATTGTTACAAGTAAGCTATAAGCCTATAAGTAATATATATACAGAAAGCTATATTAAATTGTTACAAGTAAGCTATAAACTTAAACTTTACCAGTTCTCTTGTTTTGAAAGTTCAATGTCATGATATTTTCAGTGTTAATGTTAAAATATTAATAAATTAATAAAATTATTAAATTATATTTACAAAAAATGGTGTCTCCAAGTACCCTTGTCTCTTATTTTTCAAAAACAGAAGTACCGGTAGCGGTACTAGTCTCCCGTACCAGTACCAGTACCAGTCTCCATGCAACCTTGAAAAAAACCCTTAGTGTTTCATGGTGAGTTGGACGAAAACCTAGCTCATCAATTGGAGATTCCGTGACCGGGATCTATTTGTGTTAGCAGTATTTTATATTTGTTATGTTTAGTTATGGTCGGTTGGGATCGGTGAGTAGTTATCTACCGATGTCTGTTGTTGTTGGTGATGGTTGGCCTTCCAGGCAACCATCTGGGCCTATATATACTTCTCATTTCATTGTATTGGGCAATGCAGTTTTGGTGTGATTTGTATTTGGCAAGTTCTGAATCAATATATATTCATGAGTTCTATTGTGCCATTTCAATGAGTATTTTATTATAATGTTATTTCATTTCAGTTCATATATTCTATTTACTCTGTATAAATTATTTAGACTTGATAGGCAGTAAACAATTTGTTTCATCAAGGAGAAGAGCAGAATTCTAAATCAGATTTGCAGATCAGACTTGGAGACATCATCTTTGGCGAGTTTTGGATGTTCTTTGACTAGGGTTTTCACCCTAGGTTTGAGCGCCACACTCTAGGAGAGAGCGACCAGCATTTGGAGGGCGGATTTGGTATTGTGGTGAAGTTTGAATTACATTTCACATTCAGATTTGGATCAGCAGCATATTCGTCCCATTCACCATCCTTGGAGCAGCTTGTTTGGTGCTTGAGATTGCCATTGCATAAGGGTTCTTACCTTATGATCATAGCACCATCATTTGGAGGAGTTTGTTGAGTTGTTGGTGACATTTTCATCATTGGAGCAGCAAACCCTTGCAGACCTGAGCGCCTCAATTTGGAGCAGCATCTTGGTGTCATTGTGTCCACTTGCACTAGGGTTTCCAACCCTCAACTTGGCGCCACAATCTTGGGAGATGATCTCATCATTTGGAGGTCTTTTTGCATTGTTTGGTATGTATAAACCCTAGGGTTTATCTCTGATTTGTAAACAGCAGATATCTGGGCATGTTTGGCTTGTTTGCCCCATGATTGTTGATGTACTTTCAGACTTCATTATTCTGATTTATAACAGCAGACATCTGATCCGGAATTTCAGTCATTGTGGTTGCAATTTGGTGCTGATTCATTGTGTATTTCATTGTGTGATTCAGCTATGATGTTGGCAAACATATTGGCATGATTTTTATGATGTTTTGGCATGTTTGAATGGCTGTTATAAGTGCTTGTATAAGTCTGATATAAAAATCAGAACTTCAGAAATTAGGGTTTTTGGATCAGATTCAGAAGATCAGAAATTAGGGCAAAAATCAGAACCCTAAAATCAGAAATTTCAGTTAATATCCTATTTGGGATATTACACAACTACACCCTCAGGTTGAGTTCACCACCTACACTAGACCAACCGATTCTGAGCTGTGTAGATCTTATAGCTGACAGATTCTACACCAGATGTGGACCTTCTGGAAATCATTGGGAGGCAAACAATGTGTAAATTTTGATGACTTGGATTACTTACAATCTTAGTTTGTATGATGGGTTCTTCAATTTTTGGCAAGTTTTATGAGTTTTTGGGAAAAACTCGCTGCAAGTTTTAGGTATTACTCGGTCATGAGTAATTGAGCGAGTTGCTTGTGTCTGCTCGCGACTTTGGTGAGAAATTGCAGAGTTTTTCAACTATGATCGGTACAATTTCCTTAGTTGGAGGTGACCTTGTTGAACCACTAGGTACCTTATGGTAGTTTATACAGAGCATAGGACCTATGGCCTATGCCATGCTTGGTGCTACTAATATAGTTTGGAGTGTTGAATTTTTGCAGTCTTCGCTAATGTTACAAGAAGCCATTCGTATCAAGAAGTTGGTGGAAGAAGAATGTCCTTTAGAGTTTGTGCAAATATTTATGAACCAGGGATGGTTAGGGAAGATTACACTTGAGATGTGGCTACCAATTAGAGTTTACCCTCTTCCAGGTTCAAAAGGCAGAATCTTGGGCACCATGGCTAAGTTGGTAGCAGTTGAAGACGAGGTGGAACAACTAAAGGCAAAGGTAGCTGAAATCACAGCGACATAGGAGCAGGCCCAGAGGAAGCTTTAGGAGGCTGTCCATATAGTCAAGAGCTCAAGCGAATGTGAAGTCATTGTGACTCATCACATAAAGAAAATGGAAGATGAGCTTTACAAACTATGGGCTGTAATCAAGCAAGCACAATAGAGCAGCCTCTTCAAGATCAGCTGGTGCAAATGTACCTTCTAGGATGTTTTCTTCCCTAGCTCCTTTGTGATATTTTCTAAATTGTTGTAGGCTTGTCGGATGGGACTCCAATTTTTCTTTTTGGGGGGATGATGTAATCAACATAATTTTATATATTGTTATATTTTGTTAATAGTTGTATGAATGACTTGTTTTGTAACTAATTGTTGGCTAAAGTTAGTATGCTAGTAAATAAGCTATAAATAATAACCCAACAATCATGGTCTAACGCTACAACCATTGACCCTTAAAGAGGAATTGCAGTAGTCATGATAGGGTGTTAGTTTTTATGTATGGTTTGTTGGCTTTTGGGGTTTGTATGATACAAAAGTTAATTTGGTATTTAGTAACCTTTTGTAAGTAGGTTAGATATATGTAAAAAATCTTATATTTGTAATGTAAATAAGTTTATTGTTAGTGGGTTATGAGTACTTGTTAATTATTGATAGGTGCTTAGAAGTTATCTAGGAGGATGACTTTATAAGCCAAGTTTGCAATGTAAATTTTAATCACCGCATAGTATCACATATAGTTGCTGTTATTTTGTTCATTAAGGTGTAGTTCTTTTTTGCTGTGCTTCCATTCTACATGGTCGCCCCTGAATTGCATTTGCTATAATTGAACACTACCTACAATAAATCATCAATTGTTATATTCTCATATGATCAATTCTGGTATGAACTGTTCCTTTTATTTGTATGCTGCTGCATAGGTAGTCTGTCATTTAAGTAGTTTACAGCCTTAAAAACATATCTAAATTTTCATATGAAAATTGAAAACCCATAGCCGTTTCCCGCAGGTTTTAGAAACCTCTAGCCATTCCCTACACTTAACATTGAAACATTTGAAAATTGAAACTTATGAAGTGAAATATATATAACCAAATTAGAAGTCAGAGTCAAAAGGGCTGAAATAAAGCAGGTCATTTGAAAGAGAGACACAATTTATAGTAGCTAGGGTTAATGGATTTTTGTTGAAAATCAAGATTGATCTTGTGTGAAAATTTGCTATTGAATGGTATTTAGGCAGCTGCATGTTGACTTACATAAATTTTTGTAAAAACAAAATTTAGAGGGATTTTAATCAACTTCATGTTGTTTCATTGACGATTTGAGGGACCAAGAGAAAAATAATGTTCTTATGAAGTGCTAGATATTGTATTGTAGTAGGAGTTGGACCTTAATCTAAGGTCAATATCGATCTTGTTTGAAAACCTGATATAAAATAGTATGTGGGAAGCTACATTGTGATTTGTAGAACCAAAATTTGAAGGCAATTTTGTCAACTTCATTGTTGATTTATGGACAAATTGAGATCATGTGAACAAAAATATTATTATGAATGACTAGTTATTGTATGTGGTGGATATTAATCTGGGGTCTATATTGTTCTTGTTTGAAAACCCTTTATAGAATGATCGATAGGCAGCTATATATGATTTATATAAAATTCTGTAAAAACAGATTTGAAAGTGCTTCTGAGCTACTTATTGTTTGTAGCCTCCTTGAATGTAAATTAGAGGAGTTTGGGAAATCGACGTTTTGAGATTTCCACAGGCCATAATTATGATGAAAAAGCTTTAATAAAGCCCTGCAACTCGAGATTTGACAAACCATCGATGCTTTGATCCTCCATTATGTTCCATCATCATGATTAAATTTATGACTAATAAAAAAAATAGAGCTTCTTATATAGATAACTCTTTATGTACACTAGATGCTATGCAGGTAATTAATTAATAATTAACTATTTAGTTAAAAAAAATGGAGGACCTCCTCCAAGTTTGAGTATAATGGGTTTCCAAGAACGGCTTATGTTTAGGCCCCCATTTCTATTCAATTTGTTGGGATGTGTCTGACCTCCTCCCCTCTCTAATCCCCCATTCGAAGTGTTCCTCCTTAGTAACGATTTTCTTCCTTATCAATACAAATGTGGTGTTCAGTCACATGACTGTTCTGGCAAAGTATATGTGGCATGACCTTGTACATGGAACTTCATTATTCATCAATATCTCCTATCTGTATTTCTTGTCAAGTGTATGTAATAATCCCACAATGAATTGCAATTTGTATCAATGAATGTTCACGAGGCACCCCGTGCATTAAAGGGTTTTCTCATTTGAAAGAAAACACATTTGGTGCAAGCTTCAGCTGCACCTATTCTCTAGTTCCAACATCGTGTTTTGTGGATCCTTTCTTTTGCCACTATCTGTAAAGTACCCCACTAGATTTGACTGAAAATTTTGTTTTAATTTTCCTTTCAAAATATAACAATTCTAAATGCATAACAATGTCAATGAAACATAACAAATGAATATCAAAACTCCCAGGTCTTATCGCTGTCTTCAAAGATGATAATTATAAATGTTCACTGTCTATCTCAGACAATTAGATATGACTGTATGATATCAGAATTATATCAAATTTCAATATCAAACATAATGAGCAACAATGAGTTTCCAAACCTCCAATAATCGAATTCCGAACAAGAGGATATGATCAATGACATGTACTAACCATCATGTGACCTTGTATATGCATGAACAGAGGTCTGATATGCCACTGTAACAGAGATGTAGATTGCTGCTACCAACTGATATAACCCAGATTACACCAAAGATGCCAAACAATAGCCTCAATGTGCCTGAAAATACTAGCGATCAGCTCCTAGATATGTGCGATTGGTGCAGAACCCTTCTCCAATATCATATGACTCTGAAACTCTTCCAATATTCACTGGAAATGGTCTGGAACAGAACTGATAAGGAAATTGTACAACCCAGATTTTGATTGAAGACTGAAAATACAACTCCTAGGTAAGCGATGAGTCTCCAAGGATGCCGATTTGATATAGCAATGCTCCAAATGTCTTTGAGCTTTAAAATACCTCCAATATCTTCAATCCAAAGACCCTGAAATGGTTTTTCCAGATCGCTGTTATGATTCAGACCCTCATAAATTATCAAAATCATGTAAAATATCACCTTTCAATCAAGTCGACTACCTTGGTAGTCTTTAATGGTAACCAAGGGTCTTCCAATTCAATGATTTCCTCCTTCAACTATCAACCTGCAATTTCAAACATGATGAATTCCTTTATGAAATCACCTCATTAATGAATGAGATCATCTCCATTCTATAATCAAGGGGCCATCACCTTGATCCAATACTGAAAACACACAATTTTCAGTCAAAATGAATAATAAGAAAACATACCATAAGAATCGATTGCTTCAATTGTTGGTAGAAACCTCTTTTTATCTTCCTCAGCTGGGTCGATCCAATTAAATCCATTTTGCTAGTAATATGGGTTCCGCCAATGAGACATTCTTCCACATCTAACATAGGCCACTCTACCTATGCCTGTCTTCCGGTGGACATTGACACCTCCAAGGCTTTCCCTAGGGAGGTTGCTCTCATGGTGGAGGATCGACCATGGACGCAGTTGTTGGATTATAAGGGCATCCCTTTCGTTGCAGATGATGTTTCACTACTGGTCATCTTGCCTTAGATTGTCCCCGTACTCGTCACAAGAATGTTGCCTTGACTATGTGGTGGCAGAATGCCCTCCTTGAACATTTGACTATGGATTTTGAGGACGATGCTCCTTCAAGTCCTATTGCTTTGGATATTGGTGTGGCCCTAGAGGCTCCTAAGATGGCTCCCCTAGGATTGGTGCGGCTTTGATCTTATTCTTAGATATTGTTGGGGATCCTTCTTCGGTACTGGCATAGTCTGCTTCTTCAATCGTTCCCTTTGCCGCCTTCGTGGACTGTGAGGCCCCGATTCTTCCCCTGTGTTCATCTTCGATGCAGCCTCAGGCTTACTCAGGTTGCCCTTCTTCCCCTTTGAGGTGGATATCTCGTGTGGAAGCATCTACTGAGGAGTCCCTCTCCCCTCGGTTTGATGATTTTGATAATGACGTGTCTTGGACTATAGTACATAGAAGGAAGAAAGGCTTTCCTAAATCAGTTTCATCTTCCTAGCTTCGGGCTTTAGGGGTGTGATTTTCTAGGTCAGGGTTAGGAGTTGTGTAGCTCACTGGCCTTTAGGTGTTACTTGTTGTGCTAATTTGCTTGTAGGCTCTTCATGTTACGGCTATTTGGTGGCCGATGCTCTGTCTTTGCTCTGTCTCTTACCTTAATGGTTTTGGTTGTTGTTTCGGTTTCCATTTCTCATGTAACCCGTTCCTCTTGCCTCTTGGCTGTTTCTTTGTAAAAGGATTTGGGCCCTTTCAAAACCCATTTTTAATCAATATCAAAAACATTTGAATTGTAGCTACAAGGACCTAAGGGTCATTGTAGCTACAATTCAAATGTTAGAAATAGACTCACGCATATATTTTAATTTTGTAATGTGTTATAAGATACACTAATAAATTTGTAGTGTTAATGTTAATATCGTCTATTAAAAATTTGATGGCATATATGACATTCTAAAAGATAGAGATTATAAACAAATTTGAATTACAAAAAGAAGTACAACAAACGAGAAAAATAAATGATAACTTTTCTAGTATGTTATGGAAATGTTTTTGCATCATCATTGCATGTTCAAAAATGTGTATGGAACAAATATGTTACAATTGCCATGGAAGTGGTTATAAAACAAATGTTAAAAGGAACTATAGTCTCTACATTTTTAGTGGAGAGTGCTTGGAAGTTTGGGATGCTTCTTTATGTGTTTTCTACAAGCATTTTACAATTTTCCTCGCATGGAATTTATATTTTTTTCATGAACATCTGTTGTCTATAGGAAGGAGAATATCTATTCTGTCATGTTTTTTGAAAACTTATTTTATTCTTTTTGAAATTTTCTTATGCAGGGTTTTAAGCGAGTATACAATATTTCAGGAGGAATTCATAAGTACTCACAAAATGTTGACTCTTCCATCCCAATGTATTAATGATTAGTCTAAACTATAGAGAGTCTTTTGTGTGCATTCTTGAAACGTAATAACTATATTACAAATTGGATCAATTTATTTAAAATTTTGAGATGTAATATTTTTATAAGCTGAGATATATTATAAAATACAGGGCCACAAATAGAACACTTTTTGCAACATTTTTATAAGCTTTTTGAGCCATATTATAAACATATGTGGCCACGAAATAAACCAGTTATTGCATTGTACTATTTAGTGAGCCATATTTTTTTATACTTTAAAGTGAAATCACTGTCACTAATACTTTAATCCATATAAAAAGTGCTAGATATATACTTTTTTCTTAAAATGATGGTAACGAGTCTAAACCAGTTATTGCATTGTACTATTTAGTGAGCCATATTTTTTTATACTTTAAAGTGAAATCACTGTCACTAATAGTTTAATCCATATAAAAAGTGCTAGATATATATTTTTTCTTAAAATGATGGTAACGAGTCCAATATGTTTGCAAGCTTGTTATGTTAGCAAACTACGTGGAGCCACTAAATAGACCATTTGCAACCTATAATTTTATTGGTTATATCCAAGATGTTTTGATCACTCTATAAATATTCTACTATAGATAAATGATGGTTGAAATGAAACCACAATCACACACTTAACAAATGAAAGCACAATCACTCACTTAACAAGTATGGATAACCTCAATGTAAAATAAAATATAGGAATTGGGTGGTAGGATGGGGCTTAGTATTATGCTAAGATCCCATAATTCTAAATGTGTAACTTCCATCCTTAGTCACAAGATTGAGTCTTGACCATGGAAATCTTTGTGAAGTTAGTCAACATTAGATGAAACGTAGTTTGAGCCTCATGAGAGATTTGATCCATAATTTGAAGTGAACTACTTACACTATCGAAAATCATTTGCAATTGTGTTGAGTGAAGCTAGGATAAGGATTATCTTTGAGAATTGAGCTAAATAGCGAGTAAAGTAAGGAGAGCTTGAGGTTGTGATAAGGGATGGTATTTTGTGAGGATTGAGCTAAGTAACACGTACAAAAAACTTTGACTATGGTTGGATCAACTAACATCACATCATTACATATGATGTGCCCCAAAAGCTTGGCAAAGAGGGCCATGAATGTGCACTTCTTTAGATTCAATGCAATGCTCATCTACTTGCAAATTGATTTGATGTGACCATTTACTATTCTATATACGATTGAGTCATCCAGATAGACTTGTGGGACTTGGTGAAATTAGTATTTGAATGCTTTGACGATGATCTTGGAGAACATTTTTGGTGTATTCCTTAATCCGAATGGCATGGCATTGTATGCAAAGCTACTCCATTCTATGGCAAATGCGGTATTTGTTTTGTCTTCTTCAATTTGCACTTGATGGTAGCTTGAGAAGCTAATAGTGAAAATATAGACATTGTGCCTTGCAACATCTTCCATAATTTCTTCTTTGAATGATGTTGTAAATACATTAGTAATACACGTTGCATTCAACGTAGGATATTCCATATAGATTTAGATTCTTCCATCTTTCTTGATAGAGATGACCTCTGGGTTTACCCATTTTGATTTATTGACCAGGGAAATAATGCCTGCTTCGAACATCTTGTCTATCACATCCTTGACCTTCATCCACAAATTGGGAATCAGACAATATGGTCACTTCTTAATTGGGTCGAAGCTCAGTTTCAATCTAATCTACATTTTCATAAGGGTGTAGTCCCTTCATATCTTGATAACCTCTGAGGAACAAGTCTTTGTATTCATGGAATAGATCAACCATGCGCGCTAATAGATCTTTGTATAATATAAGATAATCAAAATTTAGAGGTCATATTTTTTTGAGAACCTCATGTAGAGTAAAATAAAAACCACACGTGGACATCAGGTGTTGATTTCCATTGATAATGCACTCTTACAATATTTTGACAAGACATGATGACCTTTAACTTGAAAATGCTATCAAATCTACCTTCAAATATATGTTAAAATTTAACTATATTGTAATTATTATTGTTTTTTGAGATAAATATCTCCTATTTAACTTTATATTAAAGAAACAATAGTACAATATTCACAAAAAAATGGTAGGGTGGTAAAAGGGCACAGCCACAAAGTCTAACCGGACTAAGTCCAAAACAAAGATGACAAAATAACAGGGCCAAGCCCAAACAACACTAAGCAACTAAAGCAATGCCAAAAGGAGGATAAGGTTATCACCAAGTTTCACCCACACATCACTAGGGACATCATCATTAATAGACTCCCACCTAGTGAGAGCACCTTCCTCTTCAAGAGTATCATTTGAAGTTGTTGAGCATGAATTGGAGAAACTGCTAGCTCCAAGCGAGGAAACTTGCCAGAGTTTGGCCAATTAGGAGTTCTACGCTCATGAGTTTGGACGACTTTTTAAAAATATTAAAATTGTTTCGATCAACTTAACTTGGTCAAAAGAATGTGAATTTCAAGTCTTTTTAGACCTATAGCCATTGAAGCGTAGAGTGTGACACATCTTACGGGTTTAGAAAAGTTCAAATGGTTTGAAAGTTATGGATGTTTTTCAATTAATATGTCTATCGGGAATTCAAACACACTGCACAGAAAATTATTAATAATTACCTATTAAAATTATAATTAGACATATATATTATATTTTTAGAATCTTGAGAGTTTCCCAGATATGCCCTTTTCATTTTATCAAATTTGGATTAAAAGTTCCATCAACATCAAGTGTGAAGTCGAGGAAAACGTGTGAAAACATCCCAACTCATCATTTGTGTGAAAAAGGCAGGTTTGGATTTCCAAGCCTAGTTCCTATGCAATTTTTTGGGGTGGAAATTTCGAAATCAAAACAAATATCCATTTTGAAAATAGATATCCATTTATTCCTCCATGCAATTTGTAGTTTTTTTGGGGGTAAGATTAAAAAAAAAAATCCAAAATGGATATCCATTTTAGAAAAGCTAATATCTATTTCCTTTTCACTTACCAAGCTAACATCTAAGCCTAAAAAATAGTTTCACAATTTTGGTTAACACTTTCATGCAATTTTTTACTACATTGCCACAATTTTGGTCCATGATGGTCTCACACTCACCTTATTACTAACTTATTGCTTATTAAATAAATAGAAAGTGAAAAAAATATTTCTTGTGTATAAAACCTAGGAATAGCATACTTTTTCATTATTTCCTTTTGTGAACCCAATACTCCTATGCTCTCTTTTTGATTCTTTGCACAAAAACTAGTGACCATCCTATTTCCATTCCATATTCTTTTCACCTCTTTTTCATTCTTCACAAACTATTTGCACCTACACTATTCCTACTTTATTTAACTTCATTTTAATTTTCTGATATAGAACTAGCAAGCACATTATTTATGTAACGTTTTCTTCCCACATCTATCCACTTCTTTTTTCCAAAAAAATAAAAATAAAATTTCTTCTCAACTTCTCGTACTTGCCTAGTACATTTTCTTCAAACCTTCTTTCCTTTTCTTCCCTCCTTTTCCCTTTTTTTTAACCAAACTCCTCTTCTACATTCTTTCATTATCTTAGTGTTTGCCATAATATTCTCTTTGTAATTCTTGCATTGAATGATTCTTTTATAGATGAAGTGCATTGACATGCTTATTTAAATAGATATGATGGCATGGTAATCCTATGTTATGTATTGCCCATGATTCAATAGGGGTAAAATATACAAAAGATAGGTGCTACATAGTTGCATTGCATCATGCACATACATGTGCTATTGTCATTCATAATACCACATGTAATGTCCAATATGCATTAAATGTATGTGTTAGTGGCATACAAAGAAAGGAAGAACAAGAGCAAAGTTAAAGTGACATATTTAGCATGTTGATTCGTAATGACTAGATGCGTTAGGCATTCATTCTTAGTACAATAGGGTTCAACCATAATACATATGTGAACTCACTTTGAGATTTCTAATTCAATCAAAGATAAGGGCAATGAGAAATAAGATAAATAACTATAATTATATAATCGACATCACATTCACGCATACCTCATAAGGGAGTTCCTCATTTATATCATTACAATAACCATTGAAAGAAGGGTACCTTTGAGCATTTCGTTGTTTGACTGATGGTCTTCTAGGTCTGTTCCTTTGATCCTGAATCTGTTTGCCTTTGTCCTTGATTCCAACATTCTTTTCTTGACCAGTTTTGGAACTTTCCCCTTTCTCAAATCCCAAGCCTTCTTTGTCATTAGGACTCTTCTGACTTGCAAGAATTCCATCAAGTTAAGCAACACTCCCTCTGAATTTCTCTTGTTAAATCCATGCATGTTTCAAATCAGCTTTCAGCTCTATAACTTCTTCTTCAAGTCTTGCACAATCTTCAGATTTGTTTTTTACTAGCTGATTTAAATCTTCTTTTGCTTTTTCTCTTTTCACAACCTCCACTTTCAGATCATTCAAGGTCTCATTTGCTGATATTAGTTGCTCATTAGCCTCCTTGTATTTTTCTTTGAATCTCTTGACTTGCTCCATTAATTTTTTGATACACTCATCTACTTCCTTGACATTATCTTTCAGATCCATGTTTTCCAATTCAACCTCTTCAAGGTCTTCAAGGGCAACCCTTAATTCATCTTCATTAACAAGAAAACATTCTTCTTCTGTGGTTTCAAATGAATCAATTTCTTCAGGAGGAGTAGCAAACCTTTTTCTTGCCATGTGTTCACTTCCCAAGATCTTTCTCAAGCTGTTAGACTTCTTCCAAGGAACCAAGCTCTGATACCAATTGTTGAACACACAAGACAATTGAGAGGGGGGGGGAGGTGAATCAGTTGTATCAAAAATTTAACTTAACTTAATTCACAATTATATTCACTTGCTTTAACCACTCAGTCTGTTATGAAAATTAAACTTGAAATGTAGAAATAACACTCAAACACATCAACACCATGCACACATGAACACTAGATTTTTATGTGGAAACCCCTTAGAAAAGGGAAAAACTAGGGTGATTGTTAGCTCACAATATATTATATAGGAACAATATTGAATTACAATAGAGGCTCACTACCCAGGGCTCACTGCCCAAAAGAAGTGCTCACTGCAAGAAGGCTCATTGCCTTAGAGAAAGAAAGAAGAAAGGAGATGGCTCACTACCAAAAATGAACTGCTCTGATTGCATCTACATATGCATGATTGCAGCTCCAATGAATGCTCAAAATTTACTGTCTCAAAACTCTTCATCTTTGACTACTCTGTTTCATTATTTTGCTCTTACATTAGACAAGATCTCTCTTCTTCTGCTATTGTCACTTGCTTTGTAGTTCAAATATTCACACACACACACACACACACACACACTTAATAACGAAATCCATCAAGTATTTATATCCGCAACAAGATCTAACTCAAAACTGGGTCGGCTTGCCGAAAATGAAATGTGTACAGAAAAGGTTATACTTTGTCAACTTGAACTCTTTACACAAGAAGCTATGCGGGCCAATACAATCCTTCAAGAATCTTCATATAGGTGTGGACCTATTATAGAACCACTTAGAATGATGATCCAAACAATATATCTTTACTGCATATTGATCCAACTTGTATGTCGGCTTCATCCTTAACTATACACTTAACCAAATCAACTGTCATACCACAACTCCCAATGCGGATCACACAAGACTCTAAAATTCATACCAAACATTCCTAATGCATCACCCAACATACCTTCAGAACCGCGAGTCATAATATTCTTATGTGGCAAATTGCGGATCTCTGAACTACTGTCTTTGTCACTGTGAAATACTGTCAACCTGAATGCCAATACTTAGAAACTTGTAGATGATCATTCGGTAAAACTTAGACTCCACAAATCTAGAATTGGATACTCCTAACATGTGTTTACAACACCTCCAAACCGCAAATCGAAACAACCAATAGCGGAGAAATGCAGACTAAAATACTTAGGTATTCTGCACAGTTCATGATTGAACTCTTTTAACCTAGACTTAAACAATTCAAAGTGTAGCTTCCAGAGATTTCTAGGACATGAAACATGGAATATAGCCTCATCAAACAACTATGTGTAACATACCAGAACCAGATACTAGAATCTATAGCTGTGGAGGAATACCAACCAACTCTTTGTCGCTAACTCAGTAGGCTGCCAACACTTGGTCAATTTGATTAAGTCATTCTTCCCGGACCAAAAAGAAACTATACACAACTTGTCTCAAGACCTATTCTCAATCATATCTGACTGTTGCCATTAATATCACAATCATATCAGCAATGTCTCTTGACCATGTTGCCAACAATCTCCCCCTTTGGCATTGATGACAACACTTAGTGAAAAATGTTCATACTGCTCCCCCTTACTATGTACACCCTATTTTTCTTCTCCCCCTTAGATATTTAGCTATTTTTCACTAGTTCTTCTCCTCCTTTGACATCAACGGCAAAGGTGTATGTACAAGTGACAAAATTGTATCAAAATTTCAAAACTGTTATACTTGGCAGCATATGTACAAGTGCAATCACATAACTTACTAGGAGTGGAAAGGATGTCTTTGTATATGGTTTTCAGTTGGACAGTCTCTCCATCCCACCGAGCCTTAGCATTGCTCAAAATTTGAATGT
This sequence comes from Cunninghamia lanceolata, assembly GCA_027924645.1. Classification (NCBI taxonomy): domain Eukaryota; kingdom Viridiplantae; phylum Streptophyta; class Pinopsida; order Cupressales; family Cupressaceae; genus Cunninghamia; species Cunninghamia lanceolata. Next base: position 119,232 of record BSBN01001327.1, on the reverse strand, counting down.
TCCCATTCACTTGGAACATCAGTTCCTCTACCTTATGTACAGTGGTAGGCACTTTGGTTATTGCCTTTATCTTCAATGCCTCAGCTACTAGGCCAGTCATAGAATCAATCTTAGAGCTTACTATCTCTCTGAGCTGGCACATTCTATTTTTAATGGCCTCTTTCTGATTTAGTAGACTACTTATGTTTGCATGAATATTCTCAACTTCCGCTTTCTTGTTGTTGGAGTCGGCTGCTAGATCATATATTTTTGAAATTTTTAGTAGTTGAAGTTCCATGGCGTTTATTTTCTCCTTTATTTCTTTTGTAGTTTCTGGTCATGTTAGACAAAAACTGTATATGTCGCTGGCTTCCTTGATAGCAATATCTACATACTTAATGCTATTATCCAACAAACTTCTATCTTGAGCTAACTTATTCTTCAGCTCAATTAATCTTTTATCATCAATCTCTGTTCTAACCTTTTTATCCGTAACCTTTTCAAAAGACTCAAAATGTGTACTTACATAGCTTATTAGCTTTTTGAGTTGTTTAGTAGGGGCTAAAGATGTGTCCTTTTGCAGTCCAGACATCAACTTTTCTAAAACACCATATGCCTCACCAATAAGCTCACTATCCTAAATATGAGACTTCAAAATTTCTTCCTGAGCCTTAGCTTAGAAAATTGTTCCTAATTTAAATTTCTGCAGAGGGAATATGGAGGCTAAGTTAATTGGTCCTTGCAGCAACTTAGGTGTATCCAAAATTTGAGCTTCTTGCTGCCTCTCCAAGAAGTCTCTTACTGAATCAGCTGGATCTTGTGTAGCGACAACAGTGTCTCTTACCATGTCATGAGACACTTCTTCTTCAGTCTTCTCTGGAGGTTCTTGATCCATGGCTTCTTGCTTATTAGTTCTATGCTCCAGAGGAGGACTAGCCTTAGCTTGTTCATCACCCTGATTTCCCTGATCAACAATTACATTATGCTCCGGAGGGGCTTCAACATTCACTAGAGCATTGTCCTCTTATTGCTCTTTCATTTCTTCATCTCTTCCTGAGCTTTCCAGAGGAATTCTCTTCGTTTGATTCAAGCCCTGTTCTGTTCTGATTTCCGAAAGAGAAGTATCATCACCAAACTTTGGTCCTTCCTTATCATGAATTGTTGGGATGTTAAACTCTCTTAAGACATCAAGAGTTATTTCCTCTATTTCCCTTCACCAATTTCTCTGTCTCCGGACATCAGAGTGTTGGTTCTCTTCTTTGTCTTAAACTTTTCCCCAAGCACCTTGGTGACCTTGGTTTTCTCTTCAATAGTTATATCCGGACACAACTTTATTAATGCATGTTCTCTTAACTTTGTGTCTTTGGCCATTGTTGCTTCCTTTCTAGCAGACATAATGCTGGCCAAGCTATCTAGCAGATGTGTAATCACCTCAATAAGAGCTTTGTTGAACATGTCCAAAAATCTAATTACTGTAGTCTCAATGATGCCTTTGTTTGTGTCATTATACTAATCATATAATTCTGCTATTGGCTTTAGGTTACCATGAGCTGCCATAGTATTTAAGGTATATTGTGGCCTCTACTTCTTTGGGCTATGATTTCATTGACTTCTTGCTTTTGCCCTTATCAAAGGGCTTCTCCTGTTTACCCCCAAAGACTTCACCAGCCTTAGCCTTCATTTTCTTTACTTCTTCATTTGTTTCAGTGTCCTCTTCATCAACTCCAATACTAACATACATTCTTTGGTCCTTAGTTTTCTTTCTTTTATGTCCTTTATCAGTGGATTTCTTTGTAGGTACTTCCATACTCACAGAAGGAGTGGGAATGGAGGACTTAAATGCATTTTCAGTAGAGGTTGAGGCTCTTGTTCTTCTCATTGGTACTGCAGGCTCCTCTGATTTCTTCTCAGGCTCTTCTGGAGCCTTTTTCGGTTCATCTTTCTCCTTTTCTTTAGCAGCCTTTTCTGCTTCTGACTTTGCTCTTGCTTCTGCAATTTGTTCTTTAGTATACCCCTTGCTTTGGGCATATTCCTCTACCATTTTCCTAACCTTCTTTTGTGTTTCAGGCTTCTTGAATTCAAGATGTACCTTGACTGAAATTTCCTCATATGTTCCAAATCTTTCCTTAGTGGTGTCCTTGGGCTTGCTCAACATGAGCTCAACCGAGCCAATCAACACATTCTTAGTTACTTCGTACCCCAAAGGAGGGACCCATACTGTCCTTGGCTCTATTGCTACCATCATACACCGATCTTTATTCACAATAAAACATATATCATCCTTATACTTTTGCACTATTGATCTAGGTATCCTTGCCCTAGATTGCATGGCCTTTTGAAAGTTTTTGAAGTAGCCCCACAGAGTTGCATTTTGTGCATCATGACTGCCTATGCTGTTCAAATGATTCCTAATTTGTATTGCAACATGTTTGCTATCCATCCAGACCAAATTCTTCATTCCGGGCAGTTCTTTCAGAAAATAGAAGAATAGGTAAATAATCAACGTACCACATTTAAAATCATATTTTGACTCTTTGGTCTTCTTCAGGTTCTCCATCAACTGTTGCCGGAGCAACTCACAGAGGTCATAGTCAATGTTCTTCTTGACCATCTCATATGAGTATAGATGGCAGTATCGGAGACAGAGTTCTCCTGATTGGTGAAGTACACTTTATACCCGACCACCATCGATTCCAATATCATTGCATGGTCTTCAATGGAGTTCACTGTCAATGCCCTTTTGTCAAATTGAGCATCGGTAGCCTCTATTATAGTGCTATTTTTGACAACCTTCAGCACATGTACAGTTCCGGTGGAGTTCAATCCAGTTACAAACCTTATTACTTCCTTTATGATCATGAAGGGTGTTTCAAGCCACAAAAACTCGTCATGAATCCTGCTAAGCACACATCGGACCCATGAATCCTTAGCAAATGTTGGGAAGTCTAGATATTGTATGCATTTCTTCTCCTCCAACACCTTATATTCTTCCTTCAAGTCAAATTCCTCACCACTCAGATGTTTTAGATACAGCTCCCCAAGTTTGCTATCATCATGTTCTTCTAGGGCAACATGGATGTATGCCCTAATATCTTCCTTATACATTACACCATACGACACTTCTGAGAATACACCATCAGGTTCAACTTCCATTAATTTGAAAGGGTGTTTCTTAAATTTTGGATGGGGCCTTTTTATGATCTCTATTACTTGTGGGACCGACATTTTTCCGCAACAATTCAAACAATTTCACAGAGAAGTTTCAACTGTAAATAGCTCTTTTCGTTGGATTAGGGTTTCTTTTCTTTGAATCACTGGAAATTGCCAAAATTGCTTAGGGTCTCGCTTCAGATCTTCTTGGATACTTGAAAACTTGAATGCAAAGTGATTATTCCTTTGAATGTGAGACTTTTATCCTTTATTCACTAAAACCTAATCGTAATAAATGCCAACTTCCAAAAAGCTGTCAAACACTTCATTGTCGAGCATAGTTGATCTCGATTGCTCTGCAATGCACCGCATTAGATCTTTTTGTGTCGGTAACTTCTTTATGAGATCTATCATTCAATTTTATACCTTATATCTTTGTGTTGGATGTTAGTACCACTTTTCTAGCTGGGGGTTTAAGAGTTTTCACTGAAGCTCCCCCTGAGCCAAAGCTCCCAATTTACTTCCCAGAGGAAGTGTCTGCACAAGAAGTTGGTGTGGACCCATCCTTGACCTCTTGTACTTCCTTCTTCACCCATATTTGGTTCATTTCCTTCTTTATCTCTGTTAGCTCAACCTTTTTCTCTGATTTCTTCGATTCTGTCTGATTATTCCCTTTCATATTCTTGCTTCTGTAGAACCTTGCAATATGTCCAAGCTTATTGCAGTTGAAACATACAACATTTCTCTGTCCATTGTTCCTTTCATTCATCCTTGATTTGCATTGGTTAGCCTTGTGACCATATCTATTGCATGTAAAACAATTCCCACTAAAAGATTGAACATTCCTCCCATTGTTATAATTGTTCCTAATCTGACTTCTGCATTCACTAGCTCTATGACCAAACCTCTTGCAATTAAAGCAGTCACCTTTGAAAGTTTGAACATTCCTTCTATTGTTGTAACTATTCCTTATCTGACTTCTGCATTCATTAGCTTTGTAACCTACTTTGTTGCAAGTAAAACACTAATCAGAGAATGATGGAGCATTTTGATTTACTCTGCTCCTACACTAAGTAGCTTTATGACCAAATTTATTGCATGAATTACAATAACCATTGAAAGAAGGGCACCTTTGAACATTTGGTTGCCTGACTGATGGTCTTCTAGGTCTGTTCCTTTGATCCTGAATCTGTTTGCCTTTGTCCTTCTTGATTCCAACATTCTTTTCTTGACCGGTTTTGGAACTCTCCCCTTTCTCAAATCCCAAGCCTTCTTTATCATTAGGACTCTTCTGACTTGCAAGAATTCTATCAAGTTGAGTAACACTCCCTCTGAATTTCTCTTGTTGAATCCATGCATGTTTCAAATAAGCTTTCAGATCTATAACTTCTTCAAGTCTTGCACAATCTTCAGATTTATTTTTTACTAGCTGATTTAAATCTTCTTCTACCTTTGCTCTTTTCACAACCTCCACTTTCAGATCATTCAAGGTCTCATTTGCTGATATTAGTTGCTCCCTTAATTTCTTGATACACTCATCTGCTTCCTTGACATTATCTTTCAGATCCCTATTTTTCAATTCAACCTTTTCAAGGTCTTCAAGGGAAACCCTTAATTCATCTTCATTAACAAGCAAACATTCTTCTTCTGTGGTTTCAAATGAATCAATTTCTTCAGGAGGAGTAGCAAACCTTTTTCCTGCCATGTGTTCACTTCCCAAGATCTTCCTCAAGTTGTTAGACTTCTTTCAAGGAACCAGGCTTTGATACCAATTGTTGACACACAAGACAACTGAGAGGGGGGGTGAATTAGTTGTATCAAAAATTTAACTTAACTTAATTCACAATTACATTCACTTGCTTTAACCACTTAGTTTGTTATGGAGATTAAACTTGAAATGCAGAAATAACACTTAAACACATCAACACCATGCACACATGAACACCAGATTTTTACGTGGAAAACCCTTAGAAAAGGGAAAAGCCATGGTGAGTGTTAGCTCACAATATTTTATGTAGGAACAATACCGAATTACAATAGAGGCTCACCGCCCAAAAGAAGTGCTCACTGCCTTAGAGAAAGAAAGAAGAAAGGAGATGGCTCACTGCCAAAAATGAACTGCTCTAATTGCATCTACATATGCATGATTGCAACTCCAATGAATGCTCAAAATTTACTGTCTCAAAACTCTTCATCTTTGATTGCTCTATTTCATTGTTCTGCTCTTACATTAGACAAGATCTCTCTTCTTCTGCTATTGTCACCTGCTTTGTAGTTTAAATATTCGCACACACACACACACATACTTAAATAATGAAATCCATCAAGTATTTATATCCGCAACAAGATCTAACTCAAAATTGGGTCGGCTTGCCAAAAATGAAATGTGTACACAAAAGGTTATACTTTGTCGGCTTGAACTCTTTACACAAGAAGCTATGTAGACCAATACAATCCTTCAAGAACCTTCATATAGGTGTGGACCAATTATAGAACCACTTAGAATGACGATCCAAACAATATATCTTTACCGCATATTTATCCAACTTGTATGTTAGCTTCATCCTTAAGTATACACCTAACCAAATCGACTGTCATGTACCACAACTCCCAATGCAGACCACACAAGACTCTAAAACTCATACCAAACATTCCTTATGCATCACCCAACATACCTTTAGAACCGCAAGTCATAATATTCTTATGTGGCAAAATGCGAGTCTTTGAACTACTGTCTCTGTCACTATGAAATACAGTCAACCTGAATGCCAATACTTAGAAATTTGTAGACGATCATCCGGTAAACCTTAGACTCCACAAATCTGAAATTGGATACTCCTAACATGTGTTTACAACATGTTCAAACCGCAAATCGAATCAACCAATAGCGAAGAAATCTGGACTAAAATACTCAGGTATTTTGCACAGTTCATGACTGAACTCTGTTAACCTAGACTTAAGCAATTCGTAGTGTAGCTTCTGGAGATTGCTAGGACATGAAACTTGGAATATAGCATCATCAAACAACTATGTGTAACATAAAAGAATTGCATACCAGAATCTGTATTTGCGGAGGAATACCAACCAACTCTTTGTCGTTAACTCAGTAGGCTGCCAATACTTGGTCAATTTGACTAAGTCATTCTTCCTAGACCAAAAATAAACTATACACAACTTGTCTCAAGTCCTGTTCCCAATCATATCTGACTATTTCCATCAATGACAACACCATATCACAATCATATCAGCAGTGTCTCTTGACCATGTTGCCAACAGATACATTAACACATAGGTAAGAGTTAAAATATTAGATTCCAATCCATGCCATCTGTATTTATAGCCTTACAATGTAGTGTGTCTCAACCAATCAAAATGTTTAACTACTTCACTACTAATTATTTAACAAATATATTATAATGCACTAACCATTAGTCATTATTCTCACAAATACTCTGCTACTCATTTTACTATTATCATGACTATATTACTAAAATGTTATAAATCTCATGATACATCAAGAGAGGTAATGATAAAGGGTTAGCAAGTAAATTCAAACATGCAACGTTCATCTTCAAAGGTAATTCAATGAGAAGGAACAATTAACAATATGCTTCTTAATAGTGATGGCAACATTCCAACTCCTTAAATTGTATGACTAAATCCAGAGAGAAGATATAACACACCTTTTTTTGTTTTAAACTTCTATTTTATATGTTAGAGTATTAAGTTTAACATAGGGAAATTAGTTTTTCTCGTGAGGTAGTTTTTTACCTATCGGGTAGTTGTTCACCCGTCATATATTTTCTTTCCTTTAAATAGGCATTTGTACATTTGTAAATAATCAATCAATCATCTGTTTTCTTCTCGTATCAAGCTTTTCATTGTTCTCTTGTGGTGAATTATCTTCCTAGTTGATCCTGGCTCCTGCTTATCCTAACATGGTATTAGAGCTCAGTGCTAGGAACCCTTGCCCGAATCCAGAGAATTAAGTTGGAGAAGAGATCGATCCAGGCATCAATCCATGCCTACATATCAGATTACGGAGGCATTAATCTGTGTCTGTGTTTGGGCCATTTGCCCTCATTTATCACCATTCCCAAGCATCAATCTGTGCCTGAATCATTTGAAGGAAATTGTGTAAGGTGTCCAAGACACCACAATTTCCCATTGTTGTCTCCCTTTACATCAAACAGAGGCAGCGTGTGAGAAGTAGTTTGGAGCGTGCCACACAGAGGAATTGCATCTTTTTTTTGGCCGTTTGATATCTACTAGATAGAAATTTCTCATGTCTGGATTCCCATCATCACAACAATCAACATTGTTTTGGAGGCTCATTTTTTATTGCTGGCAAAGAAAATTCTTTGAAGGCTCCGATTTGCTCATACAAAAGCTTATGTGCATGCTGTTGAGGCTGAACTTCAGAAACATCTACCATTTCAAAATCAAACAGAAATTTCTCATTGCTTGAAGAACCGTCTTCACAAACAATCTCTAGACATACACTGCTGAGACATTCATACTCACAGAAAATGGAATGAGGACTTCATTGCATAGAAGAAGCGCATGAGGTTTCACATTGAAGGGTGCGATCTGCATAGTGCAATCATGCCCTCGCGACTCTCAAATTGGCAGATTCATATGGTAAAATAAAAAACTTATACATTCCTGCGTTGCATTAAGAGTTTTTCTGTGGAGCGATCAGATCTGGAGTGCTTGGAGTGCAAGTACATCATCCTGTACAATATTTCTTGCAGCACCTTATCTTATAAAGGCATGGATAAGCTTGCGCTGCGGGATCCTAAAGTGGCAAGCGTGCATCTTTAAGCCAAAGGAGCTCTTCTTTTTTTCAGCCGATTGCCATTTCCCATAGCAGCATCATCTTTGCTAGGCCGCGTGAAGGAGCAAAGTTTTTTTGGCCAATCAAACTCTATTGCAGAGCCATAAATTTCCCTGGCTGATACATTGGAGCAGACTTTAGAAATTTTAAAAGTTTGTTGCCAAATATTTATTTAGGGTTTGTTGTTTGTAAGTGAGGTGGGACCGTCTGTGCATGACTTTAGAGTGCTTTGGGATCATTTATCCCACATTGCTCCTGCAGAGGCCTTATTTTCCCTTCTAATATGCTGGCACTCTCATGGTGTTATGAAATGGTTGTGGGAAGCTCGTGATGTTCGTGCTTGTATGCTTGGTGACTTGGAGGTTGATCAGTTGGCATATCAATCATATTTTGCAACGTATTTTTTGCTCACTTGCAGAAGGTGGTCACGTGGTTGACCAAGAGTTAATTTGCTCTAGGGCTTAATCTGGTCCCCGCATCCATGCATTGAGCCCCCATAGGTGACTTTTCTTCCACGGGGCATATCTTGGGCATCTAGAGTCTGATTTTCGTGTTCCACATATCATCAGAAAGATAACTTCGCCAAGCTCACAGTGGTGCAAGTCAATCCACCTGATTTCGCCATTCATCATCAAATATTTGGAGGTTTTTGAAGGTACTATCTTTGTGATGTTTTGAAGAATCATAGCTTAATGGGTTTTTCTTTGGAGAAAGGGAACTATGAGCAATGGAGTGATTACATCCTCACACATCTTAGTGAGCACAATCTATTGCCGTATCTCTATAATCATGTTCCTATTCCTGGCACACCTCGTGAGTATCAAATTTGGAAAGGCTATAGGGCTAGAGTCTTTAGAGTTATTCTTGAGCACCTAGATGCCGACTTTTTGGAGTCTATTATCCATCTTGAGTGTCCTTATGCTCTTTGGACATATTCGAGACTTGTATGGAGACCATGATCCTCCACCATCTCTTGATGCTTCTCTTTCCAACTCTGATGTGCCTCATTATCCTTCAGAGAAGTTAGACCATGCTTGTGATCGTTTGGACATTTCTGAGACCTTAGATGTGGTTACAATTGCTTCAGAGGTTGTTGATTCTTTGTCAGAGATAGTTGATCCACCTTCATTGAGTACTTCCATCATTCCTAATCAGTAGGATTCATATTGTCTTCCTGATTGGGATTCTTATTTGCTGGACATTGGTTCATTGTTCATGGAATCTCACATTTCAGACTTGGAAGACACATTTGAGGGATTAATTTTCCTATTTGATGATAGTTGTGGTACAACTGTTGTCACTCCATCTTTATCTTTAGAGAATCTTCTATATCAATTTCCACATAGTTCCATTTTGTCACCTTCTTTCTTGATTGGGGATGTACCTGATTGGATTGTGGCATCATCATTCTATCTGGACAAGGAGACACATGAGCATTTTTTAGAGACAACATCATCATCATCTTTTTTCATGCTTCCATCTTTCAAAGCATATCCTGAATGGGAAGCATACCTGCATCTATACATGGTTTTGTTTCTTCTAAAAGGAAGACAAGTGGTTTGTAAGGATTGGATTTTGTTTTGCCTTTAGACACTTACCATCTTTGCAGGACATTATTTATTATGGGGGGGCTATGTAGTCTCCTTCTTTCCTTCCTATGGGAGGGCCATTGAATGTACACACATGATATATGTAGTCCTTGGGGGGTATTAGTGAGTCCTCCATACATGCATTTTGTTTTCATTTTTTCTCTCTTTTGGAGAGGAGTTTTCTCCCACTGGGTTTTTCTCCTTTTTCTTCGGTTGTGAGAGATTGCATCGCATTTTGCTTTCTAAATGGGTACCTAACATGGTTGTGTAGCCGGGACCCATATTGCATCTTGATTTTGCATAATAATTCTCCCTAAGTTTGCACTTAAGGGGGGGTGTTAGAGTATTAAGTTTAACATAGGGAAATTAGTTTTTCCCATGAGGTAGTTTTTTACCTATCGGGTAGTTGTTCACCCATCATATATTTTCTTTCCTTTTAATAGGCATTTGTACATTTGTAAATAATCAATCAATCATCTGTTTTCTTCTCGTATCAAGCTTTTCATTGTTCTCTTGTGGTGAATTATCTTCCTAGTTGATCCTGGCTCCTGCTTATCCCAACATTATAAAATTTATGAATAAGCACTAACTAATCATGAATAGTCACCTTGACTTCTAACAATTTGATTTATTTATTTTAATAATATAATCTAGTCGTTATGCCTCCTCCATTATTAAATTAAATCCCTATTTCATTTTCTCTTACTGCCATAGTGATGTGCTTCTTTATTCTAATATTTACCACAAAATAACACCATGTATCACACAATTATATTATTTGACACATCACTCACTATGTTATTTGATAATATGGATGACATACACATTAATTAATTAAGAGCACAAGTTGAATTATAATAGTCATAATTATTTTTGTATGATGCAAAAACATGAAATATCAAATGGAAATCATACACAATGAAAGCTCCTATTTCACAATCTACATCACCTCAATATGAGCAAAGGACTATCAAAATCAAAGGAAAACAATGAAACAATGTTACCACAATAGCCCTTGACGCAACATGAAGAATGATGGATGTGCTCCAATGATGCTTGATAATGATATTTGATGTATAAATGTTGATTGCTTACACTAGCGGCATAACAATACTCAATTCAGCTAGATGCATCTCAAAAATACTCTAGGATCGATTTAGGTAGATGTTCTAGGTAGGTGCTCTCTAGGAGAAATGACTCGATTGATAGTGAAATTATATGATCTAGGAGTGGGAAGGATAGGACCTATTTGGATGAGGTGGGCTAAGACTCATAGATAAAAATGTATAAGGATTAGGATAAGTGAAAGATAATTAATTAAGTAATAAAATTATTTAATTAATTATAGGACAAGGTGGAGACACAAATTAATTCAATAAATAAAATTTATTTAATTAATGTGGTTAAAGGATTGACTAAATTAATTAAATAAATTAAGTTAGGAAATGGACTAAGATTAATTAGATAAATAAAGATAATTTATATAATTAATTGGATATTGAAAGGGTTGTATAGGTGATGTTGTAAGGACAAGGTCAAATTCACGTGTTTACAATTTTATTTACTACATGACACATAAATTGAAATTGATATTTCTAGAGTTTTTGTTCTAATTAGCTATGTAATTCTAAGAACTTTCTACTTTAAACATTAACCCTATTATGTTCATTTATATTAATTCAATATAAAATATATGCAATACCATAGAAACACTTATATTATTCAAGAGTATGGGATATACACTATATATTTAGTTATATTATAGAAGTCTCCACAACCCTCTCCAGCTTTCTCCAAGTTGCGCTAAAATATAAGTCTCCAGAAAATTATGGACTCCTTCAAATAATGAAGAACATAGGATTTTCATTAGTTGTGATTACAAATTTCCCTTTGAGGCATAAACGCAAAATGTGGAAGTATAGACAAGGCATGTGAATTGTTGACAGAATGTCACAAAGAAAACACAGTCTCATGGATTGCCATGGATGCAAGGATTTGAGATATATATTCTTGTTCCAAAGCATGTATATATATAAACCATATTCATGGTTTTACTTATTATATATTCAATACCCATTTATATTTATGTATACCATATCATTTGTTTGATAAATAAATGTTATTTAGTTCTTGTGAAAGATCTCATATGAGTTTATTTGGATTCTATACATTTATGTTTAACTAGATTTACACCTGCAAGAGTAGAGATTTGCAAATTATATTTGTGTTGGAATGGTTAAATATTATTTAATAGAGCAATGCATTAGAGATTAAAAGAAGAATAATTTTTCCTCTTTTTTTTCATTAAATTTTCAGGTTTCACACAATTTAGGGTCAATATCTCACCCCATTTTTTCCCCCATCAAGGCCACATCTTTTTAAAGGAAAACTACTACAATAGTTTTACTTTGTAACCATATACAAAATCTGTGGTTAAAGCTCATAGTTTTATAAATAAGAGTTTCAATTTTTGTATAAGAGGGCTTCAATCTTTTCACTAAATGAGCCTGGCCTAAAATAAGAATACAAACTTCATTTTCACTTTAGATAGGGTTCCTAAAGGCTCCTTCATTTGGAATAATATCAACAAAGCTAGAAGCCTCTTAGCTAAAGGTATCCGGTGGAGATTGGGAAAGGGAAACCAAATCTTTTATGGGAGGATAATTGGTTAGAGTAGGGGCCCCTCTCATCTATGCTCCAATTCCAATAGCTTCAGGTGACCCTTACTAATAGTATTGGCTAATTTGTGGAAGGGTATATGGTTAGGGAAGGATTTAAATCCAGGTGGAGAGACATTTAGGAGTTTGTTGATGAAGGTCTTGCTGTTGTTGTTTTTGACCTTCAAAATAGATTGACTTGCTTTAGATTACCAATGTTTCACTAAGAGGATGATACCTACTGGGTTTTTGACCCTATGGGTATCTATACTATCTCTTCTAGATATTCCATATAGATGGACAACTAGGTTTCTGAGAAGAATTGGAGAAGAATATGGAATAGTAAGTTAATCCCGAATGTTAATTACTTTTGGTGGATTGTTGCACATAAAAAATTCTTACTTAGGATAACTTGTAGAGAAGGGGATTCTCCTTCCCTAACAGATGTATGTTGTGCTTCTCCAATGTCAAAATGATGGACCACCTCTTCTTTCATTGTGAGTTTCAGAAATATATGTGGAGTGCTGCTTAAGAAATTTGAAATTAACTGGGTGTTGCCAAAGTCTCTAGATGCTTTCCATGATAGCCAGATCTCCCCTTCCAGTCATCTAGTGGTGAAGGAAATATGAACATCTCCCCCCACATCTTGCTTGGGGAGTGTGGAAAGAAAGGAACAATCATATTTTTTGGGAAAAAAATCAAAATGAAAATTTAGTCTCCAAGCAATCTGTTAGGCCATTGTTGAGAATGTGGAGTTTGCTAACTATTTAAAATAATCCCTTTACTCCTACAACCCAATAAGCTAGAACTACTAGAGATTGGGGGGTCAATTGAGAACTACATAATGTTGACTTCAACAAGAAAAGAATGAGAAAGATAGTTAAATGAAAGACTCCACGAGTAGGTTGGGTCAAACTTAATTTTGGTGGGGCATCAAAATGTAACCTAGGTTTGGCTACTAGAGGAGGGATCATTAGGGATGGAAATGGTGAGTTCATTCCTGTGTATGTGGGCAACATTGGGGTTAGAAGTAGTAATGAAGCCAAAGCAACAACTGCTTGTTAGAGCATTCATCTTGCTAGCTCCACGGGGTGAGATCAAATTCAAATTGAGGGGAACTCTAAAGTCATCATTGACCTCATAAATGGGAGATCGAAGCAAGGGTGGAAATTGGAGAGTTATGTATTCAACATAAAACAAATGATAAGAAATTTCTCTTCTCGATTGCTCATGTATTTAGGGAAGAGATTAAAGTTGTTGATGCCTTAGGTAATGAGGGTATAAATCTTGAAGGATGGAAATACTGAAGACATTTATCTTGCATTCTGAATTATATTTCAAACATTTATTTAGATGATTTATCTTAACTTTGTTATGATGGTGCAAAAGAGTGTTCTTTTGTGTGACTGGATGAGTGACATCCCCCACGCTTGATTCATCATCATGTCGAAGGGGGCTAGAAGGAGTTTACATCTAATGATGTGTAGACACTCCATGAATGGTCTAATCATGAATAATGACTTGGATGCTTGGAGATATGGTGGTGGTGTCTCTATTGATCTACGTGTAAAAAGGTTTTTATTGATTCGTTTCCACGTCATTTTGTAGTTGCTCCTTAGTATTCAAACTATCACTTTGAGAATGGAAGGTGATCGATTGTGTATTGAACCCTTGTCATGTCAAGAGCTATAGAATAATAAGGAATCGTGGAGGATATTTAGTAAGGGGGAATTAATTCTTATTTTGATTCCATGAGAGGGTTTGATCTCACCCTGTCGATAAAATTTACACAGTCATGGAATGGTGGCAAGGTCAAAATTAGGAGGATCAATTTTGAGGTGATGAAATAATTGATAGGAGATGCCATAGGCTTGAGTATTGAAGGAAAGAAGATTAAGTGGATGGTCTTTAGTGGCGATAAAGTGTTCATAAATACCTTTCTTGAGGAGTAGCTCATAAAATACCAAAATGGGTACAAAAGAGAGGATCTCCCTAGACCATGGAATGAGGTAAGTCTATATCTAATCAAGTATTTTACTCTAGAAGGTAGATTTTAGTATGTCTTCACCTACCGTTTCCCTCTTTTAAACCACCTACGCCATAACCACTGTATATGATTCCCTTATTACCTTCTCTCCTCGCTTGACAACTCTATGAAAGATGTTTATGCAATAAGGATGGAATCCCCTTGCATTAGGGCCTAAGTAATTCCCCCAACCTAGCTATTTGGAATTCTATTGATGAGGTTAACCCTAGCCCTAATGTGAAGAAGAAGACTTCACCCACCCTATAGACTCATGAGAGAAAATAATAAAGAAAAAAGAAAAATATCAGTGAACCTGGGAAGTCTAGGAAGTAGTCTATTCTTGCTTCCAACCCTGATTTTGGGGGGTGAAGAAGTCTATTGGTAAAAATGAAAAAGGAAACAATGTGGTGAGTGATAGCCCTATAGGGGCTAAAAGGTCTTCAAGATTCTCTAGCTAGAAGTTTAAAGCTAGGGCTATGACTATTATCAGTGAAGGGAACATAGTGTTGTCTAATGAGGAAGAGGGCAATCCTTATGAGCTAGGTGCTTCTAAAGAGGAGATTTTTGACTATGATGAAAATGATTTTGTTGTGGAACAAAGTGAGGACAACTCTAGGACTCTTCTTCCAATGGATTCCCCTAAAGCCTCTAAGGGGTGAAGAAGACCTAGAATAATAGAGATAAGCAGTTGGTGTGTATCCCACAAAACAAATAGAAGAATGTGGATAATAAGAAGGCAGAGAGGCGTGAAAAATCAATGCTATAAATGCTGAGATCCCCAAATCTAACCCCCAATTGGATAATAATAAGGTAGAGAGGGGTGTGAACAAGAAGTATGGAGATCCCTATTGGAAAGAGACACTACATAGCATTGATAGGTGTTGTCATTGATGGCAACTAAGATTGTTCCACACATCTGCAGTGCAGTATCTGATCATACCGAAAGTCAGAATGATAATCTAAGTCCGGGAGCCTGAAAAAGAGCATATAGCAGAGTCCAATATTTTGGTCAGCGGATCTCTCTAGTTAATCATTATGTGTTGCAGATCTGAAGGAGCGTAGAGGGACACCAGGATAATCTAAATCCAAGTTTTTAGGCTACGGTGGTAATGGGATCAAAAGTTATGAGCATCTGAATACCAGGTCCTATTATGACAGAACAGGTTAATGAAGAACAGGCAGACTTATGTTAATTCTTGTGCGGACCCAATAGAAGTGTTTTGATGAACTATGTATGAGATAGAATGTTAGTGGCTGACATGTATGATGATCTACATGTGTTATTTTTGGTACGCATCAATATTGTTGTATGGATCTAGCTGACAGAACAAGAGTTCAAAGTGTTTTTGTTGCCGACTGGCAAGTGATTGCAATTCAAGATAAGGATATATATAGCCGATGATTGTGGATATTTTGGTAGAGTATGCGAATAAGGTGTATATGGAAAATAGCAAAAATTCAAGGAGCAAATGAAGGCAGATCAGTAAGAAGAGCAAAGAAAAGATGAAATGTGTAAGATCAGTTTTTATAATTAACTGGAATTGAGATTCATGCATAGGCAGATGCTATTAATCAGTTCAAATCTCTATAATTCTCTTGTAATATTTTCTTAGGCAGTGAGCCTCCATTTTTGAGCAGTGAGCCTAAATGCATGTGCATTCCCATATATAAAATACTTTTAACAGAGTATTAATTTTTGTGGGTTAACCCCCACCGTGGTTTTTCCCTTAACTGGGTTTCCATGTCAAAATTCTTGGTGTCAAGTGTGTTAGCTATGTTTTTACTCATGTACTATTTTATATCTTTGATTTGATGATTAATCATGAAGGAAGGATAAAGTAAGAAAAGTTGAAATAATTGACAACTAATTCACCCCCCCTCTCAGTTGTCCAGACCTAATCCAACAATCCCTACACCATATGTTATATCAGCAAAAAAAAGATTGCTATTCTTCAAGAAGGGTTGACTGTAATGAAAAGGAAGTATAGAGAACTTGATGATTCTATGAGTAGCATGATTAGTTTGAGCAAGGATAATCTTAAGGTTAAGTGCACAAAGACAGGGGACCAAAAGGGGGTCTTAAGTGACCATTTTTTTTATGAAATAAGGAAAGACTGATGTTGGATGAGAAATTGAAGATAGTTACACTCAAAATTTGAAGATGCAACAAAAACAAGAATCATAGTGCTCTGAATCTAGTTTCTAAACTACTAATTTTTTAAAAATGGTTGAGATTAAGGGGTTCAAAAAGGGGGAGCACACAAATTGGTCCTATTTTTTTTTCAAAAAACATAACATAGCGTCTGGTGTGGCACCCCTAAAATGTTTAATTTTTTTTAGTATTTCAAATATCACTTCAGTGAGAAATTAGCTAACACCATGTAGTTTATCCTCAATTTTTCTGATTATTTTTTAATGAATAATTGATTTTTTACTAATTTTCAAAGTGGACACATCCTGAAAAATAGAAAATTGAGCGTACCTCCCCTTAAAATTTTTGAAAACTAATTGAAAATCCAATTTTTTTTGAATATGTGTAGAATGGAGTCTAGTTTCTAAAAATATAATTTATTTAAAATTTTGATGAATGGTTAAAAAAAGTCAAAAATACCACACATTGGTTTTTGACAAAAAATGGATACACTAACAAAAGAAATTAAATATGAAAACCTTAACATACTCAAAACGTGAAAGCTAAGAAAGCTAAGAGAGAGCTTAACATTATTGTGGTATTTTTTTGACTTGTCATTGAAACAAGTGCAAACCTGATGGGGAGCACACTTAAGATTATGTAATTTTTTTTACAATCTGCAAAAACACGTCTTTGGATGTTCAAAACTTAGTTCAAGCCTTTGGGTTGGAAGTCCAAGGCAAATCCAAGCCAAAGGCTTGGAAATTACCAAAACAAACAATATTGCAAGCGCGTTATTGTGAAATGAAATCATCTCACCCTTACCTTCTCTCTCTCTCTCTACCTCCTACCCTCTCTCTCTCTTTCCCTCTCCTTCTCACCTCTCTACCTCCCTCTCCTCCCCTCCTCCTCTCTCTCTCTCTCTCACCTATCTACCTCCCTCTCCTCTCTACCTCCTACCCCATTCTCTCTCTCTAGTTGAGTGTATAGGGTTAAGGGTCTAGTGTATAGGATTTAAGGTATAGGGTTGAGGGTATTGGTTATAGGGCATTTAGTAATTTAGACAACACTTAAAACCTTTCATAGCATGACAAAACACTATAAGGCGAGTGCATTTTGAGGAACCAAAAAAATGGACATAAAGCATGTGCAATCCATGAATCAGACCCACATGCTCTGTTATTCTTTGTTTTTTATCATTATCGGACAGAAAAACACTTTTCATGGTGTTGACATTTAGACAATCATTGTTTACTTAATCCACCACCTTGTTTTTTGGTTCTTCAACGTAGAAGACGTAAATTGGATGTTTTTACACATAATTTGATTATTCGAACTAATATTTTCATGTTTCATATTGTTTGAATGCTAATTTTCATGTATTTAGATTGAATTTGATGATATAGATTTTTTTTTCATAAATTTAACTAATCCTATTAGAGTTATATAGAATTCAACATTGAATACGAAGGAACTTGCCAAAAAGCTCAAATTTTTGAGGATTGGGCAACTCGAATCTTGAAATCTAAGGTATGTTCTTTATGTATTTGTTTACTTCACTTTATGATTATGTTAGCATGAACTCTCATGTTATAGGACCGTCATGAGGGAAGTAAAATTATTTTTGGCCTCAGATATATAAGGATGTAAGGAAGTTTGTGCAAAGTTGTAGAGTATGTCAAGTTGGAAAAGGAGGTAGTCAGAATATTGGGTTATACAAATATTTGACAGTACCAAAGAGACCTTGGGAAGACATAAGCATGGATTTCATATTAGGGTTGCGGAATACACATAGAGGACATGATTCTATATTTGTAGTGGTGGATAGATTTTCAAAGATGGCACATTTCATACCTTGTAAGAAGACAACTGATGTAGTACATGTGGCTGTTGGGAATTAAGTTGTCTCAACCTTGGTAATTCCTTGTATTATTTCATTGTATTTATTTATTGCCTATTGTAAAATTTGGATGCAAATCCTATGTCATCATATTGTGGGAGTTGGCACGGTGATGTGTCATCCTACATGGCATATGACCACATGTAATTTTGTCCTCACATGAGGAGATAGGCGTCTCACTTAGTGGTAGGAATATTTTGCCATGTGTCAGCATCTTGGATGTTGTGTAAGGGAATATTGACTATAACGGTTATGACAAATTCCTATGACAAAGTTATGACATGTAAGAGTCAGAAATAGAAGCTTGTAAGATAGGTGAAGACATGTGTCGAGAAGCATCTTTGAAAAAAGAATCTTTGGGCACCCCAAGGTGGACTATGATATGTTGTAAGAGAATATGCTAATTATAGCTTGTGTATGACAGATTCTCTTGCAACTGTAAGTTGTAACTGCTATGACAGATTCTATGACGGTCGTAAGAGTCGTAAGAGCATTTGTCATAGTCCATTTTGGAAATAGGTGACCTCTTTGGGATGGGGTGTGTGGACAAGTGTTAGATGCATCGTATAATATTGACCAAGTGTCCATAGGCATGGGTTTTGGGCCATGAGGCCAAGTTGGACGCCCATTCCAAGATAGAGGCTATTTTGCCTTGTATTTTCTATATAAATAGGTGCTTTTAGGAGGAGATGTATTATGTGATTAACAGGTACTATTATGCTGCTGGATTGACTCCAGACACGAGTGTCAAAGACTATTGAGAGCTTGCATTGCAAGTGTATTGTAAACCATATTAAGTTTTGATAATACATTGTGCAGGTTTTCGAGTGTGGGGTTTTTCACTCGATAAGGGTTTTCCCCACATTATATCTTGTCTCTCTTCTTCTGTCTTCTTTATGGTTCTTTGTGTATTGCTGCAATATATATGTTTTATGTTTTGTGTTTCTATAATTGTAAGGATTAAATTGAATTTGCATAGCCCTCCCCTCATTAGATTAGTGTAGGAAGTGATTTCCACACACCTAGCTTCCTTTCAGTTGGTATTAGAGCTTGATCACTTGTGATCCTAGTTGTTGGGTAGGGGTTTTTTGAGTTGATCTTAAGTTGAGTGGGAGTCTGTGTAGAGTATTCTGAATCTTATTGCAGCATGGCAAGCACATCCAGAAGGATAGAGGTGGAGAAATTCAATGGCACTAATTTTGAGTTGTGGAAGCTCAATATGGAAGACATGCTTGTTGATCGAGACCTCTGGGAAACTATTAGTGGCACAAAACCAACTGCTATGGCACAAGCTGATTGGGATCTCAAAGATTGGAAGGCTAAGGGTCTCATAAGACTTAGTCTTGATGATTTTGTCCTATTAAATGTCCATGAGGAGAAAACTACAAACTTGCTTTGGAAGAAGTTAGGAGATGTGTATCAGGCCAAGTCCCTGGTGAACAAACTTTTTCTGAGAAAGAAGTTGTATTCTCTGAAGATGGAGGATGGATGATCTATTGTAGATCACTTGAATGCCTTTAACATGTTGATTGGTCAATTGACATTAGTTGGTGTGAAGATGGAGGAGGAGGATCATTGTATGACCTTGCTTTATTCTTTGCCAGACTTGTGCGATCATCTTGTGATGGCTATTGAAGCACCACATCTACTTTCACAATGGATGAAGTGGTATCTTCACTGTTATCTGAAGAGATGCGGAGAAAGTCTTTTGAGGCAGCCAAAGAGGCTCTTGCGGTTCATGGAAGACCCAAGGATAAAGGGAAAAAGAAGGACAAGAAAGCTAATAAGGGCAGATCCAAATCCCATGGGAGATCCAAGTCTCCTTGAAAGTCCAAGGCTCTCTATTGGAACTATGGTAAATTTGGGCATTTCTGAAAGGAATACAAAGAGGAAAAGAAAAAGAAGAACCCAGATTTAGATTCTAACAAGTCACAAGATGATGCTGATGCTTTCATCGCAGCCCTAGCAACCCATGCATCTGATGATGTGTGGTTGATTGATTCTGGTGCATCATTCCACATGACCTCACATTGAGACTGGTTTACTAAGTATGAGGAGTTCGATGGTGGAAGGGTGTACCTAGGTGACGACTCTCATCTAAAGATTGTTGGTCGTGGAAGAGTCTCTATCTGATTCCTTGATGGATGAGTGAAGGGGATCTCTGGGGTTATGCACATCCCAGGCTTAGCACGAAACCTACTTTCTGTAAGTATGTTGAATGATGCAGGTGTTCAGGTTGTCTTTTTGAAAGAAGGATGCAAGATGACTAGAGGAGGTATGGTGCTTGCTAAGGGTACTAGGAGAGGTACTCTGTTTCAGTTGGAGGCATGCATTTCACAATGCAATAGTTCTTCTGAGTCAAGGAAGAGGGCAGCAGTCCCTTCATCCCCACCATCTGAACCAGCAGTGAAGAAATCTATTGTATATAGTCCTGATGGTTATATTCATGCTTTGGAAGTTAAGCTTCCTGCTGAAAAGACAATGTTATGGCATAAGAGATTTAACCATATTGGTGAGAAGGGTCTTAGAACCCTAAAAAATAAAAACCTCGTTGAGGGGTTAGATGATTGTAATCTTGATTTTGACTTTTGTGAACATTGCATATATGGAAAACAAAACCGTGTTCAATTTTATTCAAGTTCTCATAAGTCTTCTGGTGTGTTGGACCTTGTTCATTCTGATGTATTTGGTCCTATTAAGGTTCCTTCATTATCAAAATCTGTATATTTTGTATCTTTTATAGATGACTACAGTAGAAGGACATGGATTTATTTTCTCAGAAGCAAATCTGAAGTCTATAGTAAGGTTAAGGAGTTTAAAGCCTTTGCTGAAAATCAGATTGGTAAAAGGATTAAATGCTTGAGAACTGACAACGGTGGTGAGTTCTGTTCTACAGAATTTGATAAATGTTGGAAAGAACTTGGGATTGAAAGACATAAGACAACTCCATATACCCCACAACAAAATGGAGTTGCAGAGAGGATGAATAGGACATTGATGGAGAAGGCTAAGAGTATGCTTAGTGGAGCTGACCTAGAAAATTCTTTTGGGCTGAAGCTGTTGCCACTGCTTTCTATCTGGTAAACAGATCTCCTACATTAGCTCTTGTTGGTAATACACCCATTGAGGTGTGGTCTACTAAAACGCCTTCAATAAGGCATCTTCGTGTTTTTGGTTGTGAGGCATATGCACATGTGCCTAGGAAGAAGCGGTCAAAATTAGAGAACAAGGTTGTTAAGTGTATCTTCATTGGCTATGGTGTCGGTGTGAAAGGATACAAGCTTTAGGATCCTGTGGTTGAAAAAGTGTTGTATAGCAGAAGTGTCATCTTCAGAGAGCTAACACCTTCTTCCACTATTTTACAACCAGAAGAAAAAGAAAAGAAAGAGGATTGTTGTTCAGTTTCCTTCTACCCTTGAGAAGACTGAACAAAAAGACAATGTTGGACCTGAAAATGAGGAGAGCTCTAACAACTCTAAAAGTTTAGAAGATGAAGTAGAACCTCCACCTCATCCTTTGAGGAGGTCCACATGAATTAGGAACCAACCTGAGAGGTTTGGTTATACATTGCTTGATTCTAGTTGTGCTTTTGCTTTGCTTACTAACAATGATGAACCTAGAACTGTGTCAGAGGCTATGGCTATGAAAGATGCAGGTTCCTGGAAGGAGGCCATGGAGGATGAGATGGCTTCTTTGGAAAATAACCAAACTTGGGACTTGATGCCTTTGCCTCTTGGATGAAAACCCATTGGATGCAAATGGGTGTTCAAGAA
Source organism: Cunninghamia lanceolata (assembly GCA_027924645.1). Taxonomy (NCBI): domain Eukaryota; kingdom Viridiplantae; phylum Streptophyta; class Pinopsida; order Cupressales; family Cupressaceae; genus Cunninghamia; species Cunninghamia lanceolata. Next base: position 97,190 of record BSBN01001327.1, on the reverse strand, counting down.
AAAATTTGGTGCAGATGGCAGTGTTGAGAAGTATAAGGCCAGATTGGTTGCGAAGGGGTATTCACAAGTGGAGGGTATAGATTATGGTGAGATCTTCTCTCCTATTGCAAAGCTGACATCCATTTGATTCTTGTTATCTCTTGCAACAACTTATGACTTAGACGTGGAGCAAATGGATGTGAAGACAACTTTCCTTCATGGTGATTTGGAGGAAGAGATTTACATGTCACAACCAGAGCATTACATAGTGAAAGGTAAAGAAAATTTGGTTTTCAAGTTAAAGAAGTCTTTGTATGGATTGAGGTAGTCTCCTAGGATGTGGTACTTGAAGTTTGATGCCTTTGTGTTGTCAATTAGATTTGTGAGATCAAAATTAGATCACTATGTGTATTATAAGTATGATGGTGATCGTATTCTTATTGTTGCATTATATGTTGATGATATGTTGCTCATTGGGAAGGGTAAGAATATGATTTTTGATTTTAAGTCTTAGTTGGCAGCACAGTTTGAAATGAAAGATTTAGGGGCAGCTAGGTACATTCTTGGAATGGAAATCAGAAGAGATAGAACTAACAAAAAACTTTGGTTAAGCCAGAGTAAGTATGTGAAGACCGTGTTGGATAGGTTCAACATGGTAGATTGTAGACCATTGTGTGTTCTTGTTTCTTTGTGGACAAAGTTGTCTGTTAGTGATTGTCCAAAATCTTCTAGTGAGGTGGAGGACACGAGCAGAGTACCTTATGCTAGTGTTGTTGGCAGTTTGATGTATGCCATGGTCTGCACAAGACCAGACATTGCCCAAGCAGTGGGAGTCCTTAGTCGATTTATGGCTAATCCTGGACGGGTACATTGGGATGCAGTTAAGTGAGTTCAGATATTTGAGGGGTACTTCTGAGTATTCCATATGCTATTATGGTAATGTTACAGGACCTCCGCATTATGTTGATATTCATGGATTTATGGATTCAGATTGGGCAAGTGACATTAATAGCAGGAGATCCACTAGTGCTTATGTGTTTACACTATTTGGTGGTGCTATAAGTTGGATGAGTAAGTGACAACTTGTGGTTTCTTTGTCCATGATAGAAACTGAGTACATGGCAACAACTCATGCTTGTAAGGAAGCCATTTGGCTTAAGAGATTGTGTTCAGATATTGGTGTTGATGCAGGATAGATTACGATTTGTTGTGACAGTCATAGTGCGATTTGCCTTGGAAAGAATCTAATTTTTCATGCCAGAACAAAGCATATTGATGTATAGTTTCACTTCGTACGAGACATGGTAGAGGATGGGAAGGTAAATTTGGAGAAGGTAGATACTTTGAAGAATGTTGCAGATGCATTGACGAAGCTAGTGGGCATAGAGAAGTTCAGAGTCTATGGGCCTCTTGGCCTATAGCAGTTAAATCCTGTTATTCTATTAGCTCTTACAAGGTGTTCGACAAGTGGGAGAATGTTGGGAATTAAGGTGTCTCAACCTTGGTAATTCCTTTTATTATTTTATTGTATGTTTTTATTTATTTATTGCCTATTGTAAAATTTGGATGCAAATCCTATGTCGTCATATTGTGGGAGTTGGCACAGTGATGTGTCATCCTACATGGCATATGACCATATGTAATTCTGTACTCATATGAGGAGATAGCTGTCCCACTTAGTGGTAGGAATATTTTGGCATGTGTCAGCATCTTGGATGTTGTGTAAGGGAATATTGACCATAATAGTTATGACAGATTCCTATGACGAAGTTATGACATGTAAGAGTCAGAAATAGAAGCTTGTAAGACAGGTGAAGACATGTGTCGAGAACCATCTTTGAAAATGACATCTTTGGGTGGCCCAAGGTGGACTATGACATGTTGTAAGAGAATATGATATTTATAGCTTGTTTATGATAGATTCTCTTACAACTGTAAGTTGTAACTGCTATGACAGATTCTATGACGGTCGTAAGAGTTATAAGAGCATCTGTCATAGCCCATTTTGGAAATAGGTGATCTTTTTGGGATGGGGTGTGTGGACAAATTTTAGATGCATCTTACAAGGTTGACCAAGTGTCTATAGGTGTGGGTTTTGGGCCATGAGGCCAAGTTGGATGCCCATTCCAAGATAGAGGCTATTTTGCCTTGTATTTTCTATATAAACAGGTGCTTTCAGGAGGAGATGTATTATGTGATTGACAGGTACTGTTATGCTGCCAGATTGACTCCAGACATGAGAGTCGAAGACTATTGAGAGCTTGCATTGCAAGTGTATTGTAAACCATATTCAGTTTTGATAATACATTGTGTAGCTTTTTGAGTGTGGGGGTTTTCACCTGATAAGGGTTTTCCCCACATTATATCTTGTCTCTCTTCTTCTGTCTTCTTTCTAGTTCTATGTGTATTACTGCAATATCTCTATTCTATATTTTGTGTTGCTGTAATTGTAAAGATTAAATTGAATTTGCATAGCCCTCCCCTCATTAGATTATGGTAGGAAGCGATTTCCACACACCTAGTTTCCTTTCAGTGGCTAACCTATTTTTCAAAGAGATTGTGAGATTGCATGGATTACCTAGAAGCATAATTTTAGATAGATACGAGATTCATTAGATACTTTTGGAGGACACTTTAGAAGAAGATGGAGACAATTTTGAAGTTTAGTTCAGCATTTCATCCACATATTGATGAATAGACATAAGTAGTAAATAGGAGTTTGGGTAACTTGTTGAGATGTTTAGTTGGAGAGAAGGCGGGAAATTGGGATCTCATTCTATCACAAGCAGAGTTTGCATACAATAATTTAGTGAATAGGAGCACAGGAAAGACACCATTTGAGATTGTGATAGGAACTAATCCTAGAGGAGTAGTAGAGTTAAGAGATATCAGTATGGAGAATAAGAGGGGTGCAGAGGTAGAAGAATTTGTAGGACACATGGAGATGGTACATAATCAGGTTAAGAAGCATTTGGAGGAGATGAACAGTAAGTATAAGAAAAAAGTGGATGATAAAAGAAGACACAAAGAATTTTCAATGGGAGATGAAGTAATGTTATAGCTGAGAAAATAAAGATTTCCAGTAGGGACATATAACAAGTTGAAGATGAAGAAGTTTGAACCATGTAGGATACTTAGGAAGTTTGATTCAAGAAATGCATATGAAGTGGAGCTACCAGAGACATTGGGGATATCACCTATTTTCAACATTATAGACCTACATCAGTATCATGAAGAAGAATCCAGTGACAACATTGAAGAATACTTGAAGAGATAGTTACCACAACAGGCACCAGAGCAAATTGAAGACATGGAGAATAGAATTGGACGCAATACTAGAGGAAAGCAATATAGGGAATATTTGGTAAAGTGGAAAGGCAGACCAGAAGAAGACTCATCTTGGATTTCTCAGGCTGAGGTGGACCATCTTGGTTTTCCTCTAGCCCCAACAAAGTGAGGGATTCACTTTTTCAACAACCCCAGGTGTTTGATGCAAGAGCATCCCAGGTTGCAAAGAAATCTTGCATCAACCAAAAATATTTACATTTCTTTCTTTCTTTCACTTTCTAGTTCATTCCAATTTAGTTTAGTCAGTAGTAGTTCCAGCATTTTGTACCACATTTTGCCATGTTTGTATTTTATCTCTTGTGAAGTAGGAATTAATATCTAGACATCATCATGCACATCATATCTAAAATTCAGTTCATTTGGATTAGTTTCCAGAAAGATATCGCTATCAGAAGATCAACTGTTTCTTAGAACAGAGCATTCAAAACAGGCAGCTAAAGGAGAAGACTTGTGGAGTACTTCCGTGACTTGCGAAGCTAGATGAAACATCATTCCAGTTAGTTTGGGACTTGGCCAAACTTTCTTGAGATCCGCACCTTGTTTTATTCATTTGTGGAGGATTTCCATATGTCTTAGGTCAACCAAGTTGTTGCTACATGTTACTGTAGAGTAAAATACTCTACATTTTATTTCAGTTGCAGTGCATCAGCGTAGCTGTGCGTGTTCTAGTTTTACTTCTGCAAGTTTCATTATTTTTTGCCTAAGTCTCAGAGTCAGGCGGAAAGCGCCACGTGTCGTCAGCTGAGACACATTTTAAGAAGTCTCAGACTATCGCAGCAGAGGCCGCGTGTACTTTTACATTAAAGTGGAGCGCAACAAGTGTCAGCATCCGCATTAAGTTTCAAGACCCTTATAATGTTCCTAAGGAAGTCTGGTGGGTCCCTATTTCTAAGTTTCTCCCTGCGCGGAAAGCACCAAGTGGCAGTATCCGTCGAGTTTTTGAAAGCCCTTTTGAAGTTTCTCAGTGAGCGCGGAACATGCCATGTGTCAGCTGCGGAAGGTTTCAATAAATTTCTCTAAGTTGTGCGGAAACTGCCGTGTGTCCCTTGTTATATCAACGGAACATGCCATGTGTCATCATCTACAAGGTTTGCCCCTTTTGGTTTCATGGTTAAGTAAAGGATGGAGTTGGGCCCCAGAAAGTTTTAAGTAAGGCAGAAAGCGCCAAATGACAATGTCCGCGGGAGTTTTAGTAAAGTTTCTTATGGAGTATCGGTAAAGTGAATACCGCCATGTGTCATCTTCTGTGGTACTCTCAAAAGGTTCCTACAGTTTCAAAGAAGATAGTGGAAGCTGCCACATATCATTTTGTTGCTACACGGAAGGTGCCACCTGTCCTTTTTTTTTTGAGGCTTCCTGAGCAAGAAGTCTGGTGGGTCCCATTTTTTATAGGTGATTAAAGTTTCAAGGCTTCAGACTGTGACAGATGTCATAGGCGGAACTCTCCCGACTACAAAGACACAGTAAAGTATGAATGCAACAAATAAAGACATGTATCAATTTCAAAGTGCTGCGGAGTTTGCCAAGTGTCATTTTCTTGTGTCTCCTGAAAAATGAAAGAGTTTCAAATGATGCAAGTGCATGCTGCCACCTGTTATAGGGTTTATTATCTTAAAATGTGCGGAGGCCGCCAAATGTCTTTTCCTAAATAGGCGAAGTTATGCCACGACTGTTTGATAACAGTTAATGAGCTCACAGAAGGAGTGACTATTGTAGATCCTGAAGATCATGAAACTGTCAGAAACTTACAGATCACTTCAGTTCAGTTAGGCCATTGAGATTCAATTGTGCAGACAATCTTGGGCTGATTCTGTGCTATAAATATGTGACATTGGTAATAAAAAAAGAGGAATATAGACAATTTTTGGCTAAAGATAGTTTTCTATTAGAGATTCAAGAGAGTTTGAGACTTTTTGCTGTGACCAGTAATATCATTTTGCCTTTATTTTGTTTTCTTGATTCAGAAAGTAAATATAACTGTGCATGTATCTGTGCCTCTTATATTGCTGGGAAATTAATGAGAAAGACAGAGTTCTGTGCCTTCGTTGATATTCTTCGTGTCATTGCAAAATTGTCTACTTATGGGCCTTTGATTCTATTGGTTTTATCTGTTGCATTGACCATGCATTATTTGCTCTTTAATGTAACTGTATCTTAAAAATAGTTTCACTGTGCTTAGTGATAAGAAACAAAATTATATTCAGGTGCATCACCATAGTTAGATTTACTTTCATTATAGTTATAATTCTGTTCAATTCCTACCCTTTTCCCAAAACATATTTGAGATAAAGAAGAATCAGCTTCTTTAAAATCTGGAGGTTGTTTCAGGTTGCAAGTCCCATGTTCCTGAAACTTCCCATGTTGGTGTTAGAATCAGTGCAATTTTAAGCATCAACAGTTACATCTCATTCATTGGAGTTTGTAATCTTTCTTGGCCGACATGGAGGATTCTTGTGATTCAGAGATGATATATAATCATGTAATAGATGCATAGGAAAGTAGTTCATCATTAGAAGTTGATAGATAGTTTGAATTCTTTTGGAGAAGGCACTTTAATGCCATATCTTTCTATTTTGTAATCAGGCATGTGAGCCCTAATTTGTAAGCCCGCATGTTGCCGACATATCTACATTTTGAATCTATGATATATTAAGTATCTGAATCTTCATTTGCATTCTATATTTGAGTTGCTTCCGTTGTGCTTACTCTTGCTACACGGCCTGGATAATTCACTTTGTGGACCCTCCTAACCGTGACTACACCACTTGATGCAGGAGCTTCTGGAAGCATTTAGAACAATGGAGACAGTTGATAGTGAAGTTGCAGATTGCAGAGAGAGTGACCTTGGAGAGTTCCGGTATTTGAATATTAGAGGTTGCAGATTTGGAATTAAAATATAGACATAGTCAGTTATAACATATCAAGAATTTAGATCATTTGGCTTTGATTCCAGAGAGATATCGCTACCGGAAGATTGATTATTTTGTAGAACAAAGCCGACCATGTTTAATGAGTCTAAATCGGCTTGCGGATCAATCTCGTGACTTGTAGAGTGAAAAGGAGAATTGGTCAATGAAGTTTAGGACTTGGCTGATCTTCAGTGGGATCCGCACGAAGTTTTATGCATTTGTGGAGCAGTGTCTTATGTTTAGGCCCGACCTATTTTTATGTACATGTTTCATAAACTAGCCATTGCAATTAGGCCGACTTGTTGATGTTTAGAAAGCTTGCAGAGGATATAAATAAGAGATGAAGGATTGTTCCTAGGCAGTCATCAATAGCATGGAATTAGGGAGCAAGATCTTAAGATATTTTGATTAGGATGAGTAGAAGAATAGAATAGAAGGCAGAACAGAAAGCAGAATGAGTTACAGAGCAGAGATCTGATAATCAAACAATGGAAGTCATACGAGAGTGTTGTTATATGAATCGTTGGTAATCTCTGGACTGCGACCTAGCATTTGTAAAGCCCTTGAGGCATGTGTAATGTGTTTTGAGATCCATATATATGATGAATGAGCTTTGAAGGTTGGGTTTTTCCCTATTTGGGTTTTCCCAGGATAAATCTTGTATTATGTGTTCATGAATGTCTTTTATCTTTCCATGGATTAACTGTTAGCTTCCGTTACATATCTGTATGACCTTAGTGTTAATTGTTTAAGGTTGTAAGGTTGGACTATCCCTCATCAGACCCTCCTACCTTGACTGCATCAAGTCGTATCAGAGCTGGTTTCGAATCTGCTGGGCTGGTTGTGAATCTGTTAGAAGGTGACGAATCCAATAAAGTGTTGTGCAAAACCCTAGAAGTAACAAGTGTCATTGCTGAAGAAGATCAATGCAAGGAATATTTGGTAGGCTTTTCAATTTCAGTTGTGTATTTAGTTTGTTTTATATGGGGAAGATTGGAAAAAAGATGAAGAAAGAAAATGAAACCCTAATATGCGAAAGAGATATTTTAGAAGATGAACTGTGCAAAATCAGTAAGTATAATGCAGAATTGTTGGAGAAGATGAAAGATATAGGAGTGGACGAGTTTGATGCCCTTGAAGAAGAACTGAAAGATGTAAGGAGCAGAAATGAAGACCTAGAAGTAGAACTGAAACTGTTTGAGGATGTTGAAAAGAAATTTGTAGAACTAGAAGAAGGATTTAAGTTGTTTTATAAGAATGAACAGAAGAATAGAGATCTAGAAGATAGTTTGGAAGAATTGAAGGAGAGAAGTTTGTAGGAAAGTGAAATATTAGAATTAAAAGAGCGGATGGATCAGTTGGAACAATCACTAGTAGAATGCAGAAAGGAGAATGAAAATCTGAGATCTAAGGCTAAACTTTGTGATGTTTCTTGTGATACTAATGATTTGTGTGATGATGCAGAAGTTTCTTTAGAAAGTGATGATGAAGATAATAGTGTGACTAAACCTAGAGTGGTTGGTGATGGTATTAGTTTCAAAATCATGCAAAGAATTAGATATGAAGGACAAGGATTGGGAAAGCAACATCAAGGAATTATAGAACCTATTGAACCAGTAATCAGATCAAGAAGCGAAGGGATTGGATATAACAGAGGTAAGGACATTATGGAAAATTCAAACAAATCAAATCAAAGTAGAAAAGGTATGTATTTTTTACATTGTAATAGGCACAGACATGAAGAGGAATCTTGTTGGGATATATACCCTTGTGGAATTTGTGGATTCAGGAACCATTCTGAAAAGTTGTGTTGGAACAAGATTAAGAGAAGAAAGCCTATGACAAGTTGCATACAGAAGAATTATGGATGGATTGATGGATATGAATGGAGAAATGTTACTGGTATGTTCAGAGGAAGATATAGATTGAAGTATTCATGTGTTGGAAGACCTTATGCAGAGCAGAACAAGGACAATAATTCAAACTATAGAGAAGTGATTGTTCTGACTTGTTGATGTTTAGAAAGCTTGCGGAGGATATAAATAAGAGATGAAGGATTGTTCCTATGCAGTCATCAGTAGCATGGAATTAGGGAGCAAGATCTTAAGATATTTTGATCCGGATGAGTAGTAGAATAGAACAAAAGGTAGAATAAAAAGCAAAATGAGTTACAGAGCAGAGATCTGATAGTCAAACAATGAAAGTCATGCGAGAGTGTTGTTATATGAATTGTTGGTAATCTCTGGGCTGCGGCCTAGCATCTATAAGCCCTTGAGGCATGTGTAATATGTTTTGAGATCCATATATATGAAGAACGAGCTTTGAAGGTTGTGTTTTTCCCTGTTAGGGTTTTCCCAGGATAAATCTTGTGTTATGTGTTCATGAATGTCTTTTATCTTTCCATGGATTAACTGTTAGCTTCCATTGCATATTGGTATGACCTTAGTGTTAATTGTTTAAGGCTGTAAGGTTGGACTGTCCCTCATCGGACCCTCCTACCTTGACTGCATCACCACTCCTTGTCTGTGCCCAAATGGAATCTTCAGAACATGGTATGGACATCCATCAAAGCATAAAGGATATGTGAATTTTGTCAGATGCTGTAGTTGCAATTGCTCTATGAGACATGTATGCAAAGTGTGGAAGCATAGATAAGGCACATGAACTATTTGACATGATGGCTCAAAGAAATGTTGACTCATGGAATGTAATGATTGAAAGATATGCACAAAATGGTTTTTTGATAAGGATTTAGAAACTTTCAAGCAAATGCAATTGGCGGGTGTAAAGACAAATTCCACAACCTTAGCTAGCATCCTCCTTGTCTATGCCCCTATGGGATCTTCAGAATAGGGTATGGACATCCATCAAAGCATAAATGATATGGGAATTTCATCAGATGTTGTAGTTGCAACTGCCCTATGAGACATGCATGCAAAGTGATGAAGCATAGAAAAGGCGGGTGAATTGTTTGACATGATGCCTCAAAGAAATGTTGTCTCATGGAATTTAATGATTGCAAGATATGCACAAAATGGTTTTTTTGATAAGGCTTTAGAAACTTTCAAGAAAATGCAATTAGCGGGTGTAAAGCCAAATTCCACAACCTTAGCCAACATCCTCCTTGTCTATGCCCAAGTGGAATCTTCAGAACAGGGTATGTACATCTATCAAAGCATAAAGGATATGGGAATTTTGACAGATGTTGTAGTTGCAACTGCCCTAGGAGACATGTATGCAAAGTGTGGAAGCATAGACAAGGAACATGAACTATTTGACATGTTGCCTCAAAGAAATGCTGTCTCATGGAATGCAATGATTGCAAGATATGCACAAAATGGATTTTTTCAAAAAGGATTTAGAAACTTTCAAGCAAATGTACAAAAGAAACTTTCAAACAAATGCACAAAAGAAACTTTCAAACAAATGCAATTGGCACGTGTAAAACCAAATTCCACAACCTTATCCAACATCCTCCTTGCATATGCCAAAATGGGATCTTCGAAATAGGGTGTGGACAATCGTCAAAGCATAAAGGATATAGGAATTTTGTCACATGTTGTATTTGCATCTACCCTTGTAGACATGTACGTAAAGTGTGGAAGCATAGACAAGGTGCGTGAACTATTTGACATGATGCCTCAAAGAAATGCACAGTCTCATGGAATGTAATAATTGCAAGATATACACAAAATGGATTTTTTGAAAAGGATTTATAAACTTTCAAGCAAATGCAATTGACACATGTAAAACAAAATTCCATAACCTTTGCAAGCATCCTCCCTACCTGTGCCAAATTAGGATCATTGGAACAAGGTATGGATAGCCATCAAAGCATAAAGGATATAGGAATTTTTTGAAATGTTGTATTTGTGGCTGCCCTTGTAGACATGTATGCAAAGTGTAGAAGCATAGACAAGGCATGTGAACTGTTTGACATGATGCTTCAAAGAAATATTGTCTCATGGAATGCAATGATTGCAAGATATGCACACAATGGATTTTTTGATAAGGCTTTAAAGAAACTTTCAAGAAAATGCAATTGGCGGGTGTCAAGCCAAATTCCACAACCTTGTCCAGTATCCTCCTTGCCTATGCCAAAATGGAATCTTCGGAAGAGGGTGTGAACAACCATCAAAGCATAAAGGATATAGGAATTTTGTCACATGTGGTATTTACAGCTACCCTTGTAGACATGTATGCAAAGTGTGGAAGCATAGACAAGGTGCGTGAATTGTTTGACATGATGCCTCAAATAAATGTAGTCTCATGGAAAGCAATGATTGCAAGATATGCACAAAATATATTTTGCAAGGATGTTGTCAAAAGATTTGAATTAATCAAACCATACTTGACACATATAATGTTCAAACTATAATTGAACATAATATCATTTCATGGAAACATTGAAGAACATGTACAAAATATCAAAACTTTTGAGCATGATACAATATCTATCCTGTAACCATAATTGATCATCATATTATATTTAATGTAAAATGTCATATACATAATTTCAAGAAAATAACATATAGTGTATATATAAAGCCATATAGGAATGTACAAACAAAGCCATATAGGCATATAAAAAGATATACATCGATATTTAATACAAAAGTATGTATACAAAGCCATATAGGCATACAAACAAATGTCCCAAAAACAAATTTCCTATCAACTACTATCAAATAATCAACAACCCTTGCTTGGCTGTGAAGACAGAGAGTCAATCAGTGACTCATCCTCTCTCTCATCGACTAGACCTCCTCGACAGGGATTTTTGAAGCTCCACCTATTAATACAATCAAACAATATCCACATTAATATAAAAAACATGAAATATATAACATGGAATATGTAATCAATCACTTACCGCTAGCTGGTAATCCCTCTCAATCATTTTTTGTCTCTCTTCATCCATAGCTAGACAAGTTGGAGTTGTGACCTCCTGTGAGAAGCATGAAGAAGAAAAATTTAGTAAACAAGAATATTATTTATGTACATTAAATGACATGAGATAAAACGAGAAATACAAAATGACATTTACATGTTATTGGCTCATACCTCGGTCAAAGGATTTGTAGACAAAACAGTTGCAGCAATGCCTACCTTCGCTAACTGACAAAGATGAGGAGTAGTCTCCATATTCAACATCTAAAAATAGAGTTCAAGGTTATTTGACCAAAATAGATACATAACATTATTTAAATGCATAATTTTTTTTACAAATGGTAAAATTTACCTCAGTGAAAGTGCTTCTGCGTGTAGGGGACTAAGGAAATTGTGATGGTGGTGGTGAAACTCCCTATTCATCATCAAATTGTCACTAAATAAGATTACCATTGATATATGTACTATATTTATGATCTTGTGATAAATTGCATACCTGTTGACTCGACCTCCTTTTGTAACCCTACACTGGATGACTAACAGATGCAGGATGAATACTTTGACCCTAGAATTTCATAGTGTAGACAATTACGTACATTAATTTTGACTTATAATATAGATACTCATATAATTAATTAGAAATTTCAAATACAAATATATTAAATCAAGCTGAACCTTGTAAAAATTACCTGGGAGTCAATACCAAATGTTTCCTGCAAGACGACATCTGTGAAGGCAATATCATCCAATATGGATGTGTCCATCACTGGTTGTTGTCGCTACGTTGCAACATCCTGACACTCTGTAGCATCATTTGGATTGCCTAAATGGTGAGAGTCTTAGGTCCCATAATTGCACAAGTTCCCACATGAACTGCAAAGATGTGGGGACCAATGACGCCTACTGCTCTCACCCTCATCAGCCTGGGTAAGATCATCACCATGTTGTGCTAGAGACTAGGTGAGAGAACTCAATGGATGCAGTTTCTCCACCTCAACACTCTCCTTCAAAGCTGAAGGGATTGAGATATGTGCTAGCCTCATGAGGGGTCTAGTATGCAGTTTTGGTCTTGATGTGCCCTTGCCTCTCTTGGGTAGAGCCACTACCTTTGCCCTAGAACTCTTGAATGTCGAAGTAATTAGGAATTTGGATGAGGACGAACTCACAATAGAGTTTCCTCAAGAAATATTGCGACACCTCATTGCTATTACAAGGACGCTCATCAAAGACCATGTACCATCTATCCCAAAAGTTTTTGGATATATCATCATGCACACACCAATGAATCGGGAACTATTTGCAACTCTTTTCTAGTGTTTGGCCAATTTTAGGATTGATAAAATGTGAACATAATTGAGATTTTGTAATTTTTTTGTCCTTAACTTGTTTGTAAGACAAATTTTTAGCATAGTATTGCTAACTCCTCTCCCTATAGTTATTCCATTCAGTGATTTGGTTTGTCACCAATTCAATATGAGAAACAATGACCTCTAATGACTTGGCAAGGGATCTCCTATGATTAGTGCTTGCAATTGGAGTATTTAATATTTCAATTAGGGTTTCAAGATGATTTTTGTTTTCTTCAGTTCACCCTAAATAGTTTTCTTGTTTCTTTTTGATGGTGAGGATGTGAAGGTGGGGGGTTTTGAGGGTTCTCCTTAGTTTGACGGGGGTTGTTTTGAGCCTCCTTTGCTGGATTAGGGTTTTGTGGAGGCTCATTGGCTGAAAATTCAAGATAAAAATCCAATCAAGACATTGCAAAATTAAAAAATTCTTTTCAAAATCACAAAAAACAATCAAACCCTACCTTGTTCAACTGCTACACCCTCTACACCTCGTGCACGACATCCTCAGGAGTGGGATTGGCAAGGTGGCATGGTGAAATTTTTAATTTCTCTTTGAAACTATTGTTTCTATGTCTCCTATAACGTGCTTACAGTAGCAGAAGTGAAACATGTGACCAATTTTTGCAAATGACCTGTGGGTTTCACTTTTTGCTGCTTTTATTTTATTTTTCTACAAACCTAAAATGCGAGCGCGTTATAATGCGCTCGCATTTTAGGCTTGGTAATACCGAGCCATAATGCTAGCACATTATAACACGCTCGTGTTATAGCTTATATGGGACCAAAAAGTGGCTGTGGCCACTTTTTGGTCCCTCATCTTTGCGCATTGACCCTTAAGTTCACTAGAACTAGTCTAAAGCTCTTGCAGAAAGAGAAGGATAGAGGCAAATCAAAGAAGGGGAAGAATATTATTGAAGCTTCTAGTGCTGACATTGATTCTATGTATGCTAAGTTTCATCTAATTTCTAAAGAGAGGGATGTGGTGTCAAGTCTTTATGGCCTGACATAATTGGGCTCTTGTTGTTGGTTCCTTGTGTTTTTCTAGCTTTCCTATTTTCTACATTATTGGCGTTGTTGTTAGTCTCAATGTTTAGTTTAGGCTGAGTCCTGTCTTGGAAGTCATTCTACTTTTTCCTTTTGCCTTTGTAAGGGTAGGAACCCTTGTTATCCATTTTAATATTATAAAAAACAATAGACCAAATATGGAGAAAAAGGATTCATAGCTCATATGAGGTTTTTCCTTTTTGTCAAAATTAGCTACCTTAAAGAAATTAAATGAGGAATACATACTAATTTGGAAATGTAAGAATGGAGTTGAGTTTCTCGAGCATGGTTTTTTCCATAGTCTTAGATGTTTTTTTGATAAGGGTGTACTCCGCCCAACACACTCACAACAACAAATTATAAGCTTCAAATTAATGAGAACATGAACTCATGGGGAACATAGTGATTTATGTGGGGAAACCCTTTCAGGAGAAAAACCCCACACTCCAAAAGCAACTCAATATATTATTCTGAAATCTCACAAGATTATAATATAATTGTAGAGAAAGATTTCATAGGAGCATCACCAACCCTAAATCTGGAGGTGACTCAACATCTATAATACTCTTACCACACCACCTCCATCTCAAGAACCTTATATATAGGAGATACAAAACATGAAACCGTCAACAATAATTATAAAACCATGAGCTAAAACCACCCAAAAGTGGCACCCAAATTATCTCCAATCAAAGATGCGTTATGATATGTCAAACACACATTAACACATGTAATTTCCCCCTTACAACTCTTTTTTGTGTCCAACACATTTTTACATTTTCCAATATGAGAGATCCAACTTCTGGAGGCCATAACTTTTGATCCGGGATGCCAATTGATGAACCGTTTGATGGTTGGAAAGATCATGTAGAGATATATGAAGCTATAACCTAATTATCTACTTATGACAACTTTCAAGAGCCAAAAACAACGTCTAGATGCATCAAAAATAACTTTGAAACTTTTCAGAAATTCAAAAACTTGAAACTTTAATATCTTGAAATCCAAGCTTGACCTTGGGTTGAAACTCACCCAGAATGCTCATTTGGAAATTTCGTAGCTCTGGGGAAATTTTAGGCTCATACCATGCTTAAATGTATACTTACTAAAAATAGAAACCTTGGTAATTCTAGCTTTATTGGAAACTTTGGATGTTCTTAATCATTCTATGGGTATTTTCCAAAACCAAAATTGAAAGAAAATAAAACAAAATCATTTTTTTGGTGATGCAAGATTGCTCTTACACCTCTAGATGCTCCTGCATCTAGGGTTATTTTAGAAGTGACTTTGTCATGTCTCCAATGTTGGAGGAAAACCAATGTGGTCAACCTCTCTTTGGATAACCAAGATGAATCTTCAACATGCCTTCCTCTCCATTTGACCAAGTATTCCTCATATTGCCTGTTTCTTGTACTCCTTCCACATGGATATCTAAGAATTCTTCAATTTCTTCCTTCTTTGAAATAGGTGCTGAGACATGCCACTGTCCTTTTGCTTGTCCATCTTTTATACTTCCTTCATGATATTCTGTCAAATCAATAATATTAAACATAGGTAAGATATTGATCCCACTCAGTAACTCAACTTCATAAGCATTCCCTGATTCGTGCTTCTTCAAAATTTTACAAGGTCCAAATTTGTGCATCTTTAGCTTATTATATGTTCCTATAGGGGACCTTTCCTTTCTAAAGTGGACCATGACCTCTTCTCCAAAATTGAATTTTTTGAATCTTCTTTTCTGATTTGCCTTCTCTTTATACTGATTATTCATTTATGGATATGTTTCTTTATCTCCTCATGTAGATTCTTCATGTGTTCTACAAAATCTTCTACATCTGCACTTTTCTTCTCCCCCTTATCCATCTTTCTCAATTCTGAAATATTTCTAGGACTACTTCCATATACAATTTGGAATAATGATTTTCGTGTACTTCTCTTAACTTAGTTGTTGTATGCAAACTCATCCTATGGAAAAATCAAGTACCATCCCTTTGGATTTTCTCCTAACAAACATCTTAAAAGGTTGCCCAAACTTTTGTTTACCACTTCTGTCTGACCTTCAATTTCTGGATGGTGTGTACAACTAAACTTTAAATCTATCAACTTCTTCCACAATGTCCTCCAAAAATATCCAACAAACTTCGTATCTCTGTCTGAAACTATGGGTGTATGCACAAAGATGGGGGACCAAAAAGTCACCACCATGGGACTTTTTGGTCCAAAACAAGGCAAAACACGAGCGCGTTATAACGCACTCACGTTTTTCCTTGCTTTAAAAGTGATAAAAACTTCATTTTCTGCCATTACCTGTGGCCAAAGAGTGAGTTTACAGAAGAAAACAAGGATCAAAGCGTGAGCATGTTCAACGAAAGTCTCTCCAAGAAAGTGCAAGGGAGAAATCAACATTTTCACGATGCCACCACACCGCCAAAGATGTCATGAAGCAAATTTGGAGGGTCTAGCAGCTGAAGAAGGTAGGGTTTGTTTAATTTTTGTTAGTTTGAGAAGAAATTTTGACTTTTGCAATGTTTGATTAGTTTTTATTTGCATTTATAGTTAATGAGGCAAGAGAAAACCCAAATCCAGCTAAGGAGGGTCAAAACAACCCCCAAAACCCTTCAAACCCTCAAAACCCACCTTCACATCGTCACAATGTAAGGGATACTCAAGAAAACTACCTAGGGTAAATAGAAGAAAACAAAAGACATCTTCAAACCCTTATTCAAATGCTAAACAATCCAAGTGCAAGGACCGATCGTAGGAGAGCGTTTGTGAATTAATTAGAGGAGATTATTTCCCACATCTAATCGGTGAGAAAACAAATCACCAAATTTCAAGACTATAGGGAGAGGTGTCGATAATACTATGCTAACAAATTGTCATATGAACAAGTGAAGAATGAAAAAATTACAAAATCTCAATTATGTGCACACTTTATTAATCCTAAAA
This sequence comes from Cunninghamia lanceolata, assembly GCA_027924645.1. Classification (NCBI taxonomy): domain Eukaryota; kingdom Viridiplantae; phylum Streptophyta; class Pinopsida; order Cupressales; family Cupressaceae; genus Cunninghamia; species Cunninghamia lanceolata. The sequence continues at coordinate 80,725 of BSBN01001327.1, read as the reverse complement.
CTGGCCAAATATTAGAAGAAACTTGCAAACGGTTCCCTATTCAGTGGTGTAGGAATGAAGAAATATCCCAAAACTTTGGGATAGATGGTACATGGTCTTCGATGAGTGCCCATGCAACAACGATGAGGTGCCACAATATTTCTTGAGGAAACTCCATTGCGAGTTCGTCCTCAAGAAGATTCCCAATTATTTTGACATTTGAGAGTTCTAGGCTAGAGGTGGTGGCTCTACTCAAGATAGAGAGGGGGCTCAGCGAGATGAAAACTGTGTACCTAGACCCCTGTTGAGGATAGAATGTGTGTCACTTCCTTCGACTTTGAAGGAGAGTGTTGAGGTGGAGACATTACATTCATTGATTAATCTCACGTAGTCTCTAGCACAACATGCCGATGATCTTACCCAGACCGATGAGGGTGAGAGCAGTAGGTGTCATTTGTCCCCACATTTGTGCACTTCATGTGGGAACCTGTGTGATTATAGGACGCAGGACGCACGACAGGACTCTTGGCACGATGCTGCGATGTAGGGACAATATCCAATGATAGAGACATCCATATTGGATGAGATTGTTTTCACTGGTGATGTCTTACAACATACATTTGGTATTGACTCTCAGGTAATTTTTTACAAGTTTCATCTTGATTTAATATATTGTTATTTGAAATTTGTAATTAATTTTATATGACTATCTATGTTATAAGTCAAAAATAATGTATGTAATTGTCTGCGCAATGAAATTCCTGTTGTTATATGGAGCCTAATCAAACTCGGAGGCTAAATTTTCCCCACTTTTATCAGCATGGTTTCCCCCCAAATTATTTAATGGGGGTTTGGGGTAGCGCCCCCAAGATGGGGTCAAGGGGTAGCACCCCCAAAACCTCAAATGACTTTTATTATTTTATAAAGGTGTCGGGAGTTATTTTTCTATTGGCCGACATTAAAAAAAAACCCCAATTTTGTAACCAACATAAGTCTTGATAAAATGACTAAGGGTTAGGGTTTTTGTTAATATTGTATTGTAGCATTTGCAGTGGTATTGAGTTGCAAGGATTGCTGGTTTAATTGGTTTGATTTGTTGGATAATAATATTGGACTCTCCGTTGGTGGATGTAGCTTGAGTTTGGGTGAACCACATTAAAAATTGTCTCTCGCTGTTATTATTTCTGTGTATTTTTCATTCCTCTCTTTAATTTTTATTTGCATTTAATTGATATCTTTTGCATGCAATTTCTAACAAGTGGTATCAGAGCAGGTTGTGTTCGATTATCATCTGTAGGAAGGTCTCACGGTTGAGTGGGAGTCTCACGGTTAAGTGGGAGTAATGGTGGATGAGGGTAAATTGAAGGTAGATAAATTTAATGAGTAGAACTATCAGTTATGGAAGATGTAGATGAATGATTATCTCTATCAGAAGGATTTATGGAGGCCATTAGAAGGAATAGCTAAGAATTGGCAGCAATGACTGATGAGGATTGAGAACTTCTAGACAGAAAGGCACTGGGAACCATTCGGTTGTGCCTGGCACGCACCATCTGTGGCATTCAATATAACATAAATGAAGACAACAAATGAAATGATGAGAGCTTTGGCTAAATTGTATGAAAACCCTCAGCCTCAAATAAGGTATTTCTCATGAAGTGTTTGTTTAATCTAAAAATGATTGAAGGTGGATCTGTGACAGATCATTTAAATGAGTTTAATATGATTACCACTCAGTTAACTTCTGTAAAAGTAAAATTTGATGAAGAGGTAGCTCTCTTGGTTTTATGTTCTTTACCAGAAAGATGGAATATCTTGGTAATGGCTATAAGTAACTCTATCTTTGGTTCAAATACTTTGAAATTTGATGATGTTTTTGGTGTTATCCTTAGTGAGGAAATGCGATGGAAAAGCTCAGGAGGGTCCACATTAGGTAGTGTTTTGAATGCAGAAAGTAGGGGCAGATCAAAGGAGAGAGGAAGAGGTTATGGAGGTCATGGGAAGTTATGAGGAAAATCAAAGGACAAGAGGTTGCAATCTAGAGGACAGAAGAATTGCTGGTACTATGGGAAACCAAGTCATCTGAAGAAAGATTACTAGTCTCGGAAGAATAAAGGAGACAACCAAGAAGGCAATAAGGAGGCAAATGTGGTAAGTAATAAATTTGAAGATGATGCTTTGATTCTTTCCCTAGATAATGTTGATGATTCATGGGTTTTAGATTCAAGGGCCTCATTTCATGCTATGCCCCATAGAAGTTATTTTCTTGATTATGTCCAAGAGGATTTTGGGCTGGTTTATTTGGGAGATAATGAACCCTATCAGATTGTTGGAAATGGAAGAATTAAGATTAAGTTGCAGAATGGGAATCATTGGCTACTAAAAGAGGTAAGGCACGTTCTAAGGCTAAGTAGGAATTTAATTTCAGCCTAGGTGATGAAGGTCGCACAGTTACTTTTAATGATAAAAATTGGAAGGTTTCAAGAGGTGCCTTAATAATAGCAAAAGGTGTGAAAGTAGGTGCCTTATATCTTTGTATAGGTCATACTGTTCCTTCTACTTTAGTTGTTCCAGAGAAAAAATAAACAGGTTCAGGAATAGTTGCTGCGGGTTCGTAGGAAGAGATTGAAACAATTGTTGAAGGTTTTGAGACAACACTGTGGAATAACAGACTTGGGCATATGAGTGAAAAAGGTATGAAGCTACTTCATTCTAAGAAAGTTTTACCAAGTTTGAAATGTATTAATATGGATTTATGTGAAATTTGTGTGTATGACAAACAAAAGAGAGTTAGTTTTCTTAAGGATGGGAAGCAAAATAAAGATGAAGGAGCTTGTGCATATAGATGTATGGGGACCAGCTTAGGTATCTTCTCTTGGTGGCTCTCGGTGTTATGTTACATTCATAGATGATGCAACTAGGAAGGTTTGGATTTATTTCCTTAGGCATAAATCTGATGTATTTGAAACATTTAAGAAATGGAGAAGCTTGGTTGATAATGAGACGGATAAAAGATTAAAATGTCTCAGACCTGGTAATGGTAGTGAGTATTTCAGCAAAGAATTTGAGGATTATTGTTCCTTTAATGGAAGTCATAGGCAGAAAATGGTTCTAGAGACTCCAAAAGAAAATGGAGTGGCTGAGCACATGAATAGGACAATAATGGAGCGTGCAAGGAGCATGAGATTGCATGCTGGGTTGCCTTTAAACATGTGGCCAGAGACTATCAATGCCATTGTATATTTAATTAATAGAGGTCCTTCAGTTCCTTTGGGCTGTGGTATTCCAGAGGAAGCATGGATAGGTAAGAAGGTGAGTTATTCTTTTCTCAAAACGTTCGGATGTGAAGCATTTGCACATGTAGATTATGAAAATAGAACCAAGATGGATGCAAAATCAAAAAAGTGTATCTTCGTTGGATATGGCATTGATGAATTTGGTTATAGGCTTTAGGATGTTGAAAATATGAAAATTGTGAGAAGTAGGGATGTTGTATTCAATGAGAAGGTGTTGTACAAAGATCAGTTGCAGCAGCATGAGAAGAAAGCAAAGGATTATGTGGTGTGGGATGATACTCTAGATAATGATGTTCCAGTGGTTCCTCATGCTTCGCAACAACAACAAGAAATACCACAAACTCTAGTGAATGTTAGACGGCAAACAAGGCTAAGTAGACCTCCTGAAAGGTTTTCTCCCTCTTTGTATTCTATTTTGTTAACAGGTGCTGGTGAACCGGAAGGGTATGATGAAGCTATGTAGGTGGATACAAAGGTTCAGTGGGAGCTTGCAATGAAATAAGAAATGGACTCCTTGCTGAAAAATTATATTTGGGATGTTGGTATGTGGCGATTGATCATGCAAGTACTGTACACTCGTAATGTATCCTCACTGGGGTTCGGGGCCAGTTGTTAATTTTTGTTAACCAACAAAAGAAAAATGACATTGTAAAACCCTAATTCTAGAAGCTTCCAAATAGCTTGATATAAGCAGTTGGGATGTATGTTGCAGGTGTGGAATTCACGAGATTGTAATCTGTTTGCACTAGATAATAAAATCATTGGATGGATGAGTTTCTATGGATGTAGCCCATATTGGGTGAACCACGTTAAATTTCTATGTTGATCTCTTTTGTGTTGTTTTTCATTGTTATATTTGGGTTATTTAATATGCATATAATTGTTAGTGTTTATTGTTCTGATCTGCCTGAACCCTAACAACTGGTATCAGATCGAGGTTGTGTTTGGTTATTGTCTGCAGGAAGGTCTCACGGTTGAGTGGGAGTCTCATAGTTAAGTGGGAGCAATGGCGGACGAGGGTAAATTGAAGGTAGATAAATTTAATGGGTAGAACTATTAGTTATGGAAGATGCAGATGGAGGAGTATCTCTATCAGAAGGATTTATGGAGGCCATTGGAAGGAAAAACCAAGAAACTAGCAGCAATGACTTATGAGGATTAGGAACTTTTGGATAGAAAGGCATTGGAAACTATTCGGTTGTGCCTAACACTATCTGTGGCGTTCAATATAATAGAAGCAAAGACAATAGATGAACTGATGAAATCTTTGGCAAAATTGTATGAAAAACCCTCAGCCTCAAATAAGGTATTTCTCATGAAGCGTTTATTTAATCTGAAAATGATTGAAGGTGGCTCTATGTCAGATCATTTAAACAAGTTTAATACGATTACCAGTTAGCTAGCTTTTGTAAAAGTGAAATTTGATGAAGAGGTGAGGGCTCTCTTAGTTTTATATTCTTTGCTAGAAAGCTAGAATAGCTTGGTAATAGCTGTAAGTAACTCTATCTCTGGTTCAGATACTTTGAAATTTGATGATGTTGTTGGTGTTATCCTTAGCGAGGAATTGCGATGGAAAAGCACAAGTGAGAGTTCAACATCAGGTAATGCTTTGACTGTAGAGAACAGGGGAAGAACAAAGGAGAGAGGAAAAACCCCAACAAATCATTGGAAGTCACAAGGAAAGTCAAAGAAAGGAAGATCTAAATCTAGAGGAAAAATGGATTGCTGACATTGTGGAAAGCCAGGACACTTGAAGAAGGATTGCTGGTCTGAAAAGGGCAAACAAGGAGACATACAACATGATGACAGTAAGGAAGCTAATGTTGCAAGTAATAAATTACAGGATGCTTTAATTTTGTGTTTAGATAATTCTAATGATTCCTATGTAATAGATTCAGGGGCTTCATTTCATGCCACACCCTATAGGAAATATTTTGTAGATTATGTTCAAGGTGATTTTGGACAGGTATATTTGGGTGATGATGAACAATGTTAGATTATTGGAAAATAAAAGATAAAAATCAAGTTGCAGAATGGAAATGAATGGTTGCTACAGGAGGTAAGGCATGTTCCAAATTTGAGAAAGAATTTAATCTTTGCAGGACAACTGGGTAGTGAAGGATGTTTCAAACAAAGTCTGGAAGGTCACTAAAGCTGCATTAGTAGTAGCTAAAGGTGAAAAGGTAAGCACATTGTATTTGTGTACTGGTAATACTTATTCTACCTTGGCTGCTACAGAAATAGTTGCTACTGAGATAGTTATAGCAGTTGCTCCAAGGATAGAGACAAAATTCTGGCACTATAGACTTGGGCACATGATTGAGAAAGAGATGAAGATGCTTCACTCTAGAAAGTTGCTACCAGGTATGAAACATATTGAATTGGTGTTCTGCAAAAATTGTGTTTATGGAAAACATAAAAGAGTCTAATTTCTCAAAGCTGGGAAAGAGAAGAAGAGTGAGAAATTAGAGCTTGTGTATTCAGATGTATGGGGACCAGCTCAGGTATCTTCTCTTGGTGGCTCTTGCTATTATGTTACTTTTATTGATGATGCAACTAGGAAAACATGGGTGTATTTCCTAAAACAAAAATCAAAAGTGTTTGAAACTTTTAAAAGGTGGAAAGCTTTGGTTGAGAATGAGACAGGGAAAAAGTTGAAGTGTCTCAGATCTGATAATGGAGGTGAGTATTGTAGCAGAGAATTTGAGAATTACTATTCATATAATAGAATCCGTAGGCAGAAAATGATTCCTGGAACCCCACAAGAAAATGGTGTGTCTGAGAGGATGAATAGGACCATTATGGAGTGTGCAAGGAGCATGAGATTGCATGCTGGACTACCCTTACACTTTTGGGCAGATACTATACATATCACTATTTATTTAATAAACAGAGGACCTTCAAATCCTTTGGATGGTGGCATTCTAGAGGAGGCATGGACGGGTAAAAAGGTAAACTATTCATTTCTGAAAACATTTGGTTGCGAAGCTTTTGTCCATGTTGATATTGAAAATAGAACCAAGCTTGAGGCTAAGTTTAAAAAATGTACCTTCATTGGATATGGAGTAGATGAATTTGGTTATCGGTTATGGGATTATAAAAATCATAAAATCATTAGGAGCAGAGATGTTATATTCAATGAGAAGGTCATGTATAAGGATCAGCTGCAAGAAAAGAAGCATGAACAGGCCAAAAAGGAATATGTGGTGCTGGATGAGGTTCCAGAAAATAAAATGCCAGTGGTACCTGATGCTCAGCAACAATAAGTTATCCCACAGACTCCTACAAGTGTTAGACATTCTACAAGGATAACTAGACCTCTAGAAAGATTTTTTCCATCATCATATTCTATATTATTAACTGATTCTAGTGAACTTGAAGGTTATGAAGAAGTAATGCAGGTAGATACCAAAAAGCAATGGAAGCTAGGCATGAAAGAGGAAATGGATTCCTTGCTGCAGAATCAGACTTGGGACTTAGTCAAATTTCCTGTAGGAAAAAAAGCATTACCAAATAAATGAGTTTACAGGTTGAAGGAAGAAGATGGAGGCAATAAAAGATATAAGGCCAGACTCATGGTGAATGTTTTACACAGAAAAAGGTATAGATTTTGATGAAATATTTTCTCCGGTTGTAAAGATGACGTCTATTAGAATTATTCTAAGTCTTGTGGCTACGGAAGACTTGCATCTTGAACAACTAGATGTGAAAACAACTTTTCTCCATGGGGATTTGGAAGAGGAAATATACATGCAGCAACCACAGGGATATGGGGTAAAGGGTAAGGAGGATTTTGTGTGTAGGTTAAAGAAGAGTTTGTATGGCCTGAAGCAAGCACTTAGGCAATGGTATTTGAAATTTGATAGTTTTATGGCTGAACAAGGTTACAAAAGATGTCATTCTGATTATTGTGTTTATTTCAAGAAATTAGGTAATGGCAGCTATATTATCCTATTGCTTTATGTTGATGACATGCTTGCTGCCAGGTCTAACATGCAGCATATTAATGAACTTAAGCAGAAATTAGCAAATTCAATTGCTATGAAGGATTTGGGTGAAACAAAACAAATCCTTGGTATGAGGATCACATGGGACATGACAAACAAAAAAATATTTTTGTCCCAAAGTGAGTATGTAGAGAAGGTGTTGAAAAGGTTTAACATGCAGAATGCAAAATTAGTTAGTACACCTTTGTCTAGTCATTTTAAGTTGAGTAAGGAGATGTGTCTATAGACACAAGAGGAGGAAGACAAAATAGTTAAGATACCATATACATCAGCAGTTGGTAGCTTGATGTATGCAATGGTATGCACAAGGCTAGATATTGCACATGTAGTGGGAATTGTGAGCAGGTATATGAGCAATCTAGGAATGGAACATTGGAATGCGGTAAAATAGATTCTCCAATATTTGAGAGGTACTACCTCAAAGAAACTATGTTTTGGAGGAATAAATTATGCTCTAAAAGGATATGTTGACTCTGATCTGGCGGGTGATATTGATAGCAGGAGGAGTACTGCAAGGTATGTTTTTACTATAGGAGGTATTGTAGTTTGTTGGATTTCAAGGTTGCAAAAGGTTGTTGCACTTTCAACCACTGAAGTTGAGTATGTTGCTGCTACGGAAGCTAGCAAGGAGATGATTTGGTTACAACGTTTTCTAGAGGAATTGGGGTAAAAACAAGAAGATAGCCCTTTGTACACTAATAGCTAGAGTGCCATTCATCTTGCTAAGAACTTAGCTCTGCATTAAAAAACTAAGCATATACAGCTCAGATACCACTTCATCCGGTTAGTTTTGAAGGATGGACAATTGAAGCTGGAGAAAATTCACACAAGTGAGAATCCTACAGATATGTTCACAAAGGCAGTTACACAGGAGAAATTGATTTCCTCATTAGTTTCTATTGGCCTTCACGATTGATAATGGTGGACATAAGAAACTAGCCAGGCTTGTAATCCAGTGGGAGCTGCAAGGGTAGCGATGTCATCCAGGATCAGTCTCCAAGTGGGAGATTGTTTGTATGTGGTGACTGATCTTACAAGTACTGTACACTCGTAACGCATCCTCGCAAGTGTGCACTTGTAAAATCCTAATTCTAGAAGCTTCCAAATAGCTTGATATAAGCGGCTGGGATGTATGTTGTGGGTGTGGAATTTGCGAGATTGTAATATGTTTGCATTGGATAATAAAATCATTGGATGGCTGAGTTTCTGTGGATGTAGCCCATATTGGGTGAACCACGTTAAATTTCTGTGTTGATCTCTTTTGTGTTGTTCTTCATTGTTATATTTGGGTTATTTAATCTACATATAATTGTTAGTGTTTATTGCTCCGATATGCCTGAACCCTAACATGGGAATTATGTAAGTTTCCTGCAGGTAAAAAGGCTTTACGAAACAAATGGGTTTATAGGATGAAAGAGAAAGATGGAGGTTAGAAAAGATTTAAAGCCAAGTTAGTTGTAAAAGGATTTGCATAGAAAAAAGGTATTGATTTTGATGAGATTTTTTCTCTAGTTGTTAAGATGACTTTTATTCGTACTATTTTAAGTATTGTGGCTGCTAAAGATTTGCATTTGGAACAACTAGATGTGAAAACTACCTTTCTCCATGGTGATTTGGAGGAGGAGATATATATGGAACAACCATAGGGATTTGAGGTCAAAGGTAAGGAGAAATTGGTGTGCAGATTGAAGAAGAGTTTATATGGCTTGAAACAAGCACCTTGGCAATGGTATTTGAAATTTGATAGTTTTATGGCAGAGCAAGGCTACAACCGGTGTAATTCTGACTATTGTGTTTATTTTAAGAGGTTGGATAATGACAACTACATTATTTTATGTTTATATGTTGATGACATGCTTGTAGCAGGGTCTAACATGGATCACATAAGAGAGTTAAAACAATAGTTAGCACAATCATTTGCTATGAAGGATTTGGAGGTAGAAAAATAAATCTTTGGTATGAAAATTTGTAGAGATAGGAAGAACAGAAAATTGACTCTATCTTAGGTTGATTACGTTGAAAAGGTGTTGCAGAGATTCTATATGGAGAATGCAAAAGTTGTCAGCACACCTTTTCCTAGTCATTTGAAATTGACTAAGGAGATGTGCCCTAAGACACAAGAGGAGGAAGAAAAAATGTCCAAGGTACCATATGCTTCAACTGTAGGAAGTTTAATGTACACCATGGTATGCACGAGACCGGATATTGTACATGCTATAGGAGTCGTAAGAAGGTATATGAGTAATCCCAGATTGGAGCATTGGAATGCGGTAAAATAGATTCTCAGATATTTAAGAGGTATATCCACTAAATACTTATGTTTTGGGGGCTCTAATACTAATTTAGCAGGCTATGTGGACTCAGATTTGGCAGGGGATATTGATACTAGGTAGAGTACTATAGGTTATGTCTTTACTATAGGTGGGACAACGGTGAGTTGGATCTCCAGGTTGCAAAAGGTGGTTGCTTTATCCACCACGGAGGTAGAGTATGTAGTTGCAATAGAGGCAAGCAAGGAGATGATATGGCTGCAATCTTTCATGGAAGAATTGGGCAACCAATAGGCTAACAATTATTTGTTTATAGATAGTCAGAGTGCCATACATCTTGCAAAGAATTCAGCCTTGCATTCAAAGACCAAACACATACAGTTATGGTATCTTTTCATCCGGTCGGTGTTGGATGATGGATAGTTATGAATGGAAAAGATACATACAGATGAAAATCTAGTGGATATGTTTACAAAGGTAGTGACAAGGGAGAAGATGAGCTCCTCTTTAGCTTCAGTTGGTCTTCAAGACTGAAAACAATAAAATCAGAACAACAGGGTCTAGGGTGTTTATTTCCAGTGGGAGCTACAGGGTCAGCGATGTTATGATTAGTCTCCAAGTGGGAGATTATTGTTATGTGGAGCCTAATTAGACTTAGAGGTTAAATTTTCCCCACTTTTATCAGTGCGGTTTCCCCCCAAATTATTTAACGGGGGTTTGGGGGCAGCGCCTCTGGCGCGCTCCCTATTGCGATACAGGGCAGGGTCGAGGGGTAGCACCCCTGCGGGGGCTCGGGGGCAGCGCCCCCGAAACCTCAAACGACTTTTATTATTTTATAAAGGCATCGGGAGTTATTTTTCTATTGGCTGACATAAAAAACCTATTTTTGTAACTGACATAAGTCTTGATAAAACGGCTAAGGGTTAGGGTTTCCATTGATATTGTATTGTAGCATTTGCAGTGGTATTGATTTGCAAGGATTGCTAGTTGTAATTAGTTTGATTTGTTGGCTAATAATATTGGACTCTCTGTTGGTGGATGTAGCCCGAGTTTGGGTGAACCACGTTAAAAATTGTCTCTCACTGTTATTATTTCTGTGTATTTTTCATTCCTCTATTTAATCTTTATTTGCATTTAATTGATATCTTCTGCATGTAATTCCTAACAATTCCAGGGTTAGAGTCTTCATCCTGTCTCCGTTAGCCATCCATTGGTGGGTTATGAGAGGAGGTCAAGTCAGCAGGTAGGTAATTTATCACATGATCATAATTATTGTACATTTATGAATGGTAATATTATTTTGTGACAATTTGATGATTTCAACAGGGAGCTTCACCGGCACCTCCACGGTTTCCTTGGTCCCCTAGATGCAAAACCACCACTTATATGGAGGTAAATTTAACCATTACTAATCATTATGCATTTCAATCATGTTATGTATTTATTTTGGTTGAATAATCTTGAACTCTATTTTTAGATGCTGAATATGGAGACTCCTCATCTTTGTGAGTCAGCGCAGCTAGGAATTGCTGTAGCCATGATGTCTTCAAATCCTTTGACTGAGGTATGAGCCAATAACATGAAAACGTCACAATTTTGTATTTCTTGTTTTATAGATCATGTCATTTGATGTACGTAAATGATATTTATGTTTATTCAATTTTGCTTCTTGATGCTTCTCACACGAGATCACAACTCCAACCCATCCAACTATGGATGAAGAGAGAGAAAAGATGATGGAGAGTGATCATTGGATAGCAGTAACTGATCAATTACATATGTGATGTTATATATTTTATGTCTTCTATATTAATGTGCATATTGTTTGATTGTATTAGCAGGTGGAGCTGGATGAATGTCTATCGAGGAGGTCTACCTGACGGTGTTGATGATGATTCTTTGTCATTACAACATGAATAAAAGTTTACACAACAAACCTTTATTATCTTGAAAAGTATGATCAATTTAGGATAAATTGATGACTCCAAGGCTCTGTTGATCAGGTTATGATCATCTGACATTACTCAGAGGTTGATGTGTGTTGTTGTTTTCCATTTAGGGGCCTTACGTGTTAGTCTAAAGTTGTCATATCTAGATATACTCTATTTTCACCTATTCTCTGTTGATCCTACAATGTGAATTCTCAACAAAAGATGTCAAATCTTTCAATATTTAACCTGATTATGCAAATATTTACGTATATTTCCACTCTGATCGGTATTATTTGCAAAGTTCTTGATGATTTAGGATTAGTTATTCTGTAACTATCTCAATTTACTGATATGGAACTAATCCTGGCTCAATTTAGCTTCTGTACTTTAAATTATGTAAATATTGAGCCTACAAGCTGATATTTCTATGATTCTTTGCATGATATTTTCAATTCTACATGCATTTAGTTCAAATATGCTAAAGATATTCAGTGACCTACGGGATATCTACATATTTGATGTTCTGCTTTTCATTTATCTGTGTGTTTGCAGTTGTGATGGTGATTTAATGAAATTAAGAAAAAGAAATGACAAAGATAGGGTTTAGAGAGTGAGATTCCAAAAATTACTTAACTGAGATCATTGATCCACATACATGTTCTGATACAATAATGAAGAGAAGAAAACTAGAATCATACTTCACCAAGACATTCCATAAATCTGAATGATGCAGTGCAAATCTTCAAAGGAAAAGCTGACAACAATATGCAAATAAGATGAAAGCACTTCTATTGAGTGCAACATTCACCATTACATATCCAGAAATCAACTTGAAGATTTGTTAGTTGATAGATTTGTCCTTCGAGAGTAAATGTAGAAAACGACTCAAGATGCCCAAGAAGAAGAACAAATAGTACTAACAGTTGGAGAAGTTGTCATTGGATTGACAACTTTCCTCTGAATTTTAGAGGTACAACTCCCTCTTAAGATATGCAATGAATAAAAATATGGGATGTGCTTTTAACTAGAAATCAGAAAAGGTATATTAACATCTACCCATCACCATGAAATAGATGTGCATGACTGATTACGGAAATAAATAAATGTGGATAAATGATACACAACCCACTTATCTGACATTCATAAACATGGATAAATTGATTCAGAGATACAGTTATATTCTGCCTTAACACATGTCAACATAAAAGAAGCAATATCGAAGACAAATTATGAGTTGACACAAGAACAACTGCAATCACAGAAGACACTTGGAGACACAAAGTTCTGTAAGTAATTCTTCATTTCTTCAATATATCCAAAACTCAAAGTTTCTGTAATGCCCATATACATAAGCAGAGCTAAGAGAAATATAACTGGAACTTAATACAATATAGTCTTTCTCTTCTTCTCACTGTTCACAGATAGCCCCTGGAAAAAGATACCTTCTTTCTAGAGTCCCTCCTCTTTTTATAACTTTCAAAACTTCCCCTGAATTATAACTGTTTGAAATAGTCTTTCGAGTAACTGTTATCAAGAAAGGAACTAAAAATGGAAATGGTTACATTATAGAGGAAACATTATTATCACTAATTACAAAACATCTTCATACATGCAAGACAAGTGGCATTAATTTGCCCCCAATTCTAGGTGTATTTCCATAAAAAGTTGGCATAGTTCAGCATGTTCTTCTTCTTCCTCCAAGACATCAATTGTTCTGTGGTATTTAGCATAGCTGGTTTTCTCCTTCCAAGTAACTGTACGCAACTGGGAGATGATATCGATCTGCTCCTCCTCGGGCCAATGTAAGTTAGGTTGCAAGACAGGCATAGGTTCATCATCCCAAATTTTGTTGTTTGCAGGAAGCCCCATTCTGAAGATAGCTTGGATGGAAAGAAAAACATGACTCAGAGAGCACCGCCACCTTGACTTAATTACGCCAGTGAGTAATGATGGTTTTTAAACTTGTTAATGTTGCGTTACCACCTTGGCGAGATCCATTACACTTGTCATTTAAGAAGTAATTAATGCATCATTAATTCTGCATCTTTGAAAAGTGAGTCTTAAGATTGAGCTTGTGTTTCATAACTTTTGAAAAGACATTTGCCGCATACTGCATGAGCAATCTGATAAGCTGACAATACCTTGAAAAATGGGTACTGTGAAGATGTTGATTAGTAGGGGGTCAGAGCAAATTCTGAACTTTGAACCTTGAAGAGGAGTTTCGCAAAATTTGAGAATTCCCGACAATGGGTGAGGTCGGGGCGTCAAAACTTTTATGATCTTCAAACTGTGAGAGCGCCATTCAAAAACTTTGAAAACCCCTAACACAAAGGAGAAGTTGAGAAGTCGGTTATTTCTTGAACTCTAGAACATAAGTCAGGGAAATAAAAGTTTCATGAACATGTAAAACGCTCGATGACAAAGACTCATAAGACTTTAAAACTTTAGAACTAAAATTTGAAAATTTTGAGTTCAAAGTTTGGGGCAACAATAGGCTCTAATTGGGGAGGAGGACTGCAAAGGATGAAGCAAGGAACCCAGAATCATAACTACAGATAAGTGCCTAATCCATTGGACAATAGAGTCAAACAACACAAGGAACAAAGGAGCCAAAACAAGCCAAAAATAGGGCAAACAAGAAAGGAAACTAGATTACCAGCACAACAAAAAAAACTCCTAATATATACGTGGTAGGAAGATCCTACCTCCCAATGACCTCAGAGTAGTCATGCAAATCCATTAACTGGTTGGGAGAAATAGATGCCTATGCGAAATAATGTCGGATGCACAAAAAGCCCACAAGCAACCAGTTGCAAACTTGTCACCACCATGATCAAACTGATAAAAATGACTTTAGATAAAAATTTGCTAGATATGGCTTGATGCGCGAGAAGCCATTCTTCATTGTACACTCCTTCGATTTGACGGCTCACATCAATATCACCTAGCATACGATTACCAACTTCTGACTGAAAAACACCAATTGTGACCTCATGATGCACTTGCTTTGACAAGCCTGGAGAAACCAATCCTTGAATTGGACATCCCACACACAAGCGCTGAACTAAAAATTTTTCTTTGTTGTTGTATGCAGGAATGACTACACCATCTAAAAATTTTGAATTCTGAATTGCCACATATGTCTCATCCTATTCTTGTATGCAATTAACTTTTTTGGTGGTAGATAGAGAATCATTCAAATCATCAGAGGACCAATCATCAACCTTATGCAAAATTGGAAGTGAGTTAGACTGAAAATCTGTATTGCAGACAATAATTTCATGAGGCTGAAAATCACCCTCAACCGAAACAATTTGTTTACTGGCTGTATTTTCAGCAACATTGCATTCTTCTTCAACACATGGTATAGGAGAGAGAACAACATCTTTTTCACAAAGAAGGTCACCATCTAGAGCTTCTAAAATTTTTTGAGACTACACACCTTCCTCAACTTGACTACTCTTTTTCTCCTCGGATTTTGAAAAATCATTGAAAATGTTTCCAACACAAGCTTCATTTGATGAATCATTCTCAAAAGACATAATTGCATCTTTGAAGTAAAATGACTCAAAGATGAATTATTCACTCATCTTTGGCTGCAATATTTCTCCTTTATCATCTTCTTCTTGAAATTTGAAAGTCATATATTTCAAAGAACGAACATTCAACACCTCATCTTTATGTTGTGCTCCCTTTAATTGTTCTTCATCATCTACACCATGATTCACACCAGGGGAGGATAGTTTTTCTTCTACACCATATGGCGGACTTACAAGTTCAACATTATCTTCTTTGTAATGGAAATAGAAAGTTTCCATTCTTCTATCCACATGAGGTTTAATTTCTACACTATTTATCTTATCTTTACCAAAATATTTTGGATAAAAAACAGAGAGATTACAGTATTCAGCAGAAAGAGGTTGTGCATTTTGAAAACTCACAGGCTGGAATCTTTGTTTATGCATGATAGACTTTTCCATAGGCCCAACATTATTTATAACCTTATTTACTTTCCAAAGACCACTTAAAATCAAATCGTCTTCTATTTTTACGGCCTCTTGTTGTGCAATTTTAATATCATTCACTTTACTCTGTTTCAACTTAAATTGAACATCAGGATGCAAAGAGGAAATAAAAATACAAAGCTGAAGTTGCTCACTTGGTTGAAGAAGGGCTAGAATCTTCTTGAGCATCCGGTTGAATCTGTTCATGAAATTTCTGATGGATTCGCCTTCTTACTTTTGAATGTTGAAAAATTGATATAACAGGGCAACTTCATCAACATGACCCTTATATCTTGCTAAGAACTTCTTCTTTAATGAATGCCAATCAGTTATGCACTTCTCTTCTAAATAGCAAAACCAATCTGCTGCAGACCCAATCAAAAATTCAATAAATAATTTTACAAAAACATTTTCTTCACTTACCCCAGGATACCACACGCAACTATGAATGCCAGAATATGGTTTTCAGCATCCTGAAAGCCTTCTCCACTGAACTTTGGAAAATGTTTTCGTGATCCTTCTGGCAAAGGTGAAAATTGAGACAAAAAAGAGAGGTCCAAAATGATTTCTCCATGGCTGAGGAGAAACCAAAGCCATCATGCAAAAATCAAATCAGCATAGGTCTTTGTTGGAACATAATTGTTTCTGAGTAAATTTCATCAGACAGAGCCGCCAGCCTCCATCCTCGGGGAGGCACCTTCAATTTTTTGGAGACAAAGAATGCACCGATCTTTGATCTCGAATCCCCAGTAGAGTCATCAAAAATCTGTTAGTTGATAGATTTGTCCTTCGAGAGTAAATGTAGAAAATGACTCAAGACGCCCAAGAAGAAGAACAAATAGTACTAACAGTTGGAGAAGTTGTCATTGGATTGGCAACTTTCCTCTGAATTTTAGAGGTACAACTCCCTCTTAAGATATGCAACGAACAAAAATATGGGGTGTGCTTTTAACCAAAAAGCAAAAAAGGTATATTAACATCTACCCATCACCATGAAATAGATATGCATGACTGATTACGGAAAGAAATGAATGTAGATAAATGATACACATCCCTCTTATCTGACATTCATAAACATGGATAAATTGATTGAGAGATACAGTTATATTCCACCTTAACAAATGTCAACATAAAAGAAGCAATATCGAAGACACATTACGAATTGACAAAAGAACAACTGCAATCACAGAAGACACTTGGAGACACAAAGTTCTGTATGTAATTCTTCATTTCTTTAATATATCCAAAACTCAAAGTTTCTGTAATGCCCCTATACATAAGTAGAGCTAAGAGAAATATAACTGGAAATTAATACAATATAGTCTTTCTCTTCTTCCCACTTTTCACAGACAGCCCCCGAAAAAAGATACCTTCTTTCTAAAGTACCTCCTCTTTTTATAACTTTCAAAACTTCCCCAGAATTATAATTGTTTGAAACGGTCTTTCGAGTAACCCTTATCAAGAAAGGAACTAAAAATGAAAATGGTTACATTATAGAGGAAACAGTATTATCACTAATTAGAAAACATCTTCATACATACAAGACAAGTGGCATTAATTTGCACCCAATTCTAAGCGTATTTCCATAAAAAGTTGGTGTAGTTCAGCACGTTCTTCTTCTTCCTCCAGGACGTCAATTGTTCTGTGGTATTCAACATAGCTGGTTTTCTCCTTCTAAGAAACTGTACGCAACTGTGAGATGATATCGATTTGCTCCTCCTTAGGCTAATATAAGTCAGGTTGTAGGACAGGCATAGGTTCATCATCCCAAATTTTGTTGTTTGCAGGAAGCCCCATTCTAAAGATAGCTTGGCTGAGAAGAAAAACTAGACTCAGAGAGCACCACCACCTTGACTTAATTATGCCAGTGAGTAATGATGGTTTTTAAACTTGTTAATGCTACGTTACCACCTTGGTGAGCTTCATTACACTTGTCATTTAAGAAGTAATTAATGCATCATTAATTCTGCATCTTTGAAAAGTGAGTCTTAAGATTGAGCTTGTGTTTCATGACTTCTAAAAAGATATTCGCCGCATACCACACGAGAAATTTGATGAGCTGACGATACCTTGGAAAATGGGCACTGCAAAGATGCTGATTAGTTGGGGGTCAAAGCAAATTTTGAACTTTGAACCTTGAAGAGGAGTTTCACAAAATTTGAGAATTCCTGACAATGGGTGAGGTTGGGGTGTCAGAACTTTTATGATCTTCGAACTGTGAGAGTGCCATTCAAAAACTTTGAAAACCCCCAACACAAAGGAGAAGTCAGGAAGTCAGTTATTTCTTGAACTCTAAAACATAAGTCGGGGAAATAAAGGTTTCATGAACGTGTAAAACACTCGACTTCAAAGACTCATAAGACTTTAAAACTTTAGAACTAAAATTTGAAATTTATGATTTCATATTTTGGGGCAACAAGATTACATAAAGTTTACAATCAGGATGTAATCTGTAGCTTCATCTCCATCCAATATGCTTTAGAACAAGTACATTTAAAAGGATTTGAAGAAAGAACTTTGAATAGTTTAACAATTCAATCTTCATTAGTCTCAGTAATCCAATCTCCTTATGAAAATTTTCTCGGTCAGATATGAAATGGTCGACCTCCTCTTTTTACAAATGACAGGTCATGGCCTTTTTATAGAATAAAGGCCATAAAATGGTTATATTGATCCAACGATCAGGATCCTCTCAGAATAATCAACGGTTCAGATGAACAACACGTGCTTGCCAGTTGGCAATCATACAACTGACAGCGAATATTCCAGCATCTTCAACTTACGCATATAGCATTTTCAATTGTAACTTCTTTGGTTCTGGTTCATGTCAGCTTTGTTTGCAACTCTGCAATTTTATCTTTCTGCGACATTGAACCTAGCCTCAAACAACTTCAATATCTCGCAACAAACAGACAAGAATTAAGCATGATCATTTAATAGACCTTACAGGTGTTGAGAAACAATTCCTCAAATTTATTAGCATGATAAGCATTTCAAGTCTCTGCATTTATTGTATTGGCGAGAGTCTCCAAGTAGTCTCCTCAACAAGCCAATAAGAGATATTGCTGACTTAGTGGTTTAGTGAGACACCGCTTAGGGTCTCTTAGATACTCTGATGCAGATGAGGCAGTTGGACTTCTTTGAAGTGACATGGTATTTTGGTAAGACTCCCTTAGCCATCTCTTAGATATTCTGATATGAGAATATCGGTGTGACTTTGTGGGGCCTGGCCATTAGTTAATATGAAGGATATTAATAATGAATGATTTCTTCCTATATTGGGATATAATGATGATGCCCCCATCATAGTTGGGCTTCTTTAAAATGCAAAAAGATGACGTCACGGTCACCTTAAGGAAAATCAGGCACATTCACAAATATGACTAAAATTGGGAAATATCACTGTCGAAAAAGGATGATATCACATGCATATCGTGTGCTCCTTCTATCAAATTAAGATGACGTTAGGGTCATGTTGAAGGAATATGAGGGATATTGGTGGGAAATATCACCCTCGGGATAAGGTAACATCATGATCATAATCAAGCTTTCTTTAGAATAGGATATGATGACGTCATGGTCATATTAGGAAAGATCAGTCATATTTCTTAATATGATAGATATTGAGGAATATCACCCTCGAAAGAGGATGACGTTATAAACGTATTAAATCTTCTTTTTATCAGGGTACAATGACATCATCGTCATATAAAGGAATATGAGTCATATTAGTTAATATGACAGATGTTGAGGAAAAGATGACCCCACGAATGTCAGGCGTATTGATGATGTCGTCATGAATGTTAAGTCTTCACTTTATCAGGATAAGATGACATCACCGTCATATTTAGGAAGATCAGTCATATTAAGAAATATGACCCTCACGAATGCGTATGAATACTTGACAGGTAAATGACCTTAAGTTTAAATTTGACGTGCGCATACCAATATGTGGATATCAGTATTCCCTATGTTAAAACACACGCAGGGTAATATTCGCGAATATCAAGGACATTGGGAAATATCACCCTGAAGATAGGTTTGACCATACTTTGACTGTGCATAACTTTCTTATTTGACCAAATTTTAGGGTGATGTAAAAGGAAAACCAGCTTAGAATTTTACACTCTTTTACATGGCATGCTTCCTAGGGAGAAATTCAAACTTTGAAAAAATTAAGTTCAGACTTCAAGATCAAGATATACTAGACGTCAGGCATATGCATACTAACTGATGTTGCTTTTATCCATACCACCCAAGACAGAAGCAAACAAGCCAAAGCAAAGCAAAGAGGTTGGGTCCCTATTTTGCTAAGTCAAAATGGGGTGTGTTGTGTAACTACACAACACATTGCCACCAAAGAAAACAACAAAATTCAAATAATTCAAGTGGTGAATATAAATTAGAACATAATGCTCCAACTCTTGCTAATCATAAGTATCCTAATCTTCTGGATGGTATCATGCTCATCAATATAACAATAAATTGATAATGGATCAAGTGTGTGCATATGATTAATAATCCTCATCTTGAAGATTAGTTGAAAACACTAGTGACTGGTGTTAAGCTACATAGTTGAGTTCATCCCTCATAGCCAATCGGATAGAGCCTTGCTACCAGCAAGCGTCCATAGCCCCGACAAGGTTATCGTTGCAATTATTTTAAGTAGAGCCCCGCTGCCGGTAGGCGTCTATAGCCTCGGTAGAGTTACTATTGATAACTGAGAGGGAGGGTGAATCAGTTATCTTAATTACTTCAAATTTTTGATCTTCCTTATCAATTAATGCAACATCAAATCATATAAGCAAACATAACCATGAAATAGAAATAACATTAATACACATGACACAATGATTTTGACGTGGAAAACCCAGTTAAGGGAAAAACCACAGGGTGATTAACCCAAGATTGTATTCTCTATTAAAAGAATAAGATAGTACAAAATGGCACTTGCCAATTAGGGCTCACTGCCCAAGCTCACTACTCACAAGAGGCTCACTGCCTACAAGAGAATCATTGTCTACAAGGCATAAGGTAACAAGATACTTGAACTGATGAGATGCATCCACACATGCTGAGGATCAGTTCCGGTTAGGCTCAATACACTGATCTACTGCACTTTATTCTTTCTCTTCTTTGGTGCTGCTGTCCTGTCACATACCGGACCTGTATTACTGCTTCCAAATAGTTCTCTTGTTTTTTTTGCACTTAACAATTTGTAACACACATCTTCACATCTAAACCCATTTGGTATATATATCCGCACCAATGATTTTAACACCTTTCTAGTCGGCATCTAGAATAGTCAATATTTTCCCAAACTCTGATCTGTCGGTTGAATCCTTACTTATCAAGTGATGCGTATCAAAGAGATGCTTATAGAAGTCATCAATCATGTTGGCCAAACATGAATGATACCTCAAGAAACTTGATCACCATCAATAACTCATTTGGATTAAGGTCTGATGCTCTGTCGGTCAGTTCTTCCTCTGTCAACTCTGCCAAACAGGAACCCAATACTTAGGAGTTCATATCTTTTCACTCTTACATCTCCAGGGGCTCAATCTCTAAAATATATTAGTCAAGGTACTCCACTTGACTTCCCCAAGTCTACGTTTTACTGAGATACTTCCTCTAAGAGATTTGAACCTGACTGTTGGACCTTGCTACATACTTTGTTCTTGCTTACCGGACCAAGATACACTTCAGTCTGTCTTCTAGTGTGGTCATATCATGTCCTGCGGATGTGAGGGATGGACTTTGTTGCCATCAATGACAACACTCATGAAGCCACATAGTGTCTCTTGCCAACAATCTCCCCCTTTGGCATTGATGGCAACACTTAGTGAAAAATGACTAAGTGTAATAGTAAACTCCCCCTTGGATGATGCTCTATTCTTGTGTACACTTTTCTGGAGCTCCCCCTTAGCTATATCCCTCATTTTTCACTGCTCCTCACTCCCCCTTTGACATTAATGGCAAAGGGCAGGATTCGTATACCAAAAATCCCAAAAATCCAACTATACTTAACCGCATAGGAGTATATACATATTATACTTACATATATTGAAGAATGTATGCAAAAGTTATCTTCAACTGGACAAATTCTATTGCCCAACTCTGCTTCATTCTATTTAGGATTGAGATGTGACCACTCAATAGAAATGCAAAAGTCTCTGTCCTCTTTAGATCTATCAGATCATTGGTCTGGGCTGTGGTCTGAGCATCAGTTAGAGCCTCATGCATGGCCTCTAACTTAGGGATAATTATCCCTCTGAGTTCACTTAACCTGTTTATTCTGTTTCTCTTCTCCTTCTCAAGCTTCTTTATTTCATTTAAGACTACAATAGTCTGGCACTCTTGTTTTATGATGGAGGAGGTGAGAGAATCAAAATTCTGAGATATACTTGACATTTTATCCTCTTGCTCTTTCATTTTTTTCTCAATATCCTTCTTTACCTTAGACCAGGATAGACAAAATTTATACATTTCTCTGCCATCTTTGACAGCATTTTCTAAGCTCTTTATCCCAATATCCATAACTCTCCTATCATTTGTTATTAATCCTTGTACTTTAGAGAATCTCTTTTCCAAAAACTCCTTCCAGACCTTTTCTTCTATTGACTTCTTTAAGGAATCAAAATGCGTATGAATAGAATTTACAAGAGACTTTAGATTACCGGATGTGGAGGCCAAAGGATCCTTTTGGAAGGATGGCATGATCTTCTCCAATACACCGGATGCAACTTCTATGAGCTCATAGTCTTCCATGTGAGACTTTAGGAGTTTTTCTTTTGCCTTTGCTTGAGTAAAGGATGCTAGCTTCATGGTTTGAACCGGGGAGAGGGAATCAAAATTGAATGGACCTTGAAGCAGTTTTGGTTCCTTGGTCAAGAAATCTTTAACTGCTTCTGTTGTGTCTCTTGCCGGAGACGGAGTTTTCTCCCCTTCTGTAGCCTTAGCACTGTCATCTATGGTCTTCTCTATTTGACCTTCTTCACTTCCCTTTACTTGTTCTTCTTGACTGATGCTCTCTTCTTTTCTTTCTTCTCCTTCAATTTCAGAGTATGCAGGAGGATCCGGAAGAGAAGTGTCTTCTTTTTCATGAACTTCTTCTTCCAGAGCAGAGGAATCTAAGTCTTTAGCTTTCTCTTCACTTGTCTCCTTTGCCTCTTCTTCCACTGTCTCAGTAGATTCTTCTTTTTCATCCATGGCCAGGGGATCATCACCTAAGTCCTCTATAATAGGAATATTGAATCTTTTATATGTGTTCCAAAGGATGTATTCTGTTTCTTTTGCCACCTTGTCAGTTTTTCCAAGCATAAGCTGATTCATTCTAGCTTTTCTCTAGAACTCATCCTTGCAATCTTTGAAGATCATATTCTTTCACTTAGGAGTGATGGAAGGATAGAGCTGAATGGCTATCTATTCTTGGATCTCCATATCCTTTGCTTTGGCATTATTCTTTCTCATTTGAAGTTCCTTCTCAAGGCTTTTAGGAATTAGAGATATGATTTCAATGAAAGCTTTGTTGTAGATATTCAGATACTTGACTGTGGCATCTTGCAAGATCTTTTGGTCAGCTTCACTACATTCATCATAGAATTCTATTAATGTCTTCAAGTTTCCATCCACAGTGATTGCCTTGATGATATCGTCAAGAGCGGGCTTCTCAACACATTTATCTGTCTTTTTTTCTTCCTTGTCTAGACCGGTAGAGGATTCTCTGGATACTTTCTTCTTCTTCTTCATCTTCTTGATCTCTTCATCAGATTCTATCTCTTCATCATCCTTTTGACTGATATAAGACCTTGTGGCCTTTGTCTTAGTTCTCTTCTCTCCCTTTCCGGATGTCCGGACTTCTAGTTTCGATGCTTTCTGGCTCTTAGAGGTGGTAGGTGCAAAGCTTTTGGAGGATCTGGTCCGGGAGGGGGCTTGCACCGGAGCACTATCTTTTTCTACTTCTTCCTTTTCTTTCTCTGTCCTTTCCATCTTCTCTCTGTTTTCATCAAGTGCCTCTTTTGATATGCCATACCTTTTGGCAACATTCTCTACTTCTTTTCTCACTTTTCTCTTCATCTCCGGTTGTCTAAGTTCCACATGAATCTTTACACTCAACTCTTCAAAGGTTCCAAACCTTTCCGCCTTAGGATCCTGTCATGCCCACATTTCCCATGCGGTCACAACACGCAAACACTCGTGTCATGTCCACATGCGACATGTGGTCATGATACAAACTGTCAAAAATTTTCCCTTACTACTATGTATTTCCCCCTCGCACGCGTATGCATGTTTGATTGCGTACTTTTAAGGTGTAACAATAATGTTGTTTACGGAAAATTTCACACACGTGTACCTTCACTATGCTGGACATACTAGTTGCTTGATAATGATCACTATGTTTTTACATTGGTTTTAAAATTCAGCCTTTAAATTACTGGATAATTGGTTGGCCCTATTTGGTTTTCTTAGTTTATTCATTACTGCCTTGCAATATTTATTTCCTCATCTTTCAAGTTGTTTTGATTAATTTCACGTTCAATTGTTTACTCATTTATTTATTTCCTTAAATTAATTTATTAAGATAATTTGTGCCCAATACCCTAATAATTCATTAGGCATTTAATGCTTTGAATTTTTCCATAAAATGTCTTTATAGAGATAAATATAATTTTTCTTTTGAAAGTGGAATCCATAACTAATTACATCTAAATTTATATAGATATATATACATATATAAATAATTTAATCTTTCTTTTGTAAGTGGATTCCACAACTAAGACAAATATTATATATATAAAATTAATTTAACTTCCGCCCCTCCCCACACCCTTCTGCTTAAAGGTTTTCGGTGGGGGTTTTTGAAGAGAACTTGTGTCTCAAATTACTACTTGAACCTCTTAGTTGAACCTATGCATTGAACCACTTTGTTGAACCCCTTTGTTGAATCTTTCTAGAGTTCATTTGGTAGGTTAAATGAATTTTAGTTCAACTGTTCCTTGGTTCATTGGTTTGAGGATATGCGATGTTGGTATCGCTGTGACGAAGCACTATCGGCAGGACCGTGTTGAAGATCATTGGCATCGGTGAGACAAGGGCCGTCGGAATAAGCATCGAAGGGTTTGTCCGATGCTAAGTGTCACCCCGATGGAAGCATTCAATCGTCGGCAAGACAAGGCCTATCGGCCAACCTTTGAGGAGTTACTCCGACAGGAGTAGTCACTCCGACGAAGGTTACGGTCGTCGGCAAGACAAGGCCTATCGGCCAAACTCTGTAGAGTTACTCCGATAGGAGTAGTCACTCCGATGGCGTATGTCTATCGGCAAGAGAATACCCGTCGGCTAAAGGTGTTGGGCCGATGTACTGCGGACATCCTGATGGAAGTCTTATTGGTATCGGTGAGACAAACCTCTGTCGGAGCGAGGGCTAGATCTTTTGCCGATGGAGGATGTCATACCGATGGTAACCTTGGTGATCGGGGAGACAATGCTCATCGGTGGGAGGTGAAGTCTGAGGGCCGATGGGAGTTGTTATGCCGATGGACTTGGAGGCTTGGTATTGTCGGCAACAAAATTGCTGACAATACTCTTTCGCCTGTTGGCGGTTATAAACTGCAAAGTCCTTTGCGACTTGGTACATGTGGGACTAAACGCCTCACTGAAATGTGAACCGTTGCGACGGTTAGATGGCAGCGACGTATGAGGAATTTGTTCTATCAGTTAGAGCAGAAGTCTGTAACGATTCTGGTTCTGGCAGATTGGAAAAAGAATGATATGTATATAGGTGTCGTTGGTATTATGATGATGAGACTTGAATAAAGGTTCGTTCTGTAAATGTACAGGGAGATGAACTGTGTATGATGTCGAGAATCAAACACCAGAGCAAGAAGCTGAGTTCTTTATTGTAACTGTATATCTTACTGTAATAAAGATTGTTTTCTTGTGGTGGTGGGTTTTTTACCCGTAAGGGTTTTCCCACGTAATTCTGTGTGTCTGTGTTCTAACTATTGTCTATTTTGGTTTCTCTTGTGTATTCATCTGTGTTATTGTAATTTCAAAAGTGACTGGTCTATACTGTCCCCTGGGAATTAACATTAGGGAAGCAGTTTTCCGCACCTGTGCTTTCCTTACAGTTTTAACCCCCACCATGTATTATGTAAATTTTCAACTGTGTAAGCAAAGAAAAAATTGCAAACTCTGCCCTTTCTCATTTCATTTGTTAATTTGTAAATTTTGATTAAAACTAATTAAATATATATATACAAGTGTAGCAAATTTTCACAATTTCATTTACGGATAAATAAATAAATAAATAAATATATATATATATATATATATATACACATACATATGTGTGTAGAAAAATTTCAAAAATTTCCAACAAATAAATAATAATATATATATATATATATATATATATATATATATATATATATATATATATATATATATATAATTAAATTATAACGAATTTTCATATTTCCTACAACATTTTAGTTTACAAATTAACAAATTCATTTCACATTTTCTCCAACATTTTAATTTACAATTTAACAAATTCTTGAGTGAAACAGAAAGTAAATAACCATTTAAATCTGTATTTTTCAACTAAATTTTAATCTATCAAGTATACA
Organism: Cunninghamia lanceolata; assembly: GCA_027924645.1. Taxonomy (NCBI): domain Eukaryota; kingdom Viridiplantae; phylum Streptophyta; class Pinopsida; order Cupressales; family Cupressaceae; genus Cunninghamia; species Cunninghamia lanceolata. The sequence continues at coordinate 54,604 of BSBN01001327.1, read as the reverse complement.
TTCCTTTTCAAATAAAATTAAAGATTAAGAGTAAATACAGGGAACTAATAAATCTTCCACTTCAATAACCAAATAAACAGACATGTAAATCGGTTTAGATTAATTTCCATTGTATACTTAAATCAAGTTTTAATTTGTTTTCAAAAGGCAAATTTACATCTTCTATAATCCAGTAAATGTAACTTTTTCACTAAATAAAACTAGAAATAAACTTAACAACTTGTCTAGATCAAAAACTTAATTTCACAACTTACAATTTGATAAACAAGAATAAACAACTATAAGATTTCACAACTAACAGTCACTCTAAGGAAAGAATTGCTATCTTCTCCCAATACAATATTTATAATTTCAGAGGGAGAAATCTCTCCTCTTTAAAAAGATCTTATCTAGGAAGAAACTTAAAGAACCAAACTCTCCTTGCTAGTAAGGATAAGATACATTTTCCCCAAACAATAAAACTTTCCCAATTCTCTCAATAAGCTCCAAGAGAAACCTGCATGACAATAAGGAAGAAATACACCAACCAACTAGCTCTCCTCCCTACCATAGACCTGCAAGAGGGTCACCCCCGAGTTAGGGAGATCATCCACACACCCAGGGTAGAATAGACCAAAAACACTTCACAACAATAGAAACAAACAACACACAACACCCATGGTTTTACTCACAACACAAAAACTCAACTAAGGTGAGTTTGAAGGGGGTAGGGAAGTAGACTCACTCAACTCAAAGGTGTCATTCTTCTCAACATTTTATCACAGCTTTTCTCATGGCCTCAAGCCAACAAATTTTTTTTTTTCATGGCCTCAAGCCATCCAAATAATCAAAATCAGAAGGATATCTCAAATAGGCTCTCGAGCCTTATAGCCATTTTTCTCAAAATCACAAACATGCCCTCAAGGCTTCCATATACCAAGAACAAGAATGCACCTGAGGAGGTCCACACCTTCCCTTCCCCACACATAATGAGCATTGTCTTCCAATTGGAAGAAGCTCTTTCAAACACCCGTCACAAACCCAAAATAACAGAAATACCACATAGACAAACTTGCAAAACAATATTCATCAACAAGTAACAGAACATACAAGGTGAGTAAACTTGCTAACTAACCTTTACAAGCCATATTATGGATGTAGTTGAAGAAGAGCTCCACCCTTAGTCTCCTCCTCCAAGTTCTCCTCCTTTCCACAATAATCCAACCCCCTTCCCCTCTCCCTCCTCTCCTTTTTAAAACTAATTCCCTCCATTTTCCCTTATTCCCAAGTGACATTAAAAAAATAAACCCACTTCTTATCCATTATCCCTATTGGACTTAAAACAATTAACCCCACTCAAGAGGTCCCCCACTATAGCCCTTTTCCTACACATGGAGGAATAAATTATAATAAGTAAAATAGAAATAAAAAGGGAGTGGATGACACACCACCCTTTTTATGGGGAACTCCCACCAAAAGAGAGGCACAAGGAGACAAAGCACTCCATTATTTGGGGGATCATGGAGTCATTCCATGACTTGGAAGTGGGTCTGAGTGTGGATTCCACTCATCCCATTATCCCCATGCTTCCAAATTCGTCACTTAATTTCACTGTGAAGTTAAAGTGACCATATGGAGGTTATCCCAAGGTTATCCTAGTCAAAAGGGTCCCTAGACCCATGGGGTATAACCCAGGGTTGATTTTTACCTAGTTAAGACTCCCAGAGTCAAGTAAAAACACAAGAAGAGGGTCTAAAAGAAATAAACTTAAACAAGACTCATAACAACATTTCTTACAACACATATCACAATACAAGTAAATCAAAGGGTAGACCTAATTCCCTTGACCTCATGCAACATTACAATATTACAACATTTCACCATACATGGAGTTGATCTTAGTTCCTCGTGGAACTAGATCGGCTCACAAGGGATACAATATAGGGTGTGGAATGATCTCCTGTATTTGTGGTTTCGTTAGCAATACCTGCACACTCAATCTCGAAGTTAATAACACATAAAGCTATCATAGCTGAAGCAATTTAAATACAAGCATACCTAAATATTCTACCATATAATCATACTGAAATCACATTAAATTTCCATTTCTAATATTATCCATTCATCATTCTCTTAAAAGCAACATCTAACTATCATTGCACAATTTGTTTTCTTAAAATTCAATTAAGTTTAATAAACAAAATTCTAGGATCAATAGTCCTTCAACATAAAAGTAATAGCAATAGCATTGCAAATAGTGTCATGAATAGAAATGAAAAAGGTAGGCCTCACATCCTCCCCCCCAAAAACTGTACTTCCTCCTGGAAGTCGTCAAAGAGGTGAGGGTAAAGGGTCCTTAGTCTCGCTGCATCTTCCCATGTCATAGTGAACTCGTCATACAAGTCCTACTGGACTCTATCCTGGTATAGCTCTCGTCCTTGAAGGCCCAGCGTCTGACAAGCCCAATCAACTACGAGGTCTCTGACCTCGTTAGGTAGGCAAGGCTAGCCTGGATGAGCCCTCACAGGTCTGGCCGTTAGGCCCTATCAAGTTCCTTTAGCTTTGAAGTTTTAACTATTGATTATTTTATTTGAATGGAGATACTAATCATGTATCTAGATTTGTAGGTATCATGTAGACATCGGTTATTGGAACCAACTGGAATTGTTCATGATGAGGCATGGTAAACGAAAAGGATTATGGTGTACTCATTATCTATCTTAACTATTTAATGTTGGTGCAATTCTTAGAGATAGATCTTATGGATGTATGTGAGGAAAATCATAAGTTTAGTTAATAATACTATAGTGGCCAAAGTTATATTCCACCCTTACTCCAATGTTATCCTGGAATGATATATATTAAGTGTTGATTTAAGGAGTCAATGTAGTTCATTTTGATGTGAAACAAATGTGAAGTTTGTTTAAATAGATTTATAGTCTTTCTCCCTTGGTAAAGTAGATATTGCATGATAGGTGTCCCAAATCGACATTTTAAATATGCCCTAACCTATGAGAGGAAAGATTAGGGAAAACTGTCCAAAGTTATATAGGGTTATGATTAACTTATACTAAGATATGTCATAGTATTTAAAGACTCCAATGACTAGATAATTATCAAAAATAAATATGCTTGTCAATCAAGGTTGACTAACAAATTTAGGCTTGATAAGCTACCCGTTGCAACACCCCAAGGTAATCAACGAAAACCACACTATGATTAGATCGTTCATCATTTACAAGGAAAAATTACTTGAATTATAAATTGCATGATAATGAAGCTTTTCAAATGTAAAAGAAGCACTAATTGATTCTAATATCGAAAGAATATCCATCTTTTCTATTCTTAGGTTGTAACAATTTTTTCTTTAGTTAGAAAGAAAATAAGTAACTTGAAATAAGCTTTATTTCGATCCCACTATATTTGTTTGAAATCTATCTCATAGCAAGGTGGAGAATAATTTTCCTTGTATACCTACATGCATTCTTTCTGAATGAGGCAATTGCTTAGAATCTATATATCTAACTATATCCACATCAATGACTAACTTTTAACCCAAGAAGCAATTTGAGAAAGCAACCACTAACATGCACGGAAATCCACTACTAAATGTTGAAATCTCTCCTTGCATATGTTATAGCCTTTAAAACAGTAAAGCGCCCCTTCATATGACATAGCCTTTAAGAACAATAAATCACTCCTTAAAATATGATACAACCTTTAATAAAATAAAATAAATCTTGGGATCAGATTTGACTATTGACTTTGCTTATCAAACAAATTTTCTTACAGCAGATGTTCTGCCTGTGGTGCCAGTAAAATACTAAAGGATAGAATACTTTCTTACACCAGACAAAGTAATTTCAAAAGTTACATATGCAATAAGGAACTCATAAGACTATAAAGTATGATAACTAAATGTGATAAGGGCATAATCCTATTCACAAAGCACACTGTATTGATTGAAATCAACATAAGGAATTTCATGTTCATCAATCATTATCACCCATGCATAAGGAATTCACACATCGTACAACCTGTTTACATAGAACATCAACTCGATACCTCAATTACAGATCGTGCATCTAACGCATATTTTCACTCATCCACATTACAGGTATTAACTTCACAAGGCTCACATAAAGGTTTAGGGGATGTCATAGTCTCATCATAAACCCAAGTAACCAATAACCAGTGCCAAGTAACCAAAGCTCCAAGAACTAGGTAGAATGATGGTCTCAGGGCCACACGCCTGGGGGCCTTGCCATACATTCCCACAATGGCCTACCTCTTGTTTGTATAAGGGGTTTAGCCTCCAAGAGATAGCCAACATAAGAATGAGATCACTAGGAAGGTAAGTGGATAATAACCAGCCCATACTAGTCCACACCTACCCCCATACTAGTCCACACCTACCCCCATCCTCATAAGTTTCCCACGTCTGCTTCCTTATATACACTCTACCAGAGGTCACTCCATCGACATGGTGAGAAGAGCATCACAACACATGACCAACACTTGCAAACAAAAATAATCTAGCTTAGCCACCACAAATAACAAATATACCAAAAGAAAGGAGTTTCAAAATTCAACAATAAAATAAATAAATGCGCGTCATTCCAACAATAACTCAACCATAAGCACAAGGGTTACGTGAAAAATGGAGAAATCAAAGATTTGTGGCTAAGCTACTTTCAGACAGGATTAAATAACATGGTTGGTCTACACAGGCAAGAGACAAAAAGGTCATCAAACAACCAAAAGAAGATGATCGTAATTCATGAAAGTACACATTACATCACTATGTGACTAACATTAAGTCACCAATAAGGAAGGAGGAAAACACGGTCGCTACACATGTTATGCAAACACAACCTATGGAATAACATCATGTAGGTAAGTATTATTAATGCACCTTCACGTACTCTTACGTGGAATCGTGCCCTTCTCAAAGGTAGCATGTCATTAGTATAGTACATTGTGCCCTTCTCAAAGGTACACGTCATCATCATAATGTAAATGTCTCTAGGATGCTATGCATCCACTCAAATAAGATATCAAGGGTAAATTTATATCTGCACCAAGTAGCATGGCCTTGAGCAAATCACATGCCCATACCAAACCATAACCAAGATCCCAAGTCAAATGTCAATAGCACCATCAAGGAAATATCGTATGCTAGGATAACACGATGGACCTCTCAAAGGTCCATTCACTAAGGAGAAGTAGGGGGTACTCTAGCATAGGAAGGTATGGTTGGTTGGGTAATCCCAAACCAATGCCACAACATGTCGCCATAGCTTCCTAAGTTCTTCCTCTCCACTACTTAACTCCACACATGGAAGGTCTCCAACTCCAAGATTGGACCTTATAGGGTATACATACAAATAGCCACACAAGCATGAGTCCATCATACTTGTAGTTATACACTCAACCCATAGATGGATACCCAGTATCACAAGCTCATGAGTACACTAGGCATGTACGGGATAACCACAACACATAGCAAACATGCTCATAATAAGTATTCACATCCACAAGGTAACACATAATACAAGTTTTCCTCTATCGTTCCTTACTTGGTGAAGAACAACTTTCATTCACAAGGTCACATAAGAGTTACCATAAAAAATTATAAGAAGTCTACCAAACATCAATTAGAATTACCATTTCTAAGGCATAAATGGAATTCAACCATGACTTCACATTTAGAGATAAGGCAATACCCCCAAGTAAGTACACCAATTTACTAGCTATGCTTGATAGATCATAATCGAACCCAAACAACATTATTTCAACTCACAAGATGGTGACTCACATCACATATCATGGAGTTAACGATAACCCATATAACACTACATATGCACTACGAAACCACCACACATTTATCTAACACAAGGTTCATAAAGTAGAGGTATGTCACAGGAAGAATCTAATAGCAAGACCACGTCTCTAATTTTACTATTATGCTTTATGAAGCCCAAACATCTTTTCCGCACAAGGTATACATAACATGATATCACGAAAACAAAGTTATAAAATGTAAAATTTTATTTTGTAGAAGTACTTTACAAAAATGTCGCTAGACTAATTTTTATCTCTTTCTTTCTTAGTATTTTTACAAGGCAATCTAATGAAATCACACACGTAACAAATTACACTCATAAAATTTAAAGCAAGATACACTTCATGCAATCTTCTCTAGTTATCAATCGAAGGGAAACAATGCCAATTTCCAATGATAACAAGGGTAAGAATTCAAGAAATTATGTCATTCAACCTTATGATAAACATACGTCAAGTTCACAAGGCAAGAATAAATCAAATGGGTATTAAGATGTCACTACTCGCCACAAAATACACAAGGGCGAGGAAGGATCCAACGCAACCCTCACAATCTAGACCAATCGACTCGAAAGGACAATCGACGAGGAGGGACACAACCATCACAAATCACAAGTGGAAGATTTCAAAAATCGCGTGACAAGGCCACCACGATGTCAAAACAAGAGGACGGATATTCCTCCATGGTGAAGGCTAGTCGACAAACCACAACCTCACTCTCATGCAACTACACAGAGTAGGACAAGGGTCAAACCACACTCAACTCACTCCATGTCGGTCCAAACAACACACAAACCCCAGTGATCCCAATGTTGAAACATGGGCTTTGATACCAAATGTCATGCCCACATTTCCTATGCGGTCACAACACACAAACACTCGTGTCATGTCCACATGTGACATGTGGTCATGATACGAACTGTCAAAATTTTTCCCTTACTACTTTGTATTTCCCCCTCGCACACGTATGCATGTTTGATTGCGTACTTTTAAGGTGTAACGATAATGTTGTTTACGGAAAATTTCACACACGTGTACCTTCACTATGCTGGACTTACTAGTTACTTGATGATGATCACTACGTTTTTACGTTGGTTTTAAAATTCAACGTTTAAATTACTGGATAATTGGTTGGCCCTATTTGGTTTTCTCAGTTTATTCATTACTGCCTTGCAATATTTATTTCCTCCTCTTTCAAGTTGTTTTGATTAATTTCACGATCAATTGTTGACTCATTTATTTATTTCCTTAAATTAATTTATTAAGATAATTTGTGCCCAATACCCTAATAATTCATTAGGCATTTAATACTCCGAATTTTTCCATAAATATATCTTTATAGAGATAAATATATAGATATATATTTATTATATATATATTATATATATATATATATATATTTATAATAAATTTAATTTTTCTTTTGAAAGTGGAATCCACAACTAATTACATCTAAATTTATATATATATATATATATACATATATAAATAATTTAATCTTTCTTTTGTAAGTGGATTCCACAACTAAGACAACTATTACATATATATATATATATATATATATATATATATATATATATATATATAATTAATTTAACTTCCTCTTTTGTAAGTGGATTCCACAAGTAATACAACTATTATATTTAAATAAATATAAATATGTATATATATATAACTTATATATATATACCTACATACATAAATATATATATTTACTTAAATATTATTTAACATTAAACTCCACTCAAGCACCAAGTGCTTGTTATAAACCATGTTATAGCCATGAAGGGAGTTAACCCTAATTTTTATTGTGTTGCAGGGTCATGGAGGGCGGCGGCGGCGAAGGAGGTCGCAGGGGAGGCCGAAGGAGGTGGGCGGTGTGGAGTGGCGGAATGGAGGTGGGTGGTGTGGAGCGGTTGCGGGTGGCGGATATGGGAGCCAGCGGGGGAAATGGCCGACGCAGGCCGTGAGGGAGGAGACCGCAGGAGGCAGTAACGCGGGGTTCCGTGGGCGGGGTGTGGGTTTTAAGTCATGGCGGGGGTATGGGGAGGGGCGGAGCCCCACCCACAACCCACTCCATGGGGTGTGGGTGGCGCTCCGCCCCTCCCCACACCCTTCTACTTAAAGGTTTTCGGTGGGGGTTTTAACCCCCACCATGTATTATGTAAATTTTCAACTGTGTAAGCAAAGAAAAAACTGCGAACTCTGCCCTTTCTCATTTCATTTGTTAATTCATAAATTTTGATTAAAACTAATTATATATATATACAAGTGTAGCAAATTTTCACAATTTCATTTACGGATAAATAAATAAATAAATATATATAAATATGTGTGTGTGTGTGTGTGTGTGTGTGTGTAGCAAAATTTTAAAATTTTCCAACAAATAAATAATATATAAATATAAAATTAAATCATAACGAATTTTCATATTTCCTACAACATTTTAGTTTACAAATTAACAAATTCATTTCACATTTTCTCCAACATTTTAATTTACAATTTAACAAATTCTTGAGTGAAACAGAAAGTAAATAACCATTTAAATCTGTATTTTTCAACTAAATTTTAATCTATCAAGTATACATTCCTTTTCAAATAAAATTAAAGATTAAGAGTAAATACAGGGAACTAATAAATCTTCCACTTCAATAACCAAATAAACAGACATGTAAATTGGTTTAGATTAATTTCTATTGTATACTTAAATCAAGTTTTAATTTGTTTTCAAAAGGCAAATTTACATCTTCTATAATCCAGTAAATGTAACTTTTTCACTAAATAAAAACAGAAATAAACTTAACAACTTGTCTAGATCAAAAACTTAATTTCACAACTTACAATTTGATAAACAAGAATAAACAACTGTAAGATTTCACAACTCACAGTCACTCTAAGGAAAGAATTGCTATCTTCTCCCAATACAATATTTACAATTTCAGAGGGAGAAATCTCTCCTCTTTAAAAGGATCTTATCCAGGAAGAAACTTAAAGAACCAAGCTCTCCTTGCCAGTAAGGATGAGATACATTTTCCCCAAACAATAAAACTTTCCCAATTCTCTCAATAAGCTCCAAGAGAAACCTGCATGACAACAAGGAAGAAATACACCAACCAACTAGCTCTCCTCCCTACCATAGACCTGCAAGAGGGTCACCCCCGAGCTAGGGAGATCATCCACACACCTAGGGTAGAATAGACCAAAAACACTTCACAACAATAGAAACAAACAACACACAACACCCATGGTTTTACTCACAACACAAAAACTCAACTAAGGTGAGTTTGAAGGGGGTAGGGAAGTAGACTCACTCAACTCAAAGGTGTCATTTTTCTCAACATTTTATCACAGCTTTTCTCATGGCCTCAAGCCAACAATTTTTTTTTTTTCATGGCCTCAAGCCATCCAAATAATCAAAATCAGAAGGATATTTCAAATAGGCTCTCGAGCCTTATAGCCATTTTTCTCAAAATCACAAACATGCCCTCAAGGCTTCCATATACCAAGAACAAGAATGCACCCGAGGAGGTCCACACCTTCCCTTCCCCACACATGATGAGGATTGTCTTCCAATTGGAAGAAGCTCTTTCAAACACCCATCACAAACCCAAAATAACAGAAATACCACATAGAAAAACTTGCAAAACAACATTCATCAACAAGTAACAGAACATACAAGGTGAGTAAACTTGCTAACTAACCTTTACAAGCCCTATTATGGTTGTCGTTGAAGAAGCTCTCCACCCTTAGTCTCCTCCTCCAACTTCTCCTCCTTTCCACAATAATCCAACCCCCTTCCCCTCTCCATCCTCTCCTTTTTAAAATTAATTCCCTCCATTTTCCCTTATTCCCAAGTGGCATTAAAAAAATTAAACCCACTCCTTATCCATTATCCCTAGTGGACTTAAAACAATTAACCCCACTCAAGAGGTCCCCCACTATAGCCCTTTTCCTACACATGGAGGAATAAATTATAATAAGTAAAATAGAAATAAAAAGGGAGTGGATGACACACCACCCTTTTTATGGGGAACTCCCACCAAAAGAGAGGCACAAGGAGACAAAGCACTCCATTATTTGGGGGATCATGGAGTCATTCCATGACTTGGAAGTGGGTCTGAGTGTGGATTCCACTCATCCCATTATCCCCATGCTTCCAAATTCGTCACTTAATTTCACTGTGAAGTTAAAGTGACCATATGGAGGTTATCCCAAGGTTATCCTAGTCAAAAGGGTCCCTAGACCCATGGGGTATAACCCAGGGTTGATTTTTACCTAGTTAGGACTCCCAGAGTCAAGTAAAAACACAAGAAGAGGGTCTAAAAGAAATAAACTTAAACAAGACTTATAACAACATTTCTTAGAACACATACCACAATACAAGTAAATCAGAGGGTAGACCTAATTCCCTTGACCTCATGCAACATTACAACATTTCACCATACACGGAGTTGATCTTAGTTCCTCGTGGAACTAGATCGGCTCACAAGGGATACAACATAGGGTGTGGAATGATCTCCTGTATTTGTGGTTTCGTTAGCAATACCTGCACACTCAATCTTGAAGTTAATAACACATAAAGATATCATAGCCGAAGCAATTTAAATACAAGCATACCTAAATATTCTACCATATAATCATACTGAAATCACATTAAAGTTCCATTTCTAATATTATCCATTCATCATTCTCTTAAAAGCAACATCTAACTATCATTGCACAATTTGTTTTCTTAAAATTCAATTAAGTTTAATAAACAAAATTCCAGGATCAATAGTCCTTCAACATAAAAGTAATAGCAATAGCACTGCAAATAGTCTCATGAACAGAAATGAAAAAGGTAGGCCTCACAGATCCTTGGGTTGACTAAGCATGTGTTGAACATGTAGCTCTACAATTTTCTCATCTACTTCATACCCCATTGGCATGATCTAGACTATCCTTGGCTCCACTGCCTCCATTAGGCACTGATCAATTTCTACCATAAAGCATACTGTATCCTTATACTTTTCAACTAGAGATTGGGGGATTCTCTCTCTTGCTTGCATCATACTCTAAAAGTTCTTGAAGTAGCCCCATAGTGCTATATTCTGCACCTTGGCGTCACCTATTCCATGCAAATAATCCCTGATTTGTATGGCTACTGGTCTGTCATTTTGCCACATCCAACCACTAGATCTGGGTAGCTCATTCATGTAATAGAAAATAGGCAGAGTATCAAGCCACCGTATTTGAAAGAGTTCTTCTTGTCCTTCTTTATCTTCTACAGATTCTCCAAAAGTTGGTTTAGGAGAAGCTCACAAAGATCATAGTCAACATTTTCTTTTAGCATTTGATAAGATGTATAAATTGCAGTTCCGGGTATTGAATTTTCCCTGCTGGAGTGATATATCTTGTAACTAATTATCATGGATGCAAATTTGATATCCGGATCAGTGATATCTTCAATTGTTATTGCTCTCTTGTCAAATTTTGATCCGGTTGCCTCACTCACTGTCTGATTCTTGATAGATTTGAGAGAAGGTATCCCATCGGATGAGTGCAATCTGGTAAGTGCCCTAATGGCATCCTTGGTTATCTTGAATGGCCTCATCAACCATATAAATTTATCATGCATTCTACTTAGAACATATCGGACCCATTCATCTTCTGCAAAATAGGGGAAATGAATGCACTGTGCAAAATGTTTGTCCCAGATAGCCTTAAACTAAGGTTTGAGTTCAAATGAATCATTTATTAATTGCTTGTGGTAGATATCTATCAGCTTGGATTCCCCAAATTATTCAATGTTTGCATGAATGTATGCCCTAACGTCTTCAACATGCAAAACCCCATGCAGAATGCTGGAAAATGCGCTTAAGGGATCCACTTCTAGAGATTTGTAGGGATGTTTCTTAAATTTGGGGCATGGCCTATCAGAAATCTTTACTACATTCGGAGTAGCCATCTTAAAGATTCAGAGAGAGTTTGATCAAGAGTGAAAAATACCTTTTTACGCTTCTATGTTTCACGGAATGAGCTAGATCAAATTGCTAGAAGAATTATCTTCTGTGGTTGATCTTTGAGAGGCTCGAGACAATTTGTTTGTAGAGCTCTTTTTTTTTTCTTCTCGAGTGTAAATGTACAAATGATGAACAAAGGAACCCTTTTATTTCTGCACAAACCCTAATTTTGTTTGCAATAAATGCATATCTTAAGTTATTCTGGTTGCTCTGTTCTCTTTGTCCTAAGAGATTTTTCTGGATCATTAAGATGCCCTTAAAGATATTCTTGGTGGATATTAGCTATCTATATACCTTTCACAATCATTTCATTTATTCATAGATCAAGATACCTCAAATTTGAATCATACCGGATCTAACTATGAAAATCTTGTTCTTACTGGATGACTATTGAACCTGATCAATCTTGGAAGATTAACCTTGTCAAAACTTCTTGCAGATCTTTCATATTTTTACCATGGCTTATTTAGATATTTCTCTAAGAACCTCTTTGATCCGCAACCTTTCATGTGCCAATTTCAGGCACCCATTGTCTGGCTGGGGGAAAATATTTTTCTTTTGTGACTCCCCTTGAGCCAGAGCTCATCTATTTAGTTTCTGGAAGGAACATCAGCACCGGATTCTGGTGCGGATCCATCCTCAACATTTTGTGTACTCCTCTTCACCCAAATCTTGTTCATTTCCCTTTGTATTTCATCTGTATTTCATCTGTATTCATGTTTCTTTTTCCTTTGTCTTGGTTTTGATTATAAATTATTGGACCCTTTTTGTCCTGATTCTTGCTTTTGCAGAATTTGGCAATATGACCGAATCTATTGCAGTTGTAGCAAATAACATTTCTTTGTATATTTGACTGATATCCTCTTGATCTGCACTAATTAGCCATATGTCCCATTCTATTGAATGCAAAACATCTACCATTGAAAGAATTGTTCATTTGCATGTTTCTACACTCATGAGATTTGTGACCATACCTTTTGCAATTGAAACACTATTTGGAAAAGGATGAATTATTCTGATTCATTCTTCTTCTGCACTAATTTGCTTTATGACCAAAGTTGTTGCAGTTGTGGCAGTATCCATTGAAAGATGGATATCTTTGAGCATTTGGTTGCCTTACCGGAGGTCTTCTAGGCCTCTTTCTTGGATTTTCTAATTTGGAGTTCTTCTGACCAGATCCAGAGCTTTCACCTTTTTTATACCCCAAGCCTTGCTTGTCATCTACCCTCTTTTGGCTTTGAAGAAGAACTTCAAGTTGACTAGAGCTTATCTTGAATTTTTCTTTGTATTCATTTGTTGTTTGAAGATCCCTTTTAAGAGTTTCAATATGATTCTCAAGTTGTTCTTCATTGTCTCTAGCTTCTTCAAGATCATATTCTAGATGCCTGATTATTCTATCCATTTTGAGGCAATCTTCTGACTTCTCCTTGAGAGATTGTCTTAGATCATCTTCAATTTTTCTTTTCTCTTCAATTTCTTGGGTGAATTTCATAACTCCTGATTCCATTTCATGTCTTATCATAATGACCTCTTTTGATAACTTTTCACATAACTTGGTTTTCTCCTTCAGATTTTTATTTGTATCATTGGCTTCACCTTGACTTGCCAATTGTTGAAGTAGTTCCTTTCTCTTTTTCATAGAGATACTCAGTTTCTCTTTTAGCTCATTTATGAAATCATTAGCCTATTTGAGTCTTTCCTTCAAGTTGTTGACTTTGGAGTGAGATTGCTCAAGATCATCTAGGGCAAACTGAATTGTTCCCTCATACCATATATATCCATTGAGATTCCCAGATCTTTCTCAAGCTGTTAGGCTCTGTTTGGAGGAACTTGGCTTTGATACCAATTGTTGATAACTGAGAGGGGGGGTGAATTAGTTATCTTAATTACTTCAACTTTCTGATCTTCCTTATCAATTAATGCAATCAAATCATATAAGCAAACATAACCATGAAATAGAAATAACATTAATACACATGATACAATGATTTTGACGTGGAAAACCCAGTTAAGGGAAAAACCACGGGGTGATTAACCCAAGATTGTATTCTCTGTTAAAAGAATAAGATAGTACAAAATGGTACATGCCAATTAGGGCTCACTACCCGAGATCACTACTCACAAGAGGCTCACTGCCTACAAGAGACTCACTGTCTACAAGGTATAAGGTAACAAGATACTTGAACTGATGAGATGCATCCACACATGTTGAGGATCAGTTCCGGTTAGGCTCAATACACTGATCTACTACACTTCATTCTTTCTCTTCTTTGGTGCTACTGTCCTATCGCATACTGGACCTGTATTACTACTTAACAATTCGCAACACACATCTTCACATCCAAAACCATCTGGTATATATATCCGCACCAATGATTTCAACACCTTTCTATTGGCATCCAGAATAGTCAATATTTTCCCAAACTCTGATATGTCGGCTGAATCCTTACTTATCAAGTGATGCGTATCAAAGAGGTGCTTATAGAAGTCATCAATCATGTCAGCCAAACATGAATGATACCTCAAGAAACTTGATCACCATCAATAACTCATCCGGATTAAGGTTTGATGCTCTGCTGATTAGTTCTTCCTTTGTCAACTCTACCAAACAGGAACCCAACACTTAGGAGTTCATATCTTTTCACTCTTACATCTCTGGAGGCTCAATCTCTGAAATATATTAGTCAAGGTACTCCACTTGACTTCCTCAAGTCTGCACTTTACTGAGATACTTCCTTTGAGAGATCCGGACCTGACTGTCAGACCTTCCTACATACTCTGTTCTTGCTTACCAGACCAAAATACACTTCAGTCTGTCTTTCGGTGTGGTCATATCATGTCCTGCGGATGTGAGGGATGGACTTTGTTGCCATCAATGACAACACTCATGAAGCCACATAGTGTCTCTTGCTAATAGTTACTTAGATGGCTTAATTTGGATTTTCAGTATAATCCTTCTTTCTTTTGTATTTTTTATTCTGTATAGCGTACAAATTCATGAAATATTATCATTGTAAGTTCATAATGCAAGGTGTGGTCACTTGCTAAAATTAAGCTGAGAATTGCAATGGTAGCAAGGGAGACCTCTAATTTTTCACTTAACACCTACACTGGCATGTTCAACAAACCCAAGGATTTTAGGTGTGTCATGGTGAAGATCTCTTTGAGCAAGTGAAAGTAGTGTTGATGAATAGGATACCACAGACCTGACCAAGGATACGTTGTCAACATGAATTACAACCTGTGTATAAACTTATATCCAACCCTTGAATTCTAACAATTTCGGTAGTGTTTTGAAGTGACAAGGTACATCAGTTTTTCCTAACCAAAAAAAGGCTCAACAACGCAAAGCAAAAGCAAAGAAAGCAACTATACAAACAACTAACTACCAAAGGGAAACAAAGCAAAGCAAGACAAGAAAGTAAAGAAACAAAACAACTACTCTACCAAACTATACACAAGACACTACTAGGCAAATAAAACCCATGATAAGACCCACAAACACCTGTATTTGCATACTTCCTTAGATTGTACAGGAGCATTAGGGCACTAGTTATGGTTCTTATCCTAGAAAATTCATCTTTGTATTCTAACAAATATTCTGATATTCTAAATTCATTATATTTAACAGAATAACTCTTAACGATTAACAACTGAGGAAGTTCATCGTGTTCATGACATATCCATATGCATGTCTTATCTCCCAAATTTCCATAATCAAAATAATAATCAACATCATTTACTGTGGAAAGGAGAAATATAACCTGGTGCATTTCGTGTTCTACTGAACATGTTTGTTTGCTGCCAACTAGTCTTCCATTTGACTTTGTATTTTTATTGCTTGGCTCAATGTCAGGTCTCACTTCATCTTGAAGGATGTATGACTCTTGATGTATTAATCCATCATCTTTATCTAGCTTTGTTCCTTCATTCTGCATGTACATCTGATTCTTGACTTTAGGAAACACCTCAATGTTTTCATTAATTTTCAATTCCATCATGTCTAAGCAGGCATCACAATCCCTTTCTGAATGTGCTTCATCATGTAATCTGCACCAACTTTCAATCAAGATATCATCAGTGGGTAAACCTAATATTTGGCTACACTGTATATTTCTGGACAAGTATAATTCAAAATCCTTGAAGTGATCTCCTTCATTATTATCCAATTTCATCCCTTTGTCTTGCAAGCTTATCTAATTTTTAACTTTGGGAAACAACTCAATGTTTTCTCTAATTCCTAGCACATCAGCATCTAAATGAGTATCTTCATCATCATGACTGGATGCACATAAATCTATTGTCTCTAGATCAAGGAATTGTAAGGAGGATTCAACATTTAATAGATAAGAAAACTTCTCTGTATCATTTTCAAAAATGTGCTAGATTGACATCTGATCATGCATAGCAATAGCAAAGTCCTCTGTATCCTCCATTTTCATGAATTGCTCTTCAAATAGTTCATTTTCACCATCCAGTGGAGTGTCCAGTTCCATTGACCAGGACTTTTCCCCACTCACATGAAGTGAAGAACACTCAATTTCACTGTATATTGATTCATCGAAAGGCTCTTCGCTGTACTTATCTCCTAGAACTAGTTTAACTATTCCATTCTTTGGACAATTCATGATTTCCTGAGCCGTATCTTCTTGTTGCTCCAAAATTCTCTCATCTTCCTACCAAACTTTAGTCCTGTATACTTCTAAAAAAGGAATTATTTCTTTAAAAGATAAATATAACCTTGTGAGGAAAGTCAGACAACTAACTTCACCGTGTTTTGCAGAATTATGTATCCTGCATCTCCTGGATAAACCAAAGTTAGACAAACTTTGAGGATAAAGCTTCCTATTTAAAGTTCCCTATAAGAAAGGAATATTAACTTGGAAATTATATTCATATGCATCCATTGGCCTTAAATGATGAAATATTCATGCATATTTTGTAGAGAACACAAAATTTTTAGCCTGAATTCAGAAATTCAAAGAAATTGTTGTAAATATCAGGTTGAACATCCACAAGGAAGTGCTATTTATGATCAGATTATGTAAATAGTTGGATATCGGTGGAATCTTTGTGCAAATACTCAAGATTCATAATATTATTGAAAATTTTGACAGATATCACTTTACTTCAGATTCTTGGTGGCCCTCCTTCTAGCACCAAAAATTGTTGATGATGATTGTTTGCCATTACAACATGAATAAAAGTTTACACAACAAACCTTTATTATCTTGAAAAGTATGATCAATTTAGGATAAATTGATGACTCCAAGGCTCCGTTGATCAGGTTATGATTATCTGACGTTACTCAGAGGTTGATGTGTGTTGTTATTTTCCATTCAAGGGCCTTACGTGTTAGTCTAAAGTTGTCATATTAGGATATGCTCTATTTTCACCTATTCTCTGTTGATCCTACTCTGTGAATTCTCAACAAAATATGTCAAATATTTCAATATTTAACTTGAGTATGCAAATATTTATGTATATTTCCACTCTAATCAGTATTATTTGCACTCTAATCAGTATTATTTGCAAAGTTCTTGATGACTTCAGATTAGTTCTTCTGCAACTATCTCAATTTATTGATTTGGAACTAATCCTGGCTCAATTTAGCTTTTGCACTTTAAATTTATGTAAATATTGTGCCTACAAGCTGATATTTCCATGATTCCTATCATTATTTATGATTCTTTGCATGGTATTTTCAATTCTACATGCATTTAGTTTAAATATGCTAAAGATATTCAATTACCTATGGGATATCTACATATTTGATGTTCTGCTTTTCATTTATCTGTGTATTTGTAGTTGTGATGATGATTTAATGAAATTAAGAAAAATAAATGACAAAGATAGGGTTTAGAGAGTGAGATTCCCAAAATTACTTAACTGAGATCACTGATCCACATACATGTTCTGATACAGTAATGAAGAGAAGAAAACTAGAATCATACTTCACCAGGACATTCCACAAATCCGCATGATCCAGTGCAAATCTTGAAAGGAAAAGCTGAATGCAACATTCACCATTACATATCCAAAAATCAACTTGAAGATTACATAAAGTTTACAATCAGGATGTAATATGTAGCTTCATCTCCATCCAATATTCTTTAGAACAAGTACATTTACAATGATCTGAAGAAAGAACCTTGAATAGTTCAACAATTCAATCTTCATTAGTCTCAGCAATCCGATCTCCTTATGAAAATTTTCTCAGTCAGATATGAAATGGTCGACCTCCTCTCTTTACAAATGACAGGTCATGGCCTTTTTATAGAACAAAGGCCAGAAAATGGTTATATTGATCCAACGATCAAGATCCTCTCAGAATAATCAACGGTTCAGATGAACAACACGTGCCTGCCAGTTGGCAATCATACAACTAGCAGAGAATATTCTAGCATCTTCAACTTACGCATATAGCATTTTTAGTCGTAACTTCTTTGGTTCTGGTTCACGTTAGCTTTGTTTGTAACTCTACAATTTTATCTTTTTGCGACATCCAACCTAGCCTCAAACAACTTCAATATCCTATAACAAACAGATAAGAATTAAGCATGATCATTTAATAGACCTTAGAGGTGTTGAGAAATAGTTCCTCAAATTTATTAGCATGATAAGCATTTCAAGTCTTTGCATTTAGTGTATCGGCAAGAGTCTCCAAGGAGTCTCCTCAACAAGCCAATAGGAGATATCACTGTGACTTAGTGTTTTGGTGAGACACCATTTAGGGTCTCTTAGATACTCTTATGCATACAAGGCAGTTGGACTTCTTCGAAGTGACATGGTATTTCGGTAAGACTCCCTTAGCCATCTCTTAGATATTCTGATATGAGAATATCAGTTTGACTTTGTGTGGCCTGGCCATTAGTTAATATGAAGGATATTAATAATGGATGATTTCTTCCTATATTAGGATATAATGATGATGCCCTCGTCATAGTCAGGCTTCTTTAAAATGCAAAAGGATGACATCACGGTCACCTTAAGGAAAATTAGGCACGTTCATGAATATGACTGACATTGGGAACTATCACCCTTGAAAGAGGATGACATCACATGCATATTGGGTGCTCCTTCTATCAAATTAAGATGACGTCAGGGTCATGTTGAAGGAATATGAGGGATATCAGGAAATATCACCCTCGGGATAGGGTGACATCATGATCATAATCCAGCTTTCTTTAGAATAGGATATGATGATGTCACGGTCATATTGGGAAAGATCAGTCATATTTCTTAATATGACGGATATTGAGGAATATCACCCTTGAACGAGGATGACATCATGAACGTATTAAGTCTTCTTTTATCAAGCTATGATGACATCATGGTCATATAAAGGAATATGAGTCATATTAGTTAATATGACGGATGTTGAGGAAAAGATGACCCTGTGAATGTTAGGTGTATTGATGATGTCATCATGAATGTTAAGTCTTCACTTTATCAGGATAAGATGACATCGCCATCATATTTAGGAAGATCAGTCATATTAAGAAATATGACCCTCATGAATGCGTATGAATACTTGACGGGCAAATAACCTTAAGTTTAAATTTGACGTGCGCATACCAATATGTGGATATCAGTATTCCCTATGTTAAAACACACGCAGGGTGATATTCATGAATATCAGGGACATTGGGAAATATCACCCTGAAGATAGGTTTGACCAGACTTTGACTGCACATAACTTCCTTATTTGACAGAATTTCAGGGTGATGTAAAAGGCAAACCAGCTTAGAATCTTACACTCTTTTACATGATAGGCTTCCTGGGGAGAAATTCAGACTTTGAAAAAATTAAGTTTAGACTTCAAGATCAAGATATACTAGACATTAGGCATATGCATACTGACTAATGTTGCTTTACCACCCAAGATAGAAGCAAACAAGCTAAAGCAAAGCAAAGAGGTTGGGTCCCTATTTTGCTAAGGCAAAATGGGGCTTGTTGTTTAACTACACAACAAATGACAGAGATGATGAGTCACTGATTGGCTCTCCATCTTCATGGTCAAGGAAGGGTCGTCAATTATTTCATAAAAGTCCATAGGAGACTAGTTTTTGGGACATTTTTGTATGCTTAGATGGCTTTGTATACATACTTTTGTATGGTACTGGTGTATATTTTTTTATATGCCTGTATAGCTTTGTTTGGACATGCCTATATGGCTTTGTATATAAACTAGATGTTATGTTCATGACATTATGTATATGATAGTTTATATTAAATATTTAATATGACAATCAATTATCATTACAAGAATTTGGTTTTACACATGCCAATTGTATTTGCTTGAAAGTTTATAAATCATTTTCAAATAATCCATTTTGTGCATATCTTGCAATCATCACATTTCGTGAGATTGTGTTATTTTTGAGGCATCATGTCAAACAGTTCACACACCTTGTCTATATTTCCACACTTTCCATACATGTCTACAAGGGTAGTTGCAAATACAATATGTGACAAAATTCCTATATACTTTATGCTTTGATGGTTGTCCACACCATGTTCCCTAGATCCCATTTGGCATAGGCAAGGAGGATGTTGGATAAGGTTGTGCAATTTGGTTTTAGACTTGCCAATTGCATTTGGTTGAAATTTTCTTTTGTGCATTTGTGAAAGTTTTTAAAGCGTTATGAAAACTCCATGTCGTGCATATCTTGCAATCATTGCATTCCATGAGACAACATTTCTTTGAGGCATCGTGTCAAATAGTTCACGTTCCTTGTATATGATTCCACACTTTGCATACATGTCTTGCAGGGTAGTTGCAACTACAACATTTAACAAAATTCCTATATCCTTTATGCTTTGATGGATGTCTATACCATGTTCCAAAGATACCATTTCTAAGGTTTTGGAATTTGGCTTTACTCCCGCCAATTGCATTTACTTGAAAGTTTCTAAAGCCCTATCAAAAAATCCATTTTGTTCATATCTTGCAATCATTGTATTCCATGAGGTGACATTTCTTTGAGGCATCATTGTCATGTCGACATTTCTCATGCGGTCACGACACACAACACACGTGTCATGTCCACATTTGCCATGTGGTCATGACACGAACTGCGAAAAACTTTTCTACGTATCCCTAGGAACCCCCTCGCACGCGTCCCTAAAGTTACCCTAGTGGTTACCCTTGAGTCTAGGGTCAACTCGGACTATCTAACCCTAGATTTGACTCAGGTTTGGTCACTCTAGACCTTGGTTTGGTAAAAGTGACAAAAATTTGAAATAAGGGAAGTGGGAGATGAGTCATGCTTTGGGAAAGACTCATCTCCCTTCCCAATGTTTGGGAACCCTTTCCCAAGGAAGACTTGGGAGGTCTCCAAGACTCCCAAGTGTGTGGGAACTTCCCCCAAGACTCTCACACACGTGTGAGAGCATCTTGGAGGAAGATGGCTCCTTGAGAGAATAGGAGGATGCCATATGGCATCCCTTATCCTCTTGTGGGTGTGAGTGGATTTTCCACCTCACCACTTGTCCTCTCACACATGTGTGAGAGCACAAGTGGATAAGGTGAGGATTGAGAGGGAATGAGAGGATGACACTTGTCATCCTCACACTTCCTCTCCCTTGCAAGTGGCATGGGAGGAGGAAGGAGAAGGTGACAAGTGTCACCTTCTAATTCCTCAAGGCCAAATTCATGGCCTATATTATCTCCTCTTGTTGAGGAGTGTGGGGTTCTTCAATTTTATTCTTATTGCTATTTTGGAGGAGTTTGGGAGAGTTAGAAGCATTGCTTGAAGGATTGGAAGGATTAGGAAGGCTTGGAGCTCTTCACCAACTTACTTCCATTATAAGGGCTTTGAAGGTAGGCCTCTTAACTTGTTTTCTCACCCTAGCTTATTTAATGTATTGTGTTATAGTTTTGTTGTTTTGTTGTTGCATTGTTTTGTTTTGTTGGGATGGGAGTTATGGTGAGAGCACCTCCAATGGAGGTAATGCTCAACTAGTTTGGGTAGGGGAAAGGAACCTCCTTGAGGTCTCTCCCACATTATGTATTTTTGCCTTGAGGGCTTTTATTTGTGGAGAAGTCTTTTAAAATGGCAAGAGTGCCATGGAGATCATTGTGATTTTGTGGAGAATGGTGTTTTGGAGATTTTATTTGGCTTGAGGCCATGAGCATGATATTTTATCTTTTGGGAGCCCTTTGAAGTTGAGGGGTCCATTCCCTACCCTCTACTACTCATTTTTATGAGTTGAGTTTTGTGACAATCCTATGGGCTGTTTTGTGTTGTTGATGCTATTTCTTGTTGTGGAATGTATACCTATGTGAATCCCTACCTCCCTAGCTCAGGGGTGACCCACTTGCGGGTCTACGGTAGGGAGGAGAGATTTTCGAAGTGGCTGGTTTTGTTGTTCTTGTTGTTGTGTTTATTGTAGGTTTTGAGTGGAGAAATGGAGTTGATGTGGAGTGTTTTTTTAGGTGGTTTAGATGTATTTCTTCTTGGCTATTGAAGCCATGGCCATTGTGGCCTCATTGTATTTTATTTTTGTGAAAGATTGTTGAGTTATTGGCCATAGAGTTGGCTGTGATAATAGTGAAATGTAAACATTCTGTTATTCCATTTAAAGCTGCTTACTTCCTATTTTTGTGGAGTTATGAAGTTTGTGAAATGCATGTGAAGTTGTATTTATATTGCTATCATTTTCCTTTGCAATATATATATATATATATATATATATAATGTAATTCCTTTCTGTTATATTGAAATGAAAATTTATATGTATTAGTTGTTGCCATGAAAAGAGAAACTTGGAGAGTGGTTATCTGTTTGTTACTTGATAGACTAAAACATTATTGCTGCTAAACATAATGCATTCTCTATCTTATATAATGCTTCCAAAGAAAATATAAATATATTTCTGTTATTTTGATATCTAAAAAAAAAAAGAGTTAATTCTGGTTGTCTATTTATTTCACAGAAATGTTAGTTTTTTTTTTTTTTTGAAAAAAAAGAGAGTTAGTTGACTGATATTCTGTCTTAGAGTTTTTGTGTGAGAAAATATGGGTGGGTTGTGTTAGTAGATATTTTTATATAAATAGAGAAATACATTTGACTGTTTCATTAATTTTAGAAATGAATAAAATCTAGTTATTGCCTTTTATTTCCTTCCTATGTATGTGTTGTGAATTAAAGGAAATCTACTGAAGTTTAAATGCTGTTTATGTATTTATAAGAGAGGAAAAAAAAATTGGTAATGAATGTCAAGGTAAACATACTGTGTATTTGCTTGTTTACAAACTGTATATACATCATATGTATGTATATATATATATATATATATTATGTATCAAAAGAAAATTTAATAAATGTTAGCAGACACATTTTATATATATATTCTGGATGGAAAAAGAAAGATACAAAAAAAAATTACAAAAGAAATATACACAAAAAAATACATCAAAAAAAAAAGATAAAAAAAATTACCAAAGGGGGACTGTGGGCAGCGCCCACATCCCCCGTTTCATAACAATCAAGGGGTGTGGGGGAGGTGGAGCCTCCACCCACACCTGTGGGTGTGGGTGGGGGCTCCGTCTCCCCCACACCCCACACCCTGTCCCCCCCCTGAACACCTCGCAGCTACCGCTGCACTCTTCGCGCCTCTCCCCATAGACCGTTTTGCTGCCAGTCCATCGCTGCGGCTGACACCTCCCTCGCCACAGCTCCCTAACCTCCGCAGCTCCTTCGGCAGAACCTCTGGCACGCCGTTCACGCTGCCCTCTGCACCGTTCCTCCTCCACTTAGATCCTCCCTTCGGCGGCGGCGGCCCTTTTGCTCTTACACTCTGCACTTTACCATTGTTGCATAGCATTTATTTTTATTCACACAAGTTTCTCTCTTGAACCAAACATAAACAAATAGATGTGAATACTTCTGTAGATTCCTTTAAATAAAAAAAATAAAAAAATAATATATATATATATTTAAACCTTGCTTATACCTCTGTGGAGGTTGTGGAAGGATCCATGGGTTCCACTTCTGCTCAAAACCCTAGCCTACAAAAAAAAAATATAGGGAACCAAACAAAGAGTGAGAGAGAGTAAGAGACTAGGGTTGAGATAGAAGAGAAATGAGGAAATTAGGTCAACTTGCTTTTAGAAACAATCTTCAATTTTGTTAGGGCTTTTCTCATTTTATTTGTGAGGTTTTTGTCTTATTCTTTATTTTAAATGCATGGGTTAATTTTTTTTGCTATTTCTTTATGACTTTGTGCTTTGCATTTTATTTTGGGGAAATTAATTTATTATCAGTTGGGAAGGGAAATTTTCTTTCATGTGTTTAAATTTTCTTAATGGGATTATTGTTTTCTTTTCCTTGGCAGAATTTATACGTCTTTTAATTATTGTCGATTTTAACATTATTTTTACAGGATGAGTTAATTAAACTCTCCTATCTTATCTATCTTATTTTTCAAGTTAGTTATTAAATATAATGCTGGAATTATATTTAATAACGGACTCGGGTCTTTTTGTATTTATCTAACGTCTTGTCCTTTAATTTAAATTTAAATTTTATTTCATTTACTTATAACGTTCTTCTTTGAACACGTTCTTAAGTTTAATTTTAATTTATTCATTTATTCTTTAATTTTATTATGATCTCATTAATGTTTTATTTTAAATTTATTTTTGCGTTTGTCAAAAATGCGTTATGCTGCCGAAATTTTGCTAGGTTTTTAGGGATTATTTTTATGCGTTGTTTTAATTATTTTAGATCCATCATTCCACTTTATTCGCGCACCATCTTACCATATTGCCTTATCAATTTTCGATCTGAGATATGTTGGAGTTCGATGCTGACGAAATCATCTTCACCTAGGAACTTAGGGTTCAGATTAAACCAGTCTAACCCTAGACGCGACACACTACGTGTCGCATACCCCCTAGATGGCCTTCACCTTATCGATTATGTTGACATGTTTACGCCTTAGGCATATTGCCACCAAGCACGCAGACGCATGCGAGGGGGTTCCTAGGGATAGGTAGAAAATTTTTTCGTAGTTCGTGTCATGACCACATGGCAAATGTGGACATGACACGTGTGTTTTGTGTTGTGACCGCATGAGAAATGCGGGCATGACAATCATGCCAAACCATTCACGTGCCTTGTCTATGCTTCCACACTTTGCATATACTTCTTCGAGGGCAGTTGCAACTACAACATCTAACAAAATTCCCATATCTTTTATCCTTTGATGGATGTCCACTTTGGCATAGGCAAGGAGGATACTGACAATGATGTGTGTTCTTGCTGAGTGGTAAACCATCTTCCATTATCATAGAAATAAACATGCATGTTAGGTCTTATTGGGAAAATTCTCAAGCATTGGATCAATAATTAATCCCATGAAGATACTAAAACCCCCATGATGACAATCCCCTAGATCTATAGCATGATTTTCAATTTCAAAACATGACTATGCTATTTATAATAGTCATAAATGACTGATCAACATTGAGAAATGACAATTTCAAAGGCTTATAACCACGTTTGCACTGATGACCACACTTTGTAACTTTAATAACACCAATACAATCCTTTAAAACTTGCCTAGCAACCTAAAATATGACCCTAGCATAATATGGACAGTCACTAATGACTGTACTGTTGGGCATAACAGTCATATTGTAACTGATTTTCAATATGGAAGACTTGAAGGAAAATCTTCTTAGTAGTTGTATAGTCCATCATGTATGTGGCATGTTTACATTCTTGAATGATAGATTGGTACTTTCTTAAACTAACAAGATTGTTAGGATAGCCTAAAAACTTCAACCAAATGCTCCTATCCATGTTTCCTCAATAAGATCATTTACCTAGGGTTTGGTGGACTTGGCATAATTTTCTAACCCTTGATCATTGCACTTAGCATCTTTGGAATGGACTGTCCATATAGACAATACTCAAATTTACACCACCTTGACAGTCACACACATGCATATGACAACATTTTCAAAATGGATAATAATCTTAAACAATACCCTAGGGTTTCAACATGAAATCTTCAATATTTGAATAACAAAATAATAAACCCTAGGATTCTATCATGATGACAACATCCATAACCCACTTGATTGTCATGACATCCCTCACTACTGTTACTAATGTAATTTCTCATGAACATGACAGTCCTTGATTTTTACAATGGTAAGCACCCTTGAAGCCTTCATGCAACTTCTAAAAATTGTGCTAAAATGACTAGATTATGATTGTAGAAGAATGTATGACCAAAGAGTGTTGAGATCCTAAGGAATAATGGGTTTTCCATTGCATTTAGGACTGTTAAGCGGACTTTACAGTTAGAGTATCATGAGATCAAATGGTCTGAAGATGCTTGATAAGTGTATATATCCCTAAGAAGGGCTATTGAGAAACCTATTGAAGTCAAAATCTATTGGTAGGGAACTCATAAAAGAGTGTAGGCTAGTCATGTGTGTGTTAGATTATCATTGGAAAAGAGTGTAGGATAGTCATATGTATAAAGATTTTGTTTTTTTAAAGACTAACATGATTTGGTGATGTTATGTGGATCTTTGATGATTATTGTGTCACTCTAAATCCAAGAGATGAATTGATATTGAGGGAAAAGACTATGGGATGAAAATATTGGACCTTATTTGTGTTGTCCTAATTAGGAAGATTGTCCTCTCAATATCATATCAGTCATAAGAACAATTGGGTTTGTCTTTATACTATAAGGTTATCATGAACAACATTGAAATGGTGTCACATGAGATGCAAGAACAATCATGGGTACTATGATTGCTATAGCAACCCTAAGGCTGTCCTTTACCATAAGATTTTATCACATGACCTATGAATATGATTTCCATATGTCAAAAGGAGAAACAGTGCTAGTATAGAGAATAAAACCCTCATGATTGAATATGGAAGGTGTTGTTAATAAGAGGGTAATCATGGTCTTTACTTACAAGGGGTATTTTAATAGTTGGAGAAGACTATTATAACAATCAGATGTTGACCAACCCATGCACAAAAGGATTTTTGTTCATCACAACACTCTATTCTAACATGATAGAGCAGTCAACTGGAACTAAAGAGTATCCAAATGATTAATATTGGTGGATGAAGGTCATTAGAGAATTGTTAAGAAATCAAGTGGAATATTAAGTGCGTAACCATATATATCTTGTTGAAATTATCTTAATTATGTTGGATTCTCATTATAACCTTGGATTCCAAGTTGGCGAAGGAGATTTGTTGTCATTTATGAGCTATGATTGTCATAATCATTAGAGGCATTGTCATAAAGGGAGTTGTGTAGGATGAAATGTTGTTTGGGACAAACTTAGGACTGTTATAGGCACTAAATATTTGGATAGTTAAAGGGCAGTCTTATCAACAAAAGAATAATCAATCCTAAAACCTCTCTTAACTATTATGACAATGATACCCATGCTATGTGACATTATGCATAAGGATTATTAGGGTTAAACCATTATAATTTCTTGTCATTAGAGGAAAAGGGTAGGGAGGTTGTCATGGATCTTAAGGATAATTGGAACTGTCACGTGGTTAGTATGGTCAATTGACCTTTAAGGACTTGAACTTGTTACATACTAAGAAATTTGTGGATTGTTCAAGATCTTGTTGAAGAGTTTGATCATAAATTGATAAGATAGTGATAGAAGCCTATGTGGTAACCATGCATTGAGAGTCAAATTGCATTATGACTATTACAAACAACCACATAGACTATCACATCATAAACATAGAAGACTATCACGAAACTCTAGATCACTATTAAGGTCAAATATTCAAAATATGCAATAGGCTCTCACTACCCTATTCACATGAAAGATTACTACATCAAATGCAAAGGTATTGGCACTTTGAGAGAAGACAATCATAGTTTGTAAGTTGAATGGCCAAGAGGATGATAGTGACAACTCATTATGATATGAGAACCAAATATATATCAGATTTGCAGCATCAATAGCACATGATACAACAAATTTAATGACATAGTTCAAAATCAAGATACAACAAATTCTATTAGTGATTCAAGATACAACAAAATCATATATATATATATCATGTTTTAATGATTCTAATTCTATTAATACACATAATGATGACTTTTTTAAACTTAGATAGTTCCACATTTAGTGATTGTGAGTGTTCTAAAGAACATAAAGTGAATTAAATTGGACATAAAGAACATACCTTAGAATTCAATATTTGAGTTGACCAATCCTCCAAAATTTGGCTTCAAAATCCTCAAATTGTTCTTTTTCGCAAGTTTAATTATGAAATTTATATAACTCTAGAATATGATTAGTGAAATTTATGGAAAAAAAAACATATATCATCAAATTCATTCTATATCAATGGTAGTTAGCTTTGAAACACTATGAAACATGAAACTTTTAGTTTAAATAATCAAATTTTGTCCAAAAACATGCGAAATTAGTTCTTCTACATTGAAAAAAAAAAGGTGGTGGATTGATCAAAAAATCATTCTTAATATGTCAAACAACATGAAAAAGTGTTTTCTTGTCTGATAG
This sequence comes from Cunninghamia lanceolata, assembly GCA_027924645.1. Taxonomy (NCBI): domain Eukaryota; kingdom Viridiplantae; phylum Streptophyta; class Pinopsida; order Cupressales; family Cupressaceae; genus Cunninghamia; species Cunninghamia lanceolata. Next base: position 26,230 of record BSBN01001327.1, on the reverse strand, counting down.
AATGCATGAAAAGTAGGGAATAATAGACATGTGGGGTTTGAATCACAAAGCACATTTTGGGAAGCATGAAAACATTAAGCTTTCATTCCAACCAAATTCATTCCTAATCATCCCTAAACCACTTCACACCATCTCAAATCACATCCAAATCAATTTAACTTCATCTATAATCATTTTCAAATAAACCCATTTCATCTCAAATACCATCCCTAAACTATCCCTAAATCATTCTAATCATTCCCTAATAAGCCCTAAACCACTTCACACCATCCCTAAAACATTCTAATCATTCCCAAATCATTCCTAATCTAGTCAATTTCACCTCTTATCATCCCTAAACCAATCCATTTCATCCCAACTCCATCCCAAATCAATCTAAGCTCCATCTCAAGCCATCCCCAAAATAATCAAAATCAAACAAATACCTCACCAGGAGCCATTAGAACATCATAAGTGCCAATCTGTCAGTCATTTGCACCATTCTATATATCATATGTGCCAATCTTCTTCTTAGTAGCACCTACCTATCAATCACAAACATCATTCTACACCTAGCCACTCACAGGTGCCATTCTACCATCTTCTAGCCACAGGAGCCATCAGAACATCATAAGCACCAATATGTCAGTCATTTGCACCATTCTATACATCATATGTACTGACCCTAAACCCTAAACTCGATCAACCCTAAACCCCTATCTCATTGTCTCTATCATCCCTCTACCTCTCAATCTCTTTTCCTATGTCTTTGGCCATGTCCCTCACCCTCTATCTCCCTATCTCTCCCTCGCTAAACTCCTAACCCATAAACAATCAACCCGATCAACCCTAAACCCCTATCTCCTTGTCTCTATCATCCCTCTACCTCTCAATCTATATGACTATGTCTCTAGCCATGTCCCTCACCCTCTATCTCCTTATCTCTCCCTCTCTAAACTCCTAACCCCGAAACCCTAAACTCGATCAACCCTAAACCTGATCAACCCTAAACCCTATCTCCTTGTCTCTATCATCCCTCTACCTCTCAATCTTTCTACCTATGTCTTTGGCCATGTCCCTCACCCTCTATCTCCCTATCTCTCCCTCTCTAAACTTCTAACCCCTAAACCTTAAACCTGATCAACCCTAAACCATATCTCCTTGTCTCTATCATCCCTCTACCTCTCAATCTCTCTGCCTATGTCTCTAGCCATGTCCCTCATCCTCTATCTCCCTATCTCTCCCCCCGGTCTCCTTTATATCTCTCTATTGGTCCTCTCTCTCTCTAAACCCTAACCTAAACCTCTAAACCTTAACCCCTAACCCCTAAACCATAAACCCTAAGTTATCCTAAATAATGCCTCTAAACGCTAACCCCTAACCCCTAAAACTGAGCAACCCTAAACCCCTAAACCATAAACCCTGGAAGCAACCCTAAATCTCTATCTCCCTATCTTTCCCAATATCTATCGATCCCCTCGCTCTATCTCTCTCTCTAAACCCTAAACCCTAAACCTAAGCAACCCTAAATCCCTAACCCTTAAACCATAAACCATAAACCCGAGCAACCCTAAAGCCCTAAATAATTCCCCTAAACCCTAACCCAAAACACTGTACTTGAGAAACCCTAAACTCATAAACCTCAAATAATGCCCCTGAACCCTAAACCCTAAACTCGAGAAACCACACTAAACCCCTAAACCATAAATAACTCCCCTTTAACCCTAACCCCTAAACCCTAAACTTGAGCAACCCTAAACTCATAAACCTTAAATAATGCCCCTAAACTTGAGCAACCCTAAATGTCTCTCTCTCTCTTTCAAAACCCCTAAACCCTAAATAATGCCCCTAAATCCTAACCCCTAAACCATAAACCATAATCTTGAGAAACCCTAAACCCCTAAACTCTAAATAATTCCCCTAAACCCTAAACTTAAGAAACCCTAAACTCATAAACCTGACCAACCCTCTCTCTCCAAAACAAGAAAACTAGGACTCTCTCTCTCTCTCTCTCTCCCTATCACCAGGTATCTCTTCCCTCCATCTCCATCCTCTCTTCCTCTTCCTCCCTCTCCCTCTCCCTCTCCCTTGTCAATAAAAAACATGGAAACAAGAAAACTGGGACATGTAAAGAGGGATGAGGATATAAATTGGGATGATGAAATGGAAATAAGATAGTTTATGAAATTTCATTAGATGGGTTCAAGAATGATGAGGAGAGGTAGAGAGGGGAGGGAAGTAGAGAGTGAGAGAGAGAGGGTAGGTGCTAGAGACGAGAGGGAAGTAGAGAGTGAGAGAGGGTAGGAGGTAGACAGGGGAAGGAAGAAGACAGTGAGAGAGGGTAGTAGGTAGAGAGGGGAGGGAAGTAGAGAGTGAGAAAGGGTATGAGGTAGAGAGGGGAGGGAAGTAGAATGGGAGAGAGAGTAGGAGGTAGAGAAGGGAGGGAAGAAGAGGGTGAGAGAGGGGAGGAAAGTAGAGAGGGAGATAGGGTAAGAGGCAAAGAGGGGAGGGAAGTAGAGAGTGAGAGAGAGGGTAGGAGGTAGAGAGGGAGGGAGAAGAGAGTGAGACAGAAGGTAGGAGGTAGAGAGGTGAGGGAAGTAGAGGCTCAAAAATAGGGTAGGAGGTAGAGAGGGGATGGAAGCAGAGAGTGAGAGAGGGTAGGAGGTAGAGAGGGGACGGAAGAAGAGAGTGAGAGAAGGTATGAGGTAGAGAAGGGAGGGAAGAAGAGACTTAAAGAGAGGGTAGGAGGTAGAGAGGGGAGGGAAGTAGAGAGTGAGAGAGAGGGTAGGAGGTAGAGAGGGGAGGGAAGTAGAGAGTGAGAGAGAGGGTAGGAGGTAGAGAGGGGGGAGAAGAGAGTGAGAGAGAATGTAGGAGGTAGAGAGGTGAGGGAAGCAGAGACTCAGAAAGAGGGTAGGAGGTAGACAGGGGAGGGAAGTAGAGAGTGAGAGAGATGGTAGGAAGTAGATAGGGGAGAGAAGAAGAGAGAGATAAGGTAGGAGGTAGAGAGGGGAGGGAAGTAGAGACTTAGAGAGAGGGTAGGAGGTAGAGAGGGGAGGGAAGTAGAGAGTGAGAGAGACGGTAGGAAGTGCAACTGCCCTTGTAGACATGTATGTAAAGTGTGGAAGCATAGACAAGGCATGTCAATTGTTTGACCTAACACCTCAAAGAGATGTTCTGTAATGGAATGCAATGAATGCAAGATATGCAAAAGATGGATTTGTTGAAAAGGCTTTAGAAACTTTGAAGCAAATGCAATTGGCATCTATAAAGCCAAATAAACTCGACATAATGCAAATGCATTATAACGTGCTCGCATTATGTTGAGCTTAGTTAGACATGTTTTTCCAATTTTTTTACAAAATTTTTAGATAATCTAGAGCGTGCTCCCCATCAGGATGGTGCTTTTTTCAATGAAAAGTAAAAAAAATACCACCATAATCTTAAGCTCTCTGTTAGCTATCTAACCATATAATTGTTTTCACATTTTGAGTATGTTAAGGGTTTCATCTTTAATTTCTTTTGTTAATGTATCCATTTTTTTTCAAAAACTAGCGTCTAGTATTTTTGACCTTTCTTTTTAACCATTCATTGAAATTTGAATTAAGTTTACATTTTTAGAAACTAGACTCCATTCTACACGTATTCAAAAAAATATTTCAATTTTTGATTAGTTTTCAAATTTTTTAGGGGGGAGTACACTCAAATTTCTATTTTTCAAGATGTGTCCACTTTGAAAATTACTAAAAAATCAATTATTTATAGAAAAATTATCAGTAAAATCAGGGATAAACTACATAGTGTTAGCTAATTTCTCACTGAAGCGATTTTTGAAATACTAAAAAAAAGTTAACATTTTAGGAGGACCACACTAGATGCTATGTTATATTTTTTTGAGAAAAATAGGACCAATTTGTGTGCTCCCCCTTTTTGAACCCCTTAATCTCAACCATTTTTGAAAAAAACTAGTAGTTTAGAAACTAGATTCGAAACACTACGACTCTTGTTTTTGTTGCATCTTCAAATTTTGAGTGTAACTATCTTCAATTTCTCATCCAACATCAATGTTTCCTGATTTCAGAAAAAAAGTGGCATCTTAAGACCCCCTTTTGGTCCCTCATCTTTGTGCACTTACCCCTATACTCTTTGGTAGACCAGGTAGTCTAACCACTTCCTTGAAAAATATCTCTGCAATATGAACTACATTTATTTTCTGGCAAGGAATGAAATGTGCCATCCTAGAAAATCTATCAACGACCACAAAAATGGAATCATCACCTCTCTAAGTCCTTGGAAAACCAAGTACAAATCCATGCTAATGTCTTCCCATAGTCTTTCAGGCACAGGTAAAGGCTGATATAAACTAGTATTTTTACACACTCCCTTAGCCATCTAACATACCTTATAACTTTGTACAAACTTTTCACATCCTGATACAACTGTGGCCAATAATAGTTCTCACTTACTAAGGCAACAATTTTTTCCCTTCCAAAATGTCCTGTTAATCCCCCACTATGCTTTTCTTTTATCTGAAAGGAAGCAACGTGTGCGGAAAATGCTTCCTACACTAATCTAATGAGGGAAGTAGTATGCAAATTCTTTTCAATCTTTACAATTACAGTGATGTTAGCACAACAATAGAGATAATGTAGCAATACACACACAGAATGTAGATAGAGGAGAGAGACAAGATATACCATGGGGAAAACCCTTACGGGAGAAAAACCCCACACTCCAAAACATAGCTCAAATGTATTACAATAAACAATGCAGATTACAATACAATTTCATATCCAATGCTCTTTTAGGAGTCTTCGACACTTGTATCTAGAGATATTCTGATAGCATAACAGTACCTGTCAATCACTATATGCCTATCCCATCCAAGCACCTATTTTTATAGAGTTTACAAGGTAAAATATGAACCTTCTAGAGATGGGCATCCATCTTGGCCTCATGGCCCAAAACCCATGCCTAAGGACACTTGTCCAACATTACAACATGGATTTTACACTCGTCACAACACCCCATCCCAATGTGGGCGCTTAGTTCCAAGATAGGCTATGACAGATGCTCTTATGCACCTTACAACTATCATAGAATCCATCATAACTAACATCACTTACAGCTATAAGAGAATCTATCATAAACTAACTAAAAATAGCATATTCCTCTTACATGTCATAACCTCCCTTGGGCACCCAAAGCCTCAAAGATGCTCTTTGACACATGTCTTCACCTATCATAGAATCTTCTATTCTTGACTCTTACGCATCATAGAATCTGTCATAGGAATCCGTCATAACACTTACGTGTCATAACTCCTTACACACTACACAAGATGCCAACACATGGCAGAAAACTTGTACCACAATATGGAATGCCTACATCCACATGGGATGAGTTGACCATCCTAGTCACATTCCAAGTGGAGTGACAACCCACCATGCCACTTCACACTAGGGTAAAAGAAAGAAGTTGGGTCCACATATAGGGGAAGTGTCGTGCAAAAAAAAGCCCTGACAGGAATGAGCACCTGAGCCTAGAACGCATACCCATTTTAAAACAGGTACCTGTTTTATTTTTTTTATTATTTTAGAAATGGGTAACAGGTTTGTTTTTTATTGTTTTTTAGAATGGGTAACCGTTTTAAAACGGGTACCCATTTCTATAATTTTGAATTTCACACCCATGCTTTTGGTTTGGTTTTAGGCTCGGAAAAGGCATGGGTAGCTGACCTTGAGCCTTGGACCTGCAAGTATTTGTCTAAGTATAGAACAAAAGGAAAGACTGACTTTACCTATATGGTTGACGACATTTTTTTCTTAATTTTTTTACAAAATCAAAACCGATTACAGATGACAGTGTCTAGTTTTCAAACATGTAATTTTTGTTTTGATTGGACTTTTTTTTCTATTTATTATTTAATTTATGAGCAAACTAGTCCCAAAACTTGAAATGCAGGTGTTTGTATTTTTTTAAGAACTTTTAATTTTTAAAATTTTTTTTAAAAAAAATTATATGACATCAATCTACACATCATTATTTACACAATGAAAAAAAAATCATTTTATGATTAGTTTTGCTCAAATTATGTTGGTCGTACACAAGGGGTTTTCAAAAACAACAATTAGGGCCAATAAAAAATTAATAAAAAATATATATTTGGAAAAAAATTATAAAAAAATATCCTCATCAATCTTCACTGTACTACACATCTTTCCCAAAAGGATTTATAAAAATACTCTTATTTAGGTCAAATTATGTTGCTCGTACATGTGCATGGTATGGTTAAAAAAAAGTGACTTTTAAACAGTGGTTTTTAGAAATGCCTATTGAAAATCAATTTGTATCATCTAAGTATTAAAATAAATTACATATTTGGAAACTAGACTCCGAGTATTACATTTCATATTACTAAATTTTTTTAAGATTCAATCTTTAAGTGCCTCAAATTTTTAGGTCAAATGTGACAAATTCTAAAAATCAGGGAAAACACTTCCACTTTTTGGCCAAAAAGTGGACCCAACTTCTTGCACTGACCCACTAAATGACAAAACAAGATGTGCAACACAAATTACATCATAAGCAAATAACTAAATACATAATCAAATAATTAATGCTAAGAATTACCAAGGTTGACACCTTAATTCCCAACATTCTCCCACTTGTCGAACACCTTGTAAGAGCCAATAGAAATAACAAAATTTTAACTGCTATAGGCCGAGAGGGCCATAGACCCCGAACACCATCTGAACTTATCAATGCCCACTGGTTTCGTTAATGCATTTGCAACATTCTTCAAAGTTTCTACCTTGTCCAATATCACCTTTCCATCCTCTACCATGTCTTGCACAAAATGAAACTGTACATCAATATGCTTTGTTCTGGCATGGAAAGTTGGATTCTTTTCTAAGTAAATTGCACTCTAACTATCACAACAGATAGTAATATGTCTTGCATCAACACCAATATTTGAACACAACCTTTTAAGACAAATGGCTTCCTTACAAGCATGAGTAGTTGTCATGTACTCAACTTTTGTCGTGGACAAAGTGACCACAGGTTGCTGCTTACTCATCCAACTAATTGCACCACCGAACATAGTAAACACATAAGCACTGGTGGATCTCCTGTTGTCAATGTCACCCGCCCAATCAGAATCCACAAATCCTCAAATACTCACAGAATGTAGAGGTCCTGTAGGATGACCATGATAACATAGGGAATACTCAAAAGTACCCTGCAAATATTTGAACACTCTCTTCACTGCATCCCAATGTACTTGTCTAGGATTAGCCATAAACCTACTAAGGACTCCCACTGCTTGGGCAATGTCTGGTCTAGTACAGACCATAGCATACATCAAGCTGCCAACAACACTAGCATAAGGTACTTTGCTCATATCCTCTGTCTCAGAAGGAGACTTTGGACAATCATTAACAGATAACTTTGTCCCCAAAGAAACAGGGACACTCAATGGACTACAATCTACCATGCTAAATTTCTCCAACATGGTCTTCACATACTTACTCTGGGTTAGCCAAAGTTTTCTATTTTCTCTGTTTCTTCTCATTTCTATTCCCACAATGTATCTGGTTGCCCCTAAATTTTTCATTTCAAACTATGCTGATAACTGAGACTTCAAATCAGAAATCATATTCTTACCATTCCCAATTTACATCTCATCAACATACAGTGCAATAATGAGAATGTGATCATTGTCAAATTTGTAATACACACAATGATCTAATTTCAACCTCAGAAATCAAATGGACAACACAAAGGCATCAAATTTCATGTACCACATCGTAGGAGATTGCTTTAAACCATACAAAGACTTATTCAACTTGCAAACCAAATTTTCTTTACCTTTTTCTATGTAATTCTCTGGCCGTGACATGCAAATCTCTTCCTCCAAATCACCATGAAGGAAAACTATCTTAACATCCATCTACTCCACCTCTAAATCATAAGTTGCTACAAGAGATAACATGAACCGGATAGATGTCAACTTTGCAATGGGAGAGGAAATTTCACCATAATCGATTCCCTCCACTTGTGAGTACCCCTTCATAACCAATCTGGCCTTGTACTTCTCAACACTGCCATCTGCACCAAATTTCTTCTTGAACACCCATTTATAGCCAACAGGTTTCCATCCTTCAAGCAAAGACACCAAGTCCCAAGTTTTATTCTTCTCCAAACAAGCCATCTCATCTTCCATGGACTCCTTCCAGGAACCTGCATCTTTCATGCCCATAGCCTTTGTCACAGTTCTAGGCTCATCAATGTTAGTAATCAAGGCAAAAGCACAACTAGAATCTAGCAATGAATATCCAAACCTATCATGTTGCTTCCTTGTTTGTGTAGACCTCCTCAAAGGATGAGGTTGAGGTTCTGCTTCTTCTTCTGAGATTTCAGAGCTGTTAGAGCTCTCCTCATCATCAGGTCTCACAGGGTCTTTCAGGTCAGTCTTCTCAAGGGTAGAAGGAAACTGAACCACATCCTGTTTCTTTTCTTTCTCTTTTGGTTGTAGAACAATGGGAGAAGGTGTTAGCTCTCTGAAAATAACACTTCTTCTATACAACACTTTTTCAGTTACAGGATCCCAAAGCTTGTATCCTTTCACACTAACACCATAGCCAATGAAGATACACTTAACAACCTTATTTTCCAATTTTGACCTCTTCTCCCTAGGCACATGAGCATATGCCTCACAACCAAAAACATGAAGATGTTTTATTGAAGGCTTCTTACCAGACCACACCTCCATGGGAGTCTTACCAACAAGAGATGATGTAGGAGACCTTTTTACCAGGTAGCAAGCAGTGGCAATAGCTTCATCCCAACACTTTTGTTCAAGGCTAGCTCCACTAAGCATACTCCTAGCCTTCTCCACCAGTGTCCTGTTCATCCTCTCTACAACTCCATTTTGCTGTAGGGTGTATGGAGTTGTCTTATGTCTTTCAATCCCATGTTCTTTACAGAACTTATCAAACTCTATCGAACAAAACTCACCACCATTTTCATTTCTCAAACACTTAATCCTTTTACTAGTCTGATTCTCAAGAAAAGCTTTAAACTCTTTGAACTGACTAAAGACTTCAAATTTGCTTCTGAGAAAATAAATCCATGTCCTTCTACTATAATCATCTATGAATGATACAAAATATACAGATTTAGAGATCGAAGGAAAATTAACTGGACCAAACACATCAAAATGAATAAGATCCAACACACTAGAAGACTTATGAGAACTCAAGTAAAACTGAACACTATTTTGCTTTCCATATATACAATGTTCACAAAAGTTGAAATCAAGATTACAATCATCTAACCCCTCAACGAGGTTTTTATTTTTCAGGGCTCTAAGACCCTTCTCACCAATGTGGCCAAGTCTCTTATGCCATAACATTGTCTTCTCAGCAGGAAGTCTAACTTCCAAAGCATGAGCACTCTTGGGTACCCAAAATACACTACCATCAGAAGTTGATACAACAGATCTTTTCATTGTTGGTTCCAATGGTGGAGATGAAGTCACTGCAGCTCTTTTCTTCAAGTCAGAAGAACTATTGCATTGTGAGGTGCATGCCTATAGCTAAAACAGAGTACCTCTTCAAGTACCCTTCACAAGCACCATAGCTGCTCTAGTCATCTTGCATCCTTCTTTTGAGACGAAAACCTATACACTTGCATCATTCAATTTACTTACAGAAAGTAGGTTTTATGCCAAGCTTGGGTTGTGCATAACCCAAGAGATCCCCTTCACTCGTCCATTAGGGAATCGGATTGTGACTCTTCCACGACCAACTATCTTTAGATGAGAATTGTCACCCAGGTACACTCTTCCACCATTGAACTCTTCATACTTTGTAAACTAGTCTCAATGCGAGATCATGTGAAAAGAGGCACTGGAATCAATCAGCCACACATCATCAGATGCATGGGTGGTCAAGGTTGCAATGAAAGCATCACCATCATCTTGTGACTTGTTAGAATCTGAATTTAGGACATTCTTCTTCTTTTTCTTTTTATCCTCTTTGCATTCCTTTCGAAAATGTCCAGTTTTTCTATAGTTCCAACATAGTGCCTTGGACTTTCCAGGAGATTTGGATCTACCCTTCTCATCTTTCTTGTCCTTTTTCTTCCCTTTCTCCTTGGGCCTTCCACAAACTGCAAGAGCCTCTTTGGCTGACTCAGATGACTTTCTCTGCATTTCTTCAAATAACAATGAAGAACCACTTCATCCATCTTAAACGTGGATGTGGTACTCCCGATGGCCATTACAAGATGGTCCCACGAGTTCGGCAAAGAACAAAGCAAGGTTATACATCGATCCTCCTCCATCTTCACACCAATAGATGCCAACTGTGCAACTAGCATGTTAAAGGCATACAAATGGTCTGTAACGGATCCTCTATCCTCCATCCTCAGAGAATACAACTTCTTCCTCAAGAATACCTTGTTCACCAGGGATTTGGCTTGATAAATGTCTCCCAGCTTCTTCCATAGTTCTTTTGTGGTCTTCTCTTGATGGACATTTAACAAGACAGAGTCAGCCAAACAGAGTCTCACAAGCTCCTTAGCTTTCTGATCCTTGAGATCCCAATCATCTTGCAACATTGACGTTATTTTTACACTGGAAATGGTTTCCCATAGGTCTCTATCAACAAGCATGTCTTCCATCTTAGGTTTCCACAACTTGAAATTGGTACCATTAAACTTCTCCGCCTCTACTCTTCTGGATGTGTTTGCCATCTCCTTCCTGCAAAAATATTACAGAATACTTTGCATAGACTCCCACTCAATCTAAGATCAGCACAAAAAACCCCTACCTAGTAGCTAGGACCAAAACTGGCCAGGCTCTGATACCAACTGAAAGGAAGCAAGGTGTGCAAAAAATGCTTCCTACACTAATCTAATAAGGGAAGTAGTATGCAAATTCTTTTCAATATTTACAATTAAAGTGATGTTAAGACAACATAGATATTGCAGTAATACACATGCACATAGAATGTAGATAGAAGAGAGAGATAAGATATACTGTGGGGAAAACCCTTACAGGAGAAAAACCCCACTCCAAAACATAGCTCAAATGTATTACAGTAAACAATGCAGATTACAATACAATTTCAGAGCCAATGCTCTTTTAGGAGTCTTCGACACTCATATCTGGAGATATTCCAACAGCATAACAGTACCTGTCAATCACTATATGCATCTCCCATCCAAGCACCTATTTTTATAGAGTTTACAAGGCAAAATAGGAACCTTCTAGAGATGGGTATCCATCTTAGCCTCATTGCCCAAAACCCATGCCTAAGGACACTTAAGTCCAACATTACAACATGGATTTTACACTTGTCACAACACCTCATCCCAATGTGGGCACCTAATTCTAAGATAGGCTATGCCAGATGCTCTTACGCACCTTACAACTGTCATAGAATCTGACATAACTGAAAACACTTACAATTGTAAGAGAATATGTCATAAATTGACCAAAAATAGCATATTCCTCTTACAACATGTCATCACCTCCCTTGGGTGCCCAAAGCCTCAAAGATGCTCTTTGACACATGTCTTCACCTGTCATAGAATCTTCTATTCTTGACTCTTACATGTCATAGAATCTATCATAGGAATCTGTCATAACACTTACGTGTCATAACTCACACAATAGACAAGATGCCAACACATGGCAGAAAACCTCTACCACAATATGGGACACCTATATCCACATTGGATGAGTTGGCCATCCTAGTCACATTCTAAGTGGAGTGACAACCCACCATGCCACTTCACACTAAATGACAAAATAGGATGTGCAACACAAATTACATCATAGGCAAATAAATAAATACACAATCAAATAATTAATGCTAGGAATTACCAAGGTTGAGACACCTTAATTCCCAACATTATCAAGTTCTATATCATGGAACTTCTTGGAATGCATAACTGACTTCCTCTGAATAACATGCCATTTTAGATTATATAATCTAACTAGTGTGTTCTGTCCATAGTGATATGTTCCAATCAAGCTTTCCATATTTTCAAAAAATCTAGATCCTCTGGATATAAATGTTTGAGTTTTTCAAACCCAACAACTTCAATTCTCATCTCTACCAACAAATTTTCCTTCCTACTCAAGGCATTTGCAACTCTATTAGACTTCCCACTTTTATGCTTCAACATAAATGTATGTCTTTGCAAAAAATTGACCCATTTCAAATGCCTTTGATTTAACTTTACTTGACTATTCAAATACTGTAAGCCTTGATGATCAATATACAAAACAATTTTTTTAGGCAAAAGATAATGTCTCCATTTCTTTAATGCTTGAAAAATAGCATAAAATTCCTGATCATAAACATAATACTTCTTCCTAGAATCATTGAGTTTTTCACTAAAATATGCAATGGGTCTTCCTTCTTGAATTAATACAACTCCTATGGAACTACCACTAGCATCATAATCTACTTGAAATACCTTGTTAAAATCTGGAAGTGCTAAAACAGGTTGTTGTGTAACTTTTTGCTTCAACAAATCAAAAATCTTGGGTGGGCCCCTATAGTCCATTTAAATTCTTTTCTATATCATGTGATTGTTTCAATTAAAGGTGCACATATGCTACTAACATTTTTGATGAACTTTTTGTAAAAACTAGCCAATCCATGAAATGATCTTACCTTACTGATACTCCTCGGTGTAGGCCATTCTACGATAGCCCTAACTTTCTCTAGATCCATCTTAAGACTCTCAACTGAGATCACAAATCCTAGGTATACTAATTCTTTCTTCAAAAAGATCTTGCATTTCTTCAAATTTATCAACAATTTATCTTTTCTCAACCTCTCAAAAAATCTACAAACATGCATCAAATGTTCCTCTAAAGTTTTGCTAAAAATCAGAATATCATCTAAATAGACAATAACAAACTTACCCAAAAATTCTTTGAGTACCTCATTCATGAGCCTCATGAAAGTGCGCGGTGCATTGGTTAGTTTGAATGACATCACTAACCACTCATACAGACCTTCTTTTGTTTTGAATGATGTCTTCCATTCATCTCCTTCCCATATCCTGATTTGGTGATACCCACTCTTTAAATCTATTTTTTGTGAAGTACTTTGCTCCACTTAGGTAGTCCATGATATCGTCCATCCTTGACAAAGGAAATTTATACTTGATTGTGATTTTGTTGATGACCTTGGAATCGGTACACACCTCCATTCTCCATGCTTCTTAGGTGATAGTATTATAGGTACTGCACATGGACTCAAACTCTCTCTGATTAGCCCCTTTTTCAACAATTCCTAAACTTTTCTATTCAGCTCCTCATTTTTTGTAGGAGTCATTCTATGGGCTACCTTGTTAGACAAACTAGCTCTTGGTATCAAATCCATTTGATGACTTATGCTTCTCACTAGTGGAAAACTTTTAAGTACATTATCTAAAACAATATCTTTGAATTCATCCAACAAATGGGTATGTGCAGGATCATGATGGGCCAAACTATACCTCTAAGTGGCAATGAAAATATAAAAAATTAGACTTAATCAAGTTCATGTGAAAATTTGAATGGATTATCTACACAATTTGAAAAAGATGTAAGAACAAAATTTGTAGAGAATTGAATCTAGTTTATGAGCTACTTTTTTTTTAAAACTAAATTTACTTAGTGAAAAATAAATATTTCAATGAACAAACTATTAATTTTTTTAGAAAAAAGAAAAAAGTGGGTGTCTGTCCAGCCAACCTAACTATGAGCAAAAAAAATATTTTTTTTGAAACTTTCAAAATAAGTAGAGGACTCATGCCTGGATGTGACGCATATTTTTTTGAAATTTTTTTCCAATAAAATAATTAGTTATGATTTTTTTATTGTGACTTTTTTTTAAAAACTAAAGAGTAATTGTCCAACCAACCTAACTCGATAAAAAAAAATCAGAATTCAATTTTTTTTTAACCTGTAGCCAACAGAGCATAGAGTGTGACGCATCTTTTGGATCTAAAAAAGGTGAAATAGTTTGAAAGTTATGGATGTTTTTTCAATCAGTGTATCCATCAAGATTTCAGACACACACTATATAGAAAATTATTAATAATTATTTAATAAAATGATAATCAAGAAAATCTTATATTTTTTAGAAGCTGACAATTTCCTCTATAAACCCTTTTCATTTTATCAATTTTGCATAAAAAAAGTTGTCAACATGAAGGGGTGAAGTTTGAAGAAGAGAGTGAACTAGTAAACACGTTAGAATTCAGGGAAAGTTGACTATGATAGTCCCAAGCCTAAATACAAGGCAAAATCGAAGCAAAACGGATATCTGTTATTAACGGATATCCGTTTTGCTTTGTTAAAATACTATTTTTCCTTTTTTATGTTTTACAAAATGGATATCTGTTTTGCAAAATGGATATCCATTTTTGGTTGCCCAAAATGGATATCCGTTTCGCTTTACCCTAGATGTTACTCTCTCTCTCTCTCTCTCAAAAGGTGGTCTATCGATATCCTGCAATGGTCATAAGAATTCATCTTTAGCTTTATGTAAAATACTAAAAAGGTGGTCTATCGATATCCCGCCATATTCTTATGACCATCTCATCTAATTTCATCTATGATTGAAAAGGCTTGTCTATTTTCTAAGTTTTGTAAAGAGCATTGATAACAACATTGTAATGTCCATTTTTAGATCCATTTTCTACATTTTGTATAATCACATTGGTAGTCTATGAAATCACATTTTTTTTTTAGGCATTCTATGAAATAGTTAGCAATGCCTTGTCTATGTTTCCATAGTTTTTATAAATATTTACTAGAAAGTTACCAAATATAATATTTGATAAGAATCCCCCTATCAGTATTCTTTTGATGGATGCACATGTACCATTCCTTTGGTGTAAGTAAATAAGATAGTAGAAAAGATCATGGAGTTTGGCTATATACAAGTCAACTACATTTGTTTGAAGATTTTTTAAACTTTTTCAACAAATTTCATTATGTTATGCATTGTAATGTTGGCACTTTGTAAGTTCTTTTTTGAAATGTATGTAAACATAAGAACAATCTACACATAATAGTTGGTCTTTTGGTAAATGAACATTGTGGAACTTTATGAGGCATGAGGATGTTGAACTTCATTGCAATTTACAAGTTTGTGGATGAATGCATTAGGATTTTGCATTGATGATGCATAATTATTTTCAAAACCTTCATTTATATACTTACTAGATTTTGGGAAGTGGAGTCATGTTTTCCATCTACAACTTTGCAAAGGTTCCACTTTTCACCAAATAGATTAACATTACTTTTAATCATGTAAGACTTTGGGAATGTTAAGATAAAATTAAGTCGGCAAAAGTGCACCTTGCTTCTCTCTCTCTGACCTATCTACCTCCTAATTAAATCCTATTCCTAGCTTTCTAGTTTTCCTTTCCTTTCCAATTTCCTTAGGAGAGAGAGAGAGATAGATAGAAAGAGAGTCCTAGTTTTCTTGTTTTCATTTCCTTCATCAATAAGGGAGAGGGAGAGATGGGGAGATATAGGAATGATAGGGGAGAGAGAGGCAAGAGATAGAGAGATAGCTAGATAGAGAGAGAGGAGACAAATATGGAGACATAGAGGAGACATAGGAGAGAGATAGGGAGAAGGATTGACAGGTAGAGGGATGATAGAGATAAGGAGATAAGGGAGAGATAGGGAGATAGATGTTCAGGGTTTAGGGTTAGGGTTTAGGGGCATTATTTAGGGTTTTTTGGAGAGAGAGAGAGAGAGAGAGAGAGAGAGAGAGAGAGAGAGAGAGAGAGAGAGAGAGAGAGAGAGAGAGAGAGAGAGAGAGAGAGAGAGAGAAGAGAGAGAGAGAGAGAGAGAGAGAGAGAGAGAGAGAGAGAGAGAGAGAGAGAGAGAGAGAGAGAGAGAGAGAGAGAGAGAGAGAGAGAGAGAGAGAGAGAGAGAGAGAGAGAGAGAGAGAGAGAGAGAGAGAGAGAGAGAGAGAGAGAGAGAGAGAGAGAGTTACTTGGGGTTAGGGGTCAGGGTTTATGAGTTTAGCATTGCTCAAGTTTAGGGTTTAGGGGTTTAGGGTTGCTCGGGTTTAAGGTTTAGGGTTTAAAGAGAGATAGAGAGAGGGGACTGATAGATATTGGGAGAGATAGAGGAGACAGAGGGGAGAGATAGGGAGATACAGAGTGAAAGACATGTTCAAAGACATAGAGAGAGATTGAGAGGTAGAGGGATGATAGAGATAGGGAGAGATAGGGAGATAGAGGTTTAGGGTTGCTTGGGTTTAGGGGCATTATTTAGGGTTTAGGGTTTATGGTTTGGGGGTTAGGGGTTAAGGTTTAGAGGTTTAGAGAGAGATAGAGGACCAATAAGGATATATAGAGGAGACTGAGGGGAGAGATAGAGAGATAGGAAGATAGATGTTTAGGGTTACTTGGGTTTAGGGGTTAGGGTTTCTCAAGTTTAGGGGTTAGGGTTTAGGGGCATTATTTAGTGTTTAGGGTTTATTGTTTAGGGGTTAGGGGTTTGGGTTTAGAGGTTTAGGGTTTAGGGTTTGTAACATCAAAAAATGTCCCCTTGGGGGATTTTATCTCCTAAGGTTTAGCTCCCGGGTCCTCATAGTGCATGTGATGTACTTGAGCTTAGATTTATGCTTTCTGTTGAATTTCACTAGGTTTTGCACTAGATTCCTCTCTAGGGTTGCATCCTAGGGGTGTTGTAGTAGATTTTGTGGCCTTAGTGGATTGTTATTAGATATATTCCTCACTAACCTTTGATTAAATTTCTTACAACACCTTTTTATTTCATGATTGCATTGAAAATTTGATGAAAATTGCATGATTTAAGGGTTTTTCACTAGCTTTTCATTGCTTATCTTCACAAGACTACTCTACAAGCGTGTTGTAACAGAATTTGTTACTTTATCAGACTTATATCAGACCTATTTACTTCTTCCCTCAGTCACATCCTTTACAACACCTTTTTTTTGACACTTTTGCATTGAAATTTGATCGAAAATTGCATGTTTTTAGGCTTTTCACTAGGTTTGACTAGTCAAGTCTCTACAAACACTCTAAAGGCGTGTTGTGTCTTATTTTCTCTCACAAGGTGACTGATTACATGGTTATTATCTGATATCCATCATAAAATTTTACACAACTCCCTTTCTATCAGTTGTTTGCATGCTTTTATTGTGAAAAAGTTGCATATTTTGCTTGATTTTTACTAGGGTTTGACTTGCAAACTTGTTAAACTTGCATGGAATGCGTGTTGTGAAGGATATTATTGATAGAATTGACTGATATACCTGACATAATCTGATTAACATCTTAAATTTCATTACAACACTCTTTTTTTTGAACATTTACATTCACATTTTTTGAAAAAATTGCATATTTTTGCATAATTTCACTAGTTTTTGGACTTACAATCATTTAGGATTGCATTCAAAAGTGTGTTGTGAAGCATATATCTGATTTAAAGGACTGATATTTCTGTATTTACTTCTACACCTCATAAATTTGATCACAACACCTTTTCTTTACATAATTCGCATTGAAAAAAAAGCATAAAAATCTAGCATCTTTAGTTCATTTACATTCATATTTTGAGCATTTGAAAGCTTGCATATTTCATGGATTCCTCTTATTATTCAATGGAAGATTTATTTACATACATTAGGGACCCTGATACCTTTTGCAAATTCATCAACATGAATCCTCAGGTCCTGCAACAAATATCATCCATCCATGACAAAGATTATATAGGGTTTATGAGTTTAGCATCGCTTAAGTTTAGGGTTTAGGGTTTAAGGGTTTAGGGTTGCTCAGGTTTAGGGTATAGGGTTTAGGGGTTTCAGGTTTACGGTTTAAAGAGAGATAGAGAGAGGGAACTGATAGAGATTGGGAGAGATAGAGGAGACAAAGGGGAGAGATAGGGAGATATAGAGTGAGAGACATGTCCAGAGACATAGAGAGAGAGAGAGATTGAGAGGTAGATGGATGATAGAGATAGGGAGATAGGGAGAGATGGGGAGATAGAGGTTTAGGGTTGCTTGGGTTTAGGGGCATTAATTAGGGTTTAGGGTTTATGTTTTTGGGGTTAGGGGTTAAGGTTTAGAGGTTTAGAGATAGATAGAGGACCAATAGGGATATATAGAGGAGACTGAGGGGATAGATAGAGAGATAGAGTGTGAGAGATATTGGTGTTTCAATTCGCACCTCTGGTATGCGATTTGGAAACAGACAGCTATGCACAGATAAACTACTCTCCTAATTGAAGGGGGAGTTCCCTTTCTTGCTGATGTTCGCTGAAAAGATAACTTGAATGAAACTTCGCCTATCTTCTTTTTGATTCTCAGCTGCAAAGCACAAGGTTATAAAACTCTAAACACTGCAGAAGAGGTTTTTCCTTTTTAATAAAACTTCTACTACAACTAGCATAGACTAATGACGCTTTTCAACCTCCTGAGTAAATTCAGAGCAAAGGAAGTTGAAAGTGAACGGGGAATGATTGTTAACACAAAAACTCAAGTAGTTTTCCTCCTGATTTACACCACAAGACTAAGAGTACTTTAATGATGAAAGCTGAAAATGAAAGCCATAGAAGCTACACATCTGGTGACAAAAACTTGATGAATTGATATAGAATATCAGAGCAAAGTAGTCATGAGATTTCTATTCAATATCAGAAAGTTTAATACAACTCCAGGACAACCAGACTGTAGCAAAAGGTAGGCATACAGTAAGCGATCAAACACCAGAGAACACTGAACACAAATGAACAAACACCTGGAATAACAATGTTTGCAGGCTAGAATAGGCACAGCAAATTTGCTATCTCAAAAGTCATTCCTTACAATGAACTCAGATTGAACAGACACTTGGAATAACAATGTTTGCAGGCTAGAATAGGCACAACAAATTTGCTATCACAACTACCATTGCAAACAATGGGCAAGGATGACCTTATTTATATTGAAATCAAAGGAGTAGGGAACCCTAAAATCTCCTTGATTAACCCTAACTTGCCAACTTGCAAGCTTTATTACTATTCTAAGACAAAGATACAATAAACAAATGCTTTAAAGCAAAAAGATTCCAACTATCACAATGTGCTTTCTTTCTAAATATAGAATGGATGAGCTTAGGATGAAAGCACCTGCTTTAAAACAGAAAGCATATGTTTTAAAGCTGCTTTATTTTGGAATGCATCCTCATCAAAATTCTACCTTTTTGGTGATGTCATCCGTCGATATTCTGGGAAATATATCTTCTAAAAAGCGAGTGACCACATCTCTACCAGGAACACTGATACTCTCTAGAACAATATTCTAATTCTCTAACATTTCTTCACCATTGGCAACCATTTGAAGAAATTCGTGAACTTCACCCGCAGCCTTGTCAAATTTCACTGACATTGCGGCAAGATGACTCATCTTGCCGGCATTGATATCATCATTAAAGTTGTTGCGGACGAGAGTCTGGAACTCTGCTTGCACTTCCCCGAGGTCATACAGGGTACCACCTTCTTTCTCATATGAACACAGGATCTGAGAGACAAAGGATCTGACAAACTTGAGGATGCCGATTACCTTTTCTTTCCATTCTGTCAACTCTGAAATCATACTGTCATAAGTTTTTACTATGAAAAGATATTGTGCTTTCCAAGTAGAAACTGTCTTGTTTATCTTCAGCTGAATCAATAGTATCAAGTGCAATCTTCAAGTCAGAGATAATGATCTCAAACACCAGTCTATTTTCTGCCATGATCTGCTGTGACCCCTGTATGCCTTGGCGTAAATCATGAGCGTTGTACTTCAACTAATAAAGCTCTGCAAGTACAACTCTCTCTTTGGTCACAAATTCTTCTACCCAACTATCCATGTGCCTCCCATAGAGGACCAACTTACTGAAATGCCGTTGATCAGCTGGTGATCCAAGACTTGGTGGAAGAAGCAAATCAACCTATGAAGTGCCATGGAAAAGGTTAGAAATATATTGCCGCAACTATCGAACCTCAGCTTTGAGAGCTGCCTTGTCTTCTCCATCTCTCAACACCCTTTCCTTCAAGCTATCCGCTGCAACCTCAAAGAGATTGACATCTGTATGGCGAGTACTTCTGCCAAGGTTAGCTTTGACAACTGTGAAGTCATCAACCTCGACATCATTAGCACTTCTATTTTCTGGAGTATTGCAGTCTCAAGAATGATTTCTCCATCCGCATTCTTCTCAATGTGAATCTGCTTTTCTTCTCAATGTGAATCTGCTTCTTTAGCTGCTTGTCTGGTGTGTCTTGATAGACGCTTTTTAGCTCTGTTAAGTCCAGCTGATATGAGGGCTTTCTTCTCTTCCTTCCCAAAATGTTTTCAAGCCAGGATGAGCCATCCTCTCTTGAAAACTTGATTCTTGCCTCGTCAGCTCCTGATGAATCAATGCTTGCATCAAAGTTGCAAACTGGTGAATTTGGCTCTGAATCTATGTGAATAGGAGAAGGGATCGGTGAAGGTGGAGATACATGATCTGAAGGTAACACTTCATCATGCGGCCGTTGTTTCAACAGGAGCTTCTGGTTCAACTGGTGGATGTTCTTGTTGGACATGAGCTGGAGACTCATCTTTCTTCCTCTTTAACTTTGCCATTTTTGTTCCCTCTGGGAGAACACTCATAGCCTTTACTCTTTGTTTTGGCTTGGAAGTGGAAGGTTCTGATGGTTGCACAACTGGCGGCTCTGCTACTGGAATATCATCCTTCCGCTTAGTCTTCAAGAATATCAAACTGTTTTTAAACCACTGGACTTGTTCTCTCCTCAATGGAAGTACTCTCTTTTACTGACCAATTAACTAGTGGCAATGGTTGTTGCTTATTTGATCCCCTAAAATACGTGGGAAGTAGAACTTCACCACTCTCTGTCAAACCCCTCTATGTCCTCTGATAGGATATCAGACATTTGCTGAAGAGTGAACCTACTGTAACTGCATCTTCGCACTTCATACTCATCAGCACAATTAGCCCAGAAGTCTTCAACTGCAAACTTGTGTGTACAATTCTGACCAAGATGTGATGCATAGACACCACGGGGATCATATGAAGATCTCCTATCGAAAGACTTAAGACCATATCTGGATGATTCATTACCGATTGCCTTGGCATCTACTCCAGATCTACATCTGTAAATACTCATCCCAAGTGGAAAATTGAAGGCAGTCTTGCGTCTGCTATGCAAAAAATGCATGCACTTGAAAAGCTTGCCTCGAAAATTCCATAAATGCTATTTCATCTGTAGGATATCGCGGCAACATGGCTGGCTCTCCTGAGAAGCCATATACTCTGATGTAGGAAAAAGTAGGAAATTGGATAAACCAATTAGCCCCATTCTGCCATTGCTATTCTAGCCTCTACAGAAAACCGTATATGGCAACTCCTTGTCCATGTCTCACACTGCATGCATCAAGAATGCATCATTCACCTGCCTGTAATGTCGTTCAGCTTGAGAGATCTCTAATTGTGGAAAATGATGATACACATGCTGAGTACCCAGAGTTCCAACAACATTCAAACCTCTGAATTGACCCTGAAAAGCCATCAAATACACAAGTTATGATATCATATGGAATTCATGAGCCCTTTGAAAATCAATTATTTGTTGGTGGAGACAATCACTGATTAGTGCTGACCAATCATAGAATTCGGTTCTGTCAACAATTTGGGACATGATGTAAAACATCCAAGGCTGAAATTTGTCTGCATCTGCTTGACCGTGATACGACTTAGTAGAGTAATCATTATGCATGCTCCTCCTTGAATTCTCCACGTCCAACGTTCTTTGGCATAATATTCTGCTTTTCTTTCAACCACCTCTAACCAATCTTTTTTCTGTATTTTTCCTTATCATTATTCCAAACCCTCTTGCATTCTTCAAGTGAAACAGTTAAGTTCTCTCTCCAAATAGGTATTGTAAAGCACTTTTCAATGTCCTTTGGCCTCAAGCTGCAGAGCACACGTCCATCACCCGACTGAATTTCTCTTGTGACCGAGTTGTAATGCATCACACAAGCAATCACAAACTCGATACTTTGCACGGTGATAGGAAAGGATGTCGTTGCAAGAAAACTAGAGTGTCCAAGATTCCTGATGGCATTATTTCCTGCATCCTCCAAGGAGTGTAAATTGATAACTGGAAGTACTTTATGCAAGTCTGTTTCACAAGTTTTCAGGTAATCATGAACAATGCTGTTTTGTGCCTGAATTGTGTTGGAGAGTACTGCATATTGGAAGATTTGAAAATCGACTGTGAACACGCCTATGTTGGAAAAAGTATTGAACAAATGGCTGAAAATTGTTTGCTGATTTTTAGAAAAAGTAGAGTGTGAGCTAAAAAAGCTGGCACATGGGTTTTGTAGATAATTTCGGTTTCTAAGCAACCCAGATTGTCAGATTTTGAAAAAGCAGAGATTTTCTCGAAAAAGTAGGAAAAAAGTAGTTTCCCAAAAAAAAGCACAACTCCTAATCTTCAAGATGATGATAATCTGGATGGACCCATCTCGACGAAAACTGAAAAAGCTCTGTGTCCAGATTTCTAAAAAATGATCTCCTTGAAACAAGGACCCTGAAAAAGCAAGCCTTTCTTCTTCCTCAACCCGAATCTATGAAGAACACTGAAAAAGCACCTAGTTTGGGTCTTTGAATCTTCGTTGAAAGAAAAATAAAATCTTTCTTCTGGATGCAACCTGCAAAAAAAAAAATGAAATAAAGAAGCCCAAAGCTTGTCTTTATAAATCTTTTGGTCGAAAAAGTAGCTTTACTGTGTGAGAAGAAAACTTCATCCTCATCCATGAAGAAAGCAACTTTTAAAGCATAAATCCAAGTGGATGTCTTCGAATAGGAAGAATCGCTATTTTGTAGGAGCCTATGGCTTCATGTGCAAGATGACAAAAAATATCTTCTTTGATGATGTCATCGAATGCGCGAGTTGGAAGAAGTGTTAAAAAATTTTCTTCATTTTCGACACTTCAACACTCGTTTTGACTCAAATATGGCCTATCTCCGACTTTGACAAGGTGGAAAAATGTCATCATGAACTGAAAAAGCTAATTGGATCCTGACATTTTGAAGATTGATCAACTGAGATTCCATCCCCTGCCTTCGTTCGACGATCTGACATCGTTTGACCAAGTTTGACCTCCCCGAAACTGCCAACGGGTGAAGATTGGTAACAAGGCATGTCGGAAAACACTGAAAACATAAAAATATTCTAACACTGCCAAGATGGGAGCCCCAAGCCTCCTGGGGCGCCCAGTTTCCCAACACTTAGCCATTTTTGTATTTTTTCAATTTTTACAATTTCTTGGTTTGCGTGCGCGTTCCGGAGGCATAGGACCCCTTGTTTGGCTGTCAATTTCTAACAACTAGGATGAAAATGAGTCTGATGATCTAGTAAATATGCAAGCCTGATGAAAATTGAGCTGATTGTACCTTCCGTTTGCCTCGAGAAACATGCCAAACTGATCAACATTGAACCGGAGCGGGCTGACGGAAGGAGTTTCATGTTGTTCAAGAAAAACATGAAAAATAATCTAACACTGGAGAGTTTGGGTGCCCCAAGCCTCCAAGGGCGCCTAGTTTGTCAACACTTAGCCATTTTTCAAAAATTGTCAATTTTGTACCTTTTCTCGATTTTCGTGCCAACAGCTCATGTTCGATCTTTGATTTCAGTCGTTCTGACGACTGTCGAGGTAGGACAGAGGGTGATCTGAGTAGCCTGAACATATCTGTGATGAAATCCTGGCTTTGACTAACTTTTGACCAAGTTTGACCAAGTTTGACCAACCAGAAAGGAGCTGACGGAAGCATTTTCGACGTTTCTCAAAAAACATGAAAAAAAAACTAACACAGGAGAGGATGGGTGCCCCAAGCCTCCAGGGCTGCCCAGTTTCACCAGACTTAGCCATTTTTGTGATTTTCCAACTTTTCCATTCACCTTGGATCCATCTTACATCGTTTTGCGTGCATCGTCGAGTCGACGGCCGTTTGTCAGTTTTGCGTCATCGAAACAGCGTTGGAAACTCGTCGAAGAGATTTGGCAGGTGAACTTTTCTATGTTGATGACTTTCGAGCTCATGCTTCACCTTGTGAAAAAGCAAAAATGACCCAGTAGAGAAAACTTGGTCGTTTGAAAGATTCCGTCTGAACCGCGTCGATCGTGAAGGAAAATTGACCAATGAGAATCGAGCGCGACACCTGATTTAGAGATTCTATTTTCAGAAACTTTCTTATTTTTAGAAAGTTTTGCCAACATCCATGTCTCAAGAAACGTAGAAAACCTAACTCGACGTCTATTTTTAGAAATTTTGCTTTTTTTTTACTTTTTGACGAAAAATTTTCTAGACTTGTTTCAAAATGCCTTGATGAAGCAAAAAATTTGGTTGGGTACAACAATTGGCTCTGTCTGGGGACCATGGCGGATACTGATGGCATAGGAGAACCAAGAATCTCTGGACTTTTGCAAGTTGGACCAGTGCCTTATCAGTTGGGCAATAGAGTCAAGTCACATTCCTAATCACCTAGAACAAGACATTTCCTACATCACCTAAAACCGGACTTCCTAAGATCACCTAGGAGTTGGAACTTCACAACACAAGGAACACAACTGTCACATTACGGAAAGGGGGAAAAACATTGCGACATAACGGTCACATCACAGAAAGGGGAAACACATTACGAGAACAAAAAGTGTTTCACGTGCTCTTTCTCCTGAGCGAGGATGAGAAGAGATTAGGATTGTCACATGAAACTGTCAATTGACTCAGAAAAGTAAGAACCATCGCTCTTTAGCTGTGAGGATTGCCTTGGTAGCACAAAACTTTTCTTTTTCTGCAACACCCTCTCAAAGAGCCATGATTCAGGAGGGTATTCACGTTCAGGCCATGAGAAGTTTCTGAGAAACTGATTGATACGCCAGTGATCAGGTGGAGCATCTTCTTCCAATGCAAGCAACCTCTGCAATATGTGGAGATACAGAACTTCTTTCTGAAGATATACAGGAAAGTCTTGTGGCCAAAGTACATCTGTTGGAATGGTCATCACCACATATTGAATATGAGTTTCATTTATATCTTGTACACATGCAACTTTGTATTCAGTCAATGCATCATCTTCTGGAAAAGGTGCAAGCTGCTCGTACATGACTCTCATCACTAATTCTTGGCTTATAGGATCCACAACCGTCGTCGCCCATTTTTTGAGTGCTACAGGGGCTTCTTCATCAGTTTTGTTTTCGTCCATCCACTCTCCAAAACTGATGAACCGTCAAGATCTGAATGCTTAAACTCCTGAACATCTTCACTTGATAGCTCACTTTCCCATTCATTACCTGGAATCTCATCACCCTCTTTAGAGTACTCTTCTTCAATGCGGATATCCATCATCACTTCTTCTTTAGCATTCATGTATCTTTTCTTGCTCTGTAAAAGGAGTAGAATCAAAGACAACTTCATCTGAATCATATGTTTCCTCTTCTTCTTCTTGATCAATCTCACCCACGGCATATCTCACAAGACATTTGTCAATAATCTCTGATTTTTCAATATCATCCTCTTTAGTGACCAAAACTAAATATTCCATGAACTTTTCACCATCAACCTCTTCATATGTTGTATTCCATACCGGTTACATAGTATCGGTGAAGTATTTTTCTTGTATAGGTTCATAGATGGATTCAACGTCATCCTCTTCACTAGTATGTATGGAAGATTCTCGAGATGCAGGTGAAGATGGGCTATATTGTAAAGGAAAGTCTCTAGTATCTTCCATTGAAGAATCACTTTCCCACTGATGTTGAAAACAATTTAGATCTGATAATGGAACTTCTATATGATCTCTTGTTCTAAAAAATTCTTCCAGGAAGAAATCATCTTCAAAAAGAAGGTCATGCTCTTGTTCTGCTTGTAGAACTTTTTGAGTCTATCCCTTGGATATATTTGACATAGGTCCTTCAAAAGATGAGAAAAATAGATCTAATTCATCATTGTTGCATTCTTGAGAAGATTGTCGCACTTCTTCTTCACCAAAGAAGGTTTGTAAGTTGAACATTTCTTCAGATTCCTCCTCTGATTTGTCAACCGCATAGACAACTTCCTGATTTTCTTCAGTTATTTCAGACAGTATAACATATGTACCAGGACCCATTTCTTGGTATAGCACTTGTGCTTGAGGATCCTGAGATTTCACCACCGTGAACTGTGAT